>CAJVRI010000370.1:720000-5520000 GCA_911649635.1 Poeciliopsis gracilis | reverse complement strand
TCTGGGAGATTAAGCTTTCATTTAGCTTTTCTTTTTTTAATCATTCTAATATTCAAGGTGAGTAAGTGCATGTAAAAATTGATATTTATAATTGAAAGCAGAGTTGGACAAATATCTGCAGACTCTCAATATAAGCATTAAAAACATTTTAAAACAATATCCTCAAAAAGGATTGAACAGAATTTCCATGTTGTTTTTTTATAGCATAATCAACAAACAAATCAGAGTTTGTGGAAAATGTTTAATGCAGTTTGGACAATAAGGTGGAAGAATCATTGCAGCAAGACTCTGTATTCATCAACACCTGATAGAACCAAAACAACAAGAAATTACTTTGGGAGACTATTGTCAAGCGCAAAAGTAAACGGGATGCAATCAGCAAAATGCCAAAAGCATTCACATCAAATATGAAATTTTGTAGGTATTTACTGTTTCAAACTGAACACAGGTCACTGTAAATAGAATGCTTATTTTACTTGTGATTTATTCTTTCCCAAGTCCATCCTAGAGCATAAAATACATTAGAGGTTTATCGATTCTCACAAACAGTTGTAATGACTCTTGCATCAGTGACTCATTGGAAAAAGGCTGTTATCTGCTGACTGGTGCAGAGAACTATTGATTTGGTAGAGGTAGCAGTATTTGTCACTACTTGTCAGGACTCTGAACTCTGAAATCACTTATAATTCTGGGAAAATGTGACCTACTCTGTGACAAAAGCAGTCATATTTGTCGGCATGTCATGTGAACTTTAGAATCTAAGAAGAATATATTGTTCTCTGCTGCCCTGTCCTGCTGCTGCTCACCATCTCATTCACTAAAAAGAAGATTATTTCATCAACATTTTGAAACGACTGTCATTATCACTCTTCTCCCACAAGGTTTCAAATTGACAGTAAAGCAACAGTATGCCATAATTCACTGTGATACAAATCTATGCCACACAGATTCAAGAGTGTACTTACAGATGATGGCGTTATTTACACTGCCTTTCTTGTGATCATCCTTTAAAATGCAGCTTTTTCCAGAGTGGAATACTTTTAACAAAATCCCAAAAACAACAAATAACTGGCTCAAATATATACATGCACTCCCAATGATATTTTAATAAATCTATTTTAGTAAACTGCTGATAAAAAGTACAAGTAGTCAGCTTTATAGAGAGATAAGATCAAAATTGAGCTATTTGTCAGAGTATTTAAGATAAGGTTGAAGCTAAATAGGACACGATTTAGTGCTCCAATGAGACAATGAGCCCAGTAACATCAAGAATAACTCTGTTGTCAAAAGGTTCAAATGTATCATTAACAGACCAAAATTAGCAAGGAACTGTAACTTGTCACTGGCTCGTTATCTGGACAAATACCTTGTTTAAACTGGCAACTCACAAAATGTTACACTTTCCACGAGCTTCTTTAATTTTAGAAAATGAAATTGAATGTATCTGTGTGAATTCGTCCCACTGTTTAGCTGTTGCTCTTCACAGTGACTGAATAGCCTCACCTGTTACCTGAAATGCTTGTTTTCATACCTGTTTCCTGTAGAGGTATTTCTGGATCTAGTTCTAACATTACCGGCTGAACAACTTCAAAATTTCCCGCTATAGCCACGCCTCCGTTACACGGTACACGCGTGCACTGTTTCTTTAAACTGTGCGGCAAGTGTCTTTAAACCTTCTTCACCAATATTTATCAATTGTCGCTTCTAACGGCAATTATAAGTGCAGGTTTAGTTTGTTATTAGTTTGGATTTTACAAAAATGTATCGTCTGTGTAAATTTTCTGGAGTAACATATCTGTTCCTTGATATTCTGAATTAGTGAAAGAGTCTCCTGTGAACACTTGGCAACATTTTTATGTCTTCTGCATAAAAATTGTTGAGAAAATGTTTTGTAGTGATACAAGATATAAATGCAGGTTGGTAATATTTTAAAACTTAGTAAAGCAACTCATCACTTAGACTTTGTTTTTTGGACACACAAAAAAAATTTTCCTCCAGATCCCTCTGTACAGTTGCCTTATTTGAACTAAACAAAAATCCCAGAATTAGAAAATAGTGTAAATACTCTCATTGCATAAGTTAAATGGGAGTACGGTGCAAATATGCTGCCCTAATTTCTCCATAGCTTTTCTTTGTAATACTAGATTCTCTTGGATTTTTTCCTTGGCTATATGGTAACCATTTGATATAAAATGTGATCCTTTCGTGTCTGTGTTTGTGTCCTGAACCAGTTCATGTAATACTTAAGTCAATATGTATCAGAACTATCTTGTATTACAACTATGGGGAGAGTCTTTCAAGTAATTATCTAGCAGCTTTGCACCACCTAGAAAAACTACATTTACTGAGATTAAGTTACACACAGATGAACTTTGTTTATTCAGCATTTGACTTCTATGTCAATTGGTTAAGATCTAATTTAAGGTGGAATGAATCTAAATGTACATGTCATGTTTTTTATAAAATATATTGAAATCCGTTTGTAACAGATAACAAGTATTTGATACACTGTTGATTTTTTTTCAAGATTTCCCACTTACAAAAGTTGGAGAGGTCTGTGTTGTTTTCACGAGTTCACCTAAACTATGAGAGACAGAATCTACAAAATAAAATCCTAAATTATGGTTTTGTTTGTTTATGCCATTACCTCTCAGTGAAACAACTTTTTATTCAACTGAAAAAGAGATACCAAAGATTACACAGGTTTACATGCACAACACTGTTCATTGCACCTGTAAGGTTATTCCCAGCGACTTATTAGTTAACAACATTGCATGCAGAAGATGATCAGCTGAATGATAATAATTAATTTAAGTAATAAATTAATTACTTAAATTAATTAGTCTGCTTCCTTGCTTTAGGTTTAAGCTGTCCCACGTCATCGTTTCTCCTGACACTTCTCTTTTTTTCAGGACATGCTCCACACTGTGGTAAGTTTTGGCTTAAAGGTCCTTGGGAGTCCCTTTCATTGTGCCAAAAAAATAAAAAATAAAATAAAATAAAATAAAAAAAATAATAATAAATAAATAAAATAAAATAAAATAAAACAACAATAATATATAATAATAATAATAATAATAATAATAATAATAATAATAATAATAATAATAATAATAATAATAGCTTATAAATGTAAATGTATAAGTTTCCCTAATTAAATAGAATTAAACTTTTAGATTATGATATAATATAGTGAAATAAATCTGTAATTAGACCATCCCTTACTTATAAATCTGACCTTAAAAAACCCCATAAATCTGGAAAAGATCAAGAACAAATGATCTTGAAATCTGAAAAGAAAAACACCCTAAAAGGTATTTAATGTATTTTTTTTAAGAGAAAGAAACCCAGACTGAAAAGAAAAATAGATACGCCGTAATTTTTTTATTTATCTTTTATCTGCAAGCTGTATAAATAAAGCAAAAAAAAAAAAAGAAACAGAAAAAAAAAGCGAATTATTTAAATATTATGTTTGAATAATAACTAACTGCGGTGAATGTTTTGATGAAGCGTCATCACACGCTCACAGCGGCTGTGTTTTCTTCTCGGCTGCAGCGTTTCGTGGAGCCTCCGTTTCACTTCCAGGTGCAGCCCGCTGCGGTCCAGTCACATTTCAACACGAACTGCTTTCGGCCCCATAAATGCGCATGCGCACTGCAGTTGACCCCTCCGGTTTTCTGCGTGCACTGCCACGTTAGTAGCGGTAGACACAAAAAAAAATACCAGCTACTCTCCCAACCCTAAACAAGAAAACCAAAACTCACGAATTGATACGAATTTATCTACGAACTCGCAACCAATTGCGTCCGCAGCTCTCGTCTCTGTATTCAAGAAGAAAACTCGACGGTAACTATGTTTAAGTTTTGGCTGTTGTGTACACTGGCCGTTGCCAGCAGGGCTGAAATTGCAGAAGAAGAAGATGTCTTGGTGCTGAAGAAAAGTAACTTCGACGAGGCTCTCCTGGCTCATCCCAACCTCCTGGTTGAGTTCTGTGAGTATCCCAGGCTGCTAGCCGACACTAGCCGCACTTTGCGCTGTTCATGTTGGCGTTAAACTTCCAGGTTTTAGGTTGCAGATGGGAACCGCTAACACACAAGGCGCGTATGTTTTGATCAATTCTACATCAGTTAGCTTACTTGGCTAAATGCTGTTCAAACTTTTTAGGGGGAAAAAAAAACTAGACATTGCATTTCAGATGGTATGCTCTCTTTATTTTGCAGGCGGTCTTGTTCAATCTGACAAGCTAGCACCAGATATACCAAAAAAACCGTTAGCGTTTTGTTTTTGTAGTAGGTAAAATGAACTGCTAAATGTATTTTAGCAGTTCATTGTTGTTGAAATCAACTTTGTTCGTGGGATATCCTGGTTGGCTTCCTCTTTATTATTAACGCCTTGAGTTGATGAGAAAGAAAAGAGCTGTAAGTTTCGATTGGAGGCTGTGGCTTTCGCACAAGCACTTTCAGATTTCGGAACCCCTTTATGGATCACAAACACCGCAGTTGAATGAGCGAGACCGTGGTCGAATCTGCGTGGAACCAGGTCAGTTCTTGGGACGCGTACACCAAATCCTGACGGGCCATCCGGGGCCCATCCCGCTACACTTTTGTCAGATTGTTGGGACCTGCTCCACGGCTTGTGTGACAGCGGTGTGGACCAGTCACGCGGGGCCGTGGGCCGACACCGACCAATGAGCAGCGGGGGAGACGTACGTCCTCAGCTGGGCGGGGATCACGAGCTGCGCCGTGCAGCTAGGTTGACGTGTACTTTACAAAAGTTCATGTATTCGTGCACGTTTACGGTGACTGGACTCGGACAAGGAAGTGGTGCTCGCTGACAAGTGATGCAAGGCTTTCGACTTAATTAGACGTGTCACTTCTGATGGGCCTGCCATCTGCTTGGACTGTGCAAAGATGGCCTCGAAATGATGCCTTTCAACTCATCATAGGTTATTTTATCCATCCATCCTCCTCCTCTTTCTTTCAATAATCTGTTGAGCAAGATGCAAACATGTAGTTTAAATTAACTGGAATAGTAGATTCACTTTACAGTAAGAGTCTGACCTGAATTAACCTGCAGCACATAATTAAGACGGAGTAGATGCTCTTTAGTTACTCCTCACTGGAAAGTTTGAAATGTATTGTGTGCGTTTCCTCAACAAGGAATGTAAAAAAAAAAAAAAAAAATCAATTTAAATATTTCTGCCTCACTAAAGGCATGCCGATGTGGAAACTAAAATCCAACACTGGTGGAGAGGAGGAAGTGTCAGTGAAATGTAGGATTCCTACAGTTTGGATACTAAACGAGTATATGGAAATTTAAGTCATTATTGCCTCTACTCCTAATGCATGTATTGTCCTGAGGCGGAAACTAGTATAACCCTTAAAAAAAAAAAAGTTAGTTTACCAGAATTGATATTTACCTAATGCATAATTTCTGCTTGTTTTTTTTTTGTTACAAAGAATCTCATCAGGAAAAGACGCCTGACTCTAAAGAAAGCAAATTGAATGCTTTCTCTTGAGTCAAAAACTTCTGATGAAATAACCATGTAAAGGAAAGACCTCATACAATGTATCATCATCACGTAGAGTTCTATACAAATAATTATTGCATAGAAAAATTCGACAAACTAGCTTTTCTGTTTAAAAATATTTTCTTTAATCGATTAACGTTCTTGCCACTTGTTTGTAAATCAGTTTAAAATTGTACTCGTCCGACATCCACACGCATCTCAGATGAAGCGTTGCCCTTCATTCTTCAAAAGCGACAGAAATTCCTTCTGTCGGTTCTCAGACAACATTTATTTCTGGTTGTTAAAAGAAAAAGCAAAAACTTTCCCTAAATGTATGTCGGCAAGACAATGCATCAGAGTTTATTTACTTATGCAGAGCGCGTACAGTTTGTTTTTGTTTTTAAATCAAAGCTCTGTTTAGCTACCTTTATCGCTCTCTGCTGTACCGCTCCTTACAGTTGAATTCTCCTGAGTCAATATTTTGCTGCAACGACCCATGAAATCCTCTTGCTTGCTGTCCACAGATGCACCATGGTGTGGCCACTGCAAGGCCCTGGCTCCAGAGTACGCCAAGGCTGCCGGCATGCTGAAGGCCGAGGGCTCAGAAATCCGCCTCGGCAAAGTGGACGCCACTGAAGAAAGCGAGCTCGCTCAGGAGTACGGCGTTCGGGGGTACCCCACCATCAAGTTCTTCAAGGGTGGAGAGAAGGAGTCTCCCAAGGAGTACTCTGGTGAGTGACGCAGCTACAGTGCACTCACTGGGAACCTGCTCGTCCATATCGACCTGCTATTTGTAGAAGATCTGTCTGGATCTTAATTGCTTGCAGATTTTACAGTAGTTTTATCTTGATCACAACTTGAATAATTTCAGCAGTGATGACATGTCGTGATTTTTGAGTAGCTCTTCTCAGAACAAGAAGTATTATGATCCTAAAATGCTTCAAAGCCAGGCTCGCAGACTCTGTTCACTCTGGCAATTTGACCTGCACAACAGCATCAAAAAGTAAACCGACCAATCAGCTTTCATCAGAGTGCAGGTGGGCCGGGCTTCCCCGGCACGTTCCCCTCATGCTGAAGCTGAGTCGGGGCAGACCTATGTGCATTTCTTCACGTCGCCTCTTCAGCTGGCTCGCGTCTGACTCCTTTAGGAGAAAGAGGGGAGAGGGAGGAGGCTTGGAAGTGGTTTTGTGGAAGTGACTCCTGTGGGTTGGATCTAGTTTTTCTGACTCGACCGCCTCCCATATGCAGCTCAGCCAGGACCACAGGCACTGTGTCTGAGAAATTGCTGCTTTGTTGCAGCACCCGTTTTGTCCATCAGTGAGACATCGAAGTGAAGTGAAGTGAAGGGATGAAAACGATTGGCATAAACAATCAGCCCCATTTTGAACAAATTTAAACATGAAATGAAGATCCATTTAAATTTTGGGTTGAAAACAAACTTCACTTCCGCTTGAAGCACTTTGAAGTTTTTGGTAAAAATTGCAGAAGAAAAAGCCACTGAAGCGTTCTCACAAGCACTCGGATGGTTCTTTCAGTTTACCCACATTAGAAACGCTGCTTCATTTTGGTGCCATAATTTCAGATTCACTGCGTCTGTCTGAGCCAGCTTCTTACACACTTATTGATCGTCTCTTTATTTTTTGGCAGCTGGCAGGCAGGCAGATGACATCGTCAACTGGCTGAAGAAGCGCACAGGGCCTGCTGTCGCCACCCTGACTGAGGTCACTGCAGCAGAGTCCCTGATTGCTGACAATGAGGTGGCAGTCATTGGATTCTTTAAGGTGGGTCTCCAGAATGGAAGTATTTGCCCTCTTCTTCCTTTTAAGCCCATCATAAGGCCCATAATATAGGTTCAGCCCTTCTTTAAGACTAGTACAAAATTTGCTGAATGCTACCGTTTTCTTTGTTTAAAGGATGCTGAGTCTGCCGACGCCAAAGCCTTGGAAAAAGCAGCTGAAGCCATGGATGATGTCCCCTTCGCCATCACCTCCAGTGACGAAATTTACTCAAAGTTTGAGGTGTCCAAAGATGGCGTCATCCTCTTCAAAAAGGTGACTTTCTACTTGGAGAGATTTAAAATTGAGCGGTGCATTGAAAGCCTTTGATCTGATTTGACAAAATATCTAAAATGCAGCCTCTAAAAGTGTTTCAGGTCAAGTTAAGGTCTACTGAATGTAGGTTATCTTTTTTGCTTATGTAATAGAGGCATGTGAAATGGTGATCTAGCCGCTGAAGGCGCCCTGCTGGCGTTTGATCTACACCTTCAGGAATTTGATGCTGCAGACGAAGTGTCAAATGTCTGCTGCTAATCCTAGTTCCTCTGAGGTCATTCAACGTATTGGATGTTGGGTTATGTTGCTTGACCCAACTAATGAATGACTTGGCGGTATTGAGCTATTTGCTGTATTAGGGAATGGTCTGCCTTTCCAAGCACCACTCTCCATTGACTGATGAATTCATTGACTTAAATACCATATTCTTTTATTAGAGTTTCATTATTTTGGAGTTGCTTAGTCGTTAAACCTTAAACTGGTTTAATGACCACTGATCATCCCAGTCTGAGTTTTGTGGTGTTGGTATAAAGTGACCAACTTTCCATGTTAAAAGTGGCTCCAGTTTTTAAATCTTTAAGCCCATGAAGCCATCCGGAGATTTGGTGGGGAAAAACAAAACACTGTGTGCATTATACACATGTAGAGGGTTTCATTTCTATTAGTTTTTTTTTTTGGTAGGGATGAGACGTTGGTACTCAAGACAATCAGTGAATAGTTTCCTTTCTGACTTTGCTTTAATTGTAGCTTCGCTATAGGCTGCACCTAGTGCTTTTGTCCCCGATATGCCTGGGCTTGAAGTCCTTTTATCAGCAGAACAATCAACTTGTGTGAGATTGCGATTTGTCAGATTGGGTCAAAGTACAAAGGATCAGTTACGGAAAGGAAGTAATCAAACATCCGTGGTTTTCCAAATGCTGTTTAAAAAAAACCTTTTTGCCTTAAGCTTTTTGGGGACTGTAGCTCATGAGTCTATTCTTTACTATATGAATGCTTTTCATTTGGTCTACAAGATATCTTGCAGAGCACACAAGTTTTCAATATGATGAAAAGATACCCAAGATTAGCATTGCACTGTGTTCTTTAACCAGGACATTTTATGGTGAGCTCTGGCTGATCATAATTTGAATAAAAGGCAGTGACAAAGTGTATTTAGGCTGCACTCTTCAGGTGTGTCTCAAATTTCAAAATTCGTGGCAATTTTTGAACTTTCAATTCAGAAAGTAAAAAGTGTATTAAAGATTACACTGTGAAATATTTCAAGCCTTTATTTTGTTTATGGCTTAACTTTGGATTATAGTGCTGACGATGATTTCTCATGTTAGGACTTGTGCTGGTGCTGAGCGGCCAGCGGTTCATGCTGGTATCTTCACTTTAATCCGAAGGTTGCAGTTGGTGAACCCTCCTAAAGTAGGGGATCAGCTCAATAAACAGTCGGTGAATTTTAGCTTGTTTATTACAACTGGGATTTGGTTTTAAGTTTCAGTGCTTAGAAGGTTATCCTCTGCTATTGTGTGCCAGCAAGAGCTTCTTGGCAGAGAGCTTCAGCTGCTATTCTTGATGCCCATTAAACGGTCTGTTTGGTCTGCAGAGAGTTGGATGATTTTAGAGCAGTTTGCTGGTTCACAGGCAGATTAGCTGGGGCACCAGGTGGTTAATATTTGCGTCTAAATGTTTCCATTTTTTCTTGACAGTTCGATGAAGGTCGCAATACTTTCGATGGAGAGCTGACGAAGGAGAAGCTCTTGGCTTTTGTTAAGGCCAACCAGCTGCCGCTGGTCATTGAGTTCACAGAGCAGGTAAAATTAAACCAAAGACAGTTCTCCCTTCACACTATTGATGCACTTTTAATGTATTAATACGTTCATCTTTCCCCGTTGCAGACCGCCCCAAAAATCTTTGGCGGAGACATAAAGTCCCACATCCTCATGTTCCTGCCCAAAGCTGCTGCTGACTTCCAGGACAAAATGGACCACTTTAAGAAAGCTGCTGAGGGATTCAAGGGTCAGGTAGGTCAACCCTCAGGACAACCAAATGAAGTTACTGAAAGTTATAGAGTCGACAGTGTTGAGCTGTTTACATAAAGCAACAGATTTAGTTTGAGTATTCAATAGATTGCAATATCTGGTTTTTAATCTTCGGTGTCTTTTTAAAACCTCATATTCGGGTCTTAAATGCATTCAGGTTTTCTTTTCATTCTGACTGAGAAAATGTATTAAATGGCCTCTTGGACACTTACTTGGAGAAATGCACTGAAAGCATGAATCCTGTGTAATTTAATATTGCTGAGCAATTTGGTTAACAAAAGCACAAGCTGAACGTTAGCAGATGCTGTCAGAGGGAGTTTCTGTACGCTTCACCTGTGACGCAAATTTGATCAAAGCAGGGCTATTGTAGTGCATTTGGGTAATGAATGAAATAATTAAATTTCTTTGTTTTACTGCAAAAACCATATATGCCTGAAACTGGGGTGATGGTTGTATTTAATTTTAAGTTAAATGACAGTTGTTATTTTAATTTTCTTTAGGCTTGACTTCAGTTTTATCTTGATTTATGTGGCTCTTAAATAGTCAAATGATGCAGCAGCCTTGTCCTGTTGCCAGCTTATCTAGAATAGTGTAAAATGGCAGCCTCTTCATGAGAACTTGCATTTATTTAACCTCAATGAAATAACTTGTCATTACTTGGACCTGTTAAAAATATTAAACTATTGTTAAGTTTTCCATGAAAAAGTCAGACGTTCATCTCCCGACTCTGTGTCCAGATCCTGTTCATCTTCATCGACAGCGACATCGACGACAACCAGCGCATCCTGGAGTTCTTCGGCCTGAAGAAAGAGGACTGCCCCGCCATCCGCCTCATCACGCTGGAGGACGAGATGACCAAGTACAAGCCCGAGAGCAGCGACATCACAGCAGAGAGCATCACAGAGTTCTGCACGCAGTTTGTTGAGGGCAAACTAAAGGTGAAGCCCTGAGAGGCTGCATATAGCAGCAGCAGAGGCTATAGATAGTTTACCATCCAAAGGCTCATTTTAACTGTTATAAATATGTAGCATAGTGTGCAGACAGCCACACTGTGTGCACCGCTTCTATTAAGAGGTCATGTCTTACTTTGTTGAAATTGTATTCCAGTTGGTGCCAAAATGCAACCAAAACTAACTGCCGTCTGTTTTACTTTACTCAACCGTTTTGCAGGCCCACCTCATGAGCCAGGACATCCCTGAAGACTGGGACAAGAACCCCGTCAAGGTTTTGGTGGGCAAAAACTTCGAGGAGGTTGCATTCAACCCTACTAAGAACGTCTTTGTTGAATTCTGTAAGAAATCATTTTGCTTGTTTGCCTGTTTTTAGCCTTTTATTTTTATGTTTTTACTAAACATAAAAATTGCCTTTGAGGAATTATTAAACCCTAATTCCTCAAAGGCAAATGATCAGACATTCATCTTCAGTCTGAAACTTTAATTCTTTGGAAGCCCGACTCAAATATCTAAGGGCTGACTTCAGGTGCTCTTCATGCCCCGTCAGCTCCACTTCCTGCCAATTAATTTGTTGCCGGGCTCTAATGCTGCAAAGATAAATATAGCGGCCGGAGTATTTTATACCCATCCCAGTCCAAATGGGTTTTATTTTTAGGATCGTTTTCCACGTCTGGCTGTTGAAACGCAGCTGATGGCCAGCAAGGCGCAGCCGGGGAAAAGCTTATATTTTCTGACTGGTGGTGGACAGGTGGCAAATTTCTGGCAGAGTGAAGTTGAGGTTTTTCACCTTGCAGCATATTTAGAACCTAAATTAACATGCAGAAAGTGTATACTTGGGGTTTCTCTTAATCTGCTACCTTCTATGCTGCAGTAACATTAAAAATGATACTAAAGAAACATGGCGCTGCGTTCCAGATGCTCCTTGGTGTGGGCACTGCAAACAGCTGGCTCCCATCTGGGAGCAGCTGGGAGAGAAGTACAAGGACAGCAGTGACATCATCGTGGCCAAGATGGACTCCACGGCCAACGAGATCGAAGAGGTCAAAGTCCACAGCTTCCCGACGCTAAAGTTCTTCCCTGCAGGAGAGGATCGCGAGGTAATCCTCCCATAACTTGCATGAAGCTCTGTTACTGACATAAATTTGTATTTGTATAGTATTGGAAATCTAAGTATGGTTCTATAAAATATGTTGATGTATAATTTACAGTTGTATAATCTAGCCAAACGTAATGAAATTTTAAGCTTTGAGCCGCATGGCTTCATGTTTCCATTGCATTCTCTGATCTGATTATTGTGCTTCTACTACTTGTGGTCAACAGGTGATTGATTATAATGGAGAGAGAACGCTGGAGGGCTTCACAAAGTTCTTGGAGAGCGGTGGTAAAGATGGCGGCGCTCCCGCAGGAGACGATGACGCCAATTCAGATGTGAGTTTGTGAGCTCACTAAAGCACATCCTGAGCTTCATGAGGAATAGTTGATAGAAAACTTTCAACCTTTTTATTTAAAAACAAACACTACCCTTTGATTTTCCTCTTAACTAAATAGATTAAGGTGGACAGGTTAGCCTCGAGCTATAATCGCTTAATTGACACTTCAAATTTGTAGTTTTAAAGTTTTGAAATGGTTGAATAAGGTGAGGCCGGTGCATAAACATTGCAAAAATCCATCTCTTCCCAGTTTATTTCACTTTGAAATATCTTGTCATACAGACAATGAATGTATATAAATGTAGATCGACTGCATTAGTTTAAGCCACATTATCTGCAGATTCAGGGTGGGAGTTAAAGAACCACAAAGACAGAAAATTGCATCTTGCGATTTTTTTTTTTTTTTGAGGTTGGCAACCTTTGAACTTTACGGTCAACATCATTGCTGCACCTTACTTGGTTAGAGATGCAGACCGATTAACTCAACTCTAAAGTTTCCTCCGTGCCACAGTGGGACAGTCGCGTAAACATTTGTGCAGTTGGTGGGTGGGGGGTTCCTCCGCATTAACACCTGCCTGTCTCGCAATGAGCCCAGCCCCGGCCCGCCTTTCTTAGAGGTCTGATGCAGCTGTCACTGGGAGAGCTGATCCTCCTGATGGAGCTGCACGTGCCTCGGTCAGCTTGAACTGGAATGGTTGGGGGTTGCAAAAAATGTTTTGTAGTTTCTGCAATTTCTTTTCACTTTAGTTACTTCCCCACAAATACCTACTCATTGTATAGCTTGCACTATTAAACATTTAGACTGTAAGACCATTTCATTGCACAAACATTATGCAGTTTTCAGGATCTGTAAAGGAGGGCTTTACTGCCTCAAAATACTGTAGTGCAGGAATGAATAGAAGTCAAATTTTCTCTAAATTTCTTTTAAAGTTTGCTCTGTAAGGGTTTTAACCTTCACTTCAGGCCACCACTATATTTAAACAGGCACGTGTTTGCATAAAGTTGCCAGTGTTTTGAACTCTGTTGTTCACACTCAGGACTTGGAAGATGTGGATGATTCGGATGGCGAGGACGGCGGCGACGATGACGGACACGACGAGTTGTAAGAGCTGCAGGAAGAGAGAGAGAGAGAGGGCGAGAGGAGACCCACCCCAACCTTTCCAACCAGTCACCACCACCTTTGCTTCCTCGTGGACCTTCCCTGTCCTGTGAACATTAACAGTCCACCTTAAACTGTCCTTCAGTAAAGCTTGCCTGAGAACCAACCAGTCTGAACATCCAAGCCCGGTTCGGCAGTTTTTTTCGGTGTGAACCATCTAAATCTTTAATTTGGCACGTTCTGCCCAGACTGGTCTCGTTCCTCTTGCGGGATCCTTGGGACAGTGACCCCAATGCCTTGTGCACAAGGCTCCTCATCACAGCCTTGTATATTTTTGACCAAATGATGTAAGAACAAAAAAATGGCACCGATGCCCAGTTTTTGAAATACTAATTTTTCCCCAACAGGTTTATGACTCCCATCTGTAAAATGACTAAATCCTTTGTTCAGTGTTGGTTTGAGCTGAATGAAATGATCTGCAAGCTGAAAGTTTGGGGGCTGCCAGTGTTCTCCCTCTTAAAGAAATCCAGAGGACCATTGGGTTTTGTAAGGACTGTCTCAGGGGACAAGGGGCCATCCTTAATTTTTATTTTTATTTTTTTTATATCTATTTTTTTAAGTAAACTCAGTGTAGCACACAGAGGACCCCTCCCCCTCACATCTGTAGCTGAGACCAGTCATTTCCTATCTTCCAACAGGGGGTTGGGTGCCATTTCTTCATTCCCACATATTTCAGTTCTTTCTCCACATGTCAGCATATCTACTGACTTATTTTTGCCTAACAGGAACAGTTAACATTTGAGTAAAATCTCTTTATTTAATTGCATTCACTTCGGGGGTATTTGTGTTTTTATTTTTCATTTAGGACTTTATTCTTATTGTACCATCGTGCCCAACTGTTGCCGGGCCGTTGGCGCTGTTGGGGGCGAGGTGGCCCTTACTCACCCTCTCAGACCTGTAGGGTGACCAGAGCCGGTTCTGATGGGTCGCACTCCATTCATGCCTAATTGGAGATTCACTGTGGTTACTGAAGCAGACAGATGGGCGCAGTTTAGTCTTGATTGTCGGCTTGTATCTGAAGTGGGGAGGGAACAGGTGCACAGCCCCGCCCCCTTACCCACGCTGCAGTCTCCTGCTTCTCTTCTGGCTCTACTCGCACCTGTAGTTGCCATGGTGCCGCGTGGAGAATGTTTGCTTGTCTGAGAGAATGTAAACGTGTCTGTTTGGGCGTAAAAGGGGGTCGAGTAGAGTGGGGGACGGGTGTGTTTGTCAACCAGCGTTGGGAGGGGGAGGGGACTAACAAACCATTCCATCATATTCAAATTAATGTGGAAAATGTGAAATGGTGGCCAATAAAAAAAAAAAGAAAAATGGAAATGTGTGGATTTGTGGTGTTTTGCACTAAAGTCACAAAATGGCACTGGATGTAGTTCTGATTCTAAAATGCATGAATAAAGATCTAATTGATTTGAGATTTGGTAACTGAACTCGCATCCAGTCAAATCTATTTTCTTTAATCTTAAGTAGCTGTAAGTCTTCGAGGCTATTTTTGTACACCAACATTACACACTTAAAGCCAATTTTCAATTAGGTTTTGAAAAAAAAATATTTAAAACCTATGGGTCCTAGCCAGATCTGGCTTGGACCATAGTAAGCCTGATTTGACACTTATCCAGAAGATAGTAATTGAAATCCTTCAATGAGAGAGCTCTATCCAAATATATTTTAAAAAAATGAGTAGAAGGAAGACTTGTTGAAAAAGAGCGGTACAAGAAATGGGCATAATTTTCCATTTTTTGGACAAGCCCAGATTTTTGACTGGGATTAGCTTCCCAAGGCTGAGGCTAAAGTTAAATTGCATAAGATCAATGAAAATGATACAGAATTCCATCTTTTTTTGATACCGTCCCATATATCAGATTTAGCTGAGTTTGCTCATCCAGCATAGTTACGCCATGAAATAAATGAGGTACTAATGTCAGGGAAAACATTAAGATGCTCTTGTAGCTGCTCTGGTTCTGGCCTTGATAAAATTCATGGGGTCGACACCAGATGATGTGGCTTCTTGAATTACTGTGAAACTTCAAATTTGACCTCCTTCAAACCTGTTACTCTCCATTCTTCCTTCACTCTGGGACCTTCATTTCCAAATAAAAATAATTTTAATCTAAAACAAGGTCTTTGAACCACTGAGCCATCTGGTATTTTACTCCTTGGTCTGAATAAGACAATCTTGACAACTCAGATTTAGGCAACAATTTGGCCACTCCTCCTGAACCAAAGTTGTTTATAAAGAGCTTTGGTTAAGCAGATGCTAAATTAAGTGTGCAGATGTATTGAGACACTTTGTATGCAAAATTTGGCACAGTTAGATTTTGTTCTCAGAATTGGATGGCAGCACAAAGCTCCCAGAATTAACAATAGTCTCAAGGAACAATGTCCTGGATGTATCTGTCTGGTGGCGTTTTGAAGGCTGCAGTTCATGAATCTCACATATTTTGACTGGGATCTGCTTCCCACGCCTGTCACGGCTAAGGCTAAACCAGCCTATTAACTTCAACCACACTTTTTCCTTCCACTTACTCCGATCTTGTTGCTGGATTTGTAGGCGAGTCTCATTTTCAGATGCAGCAGTTTGGGCCCGTATGCAGTGACAAGCGGCCCACATACAAGCGTCCATAAACCTTAATCAGCATGTCTTCACATTGTGTTGGTAAATAATGGAAAGTCCAGTGTTTTACCTGATTAAACGAGGTAGTCATGAACACAACAAACTTTGCTTTGTAACAACTGAAACTTCAATCTTTATATAATTCGTCTCCTGAAATACTTTTAACTCTTATTCAAAGCCGATTCCCAGCAAGTAAACAGCAGCATGATGCAAAACAATCTAGAAATTTTCATCAGCTGCCGTGTCACACCCAATAACAGTAATCAAACCTGTTTATCAGTTCACTTTACCATCAACAGCCCCTCATGGGGACTTCACTTCACCTGATCCTGCCTCGTGTTTACTAGAAACTTCCAGCCTCCTACCTTCCTGTCAGCTGAAGGGATGTCACCGATATATTTAAGTGGACAACATCAAGAAATGTGATGTTGACACCGGTCCAGGAGGTTACTGGCTGTTATGTGTGTTGATGTAAGCTGTCTGAAGAGGCTTATGACCAGTCAGAGGGAGGGAACTGGTGTGAGCCCACTCATCTTCCAAATCTTGCGGCTGATCTTAAAATAGGCCAGCAGGGAGAATAAAAGAGCCACAGCGAGGAAGCTGCGCCCTCAGAGGCGCGGTTGATCCCACAGAGAGAGAGAGAGACGCAAACCCTAAAGGGACTTAAAAGTTTTTGCAAGTTCTTCTGCAACAAGACTCCAGGATGAAGTACTACGGATGCCCCATGTCCCAGACCCTGGGAATCAAAGCTTACAGCCAGCGCTGCAGCCTTCCAGTCACCTGCAAGAGCGCAGCCTCCCTGAAGCCGGTCCGGAGCGTCCACTTCCCCAACGACGTCGTTTTCCAGGACTATGTCCGCCACGGCGAACTGGAGAGGATCGGACGTTTCATCAGGGCCAGCAGGGTCAAACTGGACACCATTTACCACTCTGGTAAGGGGCCTTTTCAGGATTGTGAGCTTTGACATCAGGCATAGTTGAAATGACTAAAAGAGATCTCTTTCTCTAAAGGAATGGCAGCCATCCACGAGGCAGTCCTGACCGGGAATCTGGAGTGTGTGCAGCTGCTGGTGCACTATGGGGCAGATATCCACCAGAGAGACGAGGAGGGGTGGACCCCGCTGCACATGGCATGCAGCGACGGCTTCCCACACATCGCACGGTGAGCAGCCACTCCGGTTCATTTAGAGTCTCTGGAGCAATTTATCAGGGACGTCTGGGTCTCATTATGTCAATAACTACAGTCAGTGCTGCACAATATGGATGAAGTGCAACTGAATATGGAATGAATTCACAATATATTTCAGAAAAATTGTCCATGACAGCCCTCATTAAAGTTATGTTTGCCATCAGTGTATGGATTCTCTTGAGCTCTGCTTACCAAGTGCTCCTGCTGTAGTTTCTAGTTTAAATCTTTGCACACTTGAAACTGACTTTCAAGTAACTTTTCATATAGGAGCTTGTTTTAAGTCAGTAGTTCCTTAAAATCGATTTAAAAAAAAAATACCAAAAAATAATCTGCCAGTAAAACCATTTCTTTTTCATCAATATCAAGGAATTGTTGATTTAAAACGAGCTCCTACTTCTTGCTGAAAAGTTACTTGTCAGATTCTAAGTTATTTGCACTACAAATCAGGGACTGAGGCAGGGCTTTCCGCAGGGCTTTCCGCCTCACCTTCACTGACCTGGAGTGTGTCTGGTTTCCCTCTAGCTACCTGCTGTCTCTGGGCGCCGACGCCGAGCTGGAGAACGACTGCGGCGAGAAGCCGGCCGACCTCATCGAGCCGGAGAACAAGGAGCTGCTGAGGCTCTTTGGGCTGGCGGTCAACGACTGAAGACCCCCGAGGTCCCTTGAGCTTCACAGTCGTCCGAAAGCCGCTGCAGGTTTTTCCGAATGTTCTTTCGGCGGCGAGCGGAGAAAGCCGCGTCAGTCCAGGTTCCTGGTTTTTGAGCTGCCACAGCTCTGAGGGGATGGACAGAGGGCTGGCAGAGCTGACGAACTCGTCTGACTGGACTATTTTACTCCAGCAGCACCAACCTGGTGCATCCTCTGCCCTAGACCTTTTTATAACTTTGCTTTTTTATATATTTTTATGTGAAGGTGCAGGAATGTTCGACTTTGTGAAACAAAGCTGTTGCACTTTTTCTTTCGTTCCACTTCTAAGATTACTGTCATGTTTATGTTTTTAGCCTTTAGTTTTGATAATTTGAAATGAATTGTACTGTCCTTTAACTTGTTTGTCCTTTTTTTACTTGTTTAAATAAAGTTAATTGATTCCTGATGTCTTTGCTTTACTCTGCAGTGAAGAATGAGGTTGAATTGAACAGATTTAAGAAAGTAATTTGATGGAAAAGAGAATCAGACGTTTAAACTAAATACATATTTTTAGATGATAAACCAACAGTGCAACTCTCTAACATCGCGTTTGAGTTAGTGTTCTGTTTCCAATGAAACATCATGAATTATAATGGATCAAGGTTGTTCGTTAGTCTTAAGTCAACACATATATTTATCTAAACAAGAGAAAATGTATTTCAGTAATTCAATTCAAAGAGTGAAACTCGAATGCAGTGCATCCAGAGTATTCCATATTTTGTTACGGCCTTATTCCCAATTGATTTCAATAAACAACTTAGAAGTCACAAACAATTAAAATCACAAGTACTTCAGTATTTTGTTTATGTAAAGTTTCTTGAGGTAGCATGTTGTCAATTGGTGCGATTTAAATAAACTGAATAAATGTTATTTTCCAGCAGCTTTTGGTCTTTGGATCCATGTCAGTGCTGTCACTGTGACTGAACGCCTTGTCAAAAGGTAGAGTCACCAGCGATGCAGACGAGCTGAAGTTTGTTACCATAGCAACCTGGGTTTCCATCCCACCCCACGCTTGCACAGTAATTCATGCAAAAGCAGATCCAACAACGTATCACATCCTTTTTTTATTGGCCTTTTATAAAATTCTGAGAAACAGAATTTCTAGTTTTCATCAGCTGTAAGGTACTTTAATCATAATTAGCATAAACACACACTTGAAATATATCACTGGAATATATCCTTGATTGTATTGAATCTAAAAAAAGCTTCACTTTAATAAAATGGCATATTTAGATTTTTCATTTTACCTGTAATCGTGAAATATTTCAAACTAATCGATGCATACAAGCTAGACCGAACTGAACTCCAAACATCCATCCTGTAGGGTTTTTTAAAAGTCTTTTAAAGGCGTTTCATTGATTTTGCTGCAGATTTCTCATTGACCAGCTCTCTTCGTTCTGATTCTGGCCTCCCTCTCTGTTCGCTGTGGAGCCAGTGGGTTGAAAGGTGAGCAGTGTGGGTGAGATTTGTTCACCTGAGCCTCACTTACACCTGGACTGGTGAAAGACGGAGAACGGCCGAGGAGGGGGGCTGCTGGTCTGCCAGGTGTCTCAATAGACTGCCAAAACAAAAAATAAAAAAAAGTCACCACTGTACCAAATTATATTGAAAGTGCATGAGACAGAAAATTTGAATTAAATTGCACCTTTTGTAATTGCACTAAAAGTCTTGAAAAATGTGTCGCTACAAAACCAGGTTTAAAAGTGAAAAAAAAAACCTTAATTAAGCACCAAGATGTGTAAAATACCATAAATGTACATTTTAATACAGCATAAAAAAAAAACAAAGCAAAATAATAAAAAAAGGAACTAAAAAAATTCCAACAATTTGATTACATTTGTTTTGTTTTTTTATAATAACCCCTGACAATTTCTTTATTATAAATATAATAGATTTTTTTTTCCATTTACAATTCTGGTTTTACATTGATCATTAACATTATTTATTTATAATATTGTGTATGTCTTCATAGCTTCAGTAATAAAGTTGAAGACCAACTGAAAATACACAATGGAAGATGAACAAGGAGACAGGATCATTTTACCAGCATACAGTGAAGAAGAAGGTCAGAATCAACGTTTTGTTTTTATGGTACGGAGTCATGTTCAGGGCAGCGCTTCAACGCTGCCCCTTGTGGATGAAATGAGAGCTACAGCCATAAATAGTGAAGCACCTTGTTTTCAGCTTTATTCATCAATTCATCAGTTACTGCCACTTCTTTAGTGCTGTTTTACTGTTCTATTCGTTTTGCCCTCTCCTTTTCATCTTCTAAAATCAAGTGTAATCAAACTACTGTTAAATATAACACCGTTTTACCCAGAGTTCAAAAATGACTTGGAGTGTACCAGACTGAGTCCTTTTGTTCTCCGTCCTCTGCGTACGGCCTCAGCTGCACAAAGAGGGATTTCAGGACCGAAGGTGCTGAAGTGCCTACACAAGAGCGTGCAAATATTCAAATGAATGTGTGAAAAAACCCATTCAGTTCACGTTGTAATTTTCTCAATGGGACTTTATTCGACAGACCAAAACAAAGCACTGTATAACTTCGAAGGGGGGGAAGAATTGGCACGTTTTTATTAAAACCTGTCGTTCATTTGTTTTCCCAGCTGAAGCTGGTTAAACTGGTAAACCATACACATGTGTTATAGGAAGGCCCAGTTAAAGTACAAACCCCTTAGTCTAAGTGAGAGTGTGTGGCAAGACTTGGAAACTGATGTTCTCCACCCAAACTTGATTGAGCTAAAGAAATCCCAAAATACGTGCAGCAGTGATTGCAGAAAAAATTTTGTGACTGCACTGGATTTTATTTGAGGATATCAGAGTAAAAGGATGAATACAAATACAGGCCATGATGTTGAAGTCATGAATCGTTTTTTTCCTCATATTCAAACTAAACCGCTTTGGGTTGGTCTGCCATACATTAAAGTATTTTTGAAAACAGTATAAAAAACACTGAAGAATCTTTTACCTTTTGGGGATGAAACGTCAGGCCGGTTCTGATCAGTCCGACTTGAAGACGGCTCACAAGGAGAGCCGGATGAAATGCTGCAAACTGCAGCTGACGGCTGTTTCACGGCATCGTTTTCAGCTGTGGAGCTCTGGGGGGATTCAGGAGATGCTCGCCTGTGATGCATTCTAACCTGGGATGGGAAGCACCTCCGATCAGAGTCTCTCTGTTTGGATTTTGATGACGCGGCAGCAGACTCTGCCTTTTGAGTCTTTGGGCTTGGAAAAGAAGGTGAACTCTCACTAAGAGGGGAAGCAAAAAGGCTGAAGAAGGGCAAGGAGGGAATCTGGACATCCGCAGACTGCTGAGGTTTCATAGCTGCAGGCAAAGAGTTTGATTCTGGTGTAACACTGTCCGTGAGCGGGCTTGCAAAAAGGCTACTGAACGGCCTATTCCCGGTTTTATTACTTTCAGATGAAAAATCTCCATGATTTGCTATGTCACTGCTGGATTTTATGAAGTTTTTACAAGGATAATGGCCTCGTGTAGCAGGTCGGGCATGTGAATGCTTCTGTTTGAAGTTTGGGAGAATCTCTGAGCGTTCAAAGTGGTGAACTGCAACATCAGCTGCTTCTCTTCTTTCATTACAAGTAATTAAAGGTTCGTCTGAAATAGCACCTCTTCCTTTGGAGAGATTTGGCTTCGGATACTTCAGAGGACATGCCTGCCCTGTAGAGATTTCACTGGGTTTAGTTCCTGCCAGTGAATCCTTGATTTCTCTGCTTCTGGAAGACGCTGACGCCTCTGGACGATGCAGCAACGTTTGTTTGATGCAACCTCTCTGCCCCTCCATCTCTTCTTCAGACGTGTGAGAGAGAACTGGTAGGGAGTCTGAAATCAGGTGGTTTTTCACCTCGAGACACGACAAGCTCTTTGGCAATGTTTGTTGACATCTATTCTCTGCAATGCTGAGAGATGAACGTGGCTCCTCTTTTCTAAAAGGAGGAGCTCTGATTTTTTCTGAAACGACATGAGGTGCATGACATACGGTTCCCTCTCTAGGACTATCTAGTGTTTGGCTGCCAGAGGAATTATCTGCAGATTTATCGGAACTGGAGACAGCTTCAACTGAGTGGAGGGCTTTGGGTTGGTTTGGATCAGGTCTGTCAGAAGACGTTGGAGGGTGAGAGGCAGATGAAGAATCCTGGCTTGCAGGAGTTTTAGAGAAACTGAAGAAAGTTCTGGACAGCTGAGGTCCAAGTACGGCTTCAACCGAGTAGCAAACTGGCTCCTGTTGGCTCTGAGTGTTTGATGTAGAGCAGGGAGGTTGGTCAGCGTCTGGCGCACGCTGTTCTGCTACATCGGGTTTCTCGAGGGGCCTCTTCTCAGCATCCGTGCTGTTGTAAAAGCTTGGCCTGGAAAATGAAAACGAATACAAGATCAACCTGAATGATAACTCTCACTGTGCAGTTCCACGAAACTGCACAGTGAGAGTTAAAGTTAAGTTAAAGTTTGCGGTCTAAAAGCCACAACCTTTAACCTTTTTTAATCTATAGACCACCAGTCAGTGGTAAAAAGTGGCACACAGCTGTGAAATGAGAAAATAGCAAACGGTTTCATTTTTTTACAAACATATAAAGTCTTAATTTAGCATCATCCTGCCACCACCGTGTTTGACCATATGGTGTGAAATGTTAGTGTTGCTTCGCACAGAGAATTTTTGAATTCATCTCATCTCACCAGAGCACCTTCTACCAAATGTTTGTTTTATATTTTCTGATTTCTGACCCAATTCTGAAATTTTAAATCAACTCAGTATTTATTTACTATTTCCTGGTGTTTGTGTCATGACTTTTAAATCTGATGCTTCCTGTGTTTTAACACCTGAGAGGTTGAGAGATAAAATCCGGGTTCTTGTTGTCTTCAGCAGGTTTGGTCTCCTGTGCGTCCTCCTGCTGTTCTGACGACTCCTCTTTATTTGTCTTTGCAAGTCGGTAAAAGGCTTTTTCTTGTTCCAAGGCCTGCAGCGGGAAGACATTAACCTCACTTAGACGTTACAGCACAAAGAAATGCACTTTAATGCTCTGGATTCCAAAAACAGCTGCAGCACCAACCTCCTCCAACAGTTTCACAGTGACGTCGTTGAGCGGCTCATGGGAGAACCTGCAGTTTCCTTCTTGCAGGCACTTTCCTTTCTTGTGGAAAAACTTGCACGGAAACGACTGTGCTGCTGAGTAAAGGAAAACAAGAAAACTGTCCTGCCATTTCTGACAGAGATCTGTGCGACAAAACAAGAAAAGGGTAAAAGGATATTATGCATGTATGGGCAGCTCTGCCCGTTCATGCAGAATCCTTTGATATAGTACTTGCAGGCTTCTTTTATGATGTCGTTGTAACCTTGAAAATGCTCCAGCTGGCATTGATCCTCCTGCAAAACAAAAAGGAATAAACAAAAAAACAAAAGTAAACAAAATGAACACAAGTGAAGCATGATATATATATATATATATATATATTTTTTTTTGATTCTTGTAACTCGTTAGGTTTCACAAAGCAGACCTTAATGCATCGTCCCAAGAGAAAATGTCGACACACAAGACGGCCGTCCACCAACAGGGCGTTCTGGTCCTTAAACTCCTGGGTCATGAATTTTGGTTTCTCCTAAATGAGATCAAAGA
This sequence comes from Poeciliopsis gracilis, assembly GCA_911649635.1. Lineage (NCBI taxonomy): Eukaryota > Metazoa > Chordata > Actinopteri > Cyprinodontiformes > Poeciliidae > Poeciliopsis > Poeciliopsis gracilis. Next base: position 5,496,760 of record CAJVRI010000370.1, on the reverse strand, counting down.
TGAGATGACCAACCAAATTTCTCATATTTCCTCTGCGAATATCACTGTCAACCTTTGTTCACCTCCTTTATTGGTCGTGGGCCTCTATCATCATGATGTTGATTCTTCCACTTCTTCTTCCCTTGATTTTTTTTCTTTTTCTTGTGTTTAGTTTGATAATTCTGACCGCTGCCGTTCTGCCAGCGGTTGTTAGAGGAGTTAAAGCTGTGGTTATGTTTCTGGGCTGGATAAGAGCGCTCACTCTCTGTGACCTGCTTCTGGTAGGGTTTGCTCCAGGAGGTAAAATTGTCTTTGGACTCGAACTGATGAAATCTCTTTTATAAAAATGAAAAAAAAAAAAAAAATGCCACAGTAAATGCAAAGGAAATTCAGAAACACATTTTACTAATTAACTTGATAACCTGCTCACCTCATAACATTTGCACATAACTTTCTTCAGGCATGTCTGGACTGACTTTTTCTGAGTTAATATTGTCTGATAATGTTGATGCAGTCTCAACATTGTGGTATAAAAGTACACCCTGGTTTAATTCAGTTTTATTATATCAGAATACAAAAAAAAATGTCAGCTGGCCACACATTTAATTACTAAGTGATTTGGTAAATAGGGGAGTTCAGGGGTTGACACACTAACTGCAAGCTGCAAAGTCAAAACAGGCCCGTATCATCACCCTTCCATCACCATGCTTCACTTTGGTGGAGTGTGTTTGGGCTGATCTATTAGTTTTCATCAGTCTAAAGGACAAAAGGTCCATTAATTTTGTGGTATTTATACAAATAAACCCTTGTGAGAGTTCACCAGGGCTTTAAATTATTTTAGAGGAATTACATCTTGGAGACAATCTTTTTAAATAAAATGGGTTTTCTCCTTTCAATCAGGAGTTTTGACATACAATCTGGTCAAAGTTGTGCTCAAATGTCTTGTACATATTACAAAATAAACAAGTTTAAATGAACTGTTTGATTAAAAACCTGTAAGTGAAGAGGGAAAATGTACAAAAACACATACAGATCTTTTCAAAAGAACGTCGATCGGTTACAGTGGCTAAAGATTCATTTAATGTTCTGCAACACTCAGCATCACTTCCCTTTTTATGGCTGACAAACTGCATCCAAAGTTGACTTTAACGGATCTTATTAAACTGCCAAGCAACTTTAAATGTTTTAAGTGGTTCACCTTGTTGTACGAGCCGGGAATGTCCCGCTGTGTTTTCCTTTTCCTCCCTCTGGAGCCATTCTCCGTCCTGTTGCTAGGAAACACAGACATCAGACATGCGCAGAGATGCAAAGAACGCGCTGCCGCCGCTTTATTCGATCTTACTCCACGAAAACCAGCCGTTTTACCTGCACGTGACGTCAGATTCACCTGGGCTCGTCGCGTCCTCGCTCACAGCAGGCAGTCCAGAGAATATGTTAGCAAAAGCCATTTTCTCCTCACGTGCCAAAACAAACTTCCGCAGCAGGAGCGTCACACTGTAAAATGTCCCTCAGGTGTTTTTCCACATGTGAACATTTATCATCCGCCCTCTGCACAAACCCTCAACGCGCTTAGTTTATGGCCATAAACAAACGTAAGTCTAATGAACGTTCATTCCACGTTCCTTCCTCAAGCCGATGTTTTCTTCTTTTTGAAAACATTGATACTCAGTTTACTGGTGTTTTATCGCCCCCTTTTGGCCCGGAGTGTTAACCACATTTTAAAATACCAGATCAAAAAGGCCACAGTTATAGTAGAATATTCATTAGAGAAAAAATTAAAAATGTAATCAATATTTTCTGAAGAAATACTGCACATAACTGTGTCTCCTACACAACTCCTTTGGTTGTATATGTAACCTGATTGAACCTCTGGGCAAAGGTCTGGAAATGGACTGTGACCTCTGGAGCAAAGAGATGTACCATCCAGTAACTGAGCAAGACAATTCAGCTTAAAAGACTGATCCGCTTAAAAAAAAAAAGAGAGAGATGGTTAAAAGCTTTCATCCCCTGATAAATGTATTCCAGGTTTTGGGTTCAATCAAAATGTAACTAATAGTCCTATATTCCAATTAAATGCAAGTTTCACATTTAATTCAGTCACACTTTATGTGAGCAGATAGGTTTTACACCTGAATTAGGTATAAACAGGACAGGGAAAAGCTGAGGTGCAAAATGAATTACTTTTAAACAAACAATAAAGTTATCCAAAAAGTTTGTTTTAATTAGAAAATGAGATGAAGATAATTATTCTGTTCAACAGGAGTATCAGTCTTGACAAATTTGCTTCAGTGGCCAATTTAAGCAAATTCTCAGCAACACTGAGAAGTTACCAGGCCTCTTTGCCATCACCATAATCTTAAGATAGTTTATAAGACTGAAATCAGGATCTAGCTGGACCTCTGAAAATGTTTAATAATTGCAAACATATTAGTGAAATTAAAACATTACTTTGATGCAAATTTTGCCTGGGGGTCTAAATAATTGTGGATTTAATATAGGATCACATCAAACATCAGGAGAGATGGAGTATTTTTAAAGTCCTATAGGCACCACATGCTCTAGATGTGAAATGGTTCCTTTCAACACATAATGGAGCAGACTACTACAAAAGCTTGAAAATATAAATCGACAGTCTGTTAAAAAAAAAAAAAAAAAAAAACTTTGAGGGACAAAATCCTCATTGAGGGACATTTTAGCAGTCAAAGGCAAAAATACAAAAGCAATCTCTCGATCTGATTTCTTATCAGGTTAGAGCAGTTTTAAATCAAATCAAATGCTTTTCTACCTAAAGCACAACTGGGAATGCTAGAAACTGATCATGTTCCTTTATTTGAGCCTTTCTTAAATCTAAAATGACTATCAGTGTAATTAATTAAAAATAAAACAGTCAGCAGACAAACTCATCATCAGCAGGACTGATAAAAGGCTAAGCGTGTTGGAAAGCCGAGATACCAGCTGAACTTTGTTCTTCCACATGTGAAACAGGTGTTGTGCCGAAAAGTGCGCGCCTGCCTGTCGAGATTTCTATTCTCCGTCGCGAGCACGCGCATTACTCAATACACCCACAGTTCGATGAAGAAAGTGCGTTAAAATCTGACCGAAAACAGTGCTTTTAATATATCGCATATATTAACGTTTTCTTATCCAAATTACCTAAAAAGAAGACAGAGAGAGAGAGAGAGAGATTGCTCTGCGGTGCGCGTTCCCGCGACAGGCCGTACAAATCTCACGCGCGCTTTTTCGACGTGACATCTTGTCCACGTCCGACTCAAAGTTCAGGTCACGCAGTAAAAAGTTCCAGCCTCTCCTCTGAGAAGACCCGACTCCTGGTCGCACCGAGCCGACAGGATGACACGCTGGGCCCTCGTCGCGCCCCTCCTGGTGGGCCTGCTGGCCCTCAGAGCTGCAGGTCAGGAGGCTGGAAACCCAGACGCCTCGCCGCCTCCGCCGGTTCCCCCCTCTGACGGCGGCACCCAGGCGGAGGATGAGAGCGAGGACTGGGGGCTGAACTCCCTCAGGGGAGGCTTCGAGGCGGTCAGCGGCTACTTTGACTCCATGCTGGAGTTCATGGGTGGAAAAGATGGAGTGTGCCAGTACCGCTGCAGACATGGTAAACCTGACCTGCGCTGATGGAATCGCATGTTTTGATTTAGGGTTAAGTAGCACGTGGTCTTATCGATTTTGTTTGAGTCAGCAAAGCGTCTGTAAGATCTAACCATACTTGTATATTGTTTCCCAAATAAATTTATAGCTGAAAAAATAAAAATAAATAAAATAAAAATTGTTAAATTCATCCTTGCCTACAAGAAACACAATCATATGATGATCTTTCAAATTTTAGCTCTTAAAGACAGTTAATATACATTTACTTTTAAGATCTTCCTCTATCAAAAATGTGTTTGTCCAAACAAAACATTTTAATCACCACTTTACATTTTCTACATACTATTTTCTGATTTAATTGTATGGCAATGATGCATTAACATACATTTATACATTTCCTGATTTAGAATGTGAATGACATTGTTTTAAGTGTCTCTTGTTCTTTTTATTTATTTATTTTTTTATTTTAAAATGGTTCTCCCTCTTCTCTTAAATGCGTAGGATTTACTCCAGCTCTAAACGTAGAGTTGAAGGCAATACGCTTTCCCATATTGGCTCTGTTATCTGGGTGAGGTCCAGGAAACGGACTGTGGCCTCTGGGTAATAGGAGAGGGGCCATCCGGTCACTGGGGACGTGTCAAATATTTAGATTCTGTGTGGAAACATGGATCTGTTTTAATCTCACAGGTATATTGTCCAGCCGTCTTCATGGCCTACATCGAAATAATAATTTTTTTTTTCTCTATTTTGTGTTGCAGGTAAAGCGCCTCTTCCTCGTCCAGGTTACAACATGCCTGAGCCTGATGGATGCAGCTCGTACTTCTTTGGCCTTCCTATTCCAGACGGGGTAGGCTTTGTAGATAAAACCAGGTTTCTGGGTTAGAAAAAAAACAATTTTTTTTTATTCAATAGTGCTTTTTTGATTGAATAAGATCCGCATTAATACATTTGTTCCACTCAAGTGGCATTTATTATTTTGTTTATAATTTAATTCTTATAGACTCCCTTGAGAAAGTCAATTTGCAAAGAGATATTTCGGTTCTGAGTGGTATGATAGAAAAAGAACTTTCCCTAGTGCTTTAGTGACATAAAGACTTTTAATTTACTATTAATAAAATCCAGTATTTTTCTAAAATTTCCAGTGAGGTTATGTTACTGCAATAAATCCTCAGTGGTTTTTGAATCATACTCCCCCTGTGTGTCTGTCCCAGATGGATGTGGGAATCCCAGCGATGACCAAGTGCTGCAATCAGCTGGACATGTGTTACGACACCTGTGGCTCCAACAAGTACCGCTGCGACTCCAAGTTTCGCTGGTGTCTCCACAGCATCTGCTCGGACCTAAAGAAGAGCCTCGGCTTCGTGTCCAAAGTGGAAGGTCAGCGGTCTGCATTTTCTCTATCGCTTAGTGAAGCCATTTTGATTTATTTTACAACCCTTGCTGACAATCAACACATGGTATATTAAAACATGGCAACCTTTATTTAGCTAACTCTGAGCTAAACGCAGAAACTATGGGAAGAAGGAACTTAGGAGTAAGCTTGCACTTGCAGTTTGCCCAATGCCAAGGAGAGATAACAGCAAGACTAAAAAGAAAAACAATTTAGTATCCATGGAAAAAATAAAATTTTTCATTTACATTTTCAAAACATTAAAAAAAAATGTTTGATTCATCTTTGTTGATGTGTTTGAGGTTGGAAGGCCTCTTTGCCATCACCCTAATTTTAGCTAACATTCATTAATCATCTATCAGATTCTGTTCTGTACTGAATCATTTAGTAGTACTTCCAGTTAGAAGAGTTATCAGTTGGTAAAAGTTTACTTTAAACCTCCAATAAACATGAAAAGAAATAACGGAACAATGTGAGAAACTGCTGAGGTGTAAGAGCAAAAAGGTTGCTTTTTCCTTTTTACTAGGATCTCCTGTAATTATTCTATATGTAAATCACTGCATCATCACAGCAGATAGCATGTCTTCAGTTTTCTGTGCTGCTCAGTCACTGCTCTTTTCATCCTCAGCGTGCGAGACGGTCGCCGACACCTTGTTCAACACAGTGTGGACTCTGGGCTGCAGACCCTACATGAACAGCCAGAGAGCGGCCTGCTACTGCCCAGGAGAGGAGAAAGATGAACTGTAAACCGTGGGCACGCTGCTATTCCACAGGAGCCACAGGGAAAAGCACAGCGATGCATCATATTTGATGGTGTACTGTGTTTAATATGCCCATGGCTGAGTAATTTATTTGAACCTTCTTGTCTTTGTTTTCCTAAAACTAATTATTAAGCAAAACGTCAGTGTTGTTTGGAGCGCCATGTGAGATGACTTTATTTCAACATGAACTCTTATGGACCTGTGAAGAGCTTTCATGTGATAACCCATAAATAAGCATTAAATATGTGCGCAAAATAAAAATGTAAAAATTCAGACGAGAGTTTAATTTAATAACTGATGCTTTCATTTATTACCTGGCGCCATCAGTAACAACAGTCTGATCTATTTGAGGTAAATAAAAGGGGGAAAAGTAATAAAAAAAATTACATGTTCTTTTTCCTTTTTTCAATTACTCTGAGTACAGCTGATTTATTTTCACTGTGTGAACCAAACATGCTCAACACTGGTAGTGAAACAATAAGCCCCACCAGGACTTTTTTCTGTTTTACATCTCAACCAGAAAATTTAATTTCCTTCTGTTTTTCCAATGGAAACTGATTTATTTTTAACGGAAACCTCTAATCTTGATCGCTTGACATTTTATTGTGTCTCATATGTGATATTGCCTACAATCCAGTTTGTACTCAAAGAAGTTAACCCCTTCAAATTCTAACTTACACTGGAGGAGCACAATGCCAAATGTAAACTTACCACCTCCTGCTGTTAAATGCATAAAAATACTAACTTTAATGTGTTGCACTGAAGGCCAATAAAAAGTAGTGAAGGATTTTACTTTTATATAAATAGAAATCTGAAATGTGTGGCTTGCACATGTATTTAGTACCTTTAATTGAATATTTGTTAAGGCAATGTTATTGTAGGTACTGATCCAAGTCTCTGTTTAACTTGATTCACATGTCCCTTAGTAAAAAAAAAACAAAAAAAACATAAAAAGAATTGGAAACTAAAAAAATTTTACAATTATTTTCCAATTAGCCAGTAATGATTGAGTTTAAAGAGACAAGCCTTTCATTTCCCACACATTTAATACGTTTTTCTGTTCATTGCTAATTTTTGACATCCAAAGTCAAGAGCTAGTTATACAAGTTTCTCCGTTTTAAAACATTCAGCATGTTGTCTGGCTGTACAGACAGGCTCCACAGATCAACTTTTCCCTCTGAGTTTTCACACTGAAGTAGTGAAGACTTTCAGAAGTAGCACCTCAAAATTACAGTGTAACAAAATAAATCAAACATCCACAATCATTTAAACGGTACTTTAAACATTTTACTGGGGAAATCAGACAAACTAAAAGGCTCCTGGCAACAAAATAAGGTTGACCATAACAGAACCAGCAAATAAATGTTAGAACATAACATAATTAGTGGTGACAAAAGTAAAAACCTTCGCATAAACTAGGAACAAGTTAAGAAGGTAAATTCTTCTGAGGTTTTCATTTCTTTGTGCCATTTGGAGGAGGATTCAGCTCGAACGGGGAGTAGCAAAATGTTTATATAAAACTGAAATGAAGGTTGACGATCCACGGAGGATGTCTGAGTTTCTACAGATCTCTGAAAGCAAAGAGAACAAACAATTAGAAGTTGCATTATACTGTATATAAATGTACATTTGTCTACATAAGAGATCCCCTTGTCAAAATGTGTCTAGAATGGGAGGCTTGTTCAAAGGTTAAATGATGAGTTTAAGCATGGCAATTCTAGTGCTTTTCTAGTGGTGGAACTTGTTTAACACTCTTAATTGAGTTACATGTAAAATGTATTTAATTGCATTATAATATAAAACCATATAGAGAAAAATGGCAATTAACTGCATTAAAATTTTAGCCAGTTAAAATCTTCAGAATTCATGAATCAAAATTGATTTGTTAAACTCCCGTTGTTTTTTTCATGCATCAGATAAAAAATAAAAATACATTAGTTTAGTTAAAGTCAGGATATATCAGGTTTTTTCAAAATTATGGCAACAGGTTAAAATAATACCACCTCTGTCATTCAAGGGGTTTCATCACAAATGTTTTGACAGTTACATTTAGAAAGCTATTAATAAGTTATTTAAATCCATGTTACATGTTACATGCTTGAGCAGCACAATCTACTAGAAACCTAAATACAGAGAAGAAGTGGGATTAACTTTGAGCCAATACAGCCATGAAAGAAAATAGAAGGACACAACAGAGCTGGAGATGTAATTCACTTACATTAAAGGAGCTCAGAGTCCAGGGACTCTGCTGATGGCTTGATGGCGGAGCTGGGTTGTGTCAGCAGCCTCGCTTTCCGGTTAAACTCCAGAAGCTACAAAAAGATTTTGAAGAAACATTTGAACTGTTTCGACGATAACCACATGCATCTTCAAACTTGCACATTGCTCTCATTGGACAGACATGACATAAAGAAAAAAGAACAAGGAAGTCCTCCATGCTGTTATTACAGCTGTGATATGAATGTGGAGAGCAGCTCATTCAATGACATTTATCACTCGTAACAACTTTTATAATATGTGCTTTTCTCTGGTTATGCATAAAATGTAAAAGGATATAAAATAACAAAATCAAGGAAACAATCTTCATTCTTTAGAAATTTAGATTTTACATCCTTTAGATAACATAATAAGAGAAAAAATGTAGAAGAAAAAAAATTCACACTCTTTATTTCAGTATTTGTCCAGATCTGGAATACTTTAAAAGTAAATTTAAAAACTCTTTTGGGACAAAAGTTGGGACCCTTGATGTGAGAACTTCTGCCAGACACTGTAGATATTTTTCTGGTGCCACACATGATTTAATCCAATGTGTCATTAAAACGCTGCTGTAGATCATGAGATCATGCTGAGAAGGTAAATCAATCTATCAAATCAGGTGTGCTGGACCAGAGAGACATCTTAAACATGCCAGGCGAGGTCTGGGAACCACTGATCTTAGTGGTTCCCAGTAGAACCTTTTATCTAGTGGGTAGTTTGGAATACCTCTAAAGAAGAATCTGTCATAGCGCAAGTGAAAAAGGTAAAAAAAAAACAAAAAAAAAAAGTCAATTTACCTTTTCCCTCAGGTTAGCCTTTATTTCCTCCTCTGTAAGGTGATGTTTCTTCTCTTCCTTTACCTTGGCTGCGTCACCTGGAGTCTTACCCTGCGATGGCGCGGAGTTTAAGGTCTTCGAGTTGATGGTTTTCTTCCCTTCTACCCTTTTATCCATGGCAACTGTCTCTGCAACCTTTTTCTCCATAGCAACCGTCTCTGCAACCTTTTTCTCCATAGCAACCGTCTCTGCAACCTTTTTCTCCATAACAACCGTCTTTGCAATCTTTTCTTTCATAGCAACCGTCTCTGGGGGGGTTTTCTCCACAGAAACTGTTCCTGAGGCTTTTTTCTCTGCAGTCAATGTCTCTGCAGGTTTTTTCTCAGTAGACTTTTCTACGGTTCTCTTCTGCGAAAAATCTTTAGTTGAACTTTCCGATTGTTTTCTCTTTTTCTTTTTATTATGAGTCTGTCTTTTCAACCCCGACTGACTTCTCTCCAGATTTGTTAACCATTGACAGCCCGCCGCGCTGCTTGCAGAAGGTGGTATAGTATTAATGACTGTGAGGCAACGAGAGCCAGAGGGTTCGTTGCTCTGACCTTCACTCCCAGACAAGTCTGGATTCCTGAACAGCATGAAGTCATGAAGTGAGATCTGTCCAGGTTGGTTGGGAAGCCTCATATCTGCTAATACTGAGTGCCACTGTGAACGGGACGGTGGCACATTACTCTGATTTGGATCAAATACCCAATTGGAGTTCAGAGCACTGTTGTAGGCATTGTAGTAGTTCATATACTGGGCATATTGGTACAAACTGTAATCGGTATATGCAGAAGGAGCACCATAGGGAGAATGAAAAGGATGTTGTTGGTTTCTGTAACTGGGCCTCTGGGCGTCCTTACTGGCTTCAGTCCTGCTGTGCCTCTTCCCTCCATCTCTACTTCTGTCACGAGAACGTCTACGTGCATCTCTGCTGCGAGAGCGCCGCTGCCGGCGGCCCCAAGGGCTCCAACTACGGCTTCTAGAGGCATATCCAGAGAAAGCTGAGGAGGAAGAGGAAGAAGAAGAGGAAGACGAGGACGACGAAGAGGAGGAGGAGCGGGACCTAGTGTGTTTTTTATGGGCGAGCGAAGGCTGACTTTCCTGTTCCATCCTGCTTTCGCTCGTCTCTCTATCTTCATTCTTCCTTCCATACAGCCTCTCCTGAGTTCGATCTGTTAGTTTGGTCAATTCCTCCACGTCCAGATTCAGACCCAACGTTTTAAGAATGCTCTGCACTTGTTTATGCTTTTCCTCTATTTGTGAGGTTTCCTTTTCCTCTTCCTTCTTCTTTTTCACTTCCAGGGCAGGCTCTTGTTGGCTACTGGAGTCCAAATGTCTCCTTTTTTTAACTCTCTTTACCTCAACGTCTTCAGGTGAGGGCGTCTCTTGATTGACAGTTTTTAATTTCACGCTGCTGATCCCACTGCAGCCTGGCAGTGAGAATCCAGTTTCGGACTTCTGGTTTTCACTCTTGTGGGCCTTTTTCAAACCAGAGGGAGAGGTTTTTGGAAGATCATCTACCTCATCTTTGATCATCTTACTGAGCTTGGTGATGTCCACTCCACTGTTGAGCAGACTCACAAAGCGCTCAAAACCCTTGTTATCGCTGCTCTTGCTTTTGAGGCCCATGTTCTTCTCCCCCTCACTGACACCGCTCTCTGACTCAGAAGCTCGGTCGCCACTGTTCTTGTGCCCAGAACCTCGGTTAGCACCGCCATCGGACTCAACATTTCTTTTCAAGCTGCCCTTGCCTTCAAGGAGCTGATCAACGCTGCCCTTGCTAACACTCGTCTTGGTTTCAGAACTTCTGTCGTGAATGTTTTCAATCCCAGAGCCTTGGTTCGCACTGCTCTCGTTCTCACAGACTCTGTGGACAGAACTCTTAGAAGAAGGACTGTGAAGGTTGTTCGCTCTGACTTTAGCTCTGTCAGCTCCGTCTTTACAATCAGAATTTCTTCTCGTGACTTCAGAACGTCGGCTGATGGTACTCTCAAGGTCAGAGTCTCTGTCAACACTTTTCTTGTGATCAGAAGCTCTGCTGTCACGGTTTTGCCCTCATTGCCTCTTTTTGGACTGGTCTTGCGGTCAGAACGCTCGTTGACACTTTTCTCGTGATCAGAATGTTTGATTTCATTTTTCTCGTGGTCTGTAAGTCTGTCGGCTTTGCTCTTACTCTCAGAATGTCGCCCTGTATGCTCAGTACCTCGACAGGCTCTGCTCTCGCCCTCCGGACTCTTCTTGGTACTGCTCTCCTTCTTTGCTCTATGAGGGCCACTCAGGCTGGGAGGATTTAGCGAAACATCAGGGATCTGAAAAACATTTAAGACACACAATAGATTAAATATAAATTCAATCTGGGAATACACCCAGATAGAAGAAAAACCCTATCTACAGGACGTACCGTGGTGTTCAAGTTGGGAGCAGCTGCTTTGTTGAGAACACTGAGTAAGCGCTCATATCCCTTGCTTGTGGTGCCCTCCTGCTTTTCAGGGGAAGTAATGCTGCGGCCAGGAGGCGGCAGAGGGACATCAGGACCCTGTGAATCATCCCACATTCATAAAAATGAATAAAACAGTAGTTAATCTGGCAATAAGTAAGCTAACGTTTAGCAGGATAGACAGTTCTTTAAGTTTTTGTCTCTCTCTCTTTAGTCTTTTTAGAGATTTGAGGTGCTCCAACTCTCTCAATGTGACAGTGTTTCAACGTAATCTGGAATCATGTTAAAATATGTCCTCTTGTCAATAAAACTTGATGAAGAATGACATTATTCTGTATGAACAAATCTTGTCCTTTCAATAGAATTGTCATATATGGTGCTGTGAAACATAGCCATTATAGATTTCTTCAGTTTTTGCATCTTTGCCATGCTTAATTGTTTCAGATCAAACGTATTTTTTTTATATTTAATTAAGATAACCAGATTAAAACACATAAACAGTCCAGTGGAATGAAAATGCGACAATCAAAGAAATCTTTAAGGGGCAAACATTTTTTCATAGCTCTGTAAATGAAAACCAAAATGACGTACAGTTTTTTTCATGTTGGGGACTGCTGCTGCTGCTGTCTTGAGAGCAGTGAGTAAGTGCTCGTATCCCTTGTTGGTGGTGCTCTCCTCCTCCTGCTGCTGCTGCTTTTCAGGCAAAGAAATGATGTGGTCAGGAGGAGGCAGAGGGTCATCTGAAAGCTGAGAAACATCACACACTCATCAATATAAAAAAAAGCAAGAAATTATGTGTCTTTTTGGTTCTGGCGTTTCTTTTAAGAGTAGTCAAAATAACAAATCAGCCGAGTTGAGGTTGTTAGGCAGCCAGCAAAGCTACATTTTATGTGTTTTGGGATTCATTTTACACTTTAAACATAGTTAAATGAATTCAAAGTTGATACCTGTACTACCAATAACATTGAAACATCCCCACAGTATGAGGCTTCCATCAACACGCTTTGCAGCATTTATGGGTTTTCAAGCTTTACAGTAAAACTAGAGTCCTGATTGAGCTCTAGAATGGGAATTTGCTTTACACAATTTGCTGACGTTGGTCTCGCAAGGAGTAAAAACATTGACGGAGCAACATTTACGTATCACTGTCCTCACCTGAGGTTAGTAACATTTCTATTCAGATGCATATTTTTATTTAGTTTTCCTTTTTTTTTTTTTTTTGTTGTTATTAGTTGTTCATTTTAACATCTATGTGTGTACGGCAGACATACCATGTTTTTCAGGTTGAGATCAGTTCCTCTGTTGAGCACACAGAGGAAGCGTTCAAAGCCCCTAGCAGCGTTGCTTTCCTCCTTAGCCGGTGAAGCAACAGCCTGGGTGGTGAGAGTTGGAGGAACATCAAGGATCTGTCCAACATCAGGCATGTATCAATAATACAAACACATTCACAGTGGGAGAAACACCAACAGCAATTTTATTAGCTTCTTTAAACAATTCTTTCAGAACACATTTCTGTGAGGAGATGGGAACTACACACATAAATTCATATGATGGCATTACACTAGTACAGCTGGATAATAAAAACAGATGGAGGAATTATAAGAAACTGTCAGTTTGTTTTTGAAATGGCTAAAAAAAGCTAAATTCAAAACATGCAACTGTTTATATACACTATAAATCTTTGCTGAGGTCATGCAAAATTTCCTCAAACAGTGAATGTTAAGAGAAACATATGCAAGATGACAAATTTTATTCTTAAGGATAACAATTTCAAATCTATAATCCTCATCTAAACATATTCTACATTTATAGAAGGTTTTAGATCATTTAAATGCATGTTTTGTAATGGTATTTCTTTCTGTTGGGATTAGATTAATTCATAAAACATTTAGTGCAAACCTTCTCTCTGCTGGGTGGTAAAATGCCAGGTTTCCTGAGTCTGTGTGCCTTTAATGCCTTCACTCTGAGCTTCAGTGGATGGTGCTGCTGCTTCACTTCATCTTTTCTCGAAGCAGCAGCTTTTGCTTTTAGTAAACATAACTTAACCTGCCGATCAGAAGATAGAATTAGAAGATGCAATACTCATTGCTTGGATTTATTATAGATATACTGTCATCCAAACCAGATCAAAAGAGTTGAGGTACATACATCCACCTACTGATATTTTTTAAAATACCCCTTAGCAAGCGGCATCTCAACAATATGGACTCCACAGAACCACCAATCAGAAAACTTTGCCTTTTAAAGATACACACAGTCTAAATTTTTCAAAGCAATTCATTCTAAGATTCAGTAAAATGTTTTTCTACTTAAACTTGTACTGGTACTTTAATTTTGATTGGATTAGGATTAGGGAATGATGTCAACTATAAATTAAAACTTGCCTGGCAAATTTTTATCTTTAAAAATCATTACAATAATAACATATACCACTTAAACCCTGGAGAGTTAGGGTTAGCACATCGATGCCAAAATGAGTATGAATTATGTAAGTAACTTTTATCAAAGTCTGCTCAGATCTGCACATAAAACTTTATGGACATTACCTTGGAGAAAAAGCTGAATGAACGTTGCTGCAATATCTCTGTCACTCTGTCTCGAAGCGATTCGGGATTGTAAGTTACAAACTCCTGGTCATCAGGAGAATCGGGATTCTTCACAATCATCTCAATTGCTTTGATGGCAAGGGTGGTTTTCTTGTGCATAATCTGCTCATGTAGTTCCTGAAGCTCTCGCTTCTTTCTCGCCAACTCAGGATCTTCCTCATCCTCTGAGTTGAATGGGTTTCCATCTGGGTCTGGAGAGTTCAGAGATGGGGAACTGGGTTCCTTCCAGGCTTCACCGCCTCTGTGAGGCTGGACAGCAGTGTACGTAGGGCGTGTTTGCCAATGATCGGTAAACCTTGGGACTCTCTCTGTCCTGTTGATGTTGACAAGCTTCTGTTGATCTGGCTCCAGACATACCTGCAGCCTTTGAGTTGGAAAACTCCAGGCACTGTCACGTGGATCCATCGTACTGCCTTTCACGGTTTATAGAGGCTCTATTGACATAAAACATACAAACACACGTTAAACAGGGAACATATATCACGACCCCACAGGTAAACGCTCAAAACAGAATAATTCATTTTAGCTAGTGACACCAAAACAAACGAGAATTCGCGTTTAAAAGCCAAGATTGATGGAAGGGAGTTTGACGTAAGCAGAACTGGGCTCCTTTCAGTTCAAGTACAGAAAGTTTTTCCGAACGGAAAATCTGAAATGATTAAAAAGTGTTTACAAAGAGGATAGCATAGAAGCTAACAGATTTACCTTCTGTTGGAAAACCGTCATCTGCGACACAACCGAATAGCTGTTTTTATCAAAAACATAAACAAAGGGAGCTCCAAAATAGCTTGCTGTGACAACACGAAGACGACATTAACCTTCTTTGGTGGAACAAGGTTTGGTCAAAATAAGTCTGCCATAAATTGTTCTGAAGAGCAAAAAGAGTGTCTTTAAGGCGTTAACAAATGATAAGAATTGCTCAATAGCGCCACCTGCGTAATGGAGGACCACCACTGCAAAAACACGTTGAGGAGATGCCTACAGAAAACATATTCGTTGTCTGAAACTCTTATGTGAGCTAACTAAATATATTGGTCATTTTAGTATCAGGAAAAAGTCAATTAAACCCTTTCAGGTGTTAAAATTACATAAATACAAAATCTGTAAAACAACCCATAAACCTGTCAAAACTTAAAAAATGTTTTTAAGTGAAAGCAAGACAAAAATTTACCTCCACTCTGATTGTAATATTACACAGTAAACAGATACATATTTACCTGAGAATGACACTACAATTTGTGTCTGTTTTTAAAGACAAAATGTCAATCAGAATGAAATAATAAAATACAATACAGGAGACATTTACTGCAATCAGAACTTGAGGTGATTTAACAAGATTTTGAAGTGAGCGAAGAATTTTTTTTGTTTTTTTACCCAGAAACTGCTTTTACATTTGGAATAAGCAGCTGAATAATAATTATAGACCTATGCATAATACATTATGGTTTATCTGAGGTTGTATTAAGTTAATTTTAAAAGCTGGCCAGGTCCATAAAACTGAAATGACCATTGATATACCAATAGAAATAAAGTAGAATGCATGTTTCACAAAACATATTGTACAAACAGCGGGAAAAAGTGTATGTGTACTTGAAAAGTGATGCATAAATTAAAAAAAATGTTTCCCGTTATTGTTAATATTATACCAAGCGTACACACCGATCAGGCACAACATTATGACATGATAGAGTAGTATAGTCACGAAGATATCCTTTCAATCCTGCAAATTACAAAACGAGACCTTAAAAAACTGGATAAAAATCTTAAAACTTGTAATCCTATACCAAATTTGCCTTTTGGGATAATTAAGCTGCTTAAAAGAAGTCAAGGCAATCTAGCGACGTCAAGTGTACACTAATTGCCACAATGCTAAGGTAAGTTGCAAAGGAACAGCCCCAAAGTATCACAATGCCTCAAATGGTTGTCCAATTCCTAGGTGCATCTTTTATCCCTGAGGTAAGTAGAGTATCGCCACCTTGTTATCCACATGATGTAAAAGAAAAGCATTTAATCGAACCAGGCCAGCTTGATCGATTATAACACAGCATATTTCTGCTGCTCTTGCTTCCATTATGTCTGCAGCCATGATCAAGGATCAGCGTTGGCGCCGTAAGTGTTCTGTGATCACGCAGTTCTATATGCAACAAATTGCAATACTCCAACCAGACTGGCACCTTTCTACCAGAACCAATATCAATTTCTTTAGCAATTTAGCTTTTATATGTGATCAGACAAGACAGCTTTTGCTTGTCGCCAGTCACTACTTCTGCTTTCATTTGAATAAGAAATTTACATGGAAATTGCTGAATTTTTTTTATCTTGACAATGGTAAAAATAGCAACATGGACTAACAATTGCAAGACCATATTGTTATTTAAAGAACACCTACTTTCACTGCATTAAAAAAAAAAGTAATAAAAGAACAATTACTTCAAAGTTTCCTTTGAATAACTTTTTAATGTTGTACACTGCATATTATTAAACAAGTGGTAACTACAAGTACACAAATAATGAGGTAAACCTGACAAGACAATTAAAGTCTTTTTTTATGTTAACAAAATCAGTCAAAAAAAAAAAATGAAATATATACATGCAAAAGAACATTTTTCTAAGCCAGGGCTGGACTCATGGCAGAATTCAGAATTTATGAACTTTGATACCAAACAGATGTTGATCATTACAGACTAAACTCCACTGCTAGTTCAGTTATGATAGATGTCCAGTGTTTATTCTCTTTCATCAAATGCAGACCATTCTCAGATGGAACAATGACTTCAAGCAAAAACTATTTACTTTATGACCGTTAACTGTACAGTTTTATTTTTCGCCTTCAAATTCAAACCAACCAGGTTACATTGTTTGTTTTGAGCATTTTACAAAACAAATAAGAAAAAGCTACAAACTATTTCAGTGTTTTCCAAATTAAAAAAAAAAAAAAAAAAAAAAGCAAATAAATGAGGACATATCACACTCACTTAATAACCTGCAGGACGCGGGGCCTTCCTTGCGTTCTTGAGATTTGCTTTGTTTTCACGGCCGGTTGAGCCTCTGCGTTTGTTGGATTGCAAAGCTGCAGGTTCGGTGGGAATGGCAGTCTCACTTGAGGGAGCAACGGAGGAAAGACATTTGGAGGTGGAAAGGGAGGATGAGGGAGCATGGGAGGCACATGGGGAAGGAAGCTTCCTGGTCCGGCAGGAGGCGGGAAAGGAAGCGGAGGTGGAGGAACAGTTGGGTATGACGGTGGTGGATGGGTGATGGGAGTATAAGGTAGCCTTGGAGGAGCTGGAGGGATTGGAGGCATCGGCGGCATCATTGCCGGAGAAGGCTGGCTTACAGCAGGGATAGGTTTGGAAGTAAAATTCAGTACGGGAATGCTCTTCACTGTGCTTATTTTACTCTCCTGAGTGCTGTGACCATCCTGAAAAGTCCTCCTTTTTAACTCCGGGCTGCGTTCAGATCGCTGCAGGTTTGCTTTGTCCCTTTGATTGCTTAAGGAGTCTCTCCTTGTATAAAGATTTTGACGTGGTGGACTAAAACTAGAACTGCTCGACAACGATCTACTTCTGCGTCCCTCGTTGAACGTCTGTCCAACACCTCTTTCTCTACTTAATCTGCGGCCACGCTCGTTATCTCTCTTACCATAAAGACGCTCCTGGATTCGATGGGACATTTGACCGAGCTCCTCGAATCCCAAATCCACGCCAATAGCCTGCAAAACATCTTGCATTTGCTTGCGCTTTTGCTCATCTTCAGGTGTCATACTCGTCTTTTCCACCGAAGGGGATTTGCTGCCAACGGGCACGACATTCCGGTCTGGACTAGCGGACCGATGATGAGGCAGCGGAGATGTCGACCTGAGGGAGCCCTTACTCTCATTCCAGTAACTGTTATCTTTGTGTGATTTCTGTTGCCTCTCAGTGCAACTGGGAGACCACTGTTGATCTGCAACTTTCAGAAAAGACCTTGGAATAATGGGCCCATCACACTGTGGTGTAGGGCTCTGACTTACTATCTGAGTGAGAACGTCAACATTCACGCCCTTGTTGAGTACTTCAAGAAAGCGTTGGAAGCCTTTGGATGACTTGTCGTCAGGGAGTGCGGCTCTCTGTGGAGGGGCGTCACTTTGAGAAGACTGATGGGAGACATAGAAGCCACAACTTTAGAACTATGAATTCAAAACATTATTTCAAGAATGAGGCAGATATTCTGCTGAAGTTTTCTGATATCAGAGAAACTAATAAGACTGCAACAATGTTTCTGGGTTTAAAGCTGTAAGCCAAGACAAAAAAAAGAATAGAAGCTGTGTATTTTAGTGAGAAAAACATAAGTAGTGCTGTTTTACAATGTATATCAGAAATCACAAGTCCTATAAAAATAACATATTAATGAACCCAGAAACTGGCCTTTGAACCTGCTTGTGGTACTCCAATTTAATTTACATAGATTTATTAGATATCTGATAAAGACATATCAGATAAATTTAAAGACAATTACAAAGTGAGTCTTCTGTCAGGATAAAAACATGTCTTCTGATAGAACATTTCTAGGATTAAAGATTCTCTACAAAACAACAATGTGTCTATCTTTAGTCACATTGGATACTGCAACAGTGTCCTCACGGGTTTGCTTAAAAAAATCAATTAAGACAGTTGGAGCTGATCCAGAACACTACTCCTTGCATTTTCACAAAAACCAGGAAGCTAGAGCACATCAAACCAGTTCTAAAGTCCCTGCACTGGCTCCCTGCAGGTCAGAGAATAGACTTTAAAATACTGTTGTTAATTTATAAATCACTCAACGACTTGGCACCAAAATACAGAATATAGTTGCTTTCATATCAATCTTCTAGATCACTCAGTCTTCTGGTTGTTGTCAAAAAGCTACGTGAAAAAAAAAAAAAAACACTTAAAAAGACAATGTACCTGTCCACTGGATCCATTTAGTGGCACCGTGGTTCTGCTTTCATAATATTCATCATAATACCCAGATGTCGAGGGGTTGGGTATTCTCTCTTTCCTATTGGCTTGAATCTATTAGATATTTGGACATCTTTATTAATCAAATGAACTTAATTTTAAGTATAAAGTTTGTTAAACGCATTAAAAGTCACAACTGACCTTTGTAGTGTCTTCTGGTGAGAGGGTCCTCTCTAGCGAATACCCGGGTGTCCTATTCTGATAAGCACTTCCTTCGAAACGATCAGATGAATCTCTGTCACTGAAAACCTCATACTGGTATTTGTGAGGCAACTCTTCACGTTGACTTCTGGATCTGGAATATGGCGACATTTTCCTGTATCTGGCATCACCTTCATGAGACGGCGAATATCGCAACTGTTGGCTACGTGAAAAACTCCCTGGTGACAGCCTGTGAGCTTTTTCTGGGGAATCCCGTTTATATCTATAATCTGTATCACCTTCCTGTGTTTGCCTTCGCCTTTTAACTTCGGGGACATCCCAGTCAGGTGGGGACAAAAGCCTCCTCTCCGGGCTCTTTCCACTCCACTCTCTGCTTACTGAATCTGAGCTGCAGAGAGTTTTAGGAGACTCGCTGTAATCTTGACTCTTGCTCACCCTGGTTGTGCTACTGTGTCCATCACTGCTGTATTTATAATAAGAGCCCCAAGGTGTATTACTGCAGAAGTGTGCCTGTCTTCCGTCTGTCCATAATCATCCCACTTCTGTCTTGAATTTCTGTCGCCGTCCTGCCGCCTGTAACCGTAGTCAGATCCTTGTGAATACATCCTTTCACATTTATGGCTAAAAAGAAAAGAACAAGAGGGGTCATTTTGCGTCTTGTGAGGCATTTCCATCTGTATTCGACCATTATTCAAATGAAGACCCTTTTGAAAAAGTACAGCGGATTTTCACTCATGTCCTGCTTTTGATACCTTGCACTAGCAAAGAGAAGAAAAAGCAAAAAAGGCCCACAGCATCACAGACCCTTCACAATTACTAACAGCGGTCATATGGTGAATGTCCACAACCCATTCATCCGTTTTGCTGCCCACATGGTGAGTCTGTTCCTACAAGCTCCACATCAGGCTCATCTAAAAAGGGCTCCAGTTTACACATTACACATAGTTGAAATGTAAGATCAAATCTATTGATGTTGACCAATTCTGTCATTTCATAAACAGAATAACCGGTTGTCATATCTTGAACTATATATGCAAGGAGTGTAGAATAGCCAAGTCCGTTTACCTCCTTCGTCAGTTAAATGGTAGATTCCTGGCCGACGGGGCTGAACTGGCTGCTAACTTCGGCTAAAATGAAGCTAACCGTTCAGAGGTCAAATGCGATGTCGTCTAACGATTCACACCTCACAAATGTAAATGTAGCATAAGCTTTAAGTAACAGGCTGACGATTTAAGCCTAAAACAACGTCTTTAGTTTTAATCCATTTTTTAAAAAGGGTTGACGTGAGACTGAGGTTAATGCTGTTTATGTGTCTACTTAATTCTATCCCGTTAAATTACCGTTTACGTGGGATGACTCCACTTTCTTGAAGTAGCTGTATTCCTTTAAAGTCAAAATAAAACGCGTAAAAACGATTAAGGAATTAATTCGTGCGCTTAACTCAGCAGTATCATGTAATAAACGAATGAAACCGAAGTTATGCTGGAAAAAGGCCGTTTGGTTTCGACTTATTTCCTCCAAAATATTGCCCCTTCTGGTAGGAGGATGAACGACTTCTTATTTTCCCTATGTCGGGTTTGGCTCCTGGCATCCTGGAAACCAGCTAATGACCCATATTTAAATATATATGTATAAATAAATAAATAAAATACAATAAAATAAGTTAGATCAGAAAGCGGTGGTAAGAAATAAATGATCCCCACTCCAATTCAGAAGGTGGCGCTAATGCACCTAAAAGCTGTTTGCCAGCCAACCGCCAAAAACCGAAAAAGAAATAGCTCAAGAGAAGAAGAAGTCGTTAAACTCAATATAGCTGACTAGCGTAGAATTAGTCGACACTACTTACAGAGTCCAACTGTTTTATGTTTGATATGTAATTTATTGAGAAGCTGGACTGTGGGCCGCAGCGTTTGACTCAGGTTTGAACAGCAGCTCGGAGAGAATGAAGGTGAAGATAAGGCAGTGGAGCGGGGTGGCCTCCTGGTCCTGGGTGGCTAACGATGAAAACTGCGGCATCTGCAGGATGCCTTTCAACGGCTGCTGTCCGGACTGTGAGTACCTGAACCGGGGGCTGCTGTCCTACATACTGCCTGTCTGCTTTACCCCGTAATGTCAGCCTAAAGTCCAAATACCCTCCATGTTCTAAACATTTGGCTCAGATAACCTTACAACTCATAAAACCCATTCACTTGAATATTTTTTTTAAACCCTAATGTGCATATTGGACAAAAATAATTGTGACCACATTTAGTGATAAATAGCGCAACAGAAAATTAGGACTGGACTAAATATTGAATAACAGGTACTAGGTCATTTGTATTCTGAGGGCATCGAGTTTTTAATATAACAAAGTTTAAATACACTGTAAGGTGACTAACTATTCAAAATACATTCACGTGCAACATCCTGTATGTAGCTGCCCTGTAAAGTGTTTCAAGGTGAAGTTTATTTCATTTTCTTTAATTTGTTAAAGATGGCCAGTTGTCTGCTATACTGACCTTATCAGCTGAGATCAGTCCACATTCCCTTAAGTTTTTTTCTTTTCGTAATTTTAAAGGCCAGTCAAAAATGCTTGTAAAAGGAGACTTAACTGCTTTACAGCCAACCTACTGTCAACAACAAGCAGTGAAAAACGTTGCTATGACAATGTTTGTGGTGTCATGATTGCCAATAACATCATACGCTGAAATAAAGGCTTTGTATTTAGTATTGCATCTATGGGTTTAGATCACGTTCCTCTGTTGTGTGCACTCTTAATGGTTTTGTAATATATTTCTTATTTTGCAGGTAAAGTTCCTGGAGACGACTGCCCCCTGGTCTGGGGTCAGTGCTCTCACTGTTTCCACATGCACTGCATCCTGAAGTGGCTGAACTCCCAGCAAGTCCAGCAGCAGTGCCCTATGTGTCGTCAGGAGTGGAAGTTCAAAGAGTGACTCCGGTCGACTGTGTACTATAAAGATGGACGCTTCACAAGAATTCTATTTTTTTTTTTTTGTTTTTTTGTTCTGTACCTCCTGTAAACCACAATTTCCTGTTTGTTTAATGCTGTGGATATTTTTGATACAATTTCTGTTAAGTTTGTAATAAAGTAAACATAACATTGTGTGTCGCCATTGCACTTAATTCTTTCAGGAACAACTTGGATGAAAACATTCACGAGTGGTCAATGTTTCTGGAAAGCCTGCTTTTAAACCGGTTAATTAATTTGACATAGACACCCTTTTTAACTTCTTCTAACTTGCAGCAGGACTAAATGAAAATGTACTCACTATTTGTTTTTTCTTGGAAAAATCTGAACCAAAACATTTCTGTCCAGTTTTGTGATGCTGCAAGAAATCTTATTCCTACACAATTAAAGCACATTTAAAGCAGAAAATTACATCCTGGTTAGAGTCAAAGATTAATATCAGACACAAGACTGATGTTATTGGATGGAGCAGAGGCTACAGAGTCAGGTTCCACTTTCCTGTGCTGTGTCAGCTGGTATTGGGCAGTAAGATGATGTTCGGCCAAACAATTGTTGCACATCAAATTACTAATAAAATACATGTAATTAAATTATGTTTGGAAAGCAGTTAGTGGTCATGTTTTGTTTATGAAAATGAATAAATAAAACTAATACAATGGCAACCAAGCAAACTCAACGACGAGTGATTGTCACAAAGCTTACAGCTCATGTTGTTGAGGGCCCTTGTTCACACAGCAATCTACCTGTGGCTGGGATTCAAAATGTCTTGCAGTTTCAAAATCATGTCACTAGATGTCATAGTTGCTCTAGTTTTATTGTGATAAAACACATCTTTTCCATCTCCATACATTAATGAGAATTACATCAATGTAACGATATTCTTCATGATTATTTAATTACATCAAAAAACTGATCCTATGTGCCTGCTGTAATGCCAACAAGCTGGCAAGCTGAAATAAATATGGTTTTTATTAGTATTCTAAGTTATTGAATTTGAATGTGCAAATATTGAATCAGGTTTTAAGTGCACTTAATACATTTTCAAAATGCTACACAAATAACATGTTGACCAAAAAGCACTGATGATGTAGAGTCTTTAATTTGAAATGAGGTTAATGTAAATGCTTTAATTCCAGTGTAAAACAATATATGGCTGAATCACTACATAATGATTGATGATAAATAAAAGCTTCACTTCTTTGGCAATCAGCAATTTACACGCACACACACATGCACGCACACATGATGGCAGGTGCTAGAATGTACCAGTAAAGCCAAACACAGGTGTACATTGAGCAACTATGTATGTAGGAATCAGTCTTCAAAGGTTGGTTGATAGGAAATCAACACCTGAATCCAAGAAATAAAATAAAATACGTAAAAAAAATAAATGCAAATCAAATTAAAACAAAAGCATTCAATAATACAATCTTATAACTAAAACTCCTTACAAACAAACCAATACAAATAGAATCACAGCAATTCAGCATTAATACAATGTATTTTGACATTTTTCTTTCTTTTTCTAACTTTAATATAGATATGAAACAAATATGAAAATAAAGCTCCCATACCAGTTACATCTTAAAAAGCTGAAATTGAGTGCCCCTCATTTTATTAGATGACCATCCACTAAATCACCTGCTGCAACATGAGAGTGTATCTTACTGAAAAAGAGAGGTCAGTGAAGATGGGACTGCATTAGGCTACTAAACCATTATCCACAAGTACTTAACTATTCTGGTTTTGTTTCTCTGCTTTCAGACTCGGTTAAATCTGATCACTCATTACAAGACACAGAAATTGTCTAATTTGTTAATTTCCGTTTTACTTTTTTGAAAATGTAAGGAAAAAAAAGAGAAGAAAAAAACGTGTAAATATCAGAAATAATCTCTAAATTTTAGTCCCAATTTTTGTCAGATTTGACCTGGTTAGGCCCTAAAAATCCACTTTTTCACAGTCTCCTTCAGGGAAATCTGAGGGTTTGTCTTTGTACTCGTCCACCTTAATAGGTTTTTTTTCCTCTTCCTCTTGTTCACATTTATTATGAGATGACACAGATGAGGTTCTTGTCTGAGAAGCCATTTCCTCTTTGAAATCCTCAATGGTTTTCCTCTTGAAGCAGCCACACTGCTCAGGACAGGCAAGCATGCAACCATTAGACCAAACACCAAAACCATGCCTTAATTCCCAACAGGCTCCAAAGCAGGACATAGAAATCTCACCTTCCACATGATGATTGTGAGTATGAGCAGAAGGATAAATCCCAGTATCACACCAGTTGCAATGATCAGATTTCTATGTTGAGGCACTGTAAAGTCAACTACAACTCCAGTCTGTTAAGAGAGAAAAAACAGGTTACGCTTTACATAAAAAGATTCATTTGTATTAACTGCATAGGTATCGATGAGAGTTGTACATACTGATTTCTCTACTACGTAGTTCTTGTTTTTCTGAAACGAAAACTCAAGATTAAAATTACCTTCAAAACTGCATCTCTGAGAAGGTTTCTCAGCAGTTGAACCAATACATACCTCTTGTTTCAGGACGTATCTACTGCCATCGTAGCGAACTTTAATAGAGCTGTTAAATTTGACCTCTCCGTGGACTCCAGTATATTTTTTTAGAAAGGGCATATTCTTTAAAGAAAGAGCAGGACAGGATGGTTGAGGGGATGTCACAGGTACGTGTGGTGTATTTTGCCTTTACTCGTTACAGTACATACCGATTCGTAGTTTTTCAGATTTCGGAAATGCACATTCCCCATCAGGGAAATGTAAACATCTGAATAGTTTTTCAAGATAAATGTATCGCATTTTATGGCCACACAGTTTTCTTTCCATGGGCAGTCCTGCAACAAAATGAGACTTTGTGTCACATAGTGATTTACTCATAATTGACAACATAGTTTAAGTACCAGTCTGTTACACTAACCTCAGCTTTTGGGGGGGAAAAGGTTGAGCACTGAGTGTTGTTCTTAAAAACATGAGAAAAATGTAAATGTTAAAAGCTTGCAAAACAGAGACGCAGTAGAAGTTAAATGAGAAGCGTTGAAAACAATTGGACAACTTACTGGCTCGACAATAACTGCATAGTTTTTTATTTCAAAGTCGTGTTCCAGTTTCTCTTGGAAGAAGAGGAATACACTGACGGGAAAATCCTTAAAATATGTGTTGCGTATCTGTAAATAATAAGAAGCCACATCATTATGAATAAACAGGTATGTTTTTTTCTATAATAAACTGATATGTTTCTGCTTCAAAGTGATACAATTGCACTGTATTTTAAATCACTTACATTGTATATAGTTGACAGTTTTTGTGCTGTATAATTTTCTGGAGTGAAATTCAGGTTTTCATCAGATGTGTCATTTCTGAAAAAACAAAAACCAACTACTGCAAAAGACAGGAAACCTTGGTATAACACTGAAGATACTGTGGATGTGTGTCACACTACTTACACTGCTATTGCCATATCAACAGAATATTTTACAGGAATACTTTTGGTCATAGAAGAACTCTTGCTGGAGTTTGAATTTTCACTAAGAATGCAAAGAATAAAATCTTGTAAGTGTTGAAAATAGAAAATTTTGCTTCCCAGAAAATTTTTAGCTTCCCTCTATTGGGAATTGCTTTTTTTTTTAATGTACCTTTTTGCAAAGATTGTCATCAGCATTGTGTCATTCCACTCAAAATCTTTGGTGCGAAAAGTAGCGATAAACTCAGCCTTTTATGGGACAAGAGAAAATTACGTTAAATTTGGTTGTGGTAAAAAGACAGGCTGTTAAAGTTTGTCATTCAGAGAGCTCTTCACAAACTCTCGTGCGTTGCTAAGGAGGATGTTTGGCTGAGGTATTACTCACAGAGGATTTGCTGCGATATACAGGAAGGCTTATGCCACAAACGGTTTCATTAAGTTTGTCTTGGTCAGCGCAGATTTGAGTTAGTTTCTTGTTCTGATGAGGAGAGAAAAGTTAAATCAAGCTTAACTGCTGTAAAACTCTGTGTTTCAAAGCAAAGCTGCATTGACAGAATCTGTCTTTAATGAAAGCACACATAAGAGTCACCAAATCCTCAAAGACGTCTCTGAAAGGCATGGCATATTTTTTTCAAGCATTTAGTTGTGAAAACTCTGTCTAGACAACCGACACAGGATGTGTCGGTTTCAAGTCGTCAAAAAACGTTTTGCAGTTTCCTCTACTTGCGTGGCACAAAAAAGGATGAAGTAAACAGAATTTATCTTTCCAGTGAACATAATATTAAAACAAAAGAAACTTTTCTGGGTTTTCTTTTTTGGATGGATAGGCTTTTCCCGACGTTGTGTTCAGTGTTCATTTACAATTACAATTTGTAATTATTACTCTTCAAAAAAATGTGTACAATTTCTCATTCAAACCCAGTGGGCTGAAGCCATTTTACATGTACAATGTCTATGAAAAGTATTCACCCTTTTGGAAGTTTTACCCTTTTTATTACTTCAATAAAGCAATTATGGCCAACAATTTTTTATTTATTTTTGATAACTTTAATCTCTGCACATGGTGCGCCTGCTCTACCTACTGAGCCACCCAGAAAACTAAAGTTTCTTATTACAACAGTAGTGCTAAACACGAGAAATCGTAATCATAGCATTCATTTAAGCAATTCATCCCTAAAATTTGTAGTTATTTCAAACGTTTGGATTCAATTTCTGTTTTTAAACTTCTTTCCAGATTTTATATAAGCTTTCCATCCTGAAAAAACAAACAAACAAACAAACAAACAAAAAAGCTAAATCAACTAAAACAACCAGAAAATAATGTGACTTAATTTACCCCTTTTTGATCCAACATTGAGAAAGAGAGGCCTTCAGGGTAGAGCATCGTCAGGCTGGTGTTGTAAGAGTCATCAGCCTTATTCTCAAGCTTTATCCATACTTTGATGCTGCTATCTTTTGTCACTAATAGTTCCTCAGACCTAAAACAGGAAAAGTACTTGTTAAATTCAGTTGAGTTGTTTGCAGCAAAACAATACCTTTTCTAGATGCATGTACATGTTTGTTTTTTTTCTCACGATACATACTGAAAATTAAAATCCACTTCAAGATCAGCAATGCAGATTTCTTTTTCACAGTGTTTTTCGAAAGGAACCTGTAAAAAATGTATATTGTCCAATGAAATGAATTGAATGCAACTTTGGCAAAACTCCAAGAATAAACGTTTATCTTGATTATTTTCTTTACACTTCCATATTTACATCTTTACATTCCTGCAGCACCCTTCGGTTACTGGACCCACCTCAACCATAGCCCGTCCGTTGCTGTCTATGTTAAGAATGCCTGTTGAATTCTCACTGAAATCTTGGGAAAAGTTTAGCTTGATGATGACAGGAGTTAAAGTGTCTTGTATGCATTTCTGGAAAACAGAAATAACAGAGTGGTAAGCTCTTGAAGAAACAAAACCAGAAACATTGAGTAAGATTGGTTTCAGTCTTATGATTATTCATACGTTCATGGAGATAGAATAGTTGAAGCATGTTTCCTTGTCAGTCAGCTCATGGGTATGTATAATAGTCTGCCTATTTGCTCCATTTTCAATGAAGAAACCTCGACTTGATTGCCTCATTGGATCCACACTGAGCGTGAATGAGATCTTGATTCCTGGCCCTTTAGTGGATAACAGTGTGCCATTAAAATGACAAACTTGCAGTTGCTGTAGGTGAAAATGCCATTTTTAATGCTCACCTGCAGTGCTGTGTGTTATTTCTACCATTTCAAAGCAAACTGTTATGTTAGTCATTGGTAAAGGTTTGTCCTCTGTCTTATCCAGGCAGTTGATTTCCTGAATGCTGATCACGCTGGGATAAAATGACAGCTTTGCCTTGACATCTAACACAGGCATGGACCTGAAAGAGACCAAATAAAGGATTTGTGACCAGTTTTGATGCAACTCCCCTCACCAAGTTATTGTTTTAACATATCTGCTCAGTTTTAAACAAGGAACCTTTCAGGTTGTTGTTTTTTTTTTTTCTTACCATCAGATGTTTTAATTTGGTAAAAACTACAAATACTTTAAAAGCCTCCAACCTAACTTCATCGATAGACTTTTTTATACAAACCAAGTTTGCATTTCAACACTTCATTTAACTTGAAGAGTGTAGTGGTGCACTAACAAAGTTATACCTTAAGACAACAGCAGCACCTTGGGATCCCACCACAATATCTGGCAACATATCCTTTTCGAGGTCGATGTCTCCATTGATGGACTGACCAAAAAATCTCAATCCAAAACCAAATTGTGCTCCTGTGATTCTCTGAAAAAGCAGAAACTTCATTATTAAAACTGTCACACATATACATGCACACACACATCAAAACAGCGGAAAGTAATAACACATAAAAAAAATCGCTTAAAATTAACCAATGCAAATCAGACATTATTGCCGCCGAATTCTGTTTCTTTTTAAAGTGCTTCAACAGGCATGGAAAAAAGTGATGGTACCTATAACTTAAATTTTATTGAGTAACCTTTTGAAGAAATTAAATTATTTCTGTAACTGTCAATGAGATTTCTACACCTGTTCACAGGTGTTTTGGGTCACTCCAGTTGTTCCCGTAACTTGGTGACCTGTCAACATGCATTGTGGTGGTTTTGCTTTTACATGCTTTGGTTTTATCCATAGTTGTCTCCCATGAAGTCCACTTTAGCTCAAACAACCACAGATGGTGTGATGTGACACTGCTGTACCTTGACTTTGGGGTTCACCTTTAGTTTCTTCTAAAGTTGTTCTGAACTCTTCGGTTGCCATTTGTATTAACCTTTTCTTCAATTTGTCATCCTGCAGCCAGAGAGGCTAGCTAAAGTGTTGTGAGCTTAACTTTCTAAATAACATGAATGATATGTGCTACTCTAGTCACAGGAGGATCAAGTTGCATGGATACGATCTTGTAATATCATTGGCATGTCTATAATTTTCTGATTTCCAGAGGCAACTTTCTCCTTGGCTTCCTATGATCCATATTCATAAAAGAATCTACTCTCTTAAATCTACCAAGCACTTTGTTCTAATATTGCACCAAATCATTGTAAATTTTACAGAATGAGGAGGGTCACTGAAGGGTCTTGCTGAGATCTTATGGATTTATCAATGATGACCATGTGATTTTTTTCTTGTATTTTGAAGCAGTGCTGGATGCTGTGAAAGCAGCCCAGTTGTCAAGAGAAGAGTGGATAATTGATAATAGTAAAAATATAATTTCGGATGTTGTCGACTCTGCACAATTCCTTTTTACTCCAGCTGTTGAGATATGTGCATAGAGTGCTCTGACAAGAAAATCTCTTCTCCTCTCATGTTGCTGAAGAGTTGAAGGAAGGTCCTGATAGTTTTTGTCTTCCGCAGTCAGACTGAAACTAGCAGCTGTGCAGAAATCTTTCATATATGGTATGTAGGGCAATTCTGTAACTTGTGTGGAAACACGCAGATGTAGTACTTGCAGCAGTACCCATGCAGTATGGCAGGAAAGCAACAGTGACAAACCACGTTGTCACTGCTGACAACGAGCTTTGTTGTCAACAGTGGGACGTGCAAAGCAGTAGCATAATGAGAGCCTTCATGAGGACATGTGGAGTCCCAATTTTGCAATGTGTGTGCTACATTTGAACCTGGGGACTGGTGGGTAGTTTTACCCTGGTGTGAGAGAGGGTATGACCTTCTGTTGCTCTTAAAAAGCTTACTTTGTTTATGCCATGCATTAAAAAAATTATTCTGGCACAGTGTCAGTTGGACTTATGATAAATATTTTTAATTTCATTTCAATTTTCTTCACCTTTCGCTCTCAGCTGTGTGTTCTTGTATTAAACACGCTTAAAACAAGAGTTTAAACCATGTTAAACTCTTTTTTAAAAAAAAGACAAACTAATCAGCAAATGCTTCGTTTGGCTTTAGGAAATGCATGAACTTTAATGCATTTTTTTTACTTGACAGAATCTTATATGATTTTATCACCTGGCTGGAAATGTTGCGCATCCCTGTTTCTCTGTGTCCAAGGTAGATGTAGACCGCTCCGGCGTTGTTCTCTTCCAGGGGGGCTCCCACTGCAACATCTCGGAGACCATCTCCATTCAGATCTGAAAGACTGGCTATAGTGGTGCCAAATCTTCCCATGGACGGTGCTTTCACTTGAAGCATCATCACAAACGTGATCTACAAGTAATAAGGACAATATTTAACTCAATAAAACAACTCATGCAAAAGTGACTTTCAATCTGAGCCTCAACAATTGATGTACCTCATCAGATAGGGCGTAGATGTAGATCGACCCTTCTTTTCGCTCCTCAGGAAGGAAAAACATTGGAGCGCCAACCAGCAGGAAATCAGTGTTACCATCTGAGTCAATGTCAACAGAGCACAGCTCTGCACCAAAATAGGAACCAATCTGGAAGGTACAGATAAATAGTTGCTTCCTGAGCTTTCACTTTCTGAAAAATCAGCTGGAAATTCAAGGA
This sequence comes from Poeciliopsis gracilis, assembly GCA_911649635.1. Taxonomy (NCBI): domain Eukaryota; kingdom Metazoa; phylum Chordata; class Actinopteri; order Cyprinodontiformes; family Poeciliidae; genus Poeciliopsis; species Poeciliopsis gracilis. Next base: position 5,466,322 of record CAJVRI010000370.1, on the reverse strand, counting down.
GGTTTTCTGCAACTGCAAAACTGAAACTTTGACTCTCAGTATAAATAATCATCTATAATATAATAATTTATTAATTACAAACAGAAACTTGTCTGAAAATTCTTGACTCTTTCTAAAAGTCACAAGCAAAATAGGTTCATAGGCACAGATAAGCTTTAAAATGAGCAACCCATGTTCATGTTACTTGTTTATATAATAGATAAAAAAAAATACAATTCCCAACCTGGCCCTCAGATATTCTTCCGACTAATGGCCAGTTGTCTTCATCACGTCGAAAAACTACAACCTGCCCCATGTGGTTGAAACGTGGGGCGCCCGTGAAATATAAAGAAATGCCATTTCTTTCTCCAACAGAAAGTGAGTATCCTACAAATGTGAGTAGCAACAAATTGTCATGAATTTCTTTTTTGCACAATATATGACATTCACAGTCAATTTGAAACTGATTGAATTATTCAATTATGTTTCTGCAAAAATAAATCATCTGAGTAAAGTAGCAAATAATTAGCATACCCATGTAGGAGGCCTCTTCCATTTCTGGGTCTAAAATCACCTTGTTTTGTTTCTGATACTCATTGAGAGTCCCACGCCAGGTGTTTGAACCCACTGAGCCCAGAATCAAGATGTCCTGTCAACACAAAAGTTTGATCAGAACACAAACATCTTGACTTATCTGTGACAAGTCAGGATGTCAACGATAGGTGATGGATGTCAACGATGGAGTCTGCAGCTTAATCTGCAGACTCCATCCATCCAACACAACAACACAAAGACAAACAGGACAAACAAGCATGCACACACACACACCTAGGGAGAATTTGGGAAGGCCAATTAACCTGACAGCCATGTTTTTGGACTGTGGGAGGAAGCCGGAGAACCCAGAGAGAACCCACGCATGCACAGGGAGAACATGCAAACTCCGTGCAGAAAGACCCCGGGCCGGGAATCGAACCCAGGACCTTCTTGCTGCAAGGCAACAGCACTACCCACTGCGCCACCGTACAGCCCTGATGGAGACTCATCAAGGTATTTCTTTTAATTCAGATTTTAAGCAGAACCTTTCCTAGAAGTTTCCTTTTGTTTATTTATTTCAAGAAGACACCTATGACTCTACTCTCAGGAACAAAAGAGGATTTCAAATGTTTGACAAAACTGCAAGCCAGATAAAAACAACAACATCAAATGCGCCAACTAAACCAATGCATAATTTACCTTGTGTGAGACAGCAGTGAATCCACTTTGCGCCATTTCATCATTCAGTTTGTCAGATCGAGTTCTACTAGATCCTAAAAATTACAGGAGAGGAAAAAGTGTCACTACCACATGGACAGGGAAAAATCATTAGTGTCTCGTTAATCAACACTGCAAAATAAAACAGGGAAAAACAAATCACCTTCTATAGCGAAGATCTGTTTTTGCAAGCTTTCCAGTATTCCAGTAAGTCCATCATAGTTTTCAATTTTGAACACATTTTTATCTTTTGGATCTGATGCAATTTTTTTTAATTTGTTGATTGTATTATCTCGAACCTTAACCTGAAATGAAAAAAAAGTTAAATCAGGCCAGACTTCTCTTATTTTAGGTCAGTCAGAATGACCAAAATTATTTCTATTTGCTAAATGTTATAAAACTTATTCAAAACATTTTTTGCAGATTTTTTTTTCTAACTTTCTTCAAATTTAGAAGTTTACATACATTTGGTCAGTATCTGGTTCATCCAGACACTGAAGGCAAATCCCGTCAGTGTGCTAACTGCAGTGATTGGATTAATTGAACAAGTGTTTGTAACAAGAACATACACTTGTTCAATAAATCTTTTATTTCAGCCCAGGTGGTTGGGGTGAAATGTCCTAACTACACTCCTAACTGTTTAACGCAAATGCTAAAAGTTATGTTCTTTTTCATTTTTCATAATAAAGTTTCGCTGGGGTTGAGGAATTATGCCTTAATCACCAGATTGCATAGACTTGTAAAGCATACTTGAAGTAGACATACGATAGGTGATGTAACAATAAGCCAGAAAGGCAAACACATAAATGCTAAAAAAAGTTTTGTTCGAGAATGTAAAAGCAATGTTCTGGCAAAACTACATCACTGTGTGGCGTGATGAGCAATTAATGTTACTCAGTTTTACAAGAAATTTAACAGAAGCAAAAAAATTTAATAAAACAACCACATTTTTTAGTCTCGTCATACAGAAAAATATGTTCAAACTCACCCCAATAACCACTCGAATGATTTCTTTGCGATTATACGTTTCAACACTCTTGTAAATTTTATCCAAATCACTTGGATCTCCATCTGTGATTATCACCACAGCTTTATTTGCATCTTTTGAGGCTCCTGCATCTTCATTTTCCAAGAGATGGTGCCTGAAGAATTGCTGGCATTTAGGTTTTGCTGGAGACCACTCAGCTTAATCTGCAGGAACTAATGTGTATACTGTGTGGTCTTTGGACATGCTTACTTACAGTGTAAAGTTAAGGGCTTTGTGTGTGTTGGTGAGACCCTTCATATGCTGCTCTCCCATAAGTTTGTCTTGAGCAGTACCATCATCATAATCCTTGAAGTTGAACACTGTCTCGCAGTCTGTTGAGAACTGAACTGCTGCAAACTAAAGAAAAATATACAACATTGATTTAATATGACTTACTAATACTTTTACTAAATGCTGAAAGAGTGCACTGACCTTGAAAGATGTGTCTTTAAGTTGGTCCATTATGTCTATTATGAAGTTTTTATTTTTATCAAATTCTTCTGTGGTCATGCTCTCGGATCCATCAAACAGAAACACAAGGTTTACAACCTTTTCTATGCATTCTGTAGAAAAGTACAGAACATTAGAACACCATATAAATCAGCATATAAATACTAAAAACAGCACTGCCTTACTTTGGAATAAAGGCATGAAAGATGACAGCAGTTCAAAATCATCAGTGATGTTGTAACACAAACTGTTCAGGTAGACGTTCTCATCGCATGGATGAGCGAAGCTTGGACTGCAGGCCTAAGGCAGAGCAAAGCATGTTAGAGAAATGGGACTGAACACTGTTACATTAGTTTTGCTCTAAAATATCCCAGATAGTGTGTAGTTCCTTACAATAAACCGAGATTCTGCATCCGTGGTTATTGACAAGCCAAGATGCTTGGATGAATACAGATGTGAAGAATCTGTAAAACATTTTGTTCCAGTTATAATTTATAGTGACAAACTGATCAGTTTTTACAACGAGGTTGTAAAAACCTTTTTATAAATATTAGATAGATTCTTTATTTATTTTTACTTTAATTTCATCACAGACTAGATGTACAACAGCGTGCATCCAGTCTAAGAGAATAGAAAGTCTAACTTTGAAATAGACAGTTTTTTGCACAATCATGTCAAAGTTCTGCTGCTGAAAATAATCTGTTGATCTGTTAAAAGTACTTCCTTACTGTTACAACTGATACCGAAGTATAATTTAGCAAGATACTCACCAGTTCTGTTTATGCAGTGGTAAGGCCGCTTGTTTATTTTTACCACTTTATTCTTATAATTTTAAAAATATTCTCTTAGTGTGGTCCGAATGCTCTATTGTACAAATGAAACCAAACAAGCTGTACTTAAGCTATAAATATAAAAAGCATTATTGCCAACAGATTTGGTTTGCTATCCCTTGAACTGTAAAATGCACTGTAACAAATGGCTGTAAAAACTACAGATGAAAATATAGTAAGGTGGCTGGCTTTTGAAAACACAGCATTTTACTGTGATCTGAAATGCGTATGGAACGTATATGGGACGTGATTGGACCGCTGGATCACATGCGGAAATTTACAGCTGTACTGTAAATTTTTATTTACAGTTGCATTGTGGGATATTTCCCGGCTGGAGGCGAACTTTCACAGGCCAATAATGACTTTCACCAGGTAACTACTTTTTTAAAACAAACATTGTATTGCAGTTTAGTGTTTGTGTGCGAAAATATATTTGCATGTGTCTCTATTGAGCTACTCTCGCTTGTTTGCTAAAGCTAACTTCGGTTATCTCTCAGCTAGCATTATGTGCAACACAAGTGCTTTTTAGTTCAGTTCACCCACAATGTGCAGATGGCTATATTCTGGTATTTTTGCAGAAGTTGTTTGAGGGCAGGACGTCTCAACTTTTTTTTCCCCCTTCCTCTGTCTCACATAGGACTGTCAACGTCAACATGTTAGTGCGCGCGATTAACCTCAACATTTTAAGCTACATAACGCCTCTCTCCGCGGAGGGATCTCTCCCGCGGAGGGTTATCTAGTTCACAGCAGCGCATTACACACGGGGAGCTACGAACAGTGAAATACTTTTTACCCGACAGCAAACGGCAACAAGAGTTGAACAGTTTCAACTTTATTGTGTTGGGTCTTTAGCCAACGTGTACACATCTAGTTCACTTGCCCGCAATTTCAAGTGTGCGAACAACACCCCGGTCTTCGCCGCCTGAATGAGGACGATATAGTGCCGCCTCATCACAGAAAATGAATGTAGAGGAACATTTCAACGTTTGACAGTGTGACTCATACTCCTGGAGCCTTTTCACATTTTATCACACTACAGCTACAAACTCAATGTATTTCATTCACCTAATACAGAGCAACCAACCACATTTGCTAGTCAATAACTAAAAAATAGTCCAGAGATTGTAACTGTTATCAAAACTTGTTTTACTTTTTATTCATTCTTCTCTGAAAGGTGGCTTTGAGTCTTAGAAAGGTGACATCAGAAAAAGTTTTATAGTATTAAAATTGTTGTGTAGTCTCAACGTAAATACGACTGAATATTAGTGAGCAAACAGCATCATGAAGACCAAGGAGCACAGTAGACAGATCAGACAGAAAGGTGTGGGGAAATTTGAAACTGGACGAAACAATATCCCAAACTAGAAACATCTCAAAGAGCTCTCTGTTCAAGCTATCATTTGAGAATGAAAACATGGCAATACTGCAAACCTGGCAAGACATCACTGTTTACTTAATTAATGCAAAACGAGCGTTGATCAGAGTAGCAACCAATAATAAGCCTGGAGGAGCTACTGAGATCCACTGCTCAGGTAAAGGAGAATATGGACAACTTGTTACTGTTCATTTGTTCAAATCTGAGCTGACTGGACAATAAGAAAGTCTTAATGGCGGCACAGCAAATGAGGAAGATGGAGTTCAGGTCATGATGAAGCTACGTTACAATTTATCTCCCCTGCTCTCTACCTCCTGTTTTGTTCCAGCTCTTTGTGATGCCATGTGCGTTGTTGTTTCTTGTTTGGATTTACCTGTGTTATTCAGTAAAATATTTTGATCTGTGCTTTTAGAAAAAATATTCTCTTGACTCCACTTGGTTGTTTGATGCCTGCTTCCTCGATACAGCTGATACCTAATATGATTTTGCCTGCCTACCCTTTTCTTTTGTCTTTTCAGTTTTGGGAAGTGGAGTAGATCACATCACTTTATACTTCAGGGAAATAAGAAGTCATGCATAATTTAAAATTTTAGAAAAGTACGAGTTTTAAATGATTGAATCATGTTTACATTGCAACCAGTATTCATTCCAACTTTTTCCAATGTTCCGAGTTATATTTCAAACATCAGTACTGTTGGAAGCCATTTTTCTTCTCCTTTATAATGCAGTATTGGTTAAATATGACAGAATGCATAGCATACCATTGAACCACAATTTAGTGCCATCTTGGTTGAGCTTGGAAATCCCCCCTGTCCCATTTAGCCGCAGTGGTGCAGTAACGATTACCCTGTGAACCATAGAAATATCAGGGCGAGATATAAGCAAAAACATGACAGAAAAGTTTTTGCTAATTACCAAAGTGTTATTGAAAATGAAATATTATAAAATAGCTTAAACCACAAGCTTCTTACAGGAAATTGTTTAAAAGATGTTTATCTCCTGTTGACTGATTGCGCTTAAGATTACTATGAATTTTCTCAGAACCAGAGAACTGGAGCTGCAAACTCACCCTTTGCTCTTGGGTGACGCGTACTGAAGCACTTTGTACCCAAAGAAATCTTTCTGCTCGCCAAGATGAACGGTAGAGCTTGTTGTGTCAATGTTGAAAGCTGATGTAATTGGGATGGCTGCAGCTGAAAAGTACGAAAGATACATTACATTTCAAGCTCACAAAAATAGGAGAACAAGTTCCTTTTCTGGATTTCTAAGTTGTCTTCATTGTAAATTAATCTGATCAACCACCTTTATCATCTTTTCAAAAGAAATTTGATAAGTGCAAGCTGGTATAAATAGCTATCAAATAATCTGAACATTGCAATGGGGAGTGAACTGTAAAATGTATCATTTTAAATGTAAGCCTTCTCATTTCTTTGGGACTTTTTTGTTAGTTTGCCAGGAAATCCTGTGTAGAGCAGAGATGTAACCAACAGCACAAACTGAAATAATGACAAAACAGAGTAGGTGTGCTGCATGAAGTGAGTAAATGTGTGATAAACCACACAGAGCATTCAATGACTTTCTTTTACTAAACCTCAAAATTGATTTTTGTTTTGTAGCTGGTGTGCTTCAGATTAATGGTGCTCAACGGTTAAATAAATCATAATAAATCAATGTGCAATTTGAAAATTGCTGTTAGTATGTATGTATTGAGATCTGAAATCATTTAAGCAGAAAAGGAAGTGAGCTGAGACCAATGTAATTGCTGTCATTTGATAGAGAAGTTAATGCTGAAGTCAAGAGAATAAAAGCTGTGGGAGTTGTTGCCATCTCTTCTCAAACCACCCTTTTACTTCATGGTGCAGACGTGTCACATGAATTTAGAGATAATCAAGTTATCTCCAGTTTTCAACGCAAGTTCTTAAACTATTCCCTAACTTGATAAAAATAAATATTCACTTATTTTACTCTGTTCAACCAACATAACATATAAAACATAAAAAAAAAAACATTTACACTTGCGATTTATCACATTTACTTCATATACTTCATTAAAATGGTAATGAAGGATGCTCTCACAAACGTTTACACCATTCAAGATAAATAAAGCTACTTATTTTCATCCCCCACACGCTATTTCATAAATGCAATAATTAAGTGTGCTTAAAAAAAACAATAGAAAGCAAAAACACAACATTTAAGCTTAAATTAAACATTCTCTTTATTTATTAAAGCAAAATTCAATGTCATGATCACTATTTCTGCATTATCACCACATTTAAATATGTAAGGTTTGAATAAAAGCTAGTCTAGCAAAAGAGGAACTTTAGCAGCCAGTAAAGTTTTCTCAGTCTGTTGGGTAAATTCAGCAATAAGTCATTCTGACCGTGGAGCAGATTGGGAAACTGTTATATAAGCCTGTGCAACCTCTGCTTTATGAATAAATTGGGAGGGGTACTTTTTAAAAAAATCTTTTTTATTAAGATTATTTCTTACATTGAAAAGTTCTTTTGTGAAAAAGGAACTGCCTTCATTAGATTTTCTATCGTACTGTTAAGCAAAAGTGTTAAGAAAAGTTACATATGTGCACATTTAAAGCTTTAAAATGACAAATAATTTTTCTAATTAATGTTTACCACAATAAATAAAACATTTTCCAGATCTCCGCCTTTGTTAGAAAGTATTGTGCGTCTTCAGATCAGTTATTCACAGAAACATTGTTGGGTTTATTTTGTTCCCCAACCTGCAAGAATCAATCACAGACAAATTACTTTTCTGCAAAAGAGGGAAGAAGAGCCCGACGCAGAGAACCGCTGACAAACGGTGTCTGGGATCAACTCCGCCGGCTCTCAGTCCCCAACTGCCTTTTATTATGTTAACAAAGAGGTTGGCTATTTCAGTCACACATCCTTCTGGGCTTTCTCACATTGTCACACATCCTTCCCTGGACATGCCCTCTCAAGGATGACCACTGTCCACCCCTCAGGACACATAATGATTAACACAGCTTTTAACACAAGAATGTATAAGCATTTCTAACCCCTAAGGAAAAACAGTTAAGACTATACCATAAAAGAAAGGAGTCAAGAAAACAACATACAGAATAATAATATGAAAAGATAACCTTTCAAATAAAAGTAAATGAACTTAGATAAAGTAAATGAACTTTTTCTAACAAACATTTTTCACAAGAGTCATTAATTGTTTTAGAGAAATGGTGTAGAATCGGTTTGCAGGAAGTATGAACACCATCCTATCATTGAAAACCTCAAACAAAAAATAACTCCTCATGGTCACCGCTTTATTCGAATGCCTTCAGTTGCTGGCCGACGTGTAAATATAATTCAATATCACCTTTGAACATCGTTCTGTAGCAGCTGAGCTCTCCCCAAAAAAACTTTTCATCGCAGAAAAAAAAACTTTGCAATCATTTTTCTTACAAATAATTTTCTCACAATATTAAGCTTTTTGTGCTTTTATCTGTTGGCAATACTCAAGTTTGTTCTGAAGTTGCAGAAAATCAGCTTGAACCAACCAAAGATCATGCTTACACAAGAATGAAATGCACCCGTTTGTGGTGAAGAGTTCCTGTTTTTATTCTTCTAGTCAACACTGTTTCCTTTCAACTTAAACAGAAAAAACAAGCTCATAATTTGCCACAATTTGAGTAAAAAGGATAGCTGTAATTTTAAAATAAAAACTACATATTGATTATTTTAGTTGCTTCAAATTTAACCATTTAGATGATTTCCACACTTTCCGATCAAAACCGTAATTCACCCCATAGTTTTCAGTTTTAGGTAAATAACAAAAAAACACCAAAGACTTATTTTGAACTCACCTGCAAATATTATGTAGATGACCAGATAGAAGCGCCGTGGCACGTACATCTTGTCATGAATTCAGACTACAGACACCGCCTTTCTCTGTCGGTGTGCAGTAGTTGAAGTGCGTGTTGAAAAATGAATCTGTTTCCTTAGCAGGTGGGTGGGACACTTCCGCTACTACTCATTGCCCCATTCTCAGCTGTGTCAACTGACTTCGATCCCCAATACTTCCCACAGTCATAGAAAATTTCAAATTATTTCTCTTTCAAAAAAACACTCCAGTTGGTTCAGATTGTGTTTATTTTTATTTCAAAGGGCCTTAAAATGTAAATGTCTTCCCCGTCAACGCATCTGTTTATATCTGAATGTTCTTGGCTAAACATGTTTCAGCTGTGTTTAGGCTTTTTCTTGAAAAATGTCCATAAATGCCAAGTCTTTTGGGTGGGATCATAGATCAGCCACTGTTTTCACAATAAACTTTGAAACCTCCTCTTGATGTAAAACAAACTCACCACCAACCGGGAGACGATGGTGAGAGAAAATAAATATCTGTGCGAATGTAATACTGGATTTGTAAACTGTCTAAGTCTGTTTGTGTGTAACTTTGGATATTTATGTATGCAAAACATGATTTGTGAACTGAAAACATTTTCTGTCTGTCTTTGGTCATGAATGTGTTTTCAAAGGCACACTCCAATATCTAGACATTATCAATACAAAATAAACTAACACTCGCACAGTTACAAATTACACAAATAATGAAATTTACAGACATTTCTTTATCTTCAGTCTCACAAATGTGATCATTATGAATTCAAGAAGGCTCCTCCACATGCAAATGATTAAATTCATGTGCACAAATTGCCTAACACGCACAGACTAAGCGACAAGTACGTACAGATAAAACACAAGTGCGTGAGGCTTTTTGAGACTCATGTGACACTCAAACAGGCTTACCAACTTACAGAAATTCAGAAAGAAAAACAGAGATAAACATTAAACACAGCCCTGAAACACCTGTCTGTATAACACAATCCACTGTTTTGTACTGGTAAACGCTTCTCTTAGTTTAATTGTTGCTTCTTATTTTTTTTTCTCATCTTCGTTCTGTTTCAACTTGTGATTGCAGTTCCTCTGCTGAAGTATTTTAGAAATCCAGTTTCTATTCTTCTTTTGAAATGACAAACAAGATGTGATTAATCAACATCCAACCTCTGCAACTTTTCCACAACATAAACAAAAGAGTTCTGTTTTATTTACAGTGCTCTGCTAAAATATATGCACACATGAATCTATTTACGTTAAATCATAATTTACCAGTAAAATAACTGTATTTTCCTCTCCCAGAATGGCCAAAAATTTTGCTTTGAAAAGCATCCCCACCCCATAGTGCTGCCACCACCATGATTCACTATTTGCAAGGGGGGAGGGTCACCAATTTACTCTATCTAATAATATCAACTGCACTGGATGTAAACAAGTGCGGAATTTTATTTTATTTTATTTTATTTTATTTTATTTTATTTTGCACTGATCTGTTACTGAGGTGCCACTACTCAATTATGTGTTGCTATGTGGTGTCACATAAAGTATATTGACATTTGAAAACATTTAGTTTAGTAATCACTTCCTTGTACCTGGCTTTTGAACTTTCAGAGAGAAATCTGAAACTGGGCATCCCTGAGTAATGCAACCCAGCGAAATAATGTCTACATGTGAGGAGAAATATGCAGCTAAGTTTTCAGGAGTGACTCCTCCGCTAGCTTCTATCTGTAGAGATGGGAACTCGTTCTTCAGGTCTCGAGCTGCAACATGAAGCTCCTGCAAAGCAGAAATGTGGAAATGGACGCTTGTTAGTTTTGCAGTTGAAGTTTTATTTCTTGAACATCTGAGTTTTGAAATGTTGTGCCTGTGACTGAAAGTTGTCCAGCATGACGATGTCTGCTCCGGCTGCGGCTGCCTCTCTTCCCTCCGCTGTGGAGCAGCACTCAACCTCAATCTTACTGCTGAAGCCACACACTGAGCGAGCCACTTTCACGGCCTGAGAAACAAACAAAATTCTAAGTTTGTCTTTTGCAGAAGTAAGAACGACGCTTGAACTCTGGACATCTGTCTGTCATGTGGGGATCACTGGTTCTTTTCGCATAACAAAAAAACATTTAACATTACTGCTTAATCATAGTCACCATGTCAAGGGTGTTTTGTGTGATTGGCTCTGGCAACATTTAAAAAAGCTCCATAAAAAGATGCGAAGAGGAACGATGGTCACATCGTGACCATTAACACAGACCAGAGCTGTTTTTTTTGAAGAAACAAAATAGCTGTTAAACAAGGAGGCAAATTTTGACTTTAAGACCAAGCAAACTCCCAAATAAGTTTAACCTTTCACCAAACATTGCATGGATGTCACTGAGAGACGTTAAAGAAGGCATTGGTTTAAAGAATGACATTACTAATAGATGCCAACTGGTCAACTAGTCCATCCATCCATCCATTTTCTGTCACCCTTCTCCCTAACGGGGTCGGGAGTTGCTGGTGCCTATCTCCAGCTGCGTTCCGGGCGAGAGGCGGGGTACACCCTGGACAGGTCGCCAGTCTGTCGCAGGGCAACACAGAGAGACAAACAGGACAAACAACCACGCACACACACACTCACACCTAGGGAGAATTTGGGAAGGCCAATTAACCTGACAGTCATGTTTTTGGACTGTGGGAGGAAGCCGGAGAACCCGGAGAGAACCCACGCATGCACAGGGAGAACATGCAAACTCCGTGCAGAAAGACTCCGGGCCGGGAATCGAACCCAGGACCTTCTTGCTGCAAGGCAACAGCGCTACCCACTGCGCCACTGTGCAGCCCGGTCAACTAGTCATCATTGCCAATTGTCCTGGAACCACATCTGGGTAACTGGCTTAAGACACGATTCATCATGTCTTATGGATCATCAGTTATGTTGTAGATTAAACATTTCTGGATGACCTGATCCACTTTTATTCCTTAGAAGAAATCCGTCAAATTAATGTGGCTTTTTGACCAAAGTGATTCTTAATGTAACCAAAATGATATTAAGCTTAGCAATCCTTTTATATCTAAGTGAAATGTGAATGTCTTAGCAGTTCCTCTATTAGTTTTCTGCTAGATCTGCATTATGTCCAAAATGACATAACGCTTCTTCCTTTTTTCAGTCTACGAATGTGCTTTTGTTGACGCTAAAATCTTTTAAAGGGCTGGAAATGCCGGGTCGTGATGAAGGAAAAACAAGACAGCCTTCAGTTTCGTTTGGCCTGAGTGCAGGTTTCACCAGAGCAACTTGTGGCCTTTGATTAGCCGATTGCACCCACTTGTGTAAATCTCCACCCACAACAGGAAGTCAACAAGAACATCAACAATAATTCAATTTGTACTACGTAGCGCATAAAAGAAGTAAATTCCAATAGATTTGTTTTGCAAATTAAGTATAATATAACCATATTTTTGAGATCAGTTTTCATATCTGATTAAGAGTGGTCAGCAAGTAGACAAAAAAAAGTTCTACTGGACTTTATGTGCTACCTGGTTTTTTTTTTTTTTCACACAAAAGACTGAAAGCAGTAAATTTGAAGAACTTATAATTGCGGCATCCCAGAAACTTGTTAACTTGAGCCAGCTAAAGATTTATACACAATTTATAATCACAACTACCTGGAGATAGAACTGCTGTTGGTATCATAGGAAAACTTTAAAAACTGTTCTATTAAAGCAATTGTGGATATTTCACATCGTATTGAACCAATTATCAAGACTTCACCATCAAGTTTGTTTATATAAAACATTTCAGCAACAAAGCAATTCAAAGTACTTCATGTGATAAAAACAGTACAATAAACAAAGAAAGAAACATTACACTGCAGTAGCAAAATAAATAAAATTAATGAAAAGTTGGACTCCAAACTAAAACTAATGATGTTGCCATCATAAAAGTTTTTGCAGAGCTGCTGCACAGAGAACTGCTGAATGGTGGCATGGTGATCATATATTTTTTTTAAAAACTGAAGCACCTTGGAGCAGAGCATGAGACAAAAATGAACATAACAGAGAATCTGGCAACAACTCAAAAAAAAAAGACAGGTGAGTGGTGTAACTGACAGGTGTGTTCAATGGGACTAACTACAGAGGCAAAGTAACATGAGAACCTGGAAGACTAATGAAAGCCATGGCAAGGAAAGAGGCAGGGAAGCTGAGATAGACACTGGCATCAAAAGGAGAAACACATCTAAGAAAAATGAATAATTTATAAGAAGGATCTAGACAGTCATTTGGGTTGCGTAATAAATGCTTCCCCACAGTCACAGACAGCACCACCTATTTCCACGAAGCTCCTGGGAGCTGCAGGCTTCTGTCTCACAGAGCACACATCCCCCACACTTCACCCACTCAGCTCCTTCAGACTAGCATCAGCAGTGATTGGAAAATACCTGGTGGAACGGCACCAGGTATTTGTGCCGTTCAGTTCAGTTCAGTTCTCCTAAGAACTGTTGTTAACAGAATAATGGAAAAGCAATGTTGTGATGATGTGCTGAAAGTCAGAGTGTCAGAAAGAGCAGATGTTTCTCGAAGAGACAGAGGCCGAATTTCAAGGTGACAGATTTGGAAATCAAATTTTTTTGTTCATATTTCATATATGCAGTATTTCCATAATCAAGTAAGTTAATTCAAGTACCTAAGTTACTTGATTGTAACTTAGTCAAGTAACTTAGTAAAATGGCATAATGGCAATGTAAAATGGCATAATTGAAGATACTTATTACCGCCCTTCATCACAGACAGTTTTGAAAAGCAGAAGAAGAAAGGCTTATTTTTAATGGTTTCCAAGATTCTTCTCCTTACAAAACATGTCAACAGAAAATGTTTTCCAAAGTTCATGTGAATAAATTACAGCATCAGTGTTTGTTCGGAATGAGAAACCAAACCATATTCTAAACACAAACCTCATACCCAAGTGTCAAACATCATGATGGAGGTGTGATGAGCTGGGCTTTTTCAAACCCACACGACCTGGTTACATTCAAATCATTGTGCTCACCGACCATATATACACTGAATTTATGTAGACATTTTTCCATAACTCCTCACAACATTGCAAAAGACTGATAACATCTCACAGAAAATGACAACTGGAGCGTAGAGGCTTTGTTTTTGCAATGTCTGTATGTAAAGAAATGGTGCTTTAAAGTGTCATTCTTATCAGAGTAACATTTTCAACAGATATGTGTGTCTCAGATGAAGAGTGTCTCTCTGACTTGGAGAGGCATGCAGTGACTAGATGGAACCTGCCCCCCAAAAAAGCCTTATGTATTTTATTTATCGAAGCTGGCCTCCTGGGGCACAGCATGGTGCTGTGGGTCGGGCAGGAAGACTGGTCTTCAACGCAGCTGTCCTGGGTTCACTTTCCTCTCTCTCTCTCCCATGAAATAAAGACTTCTTGCTTTACGAAAAAAAACCTCAGAAAGTATTGAAAATGAAGCCCTTATGAACGTCTGCAAGGGACTCATCTGTATATAAGTAAAGAAAATATATTAGCATGAGAATAATCCTCCTTATTAAAACATAATTCATGGTTAATTTCTTGTAAAATTCTGAAACTAATTTTGTCTTGTGACGGGGCTAATTATTTCCAAGTAACGTTTTTAAACATTTTAGGTTGCCTGTTTGTGGTTTCCTTTTTGAAAATGTTTTGGTTGTTTAGCAACATTTTAAAATCATGTCATCTTGTATTGTGTTTTGTTGCTATAGATACAGAAAATTTCATCTAACACTATTTGTAGCTGGCAAAATCTGGTGGGTTTTTGCCATCTGTTGTGCAGTGGCGCCCCCACAAAATTTGACATGCCTTTGTATGAACTGAAGATGCAAAGTTATGGCATCATGATCATTTGAGCACAATCTTCCTGTTTGTTCATCTTGAACCTCTGCAGCTGCCCACCTCTGTGATGCTCCCCGATGCCCAGACGTGGTTGTCCTTCAGCATCACCATCCCGCTCAGGTCCTGTCTGTGCATGGATGTGCCGCCCACCAACATGGCATACTTCTCCACCAGCCTAAAGCCCGGGGTGGTCTTACGGGTGCCAGCCACTTCTCCGTGCCAGCCTGCAGACTTTGCCATCAACTTGAGCTGAGAGCAGCGGGTGGCGATCCCCGAGGCACGACTCAGGCAGTTTAGAGCAGGGCGCTCCCCGAGGAGGAGGCATCTCGCTGGGCCCCTCACCACAGCGGTCACAGTGACAGCATCTGGACCTGCAGATGTTACAGAAAATGGGAAGATGGAGGTACTGGATGTTTTTTTCTTTTTTGTACCATGGCATGTCAGGAACATTATTCTCTTTTTAATTTGACTATCTGAATTTATATTCCTTGTATCAGCAAATTACAATCAGCATTACATGCACCTTAGTACTGCTGAAACCAAAAGTTTATATATTTTAATAATATATTTGCATTTCTGGGACTTTGTACGTATTTAAAGCTATTAATAGACTTTGCAACCTTTTTAAAATAACATGTTACTGTACTGTTAGGAAGTGCAATGTTCAAGACGAAAAATTGTTTTGTACAAAGCTTGTATTGCTAACTAAAGTAGCCTTGTCACTTAGCATGCCAATCAGCAAATCTCACTGTTTTCTGAACTTAGAACTGAGAAACTATAAATTTATGGTTTGATGATTTATCCAGATCCAAGATTCAACTTCAGAAGTAAAAGAAACAGAGTACAATTCTTCCCTGCTTCAGTATTTCACTTCTTCACAGTTGGCTTGTTTTTATTTACCTTGCAAATAATTAGAATTCAACTGAGTCAGTCTGTGTACCAACAGAATGACTTTCACCACAGTTTGACAAACAAAATTTTTGTTTGTTTAAATTTGGGGGGAAAGCACCATGGCACACATGTTATATGACTCCAAAAAACCCATTTTAGCAATGAAACTACCTTCCTGCAACGTCCCTCTAGCACCAGACTAATTTCAAACATTCCTTTTGTTTCCATCATTCAGAGGAAATCCAACATTAAAATTTGTTTGATTGTTTGAAATATTAAGATGTAACAAACATTAAGATTTCTGAAAAAAAAAAAAACAAGTAAATAAACAGATAACTGGAGCATTGTTCTCACCAAATGGTTACCTTATGTCAGTGTAGTTTTTGTGGTAATTTAGTTCACTGATGCTTACCAATCACCGCTCCTTCTTGGTATATCCAGTCCACGGCGCAGCCCACCTCAGTGAACACTGCTGTGAAGAAAGGGCTTCCTGCCAGCACGGTGTGTGGAGTTTTACACAACAACTTTGCCTCCACTTCCTCTGATCCCACGCAGACTCCTGCCGGGTCAAAGTTTGGAGTGTCCTCTGCCAGCCACTCTCGTGCAAGCCGGGTCAGGGTGTAAGTTGGAATCGAATAGACCACTTGTGGTTTTGGTCCAGACATGCTACAAACCTTTATTTAAAAAAAATAAAGTATGCTGTAATTATTCAGTCTTTTAATGAAAGTAGGAACCAAAATTAGGTTATGCATTGTCAAATAAAGTGTGATTTTAAGTTTTCTAATGCACTGACACATTTTTCAGGTTTAACTACTGATTTCTGTTTTATTCCTGTTTCCAGTGAATAAAACACTGCCACAAGACTAGATTACACAAGAAGATGGTCATGACTGAGTAATGTCTCGCAAGGTCAATTTAGACTCATCACCCTTCTGAGTCAAAAAATGAACTTTTGCTCAGTTTGCGACACAAAGCAACATGTTTAAAAGTTCTGCTTCCTTTGTGTTCTTGTCATACTCTTCGCTCCAACCAAGAATGCAAAGGAATAATACACAGTATACTGGGCTGGGACTGCAACAACATGATAAATGCAAATGAGATGCATACCTTCTTGTCTCAGTGGCTCTCTGTGTCTGTAGATCCCAGGCTGCAGAGGGACAGAAGTGAGCACACACGGCCCCAAGCAAAATGTGGTGTGGAATTTGACCCTGTGTCCATGCTGGAATGTTTACAGGCGCACTCAGAGGTCACACCATAGGATTAGCATTGATTGCTTTTATTGATTAACAGGCCTCTGAATACAGTTTTTGTTGCCGAGAAAATTCATTCTAATTCTGCACAATCAAATCTGAAGCTTATTTTCCCCCACTGAGTTCTGTTTACTTTGATGTAGTTTGCATAATCTGACAAAAATTTTAATCTAAAAGCCTTTTGCAGAGAATTTCACAAGATAAAATGCAGAGAAATACATTACACTACATTTTTGCTGCCATAACCCGGTATACTATCAAAATCATGCATATTCCATTTCACTTCAGTGCAGTTTATTAATATTAGTGGTGTTTAACACAAATAGAACCTAAATAAAAAGTCTAGTTTAACATTTTCACTACAGTCTGATTTTAGGCTTATTACCATTTATCTATATAAAAACTCATAAATTGCTTAGATCTTTACTTTAAATCCATTATGAATAAACACAATGCAGAGGATAAAACACGAGTTTCTTGTAAGAGGAGAGCCAAACTCGGCCTCGACAGGAAGAAACCCCCAGCAGAACCAGGTGCAGAATGAGCCATGGGCTGCAGTGAGAACAGGAAGGAGACATAAATAAATACAAAAGCAGCAGACCAGGAATACTTTCTGTGGTACAGAAAAAGAAACAGAATTCAAAGTTATTGGCAACTATGACTCACTCTAAGGGTTTGGCAGCAGTAGTTCTGCATTTCTTAGATGGTATATGGTATAAGTTCATATTTCAATAGTATATTGTGCACTCAAAGCTCCTAGAGGTACTTAATGGAAAAATATCACTTACTGTTCTTTGAATATTGACATAGTCCCCCCTGACTCAGTACTTTGAAGAACCTACAGTTTCAGCTGAAAGTCTTTAGTGGGATGTTACTGTTAGCTTTGTTCAACAATTAGGAGTGCATCAGGCTCGGGGGCAGTAACCTAAGGTCCGAAGGTTTGGGACAAGATTTTGAATTTGTTTTTTTATTAAATGCATGTTTTAAATTGTACCTTATATAAAACTCGTAAGCCCATATGAATTGTATTGTTTAAATATTGCTACATTTTCATTCGTGTGTACAATTCACAAATGATTTTCAAATACTTGAAAATCCTGAAACTATAGCACATCTTTTCAGGCCCAACATGGAGTCATTTCAAATGGGATGTTTTAAACCTGCTGATATGTATGTCAGCTTATCTAGTAATGCATTATAATTTGCATATACAGGCTCTATTTATAGGTGAGGCACCAAAACTAATGCTAGCCCAGGAGCCATTGTCCTGAATCCAGCCCTGGTTGAACGCACAAATAAAGGAGAAAAAAGAAATGTTTTTCCATTTGTGCATCATTTGCCAAGTAGTGTTGTAACAATCCGCCTCATCATGTGTCGCTTTTAACATGTTAGCACAGAAACATCGGTGAACTCTGTGTTCACTATGTGGATTTGGAGGATGTATAGGTTACAAACATCAAAGAGCACAAAGGCAGGAAGTAAAGTGCGTGCACAACGCGCGGGCACGTTTCCCCTTTCAAAACATCGTCATGACGTCACGACGGCTGACGCCGCGTTCTCGACGCTCTCGAGCACGAGCCGGACTTCCACCGCCTTGAGAGATCAGGAGCTAGAACCAGGAAGCGAAAGTATACACATGGAGGGTGTGTCTGGCCCCGCCAGCACAGGTTTTATTTATAAAAACACCGTCCTCCGCGGTTAATTTAATGGGGGACACGGCGAAGACCAAGCGGCGGGAGCAGCTGAAGCGCTGGGCCGGCTCCAGCACCGACAGAGCGTCGGACGTTCCCCGGCGGAGGTGGCGGGGCGATGCCGGGGAGGGAGAAGGGGAGGCCGAGGCCGAGCTGAGTGGCGACCCGCCGGGGGATCAGCAGCCAGAGTCAGCGGGCAGAGATGAAAGCAGCCCCATCCCGAGCGGACGGTGAGGACGCAGCTCAATCAAACTGCTGGACACCAGCACAAAGGAATAAGTCAGCCTATCACAGTATCAGGAGTTACCTAATCAGTTTAAACAGGTTTTGTGGTCTGCTGCTCTCTGCTGAGGCAGATCTCATTTTATCTGCTCAACATGTTTGTCATTGATCTTTTGGGGAGTACTTTAGTTTAGCCCTGCTTGTCTTTTGCCAGTTTGTCGTTAGCACTTGCATTCATCACAGTTAAGGTTGATTCAGTGGGTTGGGGGGAATCCACCGCATTCCTTGTGTCCCAGATTTATAAAAATCTGAACCTAGCTGTCCTTATCAATAATTTGATGCTTGATGTCTTTTCTGGATATTGTGCTTCCTTGGAACCAAACTGGTAATAGTAATCTTTTACTATTTTTCATACCCAAATCCCAACCTGCTTTGGAGACATTTTGTACCCACTTACTACTAAAGATGTATAATAATAATAATATTCTCCAATCAACTCATTTCACTGGAAGGAAATGTGGTCATATGACTCCAATAAGCAGTATCTGTTAGAAGAGGATTGATTAGAGTTGTTTTGGTTTGGACAGGTGTCATAAGAACCTCTCAATTCACATTTTAGCTAATTCATTGTTGTGCTGCAACACATAGCAGCAGAAATGTGCTGCAGGTTCTTGAGGTAGCACCTTTCAGTCCAAGAAAATAAAGCAAATACTACAACAAGTTGTCATTAGATCATATGACCCGAATTATTGGTGGTTATTTAAATCCATAGTAAATATGCATTAAAGTAAATGCTGCTGGGAGGCATGGTTATAGACTAGAAACAGATGTTCTTAGTTTTGACACGTTTGATGACTGACAAAAAAATACTTTTAATATTTCAAGGTTTCCCACAGAAAACGTGCTCAGTTGGGGCGCTTGGCAGTCTTTCATCCAGCGGCCCGTTGTGTTTTTGAGTTAAAAAATGTTTCAAGTTTCAGGAAATTTGACAATATCACTTGATAATGATGTCTTATTGGAAGACTGATGTCTGAACACCAACTACAAAGTTTTTAAAAAACGCAAACATTAAGTAAAACTTCAATAAATAAGCAAAGCTAAGCCTGGTGCCCTCCCAGGCTTTTAGTAAAGTTGGGGAAACCCTGTATTTGTTATTCAGGTCAGACCTGAGTAAGAAAAATCTTGCTATCCCACTGACTAAAAACCTGATTGGCCAATCTCTACAAATAAGGTTTTTTTTACAAATCCTCAGAACAACTTGTTTTGCTGACAGTTTTTCTGCTTTATCTGCACCTTTTTTCTCCTGGTTAGTAATGTCCCCTAACCAGCTTTCCCTGTCCCTGCTCAAGAAAAGCATCCCCTTTGCATGATGCTGCCACCACCATGTTTCATTGTTGGATAGTGTTCTCTGGGTTAAGTTCAGTATTGGTTGTCTGCTCCAAAGTGTTTCATTTCTATGTTAACCGGTTCAATGTTGGTCTCGTCTAATCTGAAGACATGTGCTTTTGATGTCTCCTGTTTGGAATGTGATAATCTGCAAACATTCAAGTAAGGTTAGCATTGAAGTCATTTTAGCAGCCTGCATCACCTGAAGGATGATGCATCTTTCCTCTCTTACTTAGTAAGGTTCATTTTAGACCTCAAATCAGCTACAGAAACATTTTAGTCTCTATTTTCTTAAACTATTTTTGTGGTCAGCCATTTTGCTTTGACTTTTTTGTGATTTAAAGAACATCTCGGCGGGATCGTGTGTGGCTGAGCTGATCAATCAGAGCAGCTTTGTGTGTGTTTTGTTTGCTAGCCTCTGTTCTATGCTGAGAGGCTATTTACCATCCATATATCAGAAATTCCATCTCTTTTGACATCCTGGTTTTGTGCTCCGTGATTACATCAGTAAGTGCAGATAACCTACCAGAAAAAATGTCTGTCCTTCAATATTTCAGGGAGATTTGTACAGGAAGTGTTTTTGCTGAAAGCTATTTGTTGTCCTCTTGCTTTCAAATTTTTTTTCCAGCATTGCTGGGATTCAGGTTCATTTTTGACTGTTCTACTTATGAACTTATGACGTATATAGAGTCTGGATTTCATCTGGGAAAACGCTGTGACACCGCCATCTTGCCTTTCCAGTTTGGCTTTGGACTCTTTCTTACCTCAGTTAAAGCACATCAACTTCTAGAACAAAATGTTCATTTGGTGTCTGATGTGTTCAAACCCCCTGTTGGAGTCACAATGTCTGCTAGTGGTCACAATGTCTGCTAGTGGTCACAATGCTGTAGTTGATTGGTTTGCAGATGTTTACGTCCACCTGTCATACACATTAATATCAAAATAATATTGTGCCATTCATACAATTTTATGGGTAGTTTACTTTATTGGGTAGGTTAACCCTACAGCAAAAAATCTGTAGAAGAGAAAAAGTCAATTTGGAAGTTTGAATTTGTTATTACTCGTACAGAAATATGTCACTGACACTAAATTTAACTTTGATCTTCTGTACGCTGCACTTCTAACATGTGGCTTTCAGCCATCAACAAGCTTTTGACCATAATTCTGGCTGCGAATTTGATCTCTCAGAATTGGTCGATTTTATTTAAAGTGCTCTACTAGCATTACAGATACTTGGTGTTAGCCTCTCGCATTGATTACAGTTTTAGTTTTTGTTCAGAAGGGACAACAATTGGGCTTTTTTTGAATTGGCAATTATACAGTTTGATGTCAAAATGAGCCAGTTAATTTCCGTTTGAATCATTAATATTTTTTTAAGGGACAGAGATTTCATTGTCCAATTCATTTATAGGTTCTTTTGCATGTGGTTTTTATTTCCATTTGTCCAGTAGATCAAACCATAAACACACATCAAACCAGATTTTTGTTGTATAAACTTTACAGAGCTCTTAACAGACTGGAAGACATTTTATGTACATATCCAAAATAACACATAGCAAAAAATAATAAATAAAACGGAAATAAAAACCACACACAACCAAAACTATTAATCAACAAATACTATGAATTGAAACAGAAATAATGAAGCTCATATCAGTTTCTCTTGCAATTAATTTATTAATTGCTTATTGAGACAAGATTACATGTTTGAGTCATGTTTGCATTTGAGAAAATGCTTTATAAATTTAAACTTGTGAATGTAATTTTTGTTTTGTCAGCATGAATGGTTTTATTGAATCACAAAAATCACCAAAACCTTTCGTAATCTTTGAGGACACATGAAAAAATCTAATTGAGAGCTTAAATCTTCAGCTTATTGTGTGTATTTATGGTATTTATGGTTCGGCATATAAACGATAAGTGGTCCCCCACTTTTATCATAAGTCATTTCAAAAGCTGACTTTTCTAGTTTTGGGTGTCCTGGAGAGTCAAAGATGGACATTTCAGGACCTATTCTGCAGAATTAATTGTCCCTTTTGTCTGTTTTTAGGAAGAGGGTTAGGTTTGACCGCGCCGCTGAGTTCCTCGCTGCTTGTGCCAGCGGCGACACAGAGGAGGCCCAGGCGATGCTGGAGGAGACTGAACAGTCCAAAGCAGAACGGGGAGACGGAGAGAGTCTGCCAGACATCATCAACTGCTCCAACGCTGATGGCATCACTGCACTGCACCAGGTAACGCAGCTTCACTGCACTGTTGTTTACATCCAAGGATCTTCCTGTTTTACAATTCTCTGAAATTTCCTGAAGTCTTAGTGAAACATGGTGTAAAGGTATTGCTCAAATAATTGCAGGGCTACATTTGCAAACGGCATTTTACACAGCGCGTTTCTTCAGTGAGAGTGTTTTGCTGCTTCTTTTTAGGGTGGCGTGCATCTTTCCTCTGCAACAAAGATTATTGAAAACTTGTTGAAAATGTTGTAGTATATCTATATAAACACACATGAGTTGTTTGTGAATGCAGCTTTGCAAGTAGCTGGAAAAGTTGTGCAGTTGTGTACGTAGATGTGCATATGTGGGTAAGGGAGGTGAAAAGTTTTTTCACTGCTGATGATGCCACGTCCCGTGTGTTGAGTTTACCAGCAGTGGTGGAAACTTTTGTTGTCATTTTGTCGCTCTCTGTGTGTTGTGGATTTTGGTCTGGACTTTAACTAGACCACTAACATGAATATGGCTTCATCACAACCTGACTATAAATTTAGCATCATTGTCATCCTTAAATGTGAACTTTTAACCAGCTTGCTGCTTCTAAATGGTTTTCTTTGAGTGTTGCCCTTTACGCAGCTCTGTTCATTTGCCCATCAACTGTAAAGTAGTAGAAAAACATAAGAGGATGATAACCAGTTATGATATGTTCCTGTTTTCTACTTTCCTCTTTTTCAAATTTGTGCGTCCATCACTCCGTGACCGTTGACATTTAGAGAAACGTAATCAATGTCCAGTGTGTGTCTCGGCTTCCGGGAGACTCTGTCCAACTGGACAAATGTTACATCTGCATGAAAAATGCAAGTTTATAAAATGTAGAATATATTAGTTAACTATTATTGCACTCCAAGTAGTCCTTTGCAATGTGAATATTGCACACAGTGATATTGTGACAACCATAAATTTGCATTAAATTGTGCAAATCTTCCACCAACCACAATTTTGATGGAAGAAAACCATGCCCACATCCTCATGCTGCTCCTACCATGTGCCATAATGGGGGTTGTAGGTATTTTTAGTTTTTCAACGCATATCATATTTTGTATATAAGCTGAGCAGTTCTTTTTTTTTTTTTTTCCCAGAGCACCTTATACCAAGTTTTCCTCAGTGACTTTCTTTAAACATTTTTTGTCCTCTTGCTACATAAAATCCTACTGAAATACATTGAAGTTTTGCATAAAACATATTTGAATAAAAAAGCTGATTGTGACTCCACATGGAATATTGTTCTTTTTTTATTTTGTTTCATTATTAGTATGTTAATTAATTTGCTTTTGATAAATGTGTGCAGGCCTGCATAGATGGCAGCATAGAGATCGTGACCTTCCTGCTGGAGCACGGCGCCGACGTGAACCAGGTGGACAGCGAGGGATGGACGCCGCTGCATGTTGCTTCCTCCTGCGGCTACCCTGACATAGCAGAGTATGTCGGAGTTTCCTTTAAACAGTTCAATCAGTGCAGCACATTTCTCTTTGCCACTGTATTGAATGTCAGAGAACACAGTGGGTGCCAGAGCATTTCTGCTCTCCACAATGCTGACATTGTTGTCTTCTGTGCCGAGATAACACTTGAGCTAAAGCGTGAGTGGTCCACCACTCAAAAGCGTCCAGCTTGAGAGATTTAAAAATGGATCTGCTTTTTTTTTTTTCTCCAAAGTGAGAGTCTGTTTACTCTCACTTTGAGAGCAAATGTGTCATAAAACTGGTTCCATTATCCCAGTGGAAAACCATGTCATTTGCACCAAAAACACGGATAACGTAAACTACCGGGGTAGGAATTCTTCTAAAGGCATTTTGTTGTACACATTCAGGCATCATTTTTCTTTTTTTTTTCAGGTTCCTTCTTCAGAAAGGTGCGTCTCTTACTGCTGTGAACTGTGATGGCGACGTTCCTCTGGACATTGCTCTGGATGAGACGACCGAATCCCTTCTCCATGTTTACACACAAAGACAAGGTCAGCTCTTTGCCTACACATCGCTATAGTTTATTAAAGTATTTGCAAATATGATGCATGTGACTTCAGTCATGTCTGGGATATTTGGAGTAGAAAATAAAATAATTCATATTTAGACAAGCTGGGCCTTTTTCACTCAACAATTTTGCAATATGATTGCAACTGAATTAACTACGGTAGATGTGTTTACATGTGGCACTGAAAGAAACTGATTCTATATTTGACTATTGAACATCTGCAGTTAAACTCTTTGGTTTTTCATCATCAGTCCTGTTGAACAAGTGATTCAGGCTGTTGAATGGGTTTTCTTTGCATCCCTCATACATCACATTCTTTGCATGTATAAGATGAATTTGGCTAGATTGTCTCAATTAAAATAAAAAATGGGCCTAAAACATAGTTCAATCAAATTCGCTTCAAAATGCAGAAGATTTTCTCTGTTGGCTAAATGTAAATCATTGGAAGTACAGAACAGAAATGAATTGTGATCCGTCTTGCTGTCCCTGAGTGAGTCAGTGCTCCAGCTTGGTCCTCCGTCGCATAGTGGGCGTCTTTGTCTGAGGCAATTTGCTCTGGCACGTTGATGTCAGCTCGTCGTTCTGCCACCAGTGATTCATACTGCATTGTGATCTCCTCTGTGCTGTGAACTGAATAGTTTTATTTGTTTTCTCAGAAGAGAATGTGTGTTTAGATCTACATTGTTTCTCTCTCCGTGTTTAAACTCTCACATCAATATAATTTTAAATGAAAACATCGATCGGTTGAGCTCAATTTACCGGGATGCAAACCACTATTCCTCAGTCTAGCAAAACTCTGAGCGTTTCTCCTTTTCTCAGTCTTTTCTTATTAATTCCTGATGTGCAGGTGTGGATGTGGAGGCAGCGAAGCGTAAGGAGGAGGAGCAGATGATGTCAGACGCCATAATGTGGCTGAACGACGGTCCGCCGGCTGATCTCCGAGACCCAAGGACCGGCGCCACCCCTCTGCATGTCGCTGCAGCTAAAGGATACATGGAGGCTCTCAAGTAATGTAGAAACTAATTTATTGGAAGACTAAATGCAATAGTTTACCTCTTAGTGAAAGGACATAAGCAAGTACAGAAGGACACAATATAGAAAGGAAGGAAGCTTAACAAATAAAGAAAAACATGATGAAGGAAAGATTCAAAAATGAAAGGAGGAACATGGAGCAAGAAGACAAGAACAATCCCAGGAGGGAGGACTGACAGTAAAAGAGAAGAAAAAGATTGAAGGATGAAAAGACAAAGAAATAAGTCAAAGAATTTGATAAGGAAGGATGCAACTTTCAGACAATGGGAAAGAAAAAAGTCTGGAAATGCAAATGATTTCCGTTTTCTTGCTCTCTCTCTTTCACACTAATTCAGATGTAGAAAAATAGCTGAATGAAATGTCAGACTCTGTTGTCTCCAGCTCTGCTGTCCGTTTTGCTCCTGCAGGATGCTGTGTCAGTGCGGACTGGACGTGTCGGCCACGGACTTTGACGGCTGGACGCCTCTTCACGCTGCAGCCCACTGGGGTCAAGAGGAGGCGTGTCGCATCCTGGCCGAGCAGCTGTGCAACATGGAGGCTCGCAGCAACGGGGTGAGCGCCACACGCTCGTTAAGCATCTCGCCTCTAACCGCCGTCTGATTCACCTCCTCTTAACGTCTGATTGGTTGAATCCTGCAGGGTCAGACGCCGTTCGATGTAGCTGATGAAAGTGTTGCAAAGCTGTTGGAGGAGCTTTTACAAAAACAAGCCAACGTGAGAAAAATTTCACTTTAACTTAATGTAGTAAATGTTTTTTCTGAGTTTAAAGGGCCTTTTTTCCCCTCTTTCAGTGGCGCAATGAGCGGTCGATATCAGAGAGGCAGAACCAACCAGGGCCCAATGCTGCGAACGCGCAAAGCAAGCGACGGAGGTTCATTTCATGTTTTACTACTTTAAATCATTATTTACTCTTGACACGCTTTTATGCTCTTATCTGTGAACATAGTGCTATAAAACCCTTTCATTAAACATTTGAAGTGTTTGCATTGATACCCACTTGCAGTAAAAGAAACAGGATGAGGTATTTTCAGGTAATGTCAGTCAGAGCTTCCTAACGCTTACCTTCTGCCTTTCAGGACATCTGTGTGCAGGATGAGCAGCAAAGACAAGATAAACGTGCAGGATCTCTCTAAAGAGCGGGGCGTTTCAGGAGGCGTGGATATGAGCGAGGAGAAGGAGAGCAGCGCTGGTAAATCAGCTCGACCCGGAGTGCTGCAGCTGCTTTATGCAGATCTGATCCGTAACTCTGACGTTTCTCTGCAGAAAGCTCTGCTGTGTCCAGTCCAGACACCGAGAGCGTGACTACATCTACCATCAGTCCTGCAGAGAAGGTAAAAACCCAGCCTACTACACATCAGCGTCAGAGCTCGGGCTTAGAAAATGAATCTGAATGTGCTGTTCACATAGCATGTTGATTTTTATAAAACAATTTTAGAAAATTTGAGTCTGTAAAAGCAGAGCTCTGAAAAGAAAACATCCTGTGTTCATTCCTTCATGTCCCAGTAAGACGTTTAAGCTGCTGCCACATCTGAGATCAATGACGTATTTTCAAAACAGAAATAAATTGTGTCTGTATAATTTCATACTTGTAAACACGCAGATAACATAATGTAGAATTAGTGCAAAACCATCTTTAATGGTTCTTCTGAGCTCAGCATGCAGTCATTAATCACAAAGATGACATTTATTAATAATAAGGCAAAGAAGGTAAAAATAAAAATGATTGTATTTTATGTTTTTCTACAAAGATTCCTAAGGATTCAGTTAGGAGGCTTCATTCTTACATCTAGCCTTAGTTCACTGATTGGTTTATTTCTTCTCTCCTGTGTGTTGCAGCCTAATGAGGAGAAGAACGAGGAAGAAGAGCAGAAGGAGGAGGAGAAGGAGCTGGACAAGGCGAGTCGAACCGCCAGAGTCCAGCCCACTCCTCAGACCAGGGAAGCTGCCACTGAGAGCCCCAGCGCTCCAAACGCTGACAAGAAACCCAAACAGTAAGTCATACTCAGCTCCAACTATGTGTTTGCCTTTACTAACACTTCTGTCCTCTAAAATCATTTTCTATGCAAAACATCAACATTCAGTTTATGTGCAAAATTGTAAATGTAATTATTTTTGTGTTCAGGTTCCAGGCAACAGATCGAGGCGAAGAGTCCGAGTCCCAGAGAAAAGCTCGGTGTCGGCTGATGCGACAGTCCCGTCGCCTCACTCAGGTTGTCCTCAGTTTATTTATTTTTAAAACGTTTTTTAAAAATCGTAGATCTGTCTTATGATTTGTATAATGTTTTAGCCTGCCCACCGTTGTTTTATCCAGATACTACCAGTCAAATTACAGAAACAGATGTACATGTTTGCATAATTTAAATAACAAGAAGAATATAGACTTGAATTAAATAATATCTAATAGCCTAATAACCACCTTGGTGCCAAAAAACCCCAACTAAAACTAACCATAAGTAAAAATTCACAAGAAAATGAAAAAAGACTTTCACTATCAATTCATTTTAACAATAATCACGGGTTAAATGAAACATATATACCGCAAATTAAAAATGATATCTTGTTCATTTCTACAAGACATTTTGCCACATGCTCATTATGTGAAATGTAAATACTGCTCATCCTTACACTATGAAAGAAAACATCTAACATGCTGTTAAGCAGAAAAAAGAAATATCCAATTTCTAAAATACAGTTTCTTGCCCTGAAATTAAGTAAGCCTTCTAAAAAAACATAATCAATTAACCTTGAAGACGATCAAACAGGTAGACAGAATTACAGCGTCTTCTACCTTCTGGTTTTACAAACTTTTTATTTTGCTCTACTTTCTATTTCAGGAGCTACTTCTATCTCAGGACTTCCCTTTGTGACATTTTATACAGCTAAACTTACTTCTCTTTCCTGTGTAGGAAACACCCTCGTTTATTTAAATAAATTTCCTGCAGCAAATCATAAAGTATTCTGTCTGAAACGGCAACAATTCTTCATCAACATTAGTAGCTGGTCATCTCAGACCCTCAACTCCATGAAATGACTCTCAATTGGCTCATTAAATGGTCTCTAACTGGTGTTAGAGATGCAAATGTTGTGGATAATTCTTTAAATACATTTCTGACTGAAGATGGATGAAGAAATGTACTGAGCAGCTGATTATTAAGAGGAGTGAAAAGCATATTAACAAATAGGTTAACTTTGCTTTTAAAAGAAAACTATTATTATCAAAAGCAACAAAATACTGTCTATTTAAGCCGCACTTTTAAGTTTACTGTCCCACTAGGTTTTATTTTTCTTAAAATGTCTCCCATCTTACAAGGTTCTAAAGACTCTCAAGTAGAAAATGTCCCACAGCATTACTGGCCCTCCACCCTACACAACAGTGGGCATCAGGGGATGTTTCTGTGTAAATGTTTTCTAAATATTTCCATGGAAAATGAACCTTGCTAATGTCAATGTCAAATTTATTTCATGTTTTTTTGCATATCTGCATCAGATTTTCCATTAGCGTAACATTTGATAAAGGTGCTTAAGTGAAGAAGTAAGAGACCCGCATTTCTGTGTGCAGCCAAAAACCCACTGAAGGTCATTTTTCCTTCCTCTGTGACAGGGTGTGTCCTTGACTGAGCTGAAAGAGGCAGAGAAGAGCGTAGTTAAAGCTGCTGATCCTCCGCCTCGAAATGTCCAGTCAGTGAGCCCCATCATCACCGTCACGCCTACTGAACGGGGTGAGTATGAAACACTAATAAATACAGCGTTTCATTTATTGGTGACGATAAAAGTCAAAATGTTGAGGAATTGCAGCACAGAAAGATTGAAAGTCTGTTCAAATTAAGATTTTTAATATTTATACAGTAACCAGAGTTTTATGGCTTTGCACTAAAATAACATTTTCATTAGCTTTATACAGATACTATATTTAATGAAAGATGATTTATGTGTTAAATATCAGCAGGTGACTGCCAGAGTGTCACAAACACTCTGGTAATGACGTTCGACTGTCTAGACCTGACATCAAGACGAGTGAAACTTTTCCAGCCCCAGTTTGAGCGTTTAGGCGGTAAAGGCGACGCTGAAGGCGTCAATGGAAATGAAAACAACTATACAGAAGATCAAAGAACTGGGATTATTTGCTGTCTGTGCCTGCAGTCGCCATCTGTCCACCTTAAAAATGCCTCAGCAAGGAAAAACACAGAACAGCCTCAAATTATTCCCAACACAGGTCCATGGATCTGGTAGCTTTTACTCCCAGTTCATTTTTTTAACAGCCCATTGGAGGCCCTTCAAGATCAGTTTATTTTGTTTTGTTTAATAAGTTGCACTTTTCTAAGTTTCTGTGGCTACCAGATGTTCAGATTACAGTTGTGTTTAAAAGGGATTATCACTTGGAAAAAAGCAAATTCAAATGAATTAAAATGCACTGATCAGATTCTCCTGATGAATTTATACAGATTTAGCCTATTTTGATTTCAATTTAAGAGCTATAATTTAAGCATTTTAAAATATTCCTGGTTGCTGTGTGTGGCCATTAGATATTCATATTAAGAGAAGATGCATCTCTGACCAACTTCACTGTCCCTGCAGGAGAAAACATAATTATGCCACTACCATTCTTCACTGTGAGGATTGTGAATATTTAATGGATATTCTTTTTCCATTAAATATTTGCTATGTGAAAAATAAAATCAAGAAAGTAAAAAAAAAAAGCATGTTTTGAGGGGAAGGCTGCTGACTCTCCTTTTGTAGTTAATCAGTGATATGTAAGACTGCATCACAACAAGTTGATTTCACCTCGATTTTTCTCATTTTCCAAGCTGCCGTCAGTCAGAAACGACCTTCATGTGGCAATAAATCCACGTTTCAGTCGACATTGTTATCAGGTAGATGAAATGAAACTGAGAACTAAACCTTCAACTCTGCTGAACGTTTTGCACAACCAGTCAGTTTTCTGGCGTTTTTTTTTTACCAGTTAAAAGTCAAACTGCTTTCAGTCTGACTTTGTTTCTGGTTGCGCTGTGTGACTTCTGTTTACTGCAAGTTCCCATGTGTCACCGAGAAGCGAGATGTACGAAGCGCGCTATAGGTGGAGCGCTCTCAAGGAAGCGCTTCTTTACAAGGAAGTGAGGTTTTCTCACCTTACCCTGAGGGCTGGTGGTGCGAGCTGCTTGGCGTGCTTCAGGGCGGCTGCCTTGTTCTCGTGCTTTTCACTGGCCCTCTTCTCTTGCCATCATGATTTCATCACCACTTCGAAACCTCCGCCCTTGTTCTCATGGGTTTTGTGTGCAAGGGAACTGATCTTTTCCCCTTCAGAACTGTGATCAAACTGCAAACTCATGTTCAGTTTTTCACTTCGTTAAAATTTTTTTTATTTTTTAAGTGAATGGTTATTTACAAGAAGTGGTTTTGATAATAAGAAGTAAAACTCAACCAAAACACCATAAAGCGAGCCCAGAAAAGCCTGGAGAAATATTGAGACCATCACATCTTTCATTAATGGTCATCTGAGCTCGAGGTCAACCATAAGCCGACCGCTTCCTTTACCGCAGAGCTGCTTTTACCTCCATCCTTCTTCACTTCACTTTTGATCCGGTAATACTGTTTGATTAAGCAGCCTTTCAGGCTTTCTTGGTTCCTTCCGCAGCTCATCGTTGTTTTCTGTCCACATCTGTTTTTAGAGCATGAGACGCCGAAGCAGGCCGAGTCGGAGGGAGACAAGAATTTGGGAGCGAAGGAGCGGAGGAGAGGCAGGAGGGAGAGACGCTCCACCGGCATCCTCCAGCTGGGGTCAGAGGTGAGAAGCCTTCAGAGCCGGACTGCAGACAGGCAGCGGGGCGGCTTTCGGTGAATCAATCAATTTGTGTGGCAAAAGGAAGGGACAGTGAACCAGTTCCTCTATTACATGATGCAACTGAACATGTGATGTGAACCGTTTAATGAAAACAGGAAGTTACACGAGACTTTGTGTTTCTGGTCAAGTGTTGTCCTCCCCTGCAGGCGGGGGCAACAAGAAGTGAGATTTAACAGACAGAACATTAATAGTTGTTTTGTGGTTACCTTTTTCCACCTGAGCGTCCGTTCTTCAAAAAAAAAAAAAAACACCAAGGCTTTCACAGAACAAGCTGAACTTGCACAGAAATTAAATCATACAAACAAAGTGAAATAGCAAGCCTCCAGTCACGTTTTAACAGAGCAGACGGCGTTCTCGCGATCATTTCACCAGGTAAAGGCTCTGCTTCTGAGGATGTGTGTGAGCAGAACAGGAATGCAAACATGACTGGATATTTCCTGCACCTGATCTTTACAGAGAGCGAAGCTGCTGCTTGCGTCACTTTTAGCTGGAAGACGAAACTCGTCATGGCGAAACGGTTTATTTCCCCAAAGCTCAGATTTCCACATCAGCCAATTATCACGCCCACATCCATCAGTCAGCCTCAGTGCCGAGTGTCTCAGAGCCGAGTCAGCGGTTTACCTGCTCATGCTTGAACATCACATGAACCCGCAAAGTCCAGGAGTGGTGTGAAAATAACCACTAGCACTACTATTCCACAAACGCAATGTTTTTGTAATGATGCCATTCAGCTTGTAAAACCTCCAAGAACTAAATCCCCAACATAAAGCTTGTGACTGTGTGCTGAGTTCATGTCAGAGGTCAAGGGTCATGTTCACACTCTGAACTTTATGTTTTCCAGAATGATGACAGCGAAGCCCAGCTGGAAGATGCGAACAGCAACAGCACTGAGTGAGTCGAGACTGTTGTGTTTTATTTCACGCTTTCAGCCTTTTGACTGATTCTGACACATTGGAATATGGCATTAATAAATCAATCTAATTTGACATTTTTTAAATGTGAATCTTCTCATTTGAAAGAAGTTGTATTTCCAAAATCACACACAGACATGCAGTGTTGTAAAAAAGAGAGCATCATTTAACAAGTGTTAGATGATGCCTTTTACCTCTAGCGAGTCTAGAGGTAAAAGACTTTTAAACAGGATATAAACCACTGCAGAGCAGTTTCACTAATCCCAACATAAACACTTGGTCACTGTGTGACTCAGAAGGCTGTTTGTTTCTGAATATGATTGAATGAGAAAGCATCCAAAAGTCTTGGATGAGCAAAGCCTGAAAAGCTTTGATCAGATCCTTTCCAAAGAAGACAGGAAGCAAAATGTCCGTGAAACAGCAGGGTTTACTGATGACTGGAGTAGAGACGTGTCATCAGGGAGGATGTTGAACAGTTTCTTGTATCTTTCGTTTTGCAGAGGGAGAGATTTGTCTTCAGACTTCAAAACGGTAGGTGAAACATTTTTCTGTTCTCGGTCTGAGAGTTGAAATCAGTCAGACGCGTCCGGGGCAGGAATGTCTGCAGCCGACGACACTGATTACCATACAGACTGACGAGTTTCTCTTTTTCTGGTTGTTTGTCGCTTCCTCTCAGTTGTACATCAAGGTACTGCAGGAGAACATGACTCTGAAGGAGAAGTTGCAGGAGATGGAGCAGCAGCTGAGCCAGAACAAAGTGGAGCTGGAGAGACTCCGGCAGGTTTGGCAGGTTTGCTGCTTCCTCTGACCTTTTATCTGGATTTGTTGTTCGTGTCACAAAACATCAGGAAACAGAAATATTTTCATTTCATACAAGTCTGAACTACGGGGGAAGCATTTTGTTGTTTTAGTCAACAGGAACGTGAAAACCGCCATGGTTGTTTGCGTACGCAGAAGTTTTAGTAAAACGTCTTCCTGTGATATTTGAGAGAGAAACGCGCTGCGTCTGTGTTGCAGAGTCAGGAGAGCGACACCGACCGACCGGCCCTGCTGGAGCTCGAGAGATTTGTAAGTCAACTTCAGAGGTTCATTTTAAACACCTAAAACAAAGCTAAGCTGCCACTTCCTGCTGTCCTTTAGCCTTTAAGGTGTAATAAATTACGAGCCTGATGCAGAGAACGAGTTAACCGCTCTGCAGCTGCAGCGTTGCATGAAGCCCATGGGTTGAACCGGTCGTTGTCTGAACTTGCACAGTTTTACTGCAGAAGCTGAAACATTTTTTTTTTTTTTTTTTGTGCTGTGGCAGTTTGTCTGTTTCCTGATCTTTGTGATTGGTTCACAGGAGAAGCTGTCCCTCCAGAGGAAAGCGGGGGAACTGGAGGATGAGCTGAAGGTACGAGTTCTTCTTGGATTATTTAGAAAAACGACACGTCAGTAACACGAGTGGATTATGTTTCTAATCCACAGCAGGTCAAAACGGTCCGTAAAGGCCCACTCGCGTTCGGACATGTGACTCTAAGCAAGTTGCAGAGAATCGAGGTGCTTCTTGCAGTCAGCAACACGGTTCTGTTTGGAGTCTAATTAAAGCTGTTGTTTCCTGGAACCCAGCTTTTAAATAGAGTTCAGATATTTCTAAAAGGGTTGGACAGTTCAGCGTAAATCTTCCTCATCCTTGTTTCTAAGCATCAGCTGTCGATTTGAGGAGAAGTTAGAAAATTTGTCGCTCGCAAACGATTTAAACCGTAAAAGATAAAGATTATAAAATATCTTTCCACCTCAGAGACTTGGAGCTAAATCACCAAAACACTAAGAAGAAGAGAAAGATTGCTGGCAAAGAGGGAGGGTTAGATTTTACTCCAATGCCAATGGAAATGCATGAATCATAAAAAAAAAAGTTCATATAATGGATCATTTTATTTAAAATGGATGCTCATATTTTCTGAGATTCCTGTCTCCTATCAGAAACAAAATTCTTGGTTGATTGAATCTCTCTTTAAATCTAATGCATTTGAACCACAAGCCTGGATTATGACTGAATAATTACACACACACACACACACACACACACACACACACAGAGAGAGAGAGGAGAACACACCCATAGTCTTCTCGTCATTCCTTTAAATGAAGCGATTCTGTAACGGTGTTGTTTGTCCGTGTTTAGGTTCTGAAGGACCTCAGAGCAGACAACCAGAGGCTTAAAGACGAGAACGCCGCCCTCATCCGCGTCATCAGCAAACTCTCCAGATGAACTGCAGTAACCATGCAGACACAAAGTATTACACAACTCTTCTGTCGCCCAAACTCGGAGGACACAAACCAGTGAGGGAGACGCAGCACGGAACTGCGGACGTCCAGCTCTCCGCCCGCCACAGCGTTTGGGTCTTTATGTTTTGGCAGATCTACTGTTTAATGAGGCAAACTGCACCTCCTGTGGACCGGCGGGACGTCCACATCCACTTTTATATTAGGTTTTTATTGTATTTTTTACCTGCGATGTTTTATTGTGCTTTGCTTCAGTGATCCTTTGTATGAAATCTGTATTCAGAGACTTGGAGCCATGCACAAATGGCTCACAGTAAGGGGTGTGTCGCACGCAAGACTTAAATGTGCCAAAATGAGAAAAAAACTTTTATAAAAATAGTCCCAGTTTTGCACGTCTTTTAGGTAAAGAGAAAAAAAAATGTGGGCAGTATTGTTTCTCAGGATGATTCTTTTCTTCAGCGCTTGCTGTTTTTAGTTGACTGCTGTACCGGTGGACCAAAACCCTGCATGCTCACCTTTCCCTGCTCCTTGTGTGCATTTCACATGTTCGTGCTGCAGCCGCCTGTGGTGTGCATCGGAGTAAAGGCGTGTTTAATTACTGCTGTGTTACAGACTGAGTGTTTGGGTGCTAACAGAGACATTGTGAGGTGAAACTCAGGTTCAGATACTTCAAATAATGTTACAGTTCGGATCTCTTCCTGGAGGTTGAGGAGGATCTGATCTTTGACCTCTGTACTGTATATTTTTTTTATATATATATATTTTTTTTGCATTGTTAACTGGACGCTTCTTCTTAGTATTCACCCTTTGACGGCACTGCTGTTTGACAGATGGGCCAGATGGGTCATCCTTTGAATGTTTACTTCCTTACAAGACAGGAACGCATGTCGAAATGTATTTTGAAGCTGTGCCTTTGGATATACATTTGTAAGTAATATTTCTATTTTGCTTTGGCATTGTACAAGGTCGAGTATAAAATACAACGTGGGCATAAATAATTAAGGGTCTGCTGCTTCTTACTGCTTGATTTTACCTTAAGTTATTACAGTTGACCCTATAAAGCGTTTGCAATAATTACTAAATAATTCCACCAGAGGGCGCTGATGCATTCCCAGTTTGTAGGCCGAATAAGGAACCAGTACAAACTGCATTATTGAGTTGGACTTCAGTTGATTGGAGTCTTTTATTCAGAACTCTTAACAAATGACGAAACACGGTTTGCCTCGAAGGTTGTCATTTCTTCAGCGATATGATCGTTCTACCTGTTCAGCAACGTTCAAGTACCAACGTCCTGAGGTTGTTTTAGTGCCGCTTGCTTCCAAATCCCTTCAGATGAATTATCTTGATGGTTAAAAAAAAAAAAAAATTAAATTCCAGCTTTTAGGTTGAGCATGTTTGTAACTTGGGAGGAAAAATCCCCAATTTAACATTATTGCAGTTCATACAATATTCAACCCGTTTTTGGACAAAAAGATGCCACATATTCTTTTCTAATATGTCACAAGCTTGAAGCGCACGAGTACAGAGAGACAGAGAGTTTATACAGCGTTTGAACAGTTTATCCAGAGTCCTGGGTTCTTCAGCTCACCAGATATTTGACACTTTTTAGGTCTCATTCAATTCAGTTGATATTGTGCCAATTCACAAAAAAATATCTCAAGGTATTTGACCAAAATAAAAAAAAATAAAAACTCATTTGACTTTTGGAGGCTGATTTTTAGTCTGGTGAACAATTTGTCATAATTTGCCACATGCACTGGATCAGTATCCTGTTGATAAACCCAGAGGTGACCTACTTTTAGTTTTTCACTTGGTTCCTGATGCCATTCTTTTCTGGTGCCTATATCTGACAGTCTTCGAGGGAGGAACATCCTGGACAAGTTGTTACGAGTGATTTAGAGACCAATTAATCTAACAGTCATTTTTTTGGACTGGGGAGAAGTCAGAGTACCCAGAGAGAACCCACACCTGCTGAGGGAAAACAAACTCCTTTCAGAAAGACCTGAGATATTCAAACCCTGGACCTTTTTGCTGCAGGCAACAGTGAAAAACTATACCACTCAAAAATTGGAATTTGATTATTTTCAAGGTCTGGATTAATCTGGAAACGATGAATATAGAAGAATATTTGCATTTACAAAATGTAATTCTTTATGAACTTTGTGGTGTCCATTGATCTTTCTTTCCTTTGATTCTTCGTGTTCATCCATCTTCACACTCACAACAGAAACGTCCACCCAACATCTTTAATAGTTTTACAGTGAGAGTCACAGACTCTGACAGTCTGGATAATATCATATGCAGGCTTCCAGTAGAGTTAAAGGCTGTTGGTAGGTCAGAAACAGGCTAGTTTAAAAGATTTACCAAATTGTTTCTATGGAGACCAGGTGTCCCCAAGGTGCCACCCTTTGCAGCAGTTGTCTAACGGGAACTTGTTGACATTTTAAACAGATTTACTTGAAAGAGGCATCAACTTAAAATCAACTTAGCAGTGTGATTATTTCCACAGATAAAAATCCTTCCTTCCTTCCTTCCTTCCTTCCTTCCTTCCTTCCTTCCTCCTCCCTTCCTTCCTTCCTTCCTTCCTTCCTTCCTTCCTTCCTTCCTTCCTTCCTTCCTTCCTTCCTTCCTTCCTTCCTTCCTTCCTTCCTTCCTTCCTTCCTTCCTTCCTTCCTTCCTTCCTTCCTTCCTTCCTTCCTTCCTTCCTTCCTTCCTTCCTTCCTTCCTTCCTTCCTTCCTTCCTTCCTTCCTTCCTTCCTTCCTTCCTTCCTTCCTTGCTTCCTTCCTTCAGCATCGATAGTGAAATTTAGATGATTTAATTCAATCTTCAAATTCCCTGTTAAGCACATGCTGTAACACGACTTCACTGCAAAACACTGCATCAGAAGCCAAGTTGAGCAAAATCTTTATTGACCAATAAGAGCAACCACAAATGATGATATAATACACCCCACCAGCATGCCAGCGTTTTCATAGAAACTGTACAATGTGAAGGAATGTATGGCGCAGGAAAATAAACATAGCAACGAGAACAAAGTGTTTTACATCCAGATGTTCTGGTACAGTACAAGTTTAATTTGATCTAGCATTTGGTTAGTTTAGTGTCACCTGATCTGATGTTGTTGGTGGGTCAGTCAGCAGGTTGAGCCCAGACACCGCCGAGGTCTCCGGCGGTGGCGGCGGCAGCAGCAGGCGGTGCCTGGCTCAGCCTCCTCCACGCCTCCTCTTGACAATCAACATGAACAATGTAGTGAGAATGGTGTACAATAAGGCAAAAAGGGAACAATAAGCAAAAACAGCTTCATAATGTTACGTTTTCCTCCACATGACTGTAGTTTGGTACTAAGGCCTCACGGCTGAGACAGGCAAGGGTTACCAATACTTTGTGTTCCGTTTTTTTTTTTCCTCCCCCAATTCAGTCGTAACATTCAGTGGACTCCAGAGAGCAGGAATGAATTCAGATTGGTGGGGATGTGGGGGGGCCTTGTGCAGGTAACAATCTCCACTACAGCAGGGCGACGGACGGTGAGGAAACGAAGCCTTTCGGGAACAGACCAACTGATAGGAGAGAGCTGCTCGTACACTGAAGACACGTCGATAAGTTTAGACATAAGGCAGCTACTTTTCTACTCGACACTCCCTTGTTGACTTTGGCCCCGGCCTCCTGGATGGAGGGTGGGGGGTGGGGGGCAATACATTTAGTGAAGGTGCTACGGAGCAGCTCCGATCGAACTGTTACAAGGCAGGTATCGGTTCTTGTATCAAAAGACACCAAGCGAAGGAACAGTAGTGTGTGGGAGGGGAGGGCAGAGCGGATGCGGTGGGGTTAGCTATGAATACAACAGCTGATTAACATGTGCGTACAGTCACATTACACAACCATTGATACAATTAGATATAAAAAAAAGGCAAACAAAAGTTGATTGTACATTTGCTTGTCCACATGTACTTCATACTGAAAGAGGAAGACACCATTCTGGCGAGGCGAGGAGGAGGAGGAGGAGGAGGAGGAGGAGGGGGTGGGGGGGTTAATCTCTTCAAGCAGCTAAAACCAGGAGGACTGAAGCCGGGTGTGAGGAGGCTTGGTGCTACATAGCAGGTCTGTGAACAGAGGAGGGTCGTGAGCAACCAATGAGCCGTCGTGCAGGTAGTGATGAAATGGATGGACGGAGGGAGGGAAGGGAGGGATGAGGGATGGAGGGCGGGGCGAGCTTAAGACAGCCAGGCCACAACTAAGGCATGAGAGCATGAAACGCAAAGTAACAACGAAGAAGGCAGAAATGGTGGACAACAGGATGCGGATGGGAGGAGGGACGGAGGAGGAGTGGGGTGAGGGGCAGAGCCCTCCGCCCCAAACACAAAGGCCTCTTTTAATCGTTCCAGTCTTTCTTGATGTTGAGGTTCCACTCCCAGGACAGGTGGTCATGCTTGTCGTCGTCGGTGAACTTGGATTTGATGACGTAGTTGCCGCGGGCCAGCATGCCTTTCGGAGCCTCCTCCATCGTGGTCAAGAAGTCGTATTCGTTGGGGCGCGGGCCGTAGCTGCCCACCATGTAGTCTGACTTATCGACTGTCAAGAAAACACAGAAAATGGCTCCGTCAGTTTGTCGTCATGATAGGGCTGCAACACAACTCACTCTGTGTGTCCTGTCGTTTGTTCCGTTTGTCGCTCTTTGTTTGGTTTTGGTCAATGTCTAGAGATAAAGGAATCTCAATCACTTTGGTAAAGAGGCCCGAGTTTCCATTGTCTTGTCTTCTGATAACACGATTCTAAGCCCATTGTAAGTTTTATCATGTCAACACAATGATGTCTACTCTATTTTTAAGGTGATGAGTTCATTCAAGATTAGATCAAAACTGAACAGTGAAGCTCTGTTGAAAACAAACGCATACAGATTTCTGCAATATATTTCATTTGAAAACAAAAAGTTCTGTTTTTCAAAATACTGATAGGCAAAAGACGATTCCAAGAAGATAACATCTGAATGCAGCTTTGCATAGGTCATCATTTTTTAATTTTTAATTAAATAAGAGCCTGTTTTTTTTTTTTTTTTCTGTCATAGGCTCACTTTATTCCTACTTATTTTTATTAAGTCTGATGTTTATGTTCTGTAAAGTTGGAACATCGTTTTGAGCTCTGTGGGAAATCTGTTTCCAAAAAAAAAACCTAATCGGCAGTGTGAGAACTTCCTGTCCATTTAATCATTGCTGAATCTGTTGAAGTACGTGTTAACAGTAAAGAGATGTGAGAAAATCACTACCAAATGCCCAGCTGCTGTCCAGTACAGGTTTCCATGGTGACCATCAGTACATCACTGCATCTAAATCAAACCTAAAACGTCACAAAAACTGCCTGAATGTTTTCAGGAAAGCTGCGATCGTTAGAAATTCTCTGAAATGTCTGTCGTTCCATCAATGATGTCTGAACCAGAAAAATAACTAAGGTTTCAGGTCACAGCTACCATTAAACAGTAAAATCACACCATCTACTGGCATAAATTGTCTTGCATCTGCGTTTTATTTTAAAAACAGGGCTCCCTCAAATTTTCCAAGTCAAAACGGCAAAAGTTTTAAGACTCCAGTTCCAGAACTCCCAGCCGGTTTCTGAGCTCAGGTTTTAAGTACAGAGTCTGCAGAGATTTGACAGAGAGAAAAGGATGGACGATTTGCAGGATGGGATAAAAATCATTGGCTAGATAATAAATGGATGAAGGGGGATTGAATGAATTGTTTATTTAAGGAATGGACAGTTTGAGAAACAGATTGGATGTTGGACAGAGAATGACCATGTGATGGGCAGATAAGATTATATTAAAGTAATCAACAGGACGGATGTGCAAATGGATGGACAGACAGACGGACGGACGCTGTATGAATTTTGAAGTAAACCATCAGCTAAATTGTTGGAACGGTTTCTATCAATTGAGATTTTTTTCATGTGGACAAAGAGCTTATGAGGTGTGGAGAAACTCATTTTGATACTTTTCCACCCTGGAAAAATTACACCCGGTGGAAAAACTTGCGATCAAAGCTGGTCATTTCAGGAAGCAAATCAGTTACACACACAAAAAAAAAAAAACATTTACAGAAGATGGAGCTGGATCAAAATATATGCTTAAGTAATAATTAACCACAAAGAATACAGTGTACCTATAAAGTACATATTGTAGCCTAAGACACATGAGGAGACATTGATCTCAGTTTTGACCTTTGTCATTAGAATAAGTGTAAATAGTCACCCTCAGTTATGTCTCTTAAAAGCAGAATATATATAAGAATTGTACTTTTTTTACAGTCTGGATGCTTTGGAGGAAATATAACAATATAAACATTTGCCAACCAACTGACAGCTGTTTGCAGCGTTAGTTTAGCGTCAGGTGATGCAAAGCCAAACGGCCTTTGAAGTGGAGTGGATCTCCACATGAGCCTCTGTGAGGGATTTGGCTGCAGGGAGTCCTCAGGGAGTCCTCTCCACCGTTTGGACAGAGCCTGCTGAGCTTCAGAGACAGCGGAGCAACGTCTGTGGACAAGCGGTTCAAAAGACATCAGGAGAAGCTGCCGACTCACTTTTCATTCCTTTCCTGAACGTCTGCTGCACGTACTTCAGGCCCGAAACAATCTCCTTGTTCACCTGAGAACACAGAGATCACCTGAGATATCAGCAGGGACAAATCTTACAAGTTAGTGTTTATTGTTTTACAACGAGAGTTGAATAAAATTAGTAATTTGGGGGGGGCGGGGGTCCTATGCATATCTATATACAAACAGACTGACGTGAGCTCTTACCTTAAAGCTGATTTTTATTTTGTATTCTACTCCCTCCTTTAGCACGAAGGCCTGCTTCTTAAAGGCTTCTAGGTCTCCTGTAAGGAAAGTTGGACCGTCATGAGGATTGAGGACAGAAATCAAACAGCAAGAATCCCACGGCAAATTACTTTCTCCCTCATTTCATTAAAAATAACATCTGTCATACGTAACGCCAGTATGCTGCCGGTTCTGAAATTCTCAGCAAAACATTTTTTTTCCATTTCTCTGTGAATGCCACAATTAACATCAGTTCTCAGTCTATTAAAAACATGTATTGCATGACTTTGTAGCAGCCTGAAATGATCAGTTTGAAAGATTAAAGGTTTTTTTTCTGAGGAAAAAAGTAAAAAGTTGTTGTTTTCAACACTAAACAAAAATTTGAATTGTTTTGTGATTTGAAAATTCCAGCATGATTATCCGGTTTTTATTTTTTTTTGTGTAAAGTTATTAAAATGCCTACACAATTTAGAACAAAGATTGTTTTTCACATCATCACAATCTATACGGAAATCCTTAAGATTGCTCAAAAAAACATTCCAAGAAAGTGCGTCTCTTCAGAAAAGCTTACAGAACTGTAAGTAGGACAACTCAGCAGAGAAGCTACAAACGATAACTTAGTTTTATTTTTAGGTTTCTGCAGAGCCTCTTTCTCACACCCACTTCATTTAAACCCATATTTTGGTGCAGGCGCACAAATAAAAATCAATTTTATATGGACTCTGGGCCATGGTTTGTTTTGTTTTTGTTTGTTTCTGGACACTTAGAAAAAAATACATTTGTTTACGTGAAAGAAATCTATTGGGCATGGAGACAAACACAGTAGTTTCTGTGCATTGATCATCGTCCAAGTCCTGAACTAGAAGAGTCTAAAAATGAACAGGGAGTCCCCTGTGTGGTGACCCCATGTCCAGCATCCCTGACCCAAACCTCGTGCCAAATGGCTTCTCCATCTCCTATTACTTTATTTTTATTCTGTTCAAGTACGAGTCTGCTTGAACTCATCGCAATCAATGACTCATCAGCAAATTCTGACAGTGTCTATTAAAATAAGACACTTCTAATTAATGCATGCAAACTATTTTTTTTTTAAGACTCACTTGTAAAGAGGAGGTAAATTTAAATATTCACACATATTGTGCAGCATATCAAATGCAAGTATATCCAAGAGTTCACTACTTAAGCTAAGCAAACCAGAACTACTTTTGCTGGCTCTCAGATTCAGTGGAAATATTGATAACGTGACACCAACTCAGCATCTTCTCCATTGCATCTACTGAGCAGGCTGTCATAATTGGACGAGAAGTTTGAAAAAGCTGCAGTGATGCGAGGGAACACACAGCAGACAGAGGACAGAATGTTCTGCACCGACTCAAATCATGGCCAGCTGGAGGTTTTCCACAGGGAGTAAAATGACTTCAACTGTGTTAAAAGACGTTTATGAGAACTTCCAGGTTTGACACAGGATAAGGAGACGTGTTGTGGTGAGAGGAAAGTAAGGCTCTGTTTATTTCTGCTGTTACACAAGCTATTAGCTTATAAACATTTGGCTGCATTCACCTCTCTCGTAGTTTTCTGGATAAACATTTTGACCCCAGTAAAAAGACTATAAATATGAGAAAATATTGTGCAAATTGGATGAAAAAAATGGGCTTACCTTGCAGGTCCAGGACCAGGGGATTTGGTGCACTTTCACACACGAGAGACATTCGGGTTACCTGGACATTAGGGGCATTTGGATCTGGATGGGATTAAAAAAAGCAAACAAAGTGTATATTTAGATCAATACACTGACAAGAGTCCTTTAAGGATGCTAAGAAATGTTGGCGATTGCTTTGTAGGAACATACCATGTTAGAAATAACATCCCATCAAAGCCCAAAGTAAAATTTATAACCAACTTTTCCCAGTTCAAGATATGTGGCAAAGCTATGGTTTAAAATATCAGCTTCCCCCAACAGGAACAACTTCAGTTAGGCTACGGTCTTGATGCTCGATTCAGATGTTTTTCTGAAATGTGATTTGTTTTCTACTTCTATGTGAACGGTTTACAACTCCAAAGCAATGCACAAAAGAAGAAAGTTGCATGGCAGCAATGATTAATGTCACACTCTATGCATCAACATTCCAGTTATTCAACAATGGGCGATGGCAAAACTGCTACATGATCATAAGATGAAGACGCTAATAAAAAGAATCCACAACTAATAGAAATGGTCTTTTGTGGAGCATTGACTCCAACTTGTGTACTGAAGTTTGTTTGGATCCATAGTTGGACCAGGAGTGGCAGGATTTTGTTGTAATGAGCTTCACCGACAAAGACTTAGTTCATAATTTCCCAAAAT
Organism: Poeciliopsis gracilis; assembly: GCA_911649635.1. Lineage (NCBI taxonomy): Eukaryota > Metazoa > Chordata > Actinopteri > Cyprinodontiformes > Poeciliidae > Poeciliopsis > Poeciliopsis gracilis. The sequence goes on along the minus strand of CAJVRI010000370.1, from coordinate 5,422,817 downwards.
GATCATTTTTAAAACTTTATTTACAGCCAAGTTTACTGTATCTTGATTATGCCGCAATTCTCAAATTAACAGATCAACTGGGACATGACCATTCAGATGCTTTGACAACGATTGGATATCTGATTTAGTTCCAGATATTAAAGTGGCATAAATTAGATTTTTTTTCTGTAGAAAAGATTAGAATTGGGCATTTCACACTCCAGTGAAAAAGTGAGATATGGGTCAGATTTGAATGTTGTGTGACTTTTGCTGAATCAGCAACAGAATAATTAGACTGTACTGACATTTTTTAAAGGACTGTCCATCTTTAAGCGTATGGTATACTGCAAACCAAATCACTGAATGTAGGGATTCTGCCATCTCTGCCCACATGAACATAAAATCCAGAATTAAAGACTGGGTCGCTCAGTAGCTGAATGAATTCCAGCATGGTATCATGACAGGAAGCTCCCTGTACACGCCATTTCAGTCATAAAACTTCTTACCTAGACAATATTCCATACTCAAGTGTTATTTGTATTGTTGGCAAAGTCAAAGTGATGGGTGAAGGCAGCAACTCCGTCACAAGGTGGCAGTCATGATGTAAAATCGGTTCTGATGAGGATCAGTGCTTCTGGTCCAGATTTTCCAACTTCATACAGCCTTCAGATCAGCTCAAGAACAGTGAATAGGAAGCACTGAACTGGTTTTCATGGCTGAGTGTCCTAGTGTCACATCACCAATTATAATGCAAAGTGTCAGAAGCAATGGTGTAAAGTGCGCCACTATGGGACTCTACCGTAACTCACATGTTACTCAGATTCTCTGGAGGGATGAATTAGGCCACTTTGGTAATTCAACACACAACTCAGAGATAGTCTATTTTTAGTATCAGTATCTCTGACTGTATTGTGTTAGGTTTACATGTCGGTGCTGACTGAAGTTAGGCTTGGCTCCTTACTGATCACAAAAGGAACAAAAGCTTCAGCTTACAAGTTAAATGTTGTGGAAAGTTCCATGCTCCCAACTTGTGTTAGACTGTCCCTTCCTGTTCCTATGTGACTGTGCACAATGCAGCATCCAAAACTAAGACATGGATGAGAGTCTGGTGTGGAAGATGTTTACTGGTCTCCATAGAGTCCCAACATAACAGAACCACCTTCTCGTAAATTATATAACATAGTTCTTGTCTAGTACCAGTATCTGAATTCTTACACTCATATGGTCAAATATTCAAATTCAAAAAACTTTATTGATCCCAAAGGGAAATTAAATGTTATAATTCGTTTAACTAAAGAGTTATTGTAGATTGTGATAGCTGTGGGAAGGAAAGATCTCCTGTAGCAGTCTGTATTACTACTTTGAAGAATCCGTTGACTGAAGACAGTGTTTTTCTGTGTCATTCGGAGAATGCTCATCCCCATAAACTTACTCCTAAAACATTTAGAAAGCCTTCCCAAATGAGTGGAAGCTGCTACAGCAATAAATAGTTAGTGGACATCATTAAACAGTTTGTGTGTGGCTGAACAAAAAAAAACAAAAACACATTTTAGTGTCATTTTTTAACCTCATAAATAACAAGAACCACAAATTGTGTCTTCTTCCTTACAATTTTAGTTTCAGGTCATTGCTAACCAAAGGCTAAAAGCCCAAACTCTACAGACGGATGGAAATTAAATTTTCAAGCAACCTTTGTTATACAGCATTATACAGATGTAGTGTCCCGAAACATGAATCACAAACTGCAGTACAGGCATCAGCTAGGTGAGTTTTCTAAACCAATACTCTCTAGAGGGATCCACTATCCCCAATCCATCTAACTCAAATAATAATTTCATTACGCCTCCAGCATGCCAACAACGCCGCAGAAACCTGTTAATCACCCACATAATTAAGTCATGTGTGCAGAGCAGGGGAACCCCTAAAACATACAGGACAGTGGCACCAGAGCACCAGAGCTGACAACTACTGGGACACACAACAATCAGATATGAAAATCTGTAGACGTCTGCACCACCGTGGGTCAGTCTGGAGGCAAGGAGTGAGGCTTTTTACACACATTCCTACCAATCTGAGAAATGTATAGTTTGGTTGTATCCAGCAGTTCAGACATTCGCTGTAGTGAAAATGATTTGAACGAATGTGGTCACTGACATGCTAATATACCCTCAATTTACTTTGAGATTACAGCAATCCCAAAGATTACTGTAAACACTTCAAAGTTCTTCAAAGCTATTCTGGAACTCTTGAAGTATTTATCAGTCCAGTTACTGCAGCACTGCAGGAGGCCTGCGCATGATGCGAGTCCTGCATCCTGCAGCTGTTCAAATATGTGAGCTCTAGGGAGCTGAAACTGGGACAGTTCTGCTGTAGTTCACACTCTCTTTGGTAATTAGACTTTAGTTTCTTGGTTGCAGTGTAGCAAAAATAATTAGAAACAAATGGATTCAAGTTCAATCCTATGGATACTGGATCACCGTGCTGGAAAAACATGAAGACCAAGCTAATCACATCACTAATCCAACAAAAGGTTATGCTGTCACGTTTAAAAACTTTGAACATAATGAACACAGTTTAGTTCAAAATTATTCATACTCCAAGCAGACTTAACCCTTTAATTTGGCCAACATGGTTCTTCTGACTGACAGTAAATTTTAAATTAGAGAAGGTCAACTTCACTGATTCTGTGGAAGGATTTTTAGTCTGGATGACTGAAATTGAACATTGGAATCTCAAAGACTTGAAGGTCATCACCAAAAATAGTTGAAATACCACTGGAAGCATGCAAAAGCTGGCCAGCAGTTTGCTTTAATGCAAATAAAATTCAGTAACTGACTACTGAAAAGGTTCTAATAGTTAACATTTTTTAATTAAATGCAGATAAAAACATTGCAAATAATTTCATATTGTTTTATTATCATGTGGAAGATCTCTGCCTCATTTTCTACCAGAAACAAAATTCTTGATGCAATTAATGCAGAAATTCACTAATAAGGCCATATTTTGAATGAGTGTGCAACAAATGAATATTTGAGGATATGATGCCCATTTTAGTTACATTTTGTACAACACATGCTCCATACAAACTCTAACCAGTCAACCATCATATGGTCCTATTTGTTGTAATCCTGGAGTAAGTTAAGGGGTGTTATTGGGTAATGACATTAGGAAACAGAGACCCAGATCTAGAGGAATTTAGTTGAGAGGCTACAACTTATTTCTATGGGTCCAGTAATGAAGCTTTGTAGTTAATATAAATCCATAAACCTTTGTATAAAATAAAATAACCATGATTTTTTTTTAATTAATATACACAATGGCATGTAAGGTGTGCATGAGTTACCAAACATTGATGAGTAATTATTCCTAGATTAGCATAAACTTTAGCTTCATACGTTGCAAGAATCTTAGATACTTAAGTCTCCAATATTTGAAGTCTGGTTAGTTTAAATGCAAAGAGATTTGAGACATAAACTGTAAAAGAAAAAGGTATGTGAGCTATACAGGCAAGAACATTTTGGTGTGAATGAAAATGATTCTGAAATATCTATAGAAACCCTGTTCTGATACCTGTCTGGTTTCCCCCTGCAACAGATCTCTGTCTCTCTCAGTAAGTTACAATCTTACCTCAGAAGACCCTGCATCATCGTCCCTGCTGCTGGCCTCTGGTCTAATGTCTCCTCCCTGACTCTCTGCTCTATTATGACAATAAAGATTTATTTTAAATATGTGACAAGCAATAGTGACCAAAACTTCTGCACAAAAATGAAAAAGTAATTGGTTTTTTTTCCTGGCATTGAATAACCAGCATTTGCAGAAGTGGGAAGAGAAGTCAAAACTATTTAACACCAACATACTTTTACAAAAGAAGTAGCTTTCCAAGAAAGTACTCCAGAGTTAAAAAAAAAAAAAAAAGTGTCTGGTAAAACTTAAGGCAACATAAGTGATCACAAAATCTGGTTTTATATTTTAAAATAATGTCAAACAGATACAATATAAAATCAAGCACCAATTATGGCATTTTAAAGACTACATTTTTAAAAATGACCAAAAAATACATAGCAAAGACATTGAGGTCTTCCGCAAATCTTTTTTTTTTTTACTATTAAATTTTACATTATACATACATTAGGTAATGTTTATATTATAACAAGTTTTAAGTACAAATCTGGTATAGAAACAAGTATGTAGGCGTTTCTGTATCTCATACACTTATGGTTAAACTAAGTTTGTTCTTCATTTGTTGAAGTTACTTGTATTGAACAGAGTAGAAAGACATTTCACTCAATAATAGAAATAATTCATAAGAATCAAGTTAAAGCAAAAAGTACAGTGCAGTAAAGCTACTCCATAAAGCTCTTTTTCTTTAAAATTTCTCAAGTAAATGTAACTAGCTACTTCCCATCTCTTAGCATAGATACCAGCATTACTATTCTTGTTAATGAGCTTAATGTGATCTATTGCTCTGGACGAGCTTGTCGTAATTTAGCTAACATTAACAGCAGTTCAACTCAATTTACTCAGTTAATTTGGAAAAAATGGCCAGTTTTTTGACTGGCTGGCTTGCTGCCATGACTAACAGAGACCGACGTGTTGCTCTGCTCAGCAGCACATCTCCCCTCGCTCAGCCACACAGATGTAAAACCGACACTGTGTGCACTCATGGTCCATTTAAAGACGGTTTGTAAAAACACGTCATGGCATTACATTTAGTTTACCTACAGATCCCTCGATTCTTAGAGCAAAAAGCATTTTCCATAAACACTAAACTTTCAGCAGAATATTATTTAGTTCTTCAGGTTTTTTTTTTTGTTTGTTTGTTTTGTACTACAGCTTATAAAAAAAAACACATCAGCTGTTAATGTCTACATCTCAGGCAAATCATTAGCCACATTTCCAACACAATCCCATAGCAAAAACCATTTTTAACACCAGAAGGGATTTAGGATTTAAGCTTCTTAAACCATGAAACTCTAGAAACAGTTTCAACAGCAGCAGCAGCACCTCCTCCCCCGATCCAGCACATAATCATACTCTGACATACCAGCTTCAGTAATCCCGGGGCCAAGCAGGGCTTCTTTGTATTTGCGTAGACTTTCGTCATCTTTATCCAGCTCCTGGATCTCTTTCACAGACTTCTGCGCTGGTGGTTTATAGTTTACTGGTTCTGGCTCCTCATTTTCGGCGGCGATGGCTGCTAGCTGCTCTGGGGTCACCTCATCCTCAGCCATGTCTGAAGAAATTAAGAAACATACATCAGAACAGCAGCAAAGCCAGCTGGGAATTTAGGAATGTAAAAAAAAACACAAAAATAAACACAGAAGTGTAAAGAAATAACCAAAACAATGATAAACACCTATAGATACATTTAACCACCCTAATTTCAAATCCTGATTGAAGAGGTTTTGTAATCTGTACTGCAATGCATCTGGTGTGCTGCTGTCAGGTTTTACAAAAAGCCTCATTAGTCTTGATGCTGCTCCACCAACTCTGCTATCTGAAACCTGCGCTGTAGTAACGTCATCAAAATGAGTCATGAATTGAATTAGGTGTCATGGATCACATGACAGAAAGCCTCTCCACCAGAACATGGTGACGTCTAGGTCATGGGAAAACGACTGACAGGCCCTGGAATGACAAACTTGAGCCAACAGGGATGTAAAAAAAAAACAAAAAAAAGACAGCATCTGGCACTCATTACATTTACTACACTAAGTAATATTTACATTAGAGTTATTTTTATAAAATATGGGCTGCAGTCCAGGAAATTCCTTTGAATAAATTAAGAGAATGTATTTTGTCCTCATATAGGACAAAATAAATGCTCACATAACATCAGGAATAAAGGCTCCCATGCAGCCAGAACAGCTGGCTATTATGAAAGCAAATAATGGTCCTTCTGTACGTCCCCATGGAAGACCTTAGGAGGTTAACATTGGAATAATTTCCTTTGCAGGAACAGAGTGAGTAACAAAAGGAGGAAGAGCTCTGTTTACTCCAAGAGTCTTGACATTCACACTACAGCCATCCCACCCACCACCTGCAACAGCCCCACAGACATGTTGGGAGACTGAAGCAATGCAGGCGAAATTATTTAAATCTCTAGGATTTGTGTCGATTCTTCTGTCTTAGCGTAAGATTATGTTTTTAAAAAATTTGATGTAGCTACTCTATAGCTAAAGTAGTCCGATGACAAAAACAGAGCAGTAAACTGAATGACGGGGCTCTTTTTGGAGAATTTCCAGGTTAAAGCTGTTCAGAGACGTTTGGGTAAAGTCATGAAATTACCCAATAGACCTGCACAGAACCAAGATAAATATATTACTTAAATTATCCTGCAGGGATTTCGGTGATGAACAATTAATAAACGTTAAATGATCACAACACACTCACATTAAACATTATATTTGTAGATGTTAATTTTATTTAACGAATATCCAGCCAGGAAAGTCCAAAGTGACACGTTTCTCTCTCTAAGGATTTGGAATATATAAAAAATATTTTAAATACGCCAATTGTTTTAAAGACATGACTGACTTCTTAAACTTTAAATAAAAATATTTTATTTTACGTCTCTCTACACTGCAAGAGTGTAAGATTATCAATTTATGGAATAGTGAGGAGATTCTCAGAGCACCCTCCATATTTCAGTTAAATTATTTAGAAAGCTTAAGTTTTTATCAGGTTAAAAACAGTGAAAGTAATTGGCTGCAGCCCCATTATTAGAGGCATTTTTTAATCACAGATTGTTAAATGTTGGATAGCTGCTCAGGTACAACGGGGCATTTGTTCACACGGCATAGACCTCCAAACTAAAACTGATCTAACAATGAGAGGAAAAGTCTGAGACATTTCAAGAACACAAGGTTGTTATAGGTCAACAAGCTTATACTTAATTTTTCAAGATATTTGCTCTCATCTCCATCCTACAGTAAACCACTATTAGCACTTTTATGTATAGTGCTGGTCTCTCTTATTAGAACTTAAATTTGTTTAAATAAGACAAAAATACTTGTTGAGATTTTGTGTTTTTCCAGTGAGCTGCACTCATTTCTTCTCGCAGTACGAACACAGTGAAGAAAGTATTTGCACACACCTTTTAGTGAATGAATCCACTGCTGTTAATGCTTTGTATAGACCCAGTTTGACAAAATGATCGGATTCACTCTTCTCAGATAATATTTCACAAACTGGATGCATGCACACAGAGGGATCTTGATCATTTCTCTTTGTACAATCACCCTAGACCATTTCTTGACTTCAAAACCCCATGCAACATTTAGATGACTTCTGTATGATGGGACTAGAGACATTACCTTATTAGCAAACTTCAGGCTGATTGCATAGAGACTCTGATGTTTTATCCTGTCATAATAGACATATGATCACTATGATTCTTCATCCCCAGTAAAGTGTGAATCTCTGTGCATACCTCAGTCCTGGCCTCCTATCTGATCTGCTCAAACTAGCAGTCATGACAGGAATGTTGAAGCCATAGTACTGGCAGCACACAGCGTGAGATGTTCTAGTGCTAAACAAGCTGCCCTCCTTGCAAAGAAACTGTCTTATACATCCCTCTTCAATTTTCCACAAAACCTAGATACATTTGGTCTTCTACCAGAAATAAGTCAAGAGGTTTTTTTCCCACATTTTCTTTGTGATAAAAATAAAAGAGCTATGAACATCCCTCTGGATTTGTGGATATTGTTGGGGGGTAACATTTTAATGCAACTTTATACAAAACTAATGCATTTTTCTACAGTCATTTACAGTCACCTGTGCAAAAGACAAAATTTAGACCAACGCTATACATAAATTACCAAATGAGAAGTTAGTAAAAAGAGGCCCTCAAAGTAAATGAATTATGTAACTAATGACTTTAAGTTCAGTGCTTTTACTCTCCCCCGCTCCCGTCATATACCTCTGTATATAAATTCTCAAAGTAACTTAATTTCTTACCCATCTGTCAAATAGTTCAACATACAATGTGCTAACATGAGATTCAAAGGATTCATAGTAATCCTATGAGAGGGACTCACCACACCCAGCTGTGTGGAAACAACCAAGCCAACCACTGAGAAGGACAGGAAACTTTACACAAAGAGTAAATGATGCTGCGTCCTTATACACTGATGCAACACAAGTTCCTATAAACCAAACTTTGGGATTCTTCACTTCTATATCCTGGCTCTCCTATGCTGCCTGGGTCGATACATGATTTGTTGCCACTTCTGATTACATTACAGATAACGTAATGTAATCAGAGTAACTACTTCAATGTTTCTCATATACAATTTGTAAAATCTCTTGCCAAAAAAAAAAAGAAACTACGATTCATTTATCATTTTCACTTTTACGTTTATTGTGTTACAATTTAAAACCAACATCCAAACTCAAACATTCATCCACTTTTTTTTTGGCTGGTCTTTCGTAACAGTTCTCATGGCTGCTTTTTCCACTCATTTTCAATTCAGTTCAGTGCAAATGTCTGAACACTTCTGAGGAAATAGGTTTGTTTTTAACCTACTTTATGAGTGATCATTTTATGGTTCAGGTACAACAACAAAAACATCTCACCGAGCATGAATAACAAAACTTGGTAAATAAGTTCAGATGAATGTTTTAGGCATTTTGTAACTTGCAGCATGTTGTAAAGACTATTTGATCATTAGTTTTGTAGCTGAATCTTTGCTGAAATGTGCAAAAATGCTTAAAATGGAAAGGCATGTTTGGTAACTCCAGATGTCAACCTTAATGAGCAAAATGTTTCCTTGTGTCTTTACCCAAATCTTAGCTATAAGGTGCAGTGGCAAAATATTCAAATAAAATTAAACAGGAAAAAAAAGGCACATCAAAAGGCATCAAAACACTCTGCTACAGATCCAAAAACTGCTAATATTTCCTTTATATTTTGCATACATTTGAAAGTCATTTTAATGAGACGCTAGAGGAGGTACCAAAAAGGCCAGAGTGTTTTCCAGCTGAACGAATTAACGCAATACAATGCCGCCTGAGCCAAAACATTTTGCAGCACACAACTGCTCAGAGAAGGCAATATACACTGCTCTAAAAAATACAGGGAACACTCAAATAACACATCCTAGATCTGAATGAATGAAATATTCTCATTGAATACTTTGTCCTGTACAAAGTTGAATGTGCTGACAACAAAGTCATTGTTGATTGTCAATCAGTTTTGCTTCCTAAGTGGACAGTTTGATTTCACAGAAGTTTGATGTACTTGGAGTTACATTGTGTTGTTGGAGTGTTCCCTTTATTTTTTTGAGCAGTATACTTTCCTTGTGCTTTCAAAACAAAACGAGTTCAGCAATTTGGAAATACATCCAGCCTAGAAAGAAAACAAGGACATAATGTGGAAGCCAAAAGGGCTACCATCACTTTGAGCCAACACAGTTTTAAATCTGCAGTTGGCAAAAATTAATCAGCTGATATCTTTAAAGAGAGCAGAGCAGGAAAAATATCACTTTTCAAAAAGCACACAAAAGACAATACCAATATAAAATGGGTGTTTATATTTGTTTTGCACAAGTTTATATCACAAAATTAATAAATGCTATAAAAACATAATAAAGACAATATCCTGAAGCAAAAGTAACTGTTGCTCCTTTTCTCTTTTGAATAAAAGTCAATACATGAGGGTAAATGTCACAAACTGACAATGATCATCATCACAAAACTTCAAAACCATGAGAAGCTCATACTGATCAATGTGGAAAAAGGCAAAACCCAGCAGAGGTTGTTGGTGTAAAGCTCTTCTTAAGTGACAGCATGGCGAACAGGGGACAAAAATAACACTTTTTGCATTATCATCAGCTTAGATGATGGTGCTGGCCAACTTAAAAATCCTATCCCGTTACAAAATGAATTCAAATAAAACCTGATCTATTAGCAGTAGATTCCCTCTTTGTCCATCTTCACTTATTTTACTGAATGGGTTGTTATATATATATATATCGTGCTTATTCATTTTTACCATGGAAAATACTCAGTTATTATAAATGTAGTAGCGACAAACTAATAGAAGATGTTTGGAAAAACAAACAGTGTCATTGGCAATGTTACTTTTGAAATTTAAAATCATTTCCTTCATTGATGGTTTAATGAAATACTTTAAATGTTTATAGCTGGAAAATATGACAGCAATTATTGTTGTTTGATGCTCAGCTCAGCTGCTAATCGGTCTACAAGATGAGACTGTTAAGATATAAATTAGATCAACACTTCAGTGTTGTACATATAAAGCACAGCTACAGAATTATAGCTGTGAAACTTTTGTGAAACATACTAAACAAGGTTATAGATAAATTTTAATCAAGTCTGATAAAGACGTCAGTGCAATGGCAAGTTGCATTTCATTTGTATTTTGGTCATGTGTAGCCCTAAGGTAGTAATAATATAAAATTAGTTCGTGGAAGAGGTGGAGGATGTAAACAGGAAAATACATTCCTACTTTAGTGATTAATTTAAACCGCTCATCTGAAAAACGTGTAAATGTCATGAATGTGAAGGCTACAAGCTAACAAACTGGATGGGTTTTTTTTCCCCAGGAAAACCGTTGAATATGCTGCTTTTTGCACTACAACACTTCAGCGACATTAGAGCAGTTCTCAAAATGAACGACGTTATATTATTGAATGAATAAACATTTTTAAAATAAGGCTCAACTTTTCTAGGCGTCGGCCCTTTCTTACAGGGTGGGACTAGGAGAAAAGGCAGACGGCTAGGAAACAATCCAGCCAAGCTAACTGGGCTTTGCGGCTAACACGAGCGTGACAAGTTGTCAACCGTCGGAGCGCGAGCAGCGTCAAGACTGACTCAAAGCAGAGAGAATGCCCTAAACAGATTCAGACCAATGTTATCGGACGGCTTTCACACCGCGAGGACTCACCTTAAAGTTAAAAAGCCGCAGTGATTTCAGGTGCCTCTGCAGTAAGTGCGTTCGCTGCTCTGAGCCCTTGTGCAAGTATGGCGAACAAGGGAAAGGCGCCGCCCCGTTTACAGGCACGGGGCCGTGCGCGCTGCACGCGGCTGACGTACTGCGGCCGCGCGCTGATATTCAACAGTGTTTCGTTTCCTTCCTGCGTTGACGTGAACAATGGCAACATGAAGTAATAACAGGATTAGACAGAATTGATATATAGAGTAAAATAATTTCAAATTAGCTCAAATAATTTGAATAAAATAGATACTTCTGGGCACCAAAAAGTCTGCTTCTCAAACAAATACAGTATTTAGATAAATAAAAATTACTTGCAATAATTTTTATTATTGCAATAAATAATAAAAATAAACGGGAAGCTACTGAAATGTCATGTGCAGCACAATAAAGGTACTTAGTTCTTGATCAGGTTTCTTGGCAGTGGGTCTGTGGCACTGCCAACACCAGATGTCATGGCCTCCCCACTCCTTCAGACTTTACACCAGACCTCAAACGACAACCAAGCCACAGACAGAAGAGGCTAAATACTAAAAACGTGACAGTTTTAGTCCATGCCCTGAATACCTGGCTGACATGTTTCTTTATGCCAACATGCTGGCAAGATAGTGACAAATGACAACATTGATTCATATCAACATTTATTGTTACAGTAAACAGACTGTCACAGAATCACATTTACAATATAAAAAAGGAATCCAAATGGAACTACTTGCTATGGGCAATTTATTGTTCATATAAACTGAATTTATTCTCGAAACAAAATTGCCCTAAACACAGCAATGAAAAAAAAAATTATGCAATAAAAATGTTTACACAATGGTCCTTGAAATAAAATGGCTTCGAAATGTTTGATGCATTATACTGTTAAAAAAACAAACAAACAAAAGAAGCACCCTGAGCGTTCTTAACTGGTGTCCATCTGACACTAAAACGAGAAAGAGATCATATTCATAGAATTATCAATATGAACATATACAGAGAAAGTAGAAACAACAACAAAAAAAGTGTCATTCAGTAGCATACCTCTGATTTGTAAGCGTCCAACTGAGCGTCTAACTCCTCTGCTGACAGCTGGGGTTTTCTTTCACTTCCCCTCCCTCGACCTCTGAATCCTCCGCTGCTCCCACCTGGTCTTCTTTCAAACCGGGGCTGACCGAGCCTGCTGCGGTCAAAACCTCTGCTTGAGCTGCATACACACCAATAAAAAAATTTTTTTTTAATTAAAAATCACTCATACTTCTTCACTCTAAAACAAAAATAAAAATAAAACATATCACCTGCTATCAGGTTTTGCATACCTCTGTGTTTGAACTTCTGATGATTCTTGCTGGATTTTCATGGGACGACCTGAAGAGCAAAAGCAATGAAATCACGAACCTCTATTGTGACACCCAAAATATAGATAACAGTTACAAAATAAAAACAAAAAAAACCTCACCATCAAGAGGAACACCATTATAATTCTTCATGGCTTTGACGGCATCAGCTTTATTTACAAAGTAGACATCTGCCATTCCTTTACTCCGGCCCGACCGGTCATAGTGTACCGATGCCGTCTTTATGGGGCCAAATTCTTCAAACAGCTCCTGGAGAGCAGAGCAAAGTAAGTTATGTGGGCACCTCATGGTTAGGGGAAACAAGATTGAAAAACAATGTGCAAAACCACCTTAATATCGGAATCTGAAACGCCGAAATCCAGATTAGAAATCAGAAGCTTGCTGCTGCTGCTGCTGTCTACTCTTCTTTCTGGTACTGTACTTCCTCCACCTTCATTCTCCTCAAACATGTCATGCTGCCATTTGTCTGGCAGCTCTCTGGGCTGTGGAGAGCAAAAAAGTAACGTTATAATAAAATTGCTGAATTTCACAGGAACACGCATGAACACAGAAGTACATGGGCAACCCACTGAATTATTCTTTATTTTGTTTGTATTTTTATGTTGACCATTAAAGGTTATATCAGTTGTCAACTGATAGCAGTTGACAAATTAAATGTTTAATTTGTCAACTTTTTTGCTGTTTTAGTTTGATCATTTCATGGGACGACATCTTCATGACTTTAAGCCTGTAGTGACATTTGCCCGACGCTTTCATAATACTCTCTAGAACCAAGAACATGAAAAATCTTTTCCCCCAATACTTTCACTTTCTACCTCAAACATGTCTCAAATGTAAACTTAAAAAATATGGTCCACAAAGATAATTTCATGTGCCAACTTAAACAAACCCTGATAGCTTTTCCCTGGATAAATTAATTATACATTTTTGGGGTGTGTTTTTTTTAAATGTGACATTGCTGAACATGAAGTTATTCCCTTTAACACCAAACTTTAACGTGTTATTTTCTTTTTTTTTTTTTTTTTTAGAGCAAACAGCATGCTTGCATTTTACATTCAAACCCAGGGGTTTTTCTTTGGTCTTCTTGCTGTACAGCTTGAAGTTTAGGAGTTGCACAGTCTTCATATATACCTAGTCTTCTTCTCCCATACTTATGTTTCCATACATAAATAGCATTTAATTCTAGAATGCGCATTAATGGCTGGCATTTCTCCAGGTCCAATAATATGACAGTCCATCTTTATCGTGGAAATATTTCTACCAGTAGGAAAGGGGTTTGCAGCCAATGAGCAAACGAGCTTTAAAGTAAAGTGGTTCAGGAACTGATGCACGTTCAATAACCCAGGTTTAAACAATAAGAGAGAAGCGAGTCACCTCAAACGACCCACTATTTAAAGCCTCTCTGTCTTACTCTGGTGTAAGGAGCTGCTCTGTTGTTCCTGTCGCGGTGAAAGTTGTTCTCTCGGCTCCTCGCCGCCGCCGGCGGCCTCGACGCTCCGCCGCCTCGACCTGAACTTCCTCCCCGCCTGAAGCCTCCTCCCTCTCCGCCGCGGCCCTCTCTCTTGTTCATCTTAATGATCTCGTCCAGAGACATGCTCATCTTATCAGCCATGGCGCCGTTGAAACTTTCTTGAAGCTAACAATGGAAATGGACGATGAACTTGCGACGTTTCCCAACTGATTTACGTTGGCGCGATGTCGAAATCCGCCTCCGCTCCGTCCTTGTTCTTCTCGTCGTGTTGCAAGTTTGCTGTGTGTTGCTGACACCTAATGGCCCGGAGTGAGAACGTGCCACGTCCGCCATATTTTGAGTGGCTAGTTCTCCCTAGAGCAGGGGTCGGCAACCCAAAATGTTGAAAGAGCCATATTGGACCAAAAACCAAAAAACAAATATGTCTGGAGCCGCAAAAAATTAAAAGCCTTATATAAGCTTTATAATGAAGGAAACACATGCTGTATGTATCTATATTAGCAATATTAGCCTACTATCAAAATGACTAAGTTGGCTACAAATACATAATGAGCCTTCACAATTAAATGTTTTTTTCCCGCAGTGCATCCTAGAGAATGACGCACCACGTGACTACTCTGTTGCACGATGCCGCCTCAAGTTTAACTTCATTACAATATTAATGAATTATGTTTCATTGCTTTGATGAAATTAAAGAAATGTAATAAAGAAATCAGATTTTTTGATGTCGTTTTAATGGTGAGGATTCGAAAAAAACAACAAAATGGAACGTGCATAACGTGCCCCTTATGTGGGCAACAAACAGAGTGCAACAAAACGCAGCCTGCATTTATACAAATAAAACCGCAGCCTTTTGCAAATGTAGCATGCCTTCCCTGGAAATGTCTTTCCACATTACTCTTTTTGTTATTTGACAACTTCTCGCTACATAGCAAACATTCAGGCAATCCTTCCACATTAGCAATGAATGCAAATGATTCGGTCCAAGAAACGTTGAAACCTCTGTTCTCTCTCAGTTATTTTTCTCTTTTTCCCTTTGGGATCCATGGCCCATCACACAGCCGCCGATTTGTTTACACCAGCCACCTGCCTGGCATCCCGCCCTGCTGTTAGAAACGTGTGTCGCAGGCTATGACGCAAATCTTCGTTGACAGAAATTTTTAAATTTAATATTTAATCTACACATTTTTACAGCATTGGAAAACGTTAAGAATGTTTGTGTCATGTTTGTCCTCCTACAGAAACCATATTAAAACAAAAAATATATTTCCCTCCCCCATCTTTTTCCATTTTCAAACATTTTTGAAAAAGCTCCAGGGAGCCACCAGGGTGGCGCTAAAGAGCCGCATGCGGCTCCGGAGCCGCGGGTTGCCGACCCCCGCCCTAGAGCAACAGAATTCGTTCGGAAACCACTTTCTCTTTTAGAAGAACCACTAAACTTTAAAATGCAATTGCATTTTGCTTCTAAAAATGAACCAAGGATATTGTAGCTATTTTATTCTTATTCATATTTTAAGTAGATATTGTTTTTCAAGAGTAGACGCTGCTTGTTAAGTTGAAGGTGGTTTCTAATATTTATTATTTCAACGTTGAGAAAAATACTTAACTCATCTTCCGATAAAGTTCCCTGGTAAAGAAATGTTGCATAATGCTGTAACTTGTCACAATGGACAGTTTGTTCAGAGCAATGCACAATGTCTGTAATTTTCTGACCACAGTACCTTTCTCCATGCATTAAAATATGGTATATTTTAATGTACCAGATTGATGTGATGTTTATTACCGGTAGCACCTTGTAGATTGTAGAGAGGGTTTATTTTGACTGTCATTTTTCCAGTTTTCCATAAGGGTCAGATACACGTAATCCTGTTAACATATTCACTCACCTGAGCCGCTGATCTCTGGTCTCCTTCAGAGTTATGCATGCATCTTCGCTGTTTCTCATTTTCCAGGCAGTAAATGTAGCTAGATGGTATAGTCTTTGTGGGTTTGAAGATGTGCAATGGTCTTTCCATTTTTAGTTGATGGATTATAAACATATGTTTGACCCTAGGTATATTTTGTTATAAACTAGCCCTACTCTAAACCTCCCCACCACTTTTACCCCACCCTGTCTCCTGTGCTGATTCCTTGGTCTTAGCATTGTTTGACCTGTAAGAAACCTCTGCCGTCTTCACAGAATAGCCATATCTATAGACGGATAAAATTAAACAGAGACTACATCTACACATTAGACAACAGAAGGTGATTGGTTGCACTGGATTTTATTTAGGGTTATTTAAAATCACACATATTTCTCCATAAATGTTCTGTTCTTCCAAGTGAAAATAAGTATAATTATATAATTTCTTGATATTTGACACAGAAATGTTATATCTCTAGTCATGTTTTTCAAATGTATATATTTGTAAAATAGCTGAATAAGCATCCACCAACAGTGGTAAATCATTATTTTTAATTGAGTTGTCCTTTTTTGTTCTTCAAAACAATTTGCATCAGTTAGATGATACTTAACTTATTGTTTCAAGAAATACCAGCGCTCCTTAGGGTGCATTTGGTGGGAGTCACATTTTGAAAAATCAACTTCTCGTATATATTTTAATGTACCAGATCGATGTGAAGTTTATTACCGGTAGCACCTTTACTAAAATAGTTCTATACCAAGTGCATTTGCAATCAGTATAGAGTGGAACTGCCATAAATCCACTCTCGGAAAAGAATATCTATTCTATCCTATTTGCTTATTTAAGCAAAGATTGTGGCAGATCAACACATTACCTACCCATCATTAGCTTAGGTGTGAACCAAAACAGAAACACAGAAGCAAACTATACAACACACTTTGGACAGGCTATGCACTTCCTTTATTACAGGTCTCCCTATGGGCAGCCTTCAAACCATATGACCAGTCATTCATCTGTAGCAGCAAACAAACGTTTAAATAAATGCCTACTCAGAGTATTTGTGTAACAATCACACAGCTCTAAATGAGTACCCGTGTAGTCTACATCAATGTACTCACTAATGAGGTGCAGTCATTGCTCTCCGGGTGATATAGATGATAAATGTGCTCCAATTGCATGTGTAGCTCAGTCTCTGTTAATGATGGAATGGGGTCAGAAATGCAGGCTGCATAAGTGAGGCGGTGGCCAACCAGACGAAGGAAGAAACACAGGAGATTTTTTTTTTTAATAGTTCCAGGGCCTTATCCTGCCACGCCATGAGTGCTGGGTGGTGTCCACTTGAGGGAGCTATAACAAAGGACAAACCCATGAACACACCTAGTGATCAGAAATAGAAAGTTGACAAAAGTTCTGCACTGACAAAAACTTGCTAACAATCTGGCATTTGCTGATATTGATATAGAAATGGTTAGGGCAGAGTTTATTACACACACATGTCCTTTTGGATCCTATTTTAGGATATGTTAATAAGGGAGAGAGGAGAATATGGCTACGAGAAACCAAAAGTCAAAGGTGACATGCTATGAAGACCACAGAATGAAAATAATTTTGATACACAAATAAAATTCACAAGTCACACTAGTGAAAACATCTCCACAGTTTGGTGTGGGGATTGCTGCCTAAATGCACCAGGGCAATTTTACGCTGCAAAAAGAATATTTCAATATTGTATTCTAATTGCAAGATTGATTTAATTAAATTGCATCAAAGTAGACAAGCCATTTCGATGGAACAAGAGCCTGTGCTTGGATGGCCTTCAACCATTTGGATTATTTGTGTATGAGTAGGTGTGCAGCTGCATGTCCTTGTTGAGCAGTTGTGTGTATGAAAATCTCTTGAAGGTAAAAAGTTGCTAGAATGGTGCCAAGGTTGGAAAGCTTGCAACACTTGGAGGTTAAGACCATAAAAGGGCAAACCGCAGAAAGACACCAACTCAGAGCATCCAGCCATCACAAAGGCAGGTTGTCAGTGACACACAGGAGAATCATCCCACAGACCAAACAGGCACAGATAGAGAAGGAATGCACTGAACCCCTGCCTCAGCATCACTTCCAAATCCCACAGTGCAGAACAAGACTTGAACTCCACTCCACTGGCATTCAGGCTCCTGCACAAGAACCCAATAAGCCCCACAACAACCTACGGGATCCCAGAATGACCAAGAGAGGGAGAGCATGGTATCATTTCTCCTAGTGAGCAATATTAGGGATTCCCACCATAGCTCAGCTTCGGCACAGGCTGAGAGCCCATCATGCTCAGACGTAGACCAAACCGCCACAAAAAGAACACCACACTAAGGGCCACAACCCCCTCCAACCAACTATCCCTAAAGATGTCGTCAGAGATCCCAAGCCATTCTTACCTGATCTAACCAGCGGCTTTTGTTTATGTGTTAAAGCAGGAAAGCTGCTAAAACATAAGAAACAACCATGTCCAGATCAGCTCCTCCTTCCTTTGCAAAATATTTACTGATAATTAGTAAACCTACATAAGGAAATTTATTGTCTGAGATTTGAATATTCTTTACTGTGCAACAGAAATGGTCCCTTGAATGTTTAACTTTGTGAATACCAAACCAAATTAGTCATTCATGCACAAGATTCAACACTTAGAAGAGCTCTTTGATGCCTCCCACCTTCTCACTGGTAGAACTTAATCTCTGTGTCCACACAATCAAAGAACAGGTCCCCCAGTTCGTCTCCTGGTATCTCTCCGCTGAGCATGGCTGAGATCTCACTCAGACACTGCGACTCCAGATCCCTCAGGATGTCGTAGACGGCTAAACCTTCATCCTGCGGCAGACACACAACACACACAGACGTCTGAGTGTCAACACCACCTGGGTCAGATGACACTCACAAGTCATTTGTTTAAGCTTACAGAAGCAGCGGCAATCTGACTCATCTGCAGAACACAAAAAAGCCCCGTATGTTAAAATGAAGTGAATTCAGAGAGATTTGTACTTTGTTTTCCAAGTCTGACACATTTGTTGGAGATCTTTAGAAAATATTCTTTAAAAAACTTGACATTTAGATATCTGTAATTGTTGTTTTTCAAAAATGAAAAAAAAAAAATCTTTCATATTATTGCTTTTTTTTTTTTTTTTTTTTTAAGCAGTGTGGTTTTATCAAGAAACACCAAACTTCCTGAGTCTAACTCAGCTGGACATTCACGACTGTGGAAATATTAATAACAGCAGAAACACAACCATCGTTGATCAATATCTGTTTCCTCTTGAGAACTGATGTACTGTAAAAAAAACAATGCACTGTTTTGTGAAAAGGAAAAGGCAGAGATTGATGCCTCCAAATGTGTTAATAAAACTGTGATATAACAGTAGGAAAATATTTTAGATTGAGTGGATGTTCTTATACCTCTTATGTCACTGTAAAAAAAAATAAATAAAATAAACTTTTATTCCTGGAGTCCCCATGGAAGAACATCTGCAGTTTAAATATTTGGGTTTGTAGTTGGTGGTTACCTTACAGCCTCATTTCCTTTTTAACTTAAGCCTGTTTATTTATTTTTTTTGCTCTCCACACACCTGGTTTTCATTTCTAATTACCACACATGCTTTACTTTAATTGCTGTCTTCTGAGAGTATATTTTCTGGCTGGCTTCCTTTGTCAAATACCAGGTTTATACGGTAAACTTTTAAGTTATTTCCCAAGGAGCCATTTCAGTTGTAGCTTAAACGAACACTATGGATCTGAATTGGAGAACAGACTTTGTTAGATGTGGCCAAATTAACAACTTGTACTCCAGATGATGTCCAGACAACATTATGATGCATTTATGCACGAAAACCTAACAACTTGAATTACAATTCTCCAAGGAAGTGCAAGACAAAACTCCCTGACAACTATGTAACAGACTCAGATGGATTATTCTCTTAACAAATGGAAACGTCATTAGAAACTGCTCTTCACTCAAGTTTGCTATTCTTTATATTAAAATTAGCTATACGATCTGAAACAGGTCATACCTGCATTAATTATGTTATGTTGTAAATTATGATAATTTGATACGTTTAAAATAAACTACTTTTTTTATCGTATGATACACACGAATACTGCCTTGGTCACCTTTCCAAACCAAAGTCCCTGAACTTTTAATAATTTTTAAATTAAAATGAAGATATGAGATCATTCTGAATGAAATAAACGCGACATGGGTTATTTTAGATTCTCGTGATGGTGACTAATGTCAGTCCAAACAGGGCTCTGGACTGTTTGTGACCGGTTTACCTTCTAAATTACACACTGAATCTCAGACGGCACATTAGCTAAAAAAACCTACAGCAAAAAACAAACTCTGTTCCTTGGAAACATTCTTCATAGCTCTCTTAGACAAGTCAGACTTTTAGTTACTTTATAAAGTTATTTTTGCTCATGTGGGGAAATTTTGGATGTGCGACTCCTGTGAACATCATCCACTAGTAGCACGTCAAGTTTCTTAATTGGTCATGCTTCCTGAGATTAAACTGGTTAAACAGGAACCAGAAGCATAATAAATGGAAATAGACATTATATATAATCTCAAAGCGTGACTCAAAATTCTGTATGAGAGATTTGAGCTTTTCTGAAATGACTTACTAGTTTGCAAACATTGAGGCCAAATAGCAATTTATACATATAAAGTGGAGCTACAAATCTGCAAACTGGTGAACCCACTGAGGCCCATAAGCGACCATTCAGCAAACAAATTGATTTTAAACGTCATCTAGCAGTCACTGTCAACCGTGGGCTTTATTTATTCAAGACTGTGCCTAACGTGGCCAATACGCCACTTAAACATACAACTGAAGATCAAATTTAAAGTAGCTTCTTTACTAACATGTTTGCTATGTCAGCCGAAATGCCAAGATCTGATTTCTGTGTAACTCAGGGATGTTGTTAACTTCCAACACAGATGGTTTCTGTCAAAGGGGTTAATAATATCCCCACCGGTTTGGTCTCCATGGTGTTGAGCGCCACCTGGTGGGCCTTGTAGAGATCGTGTCTGCGATCCACCCAGCTCTGAAAGCGCGGCTGCTTCCTGACGGGGTCGCTTGGTCCGAACTGCGGAGAGACAACCCTCAGGACCGGGGTCAGACAGTCCGAGAATATAAAAGGTTTGAATATAGACCTGAGGAGGTGTGGGGTGTTGGTGAGGGGAAACAGAGATTGATAGATTCATAAGACAAGAGAGTACACTGAGGTGGAGCAGCCTATAGTCATTTTGATATCAAACCCAAAGCTTGGTATTTTATAGACAGATTCCAAAGAGTCTGCACTTCAAAATAAAATATGCAAAGGGTCTGCTCTAGACTTTTACATGTCATCCCAACATAGCCTAACTGCTTCTTCCTGTAGCTTGAGACAAACCTGGATGGGTCTGGGGTGGCAGTGAAGAAGTGAATGCAGGGAAGGCTGGTGTCTCTGGGCAGGACAGACACCATGCTCCCTGTGATGCAAAATCCTCCAGAGTCCATGCAGATGCCGCTGGGTTTATCCCTCAGAATGGTCATCATCACCTCTGCT
Source organism: Poeciliopsis gracilis (assembly GCA_911649635.1). Classification (NCBI taxonomy): domain Eukaryota; kingdom Metazoa; phylum Chordata; class Actinopteri; order Cyprinodontiformes; family Poeciliidae; genus Poeciliopsis; species Poeciliopsis gracilis. The sequence goes on along the minus strand of CAJVRI010000370.1, from coordinate 5,401,584 downwards.
GTCACTGAGCCTGAACAACAAACATGATCAGCATCTTTATTGGGTTTCATTGGCACTTTAACCAACACCATAACTTAACAGAATAATGAATGAAAATCATCAAAATCATATTGTGGGAAATCTACCATCATACTGTCGAAGCAGTTCTGTGCCTCCTTTGTAGCGCTTCTTGCTCAGCTCCATCCTGGCCGGAGGGTTTTCAGGACTAAACACCTGAGAGAAGTTGAACTCTCCCTGGCCATCCCACCACCCCTGGTTCTTGGCCACGCTTCGTAGTTCTGGATGCTCCGCTGAGATCTCTGTGTGGATGGTTAATTGATTGGAAATATTCTTTACGCCCTCTGAAAAGACAACGCAAATGTTTTTTTTATTAACAGGCTTAAATAGAATCCAAAATATTTCTTCCTTCAAAAAAGTAGCTTAACTAATTACTGAGAAAGTCCAAACATATTCCCTGGCCTGACAGGATGTGTAATCCATGCAACAACCTCAAAGACTGATCCTTTAAGCAGAATTTGCCCAAAAAGTGAGAGTGAGCATGCAAAAGGGCATACATCATCAATTTTAAAACTTATCCTTTTCAATTGTGTTCAGACTTGTTGCTCATTGCAAACTGAATAATAATTAAAAAGGAAGGGAACAAGCAAGAGCAAGGCAGCCGAGATCCCAGCTCAAAGTTTCTTAAAAATGATGTAACATTTAGAAGGCCAAATGTTATAGGCATTAGTGCAACACAAAGAAAACCCAAACTCTTGTAAAGGTCCAAACACACTGTAGTTTTTGCACTTACATATTTTTTTTTTTTGGGGGAGATTATCAATCACATTTGTCAAACTGACAAGGCTTTCTGTAGTTGGTTTAGTTTGTTGACTCTGAATACTCATTGCAAGCTCAAGCTTCATACTTGGTTGATGGAAGCGAAATTACAATACTGACATGCAATCAGACTGCAGTTACAAATGTGTTTTTCTTCATTTAGCTCAGGCACGAGGAAAATTGTCATGATGCAGCTGAAGCTAATTATCATGGCAATTTATGCAGGAGGATCATCTGGTGATTGATTTAATATGATATGTGGACCTAAGCAAAGTTTTGAACTGAGACATGACAAAAAAAAACAAAAAAAAAGGAAATCGCTGTTTAAATCCAGATGATGTCACCATCCATTCATGGTAATCATGTCCTGTTTTTAACTGGTAAGGGGCTACAAATGATTTTTGTAGATAAAAAATGCTTTCAAAATTACAAGCCTGATTTGAAGAACAATGGAAAGGTCAATTAGGACTTATTTGTGCTTAATACTTTCAAAAATGTGTCGGATTTATGGCTATAAAACTAATGTATTCCCTCTAAAATCTGACCTGAGACTTTCTGTGCCACCCAGAGTCTCCCAGCAGTTTCGAGTACCCAGGCTTCGCTGCGGTCCACCAGGAGGAAGGTGTTGTGGTAGCTGAAGGGTTCTGGTTCCTCCTTGCACTGCCCGCCTTGGCCATGCTGCTCCAAGAGGCCAGTAATGACCGTCAGTGCTGCCCAGGCACTGTCACCACGTTCCAGCCCGAGCCTGAAGATCAAACGCTGATCGCTGAAATGCGCTTTGGGGGCTATGCTTATGTAAAGTGTGTTTGGATTGTGGTTCTTCTTGCTTTGAGGCAGCTCTGAAAGCTGAAGGAGTATTTTCCTATGCAATTATGAATCGATATAAACCACACGTCTACTTAGTTCAAATTGCACAATCTACACATCTACACAGCTCTACAAATAGGATTACTTCCTCCAAGTGTACAACATCAAAGCAGTATTTAACGGCAACAATGAAAGATCGGTAACTTTTTATGTTTTATCAAAATGCTTCAGCAGCTCACCGGACAAGGTCCATGCCCAGCAAAGCCTCTCCAGGGAGCACAGGCTCTCGGGTCCAGACTGCCTCATTCCCAATGCACACTCCTTGGTCATTAGCTCCCATTTCGGCGCCCCACAGCCAGGCTGGTTTACTGAGGACAACGGCATAGGTCCTCTCCACTTGAGGGATCTGGATGTACGTGCACTGCAGAAAAAAATTATTAATGGGAGAAAAAAAAACCTTTAATTATAAAGAAGAAGTTAAACAACATTGCACAGTTGAGTTAGAAGCCAAAAGACTTCTAAATCAACTCAATAGAGTTAGAAGTACTGGGTGCAATATAATACAATACGGTATTTTATCCAGAGCGCAAATATGGCAATTCCTCTCCCTTCGCAGACAAAAAAATATATATTGGTGAGCTGTAGTGGGACAAATGTCATATCGTGTTCATGGGACTATTAGAGATATAGTTCTCCTCACAAACATGAACAAAACTGAAACCTGCAGCTCTCAAGTATTAGTTATGACAAACCAAACCCGTCCAAAGTCTCAATCAGCCTCCCAGAGTCAATAACAAAAGTCAATAACAAAAGTCATAGGATGTCACCAAATCAATACAATAACTATTAGACAGACTATGATGCTAAAGACTGAAAGATGTGAAGAAAAAGTGTTTCACCCCATCAGATATGATGGGGTGAAACATACTAGTATTTCCAGCAAGGACTAACTGAGATATAAAAGATGTAAAGTCCTGGTAAAGAACTATGACCCAGATCAGGAACGGGTAGCTTTAAACATGTTTTTTATGTAGGAAACCCTTAAAGCATCTCACAGCAAAACTGAGGAGTGGGGAAAATGTTATAGAAGAGTGAGTCATGGCTACAGGAAGCACTAACGCTAAGCTAATTTGGAGCAAAGGTGTTCTAGATTGATGTTAAGTAAGATTTTATTTGAAAACTAGATTAATTCAGGTATTATTTGTAATTAGATGATTTCAATAATAAACAGTCCTATGAATGAAGATTTGAACTTTTTTTTTTTTAATGAATGAATATTTCATTTGTACATCAATGCTTTTCCTGAAAGCATTGATGTACAAATTGTCTTTGAAATTTAAGGACTAGTTGCACTGAAATCCCACTTCAGTTTTAAAATACATGAGCATTGATGAGGCTTTAAAATGACTGAATTAGCAAACCATGCATATTGACATCTCGAACACGCTGACGAGAGGGAATGACGTTTGCATTGACTTAAACTGCTTTCACCTATGAACACTGGAGATGGTCATAAATATGCAGTATGTTCAGTTTGTTTGGGACTTTTTCTGCTGTTGCTGTTCAGACACGTACGTCACAGTATGAGGTTTTTCGCTGGAGATGAGCTCTAACAACACGCAAATACGGTGGCGGGTTGGGGAGGTGGCTGTGGTCGCTGTTAAAGTACTGTGTTTTCTTTATGGCATGTCAAGAATTGTGAATGGATTTTCTTGATTACTTCTTGCTTTGACAACAATATTACCAGCATTTAACGGCACCAACAGCTTGCAGCAAAAGGCGCTAAGATATTTACGTGGCGGAGCCGAAATGTTCTGTAAACAATTTTTATACATAAAAAATGTGAAAACAATGTTTCCTTTTCCTTCCACTTCATAGTTATGCAATACTTTGAGAAAATCTCAGTAAAACACATTAAGGTTTGCGGTTGCGGCAGTATGTGTGAATACTTGGGAGTGTGAATACTTTTGTAAGACATTAAGCCGCATCATCCAAGGCAACTATTGTTCAAGACGACTTCATTGGCATACAAGCCTGGCTCCCTGTAAATCCTAACCAGTCCTCTGTATATTTATTGTTGTGGTTTTGAGTGAACCATGATGACCTTCTGATCCCACTCTGCCCACCCACACTCATGGGCTAAAGAGGGAAAAAGGGGGGCGCCCTTGGTTGCGCCTTGGTTGCAGCAGTAAGTGGGCCAGATTTACCTCCAGCGTGGATCCCGGAGGATGAGACGCTGCAGGGTGGTAGACCACCTCCTGCACCTCATCTCGGGGACGGTCCGAGTTCTTCCCAAAAATCACGTGGTCATCGCGAGAACCGGGGGGTAAAGACACAAAACAGTCGCATGACATGGGAGCCTGTGCCATCCTGCAACAACGACAACAACAAAACGGGGGGGAAAAGAAAAGGGCAAAAGAAACAGTGAGGAGGAGGGAGCTGCAGCTTAAAACATGCCAAATAAGCACTTTCTAGTGTAAACAACCCCGAGAGTCTGACAAGAGTGTTTGACATCCAGCAGGACTGAGCGAGCCTCCGCCCTGTAACCGAAAAGTGCCTGCGAGGCGTCAGGAGGAAGGGACCTCTCCGCCCAACGCGCGTCCTGCGCCTCGCAGAGGAAAGTCCGCTCCAGCCGGTGTGCACTGAACATCACGCACGGATTAGGCGGCGGTCTTGTGCAGAGCACTTCCTTGACCGTAATCTCCTCAAATCCGAAACCCCCGTGCGTTGCTTTATTTCCGGCTCCTCTCACGCCATTTGCCATCGCGAATCGCTTCCGATCCGGCAATGATGCGTGGGGAGGGTGGGCGGCCAAAAAAAAAAAAAAAAAAAAAGAAAAAAAGTGCGCCTCGTGTTAACGCAGCTCGCTGCCTGCGAACAGCGGCGCTTATTCCCAGAGATAAGGCCCTGGCTGCCACTGCCCGAGACGTCGCTTCGGCTCCGCTTATTACCGGGACATAAAGAAGAGGGGGAGTAAAAAAGAAAATACAAATAAAAATCAGAGGGAGTGGGGGCTGGATTTGGTCGGATCACGGCGTCTAAAAACTAGACGACAACCAAGATTTACCTGTGTTTTAATTGTTCGGTTGGTGGGAGCGGGACGGTCAGCGGGGAGAAGACAGGCTGGTTGTAGAAACCGAGTCACGTGACCGAGAAATCCAAAGGTCTGTACTTAAAGGTCTCGTCTCGTCTGGCCACAAACAGCTCATCGTCTGTCAGAGTCCGGTTCACAGTGATGATGATGCAGCTTTTTTTCCTTTTTTTTTTTATTTTTTTTATCTGGGATCTGTCTCTTACTGGCTGCAAACTCACAGCTGACGTCGCATTTGTTATCACGGGAATCCCTGCAAGTTTACACCAAAATGTGCAATCTTTGAGAAGTGAAGATACGTGCGCATCTGGTGATATTGGAACTGGCGCTGTTAGCCTTGTTTATTGCGGCGAGAGGAAAAACAATGTCAGGGGGGGGAAAAGCAATTAGATGCTTTGTTTGCAATCAGCCAGTGTGTGACATAGTGATGGTTTCAAGAGGACTAAAAGTAACATTTTAGTTACTTTTACTAAAATGTTACTAAAAGTAACATTTTAGTTACTTTTAGTTTAATTTTTAGACATTTTTGTTATTCATCTTTTACAGCTATAATCCCATAGAAAATGTGCATATGTGTTGAAAGTTAGAGTTATAAATGCCAAAACTGGTTTTGTATGTGTGTTTGGAGGTAAAATAGACTGAGCAGGAATAATATTAATGATTCAACTAAAGCAACTCTGGTTGTTGTGAGACAGGCTTCAGTTTAAATTACTCTTGCACAACGTCAAAAATATTTTCCTGTCTGTTCACAACCTAATATTTCTGGGGGGGGGGGGATTTTTTCCTTTTCTGAACTTTATTTTTTCTTTTGATTTTTCTAATTGTTAATAAATGATTAAGCTGCCAATGTCCTGTGTGTGTCTGAGTCTTCCACATCCACAACAATTTTCAAAACTAATACTTCATATGAATCTAAACGTTACATCCCGAACAACAAGCACGGTGGTGGCAGCATCATGTTCTAGAGCTCTGTGTGTTTGTTTTGTATCTGTTTAGGATACTTTAGGTTTTTAATGTGTTGGTCAGTGTTTTATATTTATGGTTCTATGATTTAGTTACTGATTTTCTTCATAAAACTTTGTTTCTGTTTTATTTTGGTATTGTGCTTCCTGTGTTTTACTTTTTCAGTTTTTCTGTTGCTCCTGTTTCTGAGTTTTATTGTTTTGTCTTTTTAGTCATTCTTGTTTCAGGGTCAGGTTCACTTTTACCATCTTAAATCTCTCTCTAATTAAATACAAATATTACGAGAATCCCTGCAAGTTTTTGCAAATATGCATAATTTATGAAAAGGTTATAACAACTGAAAGATCTGAAAGATATTCAAATGAAAGAAAAAACAAATGACAATCAAAAGCCTCCATTTTCCCAAACAGGATTTAAATTAAAACAATTATTGTGAAGGTGACTTGTACACTGTTGACATGCAGGATTAGTAGGTTTTTGAGTTCAATTAGCTGCAGTGTGATGACAGATTTTATTTGACTAAGGATATTATCTTTACAATAAATTTGCTTATAGGAAAAGAAAGAAAAATCCACGGAAGTGTTTTTCTATTATTGTTGGCAATAGTTAACAAAGCTGTCAGCTTGTCACGTAACTCCTGTGATGTTAACCTTCCTTCGATTTTTTTTCAACAAGTGTGTGCGACTTAGGAGGAAAGGTAGTGAGTTGTTTTCAGTTTTAACCACTAGATGTCACTGCATCCAATGCACTTGACCTTTAAAACGTTAGAAAGCCCTTTTTTTTTGTTACCAGACAATAACACAAGCAGATTACGATATAAATGAATGAATCAAAAAACATAATTAATACTCCATGTAGTTAAGAGTTTTGCATTAGGATATCTTTATGAAACCCCATGTAACAGTAATAAAGGAAGGTACAGAGCACATTTGCATCACTAGATTATATGAAATAAAAGTTGTACTACACCTGAGTACTAAGTGGAATAATACTGAGTGTAACAAGTTAAATATATGTTTATCTTTGCTGTATAAATAGGTCACAGTCTTTGGCTCAATGACACTGCTCCTGCACAGCACTGGTTTTTACCGGTCCCAGAATCCCCTGTTGGCTAATCAGTGTAATTAAAGTTTGTGTGTGGTGTCAGTAGTTTATTGAGTGGGTGTGTCTCCCCTCAGTGGTGTTTCATTGAATTATGTCGCTGGCACTCCCTGTCTCAGACTTTGGAGACACATTCAGTCTCGCTACACTTTGGAAACCACTGATTGATTTTTAACGGTTGAACCCTTGCGTTGTACTGGACGTAGGTTATGTTCACTGTAACTGCTTCTGTAATGTTTGCAGAGAGGGGATCCCAGCCTACAGATTTAAAAAAAAATCAGATTTAAAAAAAAAAAAAAAAAAAATCAGCATCAAGGTTTAAAACATTCTTATCTTTTGTTGTATAAGTGGTTAAAGAACCTGTGAAGGTTCTTCTGCTTTGCCATATTAAGGCGGTCTGTATTGCTTATTTGTAGATCCAGGCAATAGAAATAGACACTCTTCTGTCACACAATAATAAAATGTTGCTTCATATATAGTGGAACGGTGAACCCTTCACAGTTCAATAGCTGTGGACTCAACTATTTGCAGATTTGTTTTTATTCATGGGATGTATCTTCTAAATATTTGCATAAAATCTGCTTATTTGAAAATAACTTTGTGGAGCACATGTGAAATATTTGAAAGGAAATGCACGCAGCTGGAATATTAGGCCAGGAGTCTTCGACTCCAGTTCTCATGGGCTGAGATGCTGCAGCTTTTAGAAGTGATCCTGGTCCAATACACGTGTGTCAAATGACTGACTCTGATGCAAGTGACTCGTGATCAAGTTCTCCAGAGTCCTGCTGTTCTCGTGATTTAACTAAGGTTTGTTGAGACAAAGACACATCTAAAATTGTAGAACACCAACTGTTGAGAACTGGATTTCAAGACCCCTGACGTAGGCACAATGCTACTTAGCAGATGCCTCGACCTGCAGAGCTGAATCATGTGCTTTGGGATGGTAGAGCTACACTTCTGTACATAACGTGTGCAAACGGTAGCGGAACCTAAACACAAAAGGCTCACCTCAACAACAAAGTTTCTTTCACTTTGGCTTTACAAGACAAACAACTTAGCTGGCTAAATATAATTGCTTATTAAACAGGCCCTTCAGGCCTTTCTTTGGAATAAAACGATCAACCGAAAATGACATCAAGCCTTTTACAAACGCTTTGTCAAAAAGAATGCTAGAAATGTTTTCTTTAGTCATGCAAGCCAGCTCAGCTGCACTGACTGACATGCATAATCCTTTCTTTGATTCAATTGTTTTAAGTCATTGAGCACCACTGATCAATATGCATTCAAGCAGATTCCATTTTGAAAAGGCGCTCGGTTGCGTGTTTTGATGGCGCAGTCATGACGAATGAGCGTTTTATCATCTCACGTGCCCATGATTGGCAGTTTCTCTGCGTCAAACCCTCAACCCAAGCTCATCTGTCAAGAAGAAACACCTGGACCCCATTGAATCCCACTTATGCCAAATTGGGAGGAGGTGATGAGTTATTTGGCGGAGCAGCACGCTCCTGACTGATGTCTCCACACAGCCTCTGGGGAGCGCTGAGGGCGATGGGCCTGAAAAGTGGAGAAATCTGTGAGAAGACATCCTGTTACCTGAACGCAGCAGGCAACTTCCACTCCCTCCTCCGGCCTTTCATCTCCCGGAGCTGCTGACAAGCATCGCACATCCTGTCTGCCCTCACACAAAACACCATGAGAAGTAAACACCCACCTGAGCCAAAAGCAGACACACCCAAGGAAAGGATTGTACACGTAAACAACGTGCACATACACACGCAGAAAGGTGCGTGTAAGCCAGCACAGACGTAGTGAAACTAGCAGATGAGCGAGGCTTGTAAATGCATTCATATATCAAACTACAAAAGTAACAAGCTGCTATTTTGACTTAAAGTGTGATGAACAACAGGTAATTAGTCAAGTACAGCTAAGAAGGAAATTGGACATTGCTCTGTTAGTCACAACAAGTTATTAAATTACCTTTGTGTTTTTCGTTCTGATGGAGAATAAAATAACTGTCTTGATGAGTCTTTAACGATAAATCTAAACCAGCCTCACTTTATCAGCACCACGGTTGGCACCTGAATATATTTTGTGAACGCACATTCGGAAAATCTTTTATACTTTTTTAACTTTTCTACATTTTGCCGCTTTGTAATCACCGACTTCAATGTATTATCATGGGATTTAATGCGATATTACAGCGCGATGCTGGGTAAAACGGCAAAGCTGAATGGAAAGTGTAGATGGTTTCATGAAAGCAGAATTTACAGTTCCATTGATTACACCAGCTTGCCCAGACCTGCAGCCCCAAAGCAGTCATGCTGTTTTCTCTTATATATGCTTTGTTAGTTTCGTGCCAGATGTAATGGGATGCATCATTTCCAGAAAGTTTCACCGAATGTTCTTTATTTTTTGTCAGCACACTTTTAAAACTCTCCCATGGATACCGTCGCATCCCAGGCTTATTCTTGTTAATCAATAATGCTTCATATGCTGCTGTGAGACCGTCTAAATGAGTTGCTGATGCATTCCCTGGCCACTCAATGACAGAAAACTGATCCCTGTTTTCTCAGTTTGTGAACTCTCACTGTGGTTCACTTGACTTCCAAAGCCTCATGATTGACCTTTTAACCTTATCCAGACTGATAAATGTCAGTGACTTTGTTCCTCAACCGTTCTTGAATTTCCTTAGATCAGGACATGATGTGTTGCTTTTGAAGACCTTTTAGCCTTATTCATGTTTCACACACTTTATTATCGTTTTATTTAAGTTTATATTGCTCATGAAAGGAAGCCATAATTCATGATTTAATAAGGAACCAGTAACAGAGCGCCAGAATGGTTTCTGCTGTTTGTTTTTTACTTCAATTCAAAAGGTTTTTGTGTTTTGCTTTTCTTTTGTGTTGGTTTCTTGAACATTTATTTGTTGTTTTTTCGTTGTCGAATTGGTCTTGCCATATTCACTCATTCATTTCTGTCCATATTGTTTTCCCATATCAGTTCATACACTTTATGGTTGTTAGTTTATTGCTATGTTCTTTCCTTGGTGCATTTTGAATTATTCTTCTTTAATACATTTAGTCTTTCCCCTTTGGCTTGTTGTTCCTATGTGACTGATTTAGTTCCGTCTGTCTGAATCAAGAATCTTCCTTCAGTCTCGCTGCTTTGCTGTTCCACATTCCCCTGATTAGCCTCACCTACATACAATGCCCCACTCTTACATCAGTATATTAGCTCACTGGGTTTCTGTGTTCATTGCTGGTGGCTGTCCTCCATGTTCTGGTCTGCATGTGGTCAATTCTGATTATCGAACCCTGTGCCATGCTGATCCCTGTCTGCATTTGGTCTTACTTTAAACTCTCAAAACAACTTCTTTAATTAAATCAGTATTTGAAGACTGCACTTAATTTTTTTTTTCTTCTGATATTAATCTTGTTTTATGATCTGAAACCTTTAAGTGGGGAAAAAGCAAAAACAAAGACACATCTGTTTTTAAAACTGATTATCTTAAGAGGTGTCCTGATAGGAAAACTGAGACTAAATTTGGTTTGTAACATTACAGGTGGATTTGACGAGGGCTAAAGAGAAAAGCAGGAGTGTAAACAGATTAAATATAGGAACGTTATAGAAATACAGAAGTAAATATGATAAAGAAACAAAGGGAAAATTAACTGAATGTGCGGCAATTCTGGAAAGAGTTAAACAATTATGAATTTCTGAACAGAACATGAGCAGTGACAAGAATTTACTAAAATAAAAATCAACTCAAACTTACACGAAAGTCAAAACCATAACGTGAAACCAGAGTCTTATGAATCATGATCACTGCAGAGATCTCAGGACTTTAAAGACAGCAACATGCGTCACCCTGAACACACAGTTCCTTTAGTGAAATGTGGAGATTGTGCAGTTAATCCATAGAAATACAACATATACATCTGTCAATATGGAAACTTCTTACACACACCATGTACCATAAAAGAAGAAAGCAGCAGACGATGAAAGCAAGTCAGGAGTCCAGTAAAATCTGCCATAAACATCCAGGAAAGATAAGAAAATATGTAGAAGGTGCTCTGATTAGACGGGATCAAATTAAACGTTTTAGTCGACCTTTAAAACAAACACTACACATCTCCAAGAACTCCTCTATCGCAGTGGTGGCAGCATCATGCTGTGGGATTGCTTTTCATCAGATGGGACAAGAAAGTTTGTCGCTGTTGATGGGAAAATGACTAAAGTCTGAAGAAAAAGATTGAATGCTCAGGTGGAAACTGACCTTTTAGCACGGACGTCTGCAATCTGTGGCTGTCTACACCTCCTACTGTGATTGAGCAATATTTTCAAATGTAAAGACAATCAAACATATCCTATCTTTACCAGTTTCATTAGGTTTTCATACCCATAACATTTCCACAAAAAATGACAAAATATTTTTAATACTCCTTTTAAAAGTCAGATGGAGTTGATCTGGTTGAAAACTACATGCTTTACTGACATCATTTAGAGGAAAGTAAAAATGTATTAAACATAAAAACAAAACTGTTGCTTATATTTAAAATCAATCTTCTTGTTTTACAAAGAGACGGATTGATTTTGTGGCTCTAAAAGTTTGGTTTACCTGGACTGCAGGCTTTTACAGCTGCGAAAGGTTTGTGACTCCTGCAGCAGGACAATCACAGACGCTGTGAATCAAATGTCAGCCTCTGAAAATGTAACTTTGGTAGAGACACCTTAAAGACTTGTAGCAACAATTGAAGTGTAAGTGTAAAATATTGATACAACTGCATGTCACATATTTTCAGATTTTTGTTCAGTAATTTTGTTTTTCTATCACATTCAATGATAAACGCATTGAATTTTGTGGTTGTAATACACCAAAAGGTGAAAAAGTTATATTCTTTTGCAAGGCTCTATATTGACAGGAGGATTGTTGCTGGCTGCTGTGCTTTGGGCCAATTTGCAAAGCCTGGTATGCGAAGCGGAGGGCTGGCCGGAGAAAGATGAGGGGTTTTAGGGGACGGAAACAGCTGGTGAGAAGCCCAGAGGATATTAATCTGAGGGGGGGAGACAGGATGGCAGCAGAGGAGGCCATCTAATAAAGCATGGTATTACTGCTGCAAAGGTGTGTGTCTGTTTATATACGTCTGAATGCCTTCCTGGAGGATTACAGGTGAGCTACAGAAACAACGCCGGCTGCCCAGCTACATCGAGATGCAACGAATTTGGTAAGTTTCCACATTTTCCAAAACGAAGATGCGCCCTTATTTTTTTATATTTTTTGCACGGTCTGTTCGGTTTACAGCTGCAAGGAAATCTGTGATTATCTTTATGACGACTGATGAATCCAACCACACAATTTAAAGTTCTAAACACACTCAGAGAAAAAGAGGGGGGTTTCTTGGGAAATTAGATGAAATGAAGTGATCCAAATTTTCTTTCAGAGGAATTAAAGTTCCGGTTAAAAGGCAGAGGTGGAAATGTGGGAGGGGAAGCTGGGCGGCATCAGTCGCACAGACAGTAATGACGGCGCCACTGCTGTTTAACAATCAAAGATGGGGGGCGGGGGCTCGCGAGGAAGTCTCTCCATGAAAAATACAGGTGTTTGGTACAATCAAAGCTCAGCTTGCAGAAATGACTGGGTTTGAAGTTGAAAGGGGAGGCAGGAGGAGGAGGACGAGGGGGGCAGCTGTGGTGAGTGAGCTCCTGTGTGAAGGGGGAAAAAAACACAGGGAGGAACACTGTGGGCTGAGGTGCTCTTCCAGGATTTTGAATAATTAACAAGGATAAGGAAGTTGACTACTAGGTGCTTACTGTTTACTTTGCTTGGATTTTTTTTAGTTGACTGTGGAGGGGAAGTGGGGCTTTAGGTTGCCTAGATCTCTGAAGGTTGGCTTGTTGGCAGAAGGATTTGTCTGGGACACCGTAGTAGTTCCCATGGGACTACAGACAAGTCTGTCCAGCCACAGGCCAGCGGATCAGAACCGCAACCAGCTTTATGTGATTCGAAAACGATACAGAAATATACTGGCAAAACAAAGTGTTCAATTGTAGCCAGTAAGAATGGTGCAATAGTTTAATAAAATGTTACAGACACTTTAAGTGAACGGCTTCACTCCATCTTTCATTAACCTGTTTGGCCCTCAATATCATAAAGAAAACAAAAGTGAGATTTTGTTTGTGAACAAAGCAAAAAACATTGATAAGTTAGTCGTGAGCCTTTCAAATCTATTCTTAAAAAGAATAGACTCAGATTTTTCTTGACAACCAAAGCTAAGATGTGTCTCTCACTGCTTGAAAGCGTCACTACTGCATTAGTATAACGTTGCTCAACTACAGCTGAGACTGAATATGCGAAGATAAATTCTTGCTTTTTAAACAGAGAAAGAAGGAAACTCATCGCACCTTCATAGGAGCTGCAGAGAGCTGAAGCTCAGGTGATGGGACAACTATTCTGGCAGAGTGGCAAGTAGACAGCTACATTTAAAAAGTTAAGTCTTATTTTCGGCTTGCAGAAACGAGAAAGAAGGTATTCTGGTTTAATGAGAGCAAAGCGTCAGAAAAATAACATTTTTGCTCTTATGAAAAGCCACATGTTTATGGTGAAACATGGTGATGGCAGCATCATGCTGAAGGCATGCTTTTCTGGAGCAGGTTGGTCGGAGTCGATTGGAAGATGGATCTAGTTAAATACCAGTTAAATATTTTCTTTTGTAAAATGAAAATTATAAAAATGGTGGACCGGACTGTCAACGTCTAAACAAAATACATAGTCGACAAAGACACTTTTTTACTCTACATTTTTAATAGCTTGATTAGAATGCTCTTAATTAGTATTTTATACCTTCCAAAATCCTCTAACAGTGTCTTTGAATAAACATAAATAAACCAAGAGCTGAGACTGCTGCTTTATTTCAACAATGGTGGCTTCAAATGGAAACAAAAATAAAATGCAGGGAAACCATTCCTGACAAATCACTGTGAAACACAAGAGATAGAAGCAAGTAGCAACACTGTTTGCTTAGATTGTGCAAAACAAATATGAGAACAATCACATCACTGGTCGCTTCATTTTTACGGTTTCTTTTACGGTTTTTCCTGCCAGAGATTATTTAAGAAAACACAGAATGCAGAACTGATGCGATCATGAAAACAAAAGGAATTTGCAAGTACAAGTGAGCAGATAGTCAGAGAAAAAAAGAAGGATTCGAGAACGTAATCTGTGTTATAAATCATCTCATATGAGATGTCACTAGCGTGAGCTTGTTTGAACTCAACTGGTGCTGGTCATATAAATGAATGGAAAGTGAATAATCAGTTATTAAAAGGGATTATTCAATGCAAGTGGGCTTATATCATTGATCAAACAGAGCAGTCAGTTTGAATGTCAAAATAAAGCCAAAAGACACTTTTCAAAATAAGAGACACTGTCTTGTACATGTTAGTTTCTAAGGTTTTGAAGCCCAAACCAGCAATCAAATGCAATAATAAACTGGATTTACATAATATAGTTTACAGATAGTCTGCAAAAATATCTTAACATTCATTTGCTTGGATTATTCAAAAAGTAGGTTTCACACGATTAACAGAAATAAACGAAAGATGAAGAGGAATTTTGTTGACTTTTCAAAACAAAGCTCAGATACTTGTCAACACAAAAGTGTGAATCTTCCAAAGGTTAGCTAATTGCAAAGAGCAAGCTGCAGTTTAAGAGGCCACAAAAGAAGGGAGAGAAATGTTGTAGAGACTGATTTGTGATTTCAGGTCTGTGGAAATGGAGGATTATGTTTCTTACATAATGTAAGAACAGGAATCAGCGTGTGGACAGATTATATGGAACAAAACTTGGATACGGTAACGCAAACTTGGATTGGGTGAAGCAGAAAATCTGAAAAAATACTGGTGTGGCTTTTCAAAGACTGAAATCACTGATGAACAATGACCGTGTTGAAGGATGCTGACGTTTCCTGACAGCTTGTTTCGCCTGCAGATATGGAGGCAGTCTTCAGCTGCATTAGTGCTGCAGCATTTAAAATGTTGGCTGTCTCTCACTGAGCACTTATATGAGTAAATGTAACCATATAAGTTACATGTTAAATGTACTCAGTTATATCTTCTTAAGTAACATTTTGGAGAAAATGTTTGGTCATTTTTGGAGTAGTTTTACTAGGCTGCATTTTTTTATTTATTTTTTTTTTTTTACTTTTGCTTGAGTAAATTCATAAAGTAAAATTTTACTTTATGAACTGGATCCTCTACATTGTGAGTAACTTCGGTGAAATTAAGGACAGGATTACTTTGATCAGAAATTCACACAAAAACCTGACGTTTGAACTTGAACATCAAAAGTTTCATATTAACAGAAATCAATATAAAAAAAAAAGTTACAGGAGAAGGGTAAGCTTCTCAAAAGGATTAACCACACTGATAAGAGTAAATCTGGAATGAGGTTAGCTTTAATAAATAGTGTAAAACCTTATATCTCTACATGTTGTGATCCTTATCTTCTCTGGAAGAGATATCGGTGGCTTTCTTGTAATAAGGCCGGTTTAAAATAAGCAAACTCAATTTACACTATATAAATTACCACAGGTCAGGTCAAAATGACGAACTGCTCAGTATGATGAGGCACTTTTCATCCTCTTGTCTAAACCAACTAGCTTTGCTAAGTTTCTTTTCACTCGACTCACTTCCCAACACCATAAACCCAGTGGGATGAAAAAGATTAAAAACTTATCTTACATTCTGTGCGTCAACTAACCGCAGCAAGCGCACAAAGAAGAAGCTACAGATTGACATATAGGAATGTAAACGTCTTCATGAAGGTTTTTTCTACACTTTGTGTTTTCTTGTTCTTGTATGACGAGTTCAGGAAATTATTTGAAGCGCTGCAGTCTCACATGACTCTGAAATCCGCCGCATGGATTCTGACGCTGAGAAGAAATTTTGAATTTGGAAAAACAAAACCTGGTCGTAAAGATTGTTTAAAGAATCGCAAGACGTTTTCTTGCGGACTCGCATAAAAAAGCAATATGTCAGCAGACACAGGAATAAACGCTATCAAACAAGCCCTCCAAACATATTTTAATCATTAGGAGAGTTAGTGAGCCACCGACACAAAACTGCACTGTAATTAAATGCTATTTGGCAGACTCTTTCTGATTGTGCTGCATTGTATTCATGAGGAAATAAGCTTAACTATTTAAGGATGTCCGTAAACACCATTTAGACGTGGTGTGTGGTCTGAGCTCCTCTGGATCATCCCGAAACTCATGAAACATGCAGTTTTGCATCCTGATTTACTTCAAATAATCCCTCAATTTTTTTTTTTCAGATTCTCAATCACACTTTATAGAAGATGTGTTACAGCGTATCATTATAGGCAAAGCTCTAACGTCAAAGAAAATGCTCCTGACTTGGAAGCTCAGTCTCTGTGTCACTAAAGCGAATCAAATAAGTGGTGGGTTGAATTACAACTGTGCTGCTTGTATTTCCTGAATATCTTGTGGTGTAGCAGGTCAAACTCAGCATTCGTAAAGTGCTGCTTCAGAGAAAGAGGCCGTCTGTGATCTGTGTTTGTCAGTCGATTAGAAGCTCCTCCACCAACATGCTGTGACAGGACAGAAATTAACTCAGAGGAAGGCCAAATTAAAAACAAAAAACGGTCCTCAAAAGAGGATAGAAATGTTAAAAATCATTTAAAGTGCAACTCCTATGAAACATCAACATCCTAGGAGCTTGGGATGTTATTATAATTTTATTAAAATATAAAATAAGTCCATAAAGATTCTTCCGGTTCACAAATTGGGCCAATTTTCTTTTCAACAGAACCTTTCATGTTTGAAGTGCTCTAGAAAAAAAATATCAAAAGACCACATAAAACAATCAGTTTCTCTGATTTTACTTTTCATAGGTAAATGTTTGAGTAAAATGAACATTGTTCTTTTATTCTCTGAAATTTAGTGTTTATTTGAAGAAAAAAATGAAAGAAACAAAGAGAATGTCATTTTCCATATGCCATATGGGAAATTAGAGTGCTACTTGGTCTTTTTTCCAAGCTCTGAATGTGTGAAACACAATTTAAAATTGCATATTTGGACCTGGATTTTTCTCCTTTTATATCTTTTATAGGCTTTTGTAACTAATAAGTCAATGTATGTACAAAAAAATAGAATAATTTTTAGAGTAACAGATTTTTTAATCTAATGTGTGGATTTTGTGCTTAGTTAAAATTAAAAAAAAAAAAAAGTGAAAACAAAATAGGTGAAACATTGTATTATAGGTATTATATGAACCCCGACAGCATAAAAACCTCTCTAGAGCATACTTGCCGTTGATCAAACATAGAAAGACAAAAAATCAGAAAAGTTAGAAATTAAAAACCAAAAGTTTTAAAATAGGACCTGTTTTGACTACCTGCCATCGTCAGATTATTACAGGTCTCTGAGAAACTCTTATAAAATCTTTTGGGTATATTTAGAGTGCAAGTTATTCCTATTTTAGAATTTCTTCAGATCAGGGCAATCTGTTAGCACTTCTAGTACTTGGCCTGCCTTTAACGCTATTAATTATTTGCAAGGTAAATTCAAACAAGATAACCTTGAATTAGAGTTACTAAGCAACAGAGGCTTGAGCTGGTTAATCACTTTGCTCATCAGGCACTTTGCAAAAGTGTGGAAAAAAAAAACTTTTCCAAGTACAAACAACAGTTAAGCAGGACTAAATGTTGGTGGATAATTATGCGGTCTTACACTGCAGCTCGAACTTGGACCTGGAAATGACCAACCCTATGCTCCAGTTCCCAGTTTAAAAAAGTGGGATTTGGACATTTATGTCATAAGGAGTTCACACGTATACACTATGCTACAATTTTTTAAAAAAAAATCTCCACTCTGGAAGACTGTTTTTCTTGTAAAATCCCTATTTGTTTGTTGACAGGAGATGCAGAAAATGTAAATTTTGCCTGGTGTCCTTGTTCTTGTGGACATGTTCTTGCGTCAAAGCTGCATGTCCTCAGGAGTCAGCAGCTTCCAGGGGAGGAGACGTCACGAGGTCCTGATCCGCCAGTCAACAACGGATTTCAGCACGAGACACTTCACAAAACCTGTGATAAAAATTAATAATATATTTCTTTCACATGTATAATGAGACCAAAAATGTCATCAATCTGTGACAGCAGGTAAAATCTGGTAAAATCTTGACTAAAGCTGGTTTCACGTTCAAAAACCTTGACATGTATCGAAAAGACTCCTTTTGAAATATAACACAGGTAGACATCATAAAAACGTTTATAATATTTATAGGTTTCTGGATCACATTTGGTTGTCAGACATTTCGAAGGGCCTTGGAGGAAAACAGTTTTTCGGAGTGGAACGTTTCGTGCTGTGTTTTCTCTGCAGTTTGTGTCTCAGAAAATGAGCTACGTGTTCAATAGAAAAGGTTTCACAGCATCACTGTGAGTATCACTGATTGAACGAGACAAAATCTGGGTGGAGAGACAGGGAGAGGTGTTTTACTGAAGCTCTGACCAGCTCAGTTATTTATACGAAATGTTTGAATTTAATCTAATTTATCACTTGGCATAATTTATGAAATAAAGAACTGGAACTAAATTTTTTTTCTGTGTAGCAGTGTTGTTTGGAGAACAGCATTTAATTAAGACCAGCTGGGAGGGAATAAGGGGCTTACAAGGACACACAAATAAATGTAAATTTATGAATTGATTATTTAGAAGTTAACGCCTGCATACAGTGTGGCTCCGGCACAAATGTTGTTTTCTTGTAAGGTCAACTTTGTACCGCCACTTTTTTATAACCCTTATTAGATTTTTTTTTTTATTTATTTTATTTTTTTTTACATTTTTTAAATTCATAGACCGTTAAGGTCATGTTAGCATTTATGTTTATATTTTATGAACACAAACGCTAATTTGTGGCTTTCACATTATGTTTAAAGTCCTCCATAATTGGGGGCTCAGTTTACTTATGTTTTGAGCCACTTCTGTTGAAAACATCTGACAGCCATGTTCTCTTTATACATAATATTGGTTTTTAAAGTGGGGCCCCATGTTAGCTGGACATCAACAGAACCCTTTGTGGGTTTGTTGGGTTTATTGACCCAAGGCAGCAACAGCTGATTGACCTGACGGATTAATTAAAAATAAATAAATAAATAAAACACGGATTGGCATTACGCAGTCGCGGTATGGAAAGCCCTCTGAGTGACTTGAGGTAAATGACTTGCCGCTTAACCCCCGCGTCTCCTCACCTCCAGCCGAGCAGGGGCTTCATCTTCAAAGCGGAGCCACGCTCGCGGCAGCTGCGAGGGGGGCGGAGCCTGCCGGGGCTGAGGTCCCCCGGAGCCTATCATAAAGTTAGAGAGTCTCAGAGTGCCGCTTTACCTGCGCGCCGAGCCGCTTCACCTGGACCGTCACGTGAAATATGACGAGGATTTTACCTCCGTGCGCGCACTTCTTCTTGACGAGCAGAGCTGATCTCAGGCAGGTTTTTATCCGAAGAAACGCAGCCGCAGCTCCGGGGACGCACAGGTAACTCCTCGGCGCGGGGTTTTTATATGAATATATTGCGCTTTTTCCACTGCGACTTTTTGGTCAGCCAGGGATATGATCTGCAGCAGCAGCAGCAGCAGCAGCAGCAATCTGCCTTTAAGGAGTCTCTTACACGCCTCAGCTCATGAAGAAGGGTTGTTTTTGCTTTTTCTTGTAAACAATAAAAAAAAATTAAAAAAAAAATTAATTTAAAAAAATAAATCAGATTATAACTTTAAGCAACGTCATTAAACCTTTACTGACTTGAATCCATGAAAAACGATTGATTGACGCTTTTAAGGGCACGATCTAAAGTTCTTTCTTTTTCTTCTTTTTTGTTCAAAGGCCTTCAAAAACTTAATATTTCTAACTCGAGGTTATAGGTATGCACGAAAGCAGAAAACATAATTTGGTTTTCAAAAGTTTCGGTGGCACTTTAAATAACTTTTTTTTTTAAAACCCAACTCAAAGAAACTGATTTACATTTCGAATGCATTTCTTTAACTAATTAAAAAATATATCCTGGGTTGAAACATGAGTGGATGCAAGCTGCATTGAAATAATAATGCATAGTGATGATAATAATAGGACGAAAAACAACCTACAAATGTCTAAATCAATCAATAAACTTTGTATTGATCTAATAAAACTGTAAAAACAGGGGCTGGGTTGAAAGCAGCACTTTAAACGAAGCTAAAATGCAGTGAATGCATGAGACATTAACAACATGGGTGAAACTAAACGCATGTCTTTCTGGTGACTCTACCTTGTTGTTTTCCCTGCTATTAAATTCAAGTTTGCATCGTCTCTTTTCCACCCAAAAATGCTAAATCCATCAGCTGACAAAATATTTGTGAGGCCGAAAAGTTAAGACAGTAAAGACAATCACAGCTTATGTTGACTTTGTAAAAGTTAAAATAAACTGTTTGTTGTTTAAATAATCCCTTATATCAGTCTGGACTCATGGATCTGTTTTGTTTTATATGAATTCAGCTTGTAGGTTTATTACAAGGTGGAAACTTGAAGGCCACCTTGTAATTTATTCATGAAGGCCAGCATAGTTAATCTCCATCAAAAAAAAAACCCAACAACCTATCATTATCTGCAGAATTTTCAGATTATTTGTCACTAAATGTTCTTAAAATGACCTGTGCAGGCCGTGTCTCACCCCGTGCCTGGCCCAATGAGCTCCCCCACCAGCCTGTAGACAATAATTAATGGACTTAATTTAGATTAAGTAATGAGTGCCGCTCATTAAGTACAAATCAAATTTGTCAATTTGATTTGTCAAAAATCAAATGATTCCATATCGAGACATCAAATTACTGCATTACTGCAAATATAATATATTATTGATGAATTGCTCATTGAAATATACCTACACATTTTACTTAATGTTTAACAAAAAAAAAATTGTATCCATAAATTGCTATATATTTAGATATGGACACATAAAATACAACAAATGTATTAAAGAAAATAAAGTTTAAGTAAATGTTTATCATTAATTTCCACTACATGTGTTTTGATGTTCCACGTAAAGGTTGGATTCATGTATTTGATCATTGAGAAGGAACTAAGTATTGATACCCTTATCTTTGCCACATAATTGTCAATGCAAAGATGAAATGTCTGTTTAGCTAATGACCTGATCTCCCAATATATACCTGTCTCCATCCTGAGGAGGAGAAAATGCTTTGCTTTACTCTATCAGTTCATTTCTTTATCATTTAAGACTTAATAGATGTCTATTGATCATTTTCTGTTTAGTAGTAGTGTTAGAAACTATAGAACAGAATAGACACAACCCTTATTGTCCTGTAAAGAGGAGAATCAGGTGTAACGGTAGCAAGAGATTTAAAGGTCGCGCAGTAAAGTTGTTCGTGTTAACAAACAAGAGCAGCAGAATAACAGAAAATTCAGGTCAACGATAGCTGACTCTTGTAAATTAACGCTCAGTTGTTGTTTGGCTACCCAGGCAAAATGAAAAGATATAAAAATGTTCCTAAAATTTCCTGTCACGCTTTCTGCTTTTTAAAATAGAGTAAACAAAGAAGAAGCAGAGTCTTCCTTTTAATGTTTTTAGGGTGTAAACCCATGCTTGGGAATCCCGTAAATCATTCAGGATGTTAAGCTGCCATTCATATCTGAAGTATTTCTGCAATTAATCATACACTTAAGAGAGAGCAGGAGAGATTAGCACAGATTAGAACTACATGCATGTCTGCGTCTGCATGTCACCAACTTAATCCGTTGCTCAGGTGTACAAAAACTATTTTTCCTTTTATGACCCACCATGTTTTTCAAGTCAACCTTGGTCATTCCAGCAGGAATTAGTGTTTTGTTTTAACATGTTACCAGAGCGCTTTACTCGAACGTAGCTGCTGCACTGAAGTCTGAAGCGTTTGATTTAGTCAGAAAACTGTTTGAAGTTTGTCATTACAGACTCGTCTGAAGTGGCCCCTGCCAAGCTCCGGCTCCACGCCATCCGTCTTGTACATTTAGGCAGGTTAAAACAAACAGCCTAAAAAAAAAAAAACGTTGACCCAAACGAGTTCCCACACACAGTCAGGGGTCAACAGATGGGATGTGATGAGACAGATAATAAAACTTGACCTGTGGGTTCAATAGGAAAAGGTCTTTATGTAGTAAAAACTTCTTGGACTTCAAATAAGCCAAATTGGGCTGTTTTTTGTGAACCCAGAGTTCTGGCAAAAATAGATCAGTGCAGCTGAGGATTAATTGAAGTTAGTAGGAAAAACATGCGACATCAGGGCAAATGAGTTACTGAAAAGACCCATCAAACTGGGTTGCTAAATAAATAATATTTGGGTTAGAATGAATTATTTTTATGTTTATTTCAGTTCTGCAGTGAAAATGTTCAGAATAAAGATTTCTGAAAGTCTTCACTGACGTTATTAGCAGTTCCTCGATCAAAGGAACTGATCGCAGTTAACAACTTTGCAAGTGTGAGGCTGATATTAACTTAAGTGAACAAACTTGTTCTACAGTTTCAAATAAAATCATTAACACAACCCACTGATATTAACATTAATATTCCAGCTTAATTTTAAAATCTTTCTGCTTCAAACTACCCAACTTTTATTCCGACAGTGTAAACTTACTATTATGGGATAAAGGAGTAACCCAGCAGTGTCTGTGCATGCACTTCAATGTGCTTCAGGTTGACAATAGTTTAATTAGGATTACAGCTAAAGAATTGGGCTTAAGGTTTGATCCTGCACGCTGAGGTAGGTTAAAAAAAAATAAAAAAGCTAAAACTATGAATTTATGAAGTTATCAATTGGGTTGAACAAAATAAGCCAAAGAATTAATTATTTTTGGTTGTTTCAATTTATGTATTAAACTCTAATAGGCAACATTGTTTGAAATATTTTTTATTTATATGGACCTTTTGAGCAAATTAGTCAAAATGTTGAACATGGCTAGCGATAGCCTGTTCCCACCTACTTAACACTTCAAAAGTGAAGATTATTAAATGACTTTAGGTTAACAAACATATTTGCTACTAACATGAACATGATTATACGACATCATTTCACCATCTTATTAATTCTTATTTCATTCTGCAGAAAATGTCAGCAGAGCCTGACCTTTTCTACACTGTTTGGTTCAAAATGGCCGACTGTAGAGAACAATGACTCTCTCTCCTGTCTCCTCTCAATCCGGATAAACTTTTTCCACCCGGTGTTTGCCCTTAAACCAGCCAATTTTGTCACCAGCAGGATAAATCCAGCATTTGGATGGAGAAAATAACCCAGATGATTTAGTGTCATCGGGCTGACAGAACATTTATTCCTACAGTTGCAGTCCAAAAGTTGTCATGATTGTTTCAAAGTTCTCTTTTGGACAAAGAACAACCAAACTTACATTTTCCGGCAACAGTGAGCAATCCGGGCCTGGATTCATTTGAAACAACATGAATGGGTTATAGGTTTTATTCATAATAAAGTGTCAAGTTTTAAACCTCTAAAAAATAGACTAAAGAGACCAGTAGAGTGAGGTGAAAAAAAAATGACCTGGATCACTAATATCTGGTTTGCATAAATTATTTTTTAACTTTAACTATGTACCAACAACTCTCAGATAATACAGCATGAAAAAATACCTGTCTTGACTTACGGAGCAAATAATCAAATGTAAATGTTGAATATATCTCGCATTAGCTTTAATATCTATTTAGGAGGTTAAAGGTGATTTTTTTTTTTTTTTTTTCATTTTTAATTTATCTGAACAAACCTGTTCTTTGGCAAACAATACCCTGACATTAAAATGAAGAGAAGAGGCTTGGTGACGACTGATCTGGTAGGAGTGTAATTCAAAATGGCCGTCTGTAAACAATAACGACTCTCCTAGTTTCCTCTTTAACCCAACAAACTGGGTCACAATTTTTGACCAAATATTTGGTCTTGCAGCAGCAGTAAACCAGGGTTTGGGTTTTAGATTTAACCAACAGGTTCCTGTTTGCAAATCATTAATTAGTTGCGAATCAAAACCTCGTGATGATTGCCTCCAAGTGTATAAGGGCTTTTGCTAACGACTGGACTTTAACATTTAAGTCGCAGTTGGAAGCACACATTAAGCAAGAATCATCAGTGCAGCTTGCTATTCAGCGTTCCTCCCCCCATGTTGGGCCTCCGTTCGATGGCAGACTTGTAAAATGGCGTCTGTGCTGAGTCTTGGTCGGGCAGGTTTTATGACCAGAGAATTTTGTGCAGCTCTCACACTCCCCCGGGGGCCGCCCTTTTGCCAGCTGTTTCCCTCAGGAACCAGGGGGCTCTGCCAGCCTTTCACTGGACGAAGGAAGATGGCGCTGTCTTCGTTTGATTACGGGTGGAGCAGAGGACCACGTAGTAGATCTGAGCAACTTCAAAATGTTATAGAGTTAAAACTCTTGAAATAAGTCACCTTGACCTTTAACAGCAGACCTTTTTCCACAAAGAGAGATTCTGAACTAATTGTTTTACGATTTCATTTAGAGTAGAAAGTAGCTCTGAGTGGCTTTAACTTAGCTTTGATCCTCTTTGCTTTACTTCAGACAGCTGATTGAAATCTTCTGTTAGGAGTCCCTTACTTTACTGACACCTTCTTGTAACGGTTCTCTCCATCGGGCAGCTTGTTGGGTGACCTCATGTTTTTTTTTTTACAATGTGGCATTTCAGATATGCATCACACCAAAAGATCTCCAGACAGACACCAGACGACTGCATTGTTTCCTGCTGTTAAGATAATTGTAGACATTCGTGATTAGAGTACTGGAAGTCAACACGATAGTTTTGTGCTGGAACCTGTTTGGTTTTATGTCCCGTTGGCTCCTTCTCATTCACCTACACAAACATGTCCAATTTTAACAAGCTTTGTGTCACCTGTAGAAAATGGATAGGCGCCTCCTACGGTACGCAACATCTGACTGCCGATGACGCCACCGAATTGAGCGCAAATGAAAATTCCTGAGGCTTGTTGGGGACAGGATGTGAATTTAGAACATGTGCCCGTAATTATACACATAAAGTACTTGTTCTCGTGTTGTTGTTGGGCTCCTATTCTCCAGCTACTGAATGTTGTTAGTTCACAGCTGTTGATGCTTCCTTCGCCACCAGTGTGTCAGAGGGAGGGCGCCTTACACGTCTTCTTCCGTAAATTGCCTAGAGGGCTGTTGTTGTAAATTATGTGATTCACACACACACGCACACGCACACACATGCAAACACACACACATATATATAAATATATGAAATACTTCTTCTGTCTACTAGGATTTATCTCCACAAGCCTCAGGGATGTACAAATAGGCTTTGGCCTGCAGCCATACCTCCCTGCAACTTCTTCCTCTACCAAACTGTTCTCTTGTCAACACTCCCCCTCACCCCCCTCCCTTCATTTCTGCTAAATTTTTTCCCCCCTGCTGCTGCCTCTGCCTCCGTGCCGAGCCAGCGATGTTGTTTTCTTTGCGCTTGTCTTTGACGGTCCTTCATGGGAAGTACCTGGCAGCGGATGCATGTGGCAGGCCTTTGCCTGGACACGTCTGTCTCCCCCTCTTGTCTGTTTCCACGGCCACGCAGCGTGAGAACTGTGGTATCTATGGTAACGGGGGAGGTGTCCTCAAAGTTTATAATTTAAGAGCCGCAAACAGGGGTTTGCGAATTTAGTTTCGAAACGTTTCGTTCCCAGCGTTTGAGAGACTAAAACAGGTGAATGAAAGACTGGTTCATAGATGTTTTTTTTTTTTTTGTCTCTGCAGGTTTTCTTCTCACTGCTGCCTGAAAAGACACTGATCAACTCCTCAAGCAGCTGACTTAAGTCTGAATCTTACACCTGCACCACCGGCATTCATGGCCCACCCTTACGAGCCCTGGTTAAGGACAGCACCATCTAGTGGCAGCTCTGAAGAAATGAACATCCCGTCCTGGTGGGACCTCCACCGCGATGTGCAAGCCGGCAGCTGGATAGACCTGCAGACTGGGCAAAGTGTTGGCGTGCCCTCAGTGAGCACTGGCAGCTCCATGGGACTGCAGAACTCTTTAGGCCCGTATGGCTCTGACCCACAGCTGTGCACCATGCCCCCGGCTCAGCACACCCCCACCTCACACTCGCCCCACCTCTTCCCGCTGGACGGCTTCAAGATGGAACCACTGGGACCTGAAATGCTGCAGCAGGAAACCTTCTCCTTGGAGGAGCCGCAGGAGACCTCTGTGTCAGCTCGGCCCAAGCCCCAGCGACGGTCATCCTCTCGGGGCGCCGGGCAGACCATGTGCCGGTGCCCCAACTGCATCCATGCCGAGCAGATGGGCCAGAGCGCCGACGACAGCAGGACGAAGCACATGCACAACTGCCACATCCCTGGATGTGGCAAAGCCTATGCTAAAACTTCCCACTTGAAGGCCCACCTGCGCTGGCATAGCGGCGACCGGCCGTTTGTCTGCAACTGGCTCTTCTGCGGAAAGAGGTTCACACGCTCTGATGAACTGCAGCGCCACCTGCAGACACACACCGGTGCCAAGAAGTTCAGCTGCGCTTTGTGCCCACGAGTGTTCATGCGTAACGACCACCTGGCCAAGCACATGCGCACCCACGAGTCCCCGCCGGGGCACGGGGAGGAGAGAGTAAATGGGGATGGGAAGGGTTTTGATGCACCCACACCTCCACAGTCGGCGTCTGACAGCACAGAGCCTCAGCTGAAGCTGAAAAGTGAGATAGACCCTTCGGTTTCAAACGTGACAGGGCAGTCTGGCTAATTTTATCACTTGGAGGAGATGTTTGGTAGTAAGAAAGTTCTGTCCTCTCTGTCACAGAGAGAGAATAGTTTTATAATAGAGTAGAAGAATGGTTTGGACACACTATTACTGATGAAAGCTGGATGGAATGTATGCAACTCCTGTGGTAGTGATAGAAGGGACGCTACAGCACACAGAAAACACAGGGTTGTATGCGTTGCGCAGCTAAAACTCTGCTCTGCAGATTTGAAAAGGAATCTAAGGAGAGCCAGAGGTGCAGCGTGCTGCTCGACCCGCCAGCAGACCAGAGGACGGACATGAGTCCAACTGAAAACAGATGTTTACGGGAAACTTGTTGAACATGTTACTGAAAGTGACGAGCAGGTCTGCTTCCAACTTTTTTTTAAAAAGGAGACGATAATATTTTTTGTTTGTATTTAATTTCCTGACAACAAGAGTGCAGCCCACTACCAGGAGACAAAACGTTTTTTGTTTTTTTTTGTTTTATTGTGATAATATAATATAATATAATATAATATAATATAATATAATATAATATAATATAATATAATATAATATAATATAATATAATATACAGTGCCTTGCAAGAATATTCATAGATGTTGAACTTCCATGTTTTGTCTCTTTTCACCCACATTCAATTTACTGAATTTTCTTTGACAGAACTACAGGAGAATTAAATGTTTTTTTTTTATTTTTTTTTTTACATTTTATAATTAATAGTAATCTCAATAGTGCGACATCTAATTGTATTCAACACTTTGTAGATGCATATTTCTGTGCAGTTAGAGCTGTAGGTTTTGTGGAGGAAGACTCCACCACCTCTGCACATCTGAAGACTGAAACTTTTGTTCTGCATTCATTCTGCTTCGCATACGACCTAAAACTCAGGTGAGATGGAGTGAACAGAATTTTTCTAGATCTTCAAAATAGGATTTAGATCCGTACTTTGACTGGGCCATTCTAGCACGTTTGTTCTTTGAACTGAACCTAAACCATTGTCGCTATGGTTGCATGTTCAGAGCTGTAGTTCTGTTGGGAGGTGGAACTCCATCCCCGTCTCGAGTCTTTTGCTTCTTCCAACCAGTTTGCCTGTCCTTGTTGAAGAAAAGCTTCCCATTAGCATGATGCTGCCACCACCATGATTTACTGTGGGGATGGTCGGTTAAGATTCATGCAGAATATTAGTTGCACACATGTTGTGAGTCGAGGGAAAGTGTTTCATTTTTTGTTTGCTGTGTTTCCTACGTCGCTTGCGGTATGAATATACTTCCTGAGCCATGTTTCTTTCCACCTCGTACAACTCCTCCTGGGTCTCTCATCTGTACCACTGCTTATTTCTGTCTACTGTGCTATAACCTGCCCTTGCTCTAACCCTCTCCACCATTGCATCCTGACTTTTCTGCTGTGCTCCTTGGTCTTCATGATGCTGTTGTTCTCTAGCAGACCTCTGAGGCCTTAAAATGACAGTTATTCTGTTGTTAAATTGGAAATAGATGGACTCTGTCTACTCATATGATAACAAAAGTAGTCATTAAAACTTGAATTTATTTAGTAGTATCATGATAGAGGGGTAGGACTGCAATTGTAGTCCGAGTCTGCACTTTTCAGATGTTGCTGCATGAAAATATTTGAAAACCAGGCATCTTTCTTTATCTTTCAAAATTATGCACTACTTGGTGTTGATTTATCACTTTAAATCATACTAAAATACATTAAAGTTTGTTGGTAGTAATGTGACAAAATGCAGAAACATTATGAATATCTTCGCAAGGCACTGTATGTATAACAATTTGGGCATTCCATGCACTATAACAGCAAGAATGGGCCAAAAATTATGTTCCTTTTTCACCTAAAGAACGGTGCTAAAAGACTTGAGAACAGGAAAATGTGAACAGGTGCTCGAGATGAAACAAACCAGAAACAGAAGAGCCACTTCAACGACGTGAAGAAGTCGAGACCCACAACAAACCAAGACACGGACAGAAAGATGCCGTCTGGTTTGATGAATCCAGGTTTCTGTTGTGACATGCTCAGGGACAGCAGACACATCTGGAAGCAGAGCACAAAAACAAGCCAGCCGCTCCGTCCTGATGACACTGCAGGCTGCAGGTACTGAAAGACACGTCCAACACGAAGAAGCACAAGACTCTGAGCTGCACTTGACAAGTTTGTCTTCCTAACAATAGATCAAATGGTTGTGTGTAATGTGAAAGAGGTAACAGTTGTTGAGTGCGATCACCTACGTCCTCTGCACTTTGCCTCAACATCTACCAGTCTATTTTGTCTCTGATTTACCGATTTAAAGCCCCCTTGCTTGATTTATCCATATGTGCAGTAACAGATATTGAAATATTTATATAAAAAAAACAACAAATTTTTGCCGTGTAGCTCCACCTGGAAAGAAAACAACTGGCCCCATTGGCCAGTAGTAGTGCTAAGTACTCATACTTTTGATTATTTATTGTGATACTATAATATAATAATAAATACTCATACTTTTGAGTATTTAGCGCTACTCATAAAACTGAACAAAGGAGTTAGTTTGGAGATTTAAAAGGAAAAGCATGATGATGAAGCCCTTTTTTGGAATTAAATATGTCTCCAAATGAGTTAGAATGACATTGTGTCTGGTAGAGCCCCACAGGTATTTATTAACAAATTGTTGTGGAAGAAAATGGTTTTTATAGATTATTTTTACAATTTTGCTGCCCCCTGCAGGTCAGTGATTTTCATATGCATTCATAGAAATGTAAAGAAAAGCTTGAATACCGGATGACTTTTCTTTTTCAGGAGTGAAACAATTAGGTTACTTATATTTGGTTAGATTGTTTTAAATATCAATGTTATATGATCAGTAGTGGTGTAGCTTTATAGGATGTATGCAATCCATCACAAATTACAGGCAGAGTTCTACATTTTTAGGGAGCTTTTGATGATCAGAGACTCACAGTTGTATTTATGTATAGAAGATACATTAGAAAAAAAAGGGCTTAAACATTAGTCAATTATTGTTCATTGACTAGTATTAATGTTATAAGTTGCTGATGTTTTTATAGATAGACTTATTTTATTTTATAGACATTTTCTAATGGTTGCTGTAGTTGATGTAACAGTTTTTGGAGAGTGTAATTGAATAATTTAAATACCATAATGATTTGTAGTTAATTGTTTATTGTCCCTCATTAATAAATCTGATAAAGAAATGCTCTAAGTCTGTGGTTATTTTATTTATAGATAAAATGCTTGTAACAGTATTGGAAAACAAAATCAACCTACTTTTATTTAATTGCCTGTGGTAAGTGGATGTTTTCTGTTTTTATCGCTTTGTTTCCGGGCCAGTTCACTTGCAGGATTACTCAAAAACCTAGGATGCTGCATCATGTTTAGAATGAATGTGTCTGGTTCAAAAACAAAAGTTTGATCAATATGCATGGTGAGTATTTAATTTTGGGGGTTTATTTTTCTAAAATAGAAAAACTTGGAACAAGAATATTGTCACCCTGTAGACTGTAGTACCTTTGATTTATGAAGATTTTATTGAAAAAAACAATTAATAACATACAATGTATTGCAGAGAGTTTCTCTGTCGTTGAATTCAGGCGTTTCAATGACTTCCAGGTTCACATGTGCATGAAATCCAGCACCCAGGCATGCTGCTTATTTCTACAAACCTTACTGAAAGAGTGGGCCACTTTAAGGAGTTCCATAAATTCCTCCATGGTGCCATGTGAAGATGCCTCATCTGCAAAACAGCTAGTCCTGAAATGTGCTCAAAGCTAAATAGTCTACTGAACTGTTAGAGGTAATATAACAAAGTGAAAGTGATTGGGATCAGCAACTCATTTGTCACAAAATTGTAACCTGCATAACATCACATTTGACAAAACACAGTGCAAATTGCGCAGAAGTCTTTTTTTATTTATTTATTTATTTATTTTTTTTCAAAATTTCATGTGGCTTTCAGATTAACTCAAGAACTGTGTGTGGAGAGCTTAATGGAGTGGTTTTCCATAGCTAAGCTGCTGTGCTTAAACCTTACATCACCAAGACTAATGCCAAGTGTCAGATGAAGTGGCATAAATCACACAGCTACAGGACTCCAGAGGAAACGAGACATGTTCTCTGCAGTGGCGAATCATGCACTGGTAGTTCAAAGGATGACTCTCGACGACTTGAAGTGAATACATTGTGAAAAGTGAATACATTGTGAAACTGTGCTAAAGTTGGACTTGGCTCAGTGCAAGGCAAAATAAGTCTTAATGCTTCAGCTTGCCACAATGTGGTGGACAATTCCACACTCCCACCTGTATGGGAAAAGTTTGGAGGTGCCTCCTATTTTAACAGGATTTTCCATCAGTGCACAAGACAGCAGCCAACTGGCCATATATTCATGGAAGTATCTTTTGTGGCAGAAGTTGACTGACCGGCACCTTGACCTCAAACTGATGAAACACATTTGGAGTAAATTTGAGTGAAGACAAGCATTGCTTTCTCATCCAAGAGCAAAAATTACAATTGCACTTCTGGAAAGATGGTAAAAAAAAAAAAAAAAATTCCCTTTTGAAAAAGTAAATGGCTAATAAGGTGTGTCCGCCAGAAGAAGCAATAAGATGACAAAACAGAGTGCTGAGATCCCAGAAACTGAAGCTCTAACAAAACTGAATGATTTTTATCTTATGTTGGACAATTTTTGTAATCTTTAAATTACAACTACAATTAAAGTTATTACAATGAAACCATAGACCTACTTGTATTTAGTCCTACGTATTGCCCAGTAAATTGTGACTTTCATTACATTTAACATCTTGACATTTGAAACGTATTTAAAAAGATAAAGTATACTATTTATTTATTTATTTATTTATTTATTTATTTATTTATTTATTTATTTATTTATTTATTTATTTATTTATTTATTTATTTATTTATTTATTTATTTATTTATTAGTCCATTCGTGACTTCGATGACCTAACGAGAAAACGTAGGAACGAATTTTCTGTCACTGTTGCGTTCAGGAGGAATAATTTGTTGCGCCATGTTCGTAACCGGAACTATTTATTCAAAACAGGAAATGAGGAGCTTGACTGACTCCATTTTCTAGCTGTCGTTTAAGATTTTGTTGTTTTACGTTTTCTTTTCGAGGGACTCCTTTTGTCCTTCTTGTTTTCTTATTAGATTAAAACCCGAAACTAGAATCCAAGATGGGAGGCGGAGATCTGGTAAGTTTGATTCAAACACGTAGGAGAAATTATGCTTCACGTTACAGATAAACCAAAAAATGCCAATAAAGATATATAATTTAAATGTACACCTCTTTTCTTGACGTGACGAGAAAAGCGGGAGATTAGTTTTGACTTCTCATGAACTATCTTTCAGTTTTGCGATATTAAATTGAACTTTGGTTTTGTTAATCTAACATTTAATGGTCACAAGTGAGCTAAGTAGCCAGCGTATTCCAGTGTGCCACTTTTAACAGATTTGTGAAAGTAAACTTATCATTATTACTGGGCAGACGACAAAATAAAGACCAAGAAATACAACAGTCGTGAATTGGCCGTGTACTCCACAAATATTTAGACAATTACCCTGAACCTTAAAGCCAAATCACATTGGAGTTGTTTAGTTGTGTTAGAATGGCTCAGTCAAAGCCCGACCCAGTTTAGAAACTGTGGCACTTTAAAACTGATATAAACTGATATCAGTACCCCAAGAGACGTATAGTTATTGATTTAGGGGCACTGAATACAGCCACACACACAACACTTAGTAGATTATTGTCATTATTTGCAGTAATATATATCCAACTTTCCATTTGCATTATGTGATGTTTGTAGGAATTGAGCATGAATCATTTTTGACTGGCACTGAAGGTAAATATTTCTACAATGTCTTCCCAGAATTTAAAGAAGAGCTGGCATCCCCAGACTATGAAAAACATAGAGCGAGTTTGGAAAGCTGAGCAGAAATATGAGGCAGAACGGAAGAAGATAGAGGAGCTCCAGAAGGAGCTGAAGGAAGAGCGAGCCCGAGAAGAAATTACCAGATATGCAGAGGAAACGGGAGCCATCAAGTGAGTTAACCCAAACATCGTCAGCTACATTTATTTGGTGTTTCATGCAACACAGTATCCTTTAAATTGGTTTCCTTATTATTTTTGCCCAACAGAAAAAAAGATGATCGCCTCGACTGGATGTACCAAGGCCCCGCCGGGCAGGTGTCCAGAGATGAGTACCTGCTGGGGCGACCCATTGACAAGCAGATCACAGATCAGTACGAGGAGCCAGAGAGCGGTCCTTCAGCAGAGACCGGCCTCCTCCCAGGGTCGATATTCAACCCTGCCACCCCGGCTTCTGGCCTCGATTTGGCAGCAAAGATCAGGGAAGACCCCCTGTTCCAAATCCGGTCAGTAAATCCACCGTAATCCTGTCACTCCTGGAAATATGTGAGCGAGATGGGAAATTAATCCATATGTGGTTTTCACAGGAAACGAGAAGAAGAAAAGAAAAGAGAAGTTTTGACTAATCCAGTAAAGATGAAGAAAATAAAGGAGATGGTAATTACTGGTTTACATCAAATAGGGTTATTGTGATATTTTAGAAATGCATTTTACTTTGTACTAACCCAAAAATGGACATAAACATAAAAACATTCGCATTAACATTTCTTCTTCAAAGTAATTCACAGTATTATTGTAATTCACAGTATTATTGATATCTGTTTCTTGTCACTTGCTTTTTTCTACATAGTTGCGTCAAAATCTTGACAAAAAAGACAAGAAAAAGAAGAGGAAGAAGGAAAAGAAGGAGAAGCGAGGAGACAAGGAAAAGAAAAAGGAAAAGAAGCATAAGAGGAGAACTTCAAGTTCAAGCTCAGAGGAAGAAGGAGACAAACACAGGTGTGTGGGGTTAGGGTAATAAACTGCAACATCTGCATAAAAATTTAAAGCTGACTTCTTTTTTCTTTTCCTCAGATGAATCAGACAGTCTTATTTTTAGTTGAAATTATCTTTGATCTTTTTTAGTTCTGTTTTTGCCCAATGAAATATCATCCATTTGCATGGAATGAATTATTGTTGATCTGTTTCAGGTCACACCTACGGGATGAATTTAAAGACAGCAAATCGCGTTCGCGCCATGTTCCAGGATATGGTCTCCAGGTCAGTAAGAATCGGGGGCTTCTTCTGAATAAAAATTAAGGCATTTTAGGGGGTATGAAAGACTTGATTTTATGGAGAATTGACAGGATATATGTGCGTGTTTTATTCCACATCTTACAAAAAAAAAATGTCTTAGTCTTTAGTTGATGTGCAGATCATTAGATTAAACATAGATCAGCCGTCAACTAGCTCCTACCTCTTAATGATCGCTTGAGTAATGAGCATACGTCAACTGACTGGATTTCTTATTTCATTGTCTAAAATTTGTATCCACCCATCCAAGAATCACAGTTGACATGAAAGAGGTCTTCTACTGGAGTATGACGGGAACTACAGTTGTTTTATTGAGTGAATTTTGAAACTGGCACGAGAAAGGGAGACGCGCGCAATGAACTAGAGTTTGTTTCCTCTCAGCTTCCTGGCGGCAGACATCAGCAGGATTCAGTGATGTCAAGTAACTCGGGGCGCCGAGAGAGAAGCCGGTCACGATCTCCCCACAGGAACCACAAGGACAGTCGCTCGTACGCTTCCTCTTACAAGAAGGTGGAGGCGAGAGATCCCAGCCCACAGAGAGAAACTTACCAAAGACACAAGAATCACGTGTCAAAGTAAGACTTCCTGGTCAAAATGACAAACATAAAATACTGTTTGAATATTAATCTGTTGTGTTGAGTTTTTTTTCTTCATCAGCACCCACACGGAGAGGCTAATTCTCTATGTTGCTTTACGTAGGAAGCTTTCTGCAGAGGAGCTGGAACGGAAAAGGCGTGAGATGATGGAGCAGGCCAAGCAGCGGGAGGAAGACAGGGAAAACAACGTGAAACGCTACAAGAGGCAAGATGAGCAAGATAAGCAGAGGGAACAAAACACCAAGCATGACCGCCATGCTGGCTTCATCCAGTAAGTCCAGGCAGAAAAGGCTCCTTGTGTTGGATACAGTAATGGTAGCTTTTTGTTCAATTGGATCTTTTTTTTTTTTTTTACAGTAACATGAAGCTGGAAAGTGCTGCTAGCTCTTCTTTGGAAGACAGAGTGAAGAGGAATATTCACTCCATTCAGAGAACACCAGCCTCCTTGGATAACTTCATGAAGAGATGATTACAGCAGATTAGTTTAATGACTGGAAACATGTTTTCAGACTCTGCCTTATTTCTCTACATCTGACTTTTTAATGTAATAATTGAGACAAAAGGATAACATGGGAGCAGTCTAAGTGGAGAGCACAAGCCTCCGTTCTGAGGCTTTTATTCTCAAAAGCACATGATAGAGGAAAAGTCAATCATAGTGGTGGCTGATTTAGTCATGCTGATATTGAAAGAAACATGGATGAATAGTACTTGTACAGTATATTGTAAATGATTTTTAAGAGACTACATTGACCTGTTTTTTTATTATTTCATCAAGATTGTTTAGTTTATGTACCACTGTAAGTTGGTTTCAAATGTAACTATTACTAGCTGTTTCATTATTTCCTTTGTTTATAAAGTATATCTAGCAGAAAAAATCTGATTGTGTTTTTATTTACCAAACTAAACTCACATATACCAAATGTTTTAGAAAATCTACAGTCAATTTTATTTACAACATTTAACCAACAAGGAGGTTACTGTGCCATGTTACTTCAAATCATTTGGACTTAATGAACTAGTTTTTGCACAATTTTCTATCACATTTTTTCTGAAACATTGAAACTGAGAATGGACAAACCTGACAAATGTTACACATTTAAGAGTGGGGTAGCACAAAAAAATTAAGATGTGTATCAACTAGCAGGATTTGTTAAAAGCAGTGCCATTTATTCCCACAAATCTGGCCTCCGTAGAAGTCTCACTGGAAACGTGGAAGAAGATGCTCTGATCTGATGAGATCAAGATTGAACTTTTACCTGTTTCTAGAGGAAAATGTAACATGCATCATGCAGTGAGATCCTGCAAATTGCTGTTTTACAATGGACAAGTCACAATCCATAATTAAGACAAATTAGAAATTGTAACAAAGTTTAAACGTTTATGTTCACAAACACGCTAATAACTGGCAAAAATCCAGGTTATTTATCATAATCATTTTTTTCTGTTATTCAGCATCTCTTCATCACTGCCACCAAGATTTTACCGTAACTTGTCAGTTTCGCTTTACTACACCTCTACCAAACTATACCGGGAGCAATCGTCCAATGGCATCAGAGGTTCTCGCGGAGGCAGATGAACAGCCAATGACATTATCCCATCGTGATGACGTTCAGACCCAAGTTCGTACATTCTCTGTGTTTCTAAATCGTGTAGTCATTCTCATTTTGTGGAGTTAAAGATCAGTTTAGACTAACACAGGAGCGATTTACTGACTTCTAGCTACTAACAAAGAGAAACTAACACCCTCAAAATGGTAAGAGAACAATGTATTACTCCTCACAATAGCTTTTAGTTTAGAAAATAAATTATTTACGGCTACCAGAGCTGAGCTAGTAGCGTTAGCATGCTAGTTTCAGTTTATGGCCAAAAAAAACCATCAAAAATGATCTTGAGAGTACATTTTTTAAAAATAATTGGTTCAGTTAAAACGTACGTTAATATCTTTGTGAGGTTTATATTGTTAGAAAATGCTAATCAGTACAAAGAGTTCAAGTTCTAGCCGCTAAGGGAAACCTTTAACATAAGCTATGTTAACATTTTCTGCACAGAAGCTAAACGTTCGTTTTAGTTTCCTGGATTCATTCTCAACTCATTTATGGTTTAAATGAACATATATCCCTCATCTGCCCTCGGTACTTTGTTGTGTTGTCTGAAAATATAATTCTAAGCTAATTTGCAATTATTCATCCTTCCGTCTGCTCTGTCATTCTGCATTGTGCGTTTATCTCATGGCTGATTTCAAGTTTTCTCAGTGCTTTAGTTTGACATATTTAGAACACTCTAAATCCCCAGGAACTGTTATGAAAGTGTGTAAAAATACAATAAAAAAATACATTCTTTAGTTCACCTTTTAACCCTCGGAGATTATTCATGCTTTAAATAATTGGTTCATGTAGCAGTACTCAGTTGCTTCACAGTATTGCTAATAAGAAATTGGTTACTTTGGCATTTGCACCAAATATTAAAGTTTATTACTCAGACTGGTTTTAACTCGTGCATTTTTTTTATAGCTGGAAATGTTTCCCCCCAAAATAATTGTTGAATTCAAAATGGGATCTCTTGTGAAGGTTTTCAAAACGATCTGATATTTCTGTCAGGACTTGAACCTGTTTTGGACAACATTTGTGTTTTCTTAATAATTGAGTTTACTGCTTACATTACCACCAAGTTATTTATGTCACGAAACTTTTTCAGGCTCTTCACCATTAATCATCACTAGGAGGACCTCCTCTTTTTTTTTTTTTTTTTAATTCCTAAAATCAATAATTAATTCAAACATCTTCCGCATGTTTCCCTGACAACAGCTGACAAATGAATGGACCTTGTTTTTGTATAAGGAGTCTGATGAAACGACGTCAATGAGACAGTATTGTCTGAAAATAATACAAACAAATAAACTAGTAAATAGATTTGTTCTTTGCATCTGCTCCGACTGACTCTCCATCCTCTGATCCAGTCTATAATGAACTACAACGGTGGGGCCGTCATGGCCATGCGGGGGAAGAACTGTGTGGCGATAGCCGCAGACCGGCGGTACGGCATTCAGGCTCAGATGGTCACCACAGACTTCCAGAAGGTCTTCCCCATGGGAGACAGACTCTACATTGGGCTGGCTGGACTGGCTACTGATGTCCAGACAGTGTGAGTGTCCCTGACCATTTTCCCCACAACAAGAAAGTGTTTGTCACAGAACGGAGCGACGTATTGCAGACGCATGTTGGCAGCTGCACATGACTGATGGAAACTTGTTCTCTCTGCGTTGTGTTTAGAGCACAGAGGCTTAAATTCAGACTGAACCTGTATGAGCTGAAGGAAGGTCGTCAGATCAAGCCAAAAACCTTCATGAGTATGGTGTCCAATCTGCTGTATGAAAGGAGGTGAGTAAGTTTGGACAGCTGTAACGCTCCAAGTCTGTCTGTACAATCCTTTTTCTGACAAGAAATTTTCTGTTGGGTTTTAAATTTAATCAAAAAACTGTTTTTTTGTTGTTGTTTTTTTTCACCTCCTGAAACATTTTTAGCACATCTTGAGTTCAAATGATGAATTCTGAATATTGGTATTACCGCTAAGTGAATCTGTGATTCTACTTTAAGTGTCATAGTTTCTGATTTCCAGTGACTCTTGAAGACAATTTGTGTAAACTGGACAGTTCACCAGTTTAACAAGACTAATAGGTCAAATTAATTACAATCCAACTAATTACTAGTTATACAGATTAACCACATTCAGAGTGTCATGCCAAATTGTGAAAGGTTATGTGTCAGAGGAAGCCCAGCAGACTGAATTGATTGGAAAACGACTTTTATTTAAGCAGAGATCATCTCTTCCAGTGTGATTATTGTCTCTTGTCTCTCTTTTTTTTTTTTTATTAGGTTTGGACCGTACTACATCGAGCCAGTGATCGCAGGACTAGACCCCAAAACCTTTGAACCGTTCATCTGCTCCCTGGATCTGATTGGCTGCCCCATGGTAACAGAAGACTTTGTAGTGAGCGGCACTTGCTCGGAGCAGATGTACGGCATGTGTGAATCGTTGTGGGAGCCGGACATGGTCAGTACTCACTGCAGCCGAGTCAGACTTAGTGAAGTCATCAGATTTTTGACATTTTTTTTTACATTGATAATTTCTGTGTGAAACCTGCACATCTAAAGTGCAGGAAGTAAACCATTTGCTTGCATTTCCATGTGAACCTGAACATGTGTGAGCTGTTCGTAGCAATTCTTAGGACTAAAACAATAAATGTTTGTGGTCCTGCAGGAACCAGAGGACCTGTTTGAGACCATCTCCCAGGCGATGCTAAATGCAGTGGATCGGGATGCCGTGTCCGGTATGGGAGTCGTCGTACATGTCATGTAAGTGCAAAACGAACTCGTCTGCCACCAGATCCACTCGCAGGTGTTTGAAAAAAACTTAATTTTTTTGTTTTTGCAGCAGCGTTTATGTGATTTACACAGTTTGGATATGGAACTTTCAGTAGCTTTTCATTTTCCTAATTTGTAATGGAAATATTTAGACTACAAAAAATGTAATTTCTGTACAATTTAATTGATAGCATAATCTGTAATGATTTATAGAGTCATTCTAGAATTGATTTTGTGTCTAATTTTATTTATTCTAAAGTTATTTTTTTAACAAGCCTTTACATAAAGTAAAGCCAAAGAATATTTATTCTCCAGTGTCAAAACCCCCCAAAAAGGTCAACTATTTTAAATTAACACAAAGGTTTCATCTTACAATCATGTCTAAGCTCAGCATGATCTTCAAACTCTAAATACAGATATTAAAATGTTGATTAAATACACCAGGGCAACCAGAGTGATCTAGTCTTTAATTTTAGAAATAATTGATTAGGCCCTTTTTAAAGATTAGGCCCTTTTTATGGTCGATCAAATAATTTGCTGATAGTTATGTGGAAACACGATTAAATGTCTAGTTTATTTAAGAGGATAAACAAAACACCTATGGGAAGCCAATGGGACCAGTAAAGTCCCATTGTTGTCCCAGTTCAGAAAACACATGAACTGACCTAAAAAGGAAAGAAGCCACATTTAATGGACTGATGAAGGATCTTGTTGACAGTTTAAAACTGCTCATGTTTGGAATAAAATGAGCAGAGTTCCCAATGCTATTATTTTGAGCACGAAACATTTTGCTGTAGGTCAAATTGCAGATCTGGAGGATTAATGTTGTTTTTAATCTTTCACAGAGAGAAAGACAAGATCACCACACGAACCCTGAAGGCCAGGATGGATTAGAGCATGTTTTCCTCTCTTCACTTCCTTTCTGCAGTTGTTTTGTATAAAAATTATTAAAATACACCCGTTCTGTTTTCTTACTCATCTCTTCAATAAATAAATAAATAAAAAAAATGGGTTTAAACAATAAACTCTTGTTATTTTTGAGGATGGTTGGTCCATGATTAGTTTGAACAGATTTAGTTGCTTCCCCTTTGGAGCCTTGGTGAGGTGTAATACAGAACACCAATACAGTAAATTAATGTGGAATTAAATTTTTTATGTATTTGACGTACCCTGCCTCTCACAGAGATGGGTATCTCTCCGGCAACCCTGCAAGAATAAGCTGGTGAAGCCAATGGATGAATGAAGATATTATTTACAAAAACATTTTTCACAATTATTTTGTTTATGCCTTGCAGCTTATAAATTTATTTTATAAACTAGACTTGCTCAATAAGGTCAGCAGGTGGTGCCAACCCTGATTTTGTAAATCCAATTCGATTTGCCCTGCACAATGTATTTAATTAAAATTTTATGTCAACATATAATGCATTCATTGTCCGTCAAGTTATAATATCCACACATTTATAAATTAATAGTTTCAATTAAAGAATATTTATGCATTTACTCATTAGCTTGTGAAGCCTGAACATAATGCAAGACAAATACTTGGTAACAAACGAGCTGAAACTTCTGAATTCAGGAAAAATATTTAGTAAATAAACATAATTTCTATAATGTATTTAGACATTTAAATGCCTTTTAATTTTTCATACAACTTATTCTGGTACTGAACTTTCAAAAGCAAAGCAAGGGGAGGATATTTATACGCTCAGCATTGACCTCTGATGCTAATTTGAGATTTGAGCGGTTTTGTTTCCAGATGTAACGTCACAACGAAGAAAATGGCGGCACATCTGAAACCATACAGGCTTTTTTCTAGCCTCAGGTCCAAAAGTTTACATACATCCCAATCAATAATTGCATAAATCACCCCCTCCCCTAGCAACAATATCCTTTTTGTATGGCCACAATATCATACAAAAAGGATATCAGCTATCCCATGTCTGTCTTATCGAGCTGCATTGTACAAAGGAACCTTTCAAACAATGCAATAAGTTTTAACCACATTTATGTATTTGCCCCAAACTAAAAAGTCTAACTTTGAATATCATTTGGAGACATGACTCATTCAGTGTTGAGGAAGGATGAACGTTATTTTATTTTCAAAGGTTTTTTTTTATTATTCAGTTTTCAACTCAATAAAAAAAAAAGTGAATTACTCAGTTGGCAAAAAAAAAAATGTTTTTGTGCAATTTTCCTCCTAGAAATCTGTAAATGGCACAGAGAACAGAAGAGCAAGGACAACAAAAACAAGATAAAACTCCCTTTAATATGCAATGAGTCGTTTTTCAAGTAACCTTTTTTCCTAATGTCTGTTGGTAACAAAACAATACTGTATACAAACACAAAATTGCTACATTAATGTAAACAAGATATAAAAATGATCATTATGGTAATAAAACAAGTATTTGCTGCAGAATTGCCCTTTTTTGTTTCACGTGAGTTTGTTTTTCCTTACACCGACCAACCTCCGCCAAACTTACGGGTTAAATTTTTTTTTTTTTTAAATATCCCAAGACATTATGGCAACATAACATTCAAACTGTTTTTTAATCCTTTTGTTGGTTTAGTCACAACACTCTGATGCGAAGTTAAGTGGTTCGATGTTACAACTGGTGCTGGAGTCTCGTGTACATGTCAGCCATGCATTTTCTTTTTTTTTTTTTTGACACTGCATTTGTTTACTTTATACACTGTGATATATTGATGTGGTAATCTCCAAATTGTCAGCAGTACGTGGAAGTCGTTTGAGAAGCCTGGTGGCGGCTTTCAGAGAAGTTTGTCATGCAATCTGGCCATTCTGCACCTGTTTGTCCGAAAGAGAAATCAAAAAGAAGTGCGTGAACGGAAACGGAGGAGACTCTATACTGACAGACATGGTAACTGCTGAAGCTGACACTCCCATTCAAGGCATTAGTGAGACAGTTTTCGTGCTGGCGTGT
This sequence comes from Poeciliopsis gracilis, assembly GCA_911649635.1. NCBI lineage: Eukaryota > Metazoa > Chordata > Actinopteri > Cyprinodontiformes > Poeciliidae > Poeciliopsis > Poeciliopsis gracilis. The sequence goes on along the minus strand of CAJVRI010000370.1, from coordinate 5,359,914 downwards.
GGAGCAAACAAGGTGTTGCAGAGAGTAGACTTTTAAGGAAAAAAAAATATATATATATATATTAAAAAAAAAGGACAAGGAGGTTACTGGGATTTTAATTCACAAAGTGAGGAAGTGGTGGCGTTGTGTAACAGGCTCAAAGGATTTCCCCTCCACACACCTCCCTGCAAAACCGCTGCAGGTTGTTGGATCATATGGGATGCTTGTTTTGTTTTCAGATCTTTTTTTTTCTTTCTTCTTTTTTTTAAGAGGGGAGACAGACCTACACACAAAAGAAAAAGTGTGGCTTTTGACTGATCTATGACTGGAGGTGACCGGCTGGGCTGGAGGAGGAGTCTATGATAAGATGTTGGACATGAACTCGTAGAACCGTTTGGAGTACTGCTCCGGGTTCACCGTCGAGATCTCGGCCCCCGCCTGCGGTAGAGAAACGGGAAACGCCTTACAAACTTTTTCACTCTGATGCACTGAATGTTTTCACGGCTTGTGTTTCACCGCAATGTCACACCGGAAACAAAGACAGAGAAAATGACAGATGTTTTCAAACACTTGTTGGAGAAATTGTGGTACACAAATTAAGACTTCGGTTAAAAGTAAATCCAGAAATAGTCAAGTAGGTAATCAGGAAAGCGACACAGCTTTGGCTAATTCCTGCAGGACCAGATTGGTCAGGTTATAAATGTCTGCTAGGATCGCTATGAAAAGTTGATATTGAATATATAACACTCAAGTGATCAATTCTTTGTGAACTATGTGGCCTCAAGCTGCTTCCAGTCTGCTGCTGATAAATCAGCACATACTAAAGGTTGAACTGGAAGCTCTTTGCCACCATCTAGTGACCAAAATGTGAACTACATTTGTGATTTTTTTTTTTTTTTTTTGCAGCACCCAGCTTTATTTTAAAATCTTTAAACAGCATTAATTGTACAGAACCTTTTAGTGATTACATTTTAAACCATGACACTGGAAAAGTTTCTACGCCTTACGTCATTTATTCTTGATGCATCATATTATTATTACTTGGCAGAAAACAGGCTGATGTCTTTTGTAACTAGTCTGGTTTGATGTACACAGAAAACCACACCATTTTGGCATTTAAGCATAGCAGTTATTTATAAAGGCCAGATTACATTGAAAGGAAAGAGTGACCGGCAATATAAAAATCAGCCCAACGATCAGATTATGTGATTCATGCGGTTTCAGGGTCATTGCCACTGGCAATGAGATATTTTTGCTACCATATATTTTGATGAAAATGCTTTTCTGATCTCACCCAACAAAACTCTGGTGCTGCTGTACAATTAGTCCCATTCATATTTCAATTCCAGTTTTCTGTCCAATAAGAATGGACTCTAAAGAGTCTCAGATCTTCTCCACCCCAATTAAAACATTTTCAGCACCACCCATGTAATAATCCTTTTAACATTTCTGAAAACTACTATTTTTACAACTTTAGAAGTATTCTGTTATTTGGTTCTCCTACTGCAATAAATGTCTCCTGTGTTTCTGCACTTGATTTAATTGAACCGAATCGTTATAATTTTAATATTAACCAGAAGGTTTGTATTCCTTACTGCTGATTTGCTAATAAAAACAAACAAGTTGTGCTTAGCATAAACTAGCAACCAATGAACTCCCCCGGCTCCTTTGGTTGTTGCAGATTCACTTTAAATCTTCTTTGCCAGAAATAGCAACAACTGTTAAGCCACTAACTGGACCTGCTGGACTGGACTGAGCGACAAGAGACCATCTAATCAGAGAAAAGCCAAGATGGAAACTGCCCGTCTGCATTTGTGCCAACCTTTCCTCACAGGAATAGTTCTCTAAATATCGATATCGGTCTGTACACGCGTATCATTCACAACTGTACCTTCTGGTTTGTCCACAAATTTGAAGTCAAAGCCTTCCAACATGCACGCCTGTGTTTCCCTCCTTAATCAACAGCAGCAAAAATAAATTCACCTGCAAGTGAGGGCCGACTGATTCAGGTTTCCATTTACACGCCGCTCCTAAAACAGCAACTACTGGCATAATGTAGAGAACAATTTGCAGTGAGGCAATCCCAACACTCGTGTTAGAAGACTCACCCCATGTTTCACAGTTTTGGCAGCATGTGCAGCTTTTTTCTTAGCGTCATAGTGCGTGAGGATGTCGATAATAGCCATGAAGTAAACCTCCTTCTTCACAGCACCTGGAACAAGAGCAACAATCACGTTTTGCTTCGCCTTTTGTGACCAATCAAAAATACTGCTATTAAACATTGAGAGACAGCCACAGCTGATAAAGATGATGAATTTGGGTTTATTCCCAGTGGCTTTGCATTTATTCACTCCTCTAATTTATTTTTACTCTTTGGCACATTGCAACAATAAACTTTAATGTATTATGAGGATTTTTATGATCATTCAACATACCTCGTCACACATTTTCATAAATCTGGACTTTGCCTATGAATACATTGGTGTTCACCGGAACAGACTGGACAGGTTTGGTTCCATTCCACTGAAGGGATTATGAGTTAATAGTGACGTGCGGCGACACTCAATCAGTCTATGCATTTTTCTCGCATATGCATAAAGTTCAAATTTGTTCTGGATTCATTCCACATGATTACAATCAGAGTTTCTTGCAGCTTGCTTTCCTCATGGCGTGAATCACTCAACAGATTCTCCCCCCACCCCTGAGCTGTGGATCTCTGCTGCTCCTCCAGAGTCACTGTAGTCTCTCTTTTTTTCAGACGACGGGTTGAACAGAACTATGTGAGGACATTGGTTTTATGAGGTTCCTCTCTGACATGTCAGCTGAGTTTGTTGGTTTATCTGATGCCGTTTGTTCACTGAAAAACCTCAGGGGCCTTCACAGAGCAGCTGTGTCCGTACCGAATGCAGGTGCAGCTCGTTCACTCAATCAGAGTCGACGTTGCGTCGTTGGTCGCACTGGATTTTTGTTTTATGACGCCAGTGGAAAAAATAGCCAAACACTTCTCAACTACACTCCACTTTGTCAGATCCATCACATAAAATCCCCAAATCCCAGATTAAAGTTTGTGACTGTAACATGCCAACATTTTCAAATAATTCAACAAGCATGACCACATCTGAAAAGCATAAAACGCATCCTGGACTGCTGATAAAATCTCAATATTTCTGCCTGATCTGATTGAATGAATGAACTGCTTTGAACTTTAAAAACCTGGATGCTCACTGTCGTGGCTCTTGATTGCGTAAACATCCACAGAGGGGTCGAACTCCCCGGGGCCAAAGAATCCTCCACAGTTGAGGGGGTTTCCAGGACTGTCCGGAGGCGTGCCGAAAGAACCAGTCAGCACGCCTCGACCCATTTCGTCATTCTCAAACTCCTCGTCGTCCCCGCCGCCCTCCACGTCCATCTCCTCCTGCTCCGCCCGCTCCACGTCATGGATGCCTACCAGTAGGCTGTAGTCCATGATCTTGAGGGTGGCCAAGAACTAAAACACACACGTGAGGAAACCTCCATTACTCCGGGCTCCTACTGGACGTTTATTTTACATTTATCTGTTGAAGCAGAGCTGTGGTTTAAAACGTCAGGAGAACAAACCAAAGTTTCTCTACCTCCACATCCCGTTTTAGCTTCTCCAAAAAGTACTTCTTGTTATCATCTCCTATCTGTAACTTGTGCCCTTCATTCAGGAAGTCATTGTCTTTAAAAGTAGGAAGCTCTTTAGCCTGAAAAGAGAGACGCATCATATCAGTTTTCCCATCAGCCGCTTTAGTTTTTACTGGGCAACTAAACAGACTTCTGTGCTTCATCTATCGTTTCATTTTTGAAACATGAACTCTCCCAAACAAGACTCGGAACATTTTGACGTTAATATTTTAAACGAGGCCATTGCACAAGGTACTACCAGGGAGGATCTGCTTTCATTCTGCCTAGAACTACTTAATTTAGCTGTCATTTGACAAGTTTGCAGCTGGGGTCAGCGGAGGGGGGTTATTTTTGTCTCCTCTTGCCTGCAGCCATCAGCACACAGGATTAAGGCTTACCTTCTCCTTGTCACTGGCTTCCCTCGCAACCGTAGAACCCTGAGATCAGGAGAAACAAATAAAAAAAATAAAGAGTTGAAACCAACACAAAATAAATCACAAGAAATTTTTTTGAACACAGCGATGCAAACACAGGAACAAGAAGTGCAGCTTTCGGGTTGATAAATAGGATGTGGGATCGATGTGACGACATCTAGTCGTCCTTTAGACTACAGCTCAGCACAAAGTGAGATTTAACAGGCTTTACCAGCGAGCTGGACTTCTGCTCTGCTCCAAATATTTTTATAACTTCACTATCCTTCCACCAAGCGTTGCTGCTAACATGACATAACCTCAGGAATTATTTCCAAATAACGACATGAGAAAAAACAAAATCCAAACACAAAAGCATTTTGTGTTTGGATTAAAGGCACTTTTAATTTATGGCTCATCAGTGCAAATCCAAATGCAGCTGTTGGATAAATATTGATTGTTTTTTTTCTATAAATAGCAGTTTTTCTTCCATTTCATCAAGAGATAAAAATACAGGAACGTTGATCTGTATCGTTCTACGCTCCAGGATTCATCATTACTGCATGTCTGCATGTAACAATTCCTCTCTTTTTAGACTCAAACCCCGATTTCTGTTCTGCTTATTGACAGATGGACAAACAAGTTGATAAATGACAGAAAAACATATGAATGGAAGCTTAAACGGATTAAATAACAGGTGGATGGATGAACGGAAAACTGGGTCGGTGAAAGGATGTATGGACGAGGGGAAGTGAATGGATCGAATGTTTGATGCAAAAGACGGACAGCCTGGTAATTGCATTAACAGACTAATGGATGAATGAATGGATGGAGAAACAAATGGAGAGAGGCATGGAGACAAAGTTTGACCGCTAGAGAAAAACATCACCCCGCCCCCGCAAGGATAAGACAGTTCAGCGGACGGACGGACGGATGGATAACGTAAATCCACGAAATCAAAAGTTACGAAAATCTTAAAAAATCACAAGTCAATGTTCTGGTGCATAGCTGTGTAGCAGCATTTAATTTAATCTTCAAGTCTTCAAATCAGGAGATCATCAAATCTTACAAAGTCAGTTTAAAAAAATGTCTAAATTAATTTCGTCATCCAGCAATTCTAGCTACACCGTGGTACTTTGGATCCAAAACATTCATCGGTGGTCCTGGAGCAGATTTGTTTTTTTTTTCCCCCAAATACCAAAGGCAAATACAAGTTCGGGTAGAACCCTGATCAGTTTCCTACCTTTAGGTCGTACTTGCGGTGCACAGTGAGACGATGGCTGAAAACGTTCCGGGTCACCACCATGTACGTCTCCACGCCGTCCACCGTTAGCCTGTACATGCCCAGGAACTGAGGGAGCAGCGTGTTGCCATGACACTCCACTATGAACTGGAAGCAACGAGAGGAGACGAGCGCAGGGTGAGTGGGAGTGATGGATGAAATATTCAGCTTACATCGCTGATTAAACCTCAGCGCAGAGCTGCTCTACTGTCATTTTACTTTATCCATCAGTAGTTAACGTGAGCTGAGATGAAAAAGATATCATTGTTTCTCCACATATGGTGCCTTAAAAAAAAAAAGAAAGACCGTTTTGAGTGAGTCTACCTGATGATATTTCTTTAGGATGTTGTGCATCTCAGCGATGTCCTCACTGGAAACAGTTTTGATTACAAAGCGATGGTCGTAGCTGGTCAGGAAGCGGTTGCCGAAGCGGCCCTGGGAGTCGCTGTTGAGCGGGGCACTCCTGGTCAGGGAGTTCTGCCAGAAGATGAAGACGTATTACTTTTCAGTAACCAATAGGAATTTTAATCTCTTTTGCTGGTGTTTGGTGAATCATTTAGCGGAAACGTGTGTAACCTGGTAGTCCTGGTCGTCGATGGCGAAGCGCTCCCTCAGGTTTCGGAACACCATGGGACAGTACTCTTTAAACTTAAAGCGACTCGGTAGATTTTCTCTGACGGGGAGGAGAGAGACAAACGGTAAATGTAACACAATTCTGAGCTCATGTTTAACATGGTGGGGGAAAAACTGAAGAAATCATGCTTGAATGTTGAGTGCCAAGTTTATTTCTCCTAACTCAATCCTGAAAAGGTGGCAAGAGCAATAAAGAAGTGACTTTGTAAAAAAAATCATTGGTTCATTTTGACATTTCACAGAGCTCCTTGTGTGAAATGTCAAACAGGAAACTAGATGATGTACATTTCTGGTAAAGATTTCAAAGTTTTTATTTTTCATCACAAGTTGTCTTTTTTTAAAGGACAATTCTTTGCACAATTGAGCCATATAAAAGGTTTTAATAATAAGGTGACCTACGTTTAAACACGAAGCCTCTAATAAACAGATTGACAAAAAATAAACACCAGCTGAGTCAAACAGCGATTTACACACTGAAGATAAAGGTCACAGACATAAATTGCCTTTTTATATACAGACCATTGGCGACTGCATTTCTGCATGAAAGTTCCCTTTTCTACCACAGGGCTCAGTGTTTAAAGAAGTAAGATGTCCTGGTGCAATCCCAGGATCTACCAAACTTAGTTTGGTAGATTTTCTTTTACCAAACTTTGCATTTACTTTCACAATGACAGAGAGACTGTATTAGCTGCTGCAGATTGCCAGCTATCTGCTTTACATGAACTGCTCTGAACACTGGGCACAGATAGCTGTCAGAGGAGTACAGTTAGACTAGCATCAGCCTGCAATCTCAGTAAACAGCGGCAGATGCAAAAGGTTTCAACGGGACAAGTTGGAAGTTCACTGAAGACTATAGAAGTGTGTGTCGAGTCAAATTTAAGTGCAGCAGCTTTCTGACTCACGTTAATTCAGAGTTGAAACAAAATACTGAGGGTGTGCTGCAGAAGGTCCAAAAAAATAGCATTTTAGATATGATAGAGAACAGAATTAGTAAGATATAGGGTTTGCTGGGAAATTAAGACCAATGATTGCAGGTGAATATCTAAAATGCCTCCAAGATGAAAAAATGGTTCATGTCAAATTAGCAGTGGCTTCAAAACAGGTTTTAAGGAACATTTAGCTGAACATCTGTAAGAAGAACCAAATTACCAGCGACAAAATAATACCTTCATCACTTAAAGCAAAATTAAATTCCAGAAAGATGATCTGGATGTCACAAGATGTTCTGTGGAGCAACATGAAAGGCTTGACAATAAACTCAGATTTAGCTGACTGTGGTAATTACATCCACAATTTGAAATATTTAAAATTGCACACCAAACATGGACAATACATTTACAATATAAAAATGTGTAAAAAATTTGACGCATCTTTTGAAGATGCATCAAATTGATGAAACACTAGTATTTATTCAATGTCCTGGAGCGAGTGACGGCATTTTAATCTAATGGTTTTCCATTTTATTACAGATTTTCCCCTTGAAAACTAAAGACAGCGCATGAACTGATATACGTACTTGTTAAATAGGTGGTTGTCCACTTTGATCTTACTGTAGGCTTTAAAGTCATCTGGCATCAGCATCACAGGTACAGGCACATTACTTAACTCATTAATCTAGAGGAGAAAACAGGAGAAGAACAAAGGTGGTCAGGAAACTGTGCCATAAGCGCAAAAGCAGCAGATCTTTACACAAACATTTCCCCCCCAGTTATCAATCCCATGACTGACGACTGACTGACGACTTATCGTGAACTTATTCCTATTATAAGTCTTTTAAAAAAGATGCCAGAGAAACTGCCAGGCATAGTTTTCTGGCTGTATGGAACACAATACTGCAATAAGGCCCATCCCCCACTTGTTGCTGCATACTGCTAAACTCAACACCGGCCTAAACTAAACTCATCTGTCCAACGCACGCTTAAACCCAACCCCAGGTCACTTCTTTATCAGCGGTGATTGTTTCCCCCCACCCATTTCAAATGTCACACAAACTGGCCAAACAATGAATGCGTGCCTGGCATAACCCGCTACGGCACGATATAATAACACGGTCAACAAAAAATATGACCACACCGAGCACACCCAACTTGTTCATCCATACAAAGCAGGAGCACGAGTAAGCATGCGATTCATACCTTGTTGTGACGGTCACACCCAGTACCAAGCGCTGAAGCTGCATGCTCACCTGTCACATTATCAATCTGCTCATTCGCTCATTTGCTGGTAAACTACTTAAATATTAGCTGAATTTCCTCACGATTACAAGGAAGACAAATTCAGTTTGAGTTTTTCTCCATCAAAAATTTCCCCAAACTCAGAGCGCCATCCATCACTCTTATTGGGATGACAATATTCTGAAACCAAAGAAGTTACAAGCAGCATATATATTGACAGGCTGAACAAACAGCTGAAATCAGATCACCGTCCTCTCATAACAAAAAAACCCCACCAACTGAATATGCATTAGGAAACTGAATTTAGTGTTTTTATTTTACATTTTCTCTTCAGTCCATTTTATAATTTCTATAACTGTAACAATCAAGTTATTTTGGAAATAAATGGAATAATTGTTGTTTTAAAAACCATTGTCGCGTGCTTCATATGGACCCACGCATAACAGTGAAAGAAATGGAGATTTGCTTTCCCAAATCAACAACCAAAAAAACTGTTTCTAAGAGAAATTAGCATCATCACTTATATGTGACTTGATCCTTAGGAGTTTGCGGCAGCAGCGGCCAGAGGAACCAGTTTATAAAGTGCTGCTGTTCAACCACGAAACACCGAACTTATCTGGAGCAACGCATCCAGAACAAAAGCTCACCCAGAAAGACAATGCAATTCCTGTAACTGACATAAAAGAAAAAACAACATGCTGGCAAACACAAAAGGAGACACGCTAAATGCCACTGTGGCTGTTTGGCAAATTCTTTTATTGCAGCAAGTAAATAAACCACACCGAAGCACCAACTTTTACCGTTTCTTTCTCCATCCCTGCTAGGCAACAATTAAACATCCATGAAACTTCTGACTGGAAGGGGACAGCTTTGATGTGAAGGCTGCTTGATGTTTCGACTCGGCCCAACACCCACACCTCAAATCATCAGGCCTGTGTGCAGCACCCACACACCCAAAGTTCACCCGCTGAATACTAAAGATGCTGCAGTGATAAACATCCCTTTTAATGGCCTCAAATCCCCAAGCAGAATGGTTTTCTTCGCTCCAGCGTACCACTACATTTAGCATTTTTCAGGTATTTTTCAGTTCTGGCAAAATCAACTCTGAAATGACAAGAGTTATGGACACTGAAGTACAGCAAACTAAAGCTGAGAATTACAATTAGCAGATTGGGAATTGGACAAAAAAAATTAATCTGGGTATAACACATTTATGTGAGTAGACATCGATAGTGGGATGGAGTTTTTTAAAAAAAAACAACAACATAGGAACCTAGATATTGATAACATTTTAGGTTAAGAAAGTCAAACTTTAGCACAACAAAACAAAAAAAACAAAACTGCTGCCTGGACACGAAGGATTCTCCTCCAAATGATCCCACCGGTCACAGTATAGATGGATCATTTGAACCCTTTTCTGTTCCATCTAAAACCTAGAGTTTTGAGAGATCAACCTCAGTGTTTGTTCCGAACACAAAAACAGGAAGGAAGACAAATGGGTGATAAAAAAGGAAGCACAACTGCCTCCAAAGATTAACAGAAGTAAGAAAAGATTTCTGTGAAATCTTTGTAAAATGCACCAATCAAAAAGAGCCTGCTACAAATACAAAAGAAAACATGTTTTTTTTTTTTTTTTTATCTCCATTTCTTATCTTTTTATTCATGAGATGCAATCTGACCAGCTAAAGTAGCATCGCATTTCTACCGGCCTCATGAGCATTAAAATAAAACACTTATTTTTTATTCAAATTCAAAATTCAGAAAGTACTTTTAGGACAAGTACTAGAGTTGACTCAGCTCTGGTGACCAAATCTTGATTCAGATATAGGAAAAGGAAGATAAGTACATTTTGCATTACAAACTGTTTATTTATGAACAAATTTAACTTAAAAAAAACAACAACAACAGAAAAAGACACTGGTTAGCATGGCCCCAATATATTTATATAATTTGACTTAATCAAAAAAAAAAAATTGAGTAAGCATCCCAGAAAATGTATTGATAATTCAAGTTAAAAATGTTTTAGTAGATGGGATGTTATTTCATTTTTCCCCTCCACTTCTGATTCTGAGTGGCAGTGAGAGAGCAACAACTGTTTCAGCTGCAGGTTTCTTCATATTAAAATCGTTGCCACATGGTTGAGTAAAAATTGCTGCAAAGTCAGTGTCAGTCAACTGGGCTGTGCTTTTCTTAAATGAATACAGTTTTATTAATACATTCCAAAATTTGAATTTACATGAATTGCATTAGAATCGGAATGCGTGCATTTGAATCCAACTCTGCCTCAGTTATTGCGTTGTATTGCTTTGAACTGCATTCGATTCGAACCCTGCTTCAAAAGTCGCAACAGGGTTACGATTTGTTATCATCAGTTGTCGAGGTGGCAACAATTGAGATGGCAATTGTTGCCACCGCCAGGCACCAACTGCCATGAGGTGGCATTTGTTGTAAAATGACAGGAAATTGAAACCAACTAAACTGAGATCAATGTGGCCAACTTAAAGTCCTGTTGAGCCAGCTGAACATGGGCCTCCTCGCGTTTGCCAAGTCACCTCAGTAATCCAATGGGTGCCTGGAGGGCAACTTTTCCCACGCATCTATCAAAAGCGTGGACGAGTGCAACAGTTAAGCCAAATCCAAAACTGCTTGTGCAACCCACTCCATCCATCTACCCATCACTGCAAGGCCCAGCCTGCCCTCCACAGAGCTTTTTTTTTTTTTTTATAGCCACAAGCAGCCTCAGCCAAAACAGAATGCGATAGATAGATTTTCTGCTCTAATTATAGTGAGATGATGCAATGGAATAAAGTTGCAGCAAAGAGACTGAAGGAGATGAACTCCAGCAGCAGCCAAGTACGAGCTCGGAACAGGTTTGTTTTGAAAAATCTGTGTAACCTGCTGCCCCTCCCACCTCACCATGCCTGCACCACAGCAACAGCACATCACGACTCGCCACTAAAAAAAAACACACACACACACAACACTTTGCAATCCATAGTAATCTGTGATGGCAGAATAATCCTCACGGAGAAAAGTAAATAAATAATCTCTGGCGGGGGCATGCAGATTTCTCTGAGCTCGGGTAACAGATGCTATGCTCGAGTTGGGATCCTCCTGTATCGATTGCAAGTCAAACTCTTATGAAGTTTATGCATTTCAAATAGAAACAAAATCAGGATTTCTGTTGGCCTTTTTTTTTGTTTTGTTTTGTTTTTTTGGTGGTTATCAGCTCCAAAAGTGGGTAAAAAATGGCCCCAAAAAATATTCTCAGAAGGAAATAAAAAGATGAACTATAGCATAAATGCTTATTGAAAACCAGTACTCAAATAATAATAATAATAATAATAATAATAATAATAATAATAATAATAATAATAATAAACCCTTTCCGTTTGATTACAGTATTAAAGCAGGATGTAAGTGTCCAGCTTTATATTTTGCGATGGTGTTGGAGCTTGTTTGACAGATGAAGAGCGGCTAGCTAGGAAGGTGTAGCTAAATGAAAACACGCCGACACACACACACACACACACACAGAGAGAGAGGCAGCGGCGACGAGCTTACCGTGTGATTGACTCCCCACATTAACACGCTCAGGATGGGCTCGCTCGCTCGGAACAGCTTCACTTTCTGTCCTATAAAATGCTTCTTTTTCGTCTTGGTTTTGCTGGCGCTGACGGCCGCCGCGCTGGTGCAGTTGGATGACATGATGATGCCGTCTCTCCGGCTGGCCGTTCGCTTCACGCCCCAAAAACAACCCGAAAGAAAAATAAACCCGCAAAGTTAAAACGACGTGGAAACTGAAATCTATAAGTGCATCGTGGTGGCCGTCTCACTCTCGTCGAGTCTTGTGTTATGAACGTAGCAGGGACTGCGTGTGCGCGTCTGTTGTTTGGGAGGCAGTCAGCGGCGGAGCATTTTGCGCCGTCACCACCCTTCCTCCTCCCGAGCAGGCCGCGGCGGAGTCCAGCGAAGAGCAAGCTAACCGGCCATCGGGCTACAAGCGCCGCCGCCCTCGTTTTAAAAAAAAAAAAAAGAGCAACCGGCAGCGATGAAATGTCGCTGTCCAGCTCTTCGTCGCCCTCCCCGTGAGCCTGGTCACCTGAAACCGAGACTGTGCTGTGTTATTTGAAGGTGAATAATCCCTTCATGATGAGCTGGAGACGGTTTATCAACCGCCCGCCGCCAGACAAGCGATGCGTTTGGGGTGTCCTCAAGATGGCGTCTGCGCCGCGCCCCCTGCAGGGGTAGTGGTGGAACTGCTGGGGGTTCCCATTTTAACCTGAAGGAGATTTCACGTTTATTCTGGATTAGGTCATAAAAAAAAAAAAAAAAAAAAAAAAAAACCTGGTATTTACTGGTATTTCGCCACCAGTAAACTTTTTTTAATCTAAAAATGTGTATTAAATCTTTAGACAGCAGATTCGACAAATTATGATTATTATAATACATATGTTATATAGAGAGAGGACAAAGAACTGAATGGGAACCACCGAAACAACAACTGTGACATACAAAACAAAAAAAAGCAACAAAAAAAAAGCAAAAAAAAATAAAATAAAATAAAATACAAACATTACCACGAACAATGAGGAAAAAGTAGAATACTGAAATTACAAGACACAAAGGAATAATAAATTCGCCCATCCATCCAAGGACAATCCACTCATCCATATTATCAGAGAAGGGTCGACATCCTCCAGCTCAATCTGAGGGATCCCAAGGCGAAAGAGGGGAGTTTGTGATAATATAAGACAATTTATTGGATGGATTGATAAATGGTGGACGGACAGACAGACAGAGATTACGTAAATAAACAAGATGTGTTGGGTAACAGTGTGTTGGTGGTTGACTGTTAAAGAGAACATGGCACAAGTTGGAAAAGGCTTTGATTCTCTTGGTGATTAAAACAAACAAAAACAACATCAAAAAAAGATTATGAAAATCTATCAAACCACAAGAACAAGTTTATTTATTTATTTATTGAAGAGGTACATTAAAAAAAAAAGTGAAATAACCTTCACACAATGCTCGTTTCACTGACAAATCGATGGAAAATGGAGAGAAGGAAAACCCGCTGCGCACTGCAGCCCCTCTGGCTGCAGTGCGCGGTCTCGACACTGGGGAACCGTGAAGGGTCACTGCGCTAAAATCCAGATCCACAGAGATTCAAAGCCGATGGGTTCCAGCCGCTGGGCTGGATCGGGGCCAGATCCAGCCTTCTTTTGTAATCTGGGTTATTAGTTGTGACAGTTAGACCATAAAGACTCCCATAGAAGTGTGAGATGCAGCCTCACATCAGACCAAATATATCTCAATGGGAAATGTAATTAAAACTTCTTTTTTTTTTTTCTGAAAAAGTCATGCTTTCTGAAATGCTAATTGCGAATAGGAAGGACGTCACTCTCAGAATCTCAAGAATTAATTCATGGGAATATGTTTTAAAAAAGCCTCGCTTGCTATTAAATGTTACAACAGCTTGCCATACAGATCGGGATAGGCCACTTAAGAATTTATAGCGAATGTTTTCAATTTGACTTGTGAGAATGTCATTTTAACAACGTGGGTTGCTATTGCTGCCCTCAAAAATGTTTTTTGTTTGTTTGTTTGCTTTTTCGAACGTGTTCCTCATTACCATTAATTAAAGTTAACTGGGTTTCTCTATAGCAGATGTAGTAACAGTGTATCACCAGTAAGAAGCGCATGAACCCTGTAGTCACTACTTTAAATATATATATACACATATATATAAACAATATTAAAATATTTTGTAGCTACTAAACATCTACTTAAGATCTGAACAAAAATAATTCAAAGGAAAAGCTACAAAAAAGGTCAGAAGATTGATAACACATCAAACCTAACCAAAAATGATCTGCAGTATTGACATCAGCAATTTGGTCGATATGAGCCCTATGTATCTGATTGATACAAAAGAATAAAATAAAATGCCGCATCGCATGCCTCTGGTAGTAGTAAAGAAAGTGTGAAAGAGTTCCCGTCCAATCGTTTGCATCTAATTTGTCAGGAGAAAAACATGATGCAAGAGTATTTAAAGTTGCTGAAGTTTACGAAGAAAATAATATTTGCTATCAACCTGACGATACTCTGCCCATCCTGAAACTTGACTGTGACAGCATCATGATACGGGGATGCTGTTCTTCAGGAAGAACAGGGAAAGTTGGCTCGGATAGAGATAATCTTAAACACGGTGATCCTGGAAGAAAATCTGCCACGGCTGCATAGACGGCGGTGAAGTCACTTTATTGCGGGACAAAGGCCCTACACATGAAACCAGAGGTACAATAGAACGGTTCTGGATCAAAGCATAGAGTAGAGCAAAGTTACCAAAACAGACATTGAGGCCCCAAATGAGGAGCCATGAACACATCATGACATTGATACAAACAGGCAAAGGGGGGAAAAAGCCCTGATCTCCACCTCAGTGACACTCAGAGAGCAACTTTGTTACAGCAACACATAACACAAAACATTGCAATTTAAAGTACAGTATAAAATAATTTAATTAATAAAATTGAAATTGGAATCAGGCACTTTAAAAGAATGGAGGCATGGATTGAAATTTTCACCTGTATAGCCCTGGATTTAGATTTTGGAATTTACAGTCGTACTGATAAATCTCACTGTAGAAACGTAAAGCACTGTTTGTGATTGAGTAAACACAGTGTTATTTGGACTATTCTGACCGAGGTCCCAAGTACTCTGCAGACTTCCAGCTTCAGTACGACAAAGTGACTGAGTTGGTTATGAAGTACTGGATGATGCAGGTGAGTTTGTTTTGGATGTGTCGCTTCAGGTCAAAGTTCCCTGATCTCTTTTTGAAACTGTCTTTCCTTTATATTTTAGTCCTCAGGAGGTCAAGGTGTGATGGTGTCTTCTAGAAGTCCTCCAGTCCAAAATAATCTACTCAAGCTTCGCTCAGTGCTTGGCACCTCTGTTGAAGAGTTCATTTACTCCGATAGCAGGTCGACGACTTATCTTCTTCAACTTCTCTCTTTAAAGAAACTGAAAAAGTTGCAGTAGTCGGGAACTCTTTTTTGTTTTTTAAAGATGGAAAAAAAAAAATCCTGGATTCGTTGCAGGTTTTGAGATGTGCAAGATGACACACCGGCCACGGTGGCATAGCCTAGGGATGCCATAAACACACAAAGTTCACATGCCAGTTGCCAAACCAGTTTTCTATTATTTTCTTGCATGCTCAATCAATATGTGATTTGATACTTCAAATTGGTCACAAAATAAAGGTCTATTTCACTGTTTTCAGTGCACATGGAGTGCATTTAATCGGCTTGATTTCAAAGTCAAAAGTCCTTAAACCAGTTAAACTGGGACTGGATTCTACAATATGGAGAAGAGATTCTTTAAAACACATTTGAAATGACACAAAACTTTATTTGATTTGTAAGCAAACAAAAAAATTCATAATTTTACATCTTCTTTCAAGCATTAAAGCAGCTCAAATTGTGACTGTTAAGTGGTGATCACAGTGTGTGTGTGCGCGTGTGTGTGTGTGTGTGTGTGTGCGTGTGCTGCATGTGTTTTCATGAAACCTAAAACTGTCAAACAGGTCACAGTTTTTTCATTCCTAATGGTTTGATAAGTCATATCGGGGGCGGGGGGGAACGACGTGTTTGGTTGTGAGCGGATCAGGAAGTGGAGGGGACGGCAGAAGGAGGGTCTCCCCCACGGAGCCATTCATTCATGCACCATCACTGCCAGTGGCAGTCTGCTGCAGGCGCACTGTGAAAGGATCCGCTGGCGGTTGCTTCCTGGTAAAAGCAGCTGCTCTGCTCCACCGTTTCCACATGTTTGGTCAGTATGTGGAATTGCTGCAAAGGCAATGACTTCTCTACATGGATAACATTTTGCCAGTTAGCATTACGAACGAAATGCGATTTGTAATGCATTATAAGTAGGGTTGAATTGGATTGTTTTAACATTGGATTTGACTTAATTGATCAAAGTGTGTGGTTTTTGGATACTGGTTGAACTTTTTGGTCTGCAAGAAATGCATTGAGATGACATTTATTGTTAATTAATGCTGTGCAAACAAACAATATTTAAACAAATAAATAACTGAATTACTGAGATTTTTATTGGAATTTCTGTAATCATTCACTTTTTTTGTTTTGTATCGGTGATGCAGCTTTTATTTATTTATTTATTTTTTATTTATTTATTTATTTATTTTTTATTTTTTTTATTATCTTCTCTTAAAAACGTAGATGAGACAAGTTCTGAATTTGAACTGAAACTTATGTTATGGGCCCTTTCATGGTTGGGGCCCTGGACTCATGAGGCCTGCAGGGCCTCTGGAGCAGAAGAGCTGTTTGTCCATTCAGACTGGAACAAACAGAGGGCGTGGTGGAGCACAATCGTCTCCATTCGGCGGCGGCATTTCGGGAGAAAGGGTTGAAATAAATAAATAAAAAAACCAAACACAACGCACGGCCTTGCGAGGGAGAAAACAGCGTTGCACAAAGTGAGCAGGGCCTGCGGAGGGTCCGGATTCGGCGTTCAGGCCCGACCAGGGAGAGCAGCGAGGCGACAAAATAAAACACCACGTGATCCAAAATGGGCAGTCCTCTGACGGTGCTGAAAAAAGCCATTTTCTGGCGCCGCTGCACAATTCTGCCCAAGTGCAAGTAATTTCACCTGGAGTCCGACTGGGAGCAGCGAGGGGGGAACTTTGATGTCTGATCAGGTAGGAAACGCAGGCGCCGCTCTCCGCCTTCTCTTTTTCTTGTCGGGAGCTCCTTTGCGCCGCTGTTTGCGGAGGCGCACGCAGAGTTTGCACGGTGTCACATTTTCAGGAGCCTCTTGTTCGCTCTCCCGATTCAGCGCTGTCAGTGAATTTAAGATGGCTGCTTTGTGTACCAGTGTGATTCTGCAGCACCCCTCGGCGGCGGTGCTCTCTCTCTCCCCCCCTGGATGTGCCGGGGCCCCCCGGCCGAGCGCGCCCGCCCGCACCGCCTGCTCAGACGGGCAGAGGACGGCGGAGCTCCGGGGAAATGGAGTCGCTCTTTGTTGGCCGAGGGGGGAGTCGGGAGCCTGGCGCACAAGACGAGGCCACACAGAGGGCGATTCAATAGCTTGGCCGCTGCGTGTTGCTGCCCTCAGAGGGGGGTATTAATCGCAGCGGCGTGCAGTAAAGAGTTGTTTTAGGTCCGTTTGTTGTGGTTTCACGAGGTGCTGTCCCAAGGACGAGCTGTACGCACACACACACACACAGACATTGTCTTTTGCAGCGGCGATGTGAGAGATAACCAAATCAAACGCATTCACATTTCGGGTCCTTCTGCCCCTCCATCTCTCCCCCCACCCCCTCCTCCTCCTACCCCTGCAGATCTGTCCAGATGGATAAAATGCAGCCGAACCGGGTCAAAATCACAGATCTGAACCCGCTGCTCACATGTCCGCTGTGCGCCGGCTACCTGATCGATGCCACAACCATCGTAGAGTGTCTGCACTCCTGTAAGTTGCCCCCCCACCCCATCCCGATGAAGGCTTTATCATTACCTGCATGCACTGAGATTCGGGGAACCGCACATATGCATGCTTTGCCTGTCTGCTGAGATTGTTTTGTTTTGAGTCAGGCGTTCACATTGCACGGGCAGACGTGGAGAATGTTTTGTTTGTGGGCTGCAAAAACAGTCCTTGAAATAAATGTTGTTTTCAATAGGAATTCTCAAAATGCAGAAAACCCAACCATTTATATCAAGACATTTATTGTAAATGTTGTATTTTTTTTCATAAAATAAGGTTGGATTGAAGGTTGAGAGCACATTCATGTGTGGGTTTTCTCCAGGTATTCCAGCTTCCTCCCACCGCCGAAAATATACGTCAACTGGTTTCTCTAAATTGCCCTTAGACGTGTGTTTTTACGCGTGTTGCCCTGTGATGGAGCGGCAACCCATCCTACCAGATATTCTGTTAAAGTAGTCCTTTGTTGTGATGATTAAAATTCAGCATATTCTGCAGCTCTCGTGTATAAATTTCCACTTTCCCGAGCTATAAATATTTTACATTTCTCCGAGCCCCCGGCCTCCGGTGCGTTGGAGGCTCGTCTTTATCTTGCCACCTGAAATGATGGGAATGGTGGTAAAAAGAGGGATGGAAATGTTGTGCAGCAAAGACTGGCATCTTGGAGTCGTGGGATAGCGTTAGATGCTAACAGGGTGTTTGGGAACCAAACTGTAGCTAAGCCCCTTTTTTTTATCCTACAATCATAAATATAAACATCTGGATTTGTGATGGTCGAACGAGTAAGTTTTGCTGAATGATCGTCACGACGATTTGAGTAAGACGAGGTGACTTTTCCCTGACCCGTTTTCTTCATTTTCCTTCATCACAACACCCCCACCTTTTATTGGCCTTTTGCATCACAACCACAACAAATTAGAATAGTTAAAGTTTAAATATTGCGTTATTCTAAATACTGCATTCAGCTTTGTGATTTCAGGATAGTAAACCCTGACACAGCGCCGATTACTGAGATTTTATATATTGTGCAGCTCTAACATGGGCTTTGAACTGTACAGGAGCTGGTAGGAAACACTTTGGGCATCTTTAGGCGTGAAGCAAAGGATGAATATGTGGAGAAGAACCTACTGCTTGTGATACCGTGGGGCTTGTTGCAGGGCATTGCTGTCGGAATCTCATAAATTTCTGCTAATAAATTGAAAATATACAGTACAGACCAAAAGTTTGGACACAACCTTCTCATTCAGTGGGTTTACTTTATTTTCCTGACTATTTATAAGGAAAGAAATCCAACTTATTAACCTGACAGGGCACACCTGTGGCGTGAAAACCATTTTAGGCGACTACCTCTTGAAGCTCAATGATCAGTCAATAGTCTAGTGACCTTAAAGTTCTTCATTTTAAGCAGAATTACTGTAAAAGTGTTTAGAAAGCTTCGAACAAGTCAAGGTAAACAAAATAGAAAATCTAAATTAGATTCTTTAGGAGCTAAACATCTTATGAAGACATCAGATTAAACATTTTGTAACGTTCAACATAAGCATTTCAATTACAGGGAGCCGTTTCTCCCTTGCAATTTCACTGCGTTAAAAAGCTAAGACCTTTAAAATTTCAGGAGTAATGAGACCTTACAGGAAGTGTTTGTCAACTAAAGAACAAGAACAATTCCCCATGCTCAGTCTGCAAGAGATTATGGCGATGGCACGGAGGACATCCGGCCTGTCGTCAGCCTGAATGGCTCTGCGCCTGTTTGGCAAAGAAAAATGACAAACCTATTTCTAACTGCTGACCAACTTTCCGCAGGTTTCACTGGTATTCTAAGTGTTTTAAGATTGATAACACTTTGTCTATTGGTTGAGAAGCAGATGAAATTTTCTGACACGCCATTTTGATATCGTGTAAAAACAAGAGAATACAAGACGGCGTGTAAAATGAAGCCTTGTCTTCGCTCATTAACTGAACATCGTTTTTATCTCTCATCCTTTTCTAGTCTGTAAAACATGCATTGTTGCCTTCCTTGAAACAAATAAGTTCTGTCCTCGCTGTGACGTCCAAGTGCACAAGACATGTCCGCAGCTAAGCATCAGGTAAACCAGCGCTTTATTTATTTTAATCCTATATGCCTGTTGGACAGCATTGTCTGATTAAACCTTTTTATTTTTCAGAGCGGACAAAACTCTGCAAGATATAGTATATAAGCTGGTTCCAGGGCTCTTCAAAGGTAAAATTGTTCAGCCTCAGGCCGGCTGCTGGTTCTTGTACGTTTTGTTCAACTTCATAATGGAGGTGCGTTTCCATTCTGAAACCTAGACGAGATGAAAAGGAGGCGAGACTTCTACGCAGAAAACCGGGAGCTGGAACCGGGCGAAGTGGTAGAAACGTTTAACATCGCGGAAGATGAAATAATCAGTCTGTCCATACAGTTCTACGAGAGGAACCGGTGAGTCGGAGGTTTGCAGGAAGATTAGGAAACTTTATAGATAAGCCTGAGGAGCCTTGATTCATGAAAATGAAAGTGTGTACTACCTCTGCAGCCGTTTGACTATTTTTTTTGTTTTGTAAAAATCCTGTTTTGTGCTTACCTGCAGAAGCAATGAAAGGCAGCGATCGGAGATGGAAGGAGACAAGGTACAGATGGTTACCGCCACACATTCGCCCATCTTAATTCCATTTTCTGTCCCTCATCCGATTAACGCTCTTCCTCTGTGCCGTTCTTTGTTCCCAGTCCAATGGGAAACGGTTCTTGCAGTGTCCAGCAGCTATGTCTGTCATGCACTTAGCGAAGTTCCTCCGGAGCAAGATGGATATACCAAACAACTACCGGGTAACTGGACTCACACACGCAGTAGCCTGTGCTGTTTAGACTCTGCAGAACCTAAGAAGGGGTTAGTGGCTCCCTCTGTTTTTGTTTTTTTTGTGGCACTTGCAAATTTGCAGCATTTTCCCCCAGTTGCTATGCTACAGAGATGGCTGCTGCCATTGTTCAGGTGGATATCCACTGTAGAGTGGCTAGTCGCAAACCTTAGCTTTTAAAGACATTGACATTGTTTTTAATGTCTTTTTTTTGTTGTTCTTTTTTTTCAAAAGTGTGTTCAGGCATCACTCAGTAGAGGATTCTCAGTGTTGAATCATCTGGTTTCCTGATATTTGCATATAAAATGTAAAAGATGATGGTAATAGGACTGCACAATATATTGTAAATTTATCAGCACATTGTCACTGTACTGACAGTTCAATTCACCATAAGGATATTTTAGGCGGTAAAGTTGGTGGTAGACTTGAGTTGTTTCATTGTCATAATGTATGATGTTGGCCAGAAGCAACTTGCTCAATAAAAACTCATTGTTGAGATGAAAAATAATACATTTGACATTTTGACCTGGTCTCTGGATAGACTACTCCTGATGTTGTCATCATTTATTTCGAACATGATAGACGTACAAAATCACACACATGAACAAGGAATGTTATTGCTTATTGTCCATTGGGAGGACCCATTTTTGTCCAGGCTTTAACCTCCTGGCTGATGTCTTAAGACGTTGCCTCAATATTTAAATGCTGCTGATGATCTTCAAATGATCAGCACACGTTTCGACTTCAAGAGGTGTGCATAGTACACCGATTGTATTACCGGCTGTAGTGCGATGGTAAGCATGTGTGTGAGATTTGGTGAGTATGGTTTGGGCAGATGGCCGAATCCTGATTAAGTCGCAGCAAAGTGTGACCAGCGTAAGCTGTTCTACACCTATATGTTGTCCTGTCTGACTGGAACAGCCTGAAAGATGCATAAACTTATTTCTTAAACAGAAAAGGGAACTAGTTGTGTGTAATCAGTATATTTTGAGTACAATAAGAAATATTTCATACATTTTGTTTTGGAAAAGAACCTTTTTATTTTACTTAACATTTTTGTAAGCATTTTCACCATGAGATAAATATGAATACACAGTACAGACCAAACATTTGGACACTTTTTTGTTTAGTACATATTTCCACATCTGTTAATTCATAGTTTGATGCCTTCAGTGTGAATCTACAATGTCAATAGTCATGAAAATAAAGGAAACTCATTGAATGAAAAGGTGGGTCCAAACTTTTGGTCTGTACTGTTTATTTTCAGCCTTCAAACTTGACTCTAACGCCTACAGTCACTTTTTTTTAGCACAACTTTATGACCAGCAGAGGGTCAAAGGGGGTGAATGTGGGATCAGGCCTGGATTTCTAGTTCATTGAAGTAACTTCTAATTTAGCTAAAAATTAGAAGCCTCTTATCTGGGTCTGTTTCCATGGCAGGACTTCAATTGGTTCAGATTCCATGGAGCACAAAACCCTTCACCACATTGCTTGATGGGAAACCAACTTCAGCATCTTCTTAGTTTCATTATTTAAGGAGCAAATGGCTGCCACTGAGCTCTGTAAATGCTTTCCACTGGAATTTCTAGAATGTTACACAAAAATTTGGTGGAAGCCATTTTTTGGTTGCAGTGATGTCAGCATTGAGACGATGATCCAGTATATGGGGTCTTGGTGACCCTTAATGTCGGTATGTCATGATTGTGACCTGGTTGATTGCCTTACTGTGTGTGACAGGTGGAGGTGCTGTACGGGGATGAACCATTGAAGGACTATTACACACTAATGGATATCGCCTACTTCTACGAGTGGAGAAGAGTAAGTGACAGATTCTGTACCTTTAAGAAATAACTGAGGAACGTTCCGAGTTTGAAACGAGCTCTTTCCTTGCAAAGTATTACCAGCGTAGTAATTCGGAGAACTATTTCACTTTTCCTCATGCTGCAGTCAAGCACGTCAATGTGCTCTTCTTAAAGTGCAACTCAAAAATAATTATAATGCTGTTTAGTTGCACAACTTTGCGGACACGTTCATTTGTGCCTGTTTTCATGTTTATTGCGCTGTTCATATTAGTTTTCTGGAGCGCAACGCGGAGCTCGGTATACTTCAGAGATAATATATTAACTTGACATTAACAAAGACAGTGGGACGGATCATCAGGCAAATGATGGACAGGGAGAGTCTAACTAAAACTACCTGCATGTCAGGCAAATTCTGGGGTTTTAATGCGTTAAATTACGCATTAATTAAACGCATATCGTGGTCCGACACTGCTGAAAGGTCACCAGACTTCAAAAGCCGCCTAATTAATGACTGAATTCAGCCTGTGTGTAATTGAATAACATCTTTTCTGTAAAGTCCTTAGAGGTTTGCTTAGAGAACGTTAGTGAACAAACAGCATCACAAAGGCCGAGGAACACAGCTGACGGATCAGGGAGAAAGTTGTAGAAAAAGTTAAAGGAGGATTAAATGGAAAAAAAAACCAAAACAATCTTTGAGCTGTTGGAGAGGGTTAGATATATGACCTACAGAAAGTAGAATGAAGAAAGAAAATGTTGAAAATCAGAAGAAGTCTTTGTTTTTTTTGCCACAAGTATGGGAAAGTGGTCCAAATTTACAGGAAGATAAATGAAGCTACATTCAGAAGAGAACCTGTTGGAGGCTGCAGACTTTGGATTGAAGTACACGTCACTCTCCAGCAGGGGGTGTTGTTTAGCTCAATGATTTATTTTCATTTTTGAATGGCCCGGTCACATCTGCATTTAATTAAGGCATGGAAAATGGGCAAAAATTTAAACCTCTCACTGTATAAGGTAGATTCTTACCCTCAACGACTTCTGGCTTTAATTTCACCATAAAGTGCTTGATTATCTGAAAGCAGAGTTCAGAAAGAGTAGGAGGCTTTTAAGCAAGAGGCCCAGTTTCTAGGTGTTGAAGTGAAAATTCTTCCAAGTTATATTTGAAATATTCAGCATTTTTATAACAACTGAAGGTATCATAGTTACTTGGTTGTGCTGTAAAGTGGCACTATGTGCCTAGAAAATACAAAATACTCCTAATTCAGATTAACTTTAGGAAACGTGAAAATCTCCTCAGCATCAAATTGTACGCTCTTGTGTAATTCCACACAGACCGGACCCATCCCCTTGCAGTACCTGGTCAAACCCACCCGGAAACGCAGGAGGCCTTTGCAGTCCGCCGCCCAGGGCAACTCTGACGGCGTCAACACCAGCCCGACGTCGGAGAGCGACTCTCAGAGCGACAAACTCCACAGTCCTGCCGCAGTCCAGCCGCCCAGAGCCCCCTCCCAGACGAGCGCCGCTTCCCACAATGCTTCCTCCGCCATCCAAAGCCCCAATGGCACCGCGGTGCCCAACAACACTCAGCGACACTCGCTGTCCTCCAAACAGGGCTCCGGCAGCCGGAAGGTGACCGTCAACGGCACGAGCTCCGGGGCCAGCAAAGAGGAGGCACGGGGCGGCGACAAAAGCGGCGCGCCTCCAACGACTTAACCCCCATGGGGCGGCGGGGGAGGACAGTGATATTTATGCTGCTCCCTGTTTTTATTTCTCCGAGTAAGCCGACAGAGGCCCGAGCTGTCATCCTTCCGGACAGGCAGGAGGCGGATCGCCGTCATCTTTCAGCTGGAAAGACTGAGACATGCAGCCAAATAGACTCTTGTATGTGCGTGTTCGTGTGGTAGAGTAGAGCCGTGCACACATACAAACTGTACAGGATGTATCAAATGTGAGCATGTGTGCATACATATGTATAAACTTATCTTTTATACAAGATATCGTAACCGTTTTTGTATCGTATATGCAGTGAGTCCGTTTCATTTCCGTAGACGTCCACTTGGCTTCCACGGCAGAATCATCAGCTTTCTGTGGTGCGAGCCACTGCATACGGTTGGATGTTGAAGGAAAAAAAAAAAAAAAAAGAGAGAGACGAGCTAATCCTCACCTTTTTAAATAGTTTCTCTGAAAGTGTCTGATATAAGCAGCGCCTCATCAGGTAGCGTGTACATTTATGGAAAACCGTTGATGCACTTTGTGAAGGTCCAGTCACAGAAGCTGGCGGGTATTTTCTCAGCAGGAGAATCTCCAGCCGTATTTTCACACTGAAGTCCAAGCACTACCACACTACGCGTTCGTCAGCACGCTGTCCCTGCTCTAAGAACTGAGTGAAAAAGAAGGGATTTTGGAAAATTTGCCATGTATGTTGTTCCGTACATTTCAACATTCCCTTTTTGTTGCTTTTCAACAGGTTTTTTTTTTTTTTTTTTAATCAGCCATATGTGCATGTTTTAGGTCAATAAAATGTTTACTTACTAGGTTTTTCTGACTTAAGCCTCCTGTTTAATTTTCTCTGTCATGGACTTTCAGGGTCATTTTCCCCATTCAAAGGAAAATTCTGATTTGTAACTAACTAACAAAACAGTTCGTTGAACAAGTTTGAGATCTCTAGTTATAACTCAGCGGAACATTGATGACCTCTCTGTGATTTTGATAAGTCACCTTAGTCTTACCTTAGACCCTACTCACTACCTTATAAAAATACAACTTTGTGGAATATCTAGAAGCAAAGAAGTTTCATTATAGGCCTCAGTTCATTCAATATGATTCCACATTTTGCACACAATCACCTGCTTTCCTGTTACTCATTATTACTCCTTTATATTTTAGACAAGAAACAAACCTTACCCAACTGCATTAGGAGGATTTTAAAAAACAGGTTCAAGAACAATAATTTATTTGTGTGAGATCACTCATCTTCAAAGTTAATAGTGGAAACCTAGATGCCATTTAGTTTACTGGCAACATGTCCCACTGATTTAAAAAAAAACTGCCCTGATGCTGTTTTCTCTGAAATGTTTCTCCCAATGACTCATGTCTGTCCTCAGGCTTCTTCGCCTTCATCATTCTGTGTATTCATGCAGCGGAGCAGACACAATGAAGTCCTGTTTGTGTGTGCCGTCGCAGTAAGGTGCGTTGTTGGTGTGCTTGCATCCACACAGCCACACCGTGGAGTCTTTCTCCGGTACAAAGCGAAGCCCCTTTCATTCCCTGTGCTCTGGTTTTGTGGGTTCCATCGCAAAACGGCTTCAGAACAGAAAACCGCAAATGAATAAGATATACTTTTTTTTTTTTGGGAGGTTTGTCTTTTTTTTTTTTTTTAAACAGCAAAAAAAGATTTTCTCACCTGTTTCCGACTGTATCCACAGGTGCACCAGGAGTAGCTTTTTCCTCCAACAAGCTCCACTTTTATGGGCTTCTTAGATGGAATGACAGGTTCTGGACGGGCTGTGGACAGATTAACCTGGGGATTCAGAAAAATACACTAAGAAACACTGCTGGTGTGTGAAAACGCCTTTAATTTGCAAAAACAATTGCTGCTTAACTACACTCAGAGTACATGCCTTAGAAAAAGGCCAGGCTTTAAAATTGATGCAGATGCAACTGAGAGAGAATGAGCCTGCAGGAGACTGACCAGTTTTTAAGTTCTCAGCCAAAAAAAGTCACCACCATCAGCAAAATAGATGTCATATCCTAATCAGTCATATCCTAATTTATGGCATCAGCCTTTATGTGCTGAAAGCTTGAAAACAGTTTCATAATTCAGAAACATGTTTTGTGAAGAATTATCACATAGTTGTCTTTTATTGTCTGATTTTGTCAAGTGCTAAAAACATAAACAACGTGCAATCTCTTGTCTATGACAAACAAAATGTTATTAAACATTCCAAAAGTAGAATAAGTAACGCAGATCAAAGATTACGTTCAAGTGCGTCAGAAATTAACACTAAAAAAACCAACAAACAAACATTTAAATATTTTTTCCCCACTATTTTTGGCCCATTTTTCTAAGAAACAAAATCACTTACTGTCCATAACGTAGATAGCGCCCTCTGCTGGTGACACTTAAAAAGACAGCGAGGTGTTTGCCTCCAGTGGTCTCAAGATTCAATCGTCCTAAAACAGGTTTTTATTTGCCACTTTTAAAGCTATTCGTTTTCTCTTATTAGAAGAGAACACGGTGACATGTACTGTGGGCTTCATGTCACCATACGTCCAAACCTTTGTGTTGGACAGAATTCATTACGGGTAAAAAACTCAACAGGAAGGAGAAAACAGGAGGATGCACAGCAGGAAAAGAAATGATCCATCCATCTATGTCTGGAAAACTTTTAATGCAAAAAACCTTTCCTATTGTATTCTATACGCTGATTGAGCTTCATGTGTAGAGGGCTTTACAAACTCCACAAGAACAGAGAAATGCGCTCTCTCTCCCAGAACCACAAGAACAAGTCTTCTGCTTTTGCAGCTCTTGTTTAGTAGTTCTTGACGCATTGTCTGGTCAGAACTTTTTTTTTTTTTCTTGTGTAGCATTCAGAGAAATGCTGTGTGATTGGTCATAAATTTGACTTTGGCTACAACAAATGCTGCAGCGTGGTGGGACTCACGAGGAAATCTCTGGAGTTGCATGCTTAGGTTGTTGAAAAGTAGGAAATGTGCTGGCCACATCGAGCATGCACAGACCTCAACTGTTTCAAAGTGCATGTTTTTGCTCACCATGATTTATTCAACATGACTCAAAATTTACAAAATAGGAAGAACAGTAACAATTGCACCTCATCCATATCACTCATTTCTTGTATCGGGTGATTTATCAATAATTTATTTGTGTGTTTGTGTGAGAAAGAAAGAAACGTTTGTGTGAGAAAGAAAGAAATTTATGAAGAAGAAATTATGAAGAATAAACTATCCATTAAACCTTGCAACATTGTCTTATTCATCCACATGGTTGTTTTTCCCCCGTTTTTTCTTGTTGTCGTTAAGTAGTCTGAACTTAATGCTCAAAAAGATTGAGCATTAAGTTTTAGTATCAATTAAAGTGGAGATCATTGATTTAGGAACATAAGTGAGAGCTTGATATTCACATTTTGTAGATAAAAACTGGTTAACTTTTTTTGACAATTAAAATGAGCTCCAGAAAAACATTTTTCTCTTCAGGTACTGTTTTTGTTCCGATTTTATTAAAATTCTTTTGTTTTTACATTTACTGTTGGTTGAGTTTATCCAATCTTTAGATCTTGTCGTTTATTGTTTGAAAAGTTTAACGGCATTCCCTAGGATTAACTGCACCATCAGGGATTGCTTTTCTAGCTAATTTGATCAGCTTTAAAAAAAACAAAAACAAAAACTGTGAATAGGTATAGCGTAGGGTTTCGACAAATAATTTAAATACATTTAATTAAAACAACCCATTTCAAGCCAACTTTTAATAACTGTTCCTTAAAATTGTTTTAACTCGTTTTTTCTCCTCCCTCAGCACAAACATCTGAGTCCTGATGCAAAAAAAGCTCAACCACAAAGCACTGAATAAAAGCTCCAACTTAAAAACAAATAAGTTGATTTCTTTCATACAATTGTCAAACTTAATTAATTTACATGTGATTAACATGACAAGTGAACAAACGTAGTGTAATTACTGGAATAAATGTAATTACTTGAGACATTTAAAAAAAAAAAAAATTGCATTACCTGTTTACTTTTTTCTCAGTGCATCTTGGTTGCTGAAATTCATCTGTGACACATCCATGAGTCAGATCATTAATCTCCAAATCAGTGTTTATGTTCTGATGGTTTCAAATCTTTTTTTTTTTTTTCTATGTGATTTTCTAATTTTAGTCATCATCAATCATTTACTGTTAATTTAAAGAGGCCAAACGACTCAATACCAGTTGTGGGTGGTAAAGACTGACCCTCATTTAAATAACTTAAAAAAAAAACAAAAACACAACAATAAAGGTAGTGTTGTAGAACCAAACCTTATGGTATGTTAATATATTTGATATTTACAAATATGTCATACTTTAGTAGTATTTTGAATAAAGATACTCTTTAGTGCAGTGTTTGTCTACTGAAACCCACCTCGACTTAGAAAAAGCTCCTGAACTCCTGGGATTATTTGGAAATGCTAGTAAAACTAGACAAACAGCCGGCTGTGTCGTAAACCTAAAACGCGGTGCCCTGAAAAATTCACCACGGTTCATTCTTTGGTGGCGTCTATCTGGACGACGGCAGGAAGCATTTTAGTTCATATTTTCAGACGGCAGCGTGTTTATGCAAAACAAAAGGCGAAACTGAAATGTCATCTGACCTTGGGTGCCGCCGTAGCTGCTGTCCGCGGATGTCTGAAGGTGAAACTCAACCATCGGGAGTTAAACAGGGTGAACATGTTACCAACAACAGCTAACGCCTCGGCTCACAACGACAATCTGGAATCCGAATCAAAACCAGCAACCAGTAAACGTCCGGTCCACAGCTTGGACCTGATTGGAGGAGAAGCGTTCTAGATGAATCACGTGCCATCTGCTAAACCAATGAGAAAGCGGAAGTCAACGATTACGATTTAATGACATAAACGTATGGTTCCCAAAGAAATAAAATCTGTCATTTTTATTTGTAAAAAAATAAAAATGACAAATGTTTGCGGCATACAAAATATTTTTTAAGGCTGAACCTCAATAATTAAATAATGATTAATAGTTAAACGGAATACAACAAATGAGTTGCCTATTTTTTTTTTATATTATGTGAACAGGAATCCATGTAACATGGGCTTGATGGCTGTGTATACAGATTAGAATCAGGGGACGCTGTAATTGGTTGAGTGTGAGAAAATGAGCAGGTACTACTGTATTCTTTTTAAATAAACGTTCAAAGAAGGACGTTTCTATTTGTTAGATCACAATGAGACTCTAACCTGTTATACATTATATAGGTCACAAATTAAACTATTTTGTAAATCTGTCTCCACTGGAGCTCCTCCGTTTCTCAATTTAATCCATTTATTGATCCTCCTTCAAAACACTTCCTCGTCAGAAACGTTTAACTATAAATTAGAAAACAGAAAAAAAAATATTTAGGGTTATACAGAGTTCAAAGCATATATATATATAAATCCTTTTCACACTTACTACAAATGTTTTGTAAAAATATGTTTTTATTGAACTCTTACAGAAATCAGGTTCACACTACTACAGTACTTATTTGATGAATACAAAAAGACTTCTTTTAGTGCTCATGAACAATATTATGATACCAAAAAAAAAAAAGCTTGAATACCAATAAGCAGCATTTGCGTCACACAATGTGGCAAGGTAAGATATGGTGACCTGGATCATTTAAACAGGCCTTTAACATACTTTACCACATCCCTGTAGATGACTTTCAAGTGCGAGCCGTCGCAGTACGGAGAGTTCTTGGTTTGCTTACAGGCACAGAGCATCACTGTCTTGTTTTTGTCGGCGGTAAAAAGTAGAGGTGAGATATTTGGGGCTTTTGCTTTGTGAGCGCCGTCGCAGAAAAGGCTGTAAAACAGGATTAAAAAAAACAAAACAAAACGTTACTTTACGACATAATGCCAAGGTGCTTTAATCTTCACTTATGTTGGACAAGTTGAATGTTACTTTGACTAGATTTAAGAAATAAATTAACGTAGACCTTTGTTTTTGAGTCCGATTAATAAGTCAGCTTTAAAATATATTTCTGTGGAAAATGTTGGCTAATTTGCAAATATCAGTTTGTGGATGTCAGCATTTAACACAACCAGGCTGAACAAGTTAATGGAGGTAAAATTAGTCACTTTATTGCACAGTAATGATAGCTGTGCTGGGGTTTTACACTTCTAAATCTAAAAACTCATTGAAATTTTTAACTAAATAAACTGGCAAACACAAGAAAATCTGACCAACTATAACAATCTGTTGTCAAGTCTAAACATTAAACACATGTTTGAAGGACCAGAAATGCCTGATGCTACTTCAAACACCAGGGGAGGAAACTTCAGTAACATTTTTGTTGTTTGCTTAACTGAGGAAAATGGTCATTTTTACAAAGCTGCAGGTAAACATGTTATAAACCATTAGGGGCTCCCAATGGGCCAACAAATGTCAGCTCTGCAGGCTAATACACAACCCTTATTAGATAAGATAACAATTGTTCAAGAGACTCAAGGCTCAAGTCTTTGTGAGGCTAAAGTTCAAGTCTCAGCCTGAGCGGCAGTGACATCAGGACTTTGTTTGGTCTTAAGAGGTGCAACAGAGCGTTCTTTGTTTATCTTTGTTAGCCTCCTCCCATTAATATTTCATCAACCCTGAATAGACTTGTTTGACAGCAGCCATGGGAACTTCTGTGACATGAATCTAAAAGCAGCCGTGCTCAGCATTCGTCTCTCTCACCTGTTTCTTGCTGTGGCCACAGGCACACCAGGCGTAGCGTTTCCCGGCAGACAGCTTCACCCTGCATGGGATCCGGGCAGCAGGGACGGGCTGAGTGGACTGCAGGCGGCTCTGAACCTGGAGGACAAAGCAACACATGTTCTGCTCAGACTTTAAGCTCCTGTTGTCAAGTTGGCAGATAATGTCTACATCTCTGAAGGAGGTATGATGGAGGAGTACAGGGCAGAGGTAAAACCAGCTGACCCAATGTACTGGAGTTTAGCTTAGGTTGCTAAGTAACGGGCGCCGCTGGGGTTGCTAGGAAACAGGCTGAGCTCTGTTGGCTTTGCTAGGTGAGAACGTCACATTCCGAAGAGTTTCCAAAAGTGACATTTTTACAGAAAGACATTTTTACAGACACAAAAAAATATGTTAACTTACTGCCAAAAAGCGACTGGGTGGACTTTTTAATCTTTTATTTTTTTATTTATTTATTTTTAGAAGCGGAAGAAATCCAAAAGGAAACGACTCGTCTTCTTTTAACGTTTAAAACATCCGTTTTAAGTCACTTGTTTTAGTTTGATTAACAATGCATTTATGTTTGGAGTCACGCAGAAGTTTCAGGGAGAATAAACAGAAACGTTTCTTAGTAAAAACACGGATTTTCACGGCGTCTCATCAGTCAGTTACATTCTCTGCTACAAGCTAATTAGCCAATTAGCCTCACGCGTCTGTCTTCAGTGGTGGTAAATGTGATAGGAAACGTGAGAGAGGGTGAGCCAGGTTGGATTTTTAAAGAGAGAAATAAACATGGTGTGAACACCCACAGCCGTGACTCAGCAAAACTCGACGTTTTGCAGAAATTACGTGAATAGAAACCCCGCTGTGACTCAAGCGAGCCGCAGAAACTCAGCAGAGACTTTTTGGCAGGAAAACTCACCGTGAAGGAAAAGACCGACGGAGGCGGAAGCAGCAGCAGCGGAGGCCGTCGGAAGGTCTGCGCGCATCTCGTCCGCACCGCGCACATCAACCCGGCCGCATTCATATTGTTTTTTTTTTTTTTTGGCGCAGTTTATGCGGGTGGGCTGCTGAATGTGCCTTTTCGTGTTGTTATTGTTGTAGACGCAGGCAGAGAGATGGAGATTCCGCGGCAGAAGTTCTGGTCAGACCTTGGCCGAGACTCCTCCTCTGCCTCGCTGCTCCTCCTCTTCCTCCTTAGACTCATTCATTTCATTGACAGCTCTAATCTGTGGTGCACGCCCACGGAAGGGGGATCGTCAGGAGTAAAGTACCTTCTTTATCAAATTATCCCCGCTGATTCATTGGCACCAGGCCTTACAGAACAAGGCTGAGTCAGGGTGTCTCGGATAATCATTCACGTAGCTGTTTCTTGAATTTGACTGGCGAGGTTGTTGTTCCACCTGCTTCCTGTTTTTGGTTTCACTCATAGTGAGCCCCTCCTTCTCTAAAGTATTGAACACATACAAAACACCCCAGATCTCCCAGTTGCCAGTTTGACATAATTTAAAGACGATTTAAGTAATTTCGTCTTCAGATCTCTTCGGTACAGGTAGGTTTATATCGGAAGACAAAGGATTCTCTGCATCTGTCAGTCTGCACATCACTTCAGATTCTCCCTCATTGTTTTCTTTATAAATTGACTCTGGGTTAAAAAATATGCATTTCTCCCAAAGTGTGCATTCTGCGAAAGAGCCATCCCCAAAACGTAAGGTGAAGATAAAACTTTTCCGGATTTGAATGCTGACTCCTTGCATGTATAGGGATAAGGTTCTGCTTCATCTTCAGGTTTCTGGCCTGAATGTTTAATATGATCATCACAAATATTTGGAACTATTCTCAACTCCCTCCAAACACAGTCCCACAGAACGATGCTGCCACCGCCTTGCCTCACTGTGGACATGATGTTCTTTTGTTGTGCCAAACACACATTGCTGGAATTATAATCTCAACATTCAACTTTGGTTTCATCAGACCATACTTTGGGAGAAGTATGGATATTTTTGATTTGTTTTAGAAAAATAAGCAAGGACTAAAATTGTTTCCACGATAACCACATTTACCCAATCTGTTTCCAGACTTCTTATATACTAAACATAATCATGCCTTTGTGCCTTTATAAGTCCAAACAGAAAGCAGGTTTTTAAGAGGACACCAACGCAAATTGGCAAGAAAGAACAGACAGCGGAAAACACCATGAAACAACTCAGTAAAATACATTTATTGACAAAAAAAGTTGTCTTTTTAATTTTGCACACAAAAATATCAAAATACTTTACAGGGCTTTGAAATCTGAATATTGTCAATTTGTTTCGATCAGTTCTGTCAAACAAATTCACTGTACAACGACAACAACGTGCTTTCCTTCTTATAATTCAGTGCTCATTTCATTTATCTTTTTTTTTTTTAATTATTATTAATTCATGGGAACAATGCATTTTAAATGATGCATAGTTATTACTTGGTATTTAGCTATACATTTGAGAGACATCGCTGCATTTCATGCAATCCATATCCTAATAGCTGACGTCTCATTTAGAGCAGGTGCTTAAATGTTGCAATACATAAAAGATACACAGTACGACATTCATAACATGGAATATGTCTGTTACCCAAACCTCAAAGGAATGAATGTGTTTTTACACAAACATATTAAAGTTTACAAGTTATTATTAAAATAATAATAATAATAATAATAATAATAAAAAAAAGTCATAAAAACAATTTACATTTGGGCTCGCAGGGCCCCAGTGCAACATGACAAAGAAACCGCTTCAGCAAACCTTTGCTCCACTCTTTGAGTCTGAACTTTTTTCTTGGTTGAGAGGAAGATCATAGTGACGACAAACCTCCGTCTTGCAGTCACACTAACAAAACATGACCAACATTCACCTTCGGTCACTGCTACGAGTACACATGCCTGGCAAAAGAATTCAGATCCTTAAACGTCTTACAACCACAAACTTCAATGCATTTCATTCTGATTTTTATGGTGCAGGCCAAAACAAAGGGGCACTAACTGTCAGGTGGTTTTACAAAAAAGTGAAAAATGTGTCACTGAATTGTTTTCAATCGCAACTACTCTAACAAGCCAAATTAAATCCAATGAAACTGACTTCAAAAGTCACAGACTAAGTAAACTGTTCAGATGTGTGTAATTTAATCCCAGTTTCTGTTTTCAGGTTCATACAAAATAACTTTATGAATGAAATAATTTCTTACTTATCTTCTATTTACACTGACGCTCTTCTTTTGTGTTGCTCTGTCCAAACAAATCTGATTTGTTAAAGAGGAATGAATATTTTTTTACAAGGCACCGTTTCACAAACTAGGGAGATGCTTGAAATCTGTGAAACAAACCTATCACTGACAGTTTGGGAGACTTACAAACAGAAAGTAAACCGCTCAGAAACTCAACTGAGAGATGTACATTAGAGAAAATTGATGTGTAGGTCAAACCAAGTCAAACGGGCTACGGTCGAAGCATCAGAGTGGAGGAAGGTCAGCCTCTACGACGGGGTTTCGCTGTCGTCTCAGTGCCGATAGCAGTCACATCACGCATCAAACACTGCTATATCAAGAGTTCAACTCTTTCCTATGACTGCAACGTGCTACAAATTATCGTTTCTCAGTCTTCTGAAGCACAACAATAAACTAAAGAGCTCTGCATGTGAACACAAAAGTCACAATAGAAAATGATTTGACACTTGACCATACGGTTATTCACAAGTTTTCACTGTTGAAATCTTCAGTCAGCTATCAAAAGTATAAATGAGTTTAAGAAGTTCATTTAAAAACAAACAATAAAAGCTTCCATGTGCCCGAGTTAAAAACAAAACCTATCAAAGACAAAGAGACCAGAGTGAGCCTGCGGGCTGCGGGCTCTCCCTGTAAATCTACCCCATTTATTAAGGCATTATCTATCCAGTATTGCTAAAAGAAGAGCTAGTTAAGAGTTATCCATGTGTGAAGGTAACACAAAGAACTTCAGGACAAGAGTGCAAAAATACTCACAAGTCATAAACCTCTTCAGTTTGTAGTGGCCCACTGAGCATCCTTCAGAAGGGAGTCTGTGGATGACTAAACATGCACACTCGTTCAGAAAAAAAAAACGATTCCCTTTCCAAAAAATTTGGTTTCGTCTGTTTAATCTCGACAGCAACTGGAAGGATATAAAAGACGGAAGGAACTCTCATCTTGGGATGGAACGAAAAAGCAGACGCCCCTGACTGTCGATGGCGTGCTGCTTTTAATTTTTCGAAGTTAAAATCGAGTGAATGCCACGTGTTTTGTTTTGTTTTTTTAGGTGGTCATTCCTATCCACTGAAGGCTGCTACGGTAATGACTCTGCACAAAATAAACAACGGAGTACAGCTGGCAGAAAGTTTGAGGTAATAACTAGCTTAATGAGGAAACGCCACTAACGACACACCAACTCGACTACGTCTTATACTTAAGTGCCAGCGCGAGGCCGAAATGTTCAAAGGACGAGGACGAAAAGGGGTGAACACAAACGGGAAGACGAAATATATCGAGGAAGACAGCGGGAGGTTGCCGGAAGTGCTTCCTCGCGGACTGACTGGAAGCTGGTTTGCGCGGCGGAGGGAGATGTCAGTGCTCGAGTAGTCAGAGCCAAACTCTTGACCTTTATATCAAACGTCAAAATAAAAAAGCCCACCCAGCTCCTGCAGCAGTGAGCTTCATAAGCAGCCCCCATTGGTCAAGCTAACAAAATAGTGCAATTTAAAGAAGAGACCACTGTAGTCATGTTCTCTGAAAGCTGCCTAAATGACAAAGATAAAAACCATAACACAGACCTCTAATATGAAGAGCTTCAAGAAACAAAAAAAAAAAACAAACAAAAAAAACTTCACCTTATGTCACGTTTTACATTCATAGAAGTTTGTCAGATGAAGATGACAGAGGAGGGAGAGACTTGAGAGCCCAGAACTTCACAGAAACCGGCGATTCTGACGGGACGTCGTCGTCCGAACTGGACGGGAGGCAAAGAGGAAAAAACACTTCAGCCGTTCTTGTCTCCTGCCTTCTCTCCTGCTGTCTGGGGAAAAAAATGTCAGAATGCAATTACATAGCAAGAATTATTTAGAATGTCTTATTTATTTATTACTGTTGATCACATTAAAACCAGACACGTTATTGTATTTTATTAGGATTTTGGCTGGTGACAGACTAAACATAACCCATAATCATAATGTGGAAAAAAGATGAAATGTGTAATTCTTATTTTTTGAAATATTTAATGGATTTGTATTCTGTAACCTTCAATCAGGGTTATGTAGAATCACCTTTGGCAAGTCTTTTGGGCTTAAAAAAGTACCAGTCTTTAATTTTGCACTATAAAGAGGTCTTTCTCTCTTGGTCCTGCTAAAAAGAATTAAAATATAAAATCCTAACATTTGCTTTAAGTGAACCATAATTAATTTTATTTGTATATTTGGGCTTAAGAATGAAAGAAAAACATTGACAAGAGTGAGAAAAAAATGGATGTAAGAGAAAACATGTGGACAGGGTGATGAGGAATAAAGTCTGGTAAAACTAATTCTATTTTCTTCTCTCTTATCCTGAAATAGAAACAAACATCAAATTCAAATTTCAGGCTTTGTAGAAACCCTGATTGATGTTGGAGGATGCATCTAATTATAGAAAAGATATTGGTGTATTTCAAAAAGGTCAGACAACAAGGATTTTTGTGCATCACTGCAGCTTTAAAAAAAATCCTCAAAAACAACAGAACAAAGAAAACCTTTCTGTTTTCTTTCAGAAAGGTTTGGGGCGTGATCATATTGACTCTTTGCCGCAGCCATAGTTTTAATCCTCTGGAGGAAAATCACAATCAGGGCTTGTCGGCTTGAACCACGATGGATTCAGCTGCTCTTCGGGTTCGACACGTTATGAAACCCTGCAGCAATACTCACCCCAGGTTTGTGGAGCACATTGTCCTGCAGACCAAAAAGACCCCCCGCTTGGCTCCCCTGCAGGGGAGACGCGGTTGCCGACGACAACAGGTTGGGCGACTGGGAGATCAAGGGCGAGTTAGGGGTTGAGTTGAGCGCTCCCGTCAGTGTGAGGCGCTGCAGCTCCCTCTGTCTCTGCTGCTGCAGCATCTGGCACACCACCGCCTGCTGCTCCTGCAGGAGGAGGAGAGCACTGCAGGTTAACTGATCTGTCATCAGAGCTAAAAGCAAACAAAACTGTCGTTTCAATGACCATTGAGGCCAGCAGCCGCGTTTGAAAAGCAAAGAAAGGGAGAGAGCGATAGACTGCAGGGAGGCATGCAACCAGCTCGACGGAGGTGACAAAGACTTAGAGCTACAGAATCGTCACTTTGCTCTGAATCCTGCGAGGTTAGAAGAGTTTGAGACTTCTTGCTCAAACTCTTGCTCTCTGCAACAAACCTTAAAATTCATATTTTTACCTGCTTTTGTAACAGAACAAAAGTAAGAAATCTTGAGTCCCCTTATCGTGACAACTACTCAACTTCACAGTCAAACAGGAAACAAACTGGTTTCTATAATTAGAGTGTGTCAAAGCGCCTGACTGGTTCAAGCCCCAGCAGACTTTCAGCAGTTTGCAAGTCAAATAAGCATTGCTGCATCACTTTGGTCTAAGAAATACTCCATATGGGAGGAGGCAGCTTCGCTTAGCACTTGGGGTTTTCACTAAGCAACCTCAACATGTTCAGCTTGCAACTTGTGCTGCGATCAACCCACATTTATAGACGGCAACTAAATAAAGTGGATTCTGTAAACTGAGCTCACATCTTAATGTGAGCTCTACTAAGATGTGGGAACATTTGTCAGGGCTACAATAGTTATTAAATTATTTTACCCATCATATTCATATCAGTAATAATTGTAATCATCATAATAGCAGCAGCATCAAGGATAAAACAGTAAATGTAATTTTTTACAATAAGAAATAGATAGTACTAACTAATAATAATGACAGACAGTAAAGTCAATAACAAAAACAAAGTAATCATTGAAATTACACTGATGAGCATAAATATTTCTACATATAAAACAAGTTATAGAGTAACATCTGATTTTGCCTATGATGTGAACCAGCATATTTAAATGCCATCCCTTCCTGTTGTATCTGGCAGACTTGGTCTTTGAAGAGATGAAGGCAACTACGCTTCCTCAGGCTGCAAAAAGAGACGCGGTTTCTCTTTCTAATGACTCTGACTGCATGCACACGATCAAGAAGTATGAGATGAAGTGATAAGAACAGTGCCACTACCGGTGTGAAGTTCTGTGAGGTGAGGAACTGCTGGAGCTGCTGCTGCTGCTGCTCGAGGAGAAGCTGCTTCTGCTGCTCAGACAGAAAAGACCTGGAACAAACGTAAACGCCAAGTCAGCTCACAAAGCAGACATCTCTGGTTAAAGGATAAAGTGTAGTACTGGTTTTTGTTCAAACCAAAACAAAGATCAAGGAGTTCAAGAGTGCAACACTTTGCAAATAGGTTCACTTTTCCACATTTTGTAATATTTAAAACCCCATAAAGCTGAAGGTGTTTTACTGAGAGGTGACATGATAGAGCTACATAAAGTGCATTTCTGTGAATTGGAGGTAGCCACATAATATTGTCTTCCCGGCTGCACAATATAACGGTGCATTCACACCAAAAGCGTTCGGTGTGCAAAAACTGCCAGACGCTTCAAGTTTGCTCGTCTGGTTTTCATTGACTGGAGGCGCCCCAGTCAATGTGGAGGCGCCGAGGGATGTAATACATGTCAGCTCTAGCAGTTGTTTTCCATTGGATGCTCTTGACGCTTTAGACCCTTCAAAGGCTTCAAATCTTGGTGCACCAGACAATCCACATAGACTCTGAATGTAAACCAGAGTGCTAAAAACACTTTTGGCGTGAACGCACCATTAGAAAGTCTTCTGATGGCAACTTTACATTAAATTTTGCACTGGTAATATCAGATGTGATATTTCTCATCTTTAACATTTTGGTTAATGTCATTTGTGTCAGATATGATCTACCGTAAACAGTATTTTGAGGACCACAGTTCGAACTACTACTTGTGACAAAAATGTTGAAAACAATTTATTCCTTTTTTCTTCCTTTTTATACAATAGTTGATGTTGTATCACTCAAATCCCCAAATAAAGTACATCGAAGGTTATGGTCGTAATGTAACAAAATACGCAGCAATCAAAGAATGTGAATACTTTAGCATGACATTGCCCTTGGTTTATCAAAGTGGTCTACAATGACTTAAAGCTCTTCTTGTTGATCAGTGCGTCTCTAACAACAAATGGAAGCAAAGCGGCTACATACGGGCTCATGTTCTTCGGAAGCTGGAACCCCTGGGCCAGCGCCTGGGGGTTGAGCGGAGGCGGCTGGGGGCGCAGGGCGGGGAGCGGCTGCTGCTGAGCGCTCTGCGCTGGAGACTGGATCACGCCGTTCAGACTGCCTAGGACACCGTTCATGTTCAGCTGTGGGCTCCCTGTGATGGACGCGATGAGCCCACCCACTGGCAGAGCAGAGGCGCCGGACTGACTGATGCTCCCCAAAGCGTCGCCGGGCCCTCGGCTCAAACCGTTCAGCAGGGGCTGGCCGAAGGAGGCAGGACTCTGTTGAGGAGGTGGGGTACCCTGGAAGGACAGCGACGAATTGCTGCGGGACGGACTATTAGAGTGGAGCTCCTGGATCAAAAACACAAAAGCTGACTTTTAGCTGTCTATTGCATATTTCCTTTATCATAAAATAAACAGACAGGAGGAATTATTCTCCTAAAGAGATTTGATAGTGATAACGTTTGTCAATATTGCAAAAGAAAGGTGATCAATATCAACAAGTAATTCGTCCAATAGAATTTTCAATAATTTCACTGAACTCTGATCCAGAACTGCACAGCATTCTGGGGGATGTAGCCAGAGGAAAGACTTTAGCTGCTCAGCCTCTCATGGCTAGCTGTGCAAAGTGGGTGGCAACAACTAACTCATTCACTCACTGTTGACTAGTGATCAACAGGTTGTTAGTCAAACTGTTGAGTAAGTTGCGAAGCAGCAGTTTCATGTTTTGCCACTATGCCTCATAACTGCTTAACAGTAAAAAGAACTGTGTGGAGAGATGGGAGAAGATGAGTACAACAGGTGGAGAAGAAACTGTGGATAAAACAGGAAAGGTCACTTCACCAGATTGGCAGTATTTCAGCTATTTAAAACACACAAAAAAAATCAGTAATAATCAATATTGACTGATTCGAAATCATGACTCGATTTTCAGCCACGCTGCCCGGCCCCATGAAGAAAGAGGAGAAGTTTCTCACCTCTGATGAGGTAACAAAGGAGGTGTCATTCAGGAAGCAGCTTTTGGAGAGGGGACTCTTATTGGTGCTCAGGGGGTCTAAGGAAACAAGAGGAATATTCACAGGGTAAAAACTACAATTTCTAAGTTTACCACAATCTATTATGTTCGGTAAAGCCACAGCAAACAACTATGTTAGAACTACTCCATCTCTCTTCAAGCTAATCATATTAATCATATTTGGTGCTGCTAAACGGAAGTGGGAGTGTGAGACGGCTCTATGGCACGACGAGGGGACAGAATCCCGAGGGCGTCAGAGATGAAGAAACTAACCTTGAGAAGATGACAGAAAGCTAATCTGAGAGGAAGAGTGCAGGCCCGGTCCGGTGTGGATGTTGGGCTGGAAAGGGACCGCCAGCTCAGTGTTGAGCAGCTGCAGCCGCTCCCTCTTTGCTGTTAAGCTGAGGATCTGGTCCTGGAGGCGCTGGTTCTCCTGCTGCAGCGAGTGCAGCGACTTCAACATCTCCACAACTGAAAGAGAGCGCGTGAATGTCACAAGAAACTTTCAGTAATGGGTGATTTCCAGAGAGAAGAAAGGTTAGAGAAGGTGATCAAAATATATAAGTGATAACTAGCCAGTGTTTTTCTGGGGTCAGAATAGTACACAGTTGTGGATAAAACTCATCCACAAGTTTATTTTTACCAGGTGAGCCATGTGGGTAATATTCCACAGTGTTCATGCATAAGGCTTGCAAAACTGTGTTTTAGGCCATACAGATCTTTATATACACTGCTCAAAAAAATAAAGGGAACACTCAAATAACACATCCTAGATCTGAATGAATGAAATATTCTCATTGAATACTTTGTCCTGTACAAAGTTGAATGTGCTGACAACAAAATCATTGTTGATTGTCAATCAGTGTTGCTTCCTAAGTGGACAGTTTGATTTCACAGAAGTTTGATGTACTTGGAGTTATATTGTGTTGTTTGAGTGTTCCCTTTATTTTATATATACGTATATATATATATATATATATATATATATATATATATATATATATATATATATATATATATATATATATATATATATATATATATATATATATATAAATAAATAAATAAAAGAAGTCTAGGTTTTTTCTTTTAATCTTCACTTTACAATGACAGATTATATAGGGAGCTGCAGATATCCATCTGTATGTATTTATCCAACCAGACCTGCACCGTCTGCTTAGAAACAGTCATGCACGTCACTAAAAAAGATCCACATAAAACGTTGCCATCAGAGGCAAAACAAACTTTACTGAAGAGTGAAGCTTTTATGTGCTGAGTCAGACGTGTTTAGAAAATAAATGAGGAAGCTAGTTTGTGTTCTTTCTGGACCAACAAAATATCAAGGTTAAATTACAGAAACTCGTGTTTGGATAGAACATCTGTTGTTGTCATGAAAAACAGATACCAAAGCGATCAAAGCATAATTAGACAATATTGAGCTATGAACTATCCACTGCACAGAAATTGAGTTTTCAAGCATTGATAGTTGAAATCAGATCTTAACAAATAAAAACAAATTTTTCACACCGTTGGACAATAAATTGGGATGTTCCCATTTTAGGTCAGTAAGCAAAATTATTTAAATGTTAGGATAAAAAAAGGGACATTTTTATTATGTTCTTCAAAGTCAGAGGTTCACGTATACCAACATCACAATGTCATTAAACAATGTGGAATAACCCCAGATGATTATGTCAAGGCTTTGTAAGCTTCTTATAGGATAATTCACAACAATTGATCAGGAAAGATTTCAGGAAGAGAACCACAAGTCTGGTACAGTCCTTGGTTATAATCTCCGGACGCCTTTCGGTGCCATATTTGTCTCTTAAAACTATAATATGCAAGTAAAACCAGTATGGAAAAGTCCAGAGGCCATTTCTATTTAAGAGACAGACGGTTCTGATTCCCAAAGATGAATACTTGGTTTAAAATGTGTATGCCTGCTCTGACAGACAACTTTTTATAACCAAAGAAGCTAGAAACCAAAGTTGCAAAATTTCAAAAAGCAAAGAGGTAAAATGACCACCACCCATTTGAGGTCTATCACTCAAGGGAAACAAGCTTAGAAGCCACCTATGGTTTTCAGCTCTGAATCAGTTAGTCGTAAAGTGGTTCCTAAACTCAAAGGAGTGAATCAGCAGGATTGTTATACACATTGTTACCGCAATACACAAATCAACAAAACAAAGCATTATTTAAATTTAACCCATCGAGGCTGAGACCAAAATGAGACCACTACA
This sequence comes from Poeciliopsis gracilis, assembly GCA_911649635.1. Lineage (NCBI taxonomy): Eukaryota > Metazoa > Chordata > Actinopteri > Cyprinodontiformes > Poeciliidae > Poeciliopsis > Poeciliopsis gracilis. The sequence continues at coordinate 5,317,608 of CAJVRI010000370.1, read as the reverse complement.
GTCCTCTAACTACTCACTGTTGACCCCCATCTCTCCGTTTCCGTGTTTCTCCAACAGGAGCTCGATGTGGGAGCTTGCAGGGGGAACGTTCTCAGGACGGGCTCTGACTCCGGAGCCCAGTCCATCTCTCTGGTCAAACAGGAGAGGAAGACAGCTCATTGGAGACCTGCAGAGGGACGAGGACAAAACTGGTCACTCTGGGTTTGGGTTATCTTTCATTTTAACTCCAGCCTGTCACCTTATTAGTGATCCAGCTCTTATTTTCCAACGAGCAACAATGAGCAAACCGCAGTTAAAAAAAGCTTATATATCGGTTATATTTATTGTATAATCAATTCGGCCACGAAGTAAAATATTAAATTGTTAAATACAAAAAAGAACTAAAATATACATAAATATTTTATAAACTGTTCATTTAATAAAATAAGCTGGTTAAAAAAAATTAAAATAACTCTATAATTTGGGTAACCAATCAGATGCCAACAATAAAAAGTTTAAATAACTTCATATGGTCATGTAGCACATGTAATAACTAAAATAAATTGCTAAAAATATATTACTAGTAGTGGTCATTTCATATTTTCCAAAGTATGTAGTAAATTAGAAATCAATAAATTATCATCTATAGATGTATTCTTCTTATTTACAAATAAATGTATATTTTGGCCTGTAAAAAGTTATTTAATGACTAATTTATTTACTTTATTATCACATTTTTATGCCTTTTATGCTTCTTTGAACTAACCTTGAATACTTATGCATTTAAAAAAACTAAAATAAGCACAGACAAAAGAGCAAAGACGTACTGTGAGGAAAGACTCTCTCTCGGCGAGTTTCCCTGACACTGGAAGCGGCAGTCATCAATGTCGGACTCTGACAACCAGAACAGATAAATTACTAACACGACGACAGGTTGACTAAAACTTTGCTGTGTTTAAATTTTAATAATTAGATGCAGAGTTATTACCAGTGACATATAAGGGTACATTTGCAGGAGAAAATTAAATACGCTCATTGTCACCTGGCAATGAAGTCTGGCCTTGGCTCAGTAGTTGCGGCAGTGCCGAGGGTGTGGAGAGACAGCTGACGAAAGGCTGAGAGGAGTTCAGACTGTAGGAGGTGCTGGAGCTGGAATGGACCTGAGACACAGATCAATGTCAGACACACAGAAAGCCTCCGTTGGTACTAAAAACCCACATTGAGGCCAGGTGGTTCATATCTTTGTACTGGAGGAAAATGGATGTACCCTCAAATCGCATGTGGGTGAAGGAGATGGCACCTTTTGTTGTACTGGAATGACTCGCTTATACCGTCAGAGGAAAGGGAGTAAATTTTGAAGAAACGTTGACTAGGTTTGTGAGCATCATGAAGGAAATTAATTAAGGAAATGATTAGTGCTGGGTTTATTTTTTATTTCTGTAATGGGTGCTATTTATTTGCTTTCTATTCTTGTATTATTAAAATTTGTTTACTTTAGGTTGTCTAATGTAAATCTCATTGCTTACTTTATAATATAAAGAAAACCTATAAAAATAATGAAAAAAAAAAGAAATGGACGTCTGTGAAAAATTGATCTGGCTAAAACGAGATTTAAATTTCCAAAATGACACATAAAAGTTAAAAAAATGAGAAATTCTACTGATTTCGAAACAACATAGAAAATCCCAAAAACAACTGAGCAGAACTGCTTGTGAAACCAATGACGGATTCCTAAGCGTCTGTTTCACCAGGCATCCTTAATTCTCGGTTTTTATGATGTTGTTTGTTTGCTAATGTTCTCTGGTGCTGCATTTCCCAACCTCGGTCCTCAAGGCACCCTGACCTGCTTGTTTTAGATGTTCCCCTGCTTCGACACACCCAGTTCAGATGATTGCAATTCAGCAAAAGCCTGTTAATCAACCATCAATTGAAATCATATGTGCTTTGTGTGAAGCACTCCAGCAGACCTTTGAGGTCTTCACAGAACAGCTGCATGTATACAAAGATTAAATGAAATGTTGAATTTATTTACATATTTTCTAGCCATACTGATCACTCAGTGTTTTACACAGTATCCACATGCACACAATTATTTACTGATCTGTAGGAAACTTGGGGGCACATCAGCATATGCCATCAGGCAGCTGGAATCTGTTTTCTTTCAAGCTTGTGCAGCACTTTGATCAACTGAAGTTTTTCTTTACTGATTAGAAATGACGATGACTTGAGTTTCCTAACTGTGTCTGAATGAATTTCCTCTGACATACCTGCGTGTTTGAAACAGCACTGACAGACGGAAGAGAGAGTGAGGAGCCGTGAGATGAAAGCAGTCCTGAGGAGAGAGGGGTGCTACACATTGCTCCTCCCAGGGACAAGGAGGTGCTGCACACTCCTCCACTGAGGGAGAGAGGCGTGCTACAGACTCCGCCACCAAGCGTGAGAGGATCCTTGAGACTGGAGTAGATACCTGAGTGAGGATTGGAAAAAGGAATCAAATTCAAGAACCAAGGAGGGAAAAAACCCCCCAAGGGTTTTTACTTCTCTTGTGGCAAGTTGTGAAGTTCAAAAACACATAAGGCACCCAAGAGGCTGAGGCGGAAAGTAGGCCAGGAAATGTGCAGCTCACACAGCAAACCATATCTAGGACAATATCTCTGCCTCACACAGATTCAACAGCACTATGAGGCAGATTTACAAAATATAAAAGCAGTGTCACAAAGCTAAATCTGTTGATCCTGGATGGCTTTTTACTTCCTCTGTACCTCAGGTCATGATTCTCAGATTAGCTAATGGGGGTAATGGAAATATTTCAACAATTTAGAGTCAAGCTTGAAAATGAATACAGCAGAGTTCAAACAAATAGCAACGCGCACACACACACACACACACACACACACACACACACACACACACACACACACACACACACACACACACACACACACACACACACAGGATGTTAGAGGGCTACCACACACGCCCACCCACTCAGACTCACCGGAGCCGAGCAAAGAGTTGCTGCGACCTGCAGAAAAACTCCTAGCAGAAGAGGAAGAAGAGATTGTAGAGGAGGAGGAGGAGGTGGGAGGCAGTGTGGAAGGGAAAGCAGGGTGGGACGATGATGATGGGCTCTGGTAGAGAGAGGAACTCAAGGCTGGGGGTGGTGGTGCTGGTGCATCTGCATGGTGGTGGTGATGGTCCTCATCCCTCCGCTCTCGGTTCTTGCTCCCACGCGGGCGCCCCGGGCCGTGGCGGCTCTTCTTGTTGCTATGGTGCCTCCGTTCTCGGGGCAGCGGCGGGGGCGCGATCTTGTCCTTCAGGCTGGCGTCCTCCAGGACGGGAGGCGTGCTGACCTGAGACGGCTTTGAGAGGGATTTGGAGGGCTTGTAGTCGCTCGAGGAGGAAATTTTGCGGATTTTGCAGGTGCTGCCCAACCCTGAAGAGGAAGTGATGCGCATGATGGAGCCAAAGGTGGAGATGGTGACTTTGTTCTCAAAGGGGCTCGAGTTGCTCTCCGTCCGCTCGTGGCTTTGAGACCCTGCCAGGGGGCAATCAGCCGGGGTCAATGCGGGGGGCTTTTGGTATTTACAGTCTTCCTCTTCTTCTTCCTCTTCCTCCTCTTCATCTTTATCATCTTTCTCTTCCTCTTCTTCCTCCTCCTCCTCCTGCACTGCAGACCTCCTGTGGCGCTCCTTGCGTCTCTCTCCGTTGTGGTCGTCGCCTCCGCGGTCGTGCTCGCGCTCCAAGCGAGAGGAAGATGAGAACTGATGGAAATCCTGAGTGGCTGACAGGGATCCGCCTGCAGGAGACAGAAAAACAGTCAGACACAAACACTCGAAACAACTCTTTACCGTGATGGAAATGCTGCAGGCAGTACCGGTGTTGAACGGGCTGGAGGAGCAGGAGGAGGAGGAGCAGCTTTTTCCGGTGCTCCCAGTCTTCTTACTCCGGTGACCGTGACTGTGGGAGCTCAGCTTCTTCGGCTTCCCTTCACCATCTTTGCTGCTATGATGTGTTGAAGATATCTATCCATGCACATCCAAAACAACAGAAGAATGTTTAACGTGTTTTATGAATAATTGCTATCTTTAATAATATTCCACCTCAGATCATGCTCAATTCAGTGTACTTTCAATGCATTAACTGTAGTTTTTGCTTTAGGAGTAAACACATATATTTTTGTAAACCAGTTAATGCGTTTATGCAACTATATAAATCAACAAAAAAACGTTCAAAATGTCATTATACAACGGTAATGTGATGCTACTGCATTTTTACCAAAGTATGTCAAAAAACACTGACGGAAGAAATTGTGTCAACTTGCAGCTAAATTGCATCATGTCTCCTTTAATATTTGGTACTAATGTGACCAGCGTGTCTTAAGATAGTCTGTGGTTTGGTTGGTTGTACCTTTTCTATACTGCTTGTTGTTATGGAGGAGCTCAGGTTCTCTGAAGATTTCTTGTGACGCTCTTTCTGACGAATCTTGTCTTTATGACTCTAAAACACACACAAACATACACACACAGTGTGGAATGGTCAGCATGTGTACAAAACAAACGAGAGATGCATATTTCTTTCATTTTACCTCCCTGTAAATTCAGCATTCAGTTGAAAATAAATTTCCTCCCATTTAAAGTTCTTCGATACCAAACTCAACTATATATTTCATCTTGGAAATATTTTCTAGCACTTTGATTTCAAATTTTAGATTTATTTCTGTAAAAGGAAAGCATTTCTCTCCACTGATCAGGCTCTACATAAACTGATCGAACACATTCCTAGATAGAGGAATGACCTCACTGGCCTCCCTATTTTTATAGCAAAGGTTTCACTTTAGTTGTTTCAATCCATCTCTGTCCTTTACAGAGATTAGAGAAAAACAAATTTACTTTATACTGATGAGAGAGATGTTGTTAGAGGTTAGTAAATACCAAGTTACTCAAACTAAATCAGACCAAAAAGTTGTTTACCTTCCTCTGTTTATGGTGGTGATGTTTTTCCTGCGATGGAGAACTGGAGTGCCCCCTCGGATGACTGAAGGAGCTACTAGCATTTTCACTTGAGCGCAACTTCTTTTGCTGTAAAAAAAAAAAACAAAGAAAAAGAAAAATCAGCTTTTCATTTATTGCATATATTAAAAAAAAAAAAAAAAAAAAACCCACCAAAATCTCTCCGAAAATTACGCTAAATCTAGAAAAGATGATTTTCTTTGTACCATTTTGTTGTAGTGATGCTTGCAGTAACCACAGTATTTAACGTTGTCAGCTTCTGGGCCTTCCTCCTCACACAGCAGACCAGCCATCTGAGCACTGAGCAAAGTAAAGCACAGGGTCATACATCAGAGTCAAGCTTCTACACAAACCAGACAACACAGATGAACCTGAGAGATCAATCATGACCGAATGAGTTCAAGTTTATTCCGGATTTCTTCACAACCTCGTCAACATTTGGTCTTTATATTGAGAACATTCAGTTGCATTCAAAACACGACAAGATAAATGCACGTGACCATCATTCATTTCAATAACATGTAATGTTGATGCCGATGTTTGAGTTAAATATGCATGTTCGACGATCTTCAAGATTGAAATTTAGACAAGGTTTTGCTTCGCTTCAGGCTGCATACTGAGATCTGGCTGCACTATGTGGCTAGAGAAGAATCTGCAGAGTCCATGCAACAAGATCTGGACTATAAGTTATGTCAAAGGTATCAAGAGATGCCTAAAATAAAGCCAGAGAAACAAAAAGGTGTGAGGAGCTATTTCAAAGAAGACCATTTTCCACAGAAGACTGTTAATTCACCCTGCTACTTACAAACGGAGTGAAAGGTAAGCAGGTAACACGAAGACTGAACATAGCATAGAGAAACTGTTATATACTATGCACAGGGCATACTGACAATCTTTTGGAAATTTTATAGTAAGAATATACAGTCTCTTTTTATTAGTAAACATAAAAAAAAAAATGTGGCTTGGAGGTAGTAATGCTGACCAACAAATTCAAGACAGTAATGCCGTCTGTCGTTATTTTCTATGTCTTAGAACTTCAGTAAAGCCCAATTTTAAAGTGACTGCTCTCTCACACAGATACAAATGGAAAAAATAAATACATTTTTCAAAATATATTCAAAGGCAGAGGCAATATTATACCTAGTTTTGACCCAAAAGCTAATGTTAACTTACTAAATGAAGTAAGTAAATGTTAAACAACAAGCTAGCTTAAGACAAACATGATAACAGCATTTCTTTTTCCCAGAACACACCAGTCTTATCGGTTTTGACTGTTAGAACAGCTGTACTACTAATTTTGTTGTACAGTTTACAGCACAATGACAATAAATCAAATCTACCTAGTAGCATTTTAGTTAAAATGAGCTTATAAGCTAATTAGGACTGAAAAACTAAAGCCAACTTACTGAATGTGCACTTATAGTTCACTCCAAGTAGGAAAGATTTTGTTTTCCTTTTTTTATTATTCTGTGTAATTCATAACCAACAGGTCACATGGGCATATACGCATTTGTGTGTTCCTGCAAAGCATTGCGTGCGTTGAGCCTCTTGCGGGCCAGATGCTTTTTACTTGTATGCCATGAGCTTCGTGTGCCGTATTAGTATGGGTCAGGAACTGACCGCCAGGTGTGTGGTGCAACATTGCTGTTTCTGTGTGCCATGTACATTGTGTGTATGTGTATTTGTGTGGGCCAGGTGCTCCGTTTTTGTGTGCCACAAATATAACGCGTGTCGGGGATGTGGTTGTGTTCATGTGGGTCAGGTGCGGTGATGGTTCAAATAATATCCTGCAGGCATCCCTGGCCTCTCATAAACTTCCGTAGTCTCTCTCTCGTCGTCAATCTCAATAACACTGCAGTCATCTTGAAGTTGTGTTGTCCTCTTCCTCATGCAGCAGACCAGTCTTTTGAAACCCGTTCATAGAAAGCCGTATATCAGCTGCGTCACAGTGGTCAAAGCATGTGAAAAAAGTAGTGGCTTATCAACCATTAATTATGGTGTGCTGTACAACTCTTTGTGTCTGTGAAAGGTGCTTTGTAGATAAACTATTTAATTTACACAAACAAATGCAAACTTTGAATTTCCGAAGATGCAAACAGAAAGCTCTCCAACCTCATCCCTTTTTTATCTTTTTAAAATTGATTTAACTATTTCAAAGCAGATCTTCAATCTAGACACACACACAAAAAAAAACAAAATAACAAAAAAAAACAAAAAACAACAAACCGATTCTATTTACTCATCAAGAAAACTTGTCATCAGCTGAAATAGTCATCTGTAGATCAGAGGTCCGTCAGAGCTTCGCTGAACATAAAATGGATACAAGTTCCCCCGATTGTTGCATTTCTAGGTTTCATCACTGAATTTAAAGCCATGGAGAAATGACAGTTCAAATCAAATACAGGCGTAGAGCAGATAGCCAGAGTCTTTTCTGAAATGGAAAATAATGTTAAACTTTGTACTTTATTAAATTTAAGGCCATCCAATTAAGTCCTCAGTTAACATTAATTGAACACACTGCAAGCAATTAAGCTACAAGACAAATACAGAAAGTATTCAAAAGGATGAATGCGGTACACACAAATACGCAGATATATTTTAAAACAGCGCATTTGCTTACACCTTTTGCCATTTCCTTTCATAGAACCCCACCACATGCCGAACATCAAACACAAATATGATGACACTGCTCATCACTCACCAGGTAACGTGAAAAGCTTGTCTGCAGCCCTGCCTGTTGCAGGTCATGCAGGCTCCACAGGCCGCCTTGCTCTCCCTTCCGTGGTCCTCACAGATGTAACACGTCTGGACAGCAGAGGACAACAAGGAAAGACAGAAATATGATTCATAATTCACAGCATGTGCATTGTTTATACCAATGTGACCAGAGCAAACACATAAAAGGGAGTTACACAAAATAAAAGATTAAAGTGCTAATGTAGATGATTAGGATGTTTGGCAGATGAGGGTTTTAAAACAAAATTGTTTCTTCAGGGTTTGATACAGCAGAACTGTTCACCAGATGTTTAGGGAAATTGGATCGTCTGTCATCACCTCTAAATATTTTTGGTGCTCACATCCACACAATGAATCCATAAAGATAACAATTCCTTTCGCTGTCTAACATCTAGACCGAACGTTTTCTGTTTGGGTCATTGAAGAGTACCAAGAAGATTTCTTTTTGTTAAATGCCAAACCTCAACGTTCTTCAGACGAAAATGTTTACATTTGTATCCCTAGTATTTTGGTAGTATGGATTTTTAAACTTTATGGATTGGTAGATGCTTAGGATACCTTTTGACAAGCCTCCCCTGGTAGTGTAAAGAAACTTCAAAAGAACAGGTGTAACTAAGTCTTTTCAGCTCTGCCCACAAAATTTTTTATGGGACTGATATCTGGGCTGTGTTATGATCACCCTAAAACATTGATTCTGTTGTCCTTAAAGGGGCAGTATTGTGTATTTTCCAGGCACATAGTGCCATTTTTATAGCACTATCAAGTTAGCTTTGGTAGTAATAAAAATCCTGTAAATATATACAACAAAACATTTTACAACATAAATGGGCATCTTGAAATTGGACCTTTAATTATACCATTTACAACCATCTTGAGGACTGCTGGACTACAAAGTAGTTCATATGATAAGCTCAGCAGACTTGCAGTTCCATCAGTTGTTTGCTAATTGTTGCTGATGCTAGTCTGGAGGATCTGAATGGGAGAGACATGCATACTCTTATTTACTGAATATGACCCAACTTTTCCTTTATGTAAAATTCTGACTTCAATTTAATTTCTCCTTCATAATCCCTAAAGCTATTTCAGTAAACCCAAGTGACCAAACATGGGGAATGTTTAGTCTGATGTTATGCCACGGAGGGAGGATAAAGAAAGGTTATGTATCTTTCCAAACATTACATGTAAGTGTCTGGTTTCAACTGTACATGTGGGCCTACACAAGGTGAAATGAGCAAGCTTTGTATTTGTCCGTCAGCGTTCCTTTAGCAAGCAGGGCAGGCTGGCAGGGGGCAGGAGAGGCCTAGCAACAGGTGCGAGACAAAGGAACAGCAGGCTCTTCACCTTTTTCACTCCAGCCGTCTCCGTTTGCTCTTTCTCTCCCTTTTCCCTCCATTCCCCACATCCCACAGAGCTCTCTGTTTCGCTCTCAGAGGATGACGCTCATGCAGTGAAAAGCCGGAGACACAGCCACACCGAGCATGTAAAGGGAAGAGTGGCTTCTCAAGTTTTTGCTGTCCATTGTGAGGCTGTCTAGGAATGCAGGCTGCAAAAAATCTGGATGAATGGCTCTGACAGGGCAAAGCTGCATACAATTTACTGTAGCTGACAGTAATATGAAACCAGGCCCCCAAACACTCACACATGTGTATTTTTATGTAGGCATGCACACACACACATCAAAGGCACTGGATTTCCAAAATGATCCTAAGATTTCCTTTTAGGAGAGCTTATCTGATAGGATACATGTTGTAGATGAACTGCCGCCCAAAAGTCTTGATTCACCCATTTGCTGTCCAAAGACCCAGCCTTTCATGCAATCTGGTAAAATAATCTTTAAAAAAATGTATCCGGTCCTCATAAAGGTTCCCCCCTTAAACCTTTTACTGCAGGCATCATTGTAAATTAAGGATTGAAAAGTAAAATGTTTCTATGTATATGTTTTTTTTTCAGTAATGGTATCAAAACCCCTGCAATTTACTGTCATACTATTAATGCTTGAGTTTCACCAACTAATTTCTACTGCTGTGTGTAGCATAGGGTATTGAAATGCTGGCCCCTCCCCACCTGTTGCTACACTCTGCTGGTCGTCTGACTAAAGAAAGCTTGCTACGCTGTTTGGAAATGTGGCTTATAAAAAAAAAAAAAAAAAAAAATCCCAATTATGATTTGGAAACTTAAGCAGTATTTCTATTGAGGTATTATTGTTTTAAAACTATTGCTTATAGCCGCAGCTTGTGTTTTACACAACTGACGACAGATTAGCAATCAAAGCAGGGATTTCAGCTAAGCAGCAGAAATGTAATTAATCTAAAGATATTAGAATCAATTATTTTTTTCACCATCAGGAAATAAACATTAGATTTGCATTAGTGCAGCAAAACTAAGAATTCACATAATTTCTAGTCCATCAACAAACATGAGCCTCAATGCAGTTTCTGAGTTTAATAAACTGTTTATATTTTTACTAATATTTTAACTACCGTATTTTCTGGACTATAAGTCACAGTTTTTTTTTCATAGTTTGGCCAGGGGTTCGACTTATAGCCCGGAAAATACGGTACTTACCTCAAATATTACAACATAACTTAAACAAAACAAGCAATTCTTTTTATTTTTGAAACTGTATTTAGTTTTTAGTTATTGGTCTTTAATGTATGTGTGCGTCACTTAGTGTGCTCCATCAGTTTGCTAATAAACTTCCCTACTAAGGAACAAATAAATTACTACATCCCATTAAAATCCAGCAAACGTATAGGGAAACCTGCTTCATGAATCAAAAACAAAACCACCTAAATCCCCTTTTTTCCCCCCCAGTATTATGTGTTATAGTCTTAGGAGGAAAAAATACTGTCCACAAAATCTGAAACTGCAGGTCAGCTTTCAAAGAAAACTGAGATTAAAAAACTGACAGGAAAAGCCTGGCTGGTGGAGCTTGGTTTTAAATTAAGGCAGTTATATTGTGTTATATTTATCAAAAATGTTTGCGTTGATGAAATTGAACCAAAGTATTTTAACTCAAGTTTATCAGAACGGTCCACCATCAGCCAAGCTGTAAACATGCTGTTTAAGGGGCACAGGAGAAGCAACAAGTGACACCAAGTTAAATCTAATGAATAGAGGAATTTTTTTATGGTAAATGTGCATCTTTGTTTCACGCTACTCCAGCCTACATCTGCTTCAACTGGAAATCTTCCAGAGTTCCCAGAACAACAGTCACTGTGACCTCGACACACTCAGCTTCGGGCTTTTACAGGATGTGTAGGTGGGAACAAAGCAAACAAGTATGAAGAAAAAAAAAAAAAAATTCAATATTTTGTGTGTATTGTACTGTTTTCCAACATTTCACTGCATAAATGTGTGGGGCAACAATTATGTGACCAACATCAAATTTTGTTTTTCAAAAAGAAAAATTCTACATAATGTAGATTCAAGAGAGCAGTCTGTTCATTAACTCACTTACATTTACATAAAAAAATAGTAGTGAGAGAGTTATCGAACAATAAATTGGCACCAAACGTTTGTGCAACAACATCCAATGAAAGTGATTTAAAACATTTATATCTCCATAAAATCGAAGCAGAATACGAAAGAAATTTGTTTGAAAACAAAATCATTCCAACTTCATGTGCCACCGCATATATTAAATATTTACCGTTTACTCCACTGTCTTGGAATATGAGAAGGGCAGATTACATAAGACACACTTCTTCCTGCTTCAGATTTGATCCGAATTTGAATCTGTGACCTGAATACTGTGACACGTATATTGAAATAAAATCACCAACATAAAAGTGGAGACATCATAAAATGACATAAAGCTGAAATTAGCCTCTCATTCCTCAGTGTTGCCATTTCAGTGCTTTTCTTGCCTTTGAACCAAATCATATCAACTCCATTTCAAGACTCCAAATCTGAACGAATTATTCTACATTTAACACATTCAAAACACAGTATTTTGTTTGACAAAATCTCCAAAAATAAGATTGTTCTGGAAAGGACAACAGCATATTTTCACTTTCTAACTCAGCTAAACTCTCCTTCTGAGCAGAAACAGGTATGCCTGGTCAGCAGATAGATACATTGTTTTAATGTTCAATATTATTGTTTTTATTCCTGTAGCTACGTTACATCACTGTTTTATTAAGTCTCACCAACTCTGAACCACTAATGCTCATTCTAAAGGTTCAGAGTTTGTCACCCTGTGGTTTTGTGACTGTGCAGTGGTACCAAAACTCTCCTGACAGTCAATAACAGCCTTTTAATTTTTTTGTTCTCGTTTAGTTTTTCTTTGGTGCCAAGAAGGTTTTAGATATTGTGACCAACACCTAGATATTCTTTGCTTGACCCAATTTATCTCTTCCTTTGTCAAAGCTCCTTCTTTTCAACTACAACACATTGTCATCATCACCGTGTCATGATAAAACCAAGCTGTATGACTTTCTAATCTCTGGCCTCCATAAAACTATGTTTTGCTTTACCCTGTTTGAGAGAAATATGCGGCTGCTGCAACATCTAGGGATTTGTAAATAAGTGTTGATAAGTAAGCCAGTGAATAAAAAATATGAAAAAAAAAAAAAGTTAGTAAGTTAAAATTGGTCAGTAAGCAGTAGAACAGATATGCTGTAATTTATTTTATTCTGGTTTATAGGCACAGAGAATGTTGCACAATTATCTGGAGTGTAAGACAGCTCTGCAATTCAGGCATTTTAGACAATCATAGTTAATTATAAAATCTTTAATCTGTGCATCTCTGAACAACAAAGTAAAAAGGAGCTTGCTTCTTCAGTCAACTCATCCTGCAAGAGCATAAAGATTTATTTGATTGCAAAAAGTGAATTACTTGGTTTTGGGAACCGTCTCTCTAACACTTGTTCAGTTTATACGAGTCTCCTGCAAAAACAAACGTGTATTATTCCAAGAAATTTTACTCCCAGTTTCTGCACAAAAATGTGCTCCTTTGATTGTTTTTAGTAGGTCACTTTCTCTTTTTTTGAAGGAAAACCCCCTCTTGCAAAATGTGAAACATGCATAGCAGATTAAAGATGGCACAGCACACTGACTGTAATCTCAGGGATTAACCAGTATATCCTAACATTCAGATTCCAGATAAAGCTCTGCTCTCTAATGCAGCACCAATGCAGGTTTTCCACTTAGATCTGCATGTTTTGTACCTTGAGGTATCTCTCATGTGGGACATACTGCAGGATGATGGGCTCCATGGTGAGAACGTTGGCAAACTGCACCTCAGGGATGTAGAGCGCGCACACAACGTGGGCCCAGCCTGAGCAGCAGAGAGATTAGAGGAAGATGACAAGGCTCTTTACGGAGCACTTTAATCTGTTTCAGGCGCACTGATGTAGATCTCAGAGAAACATCAGGAGAATTAAGGTGGACAGAGACTTACCGCCACTGTCTGTCCTTTTAAGGGCTCCATCCTTGTGGGGACACAGATCGCATCTCTGAGGCAAAAGAGGAGACAGCAGAGCTCATTGTGAGTGGAAAATCAGTCATTGCAGACGAAATGGGAAGAGTGAGACATGTTGGCATACTCACTACTCGTGCTGCTCGTTCCTGTGACTCACACTTCCTACAGAACCACGGGCCGGTGGGAACCTGGACAATGCCGTAGCACGCTGGGACAAACACACAAACAAACCAAGTGATTGCTATTTTTCTGTTTTGTTTTGGGGTTTTTATATGCCCTTAAAGAAATGCTTAAAAAATGCTTCCTAATCATAATATAATTTGATGTATAAAATAGTATTTGTTCAAAGACTTGGGGACAATCTTTATCTGAATTTTGACACAACCAGTATTGGCTTCACAGTATCTGGAAAATATGATGTTTCACATTTAAGTAACAAAAAAGAAAGTACCTAAATGACAAAAAAAAATTTCTGTGGAGAAGTTGGAGATGGGGTTGAGCGACATTGTCTAAAAATAAAATCTCAGATTTATTCTTACCAAATCTGATTTTAATCTATTTTTTTCTTGCTTAGTTCTCTCAGAAATAAATTATAAATGACAAGAAAATATGTCAAAAACTTGCTTAACCCCTAGTGGGAGTTGACCTGAATTTAAAGTCCAAAAAAAAAAAAAGAAAAGAAACGTTCACCACCATGAGGGCTGCACAATAGTGTTTTAGCATCTCTATCATCAAAATGACCTTCAGGTGTCAACATAAAAGTGAGTGAAAATTTATTCAACTGGCTGGCAATCAAACTTCATATTCTTCGACATATTAAATGTTATTATTATGATATTGCATAAACTCCCACTGCAATGATGATTGTAATTCAGGATTCTGTGCAGCTTTTGTAGAGCTCACAAAGATATATTTCTACTTGATTTTTAAAAGGAAATGATAAATTATACATTTGTTTAAAATCAAACCAGAAATCTTAACAGATTTTGATTGCTGCTTTTGTATGATAGTTGAGATTACGTTTTGCACTGACCCACAGAAACACCAACAAAACCTCAAAATTACTCAAAATATCTGTAACAGTTTGACCAATGAATGAAATGTAAAAATGTCAGCATTTATTACTATAAACCCCTTAAGCTGTGTAAAAAAAAAATAAATAATGTACTGACGATGGCTAATTGATTTTACAGAATGTTGTTTGGCACATCAAGAAGTGAATTTATGAATCTTGGGAAATTACAAGATGCAAGAATGTAAAAAAAGAAAGAGAAAAAAAAAGCTACTTCCACATAATTTAAAAAGAAATACCTTATTGTATTTAAAACAATTTCTATTTTGTTGCTTCATAACTTTTCTGTGTTAGTCTTTACAGAGTTTATCCACAGTAGAAGACATGTTTGTTCTTCCTACAGGATGCAGTTTGGTTTTAATAATCCTCATAAACATCTCATTCATATTTATAGGGCGCTTTCATCTCAGCCATAAACTATAAAGCTATTTCAGCCTTTAACTCATCCCATCATAAAACCTAAGCACTTCTTGGTCACTTCAGAGACAAAACTCCATTTATCTCATGGTGCCTTGCAAAGTATTCACGCTGTCATTTGGCAGCCATAATCTTCAGTGTTATTATTGTAATTTGTGTTATAGAACAGAAAGAAGTCTATGATCTTGGGTTGGATGCATTTTTATTTTCCATTCGAAAATAAAATCTGGAAAAAGTGGAGCACATTTGCATTCAAATCTGACTGAAACAACATTTTGCAGGACTCCTATTACAAACCCCACCTTCCAGTCAGCAGGATTATGACACCCAACAGAAATACAGTAATTAGAGCAGGTAAACAAAAGCATATTGCTGTATTAGAGCCCAATCTATGGCAAGACCTGAAAAATGGATGTTCACAGACTATTTTTCTAAACCTGACCAAGTCTCAGTTCTGTTCCTGTATGTAGTTGTCCTATCTGAGCTGTGGATATCTAAAGCTCCTCCAGAGTAACCATGGGCCTCTTGGCTCCTCCCCTGATCATCATCTCCTTACAACCAGATGAGTCTGATAGTTTATGTGAATCCTCATGAAACTGGTACATTTTTGTGCATTGCACAATGTGTTCAAAAACTCGACATTTGCAGTTTTAACTTGTCTGCTATGTTCTTTGGGCTCAGTATTGTTCATTAACTGAGGCCTTCAAACAACGGCTAGTCACACTTGAATGTAAAAAAATACAAAAAAAAAAAAAAAAAAAAAATCCACCATGCATGCATTTCTTTTCTACAACTTCCTAATTCTGCACAACGTTGTGTTGGTCTGTCCCAACGTTTGTTGTTGAAACGTGAAGGATGAGGTAGAAGTTGAAGAAGTTGCTACTTTTGCCAGGCACTGTAAATAATAAACGCCGTAGAATCAAGTCTGATGATTTATTACATGGATGTGTGGTCCTGGGAGTTAGCTGCGTCCAATTCTACTTGGTAAATAAAACAAAGCAAGTGTCCGAGCCGGCGGGCCTCACGGTGAAAACTGGCTGGGTGTCACGGACCCGAACGGGCCGGGCGGCCACACACGGACCGGTTCATGGAGGCACCATCCTTCCTTGATGTCAGCAAGCCTGCCTGGCCCTGAGCGTTCACAACAAACAGCACGCCTGCCTGCTACCCTGTCTACCCCTCCCACACGCTCGCAGCACGCACGTACACAGAGCGAGCCAGCCTCAGAGACCTGCCGTCCTCTGAGCGCCGCTGGCTGCGTCCAGCCGCCGGGCTCCCGCGAGCGCAGCTGCCCGCTAATTATGAGCTAACGGCGGCTAAATGTTACCTTGGTGAACGGCGACGCTGCAGCCGTGTCCATCACAGTACACCAGCGGGTTCTCAGCCCAGCCTCGCTCGTCTGAACACACGCAGCAGCCTCCGACCATTTCCCGCATGCTTCTCCCATATGAAGAAATAAATTTCTCCTCCCGAGTAACGGCCCAGACCTCGGCCAGGCCTGTCAGGTGGACATCCGGCACTTTAACGCTGTACCGGGCATAGTCATCTGCCGCGTCGGGCGCAGGGGTTTGTTTTTGCCGCAGCAGTGAAACCAAATCTCGGCGTGTAAAAAATTGCGCTGCTTCGCAGCTTCTACGTTTTCACCGTGATGTCCTCCTCCCGTCCTCAGAACAGATGCAGTGCGCATGCTCACAATTTGTCCTGCAACGGCATCAACTTGGGATCTGAATCAATTTTGTGTCTTGACATTTTAAGCTCATAGCCCTGCATGTCTTTCAACGAGAAAAAAATCATACACTTCATCCATCGCTCAATTTCTCTGTTAAAATAATTGAGTTCAAGCAGCAAAAACCGTGGACTGCTCTGTTTTTATTATAGACTGTGAAGAAACAACAGCGCCATCTGCTGGACTTTGTAAGAATGCAATTGCAAGATATTTCTCTAGTATTTCACCATTTAACCTGAAACTACCCTGGCTTCCATGTATTTCCATGTAATAACGTGGAAAGTAACTCTATTCATAATTATATTATACCATGGTATAGTTTGTAGCTTATTATTTTATGCTCAAACAAACCGTGGGCCATTTTCTTAAAACGATGTCTGTAAATTTGGAATATTACTGGAGCAATCAAACCACATTTTCGTACCAAAAATAGGAGTAAATTTTTTGAGATGTTGATTGTCAAAGCACCTAACATCTAAAAAATCTCCAACATGGTCAGAATGGCAGACAGTGGCAACAATATGAAAAGATGAGGCTGAAATAATAAGCACACCACTCCAAAAAACCATAACATTTTTTTTTTTTTTTTTTAATATATTTTTTATTCTGCTCTGGAATTTGTCTTTCCAGACAAATTCCGTCTGGATGGTTAAGATTCACTGCTAAAATCTCAAATTCATTACCAATAAAACACATTTACCAGGTGTTGCAGCAGACAATAATGAGACACTTTGAATCAACTATAAATGCCTTTTGTAAACAAAATATTTTTATTGACATATATTTATCTTTGTCACATCTTCTATAACTGAAATATATAACCAGCGAATACCATTTTTTTTTTCTTTTGGCCCTTAAGGGCTTCCATGGGAAAACAATAGACACAAGCATCCCTAGTAAAATTGCATTCTTCTTCACTTTATAATAATCTCCTTTTAATTATTTGGAAAGGTATTGCACTTCAGAAGAAAATAATGAGTTGTTTGAATACAACTCATTGCACAAAAAACTTGTATTCAACTTTGGCTCTACAGCAGCAAGAGCTGAGATGTTTTTATTGGTTGTCACAAAAAAGTGTAGAAAGCCTCACTTATTTGAATTAGATTCTTGGAATAATAACCAGAAATAAAAAAGGAAAAAAAACAAAACAAAAAACATTCTCATCATTGTTCATCTCAAAATTCTCACTTCGGTTTGAATCTCACAAAATCTTTCACATGCAAAAAATGTATTTAAAATGATCAACATTTTCCTTAATGTTTTTTTTTTTTTAATGCATAACATGCAGGCATGTACTCTGCTGATTGCTTGTAGTGGTTTGTCTGATTACTGAGCACAAAAACTGACCAAGGGTTTTCCAACTTGAAACTAGAACATGGTCAGTTTGGGTCTGATGGAACTCGGTATAAATAATCATAGGCACGTTTTTCACTTCATTGTCCGTATGCTTTAATTTGCACGTGAGGTTTCTCGAACTACTCGTTCCTTCTGGTTTCGGTAGCAAAGGGTAATGAGCCTAAACTACTTGCATTCTCACCCGTTTCAACCAGCCAGCTCTATATCACAGATAATTTGTTCCATCTTTGCTCTTCTGAGTATCTTGTGTGAGTCCCAGGTGTCAGTCAGTAGATGTCACTAAAAACCCGACATCTTCTGATGAGGTATGGACTCCAATTTCTAAACCCTGGATTTTCTGTTTGGAATGGGACTTTTTGGCATAAGCAGATCCCTTCAATACTCAATAATACGTTACATCATTAAAAATGCCACTCACACTTCCAAGAACCGGCATTACACTGGCTTTAGTAAGAGTTTATTTACTCAGCATCATATACCGTTACCCAGAAGACGAATGCCTTGAATTCGTCGTCTTGTACTTGGGAAAAGAGAAGCAGCAAAGCTGTGCTGTTGTAATGAATGACTTTGCTTTTTAACTCGACATATCGAATTGAAGCTGTGAAGACAGTTTGGCCTCACAAGTGTCACTTCTCTTCAAACCCAAACAGAGAAAGGGGAACTGGCTCTGATAGAGAGGACAGATAGTGAGGCAGCAGCTGGAAGAAGCAAACACCCTCTTCTGGTCTTAAAGCCAGCAAGGCGTGAACGAGTTCCTGCACTGCCATGTGGGCGAAGCGCATCCACACGCACGCGCAGTCCGACGCACGGCCATGATGAAGTAGTTCTGCGGCTTGTCAATTTTTTTTTGTGTGTCTGTGTTCACCAAAACTTCCCCACTGCACATTTTGGTTGTCAGCGGAAGTTTTCAAAAGTGTGTCATGTTGAAAATTCCCACAAAACCCTCATTTTTAAAAACATTTTTTTTTGTCCTGCACACAGATAAATATCCCATATCTAGAGTTTTACTGGCATGATGGTGGCGTCATGCTGTGGTTATTACTGTTACTATCCATTCTGTGAGTGAGGCAAGAATGAGAAGGAAAGAGAAACTGCTGACTGAAATTAATTTGTGTACTTTCTCTCGTCCTTTTCTAACTGAATAATGAGTTAGCCATTATTCATTTAGACCGAGACTCCTCAGAACGTCGTCCTGAGATCGTGACGACCTGAAGAGACCTCTGATGTGAAATACAACCAGTTTCTCATCTTAGAAATAGTCAAGTGTAAGATCCGACACCTGTCAGGCATCAGTGGGATGATCCAGGAACTCATTTACATTGAAGGCACTAGAATAGTTTCCCTTATCTTGCTGCAACAAAATGATTCTATTCTGCGCTTCGAGCAGTAAAACTGAGGCTTTTCTACCTCGTGGGAACGCTAAATGAATATATTATTCTGGAGAGAGAAACCAGCACATGGTGCAGAGTGGTGTCCTTTGAAGCCGTGAACTGCAGATCTCTGAAAACCACAGCCTTAAAAAAAGAGACATGTGACCTTCGAGATAATAGGATGGGTTTTTTTTTTTGTTTTGTTTTTTTTTATTTTGCAGTCAGAATTGGCAAACTCGAACATCTCTAAACACTCTGCAGCTTGTGTGTGATGACAGAACTGCTCTTTTATTATTTTTTTTTACATCTTTATACAGACAAAATAAAAACAGTAGGTACACCATAAATACAGTATTTTGTGCTCCTTTGTGTGAGTGGAAACACGTGGCTTTATGCGAACAGACAACCCCGTTACGTACAAATATATGCATGCTGAGGAGTAGAAATACTCCCGCCATAACTCTTTACAGGCCATCTTTTCAGATGGGTGACTAAGAACAGCCGTCACACACCCACGACATCTATACTCACACACACTAACAAACGCCAAGGACAGACAGAGCCGCTACTTTATGCTTTCATTTCTAATACTACCAGCTACTTATATGACTAAATCGCTGTCTGTCTCCATGGTGGTGACTGTTTGTGTGCATGAATGCAGTCTACTTGAGTTCTAGGCGGTGCTCGCCGCGGGCTATGTGGGAGGAGAACTCGTAACGGTCCCGGCTGCGGTGGCCACAAACGTTGCATTCGAGCGGATCGCGGAAGCCGTGGCATCCCATGTGGATGGTGAACATGACATAGTCCAGGAAGAGCACCCTGCAGTGGCCGCAGGGGTACACCGCTCCGGGCGGCGCCCCGGAATCTCCGTCCACCCGCATGACCCGCAAGGCCTCGAGGGGCGTCAGTGGAATGGGCTGGCTGTGTGGGTGTGGGACGCCGTTCTGGTGATTGATCCCCCCCAGCAGGTGACCCAAGCTGTACATGACGGGCTGGGTCATCTGGGAGGTGTCGTTGTGGAAGGAGTCCATGCCGAGGGGCAGCTGCGCTCCGTGGGGGAGGCCCAGAAGAGGCATCTTGTGGCCGTTGGTGAGGCTGATCGGGTTGATATCGGTGCGGTTTAACGGGATGGGGTATGGTCTGTGAGTAGGAGGTGGGTCGCCGTCTGGGCCTGCAAGGACTGTCTGCAGCTGGCCCTCTGGCCCAGGTGAGCCTGGCGGAGGTTCCTTTATGTCAGCTCGGTGGAGCAGCTCCCTGTTAAAGCTCAGGTCCAGGCAGACCCCATTGTCACCTACACCAGTGACACGACAAGAGAGGACTGAAGATTCAATATGGGCTGGTTTCACATAATTCACCGAAGAGCATTGCAGTACCTTGTTAAAGTAGGGTTACATTTTGTCACGTTATAGCCACAAAGATCAATGTATTGTACCTACTGATTTTAGTGCAAATGCCTTATTTGCATCATAACTTAGAATTAATATTGGCGCAGATTAACTTATAATATGGGAAATGTGACTTGTTCCACAGAGATTGGTTCACTTACATCTAGTATTTTTTTCATCAATATTAAGGAATCATTAACTTAAGACACGGTATACCTTGCTGAAAAGTTACATATTAGTTAGGGTTGTCTTATTTCAGGAGTACAAAGATATTTGGACTAGAAATCAAGACAAAAAAATAAGATTTTATGTTTTTGCCGTGTGATTGACCAACACAAAGTAATGTAATCTTGTCCAGTGGGAGGAAAACAAGTCGGGGTGTTTAAAATCTCTACTCCAGTGAACATTTGTATTCATCCCCCTATAGCTTGTCTGTCACATAAACTCCCAATAAAATACAGTGAAGTTTGTGGTTTCAAAGTGACAAAGGGCTAAGAATACTTTTGCACGGCACTGCACATGGACAAGCAGCAGAAAACTGCAGTCAGCGCGCTTATTGCTTACAGATGGGCAAGAGCTTAGACAGATCCAGATGGGGCTCACAGGGGTCCTCGCTTTGGTGTGCAGCACGCACAGAGCAAAAAAATGTGCACCCCATTTGGCTAACCTGGAGCGCAGGCACTTCATGGGACAAAAGAAGCTTAAAAGCAAGAAAACATCCTGAGCCAGGAGAGGACAGAGGGCTGAGAGGAAGCAGACGGCGTAGACGAAGGTCTTTGTTGCAGCTGCTACAGAAGTATCGACAGAGAAACACCTGCTCACGTTTCTCGCCTCCCGCTTGTTCTATCTTTCTCTGTGGTTGCAGACTCTCTTACTTCTCTTTTCCCCTGTGGTTGTCATATTGAAAGATCTCACTTCATTTGCCAAGCTGATAGACGTAGGAGTGTTGTGTGTGTGTGTGCGCATGTTAGTTAATGTGCATGTGTGTGTGTGTGTGCGCTCGCGGGAAGCTTGAGGCGTGATTGCGAAACTACAACCCCAATGTTGAGCTTAACCAGAGAGGTGAGAGGAGACTTGAAAAATTGTGCGTACGCTCATAAAGTTTGGGAAATGGCAGCGCCAACTCAGCCGTTTACTGAAACTGATAGCTTCTGATCATTCATCACTCCAGTGGATTATCCGAGTCCAATTCAAAGCAAAGAAAATGAGTAATACTACTGAGAACTTTCAGAATCATATTTCTTTCTTTGTTTTTTTTTGTTTGTTTGTTGTTTTTTTTTTTTTTACATAAATTTGTTCAATTAACCATGAACGGTCACATATACCCAACATTGACACCGCTCCGAGCAGAAAATCTAGAGCAGTGGGAAGCTCTCTGTGGCGTGGGCCAGGTGTTCTGGCCCCAGTTCTCATCTGGCAGGAGACAGACGCCAGCAAAGACACACAGACAAACAAGAAGCTCAGGCAGACAGAAATCATTTACAATAGACTACTTTATTTAAAGACCTTTAAAGCACTGCTACAAGCAAACTGTTGTGAACTTGAGAAAAAGGCAGCAGCATTTACAGACGGAGCTGTTGGGGAAAATAGATGGAACTTAATACATAAAGTGCCTTGCAAAAGGTTACATCCATTTCGAACACGTTACCATGTTACATTCACACACTTCAGTCGATTTCACCAGGATCAAATGTGACAGGCCAAAACAAATGAGCTAATAATTGTCGATTCAAATGAAAACGACACACAATTTTCAAACATCCTTTCTATAATGAAGAGAACCTAAAAAGTTATGATACGTCCTCTCCCCCTTTCATCTGCTACCCCTAAATAGAATCCAGTCCAACCATTTCCTGCACCTCATCAGTACATAAACTCCACCTGTGTGTAATTTAATCTCAGTATGACTCCAGCTGTTCTGCGAAAACCTCAAAAGGTTTATTAGAGAACATTAGTGAATAAACAGCCTCATCAGGCTGTGGAGACGTTGAAAGTCATGTTATTTTACGGACGACACAATAAATATGCGCCATTAGAGGAGAACCTTTTGGCCTCATTATTCTGAACACATCATTCCCAAGGGGAACCACGGTTTTGGCATTAATGAAGGAACAGCCTGACCAAGACCAGGGAACACAGCACAGGACTCTGGGATAAGGCTGGAACCAGGACACATTAAGACATAACATGCCAAGTTTCCAACATCATAAAGTGATCAATTCATTCTATGAAACGTATTTTAGAATGAGTACAGCTCAACTATTTCCTGCCAAGACGAAGAGAAGATTTTTTTTTGTTTTTTAGAGAAGTGGCCAAGAGACACCAGTTACTCCACAGCTCAAATAGGAGAAGAGGCTGACACCAAAACTACATTTTTGACCTACATACAAAAGATGTTGGTGGCAGCATCATACCCTGGGAATGCTTTTCTGTAGCTCGAAGGGACAGAGATGATAGGAAGATGCTTGGAGTTAAATACAAGGCAATTCTGGGAAAAGTGTTATGAAAATGAACCACAACGGAGCTACAACGGAGGGATTGAGATCAAAGCAAAATACAATCATGCTCTAATTTTTGTTGGTCTGTCACATCAACTCCAAATAAATACACTGAAGTGTGTAGTTTTAACGTTACAAAAAGCAGAAAAACTCAGGGGGTTTCAAGACTTTTGCAAGGCACGGCTAACGTCAAAACAACAGCAGCGATTGTAGCAAAAGCTTGTTTGAAAACGGGTGCAATTTCATTTAAAACACAAACATAAGAACACAGCATGTTAGATAAGGTTGCTTTACAAAAGTACGCCCTTTTCGCAGTTTGAGGTATGCCACTGTGCTTACTCTTACCAGTGAACTTCTGTGGCATTGAACTTTTCCGCTTGGCAACGTTGCTGGCGAGCCTGTCGAGAAGCAGCGCGCGCTCTGAGCCCATCTGAGACCTGGCTGTGTGGCCGTCCTCTGGTTGACCAAAAAAAAAAAAAAAAAGTAAGAAAATAGAAAGAAAGACGACAGCAATGTCAAGGAAATGAAGACCTATTGCCGAGCCACTGTTCTTCATAAAATGAAGTGCAAATAAAGAAATAAACCAACAAGGAGGAACAACATATTAATTTGACATTAGACGCTCCTCTGACCTCACTTCCTGTTTTTTTTTTTGTTTTTTTTACCTCATCAGTGAAGGAGGAGAGACCACAGGATGAGGATGTACTTCCTCACCACTACAGCACTATCAGGCAAAACTTACGACATTCGGTGACCACAGAAACAGAGCGCCTTCTTGTGTGTTGCAATCGTGCAACTGTCCTGCCGGTACAATAAGGCACAGTCGGCAGCGGGGGCTGACGTCTTACGCGAGTGTGCCTGCGCTGGGCCGGCCTGGGCTCAAACGTTTGCCCTATTTGGCTTCCCCTTTGCTGATACAGACATGAGAAGCGGTCTCCGCTGCACTGAGCCATCACACCACAGCAGCCATAACCTATTTAGTCTGTAATCATGGGGCACCAGCTATAAGTTCATTAATTTAATGAGGCCATAAAAACAGGATCTGCTGGCTTTTTAACTGCACGCCCGCTGTGTACGCTCACAAAAAAAGAAAAAAAAGAAAAAAGCAACAACGTGTTTTTGTGGACTCGATGGCTGCAGCAGCTGCATGTGTGAAGTTTCGGAGATGTTTTCAGAGAGTGTGACGGCTGCTCACCTCTCTCGGCGGGACCTTTGCTCTGAATGTACACATGGCACCTCTCTCTGTGCTCGTCGAGGGAGCTCCGCTGCTTGTAGCTGCGACTGCAGTGGTTGCACTTGAAGGGCTTCTCTACTGCGAGCAAGAGTTTCAGTTAATCACTAAAAACATCAACAGCATGAAAACTGGCACAGCATGTATGATTTCACAAAGTGTGCAGTTTCGCTCAAAACTGATGAGGTGTTTCTTTTTGCTTTTATGTTTTGAGACTGACGGCAGGTAAAAAGCAAAACACGTGACCTGAAAGTGAATGAGTAAGTTTCCAGAGATGATTGAGTAAAAGATATCAATCATCAATGCGATATGTGTTGTTTGCGAGATTGCACGGTGGGGCTGTTACTGGAAAAGCCAAGAGCCCTCCCGCAAGCCCTCACGAGCCGAGATTCAAAAGGGAGAGAAAACCTAGACTCAAAGGAGTAACTGACATGGCATTGTTCGCAGGTGCATACGATATATGGGCGCTTTGACGCTGTGTGTGCGCGCTGAATGATTAAGAACGTATGCATGTGGCTGGCTGCTACCAGAATGGGTGCGCAGGTGCCCGCTGAGAGCGTCGCGTCGTCGGCAGGCGTAGCTGCACATAGGGCATTTGAAAGGCTTCTCTCCGGAGTGCAGTTTGATGTGGCGAAGCAGGTTTCCCTTCTGGGTGAAGGAGGCCCCACACTGAGTGCAGTGGAATGGCCTCTCACCTGAGAAACAAAAAAAAAAAAAAAAGAAACACTTAGAGGAAGGGGAAAAAAGGAAACCCACATGGTTTAACTCATTAGTTGCAGAAGAAACTTCTTGCATATTTGCTGCTTCTATTGGCTTGTTGGTCACGGCATTGATATGATAAAGATGCATCTCTGTTTTTTTTGTTGCAATTACTGTGCGTTTTCCCATTATTACAGCGAATTGCAAAACACAGAATCATTCACCATCTTTTGAAAGGGGAACAAAGCAACAGCCACTGATTGTCGAGAGAAGACGTTCTCACGACTCAGACCACCAAGCGAGTTGTGCACAAGATGGTGAAAAAAAACAAAAAAAAAAAAAAAAAAACCAGCCTCGGCTGAAAGCCGAGGTGCAACGCTTCACATGTTCCCCCACGTGTCCAGCTGATGGGGACGACGCCAGTTCGGCCTTCTGGTAGCGGCTCAACTGGAATAGACTGATTAAAGTATGCATCATCCACAAGGTTTCTCAACAATATCTTTACATTTGTCATTTTCAGAAAGATCCCAATCATTTCTAGAATCTTCATCAGTACAGAAAAAAAAATATCTAAAATGCTACAATACAGCATGCTCTATAAATGATACTCCAATGCATTCACTGAAATGCCCCCAAAACAAAGCAGTTGTTGGGAAACATGTTGAACAGAATGTGTCTTCAGACTGGAGGCAGGACTAATTAACTGGAATCTGATAATCTGCGAACCTAGCTAAAGATTAGCAGGTCATTTGATTAAAACCCCCTAATCAAATAGGCTCATCACCAAAAATAAATAGTCAAAAAACCAATAGACGCACACAAAAACCTGGTCAGCCATTTTAAGAAGGGTTTAATGTCAAAAATTTTTTTTTCCACTGGCAATTGAGAAAGATGTATAATTTTAATCACGCCATGTTTTTGTAAAAATGTAAATGAAACGGAGAAAAGGATGTCCCTTTTAAACTGTCTTTTTATTTTTTGGTGTGAAATGTCATTTATAATCAGACCGAAACCTTTTGGTTGAATGAAAAAAAAAAAAATGTACATCTACTAGAAGTATGAATCATTTGGACTCAACTGTACCGGTAACCCAGTCGAGGCGTTTGGAGGTTTGGTTCTGTAGTGGTGATGGGTAATAGTTACAAAAGCTGACGATGAAGGTTCCCACACATTTTCTATTTCAGAATTCTACACTGAATTTTCAGGTTTTGTGGTGTACTAGAAATTGCTACGAGATTTGTTTACAATGAAAACTGTACTGCAGTAGTCGGGTCTTACTGCGTGCATGTTTCACAGACGAAGAAACTCAGAGTTATTCCACTATTTCGGAATCCGGACATGTCATTGCTCCGGCTCCAGTCGAAAATCTAAAATGCTCTCACTGGATTCTTTTTATATTTAAACCAAAACAAACTCTTTAATACCGTTATTATGCTTAGTAAGCAGAATAAGCCTCTTAAGAGGCTGCTTCGCAAAAGTAGATAAATGTTTACCACTCCAATAGTAAATGTTCCAGGGTGGTGTGTTGCAAAACAGTGGCGCAGGTGCCCCTTTTCCAGAGGCTATTACTCGTCAACCTAGCCGTATGAGGCTCCATTACTGACTTCAGCTGCATGCGTTCCCCTTTCTCTCGCTGCCAATTTCCTTTATGAATACTGCGAATAAAGGCCACAAGTGTTTTTGGTCTTTTTAGTAGCGTTATTGAACGCATTTAGAGCCCCATAAACAAATATTGCTCATCACTTAAGCCATCACTGAGGTCGTTACTGTTAAACAGCACAGAAAAGCTGCATTTAGCTGGAATTTCAAATGATGCTCTCCAACATCAAAGTCAGTTTTTTGGGGGCTCCAAACGTCAGAGTTTATTATCGTCACCATATATTACATTTCTCATCACATCTTCCCCCCCCCCTTTCCTCACATAAAACAAAACAATAATTACTCATTCATAGCATTACTTAGGTCACAATGGACTTCTTGTATGGGAAAGTGGGAAACTATAGCCATAAATACGCCTTTGCCGGGTCTCAAATTAGTGTTAAAAAATAGGTTCAAGTGGCGACTCATTTGGGGCCCATATGGTCCCACTTTCTGGGCAGCCTTTACCTGCATCACAGTTACAGGGGCAATTTATGTGCAACCCACTGGTGTTGTGTCCAATACTGGCTCATTTTCCAGTTCATTTCCTGCTTATCTGGAATTGATATGAACTTGCATTTGAAATCCATAAAATTCAGTGTTTGCAAAAATGTCGTAAAAAGAAACTATTTGGGAACATCTTAAATTCCAAATAGTGTCCTCGTAAGACTTTCCTGAAGTCTGGTTCTGTTTACAAAACCTATAAAAGGAAACAAGAAATAAACAACAACTAGTAGTGGAGGTCTTAAAAAGTGTTAAGCGTCAGCAAATAGGTGCTACACCACCAGGGCACCCACGGGACGCTTGCTGACCCGAAGGGTGTTTTTATGGCGTTCGTAACTCGCTCCTGTCACACGTGCGTCTCAGTGAGGAAAAGATGTCAAGTTTTGCTCCAAGACCAAAACTTTGACTATTTTTCATCCTGCATCTTTGCATGCTCATCTGAACACTTATCTGTCATTGCCATCAAATCAGACAGTTAGCTGTTTCTGTGCTCGTCTGAACTACAATGGAAGATATTTCACAACCAGATCCCGCCTGCCGATTAGGTGGCAATGACGTGCCAAATGCACGCAGAACAAAAAGCACTGACCCCATCAATAAGAATAATTATCAGATGATCGTGCAGCTGTTTGTCTGTTTCAGGTCAAGTGCTCTTATATGATTTTTTTTTTTGGTTTAGTTTTGGTGCTTACCAGTGTGGCTGCGCTTGTGCACTAGCAGCACATTAATGCTGATGCAGGAGAGACCGCAGATGTCGCAGCTGAGTTTCCCCTGTGTCGGAATGCGGGGCGCTGTGGATCCGGGCGTGTAGCCCCCGTCTGCAGCCTCATCCAACGCACCTGTCGTTTGGCCGTCTGGCAGGGACGCCGCGTCGTAGCGCGAGTAGTCCACCAGTGACAGGTCCTGCGGCTCGTTCATGCCGTCCTCGTCTCTCGGCTCGTCGTTGTCCTCCTCTGTTCTGTCCCCGTCAACACCTTCCTCCATCCCGTCCTCGCTGTCTCCCTCCGCTTCCTCTTTGGGCACAATCACTGCATGCTCAGTATCGTCCGTCTCCTCAGCTTCGGTTTTTATCACACCTAGACAAAACATGCAAGTGATAAAAAAAGCAAGGCAAACATTTAGAGACCTTTCTAATCACACATGTGGAGACTTAAACCGAACCATATGAGAACAACTAACGTGTAAAACATTTCCCACTTCCAAATAAGGAGCTAAAAAAAGCTATTGGAGACTCTACTGCGAGCCAGAAAACAAAACAGTCATGTCTTCACTTCTACTTTTATATTTAAAGTTCAATATTAGCACAGGCACATCTCCAAACTGTGGGGAGCTTAATTTGGGCCAACATTTAGTGTCTCAAACAGATTCAGTAGATGTGCGCCTGAGATAAGAGGAAAGCGTTTCCTATGAATACACAGAAAGTAGAACCAGGACAGGAGAAAAGCACAGCAGGCGCCTCAGACAGATAAAACCAGTTCCCTTTGCTTTAAAGGAGTCAGTGTGTTCATCAGCACTGTCACACACACTCCCCAGTAATAATATGACCTGCTTTTTCTTTTTTTCTTTATGGACCCTGTTTATAGCCACAAGATGTCAACATACAGTGTCCTACGAAAGAGTTCCCTCCACTTTTCACATTTCTCATGTCAGAACTAAAAATGTCTATGCATGTAATGTTATTGGGATGTTTTGTAATAGTTTTGCACAAAGTAGATCATGACTGTGAAGTGGAAGGAAATGCATGTTCTTCTGCAACCCAAAAATGTAAAAAGTGCTGCTGGCATTTTGAATTCAGCCCTCCTGAGTCGACAGCGTGTAGAACCACCTCAAAGTTTCATGTCTTGTGGGGTATGCTCTTGTGGCGCTGCACATCTGGTGACTGATTTTGTTCCTTATTCTTTGGAAAATAGCTCAAGCTAAGTCAGGTGAAATCTAAAGCATCTCTAAGCAAGACATTTCGAGTTTTGCCTCTGGTCCCCAGTATGATTTAGCTCTGGACTTTGACTGGGCCATTCCAACACACAAATAAGCTTTGACCTGGTCCACTCTACTGTCGCTCTCGCAGTATGCTTTTTGCCATTGCCCTGCTGAGAGGTGAAACTCAGTCTCAGGTTTTCTCTAACAGGTTCTCTTCTTCGACTGACGCGTATTTAGCTCCATCCATCTTTCCATCAACTCTGACCGGTCTTTTTGATAATGCTTCAAAAAACCATCATCAATGCATGATGCTGCGCAAACCATGATTCATATGTGATGTGTAGTACTGATGTGTACTTTTCCGCTATTTAGATCAAGATCGTCTTGTATGTAGGCTAAAATCTTCACTTGAGCGTTGAATCGCTGCAGCTCCTCCAGAGTTACCATACGGCTCTAGATCATTCTAGAGTCATATGGCTCCTTACTCAGCTGGTCAGTTCAGTGGACAGCTATGACCGATACATTGTGGGACTAGATTATATTTATGAGTATCAGAATAAATATGGTTGAACTGAAAGACTCAACCCAATGAAATACAATGAAGTGTGTGTTTGTAAAATGGCAAATTGCAGAGAACTACTTACATTAACTCAGTTAAATTTGAGTAGCTTTTGTGAAAAAATACCTTTCAATGTAGTTTTACTTTTTACTTGAGTAGTATTGTTATAAAGTATCAATACTTTTACTTTAGTAAGTCTTCTGGCTCCTCTACCCACTGCAAAAAAACTTCAATAAATGAAAAATTGGCTTGAAAATGCTCACTAGAAGTTATTTACATTGTTCTAACACAGTTATAAAGCTCCAGCATTAGTTTTAGAAGTTCAATATTCAATGAATTGGATTTGGAAGACAGTTTCTTCTGTCTGAATTTGTTATTTTCCAAAACATTTTTTCATTTTAGACTTTAAAACACCAGAATTTGCCATAAAGATTTATTTTTGTCCGTCTGACATCAAATGAACCAATTAGTTAATCAGTACTTGAGCAGCCTTTTCACAAGCGTTTTACTCTTGAGTAATTTGTTGCATGATTACATTTTACTTTTACTTGAGTGAAATATAATGAAGGAATGCTCTTCTTTGTCCACCTCTGACAAAATGTGGAAAACCTTTAAGGAATACTTTTGACCGGCACTGTGTGTTTCACCATGACAGCTTAGAGGAATCCGCTTGCTGAATGCACAGTTATCAGCACCGCAGCTGCTGACGTGCAGAGTCCTGAGGCTCATCTTGCAGGACCTCTCACCTAGCCTCTTGCTAAGTGTGAACCAACCCTGAGAGCTACTCAGTTCCATCCAGAAACCACACTGTGGTCTTGGCGGTGGCTGATGATGAGCTAAAGAGCAGCGCCTTGTATTGTGGAGAGCGCTCAGAGGTGCTATGGAAACTTTGCAAGCACAGAGATCTGTGACACTCAATATAGAGTCCAGGGTCTCTGAGAGCAGTGAACCGCAGGGCCGTGCAGCAGAACGCAGAGCGAGGCTTTAGGAAGTGCACCCGGTCGGCTAGATGGCAGCCAACCAGAAATAAGAAGGGAGCGACGCCTGCACACAATGTTCTCTTCTCAACAGTGAGGACTGAAGTCAAAAAACTTTTGGAGTTGGAGTGAACTGTTACGATTGGCAACTTGCTGTTCACTGAGGGTCCCAGACTCTCTGTCAAATTCAACATTTCCAATTCATTAACATGTAGTGGAGACAAGATACAGTTTAATTTCCCACTAAAAATATATTAATGAAAATTAATGGAATTGAAGTTTATTCCAATATATTTCATGGAAATTAATGAAATCTTAAGACAAAATTGCGGATACTGATAGAAAATGGAGAGTAGGACTTGATTACAGTTTCTCTTCCAGACCTCCCCTTTTTTTTTTTACGTTAATTCACTATATCTAAACAAATATAGTTCCTTCATTTGTCCATTAAAGATCGATTTCAGTATTTTTCCCCAAAATCTGTAGAATACGGGTTCGATTCTCGGCCTGGCAACCTTTGTCGCATGTCTTCCCCATTCTCTCATTACCCACATTCCTGTCAATTCACAAATAAAGGTCACAAGAGCCAACAAAACCTGTTTTTGCTTTTTAAATTATGTATAACAATTTCTCTTTGGGATAGAATAGTCTTGCAGCCTATCTAGACCATGATAATTTGGGAAAAGAAATTTTCAGTCTCCTAATTGAATAAATAAAAGTAAACAAACTACTAATTATACCAACAAATGCTTTATTTCCACAAAGAAAAAAATTGCTGTATTTTAATTAGCTCTCTGGTATTTGCAGTTGTACTTTTTCTTAAGCGTGCTGCTTAAAATGTAAGATAAATTGCAAATGTATTTGTAGAGAAGTAAATTGTGCATATGTGTGAGTGTGTACACTTACGTGCATCCATGACGGGATCCGAGTGCATTCCATTCACAGTGACAGAGGCGTCTTCCGTCTGCTCTTCTTCTTCCTGCGCGTTCACCTCTGCAGCCTCACTGCATGCCTCTGAAGACAGGCACAAATCAATTCTCGTAATCAGTTTCTCGTCAATTAAAAATAAAACCAGGAAGTCTTTTTACACCAAGAAATGAATATTCAAATATTCCCTTCTAGCAATCAACGCACAGAAAAAATTTTCTCGCATGCTTTGCAGAGACACAAAGTCTTTTATGATGTTTGCAGCTTGCACAAATTCCACAAATACATCTCAGTCTTTTCGAAACAGTGCTTCAGGTCAAATGGCGGTTTCTGCGGAGGAACGGGCTCAGACTGATCACGTATGTTTTCAAATTCAAGAACAGGAATGAGCCACTCACCCATCTCGTCCTCCTCTGGGGATGTAACTTCAGGATGCTTGCCTGCGCTCATGGTGAGATGCTGGTAGTTTGAAGGTCTTACTTAATAGGTCCAGTTGGGTTCCTGCGCTGGGCAATTTTAGAACCAGGTTTGTGAGAAGAAGTTCACAGAGCGGTGACAATGTGAAAGGGCAAATGTGTTCCCCACATTCATCCTGCCGCATTAATATAGGATTAATATAACATTTCACAACCCTATTAAAAGATATTCTGGCTATTTCAATGAAGCCTGTGAAGAAATAGAAGCAACACTTGTCTCTGACTGTTCCTGTTGGTTGGACAGCATAAAAAAGAAGCTTACAAAAATAAAAGTGCGTGAAAGCCCACGGTTGATTGCTCGACCCTGTCTCTACATTTAGCCTTATGAGAAAGACAAGATATTCTCTACACACGCATTTCCTGCTGGGTTGGTACATAGGAGTGAATGTAAAAGAGCTTTCCACTCCAGCAGCCAAAACCTCCTACACTTGTGGCCATAGTTTGAAAACGAACATCCATCCTACTGCGCATTTCTAATTAAAGATGCTATCGAGACACCTCCACAGGTCACAGAGGAGTTAAGAAAGTTAATTCAAGTTTGAAAGCTTCTATGAGTCATAATAGTAAAGAAAAGCAAAGACAAATACAAAAAGTTAAAGTCTTCTCAGTTCTCACAAGCTCAAAAAAGAAATTGAGAAGTGTGTGTCCACATGTTGCAGTTACTGCTAGGACCCACTTTTTTTTTTAGAACAATTCATCTCATTACCTTGTAATCTCTCAGGTTTTGATATTGCTGAAGCTATTGTACCTTCCAGTTGCTCAGCACCAGAGGAGAGGAAAGCTGCTCTGGTATTTCCCCACTCCTCCGCTGGACTTTCTCTGAATATGGATCCTGCGCAGCGTGACTACGGCGAATGCTGGAGCGATCCCTTAAAGGAACAGGAACTCATTGTGAACAAGGTGGAGCAACAAAGACTTCACATCCAGTAGAACGGCGCGAGCAGCTCAGACGGCCCAGAGCAGTCGGGGTGAAACTCGACCTGTCAGCTGTTTCCACTGGGCCTGGATGTGAAGACTCCACCACACCACATCCTAATAAAAAGGAAACAAAGAGTGGATTAGGCTTTTGATTTAATTTCTCTCAGTCCTCACTGTCCCTGACTTGTTTCAATTTAAGGAGCTTTAACTCCATCTTGTGGCCAAACTAGAGAACTGCTTTTCACAGCAATTTTCTTCTACTTCATACTGGTGAAGCAAAAAAAGGCCTGAACTATTCCTATAGCATTTCCACTGTTGAACAACGCGAGCTAACTATGTGTAAAGTACTCCAAGCCTATTTATAGATAATTAAAGCAAAAACTACTCAGTATTTATTGATATTGACTGATATTAAATGTTTATGTTAAACGTTTTTGCAGCTACATCGCCCCGTCATACTCAGGCTCTTGTGGCATATTTTTAATAAGTCTACAATACAAACTTAAAAAAACAAAATAAAAAGTCATGTTAACCAAATTATTCTGGTCTAAATAGAGGAGTAGGTAGTTCACTGTGTTGAAACCAGACTGAAAAACCTCCATAATATTGTGTTCATCTTAAAAGGACTGAGAAAGGATGACTATAAAAAATTTTTAAATGAAAGGCAGCTTGGAGATAGGCCTACAATTTGCTAAAACAATTTGGCCACAGCCAGGTTTCTAAATTAGAGGCTGTACCAGATCGTAAAAGGTGCAGGGACAATGCCTGACTGCAAACTGTCAGGCTGTTTACAGGAGCGAGGATGACCTGCTCTATGCTGGGTGAAACCTCCTTAAAGAAGTGAAGGGGGGTAGGATCACAAGGAGAACCCAAAGGCTTCGTGTTCAACTCTATCCTTAGAAAAGGTCAGATCCACTGGTTCAAATTTATCAAACACAGATGGATCGTGGATCAAACAAGAAGGATCACAAACAGATGTTGAGATAAGGGTTCTTGCAGCAACTATCTTTTCTATGATGAAGTCGTTACATGTTTCAGAACACGCTTCTCGGCAGACAGGTTGTGGGGCATTTAGAACCGAGTCAATCAATTTAAGCAGCAGGCATGAGCTATTCTGACAGGACACAATAATGTTGGATATATCTTCTAGCATCTTTAACAGTGTTCTGATAACGTAGCCAGCACTTCTTGAGGACCTGGAAAGAAAACTGCAATTTATCTTTCTTTTTATCTCCCCCACTCCTGAGTTCAATTTATCCTTTTTTATATCCCACATGTGGGATGTAAAAAAGTATGTTCTGCTATGCTGCAACAAGAAAAAAAAAAAAAAAGGCACAAAGAAACATAGTAAGAAAATAACTTTATAGTGATCTACATTTAGCTCCAACTACAGTGGAACTGAAGCCAAAAGAATCCTCTTTGTGATCTGGGAGCACTTTTTCATTACCTTCTAGTCACTTTTATTCACCCCTTGCTCCATTGTATCGCTGCCCTGTAAGGAAAAACCTTTTTATTCTGTTTTGTGTGCAATGGCACATTTGTAATAGCTAACCAAATTGCTGATTCGCCACCAATCATTAATTGCCAGTGTGCTTGTGCTACCAAAGAACTATAAAAAAAAGAAGAAAAGTCTATCTTTTACAAGGATCCTTGAGTTCAGTTTTAAAACAACTCCCCCATCAAAGCACATGCCAAGGATGTGTCCGATAAATTCCCATTTGGCGTTTTGAACTTTAACGTGCCGACCAGAACCCGCTATGCGCCCCTCACATCTGGTCCTATGTCGCATTTTATTGTCTCTATCCCTTCACCCTCCTTCTGTTCTTGTAATTTTTCAACTCTCAGCAAAAAGATTTAGCCATAAAATGCAAAAGAACCCCCCTCCCAAATACTTTGTTCTCCTCACAAACATCTGCTTCACATGATCACGAAAACCTTATTAAAACAACCTGCATCAAAGTATAATATCTGAAAATTATAGAATTAAGTAAAGAAATACACATTTCTAGATTTGCTTTTTTGTCTGATATAATTCTGTTTTGTCTCAAGTTTAATCTAATTTGGGAAATCACACATTATTTCAGGCCTGCAACACATTACAAGAAAGCTGAGATGAGATGAATTTTTGGTTAGCATGCAAGCAAAGAACTATATCTGACAAGAGAAGCCTGAGGTGATTGCTATAATAACTTGCAGGATTCACAAATGCTCTCTATAAAGGAGTCTGAGTGTATTTTTCTTTTTTAACTGCATACCATCATTGACAGGTTATGTGCTTAGAAGAATCGGTTTCATAAATATTTTTTTGATTTTCTTCAGTCTATAAAAAAGCAAATCCAGACTGTTCTCAGAAACAAGTCAAAACGCCAGACTGTGAACTGTGATTATTTAGGGTTGAATCAGTGGCTCTGACAAAGTTTATTTCCACATCTGTGATAGAAACATTAAATTGAATACTTTGAGACGTTGGAGAAACATTCTAGTTATCACCCCGTTTTGTGTAATAGTTTGTTCAGTGATACAGGGTGTTACAGTTTCTACCACACTTTGTGTTTTGCATGCATTAATAAAAGGATTGGTGTCATTCTTCATCAGGTAAAGACCTATTATGGCTTTGTTTCAACAACGGCTTTTTTTCTCTACTCCTCTATAGAGACCTTATTTCTGGAGTCGACAAATCAGCTCCTCCAAAGTTACCCCTATGCACACCTATGATCAATGTATGGGTTGGCCTGTCTGCTTTAGGTGGACAACAATGTGTTGGTAGGTTTATAGTTTTACCATACTCTTTCCATTTCGGAATGATGAATGATGGTTTTAACATTGCTCTGTGAAATGTTCAGCATGGAATATTGTTCTGTAACATAACCCTACTTTAAACTTCCCCACAAAAATTTTCCCTCAGCTGTCTGCTGTAATCCTTGGTCTTCATGATGTTTTTCATACTTCATACAAAGACCAGAGTCCCTCACAGAACAGCTGTGGCTTATATACACACGTGGACTCCCAATTTTAGGACTTCTGAAAGCAACTGAGTGTAATGGATTTTATTTAGGGAAAACGGTGGAAAGGGGACCGAATAGATAAACAAACTCCACTTTTCAGCACACCGGATTTTTCATTTTAATTCCATTTCACGAGCTCAAAATACATAGACATTAGACATTAGTAAAGAGTTCAAGGAGCACACATATTTTTAACAAGGCACTTTATCTGACCTTCATCTGCCAAGCCACTGTTAACCTCTAAGAAGCCCATCCTTTGTTCACTACCCCCACCCCTCATAAATGCCACAGAATATAATGGGGGTTTGCTAACTACCTATTGGTTAGTTCACTGTTTTACAAGTTAGTCATCCTAATAAAGGAGCTTTCTAAAAAGCCAACAGATGTTTTCTCGTTAATGTGCGACTCACCAATAACAAGATTGGCCACGGTGTAGAACGGCCTGTGTAAACAAACATGCAATCACTGCCATGGATAAAGCAACCCTCAAGGAGATTTCAGTAACAAGCCATGCTGCCATTCCCACCTGAGTGGTGCCTTGTGAACATTTGGCTGCTGCCCATGGCCTGTCTATGGCAACCAGCCACGAGCTTGGAAAAAAAAAAAGCAGAAAGAACGCACGCTCACAAAAGCATTACAATGCATGCTGGGTTTCCATGGCAAAACGAAAGCAAAGGAACACAAGAAAAAAAAAAAGTGAGATGTCGACCAATAAAAGCCATTAAAAGCTGGGTGGAGGGCATATCTGTTCACACTGGCAAACAAGAACAAAGTACAGTCTTTCATGATCAGAAACACACATGATAAACTGTCCCTGCTGTGCAGTGTTATTTAAACAGAATCTTGAAGGGTGGGAGACATTTTTTTTTTTTTTAGGGCTGGTGGGGGCAGGGCAGGATCAGGAAGAGTGGTGTTTTGAGTGTCCCTTTGCCTTTTATAGCTGCCCACCTCTGTGAGCAGCAACGGAGAGAAAGGGAGATCTGGGAACTGACATAATGAAGCAGGGAGTGGAAGGGGGAATCCATAAAAACACGCCGAGACCTTGTTGAGGGAGCAGAGGTTGTTTTGTTGGCTGAACAATAATTAGCCCCAGAGATATGTACATGGATTTTCTACTTTTGGGGTTGATTAAAGAGAAGAGCACCTGATGGGTTCCTGCTTCTTTTCAGAACCAAATGTATCATTTTGCAGACTGCAAATCAATACAAGAGATTTGTACTGGTGTAAAATACACCAAGTCTGAATGGATAGTGAGTTAGAACAAGTGAGAAGGCGATTCAGCCGTTTTCCTCTGTGCAATCAGGACTGAGAGAGGACAAGCAAGGGGGAGTGTGCACAAGTTTGCAGGTCTGAGAGTGTGAGAAAGCTTTGGAGAGACAGAGGGAGACAGAGGAGAGAGCTTCAGCCTGGCTTTTCTCTGCTGCGTCTGGAGAGAGAGGCGTGTCCACGGACCAGTATAAAGTCCAAAGAGAGCGGCTCGCATTGAGACATTCTCAGAAGACGGTCCTTCGTGTTGCACACTGACCAGAGGAGGAAACTGTGGCGATTCTCTTTTTGATGACCAGCTTTGCATATGGACACTTGTTGACTAGGCATTTTTTGGCGTTTCCTCAAAAGGTGGATGATACCTGAAGAAATCACTTGTGTATCTTTCAATCTCAACAAAAAAAATATTTTTTAATCACCAGAACATTCTCTAGCTGATAAAAGACAGGCTCCAGTTTCTGCACTGTGAAACTGAACCAGAGGAACAGAGAGGTAATACAGCCGAGGCATTGTGTCCTTGCAGTCGAAACACTAACTGCCTGACATATCAAAAGATTCCTGGACAAAGTGTTCCTCTAAAACCTTCTTTGTCTGTCTAAAGTCTGCTGTTAGAGAGGAAAGTCATCAAAAAGCAAGAGAAGGGAGGGGTGAACCTGAGAGGATCCTTGACAAAGGGCAAAGGACTACGTGCAGGTGTCTGAGCTGTCATGGTGCGAGGACGTGGCGTGACTTCAACCTGCTGGGGCCTGTGGACATTCGGTGCCCTGTCACTGGCGGTACTGTGCTTATCGGACCAGGCCATCCGCTGTCCAGTGTGCTCCGAAGAGAGGCTGGCCAGCTGCCGTCTACCCGAGGGTTGCGAAGAAACAGTGCGCGAACCTGGCTGTGGCTGCTGCCCCACCTGTGCTCTTCCTAAAGGGGCACACTGTGGTGTGTACTCGCCCCGATGTGGCACTGGCCTCCGATGCTACCCACCACGGGGTGTGGAGAGGCCGCTGCATTCCCTGATGCATGGCCAGGGCATCTGTACAGACGAGAGGGAAGTGGAGGAGAACTCAGGTAAGAGCAAAAAGATTGAAGTATGCATCCTTACTGCCTCTGCCAGGCAGACTCATGACAGGAAAGATTTTTAGGAAATGTCCAATTACAATCCTTCAGTCCCAGTTGACCAGGTCAAATTCCTGCTTCTTTGCTCACTTGGCCTTACCTGACCTGGGGAGTGGTTGTGACAAGGTCCTGCGTGTTCACCCTAATCTCAGCTAAGCCGTGAAGCAGAGCATGCTTCCTGTCGGCCAAGCTCGCACAGTCCCTCTGCTGTCTCCTGGTTGCTCGCTGTGAAAGGGGCCCTGCTGTGCAGCGCAGGCTTAAGACATGCGAGAGTCTTGGTGTTGGCTGGAGCAGACATTGTGTGTGAGAAGTTATGCTGTACCTGTTTCAATGAAAGAGTGGATTAAAGAGATCCTGCAGGGAGCTGTCAGGCACAGGCAGGGATGTACACCATTGCTGCGGTGTAAATGTAAGTCTGTGTGTGCCTTTGTAATGGGAGGAGGTAATAAAAGCTGCTGTATGAAATGTCTGTAATGGAGTGAGGCCAGTCTGGGGCTATTAGCGCTCTCTGCAATCAGTAATTCACTTGGTGCTCTTTCATGGATATCCCCCTTCCTCCTGTTCCTCCTGCTGCTGCTGCAGATTTCAAACAATTCTTGTCCTGATGTCTCTATCAAGCTCTTCTGAGCTTTGGGCTCTCTTTTTCTCTCCTCCGACTTCTCTTTGTCATAGTATTCTTCTGAAAATACAAAAAAAAAGTCTGCATCCAGTTTTACACAGTTGAAGGACTAATTATTGATGTTTTATTAGCTCAACTTCTTTTTGGAGATGATATGTACTATGGTGACTTTGAGGAAAATCTGATCGATCTAATAACGTTAGATGAAGATATGTGAGCTGTTGCGCTTCTGCAATTGCTCCTGCTGAACTCAATCTCCCAGATCATTACTGGCCTCTGAGAACACCAGAGAAGTAGATGAGGCTCAGCCAATAGAAAGCTCCCAGGGGGTGCATCCTAACTGCAGCATCTGCTCCCCCTGACCCTATCCACCCCGCCTCCTGTGTGCCCCGACGAGCCTTTGAGCGCATCGCCCACTGCCTCCAGCTCCTTGATGAGGATGAGCTCATCGTCACCCTGGCTGCCAGAGCTGAAATTAGAGCCTTCTGCTCTCTCTGTGCATGACCGGCATAGGTTAGCATGACTAAATGAAGTCAGAAAAAAGAAAGGAGCTGATTTTTTTTCGGAGTTTGATAAAAAAAAATAAAAAACAACAAAAAACAAACAGCTGTATGCATTTGTCTCAGCTTTCATCAGTCCACACCCGAATCTTACTGCTGCCCTTTGATGTTGTGCTGATCATTAAGTATCCTTGCAACAAACCAGTGAGGAGTCAGCTCTGTCTTTTTTTTCTGGGAATGAAAGCTTTTGGAAACTTTTGTGTTTTGAGTGTTCGGTAATCTGAGTGTTGAGTCTCCATTGCACCCCCGTAATACTCCAAAGAGTCTGTCATAACAAAGGGGTGCAGTTTCCCCATAAACCAAACTGTAAATCAGTTCTACCAAGGCTTCTAAGATCCAGTGACTATGAGGAGAAACAATCAGAAAAAGAGGAAGTGGAAAAAGGCAACTTCATTCACAGGCAGTAGATTTCCATTGTGGCGCATTCGCTGCACTTATGCATTATTAAACAAGGGGGTGCATCTCCTGAATACATGCCCCACTCCTAGCAACAGTGAACATGCAAGATAAAAATAGAAGAGGGTTTTTAAAAACCAAGAGGACTCATAATAAAAAGGAGCTAGATGTGCCTTGCTGCAGCAAGGCACATCTGTGCTGAAAGGATGTTCAGGGTGGATTTAAGAGCCCTGCTTAAAAAAATTATTTTTAATACTATTTTTTTTGTCATTTGATTTCACTACTGACAAACTACAACATAAAGCATGAAGAAGAAAAAGACTTTTACCGTCTCAACAACAGGCGCTCTCCTGACTCATGTTAAAGTCAAGGACCTCTTGAGTGTTCCTTCCTAGAAACACTCAGTCTTAAATACTCAGAATAAATCATCATGAATGTGTTGGCATACATCCCTGCGTTCCTGCCGAGAGAACCCGGGTGTCGGGTATTGGGGCACTTCTCTCTTGTGGCTAACGCAGATATCGTTTACGACCTGACTCATACCGATGTCAGACTATGAAAAGTCCTACAACCCTAGGTCCCAACAGGATTTGATGAATAATGCTGTCAGTTATGCTGGACTCTGTTTGACCACACTGAGTTTGTTGTGACGCACACGTCATTATGAAAGCCACACACTAATGTAGATGAGGTTTTTCGGCAGTTTCAAACAAGTTGAAAATCTAAATTTCCATAGATTCTGTTTATTTATAAGGATTTGGTTTATAAATAATACAATGGTAAGGCACAGGAAAAATCTAATCCAACTCAGAGGTCTTCAGTTTCCCTGAATCTCACTGGCCAATAACACTATTGCAGTTGCACAAGCACTGACAAAGCCTCTACCTCTTTTAAATCTTTTGTATGGCCACATTTTGAGTACTTTGTAGAAAAAACAAATGTTGAGACGTATACCAATGTGAATACTTGACCTGTCTTACTGGTACCTTGTTAAAGGTTCCAAGTCCGAAATTCTGAGACCTGTCAAACACCACCATAATCATTCTAAATTGTTGAATATGCACAAAACTTTTCTCTTATTTGTGAAAACACACAAAAATTGAATATTTCAA
Source organism: Poeciliopsis gracilis (assembly GCA_911649635.1). Taxonomy (NCBI): domain Eukaryota; kingdom Metazoa; phylum Chordata; class Actinopteri; order Cyprinodontiformes; family Poeciliidae; genus Poeciliopsis; species Poeciliopsis gracilis. The sequence goes on along the minus strand of CAJVRI010000370.1, from coordinate 5,276,721 downwards.
TGCTTTGAGGGGTATACAGCTCTTCTCCAAATCTTTCATGTTTCAAGGTTGATGCTGGACAACTTCACATTCCCTCCAAAGATTTTCTTTTGGGTTCAAGTCTGGAGACTGGCTAGGTCATTGCAGGACCCTAAAGTGTTTCTGAGAGAGCAACTCTTTAGTTATCCTGGGTGTGTTTTGGATCATTGTTATTCTAGAAGACCCAGTCACGGACCATATTTGGTGATCTTACTGATAGGAGGTTGTTGCCCAAAACGTCATAACATATCCATTCTGTCCCTTTTCCTGAAAAGCAACCTTAACACATGATGTTTCCACATACATGCTTTATGGTTGGGATGATGTTCTTGGGATAGTATGCTAGTTCTTCCCCCTCGTCAAAACACAGCGAGTTGAATTTATACCAAAAAGTTCTACGTTGGTCTTGTCTGAATACGTGACCTTCTCCCATACTCCATCTAACTTATCGAGATGACAAACTTCAGATGGGCTTCCCGGAGACCTCACCTGCACTATCAGATTTTAATTCATGACAGCTTAGTGCTATCATGGTAACCTTTGAGACTCTAGTTTGGACTTTAGTCCTGATCATTGATGCGCCATGAAGAGAGCTCCCTTGACTCTCTCTTGAGTCAACGGAGATTGACTGTTATCTTGAGCTTCTTCCATTCTCTAATCGTAGAGCCAACAGTCGTTGCTTTATCACCAATATCGATGCCAAACTGTACATCTAACCATCCACGCCTTGGTCAGGTCTACAACACAGTCCACGATGTCCCTGGCTCTTTGGTCTTGACCATTGTGGAGCGTGTGCTTCTTTTTAAACCCCTTATGTTTCTACATGAGGATGTGAAAAAATAGTATTTACAGACTTAGCTTTAGAATGGGATTTCTTATATGTTATACAAAATAATATCAAGCTGCATATACATTTTGTTTGATTAAATTTAATCTTTCTTGGGATTTCATCTTTTTAAAAGTTTAAGTTTGCATCAAAGTATGGAAGTATGAATTCCTTTCAGGGCACTGAAATTTGAGATTTCTTTTGGCAGATGTTCTTTAGTGTTGTCTATTTGCTTTCTTTGGGCTGTGCAGTACATTTGGACAGCTGGAGCTGTTATGATGGAGACACACCAACATTTCAGCTTGTCCTGCCCATGATATTTATACTGCGAGGACAATCAATCATTGTGGGTCACTACATCATCTACTGATGGTAAAGGAACATTTATTCCCACTTCCTAAGCATGTTTTAACAAGTTGAAAAACAGAATGACTCCTCTTAAAATAAGAACGGCAGTATTGTTTATTTCTATGCATTGTATTAATGAATTCAACTTGAAAGTGGAAACAAAGGGTGCATTCCAAAGTAGTTTAGCCTAATTCAGTGCTGCTGTAGATTTCCTGAGGCGAAAGACACACAATCATACCCCAGCTCATTCCTCTAATGTTGTTGGATACCTGACATGAATTCAGATTTGGTTTCAATAGAGAAGAAAAATAAAATTCCTTCCTGAAAACAGAAGAAACCCAGAGTCTCAGAGGACGGAGCGGACAATGCTTTGATCCAAAGTCTTCCACAAAATTAAAGACAATGTTTTTTTTGTTGACGATCCATCTGGAAGAGGTTCTGGCCAGCTCTTTAAACCATATTTTTGAATCTGATCCACACCTGTGTGAGTGTGTTATCCCTGGCTTGTAAATGTTTGGGGCCTCAGGCTGAAGTCTTACACAATTTTTAAAGTCAACAAAAGTATTTCCTTTTCATAAGCAGCTAGACATGAGTGATAAAACGTTTGAAAAAAAGCTTGTTTCTATACACACTCTTCTAAAGGGGCATTAATTCAATACACAATCTCTTGAGTACAAAATCTGTATTCAAAGAAATGCATACATTTTAATTTCTACAGATTTGTTGCCTCATTTTATGTCAAGCTTAAACCCCAGATCTTTTGTAAACAACAAGTCTACATTCATAATAATTCTGCGTTTGCTGTGCTTGGATTCACACAACATGAGGTACTGTTTTGACACGAGTTGGAAGTGGAGCAGAATGAGACGTAGCTAAAACTAGTTTTCTTGTCTTCTTGATCAAATAATGACACAACTTTGCTTAAATCATTCCACTGGTAAATGACAGAGAATAGGCTTAGGCATTTCACACAAGCCTTACCAATCATTCTGAACAGTGTGTGTACAACTGATTCAGACATCAGCTGATGATTAACAGATTTTTAAGAAGTATTTTGCCTGGAAGCTGAAGGTCTGACATTGATACTCTGGCAGAAGCTGGTGTTGACTGAATAGAAAAGCCGCATGGTTTTGAGGAGGGAAGACTTAAACTTGCTGCCAAAGACATATAAAAGTCTTTTGCATAGTGTCATAAAGATGCCTGACACTCATCACATTTGTTTCTGTTTATGTGCCGATTTCAGTTTATAGATTGTTTATTATAAACAAAACTAATCCGCCAATTTTAGGAAGCAGTTTAGTTGCATTGAAGGGAGTATCTTCATCACAAGTAAGGAATTAGGACAAAGTAACTGCAGCAGTGATTGATCATCATTGACCTTAAACATACTGACTGAATCAATACTTTGACATTTCATATTTGGTTTATCTGGCTGAGTGGCAAACGCACCATCAGAAATGTCCTAACTGATTTTCATCAAAGTGACTAGCATGTTTTGCTTATTACAGATCTTCTGTTTTTATTCAACACTTCTGGAACTGGCCATTGGCATGATGCACTGGTGTAATTAGGCATAAGGAAAAAATTGCACTAAATTGATAACTTAAGCTCAGAGTTCAGGACTCTCAGTATAATTTTTTTTATGATTTTTACTAAGATTTGCTACATCTTATACAAAGATATCAAAATGAGCATTTTAAAATTGAGCTTATGGTTAGTAATGTCAGTTTCATCAATAAAAGTAAAGCCAAATACAAACGTTAACATGCAGATAAATAATCTGAAGTGTTAATCCAGCTGCCTGTGGCATTCAACAAGCCCTAAATACTGTTTGAGTCCTTTCTGCAGTAGACATCTGACCACACACTGGTACTGTGTCAAGACAAGTGAGTCCATTTCTCGTTAATTATTCACCAAGTGCCCTTCTATTGTGCTTTCAAGTACAATAGGATTGTCTGTGACGAAACAATTTCAAAGTATGCATATGTACTGTATTTAAAACTACATTTTTGACCATTTTCAGGATGTTTTGTTATATTTTTTTATTCATTGTGAAAATGAAACAATCTGCAGTTAGTTCTATATTTGCTCCTTTTTGAAAAATCTCTTCACGATGGGGCGAAAAAAAGGATTAATGAATAAAATATTGTCATTACTTCAAGGAACGAGGGAAGAAAAAAAAATTAGCAAAGGTCCTGCTTATTAACCGTGAACAGTTTTTTCTGTGATAAATACTCTGATCTTCAGTTCAACTCTAAATCATTTTTAAGATAGAAATTTTCTTTTATGTTAAAGCTTAGATTGTTAGTTTGGCACATGTTTGAGTTCTTAAAAAAAAAAAAAAAAAAACAATTAGCTTGTAAAACCAATGTTTTGTTGAAACACGAGAGTGTTGCTGATGCAGAGCAAACAGTAAATGTTTATCATTAGCAATTGATTTGTTAAGTCTTTTAAATTCATACTACAATTGCCTGCTTTTTGGATTAAAACTGGTTAAAATGGGGAAAAAAATGGAATCCAGAAATAGAACACAAAAGTGGAATTTGGGAAAAAAAATAAAACTAAATTTGGAAAATAATAAAACAGATATAGGGCCCTAAATTAGTACCTACTTTGACAAACAGTTAAAGTAATTTTCTACAATCTATTCTACAGCTGAACAGTCTTTGGAAAATCTACAACATGATGCTATTGATGAAACTAGGAATGTTGTTATTGGCTTCGACTACCTTTCACTCTTCAGATGCTAAGAAGTTATAATCTATCCAATTGGTTATCAATAGGTATTAGTATACAACACTTTCATTTGTGATATTACATAAATTTAAGCTGCAATGATGATTACAATGTGATTCATCAGGCAGTCCTAATATGTTCTTCCAATACAACTCTATCAGAGGAAAATATTAATGTATGAATCTAATAAAATTTGTTCCAAACTGAATCACACAACAGGACAATTATCCAAAACACAGCAGTAAATCTACCACACAATTTTGGGATTTTTTTTATTTTTTTTTATTTTTTATTAGGCCACTTTGAAATTGTGGCCCATTTTGTGTTGGTATATTAAATAAAATTCCACTAAAAATGCAGTAATTTTTTTTTCTTTAACAAGGAACCGCACAAATGAATGTTTTTTCAGGGCTCTGTTTTTTACAATTCTTGCTCACCTGCCACAAATAAACGCCCTTCAATCTGTCAGCTCAGGCCATAAAATGTTGGAAATATATCAAACATGCCAAAGGGTGGTGATCCAAGTGAAACCGCATACAGAAGTAGTGACTTCCTCCATGGAAAACAGCAGGGTAGCAAACAGGACATGCCACCCCTGACCCACTTCTAAATCACTTTGGCTTGCCCTGTGAAAGAGCGTGGAATCGGAGAAGTGTGAACAAAAAGAAGAGCAAGGGACAAAGTGACGGAAGCAGCTGAAATGCTGTTGCTTCTTGCTGAAGAATGTGGTTAACACCAACAGGACTAAAAATACAAACAGCTGAGAGACACTTTCCATCTCGGACAAGCAACGTCACTGTCTGCAAAGCTCTGAGAAACCTGGTCATTGTTCAGCTCCTGACTTTTTGGTATAAATGCAAAAGAACTTGTCTGGGTGTGAGCTTGTATGTAGGACAATTCTTAGAAAGACTTGCATGATACTGAAGCTTTTGGACCTTTCTTTCATCGTCTTTTAGGCAACTGCAAACAAGATGTGTAGTAGTAATCAGAGCAACAACTTTAAAGTGTTATAAAGCACTTAAAGTCCTTTGATATTCGTGCCAATCTGTAAATAGGCCAAAGGGGAAAACCATTTGCACAAAGTTCTTTGAAGTCAGAAGCGAATAGAGAGATGGTTGAGAACAAAGGATTGCAACTTTGCCATTCCTCCAGTCACGTTCACTGACTGGTGCCCTCTTATGACAGAGCAAATGCCCTCTATCAACCTCCATTTGGAACAAAGCGATGTTGCTGAGGAGTTCTTGAGGACGAAGAGTGAGGAGAGCATTTCCTCAGGAAGCAGCTGGGTGCCTTCAGGCCCAGAGAGCTGCAGAATTATAGGCATACAAAGGTGAAAGTGGTGCTGACCATAATGCAGAGAGGATGGAAGAGAGGAGGTGGCATGGTTTTAAAATGCATCTGAGCTTGGTCATAACACAATAGCTGAAGGGTACCAAGGTCTGTGTTGAAGAGAAGAGCCCAATTACCGAGGCTCCTTCGTTGCGGTTAACCAGGTGTTTGTTAGCACGGATTTCTCCGCATTCAACTGTAGATCTAACGCATCTCACTAAAATACTGACACCCTTTTAACTTTATTACATTTCTGAACTTCAAAACCGCTTCTTTTAATGAAAATAATAATCATAAGTGCAGGGGGAGGCTATTTCATTGGTAGGCCAACAAATGTGGAATGTAGAAAATAAATGGTACATGGTTTTAAGAATTTCTTACCAATAAAATTTGAACAGAGGAACTGAATTTGTAATGATATGTAACTAAATCCTCTTCATATATGCATGTCTATGTCTTTATCAGTGGACAGACAGGAGGAGATCATCCCCGAACACCCGAACAACAGCAATATCCGGTGCAGTCCGCAGGACAAGCGCTGCATACAGAAGACCATGGCCCGACACCCTCTGAAAACCACAAATCTGAGAAGCAACAGCGCCAGAGAGGAGACCAAGCCAGTGCTGGTGAGTGAAATTACCACTTAACAGTAAACAAAAAAAAATTGAATTTGTAAGTCCCAGCAGGTATTTCACAACAAGATTCAGTTGGTCCTGGTTCAAATTCTTAAAAAAAAAACAAGAAAGAAAAAGAAAGAAAGAAAAAGAAAAAAAGAACTCCTATTATGCACCTTTTGCTCGCTAATTATAAGAATAATGGAAAAAAAAACATACAAATTATCCCTCCATTGAACTGATGTTAAGTCGAGCAGAAAGCTAAAAGTTTTTCACAAGTTGATGTGCAAAGTATTATTTCAGCTGGAGATGCATCCTTTGCTACAAGTGATCAACCGTACCCTAAAGGATTGCAATGTCATTCAATTTAAAATTATTATTTTATTAAACAAAGGAATTTAATAATTTAATTTCATTTTAATTATATATTTGGATTCTATTAATGTCTAAAAGTAGCCTAAGTGGTTAAAAGTATGCTGAATGTGGCAATAGTTCTTAGAAAATTAATTGTCAGAATAGTCAAAAAAAATAATCACTTACTGAAATAATTGTTAGCTACAACTCTACATTCTTGCATCAATGCGCAGTTTGTTCCATTGATCTGGCAAAGGAATGGTTAGACCACTGGAATTGCTCAATGGCAGGGACATGTCTTAATGCCTTTATCTAGATAATATATGACATATCTTGTGGTTGGTCAGCAGGTTTAAAGACACCTGACGAGGAATTATAACCCACACATCTTTACAGAAACCCTGCAGGTTTCTTAGCTGTCAACTGGTTAACTTGAAGCATTCCCTTCTTAACTGAAGACTGGCTAGATCACAGTAAATGACCCTGATGTGATTCTTCTTAAGCCACTCCTTTGGCTTGATGGCAAATAGGCCATTATAATGCAGGGGGGCCCATGCATAGCTCACTTTCAGTGTCCTGCCTGAAGGGAGAACGCTTTGCTTCAAATTTTAACAATGGCCCCTTGCTGTGGTGAAGTCATCCTGTACCTTGGCAAAAAACAGCCTTACAGCATAATACTCCTGGGAGATGTTGCTCTTTGGAACATACTCTCCATTTTTTTTTCCCCTACTAAAGACATGTGTCGGGCTGATGCCAAAGATCTCATCTGACCACATCACTTTCTCCTAAATCACACTGAAACAATGGGAACCTAAAACACACAGTACAGTGCTGACACACTTAAATAAATTATGCAAAGCGACTTACCAATATTCTTGGTAACTGTGGTTCCACATGAGCTGAGATTGTTAACACGCTCCTCCTTTGCAGTTGTCGACTGATCCATTACCTTCGTTTTGATCACCTTCAATCCAAGATCTTTTACAGAGTCAAACCAGGCTTTTCCAAATTCCATGTGCACAAAATGCATGTATTATCTATCTCTCATGTGCTTTGACACAACTTTGAGCTTGACTGTCAATGTGGAGAGCTGTGGATGGAAGAAAATATGATTTTGTGGTACGCATGCTTTATGCGTGCAACGAGTTGAGATCCGGGGCTTTGGTAATCGTCCCATGACCAATATGCAGGTAATGCAGACTGAGCCGTAGAGTATTAAATGCTTATTTCACTCAAAAACATGGCCACTTTGAAGCCATGTAAAATTTAACTTAAATCCTGAATATCTAAAAAATGCGAGAGGTTATTTCTTGAGAGTGAGCAAAGTCACAAATCAGCAGGGAGTTGAATGTTTATTCCCCCACTGCATAATAGAGAAAAAACCCTACATTAAACTATGGTTAATTCAATAGAATTGTTTTCAACTGACTTTGAAAAATTAATTTGAATACATTTTGCCTCTGTCTAAGTAATGGTCATTTTAAAATTGGAAATGTTTTAGGAAAAATTAAATCAACCAGTTCTAAAATATTTGTTTGTAACCTACATAGCAAGTTGCAAACCTACAACACCGGCCCCTGAGGGCCAGTTTCCAGGCGATTTTAGACATTTCTCTGCTACAACGCACCCAAATCAAATAACTTCTCCATTAGTTGGACTCTGTTAATCTTGAGTGCATGCTGAGGAGGTAATTTAGCCATTTCACTCAAGTTCATTGGATGGATCTAATAGTTGCAGGACACCAGTCGTAGAGGGATAGTTTGAGAATCCTACTCTGGACACGAGCTTCTAAAAACGTATTGAATATAGTCTAAGCATTTTAGTTAATGTGGAGAACATTATAGCTTTTTGGCATTCTGTGCTTTAAAGAGAAACACTGAAATCTGACATTAGCAGGCTAATTAGCAGAGCTATTTTTGCTCACTTAGCTTATCGGAACTCTGGTTAAAACATATTGCTCTGAACTTTTAGCATGCAAAGTTTCTTTCAGAAGAACTTTGATTACCTCATTACAATAATTGATGGAGCTCCTCTGCTTTGTTACCCACGTACCAAAAAACCGCCAGACTCTTCTTCTTTTAAGTTTTACTGGTGGTTGGCAAATTGACTGAAGGTGCATTTACTGCCACCTATCGGACTGGAATGTAGTTGGCAAAAACGTCAAAAGTGCAACGGCACTGGTAAGGGAGGGGCGAGTGGGGACAAATGTTGCCAGATTGGGCAAGTTTCTCCCCAATTGGGCTTCTTTTGAGCTTTTTTTTTGGGATGGGAAAACAACAGTTTTTGGTAGGTTGCTAATGTTTGGGCGGTTTTTCACAGCATTTGACGTGTTTTTAGGAAGCATCCATAGAAAATCAAATCTAAATAGTTGTCACTGAGTGGCAGAAAAGTAAGAGACTTTAATGACATGTCATATTCTTACGCTCATTTCATTAGTTATTTTATTTTGAAATTATATTGGATAATAAAGTGTCACTATGAAATTGTTTTGGCCCAAGTCAATTTTGACCTGAGTTTGAGAGCTGTGCTTGTTTTTTGTTGTTTTTTTTAAGTTTTGATTTGGAAGCTGCTTCATTCTCCTCTCACTCTGGAACTTTCGCTGATATTTTCATAAAATTACTTTCAACCCCGGAAAGTGTGAAATCAATTATAATTTAATGGTTTCAGGGGTTTTTTTTGTTAGTTTTTTTTTTTTTTTAAAACAGAGGTATACCTGGAGACATTAGCAGGCTCAAAGTCCAAGTCACTTCCTTGCAATCTGTCTTTGACTTGCTTCTCAAACACTTGAGACTCGGCCTAGAATTGTGACCATCTCTTTCACAATCTGCAGCCTACTAGGTCAGCAACACAAGCCTATGTGCTAAACTGAGCAGCCTACAGCCTGCTCTATGACCTCTTAAAACCCTTTGGAGCTTTATTAAACTGAAAAATGGGAGGGAGTAGACCCTGATCTGGGAAGAAGATAATTTTCTGACTGAAGAAAGATCCAAACAATCAAAGAGTTTTGTTAAAACAGGAGCTGACATGTAGAAATTAACCTTTTGATATGCAGCTGGAAACAGTTTTTAAATTAGCACATAAAAGTAAAACCTCAAAAAGCATTCAGCTGCAAATAATTACTTGTATTTTTCATTTTTAGATATCCACTAGGAGCTGCAACGCATTACATGTTTTAAATTCTGATTCTACTCAACTTTTCAACTTTCATAACATTAATCCTTTGTATAAATGTTTTGTGTGTGTGTCATTATCGAGTGTGTACAAAAAACAACTGCACAACTGATATCAGGGTGTTCTATAAAAGTCTCTTGAAATACTTGTTTCTCCTAAAGGCGCCCTGCCGTGCTGAGCTGCAAAGAGCTCTGGACAGATTGGCATCCAACAGCCGCACCCATGATGACCTCTTCACTATTCCCATCCCCAACTGTGACAAGAATGGCGATTTCCACCCAAAACAGGTCTGTGACTTGGAGAAAAAAACTTAGTATGAGCTTTCTGGAAACCTCCTCTGGAATCACTGAGCAGACTGCTCTTTTGGCCATGTCTGCTGGTGAACTGCGAATCTTTAAAGTTACGCCAAATTAAATGAAAAAGCAAATCTTTGAAGTTCAAACAGCTCTATTCAGATCCCATCAGCATTCTGTGGGCCAGAACACAAAACACGTCGGCAGACGATGACATACTATCTTACAAGTTCAAGATCAACAAAAGAGTCTCCAAACAGACTATCGCAGTGAAGCCAAAACCCTGTTTTTCCAAGCTGGCGTGGAAAGTGATTTACGTTCAGAAATTAAGATGTCATGTGTAAGGCAGTTTGCCTGAAACCGCTGAACAACCATCACTCTATTATTGTGATGGATGCAATTAGGTTTTGAATGCAGTGGCTGCCTTTCTTTTTTTTTTGTTTCCCTGCTTTTGCAAGACTGAGCAAACATCCAGATAAGAGTGAGAGAATCAGAGAATATATATATAAAACAAACGGAGATAAGGCCGCTTTAAGTTGCAGACTCAGACTATGTGATAAAAACAAAGCTCTGCTAAGGCACCAGCCATCAAATGTCTGAGTTATGCTGATTGTGTAACGTGGTTGAAGTATCTCAGTCTGCTCAGTTTCTCAGGCATCTGTTTACTGTTTAACTAAAACTGTACTGTGATAATACCCAAAGGGAAGCAAAGCACAGGTCATTAAGGACAACTGGGACCAATTTTAAGCCAGCGTTGCAACAAGTTTTTTTTTTATCTGGTGGTGTTGGAGCCTACGTGAAAACTGAAATCATCCCGTTAAAAAGGTCCAAACACATGCAAAATCTGAACAGCTGAAAGCTCACACAGGGAACGTGGGGATTTGGACCTGATAATTTAATTAGACCAAATGCCATTTACTATTTGTTTAGTGCCACTTTAGTTGAACTTTAATTAGTTCAGCATATCATTTTGATCTCTTTAAGAGATTAGGTGTTGGAGTAGGTAGTGGATACTACTTCTTTGCCAAAATGTGTTTTCCACCATTTTAGAGACCACTGGTCACGAAAAGTAAAGAGTCAAAAGAGCAAAGAGCTGCTGCTTATTTGCTCATCTAATACATACAGAGCAATGTCTGCATTCCTCCACAGTTTCGTTCACGTCAAACTCGCTCACACATGTAGATCACATATTTCAGCTATTTTCCATTTGGACTTCCTCGGTACTTTCTAATAATATTTTACATTTTATTTAGCTAAAAATACACAGAGATAAAAAAACAAACATTCAAACTATCATTTCTGACAGGGTCACTGTAACATATTACGGTACAAATCCCAGAAGCTTATTTGGATTTTTAAGGTGATCTGATAAGGAAAAATAATACTTGCAAATCCTCATTAACATATGAGGATTTGTATATATATGGTATTACTACTACAAACATCTAGTTCAATCACCTCTGCAGGACTGAGGAGCAAAGTCCTATAGTGACATACTATTGGACTGCTGAGGCTTGGCTTACATTGGCTCATCAGCATGACACTGATTCCAACAAGACCAACAACAGAATTGTTTGGGTGTTGGAATGGCCCAGTCAAATCCCAGAGTTTAACCTGACCGAAATTCTGTGGGTATATCTTAAGCCTCACAGAAACGGCAAGTCTTGAACAAGGGAATAAATGTTGTGAAGCGGTGTGCGTTGTTCCACCAAAGTAATGTGAGATGCTGATACAGTCAGACATGAAACATAGTAGTGCAATCTTTAGAACTGCATTTCTGTGACTAATTCCTTCATCTTTACATCCATCCACAGTGCCATCCCGCACGTGACGGGCATCGGGGAAAGTGCTGGTGTGTGGATCCCAAGACAGGCATGAGGCTGCCAGGACCCCTGGAGCTGCGGGGGGATCTGGACTGCCACCAGTTAATGACTGCGACCCTAAGGGACTGAAGGGCGCAGAAAAGGGACAGTTTGGGTTTGGTGAACCAGCTGAATTTACTGGTGCTTTTAGTAGAACCATATGACTAAAGGACTTTATACTTCAGCCGAGCTCTACCAAAGGCAAACAGTTGTGGAGTTTGTGAAAAAAAAAAAAAAAAAGGAAACCATTAAATTGAATTATTTTACTATTATGTTTCTGTATGTGAGAGTAAGTGATTTGAATCTTTTGAGCACTTGTCTTGTTTTGTTCCTACCATGTGAAATTAAGACAGAATGTCTTTAAACGTGTGCGCTTTAAAGTATCAGGTGGTAGAAAAACAAAACACGCTTCTTCAGAAAGGGGCTGTACATGTGATTTATGTAAGAGAAGACGCTAACCTTTTCTGTGTAATCCTCTTAAAAAGTAGCAAAAAAGCATTTAGTCCACTTTAGTATAGCAGATTAAAAAAAAGAAACTGATCATGTTTTCTTCTTTGTGTAGCACCAGATTGGTTGGAATCCAAACCATCCAGAAATATTTAGTTTGAAAGATAAAGCTTATGTAGCAAGTACTTTTTTGCATCTCATATTCTCTATGTAGAATAAAGCACAATAGCACAATAGAAAGATAAAAAATCCTTAACTGAGTGATAGAATTAAAGTAGCAAAGATTTATGAAATGGGAATAACAAATTCTATGAAATGAGATGGAAGGGCTGCAAAAAGCTACAAAACCGTAGTGAACTAACAAAGAAAAAGCCATAGCCTTTCACAACAAGTGCACCAAAGTCAAAATTGAAATTAAATGAGAAAGTCTGTATCTCTGAGATCCCAGGACAGATTTTATTTATTATGCGGCAGTGAATTCCCCTGTCATATTTTCTGCCTAACATCTTTAGCACAAAAAGCATGGGCAGTGTTGCTTTACTAACAGCTCTGTGCGTTGCTGATAGGATAATCTTCTTTTCCAGCTGGTGCTAAAAGATGCCAGTATGACCCTTGTGTTTGTATGGATATGCTTTGGCTTACAGGATTTCTCCCCAGCAGACTGCTTGGCAGAACTAAATGGTGCTATATTCTGACTGTGCCAAAACATGAAGCAAAGATGGTTTCTACTGTTTTTTTTTGTTTGTTTGTTTTTTTTTGGCCATTGTTCAGCATTCAAGAAAAAGTGAGAAAAAAGTATTGGCATATATGAGGAGCAACCTTATGTGTTCAGCTTTCTGCTTTAGCCATTGACAAATATTTTCCTTTTCTTTAAAATAATGAAAATCCAATATTCAGCTTTGCACTATACTGTAGTTGCCGCTATTACTTTTTAATTAGCTAGTGTTCTGAAAAAGGCAGACCATTTTTGTTTAATAAAACAGCAATGTGTAATGAGCTTCAGATGACTTCTAACCAACAAATCAAGTGTTTTATTCTGGTGCTGCTTCAAATGTACCACAAATATCCTAAAGAAAACAAAGAAACGTTCTTGTAGGTTCCCTCTTAAGTATTATGCTATTCAAAAGAGTGTAATGTTACTGAAGGTAACTGGTAGCAGTAGCTAATAGCATGCTAATTGCATAGGCGTACCAGTGGGCATTCAAAGGAGAGTACTGGATTTAAGCTAACTTTTTGATGTTGTCAGATCTGGACAGTTGGGTTTGAATGTTAGTATTGACTCAAGGAAATATTTTTGTTGTTAGGTTCATGTTTTGTGAAGAGGACAAAACGCACCATAATATCAAAGATCAATTGCTGTTAGCACATATTCAAAGGGTGAAATCAGATTTTTGCTGTTGTTTACCATTTTGCCACTTTATCGTTTCATATTTCACAATTTTGTTTACGTGACAAAGGAGCCAATAGAAGTTTCCTACCAACCGTATGCCATGTTATAGCTGCCTTGAGGACATTTTGTACCCACCTAGGACTACAAAAGATCTAAAGTAGTTTAAGACATTTGTACGTGACAAAAAAAAATAAAATATACCAGCAGGAGGTCTTTCAGTTATTCTGATTAGAGCTGAGATAGGGCTTCACAATATCGGGAAAACATGACTTTCCAGTATTACCGCAGAGTATTGCAATGACACCATCAACTCCAAGTAACCCACTCACTACTCTTTTCTTCATCATCAGAATCTCGCTACGCTTTACCATGTCTTTCATAAAGATCTAAAGCAGACAAGTGAACAAGCTGGAACATGATTCAGAAACAATGGAATACCTTCTCATTGTATCAAAGTGATTATTTCCAATTTGAATATTGCACACATATGTGATATTGGGCTGATGATTGTGATTTAATGTGTTGCTCAACTTTGTGAGGATTCATGCTTTTGCAATAGACTGGAAATTTGAAACCCTTGTGAAACGTCAAAGCATACAAATTCATAACAGTGAGTTAATGGAAAAATCTCTTCTCTTCTTTATTGTGAAAACAATTATGACTTTGGAGTCTATGACGTAAATGAAGAAGTTTACACATGAAACTCCTAAACCTGGTATAGGCTGGAACCATTCCTGATTAATTTTGGCCCTTTTACCTATTTTATTTTAAAGAAAAATTTACATAATAACAAAAAATATGAACAAAGAATAATAAAATATCCATTACTATGAATTTACACTAAATTTACTCATCACAATTATTAAATATCAGCAAATTAATTCACTTTTTCAAAGATCAGTTTAATTAGTGACCTTTCATAGAAGAATGCATTTTATGTGATTGAAAGTTTAAGTTATATCACTAAAAAATGGAAACATTTCCTAAGCTTATTTCTAACTAGCAATTAGATGAAGATAGTGTTGGAGAATTAATCTCTTTCCAGAGATTAAGATAACCTTAGAATTGTTTCAAAGACAGAACAAGATTTCCTACATATTTCAATGAGCCACACAGACAGATGAAAGAATGTTTTACCTGAATCTATCTTAATGCCACTAAAGACTCAACGCTAAACATGTTCAAAACCATCTCTTTGAATTATAATTACATTTTCATCGTTAAAAAAAGTCTTATTTTTCATTTTAAATGCCTTTTGAGTGCATAAAATAGTTACTTGATAGTAAGCTGCTTAATCTAAGACTTTGCAGTTTTGAACTGTTTCTGGAGAATAGACTATTTTTTATTTGCATCTGATATTATCTGTTTATGTGTAGATTATTAATGTTTGCATGCATAAAAATAAGCCAGAAACAAGATTAGGTCTTTTTTTTTGTCTAGAAGAGAAATGTTGTGCTCACATGTTTGAGTGAACAGAGAATTAAAATATAGAGTTGAAATTAATAATGTTTACCTGAAACTAAAATGTACTCATTGTAATGTATCAATTAAAATACAATAGAAACTATGCTGTAGCTGTGTAATTCTTAGTGATAGAAGTGATATCAACAGTACTGGACAACTGTAACATAAAAAAAAAAACATTTATGTAGGTATGTTGACCTATACAGGAGGTGATGTTGATTGACTTGTATTTTATAAGCTTTCCAACAGCTTGTGTAATCTAGACAGGTGAAAAGAAAATGTACATAATTTTTTTTCTGCACATTGTTTCAATCAATATAAGCTAACCTCTGTAAATAAAGATAACCCAGAACAAGTTTGAGATTCTGATTTGTTGGACTAACACTTTAGAGGAACCACAGAAATCCATTTTAGGACTGCCTGTTTTCACTCCAAGTGATATGAGATTTTACTTCTTCAACAGCTGTACTTAGAAATAGTGCAATTCATTTGAAAACAATCAAACATATGTCATGTTTACATGTTAATTTTTTGATTGTATTTTTATTTTTACCTCAGGCTCCAAATTAATCAGACCACGTAGGTGTAATTCAAGCCATAACATGCACACACAGCTAAAACCAGATAGCTATATTCACTGGTGAATATGTGGAACGCCCACATGACATTGCTTTAAGATCCCATTTTGGATTTTGGATTTAAGGCCTGACTTTAAATCAGAATTGCACTAACTCCTCCAGGTCAGATTGGCTGTTTCAGAGCATCACACTACCACTACCATGTTTGACTTGGTATGATTTTTTGTTGTTGTTATTTTCATGTCAGATATAACAGGACATACTGTCCAAACACTTCATTTTGTCCACTCCACAGAATTTAATGAATGTGAGATTGACATTAGGGTTATTTTTGTTACCAATGGTTTTTGCCTTAGAACATTTATTACATGCTTCCCTCTGCTAAATCATAACCTAAACTGATTTAAATGAGGTCTACATTCTTTTAAATGTTGTGAGGTTTTCAATCAATAATATGTGAGTCATGGATGAGTTTCTGACACACCACTCACTCCTAGGAAGGTTCACCACTGTTTGACGTTTTCTCTATTTGTGTATAATTCCTCCCAATGTGGTTCACTGGAGTCACAATGCCTTAGAAAGTCCTCTGTGACCCAGTCCAGACAGACAAAAGTCAATGACTTTGCTTTTCTTCTGTTTCCAAATATCATTCAGTCTGGGTGTTGATTTTTGAAATCTTTTAGATAACTTCCTGTTGTCAGGCAGGTTCAACTTAAGTGATTTCTTGATTTTACAAGTAAGGGAGTAGTCATGTCACACCTGAGTCTGACATAAATGGATTTAAAACCTGCAAGAAAGTAGATCTTGGGGAGTAGTGTTGGAGACCCTTTACCTAAACTGACAAGCGAGCGATGCAGAGAATTAATCATGGAAGCAACCAAGTCGCCCATGCTAACTCTAGAGGAACTACAAAGATCCACAGCTCAAGTGGAATAATCTGTGGACAAAACAGGTATTAGTTATACACAAAACAGATCTGGCATTTTTGAGAAAGTGGCGAGAAGTAAAACATCATTACGACTACACCATCTCAACATTCTAACAAGCGGAGAGACCATCTCTTCTATCAATCATAACAACGAGGGATCATATGCTCAACTCCAACATCTCTCTGCCCAGCTTTCTAACAAAACAACCAAACAGATTTAAAGAGGAGAGGCAAAAGCAAAGGAGGTGGATTAGTAGCTGACTAATCCACCTCTGAGATTACATCAATTACATCTGAGACATGTAACGGTGGGAATATTACCAATGTTGCCTGGATATTGAGCTGTTAGCTTATACAGTAGTCTTCTGTCAGAGGCCTCATCGGAATTGTTGCAAGACTGACTGCACCTGGAGATTATTCTTGTTCACAGCAACAATATTTAAACAACACTTTGAAGGTCATTAGAAGATATGAGTTGCAACAAGGTTTAGTTTCTCATGTGGAGAAATAAATTTTTTTTTAAATTGAATTAAATTATGTTACCGTGGTAGTGGTAGGATCATTCAGTGAGGACAGACAGAGATTCTATTATATCTCAAAATTAGATGGGTGATGTTAAAAAATATATTTCAAAATGTTCACATGTAAACTGTTGGAGAAGTCAAAGGCGCACTCTTCATTTTTGATGTCTAAATTAACATAAAGCAGATACAAGATTCTGTGCCAAAAAGAAACAGAAAAAAAACCCTTTTGAATAAAAGCTTCCAGGTGCTAGATAGTAGAGTCTGTTCCTTCATGCACGTCTCAGGCATGCTCTATTATTATGATAAGCAACATGTGGAAGAGTTGTCTTACTTTTTCCACATCAGTGATAAAAAAACGGTTAAGCTTTTGTCTCTTGATCAAAAGTGAGAGAAAGCATTGACAGAGAATGTCTGAACTGTTTAAAATTTTATAAGGGTAAACATAAAAGAAGAATCATTTCCAGAGATGGGTAGAGTACCAAAAACTCTACTCGAGCAGGAGCAGCACTGCTTCATCATACTGAAACCTAACTAGTTCTTTCACTTCTGATCATTTCATCGTCTTACATATTCTTTCTTCCTGTCTTGATAACCTTGGTTCACCCCGAATCCAATGTGAAAGTCAATTAAACAGACAGGCTGCTGATACTGCTCAAGGCAGCAATGGAAGGAAGAGCTCTCTAAAGACACCTGACAATAATCTGAGGGTAGCAGCTTCTAAAAATATCACTCCACCATCCACTACCAGAGTAAACTTTCAAGTCTGCTTAGTTCCACTGCCTGAGTCTATTTTGGAGAGCTCTATGGGCTTAAGAACAGGGCCTGAAACTGCTTTGGGGCAACATCTCCATTGGGCTGGTTCAAAATGTCACGGCCTCAGTTCTGCCCCTGGGCATCCACAATCCCACAGCTGAGCCCAGGAGGCCCATTATCAGTGCTAGTGTGCTTAGCTTATAGGAAGCATGTGACCTCCCCCACCTCCAGATATACTTCGCTGCAGGTGTTTGACATTATACAGTACAAGGGCCGGAATTTCCTACTGTGGCTTTAGCTGCGTGCCTTTTGCACGCAGTTCTCTGAGCACCACACCTGGAGAGAAAATCACATCAGCATCATTAGGGTGCAGGTCAAGCAGAAGTAAAAGGAGCTCCTGTAGGTGTGCAGAGTAAACAGAAAGAAATGGGGTCATATTGAACACAGTCAATTAAAAGACCCCAAACAAGTGCTATTCAGGTTGAACGGACTGAGATATAGGCTAAATCCTGTGGGCTTAGGACTGTTATTTTTAGGCAACACACAACTACAACTGTTGACCTGGGCAGCTCTCACACAAAGCGAACAAGAATGCAAAGTATTTCAGTTGTGGCAACAAGGGAGAAGCAAATAGGTCTCAAAAGCTTATAGCCTGTGAAGCATCCATAATGTCATGCCTAATATGCTGACACAAATAATTGTGTTCAGGTGCATCTCAGTAAGAGAGAATATCAATGAATAGCTCATTCAGAAATTCACCTGAAAAAGGGAAACTTATACAGTATACAAATTAATTATGAACAGTGTGAAATGTTTAAAGGGTAATTTCTTATATTCTTGCAACTATGCCTCAATTGACATGAAATATTTAGCTTGTAAAAACATTAAGTATCACATTAGAACAATTAAAAAAAGCCTCAATCAAAAAATGTTATGTCATGGCCATTTTATAGCTTACACAATCATGGTGAAGACTGCTGACTGGACAATTTTCCAGCAGACAGTGTGAGTCATGGAAAACCTTCTATGAGTGCAAGTTACAAAGGGATATTGCTAAAGAAGCTAGCTGTTCCAATAGTATTTTATCTAAAGGACACTTATGGAAAGTTTGGTGGAAGCAAAATGTGGTAGAAAAACTTGAACAATAAACAGGGACAGGAAAGAATTGTAAAACAAAGGTCAATCGAACTGCAGCTGGACGCATAGTTTTGAGAGTCACCACACAAGTTCATGTAACTGGAGCAATTGCCTGCAGATAATCAGAGCACTCCAGAGCACTGCTGAAAGAAATTTCCTCAAAATGTTGACACAGTCAAACAGCTAAAGACTTACATATGCTTCAAAATATTTGTAAAAAGTCACTCTGGGAGAATGCTATCAAGGACAGACTCAAGAATATTCAACTATGTTGGCATATTTTTAAACCACTTCAGTCTTTTTGTGTTTTTTTTTATTGTATTGTTTGCTTCCTTCAATTTCCACTTTAGAACTCTTATTTGTGTAAAGCAAATAACCAAGCACAATATT
This sequence comes from Poeciliopsis gracilis, assembly GCA_911649635.1. Classification (NCBI taxonomy): domain Eukaryota; kingdom Metazoa; phylum Chordata; class Actinopteri; order Cyprinodontiformes; family Poeciliidae; genus Poeciliopsis; species Poeciliopsis gracilis. The sequence continues at coordinate 5,257,559 of CAJVRI010000370.1, read as the reverse complement.
CCCATGATAAAACATGGTGGCGGTAGTATGATGTTATGAGGACAGAAATTTGGTCAGGACTTTATACGGTGTGCCAGATGTATCCAGTACTTTGGTTATTATACCAGCATTGTTTGGGTTAAACCAAACCTGAACCAGATCATGTCAGATGCGTCTTACCTGAGCTAAAGAGGAAAAGAACGGGGCTTTTTGAAAATCTAAGAAGAATGCAGAGGCAGAAAAATCAAGCTGCTTAAAAACGGACTGGTGGTCAGCTGTGTTTTATCAAGTTCAACGTTTGCAAAGGACTCTACCAGGAAATTATAAGCAACTTCTTACTGTAGACAATCTTTATGGAGATGGTGATTTAATTTTCCAGCAGGTGTTGGCAACCTGCCCACACTCCCAAAAATACCAATATCTGATTTAATTGTCGGGGTATAATGGACCAATAAAAAAGGCTGACCTAACCCCCATAGAGAAACAATGGAGTCAAGTCAAAGGAACATGAGAAGGACCCAACGACAGAGAGAGACGTGGTCACTATTAAAGCAACATGGGCTTCCTTGCTAGCTAAGGCTGGGTGTTGTTAAGAATCTCACAATTCAGTTCAGTTCTTTGGGTCACAATTTTATTCAATATTGATCTGGTTCAATAATGATTTCCGTGTTTCCAGTATTCACTTAGAAAGAAATGAATTGCAATGCCAAGATGACTTTATATTGTTACCCATCCCTTCTGACAACACTGCATTAGTGCAATAAATTGTGCCAAAGGGCCCTGGACCTACTAATTAAAAAATTTACATACATGTTAAAAGGTTGACATATCTGTACTGAAGTCTCTTCTTCATTAACTTTAATTCTAATTGTTAGAAAGCATGATTGCAAGGTTTCCATTAGCCGTAACACTACTGCAACAGACTATTTACAAGAAATTTTTAAAAAGTTAAACACATAAATGAACTTTCTCAGTGACTTTCAATGCATTCAGATACACTTGAACATGAAGATGGTTGTCATGGTTTTTTTCTCTCTCTCTGCAGAAATCACAAGACAAATAAACAAACAAGCTACTGATTCATCCCTTAATGTTTTTACTGAAAGGCAATGTCCAAGAAGAAAATACGTTTATTTGCAGTAACATTAATGAGAGAGAGCTGCAGCGCTATGAGTTTAGGGCGACTGCCGAGGCACGGGTGTTCTCACGAGAGCTAGGGAGGGGGTGCATTCTGGAGGATTCTGCAGCAATCATAGGAGAGGACCCCATTTCATTCGTTTATTGTGGGGGATGTTTTCTTTCCCTTCTCTGCTAGATGGTTAGCCCCCTCCGCGAAACCCACAACATAGTGGTGGGGGGCTGAACGTTGTAGTGGTGAGTTGTCCGGCTGTCATTGCAGCAAGCTGGCATTTTTTTTTTGTGCCTCCACTTGAATCCGAGTTAGTTTACGTGTCTACGGACGGTTCGACTTGACGCTGCATGCTGTTACCGTGTCTGGAGGTGTCCTTTTCTTTTCATTGAGGTGGCTAACCTAGTAGCTAGTTAGCGCAAATGTTAGCTGATTAGCTTCATTAAACGTGGCACAATTATAATCACAATGAATCCAAAGTATACATAATAAAGCAGCCCCTCAATGAACATGTAGTCGGCGTTTGTTTTTGAGTAGCGAACTAGAAATTCCTTCATTAGCAGTTGTCGGTTACTGGCTAACGTTAGCGTGGTAGCTAACCCCCAGCTAGTCCGTTTTGAGAACAATGAAAACCAGTCAACATTAAACTGTTACACAATAGCAAGCATTCCAATACATCCACAATTTAAACATTTGAGTCCGAGACGATGTTACGCTGTCAGCAACGCTCTTTCACTGGCACAGGGGCGTAGCGTTTCTTTTGACGGATTAGGAGGTGGGGGATCCTAAATTTGGGATGGGGGAGATGGTCAGCCCCAAACCAGTTAGACATCAACGTTTCAATTTCTTTACATTTAATGACCACTGAATGAATCCTTACTTCTTACTTTTGCTTGTTTATTGTAGGGTGGCATTTAGAACCTCTTAAATATAAAGTCACCCAACACAATAAATTGTATGTTTTTTGTAAGTACAACTTAGAAAGGATATTAGGACACATGCATTAGGTCTCTTACAGAAATGTGTTTATACACGAATGGATCATATATTCACAAAGTGGCAATGTGATACTGAATTACCTAAACTCAGATTGTACGTAAGAGAAATAATAAAACAACTGCTTTGACTTATAAATCACATCACTGCTACTATAATCAGAATGTTGTGGCCAGTTTCCAGTCTCATTTTTTCTTTCGTAAAACCTGATGATACCAGTACTAGCTCATTGTGATTTCTCTTTAAAAAACAACAACCTGTAATTAAATAAGACATACAAAAGAGCATTCAAAAGCCTTTCTGGCCTAGATCGACCATTATGTTCGGGACATCATGCTGCATGTGTTAGTGGCAGCTGCAAAACAATGCTTTACTAATATTATTAGCAAACTTAAACAGACCATTACAGAAATAATCAAACATTGAGAGTCTGTTGTGCTAAAAAAAAATCAGCTTTAGTAGGAATATTCCCAGGAGAATGTGGCTCAGGAATACCTAAGTCCAGCTACCATTCTGCAGCTTTTGTTGCATCCCTTCTCCGATATGCTTGAATTTCCTCATTAATGACATTCTGATTCCACCAGTAAAGCAAACCATTACACATATTGGAAAGAGGAAGGAATTTATTTTATTGGCTGGATTAGAACACGGTAGCTCGAATCATTACTTAAAAGTAGCAGGAAAACCAAAACTTTATGTGTGATTGTGGTTTACCTGAGACAGAACACGATAATTTGATAAAGTGCAGAAAATAAGAAAACATGCTAACGACGGTATTCAGCCATTGATTCGTGTATGTTGCTGAAGGGAAGCATCTGAAGGTTGTAGGCTAGTTAAATATGTTGCCAACATATTTAACTCAACCTGGCATTGCTTTGTCTGAAATTGCTTAATGAAAAAAAAAGCTTGTGCTTTGATGTTGAAATTTAGAGTGATGTCTGCGTCTTAATAACCCAGCATAGATGTAACTGTTTTGTGCTTTTTTTTTTATTTTTTATATAAACATCTTATCACTATCTTATGTCACATCATCTGTACAATATAAATAGTTGTCGTCATGTCAAACTTGCACATTTCAGATTCAATGACTGGAATTGACTGAAACCACCGTCTCGCTGCAAAAATGTCTAGTAAGTAATCAGAGATAATTGTAACTGATAGAGACAACCTTTATGAGACAATATGGTATCACTAACGTGTCCTAATTATTGAGCCTTTCCTGGTTTTTATTTATTTTTAAATTCACAACAGAGAGACCATCCTATGCCCCGCCGCCTCCTCCTGCCCCAACGACTGTAAGTATGCAGGTTGCTCTAGTACGAGAACCACATGGTAAAGTTACATCTTTAAACACACAGACTAATGATAAATGTCTTCTTCTGGAAATTGTTTCCCCTGTAGCATTAATGAAAGTTTGTTTTGTATCTTTTCTACTTACTTAGCCTCCCAAACCACCATAAAATTGCTTCTTTCATTTCTTTTTTTATTAAATGGGCTGTTTTTATTGTGTTAAATCCTCCCGCTGCGTCTGTTATGTCATTTTTCATTCATGTTTATGGTGTATTTGTTTCCATCAGCAAATGCCCAACACACCCGGGTTTGTGGGGTACAACCCATACAGTCATCTGGCCTACAACAACTACAGACTGGGAGGGAGCCAAAGCAGCAACAGTCGGGTAACGGTATGAATATGAACCAAGTAAAAACATTGCGACTCGGTATACTAATCAATTGGTAAGCTCAAACCTGTCATCAGTTATTTTCCAGTGAAACTTTGATTAGCAATTAAATCAAAGAATTTTACAAACATTATAATGTCAGCATTTTGGTTTATTCTGATCCAATGAGAAGGAAAGATTTATTTAATTTAATTTTTTTTACACATCTGCTTAAAAGTAAAATGCTGCTGGGTAATTTGTGTGAGATGTCTGCCTTATTTCATTTCTGAGACTGAACTGGAAATATGCGTCATTCCACAGTCAAAACTGCAGTCCATCTGTGTCCATTCAGATCCCACCTTCCTTTCTAATTTTACATTGCTGACAGCCATCTTAAATAACCCATGCCTTCAGTGTTGCCATGGCATTGCAGACTTGCTGCTCAACATGGCTCTGGCTGCTGAGCAATAATTTAGTCGCTGCATGCAAGCGGTGGTTGGCTGACTCTGATAATGGCATTATGTCTCGCTATGGGCTAATCTCAGTTTAAATTAGATTTTAGTTTTTCATAAGCAGCCCAGTTCCCTGATTTCTGCACAGTCTTCAGCTGTTAAAGAAGTTAAAAATGTCTTCTCAAAGTGCTCTGAGGCGACATTGTTGTGAATTCTAAGAAAACAATTGAACTCATTAAGTGATGTTCACTAAAGTTGTAACAAAATCTCATCAATAGGCCAAGTATAAAATTATTTAGCATTTACTATGGTACCTCAGTTTAGCTGTGAATTTATTTCAGGCAGCTGATGGATAGTGTGCAGCGTTAGGGGTAATGGAGCCATCATTCATCCAGTGAAAATATAGATCTTAGGCGTCTCATTATAATTTAATCACAATGACGGAATAATTAGTTTTTAAACTAGTAACCAGCCCACATATAACGAGGATGCATCTGGGAATGATTGTCATTTCATATTATAATGTTTCTTCTAATTAAATTCTTACTAATTCTTCCTTCTGTAATGACAAACAAAACAATAAAGGCATCAAATATGTGAAAAGATTCAATCATTACAACCAGATTCATTGATCTTGCAATGCAAACTGTACATCAAAAAAACATTCTTGTTTTTTTTAAACCTCACTGTAATGTTTTAATCTTTTGAAGTAAATTCAATAGATAGTCAAAAATGGTGTGTGAAAGATCTAAATATGAATAAGAACTAAATATGATGCTTGGGTGAAACTACTACAGCAATTCAGCACAACAGCAGCTCAATTTCTAATGATAAATTTACAGCGACAGTTTTTAAGACCTCTTCTGTTCAGAGAGACTCTTTGGAGATCTTTCATACCAGCTTTTTTTTTTTTTTTTTTTTAGTGGCACTAGTGGCTCTTATTTTTCAACAGTAGCCTGACAGGAAAGAGGGTCGGAGGGGGTCGCGGGGGCCCTGCGTCAAACCCGCAACGTCCGCGTCGAGGACTGAGGCCTCCAAACGTGGGGTGTTCTAACTCCCTGCGCCACCACAGCACGCCCCCCATATCAGCTTTGAGCTACCACATAAACTTTAGTCTTTCCTCACCTGCAATCACTACCCTTTCATCTAGCCATTGATCTATCAGAGAGATTACATCGCTAAGTCTAAGAACCTGTAAGGAAATAGTTGTCTGGAGGTGTTTTTCCCAGAAGTTGTTACCTTTCCACCTAAATTTCAGCAAGCTCCTTCTTGCATTTGATCTAAATTTAAACTAAATACAGATGGTGCAGATTTCTCTGCGAGGTTCATCCTTGTGAGTCACGCTCTGAGTTGGCCAACGTGAAATAACATGCTGGTGTCAAGGTTTGACTGTCAAAATTACATTGCTCTTTCTGCGTCACATGTGGGTTTAATAAGCCCGCGCCTCACATTTGCTCCATTCTTTGTTTTAAGTTTCTGCAGGATAATTTAAGAAATGTTGTGACATTTTATATTTTCAGTAACAATAGGAGAATCATCAAAGCTTTAGAGGATAATTGTTGGGGTTGTTATTCACAAATGGTCAAAAATAGATTACATTTGGTTGTTAGGGTATACATCCAGGGGGTTTTACACAGTCTGGAAAAGTTTGGAAGTTGATTTAATGTATTCCAGGTCTTCTTGTAAACATAGTTGCCTCATTACAGCCAGCTGATCAGCAGTAGACAGCAGAGGGGCATTATAGTGCATGACGAACCTGGAAAATCTCTGGTCACTGGGATTCTGTTGAAGTCTGGTTCAGAGATACAAGTCATGTTTGAATACCTCATCTCATTGCACAAAAAGCTTGAATAATTCAAAACTGCTCTTTGTTTTTGTTTTACAAGAATTCCTCTGGAATAAACATCCCAAAGCCCCCAAAACCACCTGATAAGCCGCTGATGCCCTACATGAGATACAGTCGGAAGGTGTGTACGCTCTTTAAAATCACTATTTTTTTTTATCATCATTGTGTGTGCTACTGACAGGCTCATTTTATTTTCTTTAGATATCCTGTAAACTCAGTTAGATGCACCTTTGTTTCAGATGTTTAAAGTTGTTAAGCAAGGTAAGATGTGAAGCCAGAAATTAGGTAGGAGTGTCAACATCCTAGTGGGATTTATCCGCTTTGGATCTGGAACTTAAAGCACACGGCCTCCTCTGGTTTGTGACCTCTCTGCAAAGAGATAACCACCTATAGCCCCTCCAACCCAACCCAACCCCACACCCATGTCTGGTTCTCATCACCAGGTTTGGGATCAAGTAAAAGCCTCCAATCCTGATCTGAAGCTATGGGAAATTGGGAAGATAATCGGTGGAATGTGGAGGGACCTCACTGATGAGGAGAAACAGGATTATTTGAATGACTACGAAGCAGAGAAGGTTGGTTGTTTTACAGAGGGGTGTTTATGGGGTTGGTGGGTGACAAGTAGCTGTGTCCCCAAAGGTTGTGGGTCACCCCAGACATCGCTCCTTCTTTCTACCAGTCATGAGTAAAACCTCTTTTCTTGTTTATTCTTTGCTGATTGAAACAGCCAACCACATGTTGAGTCTGCCTGCTTTTTGTTATTTTTATTTTATTTTTTTGCTTTTCCGGTGTCATTCCTGTCATCTTTTCCGCTGTAGATTGAATATAACGAGAGCATGAAGGCCTATCACAACTCACCAGCTTACCTGGCATATGTCAATGCAAAAAGCCGGGCCGAGGCCGCTCTGGAGGAGGAGAGTCGCCAGAGGCAGTCCAGACTGGACAAGGGCGAGCCTTATATGAGCATCCAGCCAGCAGAGGATCCAGACGGTAAGGCCACTCAGTTAAATGCTTTGTTTCCCAAGGTTTAGGGCACGGTGACAGAGCTGTAATTATTGCAGCCTGACCACACAGATTTACAAGCCTCCACTCCCTGAAAGTCTCTTTCTCTCCTCCTACGCTGCTACATCCATCCTCAGTTTATGTAATTCTACCTTTGAAATGAAATGTTTTTTCCTTCAAGTTGCAAATGAAGACAAATTTTGTTTTAGTTGTGCACCAGCGTTTACATTCTTGAGATCGGTTTAGACATGATTACCAAATTTACATTCTTTTGTCTGTTGTCATAAAGTCTGATACACACACACACGCACACGCGCACACACATAGATTTAGACAGCATAAGACATTTGAGTTACACCCACCTCCAGGAAATGATGCTTGTCTGGGGTCGGGCTGGGTTACAGTAGAAGTTAATGATGTGCAGGAAAACTACAGATAAAACAGCTGCTATTTAGAAACACCCCAGACCATAAAAAAGTTAACGTCGACATCCCAGCGGGTCACATACTGAACAAGCTGCACGTATGGCAATAATTAAATAAGGTTTAGCTCTCCGGGTGGCAACATAGTCACGGATTATATTTTATTAATAAAACCCTTTATGATAATCCGCTCCTAATCTCTTTCCATAAACAACTTTTCTCTCTCTTTGTCTATTTTATTTTTTTTTTTACTTTAACTATCAAAACAGGTTATAACTTTTCAAAACCTCAGTCAGCCAGGTAAATTGTTGTTTTGTAGCTTTTTCTTAGGTATAACTCGGTCATTAATCTCAGACATTTAAATGTTTCTGTTTTTATTAACACCTTGAACGCTTCCAGCAGACTGAGGTGTGAAAAAATGAGGACATGATGAGGGATGATGTTGAATGAGTTTCCCACACGTTATTGAGACATACCTCTGCTGAATTTGTGAACCAGAGAAAAGCTTAATTCCCACACAATACCTCTAGAATGTTTAACCCCTCTTGAATGTTTCCTGTTGTGGTGGGAGCGCTCCTATATGTGCTCTTTGAAGTTTTCATCTTGGCATATGCGACTCATTTCTACTTTGTTTCTGTCAAAGCTTCAAATTTGCACAGTTGCTGCACAGCAGCAGCAACAACACTGGGTGGTTACTAGTAAACCAAAGCTACAACACAGCGCATAATTAAGGCCTTCAAAATCCAAAGCAATCAACACATCAATAATATAATATGATGATGCAAGTGCTCAGTGGTGTTATAACATTTATATACATGCAGAGTGCTCTTTAGATAAGCATTATTAACTTGGAAATCTGTTAGGTCGTTAAAATACCAATGATTACCATAATTTAGTGTTCCTGCTGAAAGGGTCTGAAAAGATGTTCAAAGTCACAAATTTAATCATTTTAAGCCTTAAAGTGTCACAAATCTGCGGATTTTTCATGATTGGTTTAAAGTACATAGTGTTCATTGCATTCATTCACTGCTTTTTCATCTTCACCATTATTTTTTCTTGTCTTGACAAATGCAATGAAAGCTTTCCTTTGTTGTGTCATTTGTCTCTCAGGATGGATATTTTATGCTTCATGTTGCATCAAAACATGACGCATAGACGCAATAAACCCCAGATGTTCAATCTTTTCCCCTAAAACTGAGAGAAAATTCTGCTCTTGAAACAAACTTTCTGACTTGTAATTGCATGTTCAGGTAGTGTATGTTAAGTGCTTTGGCTTGAAAACAAGGTTTCATAATTAGTCAAACCAAATGCCAAAAACTATTAGAAAGCTTACTGTGTACCGGGAAGGGCATTAAAGTGAGCTACAAACGCATTTGACTCACGAGCCAAAGCTAAAAAATCTATTTAAGTTGTTTAATTTGTATTTAGATTAAATATGTAATTAGGTCAATGGTTTATTAGGGATTTTTTTTTCATAAATAATCACATGCCTTAATTGTTCATACTGCTAGCTAGTGATCTAAGGACTGCTTCGGGATAAAGAACAGCTGCTGATAAATTCAAACTACAGAGTATATCTTAAACATTTGTCTTCACACAGTCACCTATAATTAACGCCTTGTCCTACTCCAGCAACAATAATAGATCATTTCCCTTTAGAGTATGTATATTTATTGGGATGCCCAGTGAATGTTCAGAAACCTTATGTTTTTCTTGCCGTAGCAAAATCTCACATCAAAAAAGAGCAGAAGAAAACAATATAAGGCTAAATATATATATATATATATATATATATATATATAGTAAAATCTGCCACAGAGAAATATTTTGTTTTGTTAAAATCCCTTCTTCCATAATGAATGCCAAAATAATTTCTAGAAAATAATTGTTGAATTTTTAAAGAGTGTTAATGAACTGTTAGTCATTTCCATGGAGGATAATGGAACAAATGATGAATACCGTGCATGAAAAAGCAACTTATGCCCATTGTGATGTACAGTAGAGGTTGTGTGATGCCATGAATGTTTTTATCAAACAATGTCTCTGGGAACGTTGATAGACTTCAAGGTGTCATCAGCTCTTGAAATAGCAGGACATTTGAAAGGAAATCTGACGGGATCTACTAATAAACTGAAAATGGGTCATTGTCGGATCTTCCAGCTTGGTACCAATCTAAAACTTGTGCTAAATAACATAGAGATCATTTAAACTGCAAAATCAACCGTCTTCCATTTCCAACCAGAGTTCTAAGTCCTATTAAAAACTTGTGGCAAAAAGCTAGAAGGAAGATAATATAAAAGAAGACTTTGGACTACCTTTAGCTCATTACTGAGTTAATATGCTCCAATTAAAAGCTTGGGATTTTTCTTTTTAGCATTTTAATGTGGGTTTTTGCTACTGCAGTAAAGGGTGATTTATTTTCAGTTTTTTTTTTTTCCCCACATTGTGGGAATTGCAGAAGACCATGTTCTCAGCTAAAACACTACATATACCGAGCAACATCCGCCTTCTCTTTGAACACAGTAGCTCTTGCATCATTCTGTAGTGTACTTTCAGTAATTTCCTGGAACACTGATACGGACCGACCTGTATTTCCTGCAGCAACTCCATGTGTTTGTTGTCTCCAGACTACGACGACGGCTTTTCTGTGAAACACACAGCTGCTGCTCGTTTCCAGCGCAACCACCGCCTGATCAGCGAGATCCTGAGCGAGAGCGTCGTCCCAGATGTGCGGTCCGTCGTCACCACCGCCCGCATGCAGGTCCTCAAACGCCAGGTCCAGTCGCTAATGGTGCATCAGGTGAGATCAAACCGCAGCGTCGCATAACGCCGGGTTCTGGCTGCGACAACTTTGCTTTCATTGACTCATTATTTTATTAACTGTGGCGCCTGGATGTCCTGCTTCGCAGAGAAAATTGGAGGCAGAGTTGCTTCAGATTGAAGACCGCCACCAGGACAAGAAAAGAAAATTCATTGAAGCCACAGAGTCATTCAACAATGAGCTCAAAAGGGTATGGCATCTTTTACATTAAATCAGGTCATTGCTTACTTGCACGCAAGCTTCAGTTCGCATGCCGCATGCAGCTTGGGCCCTGCGCCAGTCTCAGTCTGTCCTACGGCCCACAGCTGGGACTAACTCCATCCACATGTCCTCATAATGCTGTTGCTGTCATTTATTATTTGAGGGCCCTATATTGGTCCTGAATGCAGCATTTGGCTTTTACAACAGGTGGCGCCATTTATCCTATAAAGAGCTCCTTGAGGACACAACATGCAACAACACATGTTTTAGCTATCCAAATTAAACTTGTTGTAAACAGTTTCTTTGTGCAGAGCGTCCACATACAACAGCAAACACGTTTCCCTCTCATGTTGTTTTTGTCCAGTTGTGCTGCATGAAGGTGGAAGTGGACATGGAGAAGATCTCTGCGGAGATCGCCGCAGCAGAAGAGGCAGCACGTAAACGGATGGCAGAACGCGAGAAGGACGCAGGGGACCGAGGGGCGAGAGAGGCGCCCACCTGCGTCTTGGCAGAGGAGGAGAAACATGTTTGTGCTACACATGGCAAAAAGTCCCAGCAGAACTCTCACAGTGACAGCAGCAGCAAGGAAGGAGAGGACGCAGAGTCAAATACTGCAGATCCACCTGGTGAGCAGCGGCGGTTTCTGTGGTGGTGCGCAGCCTTTATGCGACTTTGTGAGTAATTCATGGATGTCCCACTTGAGCTGGCATGACCCTGATACCAAAGTGACTCATTCAAGATGGCATACCTGTAAACAAGGTGTCTCTGTCTTATGTTTTCTTCTCCATTCAACACATACTTGAAAACAATACTCCCTAACAAGAGTAAGCAGAACAAAATGACACACAGTGCCTTGTAAAAAGAATTTATTTCAATTTCTGATTTTGTCACATCGCAACCACAAACTGCAATGCATTTGATGCAATAGATCAACACAAAGTGGTGTGAAGTGCAAACTCAGTACCTTAAATATTTTATACCCTAACCAATAATCAATTGAAAGTTACTTTTGTAGTTTGTCCATAGCAGCTTTGCACATATAGGGACAGAACCCGTCTTAGTTCAAAGTTTCTTCTTAGCTCTAGCTGTATGTTTATGGTGATTGTCCTGTTGGAGCTTGAAACTCGTCTCAAGTTATAAATCTTTAACTGGTTTTGTTCTAGGATAACCAAAACCATCCACATAGGATGATGCTGTCACCACCAAGTTTTATGTGTGTTCATGGTGATATCAAGTATTGGGTTTCTTTCACACATTGCATACAAACCAAAAAGTTTCATTTTGATATCATCTGACCTGATGACATTCTACCATCTGTTTCCGGTTTCATCATGTTTGGAGGGCTTGATAAAGAATGGTTACGATTTTATTGACGTCTTAACTGCTCCACTGATTAACGCTGTGTTTTAGGGCTGCAATTAATGATTATTTTAGTAATTGACTAAACTGTCGATTATTCTGACAGTAAATTGACTAATTGAATAAAAAAGGCACATTCTGCAAATTTTTTAATGAAGATTTTTTAAACAATATTAGATATACAATGAAAGAAATAACTAATTAAATTCCCTTTGTACGTTTGGGATGCAGCTGCAGCTTAAAAATACCTCTAAATCTACAACATGTGAACAGCTTGTTAATTATTTTTTGGATTGACCAATTAATGATTTGATAGCAAAAAAGTGTTTGTTTTTCTTTGTTTTTACAGAATTGGAACCAGGGGAAGCTAAAACTGTGGTGCTTGAGGAGTTGTGGAAAGAACATATTTACAAACAATGTTTTTTTTCTATCTTAAATGCAAAATGCATATATTTTTTGTACAGATTGGCTTAATTGCCTTTCTGAATATGTTGTTCTTTTAGCACATTAAATTTATTTGAGTATGTGTACGCCAGTACACGTATTCAAATTGGTTAATTGATTGCTAAGATAACTGGTGATTGGTCAGAATCAATTTGATTGTTTCAGCTCTGCTCTACTTGTAGCAGAAAGAAGCAAAATATGGTGATTGGTATTTGGTGTTACTAATTTTAGTAGTTTCTGTATTCAACATAAAAAAAAATCCCATTTAAATGAATTTTCCATCTCTATGTAGCGTATCACTGTTTTTTTTTTTTTTTAAGGAAGCAAAGAGATGTGACTTAAGCAGTAATTTGAAAATATTGGTGAAGTAAGCTTAATTAATTTTATTTTTCTAATGCAGTGAAGCAAAAAGCTTCAGAGGAGATGGAGGCCCGTCCAGGCAGTGAGGAGGGAGCGTCAGAGGACAAGGAGAGCGTCCCTGAGGGAGCCATGGAGGAGGGAACCAGCGACAGCAACACAGGCTCAGAGACCACCTCTGCGCAGACTGAGGACGCCACGACCAGCGAGCCGTCAGAGGGACCCGGCAAGGCAAGGGCAGCCCACTGAGCTCAGCGGCAAACATGGTGGAAATCGCAGGACTGCCACTCCATCTGCTTGACTCTCTGACTAAGGAAATTGCACAATCTCATGTTTGTTGTGAAAGGGTAAAAGCAGCATTCAGACGGGCTGATTGCTTAACAAGCCTGAGGCTGCAGTTGAGGTTATAAACCTTAAACTTGCAGACACACAGTGAATACAATAATGATAATAATAATAATAACAATCTGCACTCTAAGTCGACAAAGCGATGACCTTGTCTAAAATCAATGGCTGCTACAATTTGCCACAAAAGCCCATGTGAAGGCACTATATTTTCGGCTTCTTTGGAAGAGTGCACACAAGCCCTTCATCAGCACATATGGAAACATATCTCTAGCACTATGTCTGGCAGACAAACAAAATTGCTCAGTGTTATGTTCAACTTTGTTCTTTGTGTTGTAATACCATTGTTGCTTTTATTGTTTTGCATGTTTCAGGTCAAAAAAAGTTGTTTAAGAGTGGAGCTAAGTGACCATCTCCTCGGCAGGAGAATATCTGTTTACTCTTTGTATCAGTATTACAGTAACAGTATTGTCTCAGGAGTTTGTAGTCATTTAGTAGTAGTTACTCTTTTATTTATTATCAGCATTTTTATTATTCTTGTGTATGGGGTGCTCTAGATCCAGCTCGTCTTTTAAGTATATATCATCTGATCATCGATGCGGTACAATGCTAAAGTGTTCTAAAGTTTGCTGGCTGCCAATCAAATCAAAAGCAGTATGCTTAGAACATGTGTTTGTTTTGATCAGTATTGCGGTTTTTAGCAAGAATCTTTTACATGTCCAGTTAATGTGTACATGGTGTAACGAGGTTTGCTTAAACGTGAATTTTCATGTTGTAAAACGGTTAGAACCCTCATGATTAACATGCAGTCTTAAGATGAATTTCATTTTTGCATATTTATACGAATAAACTTTTCTACCCTGAAATAAGACGTCTCTTTGTTTTGGAAAACATGTCTGAATCAGTAATATATTTAAAATACAATTCAGCTCCACGGGTGCATCTATCTCAGTAAATTGAAATAACAAAAAGTTTATTTATTCCAACTATGCATTTCTTTCAACTAAGGCATTTTCCCTGTTGTTTTTTTTTCACTCTGCACCAGATGCAGTCAGAAAAGCACCTGTGATTGATGCAGGTGAGGTTCTGCCTTACCTGTAACAAATGCAGGTAAGCCAGAACACTGCTCAGCTGTCTGCATGTCGGCTTTGTGGGTGGCTTGCGTTCTTGATCTGCTCGTTTGTGATCATAAGTGCCATTTTACAACCAGTGGGTGGGATTTTAAGTGGTTTCTTTGGGTGCTACACCTGCCCGTGTGTTTAGTGTTATTGCTCTGCTGACGTTTTTAGCTGCAAACTGACTTTATTGCGGCCTGGTTTCCGCCCGCTCACCGCTCCCTCCTGGGGCTGGCTGCGTTTCCGCTCCTGAGTAAGCGACCAGCTATTTAGTTCCCAATTTTATCTTATCTGAATGCACAATTGATGGGCTCTCGCCCATGTTTTGGGCACGTGATTGTCTGCACACTGTTTCAAAGCTGCAGCGCTCTGGACGCTGCCTTGTCTTTGTGTGGTTGGGCCGCTTCTCCGTTGCCCCTGTTGCTGATTGGACAGTGCAATCAGCAACCCTGATTGGACTGACCCTGCTGTAAAACTGGACATGAACTTTCCAGTTCTACAACCCCCTGATTTTTTTGCATTTGCTTTGTTTACATTATTGAACTCGCTGTGTTTTCCTTTTGTTTGCTTTAATGACTAATTTGCTCTTTTTATTGCATGTTTTGTTTGTCTTTTGTCTGACATTGTCTTCCTCACACCTTTCCTTTTCTTCTCAGGTAGTATGTCCTAAGCCATGTTTAGAGCATACGCACTACTCATTAAACCATAATGGGATTATATTTTAAGGAATTGTTAAGCATATATTGTGTAGAGCAATTATGAACCTCAATTGGTTGGGTACAAACACCTCCCAGCTGATGTTGTTCCACTTTAAATAAAACTTTTAAAAATCACATATTTTTGGATCAAAAATATGAATCCATAGCCAGGTTCAGTCAACATATTAACCATAAAAGAACCAGCTTCAAAATAACATGCCTCAATCAACATC
Source organism: Poeciliopsis gracilis (assembly GCA_911649635.1). NCBI lineage: Eukaryota > Metazoa > Chordata > Actinopteri > Cyprinodontiformes > Poeciliidae > Poeciliopsis > Poeciliopsis gracilis. The sequence goes on along the minus strand of CAJVRI010000370.1, from coordinate 5,242,502 downwards.
TGGTGGTTGTAATATGCAGTTGCTTTGCATGTGGGGTATACAGTGTCCAGCTGTTGAAACTGGTGGGTTCATAGCAGCACAAACACCATCCAGACTTTATGACAGCCCAGAGGCAAGAGGTCCTGATCTTGGTCCGGTTTCTGCTGTAATCACAATTTGGGGAGACATGGAGAAAGATTTTAGGTTCCTACATCCTATATCCACATCTCACCCATTTTGAGACAACTCTCCACCAATGGGATGGAGCATTTAGAATGCCATCACTTGTGGGAATTTGCTAGAAATTAGGCTTACAGAAAGGAAGGGCTACCAACCTCAAAAGACTTGTAGTTCATCACCGACAATAAATTATCAAAATGCCAGTAGAAACATACAAAAAGATTGGTTGGGAAATATAACCAGATGGTTTTGTTGTTGTAAAGCCATCGGATTTCGTAATCATGGTGATACAGTCACATGACCTGTCTGGGTACTCAGCGTTCAACATTTTTCCAATTGTATTTCTCGCACATAAAACTCATACTAACATGAGTTAATACATATTGTGGCTGATCTTGTGTTATATTTAACTAATTCATTCATGTGATAAGAACTAAGTGTCTTTTCTTGTGGTTTTTCGATGTTCAAAATTTTATGATTAACAAAAAGGTTGTAACCTACTTTTCTCTCTCTCTCTTTTTTTTTTTTTTACCCAGACAGTTAATGATCGAAAACAAGGGTTCTTGGAGCTCAGTGGTTTACATCTGTCTCTGACTGTGGTATGCAGAGTATTTGCAAAGAGTATGCTTATCCTTTGCACAGTATAGGTAAGGGAAGTTGGTTAGATGAAAAGGATTTATTCTGATTTCCTGTTTTTAACACTGAACAAGAAGTGTGCTCACTTGTGCATGTAACAAAATTCAGCACCAGTGCCTCGAGGAAAGTCACTCACTTGACAGGAGCTGTAAGCTGTTTGTGCCTGTACAAAGCTTCTAGGACCAGATTTACAATCATCTTAACCTAAGATTTGCTTTAGGTGTGAATGATTTGCTATACACTAAAACTTTTTTTCTTTTTTTCTGCGCTGTGGTTAAAACTGCCTCAAGTGAAAGCGCAAAACACAAACCACAAAGACACAGGTGTGCAGCAGCCTTTGCCAGGTCTGTTTTGAAAGGTTAATTCATGCATGGTTCCTGCTACTGTCCACTGCAAACACAACTAAAAGATGCAGCAAAACACTGGAAAAGAATTGCACATGCAAAATCAACTACGCCACACAAACACAACTAAAAGATGCAGCAAAACAGGGGAAAAGAATTGCACATGCACAATAGTAGCACATAGCGATAAACACTTTTTTTTTGAACAGCCGCACCAAACCTCCTTCTTAAAATACAAACACATTGTTTGTGAGTTCTGTGAGATGAACTCCCCTCTGCTCTGTGTGGCTTTCTATCTCGGCATCCTTTAAACGGCAGTTTATTTTTCATTTGCGTATGATTCATACCAAGATACGAGCACCTGCTGGTTGTCAGGTAATACCTTATATGAAAACAAGAGTAACACAATGAATCATGGCAAAAGAAACTTTCAAAAGCAACACATAATGCTTTTTTTTTTTTCCTTTTAATTTGAATTAAATACACACAAGATGCTTCCACAGTCCTTGGGGGAAGATGTTATCTGGCTCAGCAGTCATAATTTATTTATTTTTTTATCTTGAGAAAAAAGGTCAATTTCTGCATCATTGTCACATAAGGCTGTGTCTATGAATATAAGGAAACATATTTTGGCTAAACTACACTTTCGGCCGTGTTTTTAAATTTCTCTTTGTTTAAATGGAAAGCAGCATGTGCTTCGCTCTCTTTCTAAATGGAGTTTGTGGTTAGACGAGTTCTCACATGATTTTTGAGGGTACCGAGAAAGGAACATATCTCGTGAGTGGAGACGCAACTTTTTTTTTAATCAAGAAGGGAAACCACCATCAAACACAGATACTCTGCGTGTCACACAGAGAGCGACTTTCAGTCAATATGCCTGCTGTTGGTGGTAAGTAGCTTATCAGTTAAAAAGGATGGGTGCATGTGCTGTGGTGATGAATGATTAGGTTTGATTGGTTATTTACAGCCTTCGAATGACTTTTTCTTGTTTTTTTGGTGATGACAAGTTAATCACTTGTCATTTTTAATGCCGGTCTTGTTCTGCGAGTTGCTATTCTTAGGAGTCAAAGAGTTAAATCCACAAACTGTGCTTGTACAAAGCATGACAACTCAGAAAACCTTGCACATATGTATGACTATAGATTCTGTCATGGTTCATTTTATTGATTTTGGATAAAATGCAGCAAAAACTGGCTTCCTTTATCTTCATTTATAAACTGACAGAGGAGCAATATATTATTTGTAAATTACCACTACCTATACAAGAACGGCTTTGTGTATTCAAGTTGTAAAAGCAATTTTTCTCTTAGTTGTCGTTATCCTCATTTGCAAAATGAATATAAAACCGAGTTTCATGCGATGATTTATTTCTGCATGAAAATGAAAAAAGAAGAACTGATCTTTTTACTTGGGCTCAAAGTTGCTAACTTCTAACAACAGTGTCACCATTTATCTCACTCTTGTCAAAAGGGGAAACCTGTGAATTGTGTGCCGACAAAGAATTTTGACTGTCTTCAGTAGAACTAACCACAGAGCCAAGAGTCCCAACTTAAGGGAAAATTTGGAGAATTAGCGAGAGATATTCTTGAAAATGTTATCAGATAATGTTCACGTGACGCAGTTTCTTTGACTGAAAGCCTAGGAGACAAACTTACATCTTGAAGTTTAAAGATCTGTCGTATCATTAGTGAAAAGCAGTACTGGACACTGAGCGGCTGCCTAACGACTCTGCAAAACTTTCTCAACGTGTTTTTCAGGTAACCAAAGTCTTCAAACAACCATGATTGCAAATATGTCATCAAAGGTAAGGGAAATTCTAAATAACAATAATGTATAAAGGAACATCTGAATAAATCGGAATGTCATTGTTGAGTTAATTTATTTATGTTCACAAAGTGAAACTGACGTATTGTATACAGTAGATTGAAAATGCTTATTTATGTCAATTCATGATTCCAGCGTACAGTAATTGAAAACCCAAATTTCAGTTTTGGGTAGATTTAGGAAGAAGATTGAAATTTTATGCAGGACAAAAACCTATCGTATGCGTACGAAACTGTACTAGTTCACTTTCTGAAAAGCATGTCAGTGTACTGTCATGTATAAACAATACTTGGCCAAGGCTTTTGTTTTGCACAAAAGACTGTATCAATGCTGCATAGCATAAAGGTGATCAGGATGTGGCACTGCTGAGCTTTAAAGGAAGGTGGGGGCTCTGCTTGAAACCGTTGGTTCGTCTATATTTCCAGGTCTGGAGTCTCTCTTACTTCTCTTGCTGGTCAGTCAGTCACAGTAGTGCCATGCTCATTAAAGCAGATACTGACACTTTTGTGAGCAGGTGTTCTTAAAACTAGCAACTCCATAAAACTCATCAAAAGAAGAAATTATGAAATGCCCTTAAATTTCCAAGTTGATGATGACTTGATGGACTTCAGAAAGCAGAGCAGCTCGACACCTGCAGATAACACGACACCCTAAGTCATTTCTTACTGCGTAAACTTCACATTGGACTCCAAGCAGCATGGATTACCAGTTAAAAGGAAAATGCTTGGAAAAAAGATCTTTGGATGACTAAGCAACAATCATGTCCTTTTTCTCCTTGGATCAGAAAAGACTTGTGATGCCGTCTGTTGTTCAGAAAGTCCAAACACGTGGAGCGTGACAGCTGTAGCGCATGTCTGAATGATGGCTCTTAAAGCTCTGACTCCAACCCCAGGCCAAACGTTGTGAATCTCCTCCAAACGCGTGAGCAGCTTCACGATCCTCTCTACCCTGTAGTTATCACTCTTATATCTGCATGTTTCCTTTCACTTAAGTCTCCACTGTTATGCTTGAATACAAAACTGCGCAACGAACAGTAATCTTGTTTGTCTCACCCTTCTTATGGATCAATGATCGTATACAGGAGAACTGTCATGTCAGAAGTCTTCCTCATAATCGTGTATGCCAGAACATAACACTGTTTTTGTCACATAAAGTTTTTTTTGGTGGACGTTATGTCATTTCAAATTGCCTGAGTAACAAAATTTTGGGTTTTCACTGGCTACAAATCATAAACATGAACAGAAATCAATCCTTAGCTTATACCACTTTGTGTTGATTGAATCTGATTTTCTTATGTTTAGAATTGCATGATTAAAATACATTTTAATCTACCATTCCAACGGAAAGTATCGTTACACCGTCACTTTTCCACAAATTGCAAGGATGTTTTCAGACAGCTGAGCATAATATTGACATAAGTCTTCACACCGTTTGCTGTTGAATTTAAAACGGATCTCCAATTCATTTAAGTTCCTCTGATCATCTTTAAGATGCTATTTAAATTTAAATGAAGTCCACCAGTTGACAATTCAACTGACTGGGCATGATGCAGGATAAAACAAAGGAAACACTAGCTGCATTGAACACCCCTATTGGGTCGCCTATATTTGGAAATTAAAAAAAAAAAAGTTTGTAAGTAGCAGCACCCTTCCTAGATCTGGTTGCTTTGATCAGAGAGGCAAATAAAAACCCAATGATCCCAAAGGTGGAGCTCCAGTGTTCCCTTGTGGAGATGGGAGAAGAATACAGAAATACCACTTGATGAACATGGCACCCTGCTTGAATTTTGTCAAAAAGGCATCTTAGAAAATGTAGAAAAAACTAAATTCTCTAGTCAGATGAAAGCAGAACAAAACTTTTGGACCTGAACTCCTAACATTATGTCTGGAGAAAAACTGTCCCTTATGTGGTCCAGTCATAAGGGGCATGAACCAAAATGTGAAAATTTGCAAGAAAATCTGCTCAAGTGTGCACTGAAACAGTGGAGTGACAAGAGGTAACAATATTTATACATCTTTCTGAAAACGGTTTTCACCTTATTATTCTGGGCCACTATGGGTTGAACATAACACTCAAATATATTTTAGAATCAGTCTGTAAAGTGCAAAAGGGTGTGAATATTGTCTGATGACGTTGCATCCACCCAGAAGGATTCAGGAGCATCAATCCCTGGGTTTCCTTTTGTAAGTGCCATTTCCTCTGAGGAAGTGAGTTTTTAAATGTGCATTGAGCCAGTAAGATTTGCTGAAAATCTCATTATGTCACTTTTTGTTCTTTGGTTGCAGTCTTTCACGCTTGAGGACCTGGAAAATGCAACACTCTTGGACAGTTTTGATTACTCATCTTCGTCACCGGATTACTCTGACTTTCCTGTGATTTGCGACCTAGAGAAAAACCGGCAGTTTCGCTACTGGTTTATGCCGCTCTTCTACACCATCATCTGCTTGCTGGGAGTGGCTGGGAACATGCTGGTCATCGCCACTGTCTTCTACTTCAAGCGCCTCAAGAACATGACAGATGTGTACCTGCTCAACTTGTCCTTCGCTGACCTGCTCTTTGCCCTCTCGCTCCCCTTCTGGGCAGCCAACTCCACGGCAGAGTGGATGCTGGGGCTTTTTGTGTGCAAAGCCATTCACACCATCTACAAGGTCAGCTTCTACAGCAGCATGTTCCTCCTCTCATTCATCAGCGTCGACCGCTACTTTGCCATCACCAAGGCCACCTCCACCCACGGCCTTCGCTCAAAGGCTGTCTTTTTGAGCAAGTTGTCCTCCACTGCCAGCTGGCTGATGGCGCTGATCTGCTCCCTACCAGAAATGATGCACACCAATGTCAGCAACAACACCTGCTCTCCATTCTCCATCAGAAACGATCCACTCCGAGTTGGCATCCAGGCCAGTCAGATCGTGTTGGGTTTCCTCGTTCCGTTCCTGATCATGAGCTTCTGTTACACCTGCATCATCCAGACGCTCTGCCAGGCCCGCAGCTTTGAGCGGAACAGGGCCATAAAAGTGATTCTCGCCATTGTCATCGTCTTCCTGGTCTCCCAGTTGCCTTACAACATCGTCCTCCTCTGGAATACAATCATCACAGGAAACGGAAAAACAGAGAACTGCGAATATGAAAAGAGTGTCCTGTTCGCCACCGATATCACACAGTATGTGGCCTTTCTGCGTTGCTGCCTGAACCCCTTCGTCTATGCCTTCATCGGCGTTAAGTTTCGCCATGATGTTCTTAAGCTGCTGAAGGAAATTGGTTGCATGAGCCAGGAAAGATTCTACAGATACACCTGTGGTCGGAGGAGGAGCTCAGCTGGCTTTGACACCGAGACTACCACCTCCTTCGCCCCTAAAGGGGTCAACCCCACAAGCAAAATGCTTGAAATGGACTAATACAAACTGTTTTATTTTGTCAAAGCTTATCAGCTTGCCATGTACATAGCAGAAGTTATATAATTGCAAGTTGTTTGATCTATGCTACCTTTTGGCTTGTCTTATTTAGGGATTTGTTTGAAAAGACTGTATTTGTTTTTTGTTGTGAATGAAAATAAATCATATTTTTAAGGAAACCGAAGCATCTGGTACACTCAATAAATAAATTGTTTCTTTTTGCTGTTTTCAGTGCATGCAGGGTAAATTCCAAAATAAGACCAAAATCCTAATGACTTCCACCGCAGACTGTAATAAACCAGCTGCTTAGGCTGATGTCACAAGCTTGCATGAAGAAAAAATAAAAGCAATTGAAGAAATAGAAATTCACTCACATACATGTGAAACCCGTATCTTATCCAGAAGCTCATTTCCAAATAACGTGAAAATAGCTAACATCATTTTTAGAAAGCAGGTGACAGACGCTGTTTTACTAATTACCTGTTTGTTTTGTTGTTGTTTTTTTTAACCATTGCTGTTTCACAGGATTTTGGAAAAAGGTTTGTACAGATAGATTAGATGACTTCTTTGAGAACACAAATTACTTTGAGACTGTTTTGTTTCAGAAAAGAATCAGAAGACAAAACATTTATAGGATGACGCAAAGGCTGTAATAAAATATTTGCAACAAAAAAATCTAAGAACTTGAAGTATACGACACTGTTGATCATAATTTATTATCATATTTACAAAAGTGGAACATCGTGGCATCAGATGGGTTTGAGTGAAATATGCATCGATAGTTGCAGTTGGAACGTAACGAAATGTGGAAAAGTTTAAATGGCGTGTGTGCTTTTACGAGGGACTTTATAGACCATTGCGAGACATCCTTTAAATGCGTAAAACACCTCCTATGAAATTTCACACATGCATGCATACCTTTCCTTAGAACTCATTTCCTCAAAGTAGACGTCAGGATTCACCATGATTCCTCGAAGACAAGATGGGCTCACCTCTCCCCGTCATCAAACTCTAATCTGTAGTCAGACTGATGTGCACAGAAAGACATTAGTCACAGGAAATCAGCAAATCAACTGCACATTGTTTAAGGCTGTTATAGTTTAGGTTAATGAATGAAAACCATAGGAAAGGTCTTAGCACAAAATAATTCACTGGTGTAAAGAAAAAGTGGAGAGGATGAAGATCGCAGATGAAGCTAATGCGGATTTAAGTTAATTACTTTAAATAAGAAACTGGCATTTTATGTAGCATTTCACTTTCGGCTTTATGCATTTTATATAAAATGCGGTTTCACTGAGATTCCAGTATTAAAAACTGGAATCTCTTGATAAGCGCTTGCGATACAGTGCATTAAATGAGGGCTTGAATGTTTGCTTTGAGGCAAAGGGAGGACAAGTAAGAGCAGAGGAACATTTATTTAGCTGTAACAAATCCCAAGCTGCCAGGCAGGTAACTAAAAACCAGGAAACCAGAACGGATGACGCAGGAACTGAACCTGGCACAGGATAAAACAAGAACTAACACAAAGCATGAGCCAACAAAAAGGAAAAATATACATACTGGTGGGAGTGACTCCCAACAGGAATAGGAGTGGTAACTGGGAAGAAAAAGGTGAAAGCAGACTACAAGAGAAACAAAGGATACTGGCTGGAAATACAACACAAAATAGGAACATCCTGGTGTTTAGTTTACAAGTAACATTAGATCAACATATACACATAATTATCCATGTCATTACATTTACACCACTTTAACTTGTTCACATCTTTGCCATTTTAAAACAACTTTAGAGCATTTAACTTGGATTTTTATGAAATAGACCTGTAAATAAATATGGTAAAAGTATGGTAAATTCAAAACTGACCGATTGGCCAAGAAGGACAATAATGAGTGAAGCAACCAACAGGTTTATCGTAACTCTGGAGGAGATGCACAGATCCACAGCTAAATCTCTTGGCTCACATGCAAAAGGGTATGTGTGGTTGGAAACTTACAACACTCATCACGCTAAACACACCATTCCCACAGCAAAACAAGGTAGTGACGACATTGTGCTGCGGGATGTTTGTCCTTAACAGGGACAGAGAGCTTAAAATGTTTTGCATAGAAATGGGAAACAAAAGCATTTAGTTTCCATAAATGCATAGTGGAGATGTACTCCAAAACACTCAAAAACTGAAAAATGGTTGTGGCAAAACAAAACCTGAAAAAGTTAGCATTTTTTTTCAATACTTTAGCAAACTGGACCTTTGTGCCTTGTGAAATTTTTAACTTCTACATAAAACACTGATCTCAAAGCGACAGGCGGCTGCCACACCTCAGCTGAATCATAATGCCGTAACCGAGTGAAGCCCTGATGTAACATCTTATTACTTTGATCATAGCCAAGGGCGTCTAGTTTTATGGAATATCAAACAGCTATTAGTAATCATCAGATAGTCTGGAATTAAACTGGACTCCAGCTGTCAGGAATCCTTAACCAAAGTCTTCTAACGGTATTTAGGGAAAAATGAAAAAGAGTAACAATGTAATGTTTTACAACTTACAGTCACAGCTATTTCACCTCGTTCTCACAATCATTATTTATGTTTCATATTTCATTTGTAAGAACATAAAATGGTTTTAAATAAACAGAAGCTTGGACGTGAAAATGAAACATAAGAAGAAATGTTCCAGTGAAATTTGCACAAAAAGCATTTATTATACACAGTCTAAATAACAATTATGGGCTGTAATTCAAGAATTTTGCATCTTCAATAGATACTAAAGGTTAATATTTCACCATGCACTAAATATTTGAGTTTGAATATTTGAAGCAAAGTAAGAAACATTGGTTTATTCTGTGTGCTTTGATTGTACTTTTGGGAGTAGAAAAATCAACCCACCAGGCATGTATGCAACTCTGGTAATATGATATAATCAGCATAAAAGGCAGGGACCACTGAGTCAAGCTGCTGATAGGCTTCCAGGGGAAAAGGGTTGGGATTGCATTGATAAAAGCGCGCAACACGAGAGGTGGGAGGTTTACCTGAGACAGTAACAGCAGAAACCTGAGCAAAGGAATTCAAGGTAAGATGACTTTTTTTTAAAAAAAATGTTGATATATATTCAAGTGAGGGGATTTTACTTATTCAAAGCATGTTGCTAGAGTAAAAACATAAAATAGAACTACTGCCTTAAGACCTAGAAATAACACAATCAAGTATAATGAAGTGTAAAAATGTGGGAAAACAAAATATAGTGAAAATTGTGGGAATATGAATGTGTTTTAATACATTCATATGTATTAAAACATATGAAGTACAAATATCAGATATTTGTACTACTCAAAAAAGGTTTTTATTAGAATATACTTTCCATTTCAATATCCATCAAACATGGAGACTCAAAAAAGTAATTTTAAAGCAAAGAAATTATATTTAAAAAAAATATATTAAACAATGTCCGTAGAATTTAATAGCTGACCTGTAGCAGGCCGGCATACACTTGTCTCTGGCAGAAGCAAAGCGGCTGATCAAAAGTAGAGAAAGTTCAAAACGATGGCAATAATTTGACAAAAGTTTCAGCAATCATTTGTTCACCTTTAAGCCACACCCATTAAGGCTGAACTGTTGCAGGGTAAACATCATGTAGACATGGTAACAACCAGTCACCTGAGTTACGCAATCAGTGCCACGCCTTGTCTGAAGTGCCTGGCAAGCAGAGTCAAAGGGTGTGGATCCTCCTCATCTCTACTCAGCCTGGGTGAGATTTCAGTGCTTCAGTGCATCTCTTCTGCTCCATGTAATTACTCATGTAGTGGTTCCATTCATAAGGTGACAAACTTGTCCCTGGAGGCCTGACTTATTGTGATCTGATCCAGCTTAGGATCAGATCAACATGATAATTACATCTGTGTGAGACAGCATGGCTGAAATACAGTCCAAAAATAATATAGTTCACACCTTGAAGAAACCAAATAATGCTTATAATAATATATATCGCCAATGTAAACAGTTTGATTTTCTTCTTCTTCTTAACTTGACTTGTGCTAGATTATGCAGAACTTTTTGTAAAAGTATCTCAGCTACCAGTAACTTTCCATTCATTTCAAGAAACATGGTTTATGGTTTACTATGGAGTAAACCATAAATTGTGGAGTCACAGAAGACCATTAAAAATATTGATCATTACATGAACTGTGGGTCTACTGAAATGCACATGTGTGCTGCACAGAATATCCTCTGAAAGCCTTTGCTGTCATTTGCTGCTTGAATTACTGCATCAGTGCAGGATGGCATGGTAGTGACTTTGTTGAAATAAAAACAAACTAAAGACACTTCTGACAAGATTGCTGGTTCATTAGGGACTTAACACAATAAATATGACTGTTGGCGCTTGCATTATGAGTATGCCTGTGTGTGGTTAGTCTTGAAGCTCTGACCCCATCTGCAGTCCACATCTTGAACAGGTTCCACTTCCCAAGTTTCTAAAAACGTTGGTTTTCCCTGGTAGCTTAACTCAGCTCTGTTTAGATTCTTGATCTTTTGAACTCAGCAAAGGGAAGTGGAGACATTCAGTCACATGATCAAACTATGAAAATTTGGTTTTAAAAATCCTTTTTACTTTGTAATATTTAAATTTTCAAAGTTTTCATTAACTTTAAGTGATAATAATCAGATCAATAACAAAAAGAAACAGAACAGTCTTTCAGCAAGAAACCTTTGAATATATAATATATGAACTTCATATTTTAATTAAATTGCTGGAATAAATTTACTTACAGTGAAACAGTGTACTAATGATGTACACTGTTTCATGGAAATGCAGTTGAGGTAAGTGTATGAAAGTTAAAATTAAATCAGTTATAATTAAATGTTTTCTTCTTGTATCTTTTGCAGCTTAAGAAGACAGTGGTTCCCTCTACTATGATGCCTACAGCTGAAGGCATGTCCCACGTGATACCCTGCCATGTTCTGAGAGTGGGTCAGACCACCTGCCTTGACTCCACACAGGGAAATGTTTCTCAGTCTCCTGGTGTCTCCAAGCCAGAGTTTCACCTTGTCGACGACGATCTCGACATGACCTTGGAAAATCTCAACCAACTCATGCTTGACCTGGATCCCACTTTCGAACCAATCCGAAGCCCCACTTGCACAAGCACTCCAACAGGTACATGGCAGCTTCTTCTTCAGAACTTGATTGTGTCTGTTGTCTTTCTTGGACAAGTAGAGAACTGCATCACAGCACCGCGTCTTTTTTTGCCCACCCTCAATGCTCTTATTACGCTTTGTAGGTTTTTCTCTTCTGCTGCTTTACGTCTAGTTTTATTGGTGTGAATAGATAAAAAATCTGCTAAAAAGAGCAAAAATAAAACCAAAGAGGAAGGCACACACTATATATATATATATATATATATATATATATATATATATATATATATATATATATATATATATATATATATATATATATATAGTCTGCCTGCAGTAGCTTTTTCTGTAAAAGCTACTACAGAAAAAAATATGAATCACAGACTGGTAATGTCTGCTGGACTTTTGTACTATTACAACTATCATTAGTCGAATTAGTCAGGAGACGAACTGCAGTATTTTGTACCAGAGGAGCAATTTTTGACGCCCCAATGACAACATAATTACAATTGTAAATGTCAAGCAGTGTGATGTTGGGCAGTTATTTTCATTCCACACTATAAAATGTCAGTAAAATTTGATTTAGCATGTCCTCTATTGTTTTCATTCAACAATACTGAATGGAAACAGCTAAAGGTCTCTCTTTTCCACTTATAAATAATCTATTCTTTACTCATGAGGACTTTAACCTCACTACATTTATCTGGCTTTGAAAAACAAGTTTTCACAGAAAGTGTCTGTCAAACTGATCAAGTGAGGGCTGCTTATTTTGCCCATTCTTCATTTCATACCTTTGTACTTTAACTCAAGTTATTCAACTTATTCAAGTCATTTTAGAAAAGTAATTTACCGATTCTTACACTGAATTTAAAATAGTGCTAAGCTCAGTTTGGACATATATCTCAAACTGTGTCATTAAATAATCTCTACTCGGATTTTTAGAATTTAACATTTTGAACCAGCAAAATGTTCAAACAAAGACCAGATTCCTTCAAAAACATTATAAAAACAGCCCTTAAATTCAGAGCAGAATAGGAATCTTGAGTTAGACACCACCTTTGGTCTGACTAGAAAAACCCAGCTGTATGGTTGTTTTTCTGGCAATGCTCGTCCCCCATTGAGTGGACGTCCCAAAAAGCAACATAAAAAACAGTTTTTCTTGCCTGATGCGTGTTCTCTTCATAGAGAGAACGGTCCGCTGGGCGGTGAGTCACATCGCCCATTTCAAAAATCCTCACTGCGAATGACTTGGAAGTGGACTCAAGGTTAGGATTCTTCAAATCCGCCGCAGACACCAATCCAGCTTCAATCACGCAAACACTCAAACGCGTGAGTGTTTGAGTGTGTTAGAGTGTAGGAAAATGGTCGTGTTCAGAAACACGTCAGTATAAATAACAACATAATTAAAGGAGCTAATTACCCCACTTGCAACCGCCGGGTTTGGCCTGCTGCAGTGGGATGTGGCTGTGGTACTGGCTTGGGTGGTTCGATGCCCAGCATCACTCCCTGTGCCTTTGGCCAGTGGGATACTGCTCCTCCGCCGTTGACTGGTGTGATGGCCAGTCTGTGGTGGTGCTTGGCGTTTGTCTGCTTCAGACTCCTGTGCCTTTTGGAGGCGATAGCTGCATGCCCTGAGCTGCTCTTTGGTTCTGAGAGTTAAAAGGTGTCTTTGTAGACCAAAGCTTCCTTGGCGCACGCAGGCAACCAGTCGTTGGCACAACAGCGATGTGTAATTGTGCTATAAAACCAGTCAGGCTTGTAAAAACAAAAAGTATAGCTCTTGAAATGCAGGCACCTTTTGTGATATATTAAATACTTTTAATCGTGTAGTTATTGCACCACATCTGCCCAGATTGAAACCACACCCTGTCAGGAAAGTTAACCACATAATCATGCTTGATGGTGATCTGAGAAGGCCTCCTCTGCTCAGAAACTCCTGCCATCAGAAACTGTGTACAAGGGGCACAACAATATGAAAATAGATTTCCTGTTGCTCTTGCTTTTTTCCACAAAGATGTTTTGCTCGTGCTTCTTTTGCTTGCTTTTCTTGAAACTGTGAAGTGGCGTAGAGGTGAAAAAGTTTACAGGAAATCGGTAGCAACAGACGAGTTTTTATTTTTTTTTTTTAGATGTATTTTCTGGCTGGCAAAAACGAGAAGAGAGAATTTCTGCTCCTGTTGATGAGTTCTCATTTCCCATTTCTGCAACGTTTCACCTTGCAACAGCGTGTCATGCTGCGTGTTGTCATAGAGAGCATATCTGTGAAAATGTTAGTCATTATTTTTGTCAGTTCAACTACAAAACCCACCCTTACACATATGCTTACTGGAATGAAAAGGTTTTTTTTTTTGTCTGTGCTTGTCAGCGCAATGAGGCAGACACAAATGACACAGTCCAAGAACAAGCTGAGACTCCTCTTATTTTCTGTTATTGCAAAAGCAGAAATACGCCTTGGAAAAACGATTAGTTTGGAAATGATAGACACCCCTGCATGTTCCTACATGAGAAATGTGAACCTCTCTAGCACGGTCATTTGTGTGTTTCGAGAAAAAGGCCTAACCCATGAAGCAAAAGAAAAACCAACACCCCCCCAAAAAACAAACAAATTCAGACAAGTTCTGGGCTGTGGAAAACTTTCCTGTTCTTATGTAACTCTTTAAATACATCCTAACCATGACTCTTCATTTCATCCTCAGTCTTCCCTTCTTCGAATGACTCAGATGGCGCTTCCCATTGTGTGCTGATTCCCAGAGGATGCCCTCCACACTCATCGCCGGCTGTTGCACGATCTGTTGTGTCTCCCAGTGTCCCCATCCCCACGCCCGGCAGCCTCAGAAGCAGCCCCAATGGCTCGCTGGTCTTCTCCGCCTCTCCCACATCCTCCCGGCCACCTCTTCCATTTGGAAGCGCTCCCAGGCGAAACCCCTCGCCGAAGAACGACCTGGCCTTTTCCCCAGGGTCACTGCGCCTGTCGGGCTCCAACAGGAACAGCGCCACCTCGCTGCTCTCCATGTCCACATGTTCGGACACCAGCTACATTTTGGGCAGGTAAAAACCGATGAAAACTGTTGCATTTCATTCGGATTTTACCTCATTGAGGCGTGTTTTTTTTTTTTTTTCTAAAACAAAAACCCAACAAAAACAAAAATAACTTAAACATGATTATAGAAACCTGAAAAAAGGCAAAGAAAATGCAGCAACAACAACAAATATGAAAAAGAATCAGATTAAAACCAATAGTTATAGTATAACTTAGAAACTATTCCTGTTTTTATGTCATACAAGGACTCCACTTAAGACAGGGAGCAGGCAGGATCACATGTTAGGCAAATATACTGGTGAAGTGAGTCAGGGGAAGAAACCAAATAGAGGAAAAGAACTGGAATCACAAGTGGAGGAAGTCTGGGTACCAGACAGAGAAACCACAAGAGGAATAGACGGCTTAGACAGAAGACGATCAGACAGAAACTGGAAACCTGTAAGTACAGGGAGGATGGTGGAAATGTGCAGGTAGGAGGGCACAACAGGAAAAAAACAATGGGAATGATTGAGACAACAACTTTCAAGAACATGACTAAACACAAACGTGAATGGAAAGACAAATCACAAGACTAAAATAACTCCCCTTCCGCCCACACAAAATGCTAAAGCCAAAGTTATAAACCAAACCGATTATAATATAATTGCATGTCATAAAATTGGCACACAGAAAATTCACTGAAAAGAACAATGGAAAGCACATTGTGTTAAATCTTCAGAAGCCAATAAAGATGATAGATAATAGAAACAAATGCATAAAATATAGTAAATCAAATTGATGAACAAAACAAACTGTATATATATATATATATATATATATATATATATATATATATATATATATATATATATATATATATATATATATATATATATATATATATATATATATAAGTGGGTCAAATACAAGGACAAAACTGTGCTCTATTTTCAAGATGTAATTATGAAATACAAAAGAGTGTTTTGTTTTTTTTTGTTAGAGGCAATAAATAAAAAAGACATATTTGGAGAATAGACGGTTTTCTTCAGAACAATTTCAACTGCAACCCAAAACCATATTAGGGCTCAGCAGAGTTTAATCAGAGTTCAATATGTGAATCTTTCAGCAGCTCTACATGTTAGAGAGACATTGGAGAGGAGGGCGAAAGTTGGATTCTTTTGTCCATTAACAACCATTGGAATCATTCAGTGTGCAGGAAGTTGATCTTCACATCAGAAGCAAGCAGAGTTAAATATGACAGTAGCGATAAACAATGCCTGTTGATCAAACTATGTAGGCTTTTGTTACTTTGCTAATTCATAAAAAATAAAGAAACACAATTAAATATTTAGTTCTTTACCAAAAAAAAAATATTTGCATGTTGATATACTCTCATTTTAATTTATGTTTGAAAAATAATTTTATTTTAAAGACATCAAGAAAAATATATTTTTCTAACCGAAGAAGAAGTTAAAACACCATATCCCCCACAGCTACATATAGACACCGAACCCTGAAACAACTGCAGTGAGATGGTTCTGCAGATATCTATCAGTTTCTAATTTCGGTGTGAAGCCTGTTTCAAGTCCCCCCACAGCAACTCAGCAAGATCAAGATCTGAACATCAGGAAGTTTTAACCTTTTTATTTGGAAGTCAAGCTTACTGTTAATTTTTTTTAAATTCTGGAACGTGAAAATTTCAGTTTCAATGAAATCCAGAAACTGTAGTAGAAATGGTATTCATAGTATTTAGCTTAAAAAGACAGATTGAAAGTTGTTGTTCAGGCAACAAAACTGAAGTATAAAAGTGTTGTGATGATATTTTATAGATTTGTTTTTCTTTGCACAGCAACTTATCTTTGACTGAGGACCCCGACTCTCCAGAGTCCATCTCAACTGGCATACTAAGCCCCTTCACTGATGGCTCCAAATTTCAGTCATTTGACAGCAGACCCTCGCTCTCAAAGCAGGGTCATCTACACAGCAGCGGGACAAACAGCAGTCCTTCTTCCCTCGCCGGCTCCCAGACAGACATTCCTTTGCTCCTGATCAATGGCGCACCAGAGTCAGACCTGAGGCCTTCTGGATCAGAAGCTGACCTGGTCCAGAAAGTCCCAGCCTCTCCCTCAAAACGGAGGTGTTTTCAAGCTAGTTTCAGCGGCAGCCAACCTTCTATGAAATTCGTCACGAGCACGTCAAAGTTCTGGTTTCGCCCGCACATCAGCAGAGCAGAGGGTGAGGTGGCCCCGACGTTGGCTTTGCGTACACTGCAGTGTGTGACAAAGGATGTCAGAATAAACGTGATGCCTTCTCTTGTTAACTGTTTTGCTCCAGCTGAAGCCCTTTTAAAGGATCAGGAAGCCGGGACGTTTGTGGTGAGAGACAGCACCTCCTACAGAGGGAGCTTTGGGTTGGCCATGAAAGTGGACCAGTCACCCACCACCTTCACTGCTGCCGCCTATCCAGGTAAATGTCTGCTCACGACCACAGCAGCTCATGACTACTTATGAATCACTCACAAGGCTCGCCGTTTTACGTTCTGTAGAAACACGCGCACTCTGGAAAATTCATTAAAAGAAAAGAGTCTGGAATTGAGCATTTTACAGATCTGGAAAAGTAAGGAAACAGATCAAAGCATGGAAAAACATCTGTACTCCAAGAAACTTCTCCTAACCTATTCATCCATCTGTCTATCCATCCTTAAAAGGCTCTAATTTCCCGGTGAACTTTTTAATTTATACTGCTGGTTCTGAAAAAGATTGGCAGCTGTGGAAATTTGAGCCTGGAAAACGGCGGAGTTTGGACATGAACAATGTGAAGAAACCCTGCAGAGAGGAACACAGAGACAGATTGTCTGTCCAGTCTGCGTTTGAAAAACAGAGTTTAAACGGCTTTTAAAATATTTGGTCAGAAACAGGCAACTGAAAGCCTTAAAGCCACAACTCCCACAGTCAAAGACAAACAATGCAAACACAATGTGCTGTGGAAAGTGGATGTCATCTTATGCCATGTAGCAGTCTGCGGCGAGCCAGGGGACGGTGCCAGTGATTTTTCCGCCCGCGGTGCGCATTGTGTAAACACCAAAAAAAAAACGGGCTGTTTACGGCTCTGAGAGCAATCACAGAACAAAAGACAAATCTCAATCACAAAGCCATTTGGAGGTTTACTTCTGTCACACATTTGTAATGTTGTAAACGTAATTACAGCAAAAAGATATGGAAGACATCACTCGTCATGTGACACATGTTTCAAAATAGATTGGTGAGAAATTATCCCATCGCAAAGGAAAAACAAGGATTTCAAAGTTACAGTTCTACCCATCCCTCAAACAGAGCTGAGAATCAAAATGTTTGTGCAAATTTACTCGTTTAATAATAAGTGAGAGCATCAAGCAACAGATAAACGCCTTTCGGATAAAGGGAAACTCGAGACATTAAAACAAGTTTTGAAAGCTGAGGGGTTAAATATCTTCATTACTCTAGGTTGTCGTAAAATAACTTTTATGGCAACTTCAAGTTCCAGCTTGCAGAGCTGGCAGCCTCACAAACAAGCTTAAAACTTGCAGCAGCATACCCTCCTGGAAATGGAAGAAATTAATAGCGAGCACACAATGTTACGGTACTGGCTAAGATAAAAATTTATCAGTAAAAGATGTGGGATATAACTTCACTGTGAGGCCTTGGTGTTAACTTCAGTAATTGATGTTACCACGCCAACTATCCTTTATTTGTTATGTGCATATATGCAATCAAATGCAAACCCCCCCACAACAACAACAACAAAAATGCTGGTCAGAGATCACTAAAGAAATGCTTCATTTGTCTAAAATGGATTCAATTCAAAAACTACATTTATATCGTTTGAATGCGATATAAAAAAAAAAACAGGTAAAATAAGAGAATAAAATAGAGTATAATAGAAAAGAATAGAATAGAAGCTTGATCACTGTTTAAATCATTAAACACAATTTAGCAGTCTTTTACAAGCAATCATACAAAACATTCCATAAAAAAATTATTCCCCAATCAAAATGAATAGCATATAGGAAATATAAATTTATGGCCTTAATAAAATGAATAATATATGTTATCCAGTTCATGTTTAATAAGATGCAAACTAAAAAAATGTTTTTTGCAGCCTCTGGTCCCTGCGACAATATCTGTTAACTTTGTTAAACAGAGCGGTGCTCATGGGAGAGCGGCAGACTCCCAGGATGCAAACACAAGGGGAAAATGCACCATTAATTGGATCAGACTTCTGGTAACAATGGTAGAAAAATAACTGAGGAAAAACATGCAAAAACATTTCGGCAGAACTCCACTTTTGGATTGCAACATCAGGAGCTTTTGTACCCATTACAGTTTATATGGAAGAAAATCCAAAATGACTCCAGCACTGAAGGAAAAAAAAAAAAAAAATCTGCTGTCAATCACATACACACGTGTGCGTTGCTTACCATGCATGCAGCCATAATTTCCTACAATGCATTATTATACATTATGGCTCTTCTTCTTCTTCCCATTGACTGCACTTGCAGATATGTAAGAAGAAGTGACAGGTAACATTTTCTACTTGTCTGCAAAGTCTGCAACACACTTTGTAGGAACTTTCTTTTTGGTTTTTCAGTCTGAATTTGTGTTGCAGTAACTTGCATTTTAGCATTTCAGGGTCCACGGATAGATTGTTCTGCTTCGCTTGTCCACTCCAAAGACACCACTGCAACGGGAATGTTTGAGCCAGTTACAATAGCTCTGAACATTTCAATTAAAATAACACAATATACCTGCTCTGAAACATCTGAGGTCTTGGGACTGCGCTGCTGCTTCTAGCATGGGGGAATCTTGTATTCAAGCGGTTGAAGGACTATCAGCGCATGTTGGATTGAAACAGATGAACTAATGTCAGAAAGCTAATCCTCAGAAGCAAGTCGTGTTCGCCGACATGCTAATGACCCTAAGGAAAATACGCAGTTAAAAGAACTTAGGAATGGCTATGAAGAAACAAAAAAATCATTGACTCCTTTCAGATGACTGTCCTTGAACCCAGATCTTTATCTATCTATCAATATCTGAGGAAAGATGTGAAAACGGTGATAATAACCGTCTAAACCTGAGACCGTTTAAGCAGTTTGCTCAGGACAACTGGGTAAAACGACCGGCTTGCTCCGACAGTCAGAGGTCACCTGTTAGAAAGAGACTAATGCTACCATCTTGCTTTGCATGTCCACATCTTACAAACAAGATCAAATAAAGTCAAATCACAGAGACCAATTCATCTAACATGCAGGTCTTTGAACTACAAAAAGTTAACTCAGTTCTCTGAGAAGAGCATTTCAGCTCCACAGAAAGACCGCGGCCAGGACTCGACTCCAGGAGCTTCTTCTTTTGAAGCATCCACGCTAACCAATAAGCCACTATGCTGCTCCACAACAGACTTTGTAGGAATCTGTATTGTTTTGGTTTTTCAATTTGAATTTGTGTTGAAGTAACTTGTACTTTAGCATTTCAGGGTCCAAGGACTGATTACTCTGGATTCAACATTTCTGATGTGGTTTTCTTGCTTAAATGCTGTTGATTGGTCTTGTCAGTATTTTTTTGTTTTCATGCAGTCTTTTGTAATTCTTACTTGACCGAAAACAATTCCTCCTCTTTAATGTGGTGAGTGAACATTTTTGTGACATTTGTTGCTCTCGTGTACTCAGGAGAGAGCGGCTCAAATCTTATCAGACACTTTCTGATTGAATCATCGGCTAAAGGCGTTCGCATCAGAGGTTCTTCTCAGGAACCATACTTTGGTGAGTAAACCATCCATTTTTTTCTCCCCCTTTTTGAACAATAGTTCAGTGAGTTTAAAATTCAGGTTTTGTAATAACGTGAAAGCTGATTCATGTTCAGAGCACTTCAGTTGGTTTTCTTGCAAGAAATGAGTTTTCGTAACCACCTTTCTGACATTTTGCTCGTCTTCATCATGTGTGGTTTTCATCTGTGAGACAGATGCTCTGGTTCCTCTGGCTGCATGAGTAGATGTTGACTGGTAGAAACTCTAAACCTCAAACTCTCTGTGGTAAAAAACAATTAGAATGCCTATGATATGGAAACCTATATTTTCTCATGTTAAGCATCTTAATTTGCTGATGTTTTTTTTCTGAAGAACAGGTGAATATAATTATGTATATTTTATACTTGAGCATGTTTGAGTCTCTTTTCCATTTTTGCTCAGTTCTTTCCATTGAAAGTGGATGGGGAAATCCCAAATCCTGTTTATGTAGAATTATCAGTGCCTACTTGTTTTATTCTTCTTTTTTTAAAAAAAATAAAAAAATCTAACTCTACTTTTATTTCTTTGGAAATTGAAACTAAGAGGTGAGCAGTGTATTTAAGGGGGTATTTCTGCCTCAAGCCAGTGGCGGTTTTTAATATGGGCAATGTGGGCAACCACTCAGGGTGATACCTCATCGGGGGGAGGGGGGATTCGCCAGTGGGGTTGTTTGCCTGGGGTATGAAACAGGCTGGGGCCACCTCTGCCTCAAACTAAAAGTTATCCTGAACTTTTATGCAAATTTTAAGAATCTTTGCACACAACACTTTCAAATCAGATGCATGTTTATCTTCTTGCTCTTTGTTTTTTCCAAACAAGAAAAAAATAGCAAGGGCTTAGAGTAAACTCTGCACCTGCAAACTTTCTCCTCATAACCAACAATGCTTCAAGTATAATATTTCTCATCTAAAGATTCTCTCACATCTTTGAAAAAAAGCACATCACCTTCGCTTTTGCAACTTTCTTTGTTCATTCAAGTTATTTTGGGGAGAAGATTAGACAATCTGAATTCTTGAAGGATGAAATTGAGCAGCTTATCTGTGAGCATTTAGACAGGATAACAAGAAAAAAAATTATTAGAAAATTGGGATGACTCAAACATTTCTGCTGTTATTTGCACGTGAATAAATAAATACCATGTTTTGAAAAATGGCACCAAAACTGTTCTCAGATTCTAACCCGAAAGATTGTGGTTGTTCCTGCAGGTAGTCTCTCAGCTTTGGTTTACCAGCACACTATCTGTCCTTATGCGCTACCCTGCAGATTACTACTAAATTACCAGGGTGAGTAAACTTTCATTATGAGACATTTTCTGATATGTTTGTGTGCAATACAGATATTTGCAAAAGAAACACCTCTATTTTATTTTATTTTTTTACAGATGTGGGCTCAACTGGAGAGAAAGTGAATGGAAAAGCATCATTGGAGAACAAAAGAACAGGTGAGTCAAGGTGACGCAATGTCTGTGTCATGTGCATTATATTGATTGATTGATTTATTTTTTTTTACCAGGGAAAGGGAAAAGCATAAAATAACTACGTCATTACTTAGCATTCCAGAACATATCTTAGTTTGTCATATCTTGGATGCATGAAAATAAAAAAAGATAGATAAAGAAGCAATAGAAGCTGCTTATGCAAAGCAAGAATTGTGAAAGTAATAAAGTTTGCAATAAGTTAAAAGTAACAACTGGGCTTTAAAAAGTTATGTTCTTTATTGTGCATTTACAAGTATCTCTTATTTGGTTTGTAAGTAATGCAGTGATAACTAAATGGATACTTTCTCTGTTTTGCAGCCTCCAACTTTATCTATCTGAATGCCGTTCCCACTGAGATGCTGACGGGGCCCTGTGCTGTGCAAAAGGCAGTGTCCTTGACACTTGAGAAGACACCCGGTTCCTTCTCACCTACTACAGTGAACATGAAAGTGTCCCTCAAGGGTGTTACACTCACTGATATCAACAGGAAGTAAGACAATGTATTCCTCCATTATTCAGTTGAAATTGTCACCGACAGCCTGCTTCAGAGTCATGCTGCTGGTGAGGTTTGGTGTGTGTGAAACATTTCTTCCAAAATCTACCCTTTTTTTGGCAGGCTTTTCTTCAGACGCCACTACCCAGCTTATCTGCTCAGCTACAGCGGTGAAGATCCAGACAATCGACTGTATGTTTATGCAACACTTTCATAAATTTGATGAATTCGGTACATGCATGTGTCTCATCCCTTCAGATTTCTCTTAGTGCTCACAAAGTTGTTTTCTTTTCTTTTGCAGGTGGTTAACAGGTACAAGTTTTGGTGCAAGGTAATCTACACTTCTAACTGGAATGTTTGTTTCTCTCTTGTTCCTTTTGTGCAAGTGCATGAAATCAGTTCTCATACCTTCTCTCTGCAGGATGTTTGGTTTTGTGGCAAAAGGTGTTGAAGCTGGCGTGGAAAACGTTTGCCACATCTTTGCAGAATGTGACCCCCTGCAACCTTGCAGCAAAGCCATTGAGTATATTCAGGCTGCCATAACCAAGCAGTAGACCAGTGAACTCTGATGGCCTCTCATAACCCATTTGACTGACATGCAATGCTGGTCGAAAATAAATGTCACTACTGCTGATGAGCTGGTCAAGTTACCGTCTCTGCTGGGTTGAAAGACCAGATGAAGAGCTGACTTAAAACCTAACACTCCAGGAGCACATCCTGATTCTTAAAGTCCCACACAGAAATTAATTTATTTTTACCTCAGGACTATAAAAAAAACAGATGGACTAACAAATAAAATAAAAAAAGATGACGTCTTGTGCTTAAAATTTGTCCAGCTTGTAAAAATACTACAGAAATGCAATTACCGACCCCAGACAACAACTTTAATACTAGTTTTTATGTCTTAATGTTCCAGGAACAAGCTTCTTAATTTAATATAAACTTGTTTGTCCTATTTTGTGATGAACTGAGCGTTTCAAAAATATTTATGCCCTTTAAACCTTAACACACTTTGCTACATTACGACAACAAACTCTGGTATATCTTATTGGGATTTTATTTATAAGGCCAACGCAAAGTAGTGGATAATTATAAATTGGAAAGTGTTTCACAAATAAATATCTGAAAAGTAAAGTTTGCATTTGTATGCAGCCTCTTTATATTGAATACCTCCAAATAAAACCCGGTTCAACCAACGGCCTTCAGCTGATTATTAAAAGCTACAAAGTGCATAATAATCTCGGTACAAATGCAGACATCCTGTTGAGGTTTCAGAGGTTCGTCAGAGAATATTAGTGCAAAAACATCATGAAGACCAAGGTGCACAGCAGACCAGCCATGGCGATACTGTGGGGAAATTTAAAGCCTGTTTAGGTTATAAAAGATATCTTGAATATTCAACATCTCAGGGAGGATTCATCAGTCCGTCATCTGATTATGGCACAACTGGAAACACTCCAAGACATCCACCAAAGCCGGCAAGGACAACACCTGAGAAGCAGCTGGTAAATCTGGAGGAGCTGCAGAGCTCCATGGTTCAGTCAGGACATTTTGTTGATAGGACTATAAGTTGCACATTTCATAAACCTGACAATCATTTTGAGGTGACAACATAGAGAACTCAGCAAGCGTGAGGAAGAATGTGTGCTAGACAAAGCACAAAATGTAACTTTCTGGATATACAAGAGAAATTTGGTAAAACTGGAGCTGAACACACATCATCCCCACTGTGAATTACGGTGGTGGCAGCATCCAGCTGTCGGGAAGCTTTTGTTCAGCAGGAACAGAGGAGCTGCTCAGAACTGATTGAAACATAACTACAAGGCATTTCTGGGATTCTTCTGATGAAAGGAGCTAAATATGAACAAACATCATACTACCTAGATCTTATGTGTAAAAATCTAGAAAATTATGTGATAGGTATTTTCTATGTAACATTTCATTCCACATCCATTCTGATAAAATAAGTTTGTGGTTGCATTGCTACACAATGTAACGGAGTATAGAAGGTTTATAAATGCGCAGAGAGTAAGATTATCATCATTTAAAATGATGCTTGCGTCCTACTGATTACTCAAACTGTTACTGAGAGACTTAGACTCGAAACTCTGAAATATCCATTAGTTTCTAAATAAAATACGTGCAGCTGTCCTCACTGTATAAATCTGTTTGAATGTATTTATTGTTGTGTTCGCTGTAAAGATATGGCTTTGTATTTTTTTTTTTTAAACTTCAATAAAAACAAAGATGTTCAGCAAATTCTGTGTGAAAGTGGAAAGACGAGAGCACAAGTGGTAAAAGTGTCAAAACACAGACTTGTAAACATAAAGGAAGACATTGTGCTTATTTTGCATTGGGCACACATTTGAAAGACAAACACACCTGTCAGCATATTTTCTCTTTATTTGAAATGATAAACCTCTAGTGTGCTTCTTGAAGCAGAGCAAAAATCAAGCACAGGACTGCATAGATAAGATAAATTCAGATATTTTAAACAACCCTTGAAGGACCTAAACATACTGCCTATAGGTCCGAATTTTATTTTTCAAAACATCTTTGGAGCTCAACTCAAAACTTAGCATAAAAACTTAAAATCTAAGGAGGCACAGATACAGTATGATGGATTCCTTGCAGAGGTAAATCTTAATAAACGCTGTCCTCTATTGGTGAAAATGAGGAAGCGAGATTCTCAGAGAAACACATTGTAAGTGATAAAAGCGGTGCTGCTGTTAGGATCACAGTGGTACATTATATCTACATTATCAATCTGAGAATTACCTGCGTTCACACAGGATCACCAAAGTGCTCCAACTCTGGGTATTTTTCAGTGCAGATGTTCTTACGTGCCGTGTGGGTTTGCAGTGCAACATGTTTCAGGACTGTAAGAAAATTACTGGGTTAGGAAATTCACAGGACTGGAACTATTTCACTCAGAGCCACTATGATATGATGGGATATGATCCTCTCAGACTATCCATCGTTTCCCAACCAAACTACCAATCAGGCCGAATTACTGTATTTAGGAAGATGAATTACAGACGTTCAATCAGATAATTTTTCTCAGCCAGTTCTTTGTCTAACTTCATTTTGTCTACTTCAGTTAGTAAAGCAGTTAATTTTAAGATTACCTAAAACTTTTCAAACGATGATGAATGTTCATCCTTAACCTGTTACTCAATGAAGCACAAATAACACACGCAAAAAGATTTTCTATAGGAAAACACACATGTAGATTTAGATATAAGCAGCAGTTCTCACTTTTAGACTTTGCAATCAAAACCTAAGAACAAATGTCATATTTTAGAGGCAGGTTTATCAAGGCAGGTCAAAGCATGTTTCCTGTTTGATGTGAGCAGAGAAAAATATTGCTTTCTTGACAATAAATACCTGTCAAATGTCTGTGTGGCTACTTAGCAGCAGATCTCTTTTCTGCCACCAAAAAAACATTATTTTCATTTGAAATACTTTAATTAGCTGCAACTGTGACTTGTTTTTTTCTCAGTGTCTGAGCCAAATGAATGGCAGAGTATATAAAGAGTGTATACCAGAATATTAATGCCACCTTTATACAAGTAGTGTTGTTCTACAAAACTGAAGTGATAGAAGAAACTGTAGAGTTTGAAGGGTGTAACAGACATCTTTGAGATAACATTTTGGGAAGTTACATTATGTGAGGTTAAGACAAACTGGAAATAAAACATGGACTGATTATATGAAGAAACATTAGACATTAGTACTGCAGTGGGTTGCACAGTGACATAGTTATTAGCATTGCCACCTTGTAGCAATAAATTTATGGATTTGAATATCTGCCTGGGATCTTCCTGTCTGGGATTATGTTGTGATTAGTAGGACTTTCTGCTGTTTCCATTCACTAATCCAATGTTTTCCATAACCCCTGCACTGTTCGCTTATATAAATGTAATGCTGACAGTGGAAAAAAGAGGATGCAAATGACTGTATACTTCAGAGTAAAATTGCTGGTAAGAACTAAAGTACGACATCTACCTGAATGTTGAGAGAAATTTTGTATTTGAATTTTCTTTTACCTTTTTTGCTACTTTTGACATGAAAACAAATAGGACTATCAAGAGCTATGAGTCTGAACTTGGTTAAAAAGGAAATTATTCAAAATTATGAGAGAGTCGCTTTGGTCATTTCAACGTTGTGGTATTTTCTGGGCCAAGTCAGTACAAGGGTCAGATAAAAACAAACACTGATGGTGCCAAACTACGTAAATCTGACCCTGTTGTGTTTTTTGGTGTGTGCAACTACAACCTCTAATGCTGGCCTGCTCTTATGTAACAATGCATCATCCCTAAAGAGTGATTGGATGTAATCTTAAATATTTCAGACATTTATGTTTTAATAATCTTACTATATTTAGAGGTTGTATTTATTCTATTAAACAAAAATTCACTAGTTTTTTTTCCCACAATTTTACAATTTACTGTCTAACTGATTCACTGGTTCCCTTAAATTGAACTGCAGTGAGTAGAACTGTAATGATTAGAGATGGAAATTACACAATGACCAAGGAAACGGCACTGCAAAAAATTCAAAGTGAATAAAATGAAGCATTACAGTTTTTATATATGTTATCCTATAGCTAAAGTCAACTTTCTCTTTCCAGGCTCGTTACATTCCTGCTTGTCTTCACAAATAGCAACAAACTTTGTTTGGATGGTTTTGTGTTATGAATATTCTTAATTCAAATATATCAATGACTCTATTACAGAAAGAAGGTAGGTAACATTTTGTCCCTATCTTATGAAGAATAGAAGTGTACTCATTCTGCTCTAATTTTCATGTAGATGATAAAGCTATTATGTAATCTTGTGAAAAGGACCATATAGCATCACTATTAAATTAGGGCTTTTGAAATAAAATAAATCTGAAAATAAAAAGGTTTTAGCTTTGTTTGCTGGTGACATATGCAATAACATAAAACAAAAATAAAAACGAGAGAAATTCAGACACTTCTATAATTTTCATACAGTCCTGTAGAGAAAATCCACCACTTAAATGCACCCTCTGGTAGTTTGTAGCTGCTTGAACAAGTCTGCTTTCATTAGTCTCCTCCTACCTTCACGAAGAGTTTAACTGGGATTAAATGTCAATGTTAGTCTGTAATATCTGTAATACCTCTTATGCAGCAAAGGCTGAAAAAGTGAGAGACACTTTCTCTTTGTCTGAGCCGATGACGTAAGGATATGCTTTACATTTTACTGCAGAGAATATAAATCTCTCCGGCTCTATTGAAACGGTCACCACAAAAGCCTCCTTGTATAACACTTAACCTGCCACAACCAGTATCCGACAGGTAAATTCAGTCATGAGCTGTGATGCTAAGCTTAGCAAATGTTGCATTTGAAAGCATGATGGTAATGGATGGTTGCAGCCCAGAGTTCGGAGATCGCCGCAGTTCCATTTGCATCCTGCTGGACATCTCTGGCATCACCACACACTGCTACGAACTGGTGATAACTGTGTACTTAAAGCGTGAGAGTCACTGCGTGATGGTGGAGATGCTGCGGGACCTTTTCATGATGAGACGAACCTCCACGTCAGGAAGGCTATCCTGTTTGGTTTGGCCGCAGCCCTCGTCTGCTGCAGCCATGTGCAAGTCGAAGCGCAGGGACACAGACTTCTTCCTCAGTTTGGGGTTCCCTCTGAAGAAGGAGCCCTCCCACTGCTTTATCACCTTGTCAATCTTCTCTGTTCTGCGAGCAGATTGTGACAAAAAAAAAATCATGCAGTCATTTACTGCACAGGATGTTCGAACAATAAGGGGGAGATAGGAAGCTATTGTGGGACTTGTTTCTGTTTGAAGTCATTAAACATAGTTTGTAGTTCTTTTCCTGTTCACACATACAGAACAAGAATGATGAACAACTACGTGGCAAAGCTAATTGTGGTAGTATTTTGAATCTTTCATGTATGATATCTTATTCAGTCACTTTGGAAAGGAAAATGTTCATTGGCCAACTGCGAACTGACTGAGTGGTAAACAACATTTAGCTTTTTTTCTCACTTTCTTGGTCTTCATGATCATTAATATCCTTTGACAAACCTCTGAGGTTAACCTGCACACAGAAAAACTGACTAACTAGGTGATTTCTGACAGTAAGTGACGGCACAGGAGTTTACTTATGGGCGTCAGAGTAAAGGGGCCTGAATAGAAATATATATTTCACTTTTTAGATTTATACTTGTGACATATTTTTTATACCGTGCATTATTATTCGACATTTCACAAGTATACCTCACTTTGCAGTGGTAAATTAAAATATGAATAAAATACACTGAACTTTATGGGTGTAATAGGACAGGATGTAAAGATGTTCAAAAGGTTTGAATACTTCCCAAAAACACTTTATGTACCAACAAAGTTTCATATATTTATGAATAACTAATAAGAACAATAAATAATACCACCAGGACAGGTTGACTCAGAAAAGCGAAAATTTCTTTCAAAATCAGACAGAAACAAACACTGAAAAAAACATTTGAAAGACAAGGCTTTTATAAATAGTAAAGAACTACTGAGTATGATCCTTTTCAAACATTAGATCACATTTTATGAAGAAAGAATGGCTTTTGAGCGTTGGATCAGTAAAACTGATGTGCTTTAAGCCATGGTCTTTCTTTACATCAAGCATTGCCATCGTAAATGACAGTAACTCTAAGCCTTCTGATGACAACATGAGGCCTCCTAATTTGCAGTATTATCAACAGACGCTTAAAACGTGAGAGGTGTTTGTCGTACAGTGAGCAGATGCTTACAGACTGTGACACAGTTAGCTAAAATTACATGTGTCAGCTCCTATGCAGCTTTCCCTTTCAGCATAATGCCAGAGTGTCTGAAGGTTTTAGACTTTTTGTGTCTCCTGGACCTGAAGCATACAAAACTATTCCTCCCATGTCTCATCCAATAATAACACTGCACCACACCCTGAAAGCCTGCACACCAGGCATGCATCTCCACATCAAACACAAACCTGCACAGCAGCAAAGTTCCCATGATACACCATAATAAATTACTCATAAGAACGTACGACGCCGATTCACTGTTTTATTGCGTGCGATTCGTTGGATGTTGTATAGATGGTAAGCCATTGCCTGCTGGAGCAGATGTTGTTTGGGTGTGAGGGGAATGATGTGCTAATGTGTGAAACACGCATACAATTAAAAACTGGTAGCAAACAGGTGGTTTGTTTCCATGACATAAAGAGAGCGAGACAGTATCATTTTGAGGGTATTTGTCTGGATGATGTAGACCAGCCTGTTTCACAGAGATACAATTAGTGCTTACTGCTAAAAAAAAAAAAGCCCACATTTCAGTCTGAGGCACAGCTGCTGACAGCAGGTCAATGGAGGCGAGAGAAGATCAATACTTACTCAATGGTGCCGTGACCTTCTGCGCTCTCCCGCACCACGTTGCCCTGAAGAATCTCCTGAGTCTTCACAGTGGACAGTGGCAAGTCCTTATCCTGCTCCGGCTCTACGGAAAGACATGCATGACACACCATAAGTAAGCATTGTGATAAGGTTTTGTTTTGTGTGTGTTTGTGTGTGTGTGTGTCCTACCTGTGAGTATCACAAGGCTTTGCTGCCTGTACAGCTTGCTCTTCTTCAGTCCATTGTCAGCAGGAAGGAGCGACGGGATGTCAGGCAGAGGTTCCGATTTTGGTTCATCCGGAGTGACAGCAGAGTCACTGAAGCTGTTTTCCAACCCATTTTCTTTTGGCTCCGTCACAGGAGACCTCCACGGCCGCAGAACCAACGGATGGGTACGAGGACTGATGTACCTGCAGATACGAACATTCATGGTAGCCAAAACAGAAAAAAGGCCTTTTTTTCCAATGTCAGGTCTGCAAGTTTCATGCTTCAATATAAGACTTTTTGGAAAATCATTTGCTTCCATTACAAATGGACTAAACGTTATGCAGTGTGTAAAATGCTTCAGTGGGAAACTCATGCTTTTACAAGGATTCATGTGTGTTTTCTTTGGCGTGAGCCACTCGGGTGCCACCCTTCTCCAACATGAGCAAACAATCAGATGTCCTCTCCATCACCTCTAACCAACCCATAGCGTCGACTGGCAGCATGGAATTAAAAGTTTTTTCTCAATGACGCGACAATTACAAAGCTCAAAGAGGTACAGCTTCTGCCAGAGTCATCTACATCTTTCATTGTCCAAATTCTTGAGAAGATAATTAAAGCTCTTGCTAAATACTGTATAATAAAACAGGTTGATGCTAGCAGAAAGACAGGTCATGCAGTTGTCTGGAGTCTTTGATCTTGTTTGATTAAAACTCACTTTAAGGCAAGTGATAAGTTTCTGAACCAATGTTGTGATTACCTTATTCATTGTTTGTGATTACTGCAGTGACTTAGTTTCTAGTCAGTGTCATTATCTGAACATACAATAGTGTCTGTGTTTCAACCTGTAACCATTACACATTTCCTCTCTCAACTCGGATGGTTTCTGCATGATTCAAGTTACAAAGAGCTGCTTTCCTTAATCCCAACAAGCATAGAGCTCTGTTTGACTTCTTTTGGCGAAAGAAACAATAAAGAGATAATTTTGTTGACTTTGTTAGGAGGAGCCGAAGATTAACTTCCTGGTGTATTCACGTCAACTAAGTGGGTTTAAAGGCTTGTGTTTACATAAAGACTTTCTCATAAAATGAGGTGTATGATTTTTTTCTCCCCGTCTACTGTTCCAGGAACTGATTCTCGATTAAAAGTGCAAAGCAGGAATGTTCATGCCAGAACCACAAAATCCCCATTACGGAATTCCTTCCTGGTGCCTCAAGAGTTCCACCTCCCTTCCTGCGTCTTGCACTCACCTGCCCTCTTCTCGCTCCAGAAGCCGCCGATAAGTGGTAATCTCACGCTCTAGCCTCATCTTGGTGTTCAGCAGCTGGCTGTGACGCTGGCGTTGGGTGGCCAAGCCGCTCCTCACCTGCTCCAGCTCGCTCTCCAGCCCGACGATCACCTGCGAGAGGTCTTGCAGCTGGCTTGTGTACAGCTCCTGGGTGTGCTGCAGCGAACACTCCAGGCCTTTCTCCTGGAGACCGGAAAACAATAATCGTAATTGATTCTGTGGCAGAAAACACTGCACATCAGCCTGAACACACCATCCCCATGTCTTACCATGGGTGTAAGAACCATGGGTCCAAACTGTCCCCATGTCTTACCATGGGGATGGTGGTTGCAACTTGCTCAGAAAACCTTTGCTCAACTGTCCATAAGGCCTTTAAAGCCACCACTGAAGTTTTTCTCTTCTACAAACAATACCACACAGAATCTTCTTTGAAAACTTGCAAACATAATCATCATGTAGATTTGCATCTGGCCTCTATGATGTCTAGTTTGACTGGCATTAAATAACCAACAACTGTTTTGCATTTCACCAGCACTAACCTCAAAACCCCTGGGAAAAAAAATATTAAAGTTGAACACACCACTTTCAACTCACAACTTTGTTAGCTCCAGAGGGACTCAATCATCTTTTGCAAAATGAATTGATAATTTACTTGTTATGTAATTCTGTTAAATACTTTAACTTAATCTACAGAACAACTGCGGATGTCAACAATTATCCTCAGTTTAACAAACAGCACAATGAGGCTGAAGAAAAAAAAAACCTCAGTCATCTGACTCACTTAATATCTTTTTCTTTAAATTTCAGTTTTTGGATCACTTGACAACACATTTGGTTTTTGCTTTCTAACTTTAATGGAGGATCATTAATTTCTTGGCTCTTTAAATCCTTGTGTGCAAGGAGCTAAATGTGTAACTGTTGTCTGTCTCATGGATTAAATTACTGTAGCCTATATTTTAATACTATTTTTAGAACAGCCACATTTTTGTATTTTTTATAACCTAGATTCATGTAGAAAAAAATCTGTCAGGAAAAAAAAAAAAAAACGTTAAAATGTTGTCTGCGTTGGAAAAAACAATTAGCAGGAAAGAAAAGTTTTCACTGTTAATTGACTGGAAGATCCAAAGACGATTATATTCTTTGACCTGTCAAGAGTTTTTTTTTCTGCCAGCAAAAGTGACATCTAAGATTTGTCATGTCTTATCAGCGTACTATCTGGGTGTGGTGATGAGTGACGAGTTTATCTCACCAAAGCATGCAGGGTTTCAAGCTCCACCTGCAGGGAGCGCCACTGCTTCCTGGCCTCAGCGAGCTCAGCCCGTGCCTCCTTCAGCGCAGCTCCTCCAAGGCTCACCTGCGCCCATGCCGCCTCCTCCTATATGATGGACGGAGGGTCAAATGGAACAGTTGGCAAGAACAATGCTACGTATACACAGTCTCAGCGCTGAGGTGGTTTTATGTAACAACCAGGGTCCAAACTGTACTAAATTCTTGGGTTTAGTGTGACAATGCTTACACTAAAGAGGAAAAGCCTGTTTTTCTTTTGAAGCCACACCTTGTTGGTAAGTGTTTTTTTTTTTTTTTTTTTTACTCCTGCTGGTATTCAGCCAAGAGTTGAAGAGGAGACCGGTGGCGACGTTGGCAGTGTGGATTTCAGGTTTGGGCAAACAGATAACAGCAGACACTCAGGACTGCGTGTATACACAGCTGCACCTCACTGACACGCAGTACAGCTGTTTGGCATTCCTCACCCACAGCCTTTAAACGCAGTGAAACATTCAAGCTGCTTGTTGTTATTCAAATATTTTTACAGCAACAAAAAAGCCCAGAAATATAAAAGAATCTGAAGTTATGTAAAGCATTTTGTTTCATTTCTTCTTCCACCTACGCTTACTACCTGTCTCAACATACAAAACGGTTTTTGAGTCACAGGACAAGCAGGTTTCAGCCAAGTTTTTCCATCATCAGCAGGTAATTACTGATAACACCAGATAACTCTTCAGATCAGGCCAGGGAAGAGTTTTATTTTCCAGTTGGCTCAACATGTAAACCATATAAATGCTTTATTTCAGCAAGTCAATAATTTCAGCAGTGACATTTTTATGATGACATATAAATGAAAAGATATCATGAAAGCGAAAACCAGTAAATTCCTATCACTGTTACAGATGAACTAATTTGCCTTACTAAAAGTGTCACCAAAATTATTTTGAAGTGCTTATTCCTATACTTTCAGCTCATTGCAAGTATATTCACAATCCATGAACTTCTCACATCTCATTTTATTGGTACGTTAAATGATTAGTCAGCACAAAAATCAGAAAAATCTGGTGTACAATTGTTCTGATCCCCTTCTGCTTTGATTCTCCCAAATAAAACAAAGCATGTTATCCAAATAACCTCTCGACTTCTTTAAAAAGTTACCTATTTAATAAATACTGTCACGATGTTTGTAATTTAATCTCATTATTAATGCAGCTGTCCTGTGACGGCCTCTGAAGTTTGTTAGAGACCATCAGTGACCGATCAGCATCATGAAGATTGGGGACAAACGTTGGGTAGAGGTCCAAACCACTTCTTCTGGTTTGCTACATGAATTCCCAGGCAGATTTACTGAATTTGTGGTTGTATTCAAGGCAGATTCATACTTTGGAAATCCAAAGTATTTAACTCTCGTTCATATAAGATAATATCTCTGTCCCTTTTGTCATCACATCCAATTGTGAGTTTGTGTTTTGGTGTGAATAATAACAACAGAGAAAACCATTGTACAGTTTGAAAAGATGACATTCACCCATGAACCAGGCGGCCTTGTCTGTGAATTTGTGTTGAAACGCTTCTTAGTTGTTTGCATTTCACAGAGCACAAATCAGTATTTCTGTCTGGCTCATTGCCAATTAGGTATGGAGAAGTTAAATGTGAAAGTCTAGCCAAGTTAGAGGTTGCTACGAGGGCACGCACAACAAAGGATAGAGAACTTCACTGTAATGCATTTTCTAGAATTTAATCAGAAGTATATTTAAAAATATTGGACTTTATTACATTCAGTGTTCCTTCAATGCCTTTGTAGCTCGGCAAAAAAGGCTTTCTTTTTCTGGTCCCTCCACCTGGAACAGGCTTCAGCACAACCTGAAACTATCCAAACTGGTCACTCTTGGGGAGTTCAAACTTTTAAGAAAGGGATTTAAAAATTTATCTGTAGGCACTTGCATGTGTAATCAGTGGAAATCCTTCTGTTGATAATGTATGGTACTGATTTTCAGACGTGTCAAGGTTTTCCTGTATAAATATAACATACGTTTTGTGGAGCTAAATAAATAAAAGTGTTAAACATTCAAAATCTAAATAAATTAGGACCTAATGTCAAATTAAAGCATACTATTCTGAAATAAAAAAATAATTTTAGAAATAATATCCTCATTATGGGACATGGACTGATATGGATGATGACTCAGCATTTGTATCTGGCCTGTCTGGCAATTTTTCACAGTCATTAGAACATAAATGGTTAACCTGACAGAAAGAGACTTTTCTAACAGGTATGTTAGGTTGTTATTCGACTTCTCATTTTCATTACAGAGAAAAATCAAGTGGGTTTGCTATAAATGTCCTAATATCACAGAAGGGTTTTGTGAAAGTTATCAGATGAAGATTTCTTTTCACTGGTGTTTTCACTGATGTCGGAAACATCTTTTGACATGAGATTATATCACAATTGGAAACTTGGCTTTAAGAGAAAGAACAACCAATGCTGAGGGAAACAGAGCTTCCTGCCAGAAGATAAGTTGCAGAGTCAGCAGAACGACCACCAAGGATACAACAGACTGTCATGTTGGACTTTATCATGTTTGTATAGTTACATTTGTTGCATTTAAAGTTCTCTTTGGTTTCTTATTTGTATTTTTATGTTTTATATTGGTATTCCAGCCCCTCTCTTTTCATTGTTCTCTTTACTTTCTGTTTTCTCACTGTGTCTGAGTTTCCCAGTCTTTCTTATTATGCAGTTATTTTTTTCTGTAGTACTTATTAGTTTCTGGTTGATGCTTTGTTCCTGTTTTGCTATTTATCCTGTTTAATTCTATTTGTCTATAATTGCTTTCTCATCTGCCTCATTAGTACCAGGGGTTGTTAAACGTGCTGATATTAGGACAGATTACGAATAGCTTTCACTATTGTTTGAAACAATGGCAAGTGTTTCTTCTTCCACTTGTCATTTCTCCTCAGCATAATTTCTTCTTTGGCTCTTTCGTCACTGCTGGTTCATCTGCTCAGTCCTGCTCCAAGTACTTCTGCACTACATCACGTTCCCTTCGTGTAGTTTTCTGTCTTACATGTCCTCTGCTGCAGTTAACCACTGCTGCCCTGACTGTCTGTATTTTAACTTCATTTCCACCCAGCATTTCTTATGTATCAGCTTTAAGTGATTTATTTTGGGCCAATGAAAATGTTGTTAAACTACCTGCAGATGGAATTCTTAGACTAATGCTGTCACAGCCACATTACTGTAGTGTAATTTTATCCTTACGACTGAAATGAGAACCAATTATATGGATAAAAGTGAGACACAGAAAAATACTTGCCAATATAGTAGCATAAATTATAGTATAAAGTAATTTACAATCCTGGTGACACATTGTTTTGCTGCTAGATTTTTTTCTTTGCTTAAATTTACCAATGAGGTGAATTGACTGGGTTCATTAAAAAAAAAAAAAAAGATTTGAATTTAATGGATGATTTGATGTTCCCACTTTATTCTTCCAACAAAATCCTCCTCACTGGATAAATCACCATATAAACCGTATAAACGTTTATATATTATAAATTAAAATTCTAGCTACAGCCACAGCTGTAGCTTTGGTTGTTCTTTTCTTTGCTGCTTATCTTAAACTTTTTTGTCTTACAATCTTTGAAAAATACTTTTTATATGAGCTTCAATTCTAAGCAAAACTAAAATGAAAAGTTTTAAAAGCTGCGATTTTGCTCACATTGTTTCTTCCTCAAGATGTCTCAGACTAGCAGAAAACGACACAAAACATCCCAGAGAACTGAATATATACATCTAAAACATTTGGATTATCCTATTAAAAAAGGAATTACATAACCTCTGCTTACAGGATTAGTTGAATAATCATTCTAGACTCAGCTTTTTTTATTATTTTTTAGCAATACTGAAAAAAATACTTGCTTGACTAAGGGTTTGTAAAATATTAGGACAGATTAGGAATGGCTTTTGCTGTAGTTTGAGACATATATATTTAATGAAGATCAGGAGTTATTTACCTCACAAGCTAACTGCTAAAGGACTATACTTCTTAAAGCAGCATTTAATAAGAAGAGCGAGGAGACAAACCATTAAATTTGTTCACAGATCCACAAGAAGTAAAGAATAAACACTGATGGTGCAGAGAGAAAGACAGCAGCTTTTAAACTCCAAGCCTTTCATCACAGAAATCCCACTATCCTCTTGTTCTTAAGGGTGTGTCATGCTGGATTACAGCCAGAAAACCATGAAGAGGGAGTAAAAAAATGAGTGAGGATGTGGAAGTGGATGCCTACCTCAGTAACAGCTCCTCTGTGTGTTCTGGAAGCTGCTGCCGCTCCTGATCCAGACTGGCCAGGCCCCACCAAGCCGGCAGCTGGATCTGAGGCTGTTCCCAGGACACGGTGTCTCTCAGCCAGGCCAGCAGGTCTGCTCTGGTCGCACTGCGCTCTGATTTGGTCGAAGAGCTGGGTGAGCTCCATCGCTGTGCCATCCTCCTCCTCCCTTCCTGCTGCTGCTGCTGCTAACAGAGCATCGCAGGAGCCGGCCTGCTGCAGCTGCAGAGCCTGGGCTGCCTGGACTCAGCCAACCACAGGGAGCAGAAAAGGGAGGGTGGGAGGAGGAAAAGGGATGATGCAAACAGAGTGAAGGGTGGCAAGGAGAACCCCCCCACCCCGCCACAAATATTAAAAATAACATGTGAATGACAAGGGGAATATAGGAAAAACAGCAAACAAAAATGTGAAAAAGAGATTGGACTTATGGGTTGAGTAAGAAGCAGAGAGGGCATGCAATGCAGAGGTAAGAACTAATAGAGAAACTAAAAGAGAGAGAGAGGCAGATCAGAAGATGCCGTGAACTGTTAAACTCAAAAGAAACACACGCACCCAATAATCATGTCGAGGCTGGAACAGCTCACTCATAACTCTTCTGTCATGGTTGTCGGTTATAATTATGTGATTTATCTCAAGTGAAAATGCCTTTAATTATTTTAATGCGGCCTAATAAGGGTCATGTAGGGACAACAAATATATTCTAATAGGAATTCTAATTTTATAATAACATTTATTATGTACGTTTTCTACTAGATTAGCAATGTATGTTTAAAACTGTTAATGTGTTTCTGAACCATGCTAACTCTTGCTATTTTCCCTATAATACACATCAGAATGTTATAAATGTTCTTTCACATTATTTGACTGCGCTATACACAATATGGGATAAATTACAAATTTTTCAAGGTAACCCACAATTGAAAAAGACATTCCAATGAGGCTTTTTTGTATCTTTTGAAAATAACAATAACATACTTGTCATTAAGTCCATTTCTGAATTCAACCTGGATTTGAATGCACAAAAATTGGCAGCAGTTTCTGCAATAAATGAGTAGAGAATGGTGAAGTGGTTAACACATCCTCTAGCTGTTCAAGTTCAAACCAACATAACTACAGAAACCTTAGCCTCTCAGACATTTGTATGCCTCATCTAGAGGGTGGAAAAGAAAACTTGGAGGCCAATCAAGCTAATACACATTAACGGAGGAGAAAGCTGAGCTGTACCTACGATGATAATGTCAGATCTCGCCATTCTTTGTACGTAAGGCAACAACAATGTATCAAATATTTATGTTATCCAATGCATAGCAGAGGGGAAACACAGACCATAAACTCCTGGTCCATCTGCTGCAGTAAGCGGTAGCACTCGGCTTGCAGTGCCTTGCTGCTTTCGTCTGCTTCCCGCTTTGCCTCCCGGAGAAGGGACACTTGCTGCTCAAGGCGTCTAGTGGTCCTCTCCTCCATCTCACACCTACAACCAGTCAGTGTTTGCACATTTAAGATAAGTTTATGCATAAAATTTCTAAAAATAAATTACCTTGAAGTAAATAAATTCTGAAAATTGATGTTAAAGTTTTCCACTGATTGCAACACATCTGAACTGAGAATAATTTTCATTCATGAAAATGGCAAGATATTAAAAACTGATCCTTCAAATGAAACAAAACTTGAAAAGTCTTAAAGGTGTCATTATCAGAATGTAGAGTCTCTCTGACTCATTCAGCTGGTCAGGAGACACATCAGGTGGAGCTATAAAAAGAACAAGGAGCTGCTACTGTCCTTCATGGGTTAAAAACTGACAGCAGAGGGAGTTGGCAGGGAGCTTGGTGTCGCTCCGCATCAATACATAAGTGAAACTGCTGAAGCGGCACAAAAGCCTTGCTTGGATTTGCATGCTGGCCTGCTCACAGAAATGGGAATTGATCTCAGTAAGGTTACAACAAGCTGGAAATCAGGATGTAAACAAAGACTTTTTCATATATTCCCAGTGAGACCACTGCATGTGCTGGTAATAATTACCCCACAAAGACTCCTCATATTTATAAATATTATGTATTTTAAAGCTAACTCTTTGATATTGATTAGTTTAGCAGGTTAAATAGATCTGATCTATTGCATATCAACTCCAAATCATGTATTTAGATTTAGTACTGACTGGGAAAAGTGGAGCATTAGAACATTCAGGAAAACAAAAGTGAAGTAGAGCTGACCTGGCTTGGATAGCAGCAGCTCTGGACCTCATGTCGTCAGACTGTAATGCCAACTGGGCGTTCTCCATGAGGAGATTACAAATCTGACAGAAACAAATTAACATGCATACAATCAGGACATGATATATGTGAAAACATTTAATACCTAAGAATAAAATAGCAATTTAAGAACATGTTGACTTGCATATTGCTTTCCTTCTCAAATTAGTCAGTGTGGCAATGATACATAACTAATCTTAGTCGACATCCATCAATCCATCCGTCCATCCATCCCTCCAGTCATCCATGCATCCATTCACTCCTTTTCATTCCATACGTCAGTAATATTCTACAAAAGTTTGCAAACCGGAATGTAAAGTTTGCAAATGTTGAGTTCTTTCTTCAGCAATCTTTCTTGCATGGACTTTGTTTGACACAGCCCGAAGCAGAGGAGTCATTTTAGCAAGAAATAAGAAACAACTCGCATAAAACGTACTTGTGTGCAGCATGATATCAGCAGCAGATGAAAGTATTTTAAAAGTATTTGTTGGAGTGTAGAGTCATGAAACATAACTCCCAAAACTGTTGAACTGCTGTCTGATATGTCATGGGAAAAAAGAGGCACGATTACTTTCCCTCCAGGTGAGAGAGACTGCTGTGCGTCTGTGTGAAGATAACAGCGGGAACTTAGATACGATGCTTCAAAGCACATAGGCCAGAAGAAAATATCAAAAACAATTTTCTTGAAGTGATGTTTGCATTTATTTCATTCAGTGTTTATAATTGTTCACTATCTGAAAAAAACTTCTCAGCGCTCATGTTTGTTTGAGTGTAAATGGATCCCTCTGCTACTCTGCTATACTAAAAGGTTTTACAAAACTGTAATATTTGCTACAAACATACTGTCCATTTTCAGTTGATTGGTAGTGTTCAATAAGTTCAAAAAGCACTTTAACACAAAACAAAAATTCTTTTGTGCCAGAGGAAAAATACAAGAGGAAAGAATACAAGAGCTTTGTATTGTTTGGCACACACATCAAATATATTTCACACCCTTATTTCTCTATCGTTTCTCACATATACAACTCTCAGAGAGAAACACACCCAAATTGAAGGAGAGCCAATGATAACATGGAATATTCCCAGACTTTACTATAAACACAATGCTCCAATTATCATAAGGGTATCTCTATACCCTCTGAGGTGAGTGAGCACTCGTCTCATAGGTCGACTGCTCATCTTCGAGTGTGCTCTGAAAACATGAAAGATAACCAAAATTTGCTCACACAAAATCACTAGTTGGATAAACCGACAAAGAAACAGAGTTCTTGAGATGGCTGGTGTCATGGAAACATGTGCTATATTTTATACTATGGACAATTTAAGCAGAAACAATATAGATATCATCTGTCAATTCCTTAACACTAACTAAGAAGTATAAAACAGCAAGTAAAAAGGAAGAAGAAACCATAAATCTCAGTCATGTGACATTGCAGCACCAATCATACAAGTTAGTTAATGTTCCACAGAATAAGAGTCCTCAAAGTGAGAAACATTCCCACAGTATTTATGTCGAGTGTCTGTGACAATAGCCAGGTTTTCTGGCTCCAGTCCAGCCAAAATGTCACAGACGAGTATTTGTAATTCTCTGCAGCAAGTTGATTTAACGAGGTTGTATGTCTGACCTGGAGACAGAAGAGTATTGAGCATGCCAAGTTGTATATACTTACACTTTTTTAAAAAGGCAAACAAAGACGCAACAGGAAGAAAAAGCCAAGAAATGGGTAAAATACTTTTAGTACTAAGTATTTAGAAAGCAACCCTATTCATTATTAGTGAATTTGTCATAATGGATGGCATATGAAATGTTTTTTCTTTACCAAGCTACTGCACAAGATGCGTCTCATAATGGGGAAAAAACAAAGAGCCGTCTTAAGACTTTTGCAAAACATATGGATGGCCAGCTACAAATATATTCCTAAACCTCTGGATGTTCCAGTGAATAATTTTAGATTTACAGTCCCAAAGAGCAATTTCTCACAGAAGAATAAAAAGAGAAATTAGAAAAACTGTCCAGTAGCAGTCTTGGAATGAGCATACCCCCTATACTAGTCTACACTGCAGAAGAAAAAGTAACAAAATCATTGTCATTAAGTTATTTAAGCCAGAATTTGAACAACCCTGCATGTGAAGCAGTCA
Organism: Poeciliopsis gracilis; assembly: GCA_911649635.1. Classification (NCBI taxonomy): domain Eukaryota; kingdom Metazoa; phylum Chordata; class Actinopteri; order Cyprinodontiformes; family Poeciliidae; genus Poeciliopsis; species Poeciliopsis gracilis. The sequence goes on along the minus strand of CAJVRI010000370.1, from coordinate 5,201,336 downwards.
TTAAATTGAAACAAGATAAAAAACCCACAGTCGCTGGTGCTTAATCTTTCATGCACATTGAATTTAAAATGACGCAATTGGGAGAAATCCTAACATTGAAGAGTCTGAAAGGCAACAGCTAATGGAATCCTTTCTATAGTTTTTGTTATTATTTATAAGTCAATGATTTCTAATAATCACCTGTGAACGGAGGTCCCTGACAGTTTGCTCCTGCTTGGACCAGTTTTGGCTGCGTGAGGCATTCCTGAAGCTCCGCTCGGCTATCTGAGCCTCCAGCTGGTGGTTGGCCTCTTGCAGCTTGTTAACCTGCTCCATGAAACTCTTCAGTCGAGTATTCAGGTCCCACATAGTGTGGCTGGAGTCCTGCAGCAAGTCCATGGAGTCCTGGGAGAGCATTCATCCAAATGTTTACTATCCCACAAGCAGCAGAAACTTCCCAGAGTAAAATGCAGCACCTGTGATGGCAAAAATACTGAGCCTGCACACAGCTGGGAGAGTCACATTCACAGTAATATAAGGGTTTATAACTTTCACAGCAAACACTCTGCCTCCCACCTGAAACCACCATGACAAAAGTGTTTACAAGGTAAATGTTTACCCACTGATACTCACCTGAAGTGACGTGGCACTCTATGAGAGAGTTGAAGCCGTGTTATGTTTTCCTGGTCACACCAAGCCAATACAACACATCAGCCGTATTCCTCTGCAGAGAGCTGGTTGATTTCTCACTGTGTCCCAGATCATCGGCAGCCAAACTCTGACACAGAGAAGAGTGGCAGCTGTTTAATATCACCGCATATGTGTTAATTTGTAGAGTTGAGGATCAGCCAGGACAGGGACGTTCCTCCCTGTCCCATCTCCCCCGCCGGGCAGAATGTGGGACGAAGGAGAGTCATGGGGCAAGTCCTGGATGCAGTGCTTACCTCACCAACACTCTGGGGGCTTTTGTGCTCCCTGATCCAGGATTACTGAGCTGCTTTCAAACGGGCAGCAGCACCAGCTGCAAAGAGAATGTTCAGGGAAACACAGTGACAGGACCGGTGTGGATTTGAGTTGTTCCATAATAACAGGTTAAACACACCATAACTAACACAAGTCTGTTCCCCAGAACCTCTGATTGACTCACCTCTTGCTTAAGATCTTTAAAGGCTAGCTTGGTAAAATTAGAGCGTTTCTGCCAGACTGTCTGGGCCAAAGATTGCTTCTTTAAATAGTATGATGTGATTCAAATGTTGCTAAAAGAAAGGCATTTCCATTTACAGCAGCCAGGCTGTGTTTGTCCTTTAAAATTTACATATATTTTCATATCTTTGTCAAAGAGCCAGCAGGCTAAGGAGCCCTGCTAAGTGTCATCACAGCCTTAGAATAATAAAACCAGAAGATGTTCTGAGACAGATGTTTGGTCTAACCAGAGGTCTGTTCCACCAAAGCTCTCAGTATGTAAACAAAAAAGGTCAAAGGGCAATATGTAAGAAAGACAGTGAACTTAAATGAATGAATTGCTTTTGTATGTTGGTTACAGCATCATGTAACAAACTAAAACCAGATATAAATGTCCGCTTGATTGATTTCTATACAAGAAAAATATATTTGTATTCAATGTTTCTTATACAATGTTCTTCACGACAAAATCATTAAATTCATGGCATCATGCTGCTAAAATAATATTAGTTTCTTACATAAATGTTGAGTTTATCTTTGTTATTTTGCTGATCTAACAAGTTGATCTAAGACAAATGTAATGCTTTAAAAATAGTCACTTGTCAGTATTAAAACTATAACTGCTAAAAGTTACATGAATCATTCTTACAGCTTTGTGAATAATCATGTCATTTCTAGGGCGTAGTAGCCTAAATTACAACATTGCATCATTAGATTAACAGCCTTTATTGAAATTAAGTATGAACATGCTTTAAAGGATCACATTTAATGATACTGAATCTTTACTAAAAAAACATAAACACCTGAAGTTGTAAAAACACACAGGTCACTTAAAACCACTGACAATAGAGTTTCACTAATGAGTTACACGCAACAGGAGGTTTAAAATTCACCAACCTTTTATCAAAAGGAACAGGGGGTTGATTAAAAAAATTCAACACACTCTGGTTTTCCTAGAGTTGGGTCTCTTGTATTTTCACAGAAATTAATTTTGAAATCTCATTTTAAGACATTTATGTGACATTTGTCCAACCCTTTCAGCTAACAATAAATCTTTTGCTGTTAATCATATGTTTTTGGGAGTTTCTGATCATTCTCTCTTGTGAGGCACTGATGTTGTCTTTTGGTATCTTTACTTATTTCCAAAGGTATTAGTCAGCACTTATGCCTATGGGATAAATTTCTAATTATTCCACAGGTAAGTAGAGATTTATATCTATTCCTACTTATTTTTCCAAGAAAGAATGTAATGGAAAGCTGATCAGAACAGAACTTAAATTCAGAATTGAACTAAATGGCATCGATACATTTAAAAAAACATTTAAATCTGAATATCTTGCAATGAAATAGATTTGAAATAGACTGAACTGGTCGGATTTTAAGAGGTTGGTGCTTAAATGTGCACAAAGAAATTTAATGTGAAACATACGCCTGTTTTGACTTCAAAGAGCTGTGTCTGTGAACTCTCAGCTACTGTATCTATATATATTTGACTTCTCCACTGACTACATAAGAGGCAGGATGTTTGAGTTATGGATGCAGAGAGCTACAACCACTTTACAAATATTGTCTCTGTCTAGACGTTAATTCATTATGCAAATTTTCTCAGGAGAGTTTAAAACCAGTTAGTTAAAGTTATGCTTGACATAAGAGAAAAAGCTCGTTCAGTTGTCTGCAATACCAGGCAGACAACATACTGGATAGTAATTGTGAAGATGTTAATAAGTCTTTGGAAACAAGCATGTGAAACAAAACAGTCAGGAATCAGGATTGTCTGCTTACTGTCAACACATTCCCACGCCCTCAGCAAGGTGGCTTCTCCTTTTTGGCAAAGATGACAAGAACATTTGCCGCCGAGTAAAAATCCTCGACGAAACAAAGGCAGCACCCAGTCAAGAGTCTGGGACTGATGATTTCTGCGCCCATAAAGAGGAACAATGTCACAGATCCTGTTTCTGAAGAAAACGATGCTTTCTTCTGTGATCCAAAAAATGCCTTCTAATGCACAGCTTTCATGTTTGTTGGTAAGTGACATCCCCAGCTGGTGCTAACATTCAAATTTCAGAAGGCGAGGCGGAGCTGTGTGCACTGTGTACAAGAGAGAGAGAGAAAAGAACCAAGCCAACCGCACGCTACGGGTTTAACATCAAGCACTTTTATGAATCCGACCTCTAGGATTCTGCATTCTTCTGTTCCTGGAAGGGTGGACTCTTAGGATCTCACTGAGTCCTGTTTCCACTTTCTGAACAAAGAGTCCTTTATTATAGGAATTTAAAGGACAGACATCAAATCTTCTTGAAAAAAAAAAAACTCAAGCAATCACAAAAAACTTCATAACATGTTTTTGACCATACTATACATTATAATGCACACCACTTAAGCTCAGGATTGCATCTTATGTAGCCTAAATCCAAAAATATTGAGCAGATTAAATTTCTAGGAACTCTTACCCAGTCTTTGTTGTAAGAGAGATTGTAAGCTTAAGTTAAATAAGCCTCCCTCACATTGTCAGGTTTATACAAAGCAAGTATTTATCTAACCATTCATCCTGGACTTACTGACTCAACTATGTTGTACCATTTAAAACAACATAGATATGTATATTTTTATTTAGTTTTTAATACAATGAACATAACGAGCCATGTTTTGACCCAAGACTATGAAATTTGGTAGACACGTAACTTCTCAAAACTTACAAAATTGTCCCTTGAGCCTTGTGTTCAAACCCAACAGGAAGTTGGCCATTATGGATCAAAGCTGCCATTTTTTTTCCTGTTCTGAGTGAACTTCTCCCACAGCTTTTGAATTCCATCCATCCATCCATCCATCCATCCATCCATCCATCCATCCATCCATCCATCCATCCATCCATCCATCCATCCATCCATCCATCCATCCATCCATCCATCCATCCATCCAGGCCCATACTTCCCTCTCCCCAGCCACTTCTTCCAGCTCTTCTAAGGGAATCCCAAGGCCTTCCCAGGCCAGCCAAGAAGCATAGTCCCTCCAGCATATCCTGGTTCTTCCCCTGGGCTTTTGAATTACAGACCTCAAAATCACTTAACACAATCTTAAGCTACTGAAGATAAAAAGTTATCAAAAGCTTTTTGCTGCATCAAATCATGTACAAGTGACCAAGCCTCTAATAACGTCCACACACAAGGCCAGAGCTGGATCAAGCTTTTTGTGTGTCATTACAGACCAGCTCTTAACACATTTACATGGTCATTTGGTGACATCACTTTAGCCCCACCTACTTATAATATGCAGTCACATGTCCTGTTGATGGATGTCCTCGTTGGACATACTCACACTTGCAACTTTCAAGCCGTGTCTGATGACACAGGTGATATTGAATCATACACTGAACAGTGACTGTTGAATGGAACATGTGAGCGTGGAAAAGTGGCAAATTCCAGGACCATATCTTTTGTATTTGGTTGGTTCTAAATCACACATGCATAATCCAATTTACATCAAAATCGAATCATGCATCTGAAACTGTATATGAAAGATCATTGCCAACCTTTAAATGAAACATTTGGATTACATTAAAATTTGACTTCACTTGACATCTTTTACAGTTATATCTCATTGATACATCATCAGATCTGCTAGTAAATATAAGTTAAAGGTCAAATCTCACATGCTTTTTACATGACAAACCATGAATCTAATTGTAAGTATGTTTGTTAATCACAAATATCTAAATTAAAGTTATCTGCTGCTCAGCTCATATATCTAAAGTTGCACAGACTGAAATTGCGTTTTATGATCTTTTGGGACGACAAATGCTCCCATGAGCGCCATCGTGCCACTTTCGGGAGAGGAAGCTCTGTTTGCAACCTCTTCCTGAGACTGAGGCAGGTTACAACAATCTCTGCACTGTCAGGAGTTTAGCCCCCATCTTTGCTGTTCATTCTTGCTGTAATGTAATGCAATGAACCGCAAAACAAACAAGCTTAAAGATACAATCTTGTATGGTATGTTTTTGCATCACAAATATACAGAGAACATGCAGGTGGAAAATGAAGTGTCAATTTTCAAAGCAGCTTCACAAAAAGTGTGCAGTTTATAAAAAGAAGAAAAAAATCTTATTGTGCACTGAGTAGCTGTACAGTGACACTAACAAACATTTTCAAAAATTCTTGCAAAAGACTCAAAGATGTTGTTTACTGTAGCCACATGGATTCCAAGCAAATACCATTAGAAAGAATTTGACAAAGCTTAAACAAAAAACATGGTGAAAATCACAAAAAAGAGATGCAAATGGACAGAATTAAAAGAACACCTGCCATATATTGTGATGCTGTCACCTCACTTATAGATGTGAGCATGGACATGTTTTTTTTGGAAGAAATTTACATTACCATTCAACAGCTTTATAGCAAGCAAACAAGAGCTAGACGTGCATATTTACACAAAAACAATTAAACGTTGTTCAACCAAATGACTGAAAGATCTTTTATCTTATTTTAGAAAACAGTTTCTTGTAGTTGCGGAAAAGATGTCACAAACGTTAAGCCAGACAGGGTTATGGGTGAGTCTCTTCAGGGTGTGAATATTTTGTTTGTGTAGATAGTCCTCATTCAATGTAAGTTGTTTTTTAACTTCCCTGGAACCTGGCTCAGATAGGCCTTATAATGACAGGCCTTATCCTTCAGATGTCCTTCTATCAACTGTTCAAACCGATGGTGATAAAACATTCTGGGGCTATTTTCTTGGCACACTTTTGGTCTTTTGCTAGTTGAGCGTTGTATGAGTACAACCACTGGATGATGTACCCGTCTTCTGATAGCTACTTCTGGAAAGATGACGCACCGTGCCACTAAATTCAAATAACCTGGTTTCTTGAGCATAGCAATAAGTTTGCTCTATTTCAGTAGTCTTAATAGTCCCCAGATATCACCCCAATAGCTTTTTGTGTTGTGGTGGAACAGAAGATTTGTATTATGGACGTGCAGACAGTAAATCTCCAGCTAAAAATATGATGTTATCATGTCAGTATAGACCAAGATCTCTGAGAAATGTTTCTGAAAACCTTACTGATTCAATGCCATAAAGCTCTGAAGGCTAAAAGGGGGTCCAGCTTTTTACCAGCCAGGTGTACTCTATTTGAAAAAGAAGCCTGTCAGTGTAACTCAGCATCTGCATTAAAACTGAAAGCTTTCTAAAAAATAATCATTTTAGATTATTCTTAAGTTATATTTTAACATTCTCCGTTCTTGAAGCAAGAAGCTGATAAGCGACTTAAGAAATAACCATTTGTCAAATCCAAGCTGTCTTTGTACTTCACTCAACACAATCAGTGATTTTCTTTCAACACTGATTTGCATGATTCATGAGAGAGGAGTGTTCTTTTCAGCTGCAGTTGTCTTCTTAATGGTTTTGGATCTTTGCTTAATTTGAAGGAAACCTTTGTCCTAAATCAAAGGGTACAAATGTTCTGAACATTACCTATAAGGCATTTGCATGTTTCAACATGTTGTTTGACACATTGTGAAAGCAAAAACTGTTTTACAGGTGAAAAAAATAGGGAAGTGTTTGGCGGGGGGAAAAAACCCTGAAGGCAAACTGAATGACTAGATGTTGGGATTTGTTTCCCCTTTTAATCTTGAAACTTATTCATGTGTCTTTACAATGCAGGAGTCCTAACGATCATCTGGAAGAAAATTTGAGTCACCTGATTCAAGACACTGTTAAGGTAGACAGAACCAGAAAGACCACATAGTTATTCTTCTTGTACATTTTGTTTCTATCAATCAAACTTGCTGCAGCTTCAAATCCAATGCTGGTCATTTAAGGGAAGACAAACAATTATGTGGTGAACTACCTCCTACGCACCATTCCACACATTTTAGTTTGTAGAAACAAAGACAACACATGACTAAAAAAATATTTCAAAAACATTTCTCATGCAGGAAGGTAGTACTCTTGACAGCCTGAGAACAAGAGCTTGAAAATCATTAACATTAATGTCATGAAAGCCCTCTTTGTTAAATAATACATACACAGTTATCTCATTTTTCACTCAGCTTTACAGCAGCTGAGTGAAAAAAAAACAATTATTGTTGTCATAATCAGTTGCGTGTGTCTTACAAAACTATTAATCTGGGAGTGGTGAGTTCAAATGTCATTTAGAGTTACACAGAAATAGGTAGGGCACATACTCCAAAACACGTCAGCTCAGATTAATTGTGCTAGAGTATGACAACTAAAACAGTCATTTGTAGCCTTCTCATCAAGAGACAGACATAAAACCATTCAGATTTCAGGAGATACATGAAAACTCAGTAAATAAAAAGATTTAAACAGCTCCCAGAGGCTATCATTAAACAAGAGCCCTGTGCTGAGCAGAGTAATGTGGGAAAATGCAAATGACTTTGAAAACTATATGGGAAGGAATACCTTTGAGAGCAAATCATTTACTTTTCAGCAAACATGACTGTATCAAAATACACTAACCAAAGAGCAAAAACAATAATAAAAGGTGTACTCAGAAAACAAAACAAAAAAATCAAAAGAATCAGTAACTGCACTGAGCTGAAAGACAATATTTCCATTTGCCAGAAGTGCAGAACATTTAAAGATGTACTGTTGAATGCTAACACAAAATGTGTAATTATTAATTTAAACAGCACAAACAAGTTGGCCCAAGCTAAATGTTCAAATATATTATGCTCACCCCTGCTGTTCCCCACATTGTCTCCTTAAAGAACGTTCAAAACTTGAGCTTTTTAGTTGTTGACAACAAACGCTGTGTTGCTCTGTAGTGGTTTGAATTCATGTTGCTCTGCAGGTTATCTTCTTTCATTATTTATTTTGGACCTGACTAGGCGCTTCTCAGGAATAACAATTGGAACAGTATAAAACAAAAATAGATTTAATAACAGGAGTTAATTGTCCCCACAAGAAATCCTGTCAGTCACCTGGAACTGTCACACTTCATGCATCTTACAATGAGAAAGACTAGGAACATGCTTCAGAAAATCTTATCAGCTTTGAGAGAAAACATGTTCCATCAGAGCCCATTTGAGATCTAAGGAATTTTCATTATGCAAATAAAAACTCTTTGGACAGCTGCTAGAAAAAAAAAGAAAAAAAAGGACTGCTTCTTTTGTTTATTTAGGAGTAAATGCCAACTTCTGCCAAGATCAATATTTATCAGCCCAGTTAAACAACTCTGACTTGTAATTAGTCTCAAACCTTGCAGGAGGCAAAGACCAAAAGAGAGGGATGTGTGATTATTATTAAAAATACAGCAGTTTTTTTGTAACTATTATGTAACTATAAATTTCAAAACAACACTCAATATTTCTCTCAAGTGGAAGATAATTAAAAAAAAAACATTTGGTATAATGGTTGATATGGATGAACCAAGCTTTTTAAGGAATTAACCTTTCCTAATATCTTGGATTAATTATTTTTAGTTTTTCACAATAGCTACGTTTCCATCAATGTTTTTCTTATGAGTGTTTTTAAATAACGCATTAGAAAAGGTTTATGGAAATGGCAAAATTTGTAAGAACTTCCTGAATTTTGCAATAAAGTTATTATTTGAGAAATTTTTTTTTTATTTTTATATTCTCTGATGTAGCACACATTTACCTCACAGACTGGTTAGCTGTCACTAGAATTGCATTTCTTCATCTACATCACCTGTATGATAACAACATAATTCCTTAAAGCCTCACTCCATTTTTAGAAGATGAGTGATTTGGAGCATTTCATGAGCGCTGTTAATTTCATCATGTGAGAAGCAATTGCAACCCTACCACGTCTTGGCCAAACAGCTACAGCATTACAACAGCATTAATCAAAAGGCAGTCAAAGGTAAATTTAATCAATTTGGTAAAGTTGTACAGATCCAAAGGTCATGCAGGAGCTTCTCCTGACATACAAAATAATGAGCTCTACAAATGTGGCTCTTATGGAAGAGTGGCAAAAAGAAAGTAATTGCTGAAAGAATGTCACTGAAACTCTCTTTGCAGTTCGCCAATAGAAGAACTGCAAAAAGCAGTGACAGAATGACGCTGTTCTTTTATTCAGCAAATCAGTCAAACTGGTCAGAGATGAGAAGATGGATGGCTCTAAATACAAGGGAGTCCTAAAAGAAAATATGTGGGTTGATGATGCCTCTTCCAGCAAGACAACAACCCAAAACTTATTGTGAAATTGCATTCCTGACTGGGAGGTTTTAACAAACCTTAATTTCACAATGCCAAAAATCCTTGAAGGGTGTGGTACAAAGCACAGCGATTGTGATCTGGAAAAGATGGCAATTGCTGTTATTAATTCAAAAAACAGTTATTGAAGTAATTCATTCAAAAGAAATAATTACTTTGAAAGAAATAATAATTTTCAGTTAGTTACATTTCGAAGAGCCCACAAGATTTCGCATTTTCCAACCAGAGATCAAACCGAAAATAAAATCAGACAAGATACTGCCTTTCATTTAGCTCAAAGCTAATGCTGAAAATGACTAATTTTGGTCTTGTCCATAAATGTATAGAAAATTATATCAAATTATATGGAAGAAACAAAAACTTATGTTTCTATGCACAGATTTAGATGAGAAAAATTTTCAGTTCATGTGACATGAAAAATAGCTACCACCTCTTTTTGCCTAAAGGTGATTCAGGAAAAATGATCATTTTTGGCAAAAAATGACCACATTGACATTATTCCGTTATTTTAGGAAGGTGACAACATATTTAAATATTTGTTAAAACTGTCACTATGTTGTTGCAGTACAGTATGTGACAGACAGTCTGTGAGATGGTCAAGCGCCTCCACCTCCTCCTGGTGCTCCTATTGCCATGTGTAGAAATACAATGTTTGGACCCAAAACAACCAATCAGAGCCAAAAGGAAAGTCTTAGAGCTGCTAATCACTCTCATGAATGTGCTGCTCAACCCCTCCCCTTTGCTCTCTGGCTGCTTCTGCTAGTTCCCCCACAACAGAGCTTTTCTTGATAAACTGTTTGTGCCACATTAGCACATTGAGCAGCACATACCCAAGCATGTTTGACAGAGCTAAGATCTTCCTCCTGACTCTGATTGTCCGTTTCTGACCAGGAGCTGTGCATTCTCACAGATTATTTGTTTCATTTTATACTGTTTCATCATAGAGGTAGATTTAACAAATATTTTTCATAAAAGTTACATACTGTAGCATTAAATATTGAGGTAAGAACGCATACTTGAGAATAGAAGTACTCCTCCACAATAGCTTCATTAATAGCTGGAGCCTGAGGCAAAACACCACTAAATGAAAAAGTTATCATACAGTAATTCACTGTAAGATTTTTATTTTTTAACATTTACATCAGATCCTTTTAGATAAATAATCCTTTGATCCATAGATTCTTCAAGCACTAGTGGAACAAGCGTTTCTGCAGTGTCAGCCAGAATTGAGAGATTAATTATATCTACTCTTATTGTATCAGATCTGAATGCCTGTTACAATTCAGTCAACAGCTCAGTTAGCCACTTGTTTACACAAAGCAGCTGCATGTCATAATTAATCGTCTCATTTCAGTCTGCAGTGGCCCCCGGTGAGTGAACTGGCATACATACACAGGAACACTAAATCTCTTTCTGTACAGATGGAGAAAAGGACTTCCTCCTTTACTCAAGTTGGAAAAATAAAAAGAAGACAAACACAAAGACTACAGTGTGGCATCAGTTGTTTTAAAACAGCAGAAATACATTTTGTAAATGTTAATGTACCTGCAAATAAGATTTTGAACAGTTTTACAAAGAGAGAACTGTTGTTATTCCACCAAAATGGAAAGTTATAAATTCATCTATGAAAGGTTTGTGCCCCAACATGCAGACAAATTAGGAACAAATGCAGGAAATTCAGCTCCATTGTTAGCCCCAGGAAGTGCTCAACTAACAAAGATCAGTCCTGGTGTGGCAGTAGGGAGGTTCAACAGGACTCCATGGTAACTTCAAAATAAAAAGCAATCCTTTATACATTGTTTACAACTGATTTTTCAAGGTCCACAATAAGGAAGACTTGGAAAAAGCCAGTGTGCTTATTTTTAGTGAACTTTCAGTTTTTTTCTGCCATTAAGTGTTTTTACATGTCCCATTTTAGGCAAGCTTCAGCTGTCAAAAGACCAGGTAACAGCAACAATGTATTTAATAGTATGACATATATTTCTACTGTGGTACAAAGCAGTTTGATGCCAAACATACAAACTGATGTAAAAGAGGATGAGCAAGCGACTGGGGAGGTCTGAATTTTCTGATCTCTTGAAGTTCTCCTTATAACCCTGAATTGATGAGCACCAACTTTTGCTTCTAGTCATTGTTGATGTCTCTCCATACTGACATCGTGTTGACCCACAGCTGTATGGCTCAAATCAGTAAACTTCCTATGGAAGCTGCAAAAGGGAAGTTTCTCAGCACTTTTCTTTCCTTTCTTTTTATTTTTAACCCTACTTCGGCTTTATTTTATCTATTAATTCGCGAGTGTGCGGAATGTGTTAATTAATTTAGTTAGGCGTTGCGGTAAAATGCCCCGAAAAAATAATTCCATTGAGGAGTTCCTTCGTTTGTATTAATCGCACGTAATTACAGGAGACATTCAAAAGGTGATAAAATATGTCTCACACCTTTTTTTAATGTCTCCTGAACTGTAACGTGGAATGACAGCCGTTACCTGACCGGGAATTAACGTGAATGCCGCGCCGCGCCGCGCCACGCCCAGGCGGTCACACCTGGAATGGTAGCATCTTTCCTCCTACCTGTCGGCCGCTCCCACGCGAGGAGGCTTATAAAATCCATCGCCCGCGCTGCCTCAGCACCGGTTCCTCCACACCGCCTCAGAGACGCGCTACAGACCCGTAGAAACATCACCACCAGCAGCCGCCATGACCTCCGCGCGCTCACAATTGTCCTCCTCCATGTCACTCTACTCCATGGGCTCCTCCAAGAGAGTCTCACGCGGTACCAGCGTGTACGGCGGCGCCGGAGGCAGGAACGTCCGCGTCTCGTACGCTTCCACAGGTCTGGGCTCTGGCTTCGACCTGACGCAGGCGCTCGCGGGCGGCGACAACTTCAGCGTCACCACCAACGAGAAGGCGACGATGCAGAACCTGAACGACCGACTGGCCGCCTACCTGGAGAAGGTGCGCTCGCTGGAGTCTGCCAACCTTCACCTGGAGACTCAGATCCGTGAATGGTACCAAAAAAAGACCCCCACCACCAGGGACTACAGCAAGTACGAGGCAATCATCGAGGACCTGCGCAAAAAGGTAAACTTTGAAACTCATAAACCTGACTCCTGATAGCATGACACATAACATCTATGTTGCTGAATAAAAGCATTCCCACAGCATCATTCTGTCTCTGCTGTGTAGTGACAGGAAAGACGGTGTGATTGATCACATTTTGTATTTCAGAATGTTGGAAGTTTTATTACACATAAGAATACTTCTACTACGATTATTATTAATAATAATAATAATTATAATTATTATAATTATATTATAATAATAGTAAGGAATGTTGATGCCTAAAATTCCTGTTCGTAGAAAAATATTTAAAAATATTTAGGCATGGCCAGATTTGAAATATTCCTCCTCTCCCTGGGAGAAAGTCAGTTTTGGGTCTACACATGCATGTTTTTTTGTTTTGTTTTGTTTTGTAAATGCAGATTACAAAAAAGTCATAAGCACCCATTATCTTCTATGTTTTTAGGCCTAATCCACATAAAAAATACAAAAAACTTATCTTAAGTGGTTTTCGTAAACACTTCATTTAATTCCTTCATCCCCATATTATAGTAATTTCGTCATGCATGTCCCTGCATGAGGAAGTGGTTGTGTTTTATTGCTATAAGACAAAAGTATAACCAAAGGAGGTGTGGAGCATGGGCTTAAAGCTTGCTGTTATGTACAACGATGGAGGTGAAGTACGAGGTGAGGCTTTTGTTTTGAAACAAAACCCTGTGAATTAAAAGCTCAGAGTGACTGAGCCAGCAATTCTTTATTATTACTTTACTTGTGTTTATTATTTATTCTTAATTCTTGAATATTTCTCCATAAAATAAATAATGAAGCCTTTATTAGTCCCTAAAAATATTGGTGCCCCAATGCCTATTATTCGAGCGGTCACAACCTCTTTTGTACCCCCTTTTGTGATGCTCTGGTAGGCTGTTCTAAAATATTAATTTTTAGTTATTTCTACTAACATTTAGCTTCCTTGAAAATCTTTCTTCTTTAAGTTTCGTCCCCACCAGTATGCACCCTGGTTGGATAACATCCTGCATGATGACACATAGAAATTTATCAACAGCATCCCCCAGCAAAATCAAGAACAACTTGAATTTATTTACATGTTGGAGCTTGAAGCAACTTTGAAGAAATTTGTTTCTCACACACTCTTTTGAGAATAAACGAAAGTCCAATTTAGGATATACTCCAGTGAAAATTCAAAGTAAACTTATCCACCAGTCTGATCAACAGATGAAGCAATCGCTAACACATCTGCATGATGGGGTTTTTTCCAGATAAAAGTTGCCACGCTATCAAATTGCGAGTTGATGCTGCAGATCGATAATACCAAGCTGGCAACAGAGGACTTCAAAGTCAAGTAAGTGAAAATAATTTATTTAGAGATTTACTAACAATATTGAGCTTTCACATGGTTGAGTCAGATCAACCGGACATTTTTGCAGACTTGTAGCCGTCAGCAAAGTAGGAAAACAGGCGGAACCAGTTTGGTCGCACATTTTTGTTTGTTTATTGATGCTGTTAAGCAGTTACAGCAACATAAACCCGTCTCTTCACAGGTTTGAGAATGAGTTGGCAATGCGCATGTCAGTGGAATCAGACATCTCTGGGCTGCGCCGAGTCTTGGACGACTTGACCATGACTCGGGCTGACTTGGAGATGCAGGTGGAGGGTTTGAAGGAAGAGCTGATCTTTATGAAGAAGAACCATAAAGAGGTGAGATACTGGCAACAGATCTGTAATGATCAATGGTTCAGCTTAGCTAACAGGCAAGGGAAACAAAGAAAGTCCTTGTTTACTGAAAACATAAGAAAATGTTTTCGAATCTACTAATTGAATCATGCAACAAAACAATACCATCTAATACCTGAAATAATATCTTCAATGATATAATAAAATACATATTTTTGCTGTTGATAAGATGTTATGTCAGCAATAGATTGTTAATCTGAATAGGCATAAAATTAGACATAAATTAGACATAACTCAGTCTGCTCTGTTTTAATATAATGTTTATGTGTGAAATATACTTAAACCAGCCTTTGTGAGTTACAAACACCAACTCAGATTTGAGACTTACAGTAGTCTGAGGTGATTTTGTTATACAATGTTTTATCATAGTTACAGCTTACAGTATTAAGTATTAGTTATGATACATGAGGTGTCCAGATATGTTATAGGACAGAGCATCCGTCATTTTTTAAACAAATTCCTGCTTGTTTTGTGTGGGAAATACAATAAACAAGTGATAATTGATGACTATTATATCAATATGATTGAATATGTTTGGGAAATTAAGATATTAAAATGCATCTGGTTCATACATCAGATAATCCAGAACTATGAGATTGTTTCTTATACTACAGTGGAAAGGGTTAAACAATAGGACTGTAATGATTTTTGAGAGCATTTCTAAAAAAAAAACTCTGTATAACTTTCTACTTTTAACTGACCCATTTCTCATGAATACAAATACCAGCAATGCATTCAGGTAAATGTACAAGAAGAAAATTCAACTTAAAACATTGAAATTAGAAACAGAGTATTGAAGCACACGTCAGTTGATTGCCATAGAGGTTTTAGGCAAATAAGAAAGAAAAAATATTGACTCAAATAATTTCCCATGAAACAATTATAGATCTCCAAGCAAATGTAATTATTTTCTTTTACAAACAAAACTTGTTGAGACTGACTGCTGAGCCAAAATTGATGCACCTTTGAAAATCCGCCCACCCTGAGGCGACTCATGCAAGATCGTCCAATAACAGCAAGTCTCACATTACTCATGCTAATAAGTCCTTTTTAAACACCAGTCATCATTGAAGGAACAAAGAAGATCCAGTGAATGTAACCTCATTATTCACAATGTTTAGAAATTATTTACATTTTTTAAAAATCTACTACATTAGGACCTTCCCAGAACTCGCTTCTCTATGGGATGCTGTTCTTTGTCTTTAATTGTGTTGTCTTTTTTTTTAGGAAATGGAAGCCCTTCGCAATAACATGCAATCCAGCTCAGTGAACGTTGAGGTCGATGCCAAACCCCAGGAGGACCTGTCCAAGGTCATGGAAGAGATTCGATCTCAGTATGAGAACGTTGTGGAGAAGAACCGCCGTGAGATGGAAGCCTGGTACAAGGAAAAGGTGAGGAAAATCGGACACAGCACGACTAGCTTTGTATTTATTTCATGTTAAAATTTAAGAGAAGGTTAGGTGAGTATTTAGAGTTATTTTATGTCAATCTTGATATCTTTCAGTTTGACGATCTGAGCAAGAAGATGGCATCCAGCACAGAGACTATAGAGGTCTCCCGAAGTGAGATCAACGACCTCAAGAGGAGGCTTCAGTCTCTGCAGATAGAGCTACAGTCCGAGCTTTCCCTGGTAATCCACAACACAAGGAGTAGTAACATGAACAATCCAATCATAAGTCATTTAACATGTCTGTCGCCATTTGTAATTGCCCCAGGCATTATAAGCAATGTCTGAAAACAAGCAGTTAGCCCTCAGTAAGCACTAAAATAACTAGCTTCTTTTTCTGAGCAGAAAAGTGGCTTGGAGGGCGAGCTGGGTGACACAGAGTCCCGCTACAGCTTTAAGCTGCGCAGCCTTCAAGAAATGGTGGACCGCCTGGAGGCCGAGATCAGCAATATGAAGATGGACATCGAGCGACAGGCCTCAGAATACCGGCTCCTGCTGGACATTAAAACCAGACTGGAGCTGGAGATAGCAGAGTACCGAAGACTGCTGGATGGGGAGGATGTGAAGTAAGAAAAAGTTTATCAAAGGGAGTTGAAATTTTTGAAACGGTCTGTAACATAAGACACAGGTTTAAGCTGCACGTTCACATAGTGGTGTAAAGGATTATATTAGATTAACATGACTCCTGAGTGAAAATAACTGAGCACTTACTGTTCTTTACCATGTAATTGACATGATGTTTGTTTCAGACTGTATGAACAAAAAAACTAACTGTTGTCTTTCTTCCAGGAAAAATGTAGTTGTGGAAGTGAAAGAAGTTAAGAAAGAAGTTAAGAAAGAAGTAGTAGTAGAAGAACGTAAGTTTGCTGCAATGTTTTACTGAAATGTATATTTACATCTCCTGCAATGTCAAGCTTAACTTTTCCAGTTATGGATGTATGTATAGGTATCCTAAATATTTACTATTTGACAAATAGCAAATTGGATTGAGTGTAGTTTTTATTTACTTATTTTTTCCATCTCTCAATTTTTTTTTTTTTTAAATTTGGTTACACTGACATTTAAGTTGCATAACTTGTGTCGTGACTAAAGTGAAGTGAGATGGAGATTAGCGCTTTGTGATAAGCTCTCCAACATTGTTTTGCTGTCTGATTTCTTAAGATATTGTAATAATTAATTGCAAAACAATTTAATTTTCCAGCAAATAAAAGGTTTCACATTGTTTTAATCAGAAGCTTCACTGATCTTTGCATTAATGCAACACATCTTGGTTATTCAGATTCATTGTCCAGCAGCGAGGAAACACATTTACCTATGTTGCAGTTTAGTAATTTCGTATTCAGATATTGCAAGTGATATATGTTATCATTCATGCAAGGGAAAAGTAATAGTTTTTTATTATGAATGTCTTCCACAGATAAACCAGTCATTACCAAGAGGACAAAAGTGGTGATTGAAGAGCTTGTGGACGGAAAAGTGGTGTCACGTACAGAAGACGTAGACACCGCAGTCATCAGCCAATAACTGAGCCAAAAACCAATCAAGAAGTAGTGTATTTTGTCTCTGAAAAACACTGAAAGTATAAATATTTACCTTCCAGATCTTTATGTAGCTTACATGTTTCGATTTTTTTATAAGCAGTAAAACTAGAAGCTACATCAGAAAAACAAATCCTATTCCAGGTATAACACCTTCAAGAATAAAGTCAGTTTTATAATGTTTAAAAATGAACAAGTGCAATAGAGCAAATCCAGTTTTGGTTATTTGGTTTTGAATATTAGATCCACTTCTGTGTTGTTGTTGGTTAATAAGAGACTGTCATTTTGAGTGTGAAAGGTAATAAAAAAAAACTTATTTCTTGTTCCTAATATTTAAAATGTTAAAGGTGCTGCATATAGCGTATTGTACACTCTCAAGTGGCAAATTGCTAAAGCGACTGGTATAATTTTTTCCAAGGGAACCACTGTCCAGATTCCTGTTGGGGTTCAAGTGTTTCTGATCAACTCTGACCACCTCTCAGAGTTGTATCTGTTTTTTGTTTCTTTTTTCTTAAAAGGTGTGCGTGTCTTTATCTTGTTTGATTTCCATTTCTAATGACAATAATAAAGATTGACAGAAAACGTCATTGTGTTCTCGATATTTTTCCTATTGCAAACACACCAGGTGAGATGAATAGAGATGGCATAGCAATAAATGAAGCAATTTTGTTTACATAAAAATTAGATCCAGGTTGAAGGAAAGTCAACCTGGATCTTTCAAGCTTGTTAGAGAGAGTTTAACTGCCTTGATCATTGAGCCAAAATAACAATCAATATCTTCTACCAAATGACAGGAGATTAATCATACCAAGTAACAAATAACATATAACAGGTGGACAAATGAAAACTATTAACCTGTGACCACAAAAGTATCAGGTGTAATAAAGTAAAAAACAAGGGGTGTATTCAGGAGTGATGAATAAAATGTAGGTGATCTATGTAGACACAGAAAAGGAGAAGGTAGAAATAATGGTGAATGAGGACATGTAGGACACAGCACTGAAACCACTTCTGAAATGTCACAAGACAAGAACTCTAGCTCTCACTGACTAATGAAAAAAATGACAAGATTAATCAA
Source organism: Poeciliopsis gracilis (assembly GCA_911649635.1). NCBI lineage: Eukaryota > Metazoa > Chordata > Actinopteri > Cyprinodontiformes > Poeciliidae > Poeciliopsis > Poeciliopsis gracilis. The sequence continues at coordinate 5,183,111 of CAJVRI010000370.1, read as the reverse complement.
AAGCTAAGGCAGTATAAAGTTAAACCAGGAGAAAATCTGGCAGTAGTCAACAAGTCTCTTAATGATACAAACTCAAATCTTTTTTTGCTCCATTTGGGCTTTTGTGTATTTAAGTCAGTACATTTTGCCGTCTGTCAGACATTCTCATCTGAGAATTTTCATGTCGATATTCTATTAAAAAGGTATTTTTCCTGCCCAAGTGGCACACTTCAGTTGTATATCATTTAACTGAATTATATTTTATTCTTTAAAGAAAAAAGAGTAGGTAAAGTAGTTAATATATGATAAACAGAGAGGTGACCTACAGTCAAGTACTACTCATTTTACTCGGTTCCCAATTTTGGCCAATTTTTTTTTTTTTTTTTTGTTTTTTTTTAAACCTCTGATCTGGTAGTTAAATTTAGCAAACATTTACCAAAAAAGTCTGAAAACGCCTTTTATATGAGATATTTTTATTTTATTTCAAGAGTTTATGATTTTTGTGAAGAGATTTGCACCATCTTTAATCAACTTTCCACAATATGCACTGTTTTAAAATGCCCACTAGATGTCAGTATATTCACGATCATTTTCATTCTGTCTCTATACTCTTATTCTATTTTGCATAAATTTCTAAAAAGAAACACTTTAAATTTGTCACATAATTATTTACAACGTTTAGATAATTAAAAAGGCATGTTGCTGAAGCAAATCTTGTAATTGTTTGATCATTTAATTTTTCAATCAAAGCTTCCTTGTAATTTACCAGACAGTGAGTGGATTCTATTGGCAAAGCACATATGTTTTACTTTTGAAAATTAGAAATGCATATGTTACATGATATTCAATTTACTTCACACGTGTGTCTCTGGTTCTTCCCTTTGAAGGTTGTCTTGTTATTTCCATCAACTATTTTCTTAATAACTTAATGTTTAGATCAGTGTATTTTATATTGATTATATTTAGATGGATTTAAATGTAATTTGCTTATAATTTAGTTGGTGTCTTTCATTGGCAGTAGGTCTTAGAGATGATTATTCTTAAAGAGTGAGAAAGACAGCGATAGAGAGAAATAAGAAAGGGAGAGAGGGGGAGATAAATGATCTATGTTAGAATACATTTGGAGAAGAGTAAAAACAAAACACACATTATTTCTTTGCAAAAAATAAAATCTGAAAATAAAATATATAGCATAAATTTGTCCATTTTTATTGTCTTTTATATTGCATCCACAAATACAGTTTTCTACAGATATTGCAGATAATTGAATGATTGCAAGAAAAACTATGATTTATATAAAGCCCAGATTTTATTTCACATGTTTTACGTTAAATTTAGGCCCCATATATTAAAAGTACCTAGTTGGTTATAACTACGTTTTTGTTGGTTAGTAATCTTACAACCAACTTTCAACTTGTGTACGCAAATATAATATATGGTTTCAGAGTCGACAAGTGACATTCTGAGTGGCTGAAATCCGATTTATCTCTCCGTTCAGAAGATCCTGCTTCGCTACTTTGGTGTTAAACGGGTTGCCATAGCCCTCTCGGCACGTCTCCGCGAAGCACGCCTCTGTAGCACGAATCTGTCATTTGGAGCTTTTTGTTCCCCAGTCACGACCTAAATGATGACAAAATCCTGCACCACGGGAAGCTGACGCCACCGCGGTACAGTCACCTCCTCGGTGACGTGGGCTGACGGAGGCAGCGGCAGCAGCAGTAGCAGCAGTCAAGATTGATGCCATCTGCTGGACGGTCGCAGCCACTCTCGCGGCATTACGTCATCCGGGAAAAACCGTTGCCAGGTCCAGATCGGTGAAGCCCGGGAGTCTGGTTCTGAATGTAAAGCAGCGTGGAAAGAGGCGGATACATTTAAGACAGGACAGGAGGAATTTGAAACTAAATAGTGTAAGTTGTAGGTCTAATTTAACACGCGTGTTGGACTACAATACCTTTAGATAGAACTATAGAAAAATACATGAAGTCCACCATAGAATAGAATAGAATACAATATAATAGAATAGAGCAGATAAGACAATAGCCTTTTTTGATCCAAGTCATTTGATGACAAAAAAATAAATGATGTCTTGTGAAATATAAAATTTTTTTCTCACATATTATTCTGAGATTTTATCTTATAGCTCAACTAATATATCATTGTGAAAAGTTAAATCAGTGTTGGTACGTAAAAAGATTTATTTGTATTCCTCCTCACTACTCAAATACAGAGCTAACAGAGTATTAAAATTTATTTTTATTTGTTTAAGTGAGAATAGCAAGACTTCATAACAATGTTACTGGTGTAAAGTAAACAAAGTACAGTGAAATAAAACTAATCTTAAAACTAAGTTTTTGCCAAAAAGTTACATAAGTCATTATTACTGAATAATTGCACAAACCAGTCGTCGACATTGGCCTCATATTCTCAATTAGGCTTAAATGTAGACTTTGACTGGGCCGTTCTGACACATTGACATGAACCTGTCAATAGTAGCTTTAGCTGTATGTTCATGATCTTCAACATACAGCTATGTTTAAGCTGTATGTTAAACATACAGTCCCAGGTCTTTTGGATTCACCATCAGATGACTGTCTTGCATTACACTTTTTAGCTTGATCCAGCTTGAAAAATAAAAAAAGCACAATGTTGCCACCTTCATGTCAGCATCCTACAGCCATAATGGTTAGAGAAATATTTAACAAATAAAACTATGAAATTTTGAATTTCCCAGGTTTATATTTGCATTTAGTTCTCTTTCACTGAAATAGCCCAAAAATAATATTCAGTGCAGTGCCACCAGAAGCTGCCAAGTTAAAAACTATAGGACCCTTCTGTGTGATTTAATTCTAGTGTAAAAACAGCTGATTATTAAAAGTCTCACAGATTTAATAATAATAATAATAATAATAATAATAATAATAATAATAATAATAATAATAATAATAATAATAATAATAATAAAAGCATAATTAAGAAAACAGAACATTCATTTTTGCTCTCTAACTGAACACACAGGGTCATATTAAAAAAAAAAAGAAAAAAAAAAGAAAACATATTTATGACTGGCACCGTTCAAATTCAACAGCAAAAAGTTTACACAAAAGCACGACATGTTAGATAAACTAAAACTTTGCAGTTGAGCTGCTGTCCGTGGTGCTGAAACTCTTCTGCATTCGATGTTTTGAAGCGGCTGTATTCTTTTTAAATTGAGCCAATAAAGCGGTACAAAGTATCGCGAGAGGAGGAAAGAAATGTTGGATTTATACATGATCTGCGTATTCATGTGGAGTGGGACTGCTTTTTAAATGAAAATGCCGGGATGTGGCGTGGACAAGCTTTTCAGATCATGACGGCAACGAGCCAGTCCTCACATGATTAGGCGCTCCTCCGGAAAAACACCAGAGAGGGAGGAAGGAGGGCTCCATTCCAAGGGAGGCAGCGGAGAGGCACCGAGGACTCCGCCTTTACCGCCCTAACGTCCAAGCATCAGTCCGGGGTGGGGAAGAGGGAAGAGACACGCCGCAGGCCTGACGAAGAGATTCGAAACGCGAGCGTGAGGAGAGACTAAAAAAAAGAGAAAGAAATACGGAGATGGGTTCGCCGTGAAGGAGTAAAGACGGGGAGGTGGGGGAAACACCCAGAGGGGGCGCAACACAAAAGCACAACTAGAGGCGCCTGCAACCATGAGCGGCTGCTCGCCTAAGCCGCGGCTGCCGCTGCTGCTCCGCCCGGGGAACACGTCGTGAGGTGCGCCTCGGGAACCTGTTAGCCGAAACGACACGCCGAGGAGAATCAGGAGGAGGTGGTGGAGGTGGGGTGGTGGTGGTCGAAAAGATGTCCGCTTCGGTGGGGCCCCACGGCGGCCCTCGCCCACCCACCGTGCCGCCGTCCATGCCGGATCTGCCGGACCTTAGCCACCTCACCGAGGAGGAGCGCAAGATCATCATGGACGTGATGGCTCGGCAGAAGAAAGAGGAAGAGAAAGAACAAGAAATGCTGAAGTAAGGCCAAACTGTTTCTCAAGTCATAAGGCATAGCGTAAGAAATAGAGGTTAGAGGTAATCTCATACAACCATCGACCATGATTTTTGTGCCTCTACAGCCTTAATGAAGACGTGAGACGCGAAACTATCATAAGATTTTCTTCCCTAAATCAAATCAATAAGCGGTCACGGTGGGTGACGATGGCCTGAAACAGGGTCAGTATCCGTTACAGGTGCTGGTCCGAGGATGGGGTGTGACAGAGGGGGGAAGGAGATGGAAGGATGAATCATAGCCTTGTACATCTGTCACCCATTCATTTTCATCAATGGAGGACTGCACCCCAACCCTCGGCTTACACATCCACCTTCAACTCCGCGGTGATTTCCCATTTTACGCACGGCCAAATGGCGTGCGCCGAATCGGTGTGGGCTGCTGCTGGGAGCATCATACACCCACACATTCACACACCGCGTGAGTGTGTGCGTGCGCGCGCGTGTGTAAGGAAAAGTGATGCTGCCAACCCACTAGCGAAAAGCTACTTTACGATGAGTACCACGGTGCGCTGTGCGAGCATTTGTGCGTTCCTCTTCCCAGAGATGAAGATGGGGTGTGGTTGGCATATCCAGCAGGCCTGAACCGGACCGACTGGAACACAGTGTAAAATTATTGTAGTATGTTTGCAAACGCTACATGGAGTGATCAGATTGCAGTCTGTCGAAGGAGCCTCTCTGGAACAAAACCCCAGAACAAAACAAAACAAAACAAAAAAAAACCCTGTACAGTCGAGCCCCATTGATAGGACTGGATGTGCTTTCAATGGAGAATGTGTTTGCATCAACCCAGGCAGTCCTAAGCAGCAGAGCTTGCACTACAAACCCAGCTCATACACCTCCAACCCACTCCAAGAGTGAGGGTCTATTGCCAGAGCTGTTTATCAGGCATGCGGCATCCTCGGGTTTTTGCTCTGGTTCTAATGGCTGGCTTCATTTCCTGACTGCAGCCTAAAGGGGTGCTCTGTGAGGGCCCCTTGAGAAGAAGGGATGTATTTAATGTTCCATGAGCTCAGGCGCAGGTTCATAATGGCTTCATCATCTGGCTAATCATTAATGGAGCCAGGGCACCATGAACAGGGGACAGATGGGACTTTTACAGGAATTTGCCAATAATTGCAAGGCAGTCTCCGGTGTTTATTACAGTACACAGTTTATTCAGATGCTGACGTTAAATGAATCTCATTGCTCCTCCTCTTGATTGACTGTAACAGTTCAGTGCCTCATAAAGTATTGTGTAATTTATTTCAGGTTTCTCTCAATCACCATAAGTTTGTATGGATTTTAATAGTGTTTTACTCCATAAAGCAACGCAAAGATAATTACGAGGGATGGTTTTCAGTATTTTTCTTTTCAAATCAAAATCTGGAGTTTTGGATATGTATTGCCCATCTCTTAGGCAATGCTTCATAGAACCACCTTCTGCTGCAGCTGCAAGTTTTTGATTGCATGCCTCTACCTGCTTTGCCCATGAAGAGGCAGAAAATTGTTGTTGCCCACAATAGCTCAAGCTCTGTCAGAGTGGATAGCGGGGGTCTGGAACATCAATTTTCGGTCCTATTGTCGCTCTGTATGTGCTTAGGGGAGTTGTCCTGCTGGAAGGTGGACTTCCAATCCTTTGCTTCCTCTAACAGGTTTTCTTTTAAGGCAGCTTTTTATTTAACTCGTGTACATACATCTTCCCATCAGCTTTGGCCACCTTCCCTGTTTCTATTTAATAAAATTATCACAACACAAGTGTGGGGGACCACCATGTTCAAATGGCATGCTCAGAAAGATATTCAGCATTACTTTTCAGTGATATTATCATTTTGAATGTAGGTCAATAATAGGTTTAATTTTAATGACTCAAGTGGATGGTGTCTACTAATTACTTCACTTCTGAATTCAAGTTGTTGCAATGGATTTTATTTAGTGGCATTAGATTAAGGAGGGAGGGACATATACAATTACAAAAGCACACCCTTAATTTTTAGGTTAAACTAATAGGTAGGCTGTGCATCAGGTCTCTGCACAGCCTGTGCAGAGGTAGGCTCAGGTAGGCTGTGAACAAACAGTTTCTTTGTAACAAATTACACCTTTACAAATTTTCTGCCACACTGAAATGGCTCAGATCATCAAATAAAATTTGAAAAGATAACCCAAGTAGACTAAAAGAGCAGCTTGCAAGTTATGATTTTACTTACCGACAGGGAGGGAAACAACTTATTCAGTTTATCCAGCCAACAGTTTATTACCATGTGACAACATTGTGATTGGTAGCTCATGTGCATTAAAGTACACTTAACGGTAGGAAATCCTATATAAAAGTTAAAGCCTATAAAAACATCTGTGGTAATGTCTGCAGTCATTAAACATTATTAAGCAATGAGTGCTTTATTTGTATGATCATTTCTATGAGATTAAAAGACGTCTTAGAGCTCCAGTGTATGTGCATTAAGGAATATCCAGTGTCGTCTACTCAGACACAGTTCCACCTGCCAGCCCTGTCCAGAGCTGTCTGAGCCTGCAGCAGCTGGCACTGATAAGGTTAAACTGATACTGACTTCTATCTGTCCCAGCTTCAAGCAAACAGCCTGATCTGGAACACCTGCTGCAACTATTGAGAAAGCAACGCCTGAGCGTTCTATAATTGTTCTAGATCTAAAAAAACCCCCAACAAAAACAAAAAACTTAACATCAATAACAAAAAATGGATCAAATTTTTGACCAACTTTAAGTTGTATGGTATACCAGAATTTAAAAGTCCTATTTTAAAACCCAGTAAATTTCAATTATATGCATTCTTAGAATATGTGTAGCGCACAGCACCACTGCACCACTGCTGAGAGCTGTCAGTCTCTCAGCAGTGGTCAGAGACACCATAGCTGCAACGTACATATAGCAACATGCAATATGTACCGTATAGCAACGTATGTTAGGCTATATGTTGCTAGCCTAACATATTTGCACACCAGGCTAACAGAAAAAATCTAATAAAATTTTCCAAACATTTCAAGCAAGGGGTGTTTGTATTAGTATTTGATTTTATGTTGGAGAAAAAAATAGGTTCAAGTTTCCTAGTTTTTAACTTATACGCTTGCTGACCTGTCCTAAACTTAGCTGAATTAATAATTTTATTTCAACCTCTTCGATCAATTCAGTACTTCTTTCAACCACATTTCGACATAGCTGGAAGTCTTCATGCAGACGTCTTTTCATCTTTCACTTTTCAACATTTCATTTTGTTTAGATGGCAGCAAACATTTCTCTGCTGTCTTTTATGTAAAATGACGCTCTTAAGGTATGACTCATCTATAAGAGTACGTCCCAGTTTTCTCTTTACGGTAATCCTGCTTTAAAAATATTTTACACAAGCATACTTTGAACTTTTGGTTCATTTTTGCTGGTGTTGCTTTTTGATGAAGTTGGTGTCCTATAATGCATTGAACTCTCTTTATAAAAAAAACAAAAAACAATGCCATCTTTAAGACGACATACTGGCCTTCAGGTGTTTTAGTTGATTCTTATTGTTTCAAGGATTGAATAAAGAAATAAGCCTTAAATTTTAAAATAACTTGGCAATAAAGCAATTTAAAGTTGGTGCTGTGAGTGCAGCAGATAGTTGACACTATTTATATTGAAAACAGTTAAAGAGCGTTCGTTAGTCAATGCACTTTCTGATATAAATATAATTTCTTCTGTTGCCTGAAGCAGTCCTGTTTGTTTTCCATTTTTAACTTATTAGCATTGTCCTGATCTGTTTTTGTCTTTATGTACATGGTTTGGCCATTAGTTTAATATCACCACACATTCAATCTTGGCTCTAAAAGCGGTTTGGTGGAGGAACATAAATCAGGTGACAGTTTAATGTTTTCTGATCCTGCTTAAGTGTTCAAGAGGCCATAGGTGAAATAAGGAGGCTCATACAGCAAATGAAAACTAGTGCTCTTTTTGTAGTTCTCAGAGTTTATAAATGTAAAAATTATTGGAAACAATGCCAGTTTAATTCACTGAAAGGAGCACGCTGTTTAGACGGTGCAGACTCCTCGACAGCAGATGGTGAGAAAAAGACATCAAAACATGCGACGCAGATGGAGGGAGACGGAGGGAGGATTTAGAGGTTTTTAGCATTAGAGTGGTTGTATGTCAGGGAGAAAAAAATGGAAGACTATAAGAATGAAGAAAGCTCATGGAAGAAATCCTATTCCAACAGAGATGGCTATCTCTGTTTGCTTCCTGATGCCTCTGCCTTAAGGGGTGCATGGAGAGGTCAGTAAAGGTCTCGTTCATGTGAGCTGTCTAACACAGATACTGTTTTACAAAAGGTTACATATCTACCTATGAGTTCAGTTTTTCCTTGAAGCTACCATTATCACTATTTAGACTTATAGGTCAGAAAACTGAGAGTTGAACCTGTGGCTTTCGATGAGCGTTTTAAACCTGCCTCATACTTTATAAACTAAGTGCTTGTGTTTTGTTGTAAAGCTCATGTTCTAACACTACATTAACTACATTTTAAACATTGTTAGAAGGCCACAGTAGTCTAACTGTCACAAGGCTCTTTGGGTTTTTGCTCCATTGAAACAAATTCAATGTCAGGCCAGTAGATGGCTGTAACATCAACATTAATGACCGACTGACTTTTAATCTTCAATACAGACCGTCATCATACTATGCTTTACTGACTTTTCTTTTGTTGGACAAAAGCGATCTTTTAACTAAACAACTAAATAAATAAATAGATAGATAAATAAATACATTTATAAGTTCATAGTTGTAATTTAATATAAATTTAAAAAAAAGATCAAGGGATATGGGTTGCAGAAAACTAAGTGCATGTCTCTCTGAATGCATCTTGGCAAAATGTGGTGGAGATGCTGTTTTTCATCGGGGTCAAGACATTTTTGACTCTTTTCTGAGATAACCCTCTCTCCATAGAAGCCTGTCAGTTCTTAGCCTTGATTTTATGACTTCTTTGATCCCTTATGTCTCAAAGTTTCTTTGTGTTGAAAACATGGGCAAAATAAAGCCTCGAATGTATGATGCTAGCGTTTTAGAAAATGAAAGAAAGAACTTTATAGCAGACTTAAGAGTTTCTTTTTTTCGTAGAAAAAAATGCAAATGTTGAATTATGGATTAGTGCTGAAAATAGCGCTCACATGGAAGCAGTTCCTGAAATATTTAGGTATTCATTTCACAGGCTGCTGTTGATGATCTGGATCTTTTCTGTTCTCCCTTCCTGTTAACCTGTTTCAGTATTGACCCCAAACTGAGTTTAAGTCAGATACATCACAAACTGAGTTATCATGTGAACATTCAATCCTGCTTTGTGTACCCATTCAGACAAATTAAGCTTGTGTATTTTCTGAAATTTCGTATCATAACAAGAAAATACACACTGTTTTATTTCAAATATCTAACTGAGCCTCTGTGTTTTAGATGAAGTGTCTGGCACAAACTATGGCAGATTGCTTTGCTGTTTTTTGTGCTGTATAACAAGCTGGTAGTGAGCATGTTGTGCTGTTGGTTGATGCACTGACAACTGAAACAGCTGTAGAGAGTGTGAGACTTCCAACACCTCAAAAACTTTCTCCGAAAATAGGGACTCTGCAGGGCCTTTCTGTATTCACACAGTTTTCGTACTGTTTGACTTTTTTCACACTTTCTCATAACCACAAACACCCATATGTTTTATTGGGATTTAATGTGAAGCACAAAGTAATGCGTGACAGTAATGTGGCTGTAAAATTATGGTTTTCAAATTGTTTTGCAAATAAAAATGTAAAAGTCAGATTGGGCTAAATTAAGAATAATCTTGGAAGAAAACCTGATAGACGTTGCAGAAAACCTGAGACTGAGAATTGAGAGAAGTTCATGTTCCTGCAGGACAATGACCAAAAATATGCACTCAGAGTTGCAATGAAATTGTTTAGCTCAAAACATATTAATGTGCCACAATGGCTCAGGAAGAGTCCAGATGTAAATCAAATTAAAAATCTAACACGTGACCTGAAAATTGAGCTGCAGTTTGAGTTATTTTGTAAAAAGGACTGGGCTCTAGATTAGGCGTGCCCAAATCCATTCCTTGAGAGTCACTATCTTGCAACTTTTACATGAATCTCACCTGAATTAAAATGAATGCTCATTAGAAGGCCTCTGCAGTGCTGATTGACATGCTGATGAGTGAATTTTGCAATTCGATTAATCTGAGCTCCCCTGCAATAGATGTTCAAAACTGGTGGAGATGTAATCCAGAAGATTTACAGCTTCATATGCAGAGAAAGGTGGTGCTACAAAGTATTGACTACATGTAAATTGTACTGAATTCTAATTCTGACTTACAAAAACTCAATGAGGTGATGCATATCAACGTGTTTCTTTTTAAACCACCAACTAAGAATAGGGGAAATTTATTTTTTATTATTTGTTTTAACTTGAGACTGCTCTGTTTTGTTAAATGTTTGTATTTTTATGTTCTGCCTGTTGCGTCTGTCTGGGGACAAACCATGAAATTCAGCCTTCGGGTGAATTTGGGTGGATTTCTACTTGTGTCAGTCAAACGTTGCAGCAATAAAATGCCTTAAATGAATACAACAGGAATAGGATTATATTTATACAGGTGATCCTCAGAATATCTCCTTACAGTGGTACCATATCATGAATTCATTTGGGAAACAGTTGTGTGTTTATGTGTTGATTCAGCTGCGCTTGCTCAAGATGTGGTTAATCAGCAGCTACAGTGGTGGGGAGAACAAAACGTGACATTAAGCGAGTATGACCTCTAACCCTGACAGACGACAGAAAGACGTGGCGTTTCATAGTGTCTGGCAAGATGGGAGTAACCTTTTTAAAGCTCCCAGACCTCCCCTCCATGAAAGTTTAATGCTAGTGGATTCTGCTTAGGCTCGCCAGGCTCTTTACATCTGTTTTCCCCTCCAACGTCAGTTTGTGTTAGCACTGAGAGGAAACTGTAAAATTATATTATGAAGGTCTGCCTGACATTTGCAAACACAAGTGCTTTTTTTTTTTTTTTTTGATTAACAATTCAATAATTATTTAGTTTAAAACTGCAAGATTTCCCACAAAAACATAAGAACTAAAATATGTTGTTAAAATCAAAGTCTCTTTATTGCGCTAAATGATTGCTGCTGGAAGTGACAAATGAATTTTTTTAGTTAAATAAGTTTTGCGTTGTTTTACTGTTGGCACCAAACGAGCTGGTCGTGTTCTATCTCACTGGAAGATAACTGTAAATACAAAAAAAAAACAGTATTGAAAGGGGGCATTCCAGCTCCGCTGACCTGATGCCAAAACACAATTAAAATTTCAAATGAAGGCTTCAGATTTTATACTTCATTATTTAACAATGTTATTGTGGTCATAAAAACCTGAAAGGCCAGCTGGGACCTTTTAGTCTGCAGGCATTTTTGCAAGATTTTTCCTAGCTTGATGTCAGTATAACTCAGTTTTCACACATTGTAAAGAGAATTAATGGAATAAAAAAAACATTGCATCAGAAGAATAAACAAGCTGCAGATTTTATTTTTTGGGTCACGGTTCCCAGCAAGCAATTCTGAAAAAATAAATAAATAAATAAATAAATAAATAAATAAATAAATAAATAAACAAACACACACACACACACACATACACACACACACACACACACACACACACACACACACACACACACACACATCAACTGCACAAACACTTCCTGTACCTGTATCTGGTTTTGTTTTGAGTTTCTTGGATTCTTTTAAATTGTTTTCCCAATAAAATAAATTTCACATGAGCTTTGTTTTGTTTTCTAAGTAAACTACAAGGCTCTGTATTACTTTGTGAAAGCAATTATCCCCCCAGGCATTTTGTTTATGGTTTTATGTTTTTTTATTACCACACAACCTGGAATTAAAATGAATTATTATAGGGTGGCATCAATTAATTTACAGAACATCCATACAACTTTGGACACTTCATATTTCTTTGTGCATATTCAGATTTTTCAGCAGACTGTTGGAGATTATAGAGTTAATAGGTTATTGCTGTAATATATACAATAGATTTCTATATTTTAGTGCTTCTTACTGTAAACAGAAAAACAACTGGACAGAAGCATGGAAAATAGATCAACTGACGAGAAAGAACAAGTTATCAAGGGAAGGGAAAAAAATGGAAAGAGGGTAAGACGGGATATAAATGGAGAGGAAAGGTAACATTAACGTAAGAGGAGCAGAAAAAAGAGAGAGATACACTCATAAGCTGAAGGGCTCATGCCAAAAAAGCACTTCGCTCCATATATACATCACAACATCAATAAATGTGTTATCAACAGCCAAGCACTGTCTGAGGGAGCGGCTGCTGCAGTCAATGACTTTGAGTGAAAATCTCCGTCATCATGCATCTATGCTCTATTAACAGGATCTCTTCATTTTCACTGGGGTTCCCACTCCCCAAAAGATAAACACCTTAGTCATTGTCATGGTCTTTGACAGGGAATTTAGCAACACTGCAGTAGTTTTTATGTAAAATTGACCTTTTCTGAGCATTACACCATATTACATGTTATTCCCTCATCAAAAACATACCTGAAGGACTGCTATGATTCTTTCATGCATTTTTGAGGGATTCAAAGTCTCCCATGGCAACGGTTCAGGTTGCCTGAATGCTTGGTCTTACAACAAAGTGCTGGAGACAGGTGGATGCTAAGAACTGATGAGTAAATGCACGGAGACAAATGAAGGACAATCCTTTTGAGAAACCCTATTATTTGAAAAACTTGTGAATAGGGTTACAATAAATTGTTTTAATGTGTGGTTGTGACATAACCCGATGTGAAAAGTTTCAAAACCCTTTTGCATCTGATCGATGCGTGACTGGATTTGTACAGTTAAGAAAAGCGAATTGTTGAAATGTAAAATCCAGATTCTTTTCAGTAAAATAAATATGCAAATTCCAAAATTAGCTTCTTCCATCCCCATAAGATGAGCACTAAACCAGTGAGTCTGCATAACACCTTCAGTCTGAGGAGGTGTGAGTGTTCAGACTGGATGCTGGATGAAAGGACATCTGGGAAACAAAGCCTTTCCATTCACCAGGGATGGACCAGATTGTTTGAGAAATGGCTGCCCTACAGATAAATTCACACTGTCCATCTGGGCGCTGTCTTTCTGCAAGCACTGGGATGTACCGTTTTATAGCCTCCTGACAGTGAAGAAAGACAAATATGATCAAGCTGTCATGGAGAATATTTCAGCAGACAAACAACAAACTTAAGCATCCATCCACTGATTTCTTTTTTCTTAGCTCATTACTTCTTTGTGGCAGTTGAAAAGGATTTCTCCTGTCTCACAGTGTACTGTGTATTTTAATTTCTGGTCATACTCTATGCACTCCTGCTTTCATGAAGTCAGTTTCCTGAAAGGATGGATCTGTTTTTTTCTCCTTGTTTCGATCCTCCTGCCTCTCCAGCCTCTTTCCATCATCCACTCCTCTCCTTCAGTTGTATTTTTAGAGAGGCTCCGGATGCATCGGCTTCTCTCCTCTGCTGCTCTCTGGCCCACGCTCGTTTCCGACACCGCTCCTTTATTTCATCCTTTGCTTTCTTCTTATTCTTTCACCTTCTCCCTGCAGACAGCAGTTTGTCAGACAGAAAGACTTATGGGAATTAGTCTGTTACCTCTTCCTTCCCTCTTCCTGATCCCTGCGCTTTTTCTTCCCTCTTATATACCGTTTTATCACTCTGCCTCCCTCCTGGAGCTTACCCCTCCTCTTCTTGCCATCACCCAGCATGTGTCAACTTGTCTTGTCGTTTTTGGTATCTGGCTTCATCACAGGTGGAGACATTTTTTTCTTCATCATTCACTCTTGCGTCTCCAAGAGTGTTCAGGGTATTGATCCAGAAAACTTATTTTGTTCTCTGCACTCCTCAAAAAGTTCAGTTTCTTTCTTGACTGGTATTTGCTAAACCCAGCTTTTCTGCCTGCAGAACTCCACACCCGATGGTGTTTATGAGTTTTTAATACAGTCACTGTTCTGGTTTGCAAGAGTTAGGCCATTTGCATCTTTTTTAAACTCTTTAATAACACATCAGCAGAAGCTTCTAAATATAGAGCAGATGTGAAGACACAAGATCTGGGTTTACCTCTGCCTCTTGACACACTATCAGAAACTTTATCTATTGCTTTCTCAGATTAAATAAAAGTAATCTGGACATTAAAAATACTTTGAAGGCAGCCTAAAAATCTGACTCAATTACCCCAGTTCTGTCAAATGGACATAAACCTCCAGTATTGAGCAAATAGAAATTATGTTGGTAACTTTACCTGACCTAAAACAGAAAAAGTTTAATCTGATTTAATGTCAGACAGTTAGGTGGAAAACTTGTCCTTTTTTGTTCTATGTGTGTATATAATAGTTTTCATATAAGTGGAGGATGAAGTGCATCAGCCTCATTGTGCCTGGGAGACTTAAAGCAATTATTTACCGAACTTGTAAAGTCAGACCTGAACCAGTTTCATTGAGACCTTACTGGGTTTGGTTCATATCCATTTTTCTGCACTATTAACTTTTCTTTAAAAATACTATGAATAATGTTTATATTATGACTTCATGTGGATTGAAACATTTTAGATTTTTGTAGATTTTGAAACTGACTATTTTGGAATAAAGACTTGATCAAACATCTGTTTATGTCAGAAAGCTTTAAAAACGTTCTCTTTATTCATTGTGCTGTTAGAAATCAGCCTGTCAGGTTTGAGGACCAGTGTTGCCACCTTGGCAACTTTGTCATTATATTTAGCAACAGACACAATAGGACTCTGGAATAAGAGTATTTTGGGATGCGGTATATAAATGATGATAACCGTTTGAATGCAAAGATTGCTTCATACAATCCATGTGAAACAAAGGATTTAGAAGGCTTTCTGCACACCCGTTTTTGATAGATATGTTGCACAATGTCATTTTCAAATTTTCAACGCAATTGTGTTTAAAAAGTTTTAGGTTATGTTAACAGTTGTGAAAAATGAAAGTTTGCTCCAAATCAGAAAACAGAAATCTTGTTATTTGTGTCTTACCACAATCTGAAACTCCCAGACTGGTTGTGTTGGAACGTTTTCTCTTCTGACAGAGAATCTTCTGCGGCGCATCGCTGAAAATCAGCTGATCAGACAGAAATAGTACTGCCACACAAGCTGCCTTCCCTCTTCATTGTTTGGCAGTGTATTATTAGTGGTGCTAATTAACAACTCAACACCAGTGACTGGTGAAGTCAGTTGGGACAGGGGTGGAAACGATGGCGAGAACAAGCGAGGACAAAGACGTAAGAGGGAGGCAGTATTCCAGCCTGTCAGGCTTAATGGTGCATGTTGCCAAACACACACACACGCATGAAGGTTTAGGTCACTGTATTGTTGCTTGCTTGCATACGTGTGTGTGTGCAGCTCTGTACACAACAGTGTTGACAGGGACACAGCTGGGCTAACCAACATCTGGCTACGTGTCCCTTCTGGTCCGTTATTCACTTCACACCCCTAAGACTGCAGCCACATGCCAACGCTAGATTTGCGCTCACGTTCTCCTTCATCACTGTGGAGCAGCACTTTGTTCATCTGATCTGTAGCGGTATTAGTCAGTCTAGTGCGTGGGGTTTTCTACATATGTTTGGCTTCCTCCCACAGGCAACATACACTGCACAGCCAGAGCAAAGTTACACACGGATATTACATTTCACTTTAATAACAGCATGCATTTGCCAACTCATTGTTTTCACAAGTTGTGTTCAACAAGACAACTTTTATTTGTAGTCTGTGAGACAAATATGTGACATTCAACTGACAAGTGAGTAATACTGTAGGAGAGAAAAGTGCTAGCAACAAAAAGAAAACAGACTGCTTCCACCATTAAACTCATAGAAAACCAAACATCATTTGACTCAATTTCAGCATCCTGACTTCTACGTAGGTCTCCATCATCATGACCACATCTTGTCCGATCAATGGGTGCATCTATAGTTATTTGGTATAAATACGAATTATACTAGTAGACAGTCTGAGCATGCTCAAAGATTAACTATTTCTACCATTTTAAATTACTATAGTTTTAGGAAGGATTTTTTTTCTCCCTTTAACTGAAATTATCATAAAAAATATTGTTATATATTTAATCAGGTAATGAATTTGAGATCATAAAATGTGTTTGATGATCTCATAGATTCAAGTGTAATAAAACTAAAGCTGAATAAATCTTGAAGGAATTAAACACAATGCTGCATTAAGCCTGCAGTACTGTTATGTTATGCTGATGTTTGGTTTCTTCCTTTATTGCAATTAATTGAAATGTTTTACTGAGGCTATATTTGCACCATTGGGTTGGGACAGGTATTTAGCATGTATCAAGGAGGGATTGATGTTTCTCATGACTCGACTAAAACACTGTCGTGCGCTGTCACTTCCTGTGCTTCTAGGCACTTCATCTGACCCCCAGGGCGGCGGATGGCTCAGGCATGTAATCAATAAACACACAGCTGAGTGAACACCAAAAGCTTGTCCTTACCTGATGGGACATCTTTGTAACACAGAACTGAGCAACATGAAGTCATGACTCGAGAAGGACTTGCTCAAATGTCTGAGTCAAAACCATCAAGTGTGAGGCATTCTCCAAAAGAAACTAATGCCGAAAGAAGCCGTTTAAAAGAAAGTTTCACCTTCGCAGCTGAATTTAGTCCAAAAATCAGAGCACCACAACATCTGTTATTCTGAATTTTGCTTCACAACGGAACTGCTTTGGTTCAAAACAAAAAGCTGTGTTAATCAGACTGCTGACCACAGTGATTGTACCTTTTTAGTGAATCAAATTTTTGTGTGGTCAGGATTTGGAGGAACTATATTACTTACAAAGTGATTTATCACTTTTCTTGCTAAAGTGTGTCTTTGTGAGCTGCTACAATCCCCCCCCCCAAAAAAAAAAAAAAACACTGAAATGTACTAGGGAAGAGTATGTACTGTCCAGGAGGACTGCAGATTTATTTTTAATACCCAAGCCGCCTTGCGCCTCCTTAACACTGCATCTCTGCTGAATGTGTGGAAATGCCAGAAAATATGGCACATTAACACCCACCGACACGTGGTGCCTGACGCCACTGCGTTGCCATGATAACCGACCATGCACCCTGTGTTTCTGACATCTGTTCCCATGGCGCCCGGACCTGGCTCAAGCCCCTGGCCTCCCATTGGCAGGATACATCTGTTCTCGGGGGGTCAGAGGTCAGGTGTATGACGTTGCTGCTGTGTCAGTGTCATGTTGTTTTTCATTCCGAGGTACAGCTGTGGGTTTTTCCAAACTGCACTAATCCATGAGTTAAATTAGAGCATAGTATATATATATATATATATATATATATATATATATATATATATATATATATATATATATATATATATATATATATATATATATATATATATATATATATAACATATGTATTATATGAGCAAAAAGTTTGGATATTTTAGCCCTTACTAGCTAATGTCATAGCCTTTGGCTTAAATAATTCTAGTAAAGCATTTTTCGTAGACGTCTACCAGTCTACCAGTCTACCAGTTTTCTTTCAGTTACACGTTTGAGGAATTTCTTACATGTCCAGATTTCAAATCAATCCAGATCGCCCCGATGAGATCAAGCTGTGGGCTTTGATTCTGTTTACAACCAGTCCTTGGTGGATATACTGATTTGTTTTAGGTCATGATTTTGTTATGGAGGATGTGGTTCTACTCTCTTCTCCATGCAGTTGAAAAAACTCTAATCTCTCTTGTTATTTTTGTGCCATCTGAGGAAACAGACTTTAAGCAACAGGAATGTTATGATGTAAAAGTTGAACAATGTAACTTTTTAAAAGGATGGCATGATGCAAAGTCATCAGCTTTTCTGAGCTTTATGTCATGTTAAAATGTTATTCCGCTTCAAAACAAACCTGGAGTGGTGCTTTGATTATTTCATACATGTTTGAGGAATACTTAGATCTGGCCGCCATTCGGGGTGCCTAACTGGCACCTAATTACCCAAAGTTTCTACTTGGAGCTCGAGTCCCCAGTCAAGCTTTCACACCACCTCTCTCCTCCTGACACTTCCACTTAGCTCCACCAGACTAGTGGCAACAGCAATTATCAAACACTTTGTGGAACTGCAAGTCTGGGGAGCTTATCCAACAAAATACAACGCGCCTTAGAACGATTGTAAACGGTATAATGGCAAAGTATGATGAGTTGTAATGATGTGCTGAATGGTGAGTCAAAGAAAGAGAATTTCAAGGCATCAGAGGCAGGTATGATGCAAAGTCAAATTTCTTTTAAGTTGTTTTTGATATGTACAGCAGCTTCATAACAAGTGATGGTAACACAGTTACCTCAATGTGGTATAAAATGACACTATGTGCCTGGAAAATACATAATACCCTCCTTTAAAAACCACAGGATACCTTCATAGTGGTTGTCATGATTGATGGTTGTTGTGCAACCATATGCTGACAAGAAGAGGTATAATCACTCTAAATGTTGATCTAAGTAAGAAGAATTGAAAACCTTGCAAACCGCTGGAGCACAGGAATGGAGGGTGAAGAAATCAAACAGGAAGCAAGGCAGAATAAAATGATGTTTAACACTAGGGCCTGACAAGGGACTGACTGAAATGAGGTATATTTATGTAAGCGAGGTTGATTACTGTAATCCTGAACAGATAAGTCTAATTACAGACTGATGAACAGTTGAGGGAGAGCTGAAGCACCGAGGAAAGTAAATGTAGAAACACAGAGACTTGGAGAAAAACTCTACAGAAACAATGACAAGAAAACTTTTTAATCAGTCAAAACCAAACCACCACGGTGCAGCCCTGTGAAACAAATATTAAACGTTTTCATTGACAAGTAACTCTCCATTGCAAATGTGACAATGGCTGAAAGGTTCTTAAAATAGCGTTTGCATATCTTTTTGTCTCCCTCCTGCTGGCCGGAAGCTTCAGCCTCTGGAACCGTAATGTGTGTTTACACAAAAGGAAAGACACCACAAGCATTATGTGGTGCGACTGACATATTAACTGCTTTTGACAGAACCTGACCTCAGATATCCTGAAGGATAAAATCACTTTATGGTAAGACTCTTATGTCTCAAGTATTCATTGGACATTTCACATCACAGGCGGTCTGTCCCAGCCTTTTCCACATACCAGCTGATTGGCCGTGACGAGTCCCAGACTGCCAGTCACCTCCCTGTTCCAACTGAGCATGGAGGCTGTCTGTTACTGCAACACTTAAAGCTACAGACAGCTGAACAGACTCAGACCATGGGGTAACAGCATTACATGAATACATTTTTTTTTTTTAATTTATGGAGTTTGACTCGCTTTTTGAATTGCATTGAGGCTTTATGTGGACCACTTTCCTGACTACAGACTGAGAAATACAGATTTTTTTTTTTTGTTTTTGTTGCTTTTACACCTTAATCTGAGAACATCTCTACTTGGATGTGGATGGGTCATGGTGAAAGATCCTTATTTGTTAAATTATCTCTGCAAAAAGAACCTTCTTTCATCGCACGAGGAGTTACATTCCCAGCAGCTGAAGGTCGTATCTTCAACGACATGTCTGCTTTCAATAAACCCAGGTAACTGTTGAAACTTCTCAGGATAACAAGCTTTAACTAATTAAATGTGTTAGAGTGTATTGACAGAAGTATATCAGAAAGGAGAATGTAGATTCAACAGGTGATGGACAAACTGGCAGCAAATTTGTGAATGAATGGGTTTTTACTCCTCCGGCTCAGTGGTTAAAGAGCCTGTCTGCATCCCTGTGTGAGAGGCTTCCCACACTAATGCACTATTCTTTGATAGTTAAAACAGCAGCGTGGGGGTTTTCACTTGTCCTGATTTTGGTGATGGAAATGCCCCTGTAAAGGCAGGAAGTGGGATGAAAGGCTGAGAGCCACAGAGAAGCACCAAGTTTTCTTTAATGAGAATAAAATTTCTTTTTTAAACAACCCTTTCAAGTGCAGCTCTAATTGCTGGTAACGTTGTTCTCTGTTGCTGTAATTTACAGCACCTTGTAAAAAAAAATGTATGTCTCTTTAACTTTTTTAGATTTCATGACTTTTCCACTTCAATGTGTTTACCTGGAATCTAATTTGCTAGACCAAAATGTTCTCAAACTCTTTATACCAAGAACCACCTAAGAACATACTAAGTTTTCCAAATACCATCATTAGAACAAACTTAGAATCCAGAAAAATGTTCTTAGCGACAACATTTTAGACTCCTGTTCTTCCAACCCAGAAATGGAATAAGACCAGAGGACACTTAGCAACCCTGAACAGGAATACCTCGTTTACATTTTTTAGATCAAGATCCCTTTTTCTACTTTTGCTCTTTCCTTTGGTTTGTCATTTTGTTTGTATTTCCTTTTAATTCCTGCAAAGCACTTTGTATTGCCTTGTTGCTGAAAATGTGCTACATAAATAAAATTACCTTTACCTTCTACCATCAATTTGGGATACATTTTAAAAGGTACTGCAACTCAATTTGGTCTTTTGTTCAAAAACATGCCTCATTTTCTTGCTAAGTTGTTGTCCATAAAATGCATGACAGTTTGAGGCTGCAAAGCAGCAAAATTTGAAAAACGTCCAAGGGGTGTAAGCAGTTTTGTAACAAATAATATCATTTATTACGTTCTTCTGCCTCATGCGGGGGTTTGTTTAAGGGAAATAAGAAAAAACTTGTTGATCATGTGTTAAAAATTGACACCAATGTCTTATGCTAGACTTTCTAACCTCTCTTACAGGACACTGCACCAGCAGTTTGAGAGCTACAAACAGGAAGTGCGTCGCATCGGGGTCGAGACGCGACGTCAGCAGACGCAGCAGAAGGACGACGCTCCCACCTGCGGCATTTGCCGCAAGACCAAGTT
Organism: Poeciliopsis gracilis; assembly: GCA_911649635.1. NCBI lineage: Eukaryota > Metazoa > Chordata > Actinopteri > Cyprinodontiformes > Poeciliidae > Poeciliopsis > Poeciliopsis gracilis. The sequence goes on along the minus strand of CAJVRI010000370.1, from coordinate 5,162,165 downwards.
TGCTGATGGCTGTGGCCATCTCTGCTCATACTGCCAGACCAAATTCTGCGCTCGCTGTGGGGGGCGGGTATCTTTGCGCTCCAACAATGTAAGAATCCTTAACTCTAAATTCCTCCTCTTTATTTCTTCACACACTCACCTCATCCCTGCTGTAGATGATATACAGCTAGTCCTTCTGCTTTTGTGCTGTGTTTGTATGCTTTCTCCTCTTGCTTCCTTGCACACTTTGAAGAAACCAAAGTGTCCCAAAAGAATGGCTTTACTCCCGACATAGGCCTTTCAAAGCTTTCTTTTAAAATAGAAATGAGGGTTTTAGTGTTGTGGAATGATTATGAACTGAACCACCTTTGCACACTTGAACATGAAAGCACACTAGTTTTGGCTTTTGTGTTGTGATGACACTGTATTTGTCAAAGTAAGCATGTCAGCCTTTGATTGTGTTGCTTTTCTCAAGCCACATCTCCAGGACAGCACAGAAAAGAACAAGAGTAGCTAGCTTCAGGCTGCATTTCACTCAACTCTTATCTCTTCAGAAAATGACTGTTACCATAAAAACAGAGACACTGTGTCTGTTGATGGGTGCAGACTAGTTCAAATGGGCAGAGGTATAAACAGACAGTGGAACACATAATTTAAAGCAATAGACTTTCAGGGCTGAAAATAATGATTATGTTGATAATACAAATCCACTAATATTTCTCCTGAGTAGGCAATGTTTATATTAATCTGTTATCTTTCTCTGGGCACACATTCAGTTCTCAGTTTTGGTACATGCTTATTGCATCTTTTTCAGCACACTTGTGACATTATCCTATAGATTTTAGCAGTAAACAAATATATTTTAGACCACCTTAAATGAGATCAAGCTCAAAAAGTGCAACAACATTGAAACTAAACTGGACTACTCTACTGTACACTGAACACAATTTACAACACACCGTTTTCGTAAATGGCATCGTTTGACCAATCCTGTCAATTGAGATTATTTACTGGAGCGTAATAATCTTTTGACACGGTGAAATAGTTGTTTTCTTGAGTGACTAACCAGAGGTGAACTTTGGTGATGTCATATCCATCTATCTATGACTACTGCTAACGCATTAGCAAGCATGTATATGACATCTCAACTTGAATATTCTCAGTTTCACTTTTTGTTTTAGTGTGCAGTCTGTCACAAAGCATTCGGATGTAGAATTTCTTATAGCTGAACCTAAAATAAACCTCTTTATCTAGCTACAGGTCTGCTATGTTTCCCTGTTAGAGCTATATTCTATCCGTTTTATGACTAAATTTATAATATAAAATTCAGACTTTGCTTTACAAAGTCTGAATTTTACACTAATATGTGACTTTAGGAGTTGTGGTAAAAAAGTGGAAGAAAATGATCTGAGAGAGTTCATCTATTGAAGTGAAAACTTCAATGTTACACCTTCTCTACGAAGCTAAAATCTGTTAATAATCTTCTGGATTTAATTCAACAACTAATGAACACAACACATGAAGACTCTGACGAGCAATAGTCATATTTGAAAAGATTTAAGGAGCAAAACCCCTACCTATAAATAATAAAATAACGGTAAGGTTGCTCCAGATTGGAACAGTGTGATTTCCAACGCATAACCAAACATTTTTGTGCTATTTTGGGACCCAACCCTCCTCCATCTAAGCCTTCACTGGGCTCCCCTCCAACCGAGGAGAGAACACTCCTTCTGCTTACTTTACCTGATTCTCGGCCGTCATCCTCAGCATGCTGGTGGCCAATCTGTTCAGTGTCCGCTCATCCCGGCTGGGACTAGATTCACACTGGGAACACATATACCCAGGTCTGAAAATATCACTCAGATGATTGGATAAAGATAGTTTCCAAGCTGGTGAATTCATTCATCTCTCTTTAAATGCAAGACATTTTGAAATGTGGAAGTGAAAAGACTAACATGATCATTGACTACAACAAATCAAAGTCAAACCAGACTGCCCTCACAGTGAATTGTGAATCACAGAACAAATGTTTCTTGCACTCCCAGTCCAATAATTGAATCTTCTAAATACCATCAACTAATTTGGTGAAATTTGTGCTTCGTCTAATATGCTGAAAAAATCTGGTCTTGTTTTTTAGTTCAAGGCTTGTGTTTTTTAGTTTAGTCTTACTTTAAAAGGCTGTCTTCACAGTTCTTTCTTATTATTGTTTGTTAATTAATTAATGTTAAACACTAAAACAAGAAATTAAAGAAAACATTGCACACTGCACTAAAACCTAGTAAAATGAATGCATTAGAATTAAACTTTTGAATACTACCAGAATCCATGGATGAAAACTTACATAGGCACAATAAAATGTGGCAGTGGGAATATTTTATTTGTGGCGGACCATCCAATATGTAAGGGCGATCATCCAAGTGACTGTTCTTGGTTTGCTTCTTAAAACAACCAGCTGTCATTAATACACCGTCGACTGGTTATTATTATAACTTTGTAGCACTAGGATTTTAATTTTCGCATCAGCTTACAGTAAGCGTTGGATATTTTCTTTATCTCTTTTACTGGCAGTTAGTGGCACAAAAATAAGTGGTTCCTTGTTCAGTTCCAATTGCTTTAACATTACAACAATTTCTTTAGATATAAGAAAGTTAAGCAGAAAAGTGATTTCCTTCTTGCCGTTCAATGATTTATGATGATAATCAGGGATGTCTCTGTATATCATGTCATTAATTCAGCTCAATAGAAAGCAATTGATAACTAATTTAATACTCATGTTTACTCAACAAAGTATATTTTAAAATTCTTGTTGTTGGTGATTCTAGTGGATGTTTGTTTACGTGTTCCCATTAATTAACAAGTCAAAGTAAAGTTTGATTTTGTCTCTACATTTCCACTGTGTGAAATTATCCTGTAACAAAATGAAGGAATTTAATTTAAGGTTTCTAGTTTTACACATTTTAACTAGTGGTTTAAAAAAGACAGAAAGGTACTATACAAAATTTCCGTGGTAAAAATAAGTGGATAAATATTAAGTAGTTAAAAGAGTTAGCATGTGCTTAGAAGGCCAGAAAGAAAGAACATGGAGGAATGTGGCTTTTGATTAGCTGAGTTCCACCTTTTGCAGGGGAGGTGTAGCCTGATGTCATGCTAGGATCATGCCAAGCTGGCTCATGCATGTACCCGCGGCAGCATTTGCATTAAGTTGTGTCCACCATCTTAAGACTCATTAAATATGAAGTATGTTTAAATATCCTGCAGAATGCAACTAACAAGTTCTGCACCAAATCCTCTGTCTCCCTTCTTTCTTTCGCCACTTATTCTTTCACAATATCCACATCATTCATTCCCCCTCCCTCTGCATTTTACTTCTTGCATCGTTTCTGCTATCAAACATGTCTTCCTTTCCTCTTTTCTCCAATCCTTTTTTTTTTTCATTTTTCCTAATTCTCTCTGCTACCTGGACTGCATGCCACAAAGGAGGACAAAGTGGTTAGCATCTCTTTTGTGTTCTCTCTGTGCCACAAAATGTGATGTGTTTGCCCTCTAAGGGTTAAATAAAAGATACTGGCTGCTTTCAGATCTGGAGCTAAGATCTCTCAGGTGTTCACATGTTATGAAACATCGTTGGAAATATGGATAATTGTGTCATGTAACCTTTTGCCTGGTGTGTAATTTCCAATCTCAAAGAAAGAAAAGGAGATGAATTGATCAAACCCAAGAGAGAAAGCTATCAGTTTGGAATGAAGCCAGTGTTTGCATAAATCCACTGACGGATTATTGAATCCACTGAGCAGACGGAGTCCGTTCAGTTTATGTCTCAGAGCGTCTATCATACTTTTCATCAACTTTTTGGGTCAGAAACCTGCAGCTGATGTGATCAAAAGTATTTTTTAAAATCTTCATGACTAACCCTGTGTCCATTGTTTGTCTCCTCCCCTTGCAAAGTGTCTCATAGTGAAGGACAGGGTAAGGACTGTTTGGTAACAGATTATTTTTTGCATGGGTCACAGATATTGCTCCCTCTCCCACATTCAGGTCTGTGCTCATTCACAGTTTCAGAGGTGAAATGCAGGGTTAGTGTCAATTCTTTTGGCTCATATGGTTTACCAAAGCTGCGAATGAGTTCAGACACTGAAACTCCACTAAGAAGCAGACCAAGCATGAGGAATAACACAAGCTGTCTTCAGCGTTCAACCCTCTATTAGCAATCCTGACCCTTCTTCCCATGGTTGTGGGCATGACTGTGCTGGGAGAGGGGGGATCTTAAAGATTAGATCTGGGTGATTGGCACCGTGCGGTACAATGAATATACCGTAACAATAAATTTCCCCCCATAAAGCTTTCTCCTTAAAACACAATGATGCCTGTGCACGTTTCCCTGTTTTTGTGTTTGAGATGAGAGCAGCCTTACCACGGGGAGACGGGCTGAGTTCAGGTTCACTTGTTCCTCTGAGTTTTCTTTAAAAAAACATGTCCAACTTGACCATCCATCGAGTTTGTTACTACTATTCCTACTCTAGCAGGCCAAAGGAAGCAAAGCAAATGTTGTATAAAATCAAATTTTTTAGCTTTACATCAATCTATGATGTTATTCCCTCATCAAAATCATACCTGGAGTGTTGCTTTGATTCTTTTACAGGTATTTAAGAAATCCTTTAATTTCTTGTGGCAACTATTCAGCCGTGCAAAATGGCTGAGAAAATTAAGCACTACCTTTGAGGACAAAGCTCCTCCTTGGAGCTGCAGTTTCCAAGCATGCATTCTACCTGATGAGTGACAGGTTGGCTTTCTCCCTTTTGTTCTGCAAAAAGCACCACCAGCTTTCAACAGATGGCATTTTTTCCACACAAACTGCAAAAACATAGTATTTGAAGATGCAATATTATTTGCTCCAGCTGCAATTAGCCTAAATATAAACAAATTGTTGGGCTTGTTCTAAAATATATTCATCATTGTTGAAAAGTTTTTTTTTGTTCAAGGTTTCTTGTTCTTTTTCTCATATTTTGGTTACACATGTTTCATATCAAACTGGTTTTATCATCAGACAAACATAAGCTAAGTAATAACAAAAGCACCAAATTAATAATCAAGTCATCCAAACCAACTTGGGCATTGTGAAAAGTAATTGTCCCCTAACGTGATAATGCCATGCAGCATTTGGAATAACTGGGAATAAATCTTTTACATCACTGTGGAGGAATTTTTGGCCCTTCAGAGAATTATTTCATTTCAGCCGCACCTGGGAATTTCCAAGCATGAGCGGCTAATATGTTGATAGTGTGTGCAGGAGCTGGCTGCTTTTTGTGTTGTCAGTTTTACTTTTCTTATGCAGGCGTGGTCTCCACTGGAACACATCTGACCTAATTAGGAAAGAGTATTTAGAAGTGCGGTTACTCTGAAGGAGGCGCCAAATGTATTTTTTTTTAAATTGTGGTAATCTGATTTTTCTAGACCTTTGTTAAATATTTTGTGACTCAACACTTACCCAAGTTATCTTCCTCCTCGCTGTCCAGTCTCCTCCTGATGTCTTCTCTTTGGACTTCCCAGCCTCCACGCTTCATCATCTCTTCGGCTCTTTTAACTCTCTCCACATCCTCCATTGTCTGACTCTTTGTCACTTCTCTCATGACCATTTAGAGTCTCTTTGGATTTCTGCCACGCACCCACCTGAATATCCACCCTCCGCCAATTACTCTCCACCACTCCTCCTGAAACAGACAAACTCATGTTCTGTGGATCCCTTGAATTTTCATCGCCCCTCCTGAACAGTCAGACAAACTCCAGTAAGACTAGCTCCATTAAGACTAACTCCATCTCCAATTATTCATCTCCTCTTCCTGCAAGATCATATGCCTCTTTTCCATTGTGGATGCTGGTCCACTCCTGCCAGACCAACACTTATTTCAATAAATCTTTTCAAACTGTTTAGTCTGTCTGGAATGGATACCTGCACTTGAGTTTAAGAAAAAACAAACAAAGCAGTTTTAAATAACATTTGCATCTCAGTCTTGTCCTATCATAGCAGCAGTTTTTTTTTTTTAAATTTAGATCTCTGTCAAAAGGGGCAATTATTTTATCACAGGAACTTTCCCTTTTCTTCTTAATAAATCAAACTATTTAAAAACAGCTTTTTGTATCATCTTAGGTGACCTTTCTCTGATAGAATTTGTTTCTATCAGAGCATAGAAAAAGAAAAACACAGGTCTCTACAGGGAACAAATACTTTTTCACACTTATTGACTCATGGAAATTTTGGCAAACTGCATAGGTGCAAAGAGATACTGCTTCAGGGGCAGATCTGCCTGTGGCAGCACAATCTTCCACAGTATGTGATCCATCATGTTCAGTGCTGTTATCCTTCAATGCAGAAAAAAATTCCTTGTGTTATTGAAACACCTTGCTCTTACAATGCTTTCTTTAGCTTTTTACTTCTACTGCTAAGTTATTTGCAATATTTGATATGTAGTGAGCAAAAAAGGCTAGCGGCCATGAAAATAAAATCCATCTCTTTTGCAATATGCCTTATACATTTCAGCTAAAGAGCAAATCTGTTTGACATAAATATATATGCACGAAGAAAAAACTGCAACAAGCCGATGGTGTAAATGTGCATATCTTTTGACAAATCCTTTGTCAAAATGGAAGCAAAAGTACTGCAAAAAATTATAGGATAATGGAGAAGATGTACTTTTATAATGCCAATGTAAAAATTTCTTATTCATCTGGCCACAGGAAATAACTTATATAATTCAGTGAGTATAAATGGTGTAATATTTATGGCCACCTCATTCTTAGAGCAACCCTAAACTGTGTGAGGAAGCTGATGTCTGTTAGTTAGTCCTTTTTGTGAAGCAACTGCCCTGCTTGTGTTGGTGTTGTTGCTTGCTAAAGGCTCATTGTTTGTGTGTTTAATGTCAGCTCCAGATGGCTCCCAGAAAGGAAACTAACTGCTGACAAGCCATCTCCTGTGTGGAGGAGCAGCACTGCCTCCCAGTGGAGGACAGACAAATGCTGGGGTGCTGAACACATACAGTATTTGGTGCCAATGTAAAAAGTTTTGTTCAAAAAAGAAGATCTTTGTGTCATGTGAATTATTATTTATGATCAAACTTCATGCCGAGTCACATTTGAGCTTTTCCTTAGGCATCTTAGGCTTGTTTGCATATTTTAGTATCTTGTCAGCTTTGAATAAGTTTATGTGCGGTAAAAGTGAAGATGCACTCAGACACATCCACAGAAAATGTTTCTTACTTTCTGCTTAAAGCTTGCACTGCACTTCCTATACTGCACTGTGTACTGCATAATCTTAGTCATGTTTGTCAGTACTGGATGACTAACCTTCTCTGCTCAAACTCCAGCTCTGTCTTCTCATCCAGCTCAGATGCCTCCATAAAACTCCTACAGAGCCTGTCCACTTATATCTCTATTTAGCATCCTCCTGTTGCATGTCTCTATTTCTGTAGCCCCTACAAACATACACGTCTGCTGTTACATTATTTCAAAACAGTGCACATGCTAATTGATAGTGATAATCAAAACTAAAGTTCCCATTTAGATTTTAAAAGATGCCCGCTCAGAAACAAAAGAAAATTATTCTAAATCTAAGTTCTGATTTGAACTATTTTGAACTTCATCTTAAATTATCTCTGTAATGTTGCAGTGGTAATTGTGCTATCCGAGTTCACAAAACATAAATTGAAAACACTTTTTTGAATTACTCAGCCAGAATGAAAAAGTAAGAAAAATAATATTTTTCTGCTTTTATTCAGTTAATCATTCTGTGTCAGGTCAGAAAAATATTCTGATTAAGAAAGTTATTTTTTAAACTATTATCTGTTTAAGGGTAATAGTTAATTACCTCATTTGCATTTTTAGCTCCGATTCAAAAATAAGAAAAAATATGAATAAGAAAAAAACCTTCATTTTTTGGCATATTTTATGCTGTACACCATGAAATTTGTCAATTTTAGATTTATCTCTTTGTTGTTCCACTTTTCATTCCTGAAAGACCCAAAAAAAAAACATTCTGGCACTGTTCACAAATCAGTGTGGTTCACGAGGCAGCATGCATCATCCTAAAATCTCTATCATACTTTTGTCCATTATTGCCATCATCTTTGAAATTCTAACATGTGCTTGTAAAACTCTATCATGTCATGTTTTTGACTCTCATTAAATGGTTATCATTAACATTTGTGTGGAGAGCAGTGAAAAACAGCTAAAAGTCGTCTCTACATCCAGTGAAAATGAAATGAAGATCTTGTGGATTTACAGCCTCAGCAGATGTGCTGTTGTGCTTTCAGCTGATCTCCACCCTCACTGTGCTTCCTGCTTGTAGAGTTGAACTACTGCCTTATTAAGAGAAATGGAGCATTATGTCTTTTGCGGTCGTCTTTCTTCCAACCATTCAGGATTTACCACTCAGCCATGAACGATGGCACTTTACGCCTGCCGCTGCCTCATATGTCAAGCTGTCTGGTTGTGTGTTGAATGCTGGGTTCCCTGCATTCTGGTGTTCCCTGCAGCAGACTGCCCCCTCCTCACTGATCTATCACCCTCATGACGCCCATCCATTCTTGCCCTTTATGGAAAGCTGATGCTCACTCGTTTAGAGGCTTGAATGAAAGCATCTCACTGCTGTAAGCAGAACTGCTGCAGCGATGCACGACTTCACCATTTGGTTAGCAGATGCACAGAGGAAACATGTGGGTGGGAGAGGAAGGGGGTTGGTTTTTAGTATAGATGTTTGAATGGCAGATGTGTGGTGTCTTCATTTGTCAAATCAGACAGGTGTACCCTGCCTGTGTGCTGAAGAGACAGAATGACACTACAAGGAAAAAAGGAAAGTCAAGAAAAGGAAGCAAGGGAAAGAAGGGTGAAAAAAAAACTTGAACAATTGTTTAAGGTTTATGCTATAGCTATAAACCTTAAGCTATTAGAAGCATTTTGCCAATAAATGGTTTATAATAAGTTTTCAAAAATAGCCCAGAGTTGTGGAGATAATCCCCTAAAACAGTAAAGTCCTGCAGCTTATGGGCAGATATATATATGTACAAATAAAATGTAATTTAATTTTTGTTCATCCAAAAGACATGTACATGAGAAATTCTGAGTCCAAATGAATTTTCAAAGGAACAAAGTTTCACTACATATGGGAGTAATCTATTCTAACAATATAGGAGCATAAAACTACTGCCTGTGTGTATCTCTGTAGCGTGAGAGCCTACTTACCTGAACTGAGAGACTTCAAAAGGACCTAACATATAAATGACTGAATTCTTTGTAAGACAGAACTGGTGTTTTATTTTTGTAAGAATAAAACAGCAGCTCTAACATGAAGGTGCAGGTGCCGAGCTTTCTGTTGAAGCACTTCAAATGAAAACCAAAAAGCCTTGGTAAAAATACAGACTTGTTTCTTTATTTAAAAAAAAACAACAAAACAAAAACAAACACCAATGCTGCAAATAGCCAACGAAGTGTTCGCCTTTCAGTAACAACTTCCACACTGATGAGTGCTGGAGTTAATGTTGCTTACTACCTGTGTCTAGTTCATTAACTGGTCTATTAGCTATTCTATTTGTTTTTAAGTCTTATAACCATTAAAAATGTCTATACGCACACACATATATATATATATATATATATATATATATATATATATATATATATTTCAATGCAATGCATATTGTGCTCCAAAAATGAAGAACCTTCAAGGAAATGTGTCATATCTGTTAGTAACACTGGAAACTGAGGAGAATCCGGAAAGTGGTTGTTACAATCCCAGAAATAAGTGATGTCCATTGGAGCCAAGTATTTACTTGACTCTTAAGGCAAAAAAAAAAAAAAAAAACAAGACAAAAACAAAAAATAAACAGGAGAAAAAGAAAAAGCGCAAGGAAGCTCTAAGCTTCAGGGTCTCCAAAGCCAAAACAACAAACAAAACGCCCCCATGTAGCTCCATCTTTAACAATAACAAAAGAGTGCAGAGCCTGAGCTTCCTGCCTACCCACAAAACAAGAGAAAAGGGGATTAAGCAAAAACGGCAGAGAACCCCTACCAGCTTCCACTGTGAATAAAGAAACTTGCCTTTTAGAAGTGCACAGTTACGCACAGAGAAATAATCACAGCAGGATGCTCAAGTGCACAATGCAGACAAGATCACTGTAAATCAAGTACCAGGGAGAAGAGGCTTGACACGATGAGATGGAGTTCTTTAAGCAGTGGTTGATGATCTGCTGCATGTCTCAGCTGTGGCAGTCAGACAGAGCTGATACAAAAGCAGACGAAAGAGCTCTCTTGTGAGGACAGCCCCCAGAGGTCAGCGACCGCAACAGTAGAGAGCTGAGGATTGCGAGCGGGTATTCTCAGTTAATGATGAGCCGAATAATAGTGAGAAAATGAAAGGATTACTGGTCACTTCTAATCTGCTGGCCGTCAGCTGAAGAGGAAAGTCAGGGGGGGGGGAAGATGTGGCAGTGTGAGGCTGGGCGGCAGCCTGACAGCTGTGTGGAGCGCGAGCAGCTGATTTAGCTTTAGATTAGTCTGGACATGCGCCAACTGGGATTCAATCAGGCCATGATGAATGTGGTTTGGCACACTGAAGGCTAAACGCTAAACTGACTGCTAAATGCATCTCAGTGGCTGTCAAGGAGTGGCTTTTTGTATTTTTTCTAAAGGCCAAGGAGGGGTTTTTTGTTTTGTGCAGCGGTTATGCAGCGGAACACATAGGAACGTCTGTGTTTCTTCGCTTCTTTGGATTTATTCTCTGCAAAATAAACCAGGGGGATTATAAATGCGGAGGGAGATAAATCCTGTTTTTGTGCTGTCGAAGTGAGGTGATATTCAGTAGCCATGGCTACATGTAAGTATTAGAGGTCTGCAGAGGTTTTGTGAAGAAGAATGAAATATTCTTTATATTTCAAGGATATAAATATATCCTGCATTCAAATTTTATCAAATTTGAATGCACCAGTGTCATTTTTTGAGAACAAACTATGCATCTATTTACTGTGCATTCCGAAAAAACATTCCCTTCCAGCAACATCAAACTTAAAAGAACAACACCTAAAATACTTTTGGTCACAAAACCAAATATTTATCTTTGCGTGACCTAAAATGACTGGAATACAGATTTGTTGTGTTATGAAAATGCATTAGTAATACAAGTTTTAATTAAGCAGTTTTTTATTTGTTATAATATTTGCTACGGCTGGATCAGCACAACTTTCAATAAAGAAAATTCAAGGTATATAACTGATATTCAGTTAAATGTTGAAAAAAAATAGAATGTGAATTATTTCTAAATTAAGTTTTTATTTGTTTATCAGTTTATTTTGCCCCTTTGCTGTTTTAAACCCTCTAGTAATTTCTCCTATTTCAGGTTATGATTCTCAACAACAAACTATTTCATGCATTTAGCCAAATGACTTTGGCCTTTTTTGAAGCATAGCACTTTTATGCCTTGTGGAAATAAATAGTCATAAAAAGTTAACGCCTCAAATAAAATTTAACTGACTTGTACACATCCAGAAAAGACTGGATATTAAGCCATATTCCCTTTTGCTATTCAAATCTCTTTTTGGGATAGTTCATTATCCAGCAAAGAAATGCAGCAAAAAATATTTTGCATATGTTTTTTAATGTGTTGCGTTTTCCCCAACAGTATACGTGTTGTTTGTTTGATTGCATTTTCTACCTTTCCAATGAATAAGGCAGTTTTGAACATTGAATTTTTGATTGAAAACTTGAGTATGCATTTTCTTTTAATAAAGTTCCTTGAGACGATGTTGCCCATTGGCACAATATGAATGAAGTGAACTCAGTTGAAACTGAATTTCAAAGTCATAAGCAGGGTTCTACAGTAGACATTACTCAATGGAACCACTAAAGTAAATTACCACAAAATTTGAGTGAAACAATGATGCCATTTTTTGCTTTAAGTCATTGGTTGCCGGGTACAAAATATTCTTCTTACTGGTTCAAACTAACTGATGATTGGTGTAAAATGACACTTTTCACAGAGTGACTTTTTTTTTGAGTCTGTATAACATGTGTTTCCTTTCAACCTTCCAGGTAATGTGGGTTTGCAACCTGTGCCGTAAACAACAGGAGATTCTCACCAAATCAGGAGAATGGTTTTCGGGGTCAGGAGCGCGGCCCGGGAGCCTGGGCACCTCCTTGAAAGACCCGGCCACAGGAGGTGAGGGTCAGCGTGACAGGAAGCTTCTCCGCTCCAGATCGCAAGCTCCGCCCTCCATCACAAACGCAGGGCCGCTGGACGGGACACAGCTGCCTGCCGGAGTCCTCCCAGCCAAGGCTGGTGACACCATGCCTGGCTCTCGCTCCCAAAGTGAACCACCAAAAGAAAAGTAAGTCACAAATTGAAAAATTGGATTCTATACGTTTTTGTCTTTATAGGTAATGTCAACCATTTTCCACTTTAACAGTAAGAGCACTAGGAAAAAAGTTCAGTAATACCTTGTGAAACAAAAGTTTTAGATACTGATCCAGACCTTTGTTACAATCTGTTCAGATTACTGAACAGATTGAAGTCCACATTGGGAATTTTTACAAAGCACTTACAAACTCCAGGATTTCCAAACTCAGCTACTAACATTTAAAATAATCTTCTCCTGATCTACAAAAGCCTCAACCTTTGGCTCCTAATTCCCAGTTAGACAGACCTTCCACAAAAATAGGACACTATGATCCTCATTCATTGGCTCTTTGCACAAACCTCCGTAGCTTTGGGGGTGAGCCTACCATCTGTTCCTTTGCAAACTCATCTGAGGATGGCAATGTCATATCACTGAATTCTTAAGAAGCTCCTTAAAACATAACAAGACATTTTCAAGCCTTGGTTTTATTGAGAGGCACTGTATAAAACAAATTAGATATTATAACTAATGTTGTCATCCATGTAACATTTCTTATCCTTGTAAATTCTCCTTTGATTATGAATTATTAATAGTCTGCAAACATTTTTTTAGCAATAAAGACAACGTAAAGTAGAATCTAAATAGTTATTGCTAGAAATGTGTGTTTAGATTAAACAAGTATTGTTTCCTCTCACCTAGAAAAAGGCCAGTATCCCTTCATGAGCAAAACGGTAGGGGAGGGATGGGACGGGGCAGTGGTCGCAGACCTTCTGGCAAGCTTCAGTCTCAGTCATCCCTGGATGATCGTGTGAGCACTGGAGACAGAGAAAGACGGTTCGGAGAAGGACGGCGACTGGAGAAGATACATTCTCAAGATTATGAGGATGGGGAGGAGAACTTGAGGCATTCAGGGATGCACCGCAGACATCCGGAGGATGAGGAACAGAGGGAGAGGCAGCGCCGTGAAGAAGAGTTCCAAAATCGTTATCGGAGTGACCCCAACCTGGCAAGGTATCCTGTCAAACCACAAAAAGAGGAGCAAGAGATGCGAATGCACGCAAAGGTATCCAAGGTACGGCACGAGCGACGGCACAGTGATCTCGCGATCAATGAGGTTGGGTTGGGACCAGGTGAAGGAGGTGGTGGAGGTCATGTACCTCCAAACCGTCTGACCAGGAGGGGTGGAGGTGGTGAAGGAGAGCGCAAGGGCCTCATTGAGAACCACCGAGCCTTTCCTGTTGACAGGACCGCGGGGATGGGAGGAGGACCACCACCTACAGGAGGTGGAGGGAAATCAGGGCCTCAGACTGGAGGGCTGGTGCCTAATGATCAGGGCTCAAACAACTCCCGTCCGGAGACTGGCACAACAAGGGACAAAGGTGGGGACCACCTGCTGAGGAAAGACTCGCAGAGCTCAGACCAGTCTGATTCTTTGCGGCCGCCCCCTCCTCGGTCATACAAAGGCAAGCGCGGAATCAACAAGAGACAGATGTCCATCAGCAGCTCAGAAGAGGAGGGCGGTTCCACGCCCGAGTACACCAGCTGTGACGACGTGGACATGGAAAGCGTCAGCGAGAAAGGTCAGTCAGACAGATGTGTTCAGTCCACTAACTTACTAATCTAAATCTCTCTGAACTCCCATGCCCTCCTTTCCTTTTTGAATACTATTGCACTACCATTGTGATAGTTATTTGCTGAATCTTGCCTTTTCTCTTAGTTATAACCATCTGCCTCTCTTTGTTTAGTGCATTCAAACTAAATTTGATCTTTGCACTTGCTATCCTCTCATCATCCTCCAAGTCATGGCAAAACACATTTACATGCATGGAGTAAATGGTTGCATGGGTATTTGTAATCTGATCTGCAGGGCCTGCAGACAGCACTGATTGATTGTTTAAAAGGTCAGACACATTTTTCAACCTATGACAGAGTTGTAACCAGAAGAAATGTGATCCTGGAGATGCATCAAGACAGGATAATTTAGATGCATCTTTAGCTCTATAAGGAATTGTAGCCACATTCTTACCACAACATTTTTTATTAAAAATGAATTGTTTAATAATTTTGAAGCAGAATGAGATTCTAATCTCTGAGACTGTTACATTATCAGTACTTTCAGTGTCTGGAGTGTAAAAGTAAATGTGAAGTGATAGAGTTGTTGCAGCCACTCATCACAGCGTGCATTACTATATCTTTGCGTCGTCTACACTTCTGTGTGCTGCGGATATAGTCTGCTGCTCTGAGAAAAGCTTTCGTTTATTTGAAGAGTCCCAATGATTTAGGCCAGCAGATTTGTGGAATTAGGTCACTGGCTTGCTGGCTACGTAATGCTCTGCAAACATCCAGCTGCCACAGCCAAGCATGGACTACCATCTGAAATCATGCCTGGTTGTGGCTACATGCTGTATACTGCACTCTCAGCATTGCTAAAATAAGACCTGCTGGGATAGTCGCTTTCAAGGGCCAGCAGGTGGAGTTAGTTGTGCCCAATCAGCTAATCACCTCATTGGTCACAGAATTGGGCTGTTTTAATCCAGATTAATGTAACTCAGAGGACACTAATGGGTAAATAGTGTAGATTCCAATTATTAGCCGTTTTAAATACTCAGTGGAACTCAAAAGAGAAAGATGGTTTTAAATATCTTTTCTGTTTTTAAAATTGCTTAAAAAGTTTTTGTAAATATGATTTTGCTCTAGTTTGCTCGGTTGATGTTGATGCATTTCACAGAATTAGCTTATATATCTAAGGTTAGGTGAATATAATGAAGCTGAAGTTGGTTTCTATTTCTAGCTTCCGATTCGGGAAATGGCTAAAGGGCGATTCCACCTAATTTTTCACTAACTTCTGCATCTTTAATCGACTTTGCAACACCTAGACTCTTCAAACCAGGACTAGATTATTCTGCTCTAATAGCAGAATATTTATAACCATGTTTGGGATTGGATCACACTAGATCTTCTGCAGCTCCAAAACTACATCTAAACTCTTCAATCCTGGAGTGGATTATTTGTATGTGCCTGGCTAAACATTTTGAGCAGAATGAAGTGTTAATAAACACTCAAAAATAGATGCACATCCAAGGAATTATGAATAAATAAATTAAAGCAGTAATCCTCAAAAATGGTTTTCAAAGAAGTTTTAAACTATCTCATACTAATAATCACTTGCTTATTTTGAGTTTTTGCTTCATTCTGCTCGAAAGGTTTAGCTAGGTAGCCATAAAGCAAAGATATTAATCTCTACTTGTCCTGCTCTCTGTCCTGCCAGGAGATTTGGACTGTCATCCTTTAGATCCTACAGTATGGCATGTAAGTATGAAAAGATTTTAATGGCCACTACTGTGAGTGAATTCCTACTGGAGAATATAAATTAATTTAGAATCACATTTACTTAAACTAAAATATGTGCACGTCATTTCTCTGAATAATCTGAACTCTCGTATGCTTTTTTCCTTTGTTTTCTATCTTCACAGCATCCGGTTACGTGGCAGCCGTCCAAAGAGGGTGACCACCTGATTGGACGTATCACATTAAGCAAGAGGTCGGCCATGCCCCGCGAGGCCGGCTCCCTACTGGGCCTCAAAGTGAGAGCACAGCTTCATTGTTGTTTTGCATTCAGAGTTAACTTTGTCCTTAAATTGAAGGTATAAATGTTCTGTTTCCTGGGGAGCCTGTATAATCTCACCTGATTGTGCATCAGGTGAGATCAAGTCTAGTTCAAGTCTAAGTCTATGAATAGACTTTGACATGAACATTCAGAAACATATAAAGACAATCACAAAGTCGGCCTTCTGTCAGCTGACAAACATTTCTATCATTAAAGGACTAATGTTACAACAACATTGAGAGAAATTCATACACGTGTTTATCTTTAGTTTATCTTTAGCATTGATTACTGCATACTGTGTGCAGGTTGTAGGAGGAAAGATTACAGAGTCTGGAAGACTTGGGGCCTTTATCACCAAAGTCAAGAAAGGCAGCCTGGCAGATGTTGTGGGACATCTACGTGCAGGTAATAGATTTACACATTGTTTTAAACCAAGAATTATTTTCACGTAAGCAGACTCAGTTGTCCTAGTAAGTGACTGCCTTTCTAGGGAATTCTTGAGATGAAGTTGTCTTGTAAACCTACTAGTTACTGGACGTATATTTCTTGCTAAAAATATGCAAAATGTTTTTTAGTTGTTGGATTAATTTTTTTATGCCTTGAATTTTGTGCATGTTCTATTTTACTAATATTTTGTGTCTATAATATGGAGACTATATTTCAACGCTTACTACTACAATATCAAGATTCAATGTTTCATCCTTCAAAGCTATTTATTCAATAAGATGCACTGTCTTCACAAGCAGGACCCCAACCAGTGAGGGCATTGATTTCCCTTTGCGATCAATAAAGTATTTTTAAATTGAATTTAATTATGGTAAATGCTTTAACTTTAACACAGAGCATAGTGGTCTAGAATTTTAGCATTTGTTTATTGAGAATAAGATTACTGTTAAATATTATTTAATGATTTTAGCAGAAATAAATTAAAATAAATGTAACATTTCTTTCAAGTTGGTATGTAACTTTTATTTAAAAAAAAGAGTTTTTTTTTTTTTACATATTTGGTAAAACATACTGTCATGTCGTGTCAATATGTTATGAGACAGAGACCCTCCTCCTGACTGATTGGTTGTTTCTGATGGAGATGTGTATTTCTGTAGTTAACACTGGGAGAAGGGAGAGATGCTTTGTTTTTTTCACAGAATACCTGTCTCAAACTACACTGTCACAACATAGTGACAGTTTTAACAAATATGTAGAAAACATTTTTTTTTTACATATTAAAAAAATGTTTAAAAAATTTATCCCATTCCTTAATGAATCTTTCTGATCTCCACTCTTCATCGTCAGCCGGCTAGTCTCATCGTAGTGCTTGTTCATGTGTTTACAAATCTCCCTGGCCGCATATTGAGGAGATCTGCCCCAGTGGAGGAGAGATGGAGAAGGCATTTGATATGGAATAGTTTGAGGCATAGCGATGCTGCGTGCGGAGAGAGTGACAGTGATCCACGAGCTAAACCACCAGCCGCTAAACCACCAGCCCAACAGGGAAAACCCTGACAGTCTCTAAAGACAGTCCGTCCCTGATGTCACACTTTTCATCACATAACAACTTTGTACCTGACACGCAAATCAAAACTAAACTCGGATTGCATCATCTGCTGGTAATCTGATTTCCAGGTGACGAGGTCTTACAGTGGAATGGGAAGTCATTGCCAGGAGCAACCAAGAAAGAAGTATACAACATCATTCTTGAATCCAAAGCTGAACCTCAAGTGGAGATTGTAGTCTCAAGGCCAATAGGGTAAGACTGTTGTTAACATTATGTAACTATTGCATTTAAAGTAGAAGAGTAATGGGACAGATTTTATTCTAACAGATGTGTTTGATATCTTTCCTCTTGTATAAAAGCTCCATCAGTCGAATTATGTCCAAAAACCTTTTGAGAAAAGTCTATAGAGCATATCAGTAAGTAGATTTAATGGGTGGAGCCCCTTTACAGTGTGACCTCCCTAAAATCCTGATGATCCATCAGAAAAAATCCTCTTTTCCAGATGTTTCTTTCTTTCCTCTCCAACCCGCTGTGTCACCTAAGTCTATTTTTATGGATGGCCTTTATCCTCTTCACAATTGAGCTGTTTGTTCCACATCATTTAGTGAAAAAGAAACACTTCAACATGATTATGAAAACTGTGAACAACATAGTTATGTTTGAACTTGAATCTGTTCCAACCTGTTACCTTCTACAGAGACATCCCAAGAATCCCAGGGTCCCCACACCCTCCACTAGAATCCAGTAAGTGTTTTCAGCCGTTTGTTGTTGCCAGCCATTAATGGAAAGCAGTGCATTATATGAAGAAGGCGACTTAGAAACACAGTTTTAATTTTTGTGAACAAATATGTTCTTCATATCAATGTCAAGTATATTTATTACATTCTAAATATAAAAATCTCATTTAAGTTTTACAAAGGCTTTGAAAAAAAAAAATCTGGGCTTCTAACAGTGTGGTTAATTACTTGTAAAGTTGAGAAAGATTTTTGAAGAATTTCAGTTTGAATTTCTTGCACAGCTACAAACTTCATTCTACTCAGATGATTTTACTTTTGATGGAAAAAAGATGTGCATTTCAGGAAATGTTTCTGTTACTGTTGTAAGAATTAGGGGTTTCTGCCAAATCCTGCTCCTCCTGGTTAGAAAATGTGTTTGACATCAGCAATGTGTTTGAGCTTTGCACAGTCCATCTTTATAAATGGCTTTGAATACTTTTCAGAACAAACTCCCTGCTTTTTCATGTAACTAGCATGATTGAAAACTCAAAACTGTGGTAAACTCAGTGTAAAAAGTATGAATCATGTATTGTTGTTGGATATTATGAGTCAAAAGGAAGGGACCTTCAGAAACCGTCTTCAAAATATTCTCGCTCTTTCTACTGTTCACTCTGTAGTCTTACTTTTACAGTATTTCACCAGAACCTTTGTTTTTCGTCTCTCAGCTGGCTCCAGTTCGTTTGAGTCACAGAAGATGGATCGTCCCTCTATATCGGTGATGTCCCCTACCAGTCCTGGCACCCTTCGAGACCTTCCTCTTGTGCTGCCTGGACAGCTTTCTGTAAGTAAAGAAAGAAGTGTTTGGTCTGAGGTTTGACTCCACTGGAGGGTAACTATACATTTTGACATCATTTAGGTAAAGCTGTGGTACGACAAAGTGGGTCACCAGTTGATTGTCAACGTTCTTCAAGCCATAGACCTGCCACCTCGACCAGACGGCCGACCTCGAAACCCATATGTCAAAATGTACTTCCTGCCAGATCGGAGGTAAGGCGGTTTATTGTGTTTTCTTTTTTTTTTTTTTTACCACCCTGCCTTGCATGTATTGGACTAACAATACCATCCCCCAGCGCTTGTACTATACAAGTATAACATTTACATTTTACATTTTAAAGGTTAGATCATCCGCTTGAACTCATTTTGCTTGTTTTTCTTCTGGGTTCCAGTGACAAGAGTAAACGACGGACTAAAACGGTGAAGAAGAGCTCTGAGCCCAAGTGGAACCAGACTTTCATATATTCCCATGTTCACCGGCGGGACTTCAGAGAGCGAATGCTGGAAATCACTGTCTGGGATCAGCCCAGAGTGCAGGAGGAAGAGAGTGAATTTCTGGGCGAGGTTGGCAATGCCTCACAATGTCCCCATACAGATCACCGGACAGAACATTGCTTAGATGTTGCTAGATTCATAATGAATGAAAAAGTATAAATAATGCTGTGCTGACATTTTTTCATGGAAATTCTGCCAAAGGACAAAATTTACAGCTAAAAATGTTTTATGTTTTTTTTTCCCTCTCAAGCAAATTGAAAAGTCCATGCTAAAGTCATTCAAATGTTTATTTTATTTTTAACTTAAAAGGTGAATAGTCATTACATCCTTTACAAATATTAGTAAGTTTTCTGTATTAGCTCTTTTCATTCTTCTTTTAAATTTGTGAGAAATTTAGCAACTCAACCAAATGAACTTGTTACCCCAACAGGTAAAAAAACCCCAATTTGTCAAGATTTGAGTCTTTCCACCACACAAAACACTCGCTTTTTGATTCTCAATTCTTATTCTCCAATATTCTCATCATCTGTCCTCTGTCTCTGTCCTGTCAGATCCTAATAGAGCTTGAGACAGCCTTATTGGACGACACGCCCCATTGGTACAAACTCCAGACTCATGACGTGTCCTCCATACCTCTGCCTCAGCCCTCTCCATACCTTCCACGCCGACACGTCCATGGAGACAGTCCGAGCAAGAAACTACAGAGTATGTCCTTCACGATGCAGTCTTCCACATTTTTTTGGACCTGCGATGTGTTTGAGTCTGCACCAGTTAACCTCTCCCTCTTCTTAGCTTTCTCCTTTGTGTCAGGACATCCCAGCTTTTCCCCGTCTTACCCTGTTTATGTGTGTATGCAGGGTCTCATCGCATCATTGATTCAGAGTTTGATGATGGTTTGATAGGTGGGACTAAAGGTGGGTGGGGGGCATGATTACTGAGTTTTTCCTTGTAGTAGCTTGTAATTGTCCAGCACTTGGTGAGAAGCTTCTTCTTGCATCCTTCCTCTCCTCATATGAAACTGTTTAAAATAATTCAAACATCTCATTTGCACCTTCACATTAAAATACACAATTCTGTTGTGACTTTTTTACTATTCATCACTTCCTGCAGCAGTCCACAGTAATCTTGTGCCCTTTAGTTTGTACTGACCTTTCCAGAAGCTGCAGTGAACTGTTTCTCCTCCTCTGCTGGACTGTAGACTTACTGAAGCACTGAGTGCATGTTAGACTGCAGAGCTCCTTTGTTCTCAATCCCCTGCATGTTTTTAGTCCTACAAGCTTGTGGCTCACTTCACAGGAGACAACATGCAAAATGAGGATTACCTTCTTTTTATATTGATATATTTTACTTTTTTAACCTGCAGTAAGTGTCTTTGTTGTTTGTCTGTTTCTGCAGTAGCTTTAGTTCGCACCAGTCTAATGTGCACCTGATTACTGAGTCATATATTTTCAAAGTTAATTTTGTCCTTTTTAGATGCCATGAGGGTGTTGTTTGTGACAAAGGAAGCACCTGTGTGCTCGTTGGCAGTATGAAAAGGATGGCAGACCAAAAATCAATTCCACATGAAGTCAATACTCAGGGTTGTCTGCAATATTTTTCATTTAATGAAAAATCCTTCTCTGTACAACCATCTCCAGAGACTCCAGACCCCAGAAAAAAAAAGTAGACTGAGAGAGTCAGTAACTTTATTTTGAAGAAAGGATGTATAAAACACAGGAAAAACCAGAAGACCTGAGAAAAACCCAACATCACCGCAAAAATTGTAGAGAAACCTGAAAGATAAACGGGTAGCATAATGATTAGGAAGATAATAACTAAGCAATTTCAGGTGATCTGACTCCAAATGGAAGGTATTATCAAGGAACTGGACGCTAGAATGAACAAGTATTTTTAATGGCTGAAAATGTTTACTTAATAAGACAAAAAGACATAGTCAAAATACATAAACCCCCAGAAAACTTAACAGAAATCCACTACAAATGCAAAATATGTTACGCAGTTTAGAACCAAAATATTTCTGTCTAAATTTGATCGCTTGGCCAAAAAAATGGGTTTTTCTGTAGGTAAGTGCTACATACATTTTTAAATCTCTGGCCTGAAAGAGGCACTGCAGAAACAGTCAGGCACTTGATATGCTTGTAAAACATCTTGGTGTGATGTTCTACATCCAGCAAAAGATTTGCATCTGTAGTAGTAGTAGTAGTTGTTGTAGCAGTAGTGAATTGAGTACCTCTTTCAACTGATGCATCATTTATAAATGAAATGAAAAGGTTTGATCTGAGTGGGTTCACTTTTTCTTGATTGTGAATTTATGTTTGGATACATATAAATCCCCGGAGGATGTTTTTGTGTCATGCGTGTCCACCTCCTGTGCTTGTGCGAAGGTGGAGAGCGAAACTCCCGTGAGAGAGATCGGAGCAGCACGTTGGCCGTCCCAGATCAGCAGCGCCCCATCCAGCACCGCTCCCGCTCCGTGTCTCCTCACAGAGAGGACTCCTGCAGGGCTCGGTCTCGGCCCCCACACGTTCCCATGCAAAGGTCAGCTTCCCACAACAGTGTCTCACATTGCCTTTTATTTTTGCTACTTTTGATAAATTCAAGTGAGCTGTGTGGGTTTTTTTCCTCTTTTTTTTTTTTTTTTTACAATGCGTTGCGTTGAACTGTATCAGCATCTTCTTTAGAGGATAGTTCTAATTTAAAGACCAAATAAAACATGCATAATTTTCAGATAATATTTCTCCCATATTATGTTGTTATATGTCACAGAATCTATGCTAATTCAGAGGTTCTAAGTTCTTAAAAAGTGATTGAGATGCTTCCATTAGTATTCCTGTGACATGGATCCTCAGTTAAAGTTAAAAATGCTTAGCAACTGTGACCTGTAAAATATGTATACCCTTTGAACCTTTCTTAATATTTTGTCGCATTACCATAAAATTCAATCTATTTTATCAAAATTTATTGTAATAAACCCACACCAAGCAGAAAGAAACCAAGAAACATAGCAGATAGTTCAGGTAGACCGATGTGGACAGGTTTAAAGGAGAGTTAGGGTATCGAACAATAGCCAAACTATTAAGGACCTCGTGGGGGTCTGTTTATTCAAACAACTGAAAAAGGAAAAGTACTGCAGATCTTCAAAGATGTGGGTTTCTCTCCATCTAAACTGACAAGGCAGGCAAAGTAGAGCATTAGTAGGAAAACAATCAGCAGATCAACTGTTCAGTTTAGAGAAATTGTGTTTTCAGGGAAACTACATGCTTCACAAATTTGATCCTTGTGGAAGAGTGGTAAGAAAATATTTTGTAAGTCTTAAATTTAGTTTATCCCATTATTTTTACAAAGGGGTTTAATTTAGCCTAATGTGGAAAAGTCTGAGTGACACTTTGCAAGTCGCTGTATCACAGACGTCAGGACTTGTTCTTTGGATCTCTGTTAACGTGCCAGTAATTAAGAAAATGTCATTTTTTTTGTTTTTATTTGTAAAAATCAATGTCTTTCAGTCATAATCCATAATCTATTCAATACATTGGTAGTGGATTACATATATTTTAATGTAAATGTGTTAATTTTCTTCAGGAGTTTGGATGAGATTCACCAAAACCGCAACTACTCACGTTCCCCGACACACTACCACGAGTCCTCCCTGGAGCACCAGCGCTCCGGCGACTCAGACTACGAGTATTCAGAGGACAGGTAAACTAATATTGGGATGTCTTCAAACTTCCAAGTGAAGAAATGTGTAAAACAGTAATTTATCAGTAACTGTTCACAACATTTTACACTAGAGACCCCTAAAACTGTTAAACATCAGATTTGTTTTGTGAAGATGGCCTCTTAATTTGCTTGTTTTTTTGTTTTGTTTGTAACCTGCTTTCACCAAACTAATTCTACTAATACGTCTGAATGTGTTTGTCTTAGACATAACTATAATATGAAAAATATTTTCCCTGCTTTCTATCATTCATAAATCCACTTTGCTCATCTGCGTTGCCATCCTGTTTTTTTTTTTTTTTTTGTTTTCCTGGGTGGTTTTGCATTCGTTCACTCATCGTCATGGCACTGACAGTGAGGTCCTGGAGATGAACAGATCAATTCGAGGCGGGAGTGCAGAGTGCCTACATACCAACAGGTACAAACACCATTCAGCTGTGTTTTAATGGTTGCCATCCTACCTTAACAACTTCATCTTAACAGAGGTTTTTTTTTTTGGTGAATAAGGAATGAGTTGAATGTTTCTGATTTTCTGCATCTGCATGAAATCAAAGGCTTTTGCATTTGTGCCTAGCTGCTGCAGCATACTTTGAATTTCTTTTCTAGAACTCTTAGATTTTCATTACTGCCTTATAAAAAACACAAATCACATGTATTCAATATAAAAGCCTACCCTCTCCATGAGCTGAAAGAAGACAAAGCTTTCTTTCTCATTTCCCAGCATTTTCTCTGAGATGTTTTCTCTATTTTCCGCTTTTTTCTTGTCTTGCTTTCAATGTGCATGATTTCTACTCGTTCAACCAGGAGCATAGGTAGATACAGCAACACGCTTCCCCCCAAAATGCCCCTTTTAGTAAATGGTATCCATAAAGACATTTACAGGTAAGCGTTTTACACTCGGAAGGCAATCTTGTCTTTCCTTCCTTACTCTGTGCTTGTCTTATTTCAATTACTCATTTGTGAAACTGGTGAATCTTTTTGGTACAACAAGCCTCCCACTGTGTTGTTGTTGTGGTCAGAATGTCGCAGAAGCCGGTCTGGATTAATTCACCCATCACCAATTTGTACACCTATTTCTATGTGTTGCCCTTTCATCTCTTCCTACTACAATTTCAATGTTGTGAGCAAACCATCTTGTCCCCCTTTACTAAACCATTGTACATCAAGTCATCTCTTGGAAGGTATAAATTTTAGTAAAATAAAGATGAGATCATTTAAAATATCTATATTTTCTAAAGATTTTATGAATTACCCCGATTTCTACAAGTTTTGATTCTGATCCCATTTTGAGCCTTTTGACCAACTGACAAGAGAAACTAAAATAATGTTAACCCCTTTGATCACATTTATTGGAGCAACATAATGTTGCTTTTAGTTTATTAAAGAAATGCTCTTTAAATCAAACACAACCTGTACCATTTGTTGGTCCCAATTTATTGATGCTCACTCCAGATTGTCTCTTGACAAATACCTTCCAAACACTTTGCATATGAAAAAATTGCTATTTATTTCAAATGTCTGCATTTGGGGTCTCAAAATTACAAACAGTAAATGTCAGAATTATGAGTGCCAATTCTGCTGAATATTTCATTCCTTGACACAGAAAACTAATTGTCAATGAAACACACAACATGTTCAAAACATGTTTAAACCATCTTACCTGGAGTTGTTTGTTAGAGAGCTGAAACAAAATGAGGCAATGAAGTCTCCATTTAGCATTGGTTAACTTAGCAATGGCTTATTAGTTAAGAACCAATATATAACCACTAAAAAGTGGAGATAAGTATCTGAGAAAGTATATAAAATATAATGTATCAAGTATGAGAATAATTATGAAACATTTCTTTCAAACAAGAAAAGATGCTAAAATCGAATTTGAAAAGTCAGCGGTACATGGTGCTGCAAGAAGAGTCACGTAGGTCTGAAGGCAAAGCTTGCTAAGCATAGTCATTGCACTTATATATCTAGGAGATATTGACTGTAGTATCAATTTCCATACTCTTAGCGTTTCCATTTTTTCATATCTGACTCAGCGTAAAATTAATCTGTCATTATCGGCACTACCGTTCTCATAGCTTCATAACTACCAGGAGGCAAAAACTCTCATATTAAACAGAATAAACTTCCCAGCTATAACCTTTTAACTTATATGTACATACATTACATAAAATGTATAGTATTGCAGTTTTCTCTCAAGAAATAGATCTGTAGATTCTATTATGTAATAAGTATTACACATAATCTCCAACTAGATAAACTATCTCTATTTACATAATGAATCCTTGCTCTTAAGTTGTAGATGGAATTTAGTTTAGCTTATGTGTTCATTTAGTATTTCCTTTATCTTAAAAATCTGAATGCAATCTGAGTTTACAGAAAACTCATCTGCACTGAGTAATATGTCATTGTGTAGCTACCGTGCTGGTTTTCCCCCAGATTATAAAAAAAAAATGGTTATTGTCAGACACTGACAATCTGAAAGAATACAAATAAACAACAATTTCCAAATGATAATTAATTTATAAAGTGGAAAACTGAACAAAATCAGTCTAGCCCTAAGTGAAAAAGCAATCATCTTTTAAACTGGTTATTCTACCTGTGGTATCAACAACTGCCATCAAGAATGTGATAAGTGGCAAGAAAATGTTTACACCACGGTGAAGGAACCTGCTACAGCCTCTCAGTCATATTTAAGTTAAGACTTTGACTAGGTGGAGTTTAGATTTATGACCTTCCACAGTCAATTAAATATGTAGGAATCTTGGCAATATTGTCAAGCAGGTTGTGTGAGCAATTTTTATTTTAATGCATTCGTGTACTTCCACCAGTTTGCCTTATTATTATAATGCAGAGTGGAAGGGAGAAGAAGACCATTGTGTAAGTAGATATAAAGGAGGGAGCTTCTGGATGTTGACGCTTTAAGGTATAAAAGGTATCTTGAGATGTGCAAGATCAGGGTTTGACTAGGGATCAAACCTAGGGGAGCAAATACTTTCTGTTGGTAGCCAAGATTGGGGAATGCTGCTTTACATATTGCTCTGGGTTTGTTTTTAACTGAATGAGTTTGCAATGTGCTCTTAGAAAAATTTTATGAAGCCTCCTGTTCATGGGAAAATTTATCACTGTTCTATGTTTTCTCAATTTCTGGACTGTGGCCAGATGCAATCACTTCTGGCCTGTAATTGCATTTTCCAGATAGATTTCAGTTACGTTTTTCTCATCTGTTCCTGAATTGCTTCAGATTGTGGATATAATGCTTTCTGTAAAATTTTAAGAGATTTCTTAATTGTGGATGTCTGGATAATAATCAGATCTCTGTGTGGCTTGCATAATTGAACTGAGCTTTACAAAAAACGTGGCTAATCACAGTTAACTCATGATTTATCAAGGAAATAGTTTGATTCACATTGTGGCATGTTGGTTTGACTTGTTGCTTTTCCTCAGTAAATAAAATCACTTTTGTCTGATACTGAGATGATCTGATGTGTTTAAGCGCAAAGAAAAAAGAAAACCAAAAAAAACAAAAAACAAACCTGCTTTATTAGTAAAAAGGCAAACATTTGTTCAGTGCACTTGATGCTTGATGTTGTGATGCAGATTTTCATTTCTTGACCCCACCTTCACCTGTTGAGTTGCTGCTTCACTCTGCGACTTGCATGTGTCATTTGGTTTTCCTTTGCCTTTTTTGCATGTGGGTGTTTGGTACACAGCTCCACCCTCCCTGCATGCCTAAAGAGTAAGCCATATACCAGACAAGAGGGGGGCGGCATCTTGCCTCGTAGCATCCTCACACACCGTGTTCTCAGGTTCACAGACGAGGTCACGGTTAGGTAAGAACAGAGCGAATTTCGCACATTTCCACTCTCATTCTGTCACCAGTCTGAAACATGGTTTTACTCTCAACTGATAGCTAATTCTAACATGCGAAGCATTGCAAGTTTTAAATTAATGATCTACTTTTGTAATTAACACTACATGAAAAGAAATCTGCACACAGCTTTTAAAATGTGAGGTTTTTGTGATTTAAAAAAATTATACCAAGATAAACCATTTCATTTTTCCTCTTTAAATCTTAGCTACAATCTGTAAAACCCAAAGGAAAAAATATACTGAAGCTGTTCAGGAGAGATATAGATTGTTAAATAAACAATACGATGTTTTGTTAAGTTTGTATACTCTTAAAGCTGTACATATGGCTTTGCTCAGGGTCACTCACCACATTTAAACTTACAGAGGAAACTCTTGGCATCTTGTTGAACGCTTCTGGTCAAGCTCAAATATGTTTGGCCCAGTAGATTTTTCCTTAAACTTCCTGACAACTCATTCCAAAAGTTAAACACACACGCACACAGTGAAGCATGGTGGTGGTAGCATAATGCTTAGTCATTTTTTATTTTCTAGCTTGGACTAAAGTCTTACTTAGGATGAACAATTTAAAAAATAAAAATGTCCAATTTTGCCACGAAACAAAAGGTTCTAAGACAGCTGACAATTAAAAAATATATATTTTTCAGCACAAAGATGAATATAAGCACATATCCAAGTCAAGAAATTCTGGAATCTTCAACCCAGAAAACAAACTGCATCTGAAATGCTGAAAATGAATCAAAAGTTGTTTCAATTTAGTATTAGTGCAAAGGTGTGCAATCAGGTTGTGTAAATTTCTATGTTTCCATTTTCCACAGAAAGATGTAAGTTAATGTTTTAATTGAGTTTTTCAAGTTTATGTCAACCTTAAAGTGGAAAGGCTTCTGAAATGGTTTACTTACTAAAGGTTTTATTTCTATATTTGTTTTTCACATCACACAAACTTTGCACTGCAATTGGATGTACAGGTGAATTACTGGTGTTGAGATTTAAACAAATCATTATCTAATAACATCTACAACTAATATTTGCATTTAAGATGAGTAGATTTGGATTTTTGGCTTTGAGCATCGAAACATCTGGCCAAATGGGAATAAATTTCTTCCCGTAGGCCTAATTTGTACCAGCACTTAACACAAGAAAAACAAACATCAAGACAGACCCCAGCTAAATTATTTGATTTTTCTGTTTTTCTGTTCTTTTGTGGAAATGCATTTGTGTTTATGTGTTGTGTTATTTGCATTTGTAAATTGCATTTGTTGATCCAAATATGATCCAATTACTTCTAAGTTTGCCTGTTTCCATGTCGCTGCATGTTCTTTGTTTAGTTGCAGGATTGCCACTTTCAACATTTAGGTCATGCAATGTTACACGATGGCATCCATTTAAAGCCACTTGATGTCAGAAAATGAAATGGGACAAACACACAGACGTATACAAATATCTGTGAACCAAATACAAACTCATACAAACCAATCCTTCTGCCTCTGACACCTGGTTTCCATGGTAACTCATCAGCTTACCATCTCAGTGATCTCCCAGCATTTGGTTGCTACGAATGACTTGCTATGATAAGTGTAGCAGCAGAGCCATTACATGTTACTGTACTGTCTGATTCTACCTCCCCCCCACCAGCACCTTCTTAAATCTCTGTCTCTGCTCTTCTTATGTCTGTCCTTTCTCTCTCCTTCCTGCATTTTAATAAAACACTCTACTCTTTGTCATTTCGCATTGGATCTAGCTGATTTTGTTTTGTTCCTCTACCTTGTTCTTCTGCCATTTTGTGGCATTGCAGCGACCTGCAGCCATCCCTGGACAGAGTGAGGAGTGCCAGCACCACATGTCTGAGACCAGACACCAACTTTCACTCCTCTGACAGAGACAGGTATCCGACAAAAAATGTGCCACGTATGACTCGGGCAGCTCTGCAGCGACTATGTGTGTTTACAAGGATGGTGTGATTCAGTATTAATTGTTTTAAAGATACTCCATGTTTTCATTCATATCTCTCATATCATATGCCCTGCCCCCTCATAACTACATATTCTCTCTCCAAACTCGCACAAGAATGCTTTATGAAGAATGTGAAAAACCTTTTACATTAAGGTCCACATTAACCTTACAGAAACAGTAGCTGTGGTATTAAATGCTTACGTACATTTTCCCAACATTGTTGAATTGAAGAACTGAAGAATCATAAAGTTGGGATTTTATAGCAAAGCTAATTTGTTTAAACGTGATTTCAGTCCTCCATTGTGCTGTGGAAAGTTATCTCAGTACACATTGGAGGAGTCCTTCAGATATCATTTTCAGGTTATGTGTTCACATGTAAATGAGCTGGCATAAAAATTAAAAGTACAAACACATATGATGAACTTTTTCTCAAACTGCTTCTTAGTAGTTCTGATGTCCTGTATGACTACAGATGGTTCATGTCTCTTCTAGCTTTCAGATACTGTGCCATGAAGTGTGCAGTACATTCATGGCCTTCACTAACAAAATCTCCTGGTGTTCTCACCCTGGAACGCTCCTCCTTCTCCTGCCCCTGTAGGTGCTCCAATTCTTTGCCCCGCAGGACTCCCCCAAACCCCAGGATCTTAGTAGAGCATGTGGCCTCAGAGGAAGAGAGGTATATCAGGCCTGCCCTCCCATCTGCTTTCTCCCTTCTTCTTGCTTCTGCTTTGCTTTGCTGCTCAAACCTCCTTGACTTTTCCTTCTGGAAGCATTTCCTGTTGCTTAGAGCTCAAGCTTGATATAACGTATCACCAACCTTGAGATTGATGCTGTTTTGTTCCCTTTTCTCGTAAAGACTTGTGCTCTAAAGCTATGTAATCCCATATTCATTCTGCTGTAGCTGCTTCTCTGCTGAACTCCCACTGTCATTTTTAACACTACTTTGGCTTTAAAGCACTTTATTTGGTTCAACATTGTTATTAAGGAAGACAAAGAGTTTACATGATGTGCAGTTCTCAGTTAAATTGCTTTCATAATCCTCCCTAAAAAGTACAGCATCAGTTTTAGGATCTTAGTGTTTTTTAAATCCTCAGGCAACATTCAGCGCACATCTAGGGTGTGGCTGCTTTCCACACACGTTCTTTGTCTTCCTCTATTTTTTGGATGTCAAAACAGAGAGAGTATTAATTCATCCAGTCTAAACTGTCTGTGGGAAAGCAGAAAGTGTCTTGAATTGGACAGGTAAGATCATTCATTCATTCATTCATTCATTCATTCATTTGATCAGTTTCCTCTCATTTCTATCATCACTTCATTTTTAATGACTAAACTGCTTAGTGAGATATGACGGTGAATTGGCCCAGGCAATCAGCACAAAATCTGTGTGATATAAATCATTTTCAACAAGCCATCTTAAAAAAAAACTGTAAACAACTCCTTTTACGTTTACATATATTTTATGATAAACTATCAGAAACAAACTTCCTGGAGTTTTGAAAATGTTTTGAATCTAAATCTGCCATAAGTTTGAATAACTGTGGATTTAATAGTAATTAAAATGAAATGAACTGTTTATTCAGTTTTATTCATCAGATTTTAGCAGCCTTTATAAAGTTAATATTTTAATAGAAAGTTTTAGAACATAATTCTTTAACAAAGGCTACCTGTTTCATTATATAATGTGATACAATGCAATGCAACATAATAGAATAGTGGATCTACAACTGATCTCACAACTCTGTGCCCCTATTAGAGGTGAATGTAAGAAGGTTTAGCGAGTGTGACAGACAAATAATGTGAGATGAATCGAAATTGCAGATATGGGATTAAAAAATACCCCACATGTCCCGTTGTGTAGTTTGCATTCACAGGCAAATTGACATTTCATAGTGATATTATGTGTTGAGAGGGTAAATAATTTGCAGTTTAAACTTGAATGCTGCATGTTTACAGCCATCTGTTGAACCTCAACAGCTCCTGGTATGTTTGTTTTTTACCAGCTCTGACCATCATCATGAGATGGTCAGAGCTGGTAAAAAATGGAGCAGAACCCACAATATCACTTCTGATATTGTGGGTTTTGTTTTTGGCTCTTTCTGATGTTATTTATAAGGACTATATTAAATAAATCTTGCTGTAGGTTCTGAGACAGAGGTAGATGTTTTCAATACAAAAAAATCTAGAAAAGATTTTCCCAATCATATGCATCACACAAATTGGATAAAGATACAATTTGAGTTGGATTTTTATCCAACTCAAAAAATTTGTCTCAAAGTTCATGCTGTTGGTTGATGCATTTAGAGACTAAATATGGTAAAAGTGTTTCATTTTGTTGCAGTAAATGAAGTAGGAAAGTAGAATCTCTGTACAATCTTCACACAATTGATTGGTCCATCTCTTTTTTTTAAAAATCTGAATATTAAGAAAGAGTCTTACCCTAATGTCTGTAAAATTATTTCTTAGTTCACAATAGTCAAAATCACAGTAACATGTATTTGATGCCTTGTTGTATGAAACACCAGTCCCCAAGAGGAGTGAAACTTTGTGCAACATTTTTTTGCTCTCTTAAGATAGTTTGATTCTCTTTTTGTCATTTTTTTTGTTTTTTTTGTTTAATTTGCTGCCAGCAGTAGAATTCAGCCCACCTCTATCCTAAGGGGCAGTAGAAGAAGAGGGGGCCCCCTCAGGCCCTTTGTACAGACAGTGCTGTCCGGTTCCTGTCCTAACTCGCCGCGGCCGGACAGGTGCATGTTGTTACCTGTGTTGATCTATTCCTCCCCCAATGTGTGCTTGTGTTCATGTTTTCAAGCAGGTATTTTTTTTCCCCTTGTGCTCTTCTAGGATGTGTGTAGCCTTGACTGTGTAGAGAACATACCCAGAAAATTGCCCTTTACTCCTATTCCTTCTCTTCCAACTTTATTGTCTAACTTTTCTGCAGATGTCAGTTTGTTGCTCCTGTGATTCCATTTTTAAATATGTCAATATTTAATTTTGGGACTAGACATGTCTCATCCTTCCATCTGTTTTTTTTTGTTTTGTTTTGTCTTTGATGCTTATTGTTAGAACACACCCACACGGCAGCCCTTCTCCTCCAACTGTGTTATCCGGTCGAAGGGGTCGTCAGCTTCCACAGCTCCCTGCGAAGAGCAGCAGTATAGAGCATGGTATGTTTCTCAAGCCACAATGTAAAGCTAAACAGAAAAAAAAAAAATATATGAACAGTTTAAAACTGCACCAAAGTCAACATTTGGCAAAGAAACTTTACGTTATAAGTTAAGAGTGGTGTGCCCTGTCTCTACTAAAATTGTCTGGAAATGTACAAGGATGCAAATATGTTGTTTTTATCTTTTATCTTAATTTTTTTTATCCTTCGATTTTTAAATATATATATTCTACTTTGGATTCACCTTGACCAAATTTAAGAGTTCTAATGCAGGTTCGAAATGGCATGAAAATGATTTTGCTCTTTGTACATAAGAAGTTATCAATCAATATGTTTTTCAAGGTAATTCATTTTTTACTCTCTTTCTAAAGCTTTATTTATCTTCTTATCTGTATCAGCCCTAGCAGTGGAGGAGCGAGCCCGACAGCTGCCAATGAAAGTACATTCCTACCGGCCTTCAGCCTCCCACAACTCTCAAACAGACCTCAAGACCAAACGGGAGGTATGCATCTCCAACTCTTCTTCTGTGAAGCTTTAGATCACTTTTTCAAAATGAAGGTTTTTAATACCTAGTTTGGCATAAATCAGATTAACCCAATTGAGATCTGATTGCAGATGTACGCAGAGCAGAGGCGCAGCAGTGACAATATGTCGGCTAGATCTTCGGACAGCGACATGAGCGACGTGTCGGCTCTCTCCCGTGCCAGCAGTGCCTCTCGTCTCAGTAGCACCAGTTACATGTCTATACAATCAGAGCGGCCTGGAGGACGGCTCAGGTGAGTTTTTAGGTGCATGCTCTGGTCACAATCTGAACAATATTTAACTTTTTTTTTTCAATCTGCATGCTAATCATGGTTTGTTTGTTGTTTTTTTTCTGAATGTTGCATGCTTCC
This sequence comes from Poeciliopsis gracilis, assembly GCA_911649635.1. NCBI lineage: Eukaryota > Metazoa > Chordata > Actinopteri > Cyprinodontiformes > Poeciliidae > Poeciliopsis > Poeciliopsis gracilis. The sequence goes on along the minus strand of CAJVRI010000370.1, from coordinate 5,129,072 downwards.
GCTCCTCTGCATGATTCGTTTCCTCTGTGACACACATTGTCACAAACAAACAATCACACATACTCACCAAATGGGACATCTTAAAAACAAACTTAGATCAAAGTCTTTAGAGGAGGACAAAAAGGACAGGAGGATATCGTGGGAGGTGAACGGAGAGGAGGAGAAAAAGAGGGAAGCGGGAAAGAGACGCTTTTCTCAGGAGTTGAAACGCAGAAGACACACTGTAGCAGGAGACACAAGGGAGTCCAGGTAACAATAATTCTCCACCTCCGCTAAAATCAATCTTTCCTTCTCTTATGACTGAGGAAAAAAGCAGACACCAAAGTTATATAATTTACTGAATAACTTTGAACTGAACATAAATAAAATATATTTGATTTTCGGGACATTAACACATTCAGAAACACCATTAATGAAATGTGCATCCAAATATTTCAATAAATCACCAATACAAAGATAAACACTCAGACCGAGCTCTACTGACCCCAGCGAGCTTTCAGCAGCTTTAAAAAACAGCTTTGCTTTTCTAGCTTATTGATGGCACTTTGGTGTTGCTCTTCAGCTGCTCCTGTAGAGCTTATGTGCTGCTGTGGTTCCCAGTGAAACCTCATAACTAATCCCAAATATTTCCCAAACTCTGTAGTTATTTGAAAATAAAACAAACAAAACATATAAATTAGTTACGTCTTATTTTGTGAATATATTTGTCAAGTTTTTTATTTTCTAGAGGTGATTTGTGTGAAAACAGGCAAAAACATGTTTAGAAAAAAATCTGTTGCTCTAAAATAATGGCATATAATAGTGAAATTGTTCTTTCAGTCATTAAATGGTAAGAATAGAAAATTCAGATAAAGTCTGTCTTTCAGACCGTTCGTGATTAAACATATTTTGTAAAAGATAACGTGGTCATTCACCTTAACTATAAGCAAATAAGGCTTAATTATCATTAAATATTATTTATAGGTTTACTGTATTTGAATGAGTGGATCCAGTGCTTTTCACCAGCGTCATGACTCTTTATCACACAAAGCTGTCCGAAAGCCTGATGATAAACGACATCCAATGATGAACTGAACTAATAAATTATCTGAAAATAAGCAAGAACTGAAGCAAAACTAAACATAAGCAAACCATGATTAGGTTTAGCTGACGTCAAGCTGATATAAAAAGGACATTTTGAACTCAGACACACAGAGTGGTGGCTGACCAGAAGCAGGGCACTGACAGGGACAAATGACCCAATCCCAGTGGTCCTCCATGGGTCAGGTGGTGATGTAGTGCAGCTCATTAGCTGGCAAATATATTGAAGTCTGGGAAAGTGAGAGAAGGTGACCCTGTTCTTTACAGTCCAAACGATTTTATGGATAAGCAGAACCTCTGACACTTTAAAGAGTCAGATGTGAGAGGAGTCTGTTTGAGTGTAAAGACTTTAAACCATACCAGGTTTTTTAATATCTCTATTTTAACGCTTGTTTCTCTACTAATATAACTGCTGCTGAAAGAGCCGTTTATTTAAACTCTACCATGTTGTCTTCAGTTCCCCATCACTTACGTTCTTTTACACATAGTTCAGTTTTGATCTTTTATTTCAGGCCACCTTTTCTCCACTTTTTCTGTGTCCACTAAAAGACTTGTGTGGCTAACTAGGCATTGTTCACCCACTTTCACTGGGGATCTAATTAGTTGGATTCTGAAGGCAATCAGGCTGTTAATATCTGTCTTCTTGGATTCTGTTATCTGCTTCAGGACAGTTTGTCCAACTTAATAGAATAAACAGGAGAAGAAAACAGAGAAGACATGGGATTACACAAACACAAACACATTCACTTTTATTGCTTTTTTTCGTATACAACCTTCCATCAACCATCTTTCTCTAATTGCTTGTTCAATTGACATTTTGAGTAATTGAAAGTCATTTTTATTTATTTATTTTGCTTTATTTTCAACTGAAAAAAAATGATTAAGGATATTGGGGATTTCATTAGTGCTGAAGTGTTTGTTCTGGGATTTGGAAGATTATTTCAAAACCTTCTCCATAAACCTTAACATTCACTTCATTCACAATTTGGCAGATTGGGGACAAAATTGGATGGAATTTGGAACTTTATCTGCTGTGATGAAAACAATATTTCCACATAAAGAAAAACAAATCATAAACATTCAGAAAAGAGCCACCAATTCCTGGACAATGCCTTGGTATTTTCAGTGTTGTTGCTGGCCTTCCTGACCAGTTTCAATCTCATAATCAGCCATTTTTTATTATATTTTTGAGCACTTCCCCTGACAGATACCTTTGTGCACTAATTTATTCCTTTGTACCATCTTTGTAAATAGATGTTACAAAGGATGCAGATGAATAAACAAGAAAATCCAACAAGAACATCTAAACTTTATTTCTATTTCTGTTGCTTTTCTTTATTGCAGCTCTGAATTCAAAAAGATTGAATTCTAAAAAGAATCAAAACATGCTTAATCACAATTGTAGTTTTTGTATTGTATTTTTTTGTACTTTTCCACAAATAAATGGTGTTTTCTGTTGAATTGTACAGGACAATTGTTTCACTATCTGCAGAAAAGGTTTTTGAAATTATGAAACAAAGTGTCACTTTTGACATAACAAACCTTGGCCTTTTGAGATCCACTGTATACACACTTAAAGAATCTTTGAGAGATTGAGCTGAACATGACAAAAATGCAAAAACAACATGTTTGTTTGTTTTTTTTTTGTTCTTTTGTCTGTGTGTTTATGTATTTGTGCAATCCCCCCTGCATGTCTTAGATCCCTCCTTGCATGCCTTTTCTGCTGTGACTGCCTGGGCCCCCTCCATCCTCAAGACCGGGATCTTCCCCTTCCATTCCACCCATCCTCTGCCAGAAGTTCTCTAACTCCCCTGCAGGAGGCAGTGGAGAGGCCTCAAACCACACTCCCTCTTTCCTCCCTCTCCCCTGCTCCTCTGGGTCATTGGACCATAGCTGTCAGGGAGCCACTGGGAGCGGAAAGTCAGAGTGAAAGAGCCAGTGTGGCTGCGCTGTCCTGCAGCACACTGACACCCTCCGAAGGAATCGATGTGCGCTGGCTCCTCCAAAACCCTAGGAGGCGGCATCGCTCACATTACTGTTGCTGCTGCTGCTCATGTTTAGTGCAATGTTTAAGAAGAAACTTGAAATTATAACATTATGGCCTTTTGGTTGATGAACACTCTTTTTCAGTCCTACAACAACTGTAAACTGTAGTTATGTTCATTCTATTTGGCTCCCATTTGGCATAATAAACAAGTTCACTTTCTGCTCCGCTCCTTCTGTTTTATGTTATGCCAGATTATGGGATGGTTATTATATACATTAATTAAGAGCATATTCAATAACACCAACAAGATCCTAGATTTATCCAGAGTCTTCTACCTTACAGTCGGCAAATGCGATCGATGGGTCGGAACATGATGAAGAGCTCTAGTGTGAGTGGTGAGATCTACACACAGGAGCGCACAGATGGCAGCCAATCAGACACCGCTTTGGGCACCGTGAGCGGTGGCAGCAAGAAGAGACGCTCCAGCATCAGCGCTCGCTTCGTGGCCATCGTCGGCAAGAACCGCAGCCGCAGCACCTCCCAGATCAACGACCCTGGTGAGTCGCACATACAAACTGTTCAAACTTTGTATCACTATTGTCCTCTAAAACGGGATTATGTAGTCCCCAGGTTTAGTTATAATTATTCATATAATTAAAAATTTCAGGAAATCATTAGAAATTTTGGGGGTAGTGTTTTGGGTAACATTTATGTCCTCATATTGTGATTTTAGGCCCTGGGCATCTTCACAGTTTTTTTTCTTCACCGACAAAATTTGTTATGAGCAAATTGGCCCATTATCAAATTGTAAAAAGACACAAGTTCTCTAACCTTCATTTTAAATACTTTATCGTTTGGGGTAGGAGAATAACACATTTTGTATTTATGTAGAAGACTGCATTTAAGTTTTACTTTAAGCTCTGTAATGCTACTTAAATTATTGGAAATAATGATTATTTAAAACATTCTAATGTTTTTCTCATAGCAATAGTCTTGGTGATTTGTCCTGATGTATTAAAACATAGTTTAGTCCAGACCCAGAAAATTTAAAGTGTACTTTCCTTCCGAAGAAGACAAAATCTTCTGCTGCCTTAGAATTTAAATGTCTTGCATCCACTATTTCCACTGAGGGCATGTAGAATGAAAGCCAGATTCTGCCTTTCCCTTCTTTGTTCCTGGCATAAAAAGCTATTAAAAAGCACTTTGCCGGGAGGGCCGGAGGTAAGAGGAGTCGGAGGTTGGTTCTACTTTCGCTGTTTCATCCCTGATGTAAAGATGGGAGAAAAGAGAGTGAGACGGGACAGAGACCAGCACCAATTCATAGAAACATTTATTTTGGTCATGATGGATGACAGCAACGTCAGGTATGGCTGTAACCTCATTTGACTGGATTCATATGGTTGAATCTGAGCTTTATCCGCCAGCTATTTTATGCTATTTGACGTTTTGCGACTAACGGACTGTTTTGATTTGCAACTCATAGAATGAACTAGAATCTAAATTGTTTTATTCAAATGTGTTGCTGCATATTTAATGTCTGTTTTCTGTTGTGTAAATTAAATGGCAATAACATTCACACCCCTTATGCACTTTCATATTGAATCTATAAAATGTTATAGATCTTATTGGGATTTCATGTTATAGAACAACACAAAGTAGGACATAATTCTGAAATTATTTGAAATAATTTATTTTATAAATAATTTATTTTATTTCAAATAATAAAAATCTGACAGGTGTTTAGGGTCATTAGGGTGAAGAAGACTGAATAGATATGTCCGCCACAGTTTTAGGATTTTAATTTGTAAAAAATACATAAAAAACACAGATAATTTTTCTTCTACTTCACATTATTATCTCTGGGCATCTCGATTCTTCACAAAAGATCCTAATGGAATATATTGAAGTCTGAGATTGAGATATGGCAAAATGTGAAAATGTTCAAGGAGTGGGAATATTGCAGCAAGGCACTGTAGGTAGAATGGTTTCTTTTCCCTAAATTACATGGGTTGTACATGTACAAGTAGAAATCACTTAGAAAACCAGAGAATTAAGCTTAAAAGATGTTGGCAAAATGTTGCGTTTTTGTCATCAACAAACATGTTCTGTGGTATTAAAATATAGTTTTGAAAGAGATTTACACACAAAGTCCATGCGTTAAGTCCAAAGCATGGACTGAAATGTTCATGCAACAATTTTAATCAAAACGGCAGACTGAGATCATTCTGGAACAGTCTCTGCCTGACCTCAGGAGCTTATGTTTATCTGTTGCGTCAAACTCAAAGTTTGGATTAAAAGTTTTTGCACTTGCCTCTTTTCTCTCTTTATTTTCTAGAGGGGAAGACTAAAAGGGAGAAGGGCATCCAGAGGAGCACAGAGACTGGCATGGCCGTGGAGCTTTCCAGGAACATGAGCCGCCAGCCCAGCAGGGAGTCGAACAACGGCAGCATGAACAGCTGCAACTCTGAGGGAAAGTAAGTGAACCACAAATCTCCTGAAAAACAGAAAAGATTTATCAGTGATCTACCTGAACTTCACGAGGAACACATTTGCTCTGTTGTGTTTGTGTTTTCTGTATTAGTTTCTGTGTTAGTTTAAATCTGGGAGCAAGCAGCCAGTTCAGCGATTTCCTGGATGGACTGGGACCAGCACAGTTGGTGGGCAGACAAACTCTGGCTACTCCTGCCATAGGTACTAAATTGTCACACTTGTTTCTACTGTTGTCTTTTTATTCAGCTTATTATTTCTCCTCTCATTCATTTGCCCCATTTATGCTATAAATATTTCTCTCTCCTCCCATTGCTGTAAGTCATTTTGCATCTTGTCTGCCTGTCTATTCTTCCTCTCTCATAACTAACATTGTTAGTTTTTAAATACATTAAGAATTTTTTTGGTTTATTTAAATATGTTTTTACTGTGTAGTTCTTTGTTCAGTTCTAATTTAATTTTCAATTATTTGTTTTGTTTTGCTAAAGACTTTTTCCTTTTGGTTATTTTTTTGAAAATACCTACCATCAGTTGTTTTGTGTTTATTTAGACATATAAATGTCGTTTTCTCTGTCCAGTCATTAACTACTTCAGGAGCTTCCCTTTGTTTTAGCAAAGCTCTGAGGTAACAGCTTAGCTACTGTCCTGTTTGGTCTGGGTTCACAGCGTCACATCATCTTCTGCTTCCATCATTTGAACCACTTGTTGTTCCTCTCAGCAAGCTTTGCTCTGTCCTTCCTCAGGTGACATTCAGATTGGAATGATAGAGAAAAAAGGGCAGCTGGAGGTAGAGGTCATCAGAGCTCGAGGACTCGTACAAAAGCCAGGATCCAAATCTCTACCTGGTAAGAAACTGCACCTGATAACACCCAGCTACTGCTTCTGTAGATGATTTGCAGAAGTTTCCTCTACTCACATGAGTAGCAATGGCTGCTTCTTTAGCCCTAGTCCAACAACTCTCTCTCTTTTAAAAAAATTTTTTTTTTTTACTTTGTTTGCTGAGTATTTGCAAAGCTGTTTTTCAGCCGTTTTCAGTGCTGTGAGCTGGTCGTATTATAAAACTTAAATAGCAGCTGGTACATCAAGCATTTTGATGCTTGATGTACCAAGCATCAACTCAAAAGAGTTCAGAAAAACTCTTTTGAGTTTGCAATTGTAAAAACTGACTTTTTTTTCATTCTTCTTAGCCAGTTGCTCAAGTCAGTCATATTGAGTATGGGAGACATTTGTGAGCATCCTTTTTCAGAGGAAAGAGTGCCGAATGCAAATGTATGGCGCACCTTTCAGACTGTTCATTTTAAAAACCAGTTGAAAATCCTGTATTGAACAATTGTGCTCTTCTTTGTGTTGGTCTTTCACATTAAATCCCAATAACACTGAAGGGTGTCACATTCCAAAATATGAAAAAAGTTCAATATACATTTTGTGAGACACTGTAGGTGATCTGCTCTCTTTTGCTTTGTAATGTTTATATGGTCTGAATACAAACTTTTTTTTCCTTTTCCTTCCAATTAGTTTTTTCTAAAAGAAAATCTGGATCAGCGTGTATTTTCAGGACATTTTATTGTTTTTCTATTCTTTAGCTCCATATGTCAAAGTCTACCTGCTGAATAATGGAGCATATGTAGCCAAAAAGAAGACTAAGATTGCACGGAAGACACTTGACCCCCTGTACCAGCAAGCACTGCTGTTTGAGGAGAGCCCACAGGGAAAAGTCCTACAGGTGAGTGCCATTTTTTTTTCTCCTCATCACATGACTGAGCTGAGTAGCTTAAAGCAAATCTTCTCCTCAGGTTATCGTTTGGGGTGACTATGGCAGGATGGACCATAAAAGTTTCATGGGAGTTGCACAGATCCTGCTGGATGAGTTAGACTTGTCAAACACAGTCATTGGTTGGTACAAGCTGTTCCCTCCGTCCTCTTTGGTCGATCCGACGCTGGCATCCCTGACACGGAGAGCTTCCCAATCATCTCTTGACAGCTCCTCGGGACCGCCTGGTGTTCGAACCTAGTGGAGCAACAGTGCTACACTATCCCTAGTAGGAAAGGGGGAAAAAAAACTTAAGAAAAGAAACTGAAGAGAGAGGGCCATACAATAGTAGGTAGAAACATAGAACAACAACAATCAGAAACGGTCACAGCGAGAAAGCTTTGTTGAAATCTGACAATCACTCCTGCCGCAGTTATTTTCGTCTGTTGTAAGGAGCGTCATATTTCGGTGTTTCGTTTCCATTCAAAGAAAAATCTCATGGTTTATCTCTTGTTCTCCAGTCGGAATATGATTGCTATGAGTGTCAGTGAATCAAAAAGAAACAGGGTGGTTTTTAACTGAATCAACCTAGCAAAGAAATGTACGTAAGCATTGGAATGTATGGCCTCTTGACAAGAGGTAAAATCCCTACGCTGACTGCAGGGGGCGCAGTCCTTTCTGCAGTGGCCTCCTCCAGAAGCCCATCAGACTGCCGGTATTCCTGCTCTCTCTCCCCATCAGGATGCCGCCCTGCCCTCCCCCGCATGGGTGTTCAGTCTGGAAGCACAGGGCCTTCTTCTGGTGCCTAGATCACTGGTCCCTTTCTTTGTCAAGATATTCTCTTTTCAACATGTTTACCATGGCTACTCTGGGGCCATAGTCTTTTAAGAGTGAATTGTGGCGTTCCTTTCTTTCCTTTTGTTACTACAGGCACAAAAATGTTTTTGCAGTGTGCAAAATGTTCATGATATGTGGTCAGTCTGAAGTGTGCATGATGAAAACAAGAGATTTTATAAGGACACAAAATTTAGTCTGCGGCTCTTCTCCGGGATGATAGGTAATAATACAGATGGTCCACCATCTTGCCTCTGTTCTTTCACTGAGTTCACCTGAAAATATCCTGGGTGGAACAATGGAGATCTTGCTGCACATAGTAAAGCCTCATTTGTCAAATACTGAAATAAATTTGTGTGCAGAAATTGTTGCAGAAGAAGTCCCACGTGTGACCACGTGGCTGGAGACCATTATTTATATACCACACTCATACTTGTTCAACTTTTTGTTCATCTAGTTACAGAATGCAATAAACAGAAATTGTCAAATCCAAATTGCTATGGTTTTAAAGTTACAGCCTCACAAAAGGGATGATAAACCATGAAAAAAAAAACATTTTTTTCAGAGGGAAATACATTTCTGCAAATGTTGTCATACATTTTCAGTTTAATTATTCTTTACAAACAAAAATATTTAACAATCATCTACTAGACATGCTGCATGTGGTCCACTGTGCTATAAACAGCCCTTTGACCCGTATCAGTTCATCACATGGCAGAGCACCACATTAAACACGACTGCAGTGTTGTTCAGAGCTTCACAGGCTAAAATGAATTCCCTCACTTTTTTGTACATGTATTGCAGAGATCCTCTTGCAAACCAACTTCTCCTTAAGAAGCTCAAAGTATCCCTCACAGAGGCTCATGTCTTTTTGTTTACAATGTATTTTAGCATATTTTAGGAGAAGAAATGCAGACAGGAGAGTCCTGCAAAATCTGGCATTCATTCCCCTAAATCCTCTCCTTTCTTGGAGACGCAGCAAATCTCCCAATGATCCTCCAAGAGTGTAACCAAGGACCTGAGCCGAGAATGGAGGCAAATTGATGGACCGAAGCAGTGACATGTCTTAGATTTTTACACCCAATAATGAGATCAATGTTCAACCACTTGTCTTTGTTTAATTGTGTTGTAGGCCTCCCAGGGGGTTGACAAATAAATAAAGATTATGTAATTTTGAAATGCGGAAGGGATATAGTATCACTGTCAGATAAAAATAAATAAATGCTATTGTTCACCTATGCCAGAGCTGGATTGGACCATGTAACTTTTCACATTTCTGAGGGAGTGCCTTCCCTCACCCCAGCACGTTAAAGGTTTTTATTCAAACCTTAGTTTATCTTGTTTTTAATACAAGCACAAGAGCTTGATTTTTTACTAGAAAAAGTTTAACTTTTCAACAAAAAAACAAACATGTAGTTATGAAAAAGGAAAAAAAAAAAAAAAAAAAGCAACAATCCCATTGGTTCAGGTTACTTATTTTGTCTTGAAGCAGAAAAGAAGAATAGAATGGAGTTTCCTCATGCATCTATGTGAATATGAAAGTCGGGACACCAACACTCATATGCCAGTCTGTCTGCAGACGCCTCCCGCCACCACGTGGGGAGGAGCCGGCATGACTTGGGAATGCATTCCAAGCTGCATGCACTTCTATTTGTTTTCTTTTACTTTTTTCCCCCTTTTTTTTGTAAAACCGATACAGAAAAAAAAACACTGACCTTGATGCGTGTTAGTTCCACGTACTGTAGGGCCGCTTGTATGTTGCATGCAGTTGTACAGTTTGCTCGTACTTGAATATTAAAGAGATAAAAACCAAGAAGCCATTCCCATATCGCAAAAGACATTTGAACTCAGCTGGAGTCTGTTCCACGTCCCTCTGTCTGGTGCTGAATGTCTCTCAAACTGAAACCCGAGATTATGCTGATGTCTTTCCCTGATCCTCTAGAAGATGTACTGTACTGTACAGTCATACTGAGCAGAGCTCACAGCCCCTCTTACTATTATTATTCCACTTCACAGTATACCTCACAAGGGGCTGAGGTGATGTATGAATAAATATGTACAAATAACATCAAACTATATGGAAATAATTATGTTTTAAAATAATTTCAGATATGGTGACACATGGGCTTTTAAGTTATACAGCGAATAAACAGAGAATCATATTATTCAACAGCCAACTATCGATTACTGTACAAGGGGCCAAGTCATTTAAGTGGTAATAGCTACATACAATTAGGGACCACGCAGATGGACGCATCAAGGTAATGGGTTACAAGGTGTTATACAGTCTGAACACTGAAACCGAAAGGGCCAAGTTCAATCCCTCTTCGCAAGCGTTTTCTTTGCATCGTCTGGTGAAGTCCACCTCCGGTCCCCCAACACCTTTGTTTTTGTCAGTATTAACAGGAGAAAAAAAAAAAATCACTAATTGTTTACAATCTTCTGTATTCCACTGAAGCAATGAGAAAATTAGAGAATAGTAAAGCATTCACTGCAACAATTATTGTTTGTATAACAGATGTGGCTCAAATGATGTGTATGTTTTATATATAAAAAAAAATTCATTTTTATTATTTACAAATAAAAAAACGAATGTGTGGAAAAAAAATGTATCGTTTGAGTTTTTGCCAAGTGCAATTGTTCTGGCACCAATGTTAGTATATTACATAAATCCAATATACATCCACCTACAGCACAATTATACACTACTTTGTATTGGTCTTCAACATAAAATCCTAGTAAACTACATTAATGCCTGTGTGTGAAAAATGTGAACAGCTGCAAGGGGTATGACTAGTTTTGAGATACAGTAAGTCAACTAACTAAGGGTTTTCTTAAATGAGAATTTTTTTTGGCCTGATACTTGAGAGAGTGACTGCTTTATGAAAACAAGCATGCAGGAGTGCAGCATAACAGAGCGGTATAGTGGGCCTGAAGTCAGAACTGAGTGCTTGTTACATGTGACCTGAACAGGAAAAGGAAGCCCAACACAACGTCTCCGCCTAATTTTTACCACTCAGCTGTGAATGATATCACCAATATGAAATGTACTCCACCCTACCACACTAGGAGGACATTGCAACACAGTGCATACATGTATATACACTTGTATGTACAATTATTGAAGTGTGTAATTGACTAAAGAGAAAAGAATAGCAAGTGCTAAAATTGTGAGAATAGTAATTTTAGCACTTGCTATTCTTTTCTCTTTTTAGTCACCATTCTGTTGTTGAGTAGCTTTACACTTTTCTGCTGACTTCGCACAATGCAGCTAACATTTAAGGCATTGTTTTCTCCTCTGAGGAAAAATAGCTTTTACAGAAAACCCCCCAAAAACTCCTCTGGACTTTAAAGGGGGAGAAAATGTTGAAACTGCCTTGACATACAGAAAAAGTAATAAGAAAGACAGTTCCAGTCATGTTCAAGCCTTTTCAGTTCAGTATCCCTGGTTATATTTTAAGATCACTTTCAGGATGTTTTTTACCGCATTGATTGTTGTCCCACTAAACTACGGCTTTACGTTTATGTGCCTTTTCTTCAGTAAACAAGCCATAAAGCAAGAAAAAACTGAAAACAGTAGTGTTTGTTGATGAAAGCTCATCACACCTCTGCACCCCAACATTTTCTGATTATTTCATTGCTGTTATATTTCCATATAGGAAGTCAGAGTCTCATGGCCTCATGCGTGACCTAACATGTAATACAGTGCAGCAGAGAGCTTGAGAGATTTATGTTCTTCTCATTAAATAAACAGAGGGCCTCTTGAAACAACATCTGCAGGCAATCTTAACTAATCCTCCCAGCACACTTGCCATGCCAGCCGGGCCCCCGGGCCTTCTCTGTTCCCTTCGCTGCTGCACCAGGGGTCACGGCCCTCTGGTTCAACACATGGATGGAGGCCTGGTGGAAAAGCAGAGAGCTGATCACATGTCATGTTAGACGCCACAATAAAATTTCCATCTCGCTCTATGGAAAAAGATTAATCAAATCAGGTCATAAGTACCACATGAGTGGAAAGAGAAGTCTTGGAAAGAGCTGGAATATACATGTCACAAATTTAGCTTTATTAAAATCCATCAAGATGTTCTTCCCAAAGAAACTAAACGAATCAAATGAAAACTTAGAGCTCCTAATCTGCAAACCTTCTGCTGACTCAAAGAAACTCTGAGCTGTTTCGATGTTTTCCATGGAGATGTGAGACAGGGTGATTCTGGAAACTACGTTTGAAAAAATAAAATGACTTCTCCTCAGTTTTAAGATTCTGAGTTCATCGTTGCTTTCCCACACCAGAACAAGATAACAATAGCTTGCACTCTGACATACTAGTGAAGAGAAATGAAAAAACTTGTCAAGAGGAAACTTGAACAAAAAGCCCTCTGATTCTTCTGCCTCACAAAACCAAACACCAGCATCTGTTGCGGTGTTTCAGGAACAGATACTGTGGTTTTTGCATTTAAGACACAATTAACAGTGACATTAAGTTTGTGGGTTTTGCTCTAATAAACCATATGTGTTCCTTTAATGTTGAAAGACTTTTTTTACTGGCCTCTTTTGTTGCTCTACTTCTAGTCTTCTAATAACAAGACACAAATTTATCAAGTTAAAGACTCCAACAAAGTGTCTTTGTGACACCACCATCACTTTGTAAATCCAGAGATCTCAGTGTTGGTCTTCTGAATGGGTTTAAATATTCCAGACTTATGCCATGTAATAAAATCTTTCACCTCTACAAACCTCATTTCTGTGCTGTGCTCTGTTCCTTTCATATGAGCAGTTTTTCTATCATAATATGATCTCCGTCTTGGTGCACAGTTGAGAATCCCTAACGTTCTTTTTAGTGCATTTCCTGGTATTTCTGTGGCTTTGATGAATATTTGCATGCTGGGATGCTGGTAATAGGTCTCCAGATGGCTTTGAAGAAGCCTCAAGCTGCGTGTAACGACCTCAGCAACGTCCCAGAAGCCTTTGGTCAGCTGCTCAGAATATGCTCCAGCGTAGCCGTCCTGAGAGAAATGAAGCATCCTTGAGTGTCGTCTACACTCCAGCTGTGCAGATCTGAACATTGTGGAAGGGACTTTGTTGAACAGCTGGAGTAAGAATAGGAAGCCAGATTGTGTCTTGCGACAGGCACCAAAACATGTCATTTAAGTTTACTTCTACTGCTTGAGAGATTCATCTGTCAAAGCTAGGCTTCTTAAAATAAAGTTGAAAATGACACATGGACTAGTCTAAGCCACTTGCCAAAGAAGGAAATGTCCACAGAAAAACTCCATAGACCTTAAGAGTGAAAAGCAAGCTTAAGCCATATTTTGTCAGTTCCAGATAGTAGGTTTGGACTTGAAAAGTCAGCTACAACTTAGTAAAGGTAAGCGGTCTATGGAAAGGAATGGCTTCATGGGAATGGCTTCCAGGTCAGACTCCATAAAGGAAGCATATTGGTGATTAACTGGCAAAATGAACAGCAGGAATTAGGTCAACAGGAAGTAGAATTTTACACAGCTGAGGATGTTTCCTTGGATGTTTCTGTGGAGACTGAAACTTTAACTGTCCAAAAGCCATGGAAATTAAACAGTGGAGGCGAGGAAAACGTGAAGTTATTGGGGATTGTTTCACGCCCGGAACATTATGGAAGAGGACCTATGTACAATCGGAACAGTGGATGGTGAATAAATGATCATCTGTTATCCCTAGCTCTGGGGTTGGTAAACATTAGTGGTCAGAGTTGGAAAGGGCAATGGGGCAGAAAAAAATCCAAAATCTGCAAGGTGATAATCACGGCACAGGTACATCGGGCCATCTTTACCAATTTAGGAAATTTAGGAATAGGTGTCATACTAATACCTCCTTTTTTTTTATTTTTTAAAGCTCTTGGTGTCTTGGGAATTTCTCAAACTTGTCAGGAGCTTGAACAGAAAGTCGGCCGCCAGCAGATGGCATCGTTTCGTAAGAAGTCTAAATCCGGCAGGAGGAAGCTTCTCTTGCACTTTCTCTGCAATGAACTCAGACCTCACCGGAGCGCCACTCATTGCAGGCAGGTTACTGCGTTTTTGTTTTTTTGCGACAGGACGCTGAGTGAGATCTGCTTCTTCGAAACGCGATGATCATAAAGGTCAGGTCGATGCGGAGAGCAAAGGAGACAGTCAGACACGACAAAAGCGGCGTCGACGGGTAAATAGGAGGAAGTTCACACGTGGAAACGTAACTGACGCTGAGGTCCCCACGCGACACCTCCTCCCCCATAAAACTTTCACTTCAAATGAAAGAAGAGTTCCTCGTTCTGGGCAGCCCGTTTTTCTTTTTACCCACACTTTAAGAGTGACTCCACCATATGAATAAATTAACCAGAAAGGGGATTTCGTTCATAATCACATCCTGTAAAGATGTGGCGTGGCAGTAAAAAATATGAAAAATAATATAATACCAATCCAGCACTTTTGTTTTGCGTTGTTTAAGGGATAAATGCAATCTGAGGTCGAAAGTAAAGTGTGATATTTGACATTGCTATAAACTTAGTCCGGAACTTTAGTGGGAAATTAGCATAAATGCGACGGTTACTCATTTGCATCAGATCTGTCTCGGAGCGCTACAACCTCCTCCTCCTGACAACAAAGAAACGTGGAGCCAGGAGGCCTTTATTCTTAAATGAAAGGCAGAAACAAACGTGATGCAGAGAGAACAGATGAACGAATGCGCATCTACCGCTGTCTCGCAACAGGCTGCCAAGCACAGAACATGAAGCTCGCTTTGCTGTAGCACGGACACCCTGCAGTCTGTCCTTACCAGACAGGCACACGTGGGCACCTTTTAGGCGCGCTGGGTATTTGTATACACTCGGATGTTGATGTAAGTGGGGGGGAAGAGGGCGGTGAAAGTGTGCCGGGCCGGGCCAGTGTCGGGCGCAGCTGCTCTCGCTCTCAGCTAAACGCCTCACACGTGCGGAGAGGACTGTAGTGCGTATCTGACGCGATTGGAGACCCTCCGCGCACTTGTTGCCAGCTTTGGTGATGCCATGCCCAGGAACCACAGCGGAGACGAAGGCGGAGGCGGAGGTGGAGGCAGCGGGCTCTGGATGAGAGCATCACCCAGGCATCATAACGAGGGCTACGGCATAAAAGATGTGGAGTGCGGGCGAAAGATGATGATGAACAACGCGGGAGATGGGTTGCTGTCCCCTTCTGCCACCACCGCAGCCAGCGGCGGCACCAGCGCCGCTGGTGGTCGCGGCTCGGACGGCCTGGCAGGGAAGCAGGGAGCTCGACTCAGCCTCCTGGGAAAGCCGCTGGTGTACAGCGCCCAGAGCGGCCGAAGAAACGTGCGCTACCGGCGGCTTCAAAACTACCTATACAACGTCCTGGAGAGACCCAGAACCTGGGCGTTCATCTACCACGCTTTCGTGTAAGTTCATCTCGCCGCTTCCACGCGCAGACATCAGATTAGACGCGCTGAAGTTTACGCACCTGTTGAGCCGATCAGAAATAAAAACAGTAAAGGCCTCAAAGCGTACTGTAAGTTTCGTTTGGATGTGCGTTGATGGCCAGCAGGGGAGGAAACAGCGGAGTTAATTTAGCCCGCAAAATCCCACAGCTGGATGTTCATCAATAGAGGAGGAGAAGCGACAGTCACAGCCAGACGAAGGCATAGTAGAACTAAGCAGATGTTTAGGGGTAACCAAGTAGGAATCGCAAAATCTAATTGTATTTTAAGAGGTATACACCATTATTCTTATTTTAAATAATTGTCATTATGTTTCCAGATTGGAAAGGCTAAAATGACAAAGGTGAATGTTGATGTGATGTCATTGCATTATGAAAGTGCTTTGCTAAAAGTTCTGCATTTCTGTGGACTTTAGTGATGATGTTTCAAACAGACCTGGAGTCAACAGACACTGAAACATCCTTTAGCTCTGCAGATTTTTTTTTCTTTTGACTTTTCCAGTCACTGGCTGCTGTTGTTGCAAGATCATAACTGTTTCTCAGAGGAAGGAAGTTGAGACACATCAATTCTAGAGTACAACTTTCTTAACGTTTGTGTGGTTTTACTGGTGCATGGATTGTTAGTTTGTCCTCAAGAAGAAAACTGTCTTAATGATTCTCAAACAACTTTTTCTGATTGTCATCAGTGCTGCTGGCTGGATGGCACTCATGTTTTGTGTGAGTACTACAGGCTGTTGATCCTGGTACTAATATGTCAAATGTCCAAGAGATTTTAAATAAACGCACAGACATTGCAGAAGCTAGCAAACTGAAATGTGTTAAAAATGGAGTACATAAGTCAGGGTCATCATATGAGAAAAATTATGAGTAAATAAACATTTTTTTTTACTTGAAACCCGCAAGACATTATTTTTTATAAAAAACTTTTCTGACAAGTCATAATGTTTTTAGCAAGAAGAATGCATCTAATGTGTGTTTTTGCAATACTTGAGAAATGAGAAAGTGGAGTTTGAGTTGACAAGTTTCTAAAATTGAGCAACTCAAAATTTGTTGAATATGCTTGACAGAGTAAAAACAAAAAACAAAAAAAAGTAGACTCTAAAGATGTCTCAAAATGAATTATTTTATATCGCCTTTCCCACCTCCCAAAAAATCTGAGTAATATAAAAAATATCATTGGAGAAAAGCATGTTGGAGCCAATTAATTCAATAGAATCAATAGAATTGCACAAAACATTGAAAAAGTAGATTATTCATAATAGTTATCACGAAAAGCTAGTGATGATACTGCAATTTTGTTTTCTCTAAGTAACATCCAATTGCAAGTCCCAATTGCTTTACATTTTATCATTATAACACATGCCAGTGATGTTTTGGAAGCTGCACAATATAAGTTCCTACATGGGCAGCG
Source organism: Poeciliopsis gracilis (assembly GCA_911649635.1). NCBI lineage: Eukaryota > Metazoa > Chordata > Actinopteri > Cyprinodontiformes > Poeciliidae > Poeciliopsis > Poeciliopsis gracilis. The sequence goes on along the minus strand of CAJVRI010000370.1, from coordinate 5,112,090 downwards.
ATATCTTTTTGATGCTTATACAACAACAGCTTCAAATTTACAGGGAGAGGTTTGCTCAATTCTAAGCTAACATTTGTGTGTTTTCTCTCTGTTTTGATGTGGCTTGTTGATAATTTTGCTTGAAACATATTTCAGTGTGGCTCCAGGTAACAACTCACAGAAGAAAAACTGTTCTCCACCCGTTAACTTAGGACTGTGCTTTGAAAATCAGATTTATTATTTAGTGTTTCAGCTGCTTTCCCCAATTATACGCTTTGTGAATGCTGTGAACAGATCAGCTCAGAGGCGAGGCATTGATAGTTCAGTTTATTTAGATGATACAAAGATGATAAAGATAATTTTCAATACTCTGATGAGGATTCTTGTCTTGATTAGGACATTAAAACCATAATACCAAACCAATCATCATTTCACTTCATGGTTTTCTCTAAAGTCAGACGTGTCATTTCCAATTCTGACGATGTAAATTAGTTTTTACTATGGATTCAAAACATACAAGAGAAACATGTGCTTCAGATTCAGTCTGTATGTATGTATGTGAATGTATGTATATATTTCAAATATGTATAGATAATCAACTTGAAAATAACTACTGTTAATATTTCCTAAAATGTGGTGGCTTTGTTTAAAAATAAAAAACACCTACTTTTTCTCTGTTGGCTATTCTAGTTTATATTCAAATACTTCTATTTCAGTTGCTGACTTTGAACAGGTCTCATTCACTTGCACTTTTTGAATCACTGCATGTTTCAAGCCAAAGAGCATCATTGCTATATGTTTGCATAGTCAGGAATTTTAATTGGTCTAACATTGTTCTTCATGTGGCATCTGCGTCCCTTTTCAATATCGTCCTTCCCTGGAACTTCAACCAGAACTAAAGAACAAAAACAAAACTTGTGGTTCTGTTTCCTTTTTGTCCATTAAGCCATTGCTTCAAAAAGTTGCAATAAAAATGTAAATGACCAGATCTTTTGAAAATATTGACACACACTTACCCACAGGAATCTTTTTCAAGATTCCTTACAGACGTCTTTCCTGGAGAAAGACGTCTGTAAGCATTGGGAAAGTTCGACTGGATGGCTGTGAACTTGGTGAATGACCCTCTTTCATTCCTGCGGCCATGAGCTACAGCTGGAGATGAAGCTGAACTCTAACTCCCAGCCCATCTACTTGATTTGTCATGAGTGCATCTATGATTGAAAATGTTCTTGGAAGATGGACAATTCTTGCAGTTCAGCACCTTCACTGTCAGTGGATGTCGTTATTAAAAAGGGGATATCCACTATTAATTTTTTCTCCCATTGAAACAAAATGTAAAACAGTTTAACAGTGTAGCTGTAAAAATGGTTTTGCAATTTTCTCAACTGAAAATAATGCAGCTGTTGTTTCTCCTGGTCCATGTCTTCTGTTTAATTGAATATTAACATATTTTTCTAAAGATGCGCTTAAATTATTCACAGGGTTATTTTTATAATAACGACCGAAGTGAACAAAGTTGATAAAATAGTCATACGATTAACTGTTGAAAAATACACAGACACAATTATTTGCAAGAAGTCTGTTTGTGTTTTGGACAATGTTTTAAATAATTACTGTGTTGGTGAAGCACTTGATTAAAAATGCATAATTTTGCCTGATTGCGATTATAATACCAATGTGTTTAGAGGCCTCATTAAACTGTAGCACCTCAGGGAAGTGGCTGGGATTGTTCCATGAAAAATTTCATTCGTCAAAAAAAAAAAAAAAAAATAGAAGTGGACTTTTGTAAAAATGAAAATATCCTGTCAGATGGGATGTTGCTCATGCATTTAAAAAAGTATACATTTCAAAACGTTATGCATAGTAAAGGCTTTCACAAACAATCTGGGTGCCCGGAGAGATAATTTTTAAAAATATTCAGCAATTAAGAGGGGTGACACCTGTGATGCTTTTAACACCAGGATCATAGAAAGGGACAACCGACGTTAGAACCACCTTTAGGTTCCCTTCACTCAGTAACACGTTCAGAAAGGAAGATTGTTGTTACATAGTTGACAGACATTGTGCCTTGCCTGATTGGAAAAAGGCAGATTTGAAAGATTGAAGTTTTTGATCGGCTCTTCTATGGTGAAATTTGCTTAAAGTGAAAATAACTCGATCTTGGTTGCTTCATGTCAGCTGATAACTTTGTACACTTCTAGATATTTTTTGTTCAAAGGCAAGTGAAATAAAAACATGAATTTGCCACAGTAGTAATGGAGGAAGTTTTCAGTTTGTAGTTCAGCTACAGAAAACTAGAAAACCATTTCTCACATACAGGCAGATTTTTTTAAATACTGTAGTACTTTCTTTTAAGAATAAATTACTCTGAAAAATTTTCATCTTAGAGTCAGACCAAACTGTGATTACTCTTTACTGTTAAGCTATTTTCTTTGCATCGTATTTTGACTGATGGAAATCAACCCACATTATTGGATGGTTTCTTATCTTGCTACTTTCGAAAAGTAGCTAATAATAATGGGCCTCCTTATCTTATTGTGCATGTACTTTAGGAAACAGAAGGTCATGGACTACAAATTGAAAGTTTCTGTCTCCTTCCTCCGTGCTCAAAAGAGTTATAGCATCTTTTAAAAGCAAAGTGCTTTCACATCCACATTTCACAGTAATGAAGTTATTTTGTGTGATACATTTCAACTACTTTGTTATTTACTTCACTTATGTACAGAAGCTTGTGCATGTTTAGCTGATTTTTATGTGGAAAAAAAAAATAAGATACTGCTTTACGAACAGTTCATATAAATTTAACTATGAATGTGTCAGATTTTAATTGGCTACTCCGTCATGATTCAAACAATATGGTAGCTTGTATAAACTGTTTAACAGCTCAGAAAGTGTTTTACTGAATGGAAAATGGCATTAACAGGGTGTCTGATCATGCTTTCTGGCTCCACTGTGGCTTTTTTTGTCTCTACTCTCCTCTCTGTCTGTTCTCATCGACTTTCAGTCGAGGTTTCAAAAAGCTTTGTGGGCTGGTATCCATTAAAGTAACATGCATGTGATTTCCTGCAAATTTCCAGAGGATCATTGCCTTGTGACAAGATAATAGCCTCACTTCACCTGTCAAGTGTTTTGCTGCATATGTTCTGGACATGAATTTAATTATTTAGTTCACAGAAGCAAGATGATTTTTTTTTTCTTTTGTGAATGGTATGAATTATTTTTTTTCCAGTTCATAAAGGGGTAGATTTAAAGATTTAAAATGATATTGTACAACCCAATACAAACAATTAGAAAAATATCAGCTCTAAACAGTTATCAGCAGGTCAGGAACTGGAGAATCTTTTTTTGGCTGTTCAATAAATGCACTAAGATGAAGAACCTCAATAATTTGTGGTCTCTTAAAACATCAACCCTGGACATTTTCCTTTGTGCTCCTTCTTGAATTTGATTAAAATCAGATGACGGTTTGGGTTTTACTTGTCAGTTTTGATTTTTCAATTTACGGCATGTAATTTCAAAGGCGAAACAAAAAACCGTAAATAGGCTCTTTGATAGAAATAGTGGTTTTGAATCCAGGAAAATGAAGGAATTATCCACATTTCTTAGAGATTCACTGATCGATCGTTTAGAGATCATAAATGGTAGTAGGGAGGTCGAATAATAAATGGCTTGTACTTTGATCCACTCTGTCCACTCTTTCCACTCTGTCTGATTTTTCTATTTCTGCCAATGAACGTGCAACAATTTCATTTTTTTTTAAGTTTTACTGTCTTAAAAAAACTAATCAAAATTACAATCTGCATCATTAAACATCAAAGACAACTGGAAATCAGTATTGGCCTGGAAAAGCTGTCTGATAAATGGGGAATATCTTGATATGCCCTCATTTTCTGTTGGTTTTTAAACTACTTCATTTTTCAAATAGTCTGCAGCACATTTTTGCTTTTATGCATTACACTCCTTTGAAGAAGGTATCCAACTTGGCAAGTCAGATGCTTAAGGAAAAGTGGAAAATTTATCTTTAGTGATTGACGCATCTCTACTGTAAAGTAATTTTTTGTCTTTAAGTTGGGCTCTGGAAAAAAAAGCATATTTGCTCTAAAGGTTTGGTCGTAAAAATACCTTACGTCATGTAACAAAAACATTTCAGTTTCCTTTTTTGGAAAATGCTCCTTTGAAAAGTCATAGGAGTCTCACTACTCTTTTTTTGTCTTTATCTCTGCCGTCAGATCTATCGTGTCAGGAACAGGTCAAGGAAGTAAAGAGGCTCACGAGTTTCTCCCACTGTGCCCCGCTGTTCTATTATCTCGTGTTTGACATGCTGACACAGTGCATTCTCATTAGTTCTGATGCCTGGAACAATATTGTACCCTCAACTCTGTACGTCTTGAAATTTGTGGCTTTGGAAAAATAGAATCACACAAAACTGTGTAATCAGAGATGGATTTGCTTCACAGACAACACCAGGGAGGCTTTTATACCCACCTGACTGATGGGAGCTACTGTGCTCATACTTTGTTCACATGGATCCCACGGTTGCTCAGACACTGAGACTCCTGCAAACTGCTCATTTTTTAGCATTTCCCTTTCGTGTGACAGCAACAGCACTGAACCGATCTTTGTGCTGCGCTGAGTTGTGCCTGGGGTCCCAGGCTGCCCTCCTTCCTGCTCGAGCACACGCATAGACAGTGCTGCCATTCAGCTCCCCTCAGAATTAACAAGCTCTTAGCCTTGCAAATGTGTCCACAGGCAGGAATACTTTAGGGTAGAGGTTGGAGGGGGGTAAAGTTTTCGTCCACCTCAGGTTTCTGGTGTGGGAGTGGGGTTCTCAGAGCTGTGACATGAACTCGCTGCTCTGACTTGTTACACGTTGGCTGTTTGCTGGAAATATGTGGATTTACAGACTGCAGTAATGGATCCTGGCTCATCCAGAAAGCCCTATTTGATGGCTGTTGTTGGCCATGTGGAGCAAACAGACATAATAAAATGTTTTGCAGACATCTGAATGACTAATCACAAGCTGCTATCAATCCTGCTGCTGTTATTTATTACATTTTAGCTCTTGTCACATCCCAGCTATTGTAAATCCATATCTGTTTTCCATAAAGGCTTTTGCAGATTTTTTGCTGTTTGCCGAGAGATAATAAGTCTTTCTTTTTGGATAGATATTTTCATTTCCAAGGTTTTACTCATGAGGACATGTTAAAAAATATATCCTCAGTGAAAATTAAACAATGTAGAAAGTCATAAATCATATTTTAAACACAAATTGAAGACTATTCTCTCAAAGAAGTCTAGTTTCTTATCACTATCCTAAAACTTCTATATTAGGCCAATTGGCCTCTCTTTGTGTGTAATGGCCTATCCTGTTCTGTATGTAGCGTTTTCTCATTAAATTTACCTGCTGCCCTACATGGATGGATAGATGGATAGATGGATTGATGGATGGATGGATGGATGGATGGATGGATGGATGGATGGATGGATGGATGGATATGAGCTGCTCCAAGTATAGGACAGTGTGAAAAAAGTAACCTATAGTTTCCTTGTCCATTGGGATCATTGTCCTGTTGCGATGATCTCAAATTCGGCTTCGAATCACATTTGATTTGAGAAAACTTTGATGAAAATAGTCCAAGACCTACTTCCTAAAGAACAGCGTCCAATCACCAGCCCTTCACTGCCATTTTTGATAAAATTAGATGTTTTTGCTGATGTAGTCATCGTGCTGCTCATTATAGTCAAGCATCTTGTCTCACCATTCCCAAAATAATGCATGGTGGTGGGAGCATTATGCTGTGGTAAAGCGTTCCCTCATTAGGGACATCAGACTTTCATGCTTTTCTGATTTGCATTTTCAAGAAAAATTGAAAACCTTGCGAGTTTGTGTTCACTTTGGAATTACGAGGAGCTGCTTTGTGTTGGTTTATCCCCCAAAATGCCAATGCAATACATTGAAATAAGACGTCGTAAACAAAAGTTGTGAAAGGTTTACGAGTACTTTCATAAGGCACTGTAAATCCGAGATCAGTGGGAACAAGATCTTTAATTAATTTTATGTTGACAAATAAAAGTCAAATCAAATGTTTTACTTACTTTTTTTCACAATCACTATGTCTGTAAAAACAGGTTTTACGTTTTTAGATGTGTGTCAATCTTTTAAAGCTTTCCACTGCCTGTTTGCATCTTGTCTGCTTTCAGCCTTTCAACTTGTGACTGATTTGAAAGAAGCTTCACATAAACATCAGTATGGAGGGGCATAAATGCAAGCCAGTGTTGAACAAGCATTTAGTTTGATCGGAAGGACGGTAAAAAGCATTGTCTTTAAGCACATGGTTACCACTAAATGTTGAGTCAATGCAAAAGTGATGAGCAGAGTATGGCGGAGTAGATTAGCTTCTGACAAGACATCTGATTCATTTGTGAAGGACTGCTGAGCTTTTTCTCAGCCTGGTCGTGTACTCATTTCATTTCAAATCTGTGCCCAGTGTAGTGTTTTTAACAACTGCCTCTGTAACCTAATAAAACCTCCTAGATTCTTTCAGTCATGCCGAATGCCAGCTCATCTTGGGAACAGACTGTTGCTCAAGTGCTGTTCTTCAGACACACAGAGATGATCAACCGCGGTTTGTACGTCTATTCTCGTCTCCGTGTTCAGTTTTGACACTTCAATGTCAGGTGATTATGCGTTCACATACCTCACTCTATCACAAACATCTGCAGTTGGTAGAACTGTTGCATTTCAGGAGGACGGTTCTGGGTTCGAATCCCAGGCTTGGATCTTTCTGGACAGTTTGTATGTACTCACCATGCATATGTGGGTAGTCCGGCTTCTATCCATAGGCAAAAAGACAAAACAAACAAAAAACAGAAAAACATAGCTGTTAGGTTGATTAGTTTCTCCAAATTGCCCATAGGTATGAGTTTGCCCATGGATGCTTGTTTGTCCTGTGTGTCTCTGAGTTGATACAGCCTGAACTGGCGACTTGTCCAGGCTGAATCCCAGCTCTCTCTCAATGACCGCTGCAGATAAGCACCAGCCTGCCACTGACCCTGCATGGAGAAGTGGGTGTAGGTAATGGATGGATAGATAATTATAGATCAATTTAAGACAGCTAGGATTAAATCACCTGGCCAAATATACTACTGGTATCCAAATTGTGAATAGATGGCAAAATTAAATTCAGTGTCCTATCGACGATTGTATCTAAGCAGTCTTTGGGAATTGCAGGATAACAAACACTAATGTTTGTTATGATTGTGATTCAACACAGTATCCAGCACTAGTTCTCACAACTGCAATTATGAAGGGAAGTGTTCATGTCCCTAATAGTCTTAGAAGCACATTTTGAAATACAGCCTTGCTGTCCTTTTTTTTGAGTATGTTGAAATGGATAAAGGAAACATATGTGTACATATGTTTGAGAAATTTAAGGAGTGAAAACTGCAATTATACAAGTCCAAACCCATCTTAAACTAAAACTTGACATTGACAATATATTTAAAATCAAATAGTTAATGTTGGAGAAAAAAAATGCAAAGCAAAAAGAAAGCCGTTAAATATTAAATTACACAAAAATATTAATTACTTATGATCTTAAATAATCTTTTGTTTGCTTGGGCACATTTTATGTTATTTTGTATAACATTAGTGTATTAATGTTTTTAATTGCGGTTTGTTTTCAGTTTCTGTGCTTTTATATTTTAATAAACAACACAGTCAAATAAGAACACTTATTTATTTTTACACAAAAATAATTTTTTCATATTATGGCCATGCAATTTATTTTTACATTTTTACTCGGAGTCAAAATGAATCACCTGTGGAAGTTGTGCTGATGCATAGAGTATGTAAATTATTGTGGCTGTCTGAGAAGCAGTCATCGCTGATGGGGGCGAGTGGCTGTAGGTTTCGTGTTTCAGACTTGAGTTTGTTTTGGGGGCGTTTCCCTTTGTGTGTTATCAGAGATGGCTCGTCTGCAAACACAAGGCCAAGGCCGTGGTGCAGCGAACGAATTGTACACATGAATTGTGGATGTTGTGCTTCAGCCTGCACCTGTTTGCTTCTTCTGAAACTCTTAGTTTGCTCCGTTGCCTCCTGCAATTTGCAGCTGTGGAAGTGTTGGATAGTTAGGCATTTATGTCAATACAATAATTTTTTGAAGATTTGGCGATAGGAAATCAATAACTATGCAATACCCAAGACGATGTATGCTATTCTAAAAGAGGGGAAAAAGCACTGAAGAAAAATTCTGTCTAATGGAATCAGCCTTTACCTTTACAGCATTACTCTTACCACAGTACTTTTTGCATTTGGAAGCAGTGAGAAGGAATAAGTTTAAAGTTAGCTTTTTTTATTAAAGTCAGAGGAAGAACAGAAATATGACAAATAATAAACAGCAAGAAAACAATAGGCCTTCGCAGCGCTTAGCTGCTCGGGCCTAAATATTTAAAACATCCATGCATCCATAGAATAGACATGATCTATGGATGCATGGCAGTTGTTCATGCAAGCTACTACATCAGAGAGCTAGACTTCAGCCAGTGTTGGACCTTTTGCTCATTCACCATTTCCCACATTTGTTGCTTTGGTTGTTATAAACCTGCATTTTTTTTTTTGTTTGAAAATGAGTCAGGATGTGTTTTGCAATACCTGTCAAGGGGATTTTTCATAAAATTGATGACAAAGTCAATAAACAGACAGCTGATGTCAGTAGATAGCAGGAAGGATAACCCATGTTTCTGAAAAATTAGGTCTTATCCTTTTGAGCTTTCAACTTCTGATGTGGAACATGCTGCATTTAAAAATATTGACATTAAAATATTCAAATATTTGGGCCAAGGGTTGTCAATGTATGTTTCAGCTCATCAAACATTCTATTTTCAAAAGCAATTATCCACATTTGCTTTTAACCCAACTCAGTTTCTCAGGCTAAGTTTCTGCAAGAGTTACAGAATACAGAAGTGATCTAATTATATCTGACAACATGAAACAAGTTAAAAGATTCCAAAGATATGATGATACCACATCATATTGTTTGCTAACGGCATTAAAAAACCTGTGAGAAACAAAATCATTGACATCTACCAGTCTGGAAAGGATTGTAAAAGCATTTCTAAGGCTCTGGAATGCCAGGGAACCACTGAACACAAATGGAGAAAACACAAATCACTAGAGAACATTGCTAAGAGCGGCTGTCCTACCAAAATTGCTCCAAGAGGGCATTGACAATTCATAAAAAGCATCAATGCACTGACACATGTCTGACCTCATGAAAAAACATCAGATCATTAGGTTTGGATTTCCACCACTCCTCTCCTTGCTTGTTGCCGCTTGTGTATCTTTCTGGTCTCTGTTTTCATCACAGGTTGCCGGAGCCACTCATCGCTTAAGTGTAACACAGTACAGAATGAGTCATCTTTATTGTCAATTGCCCACCTCTTCTTTTTCATCTCCTCAGACCTCTAACCTTTCTTACTTCTCCTGCGGCTCACCTCTTGTCCTTATATTTACTTCAAAACCACAAGTGATTTAATTTTATTTTGCTTTCCAGGGAAAATTTTATGCTGCAGCCCTGCAAAGTCTTTACATCAGAATGATTGTTTGGGTGTTAAACCAACATCTCCTTGGAGCATTCATCGCCTCTCACCTCTTTACCTTAATTTCTCTGTCTCTCCTGAGAGTGCTATTTGTATCTCTGTCATCACAGTGTTGCTGCTAGTGCTCTGCAGTGCAAATAAAGAGCTTGAGTACAGCACTGTCCTCTCGTTTAGCTCAGTTCTTTGGCAGTGTTAGTCAGTCCTGGTCTGAGTGTTAATCACAAGTGCGCTGACAGATGCTTGCCGTTGGGGGGAAGGGTTTGATAAAGAGGAGGAGGTGTTGACTAATTTTATGGTCAGAGTTTAGTGGTTTGTCAGAAGTTGAGTACAATGTTGGCAGATTGTGTTTTGAAGACGATTGCTCACCTGCTGAGGTGCTTCATACGGAGAAAGACATTTTTTTATGTTATCTATGTAAATAACACAAACAACCTCTTAGTGTGTACCAAAATGAAGGGGGGATTTTTGTGTTTCCATAGAAACAAGATGTTGCCTTCTGGAGCTTAAGCTGCTTTTTATTTTTGTTTGTTTTCTTTTTTTGGGGGGAGGATTCGGGTAGAGCGTGGTGCACAGAAATAAGTGAGAATGAAGGTGGATTCCAACTGAGTTCTTCCAAATTCTGACACTGGTCTTTGTTTGACTCAGATCAGAATGCACCAGAAATATTAATGCGCAATTACAGTTCCTACAAATCATCACCTTGTTTTTATAAAGCCTCAACACACGCTTATCTGACATCAGCGCTGACGTCAAAATGACCCAAAAAAAACGGAGCTGCCTCTGGAAAAGCACACGGTTAAATATAGCGACTACATGTGCTGTTGTAATGTGATGTGGAAAAGGATTCAGGACTGCAGCAGTCACAATATATATGTAGGATGATGGTGGTGGGGGGTGGCCCAGTGCAAGGACAGTGGAGTTAGTTCCACCTACTATGTAGCCAACCAGGCAGAGAGATCATGCATGCTGAAAACTGGTCCTGTAGTCGGGGGGCGAACAGCAGCAACATCAGGCTGTGCTGCCGGCTCCGACTTTGGCATGAGTCTGGTGTTACTGCATCACATTGGGTGGCAGGCCAGAGGTCCTCTGACCTTCCTGTCTTACCCGCAAGGCGAAGCATAACAGCTGGGTAGCCTTGCTGTGTGTTACCTCCCCCAGCAGATAGCATAGTCTGTTGGAAGGGCTGAAAGAGCAAACTGTAGATAGAGATGACAGTGTGAGTAAAAACAGACGAACAGGAAGCAGATGGGTTTTTTTTGTTCTTCCTGTCTTGTCTTGCTTTCATTACTTCCTTAATGCTCCTGCTCTACTGTAATTTGTTGAAGAATCTTTAACTTCAGCGATGTTGATGTCACATGTCTGAATACTCCGGTTGGTTTTGTCTTGACTCCTCCCCTCACTTCCCCATTTTGCACTATGCATAAGTAAAACACTCCAAGACCATATTGACTGCAGATGAATTCCACATTTAATTCATACCGTCACTGCTGAAATTGTATGGTAACTTTTAAAAAAATAAAATTCAGAGGTAAATATGAGGTTCACCTTGTGTACACACAGCTCTCTATATTTTTTAAAGCCTCTGGTAAGAATTTGTTAAAAATCTTAAAAATAAATTAATCTTTTGTTGCATAATGTCACATAAAAGAGTTGCTGTTGAGCGTGTCCAGCTTGGCTGTGGCTTCGTCAAAGGCTGATTTGGTGGTAACTTTGTGTTTATCTAAGTTAGTATTATTGCGTGCCTGGGAGGAAGACATTATTTGTTGATTCTGTCAGCACAGCAGGGTAACTGGAAGCTACTTCCTTCTTTTCCTCCGTCAAAATAAGAGTTTCCAATGTTGACACCAGGTGTCAGACCTAAAGCATTCACCTTCACAGTAATAGCATTAACGTCTTTCTCCAGAAGAAGCTGTATGGTGACAGGCTTCGCTTAGACAAGAAATAATGTGGCGTTTTAATATTGTGAGATCTCGTTACATCCCTAGTAGACACATAAGCCTGAGGAGGCAAAATGGCAGAAGAAGTTAAATTTTCGGTCAGCCTGCATTATTTGCAGAGTTATAACCCTGTCCTTTAGTGTTTTCAGTCCTCTTGATATCTGAAGACTTCTTTTATTTTTTACTTTTTTTCACACAGCCACAATCCAAACAATGTCTTCCCTAATTTGTCTTCTGAAATTTGGGACTTGGGCTAAGGTGAAAGTGCTGAGGTATGAATGAAGGCAGGGGTGCTTTTACCCATTTTACTGCTCTGTTAGCACTTTCTTGTAGCTGACTTGTCAGATCATATTAGTGGCACGTTGGCTCCCGAGGTCACCCCAGGCAGAGTCCAGTGTCATCTAGATAGAGTGCTATATGATTGTGTGTGTGTGAAATGGAAGTTGGCTGAAGGAGGAGGAAATTATACACATGCAGCTGACATGAAGAGGTCTTCTTGTGCCTCTCATTTAGATTTTTTCAAGGCTTCTGGCAGTGTGTGCGCAGCATTTATTCCTGCAGGTTTGTTATGTCAGCTTTTCATATTGCAACTGCACCGACCGGCAGACAGAAATGCCTTTTTGAAACATAATTAGCAAAGAGTATGTATATCAGCATCTTGTAGAGGCCTAACATTAGACATATTGACACACATTACAGTGGATTCTACTCTGAAGAGATATTCTAGAAACTGTGGATGAAGTTGCATAAGCTCTGACATGTTTCATGCAATAGTTTATTACAACATGGCAAGGATAAAGAGCTGCAAAGTAACCAAATTTATTACAGGAGCATCAGAAAAACCAAAACATGTCACTGAGGACATTGTTGGCAAGATAATGAGGCTTATTATCCCACACACAGGCAAACTTCAATGGAATACAAGAGACTTAATGTTAAGGGACAGTAATGGATTTGAAAATTGTTCTTTTTAGATAGCTAAGAAAGAAAATAAGCAGATTTTATGGCTGAGGGCCAAAAATAAGACTAGAACCATCAGGGAGTGCATTGCCTGCCAGAAGATAGGCTATTTCATGTGCAATTGGCTTTGCTGCTGTAAAAGGGAAAAATACTTTATCCTTGTATTTCTTAAAACAGGTGTGTAGGAGAAGGACAAGATGGTCTTGCCAAAGAAAAGAAAAAAATAACTCCTGCACAATGTTGCGTTAAAAATGTATTAAAAGGAAAAGTTTTGGTAATTGAACGGTTACCTGGGGAAATTGCTATTTCATTATTTTAATTATGTGGAGTATAAATATGGAGTATGTTGAAGAAATAAAGATTCAAATTTGGTTGAACTTTCACCATGTTTCATAAATGTGAGTTTAGTTGTTTTTGATTTGCTAACTTGTTGTTTTGATTTCTTTCACATATATTTCTGCAACCGCCGGATAGAATCTATTTTATTTTTCAACGAGCCAACAAATAAACGAGTAAAATTGTTTATTTGTTCTTTTATGCTGAAACGTATCTGCTCATTTTCTGTTATCTTTCTATCCTGTGCCATAACTAAGAGGGGGCTGGTGTCTGTCTGAGAAGTAGCACTGACCAAAATCACCAAAATCTGATGCAGAATTTGGTGATTCTATGTTTTTACGTAGTGCAGAAATTTGAATTACCCAGAAAAAATGTAGCCCAAGCACATGCCAGTTCTGAATAGAAAGGGAACCTTATCTTTGGTCTGACTGAACTCATTAAACTGATTTCAAAGTTTTTGTGAATGATACGCACTTTCATGTTTATCTGCCACATGAGTAAAGTGAAGTTATTCTCATCTCTCTATGGATGCCATTTCATTTCTATTATATGTGTGCTTCTGCATTGATCAGCCCAATAGAAGCTGGAGATGAGGAGATGTGATTATCTCAAGTGGCTAAAACAAGTTTCCATTTACCTGCCAAGATTAGGCCATATTTAAAAGGTAGGAATTGAATCACTCCAAGTGAAAATGTGGGATGAAACATAATCTCACCTCATGAATTGTGGTTTTCTGACACAGCTGTTATTTCGTTTTCAATCCAGGTCTTAAAATGATGATTGGAGTGTGAGTTTGCAAGTGTTCATCATTGTAGCGTAATGTTTAAACTAGACATAGGCAATGTTAACAAAGGCAATGTTAAGTCTTGTCAGCTTTGAATCATCCAGTTGTCTTAGTAGCAAAGCATGCGTGAGAAAGTTTGTATCTGAAGTCTGAAACAAATGTCACTTACAGTCTCAATATAAGCCTGTTAAATTGTCTCTGAGCTGTCGCCTATCACTTTTGGTGGCCAAGTCACATCTGGCAGTTGCTTCAGAAAGCAGGAGCCTTTGAGTGTTCGTCTTTAAAAAAAAAAAAAACATCCGGAGACTGCTGAACGATCAGCTAATGCTCCTGGTGGAGGCCAGGGTTTTGGGAACCAAGCTGAGGAGAAACACTCAACAGCTGCTTGTTGGAGTGACTCGAGTGACTGCACCCCAGTCTCTTGTGTTCATGTTACCCAGGCTGGCTTTTAATAGCTGAGGGTGACTGCAGAGAAAGGATTAGAACAAGGTACAGTAGCCTGATCACATGTCAGAAATGAAGGTGATGTGAAAGGTCTGTTGACAGAAGACTTGTGACTTTATATTTTGCAGCAATCTGAGAGGCTTTTGCTAAAGCTCTTTTCCTTTTACGTCTTTCTAAAATGGATTTTCTTAAAGCTGTTCCTTTTGCAATAATTGTTCCCTAATGAAGCACTTTATCTCCATGTTTGAATGTCCGTCATCCTGGCTCGTCACAGCAATTAAGTCACGCTCCTGCACCGCTGGCGCTCAAGTCTAGGCGTAGCGGCTGGTTTTTGGAAAAATATTTGTCAAAGTAATTTATATTTGAGTCTGGCTGCGGTGCTGGGGATTGTGAAGTAGAATTATTGCTCTTGGCAGTTTGTGAGGACATGGAAAACCAGCCGTCGTTTTTGGTTTTATAGGAGGATTAAATACATTTTAATGAGAGATTTTATTCATAACTTATATTTAGATCTACTTCTCAAACTATGTGAGCTGCAAAGTTATTCACTGCAGCTTCTATGTGCTGCTTGCAGGAAATTGAACTTAAGTATGAAAGCAGTTGTTGAACACATGACACTAACTAGTTTCTTGTCTTTATAGAGTAACGCATTTTGTACATTTTCCTAAACCACCATCATGATTATAATTTAATAAAAACTTCCTTTTAACTAAACTTTGTTATTCATTTTTAGATGAATATGCCTAATTAATCTAATTCTAGATTAGCTGTAACATCATTTTAAAATTACTTTTTTTATCTTTACAATTACTCATAACAAGCGACGTGATTATTAATGTTAAAAAAGCAAATTGTTGCTTTCTTGTTTATTACACAGTAAAGCTTTCCAATATTTTTTTTACTGTGTATTCAGACTCATGCTTTGCTCTCCATGAGTTGAAGAACAAAATTATTTTTAACAGAAGCCACTTCTAAACATATGAGTCTGAGCAGCATAGGCAATAAATTAACACACCTCCTCTCTTTCGATGCACCTGGTTGAATGGTAATGCATGGCAAGCAGCTTTGTCTTGAACCATCTGCTGCTTCGTCCTAAAAGCCACTTGATCCTTGATCACCTAACTGCTTTAACCACCAAATTGTGCAACTTCCTTCTTGGACTTCTCGCAGTGACCTTTCCTTTAAGACCTAACATGAACATGCATGGGAAACTAAGAGCAAAGGTCAGACTCTCGGCTGTTGTATGAGGAAGAGGTGCAGAAATCCGATCAATACATAGTTAAATAAGTAGACACCTGGTCTCCAAAAAAGCTTCCAGGGAATCGGAAGGATTTTACTGGCTCTCCCAAGAGAAAAGACAAAGGGGAAGCTTTCATTTTAGCAACATAACAGTTAAGGAAATAGAATAAGAGTCTATTTCTATCAGTCAAGCAGAAGAAGGGCACAGTGGTTGATTTTTAGACCTTTTCTGAGGTCTATATATATATATGTTTAAGAAACCCCTTGATATAGGACCACCTGCTACTGTTACTGGGGCTAAAACCTCAAGACACTTTTGAGGTTGAAAGTAGAAAGGAGTCGAACTGTGAGACCACAGGTTAAACTGATAAAGTTAGCTAATTTGGTGTAACAAAATTTTATACTCCTACGCTCCCTCCTTTTAAGAACCAGAGGTTTGCATTAAACTGGATCAGACATGTTAGCAGGAGTCATTACATCTGCACCAATCAGCAACAGAGAGAAAACTTTTAGAGACTTGTAAACACAGTGTGAAGTTGCGTGCTCATTGCCTTCTCTCTAATTAACCAAGGAGACAGTGGTCTAGTTAAAAACAACCCCAGGGTTGTCATATAGCCTGTGTTCCTCTTTCAACAGTCGTGTTACTCGTCTCATTGCGTTTCTCTCTGTGACTCAGATTCTACGCACAAGCGATCAAATCCATACGGATGAATTAAACAGGAATCTAACTAGTAATCAGACATGCCGTTTGAAGGTATTGGCATTGAAGCAGCCTGTACTGCTTTTGTTATTTCTTTGGTTATCTAAATAGTATAAAATGTTCCTAAATTGTGCAGCAGAGTCTTATTTTACTTATGAACAGAACTGGGAAGAAAAAACAGGGCCTGCATCTAAAAAACAAAATGTGTGGTTTGTTTTGATTAGCAGCTTTGCTACAGCTTGTTAACCGTGACAGAATATGGCATGTTAAATATGGCTGTTAGAATTGATTGGGAGAATATTTCATTAGCTCAATCCAGGTTAAGAGCAGCATATTGTTTGTGTCTTCTCGTAGCATGCTTCTTGACTTTACAATATTATTTGTACCCAAAAAGTTGAATATTCAAATATACTTATTTACGGCATCATTTACAAACGAACCCGTTCACATTCTATCAAAAATGGCATAAAGTAGAGTATTGAGTATCGATATATAGTTTAAAATTTGTATCACCTGTTCCCCAGTCTCACGCACATCAGTAAAGATTCACCAGGTTTCAGAATAGTAGGAGAACTACCAGATAAAAATAGCTTTGCACCAAATTAAAGTTTCAGTTTAAATCTACATGTTTCACTTCTTTCTTCTCTTGTGCTAGAACCCAGGAGGTCATGCTTTGAAATGTATTCTAACTGCTGCAAATCTAGGCCGACCTCAGCATGTTCACACAATTAACTGTATCACAGAAATAGTGTTTTGTGTCCTGTGTGTCTCTTTGTTGCTCTTTGATAGTCTGTTGACTTGTCCAGCGTGAATCCCACCCTCTGACTGCTTGACACGTGCCCTGTAAGGGTTAAGTGGATATAGAAAGTGGATGGAACTTTCTATATCCAGTCTTTCTTTCAAAGACTAAAAAGGATGAGAACCCCCATCACAAACAAAAGATTTCTAGCCAGTTTACAATCTATATAATCTGTAAATTGACTGACTTTAGTCAATTTCTGTTTCTATTTACCCTCCATAGAAAACAACATTCAAAGTATTTGTTTGTCTTGGCTTATTACAAATTAAAACGCCAGAATGGAGTTTTCAAATGCCCACAAACCTTAATTTTTCATAAAACATGCCAAGTGGTCTGGTCAGACTAGAATTCAATGTTTTGGTTGTTTCCTTATTTTGAGTGAAAAGATTGAAACATGTAAGCCTAGGAATTTCAAATGAGAATTAGGTGGTAGCAGTATTATGTTTGGTGCAGGAGGAACTGATGTCATTCAGAAATATATGGTATCATGAGGAGAAGAACAATAAAAACACATTCCAAGGAAACATTTGGAGGAAATTGGAGACATTAAATGAACAATGTGCCTAAACAATTTACGAGATTAGTTTCAAAAGGGCTTAAGGACAACAAAGTCACTGTTTTAGACACCATCATGTAACTCGCACTTTATTTAAAATAAAAAGGTTGTAAGCTTTGAAACAGATTGAGCTAAAGTAGTTCTCTCAAGAGGAATAGACCAATGAAATTTGGAAAAAAAATCTTTAAGTAAAATCTTTTCTTTTGTGGCATTTTACATTAGCAATAATTTTGATCATTCTTAATGACCTGACCAGAAATAAGTAACTCTTATTTAATGTCATTCTGTAAGGAGCAAATGTTTTATTAATACATTATGTGTAACTTTCTGCTTCTGACTGCAAATGAGAGATTGGAAAAATATTTCAGGGGCAAAAGGTTTAATTAAAAACAAACCAACAAAAAAAAAGAACAACTTACAAAGCGGTTCCCTTTGCAAGTGGAATCCAGAGTCTTCTGCAATTTGAATGTGACCGGCAGCTGCCTGTGCTGCGGCGAGGCCACTCATCCTTCATTGCTTCTCCCACACATTCACTGTCACGCTTTAAATTTGAACCCATCAGCTGTTTCTCACCCTGGTCCAAACTAATACACACATGCACACACGCACACAAACAATCTAACTACATACAGAAAACAGTGAACTCTCTTGCCCAGCAGGCAGACAAACATGTGTGAGCCTTCACACACACTTAAAGCCCACACAGCCAATCCATATGCAGATCCATCCATCTGTTCATAATCTACACAAGCTTCGACATACATGTTCAAACGTTGTCTTTACTCGAGCATTCTTCCTGTGCATAGTCACTGGTCATAGAGCCCATGCTCCATGACTGAGAGGGGCTTTATCAGGCCTTTCAGATTATTGTTCAGATGGGAAACAGGAAAGCAAAGAGGAGTATAAATATCTACATGATCGATTGACAACCTCCTCTTGGGATCAGACATGACAATTTTAGAGTTTAGGATGGTAGAAAACAGCACAGCAGCAAATTAGTGTTTTTCACCTCCAAGTGGAACCATTTGTGTCTTTTTATTTGCACAATGTTGAAGCTAAAGTATTACATTACAGCAAAAGCAAACAACTGCCTCTTCACCTGGCATTTGATTCCATATCATGCATGGCAAATAATAGCATCATTTTATTCCATCAGACAAGTCTCATATCACTACTCACTCAAATTCTTTATTAAAACTTTTTTTGTACTTGAACTTCTAAATTTTCACTGCTTTACTCTCAACATGTGTATTTCTTGGATTTTCGAGAAAGTTATGTAAATTTAGAGCTAATGTATTCAATTCAGTTAAATTTTATTTGCATTTCACATTCAACCAACAAAGCAGTTCAAAGTACTTTACATTTTAAAAACATCATACAGTCACCGATTATGAAGCATGCAATAAACATTACATTGTTTCAAATGCCATCATCAGAATAATCAAATCAGATCATAAAACTCTGTCAGTCAATAACTGTGAAATGAGCAATAAACATTATGCATGCAAAATGGATATAAATGCACATATGATGAAAAAAACATAATTGATCTGGTGTCAACAGATCAATTTGTTGACAACATATTGATCTGTCGAATACTGGAATAATATAGTACCTGAATGCCATGACAACAAAAGCATTTTATTTCCAAAGGGGAGGTAAGATAAAAAATAAAACAAAACATGATTGCCAAAGATGCCTAGGTTCAAATAAAAACACTAAGAGACATCTGGGAATATCTGCCAATTTAAGAAAATCACTTAAATGTCAAAGGCAGTAAAACATTTTTTAAATAAATAAAAAAAGCATCTCAACACAGCTCTACACAAAAGCCTATTTTGCATCAAATTGGTCTTTTTGCTGATTTTTGTTCCCTCTGTATGCTAAATGTTTTAGCCATCAGTACCTTGACGTCATCTGACCAAGGCATTTTTCCAACCTCTCAAATCTTGCTACGCTTTCGTTTAATGAAAGTTTTCAGGGGAAAAAAACGCAAATTCGGTGAAATCCAATGGCAGCTTGTAGATGTTTTTCAGTCAGTGACTCATCAAATCTATCAGCCAAAAGTAATACAAGCAACAAATTAAACCAGGCAATAGTTTAAAGTCTAATGAGGTAACGAGGCTTCTATGAAATTACGAAACATTCTAACCATAAACAATCTACCTTGTTGTAATGTCTGTAATTTGACATTTTTGTCTGTTGGTGATGTGAAAAGGACACCTGATTGGAGCACCTCCGTAGCAGGTGTTGTTGACCATTTAATTTTAACACCGGTAGTCCCAGCTGAGCCCTCTTTCTCTTTCGTCCTTGCCAGCTGTTCACCTCACACTCTTAAAATAGCTGAAATAACATATTTTCCTGTAACACCTTCAATAGTATACTCTGATTGTAGTTTTGTACAAGACGGAAAAAAAAAAAGGAACAAGTATTTTCACAAGCCTGGTCTGTTTGGCATTGATCACAAACAGCTCAATGTATTTAAAACAGATGATGTGTCACAACATGTTTTGTACAAAAGTGTTGATGTCATTTGCTTCCTCTGCCCGCATGTGAGCACACTCATACACACACACACACACACACACACACACACACACATGCACCCGCGCATACACCCCCGCACATACACACACACACACACATGCACCCGCGCACAAACTCACGCACATGCACGCACACGCACCCTGAACTTTTTTGTTCTTGAGGGCTCTCAATGTTTAAAACTCTTACAATTTTAATAGTTGTCAGTTGTCCTTTCATTACAGATACTCCAGGTTCTCTGTGGACTGGAGTTGTATTTGGCCTCAAATTAGAGGTGATATTACAGCCCCAGCCTCCAAACTCTTTGTACTGCTTCTCAGATTTTGGATTTAAAATGTAATTGCATTTTTCACACATTTTCAAACCAAATGAAGGTTTCTTATCAAAAATCCAAATCTAGGATTTAATCACAGAAGTCACCTCAGGCAAAGTCTTTGTGTTGCAGACTTTGTGCCGTAGCCTGAAGGCTTCACGCAGTGAGAGAAAGAGACCGAGTGGGCATTCATCCTCTCAACATCTACAGCCTTAATTAGAAGCCTAATTACACAGGGAAATGGGATGCCATGGGAGAGGAGAGGGAGGGATGGAGGAGGCAAAGAGAGGAAAGATGTCGAGGAGGTGGAGGCGAGGCGGCGATGTTGGTGGGGTTTCGTGTTTCAGATCAGCAGCGGCTCTTAAAAATAACCCCCAGCCTTCCACCACATTCACACAAACACACAGCTTGTCCTCTTCTCCATCTGACCTGCCAGTGGACCCAAACACAACAGCTGCACAGGCGGCTGTAGCAGGGCTCCCACGCCTGGATCAGGCCCCCTTATCAGGGCCTTGTTCTCCTCCAACATGTCTTCCTTATGTTTAGGAGTATGCACTGTAGAAATCATTTCAGAACTTTTTGCACCTGTGATGTCTTCTGTTAAATTTTGTGGAAGGCTGGGGGTTATCGCCTTACTAATTACTGATTGTTTTGATGTTAATCATGAAACACATGGAACACTGTGTGCAAAGCAAACTTGATTCTCTTATTATTCTGGTGATAAGTTATAATAATGACAGAAAATAAACCAAATCAAACAAATCTTAGGTTTTATGAGAAAATTATCCATAATTTTGGTAAATCAACCCAAACTTTCACTATGCCTTTCAAACAAACAGCTGAAACGTGTGCTTTGGAATGAGACACCTGAGTCAAATCCCCGTTTTGAAACTTGTCAGCTACAGCTTTGCATAATTTCTTTGCATTCCTCCTTGCAAGATAACGTGATCTCACAGAGCCTGGATGGGTAGCATCTATCTACTGCTTTCAAATCTTGACCCAAATTTTCATTGTTGTTCTTCTGCTGGAAGTTCTTGCTGCAGGTGGTCAATCTTGGTCAGAAAAGAAGCAGCTCCACAATGTAATGTTGCATTCATTATGTATTGCAAAATGACATCTCTGTAAGATATTTGGAAGAGGTCTTTCATTAACTTCCATTAAACTCTTGTTTTGGTTTAGTTTGTTTGTATGTTTTGCCTCAAATTTTCCAAACCCATTCTGCAGCTGAGTTTTGTGGGAACATTAATGAACAACATGCATGAAATGTGGATCAATGGATATTGGTCACATACTACACGGATGCAGAAGCAGCATCCATCAGTGTTGAGTCTGGTTTCAAACATTGTTTCTTAGGCAGAAGAAAATCTGAATGATCAAAGTTGAAATCAGCAGGACCAACTTCAGAAAAACCATGAAATCTCTCTGTTGCCTTCCCAGCACTTCTTACCTTGCCTTTTATATTTATTGGAACTCATTTTAAGAAAAGAAAAAGTATGCCTGTACATCTCACCTCTACTGCTTTGTTTTCATATTTGACATACTTTAAACCATTTCTTACCTATGAATACCAGCCATGAATAATCATTTTGCAAAAAAGCTTTCATATGAAATAGAGATTTTTCCTTTGATAAAGTTTGAAAGTAGGTGGTTTGACTGAATTATCTGGTAAATTAAAAGTTAATCTTAAATACTTGGTCAAGTTGTTGCATCTTTAAAAAAGTCTTAGAACTCCTGCATGTCTTATAGTTTTTTTCCTTAAAAACTATAAGACATGTAGACTGTAACGTAGTCTTAAAGACTACGTTATAGTTTTTTTTTTACAGACTATAAAGTAATCGCTAAAATACTTTAAGAGCTGCTAAAGCTTTATTTTATCCGCCAGCGTTCAACTGTGCACATCTCTCTCTTGCAACACTGGACCCAATCTTATCACCATTCCTTTTAAACCTGTCACTACAGCAGGCTTGAATTTCTCTCCTCCCTCAGTCACATTCCCTTTCACTCTTGTTTCACTTAGACAGCTAAGCTATTTTCCCAGCGTAGTCATGTCTTAATTATGAAGCTAGTCGTTAATGGAAGCCTTGGGCCTTGAAAGACTGATATGTCATCATAGAAACCATATGAGGGTCACCACGAGTCAGTGTTAATGTGGTGTCGGTGTTGGCTCCCAGCATGTGGGTCTGATCTTGATTTCAGTGTCTTTTAGAAGCTGTGAACATGCTGATCTGTCCTCCACGGAAGCAGTGAGATTGCATATGCAAGTCTTGCAAGAGTGAGGCAAGATGGAGCAACTGTGAAGACTGGTAATTACCGCTGAAAAATTGTTATGTTGCACAAACAAGAGATGCTGCAAATGTGAATGAAATAAGACGATTTAAAGCGGGCAAGGAATTTAATACCATTAACAAGTAAAACTATGGATCCAGTGACTGGAGAGTTATTTTAAAGGGCTAAACCATGTTAAGATCCCTGACTGCTGTAATTTAGTGACTAAAAACATAGTTCAAAGCCGTGCTACTCAATGCCATTGATTGCATAGGCTAAAAAAGGACGTCAGGATTTGTGCAAAGAGGGATGGCCAAGTAACTATCAGCTAGTTGACCACTCTAAATATTATTGTTCATTATCCTGCAGAACTATTTATAGTGCTTAAGTCTTTACCATTCCATATTTTCAAGAAATTTGTAAAAGATGTTGGAAAACATGAACCATTTTCCTCCTGCTTCCACATTATTGTTGGTTTAACACATTGCTCCCTTGCCCATTGACTGTTCTCCATGGCTCTACTCAGCTTCTCCTCCGCTGGAGGTTCAGAGTGGAGTAGTAAAACTGGATGTGGACACAAGATTGTCATGCACATATCCATGCAAATAGTCCAGTTCTCCTGAGCTTTTTTGTCTTTTTGTCCATATCGGTGCAAGTGTTTTTAGCGTCTCAGTCCCCCTTCTCTTCTTGGTAGTTGGTACTTTTCAGAGAGACTCTAGATCAAAATGGAAGGTGTCAGTGAAGATGATGGCTAAAGCAAAATAAATACATCGTGTACACCACTCAGTGTACAGGAGGATTGCTTAAGTGTTGCCTCTGCAGCCATTTAGTCTGCCTGATTGGACCCGAGAGAGGAGGGCTATTGAGTGTGAGATTAAAGGCTGCAGTTTGTCACACTTTAGAAATGGTAAAATATACTTTTTAAGCTGCCTGTGGCACTATCAGACCTCAGGCTATTTTGGGTTTACATTACATCTACATCCTTATTATATGCAATTAATAAGGATGTATTATTTACATTCATATTTAAATAATACAACCTTATTATATTATCATATTTGTTGATAGGTTATGTTTAAATTTCATTACAGAAATTAAACTTGAACATCGGAAGCAAAATAATGATAAAAAAACAATGATATATTTAAGTACACAAAACTTATTATACACTGTTTAGTTCAAGAAAGACCGTAAATGTATTGTTGGACTGTGCCGATTTCAGTGGAAGAGGCAGTTCTTTGTTGAGTAAAAATATTGTTTTCAAATAAAAATGTTATAGGGATTTAGCACATTAAGTTGTTTCATAATTTATTTGCACACAGTATAAGTGGATGTGTCAACAAGGGTCAATGGAATCCAGTGATAAGTGGTGTGGTCATTTATTTTTATAAATATGAATTGTCAGAACAAAAAACAGCTAAAATTATTCCCTGTGCAGTTATGAAATCTAAAATGCAAATAAGCCTATCTGCATTTTGGCAGTTCAATTACTGAGTTTTGAAGTGCCTGAGGTGCATTGACCAATTCACAATAATTCAAAGGATTCATGGAGATTTTCTATTGGCTATTTGGTTCTTGACACCGTAGAATCCAGTTCATGAAGGCACATACAGATTTCCTCTTTCTTCAATAAATTGAAGGAAGTTAAAAAATTTGATAGAAAACGTGACAGTGGAAGACAACAGCAAAAATATGAAATCAACTCTTACTTTCTGTCGTTTAAACAGGATAAGAGACAAGCAGCAAACTGAATCAGGTGAAAGTCAGTAGAAATGCCAACAGTTAATTAACTTTTTTTGGCTTTTAAGAAAAGTTAGTTAAGAGGAATAACGTAAAATCATTTGTTTGTTTAATAGCGGTTCATGGTAATTATGCTATTGCAGTTTATTTGCAGCTGAAATTTGATATTGTGATATTGAAGAAGCAGAGTATGTACTTTGTTTGTTTTTTTTTTGTTTTATTTTTCAAACATTGTTTTGAGGGGAAAATGGGAAAATATGTAAACCTGAAAGACAAGGGATTCTGAAACATGAAATCATGTGGTGCAAGAGCTGCTGATTTTACCAATTGTCCTGTGGAAAAAAATAATTTTTTCCCAACCAAATTTTTTGTTCAGGAGACATTGCACTGTTATTCTCAGAAATGTCACATTGAAATTACTAGAAGTACTAGTACTAGCATTGCAAAAGTAATTATAATTTATATTCCTGAGCCTTTTGTTGCTTAAAATGTATAAGTTGGAACCCACAAGGTAATTCCAAATCTACTCTAAATCAAAGTATGTGATTGTAACACATTCTCTGCTGTATGTCCCTATTACTGCTGATTGAATATGTGTGGACAAAACGTAATGGTTAATAAAGCACTGAGTGTGTTCTGTGTGTCGAGATGTCCTTATAAAGTGTCCTGACTGGTACAGCGCTGCCTTGTGGGGCCAAACTAATTGGAGCGCAGTTCAACAAACTGAAACACAGAGCGGAGGAGTGGGGCTCGGAATGGGAGGGAGGGTTTAGACATGGAACCTGGAAGGGCAAATGGATCACATCCCTATAGCAGAGAAGTAGAGGGTTTCACAAAACAAAGTGTGCATGGCCTCCAGGCAGAGAAGATAAAGAGGCGCGGGTGAGTGTAGGAAAGTATAAATGGGAATTCAGCGGTCAGCTTTGTTTGCTAATCCCAGTGCAGCTGAAGAACTAAAGGCAGAAAGTGATCATGTTTCACAGAACAGTGAGCGGAAATGCAAAATGCAAAAGCTTTTTGCATTTTGCCGACCTTCCAGAGCCCAAACTATCCTCACCCATCCTCATTCCCTGCATGGACAGGCTTTGGAGCTCAGATTTTAATACATTGCCAGCCTTTATTTAACACATCATTTTGACTATTTGTAACAGCCAACCCACATAGATAAACCCTATTAACCTTTAAACAGGGTTGCTGAGCTTCTGTGTACACCATCAGCATTGCTGCTGTAAATCCATGCTCACAGCCAAGCAGCTTGTCAAGGCCGAACTGTTGTCTTCCTAAACAGATTTGAGTGATGGGTGTTTAAATTATTAACTGATACAATGATAAAGCATGGAGCTCAGGATTGTGTTGGCTACTTCATTCATAAATAAGGCTATAGACGGTCCACTATAAGTGTCTCTGCTGTGCATAATAACTGCATGATGTTCAGTAGGATGAGAAAAAGATTCCTGCCCACAGCTTACTGAAAGTAGCATGAAAATTTCAGGTTAGATTTATTGTTAATAAGAAATCCTTGCTGAGAGCAGGCTTACTAAGAAATTATTTGTGACCACTGGCTTCAGTTTCTCCAGAATGGACAACTCATTGCTCTCAGAGGATTTTATTTGCTCATTACTAACATAGCATTACGCTATCAAAAGATCTACGTGTGACAGCAGCTGTTACACACATCTTATCAAGCACTGAGTGTAGAAACACAAAATGGCTCTAGAGTCCCTTTTTGACTTCAGAGGTTTTAAATATATATATATATATATATATATATAACACTTTCAACAAGTTTCCCACAGGAAGATAACTTCTTTAAAGTTTTCTCATGAAACTTCTCTGGGATGTTGAGGATTCAAATCAGAATGAGTTTGTATAAGTCAACAGTATAAGTCCCGTTGACCTAATTTTGTTTTGCTCCAAAACAGAAATGTGTACCATAAAACTAGCCACCATAAAACTAAAACAATGTTAGCTAAAAAACAGGTCGATGATTCTGGCATACTTTTTGACTCTGCATCTTAAGCCATTTCAGTGTGTCTCAAAAGTGAGCATGCAACCAGAAAGAACTTTTCTGATAGTGTAAAACCCCGAGGAAGTCTGGCAAATTTTAAGGTACTTTTAGGCTGACTTTTATTTTGATATGTGTGTTGGCGTAGCTAAAAAGAACTCTTGCATAGGTCTAACTTCCAGAAATACAGCACATTTTGTGAACTCTGGTCACATGCTTGTGGTGTGTTCCTGCTATAGTGATGAGAAACAGAACTATGAATTATAAATGTTGCTTGTGATCCCAAAGTTGTCAGACAAACAGACAACTTTGGGATAGATTTGCAACGATAAGCATACATACTTAAAAATCCGGAAAAGCATAACACTTTAAAGCACATAGAAATATATACATAAATAAAAATATTTGGGAAGAAAGCATAACATGCATCTGCTAGGGAAAAATGGCACATTGACCAGGTCTGACAGACAAAAATTCAGTGAAGCAGCCTTATAAAAAGTGCTTCTCAGGGAAGCAAAGGTTTCTCTGTGTTGTTCGAACACACAGCACCTTTGATTTGAGATCACACGTGAATGTTCACCCTGCACTGACCGCCAGAGAGGACCTTCTGATCACAGCAGCCTGCAGTTTCTCAGGAATATTTCTCTGCTGATTGTACAGCTAATTGGGAGAGACAAAAAGGCTCACTTTCCAGTGCTTTCTTTCTTTGATGTAACAAACAGGGCTGAGTGCTGACTCTGTATGATGTGCATTGTTTTAAAAGTGGCCATAAAAATCAGAGATAAGAGTGTCCAAGTTAGCAAGTTTTATATAAATTAGTTCAGCAGCTTAGAAATCTCATAACCAGAATACAGAGAAGCACTAAAAGGCAAAAACCTCTTGAGGATTTTTCTGCTGTGTCCTTGGGAGTCTTGAATGGCGCTAATAAATAAAATGTTTTTTTGTTTTGCAAGCAAGGCCTAAATCTGTTGAGCCTTATTTAATGGATTTAATTATTTAGCATTTTCACTGAGTCAAGAGTAGTTAGGGGCTTTAAATAGTATTTAAGTTCCTCTATTAATTTCGCATGGCAAATGCAATAAAGCCAATCCGTCCATCCGCCCGTCCGTCCGTCTGTCCGTCCATTTTCTAACTCCCTTGCCAAATTGAAATCAAAATTTCTAATATGGAGGGTGAAAGTCTGCAGTGGTGTCTGGAGTGTATGGGTGGAGAATGTATGTTGAAGCATTGGAATGTGTAATAAAAATAAACTAGAAAGCAAAGGCAGCAGCATATCTGTGGAGGAGAGAGGAGACAAGTTAGTATGGAGTAAGGGCTTAAATAACTTAAGGCTTTAGCAGGTGACCAGGTGTCCCAAGTCAGTAATCAGTTTTGCTCTATGGGTTTTGCTCTCCAGACTAACCACAAGAATCCCGCAGGGGCTGTGACACATACAGGGTAGAAGCATAATTTGCCAGAAATGTAAACAGCTCCTTCTGTCTTGCTGTCGACCTTTTGGCTGCTTCCCTGGCCCGGTCTATTGATGGCATAATATTTCACAAAAAGACGACTGTGTCTAAACCAGTATTCAGTGTCAGAGTAAACTTGACTGCTAAGGACTGTTTCATTTATTTTGAAAATAATTATCTGTCCTGCCTCTTTCTCAGACTCCTAACGAGACAGTATAGTCTCGTTAGGAGTCATTGTACTACACTCAATCATGAGTGCCTACCTCCCACGCATTGAGGACTTATAGGTAGACAGGTGACATCATTGCTCCTCAAGAGTTTTTTGTATAGCAACAGCATTTTGTGATGTGAGCATCTCTCAAGCGTTGCTTCATTTCAGACGGCAAGGTTCAGAGCGCTGCATCTCTTCATTTCGATGCTGGAGAATTTACCTCGTCTCTCATGAGCTGAAACCATTCTCTTCTTGTGTTATTTTGCTTTTTAAAAATTCTCCTCCTGGCTTTTTTGTTGTTGGTATTCCCTAAGCTTCTATTTCTGATGTAAATATAAAAAGTGCTTCTTTTCATCGTCTCCTAGTCTCTCTTGCTCTCGGTCAGAGTGTAGGAGTGCTGCGCAACTGGTAATAAATGCAAGAGCTTCTACTTTGGCCAGAGTGCGGTGAGTCATTGAAGTGTTGTGAGTTAGATGGAAGTTTATGATGGCTCTGCAGAGCTCCATGAGCTGTGATGTCTCACAGGGATGTTAGGTGGGAGGAGAAACTACTTTGATGCAAATGTACAGTTGCTAAATATCCAGAGAGATACATATGCATGCAGAAAGGTGACACATAGCATGAAGAAATAATGGATTTTCAGCTGGCCTGACATACTAAACCACAGCATGTGTTTATGGTGTCTGAAAACATACACTGAGTTTGCTGGTGTTGACGAATGTGTCAAAGTTTTCACACGACAAAACTTAAATGTCATGACATTTCCAGCCATTCTTCTCTTTCTGCCGCATGCTTGGATATAACTTTTTACAGTTCATGTGACTGCAAAGCCTTCACCCACAAACCCAACTTGAGTCAAAATCAAAATGTGTCAAGTGCATGAGCTAATGTGAGCTGCCGGTTTATGTGTCATGGTGGAGAAAGATGCCTGAAAACTGACTGAATAATAATCTCTCACTTTTAAAATCCCATAATTACAAAGAAAAGTACAAATACAGGTGCTGCCACACTGATCTTTGGGATAATTGAATCTGCAATATAATTTAAAATAATCAGACTAAGTGAAATAATGGGTTCATCTTAACAATATGAGATGATATTTTAGCAATATTTATTTGAGGAGAAAAATCTAGTTTTGTTATCATAGAGTTTCTTTATAGATCCCACTCTGTGTGTAAAACAAACAACCTGTAATTGATATAGAATATAGCATTATTACGTATTCCTGAAAAAAATTGAAACTACTTGATGGATGTGCAGGAGACTTCACTTCTTCTGCTACACACAGAAAAATTTGACCAATGGTTACTTAAAAAAATTGAGGCAACAAAGTGACACGTAATATAATTGAATAGAATTTAAGTTCTACAATTTTGATTAAAAAGTATTGAATATGTTAACTTAACTTAACTTAAAAAAATTAAGTACATCTTAATAAAAGCAACAGCTGAAATGTGTTTGATTTATTAATATCAATGCAAATGATCATTTATATTGCCCAAAAATATTAAGTAAATCCAAGACAATTTCACAAGAAAAACTAATTTTTATTTACCAAATATCTGAGCAAAAATGATTTAGATTTATTAAATATCTGGGGGAAATTTAATCATATTTACTAATAATCTAGGTGAAATTAACTTATATTTATTAATTAAATGGGTGAAATTGATTTAAATTTACTAAACATCACCATAAAAATTATGTGGATTAAGTAAATACAAATAGTATCAACTCATATTGTAGCACATTATTGGTTAATTCAACACATTAAAACTGTTGTTCTTATTAATCTGTAGCTAAAATAATTGATCAATTTTAAGTTTTTATTTGTATCATAGCACTTTAAATCTATTCAATAATATTGAATGTCACTTTGTTGCCATAATTTTTCTGTGTCTAATTTACACAATATCCTGACCAAACTTGAGTGGCATCAAAAAACAACAAATTACAATGCATAAAACTGCAGCAGCATTTATTTGTGCAATTTTATAAAACATGTTTATCCAGCACCAACTAGTGCAAAATAAAACAGAGAAGGGGCACTATATATCAGTATTAAGTCAAAAACATAATGCCACTCTGCTCAAAGTATAGTTAACATGATTTTTAGAACAATCACATCAACAACAATCAACGTGGACTCAGTTAAACTTGCTTCAACAATTTATTAATCACATAAGAGTTCACTTTATGTTTAAGGCATGCAGAGCACAAAACAAGTATGCACATAAAACTTATCTGGGGAAAACACATGACAAGATGTGAGAGTTGGGCGAGACCTTTGAGGCATAAAAACTTCCTATTTTTCTTTTGTATGTTTATGCTACATCTTGTCACTGTGTCGGGGCCCTTGGCTCCATTACACTTTCCTTTTAGAAATATAAGTTGAAAAACAGAACTGAAAAAATACATACTAAATAAAGTGCAAATGAAACACAACAAAGTTTTCCAGCCTGCAGATCATCACCCTTCAGTGGTGAAGCCTGCATGGGCTCTCCAAAAAGGCAATAGTGGATACTCTATGCTGTATAAGAGACAAGGGTTCATGTGACAGACCTGAACAGATCCAAAGCCATATAACAGGCACATATGAGAATAAGGGGGTCAGTCCTTAGAAAAGGTGGTTAACTGTAATGTACTGCAAGAAAAAATACACATGCAGAAATCCACTTAACTAAAAAATGACCCTAATTTTAACGAACTTCAGAGCATTTCACAAAGTTTTGCGTGACGGTTTTGACAGTGACTTGTCTATTCCCTTTTGTTTAGCAAGGGTCCGTTTTCTTAAGCCAGTAGTTTATTCCTGAGGCTGTTCACTTTTGGGGGAGAGCTTTGAACTATCCAGCCCGAGGAGAAGTTTCTGAAACACTTCAAACGTGTATCTGAGCTCCTTTGGATAGGCAAGATTCACAGCATACGCCAACCCAACAATCAGGGAGCAAGCCCTTGGAAAGGTACCCAGAGCAGTTAGAATTTTCACGCCGTCCACCACGATACCGATGTCTGGATCCTGTGACGTGTTAGCTTTGATGTTGTAGATCTTCAGGCTTTGAACAGCAAGGTCCTGTGACACACTGTCTTCATCAGCATCCTGTAATAGCAAGAACAATGTGCATATCAGACAGTGCAGCCAAAGGAGAAGGTTCCATTTCCCAAATTGCTTGCAACTGTTTGGACTAGCTCTTGCTTGTAATGCACTCTATTTATGTCAGTGTTTTAGACAAATCTGAGATAACACACAAAAAAAACGCACATAATTTAAAAAGGAAAAAAAAAATATAAATCAATCATAATAATATATTATATTACAATATAATCAATTATGCAATGAGGAGCTGAACAGTTACAAATATTTCTATATGAAGTTTCTGAAATTTAATCAATCAATTACACTATTATTTCTTCCTGGCACTGTCTTGATTAATATCTTATTCTGCGTAGCCTCAGTATTTCAGTAAAAATGTTTTTGTATTCACAAAGCAGCGTCTTGGCCATCGTTTCTTAGCTCACTTTTAGGGACAAATTGCCAAGACTTAAAAACAAAAAAAGTTATGGTTAGGTAAATCATGTTTAGGAAAAAAAATTACATAAATTACTGACAAGTTTTAAATTATGCCAGTTGGTGAAATCAAATTGAGATAGCATTCTGCACTAGCATTTAAAAATTCCTTAATGGAAAATAAGAATTTAAACACACTTAACAGAGGACAATGATATATCTTGCCAAGAACTACTGGGAGAAATACAGTTATGACTATTTTGTGATTTGACTTTCCAACAGAGATGAGAGAAATCACCTACTTTATATTTTAACATCTAATTCAACTTACATCGTACTCTTTTAAGAGTTGATCTGTAGATTCCCCAAGGTACATCATCAAACATCGAATGATAACATCTCTGGTCATGTTGATGTCAGGATTGCTTGGAGTCTGAAACGAAAAAAAAGAAACACCAGGTGCTTTATATTACTGTTAATATTGAGTTCCTGTGACGTCTTGGGGACCAGTGTAATAAAAACACTACTGAGACAAATTCTCATGCGATTATTTCATATTCCATTTATAAAGACAATCATAGTAAATTTAGTAAATTTAAGTAATGATATTCCAGAAGTTTAAACACAAAACTTTGAGAATAAAATATTAGCAACGATAATGCTCAATGAAGGATACCTTGAGTAGGATAGCCTGCAATCTCAACCCCATGCTTCCGCCCTTGGAGTGGAAGAGGTTCAGAAGTCGAGGAGTATATTCATCCAGTTTGGACATGAACTTTGATTCAAGATGCACCATTGTGATTCTGTGAAACTCATCCTGGATCTGAAAGACAAATCATGAAACCAGTTTTAAAGCATCAAATATTACCAATATACATACTGTTCTTACGACATATTTCAAAAGCAAGAAGATGGATCAAATTTGATCTATAAAAAAAGATGACTGTAACGTAACACATTTTGTTTTAAATAGCTAAATGCAGAACCACAAATGCAATCCTTCACATTGACTAGGAATATTTCTGATTAGCATGCACTTAGAACTCACGTGAGATGTCTCAAACAGAGCAGGCCATCTGGCTTTGATGTCCTCTATACTATAAATATTAAAATCAAAGATGCCCAAAACTGACTAAGGAAACATTTCTCTCACTCTCTCTGTGGCAGATCAGTCAGTACGAAGCTACATACTGATTTCAACCCAACATTCACAGACGCGTCTCAATGTAACTGTTTATCTGTCAGTGTGAGCTGCAGCCACAGTTTGAAAGCATAACGTTTTTCAGAGAAAACAGGAAAAAACGAGGAAGCCGTTTGTGCCATCTGAATGTAACTAACGTAACGTTAATGGAGAGCCTCAGTGAGAGCCGGTGAACTTGGCTTTAGCAAAACACCAGCCGTTGTGCTCAAAACACAACAACGGACGTTCGATGAAAATAACGCCAAATTAACAACAGCGCACTTTGTCTGAAAATGCGACTATGCAAAACGGCTGATTTTTCTTTCGAAATGTGTAACGTTATAAAAACTGATTAGAAATCTGCTTTTAACATGTTACTTGAGTAAAAATGTTACTTGAGTACATTTTAATTGTAAAAACTAAATGCAGTAACTTTAAACGAAACTCGTAAGTTGATTAGCTTCTCACCGTTGAAAACAACGTCTGTTCCTCCGTTATGGTGCCAAACATGCTAGCTAGCTTGTTACTGTAGGGAGGGGGAGCTCGGGCTGAGGCCAAAAAACTAAAATAAAAGAGTAGCTTGTACTCTACGGCCACTATATAACGGTATTACGTTAGTCACATTAAATTGTGACATTGAGACTACTTTTTCAATCATTGCAATGCATTTAGTCAAATCAAAGACGACGTAGACTGACGTCGAATCCTTCACACTATTACTTAATTGACTTGCTGTACAGTAAAGTTGGCATGTTTGCTAATTTGCAGTAACTTAAGACAATGTTTAACTGCTACAGAAACTTGAATTGTTTAACTAAGAACACTTTAAACATGTCTTACCTTTAAGCAAACGGTAGTCCACAAAATGCTGAGCAGACTCAACGTTCCTGTGATGAAAATGCCTTGGGCGGTAAAAATAACGGCCTCTTCTTATTCTTCTTTTTGTTTTATGGCGGTTGGCAAACAACTGTCAGGTGCATTACCGCGACCTTCTAAATAAATGAGTAAAATTTATCAATTTTCAGCACTTTTGACTTTACCAATGAAAATTAATAAATTCTACTTATAGTTTTTCTGCTGATTTTATTTAAATAAAAACAGAGTAAAATGCAATTAAAAAAATATTCAAATTTGGTTAATTCAGCTCAGTGAGATTCAAAACTGCACACAGTCTTTTTTATTATGTATAGTTTGCTCATATTTATTTAGTAATTATTACTTAACCCTGATCACACTTTTTTCAGTGTAGTGCCATTGTACAATTGTACATCTGTTAGCCGGCATGTTCACATCTATTAAATGCAAAAGTAAAGTTGCGTTTGGGCGTGTGTTCAGCAGCTGCTTATTTAGATTTAAAGGGACAAGAGGCTCTAAAACAGCGCTTTCTGAAAGGAGCTCAAAATAGGCAGAATTGATCAAGCGAAATGTCGTTATCTGATGATGATTTTGTGCAAAAATTATGAACATGTTTTGTGTAGCTCATGAACCTACCCTATTATAGCTCCTGTTCAGGGAGGCATAATAATTTAAACTAACTTGAATAATGAACTTTGAACTGGATATTCTGTTTGGTAACAAGGATCAGTTGGCATGTATGTGTGATTAAAGTGAATTTTTGTAAAGGGGTTTGAGATGGATGACATTTGTTGTGAATAATTGACTTGAATTCAATTAAAATATAGTTTTCTTTTCAACAGCAATGTTGTTTCATTTTCTATAAGAAACAAACTTTTCTGTTCAACTGGAACAAATTTAAATCTATCAGGGCTTTTAATATTTTTGGGTTTAGCTGTGAAAAAATAATCACCTTTTTGTTTAAACATCATTTCAGTGGAAACATTTAAAATTTCATAAAACTGTTCAAAGGTTAGCCTTTGTTAATAATCATAGTTTGTAAATATCTACTTAGTTTTGACTTATCAAACTGTTTGTTGCAGGTAAGAAATGAACTACTTTTAGGGCTTTAACAGAACCTCACTAAAAATGTTCTGTCTTATCTCTTTGATGTCAGAGTTTGGCAACAAGATAAGATTCCGCTGTGCACTTCCCACTGGCCTTATGAGACATTCAACAGTAAGCCAGTACATCTCATAATACTGCTGCCATACATTAGTGCTGCTGGAGTCTCCGACCCTAGACTGCTTAAAACCTTCACATCTGACGAAGCAAGAAGCTATGCTCTTATCAGCTGCCACATAAGCTCTCTCTATTTTTCCTTGCTTTTTCGTCACTTTTGAAATCAGAAAAAGTTCAGACCCCTGCTGCTCCATAAAGATTTGTTAGGCTGAGCAGAATTCACAAAGTCTTACTCAGCAGATCTATTGGTTTTTGCCAACAGCTTAAAACAGGCTGATTCATTTTTTACTCTTTCTCTCCCCGAGGCACCCTCCCAGGTGATTTTACTTTAATTTCAGACTTGGTATGTGAGTAAGTGACTCAGTCTGGCGTATAACGTGATTTCGAGCAGACTTTGGGGAGAATCCTGCATATGCTGGTGGCTTTCTAATAATCTCGCAAGCAGAAATTAAACATCTCTTTTCAATAATCACAGTCGAAGAGGCACATCTCATAAATATTTGTTAAACAAGTCATTGCAGAAGGATATAATTTTCTGCTCATGTAAGCTAGACAGAGTTCTTGCTCAGAGTAATTCATAAGCCCATATAAACACAATCTTAAAAGTTTATTTTCTTGTTGCAGCATTGGTATTTTCCCCACATGTACATCACTTATGGATTCACTACATTAAATAGAAAGTGGCTTGCATTTTGTTAGATCTCATTGTAGGAGCGTGAGGTTGATTCGTCCTCCACCTTCTGGTGTTACGATCTTTCTGACATGCTCAAAATGTTTCCCTACAATCAGCCTCCTTCAGCCACCTCTGTCATAATAACAATAATGTAGCTGTGCATTTCTAATTGTCATTGACACCATAATTATTTAAAATATCTGAAACACCAACTTTCTTCACTTGTTCCCACATTCAAAATGAATATTATCAGAACAGTGCTGGCCGTTTATTTTTATACTTCTTGTCTGAAGGCAGCTGTGAACACAACATGAGCAACAATAATACAGTCAAAGGCTGATAATGTTCAGGATAAAAATAGCAAGTCGGCTATGTCCGGACTGCTCACTGCACTAATAAGAGGCAGACAGCTGAACCACATTATAGAATGATTCTCCTGCTGCTCCTGCTCTCAGGTTTCTGGTCAAGACAGGAAGTGATAGAAATTTCTGACAACCATTTAGACCTTTTAATGCCAGAAATTCATATTTTGAATAGTTGTTTATTTAGTGTTCTGTTTAATTAGGCATGAAACATAACTTCATATCAAATACATTTGAAACCTGAGATAAACTGAATGTTTTGAAAAGATGAAATGTCTGTATCAACCCCAGAATAGTAGCAAATGAATTTATAAAGATGGTGATAGTTGCTGCTAAGTATGTGTAACTATCCACAATAAAAATAGTGTATGATAGTTAGTATGTGTAACTATCATACACTATATGACTAAATGAAGAGAAGTTATTAATCTAAGGGCAACATAAGAATCCAGATGAGATTTTGCAACTCACTGATTTTGAGCATCGTGTTGTGCAGGTTTAGTGCTGATTGAGTGAAAAAGATTTATATGAAAATATTGAGCAACATCTCAAGATAAATTGTCCAAATAAACAATAAATGTGTGTGTACTACCAAAATGCATATGTCAAGTCCTTCAAGAAGCCTTCATATGATTCCCACTGAATATTTGTGGAAAAATTTGAGAACGTGTATCCGACTCAGTGGCACCAGCTCTGTCAGGAGGAAAAGGACAAATGTTCAGCAGCAGACTTCCACCAGAAGCTTGTGGATATTTGACCTCAGTTATATCATTAATTGCCAACAATTATGAACATATACATAGATTTCTCAAAAGATCAAACTGTAGCAAATCTAAATAACTGTAGCAATCCTAACTAAACAAAATACAAAATATTTATTCACATTATGTGCCTGCAAACATCTGATTTTACATTTAGTGTGTAAATGCATGAATGCTCTCTAAAACGTTCATTAGTTGCTGAATTAGAAATCAACAGTAGATTTTGGTTTGCAGTCAGTCCAAGGTAGAGAGGCATCTTGTGTTTATAAGTCGTTCAGGTTGAGTAAAATGTATTGATGGGCCGTATTTATGGAGCTGTTTTGATGCTGAGTCTCTTTAGGAGCAGAGAACTGCATTAAAGTTTTGGCCTGCACCTCCTCCGCCTTCATGCTTCTCTGTCTCTATTATGCTGTGAGGCCCGGTAGTCACAGCCAGCTGTTCCACTTCAGAGACAATTAAAACAAGCTGTTCTCGGCTACCGCCGCTTCTGTTATTTTAGTACCAATAAAGCGCACGTACAAAACAACTCAGTGATCCACGTCCTGGACTGGCTAGTCTCTGTTATACTGTACCTGACCTTGAAATTAACCAGTGTGCACTTTTAACCCGAATCGAGCCAGTCAGCTTGTCCAGCTAAAGTCATTCTGCTTTGTCCACCCCTCCTCCTCCTTGTGTCGGGGTCTTTATTTCTACCATTCAGAAATATTTTCCATTCTCCGCCTCTGTGGCTTTGGCACAACTCACATGGTCCCACACCCAGAAAAGTGATCATGTGTGACATGAGCTGCAATAAATCACAAGTTGTTCAGTTGCAGCCTGATTTAAACGTCATTAGGTGCCTGTGGTCTGCTTTAGAGCGGGAGGTGATCTTTGGGACAAAACTCATTTTGGGATTGTTGATGTTACTCTGGAGGTCATAATTAGGAAAGGTCATGTCCTACAATTGGATTATTATTTTTAAACCTTTTATTTGATAAATTTCTTCTCATCAAGCTCTATACCATAACAGTGAAGTCAAAATAAACAATTGGTATGTCGGAAGAGCTGTGAAATTCTGTAATTCTCTATTTTTTGTCCCATTAGAGTTATCCAAACATAAACAATAACTTCATGAAGTAAGTGACAGTGGCGTAATTGAAATTATTCTGAAAATCCTCTTGTTAAACGTAAGCTTAAGCCCTCACTAGGATTTATCCATTCCAGCATTATTCTCAGTTCTCTGATTTGGTGACCGCAGAGGCAAAGTGAGTCCAGTGAATTCATTATATCGATCATAACAGCAACATAAAATTATCTTGACATGGTGGGTTTCGTAGCTTTTAGAAGATAACCCTAATGCTACAAAAGGATGGATGCCCTCGGCATCAGTAAGCAGCGGGGCTGTGGGTTTTAGAAAATGTCGAGTGGCTATCAATAGGAGCTGTCGTACCAAAAGGTTTCAAGAGCTCTCTGAGGATTAGATGTTTCCATGCTTAAATGTGTCTAAACTGATGGTCATTACCAAGCTTTGCTATGACTTGATGACAAGCTCTTGATGTAATCTAGAGCAGGGAGCAGCACTGGGAGCAGGAGAACATCTAATGGACCAGGGTTGAGCAGAACTTATTTATGGAAACTGGGTCCGCAAAGGGTTTTTAATGTTTACCTTTTAGTATTTTTTTTTTCTTTCATTGTGGTTGTATTTTTAATGAGTACTGTTTCCATTTTGCTATCCCCATGGAAGGTGCTGTATAAATATTTATTATTATTATTATTATTATTATTATTATTATTATTATTATTATTATCTATTCTATTCATTTTTTCTGTATCATCCTGTTGAACCAAACTTTGTCTTGTTTGCTTGTAAAGTAAGATTCTTTGGAGGAGGTGTGAATATGCAGCGAAACACATGTCTGTCCAATTTAAGTCAGACAACTGTGAGAAGTGGGCTGCATTGCAGGGCATTGTGGGCAAACAGACTCATCATGTAAGCATTATTACGTGAGTAAGAACGCTCACTCCACATATGGCCACAAAATGGCTTGTGGCCATATGTGGAGGGAGTCAGTGAAGCATTAACATAATAAAAACACCAACAATATGTAAAAATTCACGAGATGCTTAGAAGAAGTGAAAGTTTAGGAGAGGAACAGGGCAGGTTTTCGTGGAATGAAGAAGTTGATTCCAGTGCAGCTTAAGGCCAAGAAGGGAATAAATGATTCAAAAGTTACTGTTTGTAAAAACTGAATTCCAGCATAAATTCCAGAATTTGCAAAATTTGAATTTATGCTGTGAGGCCCGGTAGTCACAGCGTACTATGCTTGCTGTCCCCTTTCTGCTCCTGTAAACTGCTGTTGAGGTGGGATCACGTCGTTCTTTCCCTGTAAAAACCACAGAGAGCAAAAATGTTAGAGGTCAATGTTATAAGGTTTCTGTACTATAGGTGATACCCCCAGCTTTCATTCTGACAGACCTTATTTCAGAGCAAGCTGTTTATACCCAGGCAACATTAATGTTTTAGGACCGGCAGGAGGGTTAATATCCTAATTCTATTTCAGCCAAATTAAAGGGGTCTGCAAGTAGAAGTCAGAAAAAAGCGCAGTGTATTGAAGTGAAACCCTAACCAGTTTTCTGACCTGGCTTCAGTTCCTCTCTTCTTTCCAAAACCTAAAACATAATTATTAATAGATGCAGATGTTGGCTTAGATCAAATGGCAACTTTCACTTAGTTTCTTTCCATTATAAATCAGACTGTAAAATACATTTTATTACTTTTCCAGGCCCTGAATTGTTTTACCTTGTTGTCACTACATAAAGAAATAAAGAGCTGGAAAAGAGTTTTCATTTATTTCTTCTGCTTTTGTTGTTTGTTTTTTTTTTTTCTATTTTTGTTTTTTTTTGTTTTACCACACTTAAGTCAGATCATCAAAGAAATGTTAAAAGCAAGTAAAGGCAACTTGAGTGAACACAGAAAATAATTTAGGGAGAAGAAACAAACAAAGTGAAAAATAAATACTGCATTTAATCACACATTTTACTATTTGAGACAAAGCCACAACTGATTACCGTCAAAACCTGTAGAATCACCTAAATAGAACCTGTCTGAAATGATGAAGCAGACTAAAATATCTCAAAATTAGTCTAGAAAGAGCTACACAGCCATTTCTTTTGGACGACTCAAACCCACAGAGAACGACAACATAGAAAAACTATGAACCTTGCTTGGAGAGTCCAGCCAACCTAAATTGCTCCAAGAGCAGATGTAGGACTCATTCATGTGTTCACAACAATTAACACTCTACGGGCCTCACTTACCTAAATTAATGTCTGTTGTCATTACTCAACAATAAGAAAGAGACTAGAAAACAATGGAAGAATCCCACTGCTGACTGAAAGCAACACAAAGGCCTATTACATATTTAAAAACATAAAATGTATGAGAACTAGTGAGGAAAAATTAATAGACTAACAAACTTTTTTGGAAGGTGTGATTTCCACTATGTGATATAAAACTACCACGGGATTTTCACAAAGAAAAAATATATTGACAGTCAAACATGTTGGTTGTAATAAACAGTCTGGGGTTTTGGACATTTTGACAGAATCGTGAATTCTGCTCCCAAATGGAAAATCCAGAAAAGGATCTCCGTTATTCAGTTTGTGACCTTTAGCTTAAGCAAT
Source organism: Poeciliopsis gracilis (assembly GCA_911649635.1). Taxonomy (NCBI): domain Eukaryota; kingdom Metazoa; phylum Chordata; class Actinopteri; order Cyprinodontiformes; family Poeciliidae; genus Poeciliopsis; species Poeciliopsis gracilis. The sequence goes on along the minus strand of CAJVRI010000370.1, from coordinate 5,072,010 downwards.
CTTAAGTCATACAGCAGAAAAATGCTGAAAACACACAAGTAATTCTCTTGTAAACAAATGATGATTTTGGAGTGGCCTAGTCAAAGTTTGAACTTAAAGCCAACAGAGGTGCTGTGGTGGCCTTTTATAGGCTGATCATGGTCTAAGCGTTCCAAATCAACAATTAATAATTCAGCAAAAATTGTTGGTGGCTAAAATCCCCCCATAAAGATGTAAAAGCTTCACTGATGTTATTGCGGTCACTGACGGCAGGTGTTCCCATTCAAGGCAGCTTTTAGATTTAGTTGGCAATTACTTTCTCACCCAAGATGATTTCAAAATATTTTTTTCCCTCAATAAATCATAAGCTATAAACTTTATTTTGTCACATTATTTTTGTCTGGTTGCAAGTGGACAAATATTCAAAGTTTCACAAAATGACAGGTTACCATAAGACATCCACCTTTGTTTCCATTTAATCCCCCAAGCAAATTTGAAAACCTTCTAATAGAAACATGTTGTAGTGCGTCTTTGAAGTGTATCAAGGGGGAAATGAAAGCTCTGCTTTTATAGATACAAGTGCTGAAAAACTGCTGGAGAAACAGTTGGTTTTGATGGACGACAGACGGAAAGAGAAACTGAGCTGAGGAGAGTGAGAACCTGTAGTCAGGCAGATAAACATGCAGGCAGGCGACCAGACAGCAGAGTGGAAACGCACCGGTGGTCTCAGACAGTGCCGCCAAATGACCATGTAACTCAGACGGAAAATAAGGAGGGGGGGAGTAAGAGAAACATTGCTTTAAACTCTCAAACCCCCTCACATCCTCTTGGCTCCCGTTTCATCTTTTTCACCCCATGCTTTTTCTCGAATCTCCACTTATGATTTAGTCTCTGTTTTTACCACCCACGCATTGTTACGATGTCCACTGGCTCAGTCCTCAGCCATTCATCACTTGCTCTCATTTACCTTGCCCTGCTAAATGTTCAGACGAAGCACTGCTGAGTATTTTTCTGATGTTTCCCTCCCACCTGTCTGATACATGGGCCGAGCAGACTGACCCATTAGGAGGCCACTGAGACGTGCTAACGAGGTACACATAAGATGCAGAGTCGCAGTCACAGACTGTATTATTCTTATAGATGACGGCACCCGGTGAGGATAAAGGAGCAGTGCCGCACCAGGTTATTTCTGTCCTCTGTAATGCCTTCTCATTAGCAGCTCTAATAGTGCAGCTAATAGAATCTGGAGCTCAATGATAGACCCGATACGCAGCTTCTGTTTTGTCGTCATGACTCTAAATGTTCTTCCTGACTACCGGCGCGCCCCTATGCCCCTTCACCTTAATGGATGTGTGCTGAAAAACCACTGAGGTGTGACTTAAAAAGGCAATGGTTGAGCCCACAGATGCACTTGTGAGTTTCATGGGTTGTCTGTAGCGGTCGGCTGTGCACATTTGAAATAAAGACATCAGAGCTGACTGACATGAAATCACCCTTCCCGACTATAATTCTGAGCTCAACCAGAGCTGTTATTAGTGTTTGACTAACCACGGTATGCGCTCTAGTTCCACAGTAGTTTTGATACCACAGCTGAACACGTCAAGTGCTGGGTCTCGGAATTGCTGCCTTCCTGCCAGTGTGGCCGGCGTGATGGCACACTTGTTGAGGAGGAAAATGAAATGATGTTTGTGTGCCTGTGCGTTTTTGGAGTCAGTATCATAGATCCTGCTAAGTAGATGGCCTCACACACTCCCACACAGACACACCGATTTCCCGCCACACAGAGCGGTTTGGATGACATGCAACTCACGCCATAATTCCTCCGTTGTGGAAAAACAGAGTGCTGCTGCTGCTGGCAGACACCAGCTGGCTTGCTCTTTCTCTGACATGCCGGGATGGAAATTCTTCAACTTGCAGTCGACTGTGCACACTTTGTACTGAAGCTACCTTTTTACTGTCTCTGGAAATTATAAGTTTTTAACTTTTTGTCACTTTACAACCATAAACGTTGATGGTTTTATTTTTGGATTTTCTGTGACTGACCAAAGCAAAGTAGTGCACAAAGATGAAATGGAAGGAAAATAAGGAGAATGTTTTCAAAAATAAAAAAACTAAAAATAGTACTACGGTTTATTGGCTCTTTAGTGTGGAACCTGTTTGTACATCTCATGGGAATATGGGGCCCGTGGGGAAATTGGCCTCATTTCTTTGGCTCCTTCCTCTTTGATCCCAGTAACAGTGGTGTGATTCTGTGCTAAGCTATTTAGAGTCTCTTTTCCAGGCAGTCAAAGGACATTGCTTAGAGGAATTTGCAACCAAGCTCACTAAAAAATAATTGCTTTTGATAGTGTGTAAAAACAGCATTTTTTTCTGCTTGTTGTTGGAGACAGAATGTGCTCTGGAAGTGAATGGATGCATGTTCTTCTGAATCTCTGATTCATCAAATGGCAGTGATTTCACGCTTTAGTTTCTATTCTAGAAACTACAGAGCACACACACTGGTTTTCTTCCCAAGCATGATTCTGTTTTGAATTGTTTTAGTCATTTTTACACCTCCAGACATGGCCGTTATCTCAGAAACTTTTTCTGAAGAATTAGAGATTTCTTCTTTCTGTCCATGATTGAAACCCATTTATGTAAGTGTTTGACACCAGGTATGATCTCTTGCTGGACTTTAAGCACATTTCTTTCAGTTTATTGATCTGTGCTATTACTCAATAGCACAGATTGAGTAATAGCACAATCTATTACTTATCTTTTCAGTAAATTACTGAACGGATTTACTGAAAAGCCAATATGTTCTTCTCGGACTAAAGATGACTGAAACAAAAGATAGATGGTGCTGCATTATCTGTTTGTAAACAGGAAGTTATTGATTTTAAGAAGCTTAAAGTCTGCAAACCTGAAACAAGAAGTCCTGAAACACAAAACCCAAAAGTGCACCAACTATGAGCGCTTTTATGTTTGATGTTTAATTTTTAATTCCAACTGAACCAGTAAACTATGAAATATTAAGCAGATCTTTTTGCAGTGCATCAAGATACTAATGGAGCACTTCATTAAATACATCAATGAAATGCCGTACATTTGGCTAAATAATACAATATTAATAAATAATAATAATTTAAGACCGTTTTTATACATAGTTTACATTTTCCTTCATTATAGATAATGTCAAGATCTTCATACATTTTATATTTTCCAAACTCTTTTGAACTCTCTTCCTACATCTTATATTTTTAATTTTGAATCTTTGCTCTTCTGATTGAGATACCTCAATGTTCTTCTCACAAACAACTTTTAAAGACAACCACATTATTACAGCCTGGAGCCGGGTAAGCAGACAAGTCGGTGTCTACAGACCTCATCCATATTCATCAGAGGACCCGGTTTTTCTGCCTCAAGCAATTTAATTGTGCCTGCAGCTGTGAGGTTTGAGGCAGTTTTCAACTGTTGTTGACATATTTAGAAACTTGTCAGTTTCAGAGCCAAGAGGGACATAATCATTTCAAAACACATAACGTATCACTAAATGTCTGCAAACATTTTTGATTGCTTTAAAGTTTTTTTTCTGTCCTAGTTGCCATCTTGTGGAATTTGAATGAAAAGGGTGAAATATTTGCTGAAACTTCAACATCAGAGTTCACAAGCAATCCAGAAGGGATTTGCAACTTTATATAGCATGTCTTTAATTTATCTGCAATTAAATGCAGATGTTGATTAAAATGGTGGGCCAAAATTGTAGCAATCCCACAAATAAATACATGTGTACAATTGCAAAAAAAACAACAAAATAATAATAATAAAATATTAATTAATTAATCAGTAAGTTAATTAATTAATTAAGTTGACTTGTATAGCACATCTCAGCAACACAGCCTTTCAACGTGGCGTCTTGCTGCAGGGCAAATATAACTGTCAATAAATACATTTATCTGGAATTACTTCAATATATCAGTTTTTTGAAAAACTTGATGTGGAAATCATAAAATTATAAACATATGTGGGGAAAAAAAAAACACATTTGTTTTTTAATATTTTTTATTTTCATTTTTTCCCAGTGCTTCAGACCATCATGAAATAATTTTGGCTTTCCATAATTTATGTGCCATGATGCAATGTTCAGGTCTGTATACAGGATCGATTCTCATGCTATGTGTTCATACAGTATGCCTCATGTTGTATGCAGCATTCTTCAGCACCAGCTTAACACCTGCAGTTTGAATATGTGTAACCAAGTGTCAGGATTAATGTATTTTGTGGTTCAAGTTTTACTGTTTGAAACTACATTTTCTCTAAGAGGCAATGTACTCTAATGCATTTGACTTAAATCCCACTCTTGCATGGATTATCAGATCATCCAGCCCTCTAGTTGAGCATGGATGACATTTTGCTCTGAAAGTGACACCAAAGTGTCATCTTATATCTGACAAAAAAGTCTGATCACTGAAGCAGCAGGGAAACAGTGCAGAATTGCTGAGCTAATGCATCAAAACTCTGTCAGTCTTAATCTGATATCCAAACTCTGACTGGTATCTGCTGAATTTATAAGCACAATTTCAGCCTTAAATGCCACAGGGCTCTTTCTCAAAAAGTAAAACTTGTGTGCTTGTGAGTGATTTAAGTTGTGTTAACAAATACTGAACCACAGGAAGACTCTTATAAAAGCTATACGTCTTTTTGCTTTTGACATGAGATGTTATTGTAAGATGTTTATGGTGTATAGAGCACTTAAGAACTTTTAGCAGACTTTAACATCCTCAGTAGCATTCCTACTATGGATTGTCATACATTTCTTTCATCTAAAAACATCACTCAGACTTAAACTATTCTCGTTTTTGCTCGTTAATCTTATCGATGCATGCAGAGGCTTTAAAAAGTTGCATTCCCAAAGCTGCTAAAATGTTCCATTGTAAATCGTAGCAGTGTTGCATTTCTTTTATTCAATTCAATTCTTGCATTTCTACCAAGTCCCTTTAATGAGACACCAGAGAAATTTCTTAGTGATCCAAGGTTTCTAAGGTTAGAAGCCCACAGCACTTCTAACCTTGGTGCTGAAAAGACAGATTTGATTCAGGAATATTTCTGTGATCAGAATAATAAACAGGCTGGTGGTGGAACTATACACCAGCCTCATCACTTAAGTTTAATGAGAAGTGGAGACAACACTTGTTCTTCTGTTTTAAATAAGATCAATTATATTAATTTTTTCTTTGAATTTTTGTAAAACCTAATAACCGTACTGACCTTTTAGAAATATATTACCTGGTGCTTTAAAGTCAATTTCATTTAAACATTACCTTTAAGCTAAAAATCCCAAAAAGCTTCACAAAGTGCGTGATTGATGCTTGTTGCAACACAATCATCATAACAGTGTGTTTATGTGTGTTTTTCAGTCATACTGTTGCCTTGTCGTGTGCAGCTAGGGTCATCTGCTGCCGCTTGTGTTTAATTATTGGAGATCAGTGAGGAGTGTTAATTGGGCAGTCCAAACATCAGCCCAGTGGTCCATGATAGGATTTGCACTGGGTTATATAGGAGGAGGGTGCTTACATTGGGCTTTATTCCCAGAGACAGGAGGATTACCGGCCACCGGACCTGGCAGGCTCATATATTTTGGTGGGAAATATTCTAATCCTAATTAGATGTGGCATGATGGATGGAATGTCACGTAAGAGAAACCAAATATAAAAGAACAGCCTGATACAAAAATGTCACGTCCCCTTATCCCTCAAATACAAGTCGCCACAATGAATCTGACTCTTTTTATTGCAGATGAACTGGATGGCGTTAAATTGCAGAACATTACTTCTGTTTCCGAATGTTAAATCCCTAAATGTGCAAGAATTTGAATTCTTGCACTTTTCTGGATCAAAGACCTCGATCATGTCCACAAGTTAGATGGGAATAAGTTTTAATTCAAGTCTTTAAGTTTGATTTAGTTTTCCTCTTAAGAAGACTTGCAGATAAATCAGCTAATTGTTTTGACTGGGCCATTTCTCCATCATGCATAAAAAAGCTTTGTGCCCATATCATGATCCTACCATCAGCAATTTTTGGCTAAATTGTTCAGGTTGATGTCAGCTCCTAGTGTTCTGTGTCACACACCCTGCTTTATATGCAGAGAAGAAGTACAATTTTGGTCTCAAGTAAATCAGACATTGCTGTCTTTCAGCATTAGCTTTCACTTCACTCTTTCACAATGGTCAGATTTATGGCGTGTGCATGGAAACCCAAGTACAATTTTAGCATTCTTATCCTACTTCATGACATTTGCCAACTCAAAAATATGAACATCACTAATTTTGTCTCAACATCGATGCCTTTATACTGATAAGTAACTATCAGTACACTTATTAAGAATGGCAAAAGATGATCAGGTGATTTGGGTCAGAAATGGCAGCGCAGTTACAACAACTTACTTTGTAGTTTGGCCGTCACTTCCTAAGTCAAAAGATTCTTCCTTCTGGGCTGTGACTTTCTGCAGACCCTCCAGAGTTAGCAGGATTCTCTTGGCTCCTTCTCTGACTAGTGTAACAATAAGTTCATTAAACAGGTAGGAGTAATTTTGCACAGCACTTTATACTGTAAAGCACATTGATAAGTTTGCTGCAATGTCCTCTAAGGAGCAGGGCTTTTTTCTTTTTTTATTTGCATGTTATTCTACTCTTCTCAGGTCTAATGCAGAGTCATTAATGAGTAGAAATTAATGGGTTTAGGAAAAAGAAGGGGGCATTCAGAGGTAAATCTGGTGATGAAAGGGATAAATTACTTAATGAACAGGGTAATTAAATGGCTCTGTCTTGAGGTAATAAGACTGTAGCGAGGACGAGTTTGTCACTGCACTCACAGCTGACAAACTCCATATTTTCATGGTCCATCCATGAAAATATGGATTCAGATCCATGGATGTGTTTTTACTTTTGTTGAACTATCCTCCTGCTCTTTCTTTAAGCTCTTACCAAGGATGTCAGACTTTGCTTTTGTGTAATGTGTTCACTGCAAAAGAAGTTCATCCTCTTTTCAACAATAGTGAGGCTGATCTGTTTTGCTGTGGATCAGAGGAAAGGATTGCCGCTATTTTGATGATGGAATGTTTTTATTTTTTATTTTTACCTCAAAGTTGATCCCTTTATCTCCCAAGGACATGGTTATTGGCACAGCAGGGGAGCTCTGTTGATGAAAAGACTCTCAAAAACTAAAAACCACTTCAAAAGACAGCAGATTAGTAGAAAGGGAGATGCATTAACTTAATCAGTCCAGCTAAGCAATTTTGTTTGGTAAATATATTTAAAAAGAATTCAGGTTTTAGTACATGTATCAAAAATTACCTCTGCTGAAACAAGGTTGAGGTCAATTTGGGAAGAGATATTCCTCTCGCTCTCTTTCTTTCTTTCTACATATATGTATTCTATCTGAAAAGTGGGAATGATGCAGAATTTTCCATCAATGGCGGATTCTTGTTTAAACAGACTAATAAAGATCTTTCCATGTCATAAAAGGCTTTCGTTTCTAACCACTTCACGAAAGCAAGCTCAGCAAATCCCATCTCTATGCCTATTTAATGTTCAGAGGAAAACAAAGGAAGGCTGTGGAGAATGGTAGCAGGAAGAAACATATGGCTAAACCCTTACTCTGCCAATCACAGTAACATTTAGAAAAAGGCAACAGTCTGATTTATTTCCTCCCTTCATCTCAATTCCAGGAATTTTATGAATGGAAAATGTCAGGCAATAGGTTTTCCAAAGCCACTATGGCCTGTGTCTCATGAGCATACCATGCTGCTCTGGTGAGTTCATGCTGTCTGGAGGAGCGCCATTGGAGGCACGGGACCTCTGTACCCACTTCCACTTAACGTCATGCCTTTTGGGCTTTTTAACAGTTCACATTATCTGCACAGAGTAAAAGTTGGAAATAGTACATTACTGAAAAAAAGGAGGTACTTGGGGAGCTGTGCTGTGCCTAAAAGACACTTGTTTGGTTTTAGCTTGTTAGTCTGAGGCCACAATGTCTGGAAAATACATAAGTGGTGTAAGAGTAAATGGCGGAAGATCTTTTTTGATGGTCTGAGCAGACCGTCAGGGTCCTTCTCGTTTCACCATCTGTTAGAGGTAGGCATTTATTGTATCATTTACTGTGATAAATTTCTCATCATGACAAGAGTTAGGATTTATCATTGTCACATCTAATTGATGACATTTAAAACCCCTAAAACTGTTCTTATAGCCGTGATTATGTTTACTATTTTCACCACTGTTTGTTAAATAAAAGCATTAATAAATACTAATAAGTTTGAAAATATAATTAAAAGCACTTACTGTGTGCAGTTTAGTGATACAAACCACATGTCTTTGAGAAAGTTTATTACAAATGTATTACATTATATTACAATGTATTTATGTCTATGGGGATGTCTCATACAGTCACAGCCTTACAGTTACCTAAAAAATAAGTGAAAAATAGTTTTTGTCGTCACTTTTATTGTTAATAGTACCACAAAGTATTGTGATGAAACTATTTCCATATCACCCACCCCTACCATCTGTTTGTTTTCAAGTTTTGATTCAATATCTGTTTTTTAATCTAAAATGTGTTTCTTATAACATGAACCCTAAACTGGAGAAAAAGTTGTCAGATTTCTCTTACAACAGAAAGGACTTTAAACTAATCAGCACGGCCTGCTGTCATAACTAATCCTTATTTCTAGGCCTTCTAGCTGCAAACACATAGATGCCAACGTATCTGTGCTCTGTTTGAAATTAGCCTTCTGTCTTCTGTAGTCGTTATGACAGAAACCCTTAAAACATTTAAATCTCCTATCTTATAAAAACACTCTTCTTTTCTCTGCAGCACTCAGGCACTCCTGTAAAATAACTTTTATGTAATGTCTGAAAACACACTGGTTCCTGGGTGTTATAGCGTCCACAGGATGAATAATTGAAAGTTTTGCTTCCCAAGGTGCGTATGGGTTTTTGAAGTATTTTGGTAGCATTCGATAATTTTTCCATTTGTAGAAGTTATTAATAAAACATAACCAGAACTATATAGCCGACTGATATTATGCTAATGCTGAGACCAGGTCTTGAGTGACGGTGGACACCAACATTTTTAAATGTTGTTCCTTAATAGTGTTTACTGGATACGGTTATGTTTGTACCAAAGCTGCTATCTTAGTAGTAATTTCACTGGATATGGACATAGGAAAAATGTAAATTAGGTTGATATTAAAGCATCTAGCCAGTTACCTGAGCCTCTCAATCCCCTAAAAAGACAACAACACAGCAGAGAAATTATTTTACAGCAGGTTCTTTAGTAGAGAAAATAACCTTGAATCCTAATGAAGATTAAGTTATTACAAAATTACTCATAAAAAATGCTTCAAAGTACATTTATGGTTTATGCAATTTTTTTGTTATTGTAAAAGGTTATCAGTGTTTAGTTCTTGGTCATTCAATTCTAGGCACTGAATGAGTAGAAAAGTGGCATATATCAAACCACACTGGATTTAAAAAATATAAATTTGGATTTTAATATATACTTACTGAATTGTTTCTCTTTTGTTTCTTGCTTTCTTACTCACAACGTAACCCTGAAGGAACCAGAAATGAGTTTGACAAAATGAGGTGTTACACTGCACACCATTAGATGGAGACTGAGCCGCTATCTATTAGATTTTTCTGCATGAACGACTGACATCCTGAAAATAAGCCATACTAAAAAAAAGGAAAAAAAGCAAGAGAGAGAAGTATGAGACAGATTGATGCTGAGGAAGAATTCACTGAAACAGCAGATACAGTAGAGATGAACTGATGCACCACAGAACAAGGAACCTCCTGCTGTTTCTGCAAGGTGTAATCAGGAACAGATGTCTTTCTGCACTCTCTTGACTGGAGGCAGATTTTCACAACAATTCATTTTCTCTTTGCGGCATTTTTAGGAGGATATAAATGAGCTCCTCTTGTCTTTGAGATTTTCTGTGATTGCTTTGAATTCTCTGACAGCCTCTCAGCTTCTGATGTTAAAAACACTTAGTGCAGATGGGATCGTACCTCAGAATGATCTTGATGGAAGACTCCATATGGAGCTCAAGTTCAAGATTCAGACTGAGTCTCAATGTGTCACTGCTTGGAAAGTATTTTTTTGCACACAGTTATTTCATTGCATATTTTAAATTATTTAGAGGAGGATATTCTGCTGAAATAGTCAGCAATTACATGTTATCATAATAGAGATGCAAAACAATAAATCTGTGACAAATTTTCAATCTATATAAGCTATACCTGCTGATTACAATTGAAATAAAAATGGTAATGTCTTTCAAATGTCTTATTAACATCTTGTTGTGTTTGAGATGTAGGCTTGGTGCATTAAATAGGAATTATCTTCTAAATGCTTAATTTTCTGTTGGAATCAGTATTATTTAGTCTGTCTTAGAAGTTGGAAGGCTTTTTTTCGGTTCTTTACATTTTTATTTTTAATTTTTTTTAATACGCTGACAAACAACACTGGGAATTGTATCAGGCTGGCAAAAGCCCTACAGGTGCCTTTCAGGTTTTTAAATGAAACTGGGTACTCCTAACTGCATCAGATGTAATAATAATTACATTAATAATTAAATCTTTCCCCATCTTTAAAATCTCCGCTGAATCTTTTATTTATTTTGTCTTAGCTTCAGGCTCCAACATGTTTCCAATAGAATCACAACTTTGGGAACAAACCTCTCCAGAAGTGATGCTGCTGTCCTATTTAGCAAGTCTAGTTAACTTATCTCCCACTCCCACTGTTCTGCCTCAACTCTTGCAAGTTCTCTTTTTGTCAGGATGTTTAACTTGTTCCAGTAGGCCTCTGCATGATGAGTCATTTGTATTTTTGAAGTAATTGTTTCAGGACATTGCAAATTCCAAAGTGCCATTTTATAACACCAAATGCAAGTAATTGGCTGTTGGCTAGATTCAGGGATGTGTACCTCTGTACGTGTGCATATTCAGAATTCCTTTCTGAATTTGCAGAGCATAAACTTAAAGCATAAATGATTCTCAGACCTGCTGAAAAGTTTCTCTTCAGAAAAGGGTCAAAGCAAGACTGTCTCCATGGAAACAGTGCTTCATGAAGAAAGATGACTATTACCGTACTTGACAATCAAAGCAGCATAAAAGAACAGTGTGAAGCTCGATGTTAAAATCCGCAGTGGATGCTTTTATGCTTGCAAGCCATGAGCCATGTTGTTTCTCCTGTGTCAACAATCCCATTGGGGAGGAGCGATCAGCCATCCAAAAACAAACTGCCACAGTGCATAATTATAATTATAATCAGAAACATTCACTTTCTGATTCACTGTTTGCTGGTCACTTTTCATCACTCATTGCACATTGTTCATTCCTGTCGGTAAAAAAAAAAAATCCATTGCAGAGTTTGTGTGTATCCACATCGTGGTACAAACATATTTGGTAGAGTTCCTTCATAACCAAACACTATATTTTAATATTTCTCCATAGGTAGAAATATTTGTCTGGATATAACTACTACTATACTGTTCATTTTCTCTTTTCTCAGTGATTTGATATTATTATTTAGGCTTACCTGGATTATTTTATTCTTAAATTAACTTTGATCAGTTATCCCCCATATAGATAGGGCGAGAAGCTCGGAGGAGCTCAGCGTAGAGCCACTGCTTCTCCACATCGAGAGGAGCCAGCTGAGGAAACTCAACCATCTTATCAGTATGCCTCCTGGACATCTCTCTGGTGAGGTGTTTCTGACACATACCTGTTGAAAGAGAAACCAGAGGAAGACCCAAGACATGTTGAAGAGATTATGTTTCTCAGCTTGCTTGGGAACGCCTTGGGATTCTCTCGAAGAAGCTGAAGCAGATGGCTGGGAGAGGGAAGTCTGGATTTTTCTGCTTAGGCTACTGCCCCTAGTGATTCAATCCTGGGTTAAGAGGAAGATGATGGGAAATCTGCTGCATTGAGCTTAACTGGAAGTGATCGGGAATAACGCTGCTGTCAGTGTTTCCTTTCTTTCCATGTATTATGCATGACTAGAAAACAATGTTGTATGTAGGTCTGAATGTGAATACATAAAAGGCAGATTGTAGGACTTCAAGCCACAAATTTGAAGTATCGATCTATTTTAATGAGCTTCCATTCTGAGTATATTCTGCGTAGAACCACCCATTTGTTTTCAATATGAAGCAGCCAATGTGCTGAGATGATCTATAGAGTAGTGTGAGATTAAGTCATGTCATTGCTGACTTATTAGTGTGGTATTTGAGTTGTAGCTGCATGTGACAGTGTCTTATTAATGTTTTCACATTAAAAGTACGGTACACACAAATTTGCAATAGTGTTATGCAATAACAAAAAATGAAAAACTAAGTCTGGAATTAAGATAAAGACTTTCTTCTGTGTATTAAACAACCATAAATAATTTCCATGCATGCTTCTACTTCCGGAGCTCCTTTAGTACTATTTAGATAAAAATGCAATACTAAAATAGAGGAACAGATATCCTCAATCCGGTGCAAAGGACAACTACAATCCAAAGTATTTGTGGATTACCAGAACATTTTTTTTGTTAGTTTATATTCGGTGGCATTTTCTCCACTTCCCAGTGGAAGTAGAATTCCTAAATTTTTCCTTCATTTGGTCTAACAAATTCCCGTTCTCGTGCTGGGCTACCAATCTGGGTACTTAATGATTTAAAAATAAGTTTATAGTGCACTGACTTCCAGAAGCACTACATCTTTTTCCAGGGTCAGAGGTCCCATTCAAAGGATCACAGATTATGTAACGCCTGCTACTAACTGAACCATAGTTCAGTGATAATATGTAGTTATGACAAGGCTAATGTATGTAATTGTTCTGAAAGGAAGCAAGCTTTGATTTGAGAAACAAGGTGATCACTGGTCTTATTTTAGCATTCTGCTTGTACCTTGTCGTTGCAAAAATTAAGAATCAAGGCTGTTTTGTTGCTTTCCAGACACTCCACATTGTGAAGATAAGTGGGCTGCAATCACATCAACATATTAACCCAAATTACTCTTTGCATGCAGACTTGTGTGCTGATAAGTACCTGCTGTTGTAGGGCCTCAATGAAGACTAGTCAATCAATGGAAGTAATTAGTAACAATAAGAGGCCTTTGGGAATTGAAATTAACTGACAAAAAAAAAAAGAAAAGAACCAAGAGGGATAAGAGTGAACAAAACCACCCAGGGTTATTTTTCTCATAAACCATGACAGGTATTCATATAGGTCAGGAGTGCCCAAAGTCGGTTCTTGAGGGCCAGCATCCTGCATGTTTTAGTTTTCTCCCTGGTTTAACGCACCTGGATCCAATGACGGCTCATTAGAAGGCCTAAGAAGAACATTGAGATGCTGAAAAGATTGTTACTACCACCATGGAGAGAATTAAAACATGCAGGATGCTAGCCCTCAAGGACCGACTTTGGGCACCCCTGGTATAGGTCAAAGTACAATGCACATGTCATTTTTGCATGCTTCTCACAAAGCCATTTGTTTAAGGATTGCTTGAGGGGAGGATTCCTAATTGCTCCATTAGTTGTTGCATTTTCTATGTGCTTTGCCTTGTGAAAGTTAGGATGACTGTTTGTATTCAGTTTGTGAGCTGTCCAGCTGCATCACTGCTAATCCTGTCAAAAAAAAAAAAGAAAAAAAAGCCCATTATTCAAATTGTCCCTGTGCAAATATTAGTGTATTAGTCGACATTGATAAATGTGCTCTCACAGGGCTGTTTGGCATGGTAACCAAGAGCGGTCAAATTGGCTTAATGGGTGTCGAGGACAATGATACATTGGGATGGAGCTTATCATTGTCAGCAGGACAAAACAAAAAGAGCTGCAGGCTTTTCTATTCAACAGAATGTAGTTTTTATATATGGTATTAGCACGCTTTCAGCTAAGCTACCTTGTTCATTGAATGATTCCCCACAAAACACAACCACACACGCACATGCAATCACACTGGTATTGAGGAAATGCACCCTTTCCTCATTCTTTTAACTCTTGACTACTTTTTACTCTGAATGATTGGATAAAAATTGTGTTTTCTTGGTTTGTGGTAACCTTAAAGCATTTGTTTAGCTTGGCTGGGTGTAAGGCAATTTAGAATTGTGCTCCATAAGATGGACAACTGCCCTGAGATTTTGTTTTATTACCTAAACCTACTTTAAACTTCTACAAAGCTTTGTCTCTGACTTGTCTGCTGTGTTCAATAGTCTTCATGATGCTCTTTCTCAGTTCACTAATGATCAAATGAAGAGTTTTGAAGATAATCACTTTGACTGGATTTTATTCAGGGTATCCATGTGGCAAAAATGTGCCAGTCTTCTAAATATTATTTGTATATAAATTTAAAAAGTTAATGTTTTCCCTTACTTCATGATTAGGCACAACTCTATTTGTCACAGAAAATATCAGTAAATTACACAAAGATTTTTGGATATAACAAAATTTGAAAAATGTCTAAAAGTGGATATTTTACCTACATATGTGAGTTTTCTCCATGTGTCTAATTATAAATTTATATTGGTTATTATGCACCTGCCAAAACTTCAACAGCACTATAATGCATAATTTATCCTAAAAGATTCTGGCTTTGAAAAATACTTCAGCTGACATTAAAGCTCATTTTATAACCTGCTTGTTTACTGGATTCTGCTGATTTGTGTCAATGAAGAGAACTTTTGCGTGCGGAAGTGTGCTATGGAGAGGAGTCATGTTGACAACTTCTCTTTGACATGAAACATGCAGGCAGAGCTCACTCGATTATGATGCGATTAGTTAATTCGGCGAAGATGTGGAAAGTGAATTATGGGTGTATCTCATTCCGCACCACTAATGGATGGAAAATACCTCCATCTCCAACCTCATCCTCCCCACACCCTTTAACCAGAAACCGTCTCATAATTTCCAACTTGTGCATTCTGAAGTGAATAGATTTAGCATCTCAGATTTATTTTGTCTTTCCATTTGGCTTTCTCTGGCTGTCTCAGTTGTAATTTACTGCAAGGTTGTTATCGTTACTGTAACAAAAACAGCCAGCCCGTTCCTGTATTTATGGGTTTTATCTTCCTGACCCTCTGAGCGCCCATCACTTTTGAAAGAATGCTTATTAAAAAACAATCTTTCGCCATAAAACGTCCCATCAAGCAGCTTTTTCTGCCCATCTAAAATACTGGAGGAGCCCTTTGAGTGCGTCTTGAATCTGATGTCACTTTGTGGTGGCTTGACGTTCACATTACCTTGAACAGAAAAGTCAACAGTTTTTCCAGAGAACAGGGAGCATGATTATCTGGCACCTCAATTACTGTCTCCACAAAAACCAAGCAGCTCCCTCAGTCGCACGCATCGTTCAGAAGTGTGCCCACACTGTAAAACCGGCATAACAAATCCCTTTAACAGAGACGCAGAGGGCCCAGTAAAGAATGTGCTGTTCACCACACTGCGACAGAGCAGGAAGTTCACCGCTTTCCACACGGGTCCATAGAAAATGGGTTTCCCATTAGCGGCAGCATGCAGTCAGGTGCATTTTGTTTTATTTTTGATTTTCTTTTGTTTAATATCTGCTGTTAACAGTGAGAAAAGTGCTGAAAACCCCATTTTGAAAGTTGTTTGAATTTGTGGGAGTAGGTGAAATACTTTTTTTTAACAATAGCTATGAAGAAGTCAAAAGTTTTTGATGATGACACAGTATCGGCCACAGAGAATACACCCTTCCTCTCTGTTTAGTTTTCCTATTCATATTTCTTTGTCACAATTGCTTTTATTTGGCTGAGCATATTTTGTCCCTTCTGATCATGCCAGGTCTTAATAATGTAAATGCACCGCCTGCTATTATAGGTCTAGGTATGCTTTGGAAAGCCATTGTGCAATGTACTTTCTCTTCTACAGGAAATGTTATGAAAAGGACCTGGGCATGCAGCTTACAATGCATTGTACTGAAATAAAGAGCTGGAGTGTATATGAAACTCCCTCATTATGAGTTATGCTGAGCAGTTGTGCTATATCATTGTTGAATGCAGCTGAATGTATTCACAGAGATTAATATTTGTGGTGATATGGGATACAGAATGCTTCCTCATCTTTTCCAACCAGCTTTTTAACAGCGACCTATTGTGCAAAATTCTCTTTTTTGCATGTTTTTATACTTCCATATGTCTTTCTTTAAGACTTGTAGAAATAGCTCAAGCTTTTGGCAATAAGTAAATCTTTTGTTAAGTGGAAATCAAGCTGCTTCAAAAACACGCTGATTATTAAGTCAAACTTGGTGGGGATTGCGCTTCACCTAGCAAACACAGCCAAGCCCAGGCCCATCACATAAAGACAAAGACATAGCCTTACAGCAACTCATTCTGAAACTAACTCAAAAATAGGCAAACTTTTTTTTGCCTATAAGGAGATAACTCTCCTTATCTTATAATTTTGTGCCAAAAAATGTAATGAACATGTTAATATAGCAGAGATCTATCCTAACTTTTTCAAGGGGGCATAAAAGGCCTTCTTTAATTCTTTAATTTTGCTATTCTACTGTGATGCAAGAAATATTTTTTTTTTCTGTTTTATGTTCTTTCTTGTGTTCTGAAATCTCTTGCCGTTTCTCTGCTTTGCACTGCACTGTTTTTAAATATGCTGTAAAAATCACTTCATCAGTCTGTCAGTGGACAGTGGGGCTGTGGTTTTATATCATCTCCTGTCAACAGCTGCTTGTGGAGCTCCACAAACACTCAAGAAGCTGCTTATTATGTCCACCATCATCTGTTTGATTTATTTTCCAGTTCTTTGCCATGCTGTTTCAGGTGATCTGCAGATTCGATAACTTGTGTTATCGCTGCTTTTTTATTTTCATGAAAGATTGATGAAAACTATTCACTAGAATATCAAAATGCTCACTAAAGCCCAGTGAAAGGGAAAGTCCTCACCCGACTCACTTTGGCAATGACCGACACATCAGAGAAGAAATATTAGCTTAAGAAATTGGAATTATTTAATGTGTCAACTTAATATTGGAACAAAGTTTTTTTTACCATAGTCTTTCTGTCTCTCCACTGTGCCTGAAAGTTATCTATGTAAACCACAGGGATCCATCTCCAGCCTTGCTGATAACCATCTTGACTCTTATCCTCTCCCACCTCTGATTTTCATGCTTCCCCTGGTTTTTTCTGCATGTAAGGCCTTGCTGCAAGCCCACTGCTCCTCTGGGAAAAAAGCTGGTGTGTAAAGGCCTTCTGGATGGATCGTTATCCATTCTCAGACCTTCAGGTGCTTTTAAGTTATGTTTTATTCTTTATGTGTCTGAATTTATTTGCTAAAATGCAAAGTCAAAAAGAGTTTGTATAAGATCAGAAATGTAATAAATAACAGATGAGACTGATGATGGGGTTCCCACTGTCTGGCGGTCAATCCTGGATGCCTTTAAGCCCACAGGATTTGGTGTTGCTTCATGCAGTGTTAATTTTAGCCTTCTTGTTTGTGCAGAAAATTTGCACGTGATATTTGTTTGACAGAGCTATCCCACTGTCTGTGTGTTTTGTGGGGCTTCGTAATGATTCCTGTTTTTTGATTCTGGACCATTTGAATGATCAAAGGTCACAGGGATCCATTTAGACTAATCTCTGTCTTTAACACAATTTTCCACCAGAATCTTTAAATACTCTAAACGCGTTCTATTCTGAAACATGGTTTCATTTAGAGCCTCACAATATTTTGAATTCCATTCATCACTACGGTATCAATGTGCAATAGGTTGATTTCTAGAGCAGGTATGGGCATCGAAGGCCCATCCGACTGGCCACATTTATCATTTGTATTTACATGCTTAGACAAATGTATTAGCCAATTAAAATACATCTTTTAGTCCTTTGTGTACATCTTGAACGTGGAAAAGAAGGAAATGGAAAAGGTGGTATTAGGTCAATTAGTAAGAGTCTTGGAATATTAAAAAGCTGTGCTGTAATTTCACATTTTGTCTAATATTGTGCAGCCTTGAATGATCTATTTTCAGGTTTGATAACTGGGTCTGCGACTACAATTCGCCCAGAGGCTCTACCTGGTAATATTTACCTGTACTGCTGTTTCTAGACACCTAAATCAAATAACTAGCTCATTCACCCGTCTCTGCAGATCTTGAAGAGATAGCACAGCCATTTGGTTTGTGTGTGTTACAGAACACATAAATTCATTATAGCAAATGTATTTTGTAGATTACTTTATTTATTGATTCATTAAAACGTAGGGAACACAAAAGTTTCCTATGTCACACAGTGAGACAGACTTAGCCTAAGCTGGTGTAGGTTTGGTAACAAAAGTAATACACCAAAAACATGCAGAAGTTAAACATAAAAAAGGCAGGCTGAATGAAGAGCTGTGTTCCTGTTTTTTGGTGTTTGATTAATTTTATTAGTTTTTCCACTGCAAACACAGACCATTTTCATTTTCTAAGCTGTCAGCCTCAATTTTCATTATCATCCAAATTTAGACTGCAAAAGGATGGATGCTCAATGTCAGCCCATCGACCAGTCCACCCATCACTGCTGATTGATGGGGTGCTTACCATTTTCAGGTCACAAGGGTTTGTTTGAATGGACTGTAGAATAAGTGTATTTGCAGCAGAGTTTCTGACTCCAGTGATGTTTTTAAACTCCTACATCTAATGTGTGCAGCGTTTGAGTCAATGTCGTTTTTGAAGAGAGAGTTATATGGTTTTCTTTACATCACTAAAGTTTGAAGCAGAGAGGCAGTTAAAATTGTCTTTTATCTTTACTTTGTTGATCCTTTTTAAATAATTTTAGCTGCAACAATACTGAATTGAAGCTACCTTCAATTTGCTGATTCACTGTTCAAAGACACAGTGTACTGTGAACTGAGGGCATTGTACTCTGGGTGTGGCAGATCCGCTGATTATCCACAGCACCATCTGGACAGGTGATGGCTATTCAAGACCTAAAAGTATTTGTTTTTCCATAACTTGGTGAGGTTGGCCCAAGACAATGCTTTACTCCTCTGTTTGATGGTACACTGTCATTTTAATGCGTCTTTTGAATTTCAGCTACTTCCAGCCTTAATAAGTCTCTGTCTGGGTGCTTCATTATCCCCTGACCTGGCATCATTAATTCTTGTTTGCTCAGAAAGAGATTGGATGTAGAAGTAGGTCAGAGCTTAAGGGTCTAGATATTGATGCATTAGACAAATACCGTTGATCAATGAGTCAAGTCCTGGGAAAGAAAAAACTGTAAGACAAATTCCTTGCAGACATTATCAGGTATAAAATAGAATCAATAGGGTTGGATCCTATTCATGTCATTGATTGTTCTGGATTATATTTACTCCAAAAAAGGAATAAGAACTGTAGGAAGAATACTTGAGCAGTGTGTAAGAATGGCCTAATCAGAGTGGACTATTTTTATTTTTCTATTTTGCATCTCACTCCTGGACTACATGTAGAGTAATGAACATAAGGTCCAAAATGAAATAAGAAAGGTAAAGATGAAGACATCATGCCAAAAAGTGAATTCCGCTGTCTTTTTGTAGTAGTAAACTTTACATTTTAGATGTTTTGTTCTTATAAACAGTATGCAAAACAGGAGTGCATCAAGTGCAATAGATACTTCCTAGATGACAAGTCTTGATATTTCACAAAATATGGTTCAGTTGTTTATTCTTAGACCTTAGTAGAACGTTAGATATGCCAACAAAACATACAGTTTTACAAGTATGAGACCTGAGTTTCTGTTAGAAACTGTTTTTATGTTGTTATTTTTCTTTATTTAACAAACTGGGTGAAATCACCAAGTTAACTAAAGATTACCATTTTTTAGAGGTTGTGAAAGATGTTTTCTCCCTTACAGATTATTATTTATTATACCAAAATACCGTTTTTAACTTTTCTTCTATTTATCTGATGAAAACATTTAGAAACCAACCTAGTCTTACATAATAATGTAATTCCTCCTTTATTAAATCATCAATCACCTGAAATTAATCATTTTCTTTGAATTCAATTTCTCAAACAACGGCCAAGCCTTTCCACTGATGAAGAAAACAGTTGAATAAAACTTCTGGCAGCATTTCAGACAGCTTCAAGGAACAGTGGAGAAGTGGTTGGCTTCACAAAATTATTCCAATAGTTTATCAACAACTCATCGAAGAGGTCAAATACAAGCCAGAAGAACGTCTGAAGCACAGAAAACCTCCATCTATTGGAGAGTCCCAAGATGAAATCCTCTGCTAACCAAAAAGAACACAACGTATGTAAAAACTGCAACGTAAAAGCCCACCTTAAATTTCTTTAAGATCTTGATAACCCCCAAGTCTTCTGGAAAAACATTCTGTGGACTGACAAGATGAAATGACAAATTTTAAATAATTTGAGATTTGCCAAACATATTTCCAAAAATATTATTTCATTTTCTTTGTAATAAAGACTTATATAGTTAAATCTGCAACATTATTCCTCCCTCATTTGTAGTCATGTCAACATACAGTAGTTACAGTAAATGCAGGATGGTAATTGACACTATGCAGAGCTTCATAAACAGTGGGATGCTGCCTTTATGAAGTGTAAATTGTTAAGTTCCTCCCCTTTACTTTCCATTACTACTTCTCCTGCAGCTCTGCTGATGGACTTTTAATTTGCTCAGCGTCTCTGGTTCCTCGATGTGAGAGAACAGACACATTAAACTACCACCATGCTGCTTTATGAGCTTGCACTCGTATGGGATTATATGGGTAAATTCTTCTTTTCTTCATTTTACAGGATTTTATCGTTTTGCTGAATTTTGTTGTGGTCCTTTGGATGTGCTGATTTCAAATAGCTGAACATTGTGGGTGGTCTCACTGGTTTTATCTTCTGGTAGCGCCTTCATATTTAGCTTTTGTAACAGAGCTTCATTTCACAGCTGAGGGGATTACATGTGTGGCCTCACACAGGCTCCTCTTGTTTTGTGTTTCTTTTTTGGGATTTGGGCTGTTGTGTAAAGAGAAGTGCTAACGCATTGCTGCAAGCTATGTACTTGCTTTTTTTGATCAATACGTTTTATGGGGGATACTATGTTTATTTCCTCACGGTTTCCATGTTAAGATTTCAGTATATCAGTAAAAGGTTTGGGCACAAAAAAGAATAAAAAAAATGGCTTCATTTGCATCAACTACGGGTGGCAGGGGACCACATATGTACTATTCTGAAATTGCACTGGGCAGCTGCAAAAAAATTGTCCTGGGGCTGTAAATGGACCTGGGGCTACACTTTGAACACCAGTGTCTTAGGTTATTTAAGCAAAAGTAATCTACTCGAGATGGAAAAGGAAAAAAATAAGATTAAATATAAACTTTCCTTGTTTGTCTTCATCAGCATTGATTTTTTTAAAAAATAATTTAAAACTTCCCACTGTTCCTCAACACTCTGGGACCTTAATTTCCACATAAAATGGGACATTAACCGTCATCTAAAAGAGGACTTTGGACACTGACTAACAGAAATTTTGACTGTGCTTTAACATAAGGAATGCAAAAGATGTAGCCCATGTCCTGGATACAACTGTTTATAGCTCTTGAAGCTCTGGCTCCAGCTGCAGCCCATGTTACTTTCAAGGTTGAATGAAATTTGTAACAACACATTAAACATGCCATGCTTAAAAATCGTTTAGTCAATTTAACACTTTGAAATAGTCACAAGAGTGGAAAAAACATTTCCAGTGCCAATCTTACAAAGTTAATCATGCAGTGGCTTCAAAAAAAAAAAATCAGGAAGATGGGTACATATATGCAACCGCCCCCATACACACACAAAAAAAAAAACAACAAAAAAACAACATATTTGAATGTTTTATTGATTACATTTTGGCATACTACCATAAAGTAGCTTTTTATGCATAAAAAACCTTCTGAGATCAGTGTCTTTTAGGCCTTTAACTGAACCAGATAAAGCCAGCAGGATTGCTCATTAAAATGCTGCATTTGCATCTGATTTGGGAAGTCGAGAACAACGTAGGGATATTATCATGTTCTGAGAACCTTTATTTACATAATGTGCTTACAGCTATTCTAACCTTTCAGCCCCATTCGGCAGCAGGCCTGTTACAGATAAATGATGCAGAGCTATCTAGATATGTATAACTGCAGTCACCTCCTCACATAACATGCAGCCTCCAACTTTGAACTCAAACAAAGTGGCTCCTAATGAGCATGCTTTACCCTTATTAAACTAGACAGGAATGCCAAACATGCACATGCAAACCTGTCAGCAGTTAGCTGGAAGCGCCACAGCCACTGCTAAACTAACACATCTCTAATCATTCTGTCTGTTGTGTTCAGAGAAGAAAGGCGGCCACATACTCCCGAATCAGCAGCTGTAATTATGCAGTTTCAAAGTAATCTCTTGAAATGAGATGCTTGAATAATACAGTAGCATCAGACTGAATGCTCTCTGGATACAAATAGGTCTCTCTTACCTTTTAATCTTTATTTTCCTAAACTATTTTATTTAAATAGTTTTTGCAGTAAACAGTAGAAAAAATAGTTTACTTTGACATGATTTTTCTGCAGAATACTATACTTTTTTTCTAAATAGTGTAGTACAACTGCTCTAAGGAGGTACTAACTGCTTAATCTGTTGGGCTGGCTGCTCAAGTAGTTAGCCTGCAGTCTTTTGCTTAATAAACATGCTGCGCTTAACATGCAAACTGTAGTTTAAATGTAAGATTAGCTTATAATGTTGCACATCTTTAGCTTAGACAGTGTATTTATTGCATTATAGATGCAGGTTCCTACCAGCATAGCAATTAGATGTGTAAAGCTTTCACCTTCTGACATGAGTTCGGTTTGAACGTTCAATACCTGTCATTAAATAATTACTTCTGCTACAGGTTTAGTTTTAACCATTTGAAATCAAATTTTGAGGCAGGTCTTTCTTGTAGTCCATCCTGAAAAACTTGGTAGTTAAGTGTGTTGTGTGGACACTTTAGTGCAGGAGCCTTCCTTATAGATGGAGCTGTCACTCGAAGACTTTCTTTGGAATCTCACTAAAAGAGATTTTAAGATCTCTGTACACTTCGACACCAAAGGAGTCTTTTTTTTCTATTGTCACCACATAGCTGCAAAGTTAACAACTTGATGCAATCAGCTCCCCACCATCATCAAAAGATGGAAACCTTTCCAACACTCTTAAGATTTTTTCCCACTGCATTGTGTTATAACTTGAATCACATCTGAATGTATGTTACCAAATTTAAGTTTATCATCATAATAGGATTGATTTGACTTTATATTTCAGGATTTAAATTTGATCTGTTTGCCTTTCAAAGTCAACTGCTATTCTGCTGAGCTCTTCATTTGAACTACTTCTGAGTCCTTCGCTTCTTAGAACGATGCAATGTTGTAAACAGCATCATTGTTGTGATGAGCAGCTCAACAGGAAATGGTTGGAGGATATTTAAGAGACAGAAGCCAATTTCAAGGCGTCTGTCATTTTCATAATAACTGAAGGTAATGGATTCTTGATTGTAGTTTCAAAAGAAGCACAACTTTTTTTTTTTTTTTAGGAAGGGGACTCTGAATGACATTGTCATGGTCAGTTCACCTACATTAACCAATGTTTCTTTTTCACAGGAGTTTAACGTAAAGTATTTAATGGTTAATAGAAACTGAGGAGATCTTTCATGAAAATAACATGATTCTTCTCATCAGTTCTTTAGTGCACTGTAATCAAACCTGGATGCAAGATTAAATCTATGTATACTAATAAGTTTTATGTGAATAAGCTTCCCATTAAAAAAAATATTATATGATTATTCATCATATCATTATATATACTTATAGAAACAAAACTAGCAATCTTCAACAAAAATGCACACAATTACACATTATGGATGAAGGGCAGATTTGCAGAGATTGATGAAAAGGTGAATGAGGAATAGATTGAACACCCGGGTTGTAGGGAATGATTTTTGAGGCTGTTGAATTTAGCTGACCTATTGTGAAGGTCATCAAAAAAAAAACAAACAACATAATTAATTTGTACAAAATTAATCTATGGTTTGTAGCATTCATTCTCCATACTTTGTGCTGTTGTGCTTTGTACATGGAGGACCTGGAGTTTATGGCAAAAGCCAGAGTACAACCTGAATAGGTCATCATAGGTTCACCAGGTGCATGCACACACCAAGTCTGGTCTGAATATGGCAGCCCTCTTAGTATGGTAGAAGAATAATCCCTAGGCAGTATAGCAGCCCTGTATTGCAAAGCAGAATATCTCTAGATGTACAAAATATTTATTGTGACTGATATTTCTGTTGAAGGCACAGAAATAGGAGGAAAGCTCTAATGCTGAGTTTTCTGTTCAGATGTATCTCAGCAGTCATTATTTTTAAACCCTGTATGCGTTGTCATTTTTTTTCCTGAGCACATTGCACAACAAAAGCTTCACACAACAAACAAACAGACCCACAAGGCTCCTCTTAAACACCTCAATGTATCAAGACTCAGACATCATAAAAATCTGTCTTTGAACTGACTCTGCAAGTTCATTCTAACGCGTTTAATCCTCCAAACACATGCGGTTCGTCTCGCTTTTCTTCAATGCTCCCCACCATCTGAAAAGTGTAACATCAGTCTTATGGGGAATGAGAGATGCAATGTGAGCCCCTGATCCAACCCCCTCACTCCCTCTGCTTGACTGAACACACTTTGCATTCTCCGCTTTTTCTCAGAGCCCACTCAGGTGCATTATGGAAATGTCTTCTGTCATCTTCACTGTTGCAAAAGCTTCCTGTGGGATATACAGTTGCAGCTCTGTGTCAGCATTGCGGGTACACCATGAGACTGCATCTGAAGAGCAGACATTAGTGATGAAACAGCTATTCAACAGTTCAGGAGACATCACTGACAGGTCTTCCTTCCCCTCAGTGATAGTCTGAATGTTCTGTTGAAGTTGAGTTGACCAACACTGTTCCACAATCAAGAACTCTCTATATGAGATGATGACTTACTGAATGTACGGCTGTTGCTTCCTGCTCTATCCATCACAATCATCTTGAGAGAACATCTGAGATTTGCTTAGATTGTAATGTTTTGTTGTTGTTTGCTGTAAAGTTTAAGGTCATGGTTATATTTAACTCCATGGGCCTGTTTTGATCATAGTTAGCATGCATTCATCAAGCTTTATATAGAAATGACACACTTTACAACAACAATTGACAGTAGTCATGGATGACCTTGCAATTGTAGCATGTGATGTAAAGTAATAAAAGAAGAATGCCATGCCAAGCATAGTTTTATTAATATTACTATTTTATTATGCATTTCTTTCACATTTTTTTTAAATAAAATAACTGTTGTAGCAGTTGGTTTGAAATGTTTTTTTATTGATTTCTTATCTAAACATGAGCTACGGTCGTTTTTGGTTTCAGGACCATGGACAGCTTCAGATTGATATACCTGCATGTCATTTTTCCGAGCAGCTTCTACTGGGACCATGTAATGAAAGGGAATCAGTCATTCTAGCGTCATTGGTCTATTAGTGTGTTCTGACCTAATTAACCTGCGATTGAAGCAGGTTACATGGATTTTGTTGCTCTTATTTTAGTTAGGATAAATCCTTCCCTGAATGCTGTTGACCATAATAAGGAGGCAGATTTAAAGGGTCCTGGTCTTTTTTGATGCTATTTTTACTGCCTTGTTGTTGCAGATTTCTTCAAATTGTATCATCTCAGCCAGGGTGGGATTATGCAGCTGAACAAAGCAAAAATACAAGCATGCACATGCAAAAATGACACTCTGCTTTTTGTTTATACACCAGCTGCTTGTTCAGCATGGCTCCTGACGAGGCAGTGAACCATGAGCTGTGTATACTTACATCATTGTCCAAAATCATATTTTCTCTTGTGGTGTTTTTGGTAGCCGTGGGCATGTGAGAACGAACAGTTGCCACCATGAAAGGCTGAGTGAAATGAGCTATTTGCTCTCTCTGAGTCACACACATTAGGGCCAGAGCATTAATATCTTAATTAATTATGTTTTACTTGCGTACAAAGGTTTCGGCTAGATAAAAAACATATTGCAGCAACAAGCACCCACACAATCCACATTTTTAAAATAGTATTATTTCAAAGAAGCACTTGAATGACCAGGACAGCAACTGAAAGGTGAATAACATTCAATACATTAGCAACAAAACAAGATAAAAAGAGACATTATTTTATCATTTGAATTTAAACAAAGATGAAATAATGATGATGAGATCGGTTGTCTAGCCTCTATAGCAACAGAGGTGCTTGCCCTATGTCTGCCCATCAAATTTGAAACCGTTCAAGTTAATCGATCATAAAAAGCTATAGCATTGTGTGTAGAAGCTCAAAAGTTTTTCCAACTCACATTGCAGAGAATTCTATTAAAATATGCAAATAGGAGTAGCACTTGCTATTCATGCTTTCGTCCTGTTGTGAGTGAATATTTGATGTGATAGGAGAGGTGTAGGTGAGTGGGTGTAGGGACAGATGTTCATGTTGTGTTTGCTAGAACCTGCTTGTGTTACTGGGGGTGTGTGAGCTGCTATAAATCCAGCTATTGCTTGTTGGAAACTAGAGAATGGACACTCTATTAAAAGGCAAAGTGAGATACTCCACACTAATCATGCCGTCTCCAAGCATCGCAACGAACCAGACCAAGGTCGTCTGAGCATGCTCATCCGTGGGATTAATTAGCAAACTTCAATGAGTACCTAATGATGTTGTCAAAGAGCTTTTCAATGGTTCTTTCCCCACTTCTACTGTAAATGTGCACTGAAAGTGGAGGCACGAGTTTGGCTGTGGATGGAGGGAGTTGATTGTCACTCTGTAATTTTCGGTCTGACAACCTTGTAAGTGCGAGAGGCGTAGGTGTGCCAGTGACAAGGAGCTTGCTTTCAGCTGACAGCCCCACAATGCCTGTCACCCAATGTTTCCCACTAGTCACATTCGCATTATTCAAATCTTTGGAAATGTCAACAGAGCAAACTTCCAACTTTTGGAGCTGCATGCTTTTATTTCAATTTAAAGCCCCCAGAGATCTGCAAACCCGTTATAGAACAGCGACAGGAGATCCACATAACTGTGGGAAATATAGACCTATATTTGGAGTATTTGTAAGTGAGGACAAGGTTTGATAGCCACAGCTTTAGACTGTATCATTTGGCTTCATTTGACATAGACCCTTGCCGTACATTCACCATCCTCAACCTAGAACCATTGAACTGGACATACTCTGTGTTTGTCAGACATTGTGGCAAACAACTTCCTGGTGTCTGTCTATGTACAGATATGCTGACTGACAGGCTGATGGTGTTTTAAAAACCAAGGAACAGTTCCAGAGGTTAATGAACAGTCTGCTCCAGCAAAGATATGTGATTCCCTCTTATATCAATGGACAGTTTTAGCATAATTTAGCAAAACACTGACTCAATTTTAATCACAGTTTGGTGCTGGAACATTTTAATGGAGCTGCTGTCAAAGAGTGTAATAAGTTTTTATATTATTAATAAATATTTGCCACCCTGATATAATTTTCTTGGCTTATGAAGGAAAAAGCCTGTAGAGAGAGGTTCATAATAAACAAACACAAATGGTAAAAATCAAATTAGGAATCAGCACTGACTTTTTAACTAAATATAAGAAAAATTTATGCTCATTGTTGATCCAAAGATCAGTATTAGAACTCAGGGAGTTCATATAAAAATGTAAAGATTTAATAAAAACAGAAAAAAATGTGATGTTTGTTAATGTATCTCTTAAAAAAAAAAGGAGAAACATTCTGAGTCTGGAAATAGTCAGAAGCAACCTGCTTACAGTTTCACCGTTTGTTTCTCCCCAGTCATGTTGCACAAACAAGCATGATTAGGTTGATATCTCGGGGAAATTGTGAAGTCGTCTGGCTCATGGTTCACTGCAGACAGGAAACAAGTTCTGTGATTTCACTGGGAGGCTCTTGGGGTTCTGCTTTTTCTCAACACAACGACTTCAGAAATTCGTCTCCAACGGACACGCGGCGATCAATCACATTTCAGTGTCGCACCCTATAGGAGTTCAGAGGTCTCTAATCTCATTGATGTCACTTTGTTTACCTCTTACTATTTGTGTTTTGTTCAGGTTCATCCTGGTATTCACCTGCCTGGTCCTTTCCGTTTTCTCAACCATCCCGGCTCATCAGGACATCTCCTCCAACTGCCTACTAATTCTGGTAAGAAAACCTTGAACCAGAAATAATCCCAGTTGCTCTCACACAGGAGTTTAAACATTAAACTGTCTGGAGTGGGATAATGGCCAATGCTGAGGGCTCTTTTCATTTCTCTAATATGCAAGACCCTAACCATTTAGCAGAGTCCATGGACTGGAATAAGGATGTCACAAGAGTTATTCCAGTCCACTCATGTGCCACTATTTACACTTGACTTAGAAATGGATGCCAAACATATAAAGTTCAGTTTAAAAGTCAAAATAAAGTTCTTATAATAGTTCATTTTTTTCTGGAAATTTTGCAGCATATTAACTATTCAGAAAACGTTTCAAATTTTTAGGAGAACATGTTTTAAGGTACATCAGGCCTGTATGAGTGTAACACCCTGACCACAGAGTGCACAGAGCAAATTACACTCTTCCCCACAGTAAAAATATAAGTACATTTGTTTTTCATGTGCAGAGCTACTATGCCCTCCATAAGCCACTGTTCACTGCAGTTAATATCAGAGCAATTGGCTAGTCTCAATTTCATTGTTTGAGGAAATATTAAATAACCTTTCTCAGTTTTTCTCATTGTAGAAAATACTGACCATGACTTAGTTCCACGACGAATAAGAGAGAAACAAATTAAGAGCCTTATTAATTAATTGTGCATTTTTTTTGTATTAACCCTATTTTGATTTTCTGTTTGACACTCTTTTGGCTGTCAGCAGATTATAGACTGGCTAAAAAAACGGTATCTCTCCAAGCATCTGTCTAGGCAAAGTCTTCAAGGTGAAACTCAATGCCACATTTGTTCACCTGTCCCTAATTTATTTTGGCCTCAAACTTTCAAACGCTCAATTATAGATTCTTTAAGTATCCATAACACCAAATGGAGCTCATTCGGTGTTCTGAGAAAGAGATTTAAGAAGAACAGACTGAGCCACCGGTGGGCACAGGAGCAAAAATGCTTTTAAAAGTCTCCTGAAATGATTTTACATTTGTGTTTTTTTTCTTCTTCTTTGAAAAGCCTCTAGCAGAAAGGAAAGGTCACTCTTTTGTACACCGCAGCAATTCCTGCAGACAATTGCCCCTGCAGCTGTCACTACCATTTCACAAAGTGCACCCCACTAATTGCATCAGTGTTACATCTAATGGAAGCAGAAGCAATGTGTGTGCATTAACAGAGGACCTACCTTAGTCATTATCAAACAAAAAGCTCTCTGCACCTGGTGACAAACAATAAGGCAATAATGAGGCAGAATGTGTGATGAATCCACAAAATAACAAGCAAAGCTTGAAATGCAAATATGTTCTTGGGAGACTAAATATCGCAACCTCTTTTTAAGAAACTAACCAAAGGATTAGATTAAGGTTGCTAATGTCACCCTTGCTCCACTTCATTGGTGCCATTTTCTGGCAGGCCTTCTTTGCTTGTAAATATTCCTCCAGTAAGTTCTCTTGATTGGACATCTCCAGATTTTGCAGTACATCTTGCAATATATCTTTAGTGGGGACATTCAGCAACCACGGCATCAAGAAGAAATTGTCAGACATGCAAACCAGTAATATCTAAATGCTTCTGTTTGCAAGGAGCTAACATATTTGACAACTGCCAGATTATTTGCCGGCAAGCATAGAAGACTACACTTATGTCCGCTGAACTAAAACACCTCCTGCCTATGCTTTCTGTCGTCTACCTTTCTCTCAAAATTTTCCATTTGCTTGTGTGACTTTTCCAACAGGAGTTTGTGATGATCGTTGTGTTTGGTTTGGAGTATATCATACGCATCTGGTCGGCAGGATGCTGCTGTCGCTACAGAGGATGGCAGGGCCGTCTGCGCTTCGCCAGGAAGCCCTTCTGTGTCATAGGTGAGTTTAACCTCTCCATCACCGTGACCATAGACATCAAGGACAGAAATCATCTTGAACTTCTCTCTCTCTCTATCAATAACAACTGTGTGTTCATTATACTGATGATTAAAATTCAATAAAGAAAGTTGAAAAAGAGAATACATTTAGTATTCTAAAAAAGAATACTAAATGTTAAAAATATGCCATAAAGTTATAGATATAGCTGGAGGAATCGTTCACAAGTTTAAAGTGAAAGAAACAGAGGCTACACCATTTAGCATCAGGGAATCCTGGAAGAAATTGTCATGATGTCTTAGAAGAAATTGAAGCTTAGAGATAATTGGATATTTAAATAGAGCACTGATCACAGCATGCGTCAATATCTACCAAGGCTTGGTTTCCTACTTGGTTGCCCATCATACTTATGTCACTTACCACGCTAAAATGTTTTGGTAGGATTTGAAAAGGCAGGGTTCACCACACAAACTGAACATTGTTAATGAACCGGAGATCTCTGCCTGCCCAGGAAGAGTGGAATGAGATTCCTCAGGAATACTCCCTGAAGCTGGTCATAATGCAATAAGGGTGGTTGAATAATCTACAGACTGCAGAAGTAATCAAACGTGACCTTATTTAAATACGTTTTTGAAAAACCTCTTGTAGTATTAGCTGTGTTTAGCTATTTAAATGGCCCTTATTTAAATTGTTTGTTGCATCTGCTGTTTTGCATAATACAAATAAACCTCATTAGAATTGAGTGTTAAATAAGTGCCACTGCTCTGTAACATTGAGCATTGTCTACAGTTTAAATCAGACACACATTAAAATAAAGTGCTAATGAAAAAGGTGAGCAAACTAATGCATCTATGTAGTGACAAAACATGGAAAATAAATATAGTAGAATAGAAATACCTTTTATTTTTCAACATGGAGTAATTCAGGTCTAACAGCAGCACATTATGTGCTCTATGTAAACCTCAAAGTGCAGTGAACTCTGTGCAGCTCTGTGGTCCCCCCACATGTATTTTTCAAGCTGCTTCTGAACTTTCATCAAGAGAATATAAAAAGTAAAAGCTGTGTGTAAGAGTTTTACTCGGCATGTCTCTGAGATGGGACACAGCGCAGTGGAGGGACAGAAAGAGGCAAAGTCACAGGAGCTGATTGCTGCAGTGGTTCTCTGTGGGTTCGATGTTATGTATTTATTACGTGTGGTTTCTGTGTGAACTTCCTCTGAGTTATGTCTATGTACGTCTGCCTGCCTGAGACCTTATTTGTGCATCTGATTGTCACAGTTTGCAGAATGTGTTACAGTAATGCCAGCGCATGAGAAATTTTACTTCCTGTTTGTTCCAGCAGCAGAACTATCTGATGACTTTCTGACTTACAGCATCAAATGAGTCAAAGTAATTATTGTATTGTTGTGGATGCCAGCAGTAGAGCATAATCTTTTTTTCATAGGAAATATTGCGCCATTCAGACCAATGAAAAATTAAACAAAATTAATACAACGAAAGTGTTTTTATTTTTTTTTCTTCATAATTTTCTTCTCTTTTTCTGTGTTTTACCTTTTCTTCCGCCTGGCTTCTCCAGACATCATAGTGTTGATCGCATCAGTAGCAGTGGTGTCGTCAGCAGGCAGTCAAACCAACATGTTTGCCACCTCAGTCCTGCGGAGCTTGCGTTTCCTGCAGATTCTTCGGATGGTTCGGATGGACCGAAGAGGCGGGACCTGGAAGCTGCTGGGATCTGTGGTGTACGCTCATAGTAAGGTCAGCAGAGACAAAACACACCGAAAATCACACTGAATTGACTGCTGGTAAAGCTTTGATTTGTCAGGTTTCTGATAAATGTTATACACACAAACAAAAATAAAAAAAACACCAAAGGTTTATCTTCTGTGTCAGGCTTTAATTTCAGAATTTTTGAACAAAAACACTAAGACAGCTGCAGCTGATACAGAATGCTGCTTCTCGCATTCTAAAACCAGGAAGAGTCCCTACATTGACTCCCTGTATCTCAGAGACAGACTTTAAAATACTGCTGTTAGTTTATAAATCACTAGACGGCTTAGCAACACAACACATTATAGATCTGCTGTTGTTGCATCAATCTTCCAGATCACCCAGGTCTTCTGGTTCTGGTCTGCTCTGTCTTTTTATTACTTTGTATGTTTATGTTTCTAAGATGTAAAGCACTTTGAACTGCCTTGTAGCTGAAATCTGCTATACAAATAGACTTAATTGACTGATATTATGTACAGAAGCTCCTAAAGACTAGTTGTTCCACTTAATAACTTTTATTTTATTGTTTTCTGAAAATACATTTCAATTTTGGAGTCATTCAGGAAAATACATTGTATATATTTGCACAGAAAGTAATACATCCTGAGTGCACTCAGAAAACATGTATCTGCATCAGGTCTGTAAAGATGGCAAAATTACAAATTGCGTTGAAGTTTTGTCTGTATTGTGAGAGAAAAGATTAGTATACTACATATATACTTCTATGTACATACATACTTCTTAAAGAAAGTTTGACATCCTTTACTAGAAAAAAGTATAATTGCAGGCTACCTTTTAATAATAGATTAATGTCATGTGCATCACAGGATCATATCGCTGAGATCTTTCACACATGAATAAATACATGTGCTGTACATCTAAATCTAAAAATAAATAAAACAGTTATTTAAAACAATACTCTGAAAGCTTAAGGAAACAGTTTAAGTTGTGCTTTTAATTATGTAACTATGTGTTGAAAATCTTGTTAAATTTAAACTCTGAGTGCTGGCCAAAACATTTCTAGCACATTTTCCCCTCCACTTCCTGCTCTCTTTCTTTGACTCACTATAATCCATCTGCCTTCACCTCCAACAGCCCACACAAACCTTTTCTCTTTTACTTCTGCCTGACATATTTGTGTAGAAACCACAGTAGGTCATTTCTGCTTTTCTTTGCTTCTTTCAAAGCTGCACATTCAGATAGACTCCTCCTGGTAAAATGTTTCACACTACACAAACAGGTCGAGGTTCAGTACAAGATGACGACGTGTCTTATAAAAATTCTTTGATTCTGCTCCTTCATTGGACTGTGGGCAAGCTTTCGACCACAACATTTGTTTCGAGTGGATCTTTGAGGAGAAAACACAACTCATAAAAGGATTACATGGCTTTTATGTCCTGTTGTTATGTCCTGTTGTTATGTCCTGTTGTTATTTCAATGAGATGTTGCCACATGTACATTTACTTTTTTAGCTTTCAGCTGCAAATGAAGTAGCAGTTTCAAATGTCGTGATTAGCAAAGTGTAGGTTGAACTAGTAAATATGTCATAGTGCCAGACCATTTACAACATCTGCAGAAGTTAAATACAATCCTTATTAACAAAGATCCATAAATCAAACTTTAAGGCAGATCTTTGTAAATCTTTGCCTTTCCATTACTGATTTTTTAGCTGATTCCAGTTTTTTTTTAAATAACTGATTTTTTTCTAGCCTTCTTGCAGTGAGGAGTCATTAGAAACATATCAAGAGCTTAGGCAACCTGACTTTGTTAGTGAGAGCAGGCACTGTAAAAGTGGGTTTTGCGAAAACAAAATAACAGACTTGAGATTATAAACTTCTAAGTTTTTTAATTAGCAATTAGCGTTGGTATAGCAAGCATTACAAAAAAGTCATGACATTTATTTCTTGCAGTAGGCTCTTATCTTAACACTGCCAACATTTTTGAAAGCCAGCACATTAACTGACAAACAGGTCTTCATATATAAAGAATAAAATGGAGCAACTTTGAAAATGCCTGCAGAAAGTCTCACTTTCTCCCCGCTTGAACAGTTCAGACATGACTAGGACTTAATAAAAAATGACACCTCTGGTGTCCAATTTTTTGGAAAATAATTTTAAAAGTGAGGGAACGGATGATTTGTTTCATGAAAGATATAAATTTAATTCTGTTATTTAGCCTCAGTTAAATCTGATTGCTTCCTCTGATTTTCTTCCTCCAGGAGCTGGTAACTGCCTGGTACATCGGCTTCCTGGTTTTGATCTTCTCTTCGTTCCTCGTCTACCTTGTGGAGAACAAGTTCAACAAAGAGTTTGCCACCTATGCTGATGCATTGTGGTGGGGCACGGTAAGCTTTGAGGAATTAGCTATAAATGCCAGTGTTCAAAAAAGTAGTAAAAAAAAATGCCATCATCCTGAAAGTTTCTTGGCATCAGCCCAATATATCAGTTCAAGGTCTTGGAGCAATGAAGTTCACCTATTAATGTAGTTTCTCTGTGGTTTTACTACTTTGAAAGCTTAAAATGTCTCTTTTTAATGTGTCTGTGAAAAAACCTAGTGGCAAGAAAGGTCTTTTTAAAGTGTTTTAATTTAAACACTTTCAAGTTATGTAGGATATTTTGCATTTATAAAGTGACACACCACATGAATGTTCTTACAAACTTTCTTACCACAGATCACCCTAACAACCATCGGCTATGGAGACAAGACACCAAAGACATGGACAGGTCGGATGCTGTCCGCAGGGTTCGCACTCCTGGGTATTTCCTTCTTTGCCTTGCCTGCTGTAAGTATTTTCCCTCTCTGTTTTTTTTAATACACTATTTATTTCTTCCATTTGGTGCCAATGAAAACAACAAGACTGTGAAAGGACTGTGACTGTGTTGAGTTTTGAGTGACCTTCAGTAATGTTAAAAATATAATTTGTGTACTATAGGTCCTATCATTTTATATATTTTAGATGCATCTGTGGTTCTTTGGGAACCACAGATGTGAAACATTCAAGTTTCTTTGTTTATTAATGACTGGAATGTGTGGTTTTGTACACTTAAGGTTAAGTCATCAATACAGTAAAATGGCAAAACTGATGTCTTACTTTTACCACAAATGAACTGAATGTGTCTATATTTTGATTTATTTTGAGGAAAATACTGAAAGCTATGTGTATATGAGAGAGAACCAACTGATGCATGTCTCATCAGGGTATTCTGGGCTCTGGATTTGCCCTGAAGGTTCAAGAGCAGCACAGACAAAAACACTTTGAGAAGAGGAGGAACCCTGCAGCCTACCTCATCCAGGTAAAGTTTGAATTTTTTTAGGGACCCTTTTCCTGAGTCTGTTCTTTAAAATCTCATCAGTGGCAACAAAGCCTTTTCATTACCATGTGCAGCACAAGAACTGAACCAGGCCTGGAACTGGTTTGAGTAAAGAGGGGCAAAAGTTTACATTATTGTGTGAAAGTATTCAGACTACATTCTGTCATGTTACAACCATTATACTTCAGCATATTTATTGGGATTTTGTTTCCTAGGCCACAGGTGTCAAAATCAAGAATTTAAGGGCAAGTGCCCTACAACTTTCAGATGTGTCTCTGCTTCGGCATACCTGAATCAAACAAGTAGTTTACTATATGACCTCTCAAGAACCTAACACCAGGTTGAGAAAGTAACTTTGATTCATGTGTGATTCATGCAGAATTTTTAAGGACTCCGGTCTGACATTCCTTAAAAGCCCAAGGCAAAGTAGTGCATATTTGTGAAATGGAAAGAAAACTGTTTTTAAAAATAAGTTGTATATAAAAAAAAAGAACTACTAACTGTGGCATGCAGGTCTATTCTATCCCTGTAACAATATAGTTAAACAAAGTATTGACTTAAAGGATAAATGCAGATTTGCATCAGTCTTTTTTTTTTAAGATTTTCATTGGTGAAAAAGGTTGAAACTAAATGCCATTTTCAACCTTTTACAACTTTGAACTCCATTACAATAAATCCCAATACACTACATTGCAGTTTGTGGTTGTAATGACTAGACAATAAAAAAAAAATTATATATATATATATATATAATTTTGCAAGGCCTTGTAAGTTAATATCTGAATATTAATGAAGATGATTTTAAACATGTTTATTTTTCTCATCTTCCAGCTTCTCTTTTTCCATTCTAGATCTTTTTGGACAGTAAATCTTATTCTCTCTCACCCAGGTGTAGCCTCTAAAATCTGGTTTTACACAGATTCTTCCAAAAATACACCAGTCTTCTTCCCTTTACTTCTTCTGTTCTCTTCACATTTCTACTCATGCCTTCTTTTCTTCGTTGCTCTCCTCTTTTCCTCAAACGTTGTCTCTTCATCTTGTGTATCTCACTGTTATACCAGGCTGCGTGGCGTTATTACTCCACTCACAGGCCCTATCTGGATGCCACGTGGCGGCACTATGAGAGCCTTCTGCCAATCAACAGGCATGTATTCATGCCTGACCTGCATCCAGGGCCAGATGTGTGACACATCTGTGTAGTTTTTTCATTATTATTTTTTTGTTTTTTGGCTTTTTCACTAATCATCTGTCTTCATTAGTTTATCATTGCCCTGATCTATTTTGCACTCTTCTTTATGGTGCCCTCTTTGATTCTGATTTACTTGTTTGTTTTTTGCTTTGTATTTACCTCGATTGTGGGTGGGGGGTGTTTTCTATTTGTATTCTGCATGCAGTGTGTTTGGCGTAGTTATGCAGCTGACGAGAACTCGGTTTCCGTTGCTACCTGGAAGCCTCACTTGAAAGCGTTGCATACCTGCAGCCCTACAAAGTAGGTACAACTATGGCAGATGATGTCTATATTTGGTGTTTTTGTCACACTCTCTCTTGGATTTCTGATTTAAGAAGAATTACTTTTGTTGCTGTTGAACTATCTTATATATTTCCCTTATCCATAATTATTGATCCTCCATCTATCTTTTATTGCTGTATCATAAATTTAAACTTACATCCAAAAGTCAATTTGAATACTAATATCTCAAGCAACAATCTCTTTTCACCACTACTGAACCAATCAATCTTTGAATTTGAGGTTCTTCAGCTCTCTTAAAATAACATGGCTCAAGGTACAGTCTTCCTGTGTGTGTTACTCAAAAGACCAAAAGATATTTAACAAAAACAGGAGATTGTTATGAACAAGGAAAGAAGAATGGAAAGTGAATTCTGATACAAACTGAAGGAGCTGTAAATGTTTTGAAAGTAGTAGTCACATAAACTGCTACGACAAGTTTGATCCTGGAGATGTTTTAGGATGTCATAAAATGATTGATTCTGTCTGGCTCAGCATCTGAAACCCCTGGGTGAAAATTAATCTCTATTCCTCCATTGTTCAGGGAGTTGTCTGCTGTGGTTAAGATATTCAATGCTCGTAGCCTTTCCACAGAACCCCATTTTAAAATAGCTGACCCATCCCTCCAAAGATGGGGAATAATAATCTGTAGAAGATTTATTGCACATCTCTGTACTTTTATCAATTCTGGTCTGTCTCGTGTAATGGTGTCAATAAAAAGATGTTTGAAAAACACTAAAGCAAAAAACAAGAACATATTTTATGACATTAATATCTAAAAAAAAAAAAAAGAAAGGCCCATTTATTATTCAGATGTGTCTGTAGACCCAAATGTTTCACTGATTTTTCCAGTAAAACTATTGTTGGAGCCTGGAAATACTGAGCAACCATCCAAACAGTATAAAACTGGCATTTTTAAAGACATGCGTAAAAAGAAGCACTGACTAGTAAAAAAAAAAAATACAACTTTCTCCTTCTGGAAGAATATTTTTGTTTCCTTTTTCCATTTGCATGCTGTAGTAATTAGTGTGTGTTTTGCTATTTTTTTCTTTCTGTGATGCATGCCAATAATTAGTGTATTGCCTTCTGTAAATTATGAGCACTTGCAAAGGCTCCAGTTGCTGGAACAGCGTCTTTGCAAAAACTTTTGCATCTTGATGATTCTAACACATTGGTGTTTTTGCAAGTTTTAGCTTTCTAAAGCTAAAACTTCCAATAAATCTTGAGTGCAATAGTTTTTATACCATAGCTCTAGACACCTACTGGTGTCAATGCATCATAAGAAAACATTGTACTTCTAAAAATGTGTTGAATTACATAATCTCTCTATGTCCAATATGTCATGTTGACAAAGCTGAGCTCTCCACAAATATAAAAAGTAGCCTTAGCAATCTTTTTAGGGTTCAATATTAATATTAATATTCGTTTCCAGACATGAAGGTTCTGAAAGGTTTTCATTCTCTGTAAAAGAGATTCAGTTCATATTTCATTCATTCATAATGCGGCATCATTAGCTGTAACTACGGATTCTTCCATTAGGCTAAAATATGCAAAAGCACAATTTTTCTTTCTATTAAGCTTTGTTATTATTATTGTCATCATTATTACTATAATTATTATTAGATAATTAGGAAAATATGTTAGAGAGGCTATGTATAAAATGTTTTCTCATATTTTTTTTTCTCTTTTTCTCATCTGTCAACTCCAGGAAGGATCAGGGAGAGTCAACCTCCAGGTTTGTACTTTTTTTTCACTGCAGATTCGCTGCTAGTTGGTGTTAGAAATTTGATTTCAGGACCAAGGCTGAAAAAAATGTCTTGCTGCTGCCATTATTTGAGAGATCTCAATCTATACATCCAGCTGCAAAAAAGGCAGGATTCTTCTGCCATTATATTGATTGTATTTTTTAACTCAGATGAAATTTACCCTCGGTACCAAGGCCTGAAAAGTCATGTTATTCTAGAATGAGGAAGGAGTTGGGTTTTGCAATTAATGATTTACTATTTAAACACCTGCTGATATGGAAGACTATTGTCATTATATTACTAATTTAATCAGTGCCGTTGTTTGTATCTACTTTTTCCTCATTTGGTCAAAGTTGTACCTAACTTTATTTCCTCTTGAAATTTTTTATTATCAAGCAGTTAAGATGGGGATATATGAACTTCAAATTTTATCGTAAAATTTTGTGGTATTTATTACAAAAAGCGGCAATAAGCAACAATAAAAAACAGCCTGCATGTCAATGCATAGAGTTCAGAGTCTTTCAAACATAATCATTTCTGCTCAAATGATTATGAGTAGAAATGATTATGATGTGTCACTTGATCACATCAATTATATTAATTGGAACCAACTGTGCTGTTAAACAGTACTCATTATAATCAGTCATACTTTGGCTCACAAACGCATCATTTATTAACACTTTCATTGAAGTGACAATGGAAAAAAATCATATTTCTAGTAGTACTATCAATCTGTCGGATAAACAAATACCAACAAAAAACCTATTGCTGTAATTATTTATTGCAGGATGACACATTGTTTTTAATTATTATCACTGGGAAACAAAACTCTTGCTGATAGTATACAACTTATTGTTTCCCATCCCCATCAAAGAGAAATTATGTGCTATAAAACTCTAATATCAGCCAGAAGATGAGGAAATACTCTGTGCAAGTGATTAAATATACTCAGGAGATGTAACTCTTTGTGTTTGTGAATGACTCATTCAGAACATCACAGTTCATTTTGACAAGTGCAACTTGAAAGGAAACTATAAAAAGCTGGTTTTGATATTTTGAAAACATAATTAGCTATCATAATAAAAATCTGAAATGTCTCCTTTTGTCTTCATAAACAGTGACTTTAAAAGATTTATACAATTAGGAGGACATTACCTTCATGCTGGTAAAATAACATATTTTAAAGGTGGAGCAGAACTTGCCATATGATTAAATTATTTTTGAAAAGCTATTTTTATGTTGCATGTTTTAAATGCAATTATTACATTGAATAAGGGGAAAAATGCAAAGATACCATATTTAGATAAGATAAGATAAGATCCGTTTTTTAGTCTCCAATAGGAGAAATTTATCTTGGAAGCAAGATCTTGGTCTTCTACTAAATATTTGTTGTTATTCTGCATTGTGTAACCTTGTGCAGCAATCAGACATTGGAAGATGTCACAAAATTGATCTAATTCAGTGGAGAATTGCTTTTAATGTTACATTATTTTCACATGAAACAGTTTTTGCTTAAATAAAAACTCCCTTTTTCACACGAAGGTTTGGAGAATTTTATTGCAGTAAAAGGAGAGAAAAAACACTTTCAGCCAGGCTGTGTTAATCGTATTGACACAACAAAGTTGATCTAATCAGAGCAGCTAAAGGCAGAGGGTAATGATATTTTAGTCCACTAAAGGCTGTTTTTACTCAGGCGTTCAATGACTCATTGTTGCTTCTGTTTGTTTAGTGCTTTGTCTCAAAAACAATAATACCAAAACCATTTTTTTGTGTGATTTGGGACCCACAAAAAAACCTACCCAAACACATACAAACATATTTGTCTTTTTCTCAGCAATTACTTGCCTCAGGGAGCCTTTAATTTTTTTATGAGCAATTCTTCTTTGTTTGTCTGTATTTATATAGCACATTTATCTAAAGGTTATGTATTAATGGTGTTGATGCATTTCCAGAATCATTATGGGAGGATAGCGATTAGGGCAGCAAGGCCAGTGTGATGTAATACGTTGTGTTTGCAGTTATGAAACGGAGTAAATGCTTTTTCTGTAGAGAAGCACAGCATCACAGATGCCGTCGCGTTTGTTGTTCATAATGCGAAAGTCATTGAATAGGTAAATTAAAAAGCCTGAATCGTACCCTGTGCACAATATGTTGAAGCATTGGTAAGAATAAAGCCAGGAGAGATCAAGAAACCTTTGCACACACGTTTGTATTACTTTATCCATGAAATAAATCCATAGAATATTATGTGTTTAGGAACAAAATGCAACATAGGCAATCCATAAATGATAATAAAACAAGTAAAAAGAGATTCACGAGACTCTGTAAAAACATTTCTGGCCTCATGCTGTGATTCAAGCACTTGTTGCCTTGCCTGCTGGAATTCACATGGTCAAAGGAGTGATATCGACATGAAGTGCATGAGTCACCAAATTGCAGCCTTTTTTGGACGGTTTTGCTGTAGATGTTAATTTTCCTCCACTAAGCCCCTGTTCTGCTCCCTCTAAAAGCTAGCCCTCGGGAAGCCGAAACATCGGCGCTGACTCTGCTGTTACTTTATATACGTTCTTGGTGGGGGCTTTTGTCATAAAGTTAATTTATGTCTGGAATTTAATTCAGAAACGGAAACACATCCGATATGGATTCATTGCAGACAGAGAAATGCATTTCAAGTGGTTTTCTGTTTATGTAGATGATTAGGGTTAATGAAAATCAGAATTGGTTTCATAGAAAATTTGATGACAAAAGATAAAGAAAAGGTATTTTAAATACTAATATGTTATGCTGTGGCCTACAAAAATGTGCTCAGGACTCTCCAACTATCTCCAACTAAACATTGGGTTTCTATACTGCGTTAGCCATAAGTTATAGTCAGAATGAACTGAAATGAACACTTGTAGTATATAATTCTCTGTGTTGTGAATTTATATAACTTGAATCTCACTTTTCTGACAGTGGAAATGGTAATGTGGTTTAAAGTCATTTTTCACACCTTAAAAACCTATCAAGTAACAAATCATCATGTGTCTATCTCTCCTTGGTTTCTAGTAAAATTCATAGTAATAAGCAGAAGCTACTGAGGAGTTATACCACTCGGAAACATAGGTACACGGCATCTCTGCTCCCATGTTCCATGATGTGTTGTTCTTT
This sequence comes from Poeciliopsis gracilis, assembly GCA_911649635.1. Lineage (NCBI taxonomy): Eukaryota > Metazoa > Chordata > Actinopteri > Cyprinodontiformes > Poeciliidae > Poeciliopsis > Poeciliopsis gracilis. The sequence continues at coordinate 5,030,479 of CAJVRI010000370.1, read as the reverse complement.
TTGGGAATGCTGACTAATTTTTGGTGCATGGGTGTCCTTTGGAGGTTGCACAGCCTCAGATGGGCCAGAGCAAGCAAGTGCTGCAGGAAAACCTGAGTCGCTCTTAAAAGAATAATGAGCCTTTCTTTGATATTTGCCTGAATGATGTGCTACTTTGCTTGATCATATTCAGAAAATTAATGAAGAATTGTGCTGGATTCCAGCTTCAGCTGCAAATTTTGTGAATTAATCAACATTTATGAGCTTTTTCTTGAGTGAAATGTTCTTGCTTTTTCTGTTATTGTTTTTTTTCTTTCTTCACTCCTTTAAATTGAACTTACACACTACCTCACTTGCTGTTTTTTTTATTTTTTTATTTTTCACATTTTATTGTCATCAAATCCAATGAAAAAGATCACAAGTCACCATGACCAACTGCAAAATTTGGCTCTGAAACCAAGCTTGAATAGAATTAATGGGAACAACTGTGCATTACTCCACAACCAAAAGTATTTTTTGTAACTTTTATAACTTTTTTTATGGTGCTATTTGGATAATTTTGCAGGAACAAAGCACTGATCTTTTAAATTAATTTGCTGACAATGTGTTTATTATATTCTTGAAAGCAAAATGACCATGTGTAATGTGCCTACTTAGCCAATTTAAATAAAATTGCCTGAGTTTGTTGCACTGCTCATGCTTTTGCATGTTTCTATTCTGCATTAAGCACACTCAAACATTCCCTGACTTCACCTCATTGCCCAGCTTTCATGTTTACGAAATATATGAAAGTTTGCTAACTTTCATATTGTATGAAACATATAAAAGAGAGAGAGCCAGACATTTCCCATATTACAACCACAACCATAAATGTGTTTTAATCGTTTATGGAGTGGACCAACACAAAGCATCATGTTATGATAATAGCTTTTTAATTATGTAGAGATTTTGGAGTATGTTATATATGGTATGCTCTACTTTTCTAAAAACTAATTTTATGACTGGAGATACTTTGTTTTCCTTTGTCCACTGTCATGTCTTGCTAACTAATGTGTTCAAAACAAATAAATACTTTAATATCATCATTGCACATCTGATACAACACTCCAAAGTAGAGCTAGCATTTTATGCATAGGACCTCCATCAATATGCATGTTTGTCTTTTCTTCCTGCCCTCCAGTTATTTCCTCTGATCTCAGAAAAAGCTCTAAATGACGTAGATACTATGTAAATAAGCAAAACTTTACCAAAAGTTGAGTCATATTTCTGTTACTGAGCTGAAGCTTGAATTATTAACCAATGTTTATCTGTCTTTCACTTCCAACATCATTGCCTTTTTCTCTTTCACACTCCAAAATATCTCTGCACAACTCCTCGTCCTCCAAATTCAGTCAAAAGTTAAGCTTCAAAGAGCGTGTGAGGATGGCAAGCCCCCGCGGTCAGAGCATCAAGAACCGCCAGACGTCCTCTGTAAATGACCGGCGTTCTCCAGTGGCCGACGGTGGCACAGAAGGCACCAGTCCTGCCAAGGTTCAAAAGAGCTGGAGCTTCAACGACCGCACGCGCTTCAGACCTTCGCTCCGGCTCAAGAGCCAGTCCCGCTCCACCACTGACGGTCAGTGACACCGCACACCCACCAAATGTTTCCCTCAGAGCGTTACAGCAATGGCCTCGGCTGTGCCAATCAGAAATTACAGAAGGATTCATGCTTCAGAAAACATAAGAACAAAAACATTAAAAAACATCAGCTATAGAACGCTATGGTGAAAAATATGAGGCCAATCCATTCAGTAAGTTTCCAGGGCAGTTTATTTTTTAAGTTGGTCTGGATAGCTTTTCTCCTCTGATAAAATAGAACCATCATTTGAGAAATGTTACTTATTTACTCAGGCCTTCTTTATATCACATTGAAATTTATTCCATTATCTGAAATATTAATTATAGCCAAAAAGACAAAACACCTGAAATTTCTTTAGTTTTTGTTTTATAAGTGGGTTGTTTGGGAGAATTTATGAATAATTAATATCTTATCTGCAAAAGTGACATCCTTTCACAATTTGACATTAAATAAAGAAAAAGAATCTTGGACCATACATTTGTGACAATAACTACCCAAGACAATAAAGTATTAGAGACAAGATAGATTTTTATTTATTTGTTCACCAGGTGTTAGACTTTTTAATCTGTCATTACACATGGCAGAAATCCACTAATGTATTTAGTTTTTAATCCTAAAAATGTTTAAAATTAATTTAAATCTAAAAGCTTTGTCTTGCTTGTTTGCTTTTTTCTTTAAAGTATAAGCACAACAGTAAGCAAATGCAGTGAGAGAATATGTCACTCCACGTGTTGATTTCATCTGTTTCCCCACCCTATCCAACACAACTGCTGTACCAAACTAAGACAGACAGCTGAGGAGAGAAAAACGGCTGTCTCTGTCTCACCCTTTCACCAGTTGTTGTTTGTTGGATAGCTGGATAGATGGGGGTGTTGTTTCAATGACTATCTGGGCTGTTTGAGCCGTACAGCTGGCTGAATGGAAACAAATTCCAGGTTAGTCAAAATCACGCTGTTCAGGCCGTTCTCAGTGTCAAGATGTTTGAGATGCGACCTAATTATAGACAAAACCAATAATTATGCGCTGTACTATAAGTTGTTTGAGTTCACACACATGCTTTGTACTACTACAGTCCTTATAGTTGAGTCTGCAGTCAAGCTCATGACCCCTTGCTTACTTCACCAGGATGTCGTAATTCAGAAAGTCCATGAACAAATCTGCTGTTGGCGATAAATCTTAAAGGCACACAGAGGCCTTTTTCTTTACAACTAGTCCGCAGTTCCAGAAGCTTCAAATCAGTTCTTCCCTCTTCCCCTCTCCAACCAATCACTTTAAATCCTCCTGTCATAATTATGAGACACATAAAGAGGCACCAAAATACTTTGTTCCTGGACCCAGAACCTGTATACAAATCAGAATTAGAGGCTTGATGAGGTAACTTCAGGTTCAGATGCACAAGTAGTGCATCATAGCTGCTCACTAAACTCTGCTGTTGTGTTCATAGGTTTCTTGCTCGTTTTACAAATAAATGAACAGTTCTTCTCTTCTGCTTGTTTCATAAGCAGCAGACTCCACTGTGACGGCGGACGATGCCTTTGATGATAAGGGCTGCCACTGTGAGATCTCTGTGGAAGACTTGCTGCCCTCCGTCAAGACTGTCATCCGAGCTGTCAGGTTTGTCAAAGGAGATTAAGCTTTCTTTTTCCATCCATCTAATACTTTCCCCTTTTTCTAAATGCAAACAAAGACTGATTGCAGCACACTGCACTCTAGCAGCTCCCCTGATTGTTTGCACTCAAACGACTAAAATGACCGGAAGTCATTCTTTTTTTAGTTTTCTTTTTTTGGACTATATAGCCTCCATGGCATAGTTTATATGCAGGAAGTATTGTTATTACGGTCTTAAACAATGCAAACTTGTGCATGATTAGTAAAGACACAACAGTGTCTTTATTTGTATTTGAAGTTACTAAAGTTACATAAATTCATTTTATTAATTTAAATCTAAAAGCTTTGTCTTGTTTGACATTGCAATGTTTAAATGGGATTTTAGGTAACTCGAAAATTATATATTGTTGTTTTTTTCTTTTACAAATAGTTTTTAGAAGTTTGTAGAATCACCTAGACTGCAATTAAAGGCATGCAGAATTGTCAGGTTTTTTGTGCATGTCTCTATCATCTAGTGTTTCATCCATTCTTCTATGATTAAGTTTAAACTCAGTCAGAATGGATGGAGATCATCTGCAACTATATTCAAGTCTTGTGAGAGATTCACAAAAACAATGTTTTTTTTTTTTATTTAATTGTTTTTGCTTTGATATAACCATATAGCTCTGATATAGTTCTGGCTGTATGGTTAGGGTTTTTCTTGCTGGAAAGTGAACCTAGGCTTTTGAAGCCTCTAACAGGTTATCTTACTGGCATGCCCTGTCTTATTTCCTATTCATCTTTCCCTCAACTCTGACCAACTTCAACAGAAGAAAGATCTACCTACAGCATGATACTGCCACAAACACTGTGGGTGGGTTTCTTCTGGGTCACATGCAATGTCAGTTTTCTTCCACATATGGTTCCACACATTTGTAAGGAGACCAACAAATTTTGATCTTCTTGAACCAGACCATCTTCTTCCACATGTTTACTGTGTCCCTTGAATGGTTTTGTGACGAACTGCAAACAGGCCATTAATAGCTTTATTTCAGCAATGGCATTATTGAACCTTGAATCTTGTTGCTTTCAGGCTGCAGTAATACAAGTCATATCTTGCTCAAGGTTTCTGTCCACATTCTACATTTCCTTGAGCATTTTCCTTAGTTTCTAATTATGCAATTTTTGAATATGTTAGCAAGTAGGAGCTTGTTCCTAAGATGTAAATCCTTTAACATCTTTTGTATCTACTTAATGTTCATATTTGTATACCTTCCTTTCTGCTGAGTGAGGAGAGAGCACCAAACCTAGGAGATCTCTTCTAGGTTTGGTTTTATTGCCTTCTGTTGCCTGCTGGCTTTTCTTTTCTGTAGACTTATATTTACTCTGAGTTCAGCCCTGAGGCACCATAGGTAAATAAACCCTTTTACAGAATGACATGCACACAGCTAAAATACACAGCTACCACTACGCTCGATGCTTTTAGAAAATTTAGGTGAGATATTCAGGTGCTCAGACTATTGTAGACACAATAATGGACTGGATTTAACGTGTCTCATTTAAAGGGAAAGATGAATTTTATTTCAAAGCCTTGAGGTGTAGCAGTGGATTCTCCTTTCTGATTGGGTCAGAGCGCCCTCTTTTGGCTGAAATTTGAAAATTTCTCTGCTTTTCCTGCAGGATCATGAAGTTTCATGTAGCAAAGAAGAAGTTTAAGGAGACTCTGCGTCCATATGATGTCAAAGATGTGATTGAACAGTACTCTGCCGGTCACTTGGACATGCTGTGCCGCATTAAGAGTCTGCAGACCAGGTAGGAAGAATAACTGGCTGCACACTGCTGTAAGCTGCCAGGTGTCATTCCTGAGGCCTCTGAGCTAATGAATGTGTTCATATGTGTATTTATGAGAAAAGATATTGTGAACATGCATAAAGATAATGATATGATCTATTTTCTTTATGCACACGTGTGTGTGTGTGTATATGTTTGCTTTCCTCACAGGCTGGACATGATAATTGGCCCACAGACCCTGAGCACCCCAGCTAAGAACTTTTCCTCCCCGTCTTTGTCTGTGTTTTGCAGTCAGGGGAGGAAAAACTCCATCAGGGGGTCAGAAGTCCCTGTAGTCCTTCATTATTTTCCGTCTCACATGGGTTTACCTCATATGACACTCAGTCAAATCATGCACACAAATTAAAGTCTTTTATCAGCCAATCATAAGAAGATTCTAATTAATTCATCAGCCAGAGATCTGCGGTCTGATCTGTAGTTGCCAGATCAGATACTGGAAAAAAAAATCCCCCCATTTCTTAATTATGTCAAAATTAACAATGTTCAGCATTTTCTTCCTTTAAATTAATTTCTTAGCAAAATGGACTGATTCACAGTTTTTGTTCTTGGAATTACATTGACCTGGAAAGACAAGATCAGTGCATTTCCAGTTCTAAGGATTATGCATTAAAAGTAATTCCAGAATTTCCATTTACCTTTTTTAATTTGTAAATAATTCTCTTTTGAGACATAGACAGACTAACCTTTACGTAAAAGGTGTTCAATTAAAGCAAAAATCTTCTGATGCAATATGTTTGCTACTTTACTACCCCAGTTTGACATAAGACTTTAATAGTGGCTTTGAATTGACTGAGTTGGTAGGGGCAAGCAGATCTTTTCTTTTCTCTGTTCTCTGATCCACTGATCAAACAATAACGATGTAATTCCACTTCTGCCGTGTAATAATGTTTTGCATCAATTTAAACAATACTTGATTGAAGCACATCAATAAAATGTATGTATGCAATGTGACGTTACAAACTGCACACTCATGTTAATTCGAAAACATAAACCTCACAGCAACTGGTGGAGGAAAACCGCATCTCTTCAGTCTAAATATTGGGATCCTTTGGGTTTCTTTGGGTTTCTCAAACTTCTTTCATTTTATTAGGTACAGTTTCTATAATTGTAATGGAACTGAAAGCATGTTACTTCTTAGATGAAAAGTGAAACAGAACAGCATTCCGTCAATACTTGGGTGGACGTTTTGGCATCACCATCATCACATTTAAATTTTTCTTTTTGAAAGTTTCATCTCCTGACAAAAAAGGGAAAAAATTAATTAAAAGTAAATGGAGAGGACTACTAACTAAATGAACATTTAAACTTAAACTTTCTGGAGTTTTCGACTGTTCCACCTCTGTTATTCTCTTTTCCCAACATTTCTTTCTTCTGGGCTTTGGGTTGCATTTGATTGTCCTGATCAATTTTCTTCCTGACAAATCTTTTTGTTTGCTTGTTTTTGTGTGTGTCTTGTGTTCATCCAGGGTGGACCAAATTCTTGGGAAGGGACAGGTCCCTCTGGATAAGAAGATACGAGAGAAGTTGCTGTCTGATGGAGATATGTTGGAGGACATGAGCATGCTGGGTCGTGTCTGTAAGGTGGAGAGACAGGTGTGTGAAGCTTTGGTGATCAACATATTGTCTTACAGCGAACTTCAGTAAGATGTTAATAGCAGTGCATCTCTGTAAAAACAGAAAGTTCATTTAATTTAGTTATCTATTTTTTTAATTTGAAGGTTAAGAAATTCAAAACTTATTTTTTTAACCTTTTGTGCTGTCACCATTTCTCTTTCTACACAGGTTCAGTCAATTGAGTCAAAGTTGGACTCTCTGTTGGACATTTATCGTCAGGTTTTACGTAAAGGCTCCTCTTCGGCTCTCACGCTCTCTTCGCTACCCCTGTTTGAGCTGGAGCAGACCTCTGACTACAACTCTTCAGTTTTTAGTAAGGACCTCTCCACTCAGGTCAGCTGCGGTGGAGCGCTTCCCCCGAGCGGCTACACCACACGCTCTTCAACCAACTCCCAGCTCTCCCAGGGAGGGCTGCACCTCATTTTAGCACCTCAGAACGAACTCAACCTTAATCTCCATGCGTCATCGTCCACACCTCCCTCTGGCCTCACATGTTCCCCTTTTAGCCCCTCGCCACTGCCTCGTTATCATCCTCATCTACAACATCATAAACAGGTTCAGGCCACATCACCTGAAAGTGGCACTGATGAGGCTGTGGGGAGCTCCCCTACTGTCCTCACCCCGAACAGTACCAGCAGTTCTGGGGGCCGAGGAGTAGGAGATGACGGCTTTCCTCTTTTGGCAAGGCTTCCGCCTCCCCCTTCTAGACAAACTGTTACCCCTGGCAAACTGATCCAAGCAACCTCTAGAGAGACTTCTCCTGAAATTAAGAGCTTCTGCAGAGGTCTGCATAGCCACACAGAAGACAGTAATGTTGGAAAGGACCTTGGACTTGAGTTTGGATTGAGCACATTAGGGCAACAGTTAAAAGGGAACACTAATGGTACCGGCAGGCTTAACGCAAAGGAAGAAGGCTCCTGGAGGAGGCACATGAGTCTCGAACTGGAGCCACTTATGCCATCAGCACCAGGTTGTTGCTCGAGGCCCATCCGTATGGACCAGGGAATGGGCAAATCCATGTCAGTGCAGGACCTGGTGCAGGTAGGTCCTGTTCATGATGCACACCAAAGCCACAGCCTTTCATCTCCAAGTCCAAGTACAAGCAGTGACTCTCCAACAGGCTTCAACAGTTGTTGCCAAGACCTTGTCGGAGACAATGGTGGTACAAGAAGAGGATATTGGGGCGAGGAGGACCTCTTTATCAGTGACAGGGACATGGAGGGCCAAGGGTTTGACTTTTTGTCACAGGGGACATCTGAGATTCACTCATTTTCTTCTGAGCACCTGAGGACAGCAGAGAGAGCGGGGGTAGGGACCCAGGGCTCTAACCGGAGTCTGGCTGGTGGTCCGTCATCGTCAACCTCCACTGGCAACGTCGAACTGCTGAACATGCCACATGTACGGCTAAAATAGACCCATTAAACATTTGGAAGAAACACAAATCTCACCTCAGAGACTGTTTTTATCTTTTTTTGGAGGCGAGATTGATGGGTGGGTGGGAATTTTACAAGGGGTCTTGTCTTCTTTTGTTTATTTTTATCTTGGTTCTCTTGATAAGATTCCATTTTTTTTTCACACAGGATAATCATATTGGCACGAATTACTCTGTGTTTTAATGTGTGTTTGATGGAGCTGAGATAAAAGACGAATGACTAAAAAGGGAGAAAACAAATTTTGATTGACATTAAGTAATGGATGGGTCGATGTGCTATGTAGCATGAACTGCATGTTTTCAGTAAAGCACAGATAAGAAACTACACCTACAAGCATGGCCACCCACTACCTTAATAGTTTATTGTGAGTTAAAAAGCTTTTTGTGGTCCATGACAACTGAGAAACGTTGGCATTTTGTTTTTTATAAACTCATAACCACTTTAGTAAGCCAGATCTCTGCAAGTAATTGAACTGACCTGTTTTCATTTGGAGTATAGAAAATACATATTTCACAAAATCCACATATTTTAACTTCTTTCTGCATAATGTTCATTGAACAATCCAGTTACCACAAATATGATGCAGTGCTAGTTTTTTGTGATGATAAAAACTGAGACCATAAAAAATTCTTTCTGAAAATGTCAACAATGCTCCTGGAAAAAACAACATTTCTGCTTTTGAGTAAAAATCTAAAACATTTCCTGGTGCAAAATTATGCACACCCTCTAAACTTTAGCTATGTAAAAAGTCCCTTTGATTCAGTTTCAAGTTGGAAAAACAGGCTATGGCCAAAAAAAATAGAAATGACTGTCCAAAATCTTCACGTGTCTGCAAGGAAACCTAAGATAAAGAGGGTTTTCATTTTTCAGCCTCACAATCAAACTACTGCACATCCAAATCAACAAATGAATGGCTACTTGTGAAAGAAACCTTTTGGAGTAGCTGAGCAGAAGTCATGAACTCAAACAGAATATTTGAAGAGGATTGTAGAGAAGAAATGTTCTCACTGTCTGACATTTCACATTTGAAGACGTTTTCAACTAAGAGGAGGCCTGTGTTATGGTTTTCTCAAGTACAGCATGGATCAAAATCAACTAAGTATTTTTTATATTTCTCCTCTGGTGTGTTTATTTTTCAGTGGAATTAGTTGGGATAGAAGTGAAAATACATTAGCACACATTTTTGAAAAGATTCTTCATGGTATCATTTTTTTTTACATCACAAAGTACAAAATGAGTGTATGTGTTCACTGTGCATTTTGTAATGAGCAACTACTTCAGTATCTCCAGAGCAAAACTGAATAGTAGTAAGCAGACCTTCTTACATCAAAATGTACGACATGATTTTTTTATGGCATTTATTAGCTGTTTTTTTTTTCTAAAAACGCTTCATGATTTAATTCTCTGTTAAATTAATTAATTAAGTAAACACAGGAGCAGAACTACGCAGCCAATTTCCGTAACAGAAGAACACACAATCTAATTTCATGTTATGCTGCCACAATAATTGTTAATGTCTGTCAAGCTGCATCCTTCATACATGCTTTTTCAAATGAGAGGGGGCATCTATGACACTTGAAGTAATTATGCCCTGTACATTTTACTTCAGCTCTGTGCAGCTCCTTATAATGACTTAAATGTTATCATTTCCTAAAGCTGCTGTGAAAATATTCTGAAAATATGACTTTGGGCATCAAATTCACCCGCATTTAATTAAGAAACATTTTTTAGATAACAGTTTCATATATATATATATATATATATATATATATATATATATATATATATATATATATATATATATATATATATATATATTTTTTCAGTAGAACTGCAGCCTTTGTTAGAACTACACCTATGTGAAAAGGAGCAGCTGCTTTTATGACCAGATAAATGTTACACAGTAAGGATGGTTCGGTGAAACATTTGTTGAATGTCATTTTCTGGCTCACAACTTCTGTTAGAAAATATTTTAACATTTTATTTCAGACACAAATACCCTTTAGCTTTTTGCCATCTGCTTTAAACTAACTCTTGATGGAGATTATTTTTGGCTTCTTGAACTGGACTTGAGATCTGAATGTGTGTCTTATTGATATTAACTTGAGGCTTCTTGAACTGCTGAGCAGTGAAAATACAACTTACCACTATTTTTCCCTTTCTGTTGCATGGAGTAGAACAACATGCAGTGACAAGGCCTTACTATTTTTAAATGTTTTTACTAAAGCATCCAAAGCCTGATTAGTTCATGATCACCTTGGCACATTTTGTAGATTTATATTAAATACTTCAAACCAGGAATAAAAAATATAATCCTGTATCATTTTTAAGTAAGTAAAAAATTTGTGTGTATGAGAGTAGAAAGGACCATACCTTTTTAGTCTGTCAGTTTAACAGAGCATTGCTTATATCTGATTATGCTTATCCTCCTAGCTGTAATATAGATTTAAGCAAAAAGGAAAAAAATGTGGCATTACATGTGCAACCATTGAACAAAAATGATCAACTCTTTGTAAAAAAAAAAAAATAATAGAAATGCAGCTGCATGATCTTATAGAAAAACCAAAGCAGTAATCATTACTTAAATGCTGTTTCTAATTTAAAACACACATTATATTTTTCTACTTTTCAAGCATACTAAAGAAAAGCTCACCAATATGACAGAAGAAAAATAAATGTGGAATGTTTCTCACATTTGCAATTTGGCAAGAGTCAAATGTTAATTTGTTAAACTATATTATTAGAAATAAACTAAAATATTTATTTTTTCAGTTTAAGTTCAATTTTTTTATTAAAATATGCTGCAAGTTACTAGATTAAGGGAGCGGTTTAGCAAACAATGTCAGATAAAGGAAAAACATCCAGTTATGATATCTGCATGACTGATTAATTCGTCCTTGATTCAGATTTATCCTTTAAAATTTTGGAAATAGGGTATAGGCATCAAGAAACTGCAGCTTTCCACAAACCTACTGTAGTTATTGGACTGTTTTTTTCCATTTTGCTTTCAACAGTTTCTAGTTTTACTAAGTAACTATGATATTAGAAAATAAAAAAGACTTGCAAGAATGGCTGTAAGATGTCAGCTTAACTGTAAAAATGTGTAACTATTCCAAAAAATGTTGCACTACTTAGTTATGATGCAGCTTTAAAAGTATGTTTTCAAAGTGAAGTGTAACATACAGTATGTATGAAATGGAAATGTGAGGTATGCTTCTTTGCACAGCACATTCTACCTTTAGTTAACAACATAATTTTTTTTACTGTTTGTGCAATCATAAGTTTGCTCTCATTAAAAACCAATTATGTTCCCAAAGTCGTTTAAATGTATTTTTGCATGAGGCTTTCATGTTCAAATGGATCTTTAACTGAAAAAGATTAATCTTAGAATCTTAAGTATTTTGGTTTGTAAACAATTGGATCAAGAGCATCCAAACTCATTTTTTTTAGGTCTACAAAATATTCATAAAATCCTGTATTCTGGTGCCTTGTTTTGTGATACATTCGTGTTTATAGTTTTCCGGAAGGTGCATCTGATTTGTGACAAAAATCGCTGCACATTTCAGGCCTTCTATTTGTGGCATAGTACCTTTTTATAATTTTGAAAGTGGGCATAAAATGGGCAATTGCCAAGTTAAGGTTTTGTCTTATTTTTTATTTATTTAAATTATGTCCACATATTTACACATTAGTAATAACCTTGATTAGTTTAAGGAAGCCTGTAATGTAATAACAATGCAAATGAACTCTTATTCTCAATCAAGAATAAAAGAAATTCTTCAAGAAGCCTTGTTTTGTTTTTCATTGCACCAAACACAAAGCGGTTTGACTTCAGACTTAACCCTGCAAATCCAAACATATCGTTTTTGATTTCAATATTTTGCAGACCTATGTGGAATTAACGTTGTCACTTCCCTCTAAAACCAATCAAGTAAATCAATTGTTAAATTTCAAGAAAAATTCAAACTGCATATATAAAATCTTGTAAAATAGTTTTAAAAATTATAAAGATGAAATATAAAAGTTGTTTAAGTGTGCCATGCATGCAAAATATGTCTTCCTCCACATTATTGCAAACATGAAATTTACATACATTGAATGAAACGATGCAGATTAAACTGATTAAATCAAGCTAAACTTTTATTTAATTATGTTAGTTCAGATTACCAAAATAATTTGAAAAGCTACCCAGGAAAGACTAAAAGCTAGATTATAGTTTGAACATGGACTGAGAGACAAATAGCTTAATTTTTGTAAAAATGTATTGGTCTGATGAAACCTGATCCACAGTTTAAGAGAAATGCACATGAATTTCTAAATCTGAGGAAAGTAAAACACTGGCAAAAATAGTTATCCTACCCTAAAGGTTTATTCTAATTTAATATCTAAAATGAGAAAGAATAGATTGAGTCTGTTAATCAAGTGTATGTAAACATCAGGTTTTAACTGTATATGCAAAAACTAAATATATTAATAACAGAAAAAAACAGAAGAAATTAAGTGATGTATCAATAAAAACTGTTAAATTATTCTATTTTTTACAAATAAGATTTTTCAAACAATCATTTGATACATAAGGCTTTTACAGAATTAACAAAAACACTGGAAACAAACATAGTTTTTAAAGATATTTTACTTTTACGAACATATTCTTACAAGTATCAACATTTAAGGTGCACACTATAGCAACGTGGATCAGAGCTAATTTAAGGAAGCTTGTATCCGGTAGGATTAAGTTGAACTACTTTACTTTCTAAAATTGGTTTCTCTGAGGTGCTATAAGCAAACATGCAAACAACCTGTATATTTCTAGCTGCTGAGTTTAACAGTTTTAAAGCTTGAACAAGGAACATTACTTGTACAGAGACCACAGAGAAGAACATCTCTACTGTATTACTACAGAGCATCTCTAGATAAACTTGCAGGTTAAATTTAACAGCGCATCTTGAACTGCAATGCAAACCCTTGAACTGTGATGTTCAAGCACGAAACAAGATACAATCAAATGTACGTATAACAGTTAGTTAACGAGTTAATCTCTAACTGAAGCAATTTTTTTTCCTTCGTCTGCTTTTGCGATGCATTGTGATAATGGACCAGGCATTTACTATGGTGTGCAAATGGAGCAAGATGTCTGCGGGTCTTCTGCCTCTCTGAACGTTTGGGGCAGCAGCCCAGCACAACGTTCATTTGGCCTTCTGTGCCTTCTGTGCAGATTTGGTGACTTTACCGCTTGTAGGGGCTTTCTTTTCCACACCTTTTATCACTCCCACCGCCACCGTTTGGCGCATGTCTCGGACAGCAAAACGGCCTGAGGAAAAAAAAAAATCTCTGATTTAAACTTTATTCTCAGAAAGGTAAAAAACTAAGATTTTAGATTAATTTTTTCCTGTGGTTAAGTCTTTTTACTAAATGAGGTGCAATCCCTTGTAAAAATATTCATGCATCTTGGATGTTTTCATATTGTCTTGATTGATGTTAACGTGAATATTTATTAGGTCATCCATGTTCTGCAATTGTGTGCCATTTGCAAATTTTCATGAGCAATGTTCATGGAGCTGTTCAAAGCCTACAATGTTATTCCTGAGACTGCTTCAGACCTTTTCACAACCCTGTCCTCAACCTGCCTGACATTATTATCAAGCTTATTAGGTTTGTAATTGTAACATGATGAGTAGTAAAGCACCTCACAGAGTATGAAAAACTTTTGCTAGGCACTGTACTGCAGCACTAGACAGACATTATATTGCAGGATGGGTCACTCACCAAGCGGTGGGTACTCAGAGAAGCTCTCCACACACATAGGCTTGCCTGGGATCATATCCACAATGGCAGCATCTCCAGATTTGAGAAACTTCGGGTTATCCTCCAGCTTCTTTCCAGAGCGACGATCTATTTTTTCCTTCAGCTCTGCAAACTTGCAAGCGATATGTGCAGTGTGGCAGTCGAGCACAGGGGCATAGCCAGCACTGATTTGACCAGGGTGGTTCAGGATAATCACCTGTGAAAAATGTAGTAGCACTGCAAAATACTGAACTTGGAAAACTAGCAGCAAACAAAAACAAGAGCTTGGCAACAAATAGAATAAAATTTTAAAAAATAAATCAAAAAAGACAGTGGCCTATATTAGTCAAGTCTTGGTTGTCTTTTTTTTTAAAGCCCTTTTACAAATTTTCTCAACTTTCAATTTACTTTAAAAATGAAAGATTTTGTCTCCAACCAATAAGTTACTAAAAGAGCGGGCTTGTACAAATCGAAGGATAGTTATCATTTAACTACATTTGTCTCTGGAGTATTCCTTCAAGTTGAGCTAAAAGATGGACACTCAGTTCTCATTTTTGGATACCCAGTTTTCCAGTTTCAGGGTAACAATAATATCCACAGTTGTTACTAAGTGAACAGACCTGGGAAGTGAAGCCAGCTGCCTCTTGTGGTGGGTCGTTCCTGCTGTCTCCAGCCACATTACCTCGGCGAATATCCTTCACAGAGACGTTCTTGACATTAAAGCCAACATTGTCTCCAGGTAGCGCCTCACTCAGGGCCTCATGGTGCATCTCCACTGACTTGACTTCAGTGGTCACATTGACAGGAGCAAAAGTCACCACCATACCAGGTTTCAGGATTCCTGTTTCTACTCGACCCACAGGCACAGTACCAATACCTGATGGAGAGGCAGAGAAGCATCCAGACGTTATGTGAACCCGGTGTCTAAATGTAAGCTGAAAAGCTATTCTTAAATATGTGGAACAGACAAGGCTCATGGGAATTTACTCAAAACCTAATTTGTTTCTGCCCTCCTTTCCTAAACCACTTGATAAATGAGGCTTTTATATTTTACAAATATGTTTTTAAAAATCTAAATCACGAAACTGCAAGATCAACTCACCTCCAATTTTGTAAACATCCTGCAGAGGCAGACGAAGAGGCTTGTCAGTGGGCCTGGTTGGAGGCTGGATGGCATCAAGAGCCTCCAGCAGAGTGGTGCCTGAGGCACTCCCATCTTTACGATTGATCTTCCAGCCCTTGAACCAGGTCATCTGTAAGAGATCAGTTACTTTCATGTCAAAGCTGGGAAGAAAACAATAGCTTTTGGTGCCAAGTTTCCTTCAACTTTTACATGTGACCCTGATCCAACACACCTGAATCAAATGGCTGAATTACCTCATCAATATGCAGTCACATTCTCTAGAGACCTGTTAATGATTTTACCATGTGACTTGGGTGTGTTGAAGCAGAGACACGTCTAAAAGTTGTAGGAGCTTGACACCTGTGCTTTGTAACAGATGGAAAACATTCAAAAGATCTGCGTCTCTGATTCTACAAGCCTTTTTCAGCATGTTAAACACCCAGTACTCTAGAATAAGTACAGCTTATAGTAAGAGTTTTTCCAGAAGACCTCCTGTCAAACTCACATTAGGACTGGGCTCCAACATGTTGTCTCCATTCCAGCCTGAGATGGGCACAAAGGCCACGGTGTCGGGATTGTACCCAATCTTCTTGATGTAAGTACTGACTTCCTTCACAATCTCCTCATAGCGCTTCTGGCTGTAGTTGGGCTCAGTTGAATCCATCTTGTTGACACCTACGATGAGCTGCTTCACTCCCAGAGTGTAGGCAAGTAAGGCATGCTCACGAGTCTGCCCGTTCTTTGAGATGCCAGCTTCAAACTCCCCCACACCGGCAGCCACAATCAACACAGCACAGTCAGCCTCAAAGACATAAAGAAATGAAAACTTCAGGGAGGAACTGAAAATTTACTTTTATTTTTTTATTTATTTGTTTTATTTCTACCTGAGATGTCCCAGTGATCATGTTCTTGATGAAGTCTCTGTGTCCCGGAGCGTCAATGATGGTGACATAATACTTGCTTGTCTCAAACTTCCAGAGAGAGATGTCAATAGTGATTCCACGTTCACGCTCTGCCTTGAGTTTGTCCAAAACCCATGCATATTTAAAGGATCCCTTTCCCATCTGAGAATGCAGAGAAAAGATATAAATATAAGTGTTTTATTGGGATAACTTTTCCTTTTTATATGCTATTACTATCTATATCTAGGTACCAAACTGCCTCTGTTGAGTTCTCCTTAACTCCAACAGCATTGACCAATGTTAATTAATATTTTGTTTCTAAATTAATACAACAAAAACATTTGTATTATTTGGCTTTTGAAGTCCGTATCACGGAATACCTTTTTTTTTCTTTTATGAAATAAAAGTCTGAAAAAATGTTATATCTGTGACAACTTCTTAGGTATATCTAACTTTTTACATTATTAACATTGGTTTCTAATATTAACTGAACTCAAATTTTCAGCCAACTAAATGTTCTGTATGAATCAGTGATATTGAAGCTACAGAAGACTAATTAGTTGCATGACACGTGACTTTTGTCCTTCACACTTTAATCCACTTTTATGAAGCTTTAATGAGAAGACTCAAAAATTAGCTTTGGATTAACCGGGGTCCACTAAAATGAGCCATTGAAAAGTTACAATGCAGAAAATCCTAAAAATTTTCTATTTAAATCATACCTCTGCAGCTTCCTTCTCAAACTTCTCAATCGTTCTTTTATCGATGCCCCCACACTTGTAGATGAGGTGGCCTGTGGTGGTGGACTTCCCTGAGTCCACATGTCCTATAACCACAATGTTAATGTGGAGCTTCTCCTTCCCCATACTGGCTCAGCCTAGAAGACGCTGAACAATAGAAACAAACCAAACATGTCAGAATCAACAACATGCAGCCCAAAAAGCATAAACTAATATGTGGAATACTTTACATATTAGTAAAGTATTCCACACTTTACTAATATGTTAATTAAATTGAACTGATCAAGCCGATGCCTCATCCCTCAATTTACAGTTAGATACACTGCAATGTAGATCTCGATATCGAACTTTACCACATTACTTACGTAATGTGGTAACCTATGTTAATCAGGCATAGCCTGATTATTTTTATCCTTCATTTTTGTTATTTTGATGATTTTCCACTTACAGGTAATTAGAACATAACATATAAGATTAAAATATTACAACAGACCAATAAAAAAAACATTCTTTAATGCAGACACGCAGGCTTAATAAAAAGTACATTTAATATCTAGTTGTTCAAAGGTATTTTTAATTTTACACCTATTAAAGTCATTTATGGATGCAGACAGTGCCAAAAGGTTTCCTCCAGCAATATCAGTGATTTGTTAAGGGCCACTCAATTATTTAGACATTTAAGTTTCTACTCTTGTGTAAAAGTCGAAAGCTTATTTATCTTATTTTGTAAATGCTTCTGCCACCGTGTTTTATATGGATCGTGTGAACACTAAACATAGTGATGAAGGTTGAAAATGAAAATGTTGGCCTTTTTTGACCAGTATACCTTCTTCCACATGTTTGCTAAGTTGTTTATTGTATGTTACCTTCACCAAACTGTAAAAAGGACTTATTGTAGTTTTCAACATCTTTCTTTGGGCTACTTTAAAATAAAAGTAAGATTTGTAGCGTGCACAACAATGGCCTCCTTGATTGCTTTAATGATGAAGGCTCTCCCTGCCTGTCAGTTTAGTTCCCTTTGCTTGTCCATGTACCACTTTATTTTTCTTTAACCGGATTTTAGGTGGTCTAATTGTCACCAAAAAAAAATACAATAAGATACATTAAAGTGTGGGGTTTTACTGTGACAAAATGTACAAGTGGGTGTGAATATTATTGTAAAATATTGTAACTACAGTTTGTTTCCCACTTACTGATTTACTATGTAAGGATCAAGCAAATATAAATGCTGGACAGGCATAATGGGCATTTAGCACAATGCAGTAGCATACTACAAGGGAGAATTAAGAAAACAACACGGAATACAGCTGGTTGTAGAAACAAATTTAACCTCCATAAGTCTTTTTTATTGAATGAAACATAAAACAGTTGAAGTTTAATGGCGGCCACCAATTCATGTAACGAGTCACCGTAGAACACGAATCTATTTCACAAAATAGATACCTTAAATAGGCTTACATTAGGAATATAAACGCACTAAATTTAAAACCATGCCACTATATAGTTATTACCTTACCGTTGGCTCACTTTTCTCCGATGTGATGAACTAAGCTAACAGTTAGCACACGATTTTTCTTCTTTTCTTTTTTCAAAAGGCCTTTAGCGCGACTCCTAAATGACGCATGCGCATTTATGAGTTTCGTACTTGCTGTTACTGCATGGGGGACCAGAAAACATCAATTCAGTGTTTTTAATCAGCATGTCTGACGTTAATAATAATAATAATAATAATAATAATAATAATAATAATAATAATAATAATAATAATTGTAACAGGGTATGTATGTCCATATGCTCCACGATGATTCGTAATTTGAGATGGCAAAGCAAGCTATCAGTCTACAGCTATTATTGATAGATTAATAAAATAAAATAAAACAGTGTGCACTTGATAGCATAGAGCGCAGTGCTGATGCAGTACTGCAGAGGTGAGGGCGTTAAGGGATATTTGGGTCTGCATGTCTCAGCATCTTCCCAGACAGTTCCACCGCACTGTTTATTCTAATGTGACAGCAGCATGACGGGCGAAGAAGAAGCATCCCCGCACGACTTGCATAAAAAAATATTCTCAATTGAAACTGCGCCACTCAGGCCTGACCAGCCCTAGAACACCCCTTTGCACTTTTTACGGCATCAAATTACAACAGGCATCACAGACACTCCACATTCAGATGCAGACTTGCTATGGATATTCTCCTAACACGTCAGCTGCCTTTAAAATGGAGCATGAAAAAAGCTGAATAAAATGTGCGTTGTTTGTAAAGGAGTCATTCAGGAAGACATTACCAAACCTACCTTTGCCTGTAAGGTGTGCTCACTGGTTCACAGTAGGGATGAAACAGAAGATGCTGGCTTTTGTGCTGTCCTGGGACTGACGCAGACAAGGTACTGCTGTGGCAACTGCCGTCAAATGCGTCATTTACTGAAACTACTAGGCTCAGCCACTAGATGGAGCCCTGCAGCCTCTGCACAATTTGATGGCGAAAACGTACACTGCTTTCAGTAATAAACTTTTTTTTCAGTCTGATTGATTGTTGGGCCTTTATATAACCCAATTAATGTGATGTACATGTTTGCACATTTAACTGATGCAATGTTGGTACATTTAATTCGCCCATTCTGCTTGTCTCGAATGTCTTATGGTGTTTGTAATCAATCTGAGACACTGTGTGTTTTTATTTTTGCCTTCATAATTAATAAGGCACAAATCTACTACTGTCTTTTTTGATTTACAGGTATCTCCATGGTGCTTATCAGAATGAAATATAGATTTGGACATATCCCATTATATACCGATTACAAACAATTCTCTGTGAATCCATCCATCCATCCATCCATCCATCCATCCATCCATCCATCCATCCATCCATCCATCCATCCATCCATCCATCCATCCATCCATCCATCCATCCATCCATTTCAACTGTCCACAATGTCTGAATTAAACCTCCTTTTTCCCTAAAGAATTAGTAAGTTTTTCTGAGAAACTTTTGGTTTAAATAAATGCACCTCTCAGTGTAATTAATAAAAAAAATTATGTTTTTTTTATTCAAATATGATTTATTTAATGTCAGATGTCAGTTATCATAACACAAATAACTGCTACGATTAATAAAAGCAATCAAACTAAGAGAAAATAAGGATTTTTAAAACCAACGTGAAGAAGAACGCCCAATAGTTTATTCTAAATAAACAGACTGTATCCGTAAATATTCGCCCAGGGCAAAAAAGTGCAGTCTATGTATCAAGTCGTTCACTGAGGCCGCTGGCAGGTGGCAGTCTTATTCCTTTATTTAGATTATTAAACCATTGAGATGGACTCAACCCCAGATTAGAGTTTGCCTCTTACACGTTCAGATGTTTTAGACATCAGTGATTTTCTACAAAAAGGGAGGAGACAACAGACAGCGCATGCACGTCATTGACTTCAGGAAATAAGCATATAAAGCAAGGAAATAAAATTTATATTTTTAGTTTAATTACACATATATATTTACGCAAATGTCTATTGTATAGAGTAGTGGCATTTTGTTTGTTCTTATAAAAAAATATTTTTTACCCCTTTGTCGCACAAAAATTGCGTCATTGATCACGCTCACTCAGCTGTCCCGTCACACCGCAGAATCAGGAAAATAATACATTTCCCATTATATTCGAGTGTAATCTATTGTCATGAACTTAGAGCCTTTTTGTTTGGTGTGAGAAGACATTGTTTTAAGGTAATACACTTTGTTGACTTCTTTCCTGAAAGAAAAATGCATCTGTTTTAGTAGGGCTTCTTATGGCTGATGCTTATCCTCATTTTTACGCGTTCTTTCGTAGATATGCTCATTCTGAGCTGTAGGCCTGCATTTTTATGTAAAATCAGTGTTAGTATTTGTATCTCCCGTCCAGCTTGTTTTGGTTACGCTCCTATTCATCGCATGAATGAGAAGTTGTGTCAATTTCACTTCCAGTTTTAATATGGAAGTTGTATCTTATATTGTATCTGCACATTGTATCTTATTCCTAGGACATTTTCTTTTATCACTGGATCAATGAAGCCCATCAGAGATGCTCAGCTGGGGGCTTTCACCTTCTTTGCCTCAGCTCTCCCTCATGATGTTTGTGGTAGCAATGGCCTCCCTTTGACACCCAACTCCATTAAAATCCTGGGGCGTTTCCAGATCCTTAAGACCATCACTCATCCCAGACTGTGTCAGTATGTGGACATCTCCAGAGGAAAACATGGTATGGCTGTTAATCCTGTTAGTTCTATGATATATTTTGTTCTACTAGTAACAGGCTTTAATGTACTGCGTTTACTGCAAGTGCGTTACAAAAATTCACTGCAAAGCTTTGTGATTTCTAAAAAAGTCTTGTTTATTTTTAGTTTCTTGAAAAGGTTTGAATTCCTGAAATATCCTTGTATGCTAAGAAAGACACTCATAAACACTGTGTTTTAAAGGATAAATGTTTTTAATACTTACTAAATGATCAACTAATTTTAGTTCTGCAAGATAAGCAAAAACAATAAAACAAGAAAAAATAGATTCATATGTATCACCAATTTCTTTTTGTCTTGTTGCATAGAACGACTGATTGTTGTTGCAGAGCACTATTCAAAGAATGTGGGTGATTTCAGGCAAGAGCAAACAGCAAGGTAAGTTATGATCCAAATTCTCATTTGGGATTTTGGCAAGACCATTATAAAACATGAGTGTGCTTTAAACCAAATCATTATGCTGTAACTCTGGATGTATGTTTAGGGTTTCTTCTATGGTTGAAGTTGATTAAACATCTAAACTAGTCTGTTGCAGCCTGTCAACAGTTTTTCTCTGTAAGGGCCACTGTTAGTGGTGTACTGTCTCTGTCGAGTTACTGTGGACCTCTTGACTGCATTTCTGGTTAATGGTGTTTTTGCACTGATTCGCAGTGTATTTATTGAGATTAAATTACAAATCGGTATAATCATGTGAGTTTTATAGGTTGATGGTTGCACAGAATTGTATTGGGGCATGGAAATTTAGTGTTCTTTTCCTCCTGCTTCACAATTTGTGTTGATTTGTATTGGTCTGTCACATAAAATCCCAATCAAGATTTGTGGTAGTAACATGACAAAATGGGAAAAAGCTTAATGAGTAAAGATGACGATCAATTTTGTAAGGTAGATACAATGTAGATACTGTAGCATGCATTGACTTTGTCAGCTATTTACATTGTAGTATTGCTAAAAATATGTCTGCAAAACCTTGACACACAAATGTTCCAACTCTGACTTTTTATTTTATCTGTGTTAGACCAGAAAAGGTACTCCAACTTGCTTACGAGGTTCTTGAAGGTCTGGACTTCATGAACAAACATGGCTTGGTGCACAGAGCCCTCAGCCCAAACAATGTGCTTTTGGATTGCAAGGTACTGTTTGTAACAATGTTTTTACTCCTGTTAAAAGAGAAGTAAATTTATACTTTAATATAACTTTTTGGCATCCTGTTGCCAAATAGTCATGAATTAGAAGGCAATTATTTTCAAATATTTAAAACTAAACTGAATTATTTGTTATAATAATAACAAAAAGTAACACATTAAGATTTTAAATGTATTTATATTACCTTATTTTT
Organism: Poeciliopsis gracilis; assembly: GCA_911649635.1. Lineage (NCBI taxonomy): Eukaryota > Metazoa > Chordata > Actinopteri > Cyprinodontiformes > Poeciliidae > Poeciliopsis > Poeciliopsis gracilis. The sequence continues at coordinate 5,008,248 of CAJVRI010000370.1, read as the reverse complement.
AAATGACCAAATCAAACATAGACTTGTAAAACTCTGAAATCTGTTGGTTTTTTTCTATCAATTAAATAGCAATTCTGCTTGTTTAGGAGCCAGACTGTAAATAATAAAGAAAATAGCTACAAATTCTCATTTTGCGATGAATTTTGTTTTTAAGGGCAATGTCAAACTGGCAAAATTTGGCCTTTACCACATGACTGATCATGGGGCGGATGTTGATTTTCCCATTGGGTAAGTAATTTCTTTAATTTTCCCAGGTAGTTATGAGGCAGAGGTCAGAGCTACAATTCTATCGCTCTGGTTTCATTCCAACCAAACTTCAAGAAGCGTAACGTACAGGATGATAAGTGTGAGCTTATGTGCTGTGTCATATCGACTCCAGCAACCCATCATACCTTGCTCCAGAGGTGATTGCCCTGGGCTGCTTCCATCCCAGTTATCCATCACATAGTGAAACTCCATTGCCCTCAGGACCCAAGTCGGATGTCTGGTCACTTGGAATCTTACTCTTTGAACTATGTGCAGTAAGAATCTCTCCTAAACCCCCTGAAATATTTAGTGATGTTTTTCAACTGGACTTTTCCTAAATTCCAGCTGTTCGAATAATGATTGGTTTCTAATCAGATGATGTTAATCACTTATAGGGAAGAAGAGTCTTGCAGAACATTGAAATAAGTGACAAACTGAAGTTCATTTTAACCTTGGGTGAGTAAAAGGGATTTAATTAACCTGAGTGTAAAGCACTGGCCTTTTAAACTCAACTGGGCTTAAAATGAGACATCTGTTTTTGCCAGGTTGCATGGATGATATTGTCACTGTCCTTGCTGAGGAACATGGATGTTTAGAAATCATTAAGGTACGTCTGAGAAACGCTCCATCTCTGCACCAACACAATTAGACAGCTATTTAATATTAGCGGTTACTGTTAACAGTAGTTTGTTACTTTTGAGATAAGTAGAAAGCATGTGTACATATCCCAATAGACATAGAAATTATGTGAAGGCTGGATTTTAATCTGTATGTTTCTTATTTTACAAATTGATAAAAAGTTTTAGTTCTAGTTTTATTCACAAAAGCTTCGGTTTTTAATACTTGTTAAAGGCCATGTTTGCAATACGTCTCATACCAGATGTTTGGAGCCATTTTTTAGTACATGTAATGAAATAAATGACAAAAATATATAACACATAAGTATTTAGATGTAATCATCTTTATTCTATAGAATTAAAGAAACTTTCTGAACTGATCAATTGCATTTAAAAGTACTTAATTACCAAAGGCACTTATACATGACTGTGTTGATGTATTGAAAATGGAACCTTTTGAGGTAACTTAAATGGGGAAAGTAGCTGATCATCATATTTTTGACCTGTTCACAGGAGCTGCCTGAGAATGTTGTTGAATTATTAAGGAAGTGTTTGACCTTTCTTCCATCCAAAAGGTAAATATAGTGTTTGCTACAGATTTTCCCCACATTTATTAAAAATATGTTCTGTGTATTATATTATTGTTTGTTGATTAACTTTAGTCAAACTTTCCTCAATGTACTGAAGAACTCTGTAGGATATAAAGTACAGAAATGCAAAACTCATCTAGTGTGAATAACTTTCTGCCTCTCACCACAGGATGTCAGTCAAGACACAAAAACTGAGGCTTAGTTGTTGATCTTATTTATTGAAGTATAGTGAAAATTACAATCAGGTACTTTGGCTTTGCAAAGGAAATCAAGTAAATTCAAGATTATCTCAATTTTATTCATTCAAGCATATGTCCCTAACCTTTTACTATTTCTTTTTTGATAAGCTCATTTGATAATTGTATATGGTCCGAAAACAATTGTACTGCATCCAATATGAACAGGAGTTTAAAAAAATTGATTTCACAGTATACGACTGCTTTTACAGTCGTATACTGTACAACTCTATACTGTAAAATATACAGTTGTATACTGTATATCAAGGGAAGATTGATCAATTTTGATTTCTGGCTGTTTCTATTGGTACATCTCTATTTTTGTCCCTTTACTGCATGTGTGGATGTGTGTATGAATGGGTGAATGTAGCGTAAAGAGCTTAGCAATCCTTAGACTTGATAAAGCTTGATACAAATACAGGCCATTTACCATTTAAACGTTTTCTGCTTTTTGTTACTTGAAGGCCAACCCCTGCTGAGCTGCTTAGAGACCCTGTTTTTGATGGCATTTCTTGCCACTATTCACCCTTCCAGAAGCCTGTCAGTTTGTTTTCATCTTCTTTGCGCTGTGCACACCTAGAGCTCCCAGATGACATCAGTGATCTTTGCAAAGGTCTCCTTTAAGTATTACCTGATCTTCAGTGTGATTAAATATTTATTTTTGTAGACCTGAAACAGTAGGACAAAACATTAAAGCTATGTTTGTCCTACTGTTTCTACCTACAAGCACTTGAACTTTCGTCTGTGTGCAATCCTAGATGATGATGAGGATTACTTGTCAGAGCGCGGCATAGATGAGGTGTACCATCTATGGTGCCTTGCGGGTGGAGACCTGGAGAAGGAGCTTACCAACAAGGAAATCATCCAGTCTAAGCCGCCAATCTGCACATTGCCCAAGTACATCACATGCACACAGACATGTGTGAATCACATGGGGGATGTCTGAACATATGCACATTTTTAATCATGTTATGGCCTATTTAGAATGCTATATCTGCATGCGCTTATATTTTCTTTTAGGTTTGTCTTGGAGGATGGGGAGTCATTTGGCCAAGGGAGAGATCGAAGCTTCCTGCTTGATGACACCACAGTGACGCTGTCTCTGTGCCAACTCAGAAATGTAAGGCGGTTTGTGTACTTTAATACAATAAGATGTGAGTTTGGACAATCATATCACTGAATTTAGCTTGCATTGTCTTTTTCTCTAAAGTTAGGGGACTGTCTTGCACAGCAAGATAGAGCATTAACTTTAGCACAAACATTAGCATTTCACTGCCCTCACTAGTAGGCAGTGCAATAAGATTATCCTGCATTATCTTTTTCACTCAGGTTAGCATTAGCATTAGTCTTTTACCTTAAATGAGGTATTAGCTATTTCCCTTACTTATTACCCATGTTTAGTATACTGAATGGAGTAAGTCATGCTTGTGACTTTCCATGTGCTATTGATTACATTGCAGCTTTCTTTATCATTGATGCTAATGTTTAGCATCAGAACGCTGGGTTCAAATCCACGGGCACACTTTGGCAGGCCCCGGTTAAATTTCTTCAGGAATTTTCTAGTTTCTTTTCAGTGTCCATATAATATATATGTACAGATGTGCCAAGTGAAGATCAGTGGGCCCTTTATTTTAACCATAAATGAGATGCAAGCACATGATTTGAATTGGATGTTTTGCCTCGTTGACTCTTATCGCAGACTGTAGAGTTGAAATCAGGACATGAAAAAGAATACATATATTTTTTTTTTTTGGTCTAGAGACTGAAGGATGTTGCTGGAGAAGCCTATTACCCTCTTCTGGAAGACGAGTAAGCCTCCTTCACTCTAAGACCTTCCCCATCTTCCATGTCACTATTTTTTAACATTATCTTGTCATTCCTTTTGGCACCAGTAATGTCATGTCCCAATCCACCTTCCTCCTCCAGACAGTCGAGTTTGCCACAGTCTAACAGCAGCAATGAGCTGTCGGCCACTGTCACGCTGCCACTCATCATCCGTGAGAGAGACACAGAGTACCAGCTCATCCGCATCATCCTATTTGACAGGTTGCTCAAGGTCAGTGCAGCATACGTACTTGTGTACATCAGCCGTACACACTCCGAATCCACACCTGGGGTAAAATACATGAGCATAATGTTCTCAACTTCAGTCTGCAGTATATTTAATTGGTATTTTATGTGAAAGAGAAACACAGAATATAGCATAATTGTGAAGGGGAAAGGACATAATCTATAGCAGTAAATGCACCCCCAACATGGAGATAGCAGCAACATGCTGTGAGGATGCAATTCGCCATCATAGATGCGAAAATTGGTCAGAGTTGGTTGGAAGTCTGATGGAGCTAAACACTGAGGAAATCTGGAAGAAAACCTGTTAGAGACTACACATTAACCTATTAGAGGTTCACCGTAAATATACGGCCAGAGTTACATCAAAGCATATTCACGTGTCAAATTCGAGACCTTAATTCCACCCAGAATCTGTGTCGATACTTCAAAGTTAATGTTTGTAGCTTTTTGTTCTGTCTGACAGAACTCAAACCAGTTTGCAGGGAGAATGAGCAACAACTCCATCATTAAGATATCCAAAGTTAGAGGAGAAAAAAAATGCAGTTTTAATTATAATGAAAGCCACTTCTAAAAAATATTGATTCAGAGAGGCTGAATACAAATATACCCCACACTTTCAGATTTTAATTTGTAAAAGATTTTTACAAGGATGCATTATTTTTCTTTTCCTTGTCCCCAATTTCACAATTATTACACTGGCACTCTTGATGCAAGTGGTGTCAAGGCTACTTATTAATTTAGGGGACAATTACATTTTTGCAAAGGACCAGTTTGTTTTGGATAGTTTATTCATTTAATCAATAAAATCATTGAAAATTACTTTGTATATTTACTCAGTGATACTTTCTGCATTTTGTCTTCAGGGCTATCCATACAAAAAGAACCTTATTTGGAAAGAGGCCAGAGTGGATATTCCTCCTCTGGTCAGAGGACTGGCTTGGGCTGCTTTGCTAGGCATTGAGGTACAAAACCTAAAGCAACAATTAAACTAAATTTAAATGAGAAAAGGTGCATTGGTTCATCTGTTCTTTGTATTTTTTTTGCACAGGGTGACATTCAAGCTAAGTATGACAGCATTGACAAAGATACTCCCATTCCAACTGACAGACAGGTAGGCTGAAGAATAAAAGCTAACAACACAGTCAGTTTACTTTTTCAAAGGTCTTTTCAAACAACATGCCGAAGTTGTTTATTTTTATGTTTTCTTTGTTTTTTTTGTGCAGATCGAGGTGGATATCCCACGCTGCCACCAGTATGACGAGCTGCTGTCGTCTCCTCAGGGTCACATCAAGTTCAGGCGTGTGTTAAAAGCCTGGGTGGTCTCCCATCCCGACCTGGTATACTGGCAGGGTCAGTTACTCCCCATTAATCTTCTTTTTTTTCCTCTCTCTCTTTTTTTATTTTATTATCCTGGTAACACCCATAAGTGAACACTAGATGGCGATTATGCCTTGTTTTTACAACAATTTTTTTTTTGATCACAGGTGCTTTAGTTTGACCTTTAATTTATTTGATGCACTTTCCATTTCAGGTTTGGATTCACTTTGTGCTCCATTCTTATATTTGAACTTCAATAATGAAGGTGAGGATCTCAGTTTGAACTTTCCAGCTTGGATGCACTGATCATGAGTTTCATTTTAATTTGGTCTTTTAATCTTTTAATTAAGACCTCTTTTTTCAATGTTGGCTGAACATATGACTTACGCCTTTCATAATATCAGGGATAATTGAGGGAATTCAATAACCTACACAGATCTCAAAAGGATACAAATTTACAGATACACCATGAACAATCTTTGCCAAAAAATTTCTTCTCCAAGTTTCAGAGAAATCAGATGTCTTGTGTTGCCTCCAACTAGATCTGGTTGTAACTCTGACTCAGAATAAATTTGACTAATCTTCATTAGCAAAAGTGTTGTTCAGTTATGTTACCTCACTTTTACTCCTCCAAACAAACTTCTTGTCATTGTGATAACAAAGACTAAATCTCAATCTTGATAAAACCATTTTTTTAAAGGATCATTTAGCCTGTCCATGTGGGCAGCTAAACATATCATTTGGCCCCAAAGCTGTCTGTTTTGAAGCAGAAGTTTCTATATTTGTTGGCACCTTCATATTGATGTTAGACCGACTTCACTGTGAATAACATCACTGATGTTTCAGAAGTTTCCAGTCTATGATGGGGTGAACCTTTTACTTTCATCTTGAAAGTAAAAGGTTAGGTCAGATGGTTGAAACTTGGACATAGTTTGGTGCAACTGCTTTAATCACTGTAAATGCCAGTTTGTTTTGTTGAACCTAAAAAACACACACACACACACACACACACCCCCCCACACACACACACACACACACACACAAAAACAGATAAACAATTCAAATAAAAAAGCTCAGAATCATTTCTGATTGATACCTCTTCATGTAAATGCTAAGTGTGTATTTCTACATTAAATTTGTATACATTTTGTTCTCTCTATAGCATTAGCATATGCCTGCATGTCTGCCTTCATCCCAAAGTACCTGTACAATTTTTTCCTGAAGGACAACTCCCATGTCATTCAAGGTAAGATATTCATGAAAAAAACCTTTGTTTTGTGTCCGAGTAAAATTTCTTGGTAAAAAGAAAAGTCAATCAAGTTACTTCCACATGTTGTAGTGTACCTTTGTGCAATCATCCTTTCAGTATAGTCTTCATTTCTCAGTGCTTTTAAGCTTGTTTTATCGTCTGCCACTGCAGGTTGAGTCTTAATGATTAAACACAGTCAGAGGCTTTAAGTTTAGAAACAAATTATCATAGGCTGACAGGGTGTCAGCCTGTCACCATAATGTTGATTAAATCTGGGCTCAGTGTTGCTTCTAAACTGTGAAAACTAATTTCAGTCTGTCTTAATGGAGTCTGCAGCTGAGTCACATCATTTAGAAATATGGAAACAAATGAAACTGCAAATGCCTGCAGAGAAATATGATAATCAATTCCTGTGTGGCTGATAAAGAGCTGCCTTGCACACCTCTGAATCTCTGTAAGGAATGAGACTGTTATTGTATCCTTCTTTGAATAGGTGCCATGCAGAGGTGCCTAATGTTTGTTTGTGGGGGAAAACTACTTTAAATCAACATTTGAGGATCAGATGTCCAAATGGAATGTTTAGACTACGCCCCCAAAAAAGAAAATAACTATTATATTATTTTTTAAGTGCTAATTTTGCCATTTCTAAATAAAATTGTACATTGGTCATTTTTCTTCCTTTGCCATTTTTAAAAAAAATTTTGTACCCAATATTTCCGGGATGCAATTTACCTATCAGTCAAATTACGTTATTTTCCAACTATGCATAAATTCATACACATTACTCTGACATTGAGTTGACACATTTATACAAAAATAGTGAAAGTATTTATTTTATCTACCATAGTGTACTGTTATGATGTTGTTTGAACAATGTTTATTAGTAGAGGGGTTATCAGAATGAGCTCACATTTTTGGCTTAAATAGGAATCAGAAGCATAATTAGTCACGTATTACCTGGATTTCTTTAGGGTCTTAAAACATCTTGAATACCACCAAATTTGCATAGTTAGTTACATCTTCAATATTTTAATTATTTGAATGAATTGTGTAATATTATTATGCTGTAGCAAATTTGCAAGGTCCATTTAGGTCAACAAACATTACTGAAGGACCAGATGTATCACAAGAAACCAGCAAAAAAATCTATTGTAAGAACTGGAGATCTTATACCTACAAGAAGATGAATATCAAGAAGTTTCTAATCTTTTGTTTACTACGAGCTACATGGATATGGCAGGGATCTTGATACATGGCTTATTGAAGCTTTACTGAAACACAAATGTACCTATTGAAGTTGTTTTTTGTGAAAAACCTAGACCATACATTGAAATTATAATGTAGATTTTAATGTATACATTAGAAGGCCTGAACCCTTGGCTATTTAGAAAGGATTGCTTTCTCGAAGTTTAAAATTGTACCCAATCGATAACGTTTGGGCGAAATGTTTGCAATATGCCAGTTCAGCACTATGAAACTGATTGGAAATTTCCTGTACTTTTATACAACCATCCCCTTCTGCTAAGAGAGAAGTGCCAATCCATGTGAGGCAGCTGTTGTTACAACATTTGGAAGCGTGACCAACTTGGACTGAACGGCTTTGTTCAGTCCCACTGCTGCTATTGCCAACTTCAGGCAGACTACAAATCAAAACTGCTGTAACTTGACCTCATCTTTCACAGCTAATCGTTCTGTTCACTGATTGGCCTGGTTGAAATTAAGTTAGAGAAATCGAGCTCAGTGAGACAAAATCCCAGATGGTGCACTGAAGGGAGATGAGAATTGAGCGAAATTGCGTAAGGAAGGCAATGGCCAGGCTAACATTTTTATGATTATTTTTATAACTTATCAAAAGTATTTTACTAGCAGCCATAAAACATCCATTTATTTTTCTTGACGATTAACAATGGCATATTAATTTGCAAAAGGGTGAATTGATTCATAGCTATAAAAGCCACGTTCATTGTGTGTTTTCGAGTAAATGTTATACAATAGATTTTTTTTCTGACCTTTTCCCTCTTTTGCTTTGGTTCCAGAGTACTTGACTGTTTTCTCCCAGGTGATTGCCTTTCATGACCCAGAGCTAAGCAACCATCTAAATGAGATTGGCTTCATTCCAGATGTAAGTTGCACAGGATGAAAGTGTCCTGTCCGACTGATGACAAGAGATTCCAGTGCAGGACATGTTCAGATAACACTCGTTTTACACTGCAAGCTTTACTTCAATACGGACACAGAAGAAAATTATTCTTATTTTCTTGCTCCTTGCCGAGGGCAAAGGAACCTCCTTGGACAGCCGGATATATGTCTTCATTGCCACTGACTCTTTTTGTTCCACATCCTTCCTTCCTGAATTTGTGGTCACGGTCAAGTTCTCCCCACAGTCCACAGCTAGTAATTTATACAGCGGCTCATGTCTTCCAGGCACACTTAATGACTGCCTTCTGCTGGACTTAGCTTATTTCTTCCACTATGGGCCAATTCCTGATGCCATTTGCCTTCCTCCTTACAGCTTTGCTCTGTGACAAGGTTAAAGTCTGTGCCACCTGTCCGTGAATTTAGTTGTGTGCTGATGAATGTGTGTCATCTGTGGAGCAGCCTCTGAAACATCACCAGTTGGATAGTGGAGTATCAGAGCCTGCAGCTTCCTTCTGAGTTTTTGACACGGCAGCTCTTGAGTCGTGCTTTTAAAACACAGAAACTAAAGAAACTAAATTTAACTGCAGTAAATTCAATTTGAAATTTAATCTACAATGTTTACGCATAATTTTTATTGTCACATAAATTTAAGCAAAGCTAGAAGTGGAGGCAGTTGTGAAAGGGGCCCAGTCACTCTTTCTCACTCTATTCCCACAAGATGTAGTGGCTTCCATTGACTTTTGACAAGGTAAATTTATTGGGTCTTTGCAAAAAATTTTTTTTTGCCAGTTTATGAAAATGCAAAAAGATGATCTGAGTTGCACAAAAGTAATGCTGACTTAACACCAAAGATAATAGTGACAGCTAGTCTGATTTTAGTTAGAAAAAACTCTGTTTTTAGCAGTTCTAAATACTTGCAACCAGTTTATTTTCTTTCTTTATAAATAAGGGAACGTAGGACCTTCATTCAGTGCTTATCAGCAGGCTGTCGAGCTGACTTATTCATTCTCCATACAGCCAAAGAAAATCTCCTGTGCCACTTTTTCTGGAGTCTCATGAAAGTGGATAATTTTAGCAGTTTTGAAAATTTTACTTTTTAAGACTTTGATATACCTTGATGTTTATAACCACCATATGCCTTGGTTGGAGCAGCAGTTAATCACCCTCACAAAAAAGTTACTGTTTTCCTGATGGATTTTAAGCCTTTAATGTCCTGCCAACTTTGGCTGTGTTTTTGTTTCAGTTTTAGGTCTGGATAATGCTAAATAATCTGTGTGGATACAGCTGTCATGCACATCAGACCATGTAATTAGACAAAAGGCATTAAATCCACTTAACTTTCACTTAGCAAATACTCCATCATCCCCAACAAAGCCAAAGAATAAATGCAAAACACCGTTTTCAGATGCGTACTATCTCCTTAGGCACATTTTGAAACAGTAGGTACTACAAGTTTTGGAGTTTGTCATAAAAACTCACAAAATTAAAGAAGGCAGTTTTATTTTTATTCCTAATATCATATCTTAAGGGGAAAATTTTAAATACGAAGTACCCTGAATTTGGATTTTTAAATTGTAAGTCTACATTTTTTTGGCAACAACAAAGCAAACATCCAATATGTCTGCCTTGCATAAAAAAAAGTTTAGCTAAAACTGAATAAACGACAAACTTTGTACTTGCACTTTTCAGATTCCTAACTTGTTCTCCCTCAGTGAAAAGATGCCAAAGCATCTATTTGTTCAGTAACACAGAAACTCATTATGGACCTTTGGTTAGTTTCCAGTGGTCTTTTCTCAGAATGGTTAGCAATCAGATTGCATATAGTCTGTGGTTTAATTCAGGCTGTTTCAATTTAGTGCTATCTCCTCTCCAGAGTATACAATTTGCACCTGCACTAATTCGATCTGGCTGAACCAGAAGTTCTGTGTCTAGGGATGATACTGGAAGCGCAGTAATGCTCTGGTTCATCACTATTTCAGACACCACAGGCCCTTATTATTGAATAGCTACCAGCTCCTGCACAATCACAGGTCAATTACCTTTCTGAGACAAGCTATAGTTTTTCTCTAACTGATCCAACAGGCTAAATGTGTGCCCCATTGGGTTAAGGTGGAATACTGCCTCTCTGCGTGAGCAGGTGTTTTTTTTTATGCTCAGCTTAGAATAAGAGGAAGAATATCAGAACTGGCATAGTGACATTTATTGTTTGGTTTCCCAGTTCTGCCTAAGAACCAAACTAATCTTGTGTTCTCAGCAGATTTGTAATCTGCCTCCGAGTGAGGGTTTTCCCTTTAAATTGTTATTAATGTGAATGTGAAGTCCAGATTACTAAGTTTTAATAACGCCCTAATATAACTAATCTTTCCCTCTCTTTCTGTTTTTGTTTCCATCACAGCTTTATGCTATTCCCTGGTTCCTCACGATGTTTACACGTAAGTTGCATTTTGTTGTGACTGTTCCTAGAAGCTAATTAAATTTTTCAGGGCCAATTTTTCAGGAATTTCTTGAGATGTTCTCTCTCGATGTTGTTCATCTAGAAAAAACATCTAGAGAAATATGAGCTCCACTCGCCACTGACTGTATTTTTTCTATTATATTTTATATTCACCTTTAGATGTGTCCTTATTTCATTGGATTGTAATTAAATAACTTAATGTTCAAATATATGTGTCTGACAAATGAGCTGCATTTGATTGTCACATGTCTACCTAACATCAAGATCTTAAATGGAAACTCCCATCCCAGGCTGAGCTGTTAAAATAAGAAGTAAAATATATTTAATTAGATCATCCAGTTTCATGTTTGTAGACTACTACCTTATGCATGCTTCTACTGATTCCAGTTAATAGCTCCATGTTTGCATCTGTTGCACTTTTTTTCTGTTTTTAGGTTATGTATGTTGTTTATTTCATGCTCTTATCTTTACACACTTTAAAGAATAACCTTGATCAAATCAACCAAAACTTTTCAAAAGTAAAAATAACATAAGTAGACCAACTATATGAATTACTTTCACTTTTAGTTTGGATGCATACATTGAATTTAACAATAGTGATTTCTCTGAACTGACCCATCAGCCCTGGAATGGTCAATGCAATTGCCCGTACATTCTCTGTTCTTGGTACTTTAACTCCATTTTCAATTAATTAGACACATGTTCTTACATGTGAGGGTGCAGAGTTTAGTTTGTTTCCTTTTTGTCCCAAATCCTCCCACAGAGCCAGTCAGTGCCTAGTATTCAGGTGTGCTTTTCTGACTGCTAATGTCCTCAGTCCAATATGAAGCAAGGTTGGAGGCCCTGCTTCCTTTCACAAACAGACACACTACCTGTCACTCACACCCACCAGTCTATTCAGTTGACTGCTAATGTGTTGGGACCCTCTGAAGCGTTCTCTCAGCACTCAGCCCACTGCACCACTGTGGGATTCTGCCTCCACATAGGCAAAAAAAAAAAAAAAAATAACTGAATAGCATAAACAGAAGTACCAAGTCAGAGCCATGTTTATGCATGTCAAGAGAGGAGATGTGTTACATTTAGGAGCGCAGAAGGTCGTATAATTGAAATAATAATTGCAGAGGGACATGGTATCAGGATGTGGTTTTATTTGGCCTGAAAAGAGTTGGCTCATAATGAGAGTTCTTGTTCTAAAGCTCCTGAGCATGCTGATGTTCTTCCAGTCATTTCTTTTGTAACATCGCCCACCTAAACCTTTTCCCAGCTGCCTCCTACACCAAATATGCTTCCAGGCATTGCTCAGTTTTGCCTTGTAAGCTTGTAGTTTTAATCCACAGAGACAAATTTATTCCATACTTCTTCACTTACAGGGTAATTGTCCACCTCTGTAATTGTTTATATAGTGCAGGAACAACTAAATCTCATAAAAAAAATAAAATAAAATCCAGACACTGATATGGTATTTGTAACACATTTCCCCTGTTGTATTTGTTTTTCCACCTGGCATCCAGACGTGTTTCCTCTGCACAAAATCTTCCACCTGTGGGACACGCTGCTGCTGGGAAGCTCCTCGTTCCCCTTTTGTATTGGCGTTGCCATACTGCAGCAGCTCAGGGACCGTCTATTGGCTAATGGCTTTAATGAATGCATCCTGCTCTTCTCTGACCTGCCAGGTAAGAATGTTAGCCAGTACTTTGCTCTGGTTACAAACATTGCTCTCGTTTCAGTTCCATTTCATATTTTAGTATAAAAAAAGTTACGACTGATGGTAACCAATATCCTCACGGGGCTCCTATATAGTCTGCAAAAGTACAGAATTTGGTTGACATATTTTCTAATAAGAGTGAGGGAAATCCTCCATCCATTCACCAACCTATTCATTTTGTTGCAATTTACAACCTCATTGCTGTATTGTCATAAATTTGTTTTCCAGCTTTGCATTACTTTTTAAACTTTACATTTAGAGGGATTGAGCTCTTTGGAAAATTGAGTGGGGAACAGAATCGACATTTCATCTGAATGATATGTATGCATCTGTATATTTCATACTCTTGGCAGATTTGGGTTCAAAGTAATCTCTTAATTTTACCTGCAGAAGGTAATAATGTTTTTGAGCAACCCAACCAGAATTGTGAATCAAGTCTAATAGGATTGTCTTTCACATTGCCTTGATGTCCTCAGGTAGTTGTATGTTTCCTGCAAATGCCTTGCTTGAATATTATTTTAAACATATATTAGGGGTTTGGATGATAATGGGCTTAATTGCTATATACCGCTCTGGTTGGAATTACTTACATTCTTAAAATTAATGTTTTATGCAGTTCAAAGGAAATTTTGCCAAATGTATGTAAACCTCTAAATTTGAAAGATCTTCACAAGAATTCTGATGTAATGTAATGATCTGCTAAACCCAAAATTCTTACTGACCCCAAACAAGAGAAGTGTTTTCTGACTTAACTTTAGACAGTGGGGAAAAAAGATCCATCTCTATCCATTCACTGTGTATAAACGTCCGGTATCAACTGGAGGTCGAAGGAGGTTCGTGGGAACCTCCTTCGATCTCCTAGAATTGTTAAAACCCAAAAAAGACTCTTGCTAGTGTGACTCTTTTGGTAACTTAAACTAATAAAACAAGCTTCCTCTGGGATAATGTTCATTACTGGAGAATCAGACTGGTTATAAATAAAATGTGCTCTAAAGGAAAAGTATCTCTGGACATCTCAAGATATGGTTTGGCTTAAGTTCGGCTGTGGGAATCCTTCACTAGCTCTGGTGATGAATGCATTTAATTTAAAGAAAGGTGGAGTCAAAAGATTGCTAATGTTACTTACAGCATTTTGCATTATCTCGTATGAGTAAAAAAAGCTTAAGGTGAAGGCTTAAGCTTTTCAAGCCATGCAAAAATGCAAAGTACCGATATTGCGATACACAGTGACGCTACAGGAGGAGAGGGGGAAACTTTAAACTGCATCATAAAGAGCCCTGTTTACCTAAGTTAACATTTTTAGAGATGACTGGAAGAGACAATAAACATACTTCAGATAAAAGGTTAGCAGAAACTGAAGAAAGCTTTTTAGTGGCAATGAACAATGTTTAGAGGCTTTCAATAGCCAAAATATGTGATTCTTGTTTTACCTACAAACCTATTTACCAAATTGAAGCTTTGGTTTAAGTATAATAAAGAGAACTAAGTAGAATATGTTCGACTTGTAGAAAAGGTTGTTTCCTTTTGAGATTTCCCAATACACCTTTTGTGCTTCCCTTTGACTTTGCAAACACCACACTGACCCAAAAATCTTCTTCCCTCAGGAACCAGTGCCAAACCAAAGAGTGATCTTAGATTTACCCACTAATACTTAACTATGGTGCATTCAAAAACAGATCAAATCTTTTCATATCCAGTCTCTTGAAACTAATTCAGATTGAATATTTTTTACGTTTCTAAAAACAAGAACTACCGTAGGGTTGGCTCCTCAAGCCACGCAAAGAGACAAATTTTGACAGTTTTCTAGTTGTACTGTAACTTATAATTATCTGTTCATTTTCTAATTTGCTGCCATTGTGAAGATTTTATTTATTTTGAAAGATGTCTTCTTTTTTTCCTCTTAATTTTAGTGTCTTGTAGAAATGTCAGTGTACACTTCATGCTGAGTGATAGCTCCACCTATTTCCTTATAAAGCTGTGTTGCTTAGTGTAAACAAAACTGAGCATTTTTGCTCAGAAGATATGCAGAAATGCTGCAAGAGAAGCTTCCCCTAGTGTCCACTTTTGTGTTGCCAAAGTTCAATGTTGGCAATTTTTGTCAATCTTCAACAAATGAGTGGGCCAGAAGGGAGAAGGACTCCTGGTTTTCCTTATACAGGTAAAATATGTTGGCCTGAAGCTGTAGTCAGCTTCTCGTTTGGTAAATTATTGCCAGCTAACTATATCTGGATTGTTATTACAGGTTTTAGTGTTATTCTAAAGTGGATTAGGAACAGATTCTGGAGTAGAAAGACTGTTTATCTAAGCCTCCAGTAAGCTTCTTCTGGTCTGGTTTATGTTGGCAATTTTTTATACAACCTGTGACAAGACCTGCTAAGCCTAGTGCCACCCACTTAAGCAAAATGTTTATAATCTCTAAAACAGTGAAGACGTGAGAACGTATTTTGAATTTGTACCTAAATAAGTTATGTTGGTACTGTCTGTTTTCTTAGCCACGGATAACGTCTCAGACTTAAACAGAAAACATTTTTTATGTATTAAAAGGTTTGGGATATATTTTATTTCTATACAAATAGGTTTAAGAACTGTGTTAATGTCTTTATACTCCCAGTGTTACCAAAATGTTCATAGAAAAAATAGAGTAGTGTGTTGGGAAAACTATTGTGAACAAGGAAGATGGATGACTTGGAAAGCAAGTGCACAGCTGATTACAACCCAAACATTCCTTTGTTAAAAAGTGAAATTAACAATATGGTCTTTTTTCAGTGGCACCTCAATAAATTAATGCCTTTCTCAATATTCAGTATGACAATATTTACTTGCATTGCAACATGAAAACCTTTCTTACAATTTCTTACCAGTTCCATGCATGTTTCCAGTGCTGTTTTGTCTTTGGTGATCGACCTTTCAAGTCAGAAGGTTTCCTTGCTGTCACCTTAATCTTTAGCTTCCTTCACAGGTTCACTATAACATTTAAGGAGATGCTGTGGCTGTGTCACAACACCACGTTAAAACATTAATATCTTTCTAAGTCTGCTGAGGGAATAAATCGTGCACTTTTGACAATATGTTTAAAATATTTTTGCTCAGGTCTCTAAATGTGAAAGCAACCTTTGTCAAATGATGGCAATAAAATTTTATTTCATGTTTATACAAAGTCACCTGCATGCACATTTACATATATGCGGCTAGTGAATTATGTTTCCTGTGATTTGTGGCCTGCACCTGTTCATTTCTGCCATTAGGCGTGGAAAATTGATGTCCTCATTGAGCTGAAGCTTCCATTCATTTTTTACCGAGCCAGCACCACATGCATCACATTCACAACTCCAGGAGCCTCGTGTGTGGAGGCAGAACAACACAACCTGCTGCTGGCTTTGGATTATAAAACAGGTCAAATAGATGTTGTCTAGCTCACTGTGTGGTACAGATTGAAGGAGAAATACAAAATATGTTTTTGTCTACATTTTTTGTTGCTTTTCATTATGAAGGGCTATATCTGGTTGCTCAATAATTCTTTTCCCCCAGAAATTTAAAATAGCATCAAACAGTATCTCACAAAATGACCACACCCCATTATATTTATGAAAATATTTAATTAATTTTTTTTTATAGGACACTTAAGATATGACCCTTTTATGTAATTTAAAGTAGTGAGTGTTCAGAATGCTTAATAATGTAAGTTTCTAAATCTTTCAAAAAAAAAATTAAGCACATATTCATTAACGTCTTAACCACTGGCATTTAAATTGGATTTAAATGTCCAATTTGTGACCAATTAGCTATTTTCTCTCATAAAATGCAACTCATTAGTGTTACTAGGTCTTTGGTGTGAATGAGTGGCAGTCGAATCGTTGGTATCGGCCACAGAACCTTATACTGGTCACTGGAAGTTCAATACAAGAACTATGAGGATATGAAAAAAGAATAAAGATGGCCCAGGCTATAACAAGACTGCCAACAGTGTGAAACTGAGCTGCAGCGCAGTGGCCAAGACTAAAAAAGTTTAAGTTTCAGTCACATTCCTTCTCAAACAAATCTGAATCAGATGAGTGTCTTGCGAAAAGGCCTCTACCAATCTGAATGACTCCTGGGGAGGAAATTCAGCTACTTGATACAAGTACATTCATCCAATACAGTATGTTGGAGAATGGATGCATCTAAAAGCAGAATGGTAGCTCTCGTGGACAGGACTCCAGCACCACTAGTGTAATTTATGAAAAAAGGCTCAGTATGTCTTTCAGTTTAATACAAGATTCTCAATCTGTGTTAAATCAGTGCAGGTATGAATAAAGTTCCCGTAGAGTCCTTCTCTATTCCTGTGTGCAGCTGTCAGATCTTGCTGATCTGTTCCAGGATACTGATTCCTAAAGGATTCTTCACATCAGGATTCATACACTTAACCCCTCTGCTTGGGACAACTGGAGCAGTAAATGAAGTCAGTGATAGTAATTCCCACTGACAAGTCCATTATACATGGAACCCAATTCAAGAGTTAGATATTCCAATCAGGACAAGACATCCAGATTAAAAAATAGCTTTGAAAATATTTTATTCTCTACATTTCCTGTAATCGTAAAATTAATGTTTGCAATCTCTAAACTGCCTTAAGATTTAAGAACATATGTTTTTACTGCACATTTCTGTGTCGAGATTACAGACCTGACTTTTAAACATTAAAGCATCAATATGAAAGTTTTTTTTTTAAATGTTTTGTATATGTTAAAAGCTTACACTATGTTCTGATAATATGAGATATTTTGTGAAAAGATCAGTCTCCTCCAGTTCCTCCCTGACTGAAGAAATGTACTGTTTCCAAGCAAAAACAACCAATCAGAGCCAGGAGGATGGTCATAGCACTGTGAATCATCCTTGTGTACTTACTGCTCAATGTTCTGATGGCAGCAAAATGGCTTATTGTTTCAGGAAAATTGTTCATCCACTGACATTGGTGACAATGTGAACTAGCCTGAGCATTCACAAAAAGCCTCCTGGCTCTTATTAGTTGTTTCAAGTTAGCACTGAGAGAAGGCGGAGAAGCTAAAAAAAAATTTTCCACAAATAAACTGTCTTTTGCCATAATGTCACCACATCGTAACAGGTTAACAAATATGCAACAAAATGTTTTAGATAGAAGTTCCATAATGCAGCTTTTAATATTTTAAACGGGTATACAGCGCTGCCACATTAAATTTTTTAGCAAGCCGGACATCTCAAGTTGACGATCGATGGCAATTAATCTCCCTTTTTGATACCCTTTGCACGTAGCTCAGTGTAATCTGCAGAGTTCTCTTGTGTTTATGCACTTTACCAATTCACAGTGGACAAGAGCGATTCTCTAGCCGACATGAACCTTGTGTGTACAGACAATGCACAAGCATTGTTTATGGGACATTAGTGTTTGGTTCGATGAGACACAACAAGCACACAGCTGATGATGTCCAGCTATTGATTGTCAGCTTTGAGAAATCAGCCAGGGATTGCAGAAATTGTGTGCAAACAGTATACAACATTCAGTTCAAGGTGATAGTAGGCTGATATGAAGAGAAACATATTGCTTGAATCTAATAATAAACTTATCTGTCTTTAAGACGTGTAACATATAATTGTATCGTAACAATGTTCATGTGATAAATATAAATAGCATGTTTAACACATGCTACTCGTGTCAAGTGTAGCTCACCTCACAGAGCAACAGACTGATTGAGTAGAATGTATCTGTTTATGTATTCTAAAGAAATTGAAATGCAAAAGAAGCTGTTTATCTTGCAGTATGTTAGCACTCTGCCCAGGAGCTTCCAAAACTAAACCAAACTGCTATTTAAACATTTTTAATGAGATTACATTGGATTTGATCACCTCTAATTTAAAATTGAAAATAATGTCAGTTAAAACTTGAACTGGATAATGCTCTGTTAGGCAGAGATTTATATTTAAGTTTCTGTCTAACAGGAACCACAAGAATAGAACATTTTAAAATATTTTTTTACATTAGGCCACAAAAGAATAGGACAAGCATGAAAACTGCTGTATTTAGACTAGTCACTAATGGACTGACTAATTGTAAACTGATTAGTATATCAGTTTACAATAAAATAATAATAAAGTTGTGATAAGTGAAACATTTATTGTATTTGAAAGAAAACAAAATCAGGTTTTTGTTTTTCATAAAAAATACCTTTAAAAATGTGAATATATTTTTTCCAATTTTTTCTATTGTCCTGCTTAGTTAAGTAATCCAGCTTTTCATAAGTTTATTGCAACAAGCCACATCTCACACTTCTATATGCCACTATATATGTTATTTACTCCATTATTTTACTCTGACAAATTGGTTATTAAGCAGATTGGCTGTGTTAGAATGCCCAGCTGAGCCGAGAGATTGCTAAAGCAATCAATCTCCTCCTCCTCATTTCTGCCTCTTTTAGCAGAAGGAGTGATGGCAGGCAGCTTTCATGGCCCTAGGGAAGGAAAATGTGTTTCGTTGAACTACTGCTAGCCTGTCGGTGTGGAATATCAGACTCCTAGTGTGTTTTTCACCGAAATGGACCTTGTAACTGAGTGTGTCAGGTCCTATCCCCAGAGAGCTGACAACCTCCTTACCTTGACACTGTGATGGAGTGGAGGGAGGGCATGATAAATCTGCTATATAACTTCTCCAGAGCCGGGCCCAGGTGCAGGTCACACCAAGAAGAGCTCATTAGCCAGACCTGCTTACTGGCCTTTAAGAAGCAGACAGAATGAAAGAGGCTGTCTGTGTGAAGGACTGTGAGGGTACAGCACCCCTAATTTACCCAAATCCTCGACTAATCCAACAAGTCCCAGATCCATAATCCTCTCTGTTCTCACAACAAGAAGCAGGCTACATTGAAATTCAACAAAAAAAAGTTGTTTTGATGAAAGAGTATTTATAACCTATTATACTAAACTCAGGGGAGCAACGCCTGCTTAAATAAGGCAGTTATTACCTTAAAGGCCGCTGGCACTGCTAAATGAATGCTTGGGTTGCTAATGAAGGCAAATTGGCAAGGTCAAACTATATGCTGCTGCAATTTAATGCAACCTCCCACACTTAAGGTTCCTATGCAGTCTGCAAAAGTATGGGAATTTCTTTCTTTCTGTCAGTTGAATAATATGACATTTAAGTGCAACAAGCTCTACAGTGCTGTACATGTATGTTTATCTTTCCCTTTCACATTGTTTATACAGAAATTGACATTGAGCGCTGTGTTCGCGAATCCATCAACCTCTTCTGCTGGACTCCAAAGAGCGCTACCTACAGACAGTATGCTCAGCCAACGAAAGCTGGTGGTGAAGGCATCTTTGGGAAAACAGCAACATATTTCTCGTCTGACTACCAAGACATGCCTAAGACGGACCTGGTTAGTCTCACACAAAATTATCCTTATATTTACATTAAAAAAATAAGGTGGGGGCAATTTATAGTTGCTTTTTGCTTTACAATTTTCTGAACTAATTAAGTGAGAGAGAGTAGAGTCTGGGTAAATCTTATACTGATTCACTATAAATGTAGTGTAAAATGCTAAAATTATACAAAACAAAATCAAATTTGACTGTTTGCATGCTTTTATTCAAATCAAATACTTCACAACCTCAATTGTAAAACATTATGGATTGATTTTTGGATCAGGTTTTTTGCTTACCAGGGATAACTGATCTGTTTTATAGTGTAGTTGTGTGAAGTAGTTATGAGTCAATGTTGGATGCTCTTTGGTTGTTGGACTATACATCTGTTATCACTTTGACCCTTTCCCAAACATGTGGGTCTGGAGCTTGTCTCTAAATAATTTCTGCCTCCCAAATCAACACTGGATTTTGATAATTGAAGGTTACTGACACCTGACCGATGGAGAAAGCTTTCTGTCTGACTTATTAAAACTGCAACATTACCATTAAAAATGCAGAGATGAATTTTTTTATATTGTTTTGAAACTATAGATATTTAGTTTTTGTTTTGTTTTTCAAACCACAGCCTACCTTGAGACCGGTAGCTGGATCATGTATTATGAATGCAATTACACTGAAGAAACAAGTGATGACCATGATATCAACACTGAGAGTAATGCTAAACTAATGGTATTAAAAGTTAAAATGTGGAAGTGCAAGGGTTTTTGATTTGAAATATGATTACCTTCCTATTTCCATTCTATTTAAAATGATTAGCATCATACTGAAAATTTATTCTTAATTTCTGCTCCGGTGCCATCCATTCAGACCTGGGCATTAGAGATGTAATAGGTGCTGACAGTTTTATAATAAGCTCATTAAAAGTGTATTATCTCCATCTGAGCTTCTTGTATTTCTTACAGCTGGAGACTTTTATATCTAACTGAAAATCTGTTACATTTGAATCTCTCAACAGATAATTCCCAAAATGTAGATGAAGCTCAAAGCCGTGTAAATTATTATGTACTTCTTACTCTAACAGAGCTTTAACTGCAGTTGTTATTTTAACACATTTTATTTTCCAAGAGTCATCTTCACAAAGATTATTTCTGTTGAGCTTTAAAAATAATTTACAAGCACCTTATGTCTGTTAACTAAATGAAATATATCTTAAACATCAATAGACATACATGTACTTTTCAATTTAAAGACATGTATATGTACAGTCTCCTCCAAAAGTTTTGGGACATCAAGGTAAATACCTTTGTTTAGTTGTGAAGACATTTGGGTTTAACATCAAAATATGAGCATGACAGAAGAGTTCAGAATGCCAACTTTTATTTCCTGATATTTACATGTAGATGTGTTAACGCAGGACATCTACATGTCCCTGAGAACTTGACTGCCCTACACAGAGTCCTGACCTCAACCTAACAGAAATGGACTGAACATTTGGGATATTCCTGTACAAATGTATTGCTTTACACCTTATATATGTCACAAAGAACTACCTAGACTGCAATAAATGTGAGCTGCGTAGTTTAGTACCATGCACACTGACTCTATGTCCTTGTGGTATATTTGGTGACACTTGTTGTTTCAAGCAGCCTAAAAATATTTTAGAAGATAAAGAGGTAATATGGTGGTTTAAAATTTTCAAATCCAAAACAGCAGATGTCAGTTCACAGTAACTTTATTAATACAACCATGTTTAGATGGAAATAATCAATATAATTTTATTCCAGCAACTAGCTAGACTGTGCATCATCGGGAGTCCTTGTTTTCTATGCAACCAAAGCACAAAGACAATGTTCCACTATGAGTTTATTTATTCTTCACAAGATGCAACATTCACCAACATTATCATATATTTTCCTAATATTGTGCAGTCCTAATTTGGGGTAAATTAAAGGAGAGGCTGAAAGCCAGGCCTTCCTGTCCAGCCTCAATATCAGACATCACCAAAGTGCTAAAAATTCTCATAAACATTCCCAAACCTTGGAGAAAACCTTCCCAGAAGAGTAAAATCTGTGATAGCTGCAAAGGCTGGTTAGAGATCATATTGAATGGTTTGGATTAAAAGTGGAATTATTCTTCAGTTGACATTTGTGTGAACGCAGACAAGCTAATACTTTTTGGCAAGATAAATTGTATTCATGCACACAAAAGAATAAACGGATCATTTACTGGGCTCCCAGATGATTGCTGTACTCTCTCCTTCAGCCGAGGCTTATTTTTATGATCTTCAGTATTGATCTATTGTTGCATTTGTGTGCTTCTCACCTCTTTTCTTAAAACGTCCAGTCAACAGTGTTTTGTTTTAGGCTAACGGTCTCAGAGGCTTGAGTAAAAACACACGACTTAGAAAAACAGAGAGCACAAGATTTGATGCAGTTTTCAGGCCCCTGAAATAGGAGAGAGGTGATGTTATCCTTAAGGCAAGAAATGAATACATCTTAAGAAAGCTTAAAAGGAAATTGAACATACATATAAATTGACATGTGGTAAAAACAGTTTCAAAAGATAAAAATGCTTCCATAATGTCCAGGGTATTAAATTCAAATTCAAATGTATGGTATTTATCCCAAGATCTTCTATAAATACTGCATCACAATAATGAAGAAAAACGTGAATTTGTTTTTATTCTTTATTCAATTAAGCATTTCTACATCAGGTAAAATAACCTGTTAAATATCACAGTTATGGGAATATAATTGTGAATAATCATAAATAGTTATTTTAATTTTGACGTGTACAGTGACCTAAAAAAAAAAAAACATCCTCCAATCTTAGTTGTAAGTTTCATGTTCCTGTTGCAATATTATTATATAACAATTGTTGGGAATCAGTGTTTTATGAATAAACTTACAGTAATAGAAATTAACTACAGTTTTCTTAAAAGCTGGGGTCCTGTAGTACTATGAAATATGTGATCGGATAGATGAATCGCTTGCAATAAATGATTGTGTTGCACTCTTCTCTATAATATCAGGAAGCATGGCTCTCAGGTTTTCCTCTGAGAAAATATTCATCTCAACAAACTGTCTAGACTACTTAGATGGAGAACAAGCTCTCCTTCTCAGATAGGGCCAAACTAATTTCTTCACTTTTGTCCTAATGTAGCCTAACTGAACTTGATATGAATATAAAAAACCAATACACAAAAAACTCTTAGATGGATTTATGGGGTGGGGTCTTCACCCCATAACTATGCTGCTCCAGTGCAATTTGGTCTGATATTGCAGGGGTTTTTTCTGACTTCAAAGTTTTCTTTGAGTTTTGTTTTAGGAATTGAAGAATACCTGCAGCGTCACACTTTATTTGAAACCTTGTTTCATGTGAATCTTTGAAACATTATTACATATAGCTTAAATTATGTGTTCAGAATTAGTTTTATTTGGCAAGCTGTTCAGACAAACAAGGAATTTGACTCCGGTTCAGGTCCGCCTCGTGTCTGTCTGCTGACCCATCATTGTTTTGGATCAGGCTGAGCTGTTGAGGTGGAGTCATTTGTGTTCTTTTTAAATTTGGAAATATGTTTTATTAAAAAAAACAGTTGAATTTTATACTAATGACATCTGTGTGGCTAGATACATTAAACCAGAGGAAAATGGAAATTTTATTGTATCTTAAAGCCTCCCTCTGTTTTATAGTTAACTTCTTCATGTTAATAGTTAAGAGTATTTGTTCTCAGCATTTTCTTGAATTATGACCACAGTTTCCCCATATTGTGTGACCAGAATATGGGCAACTGATATTTGCTTTTGTTTTTATAATTACTCTCCTACTCTGTCAAATATTTAAATATCCAAGCATTTTGTCACAGGAACAATAATGCAGTGTAAATTGGTCATTAAAGGGGAAGTATTCTGTATTTTCCAGACACGTAGTCCTACTTTATAGCATAGTCAAATAAATATTACCTTCAATTGTTATTAAAGTGCTGCATATATCAAATATAACTTAAAAGAAAATTGGCTTTGCAATTAGACACCTTGAAATTGGGCCTCTGTCTCTTCAAGAAGCTGATGCTCTTTCCAACTCTCTGCCTTCACGTCATCACAATAATGCTTTGCATTATGCCATTTACAGAAGTTATTAGGAGTTTTGGACTGAGAAGTAGTTTGCATAATAAGCTCAGCAGACACCAGGTGTTTCATAATTGGAGCTGTGTGGGGAAGCAATGGGGGACGGGTACTCCTTAAGGCAGAAGCTCAACTGCAGGTTCAAGGAGGAGCTTTGTGGAAATCGGTGCAAATTTGCCTGATATAGCTTCACTATATCAGGCATAATATTACCTTTATTAGCAGGCAGCTAAGTCTTCCCTGCTAATAAAGGTAAGGTCAGACAGTTAGTTGTTTTAATCACTTCAGTAACCATTTGAAAATTAGACCCAAGATGGCATGATTGTGTTCATTCCTGTTGTTGTTTTCTATTTTGCCTAGTTGAAAACTTCTGTAATCTTACCATCACAGCCTACAGAATTTGATCTTGGGCTACTCGACATTTATGGCACAGAATAAATAAATGTGATTTATTTTTCCTATTCAAAGAACAAGGGAAAATATATTTCTTTTCGAAACAGATATTGAATGTTGCAGAGCTGTTGTTTGGAAACAAAAATTGTAAATATTGCTGTTCAAATATTTTTCTTTTAAATGCACATCCGAATTTTTAGAAAGTGTCGAGAGATGCATTTGTTTATTCTGAAAATATGCCTGAAACAAAGTCAAATAACCAGCTGGAGATGCAGTTGGCTGTAATCTGATTTAACTCTCCTTGTTTTTGTGTCAAAAACGTTTTTATAATACAGTGAAAGCTTTGTGATTTTTATTTTTTTTTTCTGCTTTACTCATACTCAGGAAACAGATGTATTGTTTTTACATGTCACCTTTTAGGAAGGAATGATTTTCAGCCCATTTGGGTGGTACAACACTTGGCCACCACTGCAGAGAAGAGCTCTGGGTCCTGCAGTCATGCCTCTGGCTGCCTGCTGCATTGAATCTGTTTGGCAGCTCATGAGCAAACCCACCACAGGATTATGTTCTGGCCACGGCTGCTGCTCATCTGTCAGTATTACAGAGGGGAATTATTTAACCCTTTCAGTCCTGATGCATCATTTATATGGTCCTTCCTTTCAGACCGACAGCATATTTTTACCACTTGATCCATTAACAGCATTGTAATGTTACACATTTGAAGAGACACTTTTTTGTTTTTTGTCAAATGATCTACTCAAGGGTGTTATACATTTAATTTCTCTAATGTTTATTTATGTTGGAGAATGAGAATGGGTTTTATGTGGGGTTATTGTTAAAAAAAAAAATCTTACATCTGAAAGGATAAAAATGGGAGTCATTAAGATATAATTGCTTATTTATTGGTTATTCAATGACAATAATCAAGCTGGCAGGTTTTTCATCATAACAGCGTTCAGAAATTCTATCCTGCTTCATCTCTTTTCCTCTCTTGCAGTCCCGAGAGCCCCTGGCGCTGTGTGACCTTAAAGCTGAAGTTTCTCCCCGAATCTCGGCTGAGGATCTAATTGACCTCTGTGAACTCTCTCTCTCCGGACCAACCAAAAGGAATAAAAGTGGCAAGCCAAAAATTGTTGCTGTCGACATCCGTAATGTGGAAGAGTATCCTTACCATTTAATTAATATAATTCTTGATTTGTCTTATTTCTAAGCTGATTAACAGCTGAACAATGCTGAAACTACTACATAAATTCCTACATAAAAGTGGATGCGGATACAGTGGTAGGTTTTACTATATTGAAAGGCGTGACCTAGTGAAGGTTGTGAAGGTATAAGGACAAACAGTCTGGCAACAACAGTGCTGAGCCCCTCATTTCTTGCTACATCGTTAAGCATCTCTTCACAGAAACAGCCAGTTAAATCTGTCACCTGAAACCGAAGCCTCCAACACAGTCACACTATGATCATTTTCTGAAGGTCGAGTGTTTACTTATGTAATGAACTATAAGTAGTAGTTATAATATTACCTTATATCTCTTTTTCTGATAACGTTAGAATCGTCTTGCGTAAAACCAGAGACGGGCTCACTGAAATATTTGTTGCATTTATCAGCTGATAAATGGAACAAATGAGACTTAAAACCTATTATTTCCATCAAAAATTCATAAAAATGTTCTCATGTCCATCTTTTTGTCTTCTGAATGTTACTTTTTGAAATCCTTAAGTTTCTTGGTTGTGTTACAAACACACAAAGATCACAGACTAAATTGGCTCTGTGTCTGGGAAAGGGAAGTGGAAAGAAATTTAGGAGGGATGAGCTTTTTTAGTTTCTTGTCCAAATTCTGTAAAATGCAGTAAGCCCAGCACAAAGCTGCCCAACCAAATACTGCAGTCTGGGAGAGGGGATAGCATAAAGTAGGAAGATTAACCAGGGGACTCGAGCATTGTTTTGGCTTTTGAATGCTCTATCTTTCCTCTTTCATGTAGTGTTGGTGTCTGCATTCCCTTTAACAAAACTGATTATCCTTTTCATTCTTTTCTAAAGAAGGCATTTTTCATGCTGCTAAAGCACATTTTCAGTTCACAATATTCAAAGACTTTTATTATGGGAAAGATAAACAAAGTTCACCACAGTCATAAGCTTTGCTTCAGAGGGATTAGCATACCTGCCAAAACTTTGCACTCCTTAACTCTACTGTCTCCAGCTTTGGTAGAGGACATATTTCAGGAAGCATCAACGTTCCCTTTAACAGCGTCTTCGGGGCTGATGGTGAACTTGTGCAGTGTCCTGCCTCAGGAGTCCTCCAGAACTACAGAGGCCGTGTAATTGTGATCGTCAGCCATGCTGTAAAGAGTGCTGCTTTGGTGAGCAAGCTGAGCCACACATACATCAGTATGCCACACACTACATTAAAAACTTGATCTATTATTAGTAAGGCTTGGTTATTATATTAATATTCACTTTCTTTAAAAGATGTAGTTTAACAGTCTCCTATAGAAATATTCTATGAATGCACCTCCTATGAGAACATGAATAAAGCAATGTACAATTTTACTTTCAATTTTATACAGTTTTACTCAATATTAAAAATTCACTTGTATGATAATATTAGTGCCATCCTTCTCTTTGCTAACAAGTGGATGATAATTAGATCAGTAGAGCAAAAATGTTGCAATTAAATTGTTAGCATATAGAATGGAAAACCTAAGGCCATGGTAATGTTGAAAAATTAGTAACCAAAACTTTGAATAACCACAAATGGACATTAAAATATAGTTGGACTAGAAAAATCCAAAAGCCAGAAAAAATATTTTCTGTGCAAAGGAGCTATTTTTCTTTTATTTCGATTGAAATGTGCCTCAATACTTACAAAAAAAAATGAAGGTGATTTGTGATTATAAATTCTGTTTTACATTTCAATAAAGATGTTACTTTACAATTGCTGTTGTTTGAATTTCAGAAATGACCTTGCATATAATATTTTTCTTCCCAGTTTGCTGCACATCTGGTCAAGGTGAATTTTTCTCGTGTTTGTATTCTGGATGGAGGGATCAGCAAGCTGAAGCCCACAGGACTCCTCACTGTCCCCTCTCCTCAGATCTGAACTCGTACTCCACGTTCAGATTAAATGATAACCATGAGGACTGAAAATTGTTTGTGGATAAAATGAAAAAAAAAATCTGTTTGTGAACAGATGTCATCATGTCATAATGTTACAAAATATCAGTTTGATTAGAATTGTAACTAGATTGTTGATCCTTCTTCATTTGTTGTTTTTGTGGTCAGAAAGTGTTTCTTTGAGTATGACTCATTGAAAAATTGACCTGTAGTCAGTATGTATGTTTCTGATTCAATAATAAATTGATGCATTTTTCTTTAAAATAAATGTCCTTCATTTATTTTTTATTGAATCTAATGATGTAGACCAGGTCTTCAACTCAGGTTTTGCCTGTTTCCTCTAGCAAAGGTGAGAAACTGTTCCTAGTCACTTGCCTTTTTAAAAAATATATATTTCATGAAGAGCATTTGTTTTTAACTGGGACTTAAATTTTCCCTAGTTTACATCTTCAGGTAGAAGGAAATGTTCACAATCATAAAACAATACCCGTCTGCCTTTTCTGAATGATATTGATAGCATATAAGATGATTAAAATCATGGACACTTAACATGCTTTGTCTTGCTGAAGAATACTTTATTGATCACAAAGGAAATGTATATGTTGTTCTAACTTTAATTTTGGCTGTGGGTTTGTTGGAGCAGGTGTATGATGGCATCATCAACTCCAACTCCACAGTGATAAACAGCAGGAGGTCCTGATTTGTTTGTTTACCTATGCATTTGGGCCAACAGGAGTCTTTCTAGGACTTTCATTATGTGGGATGTCAGGGCATGAATTGAAGAACAACAGAAACGGGGGTCATAAAACAATGACTAACAGAGCTAGTATAACACTAACCCCAAAACACAAAAAGCATTTAGAAAAGAAAAATAATTGTTACAGAAATTGGTTCCAAAAACAAACTTTCAACAATATAACAACAATAATACACCTTCATTTTACGTGTATTTTCCTGTAGAGAAATTAAAGAACTAAATACACTTCAATATAGTGAATTTTATAAAATGTATTCTCTTAAAAGCCTGATTTTAATTAGGTAATAACTTATTTATTACCTTACTATATATATATATATATATATATATATATATATATATATATATATATATATATATATATATATATATTTTTTTTTATATATATATATTTTTATATATTCCCCATATATATATATATATATATATATATATATTTTTGAACTGACTTTGAACTTTCAGCCTGAATAAATGCAAGGAGGGTTTTTCATGCTCACACCCATCAAAAATAGTATTTATTCTTTTATCTGGTTTCACCAGATAAAAGACAGTTAAAAGTCTCCTTACTTACTAAACTTATCTAAAACCTTGTGCTTCTCTGAGGTTGACCTTTGTTTCTTAAAATCCAGCCATGTGTTCTTGGCTGGCTTTTCTCTTAACACAGTAAATAATTTTATCAGCTTGACTTCTCTTAAAGGAAAAACAAATTCTACATTCATTCTTCTTGATTTTTTTGTTTGGCTAAAAGTGTAAGCAAAAGTGTAAGTGAAATGCACAATAATTGCTTTCTGCTTAAAAGCATTTTATTTGCACTTTGCCATAGATTCTTACGCAGGTATTTTCAAGCAACAAATTAGAAAAACTCATTTTCGAAAAGGCTGATACTTTCATTTTAGTACTTGATCATAAACCCTGAAGATTTGTTTTCTGTTGCAAAAGTATCTCTTATGCAAGACATGTCTCCAAAACATAATGTTAGATATTCTCTTCGGTGCAGAATATTATTCCATTACCATATGTATAAGAGAGAAAAAAACAAACTCTATAGGGTTGGTACGCTCAATCGTCTGACTACATATTTCTCTGCATGCATCCCAAATAATAACATTGCACTCAAATCTGCATTATCCACTTAAACAAAGCTGAAATAAAATTGAAAATAATGATCATGTCCGCCCCCGCCCCCAAAATAACTTGAAGCACATCAGTGTGGGATTATTATTAACTAAGAAAACTGAGAGGAAACTTCTCTTACTTTCCTAAATAGCCACACTGTTTTCTACCTCTTCTGGATCCATGTATGTGTATGGCACTTCCAGAGCCTTGTTTCTCTCTTTGATTGCTGCACTCAACGCCGCCAACTCCTTTTGAAAGTTTTCTATCATCTGCCTTGGAGTCTTCTCACTGAAGTGGTCCTCAGGATACTGACCAAGAGGTACCTGATGAAATTAATGACACTTAGTTTTTCTGCTACCGAGCTGGAAATGTTTGAAGAATATAGACTACTAATGTTAACATGTAGAGCCATGAAGAAGTCATGGAGTTGCATAGTAGCATTTTACCTTACTTATATACAGGTTCATCTCGCGAAAATAGAAAACCATGAAAAACGTAATTCATTAGGTCATTCACTGCACAAATGAACCTCATATATTATAAAGAAACATTACACCCACAGTGATCTATTTCAACCATTTCTTTCTGCTCATTTTGTGAATGAATTGAAGCTACAGAAAATCCAAAAGGAAATTACTCCAAGTTGCATAAACCAAATAATACATGGACATTTTTTTTATAGAAATTTAGGGTGGATGGTTAATTGTTTTTTTTTTTTGTTTTTTTTTTTTGTGAGTTTGTTTTATTGATCTGTACAGAATTTTGAGCAGCTTTTAGTACGAAGGATGCTTTATAAAGAAAATCGATTGACAGAACTCTCCTTCCATCCGATGGAAAGCTGAGTCATCAGTCTTTATTCTCCAAGGCCACTTCATAATATTTCCTTAAAACAAATATATTCGTATCCATCTCATGTAATATTCAAGATTTCAAAGAAACTGAATTTTGGGTTTTCAATAGCTGTAAGAAATACTCATCAAAATGCGCTGAATACATTAGAATGTGTAATTGATCTAAACGATATGTGGGTTTTTGGTTTGAAAGCTGAATAACTGAAATGGATTCACTTTTAAATTATTTTCTGATTTATGAGATTAGCCTGTTCAAATGTTATTGATAAAGCTTGACCATATGTTTGCTAAACACACTGAAGAGCGAACACTCACAAAGTCACTGGACTGCCGGCTGAGCAGCCACTGGACGGACATGCCCTGAACTGTGACGTTGATGTCTGGCAGTGTTTTCAGCATCGTTTCTTCAGTCGCTTCCCCTTTTTTGGTTGGAGGTGGCAGTTGCAGGGAGATTGGACAGTTTGGCATCCAGCTACCAAAGTCGAACTGCAGTATAGAAATGAGTATTTTAGTTTGTTAATGATTTCTTTTGCTTGTGGAATTTAAAAATACACCTCTTCATAAGCATAATGGTTATGATTACAGTTGTCTGACTGATAACTTTGGACAAATTGCTGACTGGATTCAGGCCATGACTGCTTGAACCTTTAGATGGTTTAAAATTGCATTTGCTTGTTTTTTTTTTTTTTTTACAACCAACCTTTAGAGCTATTAACATGACAACCTACCCTAGCTTAACAAATGTACATTATTAAAAGAGTCAAGGTAGAAAGTGCTCCTTGGTATTGACCTGATATTTACATTTATATTGATAATTCAAAAATAATGTGGACTCAAGTATTCCTGCCTACCACAGTATACTTTATTAGAGCCAAATGTGTTGAAGGATCATGAAAGGTGTTTTTACTCCTGCATCTATTGACTCACTATAACAGCCTGGCAGAAGATCAATTAAGACATAAATCAATTAAGATATAAACTTAATTCATAATTCAATACCAATTGAGTGTTTACAGGATTACAATTTTTGATACTGTTTTAGCTATGCAGTAAAGTCTGCATTAAAAAAATACTGTGATTTGAAGACTATGTTTGGTGAATTTAATTTATGTTCTAGGATTTGTAGCATTGTACAGTACACAGCAGAAACCGATGGCTTTGTATTCATTTACTCTGAAATAACACAGCAAGCTTCAATTCATGTGCAAATAATACTAATCATATCGAAATCCCAAACCCTTACCTGTCCACTGTTCACAGCAGCATGCTGGACTGAGCCAGTGAAGATCACCATGGTGACAAACTTGATGAGCTCATCCACTGTGGTCAGTTTCTGTGGGATTTCTGAGAATTAGAAAAAGAAAACTTAACATTTAAAAATTCAATGTTTGATCAATTCTTAACCGTCCACCCCATCCCACTGATTGTCTCTGACCACTTGTTCTTTTAGGTCTGTAAGTGGGTGAGGGTTGGAGTGGGTTGATGCCTATCTCCAGCAGTCTTTGGGCAACAGAGGGACATATAAGACAAACAACCCTGCATACTCATAGTCATATCTAGGGGTAATTTAAAGATTGAATAACCTAATAATCAGTTGACTTTTAGAAGGCAGCTGGAGTACCATGAGAAGATCCATTCATACATGGAGAAAACGTCCAATGTTCTGGGATGGGGCCCAGAACATCCTTGCTGCCAGGCAACAGTGCTACCAGCAGTACCACTTTGCAACCCAAATGTTATACAGATTTGTAATATGTTTATTAAGCCATATTATTTTCTTTAATGTATACCTGAGCTAGTCTGGGAAAGGAATCCATGTTCAAAAATGTCCAAAATCCACTTTTGAAGTTCAGAGTCTTGCTGAACGTCAGCATCAGTCTTGTAGTAGTAGCTCAGGATACCCTGCACAAATCTTTCAGACACACAGGAATATTTTTAAAAACACGTCAAATACATACCCAGCAAGAGCGAAGTGTGTTTCTCATTTCATGATTTTTTTTTTTTTTCAGGAATATTACTCAATTTAAGATACCGTTTTTCCTTTTCTAATAATTTACATTTCTGATATTAGAAATATCACAGATTTTTTCAATACCACAAATTATTTGCATGAGCAAAATGGCCATAAATTATACAGTACAACAGTCAAAACAATTACCAGAGGAAGTTACCAGATTTAAATTTGGGCTGATTTGAATTCAACATGAGAAAAGATGAAAGAAAAATAAAAAAAAAACCATGACATTTTTTAACAAAGCTTTATTATATTTACTCCCAGACATAACTTTACCCATCTGTAGATGCTGGAGAAGTTTTTTTTGTTTGTTTGTTTTTTTTTGTGCTGGTTCACAGTATCATTAATATTGTTCTATACAAGCACGGTTATTTTGCAAGCCAAAATGGAAGCCTTTAATCAGTATAAACTGCTAAGTATGAAAAGTAGGCAGTGTGACAAAAGGCAGGAAAAAAATACGTTACTACCCATTTCTCTTCCTAACACATTTAAGAGTGGAAGTTTTGCACAGTAAACTGTCTGATAATTTGTAGTATAATGTAAGATGCAAAATAGAAATAGTCTATTATACCTGTTGACAGCATACCATACTCTGAGTGCATCATCTCTGTAGTAGAAGTTTGGTACGTCCTTCAGGCCGCGCTCAGCAATGTCTTCAGGCACACAGAGGGAGCTGTATGTTACGGAGGACAACGATCTCCTTAGAATTGTGATCATACCCTCTCCTCCAGAAGCTGAAAACTAGAGGAAGGTAAAGTCAAAGTTTAAGACAGACACTGTCATTCAAAATTAAGGATAATGATGTCCTTCTGAGTGAAGTTTTTTTTTACTTTGGAGAAAACACCCTCCTCAGATATGAGTCTTTTCCGAGCTAAGAAGTTGATCTGCAGAGTATAGCGAGTGTGAGGTATGAGAAGCTGAAAAAAGAGAAAACACTGTTGGTTATAACAACAGGAACAGTTTTCAAATAAAAAAACTTATTCTGAATTACAATAATACACAGTCAAAACTTAAGAATGAGTAAAATTAACAAATTGATAGCTCAATTTTTTTACATGTTGCATCATCATGAGTTTCTGTCAGTATAGGCATAAACACAGTGGAACCTGCAGCTTCAGTTACCTTGTAGAGAGGATGCACCATGGGCACGTTGCGCAGCAGTGACACTGCAAAGGCCTCAGCCAGCAGGTGAGTGCGCAGCAGGTGAACACTGAGCTGATGCTCACTGAAATCTGCACTTCTGACAAAAATCTTTGCCATCAGCCAGTCGTACTCAGAATCAGATGGCAAGAAGATTGGATTGTCCTCTGCTGGTTTCTGCTTCAGCTACATCACAGTTTGAATAAAGTATAGGCATTTATTTGATTACAGGTAAATCATACAGATGAACAATGTTTCCGAAATTGTTTTGTATTTTTTCTGCCAACTAATTTTTTTCTTGACAACCTTTGAACTTAATCCACTCTGATAGTCTGAAATCAGATTAAACAGAAGAGTTGTCAGATAGGCGTGTGTGTTTGAAGATGTAACCCTTCGACAAATGAACTAACCAGACTGACGGTTGAAGTGATAAACCTATAATCTTTGCGTTATCTGACTTCCAGGTTTTCCTACAAGTCTACTTTCTAAGAAAGGGAATTTCTCTCTTGACTTGTGTCAATTCTTTTCAAAATACACAATTTGGATGCCAATGTCTTGTTCTTTCTGCATTTAAAATTGGCCTGATTAATTACACCAGAGACAGTGTTGCCATCAGGCATCAATGTCTAGCTAAAAGTGCAAATGTCTCCTCTCTGAATCAGAAAACGACAAAAACATGTTGATAGTGTGAAGGATCCATGAATTACAGCTGTTTTTAAAAGCAGATGCAGGATTCAACAACACTTATTTTTTTGAAAACACAAAAGGTTCTTTGGAGTCATGCATCCCTAAAACAGAAAGAAAAAAATAATTTTGTTTTAAATAAAATAAGACCACTCTAACAGGAATGTGTTTAATTAATGTCTGAGAAGTAGAGCATGATCCGAAGAAAATCTTATAAGTCAGCAGGTTTAAACCTTTCCCCAAACAAAAAAGAGTTATGAATTAAGTTAGAAAAAGTACAAAATACAGTACCTGTTAATGAGGGGGTAAATCACTTTCATACTGACTGATCAATTTATTGAAAAGAAAAACTTTTAACTGCATCCATTCACTGCTCCAATGTTTTACAAAGTCACTGCATAAAACAGTGTATTGTACTGTTGGTAACAATGTTAACACCTGCACACCTGTTAACACCAGAGTAACAATGCTAGTCACAAAATAATCTGAATACTGGATACTACCAGAATTTTACATATTAAAAAAGGAGTCATGAATTATTGACAGACCAGGTTTATCATCAAAGGCTTACCAGACAGCTACTTTGGTGGATCCTCTAGCTGTGATCAGACATTTCTCCTCGCTTCCTCCGGCAATTATTTTGAAAATGTTTGTCTTATGAACTTGATTTGAAAATGGCCATTTTGCAATGAAAACTTTTATGTTTTGGGTTCTAAACTCAACCTAATCAATGGTTGCTTGGTTTTAAGAACCTGGTTCTTTCTGTTAAATGTTTTCCCAAAGTTTATGTTATGCCCAACTGTTCCTGTTCCTGCCAAACTTTAAACTTTGGCTTGTAAAAAAAGACATTTAATTGACCACTTAATAATTTGTGTACTTTAGTTTTGTATATGAGTGCTAATCTCACCTGAATAGCAATTGGCTTGAGTTTATCATCTGGAGTTTTGTGGAGCAAGATAAGTGGAGCCATCAGGTACTGCTTCTTGTCATTGATGGTGTTTGCTTTCACTCCATTCATTTGCTTGTAGTCACAAAGGAATATGTTGCCTTTCTGTGTAACATTTTAAGAAAATGTTAAACAATTTTACGTAAAAATGCAAGAACCTCAAATCTAATTTTTTGTACAGATAGTCACCTTAATTTCTTTTGCCAAGCTGCAACAACCATCAGGGAAAACCATGTTGTCAGTAACAGGAAAGTTACCAGGCAGGACGGTGCAGCGGCGAATCAGCATGGGATTAACCCCATTTAGAACCTGGTAACCAAAAAATTCATCTTCCTTCCAGTGTTGTTGGACATAGTCTGTAAAAAAAAAAAAAACAATATTCTTCCACAAAAACACAATAAATGTGTTTAAAAATAAAAATTAAATGATAAATACAGCCTTCAAAAATGGTAGAAGTGCAAGCTGAATTTTTTGCAGGCCATAAGAACACTTTGAACTTTGAAGCATACACAATCTGAAATACATTGTGTCAAGAAGAATTATTTTTACATTTTCATCCAAATCACCACAAAAGTGTCACTGTGTTGTTTTTTTTTTTTTACAAAGAACTTAAACAAGTACAACAAATATTAAACCCACACCCTGGTCTTAACAGGTTTCATGGCTCAGTAGAATTAACTTTAGTACAAGTTGTCAATACCAGATATATCTGACTGTCTGCAGCAAAAAACTCGGTCGATGTCATCAATGTTTGTCCAATTCATTTTATTATCAGCCAGCCCCTTCAGTTTCAGCTCTGCCAGTCTAGTTAAGAAAAAAACTGAAAGTTAATGTGACATAAAAATCTTAAATTAAAGGCTTATGTATATCAGACTATTAGGAGTTTACCCTGCATTTGTTGTGAAAAGAAATTCAGTCTGCTTGGCAAAGGAGAATCTGACTTCAGCAGGTAGAGAGAATGGACCATCTGCTTTTATGCAGTGAGGAATTCCTTCCACAAACACATCCCAGCTGAGGAAAAAAAAAGAATTTATTTGCTGTTTTATTTTAGTATAGATGGAAAAATGTATTTTCTTTCTCAATAGAAAACACATCAGCATATGTTCTTGGAATTTAGGAAATTAGAATTTCATCAAAAAGGTTATTAAAGTGAAATTCACACCCAAATCAACAACTTTTGCTGATAAGCTGTCTAAATAAGCTATCTGGGCTTCTGTCTTTATGTTTCTGTGACAATTTTTACATTTTTCTGCAATTCTTTTAGTTCTGCATTATTTTGCTTAGAAGCGTCTCACTACTGGTCTCTTCGGTCAAACGGTTCTTAGACATTTGAATTGTCCTATGGGTTGCAGCAACATGGCTTTGTACAACTTTGTCACTTCTGGTATAAAAGCATAACCCTCCGTCTCTCTCCACTGCTTGCTCACCACTATCAGATTGGTGGAGAGTTAAGAGTAAGAAGTGCTGCCCTGGTGACTGCCGGGCATTACTATTGGCCTTACTCAGCTTTACAAATGTGTGATTTATTTGCAATGTTGTGTTACATTTTCACATTATACATAGAGTACTTTATATTATTTTCCTTCTTTTAATTCCACTTAAAGTCTGTTGTCTTGTGAGCCTTAATCTTTCACCATAATAGGTCAAACACTCTTGTCTTACCTGGGAGTAATTGCGTACAAATACAATATTTTGGAGTGGCACCTTTTATAGTTTCTTTTTTTTCTGTATAACATTCAGAATAATATTTGTCATGTTTGGTATTGTTGCCACCATATGCATAAAAGAAGTGTATTTCTCCTCTCCAATGCTCACGGAGGTAGCACACAAGACATTCTCTTACGTAGATTAAGAATATTTGAAAAACAGTCTGTGTTCAATATGTGATTACTTGCGATTAAACATTTTAGTAGTTTGACAGGCCTGTCTGTCTATAAATTTGAAGTTTATAATATGGCAAGTTTCAGTGTATTATTGAATTGCTGAAGTATATTTACTTCCATGTTATTAAGATCTACTCATAAATTTAAACTCAAACAGGGAAAAGTGGTTTTTGTGTTTTTACCACTCTGATTTCTCACCAATAGTCTTTCTGACGCTGCTGGAGTTCTTGTTCCCGGCTGTACCTGCCAAGATGATGATTATCTTCGAACCCTTTCAGGGCTGGGAAAAGAGAGAGAGAAAAATTCTGTGATGGTGTGTTGTGGTATTAATTTGCTTCCGTCTTCCTCTAGTGTAACAGAACCAAGCTTTTAACTGAATTTGCGGCTGTTTGACAAACCTGTTCCTTCTCTGAAGCGGTGCACCTGGCTGTCCGTAATCCATCGGTAAATAGGAAAGTTGTAAATGTCTCCCTCTGGGGATTTGACTTCTACTTTGGCTGGAAACCATGAATCTTCTGGGAACACCAAAGGAGGCTGTTTGTCAAGTTCCACCAGCACCAGTTTTCCAAGGGATTTGGGGCAGGAAACTGTAAAAGATGTCACCTAACACAATAAAAACAACAATTTGAAATCATAAAGACTTCAAGTGCATACTTATAACAAGAGGTTAACAACAGTAAGCCACAGCAACAAGAGAATGGTTTAGCTCAATGAATGCTTGTCTACATTAGAGTATCTTGCTCAAATATATTTGAGCAGAGAAATATCAGCCTGTACATTTGCTAAGCTGTCAGAGTGAGATGCTAAAATAATACCAGCTGTAGTAACAGATAATGGGATTGTTTTGACTTAAGAGGGCAAATTTATGACTCACTTTTTTCTCATTTTGTTTTTAAAACATTTTTGTAATTATATATCATATTCAGTTCACTACCTATTTAAGAATTACTTTGTGTTGGTCTATTCCAAGTAAATATAATGATGTTTGTGGTTGTAGCATGACAAAATGCGAAAAGTTCAGTGGCCTTAAATACTTTTGCAAGTCCCTGCATTGTACTTCTCCGGGATGTATTATATAAAACATTGTGGTGACTTTATGGCATTACACAAACCCTGAAATAAATGATAATGATTTTGTGATTCTTGGTCTAAAGCTGCTTTACATTTGAATTTGAAGCTCAATCTGTCAGACTTACAGCTCCTTTGACAAATGCTGAAGCTCCTCTCAAGCTGAACAGCCACTGGTGTTCACTTTCCCCTCTTGTGCCAACCAGCTTAATGTAGACATTGTTGAAAGTGGTGGCAAAGGCGCGATTAGAAGTGTACACAGTTACTTCATAATCCAACATTTTTGCTGTTGAAAATTGATCCACCTTGATGTCAAAAGAGGGAAAAACAATCATCATCAACACTGATTGGTCGGTTGTTCTAGTTCATTGCAGTAAAATTCCAAAGGTTTGTCCTGATAACTAACTAAACATTTTCCAGACAAGCTGATGAAAGATACTGGATCACAATGAAAGGGATAAATTCAATTTGATAACACAACTACAAATAGAAGATTCTTGTTTGTTTCTGTTTTTCAGCAACGTTTCAATGTATTAGTCTTACCTCTGCTAATGAGATCACAAAGTTTCCCTGAAGAGCTGCTGTGAGGATGCGGCTTAGCACCACTGATTTCTTTATTTATACACTCATACTATGGGAGTGTTCGTTCTGTATCAAGAAACCGCTAGTGTGATGAAACTACATGGAAGGAAGCCATGTAGTTTTATCTTCAGTGTTTTTTCTGTTCTTTTTTTAAAGGTGGGGACGTTCATGTCTGAACACATTGGGTTTTTTGAGAAATGGATACCATCAATAACACATGCATATCACTGCAGAGTGACACATTGATAATATCACAAACCAACATTTTTGCTAACAATTGTTTTTCCCAGAACAACAAAACAAACTGAGCACATGTTAATTTATTACTTAACACAAAGGCAGTTTTTTTGTACTGTTTTTCACACCAAGCCACATTTTGAGTAAGCAACATAAATCTTGGATGGAAAACTATTTCTCTGCAGCATTATTTGATCAAAATCCCTTCTTACAGTGAAAAAGGATTTAGCAAGACCTCTACCAGTAGTACGGCAGTCTTGTAAAAAGTCAACAAAAGGTGCTGATCTTGTGACAACATTATGAAACTAATTATTTCATCATTTAGGAAATAGCTTGATGTTTAACGAAATACCGGTAATGCAGTATCTGACAGTTATGTGTCATGTTTGGCAAAGTACAGAGATGACATATCATTTAAATCAGGGGTGTCAAACTCCAGTCCTGGAGGGCCACTGTCCTGCAGTTTTTAGATGCGCCACAGCTACAAAACACTGGAATAAAATGGATTAATTACCTCCTTCTTGTGTAGATAAGTTCTCCAGAGCCTTGCTAACGACCTAATTATTCTATTCAGGTGTGGTTCAGCAGAGGCACATCTAAACGTTGCAGGCCAGGGGCCCTCCAGGACTGGAGTTTGACACCCCTGATTTAAATGTAACCTCTCCTTGGCCGTTAATGTTTAGAGAGGATTTTGGATGCTATTTAATCTAGAAACCATAAGAATTGCTGGACAAAAGAGGAAACTAGTCTGCAGTCTAAAACTGAACTTTCAGGTTACATAACTCAATTGCAAATGGAGTAACTGTCACTCAGTTGTGCAAATATCTGTGATAAAATAACTGAAAAAGTACTAAACGTACCCTGGTCTTCCGACACACATTTTACTACTCCGTCCACCTGAATTGTTGCCTATCCACCTGTGTTCATCATTGTTAAAGCACATAACAACTGAATGTTCTTCAATTCATTGATTTCAACAAATAGAAACAACATGCAAATTCAATATACTGTTAGATGAAACACATGTTGCTTTCATTTGGTTTCTTATTGCATATTTAACTCTGGATCAAAATCTTATGACAGGGGAACAAATAAGTAATACACACAACGCACATGTGGCATCAGTATTTATTTCAAAACATATCACTTTCATTAATTAAAATATTATTTTTAAAAGACCAGAATGTTAAAAAAGTGTTTAAAAGTTATGCTGAAGCCATTTAGGGCTCGTAGAAATGCTTTGTCTAATATACTGTAAGTGCATTAAACATAAAGTAGGAGGAGGTTTTTGCTCTGCATATTTAATGGCTGTGGCAATATTTTTTCAGAGTGCACCCTGGTTGTGGTCGTGATTTAAATGCAATATTTCTGTGTTTATATAAATGAAATGCTAAAATGTGACCCAGACCTGTGCAAATAAAAACACCTTAACATCTCACAGTAGTTGAGCAACATAACATTGATAGAGGAAGTCTGTTAAGTTGCACCAGCTGTGTGTAATTAAGAGATGAGAAAAAAAATCTGTAACCAACAGATTTAAAAGTCACAACAGAAACATTTTTTGATTGAACAATATCCTACACAGTTCATTAGGACTTTTTTTTTCTTCTAAAGAACAAACAAACAAAAAAAACATGGTCTTAGGTGTTGGTATACTTTCATTTCATTTCATTTCACGTGGAAGTTAAATGCTCAACCAAGTTTTTGATTGTCTTATATTGGTGAAACAAACTTAAGTTTTCAAATAATATTAGTGTTCTCACATTTTACAATAAGTTAATACAAAAGAAAGCAACCCAATACAATTTAAACTTGGTTTTGAAGAAAAGTGTGACTATTAGCTTTAACATAGTTAAAGTTATGGCTAACATTATATTAGCCTTAAATTTGGTGTCAGCTGATTCCAAAATTTAAATGTCTATGATTTTTAAAAAGACAAAAATGGTCTTGATTTTACTAAAACATATTATAAAAATTAATTACAACTTTTTGGTTGTGAAAGTGAACGGGCAACTACAACTAGTTTATCAAGTTAACCTCGAACAAAGCCTTTGACTCAAAACGCTGATTGTGAAAGCTGTAGCATCAAAAATAGCTTACTGATTATGATTATTATTAAGTAAATAGCTTCCTGATTCTCAGTAAGATAATGAGAAGGAATGCTAAAGGACAAATCAAAGCGCACTTTGATTTCTGAACTTTGTACTTTAGTACTTAATCGTCTTGTCTGCTTTAGCTAAGATGAGTCAGAAAGCCAGTTTGAGGGAGTAACTTTCACGAGATCTGTTCTGCTTTTATCTTTGACAGTGATGTAAATGGGCAGAAACAAAAGCTTTCCTACAAGAGAGATAAGAGCCGATCTAATCTATTTAATTTTTGTTTCTTATCTGTCTGTTTGTGTCTATATTTTGTCTCATTTATATATAAATAGAAAGGTTAAAACTTTTTAAAGCTTTCCATGAAGAACCATTCATCGATGCCAAATAAGTAACTCATTGACGTAATAATTTTTAATATGTTGTACACAGAGCAAACATGATTGTTTTTCACTTTAAGAAAAAAAAACTAAGAAAATAAGAAAATAACTTTTCTAAAACATCATGAGTTGCTGTAAATTTTTAGAAGCTGGGATGACAATTATTATTATTTTTGCTGTTTCACAGGAACAGAAAATCTGTTTTCTTTACTGGCATGGACATCAAACACAGAGAGCTGTGGGGTGAAGGAGCATAAAATAATGAGCACTCATACGTTCCCTTTAAATGCCAGTAAAGGGTAAATGTAAAAATTTTGACAGTAAGGTCGAGGTTGCAGCACACAGTAAGTGGATACATTTTTTTTTTTTAAATGTTAGTGCCTATACAGTACACTGAAATTTAAATCAAATTATATATTTTTTATTATTCCCTTCTGCATATTTGACTGAAATGTCAAATTTTCTTATCATAAAGCTCAAAACAACATCATATTTGTTCCTATTTCTTTACTAAAACATTGGCGAATAATTTTCCACTTATTTATTTTTTCTTATATTTTGGTTTATAATTCCATGAGATATACATAATAAAATGAAGTCAAGAAGTAATTTTGTCCTTTAGGAGATTTAGCTAGAAAGGTGTAGATGCAGAGCCTCAAGCTGAATGAGTTACTTGTAAAGGTTTCATTCAACAAATAGTAAAATACCTTTGATGTACCTTATATTGCCTTATATGTAAAGCCTTTTTTTTTCAATCTAAAGTTTGCTCTCCTAAATTTACCAGTGTCTAGGAACGTTCAATTTGTACTTCTTCTTTTGACAAAATCTGTAAAGGTGACATAGAAACACACTTCGCCTGACCATTCTTCAAAGTACGAAAAAAAAGTCTTAGTTTGAAATGAATACATAACATAGCCAGTCACTCAGACCTGCCAACACATGGAGACTAGACAGTGACCCAAATTTATTTTGCTGCCAGGAATGATCAAAATAAAGGTCAGGGAAGCTTAAAAAAATTTCCAAGGCTCACAATAAGAAAAACCGTTCCCAAAACTTGCATCTTGGGATCACCTAGCTCCCATAAAAACATTTATTGTAAAAAGCTTTGTATACATTTTACCAATGGTGTTGGGAAATATAAAACCAATTGTAACGCTATCATTAGTTGCGCAGATCTGACTGCAAAGTGTAATATTAACCAGTTTGTAGAATCAGAAGAAGGTACGAAATGGAGTCATGATTGGATGAATAATTAATACAACTATTGCAAAAGGGGTGTGTTGATACTGCTATTTATTGCAGTGGCAATAATAATAATGATAATAATGATAAACCAAAACAACAACAAACAAAAAAAAAGAAAAAAAAAATAAAGTTCTCAAAAAGGGGGGAAAAAAAAAAGAGGAAACAAACCAACAAAACAATTATAATGGTAATCAGTGACACTTTAACCCAATAGAGTCCACAAAAGGTCCACAATTGATGGGAGAATAGTTATTTTCCCTTTTTTATACTCCTCAGAGTCAGTTCAGTTCCTATATGGAAGTGTTGTTCTGTATTCCTACCACCAGATGGTGGGTGGGTAGCTCACCATCTTCCGTCATCCAGTGAAGGGGTCCGGAAGAAAAAACCTGACCTAAAAGGCCAGCAAACACACATTAAGTTCATATGTATATATAAATGTTATATTTATACAAGTAAAAAAAAAATAATTCAATACATATTTACTATGTTTTGTCAACTTCAAAATAAGGAAAAAAAAATCCTTTTAAAAAGTGCACTTCATAATTCAAGTTCAAAGTTTCTTAATTGACACAATTAGCAGTTGTTCCAAACAACAACTAATATTGGATCAAATCAATCAATTTAAAAATGTGATTGATCAAAGTAGCTACGAAAAAAATCATGTTGGATACGAAACTTCATTGCTGCACCAGCATAGAAAACAACACCAACAAAGAAATCATGGAAAATAATCAAATCTAAAGTTAAAAGAGAAACCTTTAAGTATTAAAGGTGTGGTCTTTAATTCGGCTGCAACAGTGTGACTTGTCATTAAGTAAATAATTCATAAATAGACTAAATGATGTGGCCACTGATTGTCGAGTTGGTAGCTAATGCTAACTGGCGGAGCGTAGCAAAAATAACGCCCTACTACAAATAACTGATGTTTACTCCCCCGGTTGTCAGAGGAGGTGAATGCAATGGTAACTCGTTCAAATCCAGCTGTTTATGAATCACAACCGCAAATCTTCAACCTTGGAGATTAAATGAATAATGAGTTGACTTAAACTTCAAGTTGTTTTATCAACAACTGACGCGGCGACCAACAGTGAGCAGCAGCCAACCCGGAAACACACATGACAATGAACTTAAAGGGATGGTCTT
This sequence comes from Poeciliopsis gracilis, assembly GCA_911649635.1. Lineage (NCBI taxonomy): Eukaryota > Metazoa > Chordata > Actinopteri > Cyprinodontiformes > Poeciliidae > Poeciliopsis > Poeciliopsis gracilis. The sequence goes on along the minus strand of CAJVRI010000370.1, from coordinate 4,964,479 downwards.
AAAGGGAAGATGATTGGGTCATGTCGGTCACGTGGGTTACATGTTCCCCCCCTGATCTCATGCACGTCCCCGTACATGGACCGGGTTGCGTCTGGATGACAGGGACAGTCATGCGTTCATCCTCCTCAGTCTCTTCAAGAGCATGTGTAAATGCAGTGGTCAGCCCATGAAACAATAACTGGATGCTCTTCAACAGTGGGTGACCCAGTTGAGAGTACTGTAAACGTTCTGGTGGTCTTCTTGCTCGAACTGACCTCCGCAAAGATGGTTCTGATTCGGGGCTTGATGGTTCTGTTTCAGGGCTTGATGGTTCTGGTTGAACATTTAAGTCCACGTCTGGTTCAATATTGTTAGTGGAATGCTCTGGAGTGACTGGCTCAGGAACAGGACTTCCCTCAGCTGCAGGGCCTTCAGCATCATCTCTTGCAGAATCATCAGATCTTGAACTGATGGATATGTCCTCTCCGTCCACAGGTTGAAATTCCTTTTGCTCCTCTGTAACAACTAGAAGTTCCTGTTCTAAATCCTCTTCTGCAGCAGAGGACGGGGGCTGATCAGGAACTTCAGGTGGATCTGCAGGTGGAACAGATTTATGGACAGGAGGCAATGGTAAATTAACAGCAGTGATGAATTTCACAGGCTCGAAGGAAAAGGAATCATATAAAGGTGAGATGATCTCATCTTCTAATGTTTCTTCATTGTCAGGCTCAGGTAAGTTCACAGGCAGTTGTTTTTTCTTCTTCATAGGCAAGTTTTTTACAGGGCTCTGCTCAGGTAAGTAATTACAAGGCAACAAAAGATCACGATGGAGTGTTCTGAGAGGTTTATCCTGGTTCTCTGGTTTTACAGTGTAAACAGGGAGGTTGCCAGCCCTCTTCACCACAACATATACATCAGGCTCCCATTTGTCAGCCAATTTCCGCTTTCCTCTCAGTCGGACGTTCCTAACAAGCACCCTGTCTCCCACAGCAAGTTCAGAAACAGTGACATGCTGATCGAAGGAAGTTTTGTTGCGGGACATCACTTTCTCCGAATTCTTCACAGCCAACTGATGACTGTCTTGTAGGTGTGCTTTCAATCCTTGGACATATTGCAGGTGAGAGGTGGAAGTGTCCTCTTCCAGCGGTAACCCAAAAGCCACATCTATGGGAAGACGAGGTTGACGACCAAACATTAGTTCGTATGGAGAAAACCCTGTGACGTCATTCTTAGTGCAATTATATGCGTGCACAAGTGGCTTTTACAAAATCTTTCCATCGTGATTTATTCTGCTCACTTAATGTCCCTAGCATGTTAAGCAATGTACGATTGAATCGTTCCACTGGGTTACCTCTAGGGTGATAGGGAGTTGTCCTTCCTTTGTGGATGCCAGCAATATCACACAGTTCTTTGATGGTACGGGACTCAAAATCCGGTCCTTGGTCACTGTGTAGTCTCTCTGGAATGCCATAGTGGACAAAGAAATTTTCCCACAAGCATTTAGCAACAGTTCGAGCTTTCTGATTGGGTGTTGGAACAGCGACAGCATATTTTGTGAAATGATCTGTAATCACAAGAATATCTTTCACTCTTCGGTCTGGCTCCAAAGACAAGAAGTCCATGCACACCAACTCTAGAGGTCTTGAAGTCTTGATGTTAACGAGAGGTGCAGCCCGTTCTGGTAGGGTTTTCCTTTTTACACATCGTTCACAGGTTTTGATTTTATTATGAATGTCAGTAGACATTCGTGGCCAGAAAAACCGAGAACGAATTAAGTCTAAGGTCCTCTCGATCCCAAGGTGGCCCATACGATCATGAAGCTGAACCATCACCATATGCCGACACTCTTCTGGTAACACTAACTGATAGGTTACACCGTTTCCCACTTGCCGTCTCCTGAGAAGAAGGTTGTTACGGAGCTCCAATTTATTTACTTCTCTCAACAGGAGTGGCAGATCTGGAAGTACATCTCTCAATGATGGCGGTGGAGATTCCCCTCTCTCAAGCTGAGTGATCACATGTTGGATGGTGGAATCAGCTCGTTGTTTGGCAGCAAGATCAGCAGTTGAGAACCGAGGAAGAACAGAGGTGGCAAATTGGGTGTCGTCGGTGTAGCTGTCAGGTAGGCTTTCCACATGGGCAGACAAAGAGAGAACAAGGGCATAGTCATTGCTTGAGTTGAACACCAGTTGGCGGTCACAGATGGCTTCAACCGTGTGTTGGTCAGCTGAGATGCAACCTGGTTCCTCGAGATGATGTTGAACAAACTTTAACACTCTCTCCCTTTCTTTGCAAGATTTAAGATCATCAGGCATTTCAGAATGTGGTCGTCGGGACAGCCCATCTGCATCAGCATTCAGTTTTCCTGCTCTGTAAACAATCTTAAAGGTAAATGTGGACAGAGCAGAGAGCCATCTATAACTTGTAGCATCAAGCTTAGCTGATGTCAACAAATACGTCAAAGGGTTGCTGTCTGTGACCACAGTGAATTGTGTGCCATATAGGTAGTCATTAAACTTCTCAGTCACTGCCCATTTAAGTGCCAAGAATTCTAATTTATGGGCTGGGTAGTTTGATTCACTTTTAGAAAGACCTCTGCTTGCATAAGCTACAACTCGACTTTTTCCATCATTTTCTTGGTATAGCACTGCTCCAAGGCCTGCTGAACTGGCATCAGTATGGAGAATGTATGGCTTGCTAGGATCTGCAAATACCAATACAGGAGCAGTAGTGAGTTTTTCAATAATAGTCTCAAATGCATGCTGACAGGATTCAGTCCAACGTTCAGCAAAAAGCTCTTTTGGGTTGAAATAATTCTGGGGTTTCAACAAAGGTTTTAGTTTCTTTCGGCTAGGTGGATAGCCCGCAGTGAGGTCATGTAGCGGCTTGACGATTGTAGAATAATCTTTCACAAATCGCCGATAATAGCCTGCAAATCCCAGGAACGATCTTAATTCCTTCAGGTTTTTTGGCACCGGCCAAGATGCAAGAGTGGAAATTTTATCAGGATCAGTCTCCACACCATCCTTGGACACAATATGGCCAAGATATTTCACTGAAGTTTGGAAGAACACACATTTTTCAATGGACAGTTTCAGTCCAAAGTCTTTTAATTTGTTTAGGACTTTCATTAATCTTTCTTCGTGTTCTTCAAGAGTTGGTGCGAAGATGATCAAATCGTCAATAAAAACCAGGACTTCTTTCAGATTGAGCTCACCCATACATTTTTCCATAAGTCGTTGGAAAGTGCTTGGAGCATTGGTCACTCCCTGTGGCATGCGATTGAATTCCCAGAAGCCTAAAGGACAAACAAAGGCTGTTTTGTTCTTGTCAGCTTCTTCCATTTCTATCTGGTAATATCCAGATTTCAGATCCAGCACAGAAAACCATTTAGAGCCTGCCAGTGCAGTGAATGCATCTTCTAGCTTAGGAAGGGCGTAAGCATCTTTAATGGTTTGCATGTTGAGTTTCCTATAATCAATACAAAGGCGTACAGAGCCATTTTTCTTGCGAACCACCACAATGGGTGAGGCAAACGGAGACTCAGATTCACGGATTATTCCAGACTCAAGCAATTCTTGCAGATGTTTTCTCACAGCATCAACATCCTGTGGATGTATAGGGACGTGGTCTTTGTTTAAACGGTGTAGGGTCAGACAATTTAATTTGGTGTTTCACCTTGTCTGTTCGACCAAAATCAAGGTCGTGTTTGGCAAAAAACCTCTGGTATATTGTTGAGCTTTGAAATAATCCGACTTTTCCATTGTGGTGTTAGAGGTGATTCTCCAAAATTGTATTGAAGCTGAGTTGTTAATGGCTCTGCAGACTCATGGATTTTAACATTATGCTCTTTGGAAATAACAGACTGGAACGCAGCGATCTCTGCAATAGCTGCTCTTGCAGGGATGATAACTGGATGGTCTGACTCATTAGTTACCACAACTGGCAGGTGACAAGGCCGATGTTGAGGTATGTTAATGAGACAGGTGTTAACCATAAGTCCCCCAGGCAGACAGGAAGAGGCTGGGTATTCGACCACAACCACCTTCTCTTCCTTCAGTGACTGTGTGGTCAAACATCCCTCAAGGACAACAGTTTGGCCAGATAATATCGTTTGTGGTTGGTCAGGCTGCAGAGTTAGGACAACTGGCTGTTCAGATGCAGTTTGAGTATGCCTGTGCTGCAGGATCTTCAAGACAGTTTGATACCCAAAGGCAGTGGGTTTGAAAGTAGTAGCCTGACTCTCAAGGTGCTTCTTGTAAGCAATGTCAAGGGTATTTGTGCCAACTAGTAGAAGTGGATGTGTGGTTTTAGTATCTGGGACCACCAGAGCTAGGGTATCCACTTCAATTGGTGAGCCAAGAAATTCAGGGGGAAAAGTCAAATTTAATTCAATGTACCCAAGGTATGGCACATTTTGGCCATTTGCACCCTCAACTTCCAATAGATTGTTCAAAGGCAAAATTTCATGATCAAAAAGGTGCGTATTGTAAAATGAATGGGGTACTGTAGTAACTTGCGACCCACTGTCAAGAAGACAGCTGAAGGGGGTTCCTTTTATTTGAATCTGGCCCATGCTCTTCATACCGATGAGGCCCTTGGGTAATACACAAGACAATTCAGAATGGGATTTGGGACAGCTGATAGTAGCAGCTCCTGAGTGTCCCTCAGCAGGAACTGCATCTAGTTTAACTGCTGGCTCAATTTTTTTCCATCCCACGCTTGTTGTTTCTGACAAAGCTGTTTCTTCTTTTGTTCCACAAGGCTTGGATTCGCTTTATTACTGCAATGGGAAGAAATATGGCCATCTTCACCACAGTTAAAACAGTATCCTGCCTTTGGTCTTCCAGCAGTCTGAGGTGAGGTATAGCTGGTACTTGGCTTCGACTTGGTCTGCCGTAGCTCTGACTTTTCTTTAACAGGTGTCTTTCTGGACATGAGGGACGACATCTGCCTTTGGAGTTGTTGAATCTGTTTTTTTAATTCTTTCAGTTCTTCATTAGCTGTCTCATGACCACAAGAGCAAGTACTCTGAGACTGAATGGTCACTTTTTGTTTAGATGACTGAATGTGCTTTCTCATTAGAGATTCTTTAGCAATTTGTCTGTCCTCTTCTGTCCGGAGTGACAACAAGAGTTCAGAAAATGGTGGAGGATTGCTTTTCTTCTCCTCAAGCTGCAACTTAGAGATGACTGAATTGTCCCAGCATCCACGACAGAACTGTTTAAGTAAATATATGTCCTTTTCTCCTGGTAATATTCCTCCTCTTTTTATTACTGTGCTGAGGGTAAGTTGTAATCGCTGAAGATAAGAGGATGGCCGCTCTCCAGGATTCTGAAAAATGTTCAAAAACTGAGCAAAAAGCTCCTCTCCATCCTGCACTGTCTGAAAAGCTGAATCAAGGACTTGAAGAAGAGTGGAAGGTGATGCACCAGGGCTCAAACATTTAATCAAATCAGCAGCTGGTGATAACAAACTTTCAACAATTCGCCGATTAATATGCAATCTGGAAAGGCTGGAATCAGCAAGCAGCAATTCAATTTGGGATCGCCATGAGTCATAATCCGCTTCATTGCTTGGTTTAGGAATTTTTCCTGAAAATGAGCGGAGTCTAAGTGAAGATGCGGAAAAGTCACTATTTTTCACAACATGCTCCACCACAACTTTTTGAACATTCTGCGGAATAAGGTCATTCCCTGACAAAGAAACCCTCTGGATTGGTGGTGTAATGGGGCGGCTAAATCCAGGTGACGCCCCCTGCCACCTAATGGACGAATGGGGTGGAGGGGCTGAAAACTCATGAGGCACAGTTAGCGGCGTCAACTGACTTTGCACAGGTTGTGCTAAGGTGAGGATGTCATCTTTGTTATCTTTCTCCTTTTCATCACCACCATCATCATCATCCTCATCTCCATCATCGCCTCCTGCTATCTCCAAATGTGTGCTTATTTGATCCATCACACCTTTGAGAACCTCCTCAAATCGTTTTCCGCTTCGTTTAGCTATGTTCTTCAGCTCATCGATGTAGTCCAGGGGAGGGTTGCTGCTACTCATTGAGGCCTCATACTCTGAAGCAAGAGAGGTGACACGAAATATCACATCTAATCTAGTTCGGGAAGGATAGTTATATGGGAAAAGGGGTTGTAATGCAATTAATGTGGAATCTTCTTCAAACTCGACAATCAGGTTTTTATAAAATGCACTTTGTGGATCACTAATAGGAAAAAACCTCTTTTACTGCACCATAACATTCTAAACGTTCAATTATCTCTTTTTCATCATCACAAGTCTGAGTGCCAGTAACTAACACAGATCGTTGCATGTTTAAACCCAACTGAGTAACAACATCCATTTTTTCTTTTTGTTGATGATAACGCATCCAAAATCAAAGCACTGTGGAATTGTTCAATTATTCACCCGTTACAAGACTCCTGGCTAGCTCACCACATGTAACGCTATCATTAGTTGCGCAGATCTGACTGCAAAGTGTAATATTAACCAGTTTGTAGAATCAGAAGAAGGTACGAAATGGAGTCATGATTGGATGAATAATTAATACAACTATTGCAAAAGGGGTGTGTTGATACTGCTATTTATTGCAGTGGCAATAATAATAATGATAATAATGATAAACCAAAACAACAACAAACAAAAAAAAAAAGGAAAAAAATAAAGTTCTCAAAAAGGGGAAAAAAAAAGAGGAAACAAACCAACAAAACAATTATAATGGTAATCAGTGACACTTTAACCCAATAGAGTCCACAAAAGGTCCACAATTGATGGGAGAATAGTTATTTTCCCTTTTTTATACTCCTCAGAGTCAGTTCAGTTCCTATATGGAAGTGTTGTTCTGTATTCCTACCACCAGATGGTGGGTGGGTAGCTCACCATCTTCCGTCATCCAGTGAAGGGGTCCGGAAGAAAAAACCTGACCTAAAAGGCCAGCAAACACACATTAAGTTCATATGTATATATAAATGTTATATTTATACAAGTAAAAAAAAATAATTCAATACATATTTACTATGTTTTGTCAACTTCAAAATAAGGAAAAAAAAATCCTTTTAAAAAGTGCACTTCATAATTCAAGTTCAAAGTTTCTTAATTGACACAATTAGCAGTTGTTCCAAACAACAACTAATATTGGATCAAATCAATCAATTTAAAAATGTGATTGATCAAAGTAGCTACGAAAAAATCATGTTGGATACAAAACTTCATTGCTGCACCAGCATAGAAAACAACACCAACAAAGAAATCATGGAAAATAATCAAATCTAAAGTTAAAAGAGAAACCTTTAAGTATTAAAGGTGTGGTCTTTAATTCGGCTGCAACAGTGTGACTTGTCATTAAGTAAATAATTCATAAATAGACTAAATGATGTGGCCACTGATTGTCGAGTTGGTAGCTAATGCTAACTGGCGGAGCGTAGCAAAAATAACGCCCTACTACAAATAACTGATGTTTACTCACCGCCGAGTGACGGATTGTCAGAGGAGGTGAATGCAATGGTAACTCGTTCAAATCCAGCTGTTTATGAATCACAACCGCAAATCTTCAACCTTGGAGATTAAATGAATAATGAGTTGACTTAAACTTCAAGTTGTTTTATCAACAACTGACGCGGCGACCAACAGTGAGCAGCAGCCAACCCGGAAACACACATGACAATGAACTTAAAGGGATGGTCTTAAAGGGAAGATGATTGGGTCATGTCGGTCACGTGGGTTACACAATACACACATTTGTTCAACTACCAATAAAATGTTTTGCATAATTCTGCTGTTTTGCAGAGTTTAATGCATCTGGCCCTGAGTGTTAAAGCTATTTGTGCCACATTGGCTTTATTCAATTTAGTTCCTTTTTTCTACGGTGCTCAGGTTAAAACAAACAAACAAAACAGCAACAAAGAATTTTATTGCTATTCAGACAGAGGGTGACTGGTGTTTCCCCAGTACAATTCTGAAGAAACTTAAGAAATCCACACACATACTTAGAGACTGGATATGTCCTGAATGCTCTGCCTTGTTGAATAGTTTCTGTGTTGGGTTTATCTTTTTGAAAGAAATGTAGGTTTGGCCTTCTGGATTCTAAAATAGACGTCTTTAACCAAAATAAGAATTATATTTTCTTCAATCAGAGTGATTTAAAACTACCGTAATTTAATACAGACCGTAATGAACTTAATAAAATTACCTTTTCTACGGGATTAGGTAATCTTCTAGAAACTAACTTTGATGTCATAGCTCCTATCATATTAATACACTGAGGCTGTCACATTTATGTCACCATATTTATTAGATTTTAAACTTAGTGCATCCTAGATTCAATAAAGAAATTGTAAAACAGCTTTTTAGTTTAGATGTCATATTCTCAAAGTGCTTGCAAACAGAATGTATCTTTTTCTGTCACCTTTTCTTTTTTTTCAGTGATAACATATTGCTACCCATACAGTTTCAAACAGGTAGAAGCTCCTTCAGTGCTTTTGAAATCTGTTTTATATTATCAATCCCATCTTGATCTTTCAACAGAGCAGAGCAATTGCTCAGTAACTACCTCCTGTTACACATATTGCTAACTCTTGCATCATCAGATGAAGTGACACGATATCATCTACTGAGACAATCTTCATTTTTACAAGAAATATTAGGATATTTCACAAGTCTTTGAGCCATAAAGACAACTATAGAGACTGAATGGTACTACCCTGACTCACATTGTGTTGCCCAAACTGTTCCAACACCATAATTTCCTGAGTAACTTTTAACCCTTCTTACATGTTACTTTGACACAAAGAGATGGCGTAGGTCCCTCTCAATGACAGCACCCTTCACTGGAACACCTCAGAAACAAAGTGCCCACAACAACGATCTGCCATTCAAGCTTCACATGGCTGCTATGTAGATAGGTCAAAACCATCCTGAACACTTAAAGAACAAAATGATGTTATACAAGAAGACCATCATCATTTTAGTGCTGAAAAATCAAAGACCTTGTATTTTAAATGGTGTTACTTGATCTGAATTATAAGCAGTGAAAGACATGTTGTTTTATATAGTACCAAGGTTACCTTCTCTTATATGTCAAATAAATGTTATGTGGAAATAATAACTCAAGTATTTTTCCACTGAAGGATTAAAAAATTCAAAATTTTGGTTAAAATTTAAGAAACGGGGACTTCCGGTGATGCCATGTGATAGAATTAGTAAGTTTCTTATCATTCTTACACTAGTAGATTTACTAGTTTATTTTTCATTTAAAGGTTTAGTAAGTTTGTTAAACTATGTGAAAGACAAAACTTGATTTTTCTTAACCTTGCAGCTGTTTCCTTATCTACTCCTTACTTGGGAAACTACCTGTGTGTAGGATGTTAGTTCCTATGTTCCTCCTTCCATGGCCTCCTTCTTTGATTTATTACCCCCACATTCCTTTCACTCCTGCTTTGCTTTATGTTAATAAAAAATACAAGTGCTGAAGTAGAGTCAGAACGCACTGTGAATTGAACGGCTGGCGGGAGCCAGGCTGGTGTTGGCCAGGCTGGTTTCGGCCAGGCTGGCAGACTGTGCCTTCCCCTTTTGCAAAAGGCTTGATAGAAAACTTCTGAACATTGTCTGTGGTTCTCTTCTTATGTAAGTTGAGAAAATGCCTTTTACCATGAAAGGAGAAAGAGCCTGACTGCCCTGCTCCAAGAAAAATCCCTTAAAAACTAGCCTATTTGATGATATAACATATAATTTACAACAACTCGATGAATTACATAAATGTCTTTTCTCAGAAAAGAAGTTGGTAAGAAAAGTAAAACGACTTCGCGGAAAGAAACCTGCCAACATCCTGAAATCACGTCAGACGAGAATGAACAAAAGGCAACATGGAGACCATGCTTACAGAGTTAATACAACTGAGAAAGGAACATGTGGATGTTTCAAACAATACTAAAGTCACTTTGTCATGGGTTGAATCATCATTGAAAGACGTGCTTTCAATGATGAAAGACGTGCTTTCACAAACGAAGAAAAGATGAGAATACAAGGTAGATGAGCGTGAGAGATACTGAGAAGAACTGCTGGGCGAATCCTATAACCACGGTGCCAGGAAAAGCAGGAGAAAAGATGCTGAGCATAACGGACATGCCGGCGCTTTCACAAGATGATAAATAAACTAGAAAATTCCTGAAGAAATTTAACCGGGGCCCTGCCAAAGTGTGCGGTTTGGACCCAGCGTTCTGATGCTAAACATTAGCATCAATGCTAAAGAAAGCTGCAAGGTAATCAATAGTCACAAGCATGACTTCCTCCATTCAGTATACTAAACATGGGTAATAAGTCAGAGAAATAGCTAATACCTCATTTACGGTAAATGGCTAATGCTAATGCTCTAAACTGAGTGAAAAAGATAATGCAGGATAATCTTATTTCACTGCCTATGGCAGTGCACTAGTGGGGGAAGTGAAATGCTAATGTTTGTGCTAAAGCTAGTGCACTCTCTTGCTGCACAAGACAGTCCCCTAACTTGAGGAAAAACGATAATGCAAGTTAATATCATAGCAGCGTCTGCGGCGCTGCATTAGCCACAGACGAATCTTAAGGCTTTTATTTTGAAATTTTCAGAAAGCTTGATTTTAAATGGCCAATCTAATCTCATGTGTAACAGTGATTGGGTTAGATCAATTATATAATGCTCAAAAGAGCAATTACTTGATGGAAAAATTGTCAAGGCTTTTATTTTGAAAAAATTTTATGCTTAATTTAAAATTGTCACACTAATCCTGTGTGTAACAATGGTTGCTTAAATTCAGTTATAAAATGCCCAAACACAATGTAATTCTAAAGGTCAGCTCATTCCTCTTCAGTAATAACTGACAGTTCCGCCATGTTGTAGTCCTAACCTTCAGGAATTGTAGTTCTGTAAAATCATGTAAAATACATATTTTTCAATAGCATTGATACCTACAGGAATAATAATATGAAAAAGGGTTGGGGCTGGGATTGGGGATAGGACTAGGGCTGGGGCTGGTGTTGGGGTTGGGGCTGGGTCTTGGGATGGGACTGGGGTTGGGGCTGGTGTTGGGGTTATTGTTGGGGCTGGGGCTTGGGTTGGGGCTGGGGTTGGGTCTAGTGTTGATGCTAGGTCTTGGGCTGGGGCTCGGGTTGGGGCTCAGGTTGGGGCTCAGGTTGGGGCTAGGGCTCGAAATGAATGGTGATTCATTTGATTTATTTTATGAAAACCTATTTTTGGAATGACAAGTCTGGGAACAGACTTTTATAGTCAGACTGCTATTGCATGGAGTGTTCAGGTGAAGGGTTTCTGTCACACCCATTTAGTCTACACGAAGAGAGCGGTTTTAAGGTTAGTTCATTGTTTGGAAGCCAGTTCACTATTACGTTCAAGTATGTTCTAATGTTTGTAAACATTACCTTGACTAATCTAACAAATATGCAACCACATCATGTAAAATACATATTTTACAATAGCATTGATACCTACAGGAATAATAATATGGAAAAGGTTTCCATAATTAAAAGGTACATATGGAAAAATCAAAATCGTAAAATATAATGTCCATGGTTTAAATCACCCTGTAAAGAGGAAAAAAGTCTTTAGTCAACTAAAAAACATACACTGCTCCATTGCCGTACTACAGGAAACCCATTTAAACTAGTTAGAACAAAAAAATTTAAGATGGGACTGGGTAAATCACACATTTAGTGCATCATATGTAAATAAGAGAGGAGTCACTATTTTATTTAACAAATCATTGGCCTTTTCCACAGAAAAAAATCATACGGGACAGAATGAGGAGATACAACTTGGTGCTTGGTCAGATGTGGGATGAGGAGATATCTATTATGAATCTTTATGCTCCCAACGAATGTGACGAATCCTTCTTTAAAGAAATAGCTAATATAATTGCAGAGAACGCTTAAGGCATAGTAATAGTTGGAGGAGACTTTAAAAGTTCAAACAAAAAATAAATAAATGTAAGAAACAGGAACAGAAAAGAATGTTGAGATAAAACAACTCAAGCGTTCTTCAATGCACATTTGTTTTAGTAAGTTAGTAAAATGTCTGAGATGAGTGAAACTGCCATAATTCTGATGAAATAAAAATGTATCTTGACCCGCACATAGAAAATTTATAAGTTTCACACTTGGATCTGAAGTCAAGCACTTCAGTTGGATTAAATTAGAGATTAATCTTATTAATGCATGGTCAGGTTTTAAAATTTAATGTAAAAGAGCTTCTGGGCAGCTGCTGATTGATTCTGATGTACATATTTTGCTTATGTGGCACAGCATTTTATGGCGGTTGTTAATTGCTGAGGTTCCACTAGGTTTCGGTAAGTCGCAGTTCCTTTCTGCATCATTAATGAGATCTCTCTAAGTCAAACTCATTGCTCTTGCAGGCATGTGTGCCCAGGGCAATCTACTCAAAAGGATACTACACTAATCACAAAGTATTGTCTGTGAAGTTGAACACAAATAAATGTGTTGCAAATTAAAATCTTGTTTGACAGGTAGAATTGAGTTTTAATTACTCCTCACACAATTTTAGGTGTTTTTGCTAAAAAAAATCTTTTAATTACACAACTAAAAAAGGTGAAAGTCCTCAAACTGCAGTCAGAAAACACACACAAATAAATACAAAAAAAATAAATAAAAATTTTTTTGTAGAATCCAAATGTACCAAAGGTAATTTAACAAGACCACGGCACCAGTGCCCTGTCAGCATATTTGAGCATATAATTTTCTTGTCTAAACCAAAGAAAAACTAAGTCAGGTTCTCAGTTAATGAAGCCTGTGGCTTCAGTGGTGGGCCATGTAATCCACTTCTCATTTGAATATCTTTGTAAAGCAAAACACTGATATGCAAATGACAAATTACTTCCCTGGATTGATTTTAATTTTGAACTGTGAATAAGCAGAACAAAACAGATTTTCTTTTAAACTGTGTGTGTGCATACCCCCAAAAAAGAACAAAGCACTTCAAATGTTGACTTCTAGGGAAAGCATAGATGTCAAAGGGGGTTACTTTGCTCCTTGGTTACCTTTTGGATCAGACATCATCTCCCAGGTCTCCATCTTTGTTCCTGATCCAACGACAAAGGCTGCCATCAAAGGAACAGCTCAAGTACCCTGAATGAGTAGAGGAACACATTTTAGACAAAGTGAAAGGATCACACACACTTTTGCACACAGTTAAAATGATATTTCATCCTTTATCCCTTTACTATCAGTAAGAGGACAGTAAATGTGTAATGATTGGTGGTTTCATAAAAGTAAATTATGTAAATGCAGTTGATTTAGTTTTATATTAACTTGTGATATGTGTTGTAATAAAACATATCACAAAAATAAACTATGACAGCGATATATATTTAAGTTGTTGTGTTTGATTATTTTGCGGCGTTTATTAGTGTAAAGTCGGAAGGATTCAGACACTGAGTGGTTTGGGTGACAAAATCCTCCTGACCCACTGACAGTAAATTATGGACAACAATCAGATCAGGTGAAAGTGAAAGACCAATAGGATGCAGACCTGGCAGCTCAAATCAGTTCAGCTCACAATTCTAACCCCTGACTTTAAGTAATTCACCAAATTATTTTTAGGATGTGGAAAATTTATTTTTGAGTTCCACAGGGTAACTGTGATCAATCAGAATACTGACATTGTTTTGAGATAGAATAACATATTAGCATCAAAAGTCTGGAACAACCAACAATTAGCTTTTACAGTTATGACTATCCACTACTTACAGTAGCAGAATTTCTTAATAAGAGAAACAGACTTAGAGATTAGATGGAATCATGAGAAAACTTTTTTTTACAGGCTTTCAGTTTAGCCCCTTAGCTCTTATGATAACACCGGTGTCATGACCGTTACAGATATATGTATCAAATTCACTTTGACTGGTGCCAGATGTTATTAGGAGGACTGAGAGTACACAGTGGTTTAAAGCTTTAGCCTGAGAGAGGCATGGTTTTGAAAGCCAACCATTAGACACCTCTTCAGTCATACAGCACAAACATTTCAAAAGGTTCTATCTATTCACAAAGCTCTCAGGTGTCATTAAGTGAAATCCAAGATGGAGTATCACTTTCTGAAAAGAGTGGAGCATATTTTGGGAGTTTTATTTTTTTTTGGGAGCTGAGGCATCATTTCCACTGTCAGAGCCAGATTTCAGGTGTCTTATCAAAACTCAGCTGGTCATTATAATGCCTGGCCTCTACAAGCAGAACTGCAGGAGTTGAATGTCAGTTTCATTCTGCCCACAGACCATTTTGAGTCCTATATGATAACATGTTTGCAGTTGTGCCTGCCATAAATGTCATGTTTGTCAGTCATGGCTTTCTCTGAGTTATTTCTGAGCTCATTTTCAAGATTGGTGTCAAGTAAAGTGCTCTCAGTTTCTGAAATCCAGTAGATTAGCAATGGGAAAAAAGTTTGACAAAGGACTTCCAGAAGTAATTACTCTGACTGAGTCATCTACTTACAATGGTTCTTTGAGTTTAAGACATTGCACAACAAAGGACTTTACAGGGATGAAGCAATGTCACGGTTAAGTGCCAACACCCAGACCCATGCATTGCAAAATGCTTGAAGCAGGGTACCAAAGAAAACATTTTGGAATGACTTTAAACGGGAAAATGAAAGTTTGTTTGACGCAATATCAGAGTAAATGTTTCTACTTTGCAAACATTCCATAAACACACCTTAAAACAGTCTCCAACTTTGACCACCAAGGTCAAATAGCAGAAATATTGTAAACCAAGCAGCATTTGAAAAGGCCGGAGTAACACCAACTTCAAGGATAAACAATTATACTTACTAATAACTGTTAGTTAGGTGGGAAATTATGAATAAGATACATATAAATATGAAAACAGACTTGGAGCTTTGAATTTAGTTTAGATGCAGTAATTTACACACAAAAGAAATGATTAAATGCAATTTTATTCTTTGCAAACGAGCTCAGGCTCTGTCATGTTGAATGGTGAACATTTCTGAAGTCTCTATTTACTCAGTACACATGGAGACAAGCATAGTATGTTTTTTTCTTATTAACGACTGAGAAAGCAGCAACAAAGAAAATTATGTAGTATTAGGGCGAAGGTTCGGGATAAGCTCCAGAATTTTATTTTGTTTTTAGAAAACAATAACGGTACAAAGCACTTTTTTTTTTTTTTTTTTTTTTTGGTGAAACGTATTCAAGGCTTGCAGTGTGATGTGATGGATTTAATGTGTTGTCCATTCTTACATCTGGTCCGATGCTCCCTGCACAGGATCTAGAAACCTGACCAGCGCCTCCAACATACCCCTGCTGTTTTTTTGGGCTGAAAGAAAACATCATCTAACCTGTTGCATTGAAATATGATTTAATTCCACTGAAGCTTAGAACCCACAGATGATAAAAATAATTTAAAATCCCAAGAGCAGTATAAAATAGTTTCTTGTGCCAGAGCAGGCTAACAAAATATTGCATTGATGTATAATAACAAACAGGCACAAAAAGAAACTATTTGTCTTGTTCGTATGCTCTGTCCAGCACAGAGAGCGGTTTGGTGGCAGAGCATGACATTTATTAAATTTCATTTGCTAAAAGGTTCTCATAAATACTGACGATGGATGCACGCATGTTACCTTTTAAATGTCAGTAAAGGTTAAATGTTACATTTTTACATTAAGGCAACAGCACACTGCGAGTGGACTCCTCTCTTTGTCATAAATGTTAATGACAATGCTGCAGTGCACTAAGATTTGAATAGCATTAAAGCACAATTCATCTTTTTCTGTGTCTTTTTGATATTTGGGGGGCACATGTAAACTCCTTGTTAAGTAGCAAATCAGAAGAACTTGATTCTTTACCTTTTGTTATTAGATTCAAGATGAGCTGCAACATTTGTTCCACTCATCCGGTATTTAGTGATAGATCTTAGGAAGGTTTTACTTGGGAGAAACTGAGCTGTCCTATTGTTTAATCTTGACAGAATTCACACACAAGCGGAAATAAATCTCACTTCGCCTCCAGCTTTGTCTCATAATTCATCCTTTGATTAAATAATTAGTTCATCTTCTGTCTCAGTCTTGACTTTGATATTGAGTTATAGGATCTTAAAAACTGGTAAATTGTTGTTCTCAGAAGGATTTCCAGAGCCAGCTGTAAGCTATTTGGTACATACTGTAACTACGCACAGCCATATTCAATACATTTTTATATTATTAAAAAGAGAATTTATTTCAGTAACAAAACACTTTTGATTAGTTTCGCACACACTGATGTTATCAAGCCCTTATTGGTAACAGTTTATTTGATGGGTTGTGTATAAGACTGTCATCATGACACCATCATAAACATGACATAACACCTGTAATGAACATGAGTAAGTCCTCATTAACATTTATGACTGTTGTTATAAAGTCTCATTCGGTAAATCATGTCAACTTTAATAAAAAGTTGACAAGAAGACATTATTCAAAACGTCTACTTGACATTAACCAAGAAATCGTGATCTGACATGAATTTGTCATACAAGTATTACTGATTAATCTTAAAAAATTATGCAGCTGTATGTCATTAAAACTAAAGCTTAATCAGTAATACTTGTATGATAAATTCATGTCAGATCACGATTTCTTGGTTAATGTCAAGTTGTCATAATGAAGACATTTTGAATGATGTCAACTTTGTATTAAAAGTGTCATGATTTGCCAAATGATACTTTATGATAACAGTCATCAATATTCATGAAGACTAACTCATATTCATGTCAGGTATTATGTTTACGACGGTGTCTTATTCACGACCCATCAAATAAAGTGTTACCTCGTTTTCTGTTATAGTATGATGATTCCTTGCTGATGTCTAATGAAACCACAACCAAGATTAGAATAAAAGTAAAACTTTTTGAAATAGAAATCTGGTCTTGTACCTGTAGTACATGTTCACAGGTTGTTTATTTTTTATTTTTTTAATTACTTTTAATCTGACAAACCTCATAGGAACACATACTCTAATTTATTGAATATGAGTCTATTTAAAATGAACAAAGCATTGATGTTGGGCTGCACTGGAGCACAGTTGCAAACTCTGCTGCCTTGAAGCAAGAACGTCCTGGTCTTGACTCTTGGTTGGGGTCTCATTTTTCCAAAACAAAAGATTTGGGAAAAAAAGTGGTTTGTCTCCAGAAAGGTAGATAATAAAAATTTTAAAATAATCATATAAAAAAATCTTAAGTTGTCCAGGGGAAATACATATTGAAAGTTAAAGCATCATAAAACATGGGGGACATAAGGAACATAAGGTTATTCTAGTTGTGCCCTGTTTGATTATGATTAACATAATCAACAATGTATAATATGAGAGAACCTAACATTAATATTCATGCTTTTTGAAAATGTCCTTTGAACTATATAACAAAGTCAGTTTTATAAATAAATAAATGAGTAATTTCTGAATACTTTAACTATATTGGTCTTAAGGTGAAGGTTTCAGAAATTTTCATTGAGAAACTTGATTGCATTAAAACCCAAGGCACTTTCTGTGTGTATGTTACAGAAGAATAAAAGGCTCCAATATGAACAATGACAGAATAATCAGAGTCTGACACAGCTCAATCTGTCTTGCAATGACAAAACTGCCTTATCTGAAATCTCATTGACAACCCATAAATAAAGGCATGAGTATCTTGACATTTTCTCTGGATTTCTAAAAATAAAAAATGAGTGATGATCTGCTACTTTATTTCAGAATCCATATTCTTATTTTCATGATGGAGCTAGTTCTGATATTATGTGTTGTAAACTTCCCAATGCATCCAGGACACACACATTTTCCTAAATGTGCCACTGTGCTTTGCAATATTTCTGCCCATGAAACCACAGTGAGACGTTTTTGTGGTCTTGCCATACAAGTGTAATGATGTCTGTATATTGATCCTCCGGTGCAGATCAAAGAGTCTACCATAAAATCTTTCTGATTTATCTAATAATGTCTAGTGTTAAGAAGCAAAAAGATTTTCTGTAATGTTTGAATGCTGGAGTGTGTATGATCCTTTGTCTGTGAAATGTTTGTTACCTTGCGGGTGTGTTATTGTAGCTGCCATCTTGGAACCCTGCTAAGGAGGAGACCCACCTCAAACCCAGCTCTTTTATGGAAGGAGCAGTGATAGATGGAGTTTGACCGATGGGACAACTGCCATTTTGGACTGTGTGTGAACTATGCTGGAGACCTAATAAACAAGTTTTGGTTATTGTACAGCCAAGTTTGCTGACTTATTCTTTCCACACCACACCCCTCAGTGTATCGTAATATCCACAGTTTGTTTGAAAAAATATCCATTGAAGTGGTTTGGATTATTAAATGTTACTGGAAAAATAGTTTTCATTCTATTTATTACACACTAGACCTCCCTAAGTTCAAGTTTATGTACCGAAAATGGTCCCAGGTACCATCTATGAAGTAGTCAATACTTAATGGCTAGGGACTGCATAAAAAGCACTTTTCAGAATTTTACTTGAAAAAATGTAGAAAACAATTCCTGTCCATTTAAAAATTCTGTGGTAAATTATGTTGTTCTATTATGTCAATTCCAAACAAAATACATTGAAGTGCAATATGGAAAAAATATTAAAAAGATTAAAGGTATCTGGATGTAATTAGGTTTTTTGAATACGCAGAAGATGATAAATGTTGTGATTTTTCTGTTTACCGGGCTGGTATTATGCATTTGATTGTGCCATTTCATAACGCAATCAAATAACTATGTTACCTTCAGGTGTTAGAAAATGCTGTACATATCAAACAGGTACAAAGAAATTTGACTTCATAATTTGATGTCTTTAAATCGACCTGTCTCTTTCAGAACCTCCTACTCACCCCAACAATGCTACTCCATTCTGCTGTTTATAACTTACACTTAGGAACATCGGAAGAAGTAGTTTGTGTAATATGCTTAAACTACATGAGCAGACGCTGTGCTCCATCGGCTGAAAACTGCAGCTCCAAGAAGGAGCTTTCTGGGAGTGAAGTGGCAGCCACAGGAAATTCAAGGATTCCTCACACATCCATAAAAAAATCAAAGCAACACTCCAGGCATGTTTTTTTTATGAGAGAATAACAATGCAATTAAGCAAAATGCCAACCCTCCTCGCCACCTCTCTTACCAGCAAATAAAAACAACAACAACAAAAAAAAAAACACACAAAACAATAAGCTTCTAAGCTTCAAACAACTGTTTAAAAAAGTTGCTTTTGGATAAAGTTATAATCCCTCCTTGTTTAAAGTTTTGAGGTAGAACTGAAAAAGCTCCCTTATTTTAATGAGACGCGGGACTCAGTGTTAATTTTAGATGCGTGGTCCAATTATGTGTACACTGCACACATAATTCAGATGAAACACAATAATCAAAAAAGGATTTAATTCAGTTTTGGGTGAGTTTTATTCTGTCCCACCTCATATGAATCTAAGTTGTTATATGCTTTCCACTTTTCATGCATCCCGAGTAGCCAGATGATCTTCTTTTCACTAAATAAGCACTAGGGTTTGGCTAAAATGTCCATGGGAAAAGCTAGTGGTCTAGTTTTTAATGAATGTATCAGCTACACCAAAAGCTCTGAATAAAATCCCCAAGATCAATTGCTTAGTTCAACATCCAGTGGAACAAGTTCTACATTTGAAAACACGTTTTACTTAATTCTGTCTTTTAAACATTCAATTATAAAGCAGGTTTGAAAGCATAAAATATCAGATGAAACTTCTGAGCACATTGATATGAGATAAATTCCCTCATTATTACGGCAAACAAAGGGGTCACCGTGTAAGGCTTCCACCGGGTCTTTAATTAAATACTGAAATACCAACCAAGTCCAATCAACATTCATATATGAATTTACATAACATATAAATCACACCAGCTTATGGCATTGTACACAGTATGTACACATGAATACATTTACAAATATACCATTCTGCTCATCAATCAATGTCAGTAACAAATACATTTCATATAACAAAGCACAATACAAAGAAAACGTTCAATTGTGAGTGCCTAAAATCCATTGCCCCTTCTTTTTTCAAACACTTCAGGTAGTTGGTCTGCAGGGGGCATCAGACAAAAGTAGGGATGAGGATGGTACTGAATAACAGAATCGTTTTTTTGCAAAAAGAAAAAAAAAAAAGAGGAAACCTGGGGTGCTCTTCCAAGATATGCAGAAGTATCTACCATAACAAGTTATGTCAAAAAACAAGTAATATTCACAGAGTTGTTTTTTTTTTTTTTTTTTTTTTAGAATACTGAGCTTGTTCTTACATGGCATGAATATGCAATCGCATACAGGTGAGTGGGATTTGTCATGTTTATTCAATGGTGAAAGAGGATGCTGAAGCGGTAGAGCAATATTTTCCAGGGGCAAACTGTAGAAGAACCATAAGGTCTGCTTTCAAAATCACTAAATTGTAAAGCTATTTCTAATTGTAAACAAAACATTTTACAGCACAATGCAGTGCATTCCAGGTATTACATTTGGTATGTTTAATATTCACAACAACCAGAATATCACGTATTTGTCCAAGAAAACAATGAGAACCGAAAACCCACCTGGCCTTGTCTGTGCTTGTACTGTCATGTTGTACCAACTGACAAGACAGCTGGTACAACATGATATTTGGTACATGTTGGTACCAACTGTAAATGTTTTGTGACCTTGAAACAACATATAAAACAGTATTCTCAGATGAAAACATTTTATGACAGGTGTTTTTTGTGTTTTGTCTAAATAGGGGATTGGTCCATATGAGCATTTGTGGACAGTTAGTATCTCTCTTGCAGGAAATAACACAGAGAGCTCAGTTTGGAAAACTTGTTGGAGTCAAAGAGCAACTCAGAACTCAATAAACTCAAATAAATGTGGATTTTTTTTTTTTTTACATTTATATTAACTAAAATTAGATTTTTTAAACAGTGGTTCTTTGTTCTATCAGGATTCCTGCGTGTGTGTCAGAGTGCGAGTGATGCATCTTTTCCAGTGAGGATCTAGGTAGAGCCTATGCAGGTGGAGCTCATCAGCCTCATCAGAGAACTGGGAATAAGAGTGGCTTCACTCAGTGCTAGATAATTTATGTTTACCGGTAATCTGTCTAGACCCTTTTGTAGTTACCTGTCACAACCTGTTGACTATTTCCTGTGCATTTGCCAGAAGTTTTGTAGTCCTTGTGTTTGCTGCCTCGAGATTGTCTCATTGGATTTCATTGGAAGAATCAGTTCTGCTGTTTCTTCTTCTGTGGATCTACCTGCAAGTTACCTGCCTGCCTGCTCTGTCGTTCATCATTCCTCCACCCTGCTTCATCAGACCCCTGGTTCCACCCTCCTCACACTAATCTGAGGATTCACCATCAACCATTCTCCACACAGGACCCTGGCCATCTTTTCCTCCACGCCTCACTCTGAATAATTCTAAAGTAAGCTCTCTCTTATTTCATCCCTGATTAATCGCTTCTGGCCACCATTAATTCCACTCTCATTCCAGGCGCCACTGATATGCAACCCTTTCCATCCTCCTGAAGGATCAAGATCTGTCAGTTTTTCATTTCTTTGAAAATAAAATAAATTTCTTATTTGGACTCTGATTCTGCATGTGGGTCAGAAGGTTATATCT
Source organism: Poeciliopsis gracilis (assembly GCA_911649635.1). NCBI lineage: Eukaryota > Metazoa > Chordata > Actinopteri > Cyprinodontiformes > Poeciliidae > Poeciliopsis > Poeciliopsis gracilis. The sequence continues at coordinate 4,942,848 of CAJVRI010000370.1, read as the reverse complement.
GAACATGTTATGTTCATTGTTACCGCTTTTGCATCAATAATGTTTTGTTTTTACATTGACTACTAGTACCAGAGCAAAACTCTTAAAACATCACACACAACCAAGTAATCCAAAAGCAATGCAAAGTGTTTACAACTACAAAAAATTTTTCTTAGGTGAAAATATTTAACAAAAACTGAACTGTCCCTTTAACTTATCTGTTTCCAACTGATAAAGGACCAGAAGAGCTACTAATCAATAAATAATTTGTGAAATACATTTATATGTGACAGTTTTTTTGTTAGGAAACAGCAATAAATACATGAAAGAAAAAAAATCTATGTATTATCATTTAAATATGCCAATATATTTAGAATAAACATAATTAAATGTAGAGATAATTAACACTTCACTTAATATCTGAAAATCATATCCCATTTCATTATCGATTTAATATTTCTTGTGCTGCTGTCCATCACATTTTAATAGGCAAAATTGCACAACTAAACTGTAGATGAATTCCTCTTTGTATAGCAGTGCTAGCTCTGCTCACTGACTTTAATGAGTTATAGCTTCAGTCAATTCATCATGTGTTGCAAAACACACCTTTAAAACAAATACATAAATGCTAAAACATTTATATCTTTCTAACATAAGGTGAGAACAAATTTTAATTATTTCCACATTTAATGTTTTGAAAAACTACTCAGTTAAATATCCTCAAATATGCATGTATTTATTTGCATTAATTACACTATACTTAGTATTTTAGTCTCATTTTTATAACCAATCACTTATATAAATATTTGACACCTCAGTTATGCATTCAAATATTATGTTGTACTGTAGATAACTGAAAAATAATGACTATCCGCAGTGACGTAAATTTTCACCAAAATCTGACATTTTGAGATTAATTTCACAAATTTACAAGATAAAATTTTATGTTTTAAATTGCAAGACAAAAGGTCCACTTCTTCATAAAATGGGCCCTTCCAACAACAAAACAAAGATATTTTCTGAAATTATAAAGCCAGAAATTTGAAAGTAATGTTAAACAAAAAACTTTACTGAGATTATAAAGTCAGACATCTGTAAAAAAAAAAAGGGGGACGGAAGTCGTCTAAGGCTTAAGTGGTAAATTTAGGAGATGCACAGTGTGGGTAGATCTAGGCTCTTTTCCTCTTTCAGAAAGACATTTTCTGAGTGTAGACCTGACATAAATGCTTCAACTGTGATTCAAAATGCACATCTTAGACAATGAGGGAAAAACATGGCTGCATCAGGTCTGTATGTGGAAGATGTCATTCTGATGCAGGATCTACCAGATCTACCACTTAAATTATCCAAATGTGTAGGTCTTGACTTTATAATCTCAGAAAACTTCTGAGATATTTCTGACAAATAAAAAACATCTAACAAATTTCTGACTTTAGTTTTAATGTTTAAATTTGGTCTTTAATTTCAAACTTTATCCAAGTAAATATGTAAATTAATCTAAAATATTCAATCATTTTGGCGGAAATTTTCAGCTTTATTGTTTTGAAGTGTTTGGCACTGTGACCTTCGATGTTAACTCTGGAACTACATCCATTTAGAAAAATCTAATTTTAAAATAAAATTTGGCAAATTGAACTTCTAAAAATAAAACAGCACCAAGTCTAATGTTGTTCTTTATCCAAAACAAGAACTGCATTTCTGGTTGTGTGTTTCACAAGCAAGTGAATTAAAACATATAGACCTATTACAATATTTGGACAAATCAAAAATGCAAAGCAAAGCAACAGATTTCTCTTTAGAAAAAATGAATGAATCTTCCTGGTGTGGTTGGAGGCTGCCAGAGCCAATATGAGATGCAGTACATTTCCATAATACATCGGTACATGCACAGTTCAGAGAACTGAAATTGTGGGGTGAGACGACCGGAGAGTGCTGCCAAAAATATCCCCGTGAGATTTGACTAAGTCCTTCTTGTTCATGGATAGATGAATAGGAAAAACCTCCTGTAACACTAAACTGTATGCATAACTTTTGATACCACTCACATTAGGGCTGGGGGATGAGGAGGACAAAATAAGGAACAGAGCAGTATAAGGAGGTGTCACAGCAGAGTCTCTTCTCTTTAGGATGATTTTTCCTCTCGTTGTCCTTTTTGTCTGCCCTTCACCATTCTTTCAGTCAGAGTCTCCTTAGATTGTGCTCCTCTGTGCAGGAGCCTTTCCTCAAGGTAATGTCATCCACAGCCATTTCTCCACTTCTGCCTCTCCCACGTTCCCCCTTCAAGATGACCTGTTGAGCAGCGGGAAACAGGTATTTCTACAATGAAAAGGTCATCATGCTCTGACTATTGATGAAATAGGTCATTAAAGCTTCTACAGTACATATACTGCTATATGCTGAATTTAAAGGGCACATTTATCCTGCTATAGAGCCATGAAAAATGATTAATCTTTAAAATGTGCCGCATAAAACCCAATCAGCCCAATTGACCATTTTAAGGTAGTCGACTAATTTAAAACTCGTTTCTAACCCCCAAATCAGCCTTCAGAGAAAGGTCTCTCCAGATCTAATGATCAAGAACAGACATTGGTGATGGGTGTGACTACCAGCTACTTTATAAAGCAAACAGTTTTTCTCTCAAATTTTAATACGTCGAACCTATGGTCGCTCATTCATTGGCAACACTGAATACAATTGTGGAGGCGTTGTTATGGTTTCCCCTCAGATTCTGCTAACCAACAGAGGGTAAAAATTGTTAACCAATCTGCAAAGAACATCATTCATCTTTCACATTAAACAGTGTCTTTTTAAAACGCAGTGCTGACGAGATCCAAAACAGAAATTAAAATGTCTTCCCGACTGCTGACAGAAATTCACGGTTGTTTAAAAGAAAATGTTGGTAAAAAGCAGTTATTCACTGCTACCCACAAATTGTTTTTCAATCTTTGGACTGGGCACTGGTCTGTTACGTCCCCAAATTACTGCTTTCACCCAAAATCTTTTCTGACTCTCTCCCCCTTACTGGACACATTGCTGTATAAACTGAACACTTTATTCTTACTATCTTTGAACATTTTGGACGCCTGGACTTGCTTAGAGCACATTTTAGAAAACATCCTAAAGAAAAATAAGACATGCTGATGTCACCTGTGTGTTTCTGATTTGTAAGTTGTTGCTGTTCTCACCTTCTTTGATTTTGTAGTAATCATTCCGACACCATTCTTACGTAACTTACAGTTTGACTCCCGCTTGCCATGTTGTCACTTTATTTTTTTCATGCGTTTTTAAATATACATTTCTAAAAACATATTTCTCAAACACAATTTAGAAGAACGACTGTAAAAAGAATGATTTCTCTTCCAAACTAGATTATCAAGTGGAAATTTATGTAATTTTACTTACACTTTCCAGGCCTGTACCCCATAAAGTGATCTGAGTGTGCCTCCAGGCATTGCCTCCCGTTCGGCCCCACACTGCAGGACTGTACTGCTTTCCCTTTTTCACAAACACTTGGAGCATTCCCACATGGTGGCCTGCCAGCTTGTGCCGGAATGACAGGCACAAATTGCCGTCATTCCATGGCGGGGTGAGAGGAAGTACTAGCCGGGCCCCTCGTCCCGTCCTCTTGTTTCCTGTCTCTGGGATCGTGAGATACCATCCACCTGAGTGAGCAAATGAATGACGTAAATAAATAAACACCAACTGCCATAAATGGTCAGGTGTAACTGGAAAAATTAACTAAAATGCCTGGTCATGTTGAATTGGATCTAGAAAGATGTAAAAAAAACAAAAAACAAACAAGTCATACAGTTCAATGTGAGTGTTATGTTCTTCATCTTGGACTTTTCCACAACTTTTTGCTTTTCATTTAACAATTACCTTTGAATTATTTAGAATACTTTTTATCTAGAGTCTGCTGTTTTTGCAAACAAAAACTCCACAAAATAATTTCACACTTTGATCTAAAACTGAGCTACTCAGTTGCCAGGCCAATTAGAGATCCATTTTATTAATGTATGCATCCAAGCAATTTAAATTTAAAGTGCTTCTGGGTTAAAGCTGATAAATGCTGATGTATGTGTATTTTGCTTCTCTGGCAGAGCCACTTTACGGCTATTGTTAATTTCTGAAGTTGTAGTAAGTATCTGTTGAAGCTTTCTGCATAAGTTATAAGTCCCATCAAAGTCAAAAGTATTCATCCAAGTGTGATGTTTGCCTTTGGGCGTTCAAAGGAAGGAGGCAGATAAAAAGAATATTCCTTCATGCATGACAACATCAAGAAAATAGTATTTATGGTAGAGACATTATGTAAACAGAAGGGAAATGGCCCTGAAGTATTTTAATTCTACATCAACAAGCCAGTACTCATTCAAATGTTGCATCTTATTTACTTAAGGTCAGCACTTATCTAGTATGATATATAATTTGGTGAAAATACCCAGTTAGCTTCTTTAACTAACAAGATGTAGATACTTAAGTTTGATAATGTGCTTTCTAGACTTGTTATGTCCTCTCAACATAATTTACCATGTCTTCCCTTGACTAATTTTATATTTATATTTGATAAAGCTTAAGGCTTCAGTGATAGACCATGCAATCCAATTATCATCTAAATTCCTTTGCTGAGCAAAGCCTTAATCTTCAGAGGACAAATTACTTCCCTTAAGTTATTCTCATCTTGACCTGTAATTAAGCAGGACTAAACATGTGCATGCATGTCAAGCCTTTCTAAAACTCATGTATAAACAAATTACACACAAACTTTAGACCTTAAGTAGGGGAACTTTGTAGGGTGGACTCCACTTTTCAATTACCTGTTGGATCAGGCGTCGTCTCCCAGTGCAGGTCTCCGTCTTTGTCGCTGATCCAACCGCAAAGACCGTCATCAAAGGAGCAGCTCAAATACCCCGAGTCTGAGAAACAGAACTGATTGTAAAAGTCTGATTTCATGCTGTCTGCCTTCAACATCAACAAAAATGAAAGCCGAACCTCTGGTGTGGTGAAAATTAAGTGATTTTGTTATTCATGAGAACATTTAATACCTCCCGAAACCCCCCCCCTTCCCCCCCTCCCAAAAAAAAAAAAACTCTGTATCTCAAACAGAAATTCATTAAATAAAGAAATTCTAGAGCAAAGGTGAGCCTAAATTATATCATCTAAATCCAGATCAGTTGGGAGGGAATACAGTCAGACTTATTAAATTAAAATATGTGTTCTGATTAGGCTCATTTCTTATATTGAATTCTCCTTCTGAAAATACATTTTCAGCATGTATTATACTTTCAAGTCATCAAGCTCACATCTACACGTTAAAAATGTCTTCTTATTGGTTTCATGTAATATTCCAATCAGAAATTTCATGGGGCGGTAAAAGGAAAAATCTTTTCTTTTTTTTTTAATGTAAAAATAGGTTTGACAAAAAATAGTAAATTTGCGGTACAATTTAATATTCACAGCTTTTCAAAATCTACATATTCATTTTGATACGACTGAAAAAAATGTGGATCAAAGAATGAACTATCTATAAAAGAATAGGAACTGAGGAGAAAGACAATTCTGCCAAATGATCTCCGATATATCTCTACTAACAACAAAAAATAAAATACTATGAATCCAAACAACACCAAACCGAATCCTGAGACCATTTAATCCATATTTTTTCCTTGGTATTAATAAATCACATCAAGCTGACATGACTTCACAAAAGCTTACTAATGATATTGGGTACAATTGTGCATTGAGTCTTGCTTGATGCAGAGGCCTGGAGCAGAAAACTAATGTGCTTCCAATCAATTCATCATTGAAGCAGCAAGACGAGCAGAGTGTGAGAAGCAGAACATTTTGGCAGCGTCTCGTAGGCAGTGAGCCATCGCTTAAGCAACACGTCCAGATGCCAGGTGTCACCTCCTATTAAAACACACCTGGTCCCTATATTAACTTCACCTTGGCAAGAAAAACTCCAGGAGCTTCTTTCACTTGCCCCAAAGCTCATGTTTGCTATTTTCTGAACCCTGTGTGGTTTATCATACATGTTATGCTTACCTGGGTCATCCCTGGCTTCATCTGCTGTATTGCCGAGCTCAATATCAAAATCTGTGTCCAGAACAGTGTTGTGTCCATTATTCCTAGGGACTGAGGAAAGAGGCATGGGTTTAGATAAAGGATTAAAGAAGATATTATATTGATTCAACGTTTTCTGCTTGGAGCTGTTTTATGACTTTCCTACATTACACAGAAACGTACTTTACTGGAATACACTTGTTTTATGTGTCTTTTAGTTACTGTTCTTAACTTTAATTGATTTATAATATTATTTAGCATTTTCTTGCATTGAGAATTATTCTTTTTATAAACCTTTTAACTTAAAATTGCTATTGAGGCTTGATAAGAAAGACTGCTTTGCTTTCTTTCTGCTGTCTGCTTTAACCTGAGGTTTTGCTTATTTAGTGCTTTGAGTTTCATTTGTAGCTGTAGGTGCTTGATAAATAAAGATGAATCAAATTGAACTGAGTAAATCTCTTGTGGTCACGATTCCTGCAAAATGAAACATGACCTCCTCTCAGTTAGCCATGATCAGGAGAAAAAGTGTTTCTCCACCTTGACAACAGACAGAGTGAGAAAGAAAGTTTTCAGAAACACCTCTGTTATAAGTTCTTCTGAGGCGGATTTGCTCGTCTGCAGGGAGTTCAGCTCAGTAGAAGAAGCCTGTAAAGGATCTTCTCTCTGAGAATCATGGCCAGAATGTTGACTCTCTTCTTTCACCATTACTCCTTCCTTCACTTTCTTAGCTCTCATGCTAAAAGTCACTTTGCGTCTTTTGTGTTGATTATGTTGTTTTTCTACAACACAAAGGAACAACGTAGCCTCTGTCTTTCCCCACTAAGGTCAAACTGCACAAGGCCAAGCTGTTATGAAAGGTCAACCATTTTTTGGTCTTCTGTAGAAAGACAGCAGATTTTTTATATACAGTAAAATCTATAAATTTTAGGAACTATAAAATCAAAATTTTAATAAAAAGTTTGTTTTTGTATAAGTCATCTATGAATTGACTGTGTAATATTCAACAAATCCTTCAAATTCCTGCGCATGTGCCCTGAGTCAATCTGTCGTCTTGTAGGTTCATGACCACCTGGCAGAGTGCAGAAGTCGGTCAACCGAAGAAATCTGAGAGTGGGATAGGTCATGCATACACCAGGCTCTCCAGCAATCCTCGGCATCCTGTTCTATCTCGGTGTGTGCATGTGTGTGTGTGCGTGTGTGTCCAGGTTCCAGTGTCAAGATAAAGCACCTTTTCTAATCTTGTACCCAGAGTGGATGTAAAGCACACTGAAGAGATCGGATGAGAAAATTGTATTGCAGTTTTCCTTTTTTTGAGATTTTTTGAAAAAATAAAAATAAAATAATAATAATAATAATAATAATAAATAAAAATAATCTGATTAAAACACTTAGCTAATCACAAGTAATTGATCACTTAAAATGCAAAGGTTTGTTTGGATATTTTTCCTATAAGTTTCTGCTTACTAGTGGGAAAGACCAAGATTAGCTGGTCTGCAGGCCGGCATGACCAAGAGAGAGCGTAACACTGAAGAAGCTCTGTTAAATTAGGCGAGGCTGTTTAAAACCTTGAAAACAAACAAAAGAGTTTTAAAACAAACTCTAAAATACACAGGCAGCCGGTGGAGAGAAACCAGGACAGTGCTAATGTGTTCTCTGACATGTTCTTGTTTGAAGATGTGCAGCAACATCTTGCACCAGCTCTAGTAGACAGCCATGTATATTTGTATATGCCATGTAGAGGTTCATGTCGTATATGTTTTTGGTTTACTTTAATTTCATTGTACAAGGCTTACATAAATTGTGCTTAAATGAAGTTTGTTTGAATAAAGAAAACAGTATTGGTGCTATTTAACGCTGCTTTATTTTATGTTTGACTGTTTTCATCTTTCTTCAGAAAAAGGATTTGATGTTAGTATCCCAAGTTTGCATCCCTAACAGTCTGTTTTTATGGAGCTTAAATAATCAGTTGCTTTTAGTCAAATGGAGGGGACTTTTTGTTTTTTCCAAAACACAGAGGGTGTTAAAAGGGCTTTAATTGTCACACAGGATTGAGGATTTCTTTTCCTGTGGGGGGTTTTGCACTTTCAAAAAAAGGTACATTTGGGAAATTTACTTGTTTGCTTTTTGGTTGAAAGCTTTGATGCTTAACTTGTGTCTGTGCATATAGAAACTTCAGTGGAAAAAGACAAATATAAAAGGAACAAGGGGTAAGAAAAAAAGAGCAAAGTAAATACATTTTGCAAAGAAAAACCTGTCATAAAATATAGAATGTACAAAGATAAAAGAAAGGATTGAATATGTTGACTATTTTCTCAAGGGAAAAAATTATTTCTTAGTGGGTTATTAACAAGACATTGGGATACTGACATGACAAATAAGTTCTTAAATTATGTGTAATTAAATGGAAGTGCAAGAGGGGAAACTATTAAACACGAGAATCAGTGTAAAATCCATTTTCTGTATCTGTATTATCTGTATAAAACAATATCAGCTGGTTTAGTCCTAACTGACTTACGAATTAGGGAACCATAATCCAGAAATGGAGAGAATACCATAAACCAGTCACGACCAACAATGTCTGACAAAACAGTCGAAAAACAATCAGAGGAGTTGTCAAAAAGCCAAAAGCCATTGGCTGAAAACCTGGGATGAACAAGTAGAGAGGATTTAAAGAGAACACTAATTAATGCACTTAAACACCTCTAAGCAAGCTCACGGCACCTTGCTAAAAAAAAGTATGATAAAGTTTCTTAACATTTGCTGCAGGACATTTGAAAAAGCCATGAAAACACTGGGAGACAATAATCTGGTCAGATGAGGCCAATATTGAAACTATTTGTGTCCAACTGGATATATCATGTTTGGGGAAGGGGGACGGTATTGCATGGAACTCCAAAAATATCAAAACAGTAAAGTTTGCCAGTTGAAACATCAACTGTGTGTAAAAAAATGTTTTCATGGAAAATATGACTGAGACATGAATTTATGTATTGTTTTGTGAATCTGTATATCTCAAAAATCATTAATAATAAGTTGTGGACAGCACACGTCCAAATAATTCAGAGTACACAAGTGCCTTTGCACATCCTGTTCTCCTGGAAACACTTGTTGACCTGCACAAAGAGACACTCGTTTCAATTCTGATTTCTGATTAATTATTTGAATAATTACCCTGAGCTTTGTCCCCTCCCTTCCCATTTTCTATTCATCATATCACCTACAGGAATCTCTGCTTTCTTGAATTACACTGCTGGGGTGAAAACTATTAGACTTGATGTCTTCCTCAAGCTGCGCGGACAGGTGCTAATGCAATCTTCTTTCCCGATTCGGTTTTCTAATTATGAGGTGCCATCTGGCAAGATGAATGGCAACCAGAATGTCTAATCCCTTTTTTTTTTTTTAACAGTTTCATCTCAGCAGAAAACCAGTGTAACATCTGGGTTTTAAGCTAACTTTATATAAGCAAGAAAATCCATTATTTTATCATGGTTTATTTTAATTATTTTGTTATATGTGTGCATGGTTGGTTGTGCCATTATTTATATACATCTCTCTATATATAGATGTATATAAATAATATATAAAACATATATTTGTGCGTGTGTGTGTGTGTTATAAGACATATATAACTTATATAATTATATAACCAAGTTTCTTGATTTTACTACAAAATGGCACAATGTGCATGGAAAATACGTAATATGTCCTTGAAGAAGGTTGTATGCTATGAGGTCTAATGAGATATCTACTTTTTGTGCAACATTAACGGCTCATGATAACACAGTAATTTCTCAATAACTGTAATTGGTAGTGAATCCCAAAGAAAGAAAATATGTTGAACATTGTTTGTCTAAACAAGATCTTTGGTCTCAATTTCACTAAAACTTGGGAGTTCATTTATGTTTAGACAGTAATTGTCAAAAGTACTGTTAAACTTTTTTAACGTTTCTAACACAAACATCTATATATTTTATTGCGATGTTAGATGATAAATCAACTCGATCTATTGCAGGATTGTGGAATGTGGAAACTGATGCAGTTTCCAAAATATTTGAATCATGAAAATCTGAAAACTCTGCACTGCATTTGTATTCAGCACCCTGAGAACGACACTGTTGAATAACCTTTTGCTCTTTTTGTCACATTTGATCAGATCACCTTTTTGTACATGTTTTCCTTGTGGCAAATGTGACTTCCAATGACTTTCTTTCAGTAATATGTTAGGGATGATGAATACTTTTACTTAATCTGTTTTTGGAGTACAGTTTGGACCCATTCTATAATGATGCAATTTCCATCTACTTAAACATTTGAAAGGTGAAGATAAATGCTGCTTTTATTTTTGACATATTTTGATTAAGATTAGATTTCAACCTCTTTCTGTGTCATTTAAAACTACTTAGTTCAATTACGTTAATTACAAATGTCGAATAAAAACAAAGAAGGTCAATGTACTTTTAATGAAATAAGTGTCAATGATTCATTTTGTACTATAATGCGGTACAGCTATAAGCCAGAAATAACATAATTTTAAGATGAAAATGTTACCTCAGCTGTGCAATTAGGGAGACTGATTTCAAGTTAGAAACCAGGTCCTATGAAAACATAGTAAAATAGTAACAAGTAATATTTCTCTTTCTAAGATATTCTACAATATTCGTAGTCAAATTAAGATATTTATACCTACAAAACATTATGTGTAGATTATGAGTATAAAATAAATTATGCAACATCTATAGGACAAGGTAAAACCTTTACAGACACCCTGTAATCACTTCTTTTGAAGACTGTTCTTTGCCTCTTCTTCCACTTAAAAATGATAAATCAAACCCATCAACACTATTTAGTATAGATTTTTCTGCCTTTGATTTGGTTTGTTTCTTTAGACTTCACATATCAAAAACAATGATAAAACGTGATTTGTTATGTGATAAACACTTCACACAATTTGCTTCCAAGGAATAAGACCATGGGTGTTAAACTCATCTACATTTTGGGCCACATATGCATCTCAAATGTCCTCAAAGTACCAGCTACATAAAATAATTGAAAATTTTTTCACATTTATGTAATTTGGCAGCATAAAGATAAAGACTGCTTTGAATTGATTGATAGAAAAATATTTAAGCAAACAACTGTACCATCACCACCATCATCTTAGATATGTTTTTATCTTAGATATGTTTCACAAAGTAAGGAAACTTAGTTTTATAAATAAATGTCATCCCTGAGTCTTCTTTCTATAGCTAATATAGCAGTTTGTTTTATTCAAACTGTCTGAAAATGATGTAGTTCAGTATTACACCCCAAGAACAGAAACTGCATCATGACCGAAAAAAAAAGAAAAGCAAAAACAACTTAAAAAATATTTTTTTGTGAAATAAAGTCTCATTAGAAGCCATTTGTAATAGAACTTCACATCCAAATACACAGATAAGTGCAGCCTAACTTTTGGCAGGTGGTATGAATCACATACAAGCTTGTGTGTCGATAATCTATGCAGCTCTGGAGTGTCACTGTGTTTTATTGAGTGTTTTACCTCATTGCTTTTGTTTAATAGCCTGCAGCTTTTCTGTTGCATTCAGCATCACTGGTTTAGTTATTTGTCAAAGACACAATAGGTGATCTCAGAACAAAAAACAAAAAAGAACTGTCGATGTTTAATGCAAACTTCCCACTCTGCACCAAACGGCAGCCTCAAATTATCAATTTAAATACACTTGTTCATGTAATTGTCAAAATAAAATAAGATGTTGGTTCTTACTGTGGACATCTCCTCTTTGTTTGGTTACCTCCCTCTGAATGGTGTTGTCTGGTGGAGGGGTTACGAGTGGGGTTTTCCCTGTGGGAACCACAACCTTTGGAGGAATGTAGGGTTTGCGTGTGGGTATTGATGGCTTTCGGGTAGGGATGAAGGGCTTTCGAGTGGGAACTGCTGGTTTGCGTGGAAGTGGGGTGATTGTCCTGGGGGCCGGCGGGGCTTCAGTTGTAGTTGTGAGTGGTGATTTTGGAACAACGGGGAAGGTTTTCTTTGGAGTTACTGGTGGGCGGACTGTGGTAATCCTTTTGTGATCCAAGTCTGGGATGTGGTTGTGATGATTGGGAGGCAGTTTGCCTGGTCTCGGGGGGTCAATAACCACCTTTGGAATGGCTGCAATGATAAGAGAATGCAGATGGAGAGCTGAAAGATGAGCACTTAGGAGTTAATGAGGCACAGAATTGCAGACTAACTGCAGTGATTAGCCTGGCTTTTGCAGTGAGAGCTTTATTTCATCCTCTGAGACTTCTCAGTGATATCTATTAACTAAATATAAGCAGACTGAAACAACCTGATTCCCTCATGTCTGTCTGGCTGAAGCAGAAAGTTTGCAGTTGCAGAGGAGAGTTAACTCTCAGGTAAACACATAAACAAATTCACAGAAAAACAAAAATCAATCGTTTCCAAGATGAATTCTCAAAAGCCTAATTCTATCATATTTTTGTCAAAAATGCAACAATTTTAAATATACTAAATCACAGTTTCTTAGTTTCTTTCTTTGCAGCCTTTACATTAATTTCTATCATACAAAATAAGCCCAATTTCTACTGAAAAAAGAAAAGGCTTAAAAATTAGATTATATACCCTTGAAATACAGTCTTCAAAATAATAAATAACTGCATGAGTATAAGTATTTTTTATTATTATTATTGAGTTACTCCTTTCTTTCAGTTATTCTTTTTTGTTAAGGGTTTGGAGTTAATGGTTCTTGAGTCTTTCAGGTTGCAGACTGAATTGAAATGGGATAAGCAAAAGAAAACTTTCAAATGGGCTCCCTGTCTTCTCTATGTGTTGCAAACTTTAGTCAGGTGTCACAGTGAAGTGTTTGCAAAAGGCATCTTCTTCGCTCATTATACCAAAACACTGGGTGAATACATAAGATGGTTAAGTAATATTAAAGAATAAATGACTTAATTTGTACTGGCCTGCTGCAAGCTAATGAACTTCATGTCAGTGATTAAAAAGAGAAACATCATTTCCATTTGATGATGACTCCCCCTTTTGGCTGCCTAAAATTGTCACGTAACAGAAACAGAGTTGCTCTGTGCACACGAGATAAGGGAAGCAGAGTCATTTGAGCACTGACTGACAACCATTACAAAGAAAGGAATTCCAGCACCAACTTCTGGCTTTCATGATGATTCCTCCCTCTTTCTTGCTTGCCTAACTTTTTTAAGAAAAAGCCAAAGAAAACAAAACAACACTGGGGGCCCCACTGGCCCTTCTGCAGTGGTGAACATCGGTGCCAGCATTTTTGTTCCCAGGCAGTACTTACGTATACAGTCGTGCCCCATCCCCCTGTAGCCGTCTCTGCATTTGCACTTGTATGAGCCCGGCGTGTTGTAGCAGGTGGCAAAGCTGCTGCAGTGGCTGAGGCCTAAAGAGCACTCATCCACATCTGAAAGATAATGGAGACATGAAAACATTCAGCTACAAAACGCGAGTGAGGAAACCCTTCAGACATAACAGTAGAATATCAAAGGGTAATTGCTCAATGTGCACATGAGGGGAAACTCAAAGTTTATTTAACAGAAGCACCTATGTTTTGGTGAATGCCTGTGAAAAATCGTTATGAGGGTTACTTGGGAGATAGAGGGATACAGCAAGGTCATGTAAGCATCCTCCGAGCAGTGAGATGTTTCATCTATAAATAATAAGCCCTTTTAAAGCAAACCTTATGTAGGTTTATTACACTCAGCGTTGTAAATCTATATTGAGCCTTCCTTTCTGTTAGCTTTGATGATTATGGGTTACAACTAATGGAAGTTCAAAACTGGAACATTGCATGAGACTAGCAAGAATTTTTAAAACAAAAACCTGACCCTACTGAAAAGTATGTCCATATACTGCACACAGAATATGTCATCAATAACTGGTCATGGCAAATTTACAAAAACAAACAAGAATTTCCATGTATTCATGTCAAGTTTTAACAGAGGCGCAATCAGGTGGACAGGAAAGGAAGTTATTCAGTCACTTCTAGATCTTCCTCAGGTAGTAAAAATATAAAAAGAAAAAAAAAAAGTTTCCCCTTGATTGGTATAAAAACTTACAAACAAACTTTAAAAATATATATTTCATGATAATGAAATGTCCACACCCGTTAAACAATTGTTAATTTGGTTTGTGTGTACAAACCAAGTTAAATTACTTTGACTCTGTTGTACTGTGACCTCACCTATGCACTGGTATTTCCCATTGATGTATTGTAGGTCAAACCCTTCGTGGCATTTGCAGATGTAGCTTCCAAAGGTGTTAATACATTTCCTGAACCTGGGACACACTGCTATCCCTGCTGCACATTCATCCACATCTACGGGAGAAAAAGGACTTTCAGGTTATTAGAAAAAAGAAGATATTCGAACATATTAAGCCAAATAGTTCACGCCTCCTCTGAAACATTTTCATATGTCAATTTAGAAACAATATAACCTCTGGCTATCATAAAATCAGGCAATGAAAATCTTCAATATTAAAGGACAGAAATGATATCTATGACAAACCACTGTTATTCAAAGCAGCAGATTGCTTCACCTTCTCTGCTTAACATTCATTTATGAACAAAGCATTTTCTTCTTTGTGCAGAGCGCAACGCCTTATTTCATTATTTAAAGCCTTATTTGAAGTAGGGCTTTTGCTCACCTTAGCAGAAATGTGAGTATTAATATTTAGAGACTGGTACAACCCCCACCCCCCCCAAGAAAATCACTCATTTGGTGCACATCTCAGCTGAGCAATTTATTTATTTAAACATTTTTTTAAACATGGGGAAATGTTGATTTGTCGCACATCTTTGGTTAATTCAAAGGCAATGCTGATTATGTTAGTTTGAATTTAGTCTGAATTTCCTCGAAAAATATATGTTCACACAACCCAGCTAATATCTGGCTAGTTTATTGTTAGCAAGACCACTAGACCATTCTGTGACCTTCTTGTCAGATTTCATTGGTTTTCTAACATCAACCCAGTTTTTAACCATGATCCATAGATTCCCAATGAAGTTGATATTAGAATTTTGGGAAGAGGATCCCAAAAGGTTCCTATAAACTTGCTTTATCCTCAGAAAAGTTTGAATGACCGAAGGTCAGCTAGGTCCAGGTTTTACCCCACAAGGTGCTGCTTCCTCCATCACAATGGTGGAAGAATCAACTTTACTCATTCCCACACACATCTTCTCATTGTGAAATAACTCCATCATTTTCTTATCTGGCCACAATATTTTTCTCCAGATGTTTTTGTAACTTGGCAATGTGGGCAGCTGCATGTAAGACTTGAAGCCGTCGATTTTAAATTCAAAGAGTTCTTGGTCACCAGTCTGCCATCTTGCAGCAATGTTTAAATTTAATATTGAGGGAATTATTGGTGTTTAGGAAATCCCAGTTTATTGCAGGTTTGGGTGATATTTGTTTCTAGCTTCATAAACTTGAGAATTTTGGTATTCTTCCAGTGCTTCACAAAATAATGACACATCTGAAAAAAACTTGTATTGAGTTATTTATTATTGATTATCCATAGTCTACAACTTTAGATGATCCTGTAATCTATGGTTATATAGAAATGACCCCAAAGTGCTTCGAATTTGAATGTATTTCTCTATTACACTGTACATTAATAACCTTTCTATCAATATCCCAGAGTTAGCCAGAAGGCTATTTTTTACCTGCAGGCCATAGACAGATGGCAAAAATCATCCTAAAAATGAAGACCCAACTGATGTAAAGCAACACTTTTCCATCTTAGAGCTCCAGACTCTCTTCCCCTCTGTCTTTCTTTCAAAATTGAAGTCTGCCTGAGAAACCCACCCACATGATATCTAACCAGCAGTTAAAGGCAACATTAAAAGAACACACTGTAGCAACCGAGGTATTAATACTGATATAGGTTAACTGCTTTAACCTTCCTTCTCACCCTCGACACGTCTTATCTGTTAAGTTACCCATCTAAGCTGGAGTGCCAAAAAAAAAAAAAATCTGTAATGAATGGAGGATTGGTTTCTTTCTGCTGTGAAATAGACAGACTGTAAGAGGAGTGGAGTCCTCTTACTCCTGTGGGCAGGAGCAGTGATAGATTTATAGTATTCTTGAAAAAGGGGAAGAAAAATTTACAGAAAAATATTTCAGATATTCCCACCTTGACTGCTTTGCTTTCAAAAGAGATTGTAACAGAACTTGCCTTACATTTCTTAACAAAGTTGTCAGAAGTCATTTTTGGTGCAGTGGATAACTCCTGTATCGCCTTCATTTAGTGTGAATTCAGATTGTGTTCTCTGAGGCTGAAGTTCAAGGCCAGTCTGATAGAGACCAAGAACTCAAACTCTAATATCATAAATGTTAAAATTGTTTTCTCAAATGCAATTTCATGATATGGGTAGTTATTTACAGAGAAACTGATGACTATCTACACAAAAAGACGCATGTTCTGTTCATAGAGCATTAGGTAAATTATGTATTGTCCGAGCAAATAGTGCCATTTTATAGCAATCAAGTGGCTTTGTTATCCACAGTTGTGATAAAAATGCTGTATACATCAAAAATGACTTACAAGAAACTTGGTGTTGCAATTTAACACCTTGAAAATGTTTGTCTCTTTAAAAGGTTCTTGCTATTTCTGACGTTCCAACTTCAGCACATCATAACAACAGTCAAAGTAGCTCAGCAAACTCAAAGTTCCTCCAGGTGTTCGCTAATTGCTGCTATCGCTAGTCTGGTGGAGCTGAATGGGGAAGACGTAGGGGAGGGATGCTTTGTGAGATGATAGTTTGAAAATTTGCAGCTCCAAAAATTGGTGGAAGTAGGCTGCATTGACTTTGCAAAGAAGTTATTGGTTCAAATTGTTCCTCAGATGACTTAGAAGCTAAGAAAAACCCACTCAGTTGTACCGCAGTCTCTGGTAGACAGGAGTCTATCAGCAACGTCTCAGTTTTCAAGCCAGAGGATATATTAAGACTGGGACGCACCCACACAGGTTCTTCCATCTGGGGCCAGCTGCAAACCCGGTGACGGACACTGACATCGGACCTCTCCTTTCAGCACCTCGCAGCCATACTGGCAGTTGGCCATGGCGCAACTCCGAGCGTCTGATGAAAAAAGAAGCAAACCACATATTAACTCAAGCATGTGCCACAAGGGGGTTCAAAGAGGAACAGTTTATTCCACTCCCTCATATCCACACATACACACACACATCTCTTTTATCCTCTGGCCAATTTGTTAGAGCAGTGCCACTCGTCTGCCTTTTCTGATATTTGCCAGCTTGACCCCGGGTGCAGCTAAGAGAACAACACAAGCACTGCCATTATTAGATTCCTCTGGTGAGCAGTTGCCGTGTGCTCACACCTTGGCTCAAAGCTCCCTCCTTCAGGCCCTTTGATCATTTCTTTCACTGAGAGTCTGATTATCCATCTTCACCATATTGTTGTGGCAGGGTACGGCCTATTTCCTGTTGATTCACACAGGGAAGATCAAGACCCTCCAAAATAATAATATAATAGAGCAGAAATGGCTTGGGCTCCCCTGATAAATTCATGTCCTAAAAAGGAAATTAAAAGCAGGGCTCATGCTGCTGCAGCAACTTTGGCTGTTTTCAGGCTCCCCGGAGTACAGTCTGATGACACAGGCAGTCTTGGCTGATTAAATGCCACGGCGATCCATTGATCAAAGCCACAGCAGGGAGAGAAAAGACGAAAAGCAAGGTGGTTAACACCATCACAAAAACAACACCTAGACTAATTTCACATAGCCTCAAGTGGAGAACAATTCAGACTTTATAAGGTGGAAGAATTAATTTTCTTTTTTTTATCTTATCTTAAAAAGAGGAGCTAATTAAAAAGAAGTAGCAGCAGTCATATAATCCTGAACTGAAATTGTGTGGAGAAATAGTAATCAGGGGGGGAAATGAACTTGCGGGAGATGGGAGGCGTGCACAGGCAGCGGCTCGTATTATGAAGGAAAACCTCATGGCGTCCAATAAAACCTGTATATGCACCAGAGGGTTGGAAGATTTTCTTTTATATTTTTCATTTTACCACTGTAAGGGCTCTTCATAGGAGGCTTTCTGAGAGAGGAGCAGCTATAATGAAGCAGATCAACATGGGGCTTTAATCAAAACAGTCTATCAAAGGATTGCAGGGCTGCTGTCAGGGCCCTTACACAAGCAGAAAAATACATTTTTATCACCAAGGGCAAGAACTTTCCAAGACCAATGGTGCAACCATTTATAGTGCCAGAAAAAAGTTTACATACATTCACAATGATTGTTAACAGCATGTTAACATTGGGCTTTTAAATATGCATTTGTATCCTTTATTTCCACAGTGAAATAATTACAAAATACAAAATTTAAGATATTTTTCCAAACATGATTTTGGTGCACAAATTTCAGTTTTTTGCGGTCCAACAGGTCAATTATGATAAAACATGATTTTAGAAGAATAAAGCAGGGAACATTAATTTTCTGCAATCACCCTAATCTAAACTGAAGATTTAAGGAAACAACCAACTTAACTGAGTCAAACCATTTTTGACAAAAATTGTGCTCAAATAGAAATAATCCAGGATCTTACTGACAGCCACAAAAAAGTGTGTACCACTATTAATTAAAGGAAAAAGTACAATAACTGTGCATGCATTATTGTATCATGGAACACACCGTGGTTGTACATAAAGGTTAGGAAAGAGGGGAGTTTCTGCAAAGAGAGAAAATAAATACCCACACTAATACAGACAAAGTGTAGAATAAAATTTGTGTGCATGTGAGAGAGACTCACTTCCACAGGTCCCATCAGGCATCAGCATGTAGCCATTTAGGCAGTAGCACTTGTAGCTCCCGTATGTGTTCATGCACCTGTGCTTGCAGGGCCTCGGCTTCAGCCCACACTCATTCAGGTCTGCAGACAGACAGACAGACAGAGAGAGACAGAGAGAGAGAGACAGACACAGACAGAATGTAAATGGACAAGAGGAGACAAATCCCCCTCCCCTAAACAAGGTTGAAATTAGGCAAGGGGGCAAAGGTGATGGGGTCAACTATGTCAAACCACCCCCTGCATTCGTATGTGTGTCAGACATTGTCTTTTTGTCTGTCTGTATATGCGCTAATGTGTGTGCTTTAGAAGTGGGGGTTATCTTAAAGGCAGTAAAGGTGTTACCATGCTCCAACAGGCCCTGAACTTCTCTCTTTGATGATTTACCAGAAAGCCAATGTCGACTGTCAGCAATCCCACCACCTGCATTACACTCTCTGAGTCACCAGGACTCCGGGAGACAGAAGCCTCACCAACCACCACTCTTTGACAGATATGTACAGATCCACTGTCTTTTGCACATCTACAGAAGACAGTGGACCAGCAGCCTACAGAAATCAGACAAGCGAAGGATGCTGACAGTTTTTCTCACGGGAGAAAGACGTACTCTCTAAGAGCAACACCTGTCAAATGCTCAACCATATCCTGGCTGTTATATTTTTCTCGGAGTAGACATTTTCACTTGTCAACCACAGATATAATTAAGAACATTGTAAGTGTCTGCTTTTGATAATAGCTTTTTAGAAGTAGGGTGTTGTTATGTAAGCTGCTTTGCTTGGATTATTTAAAAGTATTAGTTAGACTTTTCTTCCTCCTGACAAGTCATAGTGTTCTCATTATAAACGATCTTTATAGTTTCTCATATTTTCCTCACCTATAGATCCCACTGAAATCTAATATTTAAAAAAACAGGAGGTTTTGCTCTCAGCTGTACTGACGCGTTCCTCAAAGATGGATTAGTTGGAAATTCTTGAACTTCAGCTCACATCAACGGCAAGAATGCTGCAATTTGCACACAGTCGTGTATTCCAACGGGGTCAAAGTCCAAAGGAGTCATCAAAACTGGGTTTGTGAGAAAGAGGAAGGCTAACATGAAATTCTGACCTGTCTGGTAATCAAAAACCAGACAATACAGAATGCCAGAAACTCATTGATGGCCACAACATTTAAAAAACAAATTGCTGAGCTACAATTTGATAAGAAATTTTGTGACTATTGTGTCCACATATTAGAGCCCATGGATAGTTTTGACTCTGTAAGGCTTTAACTGATTGAAATAATAAATTGGAAACTGTTGTTTAAAAATATTTTATTGATTTAAACAAATTTTTTAAACATCCCAAACTAATGACTTCCATTCCTGTTTTTTATGTATGCAGGTCAGTTAGGTCTCTGACTAAACTAGTTCATTTTTATTTATCAACATTTGATGGCGCATAGCTTAATGCAATAATATTATAAATGTATCAAAAAATAGCATTTGTTCTAACCATCAGCATTTTTATTTTATTCATGTTCAAAAAATAGGTGAGTGAAAATTAAAAAAAAAAAGCAAAAACCAAAGAATCTCTGGCATCTGACTCACGCCAATGATTTTCTGTCAGATATTTCTTAAATAAATCTTTCCTTGGACCTATAAATACTGTAAAGTATAGACCATGTGTTTAATTTGTTCTACCTTAGTAGCTGCTTTTTAATGATGAGTTTCAGAATAAAGAACTGTTTCTCAATACTCGACAGTCAATATTGGCTGTACTGTACAGCATTATTATTATTATTTACATCAGAACTCGGTCAGATATTCAGTGGCATAGTTTAGGTCTTTAGGACTTAGTGGGAGGCACCCAATTATCCCTCTAGTTGTGAATTAAATGTGTTGTGGTGTGCATTTGGACAGTCTGAAAGCAATCAATATTTAATAAAAGCATGTCTTGAGTCTTTCCTTGCTATTAAAAAAGCAGATCAAGTAAGGAGTACCCTGCAGGTATAAAAGTATATGATACAGGAAGAGAGAGTTTTCATTTCATTTTTTTTCCCTGAAGCACTTTTTAAAATTAAGTTTTCCTATGGAGGATATGGTGTCACTCTTGTTGGAGGTTATCACAGAATTAAAGGAGGGACTGGATGGTGGAACTTGTTCGCCAAATTGTCATTAGGTTTCAGGGTGTGTGCATGGTTGTGTGTATTGGTGTGTCTTTCTGGAACACCGTGATGGACTGGTGACCTCTCCGGGATGCATGCATGTGCGTCTCACCTACTGACCAGAATGAACAGAGAAATCAGTCAATGACCAGAATTGCTTGATGTTCAGAATTAGCAGGAAAGACCAGCGATATGAGTCAAAAACTCAGAAAAACAGTCTCTACCACTCAGTGAACCTATCATACCAAAGTTTTACCAGGTCATGCTAACAATGATAGTCTTTGATGTGGAGGTTGTTACTGAAAATACAAATAAAAGTTACAAACTTGTGTATAACAAGTATTCTTGTGTATTCTTTGTTTTATTGATTAGTTTGTTCCTTGTGTCTGTCTGTAAAGTTCCAGCTTCTTTTTCACTTAAGTTAATCTTTATATAAATCATTGTTTCAGTTCGGGTCCTGGTTTCATATTTTGTTTGACCCCGGTTCAGTTTCAGTTTTTTATTGTTCAGCCCACCTTAGCAGCACTTCTTGTTAAAATAAGGTCAGTTTAATCATGTGGTTGCCTTTAAGCCTTCTTCTGCCTTGGTTTTCCAACAAATCATGTTCTAGGAAACATAAACAACTTCATCCGCTTTGTGAATTTTACCATTTGTTTCTCAGCTACAGCAGAACCTTTACAAATAGACTTCCTTTAACGTCAGAAGTTGGCCCTCCCTGCCCTTGCAACACTATATATGGCCCCATCTTTAGCACTGTGAACACATGGCAGGGTAAGCTGCATACCTTTGCCATTTAAAAGACACTGCGAGTTTAATCTGGATAAATGATGAAGCAGATGCACAGTTTCTATGATCTACCCACACACCCCTCCTCTTCTATTAATAGAAGTTTCTGATCTACTGACACCGCGCAGGCTGACTGATCTGTGGCTGTAACAAGGCTTTGGAACGCTTGCCTCTTTAAACCCACAAAGTGCCAGCAGGCTTAAAGCAGCGTTTCATCACTGGGAATACTTCATATCCAGCTTAGGGGTCAGTTTGTTAACACTTGTTAGAACAGGGCTACTATTTAAAAATGTAAAAGCTTTACTTACCATCACGTTATAAGTGAGGATATCAAGGATCAGAAATAAAACTGAGGATATACAGAATAAAGAATTTATACTCTTCATGATAAACAAGTGAAACGGCTTCGGATACGAGTTTCATTACAACAGTGGACAGCGAATCCACTGTTGTAACTTCCAAACATAAACTATATATAGTTTATGTTTGGAAGTGCAAACATAAACTATATATATGGAGAGAAACATGGCTTTGTAATTCAAATTCCATTTAGATTTTCAAAACAAAATTCAATGCTTTTCTCTCAGTCATTGATTTTCTTTGTGCTCTGGCCACAAATTTTTATGTTTTTGTTCTTTTTTTGTAGATAAATCAGCACAAACTGGTGCATATTTGCAAAGTAGAAGGAAAAGGATAAATAAGTTTTAAGATCTTTAACAAATTAAAAAAAATAAATGTTTGCCATATTTTTGTATTTAGTCACAGTCAAACGTTCATTTTTATTATAACTAAATTATAATGTAATGTAATTGAAATACATTTAAAAAATGTTCTTTGAAAAGTAGCTCAAACTCAGACAATTTGATATCAGTATGAATTTCCATATCATTCCACAAATTTACAATTTGATTTGAGGAATAGCTCTGTTCTGATCTAAACCGTTCAATAGCAAATATAAATTTATGTTTAAGGTCAATCCAGAACTCAGTGCAGAGCTCATGATGAACTTATACCTTCCCTTTTAGGGGACTGAACATAAATGCATGCTTTTAAGATTTTTGTTTATAAAGAATGTTGAAAAGCATTTATAATTTAACTTCCATTTTACATTTTTCCTACTTTTTGTTGGTCTGTCACATGAATTCCCAATTACATCCAATTAAGTGTGTTTGTATTGTTTGAAAGGGGTATTTGCCATGGGATTTTCCTCTGCAATTAATTATCTTTGCCCCTTAATATTCACAGCAGTTATGACGGACACTCATTAATGCATTTACAGAGACCCCATAGCAACAGGACATCGCCTGCATGGCAAAGAAACAGGTCTCCGCTCTCCTGGTGGACTGAAAAACATCTTAGAAATGTAAATGAGGCATTACTGAAACAGTTGCATTCTCAGATAGTGGAAGATCAGTGAGCGTGAGCACAAGCCAAACAAGACACAGCCAGAATGACCTCTACTGAGACAGATAATATTAACTAAAAATATATACATATATATAGACCATAGGGAGAGAAGGCAGACAAAATAGTGCAGACTCAGATTGATGGAAAAATTGAGCGATAACAGGCAGCTATGAACAACAGCTTAACTTCTGAAATTGGCCCCAGGTGGAAAGCAACTTATACTATCACGAGTTGGAAAGTCCCTTTGGGATGTTCACTGAATGGTAAAAGAACTGCTGAGACACATCTGAAGCGATGCAGGGTGGATTGATTTATTGGGTCAAGCCCCACAGAGGTGTGCCATGCTGCATTCCCGACACGCCTCTACCTCTGACGGGGGGATTAGCAGGAAGCTCTTTCCTGGGGATTCGCTTGTCTTTAAAGCAGGTAACACCAGGTAAAACAGGCCATGTTTGAGCTGCTCTGGTGGGGAGAAAAAGGTTGGGACCATACAGATTATTTCTACAAAGTGAGAAACAAGGTTTACTCTGAGGACAGGAAAAAAAAAAAAAAAAAAATAGAATAGCGACTGCTTTTGTGTGCCGAAAATAATTTTTTTTTAGTGATAAGAAGAAGAAAATATATTGTGGTAAGAAACTGTGACATGCTGTGTGATCATGCTGGCATTTCAGCTCAGTATCAGCTCTTGGGTGGTGCTTCATCTGTCATGGACGACAGTAAGTAGCAACAAAAAAGCAGAAAGTCACATTCACGCCCCCTCAGGTGGCTGCTCCATGCAAGCTGCTGGGAGACAGCAGTGAAACTGCCGAGAGGAGGCTTAATCGAAGAATCTCACCCTCCGTCACTACTCCCACTGGCTGATGGTCCACGGGAAGAAAGACAGGGAGGTGACCATCCCACAACAGGGGTATTAAATGGTCCGGCGTTTCTTCTTTGTGTATAAGAAAAGAGGTTAGAGTGGGGAGAAGGGGAATGTGATGGATAAGGGTGTTGTCATTTGTTTGACATAAAGAGGTGAAGGAGAAAAGAGAGAGACAGTAATAAAGACAGAATAGAAAACTTCAACCAGTGGATTAAAATGCTTCTAATAACATCAAATTCCTGGACAGTGAAGACAAACAATACTCAAAAAAGACAATTGAACATGTGGGAACCAGACATGAGAGAAACAGCAAGCTTGCTTTTGTCTCTCTTCTCTGTGCTTCTTAGTCTCTCATCTTCCTCCCTTTTTTGTGGTAAGTGTGAAATAGGATCTGAGTGGATAACTGTATCTCACGGATTCAGAAGATCTATTGTCAGTGTGCGACTGGACTTTTGAAAGTAGACTAGAGTTTCCATGTAAAGAGGGAAATCAGTGGTGGATTACAAACACTCGAGGCTCAGGAATGACAGCCCCTCCCTTCTTGTGGGGCCGTCGCACCATCCGTCAGTCAAGGATTGCTTCCTCTGGCGGAAAACTAACAGCAGCTTTTGTTGGGTGACAGGGAGATGATACAAGCCCTTTTGACTAGTCTGCACACTCATTCAAGTGGTTCCCAACTGAAAGATAAGATAACCTCTTGGAAGAACTTTGCAACCTTTAAGCAACACTTGTCACCGGTTTGAGTTTTTGTCACAAGTTGTCACTTTGCAACTGCAAAATGTGATGTTTTTGTGTTACTGTCTGTTATTTTTTTTTTTTTGGATTTTGTATGTAAAGATAACAAAAGTAGTACATTTATCATTAAAGGAAAGCTCAAGTTTTCAAGAATAAAAAAGAACATAAAAGTATAGTTAAAATACTCTGTTCTTGATGAACTGAGGCGAGAGTTCAGCCCTCTTCAGTTCCCTGAGGCTGAACCATCATTATGGGGCTTTTCTGATCAGAAAACGAGGTGTTCAGGTACCAGGTCAGGTTTGAGGTAATCTAGATGCCCAGGAATTTGATGTTGTCCACATTCTACCTCCTTCCCTTGAATGAGAATAGATGGGTGTTAACCATATCCCTCCTTGGTGTTGAGCATCAGCTTGTTCAAAGAACGCTACTGGGACAGGTACTGGTTCCCTATGTAGAGGGTCTCATCTTTGCTTGTTATAAAACCACTAAGGTGGAGTCATCTGCAAACTTCAGGAACGTATTGAGGAATAGATAGCATCATGGGAAAAGAGCTGGACTGAGCACACAGCCCTGCGACATGCCTGTCTTCGGCAATTGTCAGGTTGATAGAGAGAAGCTTTTAACATCAATGTGACCCTGATCCCATCAACTTGCCTGGGAAGATGGTACTGAATGCCAAACTAAAGTCCACGAATAGCATCGTAAGCTAGGATGCTCAGGATGCTGCAGGTGTAACAGGGCTGTGTGCAGAGCAATTGCAGAGCCTGCTGAGGGAAAACTTTCTCACTGCAAGATACAGTGGCCACCATGTTTCACTGTGGGGGTGATGTGTTGAGGGATGTGCTGACGTGCTAGAGTTCTGTGAAACACAGTTGTCATATCCACACCAAAAACATTCATTTTGGTCACATCTGATTAAAAAACTTCCTTCCACATTTTACTTTGTCTGTATAATGCAAAGATAAAAAGTAAAAAATAAAACATTCCGGTACCCTAATTTTAAAACTGAAGCTCATAGCTCATTAGGTGAATGATGGCTATAGTGAGCTTTTTCAATTTGCATTTAACTGTAGGTATAGAAATATACATATTGTTAGGATACACATGTTATAGGATACAAATCTTATGTTGCATGAAACAGGAAAACAAAGCAGCTTCTTTGGCACAATCTCCACTGAACGGATTCTGCATGATTATGTGGAAAGATCAGAGCAAATATGTCCAGACAAAGAAATCTCCCTGAGGTTAACTGCAAGATGCTGATGTGATCAATGAACAATCCCTTAGCAGACAGCTCACCCTCTGCTCTTTGTCAATGTGACACCATCCTGCCATTCTCCATGACTTTTTATGGATTGTACTCCTGATAATGTGTTTTCTGAAAGAATATATCTCCCCCTTCACAGCTACTTGAACTCCTGGAAAAGAACGAGGAAAAAAAACTAAAAATAGTGACTTCATCTTTAATTGCAGTAGTATAATCTAATATTTAACAATATATATAAAAAAAAAACTTTAATTTTAGTACATTTATTAAATGGTAAAAACATAATTCCACATTAGAATTTTTTTTTTTTACAAAGTCACTACTGGCATAATTATAGGAATTCGTAACAATTTTTGGGACAAATGTAATCCATTGCTTCTTGTTTTTCTGGATGTGGCACAGAAGAAATAAACAATCTGAATTCTCCCTGAACACCCAGCCTCTGAGTGGAAGCATCATGCTGTGGTAATTATTTTCTTCAGGAGTGATGAGGAAACTCAAAGTGGCACAAGGGAAGATGAAAAAGTTCAATTCAAGGCAATCCAAGAAAAGAAAAATGGATATAGAGCACAGGTGTCAAACTCCAGTCCTGGAGGGCCACTGCCCTGCAACTTTTAGATGTGCCTCTACTGCACCACACCTGAATACAATAATTAGGTCGTTAGCAAGGCTCTGGAAAACTGATCTACACAAGCAGGAGGTAATTAAGCCATTTCGTTCCAGTGTTTTGCACCTGTGGCACATCTAAAAACTGCAGGACAGTGGTATCAAACTCCAAACTCCAGTCCTATGTTTTTCAGCGAAGAATGTGCAACAGCAGCTGGAAATATTTGATATTTGGTGGAAACATATCCACAAAGACTTGCAGCTGTCACTGCAGCAAAAGATGGATACATGAACTATTGATTGAGCTAAATTCAAAACCCAAGCCATATGTTTTTGTTTTTTATTTGTAAACAATCTTGAAGCCAATATGCTATGTTCCTTCAATTTCACATAATAAAGTACCATGTGTTGGCCTATTGTATTGAAGTCTGAAGTTATGTGACAACACATGAACAGGTCTAAGTGGAATAAATACTTTTGTATTCTACATTTGTTTGGCTATGTAAGGCATTCACGCTCATTTATTTTCATGTGAACTTATTGACTGCATTTAATTGTCTAAAGAAATGTAAGCAGTTTCATTTACCTCCAATTAATGAGCTACTCTGTTCACAGAAAGTTTTATGTTTCAGACATCTAAAAATAGTTTCTGTGTATTGTGATTCTACACACAGTTCTGACAACTGGCTGTTAGCACTGCAGGAAGATGGATGAAGACAAATATTAGACTTCCTCGAATGAAAACCTTCATCAAAGTGCTCAGAATCTCATGTTGGGTGAATGTTTTAATATCCAGTGAGACAATCTGCAGAATCTTTAAATATAATTAATGGAAAATGTACCTAAATGTTAGTAAAAACATACTTTCTTTGCTAGTCAGGCAATTAGCATAACAGAGGGATTGCTTATACAGGTGCAAAAAAAAAAAAAAAAAAAACACTTCTGGCCCTCAAGACACAAACAGTGAAACAAAAGACTTTGAAAGTCTTGAGCAACACAGTCGGACTCTCCACCTCCTGTCCTAAAAAAACAAGAAGCTGATCATGCTTTGACCTCTTGCCCGGTTTGTGTCTTCTTTAATGTTTCTGCAGAGAACAATGTGAAAAACTTCAAAAGGTAACTGATGAGATCATGACCGTGGAGACTTGAGACTGCTACTTTGACCAAATCTGAATAATTATGTAACTATGTTAGTGATCTATTTTTCATGTATTTGCAAAAGGCAAAGTTTCACCGTGGCACTTTGCCTGTAGAATAGGGTAAAATAACTGAAAGCACTTCATACAAATCTGTACAAAAGCACCTATGCATATATATTCTTTTGCATGGATTCCTGTATCAATGCAGTGCGGTGTGTGAAATTTGAGGCTCAATTGCTGAACAAACTCTCGAGTGTAGTTTTCTCTCTCTCAGCTCCCTCATTCTGGAAATATGGACAGAGCAGTCTGTGAAAAAGCAGCTACTATTTGCTTCACCCGTCTGGAGGAGGATGTTAATGATGGTCTCCTAAACTTTTGAACAGCAGCAAAAGCACTACTACAATATTTTTTTCAGCTTCTGCTGTTCTTGTATAATACTGCAATTTTGTGCGACATAAAATTTCTTGTTTTTCATTTGCAGAAATCATGAAAAAAAAATAGCACTTTGCATGTGGTGAAGCTACTGTGTGATTTATATGAGTTCTATTTACATGACTTTTTGAACTAAATTACTTTAGTAAAATAACTTTTCTGCAACATTCTATTTTATTGAGATGAAGCCTTAAAGCTTGACGTGACTGTGATGACCTTGCGTGGCTACAAGAGGCAAATAAATAGATTTCATGCATGCAATGCTCTAAACACTTGCAGCTGTAACCAGCGCATGGTCTGTTAGAAAAACAGTAACACAGAGGGATCTGTTCCTAAACCAATTCCAAGTCTTTAGTGAAGTAAACCGCTGAATAATCTGGATATTAGGTAATATTCTAAAAATAACACAGCAAATTATTTGAACGTGTAAGCCACAGCTCTAATCTAACATTCGTGAAGAAGCATTAATTACAGCTCGTCTGGCTGACGGATGAGATGTAAGAGAAGAATGGTGTCTGAAGGCATCCCTCCCCAGAAAAGTCGTTCAATTGTGTCAAAACAGCAGGTCAACACCAGCTAATTAAATCCACCTGGATTCAATAATGATCTTATTAAAAATGCTGAGATCGGCGGTGGGGGCGTGCTGCCAAACTGTTGCACAGATTATCCCATAATGAGTTTATTTGTGCAGCAGGAGCACAGTCGTATATCCTCAACAAAGTGTTCGACAGGAGCAATTCTCCTCCTCCCTCTCTATGCTGGAGAGATGAAGTGCCTTCTTAAAAGACTGATAGGGTTTTACTGCCCTTGTGCAATGGGTATTAATCCTGACAGCAGAGTGGTTGATAGTTTAAGGATGAACATAATGACATTTGTGTAAATATAATCCATTCAGAGGATTTAAAAATCCCATTTAGTCCTTTAAAAGAGCAAGTCAAATCTCTCAGAACCTGACTCTGAAAGATATTAATATTAATAACATAGGGCTTGTTTTTAGTCTCAACAGCAATAAATCCTCATGTGGTTTGATCCTGCCTGATGTAAAGCAATGCTCCAGAGGTGTCTGGCATGCTTGTTAATCAGAAAGCCTGCAGGGTGACGCATCTGTCCACACTTCTTACTTAAACCTGTAAGAATGTGTGAATGTACAACATCTTTAAGTAGCAAGTTTATGTATACAAATTACACTTTATTACAAATAATTGCCTTGTTATTTCTCTACTGGAAACTTCAGTCTCTTACAGCACCAGGTATTTAAATAAACCCACATGGAATGACCTTTTTAGCTGAACAGCTACAAAATTGGCGTAAAATGTGGAGGAGGACAAAAGGGCTTTGTAATAATTAGCTTTTAAAGAGATAATAAAACTTGCAATAATGCACTGGCTTAATATTTTTTAAAAAAATCTATTTATTCAGATGTTCTTTTTCAAATAAACTGGCCTGGAAGGAAAATTAAGAGAGCAAAAGGCGCAATGCAACTTCCTATGTGGAGAAGTAGAAGTATTCATTTTATGAAATCAGACAAGGGATGGCTACAGCTGCAAGTTTTGTTACTCATTTATCAAACTACAAATGACCTTATGGCATTTTATTAAGGGTGTCAATGTTGCAAATTGCCTTTGTGATCAAAAAATATTCAGATGTCAGAAACTAAAATGATTTATGCAGAGTTTTTGTTTTAACAGTGACAACATTTGTTGAATGTTTTTCTGCCTGAATAAAACTGTCCTAAGTGCATCACTATGACTCATCTCCTTATTATTTTATGTGCTGGACCAATGCAAAGTACTGCATAATTGTGAAAAGAATTGAAAAGGTTATGTGGATAAATTGTTTTCACTAAAAGAATCCGTGGACAAAAAACCCCCATAACCCTGAGAACTTTCCCTACGAAAACAATTGCCTGTAGTAACTCTGGAGGAGATGCATAGATCCAGTGGTTAGCAGAATTATTCTATTGACAGAAAACCATTAGTCTTGCCTTACACAAGTATGTAAATGCTTAATGAAACAAGCAAATATTGAAATATATCCAACATATATATCAGAAATTCAGCCAACATTTCCATCCACTTCAACCTTTGGTCACATAAAATCCCAATTAAATATATTGAGGTTTGTGTTAGAAATGTGACTAAATGTGAAAAGGTTCAAGGGCTATTAAGTTTGTCTTGGAAACAGTCTGAAATTAGGTAGGTTTACAGAATTCTGGGAATCTCTGAGTTAAAGTAAAAATCTAGATTCTCTAATGTAATGTACACAACAGCATATATATGAATATATATACATATATACATGACTAAAACTAGTCATGTAACAAAACATAGAAGACAATTTCCCATTTGAACTATAATCATTTTTTTTATATAAAAGAGTAGTGCAATTTATTTTATTGCTACTGCTCTCCCATATGCTGTGTGATGTTGCCTCTATTCCAAATACGTGTAATTTATGATTGATTGTGGCAGAAAAGCTCGTAAAAAAAAAAAAACAGAAACCAGAGGTGGGAAATCCCCAGAAACCTCCAATCAGTACATCGCTATTTGGAATTTTGGTTTCCATTGTTTGATTTAAAATCATAGTCAAAATAAACCCTTGACAGTCAACATTTACCATACGGATGGATAATATGTGTTTTACATTGTTTGTCTCACAAAAAAACTCCCCCCTGATTTTATTTGGTCAGATAAGTAGATCTGTGCAACTCTTTTTCCTCCTGGTTACTTAATGCAACAAAAAATAGTATTTTTACAGTACTTCTAATTATTGTCCACATGGCTCATCCATAGTGGAGTCTGAATCAATGTCTGAAGAGGCTGCATTTTAATGAGAACTTTTAATCTCTTATGTCTTAGTAATAATTTCAGTTTCAATTGAATTACATGAAATTAAACAGAAAACACTTCCATCAGACTGAAAGGTCAAATCCGACGCTTCAATAAGAGTCAGTTTCAACAACTAAATCTGACTATGTCTGCAGCCGAACGGGAAATTACAGAACATCTTCAGATTCTACTGCTTCATCCTTGAATGTACTTGGAATCAGATTTGTAAAATAACATTCTCTAAATGGTTGGAAACAATGTCTATTGTAGCTGAATATGGGATGCAGATGCTTTTTCCCTCTTCCCTTTTGTTGCAGATCAAGACAAAGTAGGGCCATCTTGGCCCGCAGAGACGAGCCGCCAATAGCCTTGAAATGCAGGATGAGTCATTTGGAACATTCCGGAAAGGATTTTCAACGAGCCCTCCTCCTCCTTCCTTGTTTTTAATTACACACTATCCTATTCCTGTCTCAGGGCGTGAATTCCACAGGTGATTTAAAGCAACTCGGACGTCAACGAACAGCCAACTGAGGAGCTTCAATGCTTTAAAACATGTCCAAACTGCCAATACCCAAAACCTACATGCACATACTCCAGGAGAGACACTTTAATTAGCATCTGTTGTACTTTCTTAAGCCAACTTATCACACATCAGTAATTGAGATATTATCTTCACATGGTAAAATGCGTTCAACACAGCCCGCTCTCGTTTCCATTTGAGCTGAATCAGCGCTCTTTCTGCTCCTCCTCCCCTGTGATTAAAGCTCCTCACTCCTGTCAGCTAAAGGAAAAGCGGCTTGGGCTCCTGCTCCAGCCACAAAACACACTGATTACGCTGCTGTTTCTCTGGAGCTGGAATTGTCCTTCACTTGTGCTCCGAGTGAAAAATGTACATGACAATATATTTGTACAGAGCCTCGCAGCAATATTTAGTCCCAGAGAAACGTTCCCATTTTTGTCTCGCTACAAACACAAACTTCAATTTTGTATTTTATAAAGTTTTTCTGCGGAAGCACAACACAAAGCAATGAATAATGCAAAGAAGAATGGAAATTATTTATGGTTTTCAGTTTATTTTTTAGAACTGAGACTACTGAAAATGTAACACTTACTTTTTGGGGGGAATACCTTGGCAAAATTTGCATGTCTAAAGAGAATTTGTTTTTATCTAAACTCAGTCAGATTAGACAGAGATCTTCTGTGGAGAATAAATTTTCATGTCCTGCTGCAGATACTGAATTGGTTTTAGGCAACCACTTTAACTGGAAACTTCCAACACATGAATATGCTTTGATCTAAACCGTTCCATTCATGCTGGATGTTTAGAATTGTTGTCCTGGAGAAAGGGGAACCTCCACAGCGGGATCAATTCATTTGTAGCTGCTAACAGCTTGTCTCCAGGACAACCACATATTTCGTTTCATCTATCATCCCATCAACTTCGCCCAGCTTCCCTGTCCCTACTAATAAACATTATGACCACAACTTTTCTCCATGTAGTTGATCTGTACATAGGGATATACTGCGTTAGTCTTCCGGCACACATTTTTTAGCTACATTTTGGTTGTTAGTAAAAATGTTACATTTTGCTTTTCTCTAACCATACTATCCTCTTCCACTTACTCACTGTTTCCCCTGCATGGGTTGCGAATGAATTGAAGAAGAGGCTTCTTCTATGGATTTTTTTCTTGTCATTCCATATTTGTCTGGTGCACTTATAACAATAATCCAGTCAAAGTATTCTCCTACCAAAGTTAGGGACTCTCAACAGCTGTTTGGAGCAGCTGTTGAGAGTCCCTAAGTTGCTACTAAATTAGTAAAGGTTTTCGTGTGATGAATAATGCAGACCTAGCAACTTTTGTGCAACGTGGTTGTGAAGGATCGTGCTTGGACCACTTTTTAAGAGTGTAAAAAAGGTAACATACCTCATTTGTTATTTTCAGGAATCTCATCAAACAAACAAATTTCAGGGATGAAATGAATACAACATGTAATTTTTGTTTTAGAGAAAACGAGCTGAATTCGACCTATCATTTGCATGCAAATCAAATTAACCTTAAACTTAGCCTAGATTTCACTTTTGTCTTTTTCATTTCTGATTGGACCTCAGAGTGGTTTTCCTGATGTGTTTCTGAGTGATTTTCTGAAGTTTGGTGAAGTCATTCTCAGATATGTGCCAGAGAGCTTTTTGGCTGCTTCCTGGTACATGCACGGTCAGCATCAGGGATGACTGCAAGGTTAAGAAGTCAATGCAATCAACTGCTCATTGTTGCTACATTGTCACCCAACATGACTCAGTGACTCAATGTAAGGGGTTAGGTTTCGTTGGATAGAAAATATTTTTACCAATAAAAATAGCAAAAAACTTAATATAAGTTATATTAATATAAGTTAATATAAGTCAATTAGGTTAAGAAAACTTTTGTAAGGCAAGATTGTACCCCTTCAACCTGTGGTTGAAAGGGTACATTTCCCTGTTTCCATGTCCTGTTAACACAGCCCTGTTGTGTCAAATGATTTGTGTCAAAATCAGTTGACACAAGATTTTCCACAGCACCTCGAGAGAACTCACCTTGATTGCAGGTCTTGCCGGTGAAACCTGCATGGCATTTGCACTTGTTGGGTCCCACACACTCCCCATGCTTACAGCTAGGTTGACACACAGCTGTTCAGAAAGGATTCAGAGAAGAAAAGAAAGATCAGTGCAGCGTCCCAACAGAGAATTTGTACCAGATAATGTTGGGGAAAGGACACGATCCTTCTGCTTTAAAACATCCAGATTTTAAACGGTCTGTTTACGCCACGATCTTTCTACAATGATGCAGCGCCGTGGCTCACTGACATATAAAATGTACTTGTTTTGTTTCTTTTTCTGTGGTGGTAATTTACTAATAGAAATGGAGAAATCATTTTCAGCCAAACACGATACACCAGCCTTTGTTGCTATGAATGATCTTGTAAAAATAAATCATCTCTCCCTGCAGGTGATAAGCGAGAAGTTTGACCTTTTAACACCAAATGATATATTCACTTGCTCGTTTATAACCCAGCAATGATATTTACATTGGCAAAGAGCTAACAAGGAATCACCAAAGAAGATATTTGAATATGAGTCTGAAGCTGAAACAATGGAAGCACCCAAATAGAAGCTTTTAATTAGTTCCTCAGTAAAGAGCTGTCCTCCAGATTTTGCACTGTGCGCAAAGGTTGATAATTTGAGTCTGAACAAAGATGAAGCCTTCACTGATTCAGTGTTCGGTCTTAGTGAGCTGGAGGCCTGCCCTGCTTATCTGTCTGGACTCACTGCAATTGCTGCTGAGCATGTCTGATAGAGCCAAGTGGTACTAATTTTCATTAAAAAGCTCCATTAATTATGCCATAAAAGGCAGCCATCAGAGGATTTAATTGACACTGTTGTAAAAGAGTCCATGCATAGATATGTGAATTAAAGAGGAAGCGAGAAAGGGACTGTGGTGAAATCTGTCGGACTTCCTGTATTTCCTTGCAGCAATAGAATTTGCTGCTGATGCGTTTAAATATCACAAGCAGGTGTTACAATCAATCTGGTACATGCATAGTTTATGTTTTGCATGTTTTTATCTTGTGTTTATCAGAAGGACCTTCAGGTTTGCAACACTTAGAAATTTCCATTCAGCTGAAGTAGATGCTCAGAATTCAGACTGCAGCATTTAGAACAATCAATGGCTTTTGTTGATGTGTGTTTTTTACTTCAGGGTGAACAACCACACCAATTAAAACTAAATGTTTTGTTTTTTTTACGTCTCTGACATTTCTACAACAGAACATTTGGAAACTCAATTTCAGCAGACTGTGAAGTAAAAGCAGCAGTGGAGTCACATGAGCCTTTTTTCAACTTTAATTTTTAACCAGTTCTTAGGAAATACTGTACTCGCTAAATAAACTAAAAGCATTTTTAATTTAAGAGTTGCAAGTCTGTTTAACCCTGGAATAAATCATTTAAATTTGTAGATAACTAAATAACAAACTTGTCATTTAAATAAAGGAATTAACAAGAATTTAGCCTGCAAGTAGCAGCAGCTTTGTGGGCAGCATTTTTCCATTTAGTAACAATTTCTTTTTTTTTTTTGCTTTACAGCCTGATGCCTGGTTCAAGTGGAAGAAAAAAAATCTACTGGCTTTTATGGGATATATGTTATCATAATGTGAAAATGTATCTCTTTTTCATGCTTATTTTAAGAAAAAGTAAGGTACAGAAACATCTGTTACCGATAGAACTGTTGATGAAGGAAATATTGACATTAATATCAGATTCGTTAGTCATTTTTCAGACTATTGATACTGTTGTGATAAGTAAAACTGGGCAGTTATTAACTATAGTTTCTTCATCTTGTTGCTTTTGTGCATGCATTTGAGAAAGAGTAGAGAGCGCGTTGGAAAGGTGGTATTTGTTTAAACACGTGACTTTGATAGAGGCGTAGAGAATTGCAGAGTGTCATTAAAGCAAAACATTATTGAAAGATTATAGAAATATATGAATAATGTTGGTAAAGACTGTTTGTTGGCCTTAGCAGCTCTCTTAAAACTCTATATAAATATCGACCCAAATTTTCATACTGGTGCATCCCCAGACGAGAAACCTTTCGATAAAGCATTCCCAGTGTTAACCCAAGGCCGGTGCAAGAGATGAGTTCTGTGAGAAAAAGAACATTTTACAGGCCAGTTTGTTTGGTAGGAAATGTTCTGTGCCAGACAGGTTGTTTTCATACCTGAAAATGCAAATTTCAAAACAGCCACAACACCCCTAAGTTGATGGATGAGAACACAACAGAGTTTATCTCAAAGCTACGGTAAATAACTCATGAAGTCAGCATGCAGATTGCTGATATTTTCATTGGTGTTTGTGAGCATAAAGTTTCCATGATAAGAGTGACAAAAACAATTAGCACATTTTTTCCATTTGGCGGGAGTCAGCCATAAACAAAACAGATGTAGAAATGAATGAAAAAAATATTGCAACTATAAGCTGCTCTGGAGCACAAGTCACATTGGCGCATGGACGCATGCAGTGTAAATCCAGGGTAGAGAGGCGGTTGCACTACAAAGGAAGATTTTTCATGGTACTTCACCCAAGTGGCTTAACGTGGGCATATCATTCCAAGACTAATTGGTTCAGACTCATTTTGTATTGAACTCAGCATATAAGGTGTCAATTGAAATCTTCCTCAATAAAAAGTTTATTAAATTACAGCTTAGTGAAGTATAAAAAGTAGCTAAATCATTTTAAACTCAGATCAGTTCTATCCGAAAAAAGCATTTTTTTGTAAAAAAAAATATACATAAACATATGCAAAAACATGAAACTTATGGATCCATTGCTCTGGTACATTCAGCAACTGGTTTAATGTGCTGAACGGTAAACATTATGTCAGTATATGACATGCAGGTTTTATTGCTGAATATTGCCTGTATGACTGGCCTCGCCTGTATCTATTCTGACATTTCACTTCAGCATTTCATCCACAAGTGTCTAAAATAGTATGGGCATCCAGGGCACTGAGAGTTCATCTCGTGACCAAGTGTATTATTAGCAAGAGGTTGAATTGAAATATAATAGTACACCATTCACTGTCATTTGCAGTATTTTAAATGTGCACACAGTTTAATATAAAGATGATAAAATGTTAATACAATTAAAATTGTCAACAGAACCTTCATTAGGCCTTTTGTATTCAGACTCTTTAAATTCAAAACATACAGTCACAACACAATGCCATTTTAAATATTTAGCAGCCTATTCATAAAATAAATTGGATGTGTAGCATCGACTTTAGCGCACACACAGACGCACACTTACTGACAAAGAAGCATTGTTCAATTGTTCAAACCAAATTCAAAGGCACAAGGGGATGAGGAGAGTCCTTAAACAGGAGTAGATAGCATCTTTAGACTCATTCAACTTTATTGAGCTATGTAATCAAATAGAATGAAGGCATTGTTAAGCCACTTTGAGAACTCAGTGGAACAAGCCTCGATGTCCACACACTGTGTTTCAAGAGTTTACAGTTACAAATTAAAAAGGGACCCATTTTTAGACGGAAATGAAAAGAGCTTTGCTGTAGGAAGCATTAGTCAGTCAGACCTTGGCTTTGTTCAGACTTGAAAACACCACTAATGTTTTTAGCTAGACTGCTACACTGCTTAAATATTGTGGCAGACAAGACACTTCCACAGAGATCTGTGTAATACATTTTGAACAACATAATAAAAGTAATTAATAATGTAGAAAAAAGTAGAGAATTTTACATAATGCCTTGCTTGATGTACAAAAGCATTTCCAACTTGCTCAAAGGAATGAGAAAATTTTTTTTTGATCTGTATTTTGGTTCTGAAGGTCAAACAAATAGTTTTAGAATAGAATTTAAATTCTGTTCTGAGAAAACGACTGAGGAAAACTGTAAGTAAACTAAAAAATATTTATATATTTTACTTCAACAGCTTGAAACTGTTCATACTTTTAATTTATAACCTCATCATACAAAATCTAGAACGATCAGCATTATTCTTTAATAATTGCTGCATGAATATATTAATTAAACATTTCATGGTTTATGCTTTTAGGGTCAGATTGATATCAGAACAAGCTGACCAGACGAGCAATTAAATATTAGTAGAGCCCCTAAAAACAGTCGTAATTTATACTGGCAGGTTTTAAGCAAAATGTGGCCTGCACACTTTAATTTATTTTCATAGATTTGACTCCAGAGATACGTTGGCTGCTGCCAAGAGGAGTGAGGTGTTACTTGGTGCTGCAAGGGGGGGAGTGGTAGGCTATAAATAAATGAGCAAGTGCATGATTCAGAGGATGTGCCCCCAGCATTGCATGTCTAGTTAGGTTATTGCAAAAAAAAATGTGTGAAGCTAACCTTGGGGCTGGCACCTTATCCCGACTACTCTGTGAGTTAAGGCGAAGAGAGCTGCAAAACAAGTAGCCATACACAGAAAAATGGGGGGGGGGATTACTTAGTGTCTGGGAGAACACAACAAACAAGCAACAACAAGGTTAAGAGAGTACATTTTGTTCAATTTATGCACAAGCAAACATGCCTTGGAAGAAACACACATGCACAGTTTGGAGTTCTGGAGTCACACACATTTCCTGTTGTCTGTCAAAAAGGAGTCATTTGAAACAATCAAAATGCCGATTGTGAATAACTTTCAGAATGCCTGAACATTTGAGTGACAAAATATAGACATGAAAGCTACATTTTTAGATGCTTAAGTGTAGTATTAGTCTGTGCACAAATTCATGCCTTTCAAGGTATCACCTGGGCCCAAACTAATGTTTTTCCAATGATAATAAATTTCTTTTCATGCCATACCTCTTTGTTTTTACAGTTTTGTTCTTATTTTTTGTTTCTAGAGTGACAGCATCCCACATGACATTTTGATTGGTTGTTGAAAGTCATAAACATATAAGAAGCTGCCGACTAAAGCGGTTCTTTCCTATCGCCCATGTCAAAGTTGCAGAGTTTAGATCTACAATAAGTATCCCACAGAAGTCAAAGTCCAATCTACAGCCGGGCTTCTGTGGTGCATTTTTAATAAGCCTACATTATGTAGAGCAGACAGAAAACTAAATGAGAATGCAAGATATACAGTAGTGCCACTCCCAAAACACTTATAATGAAGTCAGTGGGACCATAAGGACACCAGTGTCATCATGACAGCGAAAGGGTTTGTCGACCTATTATAGTCTAAATGCAGGAGGAGGCAGTGGGGAAAGAAAGTAAGATGCAGAAGTTAATTAGATTGTAACAAGCGCAGCACACTGCATGGGCATGCGGCCCTGCCCTGCTCCACTCCTATCCTATCATTCACACGTCCCAGAAGATTTGGAGTTGACTCACCCAGCGGCTACCCAAAGTGACAAAATAGAGCTGGGAAATGCTAAACAACGGCTAGAAATGGGGGTTACACTATGAAGGCATCAAAGTGCAAATTCAAAGGTCTGGAAGTATTTTCATGTTTAGGCCTCTAATTATGACAAATTAGTTAATTAGTCAGCTTGGATCGGGATTGGACACAATGTCTACGGACTCAGTAAATTGTTTCAAAAAATAGATATTTAAGGTTGTGTTAAAATCTCAATCTTCAAAAACCCAAATGTTAATGTTCATACACAAAATTCCTTTTAATCTTAACTTTAACATAGGGCAACAGGACTGTCGAGGTTAAAACCATGGAACATTACCGTCTGTTCATATTTTTGCTAAAAAAATCCATGATTTGGAATTAAATATCTGCGTTACTCATCTTTCTTCTTTTAGAGGCAAATTTCTGGATGTAACTCTCAGATTTAATACATCAAATCTGGCCATAGTTTTTGAAATAAAAGAATCCACATGTTATGTTCTGTTTAACTCATTGGTAAATCACACTCATTGCTTTCAAAACTTCTTTTTTGTGGGCTGAAATCTTGTTTTTGTTGTTGTAGGTAGGTATCCTGCCTCTTGTTTTGTTTCCATAGACATGGAGTGAAGTGATGTTAACCGTACATTACGTAATGCTTCTTAATCTAACAGAGAAATGACTAAAAAGTAAGCAAATGTTTCACTTAAGTGTAATGATAAACTTAAAAGTTTAACAATAATGAATACATATTTCAGCTGTGTCATAATGTTATGATGCAACATTAACATAAAGTTTTATTTCAGTATTGTCAGCTTTATTTCAGGAACACCGATGATTTTGCAGTGCATACTGAGCCTTTATTCACTGTACACATTTCCTTTAACTTTCACAATCAAGCTCTTCTTAGCAGACATTTACAACCCAGTAATACTGAAGCTAAAGAGCACAGAGAAAGAAACTACTGAGAAAAATAATGATAAAAATAATTAATCTGAGGTCTCACTTTTCTCCTTTCATTGCTCACTTGTTAGCTCACATTACCAATTCAAAGACTTGCTTTAATCCAGCCCACAGCATCCAGAGAAACAAAGCCTGCACTCAATCAAACTAAGTCCTGGTCTTCGGGGATTTGTAAAATCCACCAGGACCTCTGGGGAAATTATGTCTGATGTATTTAATTCAGAGATATTAAATCCAGTTCCTTCAGATATTAAAGGAAATTCATCCATATTTTACCTTTATAGTAGTGTAGAAAAAGTTAAGGAGTAGTTAACTTTGGACATATACTGGCAATACAAATTTACTTGCAAAGATACAAAGATACATTGTTATTTTCCAGTTCTATCATCACAGTTTGACAAACTTGCTGGGAGAAGCTAATTCTATGAAATGTGTTATTGATGCTATTAATGATATGTTTTCATTTTCAAAATCATAAAGTGTAGCTGTACTAAGAGCAGACATCTTAAGGCAGGAAGGACATCATTATGTTGTGCATCATCCCAGACGAAATGTTAAGGTATATCATGGTGACTTTGACTTACATCACTTTCTTTTAAAACCTTTCCTAACAGCCCCAAGACCCTTGGGGGAAATTACTCCAGTAATAATATTTCTGTCAACAATGTCTCTGAATGCAACATTGATGCTCACAGTTCATGGAGGCAAGTAAAGTAATTTATATAATAGTCCTGAGCGGGCAGGCAGTCACATTTGCTAAACTCTTCAACGTTTTACAGACAAACTCAGAGCTCTAATTTCTTTTTTTTCCCCATGCAGATCATTTCTATAACATATTTAGAAATAAAAATAGTGCAAGCCATGTAAGGAAGTGACAAGGCATATACTTATGTAGGAGGAATGATGATATTGAGGGCTTTCAATGCATTTTACCCATGGTCCATTTTTAATGGATTTATGTATCTACTAGTTGAAAATGTTGCCTTAAATCACTCACATTCTCCATGTGTGGCAGCATAAGGTTCATTTCTTTTTTTTTATTTTGCAATGTGAATGTGCTGAAGTAAAATCCCCATTATTTGACTACATTTCAACAGATTGCAGCTGTGAAAAAAAAGAATGATTACACCAATGAATGTGGTTCCTCCTCTAAAGATTTTGGTCAATCTAATAAACAGGCTTAAAATGATCTAACAATTATCTTTTGATTATCCATTTCAGCGTTGCTAGCACCCATTGTTCCACACTGACTCTAAATGGCTTAATGGAAACTGAAACTAATCTCTTAGAGTGAGCCATAATTATGCTTAAGTGTGTGCATAATTCAGATTTCTTTCCTTATTATGTTTAAGTGTTGATTGAAGCTTTTTAGAACATTACAGGATTACTTGTTAAATTCGCTTACAACCAGTTGCACATTTTAGCCGACCTTAATAAGCAGAAAGAAATCTAATAAAATAAAAATACCATGATGTTAGTTGAAAACATATTTCAGCTAACATTATCCTTCCTTGAACAGGTTAGGATATGTCTATTGGCTATGCAAAACATGTTCATATTTTAAATTATTCTTGGATAATTAGATTTTACTCTGGTCAGTTCTGCCTGTTTTGACTCCAACTTAAAATGGCTCCAAACAATTGCCCAATTATAGAACTGTAATTCTTTGAAAACAGGAAAATGACCCTCCTGTAAACGAAATAGAATGTGGCAAGTAGTTCCTGAATTCCAAGTCATCAACAAAACACTTTTCTTTTCCAACCGCTACTGTGCAACACAACACATGGTAAAACTAGCTGACCAAATGTGCTGGAGTGCTGCTTAAGTTGCTGGGTGGGGGGCTGAGCTCAGATGGGGTTGCTGGCAAAGTGGCCGTTGATTGTGACTCAACAGTCAGGGAAGCTTATGAAATGGCTTATTTTCAAGGCTCTACAAAACACAAACTTATTGACAAATAACATTTGTTTTTTGGGGTTTTTTTTAATTTTTTATAGCATTTATACTATAAATGTTTTAGAAGCAGTTGAGACCCAATTGATTTGAGACCAATAAAAATAATTGATCTTGTTTAACCAATACAAAGCTATGAAAAGTCATTTCTAAACTGGTTTTCAAGGAAATAAAAGGTTGAATTTTAATTGGTTACTTTGATTGTAGCTGTAGTACACACAACAGCAGAGGAACATTTATAGTGTTTTAACATATTAATTAAAGGATCAAATTTATTTATTTATCAAGTACTTAATACAAGGTGAATTTATGATAGATTTGATTAATTTTATGTATCGATGATGCTTTTTAAAAATCATATCAGTTAATGTGTAGCTCATAAACTCACCAAAAGCCCACACTTCATCTATTTAATCTGTGAAATTCATCACAGATGAAGAACAAAGGTTTAACGATGACATGTTTACAGTAATGCAGCTTAATCTCCGTGAGAAAGAGGTTTAGATTTTATTTTAAAAAATTAAGATTTTTATAAGCAAATAGTCAAATACTTCCTGAGGCAGATAAAATGTGATAACATTTGGTTAGAAGAGAGCTTCATCTGTGGCTTATCCTCACTGATGGTCTGTCAGAATGACATGAATGAAGCTTTATTCTTTCCTAAATCTGAGAGCTTCATGCTCTCTCTCTCTCCATCTGCCTGATTTTCTGTTTGTGTCCATTTTCAGACATTGTTCCCCTACTACAACAGTAATCATCTCTCAACTTCTAACCTCTAATCTATTTCCCTTACACCAAATGTGTTTCTTTTTTTACTTCGAGTTCTTTCTGCCCAGTACTCTTTTAGCTCTTAGAGCTAAGGAGAAAAAAAAAATCATCTTTGATCTATCAAGTTTTTCATTCTTTGAGAAGAGTTTCGTAAAACTGATTTCTGGGCTCTCTGGCTGAAAGCCACAATCCCATTGCTCCAATCTAATCTCTTTCATCTCCACTAAAACCTACCAAGACCTGAAATCTGTGATGACTGCATCCTCTCACACACATGCAGCCAAACACACAGGTTGCTGATTACACTCGCTTTCTTTCCAATACCTTCCAGCTCACCCGTCTAAAGCTTAAATCAGCACCTTGCTGACTTGATGGAATGCTGATTGTGAATGAATGGATTTGAGCTGTGCCTGGCGAGGAGCATTTGGAAGCATTAAGGCAAGCACTCATCCAGTGATTTGACTCTAAGAGGAGGGGATGGGGGGCATATCTGTGGTTACGTCAAAAATCAGCTTCCTT
The DNA here is from genome assembly GCA_911649635.1 of Poeciliopsis gracilis. NCBI lineage: Eukaryota > Metazoa > Chordata > Actinopteri > Cyprinodontiformes > Poeciliidae > Poeciliopsis > Poeciliopsis gracilis. Next base: position 4,899,676 of record CAJVRI010000370.1, on the reverse strand, counting down.
CTGCTCACAATGGAACATGTGGGACTCCAGAACCACCAAGAAAACATGCACACATACTTCTATTTGGGCTGAATGTAGTAGGACATCTTCATAACGTAGCAGGGTATTTCATTATCCAAGACATGAGGCAAAAAATGCAGCATTTCTTTACTATCTGGGAACGAAGCAACTCGAACAATTTTCATTGGTTAAATATGAAAACATAACTCCTTTCTCTTCACCGTGATCTAAGCAGCTTCAATGATGAATACATCTTCGTCTTGCCTTGTTAGCCAAATCAAATAATGCATCTGTTCTACTGTGAATTTTTTGAATGTGAGAAGCTGTGAAGGCAAAGAGCCCGGTGCGTATCACTGGGAGGCATTGGGCTCTGAAACGACTGCCTCGAGCCAGGACTACAGTTGAGTCCAAACAGTGCTGCTTTTTCCCAGTGTATTTTAGCGCAGATTTTCTAGATTTTCTAGTCAAGACCCTGCGATATGAAAATGGAGCCGCTGCATTCAGCCATTTCAGTAACCACTGAAACCAAATAAGCTGTGTTTTTTTCTCTTTTTTTTTAGAAAAAAGAAGACATACAAAAAAGGATAAAAACACATTTACACTAAGAGGGTTAAACATAGAACATTGGGAAGATTTTTAACATATATGACAGTAAAACAAAATGTAAACATTAGAAGAAAAAAAAGGAAACAGGATATTTTATCAGTTAAAGAGTTAATGAAATTATCATGCAAGCAAAATCCCATTCCGGCCTTTTCCCCGGCAGGAGCTTAACAACCAGAGTTTGTAAGTGCTCTGCTCCATCTCCCCTCATGTGTTTTACAAACCAGATCATTATATGACTCTGAAAATGAGACACCACTTTGAAAAGACCAGTGCCTCTCTACACCAGAAAGTGGAGAATTAAGAGAGGCTTTTTTTTTCTTATTTTGCTTGGGTGAATTAAAACAATATAATTTTTTTTTACATATCTATATAATCCAGAGTTACTTTCACAGAAAGAAGGTTACATCTAAACTCTAGTTGTTTGCTTTGATCGAACAACTAGTGTGATCAATCAAAACGAGCATCTCTGGATGGGGGAGGTTGTACTGCTTTCGATTTGGTTTCAAAGCTTAAGTTGCATCTCAGTTTGGACTCTCATAGTAAAGTGTAGCATAGTTAAGTTATGAATAGTTCCATCTATTACTTAATTCAAGTATTACTGACAGTGTTTTGCAGACTCTTTGATTTATCTTTCTCGTAGAAAGTATTCCTGGCTCACTGCCTTGGTGTTTTGGTGTGAGTCCTTTTTCACAGAGTTACTGACAGTTATTGTATTGGATACAACTGGATATGAACTGTCTGCCTTGTAAAGCACCCTGATTATTTGGTTATGAATGGCAGCAACGTAAATAGACTGAATTAAATAAAAATACCTTTTTGTATATGATCATAATCACAGGCATATGTATCCAAGAGAAATTAGAACAACCACCATCAAATTGAATGAATGAATGAAAGAATGAATTTATTAATTTATGAGTTAATTTTAGCAGGGAGGCTAACCCATGTCTTAGGTCAGCTGATGCCAAGAAAACCTTTTTCAAATTGTGCCTATTGGAATGATTTGAATTTAATACATTCTCCCCGAAATATTTGGAAATCCAAGAAAAGCAATAAAATTAAACAATTTCTTTCTATTTGTATGAGTGCGAGCACACAGCCAACATGAAAAACAAAGAAAGAAAGCCTTGATTTTCAAATCGGACTCAGTGCATAGTCTGCTGGTCTCAAAATGTGGAATCACCCAAATAAATACAAACTAAAGCATTATTGGTATAAATAATGCCAAGTTCAAATAATTTTCTGAGCTTTCTGGAGTCCATGGTGTTTTCATTATTTTAATTCTTGAAAACTAAAATTTTTATCTATGGTGCTAATTCAAACACCAGTTGGTTCAAGCCTGCAGCTACACATAACACTGACAGAGGTAATCATTTGTAGTCCAAAAACAAACAAAAAAAAAAACAACATATTTTTTCTTATCGTTTCTCATGAATTGCAGGCTGGTAATATCCCACAGTGGAAAAGGCAATTTTATGTATATCACTGCCCGCATCCTTTAATAAATGGCCAAAGCAAAGCAGCAAAAACTCCAGGCATCAAGCCATGCAAAGGAATAGGCATTTGTGAGTCAATCATGCAAATGTGGAATCAACTAATGTATTCATCCCTTCTTGGGTAACAGTATAGGAAAGCAGAGGGTATTTGCAGTGTGTGTATATGGTAAATACATGAGACAAAAACACAAGGCAAACCTGTGGCATGGCAGTCGTATATGAAAACAATAAGACACATCCTCTGAATCCTCTGAACTGTTGCTCAATTTTCTGGGGAATCGAGGTATGTCCATCTCCCCAAACCATGGACTGAGTTAACAGCAGCGATTCTGTTTTTCTTCACCCAATGCTCGATAAGGATTTTTGCTCCTTTCTAATACAAAACCAGATCCTGTTTAACTTTAAAAGGGATGATTTCCTCATTATGGCCTTATGCAGCAGAAACAGTCAAATTAACAGACCTATTATTCAAACCAGCCATTACTATCAATCTTTTCAGAAAGACTACATAAAGGCGAGGAAGTTCTTCAACTTTCTGTGTCGTGACGGTATACATTTGTGTGTATGCGTGCGTATGTGTTTGTGCTGCATTACAGCTCATCTTGTGTTTAATAGTGTCTTTGCCCCCAGCTTGAAACATTGCAACCTCGTTAGTCCCACTAGCCCCCAAAAGCACCAGCAAACATGTTGGCACTCACGCTGGCAGTGACCCCAGGAGCGGCGCGTCCATCCCCAGCAGCAGTCCACCCTGCCCCCATATCGGCACAGGCCATTGGATGATGCCATCTGCCGCGGCCACCTGTGAATGGATAACACAATCAATTTTCAGTAAGTTATGAAAAAGAACTATCTAGCTATTATTATCTTTTCACAGACACTTCAAAACTCATAAAACCTGTGATGTTTCCTGGAACAGCAGATAAAATCTTAATGAATGGGTTGTGCAGATTATAGTTGAAATATAATGTATTTTATGAAACCTCTGTATATGAATCATTTTAATGGCCAAGTACACAAGTGGTTTGTCATTCTTGGTTGCAAAGCTGAAATTTCAGGGAACTTCTGGCATCTCATTCACTTCCTTATTTTTCCCCATTACATTTAAAGTATTTAGCCGTTGCACTCATTGAATGTAACTGTATATAATGTAATAAAACAAATATTTCTGTTCATTCTAGTTCAGAAATGAAGCTTATAGCAGGACCTATGCAGTTACAAGAACTGAAGGAGATTGCACTACTTTGTGAAGTTCCCCTAAGGGCAGTGTTTCCCAACCCTGATCATCAAGGCACACTGTCCTACATGTTTTAGAGGTTTCCCTGCTTTCCCTGCTGTGCCTGATTCAACTGATTGCAGTTCAACAAACGCATGTTAATCAGTCATCAATTGAAAGCACTGAAGGACTGAAGCAAGGAAATACCTACAACATGCTTGAGGACCAAGTTTGGGAAATACTGCCTTAGGGTAAAACGGTAGAACTGTAGTTAGATCAAAATAACATTTTCCAGCTCAATTGCTTTCAGCTTAAATGTCATGTAAAATCAATACCTTTTAAAGGAGAACATTTTAATTTGCAATGTTCAAGAAAGAATGAGTTTAAAATTGTTTAATCAAAATCTACAAATATTCTTATATAGGTATATCTATATATCTATTTCTCTATATAAGGGTATGTGTCTATGTAAGTTTGCATGTCATTTTATATAGTGTATGTACATTCCTGGTTTCAACTACATACATATAGATTAAGTTATATATTAAATGGATATAATGTAGAGTACTGACACGATTTTCCACTGCTTGAATATGGCAGATTGTCATTTGCTCCCTGTCAGCAGATGTTTCAGCACATCGAATCATGTGAGTTTGTGTGACAGCGGACTCAAGGTGTGTTCTGAAAGCTTGCAAGACTCTACTGGAATTTAGCTGAAGCACCAGCACTTGCATACATGAAGCACATCACTGTAGAGATCTAGATTATGAGCTATTCTGACTGTCCTTGAAAATGCAATATTTTCCTCCATTGCCCTTTTTATGACAGCTGAAGAAATCTTTAATGCCACAGATAGGATGTGCTGGATTTGGTTTATACAGAAATAGGTGATAGTCTATTTCTTTCAGAGTTATGATGGCTGGATTTTTTTTTTTTTTTTGTTACAGCATATTCTGTCCAGCTCAGTTGGAAAATAGCTTCCTGGCAGATACTACAAGTGGATTACCTTTTTATCTACACCACGAAGAGAGAAAAGAATGAGTCCTTTTAAGGATATTGAAGAAAATCCAAGCTTCTTACTTTGAGAGCTGAGATGAGATTTTACTAGAGTCATGCTAAAAATAAGAGCAGTAAGATTTTTTTTTTAATTAGGAGTACTGATTAACTTTTAATAATGTCTGGAGCATTTTTGTGATTTTCATCAAGTAAAGGAAATGAAAGCAATCGATATCCAATTTAATCCTTTAAAAAATATATAAAAACCTGCTAAGCAGAGAAGATTTATTTATGTACACCCCTGAGATAAAGTTTGGAGTTTTGGTCAGTATTCAAGGCACATCCTTGCCCGTTAGTGTCTCCATGCCAAGATGAGGAAATGCTAATGCTTGTTCCTGCTGCCAATCACGTCAGGAGAGAAAAAAAGAAAAAAAAAACAGATGGATACTAAGTGAGAGTGGCAGATACATAGAAAATGTTTGCCCGATGCCTGGCAAGAAAGAAGGTAGCCAGTCAAACAGACTGAGGAGAGGAGCACATTGAAAAGGAAATGAAATAAGAGAAAGGCAAGCAAATGAGAAGAAGTATTAAATTCAAACAGAAAGGTCAAACTCATGCTGTAAAAAAAAATGCTGTTTGGTTTGGTGTGAATATGCTGTCTAGGCTGGCTGTCACTTAAAGTGTTTGAAAGGTCTCAAGTATTCATTCATTGGTGTAAATAAGCTTGACAGCAATTGGAATAAGCTCAGATATTAGGTGTGAAGATAAGCTGCAAAATGAGACGCACTTCTTCCGGGACAAGCTGCTGATCTCATTTTCACTATCCATAATTATCACATCTTATGAGTCCCAACAGAAAGATACCTTTATTACACGGTTTCTAGTTCTGATATTGATTTTTCATCATTTAAACATACATTATAATGCAGCAACAATGATTGGATATAATTTTATATTTAATTCTATGTTTTTAAACTGTTATTTGTTTTACTAAGCCTTAAAATCCAGATGTTTTCTTCCACTTTTTCTATTTGTTTTGTCAGAAGCCATAAAATACTAAAGAACCAGTGAAGATAACTATTAGTCGCTGAGCATTTGTATTTGACAACAAAGCAATATTGAGGTCAGTGGAGTCAGTATACAATCAAGATGATACTAAAACATACAGCTGTGATTAAACAATGCAGGCGACAAGAGCAGAGATGACATGTTGACAGGATTATGTTTCCCTCTGATGATCTCTACTTAATTACAAATGAATACGCCGTCATATTTTATGCTTCCATGGCTACTCTGACAAACTGACGTCTTCGTTTAGTTTACTGGATTCCAAAAGTATCACCTGAAACAGTTCTGGTATGTCAAACTGGGTCCTTATTTGACCTTTTACAGCTGAAAAGGTAAGAACTAATCAGTCAGTAGTGGCAACTGTGGGTGGACACTGCACATTAAAGAAGAACAGCTTGTCCTCTGTGATAGTCGACTGAATCAGAAACGGGCATATCAATTTGACGGTAGTATAATACCTGCATTTATTACTCTGAAGGCCTGAATAATGATCCAAAATTGGACTAAAGCCTTGAGGGAACTCAAGCAGATAATTATTACCCTTCACGCATGATCTGTGACACCTCCTCTCAAGTACAGTCAAAAAAAAAAGCTTCTTTCCTGAGAGGCTGATAATAATGTGGATGCTATTGTCCTTCCAATGTATTACTAAGAAATACCCAGCAGGCCAATCTCTCATTTTAGACAGTAAACAATTGTTAGTGCATTGCTTACAGAAAAGAAAGGGGCTTGATAATGACAACCATGAAAGTATACGGTCTGTATTCAGTGTGATGATGACCTAATCAATGTCTTATCCAACCATGGCATACCCTGAAGCATGAAAAGAGCAGCTGACTGGTTTGTTCTTGTGGAGATCCATGAACATTACCTGCCACAGTAGCATCCCGGAGTGGGAGACTCACTTCAACCTGCCGAGCTCAGCTGAAGGCTTGCAGGAGTTGTTAATGCGTCACACCATTTTTTTAATTAACCACCTCTGCTGAATGCCCTGCCAACTCTGCACACACACGGCCAAGACCATCACATTAACACGAAGCACCACGGGGCTGCACGACAATTATGGGGCAAAAGATTTATCTTGAGGTGAGAAATATGATGACATATATAATGAATTTTCTGTACAAGGGTGAATATTTGTTGAGTGAAAAGCTGGCTGGGTAGAGTAATACTGTATTTTAATCCTTTGTTGGCACTTCTGATGGAAAAAGAAGGTATTTGAGTTCAATCTAGAGCTTATTTCGAGGCTCATACTGAAATAATGACAAAACAAATACCTTGTGATGTTTCATCAACATAAATTCCTCTGAGTGCAAGAGTTAAATACTGTCAACATCAAAGCCTAATGTCTAGGTTGCAGCTAAAGTATGTTTGTTATGACAACCAGTTCTTAAAGGATGTGCTTTTTACTCACTGACTGATTTTTTCCACCAAAGCACTTGAGACATTTCTTACAGTCTGATCCTCCCTATATTGTATGCAGCTTTTTGCAGTTAAGCCACAAAAATCATTTTATTTGTTTAAGTATACCTGCAATCAGACAATTTAATATCAACTAATCCATACACACACACATTACACACACACTTCAAATTTGATCTTTAAGTGGCAACAACTTTATTCTCAGGTTCCTTCAAAGTGCCCTTGCAGTACAGCAAGGTGTCCTGGGATCAACGAACAGGCACAGCGACAAAAATGCTTCAAATTTACACTCTGAACTACTGTGAGATTTTGTACAACTAAAGGGATGGCTATGTTGTTTTTCTTCAAACGAATAATCATGTACCAGGAGTATGAAAGGCACTTGCAGCCTATAGTGAGCCAGGGCAAGATTTACCTCAGCATATGTATTTTACTATCAGCCTAAAGCTCCACTAGTGGTTCCAACAACTGGCCGATTAGAGTTACAAAGGCCAAAAAACTGAGGATGAAACAGAAGAGGGTAAAGCAAATCTTTGACATTAAATTTTTGAGATTTACAATCACGTAAAATTGTTCAGTCAAGTTACACATCTTGTCAATGCCTGTTTCTCTGCTTTTTCTCTCTGTTTCTTCCTTTCAGTGACTTCTGTGGTCTACGGCTGCAGTTCATTATTTTATTCATCAAATATTCTGGCTATTAACTAAATAATAGGACAAAACACAAAATGTTAGGTTCTGCAGAAACTACTTAAGCTTATTTTATGAGTATTACAAATACGCAAACAAAAACCATTTACGTAAACAACTCGACACAACTCATCACTCAATTGAAATGAATGTCAAACATCCATTTCAATTTCAACTCTGTGTGACAAAGAGCTCAAATCCTACTACATCTAACTAACTACCATAAATGCTTTCAAATTTGAAATATTGGCTAAATATTTTCATTCATGGATTTTTTTGCAAAGGAATCCCTTAAGCCCTACTGAGGTCGTCCATTTTCCCTCCTCATTTAAAGGTTGTGATAAATACATGCAAGTCTTAAGAAAGTGTATGCTCATATTGTTGATTTTATAAAGACTGCATATGAATCAATGTTTGCCATTGTGCTGGTGAAGCAATTAGAGAAGCATGTAGCACAAAATATAAAAATTACACCCCACATTTTTTCTGTGAAATATTTTGACAGTGTGTGCGTGGGAGCAGGTGCTCAGCACCACAGGAGCATGTCCAGGAAACTGCACCCTAACGTGTTTTCTTTACACTGTTGTGTTTAAGCCTGTGTTTTGTCACCAACAGAATTGCTCTCAAAGCTCGTACGTTATCCCTTAGATGGTGGTGGAGAGTACAGTTTCCCTTTCAGCCATCTGTTAGAGTAACGGTGTCAGAGCTGGTGACTCAAACAAACAGAACAAATTGATTGATAAAAAAAAAAAAAAAAAACACTAATTGATTTTGCAGGGACAGCTCTGGAGTTCACAGAGAAGATTCTAAAAAATAGGGTTATTTCTGTTTTTTATGGTTTCATTGTGGTGGAGTTGTTAGCACCAGGACCATACATCACGGTAATGTTGGGTTTAAATCCAGATGGGCCTTTTTGTGTCCAAATTAGATGTTCTCCCAGAGTCTGTGTGTGTTTACCCCACACAGTCCAGCATTCTACCCAAAACATGCGCGTTACTTTAATTTACCACTTCAAATTGTCTTTACACATGTCCTCTGTGTTGTATTGTGATTGACTGTGGCCTATCCAGGATATAGCCGAACTGTCAAGTTGCCCTTTAATGGTGACGCAGATAAACAAAATGCATGGATACTCCAACAACCAGTTGGTTGTAATGACACAGTCTCAACCTTGAAACAGATTATCCAATACATTAAGAAACATGCATGAGTCCTCTAGCTGTCATCTCAAAACCGGAGGCAAGCCCTCTTGTGCAAAAACTTCTCATTATTAACCTCTCTGTACCCTTTTCTCAAATGTAAAATAAATCCAATTTTATGTTTATCTTTGTTTTATATATATATATATATATATATATATATATATATATATATATATATATATATATATATATATATATATATATATATATATACAAAAATATAATTTCTATATTATACTTTATTGTGTCATGCACCTTCACATACAGCAGTTATTTGCAAAGTGGACCAAAAAACAGAGTTGGTGTGCTCAAAGTCCTGTAGACTCTCTGAAGTCTGCTCTTTCTACTTTTTTTTTTTTTTTTACTTCCGTGCCTGAGAGCCCAAATGTGGATTTGATATCACTACATAACCTGGCACCCTTTCACAAGCTTTGGATTATGACAGAGGATGTCTGGTATGCACCATTCGGCTGTGCAAGACTTAAAAACTTAATGACATCAGTGGTGAAGAATATCCTCTACTGTACAAGCAGCCTTTCACTTTCAGGTATTTTCTGTTATGACATGCAACTGGATGGGTTTTAATCCCTTCCATGGAGCAGCAGTCCCATGTTGTGGAAACGCTGCAGTAGTAGGTATATAAAGTATATTGTGTGCTGCTATGGGAGAGCAGAACCATCTCACCAACGATGCCTGTGAAGGACCCTTCAGGGCCAGATGGATAAGCCTGTTAGGAATGCTCTCTAAAAGGCAATAAGTGAGCAGAACTAGGTGATAAATGTTTTCCTTGCTTGCACTCACTCTCAGGGGATATTTTCTCAATGAATTAATATTGAAGAGAGGGACTCAAGTCTGAGCATGTTTATACCCATAAAAATTGGCAAATTATGAGCATGGTGACAAGCCACTCCATCAGCTGGAATGTTAATAATGTGCAATATGCCTCTGTGAAGGTTGAAATAAATGATTATTTCACAAAGGCAGCTCATGAAATAAAGTCTCATGATGAGCCCTGTCAGACAGATATTAGCTCTGATTATTAGAAAGAAAAATAGCCTTAAAAAACATCTGTTATATGCAGGTATGCACTGGCAAATGTTAACCCATTTCCCTCTTCTCTCCTCCATTCTGTCTCACACAGAAACACAAATTTCTGGCTGGCTGAAACCTTTGATCTCCTAATTGCTTATTCAGAAATGGGTTTATTTGAAGCAGAAACTGGATTGAAGGAGCTCAGCTTTGAAATATAACTGACATACACACCTTCTCATGTCAAAAAAATTAATAGGTGGAATGACAGTGTCTCTCAGGGTTCTTTGAAGTCATTTAAATCACAATTAGCTCAAATATTCATCAAATAAAATTTCTTTTAATTTGCAAAACGTTGAGCCGACCTGCTCTCTCCCCATGATTTCGGCCCAAAATCCTCTTGTGTCAATTTAGTACCTCGTATTTTATATTGAATATCAAATCCCTTACACTTCTGTTTCTGACCAATTACTTTCTGGTAAGAATGAACCAACCTGGATGGTTTTCTTGAAAGGGAAGACAGTCACAGTTGATGGGGAGATGGATAAATGGGAGTAGGGCCAACAAGATAAAAACAAACAAAAAACAGTCAGAGGTTGAAAAGGACTTCGGACATTGAAGATTCACTTTCTAGCACACGTAGCCAGATCGACAATTAGATGTATTATATCAAAGATTCGTGTTTTAGGAAAGCTTAGTTCAAGTCCACACCTAAATGAAAATCAGAGGCAAGACTTCAAAATTCATATTTGTACAAGCTCTCCATTTGAGTTGACTGGAGTTGAGCAATTTGGCAAAGAAGAGACAGACATGTCTTTCTGGAGATGTGCAAACCAAATAGAGGGACACCCCCAAAGATTTGCCAAAATCCCAATAAAATAAGTTAAACCTTGTGGTTACCATGGGGAATGATAACCGAGGCAACATACATGAGAGGAAAATAATTGCTTTGTGACCTTATCTGCAAGAGATAGACTTTGGCGAGGGTTTTGTTTGTGTAACTTTCTCTATTTGGATGGGTTACAATCGGTCTCTTTGTCTGAGCTCCGTGAAGCCATCTCAATATGGTTAGTGAGAAGTGATGTATTGTTCTGATTGTACACAAGTAACTTGTTTTGAGCTGTGAAACAAAAGTGAACTCTGGATGCCTTGTCAATCAAAGTAGTTTCTCAAAATAGGAAAAGGGTGTGCAGAAACATGTACCACATCTCAGTGTTATTGTGCAAAAATAGTAAAATACTTTAAAAAAAAAAAAAAAAAAAGCAAACAGCTTTAGCTCAAATGAACCCACGGGCAGATCGGAATCTCTAAAAGGTGCATTCTTCTGGTGTCTGGCGTCTTCTCACAAACACTCGGTGGGAATCGTGTTTGAACATGAAGCACCTGGTTGTGTCCTCTCATCACTTTTTAAATCAGCCTCTGCACAAGACAAGAGCCGCTCGGCGTGACTTTTGCGAGTGTAAACATTGCTTCCGATCCGACAAAGCAGCGTGTCTTCCCAGACGCGCAAACACGTTGGGGAGGATTTGACTGATGCTTCGGTTCGAGCACACCTCGGATATTTTAGACGAAAAAAAACTGCAAACTAATATTTTAGTCTGAACGCCTCACAGAACAACCTGCTGACTTTGTTCAGGTGCAAAAACGTGCAAAAGGTCGAACGTGTAATTCATGCATTTAAGTGTTCCTTACCTGCCATCGAAATCTGCACTTGCTCCAAAACAGCAACAGTAACACACCGCCAACTTTATCCACAATTGCATGATCTCCATAGTTACGCGCCCAGCGTGATCTCGGTCTAACGTAATCCAAAAGGACCGGGTGGGAAACGGTGACCAAGGCAAACAGACTGTTAAAAACAGAGTGGGGTTGTGGCGCCGGAGCCTGAAGCTTGTCGGGTAGGAAAGAGTTTGCCTGCGTTGGTGAAACTGTTCATCTGCGATATCCAGCAGGAGGAGCGGGGAAGACGATCCAGCTGAAAGCCTGAAAGCAGAGCGAGTCCCGTTGAGTGTGCGTGAGCGGGACGCACTCTGCCGGGAGAAGAGCGCGCAGCCTTCCTCCCTCCTCCCTTCCCTTCTCTCTCTCTCTCTCTCTCTTTCTCTCTCTCTCTCTCTTCTCCTCACAAGTTCAGGTAGCGGGCTCTCCAAACTCACAACAGGCTCAGCAGGCTGACCCCTAACTACCTTCATGTGTTAATCCAGCACCTTGAAGAAAAATCCGCGCAAGCACGCAACCTGTGCAGCACGTGGGGCTCCGCACTGTTGTTTTTAAAGAAGTGCTTTAATTAATTGCATAGCCTGCAGAGGCACGCACTTGCACGCGGCCACCCAGGTAGACAGCACTCACGAGAGGAAAGCAGACGCAGTGGGAATTATGTATGTATGTGGGAGAAAAAGTAACAAACGTCGCGTCCGTTTGTTACCACAGAACTGATTGGCAGAGACAGTCTGGACGTTGACGAGATGCAGGTACAACTTTCTGTCTGTCTGTCAGAAAAATGACCAAGGAATTAATTTCAACTATGTACATTTAGTTTATTTTATTTATTTATTTATTGTACATTAACGTCTTTAACATCTTTGTTTCAAATGAACTTGATTACTGTGCATAATCAAGTACAAGTACATCAATACAGTCTACAGATAAAAGCTTTTAATTTTTACTCATTCCTGTTTTAACAAGATAGGACATGCTTTTCATGACATGGATGACATTTCAAAATTTAAACCAAAATTGGAAAATAACTTTGAGATATTCTTATTTTTTTTTCCACTTTCTTTCAATGCAGAAAATTCTTCTGTTACAATATGTGAACCTTAAGAACTTACTCCACAACACATACTAACAAGACTCTTCAGAGCATTAAAGTTGAATTTTTTTTTTATTTTTTTTTTGCAGAGAAAGCTGTTACAATTTTTACTATCTCTGTCCCAGAGATATTGTGATTGTTGTACAATGTTGCCTTACCTGCACATTGGAAGATATGCTGCCTTGGGTAAATGGCACTCCTTCCTGCATCTTTAACATTAGTTTACATTATTTGATGACCAGTTAAAGCAGACTGTCAAATATTTTGGAGACGTGAAACATTTGAGTGTTGAGGCTTTGCGGTATAATATACTTCTCTAAAATGTGCCAACAGCAGAAGAAAGTTGCTACCAAAGCTCAAAATTATTTAAAATAATATTTATTTAAAACAAGGGAAGAAAATTAATATCTTATTCTACCTCTTTCCCTCTATTTTATTTGTGTTCAAGTAAACTTTACAAAAAAAAAACGCAAATTAAATCTGGCAAAAACAAAACATGTTAAAAAATGAACACTTGTTTGTTGTGCCATTTACCTAATAAAGTGATTACAAAAGATAATACATTCATGGAATGAAGTATATACAGAAAGTAAGCACTGACAGTTTGACAGGGATGTCAATGCAGCTGTTATGCGTTACGCGCTGAACCTGCAGCGATTCCACACATGAATTCTGCTTAGCCTCATTCAGACTTGTTTTGATTCAGTTTTCCAGGGGCTGATAAATTTGAGTTGCTTTGCAGATACTTGCAACCCTGCTGTGATTACAAAAATTGGCTGAAAAATAATTGGCTGACACCAGCGGTGCATTAGGTGCATGCCTTTTGAGCCTAAGCGATTGCAAAATTTTAGCCAACCCATTAGAGCGTCACATTTTCTAAAGCATGGAGAACAAAATCACAGCAACCATCTCATTTTCAGCTTTGACAGCAAACTACCTTAAAGCAACCCAGTGTGGAGATAAATTGTGTACCATCCTGGAGAAGAGGACAAATTGGGAGGATGTTTTGCTAGGATTAGCATGCTGTTGGTTGATCAAAGTCCTCACTGGCTTTCTGTCATAGTTCATGTTGTTACAGCCTGTCACTTACTCTGGTGATGAATCTCAGCCCATGTGGTGGCACTAAAGTTTGACATGGAAGGTTTTGGAGAAAAGTTGATTATGTGTAATTAGATGATCAATCACAAAGTGAAAGCATGTCATACTATGATTTATTACATTAAAAACTGAGAAACTGGTTATGCAGATTGGCCAAATCATGCCTCATTACCACCATCCACGAGGATAAATGTGGAGGTTCTGAATGTGCACATTTCAAAGAGCACATTTCCCCAAAACAGCCTAAATAAAAACATATGATACTTACATTGAATCAAATATATCAAATGGTATTAAAGAAACCATAAACCAAATCAAAAAAAAAATGAGAATGTGGAAATTGTTGAAAATCAAATACATTCTACAAACCTAGAGAAATTCAGAAATATTTTCTATTGTGACAAGGGTTGTATTGCTTTTTTTTTTTTACTTTTATTGATTTGACTTGGTTTATTTTCAGAGCTAACAAAAAACCGATTAGTGATATTGGGAGTCTGACCTCTGCGACACTCCATAAACTCCTGACTTTGTCTCCCTCATCGTTGTTCGTAAGGGTCGAGCTGGACTTGTTCTTTTTTTTTTTTTAATATTACATTTGTAACGATCGTACTCACTCCTTCACACTGTCAGGATTTATTCTTCTTTAAGATTATTATTCTGGTAAATATACTTTACTTCTGCTGTTTTTGTGTAATTTCAGTCACAACCCAGAACCAGCCATTAAGCTTACAGCCTGGCTCACAGGTTATTATAAAAATAATAATTAAAAAAAAGTAGAATTATTATTTGGAAATGTCATATTTTTTCATAGTTAAGTACATGAATTATTTTATTGAAATATTTTGTTTTGTATCCCTGTTAACTAGTTGACTTACTGCTTTTGTCACTCAGATAAATTTACAATACCTACCCAGTCCGAGTCTTCTCTAAACCTACATAAAATAAACTATTTGATCTAACAGGGAGAGTAGGTGGAGAGCATAAAATATTAAACTCTTATGCTGCACAGAAATCAGGGATGACATTATAGGAGATCATGTGTGAGACTGAGTAACCAACTAGTAACCAACTAGTAAATGGCAAGCCAGAAGGCCACATCTGTGACTTATGACAAGAGGGCTGAAGTTCATTTAGTTTCAAGATTAAGCCTAAAAGAGTTGCACCATATTTACGTCTTAAGCTCTATGTTGTCCCTCTAAAACACAGAACTGGTGTTTTTTGGGAGGGGACATATTATTCATAATCACAAAAAATGCAGTTTTTTTTTTTTTTCCTGTTCTGGTTAAAGAATGTGGCAGTTGAAAATTTGAATGTGATTGCTCTTGAAATATGTATAACATAATAGCAGAATACTGCCTATTTTAAACCACAACTGGAAAATTCCACCTCTGCAGGAGTACATAAGCTATCCAAAAGACTAAGAAATACAAAAACAGAAAACAGCAAACTAGAAAATTGAATCGTTATAAACATTTGCAAGGCTAAATGCATATGTAAACATCCAAAGTGCACCAATATACAGTAAATGCTAGCAGGCATCATACATCATATGAAGGTATTGCTCAGTTCAAGGAGGGATAAAAAAAAAAAAAAGAAAAAAGTAAGTGTATGCATGTTGAAGGGAATATAACAAGTTTAGCTGTAAATTGCACACGGGGGATTTTGAACTATTGCTCTATATCGTGGTCTTCTGGGAGAGGTGCTGATTGTAAAGTCTGACAGCTGCAGAGAGGAAGAACTACATTTACTGCTCCTTTGCACATTTAGGGTGCAATAGTTTGTCACTGAAAGAGCTTTTCAGAGGCTTTCCCATATTATGCATGGAGCGGGAGTCCTGCTGATATCAGTTTTACCCTTTTTGCATTTCTCTTCCAGAAATATGGCACAAGAAGTTACACATCAAGCACAAGTTGAACATTACTGAAAATGATTCTGTCCAGCCTTCTGCTCACATTAGGAACTGTCAATGATTTATAGTAGCACAGGCAACTTGAAGATAATCTTTCATTGCTTGAATAAAGGCAGACATATCTCCACATCTAGATGTTGTAGTCCAACCACTCCAACAGCTTTTTAGATCTCTGTACTTTCTTTGGAAATTAGTAATTAAATTAGCTGCAACATGTTTTTACTTGAAAGAGGACCCACTCAGAAATATTGTTAGTGATATTTGGAAGTGCTTATGCATATTGTGTTCAATTAACCTGCATATCACCAATTTTGGTCAGTTAAACTGAAAAAGCGTCCAATCTGAGGTTACCAGACAATTCCTGGTGCATTTCCATTTGCAGGGGCAAGAAAACTTTAGAGATAAGACATACAATCTGAAATTTACTTGAAAAAACAACATATGAACAATAATTTACATATGTAAGTAAATTTGTGATTATTAAAAAACGTTGCAAATTTAACATGAAAGAGCAGACATGTTGCAAAAACAACAAAAAGCAGCACATTTTCTTACATGCATTTCAAATGAAACTTGGGAGGTTGGTTTAGTTTTGTTGCAAAGCCTTTTGAAAGCTAAATCATGTATCCACACATCTGATTATGGAGATCTTCTGAATAAATACTACTCACAGATGAAATGCCTGTCTTCTTTGAAAACAATGTGCAAAAAGTTTCAGATTACTTTAGAAAAAAGCAAATAATCTTCGTGACTCAGCTTCAAAAATAACACAAAAAGAAATTTTAATTATCCAGTTTCAGAATAATATTGAGGTCTTGGCACATCAGCGTGACAGTCATTGAAAAGCTTCAAGAGAACGATCATTGTTTAAAAGTGAAATCAACTAATCCACTGCACCTGTTTTGCAATAATAAGGCACCCCATTCAATCTCCAGTATCTTCCCTTCAGCTTAAATCAAGCAATTTCACAGGTTTAGATGCAGGCTTCTTGTCACACCACCTGCGTTTACTCCTGCAGAGCCACGAACGTGAACAGGGAGTCAGACGTCTCCTCTTGAAAAATCCTTGAAACAAGTGGTGTCTGTGGCTATTCACTTCAGGACAGACTCACTCTGCTGACAGAATTCAGATGAGTACAGATGCTGGAGACCTTCATCTCCCTCAAAGCCTCTCTATCTAAACATTAACAAGCACATAAATATGTTTGAAACAATCATTAATTAATAAATGCTGCTGAATATAATATAGGGACAAATAAAAGAACAAAAGCAAGGGAAAAAACAAGCATGGCTTGATCATGTAATAAATGGTAAGGGTGGGAGGAGTGGGATTACGGCCTATAGCACTTCTGATTCTTTCATGCGAGTGCTTTTGCAGGATGCTGGACCATTTACATATCTTTTACGAGAAATATTCAGTTTCTCCATAAAATCACACAAAGACTTAATTTAAACGTAACTATTTGGAGCTGAAAGCTTCTTTTTACCTCTAAAGGTGCTTCTCTACCATTACTTGATTAAAACAGACAGAAGTGAAGGTTGAGGTAGAACTGAAGGTATTCCCTAGTTCATCTTTACCTGCAGATGAGTCTCATAGCTCTGAGCTTCCCCTTCAGTTAATCAGAAAGATCTGACTGCTTATGCAGATCGTCTGCAAGTGCGGATGTATGAGTTGCTCAATTAACAAAGTAAGTGTAAAATTACTGAAGCTTCTGTGAACATGGACAGCTTGATCACACAGTGTCAGCAAAAAACACAATCATAACACTGCGAATTGGTGGCTACCTATGGACAGAGTATCTCTAACAAACTCACGGTTCAAATAAAAACACCTTCCATCCTTTTTTGGTTCCAATTTTATTGTTTTTAGAATGAGAATCTGACTTTTAAAAAAGCAGTTTAACAGTTTCCACCTTTCATAAAACCAACATTGCTTGAAAACAGACATGTAAAAAAAACGCTTCTGCCATAAGAGACCCAGCATCAATTTCAACGATTCTGGAGATGATCAGCTGTGCAGTAGAGCTCACAGTCCTGATTATGCATCGACTTGTCCAGCTGGCTCTGCAGTCTTCTGCGGCGGCCTTCCCATCAACATGTTGTTCTTTGGCGAACAGCTTTCAGGCTCCATAGTCATCACCTGAACCGAGTACCCATGAGTCTCTGCAGCCCAAGCCCGGTCCAAGTCCACCAAGCCCATGCAGTGTTTTCCTACATTAGTACAAATAAAACGATAAAATGCTATTGTTTGTCACCAAATCAAGAGTGGAGATAACATACACTTTTTGTTTGAAAACCAGCAGAAATTCAGGCTTTGCATGATGACTAAACAAATCCTAAACTGGGTGATGGTCAAAAACAAATATGGTTATTTATTGGTTTTATTAGTGTGTGGAGAGGGGAGTGCCATAATTTAACTATCACTGATTTTATAAGCTTCCTGACTTATAAACAAAATGTAATTATAAACATATTACCATAAATATTACCATAATTATAGTAATAATTATTACCACAATTAGCAATAATTATGGTAATACTTATTTCCATAATAGTGTGTATTATGGTAATAATTAGAGAACTATTACCATCATAATTCTCTCATTATTATGGAAGGTGAATTTCAATTTAGAAAGACAGAATATTTGCAATACAGAAAAACACAAAACCAATTAGCATCTTAATTAAGTAAATAATTAATTTGATAAACAATGACATATGTGAGCTGGAAATGTGCGACTTAAATAATCATTTGTGAAGGACCAGAGGCTCCTTTTTTTAAGCTTTGTGAGCGAACTGGTCTTCTGTGTTAAGGCTGAGATCAATATTTTATAGAAAATGAAAGCCTTCATTGGCCCCCAAAGTTATTCTGTGTGTTTGGTCAAAACATGCAGATGTTTCTAGCTCTAAACTTCAATGTGGAAATGAGGTTCTTCTAGCTACACTCAGCATTTCTCTTCTTTCAAACACAGCAGGTTTAATTTAATACCAGCGAGCCAAACATTTTACATCAGAGATGTTGGGATCATGTGTTTATTTACACATATCTAGTTCAGGTCTTTATTTGATGTATTTAGCCTCTTCACAGAAAAAAAAAAAAGAAAAGAAAAAAAAAACTCCCACCTAAATTAGACACTGTTCATTATCATGCTGCTTTGATGGTAAAAGCCTGACTAGCAGATTTAGGAAAGATAAGAAGATAATGTTCTGTAATCTGACAGAAGAGAGAAGTGACAGGTAATGTCAGATACATATAAAAAGGCTCCAGATTCAAGAACCCTGGGGAGCTTTTCTGATTTAATGAAGCTTTGATAAAGTGGAAAGCTATCAACTTGAAAAAGGGTACTTAACATAATGAAAACAGTTCTCAGTAAAGATCCAGTGCAGTAACGGAGGTTTCACACTTACATCTGATCCAGCAGCTGCTTGTTTCGGTCATTGCTTTTTTTGCTGTGTCAAATGTTTTTAACACATTTCACAAGATTATAGCTTCATCGGGAGGTGATCTCAATACGTGAATGAAGACATGTGTACAGTGTAAAGCACAATAGAATAGAATGGGCTTATTCTATTCTATTCTATTCTATTCACAACAATTATCAGTTATGCATTGATAAATGAAAAATTAGGAAATTTAACAAATGGCTCTCAGCAATAGATTTCTCACAAAATGAAAAATGCTGATAAATGAAAGTAGAAACTTAAGGTCCAGCTAAAGTAAATATAAGGCATTTTCTCTAATTAATCAAAATGAATTTTGAGTTGAAGTCAATTGAATTGTAAAGTGAAATGAACTGTATTCAACTGAAGCAATTGAGATCTCACCCGGTCAGTTCTGCCTCTATTTAGCTCATTTAGAAATATGTTGTTTTAGGGCTACTTATGCAAATAATCTGCTGCTGGCCACGCCCTCTCAACTAAATGTTTTCATTGAGTTGAACCTCAGACAAATGGAAATGGCTGCAAGCAGATGCACAGTGACCATGCATCTTTGGCCCCAAAACTGATTTTCAAGGACTTAAAATTGATATGATCTTTTGTAAGACCCCCCTTTTGTAAGAAACCTTCTATAGAGATTCTGAGAATTAATCCCAGATAAGAAAACGGAGAGAGAAAAATATCTCTTGGAACAAACAAGACAAAATACTTGAAAAACAAACAACCAAGCCAAGAGGGTTAAAGAAACAAGTGCACAAATTATTCACAGTTCACCATAATAAATCATATCTACTAAAAGGACAGGAATCTTATACTTTAATGCCACAATTGGAGACAAGATGGGATAAAAGAGCAGATTATGAACAGTACCAATGAGGCGCCTCTCGGGTGGTAACTGGACCGCAGTCTGATCTGCAAATCGGCAAAGGATCATGTGTTCCTGAGGAAGACAGATGAAAAATAACTGTTTAATCTGGAAATACTGCTTACCTTGTTTGACCAACTTTTGAAACAATATACCTCAAGGCTGCAACAGTAGGCACAACAAAGCCATGCATTTCAGACATTTAAAGAATTCAGTGAAACCAACATGGATGAATGGATTAGTTTGCTTGTCTAGTACTCCTACTTTAGCCAACACCTGCTTGAATTTGTGCACAGCCATGATGCAGATCTCAGCATGTTGCGCCTGTGAGGCAGGAAACATTCTTAGCAGATCGCATGGTTAGGCACAATAAGCTAGGAATCTGTCTGTTGTTGCTGTTTTAACACACGAGTTTGCATTTACTGCACGTAAGTATCTGTCAAGATTTTACACTATGTCCATAAAACTACAAGAATTTCCTGTTTTAATGGAAGCAAAACATGATTGCGGAGAGAAAGTAGTAATTCTTTTGTCAAGAATGTATCCAAAGAATGCATCCTAACAATCATCTTATTAGACTTGCCTAGCAACTGTGGAGTCAAAACAAAGTCCACCAGACAAGACTGGAGACATGGCGCGGTTTTGTAAATCTGTATAAACAGTGGCAAAAAGTGACATTACAATCTCACTGGCGTACTTAGCTCAGTGATGAGGGAACGATCCTGGAAATGAGATGTCTTATCTCGATGCATCATAAATCTGTCAGCTCATAAAAGCTTAACATTCCTTGACGTGGTTATTTTTACACACACAAAATCAAAGTCAGCACACCCAAACCTGCGGCTCCAACATTAGCAACCAGACTAGCTAACAAGCCTCCATTAGTGGTTGTTGCCATGTACAAACCCCAGCAGCAGTCGCTCTGTCTGCCTTTCCATATTGCATGTCATTAGATATTGTGACATGGATCCGGCTTGCAGCTGTTTGTTTGCTCGTAATCATTTCCAGGTGACATGTTTCTAATTTATACGTTTGTTAAAAATAGTTGCCAGATAGAAAATAATACAACTGCCACCCCTAGGAGTGAAATATGTGAATCCCTGTCAGCTTTCCAAACAGACCACGTGAACCCAGGTAATTTATTTCCAAACAAAGGACACGCTTCCCCGTTCTAAGCTTCTCCCTGTGTATGGTTCATGTAACAAGTGATTCAGCAGAGCAGTAAGTCATCTCTAAGCTGCCTCTGCTTTAATTGATCCCATTTTTCACAGTGCAGAGCAAATGCTGAATGCGAGGCCGTAAAGCAGAGCTGGCCCTTTACGTTTGAGCCGAGCACCAACACCTCACACCATTAACCCTTTATTTCACAAGCATCTGTCAGCATCTTGTCGTTTGCTTTAACTACTTTCGGTTCACAAGGACAACGGTGGTTCTGCTATAAAACAAGACAAGTGGGTGTCTGGGAGCAGAAACATAGGGAACATTGCTTTCTGCACTCAGCAAAAGAAATAAAGTGTTGCAACGTATGTGCACTGTTATGGGGCTCCTACATCAAAAGTTGTGAGTTTGTTTTTTTACTGTTATTTTGTTTAATCTTGTTTTTCTCTCAGTGATAAAAACAAAAATAATGATCTACAATCTCATAAAATCAGTATCTGACAATAGTATTCATACACTTTAAGCTTTTTCACGTTTCTCAACGGTGTAACCACAAAGTTACTTTTTTATGAAGATTATGTGATTGACCAACACAAAGTAGAGCACAATTGCAAAGTTGAGAAAAAATTATAATACATGGCTTTAATTTTCTCTTATGAAATAAATGTGAAATGTGTGCCATGTGTTTACACTTTTGCACCCTTTCCATTGAAACACCTACATAAAATCTGTTGTGCTTGAAATTGAATCTCTACTCCAATCTCTACATGTCTGTCACAAACTTTAAGCAGGACAACTGATGGTTTTCTTTAAAACTTTTCTTTATTTCCCGTAACTCATCCAGTAGGGTGATAGAGCACATCACTGTTTGCTGTCTTACCAGCAGATAATCCCACCTGAGTCATGAAGCTCTGCAACTCCTCCAGGTTACCATGCTCTTCTTTTCACATGCAAAGCTTCACGGGTCTTTATTTCAGGGTTTTAATGCAAACCCACCAACAAGCCTCTCCACATGACACTATTTGTTCACAACTGTTCTCTGACAAATCTCTTAGATCTTCACGTGTATACCAAAATGAAAATACAGACAAGTTGAGTCTTTGAGTCTACTTATAGCATGCGGGTAACAAAATAAAGATGTTTGAATGTAAATGCATATTTTATTTGTAAAAAATAAAAATAATGAAAACCCTGCACTTTTTTTTCTTCCATGTGAGAATTGCAAACCAAAGTGTGTGTGGGTTTGCAACTTGACATAATGTCCAAAGGTTGAAGGGGAGTGAAAACATTTGCAAGGCACTGTATACTATTCTCTGTGCCAGTCAGCCCATGTAAAGGTCCTGCTCTGCACCAAGGAAAAGAAGCTGGCTCAGTGTTTTGACACATCAACCTGAGGTTGCCATGGTTAGGACCCGCAGCTACTTTACACAGATTTCCCCCTCGGGGGATCTGACAGGTCCCATAGATCACTTTGGGACAGCCTCTCCCTGAAGAACAGCAGTGTGCCTGTGCTGAGCGATAAAGGCTTGAGTAGCTGGAGGGTGTGAACTCCTCCCTTGTAAAAGCCTGCATAAGATTTGTTCACCAAGACAGAGATCAGAGTAAAGATAGTATTAGTTCTGATTAAAAGAAAAAAATAAATGCAACTTTTGCTTGCCAGAAATATTAATCATTCAGGAAAAGCATTTGAAAAAAATAATTACTTTAAAGCTGAATGTGACCTTAGGACACATGTTGTTCTCATAGCAAAACAATGGAATTTAGATTTGCCCATAATTACAGGTAACAAATATATTCAACAATATGAATAAAGGATTAATATATTATGTGTGAAACTCAAAACTAAATACTTCCTAATTTGTTTTCATTTCAGAGTCTTATCTAACTTGGACATACTGACTCACTGTTTCTATCTACAGAATAAGAATATCTGTAGCTTTAATGAGTCAGTGATTTGCTGTTCAGGTATATACATTTTCTACCACTGAATGTTTTTCTTTTCCACTTTGGTTAATGCAAGACTTCAACAAAAACGTATCGAAATACGATAAGAAAATGAAAACATCGGAAGTGTAATAATGAAGACATTTGGAAAATGAACCCGCAGCTACTGAAGGCTCCCATCTATGTGAACATTGCAGAAATGTATAAAAGCTGTGCTTTATTTGATAATGAGTAAAATTGAATTGTTGGAGATGTCTGCACAGTGTAAAGCATACCTTGGATGTGAGAGTCTCTTGAAACCTTTTGCTGTGAAAACAGAAGACAAATCGTGTTAAAGTACATAAGAGAAAATAATCTTTTTTACTATGCAAATAGAGAACTGTAAAAATAAAAACCACATTTGGTCATTTTCACCTTTGCAGGCTTATAAACTGGAGAATATCTAATTATTTGTTTGTGTGCATTTGTAAAGTAATCAAAAGATATTTAATCAAATCTGGTAACATTTAAAGAATCCTGATGCTAAAAATTAGTCAAGCAGCAAAACATGACTGCTTGTACAGTTCTTGTTTTCTTAGGGTCGGTCTGCAAATTAAGCATTAGTCCCATTGGTGCAAAATTACACTTACACTCACTGACTCATCCAATAGCTCAACCCACTCTTGCTACTTTAACTTTTTCTTTGCAGCACAGAAGGTTCCACAAACATTCCTCATGAATTTAGTCCAAATTGAAATGATAGAATCACTGCACTATATCACTGCAGTACAGTGACCTAAAGGGATGATTTGTGATTGCAGGTATTAGGTGTATCAGCTTGTAATAATGGTCTCCAAAGAGTGCCAGCAAAATACTTTCCAAACCATTACACATCCACCATCAACCTTAATTTGATTAATGTTCTCCAAATTCTGACCTCAACATTCAAATATTGCCACTGAAATAAAATACTCATTGCACTAAGTAACATTTTTCCAATTAGGTATGGTCTAATTTTGAACAAATCATAGGTTCCAACATAGGTTTTTCACCAACAAGAGGAGGTGGGGGTTTTTTTGTAGCTCACTGGCTTTGGGGTTCAACAAGTTGTTATTCATACCTCAAGTATCCTTCATGTCATGTTTGAAACAAGTGTTCATTTGATCTACTTTTGTCTTTCCATCACAATGCACCAGTCTGCCTCTGATGTTAAAGCATAGAGATTCTCACCACAGCAGTTGCTAAATGAATATTTTCTCTTTTCTGGAACATTCCCTGTAATTTGTGCTTCGTTTAGACTTAAGAAAGTAGCTTTCACCATCAAATTTCGCTTTGATATGAAAAGCAATAATGTGGTGTGTTTATATTTTCTGTGTATGACAAGCCTCAAATGATCTTAACTCAACTGGAATGAGGTTCGAGTTATTTCAATTTAACTAAACAATTTCCTCTGCTCCAGGCAAAAAACAGAAGATATAAAACATCAAAATCTGTACTTGTAAAACTCCATGCACAAATAAGAGAAAGCTGAATATTATATTATAATATTTCTGAAAGGCCATATTTTCATGTTTAGCTGCTGAGGCCACATGAGTGAGTTTGTCTGTGTGTGTGGTCTCTTTTTGTTAGAGTCATTTTTAATGGACAAAGCTCTCACAAATAAACCATGAATTTTAGAAAAAAAAAGATTAAACAAACACAAACAGAACTCGTGATTTCATAGAATAATTACTTTCTCCCTGGGAAAGAAGCCAGTTTATTTGTGAAGGATAAATGCAGTTTATCCATCACAAAGTTTGGTTAATGTTTGAGGTTAATTAAAATTCAACAAGCCCTGTGTCAAAGGTTAAGAGCCAGCCCGGTCACATGGAGGAACATTTGGAAGCATTAATAAATGGGAAGCAGAGTTTCACAGCTCGTAAAAACCTGTGAATGTAGACACCTGCAGAATGCACACATGACTACCTGGAATATGACCCCTAGCAAAAAAGACGAAGAAAAAAAAAACACTAAAAGTGTCATGATTAACTGAGTCAGGTGTGCAGATCCTTTCCACATATTCCCTGCAGACACATCTTAGTATTGGTCCCAAAAACATCTCGCTGTCATTCTAACAAGAAGTTATGAAGGATGAAGAGCTGAGTTGGCAAAAGAAAATTGCGATATTTGCACTCGGCAGTTGAATGCTGTTTCAGCTGTTTAAATGTTTGTAATGGTACTTCTTGTTAGTAAATATGAAATCTGAATAAACATGCTGAAATAAAACACAAAGTGTTTCCCAGTTTCTCAGACTTTGTCATTAGTGTTCATTGTTATAGCAAATCTCTGTGCATAGACCAATTTTCCTTGGATTATTTATTCACCCTATAAGGAGGCTTGCTCCCGAGAAAGGACCACCGAGATACATGGATGTGACACCTACAGAATTGTTACAGCAGCTAATCTAACAATAGTACATATTTGGAGAATAAGGATGAGGATGAATTTATTATGGAGCAGATCACTTTTCCATCCTCCATTGTCCACTGAAGCTTCTTCTACTGGGAGATAAGATTAATTCAGCATTGATGACAAAAATACCATTTAAAACTTCAAGTATGGTTGTCTCTGTTATTAACTGAAAAACTTCGAATCAAACAAGGAGATATGTCACTCTGAATCTGATGGTCCTTCATTGATCTGGAGGACATTTTCAATATGAAACTCTACTGGTTGAACTTAAATGCAGCCAGGAGTCTAACACTAAGCCACAGTAAAAGGAAAAACAAACACTAAAAGGCTGGTGCAGCTGGAGTCCTAAACGGTCAGAGTAAAAATGCAGAATGACTAAGATAGGAGTAGGAAAGAGATTTTTAAAATGTGGTACTTGAGACGGCTCTTGAGGCAAGCACCTGTCTGAGGTCCCACACCACCAGCTATCTTTATATTCCAGTGCTCTTGCAATGGTACTTTCTTTTAAAAAAAAAAAAAAATGAAAAGAATAAAATCCAGGCTGTCTCGCTTAGCTGAAGATCCAATTAGTAGGAATTCGACACAGGTGATGGTCTAATTGAAACATACTTATCTTACTATGTCATAGTAACACATGGCTGATGTACAAGGGACTTACAGGAGCAACACGAGAATTGCCTGCTGTTTCACACATCTAAGCTTAGTGTTACTACCTGGAGACAGTCACAGAGGTTTCATTGTAAAATTATTACTCTGCAAGTGATGGATTGTAGTTTAAAGATGAGTATGACATGTCAGTCACAACATTTTTGCAAGTTCAACAAAATCTTTCAGTATTCAAGCTATAGTTTGAGTACTGTTTTAAAAACGCAAAATTGACATAGAATGAAGAAGAGAAGTCAATGAAATATCACACACAGCACCGTTCCTTCCAACCTGATGCCTGGAGCATCATTTGTTGTAGCAGCTTCTCTACCATAAAATGCCAACGTTACATCAGCACTCCCACACAACAGCTTTGTTTCCAGCAATCAGTCGCATGGAGTTGTTTTAGCAGCTGTCTGGCTTGTTGTGACTAAGTTCTAACAGCATTAAGCAACAAATCAACTTCAATTACGCTCAGTGCATCCTCCTGTTTCTCACTGTTTCTCACTGTCTGGTGATGCGCTGCGTTTTTCTTTCACTTCTAACTGAGCAGCATCATCCAAGCAGCCAGATCGAGGGGCATTTTTCTGTTCAACTGAATATTGCATGTCACAAGTCAAGAGTGATTTCAAGCAGATTTCCATTCCAGTCTATTTATATTACCCCTGACCGCCTCTGCAGTGAGAGCCCCTCTATGGAGCTGACAAGAAGACTGAAAATGTGAGGGACGGACCCTGCAGAGGAGGTGATGTGACACCGCTGCCTCAGACTGTCAGTGGTGCTGATAAGAAACGGGAGCTGAACAAAAACGTAGCGACAAGACAGATTATCTCTATGTGAGAGCAGAAATGGAGTCAGAATGAATTTGGAAATAATAGACAGCAGGGGTTGAACAACTAAAAAAAAACAAAAAGTCAAGGGAGGAGGGGGAATGGAGGCAGCATTAATCTGACATGAAACTAACAAGGTCACAAACAACATTTTAAGGCGAAACAGCTAAGGGAGGCAGCTCTGGAGGGAGGAGTAGAGGAAAGGCACAGACCTCTTAGGGAAGGTGAACTTGACTGCGTTCTGGATGAAGCCGTAGCAACAAGGACTGATGATGAAGGCGGCTCCTGCCTGGACGCAGTGCTCCAATACCATGTCTGTCGCAATCCCACATGCATGGAGGGCAACCTTCATAAGAGCAGACAGAGGCAAAACACAAACTGTGTAATTCAATTAATAAAGTCCAATTTTGTCTTATTGAAAGCATTTTTTTTAAAGATTATAATCTGAGAGCACAAATTATTGATCCCTACTGATTACTTCATAATGGCTGCTGCACGTAAAACTCCAAACATGACATCAGGAGCTCCAGCAAACAACAGCATTGATGTTTTCAGAGCAGAAGCACGAAGGTATCAAGATTCCTATTGAGTGGGTAAACTGTGCGTGGTGATAAACACCTGCCCCTGCATTAGTGATGCTATGCTTATATCAGAAACAGCGGAAGGGGACTAAAAGACCCAAGAACGTTTCCTGTCTCTGTCTTCCAGCTATTATTTCCCAGAAAAGCATATCTGGAAAAAAAAAATCTATTGTTAAAAGATGTTTTTCAATTTGCAAAAAGAGTTTAAATGACTAAATATCTATATGAAAATATCCACAAAGGTTCTCTGTGCAACTGAGGTTGCTAAGTCTATGTTCTGCTAATGTTTTCCAAGAAGTTATCATGACTGCGAATCTGAATGGAAAATGTCTTGACAGCAGAGCCGCACAACAGAAGTTCAGAGCTGATCAGGGCGGGATTAGAACAGCTGGCCAGAGCTCCTCCAACACATGGGGAAGGGGAGATTCAGACAGCCTGAATAACATTGCTAAAGCCACTCTCAGTCACTGGTATGTCTAGACAGGAAGACATTGGGTAATGCTCTCTAAATCTTTATGAAAATTGGAGCTTATGTACAATTGTTTTCACATTAATCTTTGTGGAAGAATGAGCTCTAAGATGCAAAAATGTATTTTTCACACAAAATATATAAAAACACAAAGAAACATTATGTCACATACAAACAAGTATGAACACGCTAAGATGGCAAAACAAACAAAAAAAACCAACACAAAAGAGAGTTGAACAAAAACTGTATCCTGAAAAGTTAGGCATTCTACTCAGAATAAACTCAGATCACACGTTTCGCAAAACTCTATAAACATATAATTAAATAGAAAATAAAAAGCAAAAGTAGAGTTTGAAATCCTGCATTGCAGCTTTTGAAAGCTAAATGACTTTTTATGTTGTGCCTTTGCTATACGAGTCCTGAAAGTCTTTCATATATATTTATTTATTCTTTTTACAATTAAGAATTGGAAAAGTGTGGCGTGAAACTTTATTCTTCTTCTTCCCCGAGTCAATTCATTTTAGGACAACACTTCATTGTGATTACAGCTCCAATGGATACTTCCAGCTATGGAAACTTCAGTCTCAGAAACTCAAGTCATCAGTGGGAAAGCATGCCAGTGGTGTAGGTCAACGATTGAAACTATTCATCTGAGTTACCACATTGTTCAGAAATTGTTATTTGTCATGGTAATATTACAAACACTAATTATGAGCCTCTGTTTTTTTTAAATACTATTAATACCGATAAAGCGCTTTTAAAGTTAGAAAGTTACGGATCACAGTTTGACAGAAGATGGTAAGTTGTGCACAAACTTAAAAGAAAGACATTCTCTAAATACAGACTCAGATTTATACATTTTTTCAGGCTCAAGAAGAGCAGCTCTTGAAACCTGCTTAATTGTGACAACAAACGCATCTAAAGCAAACTAAAAAGCCCATCAAACATCAGTTTTATGTAGATAATTAATGTAGATTAGTCATACAGGACTAAATTATAATGCAGTGTTTCACCTTTGCTTTAATCGACACAAAACCACATTAGTCAAACAGAAGTGCATGAACAACATGTTTTGATAATTATTTATGCATTTAATGTGAAAACACTTATGCTTGATAATTTTTAAAGGATGTTTTGTCTCTTTAAATTGGCAATAATGAAGCCTTTCTGCAGTCTATGTCTGTTTTACTAATTGAATATGCACAATGATTATGTTTAATTTAAAATCATTTATTGCAACTATGTTCATATATATGAACAAGTATTCTTAAGTGACATTTCTGCAGAGTCTGGAGGTAGAAAACATTAATTAGTATGCCCTAAGAAGGAGGGCACTTGTAAAGCTAATAATTCTTCATAATTTTCCTCAAGTAAAAAAAGCTGTCAGTGTCACTGAGTTCACTTAATAGATTCATCAGAGAAAAAATAAGGGTACAATAGTCTATTTTGTTCAAATAATCCCTCCTCTCTCTGCATCCAGCCAAGCATAACAACAGTAAATTCTTGCAATCATCTCATATTTCATCATAACAACTTCCTGCCAAATCGCATTTAAAACTTTTTAGGTTTGGAAGCTTTTCCTTTTTACTGTGTTCTAATACCATCAGTCTTGTCATTATAAACCAATAAAGCCGCGAGTCATTTGACAAAGCACATATTTTGTTCCCACGAATATAAATCTACTGGCAGAATCAATTGTAAACAACCAGAAAATCTGAGCACAGTCAATAATAGCTTAAGCCAAAATACAATCCAAATTACCTTCAAGCTCCATAACCTTTCTGCTCCTTAATACTTAAAATTAGAGAAATAAAGAAAAGCATCTCAATGGATCATGTACACACACATGCACATGTTTGTATTTCCACCCTTTTTAGAACTTTGCATTGACTTCCATTCATTTCAGTAACTGCATTAAGGCATGACCTAGACATTTTCCCTAATAATTACTAGTCCCCTTTTACCCTATCCAGAATTTTATTCACATTTTACTTCTACCCTTCAACCCTAAACAATGGAGTCCACATACATTTTAATTTGCCTTTAAAGCTGCAAATTTAAAATAAGCTTTACATTTCCTGGCTCTGATTGGAAACAGTCAATCAGAGCCAGGAGGTCGGTCTTAGTGCTGTCAATCACCATCCATGTAGCGCTGCTCCCCACTTTTCTTCCAAATTTTAATTAGAAGTTGAAGTTGGTCAGTTCTGAACCTATTTTTAGTATTTTCTGAAATCTCCTCAGGTTTTTTTCCTGCTTGATGCATGTTAATGATTTGACCTTTCTTAAGCTGACATTTTGCCTCGATGTCCTGTTACTTTCCTGCTGCTACACCTGAATTTCCTCACTGTGGGACAATAAAGGATATTTCTACGCTATTTTCTTCTAAATATACATAAACCTTTAACATTAAGGACAGTAAAACATATACATAAATTTAATTATGTCCCATTCTTTCAATTAGCATGTAGAAATTATCCTAACTGACCAAAAATAAGAAATATTTAATTTGATTTAATGTCTGACAGTGAAAAAAAGGTTACATCTGCTGTAACTATTTGTGCAGCAGATGTAAATATCTGGCTTCCACTGTATGTGTTTAAGTGTGCCCAAAAGGTTTCTTCATCCTGCTACAACTTTAACACTTGAGCTGTGAAATGTAAGCCTGGAGGAGCAGATGCTAAAATAAGGTTTTTGGATAATTAACATTCTGAACTGAACGTGACTAAAAGTGGCGCCATGTATAATGCATAAAGGAGTTAAACCTACTGTGATGAGTGGCTCCTTACAGGTACTATTCACTTTCATAAGAACATTGAAGTCTGTAGCTAAAACAAAAGCAACTGAATAAAGCCTCTTTTATTCATACAAGAATATGGAATCCCTTATCTATCAATCAATAAGTTTATTCACTCGCTATAACAAATTTAATGTAAAAACATATTCTCATATAAGCTCCCTTTTTAAAAGGGGGTGAAAATCGAGCAAGAAGAAGAAAAATCTTGTAGAAACCGGACACTTTTTCAATAACTACAAAAAAAAAAATTTAATGGCCGCATACATTAAATTAACAAAATACATTGCGAACAATATATCATTCTCCTTATTGTTTACTCAAAAGTGTGTAAAATTGAAATTGTAATTAACAAATCACATCATCCGCATTTGAAAACAAAAGATTAAGACAATTTTAAGTACATCATGTGTCATCAAAATTAATTATTGTTTCAATGGAATTTTAATGCAGGGAAATAGTTTACCATCATGGCAAAGAGACATGTCATTTCTTGCAACTACATTGACATTATTAACCAAGAATATCAGGCCTGTCATGAGGCAGTAGTTACAATGGTGTTCAAGAATACACTCCCTCCCTGAACCACCGTTGGGGTTTCTTCAAATCCTGACGATTTTAGCTAGAAAACCCCAAGGCCATCAAACACGCCCCAGGACAAAGTCAAATTCATCTCTCCCAATTTAATCCAACATTTTGACAAATAAGCTAATGTCAGCTTTACTTGGAGGCTGTGTATGTTTACAGTGCTTTTTCTGTCTTTAAGTGGTAAATATTTTTTTTTGCCGTAACCGCTTTAAAATTAGTTTCAATTATGTTTTATTGTTTTCTAGTTGTATGTAATTATCCATTTGTCTAGAGAATCTGAAGGGCACCTCATGGAGTAAAGAACAGAACTGTTGGAAAACTTGTATTTTTTTTATTTTTTTACATGTGTCACTCACCCCAATCTGAAACGCTCCCTTAAAGTAATCCAAATTGGCCTGAAGGAAACCAATGTTTTTCAGGCCAAGCTCAGTGCTGCGACGTTGGGCTCTAACCAAAGATTCCTCTTTGTTCTCTATAAGGATGATCTGCAATGAAGACAGGAAAATATCAAACAGCAATATTTTTAAAAACAGAATCAGCAGTATCACAATCAGAGGATTAGGATGTTTCATATAAAGAAAGGAAAAAAAATCCATAGTATTGTGTTTTGATAAAGCAAATAATTTCCTAAGGGAGCTACTTTTAAAACACATAATGACACAATAAATTACTTTGATAAGTAGTTTTACAGTCTGTTAATCTAAAATAGTTATTTAACCTCATCTGAAATTTTATGATTTCATTAAGGTGCTCCTACTAATCTTTGTCAGTAAAGCACAACCTATCATGATTATAAGGAGAGGTGGGTAAACTACCCAAAAACTGTATTCAAGTAGGAGTAAATTGATTTCAACATACTTTTATTCACGTAAAACAAAGAAACAACCATCTAAGAAATTACTTGAGAGTCAAAAAGTATTTTCTAAGAGCGAAACCTCTGTTGGGATAAAATGTCTACAAGAGAGATCATTAGTATTACAATGAGGAACAAAAACATCCTGGATAGAATCCCTCTTTTAGTCCAGTTTTATTTAACCAAGAAAATGGAGAAAGAAACAGTTTATTGCTGTACTCTCTGAACACACACACACACACACACACACACACACACACACACACACACACACACACACATATATTAAGATACTTTACCTGACAATCTGGAAGTGTGTGAGCCAGAACAATCCCCACATGACCCTGAGAGAAAGTAAAAGAACAAAATAGAGAAAACAGAAATGTACAACATAAGCACAAAGCACATGGAAAGGCCCCATAAACTTAACATGAAATCAACTGGTTTTTATAAAAATCCTTTCAAAGGTGCTGCTCAGTGTGCCTGTTTTCAGCTTGTGTGAATGACATGACCCAACCGCAACATCCACCTGACTGGAAATGACAAGAACGAGTAATTGCGATGGATTGTTCCATTTCAAATGGTCACTTATGAAGCAGCATCTAATGTCGCTATAGTCAGATGGAGAATTGTGTGTGCACGGTTTAATAGACTGATGGATGAGCATCAGTACCGTTCCACTGCAGAAATCCACTATTGTGTCTCCCGGCCTGGCTAGCTCCGTCACCACCGCAGCCAAGTTATTTAGTTGTTGCATTTTCCTGATGGCTCGGATGTCAGACATTTTTCCTGAAAAGAAACATAAACAAAACACACACAAGCTCTTATCGCATTTGGCCAAAAATGACAAAGCAGAAGATTTTTTAAACACTCAATTCCATTGAATAGTTAGTGGAAGAATAAGAGCTATGAAGAGAAGAAAGCCTTTTGCATAAAGGCTTTGCAAAAGCTTTTAGACCTCAGGAAATTTGTTCAGATTTTGTCATATTACAACCACAGACTTTAAATGTTCACAAAATAAAACAAGTAAACAGCACTGTACATTTGATTTAATGTGAACTTGTACATTTTATCTAGTAGCTTGTTCGAAAATCAAGAAAGATGCTTGTTACAAAAATCCAACTGTGATTTGAATTTTTTTATGTCTTTATTTCCATGTTGTCAGCCTTTACTTTCCTTCTGAAAGCTGCTCAAGTCATGATTTACAGCAAGCAATTTTTGTAGCATTGTAACAGCACAACAATGAAAATGACTCCTTTGACCCAGCAGCATGATTCGTGTGATCCCAGCAAACTGACTGCTACAACTATTTCTGTGTTTGTAGCAAAACTTTTTATTGCAGTGTAAACAATATGTGGCCAATTAGCCCAGAGCACACTGCAACTTCTTGGCACACAACACTGGCATTTAGCCTCTGCCATGTTGTTTTTGATTTATGAATCCAAATTGATGAGGGTTTCATTTACTCCCCTCAGAGTCACAAACATGAAAATATCAAAACAGAGACACATTGTTTCACTGCCCTTTTGACTGCTTTGTCTGAGACAACAGGTGACCAGTTGAAGATGATTAATCATTCTCAGTCTAATTCAGCCAGAATAAGATTAAACCATTCCCATGTTAGAGTGCAACCAAAATGCAACACAGAATCTGTGGCCTGATTTGAAAACTACTGTCCACAGATGTTCTTTGTCCACTTTTACTAAGCATTAAATATACTTTCACTACACATAAATATCAGCAAAATACTTGTATTTGCAATGGTGGTGGAGATGAATCCAAAAAGACTGGCAGCTCAATGCAATGAAAGAAGAACCTATAAAGCCTTATGAGATGAACACATATGAACACGACATTTGCAAGAAGTTAAATTTTAAACTTACAAACAGAAAGTAAGTAATTTGAAATTAAAATTTCTTTCAAGACATTTCTAAAACTAAGAACAGTTGCGCTAACACAAAAGACTTTTTATTGAATACTTAAGAGCTAATATACAAATAGGTATATATTTAAAAATAAAAAGATACATTTGCTGTGGGTATTTAAGAAACCAAAGCAAAGATTTATCTGTAAGCAGAAAATCCGCAGCCCGTTGCACCTCTTCATGTTTCACATTTGCATTCCTGCCCTCCAAAATTCAGGTGAATTTTGTGTCTTTCTGACTTAAAGTGGAGGAGGCAGCATACTTAAACATGTTTTTGTTTCCAGATTCAGTCTGGGCTCTTGGGCTGGATAGAGGGAATTAGTGCTGGGAGCACTTACCTGGAATAGCTTTTTAAATAAAACATGCCAGTGCTTGAGTGTGCTGGAGGACAAAACCAACCTGTCCAAGCCAAGCATTCAACATATGCAGGTCTAAGTAAGACTAGTGTTTTCTTTAACTCTCAACGTCCAGTTATTGACGTTTATTTCAGCTATGCATTTACAACAATAAATGTGTAAATCATTAACCTGAGTTACTGAGGATGATTTTTAAAAATTTGTAATTTCTTCATAATTTCAAAACACAAACTTTTGTGTTTGAAATAGAAAATACCTTATAACACTTCCACTGTGTATTCATATACTGACTGGCATTTAGCAAAGCTTTTTCCTTTGAAGAAAAGCCAGAAATTATTAATACTTTGAGTAGAATTGGATAATTTTTCTTTAAATGTGTACTCCTGTTAATTATACATAGTGTTTGAAACTCTTAAGGCACCATTTTAGCATACATGCATTAGATAGTTCCAACGAGGGATGCATAAATGAAAATCAATATTCAACATTAATGTTGCTATTATAATGGATAACCCATGTTTACCGATATTCGTTATGCAACGCCCAACCCTTTTGACAACACGAAAACAATTACCACACTGCTGACATTCCTTCTCTGCTTCAGTTAACATCCCACAATCCTGCGCTGAACTACCATACCATATCCAAACATAGCATTAATCATCTCCACCTTACAGAAACACAAACGGCAACAGGATGGAAATAAATATTGGTGATTCATAACAGACCACTTTTACTTACTGAAAATGACTAAAATTGGCTGATACAGATGTTAATACCATCATATTGTGGTTTCATGCTGATCTATAAAATAAAAAAATATTACTATGTGTAAATTAAAACCAATTATCATAAAAACATTCTTGAAACTACAGAAAAGATGAGCAGGAATCCAAAGTCAGCTTCAGCAGTTACACACTGAGTAGTTATTGAGTTACATAAATGAAGGATCACAGTGGGCATCCTCCAAACCATCATCATAGCTACTGCTGCAATGCCTGCAGTTACACGTTTTATCAC
Source organism: Poeciliopsis gracilis (assembly GCA_911649635.1). NCBI lineage: Eukaryota > Metazoa > Chordata > Actinopteri > Cyprinodontiformes > Poeciliidae > Poeciliopsis > Poeciliopsis gracilis. Next base: position 4,864,250 of record CAJVRI010000370.1, on the reverse strand, counting down.
AGGAGGCTTAAATGTCTCCTCAAGCTCAATGAAGAAAAAACATGCTGTGGCAGCATCACTGGGATAGATTGCAGATCTATTAGTCTTTATCTGCTCTGCTAAAGGGTGTCCAGTACTTCGGCACCTGGAAGGTAGCCACCATATCTTTCCTTCCTCCCTAAATGCTGCATGTGGTCTTATCAAACATGTCCATTGCACTGATTAAAATGTGAAGACAAAGCTGTGGAAAAAGGGGAATGTTCAGGTTCCACCTCAGGGGTTTACTTCTAAACCCCCGAGGTGGGTTTACTTCTTCCATCACAGAAGGAACTTTTTTTTGTAATTTCTTTTTTGAAAAGAAAGCAAGAATATTAAACTCAGAAATCAGATATAGTGTGAAAGAAATTTGAGATTCTACTGTTACATTCTGCAAATGGGACTCTTCCTTTCAAAATTGGTTTGTGGTTGTAATTACAAAAAGAAAAGGATTACAAGATATAAACATTTTTCCATGGTACATTTAGTAGGTTTGAAGACATTAAAGCTGACTAACATTGCACCCACACAGGAAAAGAGCAGCAATTTCCTTACTTGTATCAGTAGTTCCAGTTTTATCTCCTCCTTTTGAGTTAAAGACCTAAACATATACCGTTCCAATATTTGAAGAATAACATTTCACATATGTTCTTAAAACACACCTGCAGAGCATTAATACTGTGTAATAGCTAGCAGGTGCAATCCTCTGGCACAGCTTATCTATGTTGTTGCCACTGAGTATATGAATCCCAGAGAAGAGAAAATGACTTAAAATATGCTTATTGCAGAAATGCTCCAAAACACCAAATCTATTGCAAGCAAATATGATGTCCCAGACAGCCATGTTTATAGACGGTAAGATAAGAAAAACAGCTTAAAATCCAAAGAAACTATCTATGAGGTCTTTTTTGCGACAAAAGGAAATAACCCAAATAATACAGAGAAACTTGCATTACATGCTGATTCATTCTTGGATGAGGTGATTGCGCAGTTGGAGGAGAAAAAGACATTTAAGCACAAAGTTTGAGTTTAGTAAATGTGATATTTAAATCTGACTTTACTTTTCAGAAGACATGCTCATGTTTATACTGTTCTGCATATTTTTGAGAAACAGAAAACAGATTGCCTTACAAGTTTTATCTGCTCAGTCTGTCCCCTGCAGCTTTTCTGCTCCTGCCATGAATGTTGGTAGGAATTTATCAGGATAGGTGTCCTTCTTGAGCATTCCTAGGAACAATTTGAATGATAATTTTTACGTCTACATACGAAACACAAGAAATGTATATTAAAACCCAAACATGTAAAAGAAAAACAAAAAAAAACAAAAAAGGAGTGTTTTTCTAAAGACTAAATGAAGCTGGATTTAGCAACCATGGCTCCTGTGACACATCCTAATGTGTGAAAACAAACTATGTTTTATGTATGAGCCTGGAAGAGTGCAAACTGCTGATGTTCCAAGTGTTGAGTGCTGCACACTTGGTGTTTGTAAGAGTAAAATAATGATATAAACAGAGGTGCTGACTCCCAGAGAAACAACTCACTGGCTGATCGGAAAATTTCTAAATATGGTTCCAATTGGATAAAAAAGAAAAAAAAAAAGTACTATTGTAAAATGACTTTATTGCAGTATCTCAATTAAGAGTGGAATCCATGTCATATAGTTTAAACAGAGTATTAGATTTCAAGCACTTATTTCTGATTATTTTGCTTCCACGTAAAATTGAGACATTCAAGAGCACCAACACAAAAGTGACAGGCAGTGACAGGCAATAGAAAAATGTATATTTAAAGAAAAATAAAAAAATAACATTAAAATAATGTACAGTATGGGCAAAACTTATGACATTCAATACTGTACAACTATAGATTAGTAAAGTTTCTATCTATCCATTTATCTAAAAACCTGGTTTGGGTATTGTTATTAAGGCTAACTATTAAAGGAGACCTATTGCGCAGAATTAACTTTTTGCATAGTTTTTAACTTCCATTTGGGTCTCCATTACTTCTGAAAATAATCCAAGCACAAAAAAACTATCCAGCTGTTTTCTTGCAATAAGTTAATGTTTTTTTAGTGCCTAGAAGGTTTCAAAAACCTTCCAACTGTAACACCCCAAAACATCAGACACCTTCCCCTACCTAACAACCCCAGCCAAGCCCAGCCTGTTACTTAGCAACCAAGCAGATTTTGAGTATATTTGGTCAGGCACTTTTACCGCTGTACAATGGCTACTAGAAAAGACAGGTGTCTTATGAATGTGTGTGTGTGTCAGTTCTGACAGTTTCAAATTGTTTTAGTGGCATCTACTGCAACTGCAGAACAACACAAAGCAATTCTGACATGCAGTCTTTCGGCCCAGTAAAATTCCTACCAAAACACAATGACGTTTTCAGCTGCAATGTGGAAAATGGTAATAATCCAAGGACAATAAATGTTTTGCAAGGCACCAACTATAAGCTTATCCTACACCTGATATCCTTGTGTGACTAATAACCATAATCAAACTAGGCTTTAACATGGAAAGCAATATTTTTAGCTTACAGGCCTCTTACAAAGCCAGTGCCCTAATTATATGACATTATAAATAGTGGCCTGAAGGTTTTTGCAGGAAAATCAATTAAAAAAAAAATGAATAAAACAGGTTGACAAATATCGTGTATTCCTCTACCTCATTCCCACCTGGATGCAGGAACAATATAGGCCATTCCTGAAAAGATTCAACAGAAAATAGATGAACCGTAATGCTGCTGAAAGTGGGATTCAGTTTGGTTTGATGAAAAACAGTGAGCAACAATTCGGTTGCAGAAAAAAGATTACAGGGAATCCTGCTGTCCCAAATGTCAGTAAAGGAAACTTGAAAACTTGAAATTTTTTTGCAGAAGATTGCAGTGACAAGAAAAACAAAAGTAATGAAGACAAACATGTGAGGAACAAACTTCTCAGTGTGCTTCCCTGAGCTGCTTTGGAATGTCTGTCAAAACATGACCTGACACAGCTGTAGGCGAGATGTCTGCATAATTACCAATCTCCAGCAGAGCCTGTCACAGGTCATGGCACATACCCAATTTGTCTGGTTTCAAAACAAGCAGACAACCAATCAGTAATCTCAATATTGCAGCTCGTAATGCACCCAATTACTGACTTTCTAAATACATGTGCAGATCATCGTTTGCAAACAGGTTCCACACTGATAATTAGATAAAAAAAAATAAACGTGTGGCTAAAATTTCAGCAATTCCAAGCTCAACTATTTGGAAATGCAACCACGATATGTTTACTTCATTAGTCGAGATTCATTGAAAGTCCATCTAGATTTCACAACTTTATTAGAGCAACTAAGCAATATTTGTTCAAAAACAGCTTATTGATAACTTAATTAAATCTAATCGTAGTGGTTTTATTGTATTTAACCCTAACCCTATCCCTAAGTAACTTCAGTGGCTCACACAAAAACCCTTAGTAAAAGCTTTGGTATTTGTGATGTAAATTAATGAGTTTACATCACTGATAAATCAGTTCAAAACTTTTAGCACATTTATTGTGACATTCACTCTTGCAATCCAACTGACAAACACAAAACATAAAAACAACTACTGTACTTTGTTTAAGCACCTTCTGAGCCACTTTTGCTTATTTTCAATATGGCAAAGACGCCTCTTTAATCTTCACCGCTAACTTGCAGTCAAGCTCTAATTTATAAGGCACTTTAATATTACTCACAATTATCAAAATAAAACATCTTCTGAGATTGAATATCGACCTCATAAAATCAATGTCACTGGCAGATACATTTGCCAGTCGTAGAAAAAAAAGCAAAAAAAAATTTTTTTTGGATTTAAACAAAAAAAAAAAAAAAAAAAAGAAAAAACAAATTGTTTTAGACTAAAACTGCTGAAATCCTGAGGAAGGTATGACCTGAAGCTACAGGATTCACAAGCTGCCAAACAGAATTCAGGGAGAGTTTTGTCATCTACATTTGAGATTTCCTCAATCTATTAAAAATTTTATCATTTCAGTCAGCTGGGTAAAATAATTCATATTCTACTAAAAGTACATTTACCAATAATAAAGTTCCATTCAGTGAAAGTAGGGCATGTAGATTAGGTTATATTTTATATTTCTGTATGTGTAAACATAATGTGATGATCAGAGTTATTTTAATATGTAAATAATATCAGCAGGCATTTTGTGATCACTTCTCAGAGCTTGTAATTAATAACAATCTTAATTCTAAGAATAAGATTCATTGTATACCACTGTGGCTACATACAGAAGAATAAGTGATTCTTCTTATGGTCATATTGTGTGCTGTTGGTTTCATTTTGAACCTACATGGAAGTTTGTACATGTGCACACTGCAGAACATGAGAGGACTTTACTAGTTTGTTTTTAGAAAGTACTTGGTTATTTACTCATAAGACTAGTTACAAAGATTTATCAACCATCTTTTGTTCATTTTGGTGATCACATGTACACTTGAATTCTACTCAAGTACACTGGGCTACAAAGATTTTGTAACTTTCTGGGGACAGTTCATTTGAGTTTTAAATAGTTCTGGTTATTCAGCTTTATGAGTATAACTCGTTAGTGTGACCTAAAGCTTCTTTGGAGAGACTGTTTTTAAAATGACCAAGAACAAACCAACAGGTGTGTGTGGAGAAAAACAGATCTATGACCTTCTCCTTCTTTCCATGGAGAAAGACAATCAGATCAAGCATGGTGAAATCATCAGACTCTTCAAAGACATGACATCGAGGAGGATGCTCCTTTAAAGCAGGAGAAAGGGAATGATAATCCCTGCGTAGACTTTTGAGCAAAAGACAGTCTAGTCTAGTCATAGTCTGTTTTTTTAGCCAGAATTTACCAGAAGCTTTTTGACAGTTACAAAAAAGCATGGAGTTTGTCTGAAACATCTTAAGGAACATTTGATTTAAAAAGATAATATGTATACATTTGCAAAAATTCAGCAGCAGATTCAAACTTGCAAGAACAATACATTTCATTGATTTTCAAAGTTGAAAATACAGTAGTTCCAGAGATGTCTTAGAGACTTCAAAATATAATATGACTTTAATGCCCATGATGTGTATAAGTCAACTTTTCACAGGACCTATGGACATCTATATCTACTGAAATATTTGTGTCACGCTGAAATATAACATATTTGTCAGTGCGGACTTATTGCAATGAAAATAAAAACAACATGGTGTAGTCTGCATCTCTGACTTATAACATTTCCAGAACCCTTTTTCTGCACAGATGATGTTTTATAAGCTAACCAGATTGCTGTCATTCAGCTCACAAACTGTTCTCTATCCTTTTGCCAAAGCTGTCAGGATGAGGGGAAAAAGTGACAAAAACTGGCATCTGTGAAGTGTTGTGTAAATGGTTTTTGGCTCGCCACCTTAGTGAAATCTTGCAGTCAGTGTGGGGCTTTCACCCCAGGCTTTGCAGAGTTAACTTAACTACAAATAAAGGCCAACTGGACTCCTGCCAGCTGGTATCCATAGTTCTAGTTTTCCAACAGAAACACTTCAATGTCAAACCCAAGGCTTCTCCTGTGAAACAGAGGGGCTCCTCTGACTCTGCAAGCTTTATCATCACTGCAGAAGTCAACTTCTTCAACCCTAAGGTAAATTTTTAAATGAAAGAAAATTTTTAGAAGATCAAAAAAAAAAAATCCTTCTAGTGTTATCTGGTTTTCTATATCACATAATCCACTTTTGTTTCAGAAAATACACACTTTGCCTGAACAGATCCCCCTCATTATCTGTGCAAGGATATTTTTATGTTGAAAAGTGGGGCAAAAATTGAAGAGACTACATAGTAGCCACAAACACCACCAGTGCCCTTTCTGATAATGAGAGCAGGATTTATCTGAATTATTATTATGTCTCCTCGAGCCACCTGTATGGAAGGCTTGGCCCAAACTAATACAACCTCACAAGAAGCATAAACCAGAATCACTCATTTTATGCAGTGTTACATTTTGACGAGATATTGCGCTCATGGTTGAGCAGTCAGAAACGAACAGTAATTAGTGTGTGAAGACAAATTAAATGATTTGTGCTTCATGTTTAAGTAATTTGTATGTGGAAAAAAGAAACAAAGACAAAGCCACATTGAAGAAATTGTGAAGAGGACCAGAGTTATCTGCAAGAACCAGATTTTATTTTAATGTACCAGCTGTATTTTCAACCAGGACTTTCAAAATAATTGCATCATGTGCCAAAAATGTTAAGAATGACTGACCAGCAGACAGATTGATTATGGGTGCAGTACAAAACCCATGTCCTTAAGACATATAAAACTGTAAAAAACAAAAACAAACAAACATTGTGTGTTCTTACCTAAATATTTAGTATTTAAATACTTAATACAGAAATATGAAATACTTTTCCTTTTTTCTGGTTTAACTGATATTCCACAAGCACCAAACAAGTTCAGATCAGAACTATTCTCTTTTTTTCTTATTAATTTAAAGACAAAGCAGAGATAATGTTTTTCTTCAGGTTCTTTACTAACAACAGGCTGCAGAAGGAGATGGATGGGACCGCAGCAACAAAACTAAAAAAAAAAGTGTTCTTCTGGGACTCAGGAGTTGGCCTGTGCATGAATTTGCTAGGATCTGACAATCCCTGTCCACTTAAGAGACTACACACTGCTCAATGCAACAACAATAGTGCCGGAATACAATAGGGCTAAGTCAGTGGCGACAGGACCACCCCACGCTAGGCCTTGAGTTCAAAAAGGCCTCAGAGCAAGATGTGTTGTGGTGAATGCATTATCGCCACAACAATGAGCCAGTTGTGCAAAATCAAAAATTAAGTCCTGCTCCTTTAATGCACTTTGTAGTGTTTTAAGTATATAATTTACATTTATGGATAGCTGAACTATTTGCAGGTATGACTAGAGTCATGTGGTCAGGTTTGTGACTGGTAAGCAAAAGACTGTTCAGGAGACTAAAATAGATCCTTGTGTTTAAATTGACTTGGATTGAAATAAGTTCTTGTTTTAAAAGGTTTTAATTTTGGCTTGATCAAAAAATATAATGGTAAGAAAAATAAAATATTCTATAAATAAAATTCATGTTTTGTCTTACTTTTATTTGTAAATAAAGGCGATGCTCCTATCCTTCGTAAGTATCTTTGTAATTGTTTTAAAAACCAACCTTCGTTTTTTGTTTTTTTAAAGACAACTTTACTGGGTCTAATAACAAAAAAAGAGAGTCAAAGTAAGATGGTTATATTTTGACTGAAATAGTTTGTTTTTTATGCATAGAAGAAGAGCACCTGTTGTGCCAGTCAGGTTCAGCACTGCACCCTTATCTGTGTGACATGGTGTTTTTTTCCTGCTTCTTTCATTGCCTCACCTTTCTCCCCGGACTGCAGATTATTGGCTATAGTCGTTTCCCTTTCAGAGCTGTATTACAGAAAAAAGTTTCAGACATAATGGAAAGTTCAACTTAAAATCTCCCAACAGACCATTGTCCCAAATAATGTATTAAAGCCCATATATCGCTCTGAAACTTGGATCTTTGTGTCAGACCTCTATGTTTACAATTATTCTCTCCATCTAACTGTCAAACCTTAACACTCCACTCCATAGAAATTCTAGCACCTCTTTCTAAAACTCAACTTCTTTTTAATGTTTTTCTCCGAAGACTATAAATCTTCAAAAATTATGCTGCAGGGTTTTTGGTAATAATGGAAAAATATATATACTTTTACCTTGCTTAGACATGTGTTGCAGTCAGGGCAATTACCCAGAACAAACCTAACAATCTAAATCCCAAAGTACTTGAATGGCTCCAAGACGAAAACATTTCAGAAATATTAGTGGAAATACCTTAAAAGAGCCATCCAGGCAAGATGATCGTACACCTTCAAACAAAAAAAAATGTTTTCTTTAAATTGACTACAAAGGGAATTTGAAACTGTGATTCACTCAAAGGAGTGCTGAGCTCCATCTCGAGGGTAGGATATATTTTTGTATGGAATTTTGCAACAGTAAAATATTGGGGGGGGACCGCTTTTGCATAAAACATCAAAGGAAATGTAATAACTAGATAGTATTAAGAACTTTGCAACTGGTGGCTTGTGAAAATGTTAAATGACAGTAATAAACACAAACAGCTTCACACTGACAAAAACACTCAAATCACTAACGAAAGAAGTTATGGATGGGAAATTTTTCCCATGTTAAAAACATCCAATGCTTTTAACATCCAGTTAAAAACATTTTTTTTGTTAACTGGATGTCACTTTTGTTTTAGCCTAAGAAAAATCTGATGACAGTTATAGACAAGTACTTTTATGTATAAATAGGAATAACATTTTGATTCTTTCTTTCAGGCTAGATTGAAATTTGATGCTATCAAATATATTTTTTAAGATCATATGTAAAAGTCATATGGGGAAAAAAAACAGAATTAGTCTGTTTTGAATAACCAGGTCCAAAGAAAACCAAAAAATGGGCTAGTCACAAGAAACCTGATCTGTGTATATCCACTTAACATTGAGCTGCTGAGATTTTCATTTATAGCTCAATGACATTCACACACTGAAAAAAAAAAGATTTAATTCTGCCATTTCCTGTAGGCAGAGATGTCTCTTGAGTAATTAATTATGACTGTTGTAAAATGTAATAAATAAATAAAAAACTATAATCCCCCAAAAAAGAAAAAAAAAAAAGAAATTCATTTAAAACTGTCCGATGGTGAGGCAAATTCTCTTCTTGCTCCATATCCCCACTGCAGGGCCTCAGCAGAGGTTATTGAGCAAAGCAAAAACTATGGAGCTAAATGAATATTCATGCCATGGCATTTACAAGAAGCTTATTATGCAGATGGCTTGAGGCTTTGAATTTAAATAGGCACAACTCAAATACTATCGCAAATGGTGCAACTCTGCTGTAACCCCAAGGGGATCTAGATGTGTTTGAACTTGAATTGCACTAATAAAGTGCCAATTATCCTTCTAATTGGGAGTAACAAAGCTGGCTGCCTGTTGTGCCGGGTCCCATGTTTACTGGATATCTTTGAATCTCCAATCTATCGGCTGTAATGAGTTCAGCTAATTGGGAATGAGAGAAGTGATTTGGGAGTCACAGCCGGCTGTTTGGTGCTGTAAACCTGAAGGGAATAAATAACTGTCAAATGTCTGTTCACTGTAGAGATATCATCAGAACAAAAAAAAAGATGAGAAGATAAATATGTATAAGTGTCAAATATGACCTTAACCTTTGGGTTTAACTACAGATTGACCGCTTCATATGAAACCCATGCAAAAAAAAAAAAAAAAGTAAGAAAAGAAAAACACTTGCACACTTAAAGCCAAAATGAGACAAAATACTGCAATTTCAATTTTGGATGTAGCTTTGATCAGCAAAACAGTTGATGTTACAATGCTGAACCTTAAACATGAGCATGTCAAAATTTGTTTTACTTCTGTTGAGCAACACTGAAATCAAATAGCCAGACAGACTTGCCATTAGAGACTACTGTGTTAATGTGTTACTCGAATAACATCCGGAAACAGCTCCTATAAAGAAAAAGAAACTTGGACACCAGTTTGGTCTGTGAAAATGAGCCAATTTTAGAATGTGCTGTTCATTTGAAAAACTCTAGAAAAACATGGTAATCAGTTCAAACCTTAATTATGTAGAGCAGGGGTGTCAAACTCTAGTCCTCAAGGACCACTGTCCTGCAGTTTTTAGATGTACCACAGGTACAAAATGCTGGAGTGAAATGACTTAATTACCTCCTTCTTGTGTAGATAAGTTCTCCAGAGTATTGCTAATGACCTAATTATTGTATTCAGGTGTGGTGCAGCAGAGGCACATCTAAAAGTTGCGGGACAGTGGCCCTCTAGGACTGGAGTTTCACACCTGTGATATAGAGCATGAGTGTCAAACACATTTTCATTGTGGGGCACACCAAGATCACAAAAGTCCACAAACCTACTCATTAACAAACTGCTAAAGTAATAATTAGCTGGCCCTGCATTCAATGAGTATCTCCTAAGATAAAAGAATATTGAATATCTTTTCACATTGATGTAATTTTGTACTTTACATTACAAAAACAGCTTTGATTTGATGGATACAATATTTAGGTTGTATTTATGTGGCTCTCCAGGGAATAGAGGGCCACAGAAAATCTTATGGCGGGCCGGATTTGTCACCCAGGCCTTGAGTTTGACACAGATGACTTAGACTTTTATATCAACCCCAGATGGTTTTATAAAGGCTGTTTCAAATTGGTTAACCATCTAAACCAGCGTTTCTCAATTCCTGTCCTCAGGGATCCCTGCTCTATGTATTTTAGATGTGTCTCTGCTTCAGACAAAGTGATTCAAATGACTGCATGACCTCCTAAGCATGCTATCAAGTGATGCAGAAGCCTGGTAATCACCCACTTATTCAAGTCATTTGTGAGGCACAAGGGAAACACCTAAGACATGTACGGCAATGGTCCACGAGGACCAGAATTGAGAAACATTGATCTAGACAATGCAATTGCAAAGTCTGCAATTATATATGTAACTATATATACAATATAATAGAAATATAATATTATATATAAAGCAACCTTCATACTTTAGAATCTTTTGAAGACAGAATTTAATTTTAAAAAATAATCACAAAATCTCTGCTTAATTCAAAACAGAAAATGTACAAAGCCTTTTTATGGAGATCTCCATCTCCAGAAGCTAAGGTTTCTTTATCAAAGAAATGGAAACCCATCTATTCATAGCAAAATAACCCTGAAGGACATTATACCTGCATGTCTCAGGCATGACAGCTATGCGATTCCCTCACTTGCACTCCTTTTTCACGCCTCATTGTCTCCTTCACCTTTCTTTCCCCGCTCCGTTTCCCTGATAACTCTAGTAGCTCCTCCTGCTCTCACTCTTATCTCCATCTCCTACTGTCACACAATCCATCATCCCATTCCATTCCACTTGAGATTTAGCTCCCACACTCCCTGCATTAAATAAAATGCTGGAGACAAAAAGTCGGCTGCTTTATATAATGACACCGCGGTGTGAAATGCTGTTCATCTGTTTTGTAAAGAAGCCTGTCATGGGACAAAAATCCTTTGGATTTAGATGCTTAATTTTTAATTTAGTTAAAATTAAAATGAGCTGGAACCACTCTCATTCTAGATTTATAGAAGTAGAACTTAAAGCATAGAGACATTGAAATCCAAGATTTAAAAACTTGTGTAGATGAATGTGTGTGTATGAGCTGACCTCCTAAGCATGCAATCAAATGATACAGAAGCTTGGCAATCACCCACTTATTCAAGTCATTTGTGTGTGGCACAAGGGAAACGCCAAGATATTTCTATATATATATGGCCATGCAATCACAGCCATAGTTACTTAAAACGTAAGTCATATATTTTTAAAATCAGAAGCTTTATTGTTATAGCAATAGTACCACAAAATAATGCAATAAAAATTTAAGTTTTTATCGCCCACAGTGACCCGAAATTAAATTAGCAGGTCTCTAGTATGTCTGAAAAAGGCTTTTAATCTTAAAAAAAAAAAAAAATGTATCATCAATTTTATTTGTGAGATTTGTTCACACGAACGAGGAGTATGACTCGAGTTCCAATTTGCTCCCAGCAAAACATACATGCATAACTACACTGTGTTTTACAGAAGAGTAAGACTAGACTGAGTTTGTGCAAATATACATGCAATTCCTCACCAGAAGGTCATCGGTGAAATTATCACAACATACGTTTTCCTGCTGTATACTTGCTGATATGTCTGCCCTCCTGTGCCCTGCCATGTTATATTAAGCATTCTCTACCGTCATCAGTAGACAGTCTCTTCTACTTCTGTTCTTGGCTGAGCAATTTACATCTGCCCACATACTCGCAGACAGAAATGCTTTCATATCATAAACTCATGGACATATCTAGAGAAGAGGAAGCTTTTGTACATTATTTTAGATGCATTAATGGAAAAAAGAAAGGCCATAGCCCACATACAGATAGTCAAGGAAAATTTTTCTGGCAACGTTGAGTGACACAGCACTAAAGCACGGGGTCTGTCTGCTGGATTAGGGTTATCAATAGCACAATTTATTGCACAGTGGGTACAAATGTGGGGCAGCAACTACATCGCTCGCAATCATTTTTTTTTTTCTTTCAGAACAGTTCTTTCATCATTCAGAGTGTTTAGAAGTGAGTGGACTTGCTGTTAGATTTCTGAAGATTTTAGGTTTTGGTATTAGAAAAACAGTAAAAAGATATTTTAATCACAAATAGGAAGAGGTTACCAACACAAGGAATAATTAATTTAACTTAAGGGACTTGAAGTGTATCATTTTATTTGACATGATCCTTTGGTGCAGATTATATTGATGGGTTGGTCCAAATGGTTTTCCACTTGGACCCACTTCCTTTGAGGATGTCTCTAGCTGGCACTCATTGAGAGTGTCTGTAATCAGAACTGTGATGATAGTAATAATAATAATAATAATAGTAACAGAGGAAGTGAACTGTGGTCTAAGAAAGAAATTCAAATGATTGAGAGCGTCTGTAATCAGAACTGTGACGATAATTTTGTGATGATGCATCATTTTGGGAACATCATGTTCCTTCATGTTCCTTCAAAATTAAACCTCTGCAAACTTTACCTTGAGTTTTCGCCAAATGGTCTTTGTTTTCCTACATGGATTGCCAAGAATTTTGGCCCAGACTTTCATGATTCCAAAACAGATATAGCGCATTCACATTGATTGCATAAACTCTTTCTGCCAACATTTTATCTAAGGTCATTTTTTTGTACATTGACTACAGAAAATGTAGTCAATATAATAAGTTATTTTCTTAACTTATATAATAAGTTATTTTCTTATAATATAAGAAAATAACTTTAACAGGGTGCAGTCAGTGTCAGAATACTTATTGTAGCTGCATAACATTACTTTATTGCCTTCATCTTTTGCTGACTAGGAACAGAAAGTAACCATGAAAACAATCTCCCAATAATATAAACAGAAAACAAAAGTAGTCTTGGAAACAATTCAAAATAACTCAAAGGGAAAGAATTAAAAGCATTACTATTATTTCTAAGCAATTTAATTTACCATAAGTATAACCACATTAACCACATATAGTCTTTTTTGTTTTCTTTCACAGACAATTAGATAGAATTACTGAGAAAAAAAATCCCATATAAATATTTACCAACAAGTTAATGCTGTAAAACTAGAGATGTACCCATCACAGTGTAATGGCTGAGTTACAGTACCTGGTTTTCGTAAAGCTCTGATTTACAAGATAATGACTTTGCATGACTTTGTGTTTTGTGTTTATGATGTAAAGCACTTTGAAATGCCTTGTAGCTGAAATGTGCTATACAAATAAAATTTGATTGATTGAATTTGAAGATAACAGAAAAGAACAAAAGATCATCTTTGGGAAGCATGGGCTCATTTACATGAGTATGTCTTTGTGAAAACAGCATCACTGTTGCTGTTTAAAAACTCAGAATATTAACATAAGCAGAGAGGGACACTAAAGACTGTGAAACCAAAAGAGCAGTGAAAAGAGTTTCAGGGGAGAGAACAGCAGAGAGAAATCAGATGGAGCACAGCAAGGAGGTCAAAATTTAACATTACCTTCAGTGGGGTTGATAGCTGCTGGTAATCTATCCCACGGGAGAGTCCAAGCGGGGCAAGGATGAGGAGAGAAGACTGCCTCGATGCCATTTTCCTGAGAGAAATAGACATAACGACAAGGAAAAAGCTCTGTTAAGAAGCTGCATAAACTGCATGTAAATAAAAATGATCCCAAAAGCCAAAAAAAAACCCATTAAATATAACAATTTACTTGATTTTATATATATAGTTGCTTCCGCTTAATAGCTCACCATAAATGGGTGTAGACTGAATCTATACGAGTATCATGTTTTCGGCTGAGTTAAATAAATAATTGAGCTCTTTGTCGATTATCTAATTAATTGAGTTTCACCTGTATTGATGAACTGAATGAGCTGATAATAACCAAGTTGGAGCACAGGTTAGAGCATTTCTATAGAAGAAGCAGAAGTCTGGACCATTCATGTGTGTTGGCATGATGCAAGAAGAGAAACTCCAACAGTGATTTTAGAACAACTGCTGCTGTCTATCAATTTCCGCCAGATGTAAGGCCATGCTCAACAATGTGCAGTTCATCTTTCTGCAGCAAGAGATTGCAGACAAGTGGAAAATATTTAATGCTGCGGCCAATTTCCCAGGAGTGGGCATACCAAGTTCAAGCCAAGGGCAGAGTGTGCAGTGTTCCAACAAAATGCAAAAAATAAAAAAGAAATACAATTTACATTGCAGACTCCATGGCAATTCATCAGTATTTAAATTTCCATCTTGGGATTCCTAAGAAAGAGATTTGTCTTTCTTAAGTTGTGTCTGCATGAACCAAAAAGGAGGCCCAGAGGGAAACCATTTCCAGAGGCACACCATGGAGCACTCTGTATACGAAAGTATGAAAGATTGAAATGTGAGGTCATCTGTCCAGCTGCTACAGCTTCATTTAATTATTGTCTTTTAACAAGACAATAATTCCAAACACAGCAGTAATTTTTTAAGAGAATGACTGAAAAGAAATGAGTGTGCACAAATGAGTCTCTGCAAAACTCTTTGTAAAAAGAAGGGTGGACCTAAATTGTTGTGCAACAAACATTGATAAATATTATAACTGCTGATTTCAAGTTACTGTTGCTAAAGTTTGCTCTACCACCCAATGCAGCACAGACATTAGTTGGTGTTTTAATGGCCCTGCATTTGTCAGTTCTTATTAAAATTTAATTAGAATTTGTAAAACATGCTGCTGTTCATCCGAGGATGCAGTGACCAAATTTCAAGAGCTGCTGAGTTAGATTTTATATACCTCTTTCTTTGAACTTAACTACAATAATAATCATAACTGCAACATATGCTGAGTAAATAAGACCTCTCATATCCATGGATAAAAGCAGTCACTAAATATTGCAGAAGCAGCAATTACTGAATCAGCTAAAGATAATGAGCATCCCTTTTCACATCTTTCATGACTGGAAAAGAGAAAATGAATCTGGATAATGAGCTCAAATATAACTCGAAGTTTTCTACAAGTACTTTTTACAAATTTGATAAAAGCAAAAACCCCTGACATGACAAGAACCTTTTGAAGCAGTATCAGAGAAATCTGGGCCAACACAGATTTGGCCCAGGATGACGGCATTAGCACAAAACAGCAGCTCCTGCGGTGCTGGTGGTGTCATTAAAGCAAAGTGGGTTTAAAGGACACCTGTGTGCTTACATGCTCTCAGGCTCAGCATACTGGTTCAACTCTAGGCAACAATTTTCTACATTACCCTTCCAGCTACAGTGCTGCTCCATTCCGTTGTCACAATTTATCTCCTTTATGGGGTGTGTCTCAATACTGACAATACTGAATAAAAATGTACGGCATCAGTTTGTAGAAAGATTCTTTTGAGCGGGGATAAGAAATTTATATTACGTAATATAATTTCACAGTCAATATAATTGTTAGTACACTGATGGAAGAAAATACTAGTATTACTACTTTTGTGTAGGCCTAAATTCTCTGAGTATCCAGATCTGATATCAGATCAGGGACCTGTGTACAGCCATTTTAAAGGATCATAAGAATTTATGGCTATGACATGATTAAACCTTGGCCATTTTAGAGTGGCCATAGCAAAGGCCTGATATCAGTCAGATACTGTAGAAAAGTTGTCAGAGCGCATTTCGATTTTTATCTGTTTCTAAGCTTTCTTTTCCTATCTCAAACTTCCACGGTTGAGTAGAGGTCTATTAGCTTAAAGCTATGATCTGGTACAACATATCTAATGGAGACATTTATGTTGGCGTTGTACATTGTCCTTTTGTAAATAGTCATATTTCAAAGATGGCTTACAAACCTGACTTAGTTCTGACAGTTCTGTCTGAAGGAATGGCCCAAGAGTTTTGAAAATACTAACTAAAACAAAACAGAAAAAATGTATATAGGGAGGAAAACTGATGTCTTTGCATTTTATAAAACAACATGTAACCTTTGTCTGGGTTTGAATGAAGTGCTTTTTTTAGCCATAAAACATCTGCGTTTGTCTATACTAGCTCTCAATTTTCTTAATATGCAATTAGAATTGTTACTTTTGTTTCTTCAATAACTTTAGTTTACTATAATTCTGTAGATTTATTTTCCTACTAGTAACAACAAATAGTCAGTGGTTGCAATGATAACAGTAAAAACAAATGTGACTCTTTAATGGATCATCTATATATATATATATGATAGAACATAATGCTGATTAAGGATCTTCCTCAAAATGACCTAAATCCACATCTTCCTGTAAGACTGGAAAGCCTTTATGCTCAGTAGTAACATTCATAGCAATATAGATGGCTCCAGCTGCCCAATAAGCCCTGAGGAAAGGTCAAGTCAAGACAAGGATCAAAGATTTGGGAATATCCTAGGAACTTTGAATTATTTACAGTTTAAAATTTTAATTCAGTCTCTGAACAAGCTAGAGCCATGTTCCAAGATAATCTTCCAATGGTCAAGCAGAGAAGCTTTGTGAGTAGCCAGCTGCACTCAAAAATACTTCCAGGACTTATTTACAAGAAAACTTTGCTGCCAAATAACTCCGTAAGGCAAAATTAAAAAAAAAAAAAAAACCTTTTAGCTGAAAGAATCATAGCTTGAAGGATAACATTTCCACTGGAACACACTGCCTGTGTCTGTAATCCCTGTTTTTCCAACAGCTTCCCTATGAGACCAATTACTTCAAGAGAAAATCACGTATTTTTCTGTTTTTGTTTTTTAAGCAGATGACTCCCTTTCTTTTTGCTAGAAATTCCTTTCTGGGTCATTCTTCCTCTCGGGTTTAAAGGCTGAGGTGAACCTAAATGGAAAGAGAATCATCTTAATACTGGGTCTGCATTCAGTTAAAAATTTACACCTCATTGCACTGACACTTTGACTGACGGGCATCAGTTGGTGTTAACTCATGTGAAAAAATTAGAAAGTGACAGAGTTTATGAGCCATTTATCACATAGATAACACACCGAAAGAGAGAGAGAGAAAGAGAGAGAGAGAGAGAGGGAGAGAGAGAGGAACGGCTGCCTCTGGTCAGCGATCGATTGTCAAACTTTCTTTCCCACACAGCCACACAATGTACACACACACACACACTGGCCAAAAAGCACAACAGCTGCACTCCAGACAAAATAGTGGCGACATGTAGCCATCTTTCTAATCCCTCTAAGCAGAGAAAGAATGGTGGCTATTGTGTTGGTACGTGCAGGCATTCCTCTAAGTTTTAATGTCTGACTTCAACACGGCATGAAAACTGTCATTTGCGCACATCTGGGCCTGACTGAAATTTCATCTACCGACATGGCAAATATGAGACACATCCCATCCTGACCACCCAGCTCACTCTATCTCATCCAAACTACAAAAACACCCGCCCCACCACCACCTACCCTCTTACTGCCCTCACCGTTCCTGCCACTCATAATCGCATTCTTATAAAGCTCGAGCCAGCAGGAAATCACAGAAATATCTATGCTATCTATGCAGGGAGAGGACAGGAAGAAAGACAGACCAACAGCTCACTGAGAAGGAGTTAGTAAGGTTGAGGGGAATATCTACATCTGAGAAGCTGCCTCTGCTTATCTTCTGCTGCAAAAGCTTGTTCAAATATGCAAAGGGTGACAACTTGGGTGAAACAGAGCGAAGAAATCTAGAGATGCATCTGAATCCAAGTGTGTCATTAACACTCCTTGAAGGAAGTTCACAGCACTAGAAATAGGCTGGCTATACAAACAGAAATTTTTATTTTGGTTTCTAAATACTACATTTAAGCCTTTTGCAATATACAACAAATCAGCTAATTGCATGCTAATTGAAAATTATCGACCTGATTTTAATTTATCAGCTTCATCGTTTCTTCCTGCCTGTTTCTCTTTCTATTGATGATATTGGATGAAAAAAGGCTCAACTCCCGTTGCCCTTTCCACTTATCCCTCCCTTCCCCATTTTCTAAGCGTAAGGGAGGAGTGAACTATTCCAGAGTATAGACTTCATAATCTGTACTCTTTTGTTTGAATGAAGTTTTTATTTCCACTTTGGTTTCATGTTGTGTTTAGTTTTTTTTATTCAAGTGCATTTTTTATTAACAGAGCCTGAGAGACCACTTTATTTTTATTTTTGTTTTTGGTTGCTTTGTTTATTTTGTTTACCAGTTACACTGTTAAGTGTTCTTTTGAAAATAAAGTGTATTTATTTTGGCAGATTGTGCTTGCATTATTATGTCATTACCATTACATCAGTTTAAAATGCTCTTCAAACAATATCATCTTTTATCACAATAATTTCTGAGCCTATTAATCACTCAGCAAAATTTGTTACTGACAGGCCTGACTACATCATTATACATCTACATCTCATAAAAAGAGAATTATCTAGAAATGCAACAATTGATAAATATATTTTTTTCTCACTCGCAAATGTATTAAAACTAGGAATTCCAACCAGTTTTTGTCAATAATCAACAACCGAGAGCATGTTCTATGATGCACCTTTTTCTAGATCAACAACAATCAGATAAATGTTATTGAAATATACTTATTAACAAAAAACTGGGCTATCACAATTTCTTGATTTTCTTATTGTCAGCATTACTTCAACTGACAAGATCCACTGAGAGTACTGAAACATCCATTTTAAAGAAGCACTCATTCAAACAATACCCACATATTTTAATCTATTTTCTGACCTTCCATCTTTGTCAAAACTTGTTTTGTAAAAACTTCACATACTTTCACTCCTGGTAAAGATTAAAAAGTTGAAGTGTTTTTTGTTGGTGGAGGCGGTGGGGAAAGTTGGGCTTTGCAGCATAATCTACTACTATTTCACAAGGTCAGAGCATAAACAGAAAGTGATCTTTGACCTTTGCTGTCTTCTCTTAGCTCACCACACTGGACACTGAAATGGCACCGTTGAATGAGTGTCTTTTGAACAGTCTCTCTGTTGATTTGCACCAGATTCCAGATGAAACACCAAGAGAAGACCCATTTTCAGTCACTTAGTAAAATGCTTCAGGTTATTATTCACAACATCCTATTTTCAGAATTAATAAGATCAATGCCTGTCAAGCCATTAAGGAGTAAGAAAGCCCAGAGAATCATGTGTCCTCCATCATACTTAATCCTGGGTATGAGGTGGCTTCTCCACAGA
Organism: Poeciliopsis gracilis; assembly: GCA_911649635.1. Taxonomy (NCBI): domain Eukaryota; kingdom Metazoa; phylum Chordata; class Actinopteri; order Cyprinodontiformes; family Poeciliidae; genus Poeciliopsis; species Poeciliopsis gracilis. The sequence continues at coordinate 4,844,969 of CAJVRI010000370.1, read as the reverse complement.
TTTATTATGTTTTCATGCCACCACCACCTGGGGAGTCTGTTGCTGAAAAGCTCAATCTTCCCTTTCCAGGCATGCTTCCCTAATAATGGGCTGGGAGGCAGCATCTACTAGTACCTGTGAAACTTTGTGATCCCAAGATGCCTTTGCTGCAATTCTCTGAGAATGTTTAGCGGTTTCTTACCTGCTCCCCCAACCTGCCCACTGTGCCTTTTGGGAAGAAAAACAGAGGTTTTCTTCCACCCTAGTGACCACAGGCTAAAAGAAATTGACCTCTGTGTCATTTTTATATCCCAGAAAAACAGAAAGTCATGAATTTCTGATTAGATGGTCCTGAAGCCTCTGATCCACTTAAAAAAATTATTACATTTAGTTGAAATGCATATATTATATAAGAAAACACTTAACTATAAAATAAAAAATATATATTAAAAAATAATGGCTGGATTTTTTTTCCCACAGAGATTATGCTGCTGCAGAAAAACTTTAATTTCTTTAAACACATTCTTATCAGGGGTGACAAAAATTGTAACTAGCAGATTAAATGTTAATTTTGTTACTCCTTCTGTTTTAAAAAGACATATTTTTTACCACAGGAGTAGAAGGACACAAAGTCAGCAATCTATGTCTGCCAGAGGCTTAAATATTAGTACTCCTTAAGGTGCAACAACTAACAGAATAAGCAGCCATGAATCTTCTGAGGCTATTAAACTAGCACCCAACAAATCACATTGTGTGTGCTGAGGGGGAAATGGGGGTGGGGGGCAGTCTCTTAAATTTCCTGTCATGCATAAAAGCAAAGCATTTGGGAATCACAGAAGCAAAGGAAAGGTAATAATTTACCTTCAGTTTAGTCATTGTGGGCCTTGGACCGCCGACGAAATGAACGTTTGGTGTCACGCCTTGGTTCTCTGTAGGCAGCAGGTCATCAAGGTTCTCCTGTTGTGGTGGCCCAAAGAGGCTGGGTGATGGAACCTGGACTTTGGACAGAATTAACCCACAATCCTCGGCTGCTCGAAGTACCCCAGGAACTTCCTGAACGCGACCGTACCAGCGCAAGAGATGGGGGAGATGCTGCAGAGTGCTCGGTGTGTGGGCTTGGAGTGAGCACTATTAAAGGAGGAAAAAAAGGGGAGATATTGATTAAGTGAATTGACTGGTGTGTCATGTCTATTGAAGCGAGAGGTGAAGTTCCACAAAAAAGTCACTCATCACGTTTCTGTACAGACAAACACACTTGAGGGGCCGGCAGGAGAAGCATGAAAACAGAGTTGGCAGCTGGGGAGGCCAGGATGAAGACACAAACTGAGAGAGACATTATAACAGAAGTCGCATTTGACTGCGTGTGACAGAAAGATGACACGCAAAACAGAGGACGAGTGAGACGGAGCCGCTGGGAGCCGTGTGCGGCATGGACAGAGTCGTTAAAAGGAGACATGCTACGCTGAGTGTGAAACTGGAAACCAGTGGAGCGCAGCTGACTGCTAAAAGCCTGGATGCGAGGACTTCAGCTCGTTCCCACAGTGGACAGATAGTTAGAGACAGCTGACATGTGAAACAAAGGTTTCTGCTTGACATCACTACGTCCAAGATTAATAATTTACCCATCCTGTTTCAAAGCTGTGTGTCAAAATCTTAATAGTTGAACAAATAAATTAATTTAAACTTATTTTTGTATGTCAAAATTATAAATCAGAGGTTTAGCAGAAATCTAGACTGATTTTTTTTTAAACCTACATCTAAAATATTACGCATCATAAACACTGAACATCAACCAAACTGTAAATTTTCACTGTGAAACAAAGTGGTGGCATAATCATACTGTGGGAAAGTGGGGTTTTTTTCCCCATTCGAGACAAAGCCAGTCATTTCCCTGGGGTGGAGGTTCAACTTCGATTAGATTCACTGTTCTAAATGTACAGCCAAAGTTAAGATGAAAGTAAATTCCTGTGTTAGAATGATGCAGAGGTATGACTTGGACACATTTATGCTAATAGCGACTAACTGAGCAAGGATGGATGAGACACACCCAAAAGACATGCAGCTGTGATAGGTGAGTGTAATTCTACTTATTTTAGGAGGGCTGAATGCAAATGAAAGCAACACTTTTAAAACTTTTATTTAGATCTTTTTCCCCCTAAAAAACACACACCCTTTTCTTTCCACTTCTCAGCTGAGTGGCCCTATGTTGCCATTTTATTTAAAATCCCAATAAAATATCTTGAAGTTTGTGTTTTACAAAGTGTGGAAAGTTTCACATGTTATATTTTGCACTTCACAATCTAACATAATAAAAATCAGACCTTATTAAATAACTTGAGATTTTGATCAAATATTCTCATTTCACACAATCTCTGGAAAACATCTAATTGCCAAACTGTTACTGACTACTGCAATGTTGATAATGAGCAGTAATTGTTAATTGCTGACTATGTTTTTTAAATTCCAAATGTTTTTCCTTTGGAATGGTGCAGAGGTATTTCATTTTTCTTCATCATAATTTGACAAAGCATGCTTTGTGAGCTTTAGGATCTTAGTTTCTAAACCTATCAATCAAGTGCACACATCAAGTGCAGTGAAACCCTGACCGGCCAAAAATATAGGCATAAAAAATGCCCATGCGTGGCACAGAAAATACAATATGCTAAATATAATATGCAATATTGCGTGCACACAATATTGCACACAATTGCAAGAGCTGCACATCTATGTGATGTGCAGCTCCATCACATAGAAATTCCCCGACTAAACCTGGTCAAAATTCTGCGCATGCCACTCAGGTCTATGGTAAAAAAAATAAATAAACCTTAGTTTCTGTTACTTTAAATGCAAATTGCAAAAAGAGATCATTTTGAGTAATGAATATTCAGCATTTATGAGCTTCAGCTCTTGAAGTTCTGATTGAGTTTGAAGTTTTCAGGCCAGCATAAGACCCTGCCATGATGATCTGTCAGAGAGAGAAACGCGCTCTCAAATGAAATGCATGTCAGCCTGCTGCATTTCAATAGAATCCCTCCCATATAGTGTTATCAGTTTCTGCCAGGTGGCCCAGGACCACCTGTGAGAGCCAAAATGTGCCAGGTCTGATGCAGCGAGTCTCCTTGATTTGACTTTCTGCCTGAATGCGTCTGAAAGGAGACTGCTCACCATGACCGGAGTGTCGGAAACCAGACGTCGGACATTATTTCACAAGTCATCTTCATAGAGATGTCAGAGACACGGTGAATATGTATGCAACTGGAGTTGTGTGGCACAGATGGAAAAACGTGCATGATGACACGAGTTCTGGATGGTAGCAATTAATGTTTTGTGGCACAATGTCGCAGACAATAGCATGTGTGAATGAGTGAATGAGAAACAGATTGTACAGCACTTAAAACTCCTATGAGTGTGGATTATTTGCCCACATAACAGGTGTTGTGCGAATGCAAACTGCTATTAAACAAAGTGTGTCATTATAGCAAAAGTACTCAACTAATTGCAGTAAAAATAGCATGAAATTAACTTCTGGCATGTGTTCATTGAAATAAAAAGTGCAATTATCCAAGATAAACACCAGAAATAAGGCAATTATTAAGAACAAATCATTTCTCAAAGCGGTAATAAATCTTTATTAACGTTATCATCAAGCCAGAAGGCCTTACCAGATAGTGATGAATGCAGGGCAGGAGCACTACATCAGTCAGAGTGAAGTAAAGTCCCTCAGCAAACACATGCTCCAGTTCAGGTAAATCTGTTGTCTTCACTTTCCTGATCTCAGAGTTCTCTCTAGTGGTTCCTGCTGGAACTGAATCCACTGCCAGTTTGGCCAGAGCCGCCCTGAGCTCGAGTCCTTCAAGTTCGGGTTTTCCCTCGCCTTCAGACGTGCCGTTCTTTTGCCGTTGTCTCTGCTCTTGAAGTTTCTGTCTCCGGATTTTGTCATCGTTGTGTACTTTGACGGGCTCTGCAAGTCGTTGCTCGAGGGTAACAATAGCAGGAGGCAGCAGCTGGGCCTGTTCTGTGGGTTTCTGAAGGTGTTCCTCGACTGCAGAGGGGATGCCCAATTCACACAGTCTGGTCCATTTGCTCACCTGATAGCGAGGAACGAGGAGATCAGATGATAAGATAATACAGAACTCTCCTTAAAAAAAAAAAAATCCTTTAGAATTAATAAGAGATACCTACACTTAAGACTTGTTTTAAAATATGCACTTCTCATAAAAACTTAAGGATATTTTGCTTTCAGGTGAAATTTAAGGAAGCTCTAAAACGTTCACGCTAATGTGATTCATCATGAAATCACATCTACTTAAAGGCCCTTATTCGTAAAGGGCCGTTTAAGATGTAAAGCATCTTAAGCTGAGCTAAAGCCAGCAGCAGTGCTGGTTATGCTACAACAAAAAAATAACAAAATCTCTATAACGTGTCATGTGTCTTTGAGCATCAATTACAGCTTGACAACGAATCGCACTGTTCACAAATCAACTTATTGTATGCTGAGGAATGGCATCCAACTCTTCTTGAAAGGCGCCCCTCAGATTATTGAGATTCTGAGGTACTGAACTGTGACTCAGCTGATCCAAGTGGTTATCTATGAAATTCATGTCTGGAGAAAGTTCAGGTCACTTCAATCAAGGTACTTCAGTCAGCGATTCCACAATAATGTGACCTCAATGAGGTGGAGTGTTGTTGCCCATCAAGATGGAAATCGGCCAGTTCTGTTAATGCTGTGGTGAAATAATTGGATAGATGACGTTTTTCAGGTAGTATAGGTACTATACAATTCACAATAGTGTAGGACAATTCTCTATTCACTAAATACATCTGCCCACACTATAACACCACCAACACTAAGAGATGATGGCATGTGATGGCTCAAGAATAGCTTTCAGAAAACACCCAGTCAGCAGTTTCTGCAGGAACCATTCATTTGATTCAGGTGTGCTGGATGGGAGAAGTTCAAATAGTCTGTGACACAAGAACTGCTCTCAATGTTTCAATGTTGCACAATCCTTTTAGTTCCATTTTGAATGAAACCACAGTCATCGACATAGATGCACTTTATCCTGGTGAAACTGTGACACATTTCCAACTAACCTCTGCACAAGCTTTCAGACAGGTTTTCTTAAACCCCAGCAGCTCCTGCACATCCTTCCTGGAGGGGTCAGCTTCGATGGTTCTGATGATGATGTGCCTGAGGACCACCGCCAGCCCGGCCCGGCAGAGCCGCCCGCTCTCATCCACGGCAGCCGGGAGGCGGCAACCCCTCACCAGCTGCGGGAGACACTCCGGGGAGAGAAAATCGCACACACTCAGAGACTCTGGGAGGTGAAACCTCTGGCACTCAGGGGAGCTTTTGTTGTTGCTGTCTCTGCGAACCAGGAAGACTTTGAAAGACTTGGACTCGCAGTAGGACAGGAGGAACAGGACGATGGCGGTGTGCAGGGGCAGACGCGGCTCCTCGTCATGGGAACAGACTTCTAAATAGAGGCAGGGATGCATTTGCTCTGCTTCAGAGCGTTTCATCTTAAATGGAGTCGATGCTGTGGAGTAGAACGGAAGATATTTGTTTGTTTTGCTTACAAATCACAACCTATTTACATATTTATGCGCCAAAATGCCAACTTCAACACGTTACATAAAAAAAACAACAAAATACTTACAAACACTAGTTGTAACACATGGTTTCTGAACATTCACAACAGAGCTTCTTCTGCTGCTGCATAAAGCTATCATAACTCCACAGTGCCCTCTACTGTGAGTAGTGGCAACAACAATAAACTCTCTTTACCTAAACGTCCCATAGAAAATCTATGGAGTATATTCTAGCAGAAGTTTCTTTTTCAAAAGAATGTTCATTTTTCCTGAAAAACTGAATTTCGGAATTTCATCATCTAACTTGTACTCATAAGTGAACGACCTAAATATAAAACAGATATGTGTGCACTATCACTTTTACTTTCTGAATTGAGTCACAGGCAAAATGCAACTTTTTGGTTACTCTCTTTATTGAGATGCACTGACGCAGTTTACGTAATAATAAAGTAAGAACATTTCTGCAGCGGCGGTTTCTGACATGCACCAGCTTCAAAAATATATATATACCACTTTTTTTATATCGTTCCGTTTATGTCTACTCCGGACTTCTTAGGCGGTTGCACCAAAACGGCTTCTGTAGGACGTGTTGCTCAATCTTCCGTTGTTCGGAAACCGAAAATATCTTGATATAGTTAAAGAGACCCACAACAGTCTCAGGTAAGGCCGTTTAAAAGATAACTACACTGAGCCCACAGCGGCTTTTATAAATGCCGTTTTTATTGTGAAGGTAACTTTAGCTCCGCACTGCTACCTCAGGACCACAGCTCCTGTCAGTGTTACACAGCCATCAAAATTGGTGGAAACAAAGATCTGTCTGGGTCACGGCAGTTAAAGTCCTTAGCATAAAACATGAGGCATTGGTACTGCTATATTACAATAATATGACGTGGTGGTTAATGTGGGTCTGAGGAAGTACTTTAAATACCTAGTCCTCGCGCAACCTGTTTCCTCTCATTTGTCCTTCAATCTTTTTATAAATGGGAAGATCTTCAAATTTAAATCGCAAAATATGCTCAGTTACGTGCGGAAAACTCGGGGCCAAGTACTCCTGAGGAGAAAAGGCTCACTTTCACGAATACATGTATTTATATATTAGTCTCTATTAAAAGATCGCTCGAAATGGATCCCAAACAACACCCATGAAACCACTGCATATCAGTATAGATACTGTGCATTACTACTCACCCTCTCCTGTATAAAAACACTGTAACTTTCCCGGCAATTCTACCTGCAAAGCTATGTACACCAAGAAGCTTACAATCCTTGGAAACCAAAGTGGGCAAATATGAACCCCACTGTTCTATATGCAGCACCACAGTAGAGCCTATCAGTAATTAAAAGTGGAAAATGGTAAAAAAAAAAAAAAAAATGTCAGTTTAAGTTTCTTTGAAAGACATGATAACTGTGCAAAGAATTCTTCCTGCCATTTTAAGGTGGTATTTCCTCCAAGTTGAAAGTCTTAAAAACTCTTATAGTTTTTCTTTCAGGATTGCCATGAATGTAGCTCTATCCATCTTCCTATCAGCTCTGAACAGTTTCACTGACCCTGTTGAACAAAGCACCTCCACAGCATGATTCTGTCACCACTTTGTTTTATTGCAGGGAGGATGTGATCAGGATGGTGTATGGACCATATAGTTTCAATTTTAGTCTCCTCTTGCTTTTTGCAGTGACTTTCTTTACTTCCTCCTACCAGAGATTCCATATTTGAGGACATAATAATGGCGTGCCCAAGCCCAGTCATTGTGAACTACTATCCAGTGTATCCCTGCTCCAATACATGTGAATCAAATGAATGTTCATTACCAGGCCTCTGCAGTGCTGCCTGATATGCTAAGGGAATTCAGACATTTGATGCAGTTATGTTGGAGAAAGGTTGCATGATGGTTGCTCTCAAAGACTGAACTTGGGCGCCTTCTGCAACAATTGATAATGATAACTGGGATAATTGGTCGCACTGCATTTTGTTTAGGTGTGTCTGAGGTAGAGAGAGTGAATAGAAATGCATGCAGGGTTTTACTTACATTTTTATTTGTTAATGTTTTGATTTCTTGCCCTGTAGCATTATTTTAAATACATTAAAGTCCATGTATTTCATGAAGATGATCTTAAGTAGACTAATAACTGAATTGCCATGAAATGTTTGAAATGTTTTTCAGGCCTCTAATGTGGGATGATTTCCACATGACCTCAATTCCAATAATGCATATTAGCGTTTATTAGAAGATGTGAGCTTTAGAAATTTGCTAATCATTAAACACTCTTTGCATCTCGAGATAGAAAATGCTGTTGTGCCTTTTACAGCATAATTTATCGGCAGCCTCAATATTCTAATCACCATCTCTCTGCTCTGGTAGAAAGACTTTGAGGTGTTGGACGGACAGCGCTGTGAACGTTTCAAACTGAAAGCTGACAATGTTTCCCGCTTTGCAGCCATGTCTGGACCTGTCAGCTTGGAGCTGGATCCACTCTTTCTAAAGGGTCTGAGTTATCTGCACTCGAAGAGCAAAGATTCAGCCGAGAAACTCAAAGCTCTGCTCGACGAGTCCCTAGCAAGAGGAAGTGACTCGTCTTACCGGTCCTTGCAGAAAGTACGAAATATGTCCAGAAAGTCTACATTCACATTCTTATGTTCTCTTTATGTTTCATAAGAATGCATCGTGTTCACAGCTAAGCTCTAGTGTTTCCTGCGTTTAATCCCCAGGAGGTGGAGGTGTCAAAGGTGACCGTGTCCAAGCTGAGCTTGAGTAAACAAGATTTCAAGTCGTCAGGTTCGTCTTCTAACAGCAGCAGTGGAAGCAGCAAATCCAGCTCTGAGAAGAGCAAGAAAGATGTGGAGAAAAGGCCATCAGAAAAGGTACGAAGAGGAATATTTTCACAACGATCTAAGGTTCAAAGCTTCAAAGCCTTTCACTTGACCAGCATTCAGAAGCTCCCAACTACAGCAATGCCATCAGGGTTGTGATGTAAGTGGATTCTCCAGTGGTACTATGAATGCTGGGAGGTTTGGTTTACTCAGTCCTTCTTTCTCAGAGTTTGTCTGAAACTTGGGGAGCTGTGTGGTGCAAACAGTTTTCATATGGTTCACTCAGACTGTTGATGTGGAATAAAGAACTGCATAAACGGGAAAAAAAAAATTCCCTTTTGGAATATCAATCTATTACCATCACAAAATATTTTTTAAGAATAAATGTCAAATAACTGAACAATGACTTTAGTATAGTACCTGTTTATGTATTTAATAAGGAGGATATTTAGGCCACATGTAAGCACTTTAAGTCACAATCTTAAATAAATGTTTCCTTTTTGAAGAGCTTTTTGAATGTTACAATGACATTTGGAAGTTTTGGGGAATAGTGCTTGTTTAGGTTGCCTGACAAGCACAAAAGTCCGATTTGATTGTGAAATTAAAATCTGTGTGTTATTTTCTGTAAAGCAGGTCAGGGTTGACCTCAGTGAAGTGGACCCGCCGAAAAAGCCTCGCCTGGAGAAACAGGAGAATCGTTCTTCTCCCATCACTGTTCAGACGAGCAAAGACCTGCTGCCAAACATAAGTGACTATGATGAGACTAATGCTGATGACTTTGCCATGGAGATGGGTCTGGCTTGTGTGGTTTGCAGGTACATTGTAATCCTCTTGTTTGCTGTGGTGGATATAATAATTTTTGATTTGATGTCAGGATATTTTGAGGGCAGTATTAGTGCCTCATCATCACATTTTAACTGTTTGTCAATCAGACAAATGACTGTAACCATGGGAAACCAGTTAGTGGAGTGCCAGGAGTGTCATAATCTCTATCACCAAGAGTGTCATAGACCTCAAGTGACAGATAAGGAAGTTAACGACCCCCGGCTCGTGTGGTACTGCGCTCGCTGCACCAGGCAAATGAAACGCATGGTAAGGAAAATGAGCTGCTCCAGTGTTTCACTCCGTTGTTATGTTATCAGCTTCTGTTACACCAGTGCCAAATCAACATATTTATTGTTGTTTAGGCCCAGAAACCTCCACAGAAACCTTCCCCTGCGTCTGCATCATCCACACCTGTTGTAAAGGACACTGTGGTGAAGAAGACTGACCTTAAACTAAAAACCGATACGACTAGCACCTTCCAAGCTTTCAAAAGAACCGAAGTGAAGGTATGTGGAATCGTACAAGTTTGTGTCAAACACTTCCTGTGTTGATTTTGCTTTATCATTTAGATCATTATTCCTGATAAATGATGATTACGGTTTTCTCATGGTCAACCACCAGATTTTATTTGTCTAATATAAGACCTTACACTACAACAAAGTCCCCTGACTATTAGAAGAGCAGCATCCCGTCATCATTCATCCTCCAATGTGCTTAACATTGGGCTTTGGGTGCAAAGTGGAGCGTTTGCAAAGTTGATTTTATTGCTAAAAAGCTCAACCTTGCTCATATTTGATCAGATCCACCGATCCTGTTAAAGTCAATTCCAGTTTCAATTCCAGAATTATTCTGCATCTGTTTGTGTCCCTGAATCCCTGAAACAAACCTGAATCAAATAGCGAGTTACTTCCTGAATGAATCATTATGCATCATCACATGAATGAAATTGCAGCTAATTTCTGTCTTGACTTAAAGTTTTTACAAACAAAGTCATCGTTTGAACAGATAAATCTTCTAATGGCTTCAGTAATTATTCTCATCGCTGTTGTTAAATATTTAGAATATTATCTTGGCGATTTTTCTTTTATATTACACAATATAATGTTACTGTTAATAGCATTAATTTATGTTGTCTCTATTTAGTGATATTAAAATGTATTTGAATAATTCATTTAAAAAATACATAAATTGATTTAATAAATTAATTTTATCAGAATATTCTTTTAAATTTAAGTAATCATTAATACTTGTGGTTGCAGAATTAGTGTTAGTGGTTGGACTACATCCTTTACATCATTCATTTGGTAGTTATTTCCAAAACAGCAATGCATTATGGGACGGGATGCAAATAAAATCCTAGCAGATATTGCTCCCTAACAGTTAGACTCTTTGTTTTCTATCATTTCCTGCAGCCTCCGGCCACATCAGCCAACCCCACCAGTACCAACTCCTCCTCCCCAGGCAGTGGTCTCACTGGCTGGGCTGCGTTTGGTGCCAAAACGAACCCGTCGGCTCCTGCCACTTCCAAACTTTCCTCCTCCGGCCCGAGTGGGAGCAGCAAGACTTTGACAGCTCCCTCTGGTCAGAAACCAGTGGGTTTGTCAGGACTAGCAGGAGCCAAATCGGGACTAGGTGTAAAGGTTCCTGGGAGCAGCAATGGAAATGGCTCCAGCCAGGCAACTCTGAAACCTCCTCCACCTCTAAATCTAGGTAAGCAGACACTTAGCCGCTCATCTAGCGGTGAGAGTCAAGGGAAAGGCTCTTCTTCATCTGGAGCAGGTTCACCAAGCAGCTCACAGGCGGCGGCTGGGGGGAACGGAGGGAATAATGGAGGTAATGGAAACAATGGGAACGGCTCAAAGGGCACACCGACTTCTCAGGAGTCCCAGCTTCATGCCATGAAACGCCTGCAGATCTTGAAGAAAAAAACGGCTCAGAAGAAACTGAAGAAATAAGTCGAGGTTGAGAGACACGAACCTTGAGGACAGAGGATGATGTGAGGAAGTAGAACGTAAACATGTAGATTAGAGCATCGTGTTTGCACAAGGAGTCACTGTCATCCAGTCACTTACTTGAACTTCACTGTGTGTTAATGCTGCTGGATTCTGTGTGCCTCTTCTGTCCTAACAAAAGCGACCAGTGAGCAAAGTGTCACTTTTTAACAACCCGGTAAATAAATAATCTCTTCACACAAACTGGTTATATCTGTCGCTTTGTAAAAGGATTCCTACACAATGTGGAAAACATTATTTTGATTTTAGTATTTTTGTCTTGATAATTAGAGTCAAAGAAAATATAAGATGGGGAAACTTTTCATCTCCAGGTTTTTTTTTTCTTCTGTCTTTGCCTCCTTTGAATTTTTCTATTACTTGTTTTGTTCCTGCTTGCTTTTATTGATCATGTCCTTCTTTACTCCTTTATATCCTACCTTAATTTTCTCCTTTCTTTGTTTTCATCCCTTCCTTTCTTGATTATGTCCCTTCTTCCTCTGACCTTCTGAAGTACTCCTTGTTCATTTGTTGATCTTTCCTTCAGTGTTTCATGTGTCCACGCCACTCTTCCATTCTCATTTTCTCTCCATCCTTCCTTTGACCTTCATTTGTACACCTTTCACTCCTTCATTTTCTAATCACTTCCTCGTATTCTTTCTCCCCATTGACCTTCCTTATCTCAGTCATTGTTCCATCTCCTTTCTTCTTCATTCATCCCTCCATCAATCATCAATCCATCCAAACACTGGCTCATAGACATAAAACATGTGGAAATACGAGTAGAAAATGTAGAAATTAGTTGTATTTATTAAATCTTTCAAATTTAAGAAAAGAAAATGAATTCTGCAAACCAAAACATTTTGAACAAATCATAAAAAATATTCTTCAAAAATTTTCTTCATTTATATAAATTATCTCTAAATTAAGTCACATATTACTTCATGATCGTATCACTTCATTATAAACAACACTGAGGTACAAAAGGTGCTCAGCAAAGTGCACTGCAGTTTCATCTGAACTCTCATCCAAACCAAATGACGGGTTAAAAACCAACGGTGAGCTCTCGTGCTACATTCATATGAAGATAAAGCAGTTCTACATGGTGGTTGAAAACATTTACATCTAGAAAGTGCAGTTTCATCGTTCACAAAGCAGAAATTCAACATGTTAACAGATCTGGGGTTTTTGGGAGGGGTGCAAAAAAGATAAAAACCTTGTTCTTGCTTCATCGGCTAAAAAAATAATGTTATGATTGTTGACTAATTCTGACCTTAAATGTTAACACATACAGAGCTTTCTACACATATTGGCACAAGTAGTCTACGTCGGAAAAACATTTTAAGAATTGTGTATTTTCAGTAATATCCATCTGAAAGTCAAAATCAGTGAACCAACTTTTCATTTGAGTACATTTATCCTGTGGTAATTAAGTTTTGTACTTTTCGAGAGTTAACGGCACTATGTTCATTGACACCCTTAACAAATCCTTTAAAGCGCATGTAACTATAGATTTTTGGTAAATTGTAGTGAGTTTTCTTAGGTAGTCAGGGTGTTTTACATTTTAATTGGTAACCCCTGACTTTCTGTTTCTTGGACTGATGTGACACCAAAAATATTTTGACCTACTCTTCCAAATGGATATCAAGAGAACATGCTATAATCGGAATATGTGTTGGTCTTACAACAATATTGCTAGCTGCCTAAACTTGGCTGTAAATCAATGAAATGATAAAACACTTTAAAGCAACTAGAAGTCAGACAACAAAAGGATAGACAAGGAGCAATGTTTGTCTTTCAATTGTCCTCTGTGAAGGAGGGATGATGGAGAAAAAATAAAACTCCAAAGCTTGCTCATTAGAGTACTGGAGAAACCTGTGGTATATTGGGGTAATCAAGACCCCAAAATAGGCATTCATTATAGCACTTTCAATGATATTTTTATCACCAGTACCAATAATTCTGTAAGGCTTTAAATGTAAAAAAAAAAAAAAAAAAGAAAGAAAGTTTTCTTACATAAATTTAAAACAATGAATAAACTAGAAGCTGATGCGATACAGCAATAAGCAAGCACTTGCAGTTATTATTCTCATGACTTTGGCATTAAACTGAAAATGGAGAAATATGTAACCTTGGAACAGTTACAAAATATGTGATTCCAACATTTCCTAAATATACGATATTATTTAAGAAAAATGTTGGGTATGACATCATAACTATTGATATTGCTTTCTTTTTGTAATTTTTACATTCTAGATTCATGCATATGACATTCTGCCAAGGTAGTTAGCAGGAACGTATCCCTTCTGTCCATTGGCCTCAGCCAACCACCACTGCTTGTTTCCGCCCAGGTCACAGAACTGGAGTATGCGGACGTGCTGGTACTCCTGCAGGGACAGCTCCTGTTCACAGCGTGCTTGAAATGCATAGACGGCATAATACTGTGGAGACAAACATAGTCCAGATGTTACTGAATGCAACAAATATCTTTGTTTGTGTGGATATAGTTTACTTTCTCACATCCAATACATATGGTGCATTTCTATTTTTAAACCAGTAGGGGGCACTGTTTTTTAGTTTTTTACGTCGACATAGAAATTATTTCCACTGGTTAGTCTAAGCTAAAGATTATCTTTAAAATGTAAATGTTTTTTTAAAGAATAAGCTATTCTAACGTTACTGTAATGATTAAGAAACTACGTCAGAAACACCTGGGCAGCACCACACACCTGCTGGGTGTCTCCATCCACAGACTCTTCCAATTCTTCAGCGTTCTCCAGGTCTCCCTGCAGACCTGAGAGGGTTGAGCTGCTGTCTGTGGTGTTCATGCTGAGGCTACGCATGCTGCTGCTGCTGGGTGACACAAACAGGCTGAGGTCGTCAAAGTCCTCGTATGTGATGACAGCAGGCTGCTGCTGCTCTTTGGCCTTCTTGTTTCCCCGCTGGGAGTCCCTCAGAGGGTTGTACTGCTTCAGGAACGTGGAGTAGACATAGCCTTTGTCACCTAATGGAGGCAGAGGATCATGATTTGTCATAATCCATGTTTTTAGTGATTTGTTTTTGACACACTGGTATGATTTGTTTTTATCCTCCCATCAGCTTTAATACTTTAAAAGATTCACTGCTCCAAACTAACTGAATAGGTGTTTATGTCCCTGGTGTTATTTACTTAGATCTCTCCTTTCAAATAATAACTGCTGACACTTGCACATCTTTGATGTTTGCAGTTTTTCACTTCTTATAAACAATCTGTTGTACATTTTTCATTCTTTAAATTATCAGGTGCACATTTATTTTAACCTATTTATGCTGTAGTGGTAGGATATCATACTTATTTTTACATATTTTTATTTGTCTGTGAATGTGCATGCTACCATCTAACTTGCAGCTGTTGCGCCCGAATTTTCACACTGCTGCACAAAAAATGACATTTCTATTCCATTTTGTTCCAATTAAATAAACAGTGCCCCTTTACGACCCTTACATAGGAGTAATACAGCACATTTTCTAGATGTTACCAACACCTAATAATAATAAACTTAATATTAATTAATTAACAACATTGAACAAAGAGCATAAAAGTCAACTGGAAAGGAACACAACTGGTCTTTTTGTGAGAAGGCTAAAAAAAGATAAATAAAGGCCAGTTAATGATATTCCAGTTAACAATTAGTCAATTATCAATGAGTTGACGATTATTTCAATAATCAATTAATTGTTTCAGCTCTACATTGCACATATGACATTAAGGCTGTCAGCACCTCAGCGGCTGCTGAAGTGATGCTTGCACAATCCTAAACTCAGCTATGCTTTGTGTAAATATACGTCAGAGCTGCTATTAACAGAAATAATAATAACAGCTTCCCACAAAAGCTGCTTTTCCCAAAGGAAAATCCCAGGCCTGTAAAGAATGTAGCTACCTCTAAGAAATACAAATATGCAGAAAACGGGGAGCAGCATCAGAAAAAAGTCCCTGTAACCTCATGTGACTCCCAGATCCCCAGAGGAAAACACTTTGTACTCCAAGTACAGAGGTGTTCAGTTTGTTCCAACCGGTTGCTGGTATCTCAGCTGATTCTGGGAGACAAGCTGCGGAGTTGGATCTGTTGTGAGGCAACCAGCTCTAGAGGCTCCAGCAACCATGACACCACGCCAGCTCCTGGGACTAATTCTTGTGTGCTGACTTGTCAGAAAGTAAAGTAAGGAGTCTCAGTCCTCTAAAAAAATGCATGGACCTATACCAACCACATACTATTTTTTATTTTTTTTGTGTGTTTGTTTAAAAAGAAAGTCTCTGCTTTCTCTCTCACACACACACACACACACACACTTGCCTCCGTTGTGCACCAGCCAACGGCTGCTGCTGCCTAAAGGGTCTGTATCCTCCAACAAGGCCACCAGCTCTCCCTCCAGCAGGCTGAGGTCCTGCTCCTGACAGCCATTGCACTTCCTCTTCAGCTGGTAGAGGCGGTCCGGCGGGTACTCCGCCAGCAGCCAGGCGCGCTGCTCCTCTGTTTGATGCTGCACCTCCTGCACCTGGAAAACAGAGCAGTACAGAGAAGTGTTGGTGTAAATATTTGCTGTGGGTATTTTCTGCGTGCTACTACGTAACAGAGTTGTCAGTAATCAGTATATGAGGGAGAATTCATCTGGAGGGAGGAGTTTTCAATCACGCCTTCAAGTCTAAGGACAAATAAAACTGCATAAGCAACTCAGACTAGGAGATTTTATATAAATGTGTATTTTTGTAAATTTTCTGGTGTTATGACAGTCAAAAAAAAGGTAAAGTTTTGAGAGTTTGGCTTGAAAGTTGAAAAAAACCCTTCATGGGCAAACCTTTATTTGTCTCAAGTAGCCAATCAGACCCAGGCAACATTGAGCAACCTTTCAAGTATAAAAACCTAAACTCTATGATCATTTCTATGGTCTTACCGCTGTTTTTTTGTCTCGTTGCCTCTCAAAGCTGACTTTTCTCTCCATTAGCTTCTGAGCATTGTCCTTCACAAAAGTCAGGTTGTTCAGCTCATCCATGATGCTGTTTTGCACCTCAGCCATGTTTGACAGTGGAGGCTTAAAAGTACAGAAAAACAAAAGTTAGATCGATTTCAAATGAACAAAACTACATATAATAATAAGCTGCGGGTGTGTGTGTGTGTGTGTGGGGGGGGGGGGGGGATTCTCACAGGCAGCTGGTGAGCAGCCGGAGCTCCAACCAAAGCGCAACCCATCAGTCCTCTGAGAAGGGCCACCAGACACATCACACAGTTTGTCAGGATAGTATAAGCTCCCATGTTGAACCTCTGCAATTCGTCCACTAGCAAAGCATTGATGGCTTCATAGTCTCTCTTGGCAGGACCAGGAGGTGCATCTGACGCTGGTGAGGTGGTGGATGAGGATGAAAAAGAGGAGAAGCGCTCCAAGTGGCAGCAGTAGTCCAGCAGCTTGTCATAACGCTTCTGGATGAGCTTCTGCGGGGCCGTGAACATGCCCTGCAGAGAGGTGAGGGGCACCAGAACCAACTCCTCCAGTCGCTCTTTCTGAAGGAGGAGGGAAGGGAAAATGGTAGATTTACACAAGTTTGAAAACTCACTCGGTACAGCTTGCAAACAGCTCAATACTAAGCAGATAATAAAAAAAGCGTTAGATGGAAAAAGGGAAGTGTGGAAGAAAAAGTGTAACTAAGTAAGGAGTACATATTCACAAATTGCAAAAATGCAACAAAAGTTGTACTTACAAAGTACTTATAAGGGTCTTTGCCGTTCTTGTGTGACGAGCCATTTGTGTCTGCATTGCTTGGATCCGTAATCATGTTTTCCATGTCCTTCACGTTCTGAACAGCAACAGACACCATCTCCTGCAGAGAATTGTGGAGGCTTTCAGGAAATTGACAGGATATTTAACATGATTTCTTTCTCCTCAAATCTATCCTATTTTTTAGGTTTGTTATGAAAACTGTCCAAGTGGTCATATATGAGCCAGTGACAAATAATGGCACCTCTGATAAGATATTATATGAAAAGCATTAAATAGATTTTTTTGACTTTTAACATAACTCTAAGATCACACAGAGAAAATCCAAACTTTAATTGCAGTATTTTTTTTTAAGTTTGAAGAAAATACCCTTGTTAAGAATTAAGTTTTAACAAAATTACCAACAGCACAGTCATGTATATCCACCCTAGTGAGGAAAAGAAACAGTTTTTTTTTTCTTTAACCCCAGCTAAACTCAAAATGCATTGATTGCAAATGAGACATTATTAAAACTTTGTTTATTTCAAATGTATATGTAGAGATGATTGAGGCTGTGCCACAAGGGATTTTGCAACAACAATCCATTCCTAACATTGGATGACTTTCCTACAGCATAAAGGGACTCAGATTAAAGGGTGGATTTTTCAGCTTCTGTAAAAGAGTCGTTTAGTAGCTTAAAGCTAGACATCTTCTCTTCACATCTGCACAGTAAGCATGGCTGAATCTTCAACAGCTCAGTTCTCACCTGAGTGTATTGCACATAACAGTTCACATTCTTGGCCAGTTGCCTCACAGCTTTCTCCAGACTCCTGAACAGTTTCTCTTCCTTATCAAACACTTCATCTCTCACCTGCAGACATAAGTAAATGCTCTGGTATGTCTGCTCTTAAGCCCAATCATTAATCTGTTTCTTCGTCTGCAGAGAGTGAAGGAGGAGCGGCGTGCTGTTACCTGTGGTTCTACTCCAGTGAGGATCTTCAGATATCCTGCAAACCTGTCTCCTTTCTTCCGGAGGGAGTGGATGTTAATCTTGTTAAACACGCCCCTCAACGTGCCTTCATCATTTTCTAACCTCTTGTACTTCATAACTAATGTTTGTAGAAATAAAAAAAAATCCAGGCAGGGAATAAAAAAGCAAGTTTACACATTTATTGAGTAGTCTGGTTAAATAAACAATGTTTTGCATGTGAATAAATTCATACCTATGTCTTTCCGTCTCCTGAACTCATTGATGTTAACGTTTATGATCTTGGCAGCGGTGAGCGCCTCCTGCAGGGGCAGATAGTCGATGTGGTCTTCAGGGGTGGCCTGCCAAAGTTCCCCCAGAAGCAATGGGTACTTCATGATCCTCTGGACTGGTTTGATCAGCAGGGAGCCCATGTTTAACAAAGTGGGTTTTCCTCTGTGGAAACACAAATTTGACTCAGTGAAGAATGAGAGAACAAAGCAAATGATGAGAAAATCTTTGTAAAAAAACAAACAAAAGAAACAACAACAAAAAAACTACTTACTCTTGATCATAGATTTTTCTGCAACAGAAGAAAAACAGTTACTGATTGAAGTTTAATTTTAAGGTTGTAAATTGTAATAAATCAAATTATTTAGCAAATCTAGTAAAACTTACTTCAATGCTAAGATACATGTAGTAAAATGCTGCGTTATTTGTTCATCCTTCTCATAGGCCTTCAATGACGTGTTGGCATCGTCATGGTGGTAACAATAAATCTTATATACATCTTCTAAAGCTGCCTTTGCCTGGATAAACACTTCCCCTAAAACACACAAGGGAAAAAAAAAGACCTTTGTTTTAGTCGCTTTGGTTTTTCTTCCAGTAAATGGAAGAAAACTATGAAAGATGTACCTATGACGACTGCTTCTGGATCTGGGTCAGACATGGACACATGCATTCTGTGAAGAAGAGCTGCAGACACCTCACACACCGTCTCCATGTTGGTGAAAAGTCGGTCCACGTCAACAACCTTACAAACAATATGGGAAGACATTGCGCTGATTAAGAACTGCAGCATTACATATAACAGTCAGTCTACTTGCATGTGCACAGCTTGCCCATCTGTATTTCAGACCATGTGAATTAATTTGTAATTTTAAAAGGACTTTCTTCAAGAATAACCTTTGACGATTTAGAAACCGCAATAATTCAAGTTTTGACAATTTTAAATAACATATATGACTATATTCGTAATAAATTAAATATGACCTAATTAAGTATTTTCAAATGGTTTATTTGAACAAAAACACTTTCTTTTTCAACTAAGCAAATATCTATGTTCAGTAGCACTGGGATTTAAACTTTTAATTACTGGAGGTGAATGTTCAGGTTAAATCGGTTAACAGACACATTGAAGCTAAGACTCCTCTACCTGTAACACCCGTAGAGGCTGCACGACTTCTCTGATGCACAGTTCCAAGTCGGTGAGGTAGTCCTTTTCAGTTTGCACAAGTTCTTTTATCACTTTCGCCCTGCGGCTCATCTTCCTGGACCGAATCTCTTCCACGTCCAGCACCGGAGAGGGAAGAGCTGACAGGTCAAGTGGCATCAGTTTCTCTATGGGAACAAGGACCATTTCAAAATAAGTCCACGTTAATTGATTTAATGTAAATTTTACTTGATATCATGACAGGAGAAAAAACTAGCGATGGGCTGAACAAAAAACACAGCTCAAGAGAAATGCAATGTTGTGCTTTTGTTGCTATTTAAATTTTTAAACATTATTGATTTTTTTTTGGTTAAAAACTCATTTGTTTTTTTTTTCTGTGAGTGTTATACCACCAGCTTGACACCTGAGTGAAACTATGCGACTGTGATCTCATCATCTTCAAATGAAAGTCAGAGAGCCTCACTTCAGCATGCCAGTCAGGCTCACTCGCTTCACTTTTTTTTTTTTTTTTAATGCTCTGCTGCCTTCACACTCTGAGGCTGTTCTGTGGCAGGCTTTGACGTCTGTTTAAGGAAGAGCGATGCTTCCTCACTGCCTAATCGATGCCAAGCGCTGCTTCCTCCTCTGGATGCAGAGAGCAATAAGGTGGGAGGAAACAGAAGTCTGCAAGCATCGTGTCAAGTTACGAAACTAATCAGGCCGCTGATGCAATCCTTCTGTGTGGATCTCAGGCATCCCATCTGCTCAGATCTTTCAAAGTGTTTGTGGGGCACACCAAACTCACACTCAGAAAGGAATAATGAAACCCACTGATAAAATGACACTGAATGAGTGAGCAGGTGCACACAAATCGTCATGGCTGCACATGACAATATTATCTGCTTCAAGAAACATTGTAGCATTAGGGTTTAAGTTTTTACCAAGAACTGCTTTACATCTTGTTCAGGCAGAGCCAAAAGTACCATTTGGAAAATTATTCTAGAACTATCTGGCAATAGTTGTTTAGGGATTCGATTTTGAATTTATTTATAAAGGTCTTCTCAATTATTGCGTAAAACTAGTCTACAAAAAAGTGTGCAGATGCGTTGCATGTGCAATACTTGCCCCATATTTTGCTATTTAAGAGACAACAGAAACCAAGAATGTAATTTGATAAAAGTGACATAACAATATTTGACCTGCTGGGTGAAGCCCGGTAGGACGGATCATGTGACCATGCCCAGCAGAACCATATGATGAATTCAAGGGCAGGGAAAATAGTAACATGGCAGAAACAAAACTCTGATCTCACTCTACTGGCAACACTATGTGTTGCTGTGCCAACTCACACTTAAAGTCACAAAAAGTTGGAAAGTAAGACATTTACTATAGTCTATGCATTCATATTTTTAATATGCATAATCAAATGATAATATGCCACATTAGTCTGCTCTTGTCATATTATTGTTACAGAATAATATTTCTTCGTTTTTAATTTTTAATTTATTTCAAAATTTATAGAGAAAATAATTTGGTTAAAGAAAAATGGCAAATTTCTTACTGTTTGAATAAAAGTAGAAAAAAAATGTAAGTAAATGGTAGGAGCCCAGGATAGAAATCGTAATAATATTTTAGCATGTAGCTGTTTCTCAGTTTATCTAATATCGTTGTTAGTATTTCACTGATAATGATCTAATGAATGTGCTTTCTTCAATGAGTAATTTCTGAGAAACACTTGGATTAAGGTTTTCTGCATGCTGTGATTATTTTAAAGATTGGCGGTCAGGAGCAGAGCTAAACTTTGAACTTGTACCTGTTCAAGCCGTCCAATGTTGATTTTGAGGTCTTTTTCAGGATCTTCTTGTAGAAGCTGATCCTCTTGTCATTTTTGGCGCTTATATAAATAATTTCCTTTCAAGTTATGCAAATATTATAAAGTTTTTAATCCTATCACTACAAGTGAAATGTTTCCCGTGACACAAGGTTAACAATGTAAACAATCCACCCACATCCTTATCAGCTGGAAAGATGTTCTACAAACACACCTTTGCTCACCGCAGTTACATTTTATTTTTAAATTATGTATGTGACTTGTTTGGCTGTAAAAGAAAGTCAAATCTATGCTGTTACACTGTCCAGTTCATTTTCAGTTTACATAAATGCTGGACTCACATGCCTGGGGCAGAAGTTGGGTAGGTTTAATAAATTATTGAATCAAAACTGTGTCACACAATTGCTGGAATCTGCTGTATAATACTGTCAATATCAGTGGGTTGTGTCAATAACTTTAGTTCAAACCAGAGAAAAATTGCATTCACTTTAGATACAGTTAGGCATTTACCTGCTCCATAGTTTGTACAAGCTGGTGTTAGCTTTGCACAACAATCACCAAAGACATGGTCATAACACCACCACAGAATGTCTTATTAGGCATTGTGAGATTTTTACTTTTTTTTTTATTTGGTCTTTTTGAATATAGCCCGGTAGATGACACATCAAATGTGGATGAGGGAGCTCAGCTCAGACCAAAATTATTTTTTTTTAATATTAATGCCATGTTTGGTAAAAACTAAGCACAGCATTGTGAAACATGATGGTGACAATACAATGATATGCTTTGTTTCAGCAGTGACAAAGAAACTGGTTAGATGGGAAGAGGAATGAAGCTAAACAGCTATTGAGTCACCCTAAAAAAAAGCAGCTAAAAGCTTATCAGACTTCGGACAGGGTCAGATAAATAAAAGAATATACAGCACACTCTCTTGATCTTTTCTGTAAATGACTGTTTTCTTCCATTTTGCAGTTACACTATTTGGAATTAAACCATATTGACTTTTATATGTGTTACATCTGTTTCTTTGTTTTATGCTGTATCACAATACATCATACTATCTAATAAGTCCCAATACACATAATAAGTAACCAGTTCTTCAACAGTAATTAGAAGTGTCATGTGTCAACTTTTCTTGTCAGTCAGTAAGAAAGATCCCATCCCTGAAAACCTGCACCTGTGAGAAAATAGGCCCAAGGAGAGTTTGCTCATTTTAAACCAGCTGAAATGTCACTACTGAATTTTAAAATTGACACAAAAAGCATGTGTCATGAAAGCTTCTCTTCTTTTTGCTACTGAACTGAAAAGCAGAAAAATTGGTGGGACATTTTAAGTTTGACACAATCCTGTTTGGTTTGCTTTCTGGTGCGGGATTTCCCAGGAAAGCAGAGACAAGGGTTTTCTCTGTTCAGCCCAGTGAAAGGGATCTAATGTGCTAGTCTGGAAAGAGCACAAAAAATCTGATGGATTGTGTTGCACTTTTTGGAAAAATAATACTTTGGACTGCTCCACACACCAAAGGGAAAGTTATCATTCCACATAACCGTAATTTGAAAACAAAGCATGTAGAAATTGGAGAAAAGCTGGTTACAATAGGTGGGTTATTGCTCTTATTCTCATTAAATGCCAACATGGTAACAGCAAAGAACTTTTGTCATCGTTAAGTTTTGTTTATTTCATTAGGTCGTGCAAAGTTAAAGCTACCATAAAATACCAATAAATGCCAATAGTTGCAAAGGCCTGAAGGAAAGAATGTAAGCTGATGAATCCTTATGTAAGTCTTAAAATTAAAACTGCCTGCACATTTACTGGCACCCTGAGGAAATTTGTGTTAAAGCATTTACAAAATCAATTCTCTTGTTTTTTTTTGTTGTTGTTGTTTTTACAAGATAATAGTCTCATAAAGAAAAAGTCTTGAGATTTGTTTTTAACCTAAAATGTCTGTTCCTCATGCAGCCTTATAGTTAATAGTTCCATTTGTTATAAACCATTTAATCCATACCCTGAAAGTATGTATGGGCAAATTGTTTTTTCTTGAATATATTTCTTCATGTATGAGGATCAACACAGATCTGCCTCAACTGAATGGTATGTTCACTTTTCTTTCCCATCTTAAAGGGAAGCTTCATATTTGCACCCGAGGGAACCAGAAATTGTATTGAAATTTCCAAAAACAAGTGAATGAGCCCATATTTGAAAATGATTAAAATTTACAAATGTCTTTAGTCATTGTAGAACTTTCTACTTTATTCGGATGTCATTGGATATGGACAGGTCTCTAGCTATTGGGAATGGTAGGATATCCTGAAGGTTGCTACATAACCACCCATTCTAAGTATTTTAGAATTTGGATAACAGATATTCAAACAGGATGGAAATTTTAAAAACAACAGGTTTTTAAAATTATTAATCAAATGCTACTTTAAGTTCTACTAACCAGCATATGTGACCCTAAACTAGTACAAAACCATATTTTCCTGAATAAATGTGTGCAGAACGTCAGAAATACTAGAAAACCTTGTGTTTGACCAAAATTTGACAGCTCATCTTTTCTCCTTTCTTTTTATGCTTGTGCCAGTCGCAGATGGTTGTCGCCCTGGGTGGTGAGCCATATCACACATGTCAAAGACTGCAGCTGATTAGATATACTGATGTCATGTCTCCATGGGAACTTTGGACAAACCTGCCTGACAGGCAGATGAGAGCAGACTTAAAGAGCAGCAGCTCACATGTTTCCTCTTTTGGTGAAGTCATCGTTCTGTCAATATTTGCATTGGTAATACCCCTGTAAATATGTAATACTGCTCATCAGCTGAATCTAAAACAGGGGTTTCAGGTTGACTGAAAACACCTCTGTGTGTTTTTGACAACTCTGCCCACCATGATACAGGCTGGGCAAGAAAATAGTACAAAGGGACAGTGGAGTGGTTCTATTTCAGGTAAACAAAGCTGCTGCTGATAAGGCTAGCATAAATAAGCATGTGCATGTGTGTGTCTATGTGTGTGTGTATATGTGCGTGAAAGTTACCTGTGAACCAGGCATTGAGATGTTTTTACATTTTGTTTGTTTTATAAAGCATCAGCGGTCAGTATGTCATGTGATTTACATTGTTCACAGAAGAGGAAGCTGAGGAACAAGTGGTGCAGGAAAGACAACATACTTCAGCTCAATCAGTGATTTTAACACCCCCCTTGAGAGTAAATGTCATTTTGCCTGAAGTGCAGCATTCCCAGAGGCTGACTGCACTGTAGGTCAGGTAGAGCCGGTTTTGTTTCTGAAGAGCAGATATGTGCTAAAATTAATCACCCTCATCTGTAGTTGTAATCCCATTGTTGCTATTACTACTTTTGTAACTCATGTCTATCCACACTTTTTAAAGTTCAGTTCGTTCTTAAGTTGAACCTTTTTCATTTGCATAAAATGAAAACACATCTAGGAACTCATTGTCTTGAATGTCAACGTCTTGAATTTATAAAAAATAACATTACGTCAGTTTTTCCAGTCATCCCGTCTAATGTCTTGTTTATGTGCAAGTCCGGAATACCTGAAAGGCCACTCCTCAGTGCCCGGGTATGGGGCACAGTTTGCATATGTGGCTTCATCCCTGAGGGAGTATCTTTCTCAGCACACAGTAACACAACAGGTGACCAATAAAGAGCAGAGCACACTTACTGGCTGGTGCAGTGTTAAAGTTCCCCCACCCCCTTAAGCCATGGATGCTGTTTTTACCGCCTGTCTATTGTGCATCTATTACATCTCCAGGTATAATTTTGCACTGAGACACTTTAGTTGCTATAGTTTTGTCACTTGGGAACATCTTTAGCTGCTGTACCTTTAAGTTTAGCGCTGTACTCCGTCTTGTCAGACTGACTCCTCCTCACCAGCGTCCCCACGTTGATGTCACCTTTGGCCATGTCATCGGCCACTATAGTGTCCGTCTTTCTCCTCTCCAGGTACCGCAGGAACACAGGCCGGCTTTTTCTTTTTATATGTCTTTCCTTGTCCTTCTCACCCCCACTGGTCTCCTTGGGATCCATGGTAAGGTCCCCCTTTCCTCAGGTCAGTGAAAGAGAACAGGAGGGTTGAAAGAGGGAGACTGCCTGGGAAGTTCAACAGGTGTACTGTTCAATGTGTCCTGACTGCCTGCAGAGCACAGGTAGCTCAGCTCCTCCCCATGTACCTGTCACGAGGGCCACACCTCTGCACTTATTGCCTAGGCTTTTCCTCTCTTTAGACCATCACATCTACTCACCAAAAGGACATTTTGTACCATACCTTTATTTATAGGGTTTAAAGGAAGAAACTACTTTTGAGGTCATCTCCTTGCTCATACACTATAACAAAAATGGAAAGAAAAGCTGCCTCTCACTTACTGACAAGGTGCCTCTGCTGATGAGGAAGTTAAATAAGGCAGTCATGCAAATGGCCTGGCTGTAAAACAAACTGGGAAATTCAGCTTCATGTTTACACAATACTGAATGAGATCATTTTTAGAAATCCTATGCATTTAGCCATAAACAAGGCGCATCCTTCCATATTAAAATGTTATTTAAAAGTTAATTTACACTGATTAAATACAAACAGTGAAATTTATATTTCATAAACTCAGTACAAAGAAAGTTACATATGAGTGTTTATTCCTATTAATTTTGTTTAATATGACTTGTAGCTAAATTCAAACCCAAGATTCAGAAAATTAGAATATAATAAAAAGAAACCCCAACAAGATATCCTTTTTAATACAGAAATATTGCTCTCTTCCAAAGTATGACCACGTGCTGACCAGCATATCGCTTTCAGTACTTACAGTAGCTGGGCCTCCTCTTGTTCCACCAACGCAGCGTAACATGCGGGTGATCAGTCTATACCATGGTGATCAAATGAGATACCACTACGTTTGGCAGAGTGGGCAGGTATTAAGTACTGCTAGAAATGACAAACTTCATAAAGTCACCAGAAGAGACCGTGGAGTACGCTAAGATTTTCTGGTAGACAGTTTTGCTGACGTTGGACTGTTGACGAACAGCCAGCAGGTGACAAATCATATCTGACAGGGGAAACATTGAACCTCAAACAACTTCACTTCTGTCTGTACTCTACCTTCAAACTCTGGAACTTCAATTTTCAAATTACATGCACAAATTGTTTTTGACTGAAAAAGAGATTTTACATCACTGATCTACACTCAAGTTTCTCCTTAGGCCGGGTGTGACATTTCTGGTGACTCTTGAAGCCTTCTACCTTTAGATGCCTTCTGTGAATAAAGCCGTAATGTAATTGAACCTAAGTTAGCATTTTAACAGCAGATTTAATTAAGCAACTGGATGTTAGCCATTTATTTAGCATCTTCTTGTTCCAACTCTTCAGTGTTGGTTCGACAGTGCTTGACAAGAAATCATCCACATCCAAGTTAAGCCCATCTTGAAACTGACTGGGCTATCCCTTTGAGATATAACTCATTAATGATTCAAGTGAAGGCAAGGATTTCTCCTTGACAATCCCATATTATTACTCTCCAAACAGCATTGTTCCATAGAAACATTACTAGATATGCTGTCTTCTATAGAATTTCTCAAAATGCACAAAAAATCATGCGTCAGTCTGGCTTAGCTGGAGATTATATTACTTATGCAACAGTAGAAGAAATACGGGAAGGAAGCTGGAGACATATTTACCTCAGGTAGCCTTTCTTCACGCGCTGCTGAAACACAAAGCACACATGCAGTAGTGTCACAGGTTTATGAAAGCCTGCCAGATTCTAAGGTCATTCTTGGAAACAGTCAATACTGTGAGTCCACGCAGTCTGTTGATGTTAGGCAAAGCTGTAAGGCCTTATTTTCCTGGTTTCTACCTTTAGAAAGCATATATAAATTGCATAAACTAGCAAAGCATAGTAGTGAGTCACCAGGGAGCACTTGTACAAGCATACGTACAAGAGAGAAAACAGCATAATCTGTTTGTATAGAATAAATGCTCTGTGCCGACGGAGTTACATGAGCATCTTGTTTAATATTTAGTGCAGTTTGCTACACCTGCTGAAAGACAGAGACGTACTCTTCTAAACCCAGTTAAACAAGACAGACAAGGACACTTAGATTTAAAAGGCCCATTCAATCTTCAAGGCCCAAAAAGGTATCCCAAAATTAAAACCACGTTGCGGGTTGGAATCTACCTCTGCAGATTTTTCTCAAAGCTCCTTTGGTGACATTCATGAAATGCATTTGAAAGATTTTTTGATGAACCAGCTTTTATGGCAGCTATGTTGGCAGCTGTGTTCGTCATTTGTTTGAAGAGTGACCAACTATAAAGGAGGCACATCAAGGTGAGTGGGTGGGGTGTTTGCCCAAGCTATATATACGTGTGTGGACTTTGATCATGATGCACTGTGGCGATTAAACCTCCAAAGAAAAGAGAACAAAAGGATAGGTTGGGGGGAGACTAAGGTAAAAGAAGCTCAGGTAGTTATTGAATATCTTAATGTGGATTGTTACACAAACAGCTACATGTTTCATTTGTAACCCTGCAAGGTTACATGAGAAGATTGGACTTAGCTTTTAAATTCTATGTGCCAGTGGGTTGCCGCGTTGGCCTAGATGTTGCCAATGTAGCATTCTCTCTGCTACGACTACATCTTTGCAAGTGAAAAATCCTACAAGGCAAGAATAACCTTGTAGAATTTTTAAGATGCCACTACACTATACCTTTACAGGTGTAATTGTGGCAGAAGGCCCGATAATGCAATACTTACAAATGCAATAGAGTCAATAAGCTTTTCAGTAATGTAAAGCAGTATTATATTGTTGTTAACACTGTGCAAACACATATAGATTACTTGGTGGTTGTTCTGTTCCTGTATCCAAGCACTTCCCACTGAAATGCACTGAGTTGCTGCCATGTAATTGCCTGAGTTGCTGTAACAATCCATTAAAATGTATAAAGTGATTTATGAATTTATTTGAATTTTGCAAGCACTTTATCGCTTTCTGTCATCGTTGTAGTCTAAAGTTGATAGAGTTGGCGAAACCCTTTTTAATAATTGACTTATTTTACCAGATCCCTTTTACTTTGAAAATGTAACAGGAAGCTTCTCTGCTCCATTTCTCGGACGCACGCGCGCAGGACGGGAAGCAGGAACTGACTGACAGTCAGGGGGGAACCCTGTGTATTACAATGAGGTCGCGGCTGCTCCGCTCCTCGCTCGGCTGCCTGCTGACTGTTTTCGGTCCGTTTCCCGCTTCCTGCCTGAATAAAGCGGTCAGACGAACTGCAGCAGCTGTGCCACGTTTGTATTATTCCAGTAAAACGATGCACTATCAAACGGAGCAGAGAGGACACCCGAATTCTCCAGACTACCGCCTTTATTTTAGTAAGTTAATCTCCGCCATGATGGATGGACCCCGTGTGTAACGGCATAGCTTGGTTTCTGAACAGAAATCTGGCCCGGGTCTCTGAAACAGCCATGGTTTGTTTGACCTTCCAGCTGCAGGTTCTTTGTGGTCGTGTTGCTTTAAAATTAGAGCCACATGGAAACTTGGAAAACATGTCCACAAGAACAGTCGGATTCAAATGGTTTACTTATAAAAACACAAATAAAGTAGTGTGGGCGTGTACATGTAGGCCATTATTCATAGTCCCAGGTGCAGTTTATGCTTCCCTGTGGCTGATTTAAATAAACGAGACAGTAGGGTTCTGCAGTGTCATGCTGAGGATTTAATGCAGTTTATAAAAGCTTTGTTGAAGCAGGGCCGTATTGAGAGATGCAGTAAAGTGGGCTCTGGGAACCAGGGGATCACTAATACAAAATACTACCTCTAATAAATGTATTTTCACACTATTAGGCCATATCCTGAAACAAATAAAGAATTCTTGCTTATGATTTCAACTTATCTGTGAGGTAAATGCATTTTGGTGTTGCCCATAAAAATAAAAATAAAAAATCCCCAAATTATCTCTGCCAAAGCCTTCGGTCTGTCCACACCGTCAGCAATTATTCCTTAAGCTACGGAGGCGACTGTTTGTTGAATAAATAAATTGTCAGCATGTCTTGTTTCTTGACTCAAAACAAGAGTCAATAGCTGAATAAGCTGTTATTGGATTGGTAAAAGATTTGACGTTTGCTTTGGAATATAAAGACTTTCCAACATGACAACACTGAATTACTGACAAAAAGCATTCTTACATCAACAAAGTAAATTGGCAAAGCAATTTTTAATTCTTTTTTAGCGAAATGTACTCATTATGGGGTGACTTTTATGCATGCAGCTCTTTACCTTATTTGCCTTTTTTGTTGCTTATTAACAAATCTGTTTTATCTCCTAGAAACCTCTGATGGCAAATACATTTCACCTTTCCATGATATTCCACTTATAGCTGAGTCGGAGCAGGTAACTCGCTAACAGCTCAGGTTGTCGTTTTTGTTGAAAATGTGACATTTAAACAAAAAAATTACTGTGATTTTTCTTTCCCTGTAGAATGATGACGTGCCAGCAAAAAAACCTAAGAGTGAGAATAAGGTATTATCTTGTTTAAATTCATTATCAGACTGTTTTATGCAAGTGGACCTTTAATGCCTCAGTTTGAGCAGTTATTGCTTATTCTCTTCCAGGTGCTGTACAACATGGTGGTTGAGGTCCCTCGGTGGTCAAATGCTAAAATGGAAGTAAGCGAAAAGCTTCCCTGTATCCTCATATATGCAGGTTATATACATTTCATTACATGTTTTTTTTTTTTAAAGGTGGGATACAATTAAAATGACGATTAGTTTGAGGACATCTTTAGATCTCACCCATCACAGTTTTCTCAAACATACAACATAGTTCTGCATAAACTACTTTACAGGCTTTCACGCTTTGATTTTATATTACATTTTAAATTGTTTAGCCGTATTCCTTAGCAGAATATTGAGTCTCATTTGTACAAATACTTTGCAGGATATTGGGAATTACAATATTGTTGTTGAAAATTCCAACTATAATTGTTCGACATTTTTGTTGCTGGTCCTTTTTCTCAGTGGCCCTCATGAATCAAAGATGTCTCATATTGAAGCAGGCATACGGTCATTTTCATTTCATTTCACGATTAATTCATTTGAACCAAGGCTCACCGTCTGAGTCACACCTGTCAGTGTGCATCTCTGTTGTAAATGCATGTTTTATAGATAACGGTATTTGTCGCTTCTTTTTCTAGATTGCAACAAAGGAGCCACTGAATCCAATCAAACAAGATGTGAAGAAGGGAAAACTCAGATATGTGGCCAACATTTTTCCTCATAAAGGATACATTTGGAACTATGGGGCACTTCCACAGGTCAGGAGAAGTGTGCAGTTTCTTCAAGACGGCTGCTATAAAGTGCACTAATTTTAGATGCTTCACTTTAGATTTTATTATTATCTGTTACAGCAAGGATTTGGTACATTGAAAAATGTTCCTTAAAACACCGTGGAGCATGAGGGGAAGGGGGGATAGTTTGGGAATACTTTTCTTAAGTACTAGTTTAAATCCAGACATTTTATTGTGTATTTTGTTAATTGTTGAATATTTGTGAGAGGATTTAGACTTTTTTGTGTTCTTTACTTGCCTGTGGGCTTCACCTCTATAAAGACCTGGGAGGATCCCAACCACAAAGACAAAGAAACTAACTGCTGTGGTGACAATGACCCCATTGATGTTTGTGACATTGGCACCCAGGTAAGCAGATCTCTGTATACGCTGCTACTTATCTCCATGCCTATAAAAAGAAATGTGTGCTTTTGGATTGTGTATCTGATCTTTACCTGTTAAACTGTTCAACTTCAGGTGTGCTCCCCAGGTCAGGTGATCCAAGTCAAGGTTCTGGGCATCCTGGCAATGATTGATGAGGGAGAGATGGACTGGAAGGTCATCGCCATCAATGCAAATGATCAAGATGCTGAAAAGCTCAACTGTGAGTGTCGTAAGCAAACGTTCACAACAGTCACGAGGATGATTCTGGATTAAATCTGTGCTTTGCTGATCTGGAGAGTATGAGAAGATTGGCTATTGTGGAAGTTCACCTGTATAATAAATGAATGAATGTTTATTATTATACCAAAGGAAAACATGGAGTCTGGCAGGATTTAGGCTAAGATAATTCGGTTTAAGATGTCAAATTCATATGTAAATTTGTCACTTACAGACTGATATTTCAGCTGTTCTGTTAATTTGTGGCTTACATTTAATTCAACCCCGAAATATAGTTACAATTTTAAAATTTGAAAGCTACAAAAGATATAGTATTTTTGATACAGAGATGTTGATATTCTAAAAAGGAATTTTAAGTTATACTTAAAAACATAAAAATGGAGATGGCGATCTCCTTTTACATGAATTATTGTATCTATGTGGCATGGCCTGTGACTCTGCTGAGAGGTGATGGTGCAGGCTGCTTGGTTAGCTGTAGCTACAACACCATAAGATACACAGCATGTTGTCTGGCACACACTCTGATACATAAAACTATTAATCACTAGGTAGTTAATGTCAGTTGAAAAAAATCAAGTATTTTATAAGTAGGGCAAAGCCGAACAATTACTCAACAAAAAATAAAGTTGGATTGACTGAGCTCCCTGTCTTGCAACTTAACAGGAACAAAAGCGCTGGAACAAAAAGTGCAGAGAAGCCCTCCAGGTTTCCACCATGAACTAATACTCTGGCCTTTTGGATGCAGACACACAGAAAAAGCACACCAAGCTGCTCAGGTTCACAACAAACTCTTGACAAGATGACTCCAGATGAAGGCACAGGGAAAAATGGGCCTGACAGTTTGAGATGGCATTCTTTATGCAATGTCTGCATCACATCTCCGCTGTGGCCTTCAGGCTGACCTGAAACACAGGAGAAAGAGCTGTGTCATAAGGAGAGGCCCTAGAGGTCAGAGACTGTAAAAGTGGCCTTGTTAGGTTCTGGTTCTCTGCTCTTCCTCTTGCTGATACGCCATGGTTTCTGTAGGATTGACAAAGGTTCAGAACCCCTGAAGTAGGTACAAAGATCTGAGAACCAGACAGGCAGAGTCGCGCCGGATTTGCTAATGGAAAATGAATCTGGCCGGGGCGGAATGGACCGTACTGGTTTGAGGTGGTCTCATGGAAAAGCTCCTTAACTTAAATACTAAACATGGTTATCTCAAAGAGGACAGTTCAGTACTTTTTCCTCTTATCCCACATGAGCCAATGTCAATACTTTTGACGTTGGCTCCCAACTGTGTGGAGGCGGCTCTTGAAGCTTTGTCTCCAGCGCAGTTCATTTCTTGTCAATGTCCCCCAAACTCTTTAATAAGCTTCACAAATCTTCTCAAAGCTGCACATTTTTCTACCACATTTTATTTTTCCTTCCAAATTTTCATGATTGTGCTTGGATGTGGCACTTTGAGCAGACAACTTCTCTTAACAATAACCTTTTGTGTTTTATGAAGGGTCTCAGTGACCATCTGCATAATTGTGTATTACTTATCCTTTGTAATCTTTCGGTGTAATGCTTTCGTTATCGTAGTAACCATAATTTGAGGTATTTAATAGCAGAAAGCCTTAATAATCTAACTTATTTAATTTCACAGTTCTGAATATATTTAACACACGTTTCATGACTTGAATTGAAAAGCTGAATTGAATCAACATTTTGTTCATATTCTAATATATTTACAAACATTTTGAATACTGAATGATAGCAAGTAGCACAGACAGTACCACCACATTAGCTCTCTGTTCTTTTAATAGTTCATAACCATTGAGTTTTCATTGTCAACATGGATTTATTGATATTCGGTGCTCTTTAAACATTTTGTGTGTGTTGTCATTGCTTTGTATTTTTCCACTAAGGCCAATTCTTAGAATCCTGAAAAACTTGCCTTTGTAAGTTACATTTCATGTGTACACAGATAAAATTCCCTTCATCTGTTTCATGGAAACCTGAGTAATCTCCGACTCGGTTTTTCCCTCCTCCCCTCAGGTATAGAAGATGTTCGGAAGAGCCGACCAGGTCATTTGGAGGCTACTGTTGAGTGGTTCAGGAAATACAAGATGCCCGATGGAAAGCCAGAAAACCAGTTTGGATTCAACGGGGAATTCAAAGACAAGGTCAGGTTTGAGAATAAACAGAGCACAGCAGCTGGTGGACTGGCGCGGCAGCTCAGACCAAATGTGCTGAAATGGATTTCTCTCTGCTGACAGGATTTTGCAGTTGAGATCATTAAGTCCACCCATGAGCACTGGAGGGCACTTGTGCAGAAGCAAACAAATGCTGGAGGGATTGAGTGGTAAAGCAAAACAGATGTGTATGCGCATGTGAAATGGATAACAGAAAGTTGAACTTGGATATTTTTTTTTTTCCTTAGCAAAAACATGTCTTGCTGTAACAGTCCTTTCCAGTTCAGCTCTGATGAGGCCAGAGCCGTCGTTCAGTCGGTGAGAGCTTCAAAACACGTTTATGGCAATTTAACAGTGGTAGATAAATCTGGTTCTAAAATAAACATCAAATCATCTTTGCTATAAATGTCAAATTAATTTTGTGCTTTTCCTACAAAATTAATTGTGGCAAAAGAAAGTACTCTTTTCCAGAGCAGATACTTAATGGACTATAATTAAGTGCACTAGTTTAATTAATTCATATAGAGTCAAAATTACAGGTTAAATATATAGTCTGTTATGTTAAACCTTTATTCCAAATTGTATTAAATTAATCTCTTTGTACAGAATTCTGCACACCATGTTCAAAAAGAAGTCATTTTATAACCTGTTTGGTTTCAGGACAATGTTAAATTCAGCTTGAACTGAACCTCTGATCTTAAACTGGGTCTAAGCTGCTGAGGAAAGTCAAACAAAGTAAAGTAAGCAAATTTCTGACTCTGCAAGGAAAACAAAGAAATCACTCAGTCCAGGATGCTGAGTCCTTTATGAGAAGCTAAAGAGTTTTTTGAAATGGAGCAGATCTAATTAATGCTAGATGCTATGCAAAATCTGTAAAATGACACTATGCCACTCTCTGACAGTCAGACTCTAATGTGGATATTATATTAAAAATTTCAAACCTGGGCTTCTCTTGACCATGCATCTTTCATCCGAAGGCTTTCAGCTTCTCCATGTGATGCACATTTCAGCCAGCAGGTGTCTCATAGTAGAAATCTTTAGTGTTTATGTTAAAACTTCACTGTGGCGAATGACAAGTGTTACAACAGTTCTTCAGTTTGAAAGGTTTCAGCCTTTGTTTCTTTTATGTGGCATTTTTTTATGGAGGATGGCAGTTTGGATCCGATGATTTGATTAGATTAGTTTTGTTTTGACAACAATCCCAAACATACTTCCATACTGCTTTTGGAATGGCAAGAACACATTAACCTTGGATCTCTTAAACTCCTTAATCTTTATAAAGCCTGCTAGTGACAGCAAACCAACCAATTCCATCAAAATGTCTGAACATCCAGAGAGAAAGTAGTTTATGGCTGAAAAATGCAAGCAGTTTCTCTGCAGACATCTAACTTAACATTAGTGGTGACATGTTGATAGTTAAGCCTTTAAGTGTAATTTTGACTAGGAATGGATTAAACAAAATGTTTTTAATAACCTTTGAAACCTGGAATAGATAATTAAGAAAATACTTAATCCTCCAAATAAATGACATCATACTCTTGAGACTATGTGCACATCTGGGAAGAGGGGAGACAGTAAATAAGACTTGGAATCTAATTTAGTAATCCGCAACTCAATGATTTCACTTTCAGGCTCCTGCTTTTGGTCGTGCACATCCTGTGTCTGCAGAAGGTAAGCAGAAAATAATTGTATCTGTCAGGCTCATGTTCTGTGCTTCAATTTCTGACTTCATCCTAAATATCTTCTTGTCTCCTGCAGTGGACAAATGGCATTTCGTATGAAGTTCTAAAGTTCCCTTGGAAACATCAAATTGTCTTTACATGAATTGAAAAATCATGTATCTTGCCATCTTTTCTTGTATGCAGGCAGATTTATTTTTGTATATGTACTTGCAATGTCATATCATATATAAACTGTATGGGCCAACAAAGACATGCAACACTTGTGTTTTTGGGTGATGTTATTTTCCTTTTAAACGAACAACTAAGTTGGTTGTGCACTGGGGTATATTTGTTAGTAATACTTGGAGTGAAGTATGTACTCACCTGAGAACAGTGACCAGAAATTGGATTGGTTTTTCAGCTACACACATTTTGTATACAGCAAGAATATGTTTCTAATATTCACCTTAATAGGGTGGGGAAAAAAATGAAGCTAGTTGCTTTAAATAAATATAAGTTTTATTTAAAAAAGGAACACCCACATGTCGGCAACATCAGGAATGATACAATTAACAGCTTTCAAATAAACTGCATCCAGTACATTAGAATACTTACAGTATTAACAGCCAACCTCATTTTATTGGTTTAGCATACCAAACTTCGAGAGAACTTGGGCAAAATTTTTATGATTTTTTTGTTTTTGTTTTTTGTGTTATACTTTTTAAAAATGTTTTCTTTTTTTTTTTTTAGTGTCTAACTGCAAAAAGACCAAGTGTGTACAAACAGCTGGCTTAACCTCGCTGAATTCAGCACATAAAATGTACAGGCTAAGTCAGGAAAGTCATTCAAGTAAAGTTGACTCACTCAGAAACACTCTGAAGCATCTTCAAGTATGGCTATGCTTTAAACCCGCTTCTGGTGCCTCGGCTTTCTCATCGACAACCTGCTACGGTAGCTGGGTCCTGTACAACGATATCCAACCTTTTTTTTATTTAATATCATGAAGATTCATTTTACAAAACGATTATAAACCAGGGCCTCTAAAGAACTGAGCTAGCTTCTATAACTGTAAACATTGCTGTGAAAGTGAGTGTAGTATTTACAAAAAAACCAATAAAACTTCCTGGATAATCCATTATCATTTCATTTCATTCACCTTGAGAAGCTCCAGTTATTAATTTCTGAATTTATTTTAATGGTCATATGTGGAGCCAAGGGTTTATTTGACAGAATAAAAAGAGCCTAATGTGAATATCAGTGAGTTGTACTCCTGCAATACAAATTCTTGCTATGTACAATGTAACATAATTTATCTCTTCTTTTTTTTTAAAAACACATGTACAATTTATTTAAATAAAACATTTAATTTTTTTACTACATCTTTTACTAAAAAATAAATGAAGTGCTTTCAAAGAAATCAATATGTGAAAGAATTGGGGAGAGCTTTTGTTAAAGTATGACTGATATTCAGTTAAATTGCCATAATTAATTGGAAGAAATAATTAAGTTGCTCAGTGGTTATAAATTAAATTTACTAACGTGCAGACGCAAAACGTGCAGTCACATTAATCACTACTGTGGTCTTGCGTAGCAAAGGCAAACAGACAGCTTTAACTTTGTCAATATCTTTCCCTTTTGTCAACTGAGTGCATATATGTTGATTAATTTTGAAGAAAATACCCTCTCACTAGCTAAAATAGAAATTTTGCAGGACAGCATCTGTTTTTCATTTGAACTTATGTGAAATCCATTAAACAAGAACACAATCAGGATTCAAAATGAGTCCCTGACTGAAGAAAAAAAAAAGGTTTGATGAACACAAATTTGCAAAAGATGCACACATAATTAGCTAAAAATGTCCCTGATTTTACAGTAATAAAGTTCAACTAATACTTTCAAAGCACACTGAAACTAAAAACGAGAGCTTCCTTTTGCCTTTTGGTGGCCTAATATTGTGAAAGTAGCACACAAACAATGAGCGATATGTAATAATCCTATTACCGAGCTAGTTTTGAGGTATATGACAGGTTTATGCTGTACATTATTTATAAGCCTTTTCATTTTGTCAAAAGTTTCACATTGTACATTTCTATTAGGCTGAATAGCACCTTGTTAAAATTAATCAGTTGAAACCTAAAGAAACACAATGACACCCGGCATAATTTACAACATAAATCCCCAAAGTCCAATATGGGTAATTAATTTACTGTACAGATCTAACCTGTCCATCTTAATTCGATCACTACAGCAAGTCAGCTGCCCTCTGACACTGAGCTTACCCTGTTTTGTGTTCCTCAGTGTATAAAAGCACATTTACTGAGCACCACAGACATAAAACTACATGTAATATTCACAAGCCAGGATATTTGGAGAATCTACAGTAAGGAGCTATAAAAACAAGTCACAAAGAACAGCAAACTAAACCTGCTAAAAACTAAAGAGAAAATATATATATATTTTTGTCCCCAAAATGTTTAGAATGCACCACATGAATGGCTCAATTTTACAGTATAAATTACACCAGATAGTAATAAAAGCACCAATAAGATGACAAGTGAATTTTCTTTCCAGGTACTTGAACTAAGCACAACAGATGCATCTCCATAAATTACAATATTATTGGGAACTTGAATCATATGAATTCAAAACATAAGACTCAAATTCATTTTGACAGTCTGACATAAATCACAGTTTTCTGTTACTTCAGATTGCTATGGCTGCCAGCAAATAAAAAATTAAATTAAATTCATCTTCTACATAAGGCGATTTTTTTTTTTTATTTGTTTAAAAAAAAGGTTTTTAAAACAGATATGGATATAAACTGGCTTACACAATCATGATGTGCTGCTGACTTGGTATCAGATAGCAATTAGTTATTTGGCCTAATGTTTTTTTTCTCTGTTGTAACTACTCCAATAGCAATAAAAATAATAATAAAACATATTGCTGATGTTCTCAAAAAGTATTTAAAAAGTTTTAAAAGACTATATGGCTATAAAAGTGTATAAGGAAAGCCTCACAAGCACATATATTTCTCTCAAGATAAAACTTTTACACACCACTTCATTTTACATTTACTCAAAATGAGAATCATGAAACCAAAAATAAGGGGAAAGAGCAAATGAACAATGTCAAACACCCTGTTAGATTTTAAGGTTTGTTACAATCCATATTAAGACCTTAAAATGATCATTAGATCTTTCATTATGAGACTTTTTACAATTACTTATATAACTGCTCCAATGTTAAATGATGTGAAGTTGAGAGGAAGGAAAACGCTCAGCAAAACTCTTTGAGATTCAATGTAAATTTTCCTCCGAGTGATGATTTGAGGACCCGAGCCATCTGTTGGTTTTGATCAGCAGTGTTTTATCAAGTCCAAAGTCAGTACAGTCATGAGTCCCTTCCTGCTTTCTTTTGCTGACAAGCTTTAAGGAGATGCTCACAGACCTAAAACCCACAGACGACCTGTGGAGTATAACCACCAGAAGCACCGAACGAGGAGCTGGAGGCTGCCATTTACGTAAGCAGCTCAGTAGAGCCACGGTCTAATC
Source organism: Poeciliopsis gracilis (assembly GCA_911649635.1). NCBI lineage: Eukaryota > Metazoa > Chordata > Actinopteri > Cyprinodontiformes > Poeciliidae > Poeciliopsis > Poeciliopsis gracilis. The sequence goes on along the minus strand of CAJVRI010000370.1, from coordinate 4,806,502 downwards.
AGAATAATGCAACACTGCACTGAAGCAGAAATGCATGCAAAAAGCCTCAACAAAGACATACTTCAATATAGACCCAGATTTCAATATGAAAAAACCTTTTTTTTTTTTTTGTATGAAGGAAAGCTCAAGTTAATAAATTAGTTTTCATTTGCAGTAAGCCATAATCACTGAAAGCAACAGAAATCAACACTTCAGATACACCACCCTGTAACGGAGCTATTAAATGGGTTTAACCGCTTTGCTCTGAATTGCTAAAATAAATAACATTTTTGAAGGTATTCTAATTTACTGAGATGCACCTGTATATTTGCTATGCAGCATGATCAGATTGTAATTTTTAATTTAATGTCTGAAACATTAAACTCAAAAATTAAAAAAGTGCTCTTAGAAAACACTGACTTGTTAGAAATGATGGATGATGTCGGGTGATTTTAGACAGTTACCAGTAGATGAACTGTGAGTCTCTTGTAGAGTGTACTCTGGTTTTAGTGTGAAGGCATTTGAAAGTGGTGATAAGCATACTTTTCAGCACCGTGAGTCTTAGACTTTTGAAAGTCAGTGTTTTATGCAAATATTAGAAATTTTGTAAGAAAAATAAAGCCACCATTAAAAGAAACTTTGTTTCCAGCTGAGAAAGTTCCTTGTGTGTTAGACTGAAAGCACCACTGTGTCTGGTATTGCAATAGTTACCTCAGTAGGATCAACTAGTAAAGCTCGGTTGTGTGAGAGTTGAGAAACATAGCACATTTGTTTTTTCCATCCCAAGGTTGCCGATAGTGATTTGATGCATGTGGTTTGGGTTGCAGCACCTTCAAGTTCCTTAGAGGTTGTTTTCTACACAAACTGACTGTAAGGCCCTGTGACCTTGGTGAATGCATATGGAGTTGTGATGACGTGAGTATTAGTTGTGAACGATGATGATGATCCTTCCATTAGTGCCTTTATGAAACGCTTGTATGGAGGTTCTCCTGTCGTCTCTGAAGACTCTGAATGCTCCCGCTTCCCCCCTTTCTTGCTGCTCTTGCTCGGCGTCCCTTCCCCGCCATTCCTCTCAGCCTCTTCCTCCTTCTCACGAGCCTTTTCTGCCATCTTTGCTTCCCACATGGCCAGCCCATGCTTTGCCTCATTCAGATTCTTGTGCTGGTAGAAGACAAGGGAAATGCGTGTTGGGTGGTTGCGGTCTGGGTTTTTGAGGGGCGTTGTGGCATGCAGCTCTCGTTTTGCACATTCAATGAGTACAGAGCCATGACTTGGAGCTACAGCCACACCACCGATCTCGGGATCCAAGAAGTTGTGCTCATTGTCTGACCACATTTCTGGCTTTTGGGGGGTTGTGGGTGTCTGAGGTGTTCCAGGCTCCGACTTAATATTGGAGGCTATATGACCACCATTGAGAAGACCCAACCCTGTTTCAGGGTTCAAACAGCCACTGCTGATTTGGGCTGGGAGCATCTGTGGATTAGGCATGGCCACATCTGTATTAAGTTGCATAGGGAAGGAATCACGGCCTGGGATGTGTGGACTCTGAGGCAAGTATGAACTTGGGTATTCTCCAAACTGATTGCCTTTACTTACAGTAAGTGCATAATCCATGCCACCATGAACAGAGGGTGCTCCTGTTAGGGTGTCAATGAACCGGGCATCTGGGGTTCTGTTGTTGCCAAAAGGACCGTAGTGTCTCATGGGCTGAGGTGGACGCATGGCACTGTAACCATTGACTTGGAAGCCTGGTTGACTGTACCTAGATGGATAATTGAGCTCAAAGCGTTGTTGGACACCATACTGCTGCTCAGGGAAAAACGCTGGCCGCTGTTGGCGATAAGCCTCCAGCTGATTTTGGTTTGGTGCATAGAACTGATGGTAACTTTCAACAGGCATTCCTCCGTTACATTGGTGACCTGGTTGTGGACGATGTGGCCCATTCATGTATGAGTTTGGAAGTGAAGAGAGGAAATGGCTGGTTGGTGTTGATGGCTGAGAGGTGTACAAGCTCCCTGGCTTTGGAGAGCCTGGAAAAGAGCCTGGACTGTTGGAGAACCTTGGGAGAGCAGTGTTTGGTGAGGAAGGGAAAGGGGGGCACATGCCCTGCGGTTGCTGAATTTGCTGCGGCATGACCCCGAGGGGATATGATGGGTGACCTGACTGAAGGGGTGCTCCCACAGCACCTACAAAACAAAAGACCAAAGAAGACAAAAACGTAAGAAGAAAAACTAATTTCACATCACGTTTTACCAGTCAGTTTTTTCATTAATTAAAATAGTGCCGTGAAAAAGCATTTGATCCCTTAGAGCACATGTGTCATACTCAAGGCCCGGGGGCCAAATCCGGCCCGCCGTAGCTTTTTATGTGGCCCTCCACAGTGTAGACTAAACACTAAGTGTGATTACATATTATATTATCAATCATATCAATGCAGTTTTTATCTGTTTACTGCCAATTTATATCAATCAATCCCTCCAGTTTCTTGAGAATTTAGTTGATGTATGATTATAGTCCATGATTTATACAGCGAGTAAATAAACAGTCGCATTTATTATTAGTTCCTGAAGGAACTGAAAAGATCTTCAATAATGTGATGTAATTTTAAGAATTTATTGACATATTAACAGCTTGTGAACAGGTTTTATCAACACATTCTGGCACAACCGGCCCTTTAAGAGCCTTCAGCATCTTGATTTGGCCCAAAACGAAAATGAGTTTGACACACCTGCCTTAGAGAGTACCCCTGTTTTACCCCTTGTTTATTAGTAATGTTAGTTTTCAAATTACAATTTTTAACCACAGGTAAAAATAAATCTGTCCCAATGTAAAAAAGTAATCAGAAATCTTTTACATCACTGGAAGGAATTTTATTAGTTATATTATTTATAGCTGTGTCCGATTTCCACGTGAGCCAAACTCTTGCTTTGGAGTCGGAATGATTGAAGTCGCTTCTACTAAACGATTATATGCAGGGACAGGTGGAAGATTTGTTTTTATCCTGTTGACTTTAAAGATGAGTGTGAGTCTGGGTACACCACTACAACACAGGGTGGGGCACAAATACAGTGGTTAAGAACACAATTTTAATATCACAATATCAATTGTAATTTGCAGTAAAGCTCACATAAATAAAAAATATTTTTAGGTCATATCACTGAGCCATATTTTGAAATGGGAGTTTCCCAAAAAAAGTCTTCATAAAATGTTACCCTACCTGTAAATGGAGTGCTCTGGACAGTGCTCTCATAAGTGCCAGCCTTTGACTTGGCCAAAAGGGCCTTTTCTGCCTTTTCATTTGAGCTTTCCAGCATGGCGTTCTTGTTGGCAGCCGCTTTTCTCGCATCCAGTTTCTTCTGCCGGCAAGACTTGGCGGGCTCTGCAAGCATGCGCACCTGACGACGGAAGGTACTGAGGACTTGAATGGCTCCTGATTTCATTTTTTCCTGCTGGCCCTCCTCACTGCCAAACTCATCAGTGCTAGAAGCCTTGTAAAGAGGTAGGACATGGAGCTGCTCATCTTCTGGTATCTTTCCAATTTCTCGATTGTCCTCCCTCGTTAATGTGCACACCTGGAAAAAAAGGTACATGCCAGAATAAGTTAAATGCAGCTTTATTTGGTGCAAATTATATATTATATAGATTACACTTCTTTTATTTATGCTATGGATATTACTCAGGGTCTTTTATTTGGTATCTGATTTTCATTTGAAAAAAAGTTTAATTCATTTTTTCATTACAATGGAAAAAATGAATTTTTTTCTATTGTAAAATGGAAAAAAGTTTCTTTCCATTTTACAATTATCCCCAACTATGTGTTGACCTATTAACAAAAATCCCAATAAAAATATTTAGATTTATATTTGCAACAAGAGGAGAAGTGACAAAAATATAGGAGCATGAATACTTTGACAAGGAAGTGTAAAAACATGTTTCCTAGGTTCCCACGCTTACCACAGTGCTTCCTCCCTGCATGTTGTGGAGATCTCTATGAGCATGGGCACAAAAATCCAAACATGCAGTCACTCCGGAGAAAGGCCGTCCTTCCTTGATCCCCAAGCGACAGTCTGGGGCCCTGTGCTCATGTTCTACCTACAGAATACCAAGAATACCAAGAGGAAATACAAAAACTCAAAACCTCACAAAAACCCTGTCAAAAATGTAAGAACTGTCTAATCTGTCTATTCTATGTTTAATGGTCTTTTCTGTGTGCAGGTCATATTCACACACAGTCATTCAGACATGTAGATTCTGTCACGCTATTATCATATCTGATCCTTTTTAAGACACGTGGAGAAATTAAAAATGTCTTGCACATGATAAATGTTCACCTTCAGCCTTTCCCACAGATAGATTAACTATAGTGCACTCTTTATGGTCATACTAAGATTTTTTTGCACCTCCTTATTTTACTAAGGTCCCTCAATAAAGTCAGAAAGTACAAATTTCACAATAGAAATGATGGTCTAATAATAATAATTTAAAAGCCTGCTTGCTTTTGCTTATTTGATCTCAGGATCAACTATGTCTTTTATTAATGTGTATGTATATTATTTTAGTAGATAATAGAAAATTATTTGATGTATTGAGGTTTTATAATGCCAAGATACCCACCTGGTTTCCATAGGCTTCGGGGGCCATAATTTTATACAAAGGAGCCAGTAATGTTGCCAAATTCTGAAAACTTTTCTCAAGATTCTCTTCCTAAAAAACAAAATGTTTAACATCAAGTTAAAAGTGTTTTAATTTGGCTACAGCCATGATTCTCAACATAATTTACGTTAAATACCTCTCTCACATCATCTCCTAGTAGCTTAAACTTCCTTGGGATTTTGCTTCGAGCAAACTTGCAGCCATTATAGTACATGCTCCAAGAGCAGCCAAAAGAGAAAGACGCACCGCTGGCTTCAGGATTAAAGCCCTGGCATGCACAGGTCCTCCTGAAAGTGTACAGGTAACATATCTCTGTGTTAATCCAACTAGAGAGAGTTGACAAAACAAACTTGGCTAAAGTACTTTGAATAACAATAGATTTGCACTCTAGGCGTACATCTTGAACATAATGCATTTCTGATATTTAAGTCTGACAGGTGTATTCAAGACAACTAAATATCAAGAAGTTATTTTATTCAAGTAATCCAGTTAGAGAAAATATATATGGACTCATTAAGCATTATGATGTATTCAAGCATTTATTTCTTTAATTTAGATGACTTGCAGCCAATAAAAACCCAACATCTAGTTTGTCAAAAAAAAAATGTATATAACACAAATGGATCAGCAGTACAGTATATTCATGTACTGTACATTGAGGTTCATTGTCCATCAATTATTGCATCAATGCAGCATGACATGGATGGTAATCTGTTTGTGGCTCTGCTGAGATGTTCTTGGAGGATGCAATGTCACATTTTTAAGAACTTTTTTAATACATATAAACAGCATTTTTATAAAAACTGAAGGTGGCATAGTTACTTGATTGTGCTATAAGTAGCACTTTGTCCCTGGAAAAAATGTCATACCATCCCTTAACAGAAAATAAATGCTTTAAATCTACCACTCTCTTTTATTGTGAATCCAAATATTATGAATTTCCCTTTTTGAACAGAATAATAATTGACCCTTTCCTTAATATCTTTTAAATGTACCTGTGAACTACTGAGACGCAGTCATTTAATTATAAGACACTTCTGAGTACTGTAATGCTGTAACTTACTCCTCATTGAAAGCACAGCGTCTCTGTGTATGAGCTCCATGTTTTGTTAGAGTTTCACTCAGCTCGAGGTAGAGGCGGTCAGCCAAGCTGGGCTGGATGCCTTCCCAGACCAGAATCACAATTATGATGCAGGCAGTGTCACATCTGTGACCAGTACGCTCACGCACCAAAACCAGTAGCTTTTCCTCTACACTGGATCGCCGAATCACCTGAAACAGAGCACACACAGGTATCACAGAAATACTTAAGGGCAACCAATTTATCAGATTACAAATAAAATACAACAACAACACCAAAAAAATCTTCATACCCATTTGGCTATGGGGCATCCTTGCGTACTTTTCCCCTCCTTGCCGGTGTAAATTACTTTCTCAATCCTGATGGCTCGCCCAGTGATGCCAGACCTTCAAAACATAATAAAACATTAAGAAAAAACAAACAGAAGTTGTAAAACATTGTCAGCTTTCCTCTAATGCTCTATTAATTTGTGGATTACCTTTTCTCCATCAGCTCTCGAATGCCAGCGACAGTAGGTGCTGAGCCCAAATGAGTGTAATATGGACCTTCATCCTTCTCAATGATTTGATCTAAATTAAATAAGGCATAAAGTGTTAAGAATTACAACCTAAACCATTGATCAAATTTCGTCACCCACAGGTGGATACCTACCAACACAGTGGCATGATGCGATTTCATATTGAGTTTTCATGGGGGTATCCAGAAGATTCTTTACAGGGGTATCTAACAACTTCATGGGGGAATCTATGAAATTTTTAAGGAGTTGTTCCTTCTTGGGAGTGGAGTCCATGGTATTTTTCAGAATAGAAGCTGCTGTGGCCGTTGATTCTGTCCCAATCATATTCATGTTGGTTGATAGTATAGTGACAGCCCCTGAGGATTCCACTTTGACTTTATTTGATGAATTAACAACGACAGGTTTCTTCTCGTATAGATTTGAGACCTCGTACTGCCTAAAGCGTTGTTCCATAGAGGCAAGGATGTTCCCTGGCTTCTTGTCTTGAACACATAGTGATTGTTGATTTTCGGTCTTGATCTTGACCCCACCCATCCCTGCATCACGGGTCGTAAATGGCTGTTCCTGCTGCCGTGAGGTGGGCAGCTCGAATCTGGGGCTGTTTTCCATTTTTACAGCACCAAGGTTTTGTTTGGAGTCAACAGGGCTTTGAGGGAGTTGAGAAGGGCCATGGCGTTCCTGCCTTTGTAATAGACGCATGCGAAGAGCCGCATGCCTCTGAAAATCAACATGGGGACCTGCTGGTCCCAGAGGTAGTTGAGGTCCTGTTTGGAACTGAGTGCAAGAAGCCCTCGCCTGCTCCTCAGCTTTGGGATACATCCGTGTTCCTGACTGTTGACTGAACAGACCCTGTGGTAGGTGATGTTGTGACTGTGAAGAAGTCTGGGCTAAGTCCACCTGGTTGGGCTCATGGCAGTGGTTGTTAGGCTGCTGTGGTTGAAACTGTTTGGGGTTTTGGCTGCCTGAGTTTCTTTGATGTTGTGGTTGCTGCATCTCTGTGTTATTGTAGGCGAATGCTGATTGGTCAGTTTGTTGATGGTTGTTACTGAAAGGCTGGTCTGGTTGAGGCTGGTGTTGGCCCGGTGGAGGCTGGCTGCGAGGTCTGTAGGTGGGAGATTTGAGCTGCTGGGCTTCAAACTGTGGTGGGTGGGACAGCGGGCGTTGAAGATGACAGTGCTGCTGTTGTGTTGTTAAAAACTCTACTGACAATATCTCCTGCAAGTCTTTGTCCTCGTGTAAGTGCTCTGATTGCATTGGGGAGAGGTAGCAGTTAGATTGGTGATTCTGAGGGAAGTTTTTTGTCTCAGGCATTTTCTGGAGTAAATGTTGCTGCATCTGAGGTGCTTTAGAGTTGGACTGCTGCCACTCAGGGGCAGTGTTGTGCTGAACTGAAGGACATTGCATGTGAGCAGGTAGACAGTCCGGCTGTTTTTGAAGCGAGCTGTTAGACCCTCGGCTGCTGTCTGTAAAAAGTCCTTGTGTCTGCGTTTCCCTGTACCTTTGCACTTGGTTTGGCTCCAGTATCTGATTTTGAACTTGGGGCCTGGTGGTCTGTTGTTCTGACTGAGACTTAGCTATCCACATGTCTTGCTCTTTTGCCTGGGATACTGTGCACTGTGTCGGCTGCTGCTGGGAATGTGAAAGATTCCTTTCTATCCAATTAGTTTGGCTGGGAGTGGAGCATGAAACGTTAACTCTTTGTTGATGTGTGTCCTCCACACCATTTACTGACACAGAGTGATTTTGCTGCTGGAGGCTGTTTCCCATTTGACCATCAGGTTGATGTTGTCGTCCAGAGTTATCCTGAAAATTCTGAGCTTGAGTCCCATACTGGAGTCCCATGTTGGTGTCATGATACAGACGAGCTCCATTGTCATTTTGACCGTTCTCATTTGCACCAGAATTAAGAAGAGATCCATATCCACTTGCCTCTGCAGCCTGCGAGGGGTTATTGTGGTTCAGAAAAGACCTTGGGTTATATTCCTGCTGGGGTTTTGTATATGTACCTTGAGGGTTTGTGTTATCTGGAAAACATTGTGCCCCACTGGGATTCTGTTGTGGCCCCAGAGCTATCTCTTGACCAGAGCAAGATGAAGACTGTTGCTGTTGATTTACTCCAAAGTTACTAGAATATCCATTTACTAAATAGTTGCCAGAGTTGTAGCTGTTGACGCCTTCTGCGGATGCTGCAGGTGGCTGCTGCTGCTCCGACAGCCCTGAGGTTACAGCAGGGGGTTGAGCACCTTCACCAACCGAGCGTGTGGCGAGTGAGTCATTGACAGTATCCAGCTGTGATCCAGATGCTTGTGGTGCAATGGACACTTGCTCAGGATAATACTGAGACAAGGTTTTTTCCAACAGATCACCGGGAGTACTTTCTATGGTTGAGGAAGATGATACAGCACCATTTGGAACAGACTTATTTCGTGGTCGGCTGAAAATATCCCTGTTAGGTATGTGACAGCTTCTTATATCAAAATTAATATCAGTCTGAACAGAAGTCTGTTCCATTTCAGTTTTCTTTGTCAACTCAGAGACGTTTTTCACAAAATTACGGCTTGAGTCACCGTTTTCTTTCATTTCACCATCTACTTTTATTTTCTTAGTTTGGTGGACCGCTAAGGACTGCTCTGCGAATCCATGCTTCAACTCTCCGTTCATCAAGTCTCCGTTCATCTTGAAGAATCCCGGTTGGAACAATGCTTGTTCGGAAGCAGGAATGTTGCAGTTCTCTCTGTATCTCTTCATGGAGCCAGCAGCTTTGCTGGGTTCATAATGCACCGCACCAGTAATCCAGCTTTCATTGTCGCTGATCTGCACAGAATCCTCCTGTGAACACCGAGCTCCATTCTGGAATTTGTGAGAATGATGGTGAGATGTTCCGAACTGTTCCAACATTAAACTTTCTTCCGCCTCATGTTTGACCTCTTCTGTGTCCATCTGTCCTGCTCAGAGCCCATACATCAGGCTGCCCTTTGTCCCACCTGCAGAGTAGAAAGACATGAAAAGATTGCTGAATATTTTTCACATGAAATCATAGAAACAATCTTCAATGCAGAGTACAGCATTTATAATATTATTTGTTTCAACCTGATAAATAAGCTGTTGAAGTTCATAGTGTCCAAATATTATCCATTGATACAATTACCACATTTGTCATTGAGAATTTTCTGTGCCTAGTTTTAGTTTTATAATTTGTTTCACATCAAGATTTCAAACCACAGGCTGACACCACATACCAGCACTTCTTGTGTAAGAATAAAAGACATATATTGCCAAAGGCTAATTATGTTCTTGGAGACATGAAAGGTTGCTCATCGCTCATTTTCAGTAAATGTTAAACACATCATTTTCAGGTATTTAGAGATGGGGTGAGAAGCTGGACCAGTCAGCTTCTCACCCTACAGAGAACAATGTAGGAGTACAATTTCGAGTCAGCCGAGTTGGCTGGGCAACATTTCCAGTGTTTTGGGCATGTCTTTTTGGAAGGAGATTCCAGGGGACCGCCCAAGACATGGGCGTTTCAACCTGAAGAATGAGCTGTTTAAGTTTCTCCCAAAGATTTCAGCTTATATATTAGGGCTGTACAGTATTAGCAGCACTGGCAAAACATACTATTGGAACACAGAGTGTCTGACACTTGTATTTATTCCATCCAACAGCTCTGCGAATTTGTGATGTTTCACATTTTGACATGTGATGATGACTGCAATTTAACATATTATGTTGCTTGGCTTGTATGGCTCCTGAAAATATCAATAGACCACTGGAAAATGTATCTGAAAATTTGATATGGTAGCCAGTCCATTCCAGTGTCTCCAGTGTTGACTTCTAACATTAATATACATCATGGGGAACTGATCAGATAATTACCTGAACTCAACAGAAAATGCATGAAATCTGGGATTGAAAGTAAAGGTTTATTATCCTACATTAATTTATAAACTCTACCCAATTTAAAATATTATTCATGTGTTAAGGTTGAATATAATGTGATGGTTATGGATTTTGGACTATGCAGCAGCCCGTGTCTGCACCCAAGACAAATTTCCTTTGGGACAACAAAGTTTATCTTATTAAAAAAATTTATTAGATTTTTTAAGGTATGAAACACTTAAAAAAATCACTTCATTTCTGTTATTGTTACTTCTAATAATCTTCTACAAATTAATGCTGAAATTGATCATTTACTTGGCAATTTAAGAAAGTACTGTTGCAGCAACACAGCAAAGTGAGTAAATTCTACTTCCCTACCCCATGTAAATTTTCTTCTGTTTTGTATGTTAATCAGCAACTCTGTTGCTGACGGGAACGCCAGTGTCAAGCTGCTCTCAGGGCAGCTCCGTTCCTATGGCACGCTCCGTGTTTTACAAAGCACCAAAGAATCCAAGCAGCTCGTCACAGTTAGAGACGCCCATGTAGACCAAGAAGAAAAAATCTTTGCAAACCCAGAACAAAGCCAAGAAATCCCAGCTGTGCGTGCGTCTATCTGGGCTTTATACGGATATACAAACACACACAGCTACCATGCAGTGATTTAAACCCAAATTTACCGCAGTGCTTAATACTTACATAATTGATAGTGTGATGTATTTTTGCTCTACAAGTAACACAGTGAACTAAGCCAAAGGAATACTGATGAAATGACAACATTGGATGTTTGTGTCGTATGTGCTTTCATCTGTTTTGACTTTCTAATAGTAATAGACTCTGAACTACAGTTTGAATTACTATTCACAGACTGAACTCTCCAGTAAGATTTTGTTCCAGCACCAGAAGTCAGTTTCTTTGTTTCTGTGCTATTGTTTCTCTCCCTCTCTGTCCGCCTTCACCTCTACCCTATAATTACATGTCAGATTCTTCTTTACTTATGCTGCCATTTATCTTTTCCTTCCTGTTCAGTCTAATATCTAACCTAGATAATCATCAACTTTTTTACACAGTCTTGCATAGTTTTTTTTTGGTTGTTTTTTTTAAGCTATAACTACTGTAGTCAGCCAGATTGTACTGTACAAAGTCCAGAGTAGGAAATGAGCATATTAACAAAAAGTTAAACAAGAATCCAAAATCAGAAGGGTCATTCGGAGAAAAATGAAGACTGACCTCGGTAACCTGCCTTTGTAAAACTGTGCCACAGTTTTACAGGTTGTGCATCCAATAATAAAATAAAATGTAAGAAACATTTTAAGCAACGAATTGTGATGCTTAAAAGTGACACCTGCTAACCTAACGTGTGAACAGCAACACTTCAGGTTGTGCACAACTTCAAATGTGGTCTTCTTTCATTTGCATCAACATTTTTAGTAATAAAAAAATTTGACATGGTCAGTAAGGCATTATTTCTTGAATATTCAGTAGACATAATCTGCGGTCAGATGGAGAGAAATGTTTCATCTTTTGATGTGATTTCGTTAAGTCTGAATTGCAGTCATAACAACTGTGTCATATTAGTCAACTGTCAGACATTTAGAATTGAGTCAATTCATAATGAGATGATAAATGTTTATTGAGATTGTCTTTCTTTGCCATTATGATAGCAAATCATTACATGCAAACTATTTGGTTACACCTCTTGAAACTAGAAAAGTTCTATGTTAAACTAATAAGAAATAGCTTTAACACTTAAATGACTTTTTTGCTGAAAAAAAAGTCTGTTTTTATACCAATGCACTGAAGATGGGCATCCGTATTTTTGATAAGAAGCAAATTGTTTGCTCTATTCAAAGACTTAGGTTGAAATATAGTGTTGCTAACATACACACTAAGGCTAAGCATGGACTCACACTAAAAATAAATAAATAAATAAATTGCATTTTATTATCTAGTTAATTTTATTCAAATGTTTGCAAACAGATGAATTTGTCTTTCTTCTAGTTTTCTTTCATCCAGCTAAATGTCAGTGTGCAGCACCAGCGTGGGGCAACACTGCATTATTTTATAATGGTGCAACCATAGAAAACCTCTGTCACTTGAACACTTTCTTTGGCATCTCACTGAAATAAGCTGTGATCAATAATAACGCTATGACAAAAAACATTTGTCAAATGTTAAACTCATTCTGTTCACCTTGTTTTTATTATTACATGACACAATGTGTGCAGTAAATATTTAAAATGGAACGTCTGTTTCCTTCCTGTTGGGTGATTTGCCTTGGACTGAACTCATATTCAAACTGTTTTGTCCTCCCAAAGAAAGCGCTTGTGAAATTTGAGTCCTGCCACAGCGTTTGTAGTCTGTTTGCTGTTACTTGGCAGCCCTATGTGACATTTATCATTCCAACAGCTGCTTGGGGGCTCAGGTCCCTGCTCTTTCAAGTTCAGACCTTAAGGCTTCTACGCTTAAAAAAAATCTTACGGCAAAAAAGAAAAAAGTTTGTTCAGTCATATTGAGTTTAGAAAAATAGAAGAGAAATATAGAAAATGCAAAGAAATATAGAATAGTTTAAAATAAATGTTAAATGTATGTTTAGGAGCCTGTTGCGTTTTAGGTTGTAATGTCAGGCACAAACCAATGATTGTGTTCAAAAGTGGATTCTCCCCCCCTCCCCCGGATTTTCAAGTTTTGTCCTGCCAACTTGTTATCTACTCACTGATATTGTGAAGTAAAACAAAGTAATATTGATTTTAATGACATCATAATCACATGTATATATTAAAAGTTCCCCTATATATGAAAAGAGAAATAAAATCTGCTGCCAAAGCTAAAAGAAAGGTAGATCTTGGACAGACTTGTAAATCAAACATGCATGCACTTCCCAAGTCATACTTGTTATGTACAGTAGTTTTAAGAATAGGCCATAATGTCAAGTACAAATTTCCTTTGGTGAAAGGGTCTGGTTGTATTTTCCTGTTTAAAAGATAAGAAAATGAAACATGTACAAAGTCTAAAGACTATAAATCTTTCAGCGCAAGTAGAAGCCTTGCCAATTTACTTATATAAATGTGCTTTTTTTTAAAACACTATTATAACTTTTATGCCACAATTGTCAGTTCATCAAGATACTATATTTAACTGACACAATTCTATCATTTTCCCACTGTTGAAAAGTTATTAAAATAATTTTGCCATAACGCAATAACAAACGAAAGACAAGAAAACAGATTGAGTATATTTTCAGTAAGAGGCTTGCTAATTAGCATTTTACTCCAAAAGTCAGTGTACCTTGTTTATTCTGACAGCATGAAGAAGTGCCAACAGTGATATATTATCCTTAGCGGTCCTTTGCTTGCGTAATTAGGTCAGATGACTTGCATAGCACTGTTTTAGTGTCCCCATGGTAAACAATCAGCTCGAGCTGCTGCTCCACAAACCTAATGACCTCTGGCAGAACAGTCACTATCCTAGCTGACCGTATGAAAACAAATGATAAAAAAAAGATATATGATCAATTTCCGACGATTATTCCTCTTTTTAAGATCAAGGTCAGTATAATAAGTTCTGTTTTTGCAAAGATTTTTTTTTTTTTTTTTACAAAGAAAAGTACACAATCTGCATCTGAAGTTTTGCCAAAGAAAGGAGAACTCTTTCACTGCTTGTTTTAATGCACCGCTTTATTATTGCATTGTAGGCAGATTGCATGATGACGGTTCATGATGTATAGCTTGCTTGTGCAGAGAGAGGGACTGGCTGCACTGGAAAGAGTATTTAGAAATAGCTGATGCAGAAAAAATAAACTCAGAATTCATAACATAATTCAGAACCAATATGCTAAATAAGTTGTTAGTTATATGCTAGCTGAGTGTGTTGTTAGTGATGCTCAAATGCTTAACAGGCTCAACTGTACTCATGCCCATTTATGGTTTGCATAGTACAGGGCCTTTTGATCAGGCAACTTATGCTTGTGATTTTTGTCACATGGCACACTCATGCTGTGTCTCTCACATGCTTGGTTTTACATCTGCTATCTTTATTTTCTTCTCTACCCATCTCAACATATGACCCTACCATAAGCCTGATGAAGACACAAACGATTCCTCTGTCTGCATATCTCTTTTCTCCTTGGATGTTGCTTCATGTGAGTTACTAAACAAGTAAAACCACATTAAAGGCAAGGCAAATTTTTTGCCTGGTCTGGGTAAAGTTGTACTGCAGAAAACTGAATGAATCTAGAAAAAAAAAAAAATTAAATGGAACAGTTCATTCTGACCTGTGTTCAGTTGCATTCTGACAATGTGTTTTAGTGGGATTTCATGTGATTAACTCACAATAAAATAACGCATAACTAGAAAAAAGAATAAGAGCCATACAGCAATTTTTCCAAATGAAAATCTAAGAAGTGTGCCATGCATTTGTATTATATCTGATACTCCTATTAGAATTCACTGCAACTAACTGTCTTCAGGACTTAGCTATTTAAGAAGAGTTGATCCATGTGTACTGTATTTATCCATGTGTACTGTATTTATCTTTGCATAAATGCAGCTGTTCCATGAAGGCATCAGGGGTTTGCTGGAGAAGATTAGACAACAAACAACCTCATGAACACCAAAGAGCGTAGCAGACAGACCAGAAAAAAAATCAGTTCAGAATCAAAATCCCTAAGCTCATATGAATGATAAAGCCAAAATGTGTAAATGTAGAGTATCTGAAGATGTATATACAAGGCAGGTTACCCTAACTGAGAGGCCAGGCAAAGGAAGCATCAATCAGCTACAGAAATCCCCAACAACAGCACAATTCATATAGGGTGCACAGCAAACATGCGGAAGAAAGGGCTTTGGTCAATTGAAACCACACTAATTATCCAAAATACAATAAAAACAGGGTTAGGGTTAAATAAAAATAAATAAAAAATGCAAATAAGAGCATTCATAGTATTGTTTTAATAAATGTTAAAGACCATGTATTGCATTACACACAATTATGTGATACACCAACACTGCTTGGTGTTGGTGTATCACATAAAATTCTAAGACCCTGAAGATTTAATGTGAAAACGTCCCAGAGTTCAAGGGGCATGAACTCCTTTTGCAAGGCGCCCTGGACCAAAGCTAAGCTTTGTTTTCTTTGGCATTCCACAAGTCAGAAACATTTCAGAACAAATCTTTCTAAACCCTACATATTGTTTATTTTCTACTTTAAATATTGCACAGATCAACACAATGTGATTAACATTTGCTAACTATAATGTAAAATCTCTAAACTCCCTTGGCGTTCCCCTTGGAATTCATTTACTGTATATTTTTTCCCAAAATATGCAGATAATGTTTAGTAAAATAAAAAAAATATCACTAGGTGCTGTACCTTTTATACTGTTCATAAGAAAAGTTTGATTGCTGAAAGGTTTTTGGTGCATTATTTTCTTTTTGCATTCCACTATAAACATTTTTTTTACACTGGAAGACAACTCTTTAGTGTTTGTTCCACTCAGAAGCAGATGCATATGAAGGTTATTACCTGAACATCTGAAGCTGGATGTTCAGTTATACACGTGACGTCCATTAATAACAACAGAAGTTGCTGCACGGCTTTCTGTGTGGGGGAGGGGATTGTCTTTGGATTGCACAACAACATGGCAGTTCTCTTTAGCACACCTCAGCTATCTGCTCTGGCGTAAACTTTGGCTTGTGACGTAATGATAGTTGCATCACTTGGCAGCCAGAAGCAACGGACCTGTTTGTCCTTCCTGTTCTATCCTCCCCCAACTAATTCGCTGACCAAAACTAGGGCAACTCTGCAGTTAGATTTAACTTCCCCAGAAACCAACCTCTGGTGGACCAGTAGTACATTTTTGAAATGAAACGAAAAGCCCTAAAAAGACTGCACTTGTCATGCTACCCCTGTTTAGACTAAAGAACAGTTTCATAAATGTTAAGTGTAACTTTGTGTTTTCCTTTGAGCCAAACAACAATGATAACACACTCTGGCAGAGACAAAGAGGACATAAACTTCTGTTTGTAATTCCTTCCCTGGAGAGCCTCCTCCCCCTCCATATGAGGAATGGTTTCCGTACAATTGACATTGTTCTTTATGTGTAATGCAAGACAGATGTGGCCAAAATGTGGAGGTTCCTTCTTTAGTCTTTAAACTCGCACAGTTTTTTGTTTTTTTTTGTCCCATATGCTTCTGTAGTTGTATTTTGGTCACATTTTAAACAACAAACCTTTTAGACCCAAGACTATCCCACCACCAAATACTAAAATAAATAGTTGCATACAGTATTTTCCATAAATAGATCACAAATAAACATCAAGTTCAACTAGCAAGCTAACTCTAAGTGAGATTCAAATTCAGAATAATAATAAGAATGCCTTTCTTGAATAGAAGCGCAACAAAATGTCAGATCTTGCATTAGACAGCCTGTCCAATACAAGTCAAATTCAAGGTGTCACAATGTCATACATACAAAAGGCATAACATTTTCTAAAGGCTTTTATTATACTAGAGATTAACAATTAATTCCTATTGCTGCTGAAGTACAATATAATATTCAGCCTTGTGATTACTACAACTAAGGGATTATCTGTAAAATGTAGTCATTGTTTTGATTTTGACGCATAAACAAAAATCATAGAATAGCTACACATTTTAGTCCTTTACTTCTTGCACAGAATATTACACCTTAACGCAGCTCTGCTATTTAGAGCAAATAAATATTAAACCTTAGGACTGGCAATATGGTCTGAACATTTTATAAGGATATTTTGTGGCATTTCTTCCAATAATGATAAAAACCTGTTTAAAATGTGCCACAGTCTATTTGGCGAGACATATGCGTACGTACATAAATACTGCTCCAACATAAAATCATAGCCATTACCACTTCTTAAGTACACCTTAAGCTACCTCTTATAGTAATAATTGCCCCCCTAACAACAATAAACAGTAAAATAACAGTAATACACCCCTAATAATAAGCTGGTATTACCTAGTTATTTAGTTAGGGTATCGGCTCAGTTATTCTGCTGTTTAATAGACATACTGCTCCTAGCTTGTAAACTGCTGTTTTACAAGCAGACCAAAGACCTAGTTTTTAAAAACCTGACTATTTGGACATTTAAAGGTTTAAGATGAAGATTATTAAATGTTGAAACTTTAAAGACCTATTAGGAACTTACAGCTGATTCAGTGTGCATCGGTATTTATAAATGTTGTTTGTAAAAACAGAAAATATGTTGTACAAGTCTGCTCACTGCCGTAAAGGGTCGATTTTAAAAGCAGATGGTTAGTAAAAGGGAGAGAAAGACATTTGACCGTCATTTCAATCAACATGTGACTGCTGGAGCTCAAGGAGGAATGTAAAGAATTTTAGTTTATAGATTACACTCGCTGTTATCAAAAGGATCCATGACAACAAACTCCAATGTGGCACAGCATAGAAACAAACATGGGACAGAGCAATGGGTTCGAATCAATGGTTAGAAGGGCTAGTTTGTTGGTCGGCGATTGGAATGCCTTTTAAGGTAAAATTTAAGTGGAGAGGGTGCTGTGGTAGTGCAGGGGTTAAGCACAATACATAAGGAGGCCCTAGTCCTCGACGCAGATGTCCCAAGTTCGATTCCCGGCTTGGTGACCTTTGTTGCATGTCATCCCCATTCTCTCATTATCCACTTTCCTGTCAATTCACTGTGAAATAAAGGCCACCAGAGCCAATGAAACCTTTAAAAAAAATTAAGTGGAGAAAGTGAGAAAAGCACAGAATAAATGTGATATTAAAAGCAGGATTTAAATGGCATGTAGTACTATATTTCATTGCAAATGCTCAGAACACCTTTTCGTGTAAAGTTCAAAGAGCTGTGGTAAAAGAAAAGAAAAAATGCAACACGCAGCATTTGAGATTTACTCATAAAAACCACAGAAATCTTCTAGATAACACAGGAGGAATGTGGCTAGCTTTGAACAATTTTTCCACTTTTTGATGTGCAAGGTGGAAATAACTAATGAGTTTCTTTCTTTCTAAAAATGAATATCATCTCCTGAGAACTGTATCAGATTTCGACACATATTGCAAAGTATAAGAGCATTAATGCCAACTTTTAGATGACACAAACGTGACATATACCCTTTTAAGAATCGGGTTAAGTGTTTTGCCTGATGACTCACAGACTCTTGAGTAACATGTCACAGCTAACGCTTAGAGAAGACAAAAACTTTAACCCCTTTTGTCTGGCCCATGAGTAAGTCAACAATTTTTTTTGCCTTTGCTGGGGATAAACCCCACCTCTGTACATTTCTGACACATCGTGTTTAGCCAGTTTTACGAGAAAACTACAACGGCTCGTGTGTAAACGTCACGGCGGTATGTGCTGCTAATGTCTGCTAAAACCTCCTTGATCTGCTCAGCATTACAAAGTATTTAAATACAGATTACACACACACATTACCAGCCAATACATATTTATTACTATATTACTTTAGTTTTGTAGTTACCTTAACAGAGTTATGATTTTTCTTCTGTGTTTACTTTGGTCGTATGGATTCACCATAATGAACCTGAGCAGAACTGTTTTTTTATTCATTCAATTTTGTTCCAAGAAAATTTAAAATGTTTAACTCTTGATTGAACATTAGCTCACCTCTAACTTAAACCTTCTAGACTTAAGAGTTTTGTCCTGTGTAGTTACCACAACCTGAAAACACAGCCTGTCCGGTCTCACACAGAGACTAAACCTTTTTTGTGCTTTCAAACAGCATCACATGGAGACTTAAGAAATGAGCTCCTGAGCGTACAAACCCACTGACCTGACCCCAGTCACTCACAGTGCTTTCCCTCCAAACCTAGCTTCCCCCTCCTCCTGACTGCCTTTGTCTACGCGAAAGTCAATATATCTGACTGACTTGATGAGCTGTGCACTGAGCAAAGAAACTTTCTTTCTGAATGCACAGCGGCAGCAGCAACCTTATGAGCATTTATCTGGACCAACCATTACCCCAGAAATGGAATAGGTTGTGTGCACATGTGCTTTCTGATCCTACCAAAAGTGCTGCAAACCCATAAAGCTAATTTTGCACTAATCTTCTCACATTTAAAATTGAACCAAAAGATAGTGTGGAGTTGTAAAATTAACAGGAATCACCATTAAAAAAAAAGTGCTTAATCAAGTGTTTATAAGTGATAAGAACATTGTACTGTTTCTGTCATTGATTTCCAAACAACCTGACCTAAGCTGCTGTTGCTAAGCTCCCTCTTTCCCTCCACTGAGCGAGAGGCACGTGACTCAATGAATAGAAATCACAAATCCTCTGAGTGACGGGTGTTATTGTGATTCAGGATGTAAGTGTAAGGGCTGTCAGAAAACAACAATTTAAACCCCACATAAAACATAATAAAATAAAATAAAAGGACACTGGCAATCATGTAATACTGAGAAAACTGATACAGCAGCCATTGGATCGGTTCCACCTGCAAGTGTAAATAAAGGCACCAGCTGCCCCACTTGCACATTCTGTTAATGAAACCTTATATTGAGCTCAAGTCCAGAGAGGTGGTTAGTGATGTCATGCAAGGCATCTGGTAAGTTATACTTTTAAAGGAAAATCCGGACCAGCTGTCTGGACTCCCCATGTAGGCAGCCGGGAATTTAAAGGGGTACTAACCTAGACTGTTTACCAACAAAACAGTTCATACTGGAGAGCCATTTTAATATAAAGTACACCAATCAGGACCATTCATTAAAAAATAACCAAAATGTAGCAACCAGGCTTTCATGACTACATTGTGCATTAACTTTGAAAAGGAGTATGTTCCATATTAAACTGGAACAGTTTAATCTTTAGCAAATCTTTAGCAAGATTTAGTATGATGAAGAGTTTTTGTCTAATGAATGTTTAACTAGGTATGGAAATTAGCCCCGGTACTTAAACAATGCAGGTAAATGTAAGAAATAATGGGTAAATCTCATCAACCAACCAATCACAGGAGTGAACTTGACATTTGAACAGTCCAGAAGTGTTCAGTTTCTACAACCTATCTATTGGGGGCATCATTGTGTTTAAACTGCTGCAAATTCAGTTCAACTAAAAGGGAACGTAATGTTCCTGGTGTAAAGTGGGTGATCGAAACCACAAACCTCCTCAAGCATAAATTTAAAGGCGCACCTCTAATTTTTAATGGAGACTGGAAAATATTGAACTATGAGATGAGACAGTCATGTATTGCTGATATAAGGAACTTTATTGGATAGCCAAAATGGCGATCAGAATCCAATCAGTCAAAATAGAAAACAAAATTGTTACATTTAAATGCATGGAAGTGAAAAGAGACAAAATGGCAATGAATAAAAAAGAAATGGGCATATGAAGTGGCAAAAGAACAACTATTGTCGATTCTTTTTTTAGAGTACACTTTTTATATATATACTTGAGCATTTGAGTGGCAGATACAAGTTTTAATTTTCCATGATTTTCCTGATTGAGGTTAGATATCTCAGACAATTGAGTACAAAATGTAGGATAAAATAATATAGTTTACATTATTAATTAGACTTAGTAGCAAACTTGTTAAAAGGGGAAGTGTTAGTCGATTAAGCTTTTTTTGTCACACATGCAACTTTTTTTTCTTGTGAAATTCTCAAATGTAAAAAAAAATGAAATACACAAGTTTTCTACATGAATTAAGAATTTATGTACCAAAAGGAACCTTGAAAGAAAAACTACTGCGACGATTTTTGTTTTGTTTGTTTGGTCTTGATGGTCGGGAGTTAGTACTAGCTTTGTTTCTAATCTGAAAAAAAAATATGCCAGTATTACAATTCTTTGTTCCTTTTAACGAAAACACAATCCTTCAAATTTAGAGCAACACGGGAAATGGCTTGTTAAGCTTCTAACCTGCTGCTGCTAATTAGGCCTTGGACAGCACCAATAAGGAACGTGAGAAAATACCTGCTTACAGTCTTAAAACATAACTGGGCTTTTACTGTGGGTCTTAGCTTCTCGCGGCTTAAATCGGCGAAAGCAACAACCGAAGCTGATTGTCCAAGCGTAGGAGGATCGGCTTGGCGAGAAGCAGGAAGGGATGCTATTTGCTTTATGGCGATTACGTAACACCTCGCTTGCTTCCCACTCAGCGGAATGCCAAGGATAGTGTTTGTAAACAGAAAAGCCATGTGCGTATCCTCACGTGGCAGAAGGTTTTGAGTCGCTGCCCACGCTGTCTCACCCTTGAGGTAAACCCTGACATCAATACATGTCCACAGAGCCAGCAACACTCCCTGCAGCCCAACAGCTCCCCAAACAAGGCCTTATCATGCTCGGCCCATAATTACGCTTTGGCTCTGACAGCGGCGCAGAACATCATGGAAGAGGAAGACCATGGTGCACATTTACGATCGCATGTGAGGTAGCAATTACCGGACACACTTTTGTATCTCTTATGAAAGCCTGACTAACAGGCCTGCCACAGGCAAGGATCACAAGGTTTATCTGGTATTTTGAAATATTCTTGACCCTACAGTAAGTTAATAAAAAAACAAAAGATGGGCATCTTAAAGTGACCTCTAGTAGATTAGGTAGGTTGGTCAAATTAAGGTAAATCTTTACATGAACTCTTCAGCCATGTCTGATGCATAAGATGGTCAGTTTTAAGAAGAAATAGCTTTTTCTTTTCCTTAGCAGAAGCTTGGAAAGTTTAAGTCCTGTGCAATGTTTATATTAAATTATGTGCAAATGTCTAAATGATGTGACAGAGAGTGATTCTTTTATACTTGCCCAAGACTGAGTTTTCCTTTTATTCTCTTGAAGTCCATGGAAAACAAACTCTCCATTGGCAGACAACAGAAATCAATATTGCAGCAATCAATACAACTCTCTTTGCTCGCCATTTTGTCTTGCCATCTATAAGCAGTGCATTCTAAAATGTCTAACCCAACAACATTGAGCATGCTTCTGTATCTCTTCTGCTGCAGACACCCCCCTTGGTTGGAAAAATGATACTTGGGCTGGACGGAACAGGGTCAAAGGTGAGGGCATGGGCAACGGCTTGGGTATTGTAGCCAAATAGCATTGTTGTACTGCACTATGGCAACTGGACATTCTTCCCAAAGGTGATATTGTCTGTGCCCTAGGAGTGACTTAAAGGGGCTTACCGCCATGACGAAGAAACTATCCAACTGCGCGGCTTTATCTGTAGGTGTAGATAGATGAGATGAGCTCTGCGCATGTGATTGATCTATGTGGCCCATCCCCCACTCAGCCCCCTGTAACCCTATTAATGCTGCTGTCCTTTTCAGCTATTTATGTCAAAGCAGGCATGCAGAGACCAATGAAAATTCCTATTGTAAAAATCCCTGTTGTAATGTTTTTTAGGTCATAATTGGGATGTGTAAACTGTTCATTCAGTGCCAACGAAGACTAGAAAATTACACCTGCTGATGTCTGAGAGCAGTTTAATTCCAACAATGTGACTTATAAAGTCCATTGTTGGACACTTTTAATGGACGTCATTGCCAATAGTGTCAAAGGGGAAAGGGGAGTATTGTCATTTATACAAGTATGTACATGCACAGATCCATCACCTGAAGTTATGCAGTCACAACACACTACCATATATAACAAGCTTAGGCACGTGTGTTGACACTTCATGCTCAGTGACCGTGCTTGCTAAGTGGATTCAGTGAGTTCACCACAAGGAAATTTGTTGCACTACATCTTTGTAGCGATTATAGACAGGTACTTGCTCACAAAATGATTTTTGTGGTAAAAGATACATTGTTTGCCTTAATAACCACAGGGGGAAAAAGATTTATGAGGATGAGGGAACATTAGGAGGATAGTGGTAATAAACCGTCATCAACTGCTCTCATAAAAGCTTGGAAACAACAAGCAGCTGTCTTTGTTTTGAACTCAATGCCCTTATTTATTCTTCAGTGCCCTCTGTATCCATCCACCTCCAAGTGTGTCACAAAGATCTTCTATGGTACAGATGTCAAGCACATTGCTGCTCCTGTTGGCAGCCTACACTGTTGGGTTACAATAAAGGTCAACCACCTTACAGACAGTTTTTTATATTGTTGTGACCTAAGGCTGAACTGCAGCTGTATTACAACTGCAAGCAGTAGAATACACAAGCCCAAAACACAAACCCTGTAGGAGATCAGTTTTATTCAAATGTACCACTGAAGATCACTTCTTGATCTTCAAGAAGCTGTTAGTAAATTCAAGGAAAAACTAACAACCAATTAGATGTTTGCTGACAATGTTTGAAACATTTCCATAGTTTTAAACAAACCGTCGCGTACAGTCTAGTGACACCATTGCATAGTTATACGTAGTTTACCTGTTTATCCATATATATCCCAGATGAGTGAAATAGGTGTAGGATTAATACGCATTTGATTCCTCATTTTTCAATAGGAAATGAATTTTACTTCAGGTCTACTTTTTATATTGTAGAATCTATTATGAAGTTTGAGGCCCTAATTTTGTACACAAGGATTTCTTCCATTTGTTGACTGGCATGGATTCATTCATTATTTGTTCAGATATATAGTCATAAGAATATATGAGTATATTTATTCTTGGAATGCATGTTTTTGGAACATGCATTACACCCCGTTTCTATTACAGCAAGTTATCACTCATAAAATGCTGCAGACTATTATCTCTAGTCAAACTAAAATAACTGTTATTTCAAGAAGTTTTAAGAAGGAAATAGGCTTTTCCTTCTGCCACCTCCGTAAATAGGAGGTGCCAGAAAATTATTTTGACTCATCCTTTGTCAAAGAGGATATGAAATGTTTTCCTGACAGGGCACAACCGATCAATGGCCAGCAGTCAGTTTTAACTTTGACCAGAAATAATGAGATGATTTATAAAAATGACAAAGGGCTAAATGGCTAGATTTTTTTCGGCATGAAGAATTGGTTCTTTGTCAGTTTGTCTTTTCAGGAAATTCAGACCCTCATTTTGTACACAAGCACTAGTGTAATATTCATATTAAGAACCTCATACCTAAAAAAAAAATAAAAATAAATAAAAATTAAGTGCTGTCCCACTCTTCAGGGCACTAGCTTAAATAATGATACTTACAATTACATAATGTAGCAAAGTATTGCTACATTATATATTTGAAGGTTTTCAAAACATTTTCTTTCAGTAGTGCAATAACAAGATATTAATTGTTCTAAGATGAAAAGAATGATTTTAATATTACTCAAACTTTTTTCATTATGTTGAGATAGGGCAATATCTTCTTTCTGGGTTAGCATTGCTATGCTTCCAAACATTTGAACTGATCAGGAAATGGAGATAATTGACTCACTGATTCCTATTTCAAACATATTCTTCTACAATGAAAGCAGTTCCTCTTTTAGAAGGCCCATCATAGAAAACATCCTGAGAACAGTAGCCCTGTTGTTACATTTACCTGCTTTTAATGCATAAGAGTATGCTTTCATGAACAGTCAGAAAATGTTACTTCTAGTGTTGTTACTGCTTATTGTCCTCCTGAGACAAGTCTTTTTAAGTAAACCTCTGCTTCAAAATTAACATTTGTGTCCTGCTTCAGTTAATGGTGTTGTAAGATTGGGTTTCATTTAATTTAGCGCTGTCTGACCTTCTCTTACTGCCTTCCACCACCACAGTTCTCCTCTGTTTTTGCCTCTCCTTGGGATTTGCCTTTGTGTCTGTGTGTGTGTGCGTGTGCGTGCGTGTGTCATTCAGTGGTGAAAGCAACGAAAGCTGATTCACAGAGATACACACAAAGCCAGAAGCTATTTCTGCTCTGCTGCTGTGCAGGCGCTATCCCCCCTGTGCTGGACGAGTCCAGGTTGGACTTTTACTCTACCATTTATAATCCCACAGGACATACAAAGCAACAGATTTGACCCAAAAAGATTTTAGATAGACTAAATAATAAAATATTGTTTATATGTAATAGCCATTAATTACACATAAATATATATATATATAAATATATATATTTTATTTTTCAAAACATACTCATTGAATAGTAGTTCTATCCTAAAAAACTCATATATAAGAACATGCATCTATTTTAAACGACTTGTTTTCAACGAGTGTTTTTATGTTGAAAAGAGGCACAGTGGTATTTAAATTATGCCTGAAGAAAAACTCCTGAACAAACTGCACAGCATTTTCTGTGAGCCATTTAAAATAAGCATAGCAAGGAAACAAGATAGCAGCCTCCACATTCAGCTGGCAAAACCACAAAGAAAATTGTCAGCCATGTTGAAGTAGCTTTATCTAATATCCCCTCCTTATTATGTTGGCTCTTGCTTTTTACGGTGAGGGACATCTGCTCTGTCTCACCTGACCACAAAATGAAGGAAAAATACTCTCAAGGTTACAGACATGGAGGGGTCAAAAGAGGAGTAACAAACTGAGCACGTTCTTACCTTCTGTTTATGTCCCTCCACTTTGTAGAAATTCCAGCAAATTGTCTGGATCGCCTCTTTAACAAATCCTAAAGGGCAGCCATCTTGCCTCCTTCTGTTCTATGAAACAGTCTATGCTCCACATCAATATTCATGGAAACCAGTCTGACGTTGGCTCTCATCATCAGGAGAAGCCCGGGTGTCGCTGTTTTGCCGGCAGGAGGAGCACACTTGTGTGTCAGTCGAGTGTAAGGCAGCTATGGTAAATATAAAAGCGGACAAGATCTTGCTGTCGCTCAGGGAGAAGAGCTCCTCTGTGGCAACAACCTATGAACAGAGAAAAAAATTAATTCACAAAAACACTTTCCTGCTGAGTCCTTCTCACACAAAGATACAGGTTTTCTTTCCCCCGTCAGCTCCCTCTTTTTTTTCTTCCTTCCTCAGCCGTACA
Source organism: Poeciliopsis gracilis (assembly GCA_911649635.1). Taxonomy (NCBI): domain Eukaryota; kingdom Metazoa; phylum Chordata; class Actinopteri; order Cyprinodontiformes; family Poeciliidae; genus Poeciliopsis; species Poeciliopsis gracilis. The sequence goes on along the minus strand of CAJVRI010000370.1, from coordinate 4,780,550 downwards.
CAATAGTGAACACTTTGATGGCTGCCCTGAAGCACTGGAGTGGATTTCTGGATTACAAGACTCCACCCCCACACCAGTGCACTTTTTGTTCAATATGCATGGGTCCCAACTGTCTGACTGTGGCAGAGCAGAAGCTGCCTCCACCCCTTCCTTTTCTCATACAGGAAGCCAAGTGACTCAGGGTTTTTTCCCTCCCTTTCTCATTGCCTATCTTGAGGTTTTCTTTCTTTTTTTTTCAGTTGGAGGTTAAAGGACTTTCCATTTTGTATAAAAGAATGGCACAGTTACCATCAAAAACAGCCGGTCTGGAGTTATTTCAGGCAACTGTATCTTATTTTGGAACACTGCTGGCTCATATTTAGACAAACTCTGCAGCTTGTGCACAGGAAGCACAGTTTGCCTCATACCTCTGCCAAAGATCTTCCTCCCCCTGTTGACACTGGCCACGTGGGCTTAAGAGAGATCTCTATCTCCTTCAAGCATTCATGAACTTTAACTCTCTCTCTATATATATGTGTGTGTGTGTGTGTGTGTGTGTGTGTGTGTGTGTGTGTGTGTGTGTGTGTGTGTGTGTACACACGCATACATATACTGTATATATGTGTGTACACACACACATATATGTGTGTGTGTGTGTGTGTGTGTCATGTTTCACACAGAGTTCAAAGGCGTCATGTAGAACTTCAGACACCTAAAAAGAGTTGGATAACACTTTCGTTTTACCATTAAATTCCTTTTCAACTAACAGGTGTTCCTTCTCTGAAAATAATCTGCTTTTTGCTGAGCTTCAGGCTTAAATAGAAGACCCCACCTCCTTCCCAGAAGCCCCTGCCAGGCTGTAGTGACATTTGTTGACTCAATACTTTCAGAGCAGAAAAGTAGATTTGTTTTTACACAGAATGGGGGAGGGGGAGAGGCAAAGAGGAAGGAGGAGTCAAATCTGGACTCCAGCACAGATCCTGCACAGATGGAATAAACCCTTCCTCTTTGGAGTGCTACTTATTACTTTTAAAGGGCAATGTGGATGTGCAGATGATTTGATATCTGCTTTATGTTATAGTGAGAACAGTTCACTAAACAGCCACAACTTTAAAACAGGACCTAAATGTCTAAGCAGAAAATAAATGCCAAGGAAACTGGAGGTACAGCTGAAACTACATTTACAAGCATTTCAAAAGACAACCTTTTTTCTCACCACCTGACAAACATTTCCTTTTTAGTTTAAGTTAGGAATAGTAAAATCTTTGTGTCTGATGACATGACAGAACATATTCAAACTACTACTATCGACATCTTTAAACTGATAACTGTGATGCATTTTCACAAACTAATCATGATTTCCATACCAGGATACAATTTTTTGTTTTATTTTTAAATGAAATTAAATGTTTACAGTTAGAGAAAAGCTTGAGGTGCCTCTGCTCGATACAAGTTGGCAAGGTAGAGAAAACTTACCAAAATACGGTTAAAATAGCACTTTGTACCAAGTAATGCAACACTGAGTTTACTGTTTAAGAGCTACACTTTAAAACAAAGACCCAAAGCATAAAGCCAAATTCATTGGAAAGTGATATAGGAATAACAAATGACATTTTTTCAGTGGTTATTAAAAAGCTCTGATCTTACTCATACAGGCATTTTGTAGGCAGAGAAACAGGAGAAAGTTTCATTGGATTTAGTATCAGATAGAGAGAGAAAAGGTTCTGTCTTTTCAGACAGGATATGTAAACATCTGGTTTCAACTGTATAACAAAAGTGTCTTGAACTTTGAAATGTTCTTATGTCATGTATGACCTACGACTTCTATTAGGCAAGATTACTAACACCAAATTTAAGATTACTCGTAAATACGTCAATAGCAAATAAATGAAGAGCAGTCCTTTCCCTGCCACCACCATATCTGCTATGTGAGTGTACCTCCTATTAGTGCTGTAGGTCGTTCAGTGGTTGTTTGGACGGGTAAATTTCCTTCCATCTTGTTTTTCTCAGGTTCCCTCTGAAAAACAGTTCAATCAGCAAATATGAAGAACAGTAATCCATATTAAAATCAAAGAGTAGTTTTACGCATCTTGCAATCAAAGATGTCACTTTTTTTTTTTTGCCAATTAATGTGTCAACAAATTTATTTCCAAAATCAAATAAGTCTTTAACCAGCCAAATGTGGCTACAAAACTGCCAACTGAATGAATTAATTACATATTTTTGATTTATGTATTTAAAACAATACACTTAATGTTCAATGTACTGTGGATGACAAATTCCTCACTTCAGCCAGAAAGCACAATGGCAAAAAATTTTTGTGTTACATTTGTATATAATATGCATGTATATAAATTGCATCTATCAACTGCAATGTATCAAAATGACATTTGATACATTTAAGGAGCTTTAAGTGGAAGGTCCTTGAAATGTAATTCTGTCTTTTTGTGATTTTGATAAAATCACCACAATGTTTTTGGTATTGAACAAACACTGCTAAACAAAGTGCAGGCAGTTTGGAATCATAAATGGAGCATTTATCGATGCTGTCATTGATCGAAAGCAACAGTAGAAAAACTTTTGAGCACTAAGGGAAACAAACAAACCATTGTTAGTTTCTGAAGTTATCCAACATCATCATTTTTTATTGCTCATCTCACAGGAGGAAATTTTTTCCACATGAATTAATTTTTGCCCAGTCCTTGTTCAACATGTCTGTTTGTCTAGCTTAAAGATTAATTCATTGAGACATAAATTTTCTGAAGTTTTATGTTCTTGAATACACAGGAAGAAAATTATCTCCAACTGAATGGAGTCTGCACATCAGGACAAGAGCATAACGCAATATCCCAACAGAAGTTGCCTAAGATTACCTAAAAATGCTCTCACATCTATTCACAGGAAAATGCAATACAGAGTCTATGTGTCTGAGCCTGACTCAATAGAGAACATTTAGCAGCTTAAGAAAAAAACCCACAATACAAAAAACCTTGTCTTTTGTATTAGCTCATCAGCTGCTAATACATTTACTATTATCTTATACACTCAAATTTTAGGCCCAAATCCTCTTTAAAAAATTTAAAAGATAATCAGTGACTTGCATAAAAATCCATCAAACCACACAAACTGCGGCCTAAGGGCTTCTTTTGACAGTATGTTGTGCAAAAAAAGTTGTTTTTGTCAATAATCAAAAATATAAACTGAGATCAAATAGTTTAAGCAGCTCTATTTCACAGGCAATTAATCTCTACTCTTATAAACACTTTTATTAACCAGCTGAGTTAAGTACCAGCAATCTTACTTGATTTTTCACACTATGGAAATTTTTAAGCAGTAATTTCTTCACCATAGAGCTGTAGTGTTGCCACAGCATGGTCTCTGGTTTATCAGCTACAGCTAGACCAATTAGCACAGTCTGTAGTTAGTTATCAGTGTAGCTAGCGAAAGCTTTCAAGGCACATCAGGTATCAGAGACAAAGGATTGAAAATTGTCATTTTGCCAAGTTTTAGCATTAATAACTAAGTTGTTATGGCAGAAAATCAGTGTGCATGGTCATGTTTCACTTAAGTTTTCTTGTGTAAATAGTCTCAGCTGGTTGCATGCCAGGCAGATTCATTGTGACACAGTTGTTTCTCCATAAATGAATGAGATGACACAGAGCCAGACAGAGGAGCTGCACACAGTTTGTTTTAAACACACTGACATGAGCGTTTCATGAAACTACCTGTATGTGAGCAGCACCACAGGTGGTGGAACAGGAGAGCTGGTTCATAGTTTCAGATGCTTAAAAATTATAAGAAGCAAAACATGCCTCTCCTGTTTAGTGACGCAGCTGCTGTGACATCTGCTCCAAACACACTGCTGTTGTGTACAGACTGTACTGTCTCTGGTGCATGCTCCGCCCACAGCACACTCACAGACCTGTTGTTATTAACGATGGTGGAGAGAATTAATACTGGAAAGCTGATTAGACTGGACCGCAGCTGATAATGGATCAGCTAAGTAAAATTTACTCTCCGACCTCAACCTTGCTGCTCTCCTTTGCCAAAATAAATTAGTTAACTCTGTTTTAATCTTGATTCCAAAATGATTGTGTACTGGGAAAATAAGAGACAAAGCTTCTTAATATTTGTATTATATATCTTAGCTAAAATAAATGCAGATTGGAATACTATTTAGACTGCAGTGGCTATGGGTCATTTCCGATTTTGTCAGCATGCACTTCATACTGAAAACAAACAGACGCACATTACTTTTTAATTTTTAAAGTATAAATATAAATATTTACATTTGTATCTGCTGTGTAGAAATACACAAAACCATATTTTCTCATTGCATGCATTTCTTACTATTACACTAAGATTTTTCTGCTTTAAAAAAAGCTAAAAGTTAAACATTATTTTGATAAGCTAATTATAAGAATATATAAATATATATATATTAATTCATTAGTTTTTTTTTCCAATACTTTCGTCAAATTCAAATGTTTGAATTTTTTCCACTCCTATGTAAAATGGCCTTTTTAACTGTATGACTTTGCTCAAATGTCTTGGTTACAAGCTTCTCACAAAGGTTTTGCTGAAATTGTGTCCCATTCCCCTGGACAATCTGGGGAAATACTGTTCTTAAATCACTTCCTAAAGGTTCTATTCTTTCAGACTTAACTCTAATAGTGTTGGCATTAGTGGGATTAATAGTGGGGGCTAGACACTCTCTTTCACACAAAAACATGTTAATCTGTAAAACACCAAACCCCTATTTGGGTGTTCCCTTACAAATACATCAAATGGCATGCCTGCATTTTCAGAAATGTTTTATAGAACTTGGACCGTTATCTGGGCTTTCCCATATTGCTAAGTGGGATGGTAAACTCAACTCCTTTTCAGGTTTTTGTTCCCATGGAGCCCTTTTATAGATTACTTTGTAATTTCACATCATACAACGTGATCTGCCAAGCAAACAGTAATAAAGAGAAAACTGTAATTTCTAGTGTTGTACCTTCATTCAGTGACCTGCAGATTCTTTTTTCTTTTGTAAGAGAGAAAAAAGGGAAAAATACAAGATTAAAGATTAAAATTTCTTTAATTACTTACTTTAAAGTTGAACATTTACACACACCGACACCCCTCATAGATTGTTCTTCTGTTCCATGACTATACTTATTCGAAATATAGCTCACAATTAAGTGAAAGGTCGAGACATGGACCAGTGGATTGAAGTGAATCCACTAAGGTTGCACCTCTGATCTACCTTGTGAGATACTGGCCATAAACTGCAATGAGCTATAAGGGGCAGTAGCAAGGGATTGTTGAAGAAGTGCAACGACTAGCAGAAGCATTCTGGCAGAAAAGCTTCTAGCTGGGCTTCTTGTTAGTCTTCTTCCTCCAACAGCTACTGTAATTTGTAAATCTTGTCATTGCTCTCCGCCTGTCACATTTCAAAGGAATGCAGGCGTGTGCCGTCACCTCATGCGTAAACACAGAGCCCTGACCTCAGACTGACCCAGGGCAATCAGAATTTAGGCACACTTGTCACTTGACTGCTTTCCCACCTAAAATGCTCAAAAAGTGTCAGTTGTTCTCACTTTCTTTGACAGTGGGCCAAGTCATGATTTGGGATTTTGATTAGGAATTTGTGTATGAAAAAATTATTTTTAATTGTAATAGTATTATTAATAGAATATGCTTCGTTTTTCTTTTCACATAACGACAGGTCTGCTAGACAATTGACAAATTGGTATTTGTATTGTTCTACATTTACTTTTTAGTACAATGTAAACATGGTACATAGTATTAGCTTCTAAGCAAGACAAATAACTTTCCAACTATAAAATAAAAATGTTGTATAATGAAAAGTACACAAAAAATTTCAAACTGTACCTTTATGACCTGGATGTTAGATCCCCCTATGTAGTTGTTCCTTACTTGATGCTAATTATTTGGCCCTAATGAGGTGGGGACTTTCACTAACGACAGATTTGTGATGAATCCATTGATTTACAACTTCCTCCAGCTCGGCCTCTGAGTTGGGGGACTTTTTGAAAGCTAGCGGAGCTCATCATGAAGCCGAGAAAAGTGTCACCTCTCACAATCACTCATGGCTCAGCACACATCTCACCTGGGGCAATCTACGCATACAGCGGTTTATGTGGGGGTAATAACTAGGCATAATCTGCTTCAGCCAATACACAAAATTAGTGGCCCCACGCCCACCCCCTACCTCACCAAGTAGATGCTGCTCCTCCTCCTGTAGTTATCTACAAAGACAAGGGAGAGTTGTTAGTGTGGGTCTCACATAGCCCAGTTGTTTAGACCTCAGCGGGGGTTCTGGTTACAGGGTAGATGGGGGGAGGTACAATACACACACAAGCAGAGTGAATACAAATCAATTAATGTCCAGCATTCCTGTGGTAAAAGCCTAATAACTTGAAATTATAGGTGTCATCATGCCCTCTATGTCATTTTTTTTTGTTGTTCAATATTTGTGCCGTTTCACAATCTCTTTTTGTGAGGACGTCTGAGAGCAATTTCATTAATTAACTCCCTTTTGCACAGCAGGGTTGGAACTGATCACATCCAACAGGTGATCCTCAATAAAGAAACCACCTTAAGATGTGAAGATGCTCCATAAGACGATTGGAGCGGTGCTGTCCTCCTCCTGCAACGTGCCAAGCTGAAGTCTAACTATCGTCATTCAACTCTTACACATATTTTATATTAAGAGTTATATTATTACTCTAAGATTATTTCAAAGTTCCACTATGTAGATGCTCTGCATCTATATTGATCACAGCTGTGTAATGATCAACACTAAATTAATAGAATCAAAGATTTCAAAGTAAGTCACAATTTCAATTCTGCTAACATTGATATTCACTACAACATGCACAGTCATAAATTGGAGCAGGAGGAAAAAAAACACCCTCTGCTGGCAAAGTAACCAATCAGTCTCTTTCTGAAGGAAACTCAGTTTTTAAACCAAACTTGATTCTCTATTATAGCTCTGGTTGTATATTTAGTTGTATATTTGTTCTGTTGAAGGTGAACTTCTGCCTCAGTCTCAGGTCTCTGGAGGAATACATTTTTATTTCATTAGCTGTTTCTCTGATTAATCACTTTGTCTGACTTGTCACTTTAGCTGGAGCCATGTTTTAGTGAGGTTGTGCCATACTCTTAAAATGTTCAGATGATGGACTTTCCCTGAGATATTTTTTTTTTTTCAACATAACCCTGCTTTCAGCTGACCTGTCTGCTGGGTGCCTGGGTCTTTATGAGGCTGTTTGCTCACTAATGTTCTCTACAAAACTCCAGAGACTTTCTCAGTATGCATAGCCCTCAATTTTATTCAAGGGTAAGTGGGACTGAACACAAATGTAAGTGACACTTTTCAGATTTTCATATGTGAAAGATTTACAAAACCATGTGTCCGTTTTATTTCACTTCACAATTATGCTCTATTTATTCTATCTTAAAAACTAATAAAATGCCACAACATTTTACAGTTAAAATGTAACAAAATGTGAAAAATTTAAGGTTTGTGAATATTTTTGCACCATACCAGATACTGATTTAGTTTTGCATATTGCTTTTTGATAGCATTTGCTATTCCTTTGTTTGCATTACTTTATTAATATGTATCCTGGCTTCGTAAGTCCACCGCTCAAACAGAAAATAAAACTTATTTTCTGTGTATTGTTCTTTTTGTATTGGATAAAGGAGATTTTAAATTTTTTTTATTGTTTATTGTAGTAACCAACACTTTGACTTTATTCACTTTGACACAGATAGCTTCGAGACTTACTTTTTGAGTCTGGAAATCATGTACCATTTTGCAGCCGTGGCGACGGCTGCAGCCGACAGCTCTGCCATCACAGATGTGACGTGTGTCTCTGTGAATGAACAAACATGAGATAAAGTTCCTCCATGGGCAGACATCTGGTATGCAACATTTGTGACTGTTAAACAACACAACAGAAGCCTTGGTTGGTTGAAACAACATCCCGATTCACCATTATTACACAGGTGGCTTCTGGACCCCCACCCCTCGCACCCCATCTGCCTACCAACTGTCCCAGTATTGCAGTACTGTTGCAGCAGCTAGGACACAGCACACTACTGTATCTCTCTATGTGACACAACTACTGAGACAGCAGCTTCAAAGACTCTTCATGGTTTTGAAAGTTTTGTTATTCTCAGGAGTTAAGAAAACTTAAATATGAAGCGTATTAGCACATTCAGGATATAAATCAAATAATATCACTTCAAAACATGTGTCAGTAGAAACAACACATTTTAAAGACATTTGTATTTTATATTAGACCTGTAACAATCTGGATTTCAACTGTATATATTTATTTATGTATTGCTCCACATATTAATTCATTTGTCCGAGATTACTGACACCAGAAAATCAGCAATACCTAATCTTGCTTTAGCTTTTTATTAGGTAGCAGTAGCAATAACGTATTGCAGTAAGTCTGGTGCAGCACAGTTTTACAAATGCATTTGCAGACTTAGTATTAAAAATACTCACCTAGCATGCTGTTAGTGAAGAATTACTTTGAGCTTGAGCTCCCTAATCAGTTTAATTTATCAGCAGTGAAGCTCGTATCGGAGTAAATATTTAAATGTCGACACAGTTCAAGAGAAAATATTGTACGAAATCAATATTGACCAAACCTCTATACCGTCCATCTGTATTGACGCCAGTTCTTTGTCACAATTTTTCTTTGAAAACATCTTCCTGTTCTGGCGTCTTTCTTTTAATATGCAGTGGCGCAGCTGCAAGGGGAAAAAGGGGGATTAAGTTTGAATGTTGCGTTTAAGAACAGTCAAGGAAAATTGATTTTTCAAGTCAAATTTCGAGCTATTCAACAGCAAGTTGAATAGCTTAAATATGCAAAGCCAATAGTTTGCAGCAAAATAATGTTCTACATAAGAGTGATTAAGTCCAATGGACACCACAGTATTTTATTTGAAAAGACGAATGAAAACCATGTCTTATTTTTATTTCTCAAGACAGAGTGCAACTTTGTCTTGATCAATCTCATAAAAACACACTAACATACATTGAAACTTGTGGTTGTAAGACAGAAAAAAGCATTTGCTCAAATCTTTTGCAAAACATGTCTGAGGAAATTATCTTGCTGGCCAACTGTCTGACAGCAACAACACCTCCCTTTCCTTTAGCTTTATCTGAGTGCTGGCAGCTGAGATGGACTGATAGCACAGACACAAAATCATCTTCTTTCTTGCCGGCGGTTGTCGTGGGGGATGTAAAAACTACCTTATGGTTATTTTCACAATCGCAATTCTGCAATTTGAGCACAAAAAGAAACACAAATAATACAGACAGCAATGCACAATAAAGAAGGAAGTTCTGTGGCACAATACTGGTTTCTCAAGGAGTAGAATCTCTTTCTGCTCTGTATCTGCAATTTTGAACAAAACATTGGCTAAACATTAGTTTCAAGCAGGTCTGATCTACAGACCCTAGACATTTGTACTCTTAAAAGGGTAAACATGACATTTGTATATATATATATATATATATATATATATATATATATATATATATATATATATATATATATATATATATATAATAGATGATAAATTAACAGAAAATTTACTGTGCTTTCTCCTAATTTATCTCCTTACATTAATTTTGAACAATTTTGTTCTTGCTCTTAACTACATCCAGTTCCAGAGTTCAGAAGAGAAGTTCAATATCTTTTATATATTTGGTATGAGGGTAACAAATTCTTCCTATACAAGATGCTCAAAGCAGACATGGGGTTGCATATTAATGGTTCATATCCACTGAGTCGCTGGATAGTGCATAATGTCTGTATGTACATTTTTGAGCATGTATAGTGCCATCTACTTGTTACTTTTTAAACTGCATTTGGCATAACTTGCAGGCATCGCCAATGTCAGATTTACAAATACTCATGATTGCTGCAGCATAACAAGTAGAGATTTTGATGAAGATGTTTTTTTCAAAAATGTTATGCCCATAAGGTGTACATACAAAACAACATAAAAACTTTCACTTTTTGAGAGGCTTTCAAATCACATACATAAAAAACTAATTTTTATGTATGAATTAAAATAGGATAGATCTATTAAATAGATCTATCCTATTTTAATTAATCTCTTGCCTTTTATTTCTGTCTGATCTATGAGAATTGCTTTAGATTTATTGTGCTTGTGGTGCCCAGAAAAAATATTCACACCCCTTCATCCTTTTTCATGTTCTGCTGTGTTAGACCCACAAACTATATCACCACAAAATATGAATAATTATGAAAATAATTATGAAGTGGAATATGCAAAAACAGGTTAAGTTTGTTTTAAAATTAGTTTTACAAATACAAATCTAAAGTGTGGCGCGCATTTAAATGCACAAGTCAACACTTTCTTATCTGTGCTAAAGAAAAGACCCCCTCCCCACACCATGACTCAATTTGTAAAACTAACAATGTTAGTTTTCTCAACATTTATCCAATTTGCATGGAGACCCAAAAGATTCCAGTACCAGAATCAAACAAGAGGAGGCAGCATTCAGTTTCTTTGCTCCTTAGCTCCAGAACAAAATCCTTTAAAACCTGCAGAAATGATTAAATCTGGACTGAAATCATCTTGCTGTAGTCCTAGATCACAATATCTCACCAATCAAAAGTTCTCCCTATAACTGAGGAGTGATTAAAGCATGAAAATTAGAATTAAATTTGCCTTTTAGCTTCATATGCAGGGCTTTCCAAGGTGTAAAAGTATTTTGCTAATTTAAAATGTTTGATTTGAGTTTCTGTAATGCACCTTTGCTGAATATCTGCCTCTTTTCATGTATGGATGTTGGGCTGATGAGTTCTCCATGAGATATTATTTTATAACCTAATCTTGCTTTAAACTATGACCTGAAGGGAGTTTGCACTTCCTTCTGTTGCCTGAGTTCTCCCAGGGTACTCCGGCTTCTTCCCACAGACTAATATGACTGTTGGGTTTCTCTAAATAGCCCAAGTGTGTGTTTGTGTGCGTGTGTCCACACTGTTGTCTCTGAATTGCCCTATGATCGACTGGTGTCTTGTCCAGAATGCACTACACCTTTCGCTCATTGACTGCTAGAGATAGGCATCAGTCCTATCTGATGTCTATCAGATAGAGCTATAGAACAGGGTATGTAGACGATTGTTGAATGGATTGTGGGTACCAGAAAAAAAAAAGAGGATGACTTCAAATGCCGGTGACACTTTCCAGATTTTAATTTAAAAACATTTTGAAATCCCTTTGCTACTTCAGCACCAATTGGTTTTCAAGCTCTCTTTCTCCAAAAGCCCATTTCTACAAATATAAAACAGGTACACCATCATGCAATTTAGGGAGACAATAAATCCATTAATCTCACCTCTTAAATATTCGCAGTCGGAATTACAACTTAGATTTTGGTTAACAGGAAGGAAAACATGCATCTGATGCTGTGCCACACACATCCAAACATCCGCTAGAGGGCAATGTGCCCAATGTGTTCAATTTAATGCCACGGCTTTGGCGACAATCCCCACAAAGAGTCAGTCATTACACCATGTGCTTCCTGTACCGCTAAATATGATGATTACCTTGCTGGCAAAGACAAGACTCACAAAACTGTAATTTCCCCCAACCCCCACATTTTCCCTAAATCGGAACCACGGAGCATTCAAAATGCATTTGCAACTTTTATCATTCGTATTATTTCTCGTGTTGGTGTCATTTTTATTATGAGTTGTTGCATGAATTTAAAAAGAAAAGGAAAAAAAAAAAAACCTGAACGAAATAATAATTAGAACCAGATGCAAAGCATCAGTTGAAATTTTACCAGCTGATGACGTTTAAAGGTAAATCATTTAAAAAAAAAAACGCTGGTTCGGCTTCCAACAAAGAAGAAGATGCCTCCCTCCCCATCCATCCAGGATGTTTTTCCTCCCCATCCCCTGCCACCCTTTCTCTGCGTCCCCCACGAAATCTGCCTCCCCCTCCTCCTCCTCCTCCTCCTCCTCCTCCTGTGGGATCATGGGAATTGTGCGAGCAGCGTGGCGCTCCATGCTCTGCCCGCGGCGCTCTAGGAGGAGGCGTGCAGTAATGACCTGCTCCTCAGCTCGCTCGCCACCGTCGCCCTCACAATTAATTCCCGCCTCGCGTTCCTCCTCGGTGGCGGGAAGGGGAGGAAGAGCAGGAGGAGGAGGAGGAGGAGGGGGTGAGAGTGTGAGCTCCCTCATTAGAGCCCCTTGTAATGTGTCTGGCAGCAGTTCCCATCCTGCCACTTCTTGCATTGCAACCGCTGCTGATGTATTTGTATTATGGATGCTTCCTTCTATGCTTCCTGCCTCGCAGAGTGACTGACACAGCGTGTAAAAGCGCGCCTGGTCTTGGTGTTTTATTTATTTATTTTTATATCCATCAGGGTTTTCGGGAGACATAAATTCACCTCGCGCGTGCACAACGTGGAGATCTGGTAATTCTGCAGGTTATTCATAGTTGGTCGGATTGCTATCGGGATCTCGCGTTTCACAGACGCGTCCAATACTGTGTCACATTGCAATAAAGCCAGAAACAGGCAGTGACATTTTCAAATGACTGGTGACACCGAGAGCGGCGGAGATTTTTTGCCGCCAAGTGGAGCAGAGTCTGACCTGGTTTTCAACTCGGAATTTGACCACTGGGATATGTCACAGTTTCACTATACCATGGTCTGATTCACAGAGTGGGGCGGCTTGCATATTGTTTGGGAGAAAACAGACCAACTAGCATCCTAGATCAAAATATGTGCATGTTTTTAGTCCAGCTTCTGATATTTAAACTGGTGCAAAGGTATACTCTTACTGATTACTTACATTTTTATTTATTTATTTTTGTCACACCTAAGTGCTTGCTACCTTGAAATAAATGTCAAGATCTGCAAAAGATCACATGAGAAAATACGAAAGCTTTCTTCAAATGCCAATTTTAGTTATTAAGGGGAAACAAATTTTATACCAAACCTTGTATTGCCCTTACTCCAAAAGCGATTGTCCTGTAAACCAAATAATTGGTTGCACCACCCAGTCGTGGCAACAACTGCCATAAAGTGTTTTTGCAGTATGTGGCAGTGAGACTTAAACATCACTCTGAGGAAAATTTTGTCCATATTCTTTGCAATTTTGTTTAATTTCAGCTGTACTGTTGGCTTTTAAAAACCAGAATAACACATTTAGATCCAAACCTCATGCAAATTTAAAGGTGGACTTTGTCTAGGCCACTCCAAAACCATTTTTAGGCTATTCAAATTACTGTCCTATACTGGTTTAATTGAGTGTATCTGAGTCCAAGGTCATAAACTGATGGCTGAATATTCTCCTGCAGACTTTTAATATAACTCCCATCAGTTGTGGGGAATTATTCAGAAAGAAATCTGAATTTATGAGCCAAATATGTGTGCACAAGAAAGAAATTTGACTTTGGTATTGAGTGCTGGAAGCACACACACACAGAGTATAAATATACAAACTTTAAAGGAAATAAAATAGGATAATAGGAGCAGTATGTACATGCATTTGCTACCAAATTAATTACTATATATATTAAGAAAGAAAAGAAATAAGGCTTGTGACAACAATGCAAATATTATTTCGTTTCACAATAGCATGGCTGACTATTTTGTCTGCAAGGTGTTTGTTGTGTTCATCAGAGAGACAGCTGGGGTTTTAAACCTGTCACTGTGGCAGCTGGATTTTTTTCTTTTTTTTTTCGTGGAAATAATGCTCTGTAACACCAACCTAAAGGTAAAAGTTTAAACAGTTGCCGTCCAGGATGTGTGGGGTCTAAGACTCACCGGGTAAATGCTGTTTTGAATTTCTAGACTTCAGGATAATAAGATGATAGTTTTGTAACACTGATGAAAGACCAACTAATGTTTATGTGTTTTGTGAAATGAATTTGCTGGAAACAGAATTTCTGAACATCATCCTGACAGGAAGTTTAACATAGTCTCAAATCCAGGACTCATTTAAATTAATGGAGGCAGTGTAATTTCAGTGACCTGTGAATAGCACAGGTATTATACGAGCATTATTTTTGTTACTCTTTGATAACTAACTAAAATGTATTTCAATAAGAGTTTATGCACTACACCAAGGTGAAGGAAAGCATTAAAAACTTTTTTCTTTCCAAATGTCAAATTAAATTTTTTTTTTTTTTTAAATTGACAACATATTTATTCAAATTCACTCAATGCTTAGCAGAACAAGAGCTTTGCACAACTACAGGGTTAAATATTTGATGTAAATCAAAAATCTAATAATCGGGTTATTTTTCAGGCATCGCTGTGGATTTTGCTCCAATCTATACTTAAACAGGCTGCACAGTGGCGCAGTGGGTAGCGCTGTTGCCTTGCAGCAAGAAGGTCCTGGGTTCGATTCCCGGCCCGGGGTCTTTCTGCACAGAGTTTGCATGTTCTCCCTGTGCGTGCGTGGGTTCTCTCCGGGTTCTCCGGCTTCCTCCCACAGTCCAAAAACATGACTGACAGGTTGATTGGGCTTTCCAGATTCTCCTTAGGTGTGTGTGTGTGTGTGTATGGTTGTTTGTCCTGTTTGTCTCTCTGTGTTGCCCTGCGACAGCCTAGCGACCTGTCCAGGGTGACCCCGCCTCTCGCCCGGAACGCAGCTGGAGATAGGCACCAGCACCTCCTGACCCCGTTAGGGAGAAGGGTGACGGAAAATGGATGGATGGACTTAAACAACTATAAACAATCACAGATGAATCAAAAAAAGAAAAGATAGCACTCCCCACCACACGATGCAACGAGGCAACACCAAGTTTCGGTCTGTTTATGGTGACCGATCACGGTCTCATCTACGCATAGCATCTTCTTCCATGCTTGCTATGTCCCATACATCATGTGGCAAATGTTAAGCTAGAGTTCTTTTTGCCTCTCTTACATAAAGGCCAGGATTGTCAGAATGCAGGACTAATATTTGTCCCGTCAAGTGACTACCCTACCTAAGCTGTGAATGTCTTCCGGCCGCACCTCCGATTACTACTTTTTGTTGGTTTATCACATCAAACCTCAAAGCACAGACATTTGCAGTTGTAAGACGAAAAAATTTTCAGGAGCTGCTACTAATTTTCTACAGCATTGCATAGCTGTTCTTAATATAGACATGAAAACTCAAAAATATTCATTTATGATGTATCTGCAGAGGAATGCATTAATAGAAGGAGGGAGCAAAATCCTTACAGCTGCAAACTGAAAGGAAATCTAGAAATGTTGAAATTAACATATTGTGCCAGATATGGAAAGAATATTTTAAAGCTGAAACTTCTACACTCTTGACTGCCAACTTTCCCCCATGTTGCTGGCATCAATAATTTCCCGTCTTACAGGTTAGTGATGGATTTCCGTGGAAAGCGGCTGCATGTAGATGCTGTCATCTGCAACAGACTGTGCCAGGAGTTGGCTCTCTTTTAGCAGAGCTACTAACAGGATAATTAAGGGTACTCTCTACACTCCAATTAGCAGGCAACACAGAAGGATGGGGAGGCGGAGGGAGGGATCACTCAGCACATCCGAAGCAACCGCCGTTATACGGGCTGATACAAATCAAATCACAGCAAAAGGCTAATGCACGCAAGGTGAGGGCGTCATAGATTACAGGCAGCGAGAGGAAATGAGGCCGTTTCTTAAAGAAATGCTTCAGCGGCTGCCTCGAAAAGTGGTGCATCACTGCCAAACTCCCCCGCCCCCCAAAAAAATCACACAGCACTTATTTTCTCAAGCTGTCTCTCCTTTTCTTTAGCCTCATTTCTCTCTGCATTTTCGCTTTCTGACTATTAGTCTTTGGACAGTCCCTTAACATTTCAACATGCTTGGTGTAAAAATCCTTCATCTGGATTTCCACCAATGTTTTACATTTGGATGGTGGATATTTCATGTTGCTGCACACACAGATGTTGAACACACTGCTCATATCAATTTGAGACAGCTGAAGCGATGGATTTACACCATTAGTCATTAGACATGCATGCGTCATGACATCCCTCCCCTGTGATTTCAGCTCTCATTGAGAAAATGCAGGCTACGTCAAGTGAATCACGGTTATTAATTACTCCTCCAAGCTCACGTTTAAGCATAAGGAAACATGGGAGGAATTAGGTGCACAGGCGGTGATGCAGGGAGATGCGGATATGAACAAAGACCAGCTGCAAAGCTTCACGGCTCCCACTAAGGGTGACCCACACTAGCTTTGCAGGTAGAGGTGAGGAGCACCTTGGCAGGTTTCCCTGTGGGGCTATTATCGCATAGAGGAAAAAATAATTTTCACAAAGATGGATTTTCTTTTGCACGAATATGGAATGTCTGATACTGAGAACATTGGGGAAACTCACCTTTCAAGGGTTGCTGGTTTTTAAATGTAGCTGTCCATCATGGTCTCACTGCTAAAAAATGATCCCCCCCCCCAAGAGATTGTTGGAGGCTAAGTTAAATGCTTCTGTGCTGTGCTGTTCAAAAATACTCATACATGTTGATCTTTTTATTTTTTATTATTATTTTGACATATTACAACTACAAACTTTAGTTTATTTTTGCTTGGCTTTATTGTGATAGTTTAATAAAACGTAGGTGAACATTTTTCAGCAGGAGAGTGGAAGCTTGTTAGGGTTGATGAGAAGATAGATCAAGGTCAATCCACGGTCGGGTTGAATGAAAACTATGTTAGACTTTGAAACATTGGGCTCAGTTGGAAATTCCTGCAGGACGACCTTAGCATGACTTATCACAAAACATCCAAATACAATGCAATGAAGTTTGTGGCTGTAATGCAACAAAATGTGAAAACGTTTGAGGAATCTGAATACTTTTGTGAAGCACTGAAGATAAATAAAGAGAACATTTTGGTTAGGTTTGACAGCGAAAGAATAAAGACAAACCTTTGAGGAAAAACTTGTCATCACACTAATAATATCAACAACTTCGGCTTTGTTTAAAACATGATATGAATAACAGTATTAAGTCTTGTATTATTTAATTCTCAGTTACAGTAACAAAGAAAAGATATGCTACTCATTTTATAACAGTTCTAAATCTACTACTAGCTTGACTGACCAGTTAAAAAAAATATACAATTCATTAAAACCTGCAGCAATACCGTCTTACAAGATGGCAGACTCTTTTCAAACATTTTACTGAGCACTTTTAGATTCTCACCAGTGGTACTTTTAATATCTCTTATTTATTCATAGAAAATTACCTTAAAAAAAAAAAGCTAACCGCTATCCTCAGTTCTCGATTTTGTATTTTAGATTAATGAAAAATTGTCCCGGTGGTGTGCAATGTTCGAAACTTACACCCTGCCCTTAAGATTCCTTCTCATGATCCAAACACGTTTTATAGTTGAGGTCTTTGTTTCCTCACTTTTCTATCTATCGCCGGCTCTAAATACAATCATCAAAGTGTAGCCGTTAGCATCCTATAGGCCTGTGTCACACAGCGTACCTAGAAGGGCTGTATGACTTCGAAATGTGTCAGTATAGCTGTCAGTTTGTTTACCCACACAAAGCCCGTCTCAGAGAAGACGCAGCGCAGGGCTTGTTTATTCCTTTGTGACGTGCTGTCACTTTAAGTGACTTCTAATGGAAAGCTAGAATTATCAATTGAGTTGAGTATTCAGCTTTCCCAATAGAAATTTCACATATTTAGTTATGTTGCTGTTTCCACAAAGCACAAAGGATTTGCTGGACTCTGATCAAGGAAGTGGTTTGAAGATGTCACAAAGGAATCTTTGCTCATGAACTTGATGGATAAATAAAGGAAGGGTCTGCTGCATGGTCAGCGATGTATAAATCAAGACGGACCTTCTTTCTTTATCCAACATGAAAATATGCGGTGCATGAGTAGGCACCACACAGAGCCTACCCATATATAAGATATACTTCATAATTTGTAACTAATTTCCAGCATTTTCTGATCAATGAAATTACTCTGATCTTCAATTGGAGTTTTCCCTGATAACGGCTCAGCAATCTGCTCAGTTCCTGGTTCACTCTCAAATTTCTAAACTCGCTGAGTCTGTTCTCTCATATGAAAGCAGATGCTCTTCTAATTATTGGATATACTTCCCAGGATCTGTGCCATTCTCACCGTGTGACAAACAAAGCTGCTACCGACGAGCTTGCTTCTACAGCTTCTACCTTTTACATCATCAGCATCACTACTTTCCACTACTCACTGTCTGAACATGGGAAAGCAGGGAACCAAGATCCTGGCAAAACTCACCCTGCTCTTCTACTCCAAGTCCCTACTGAAGTCTTCTGTTTTACTTTCTTCCAGATCAGACATCCTCGCCTCAACCTGTGGAACGTCCGAGTGACATTACTCCTTCTCTCTATTACTTTGTGCATAATAAGACTTTTAAATATCTCCTTTATTAATTGCGCTTGGGTAACTTATATACAAAACACAACCTATTTTGTAAAGAAGTGTCCTTGAGTGAGCTCTGAACAGGCTGGCAGAACATCAGCATGAAGCTTTGTGAGAAAGTGAGAGGTGATGATGATTTTTTTCACCCTCAGTCTGAGCAACGTGGGGAAAGATCACTAAGATGAAAGTTTCAACAGGCTGAAGGTGGTTGGGTCCACTGATAAAACAATAGCCTGTGTTGTCATAGGTTTAAATGTTTTTTCAATAGAAGCCACACATATAAAACTCATCCTGTGTTTTTTTAAGTGAACAAGTAAATGACTTGGAGGTTTTAAAAGAGAGAAAGAACAGTGTGGTCAGCTGAGACACAAACTGAGCTTGCTTGTATCAACTTGACTGGCCATATTTGTTGGAGGAGAAGTGCTGAATACGTTAAGGCTATGCAGTCTGCAACCTGAAGCTAAAGAGCTATATGTGGCTCTTTATTCCATCCCCGCTCTTTGTAACTTTGGCCATAAACGGAACATGCCTGAGCTGTAATTTTGAATGTAACCCCATACCCCCCACCCCAAAAAAGAAGAAAAGAAATTAGCAGTTTTGCTATGAAATATCTGCTCAGAAATTATGCAACAGAATGTCACAAATTATTAGGCTGCAAACCTTTTCGCAGTCCAATATTTCATTTTACCTCCCAGCTTTAAAATGAGACTGCCGTAATAATTGGTGGCTGCTCATTGATTCATGTTCTTATTTCAATCTGAAGGTGTTAAGAAGGCATCCTTCTTATTTGACCTTTTTCAAACGCTTTTCCTCCACTCAGACTGAGCTTAATCTATTTTGCAAAGAAGAATGAGCAAATATTACAGTGCCTGGATACGCAGCTGGTAATGACTTGGGTGGATATGAGCATCGTGCAATAAGACTATGAGAATGGAACTCATGATACAGCTGACTCTGAGCATGGATGAGCACAAGTTGCTTCGCAGTTGTGCTCAGATGCAGACAGGTCAAAACAGTCTAAAAATCCATACCGACAATTAGGAGGAGATCATTTTCAGTGAGTGAATATTTAAGAGCCCAAACAAGCAAACCCTACAACTGACATCAGTGTCAGCTTCTCTCTTATTGGTAAATTACCCACGAAAACTCTGAATAAGTGCTGAGTGAGAAAAAAAATCCATCGTGGAGGTTTTTGATAGGAGTCTTGATTTAAAGCAAAGCTCATAAGCATCAAAATGAAGGAAGGCGCAAACTCTTAAACAGGGGTGGGGGGATTCTGGGAATAAATGTTTCAGGAGGAGCCCGGGTTGTCAGCTGGAGCTGATCTGAAGGCATGGGTGGCCGGCAGGCGGGATTTATAACGCGCCGGATCCCGGAGGACCCAGTAATTATAGCTGTCGCTGGACTGAGATAGGAAGGAGGGGAGGGGGCAACAACCCGACGGAGGCATTTTATCTTAATCACAGCTCAGCGCCATTTAAATTAATTTGACAAGTTTCCACTCCCCCCCTCCCACCCCCACCCTCACGCGCACACACACACCAAACCTTATTAAAGGGCGCGTCTGGCAAAAATGACACCCCGCTTCCTCCTCCTCGTTAAAGGTCCCGCCATGAAACAAATATGTTAGAAATGTTTGCGTCAAAGCGCGCCGCGGATACTCCTCTCTCTCGGTGCGCCCCTCCGAGCCACATCCCTCCCTCTCCGGTCCTCCCTCCTCCCCAGTGTTTCTATAGTAATTTCCAGCCAATGATCAGTAGGTGTCCACATCCCTGCTTCCTCACCTCAGCACCAATCAGCCACACACAGCGACAGGAGACACGGACCGAGCAGAGAGCAGGCAGACGCACAATACAAGAGGAGAGGAGAGGAAGGAAGCGCCTATATATTCATCCAGCGCTGAGATCTAGGGTTGTTTTTAACCCACTCTCGTTTTATAGATGCACTTTTCAACCTCTCCCCCTAGTTTGGCAGGACGAGCGGAAAAAATGCTTCTTTTGTTTTGAGCGATCTGAACGCGCACACTGATAGAGACACAAGAGAGACGCGGTGGCTCTGCTCCCCTCGGGCGGCTTGTCTGTGCGTCTTTTCTCGCATCTTTGCATTTAATCCCCCCTGCCTCCCTCCACATATCGCCTCGCAGTGATGTGCGGTAACACGGTGGCGGGCTGGTAGCATCTTGGGAGCCTTGTCTCAACGGGAACCCGGTAGGTGATGCTTTCTCTCTCTCTCTCTCTCTTTCTCTCTGTGTGTGTGTGTGTTTGTCTTTTTCTCTGTTTCCTTTGGCTTTTGGCACCTAGACGCATTTTATTAGCCTGTCTCTGCTCCTGTTGCACTCATCTCTATGGCTTTTTCACCTTTTTACACTGTTGCACCACTTACCTTTATTTCTTTATCTTTTGGGATGATTTGACCTTTGATCTGAATATCTACCTATCTGCATCCTGTCTGATTTTCTCCACTCTTTTCTGCCTCTCTTCCTTCTCCTCCCCCTTTTCTTTCTCTCCTTCTTGTTGTCTGTCTCCCTCCAGCTCCAAGTATTGAACATTTCTGTCTCTGGAAACTTTGTTTACAGGCGGAAAAAATCAATGTCCGTGACTTGATTGCCTCTGGGCTGCGTATTTCGCTCCAGGGGTGAATTGATTAAGTAATAATGACCCTGAGGAGGTGCTGATTATTAAGCCAGGGAGGTTTTGTTTACGGGTGGCTGCTGGTCGACACTGAACTTGAAAATCTGGAAGGGATTGCTCACAGCACCCTGGTGTCACATTTTGTGTGCAGTAACTTCAACATTTCTTAGGAAAGAAATTGTTGCTGTTGTGGCAACATGATGTTGATGAGGCTATATGTATTTTTTTTAGCTAACAATGAAGATATTTGCTGCTGTTGAACAGATTTGGGGAAGATGCACTTTATTAATTCAGCTCCAATGAGTGTCAGGACTGCACCTATCAGATATGTTGTGGCCGATTTCCATCAATGACTTGAAAGTTCTGACCTGTCAATACAATAAGAACTATAAATAACCACACCCAGAGCATAAATGTTTTTTACTGTCCGGATTGGTTAAACATTGTTCAATAAAAAATTTAAAAAAAAAGGGAAATAATTATTTCCTTCATTGGTTCTGATTGCTGAAAATTTAAATTTTCCAAATAGTAATTTATTAAAACTGAGAAGTCCCACAACCATCATCAGTCAGTGTTGTGCATGGTTTGAATGTAATGAAACAAGTTTTAAAGAACATGTGCTTTAACGTAAAAGTAAATCTAACTGACATATTGCATTATGAGGCAAACATCACACTATGCTAGAAAAAAGAATGGCATCAATCCGTACCACTGATTGAAGAAAAGCAATTTCGAAAATGTCTTTTGCCTTTAGTTTTTGTCCTTGTTCCAGCCAAACCAGCAAGTCCTGGTTGTAAGAGTTCAGAGTAATGCTTGGACCATTTGTATTTAAAACATCTGAGATATATATATATGTCAAAGCTTATCCATTTAGAGGTCCAAAAGCGACAGCCAAGATCTCCTGATGTACTCTAAAGAGAATGGAGGGACAGTGTGCCTGGTTAGAAATGGAGTGACATGTTAAAACTAATGTGACTTGGTTAGAAATTTGGCAGTGGTGCTTTGAAAAATCTATTGATGGTCCAAGGTTGAATATTAAGTTTTTGTGAAAGAAAAATGCCAAATGAATAACAGCTTCCACTATAGACCATGACACAGTAGAATTAGACTTTTCCACAAAAGGGAGTGAAAATGAATGAACCAAAGATTCCAGAAAGTTTAATGTGAACTTTAATCCAAGTATACCCCAACATTCCTGATTGAAAATTTAGCAAAATAAGCAAAAGGACCAAGAATTTTCATTACCCTAGGTACAACGTTGTCTTAATTATGTTGTAGACATTTTGAGACATCAAATTTATCAATAGTTCAAGCCCTTATGTCAGACATGCAGCTCAACAACATCATGAGACTTGGAAGCTGTGTAAAACAGAATATCATGTACCTCACAGTGATGATAACGGTTTTAAACATGTTTATAATATGCTGAAAAGTAAATGTGGACCAAAATAAAAGTTGGAGGAAAGCTTTATAGAACTTAGTTACATAGTTGTTTTCTTTTTTTTTTCAAATGGAAAATATCGTAAAAGCTCAGATTTACTGTCAGAAGGTTTATTAAATTGTCCAAATATGGATAAAGAGGTCTTAATATTTTTTTTTTCTGTCTTGAAAAACATATTTGTTGGAATAAAAAGTGATGTCACACTGTGTATGTGAGAAAGGGCAATGATCATGTCACACAGCTCTTTGTGACATGATCATAATTATTTCAAAGCAAAGACAAAATGACAATAGGGCCAAACCTTTAAACTTCCCCTCGAGTCTTAGGGTTAGGTTAGGGTTATTAGCAGAACTTACACTTACAGTAAATGTGTATTTTCTGCTGTGTAAAGTATATCCTGTGAGATCTTCAAAAAGGCTGCCAAAACTTCATTTTAAACACTGTTCTGAAACTGAAAATAGCTAAAACGTCTTACTTCAGTAACAGCACTGCTCTGAAGAGTGTCATTGTTATGACCACCGCTGCTCAAGCATAAAATCATCTGATTACGGTCACCAGATGATTTCTTGGGCCAACTCCAGTGAGAATCGATCTCAGCTTTGTGTGTGCGCATTTATATTTTGCTCTTTCTGAAAACTACAGATAGGATATGAAATGCTTGACGGTTCCAGCGACGGACCCGCAATTAAAAGAGAAAGGCCAGAAAACGGTAATGGAAGTAGGGAGAGATGTGTCTAATGGGCTTTTATCTGTGGAAACCAAATCCAGACAGACTGGTTGGAAAGGCAGAGAAAGGAAATGCCCCCCCCATTACCCACCTCACCCCCTCCCCCATACACATTCAGGAGGCCTATCCTCAGGCAGCTGACACTGTGGTTGGTCTGGTCCATGATCTGGTTGTAAATCCACCGTTGGCTATCACTGAGGGCTGTCACTGTAATAGTGGCCATGAATGAATGCCAGGTGCTCTTAAGAGACACCAGTGAGGCTCTTGTTTACATGGACAGAGCCGTCTCTGCTATTGCCGTTGCTGCAGATGCAATCGATATATGCACTGCACTTTAGCTGTACCATGAGTCCTGTAGAAAATAGTTTGACGTGTTAGAGAAATTCAAGCAATTATTTTAAGATTGTGGCTGTTGTTGCTTTATAGTATGAATGAGGGCACCTTCTGATGCTTCAAAATGCAGTGTCACATACAGAAACATACTGCCGTATTGATATCAATGTCCTAATGTTTAATGCATTTGTTCTCAAGATCTAAAAGTGTTGAAAGTGCTCCTTTTTTCTGAAATGTGCAAATATTTTTCAGCATTACAATAATTCTAGGCTGGTCTGTCACATTCATCATGTCACTGTCACCAGATGCAGGTCCATTTGGGCTACTTTTTAATAGCCTCAGAGCCTGAAAACATGTCACAGACTGCTTCACATGTTCAGTTGCTACCTTTAGAGAAGCTTGAAGTTGAAAAGTGAAAGCCGAATTTGCATGAGACCGTTTACCATTTTTCTGTACCTGTAACTGTTATTTATTCTCCGTTTTCTGCTTTCTAGTGCTGAAGAAGATACACCAGGATGGTTACTCATTGTTCCTAACCAGCTTCAGCTCGACAAAGGCCCGTGCACCTTCACACTCTCCCCCTGAACACTGACAAGCACCCCTCAGCCATGTCTAACATAAACAATGCGCTTTGCATTGAAAATGGACAAAATGCAGATGTGTCGCTCCTGCAAAAGGATAATCTCCAGGATGGTGGATTAAGTCAGCTCTTGGATTATAACGCAGAAATGGAAAGGTACAGGTCTTTTGCGAACTTTTACAAAACGAACGGTGCGTTTCCGCAGACTGCAAAAATTGCCCGAATCACGACGCCCATTTTTCCCAGCGCCAGAATTGGTATGTCCCCTTGGAACTGTGATAACGCCATGCTCTGGGGAAGGAAATCAGCGGCAATAAACCCTAATAGGACCAGCATGCATAGAAATGACTCCCAGAGGCCGGGGAAGCCTGGCGTGCCGCCAGAGACGCTGCAAATGGCAAATAATAATTTCCTCTCTACCTTATCCCCCGAACACTGCAGACCTTTAGCAGGAGAATGCATGAACAAGCTGAAATGCGGCGCTGCTGAAGCAGAGATAATGAATCTCCCAGAACGCGTTGGAACTTTTTCCGCTATTCCGGCTTTAGGGGGCATCTCATTACCTCCCGGGGTCATCGTCATGACAGCCCTTCACTCCCCCGCAGCCTCAGCAGCCGTTACAGACAGTGCGTTTCAAATTGCCAATCTGGCAGACTGCCCACAGAATAATTCCTCAGCATCCAGTGGAAACCCAGCGAAGAAGAAAAGGAAAAGGTGTGGGGTGTGTGCACCCTGCAGGCGGCTAATCAACTGTGGTGTTTGCAGCAGTTGTCGGAACCGCAAAACAGGCCACCAGATCTGCAAATTTAGGAAATGCGAGGAGTTGAAGAAGAAGCCTGGCTCGTCGCTGGAGGTGAGAACGGAGGCTCTGCTTCCCCTTCTTTTGTTATTATCCCCCTCGCACTCCAAAGCATTAACCTTTTCATCCAGTCACGTTCTAAGCCCTTGAAAATTGTTTCCATGCCCACCCATGCCTGAACATCCCCCTGCTTTCTCAAATCTGCCTACCCGCCTAGCCTAATTGGCAGTAATTAGGGGTGTTTGTGCGGAGCGCAAGCTGAGCTTGGCTCAGACACCCCTAATTGCTGCCAGTCAGGCTGGGGCTGGAACGCATCCGAACAACCCCGAGTTTGGCTCTGCTCCAAGCAGGGCTGGGAAATGGTTTTCAGCAGAGAGCCATCTCTCTCCGCACCCGGTCATTTTAACCAATTATGGAAGCCGTCTCTGGATGGGGAGAATCAATATCCCACAAAGCCTCAGCCACTGACCACCAAGAGATGGTGAGAGTGATGGTGGAGCTGCTGATGGCGTTTTTCAAAACACTCCCCTTCCCTGGGCCCAAAGTGTTGTGAGCGTGCGTGCGTGTGTGTGTAGGAGGTGTGTGTGTGTGGGGGGGTGGTTAATCCCATAAACTGATCCCCTTCCACACATTATGAATGAACTGATTGAAGTGTGGGTACACAGTATGCAGACTGTGTGTGTAGGATCAGTCTGGGACAGATGCATATCAAGAGAGCTATGAAGGCAAACAGGTTCATTCAAGCTGATTTATTTTCTAGTTGACATTTGGGCGTCAAGTGCAAAGGCCAAATATGAATCTTCAGCCGTAAATATGCTTCTCTTTGCCCTCGGACTCACACAGATGCCTACAGGGGGCTGGATGAATGTGTTTCTAACAGATGCAACCTGAGGCTCCGATAATTTGCTCATTAATTAAGTGATTACACAGAGAGGAAACCTGGGTTAATCATAAAGTGTTGCCTAATCTACTTTTGGAAAAATAGGATTTATGGATTCATTTGTTAAAACTGAACTTATGACATCAGTTTGTCAAAATCTTTGCTCACTTTCGCCACCTTCTCTTTATTGTGGTTTTCTAAGACAATATAGACTAATGTAATATCAAATTACTGCTTTGACTCCTTTCCAGTGATCAAATGAAAAATTGAGATGCCAAATTGAGATGCTGATCATATTCACTTCCTGTAGTTCTTTTTAGATCAATGTTACAAACGCTAGTAAATAACAAGTTCTACAAAACAAAAAACAATGGTTTGATTTTCTGTTGCTTCATAACCAGTTTGGTGTTATATTAGTACATCACTATAAAGATCTCATCCAGCAGATGTTTCATTCTCCTGCTTATAATGTGGATTCTGACAGTTTTGCTGCACAAATCATATTATCTCAGAATCCCACCCATGTGATCTCCAGGCGTGCTGGAAACCACAGCAGAGTAGAGGAGGTGTTTGCAACCTGATCAGACGATATTTAAAGATTGCTATTTTTTTCTGACTTAAAAGTTGTGTGGAAGAATTTAACAGAAAACAGTGGCTGTAGCTATGTGAAATGTAACCTTTTAATGTTAGAATGAAGGAAACTGTAAGACAGTGAGCTCATGTCATAATGCAGAAACTCTGTGTTTTTACAGTTGTTTGTTTACAATTAGACAAAGAACAAAATGTTGGTTGGTTTCATTAGGCCTACATCAAACTCCTGTTCTTTCCTCTGATCCAGAAAAGAGTCAGTGCTGTGAAATCTCCATTTTATTGGTGTCAGCCAGAACTTGCAGAGGTGTAAGCAAAAAGAACTGGTGCTAAGTGAGTGAGGCCTAGCACCAGTTTAGCACTGGAACTGGTTCAATGAAAAAATAAAACACAAAAGAAAAAAAAAAAACAGACCAGAGGAGTTGGTACTCATTGATTCAACTTTATTTTTCATGCATAGCTACTAACTGTGGAAAATGTAACTCTTATTTTGACAGGATGATGCTTACAAAAAACTGTTCTTCTTATAGAGTCTAACTATCTGTCTTCTGTTGAATAGCAAAAACTACTATATTTTTCAAATTGAACAATTAAGCTGTAGTTGTTTCATATGTTTAGGGGCTAGGTTAAAACAAAAAAATATTGAAACAAGGCAGATTATTCACCTCACTGACAGAAAAAAAAATTGGCCAGTTACTAAAATACATGTTAATCAATTTCAAAACAAAACCTCAGTTATTGACAGTTTTTGATATGGGTTTGATGGCTTTCTGTCCAGGGCAGCTTATGTCTGATAGGTATTCCAGAACCGAAGTTGATTTCCAGTCAGCGGTATTGGGTGTCTATTGTGGTGTAAAACAAAGGGTTGTATTAGAGTTTTCAAGAAGTCTGTACAGCTTTTGACCATCTCGTGGTCAACGTTATTTTTTATACTAATTCAACCTTGTCTAGATTATTTTACTCTGAACAGAGATTATTTAAAATACAGTTTTGGAAAAACCCAATTGGATTCATAAAAAAAACCAAAAAGAGAGTATTTTTGATGCTATACTGGCTTTAGGAACATCTTAGAGGAAAAAAAAGTGAAAAGCACAAAATTATCTTCTTCTTAAAATAATGGTGTAAGTATTTGTTTTTGCCAAAAATGACTTAGGTAAGAAAAAATAATAATAATTTGAACTGTTGGACTGGTCAAACAGAGACCAAACTTTCATACACTGATTCCAGATTGTTCACATATTTAATTTTTAGTTAATCTGAATATATCTCTCTTGATTTTTTGATATTAAGTATTCTAAGCTCACCATTCAGGCTTTCAGCTTGTATCATGTTTTCTGGCTACTGATGTCAATGTTGCTCTCATTTTGGCCAAAAATATTTCTCACTGAAAACTAAAACGTTACAGTTTGTTGGTACAGCTAGAGGTTATATGGGAAGAAGTAGACTTTCCAAATAATTGAAACAAATTTTTAGAAATAGGTGAAATATTTGATTATATTTAATGACTTTTAATGCAAGAAACATTGTTGGGACAATAACCAGAGTCTCCCTTTTTCAAATAAATTTAAAGGTGAAAACCTAAAAGAACCTTGCATATTTTGCGTGACCTCAAGAGTGTCCAGGTTTTGAATGCCTCTAATACATTATGAGATGAACTGAGTTTAACTCATGTAGCTTTTGGACAGTGTGGAAAAACAATGCTGCCCTTGGTTTAGTGTGGACTGGATGTGGATGCTCTAAATGTGTCAGTTTCATGTTCAAACAGGTGCCCCCAAAACAGGTGCGCAGGAAGCTGGATTCGTGTTTATTATCCGAGGGGAGACTCGCTTCTGGAAAACATCTATTTGCAAAGAAGGGTGGAATTAGCAAGGGTGTGCAGCCTCTAAGCAAACCTGCACTTGCTTTTAAAAGCTTCTTCACCTTCTTCAGTAATTCATAGGATGGACTTTTCCGGCAGTAATTGTTATTTTTGGCTCTGCGTTTGTAATTACAGGTGAGGCTTTGGCGACGGAAATGCTTTTGAGTCAAAAGTTGTCAGAGGAGGGAAGCTCCTGACTTAGTCTTGAGAGATGTTTTATTTTTTTAACACGAAGGGATTTATTAATGCAAATAAAGTGTTCAGTGTTTTACTGGGTTGTATGTGGTGGACCAACACAGACCAGTAGAATATGTGTGACATACATTTGTCCTGAGCCCTCTGTACTCTGCTACGCCTATAAATAATTACCATCAGAAGTTGCTTGGCTAGTAAAGACAGTCTAATTGTGTGAAGTTATATTGTTTCTCAATATAAATTTGTTTGTGTTTCTAAAGACCTTGGAGGTTTGTTAAAGAATATTAGGGAACAAACAGCATAACGAAGACAAATGAGCACATTGGACAGGTTGGGGGAGAAGTTTGGAGCAGATTTAGGTTATAAAACCATTTCCTAAGCTTCAAATGTCTCTCAAAGCTCTGTTCAATCAGTGGTCTGAAAAATAAATAGTATGATACAACTGCAAAATTACCACAACATAGCTCTCTACCTTTAAAACTAACACTGCACATCACTTTGAACACAGCAATCCAACGAGGCGACAAACCCTGTAGAGGTGGCAGCGTGATGCTGTGTGGATGCTTTTCTGTAAAAGGGACTGGGACGGGTCGATGGAAAGAGAGAAGACACTCAGCACAGGGCAAATCTGAATGAAAACCCTTAATGCAAATCAAAACTGGGGCGATGATTCACCTTCCAGCAGGACAACAACCCTAAGAACACAGCCACAGCCACATGATTTAGATCAAGTAATGCTAATACAAATATGTGCATCACTTTTCAGCTTTATTTGTAAAAACAGAACAAGGAAACACATTATCTACGCATTTTCTTCCATTTTACAATTTTACACTATTTTGTTTTAATCTATCACTGAAAACCCAAATAAAATATTTTCATTCATTTATTTTTTTTTATAGCACCCCGAAAAGGAAAAATATCTAGTTGTTTATTGAATATTTTTGCAAGGTACATTATTTTGTATTTTCCTACCAATATCAATAGTGTGTTGATTTTATAACTGCTGAAATTTTATTGTCATCTGGTTGAAAACTTGAGGAATGAGGTGATGTAGTAACCTTAGATGCAGAGTTAACAGAACTCACAAATAGTATGTTTCCTGTCTTGCACCTGTTTTCCCACTCACACAGGCAAAGAGATACACAAGCACAGAGTAACACACCAAGCATGAGCTGAGCGTACCTTTTTGCCTTGCAAGAGACGATAAGCTACCGGCAACCAGTTAGATTTGCCTGTCAATGTTTTCCACATGGGAATCACCCTGAACTAATTATATCTTAAGCAGCGGTGGAAAATGCAAATCAGAATTTTACTCACACCCCTGAAATCGGAGAGCCAATTTAATCTAATACCCCCTTTAATTTAGCGCGCTAATGCAAGGCCCTGGAGAATTGCCCCGTGTCACCGCTATGCCGTTCTGCAGCAGATCCTGCTCTGACTCGCTGCTGCTACTCCCGCTCCTGCTGCTGCTCTCAGGCTCCAGGATGGATTAGTCTGGCAGATGAATCTCATCTAACCTAACATTTCCCGAGCAGTTACCTTTGCATAGCTCGAGCTCAGATGGCTCAAAGGTCCCGCATTAACATTCAAATGCTATACTCATGTGAGAACAGGAGGAGACTTTCTCTTTGTTTGCTGCTTAAGCTATTTACGACAAACTTAACTTTTAAATTGTCAAAGAAGCTAACAAATCGCCATAACTTGGTAGAGTAAAAATACGTCTTTGCATTTTGGAAAGCGTAATGGAAGGAAAATACAAAACACACTGACATTCTGTGAGTCCGATGATCTGTTTCTAAACCAGTATTTTGTAGGCTTTGTAACCCGGGCTTTTCTGATCATTGCAGAATATGACCATGTGCTAACATAATCTATAACCAGCTCACGCAGAGCTGTCAGAAAATGTGCAATGTTTTAGAGAAAGAAAGCATTTGACATTTATTCATTCATGAATTCAGTTAATGTGACATTATACCTTAATTAGAAATATGACCTCAACCATTCTCCTTTTTTGACACAGTCAAGATAACGCATTACAAACATTTTGGAAAAAAAAAAAAAAAAAACCCCGTTAAAAATGACTCATTTGTTTTTGTTTACAAATAGTCGACATGTGCAAAGTTGGATGGATCATTACTTCTTAAAATCTTATTTTGTAAATCTCTGTACAGTTTGCATATGGATGAGGAAGGCAAAGGCTGTGGGATATGTTTGTCTTAGTAAATATTTGTTTGTGTGCCTCCCTCAGCATCCTTTGTGTAGCAGCTATAAACAGGTTAAAGGGTCAGAAAACTAGAACCTCTGTCACAATTACTTTAATGTTTTTTATCATAATATTATTTTGTTCTTTAAAAAGAAGTATGTTAACAATATATAAGAGCACTGATGATGATGACGATGACAACGACGATGATGGTTAAAAGATGCTTCCTCTGATACAGAAATAAAGTTCTGAGTACCATTTTTTTTTACATTATGATAAAACAATGTTAAAAAAACAAGTAACATTAACTATAAAATCATGTTAAAAAGCAAACTACTGTGTCATTGATAACATAACAGTAAGTTCTATACTTCATAATATTAATGGATGATTTTCCATGAAAAACCAGCAGCAGAGTAAATCATACCCCTTGGTTAATTTTTTTTCTCAGTTAATATATACTCAACATGATCAAATACCTCGGTATTTGAGCCAAAGGACATTTATGGATTATTCTTTAATTGTATGTTTATTTATCTGAAAATAGATTCATATTTTAATGTAACCAACATCAGTCAGACAAAGAGAACGCTTGCAACATTAAAGGTATCTATTTGACGCTAAGGGATAAAGAATAAAATGCTTAAGATTATAACTACTATAAGCTAACATTAGCATACCTTCTCTATTTCTATATGAATTCCTGATAATTTGTCTTGAGCCACATTTTCTTCCAATTGCAGTTAATTGTGTGAACTAAGCACTGAGTTGCAGCTCTTGTTAACTGGTGATGTATGGTTTGAGTATGTCATGCATCTGCACTGGCGAATACAGTCTTTCTTTTGTTGTACTTTCCTATAAGAAAAACGTAGAGATGGAAATGATTGTTGAGTTATTGAGTGAAAAGCACAAATTACTAGTAATTATTTATCTACTTATTCATTTGTTAACCTGTATTTTACAAAGTAAAATGTTTTAAGAAGATTTACAAACATGACATCGCTAAGATTGCCTTCAAAGAAAAGACCAAATAAAAAAACAATAAATTTCACAAAATATGTAAAAAAAGAACATGATGTTCCTAATTTATCAAATTACGCAACTCTGTCTTAATTACGTGGGCCTTCACAATATTTCTGACATTGCAGATAATCAATGTTTCAACATTTTTAGAGTTCAGTCCTGTCATGTCGCCCACTCCTAAGTACAGTATGGTACTATGCAACTATGCAACACGATATAATATTGAATTTGAAGACATTTGTTCTCATTCCAAAGACAGAGTAAAAAACATTCAGCTGCATCTAAAGACGCTTCGATTTCCTTGCAGCACAAGGCTGAAGGGAGGCCAGGATGAGACTGAACAGATTGCTCTTTCAATTAACAAATGTCAAAGGCCAGCATCAAGTGATGTGTAGAAAAACAGTGTCTCAGCATAGGGAGGGACTCTCACTCTGCCAGTCTTGGTATTTGTGCAGGGTTGGTTTGACTACATGAAATGGTTGAGATGAAAAGGCGGCATGTCTGTCTGGAAGCCTTAGCTGTAGCGATAAAAGACAAGACCCCAAAATGGCAGAGAGGCAGGACCTCCAGGAAAATAGCCTGGATTTCAGCCCCTTAATGAGAGTGGGGGAGCCAAATAAGCAGCGGCCGCCAGGTCTAATTTGTTTTAGGTGTGCTCAGAATAGATAAGGACAAATCTGTGGCCTTCCCCCCCAACTCCCCTCACCAACCTTTGCCTCTCTGGAGATAACACCGGCTGCTCCAAGTCAATCTCTGTGGGCTAAGGAGAGGGGGTGAAGAATAAATAAAAAAAAAATGTGAAGGAAAAACTCTGAAGGACATGTGGCCTTAAGATCCAGGGATCTCTAACTTACTGGATTTATTCAAGCTTAAAATTTGAAAATTAACTTGGTCACAGAGGTCTGGAGGAGTGTGGAAAAAATAAAAAAAATAAAGGAGCTGGTGAACACCGCCATGCATCGCAGCCTAAAGGGCAACGGTCCACTCCTGTCAAGACAAAGGGAATTTGCCATCTGAACAACAATGCAGACCGCTTAATTATACAGATCTTGCCCTGCTAACTACCCCCGGTTATTTCAGAGCCCAGGTCCCCTTTAGTCACTGTCATGCCCTTTTTCTCCTAGACCGATTGTACCATGTGGATTTTCTGTCAGCTTTCATTTGCACTGACTCGCTGTCGTCTCTGGGCCAGTGCTGAGCTTTGAAAGGCGCAAATGCACACCATTGAAGAATTCTTCATCCTTGCCACGGCCACCAATTAAGGCCAAAGCGTAATTGGAGGCGTCTGGACGATGGCCTTACATTATATGGTCTATCGCCTTCTCTGCCATCGTTTCATTTAACATCCGTGGTTCAGTGGAGAGAAGGAGGACTAGTCATTGTCTTCATTATAGCGTAAGGAGAAGCTAAGAGAGAGACGAGGACAGCGGTGAAAAAAAGCCCAGTGGAGGGTGGACAGCGTGAAGGAGCAGGTGTGGCAAGACGTTAATGTGCGGCGCTTTAAATTTTAAATGGTTAAGAATAAATTATTGATGTTAACTCGGGCTGCGAAGTTAAAAGGCATCTCGTCATTATTGAGAGACTGTACAAAAAAAAAAAAGAAAGTCTGAGAGGAAAATATTCAGTAAAGATGCACAGAGTATTGCACCATCATTTTTGTATTTTATTTCTTATTTCATATTTTGACAACAGTAAGCTATAGATATACTGCAACTGGGAAGTGTGAGAGTGATGCTCCTTCCAAACATTGACTTTATTGTTCTTTATAACCGATATGGTGGTGTGTCTGCTATTTGGACGACAAATTTGCTGAAATCATTGTCATAAATATTTTATTTAACATTACCTTGATAGAAATCAAAAAGGCTAAATGCTTTCCCAACGCATTTAACCTTGACATGTTTCTTCATCTTGAATTCGTA
Source organism: Poeciliopsis gracilis (assembly GCA_911649635.1). NCBI lineage: Eukaryota > Metazoa > Chordata > Actinopteri > Cyprinodontiformes > Poeciliidae > Poeciliopsis > Poeciliopsis gracilis. The sequence continues at coordinate 4,746,956 of CAJVRI010000370.1, read as the reverse complement.
GTTCACTTAGTACATTTGAACCTCATCAGTCTAGTGCAGAGCAATTCACAAATGTTCACAAAGAAACAATTTATTTTATAGCAACAGGAATAAAAATAACGCTGACCGGTGTATTTTGTTCCCTCGGTTTCTGTTTTTGAGACAGCAAAGTGTCCGATTAATGAGAGCAACGTGGTTTATGTAAAGGTATTATAGAACAAGGCTTTCTTGAGAAATGTTCTGTTTCTACTAATTATGCTGTGTAAGTCACAAAGCACTATTCTCTTGCGTTATCCGAACTGATTGTATCACATCCTATTGCATTCTATTAAATCAAAACTCACTGAATCAGACTTAATTATTGTTGAGAGGTGAATTGAATCTTATCAAGTTTGTATTTACTGCTCATTTAACTTTTGTCCGTCGTACCATTGGAAGTGGATCCGTATCGCACTGGCCACAAAGCAGAGATAACCAAAAGCTTCCGGTAGGATCCCCATTCATTCCAAGACATGTTCAACGTTTTGTTGAAGGAGGGAAGGAAGCATAAACGAATGCATATTTTTTATATAAATCTGTGTAAATAACAAGCCTTGCTTGTGTGATGTTGAAATGGACAGAGTATTATTGTACTTGCTCTGTATCCCTATTCCCCCTTCCATTGTGTTTCTACAGTAATCTAAAAGGGACTAACTGGACTCTGTCTATAGTTCAGGCTTTTCAGATTTTCTGTTTGTCTGCATCTATGACTGCAAGATCTTAAAGAGTTTTAGGGTAGACAGGGTTTGATCAGGTAAGTGTAGTCAGGCAATGATATACATACTACGACATAATGAAGTCAAAATTATTCAATTCCATGGTGCGCCTTAAAGGGCCACAAACACTTTAAGCATAGCTTAGAATTCATTTATTAGCTTTTCTTAATGAATCTCTTGTTATTTAGCGTAACATGGTGGGATTATGATTCTTATTACTAGAAATGGTAACTACAATCAAAACATTTAAACTATGCAGAATAACAGCAACAGCATTTTACAGGCTCTTGATCATCTATTTGCAGGTTACAAAGATCTTTTGCAGCAACATCAGGGACAGTCACAGGAAGACATAGTTATGGCTTATGTCAGATCGCTGCCAACTTATTGCAAAACCACTAGCACTTCACGCAAACAGCTCCGGTCTTTGAGAGTTGGACGCTTGTGGTGATAGCTACAACGCAACATAAATACTCACAAAACAATTTTCCATAATGATTGCAAACTGTATCAGAGAAGAGATAATGCTAAATGCCTGGAAGTGCTGTTTTAGACTCAAACCTTGTGAATTAAACCTGTCTTTTTAATTCATGAGAATTAAACTCGTAGGTTTTATCCAATTTTGAGGGCACAAAAGGTGTACATTGTTTGTGCAGATAAAGACCAGAATGTAAATATATTATTCATATTATTCTTTTCTGATGTCTTAAGCATAAGCCTAAATTACAGCTGCAGATCTTTGCCTGCACAGACTACATTCATTCAGATATTTGATTTATCAGCAACCAGGCTGCAAAACTGCAATCTTTATGTTTATAATTGTATGTAATTATATCATGTGTAGGAAATCAGGAGACTGTGTAGAGCAAAATACTTTGGATTGCATTTATGCTACAATGAAAAATATTCCTTTATTTCAAACAAAGGTCAAAAAACGTGTTTTATTAGACAATAATATCCCTGCTTTGTTCCTTTTTATGTTTATTGGGGACTTTTATTAACATGCTGTAAATAACAAAATCAATAAAGACATTAGGCTTCTGACTTTTAATATTTCGTGTAAAATGCAAGCTTTGTATGGCTACAAAATTTAACATTGTCTTAAAGCTGTCATTGATTGAGTTTGTTGACTATTGTTCGCAATCTCACAGCCGTGTGCTGCACCTTTTCTCTGAAAACTTTCTCTGGTTCAAAACAGACTCACGTTTTTCTCCAGTTAGAAGGAGGAAATATCCAAAAGCTTAAAATGACCGGGGAAAGCGAAAGAAAGTTTGTTTACTAGTATGACCTATTAAAAATAGACTGTTACAACCTCAATAAGTCAAAATTACATATTCAAATTCAATTCTAGCTGTGAAACAATGCAGTCAAGTTTAGTTTATTATGGCAATTGATAAAACAGTTTCAAAGGAGACCAAGCCTACTCTATCAAAGTGTTGACTTTGTATTAATCCCTGGGTTGGGTTTTAAGAAGATAGAAAAGACATAAATACACAGAACTATGTTATTCTGGGTTGTGTTTAATTGCGCAATATGTTTCTTCTAAATAATATTTTTTTCTGTCTGCAACATTTATTCTGGTCAGCATACTCTTAATATCTCTGTACCCTACCTCTATACAATCCATGTGTTCAAAAAATAGGGATGATTTCTTTTTAACACATTACTGAATTTTCGCAGTTTAACTGGAGCTCTCATATATAATCAAATTCTTCTTTATTCTTTCTTTTCTCTGTGGTTTTAGTCAGTTGTCTTAGTGTGAAGCAAAGTGAAAGGTTTGAGTGTTTAAGTTAAAAGAGAACAAATGACAGGCGGCTCGGTGGTATTCAGTCTGGAAATAGTGACGTGGATGAGGTGAATTTGTGACTGACAAGTTGTGATGAGAGAAACTGGTCAATGCGGTTTAAGCACCTCCATTTCTGCAAGTCAAATCCTCTCAGGCTGCCACCTCGTCTTTTGTGGCTCTGGTCTCAGGTTATGAATATTTCATGATGAGCATCTGACACCATGCCCAGAAAGATATTCCTTCTTTTTTTTTTTTTTTTTTCTGAGATGCCCTGAGGTTCAAGTGTGTCATAGAGGTGTGAAGTCACCCTGTGGTCCTCAGGCAAAGGATAGGATTTATAACGCCACAATCAGGTGGATTAATTTTTTTCCCTCTTGACTATAACGGCGGGAGATTCTCCCCTTGTTCAGCTGTTCGACCAGTGCGGTGTCCGCAGTTTGTTGACATTCCTTAAATGCACTGTCTGAGGCATTCTGTACAGGGGAGAGAAGTAATTTCAATCAGTTCAGAGGGCAGCCTGTGTCTTTTCAAACTGTGACCAGTTTCCCTGTCTGATTATTGTTGAGCAGCAATGACTTGGCAGTGTGGGAGTCTCCTGGGGCGAGCTCTGTATTAAATTGTTGATCCAAGTTTTGCTTTGTATTTCAGCTTCATCAGAAACTGTTTGAGTGAGAATATTATGCTTTACAGTTTATATTAGCTGGTTTTCTTACTTATTTCTCATAAGTAACTATTTTAGGATTCTGCAATTACTTATTCATTCAACATTATCACCACTTTGTATTTCAATGTGAAAAAAGGTTTAAAATTGACAAAACAGTTCAGACTTAGCAAAAACCAGTATTCTAAGTTTCACTGAAAACCCCAAAATGAAAAAGTTTGATATTGGGAACATAGAGTTGGTCCTGGTTTCCAAGCGCTTCCCTAAAGTTGTAAATCTCTTGGTTTGTGTGTGCTGTAAGAGGAAATCCATCAATGTGTTTAACTTTTTAAGATTATTCAAGGATGAAAAAAATCCATAAATCCATTTGGGGAATTTTATGTTTAAAAAAAATGAAAACTGTACAATTTCACTTCCACGAAACAACACTACTTTGTCTTGGTGTGCTCCATGAAATCCCAATGAAGCACATTGCCGTTTGTGGTTCTGGCAAGAACAAAATTGCAGCTCATTCTGTGTGCTTGTTTTCTTTTCCCGGACACTGTACATGGGCGCTTTATGTGTTTTTACTGAGGCAAACCATGAAGTTTTCACCAGACAAAGGGTAACCCGCACAGAGGAAATGTGGTCAGGTGAACCCACTGGATTGGTCCTGAAGGTTTGTCTAAAGCTGTCTGCCAGAAAAGGATGTTGATGAACATGTTGTTTAAAATTACAAAGACTCAAAAAAAAAAAAAAAAAAAACAATAAAATAAATAAATAAAAGAATCACAAAATAATCCATCAGGTCAGGCAACAGGGTGGGCATGGACTTAAACCGCAAGCTGTGACAAATCGTTGTGTTCCTGATAAACTGCGATGAACCTCCAGTCATATTTATGGTTTGATAAAGATGTAGTGGAAAAGCAGCAGCTAAAGGTGGGTTTGAGTCCTGACACTTGCTGCATGTTTTCATCCCTTCTTTCTTTGCCCATTTCCTGTCTGTTGACTGTCAACAAAGAGCAATTCTCCCAGAAGAAATATTTATTTCTGTTTGATTTGAAGGTAAAACTGCGTAAACACATCTTTTTTACGTCATTAAATCTTTGCTTTTCACAGTGCTTAACCTTGATATTATAATCGTAAGCTTTTATAATAATCCACGAGTCAAACAAAACATAAGTCAAGGGCATTTAGGATACGCAACAAGATATTGGGCCTTTAACTTAATACCAACTAATTCTTAAACTTTGATTACTTCTTGTTAGTTAGACACACATTTTTAATTATCATCGACTTCTTATACATATAATAATATTGATGCTAATAATTCTGCTATAACTATTGTGATGCAGAAGCCTTACTGAGAACCGTGATACTTAGTGAAAGCTAATATTTTGTGTGTTTTAAAATTTAATTTCCTGAAATGGAGCTTTTGTTATTCACCGTATTTCAAGAACAGATTGCTTCATCTCTCATTTACCTGAGCAAAATTAAACTCCGCTTCAGCTGTGTGTATCTTCCAATCCTAACCTAAATATTATGTTGATTTACTCTAAATATGCAGAGATTTGCGTGTGGACCCTCCAAGTTTTAGGACTCCCACACAGATGCTAAGAAATCTGCTCTAAACAAGACGACCCGCTCCTACTTTGCATTTCAATTTAACATTTCAGAGAACTGGCAGCATGTTGCCTCGCTTAGCCCTCGCTTCGTTACACCCACATGTCGTTGTGCTGGCTGACGACTTTCGCTGTTCAAAGAGCTGCGACTTGGCTGGGAGATTGGGGATTTCCAGACCGGATCCCTCAGGTAGCCAAACTGCTCCTCCCTTGCGCCTCTCCTGGAACACCTTTCTTCCTTCCTGCTCATGCTGCCCTAATCGTCTGTCTTGGAAACTGAAAGACCTCCACACTCTGTTTTATTTACAAAATATTTGAATTTAAAGGTGATCCTTTGATTTCTTCCAGCCTCCATTCATATGGGTTTGAATTTCAGGTAACTAATTAAATTATCTGGAATGATGCTGCAATTTATTTTAAAATATTTATAACATAAATTAAATATCTTTTAAACAACACAGGTTGGATGCAGACATTACCTACATGAAGGATATTCCTACTTCATTTTTAAAATTGACGCCGAATCCCCAAATCCTGTGGTTTCCTCAGAAAAACTGCCACTGAGTGACCTTTCACCTGTGAATGTTCCTGTAGAAAAACTTCTACAAAAAAAAAAATTATAATTTGATTGTGAGCAGTGAAAGTCTTCTTTGAGAAGAAGACTTTCACTGCTCAAAGTGAAAGTCTTTGAACCAGCTGCAGCCTTAATCAGAGCTAAATATTTTTATCCATTTTTACGCTTCTCTGCAGATCTTTTGCATAGTCGAAAAACTCACTTTCATGTGGAAAAGCTTAAGATTCATTTTATTTATTGTAAAGCGTGTTGGGTATGTATGTGTGGCTTATCCAGACTGTTTCGTCGTATATTATATTTATATGCAATGATGCAAAAGGGAACAAAGAGACACTCTGACCCCTGCATTTGCTCTGCTGCCAACCAGTGGTTAAATATGTAATTTCATAAAATGAAAGAAAATACTGCTCTCTCACAAGTAGGAGCAATTGTTTCAAGATCTAACAATAGTTTAAGGGGGATAATTTGAGAGAGGAAGAAAGGAGAGGAGAATGGAAAGTTTTCAGTGGATGTCTCAGAGTATCAAAAAAAAAATACCTTAACAGATTATGTTCAATAACTTAGGAGGGTTTGGATCTTATTGTATTACCTCTCAATGGTTAAAAAATAATAATAATTATAAAATCTTTGGCACAACAGCGGTTTGAAAAAAAGAAAAAACGATGGTCACTTAGTAGCAGGGTAGCAGCTGCTTGTGCAGACCAGATCGATGGATGCAAATTTTTTCTGGTAAAAATTAAGACCAGGAAGAAAACATAATCTCATTTTCTCACATTAAATATTCTAAACACCTCATTATAATTTGGTATGTCAATAAACCATTTGTAAAATATTTTTGATTGCGCATCATAAGAAACACAGTAATACTAAACAACTTCTTATGGTTGAGAAATATTAAAAGCCTTTAAAAATCCTGTTTAAGGTAAGGTAACGTTTTTCACACATAATAATTTAGCACAGTTACTAAGCATTTTTCAGTGTTAAATGGGACGTCTTTGTGAATATAAGTAGAGCAGAAAAGGCTCAGGCTTTGTTACCGGGCAAATATTGTGTGCCTGGGCGTGTGTGTGTGTGTGTGTGTGTGTGTGTGTGTGTGGGGGGTGTGTGTGTGTGTGTGTGTGTGTGTGTGTGTGCGTGTGCGTGTGCGTGTGTGTGTGTGTGTGAGGAGTTTGGTGTTTACATACACTGCCTCTCATATGTGTTTTATATTTGCACAGAAGGTTTAGCATAAGAAGAAAGTTAGCAGAGCTACTTTTCTACTTTGTTGTCACCAGAGAGAGACGCATCTTGGTCGGAAAACTGAAAGGCACACACATCCCATCTGTTCTTTTGTTATGACTGACTCTTAAAGAATAATAAAAAAAAGCACTGAAATATGTCAGATGAATAGAAAAACATAAAAAAATGTAATATTTGAAATGTATATATTCTCTACCTATTTTGCACTAGTACTAAATGATTAATATGAGACTCTCATCAGTCGTTGCTAATTATGAAAAAGATGTCTAAAAATGTCTGAAAATGTGTTTTTTATTCTTTTTTTTCCTGCTCAGTTTCCCAGTTTAAATCACAGTTCTTGTTGAAATAATCGTTTTTTATTATTATTGTGGGCTTGTTTAGCTATGTGGTTATTTTTTTGGAGCAATATCCCCAATTTTTACAGGTAAATGTACATAGATGTGACTTGAATATCATGTTCTCTTATTTTTTCCACTTTGAAAAGCGCTCGGAAAATGTCATGTACCGACACCAGAAAAGCATAAAGACATGGATTTCTAATTAAAAAGTTCTGTACAGTGAAGTGTAAATGACAAAAATCCTCCAGTTACATTTGTTAATATATGTTAAATACTGAACTGCTGATTTATTTTAAAAAATCCTCTCAATATATTGCTGTCCTCACTGGATAAATGTAGCGAAATTGAAGGTTTGATTTTTTTTTGTGTGTGAGATTATTCTAGTGAAGTAGAAGATAATTTTATTTTGGGGCTTTTTATCCCTTTTTCCTGAAGATGCCAAAAGATTTTGAGGGGAGTATGAAATTTAATTGAGGAAAGTTTATCAATGATGACATGATAAGCTACCTAAGGGAAGTGTGTGCAATAAATGCAACAGCTAAACACTAGATGTTACCAAATTATCTATTTATGTTGGAGGTAAATAATGGAATTGCAGAGCATATTCTCTACAACTGAATATTAATATTCATATTCATAGATAATTATAACAGAAACTGCATTCAATTTGAATGTACTAATAAGAACGAATATATGCCATATTATTTCCACCAATCTTCACCAATGCAAAACTCGAACAAAACTCTTAAAGGTCACGTATATCTTTTGTAAAGGATCTGTTTACACCCTCATTTGTTAATTATCCTGTTGACGTCTAAGTTTTAGGGTTTTTTGAGTCATACTGGTTGGTGCCTGCATGCATTTTGTCCTCCTCTCTTATCTCTGGCTATAAACCTGTTCTCCTAACTGTGGCGCATCTGACTCAGCAGGGGTTCTGCCAATGCCAGCGACTGACACATTTCTGCTGTGACATTAATTATTGTGGTTCAGCTGCTTTCTTTCTTAGCTTGGATTTCAGGATTTTTTTTTTTTAACAAAGTATTCTCTCTCTATCATGACTGGCTCATAAAGAGTCATTTTTCAGTTCAGGCTCAGAAATACCGGGTCCATTCCATTTCATTGCCCACTTAATGCAAAGCCACTCCTATTGCGGGCTGGCGAAATATACGTCCTACAGGAATAGTGCGCTGTAATTACATTCCCTCCCATTACCATACAGAGGCTGCGAGTCGCACTGATCTCAGCCTCCAGCAGCACTTTGCCATATGGTCTGTCGGCGCTTCGCGGGCGATATTTGGCGAGACTCTTACTAAAGGTCAAATATCAAGTCAGGGGACTGTGCCGAAATTGCATCTAGGCTAATTGCTCTCTCGTTCACTGCCTCCTCGTTCATCTGCTGCCCCCCCCCCCTCTCTCTCTCTCTCTCTTTCTCTCTCTCTCTCTCTTTCTCTCTCTCTCTCTCTCTCTGTCTCTCTCTCTCTGCCACTGAAGTGAGTAATCTGCTTTAGGATGGTTCTGAGATGGAGATGGATTTGGGTTTTCCTTCATTGCCCCTCAGCCTAATCTCCCCCCTGTGACCACCCCTCCTCCCCCAGCCATAGCTCTTAAGCACACCATCATAAGCCATCCCTTCCACCATCCATAAATGCCTAGTCAGCAAAAATCACCCAAATTCCTCATTACTCCAAAACATCCGCAGTACACTTAGCTAGATTTGCTTGAAAGGATAGCTTGTTCAAGGCTAGTCGTTGCATTGTAGTCACATCATGGCACCGAGGCGTAATAAGGGCCTCTTATCAGCAGACATCTACACATTGACCACTTTCACTTGGAATGCACAGATGTGAAAGGGATGTGCAGTAGCCAAACACTAGATATTATCAAATTAATAAATGCAATGTTTGTTTCCAAGGAGTCGGGCTGCTTTGAAATGTTTCTCAGCAGTTCTTGAACTTTTTCAGGGGAATCGAGCCACCCAATGCTGACGCACCAAAGAGGAAAATAGAAAAAAACCTGTGTTGTGTCTACGCAACAGACGACTTAGCAAAGAACCTATCTTTAGGCAGTTCCTTATTATAAACATTACTTGTCACAGAGGCATAATTTCTCCCCTCTCTGCATTTATTCTATGAAAAACTCGGAAGACAACAGACGGCAGACATAAAATAGTGTCTTATTTAAAGTTTTTAAGGTCCTGACTTTCAGATACGTTTAATCTATGGTAGTTAGATTATTATTGCCCACTCTGCACTTGGCCACTTCCTCTTCAAGTACTAATTGCAAAGATGCTGTGATGGTCAGATTGGAGAAAAAAATTGTGAAAAATCAACCAAAGCCCAAATAGATTGCTTTTATTTGGACTTTGGTTGATTTTTCATAAGCAATCAAAGATAAGAAAGCTTTGACAGTTTTGTGTTATGAACCTTAGAAGATTACAATATAGTCTGGCTCCTTGGAAGCAAAACATGCTGAAATCATGGGAAGTTTAAACATTTTTCACTGTATTTTATTCAAGTTGGACTGCAATGTAGAGGACAGAGTAGCGTGGTGTTGCCGCTCCTGCAGCTGTTGCTCGTAGCCTAAGAGAAGCAGGCTGGTAACCAGAGACGATACCCTGACTAATTTAGACCTCATAGTGGGCTGTTCACTTTGTTTTACTCTACAATGAGAGGAGCTTATCTAGTACTTGAAAACTCCTGCTAACTTTTGTGAATGTATATTATAGATTTCTGTGAATGAAATAAAAACATTATTATACCAGTAATAACAGATTTTTTTTGGCCTGAAACAAAAGAAATTAGACAATGCTATGCATCTTTTATTTATTTTTTATATTAATGTGAGGGGTGTGATGAGACCTTGTTGCAGTGAAATGACACAATGTAATACATAATGTACAATAACAATACAATAAGTGTGAATGATTAGCTGGAGCCTCCAATATGAAGGGGTGTATATCTTTAAAACTTGCATCTATAAATCATAGTGGTTAATGTGTTGCTCTTTGGTGTTAACAGTTTGCTCACAGGGCTTGTTACTAAAGCACTGCTGTCCAATGGTGACACTAAACTTAGCATTTGCTTCACATATGTTCGTATTGATTCTACACTAAAAGGCCATTTCACAGAATTTGTTGTGCTTGAGCTGCATTTGATCCTCTCTCGTTTAAACCCTAACATGCTGAGGGATAATAAAAACCATAGCATTAAATAAACAAGAATTTGGATTTGTGGTTTTTTAGTCACTGTAAAACCAGATAGATTTGACCTCTTGTTGAGAGAGAAAGAACAGACAGACAGGAAGGGAGCTTTAGCAAAGAAACAGACATGTGTGATAATTCTTCACTCCTTAAATATTATTTCATATAAATGAAATTATTTTCTATTTATGAACACCTAAAGGAAGCAATTTCAATATTTTTCTGGCATTAGGACAACCTTAAAATTAGAGAAGCATAAAAACGTAATTGTATCCACCTCCACTACATTATTGTCAGACATATATCGTCTATCTTGCCAGACTCCTGCTAAATGGCATGAAGGTGTGTTATTTTCTTCTCATCCTTATCTAATGCAGTACAGTTTTTAGTTTTGATTTTTGATAGTGTCCTGTTTTTTAGAATTGTTGTAGATTTAGTTGATTTCCAAGCTAAACTATTACACTCTAAAAACTTGTCAGGTTGTTGCTAATGTAGATTGTAATACAAATTGAAAATGCTCCGATAAAAAAAAAATCTTCAAGTTTTATAAATGAAAAACAAGTAAAAATTATATAACTGATGAAACAAAAAAAATGTGTCTCTGAATCACTTTTGCAGGTAACAAACAACTGAAAAATTATTTTCATGTTAATGCAAACTTGCACAAATGTACAAATGTGCAAGTTTTTTGTGGAGGTCATTCAGTGAATTTGAGCAACTTTTTGGGAAATTGAAACTGCTTCCCTTACTGAGTAGCTTCCTTTAAACTGTATTTGCTACCAAATCAGAGGCAGTCGGTGCTTCGGTGTGATGCTGCATTTTGGCCACCGTCATGTGAACGCCTAGATGAGTTCCGCCCCGATGGCGGCCTTGGAGAAGTGCCTCTCATAAACGGCCCTCGGGTGGCTGGGATAACAGTGACAAGGCTCCAGATGAGATTGCAACCCCCTCCCACCAGCACCAGTGAGCTCTCCAGGTGATGGATTGCGATACCTTCCACATTTGAGCTCAGCAACGCCCCAATATTTTTGCAGAATAAAGTGACAGGATATGTAAAACACATCAGTTAGGGGTGACTGCACCCCAGAACCCCTCCCAGCAGCTCCACTACTGCTCCATCAGCGCCGGAGGTCGGTCGTGAATGATTGGCTTGCTATCATAGTCCTCCCCGACTGACTGATGAAACAAATTAATTCTTGTCTCTTCCCAGTTTTCTGCTCTAAAAACAAGTTGAAATCAATAAAAGCATGGTGTCATTTGACCACTCTGGAATGATTGCACACTGAACTTTCAGTGCCAATGACTAAGAAGTGTCGAACAATCTGTGCGCGTCTGCGTGTGTGTGACAGTGGTGATTATTTTTATTTTGGTTGCAGCCTGTCAGGCGACTGTGGTCATAAAAACTGGGCTCTTTCCCAGTGTGGAGTCTAATAAATAATGGACATTGTCACAGTAATGTATGGGCCATGAGTTATAATGAGCATTTGGGAACACATTGCCTCACTCCCGCTGGCTCCTATTCAACCTGCTTAATGTTACTCACTGAAATTCCTTTCCTCCCTTCTGCAGCTCCCAAAATCTCTATATTATCTTCCAACTTTATTTAGATTTTTGACAAATTATAAAAGTGTAAGCATTCTCAAGAAATCTTGAGAGTGAAAATATTGTACTATCTTGGTACTTATTGCAAACATCTTTCACACAAACTGCTTCAATTTCAAACACCCCCCCCCAAAAAAAAAAAAGAAAATGACCTCTGCTGCTGCTTAATGTATACATTGATTACTACAACTATACCAATGAATTTATTGCACAAAATTCTTTAGGTTTTTGCCTTTCTAAATGTTTCTAAAGGCACCAGAATAACAAAGTGCTGTTCCAGTGGCCAGCCTGCAGGCAGCCACTTCACATATGAGCCACTTCTAACTTAAACTGCAGTTTAAGCTACAACCCCCATACTTTCTGCACTCAGTGTTACAAATATTTGTATGTGTCTTTTTTTCTTCCCTCTGACTGGACGTAAGCAGTCAGGTCAGCTAGCAACAACAGTAGCGGTTCAGCGGCCACTGCATTTATCCTTGCTTTGAATGTCGGCACAAAATTCCTAAAAAGTCTTTAAACGATAGGAAAGGTAATGAGAGAAATTATAACTTTTTGAAACTATAAATTTATAACTCCTTCATATAGCGTACCACCTGGAAACAAAAAGCTGAATGGAGAAAAGTGAATCATGTTGAAACTTCTTGTAACATTTTATTGTACTGTTCATCAGTTTTGGGCATTTCCACTGTATGATCCAACTGTCAGCCGATCACATGAATTACTTCTCCTTTCAATTAAAATCAGACCAATTAATCTTTTTTTTTTAATTATTTTTATTATTTTCATGTATTGTTGAACTATGTATCCACTGGGTGTTGGGGGAGAGAAAATAAATGATGCAAAATTGACTTTGTTGAGTTTTATAGTACATTGTAATGTCATTTTCCATCAGGCACAAATCACTGCTTTGACCAGTGATTTGATTAACAAACCCTTGAGCCTCCCATGGCTACCATTGTAATTAATAAACTAAAAATAAAAAAATAGTTTTTTGGTAGCTAAAAAACTTTTAGCCACCAAAAAGTCATGCAACATCAAGTATCAAGAAAATGATGTTTGGATTTGGATATTTTTTAAGGACAAAGAAAAGCGCAGCCTATTTCCACAAAGCAACTCCTTAGAGATTCAGTCCTCCTACCCCACAGATCACCCCTCCCCCACATAGCTCCATCAGACTAGTGGCAGCAGAAATGAACAAACCTCAGAAGGAAGTGTTGAGTTTATCATTCAAACTACAACATTCCTGTGAACGATTGTAAACATCAACCTACAGCATGGAGAAGCATTGTTCTGATAAAGGATTGTTGGAAAAAGCAGGAGCTTCTTAAAGACACAGCGGGCAATTTCAGGCCATTAGGTACATCTATTGAGGTGAAGTGAAATTTCTTTGAAGAAAAATGTGCTACCTCTCTACCTGGCCCTATTTGTACCCTGGCAGTCTGATTTGGCTCTGGTTCCTGCTCTCAAACCAAAAGGGTGAAATGGTCCCAGAATTTTACCCTGGATCCTGGAAAAAGCTTCTCGCTGTGGAAATACACCTTTTGTAGCTGGAAAAGAAATAGAAAATTCATCAGCAATTACAGGAAATTAAAATTTTTATGATGTTATGCCTGCCTGTGTGGATGGCCTGTAAGTACTGTAGAAGGGAGGTAGGGAGAGGCAGTGAAGGGGCCTTTGTGACAAGGCTGGCTGAGGGTTAGTGCCAGACATGTCTCAAAAGAAACCGGGGCACATTTGCAATCACCCTGAGTTCAAAAGGGTAATTTATTCACAGTCTGTGGTTAAAGTAGCGCTGCTCAAAATGCCAGTGGGATTGTGCCGGGAAGCGGAGCAGTTGAAACACATTATATTCATTTTTCTCTCGCTCCCCCTCTCTTTCTCTCTCTCCTTTTCTTTTCCTTTTTCCCTCATGGCCCTCCACATCTCTCGCTGTTGTTTCTCTGAGCCCTGTGTGGCATCTTTTAACACACGCTGGCGAACATATTTCACTTTTACACTCATCCGCATTGACGTCCAGGCGCTGATTGAATTTTGAGGCGCTGCGGCGTCTGCCATTATCATCCTCATCGTCTTGAGTGGTTTATCTCTGGCCCCGGCGCAGAGTGACGCCAAGGCTGCAGGGGATAAGAAGAGCGGGGCTTCGGTGGGCTGGGAGGTTGAGGACATTTCATGCATTTTTATTGTTTGTGTGGATAGAAAACGGTTTGGACCCGACTCAAAGGTTGGATCCTTAAGATTGCGTTTGAAGGCTCAAGTCCCCAGCACATATGAGCACCATTTTAGTGTTTTGTTTTGTTTTTTGACTTTGCTTATGATTCACCCTCCCGTACGAGCCAATAATGTCTCTCCGCCACCTTTCCCAAATCAGCTGACAACATGTCTGCAACATTAACGGCACATGCCAGGTTCGGTTAGGATCACAGGGCGTCTTGGCAGCCCAGAGACCTCACACCGCCTCACCAGAATCAGCGGAGAATTATTCCACCACATGTCAGTTTTACTGTGCTGTTATCACCCAGAGCCACCGGCAGACACTTTAGGATACCCTGCCTACTGTGGCGATGTGGTGGGGTTAATTCGGGGTCTAGTGAAATTCTTCCGTCTCCTGGAGTCAGTTTGCCACTTTTTTTTGTGTGCACTTGCAGCCTGTGCAGGAAAATGTCTCTTGTGTTCCTCTGTGTGTCGTTGCAGCCGGGTTGTTTTGTATGCTTTCCTGCAGAGGCAGCGTCATTAACATAAGGCGCAGCCGCTGCTTCCGAGTCCTGATTTGAGGTAAAACCTTGGCATTGCTCCTGTGTCCCAGGTAACACGGTCAGCGCTTCCCCTTCTCCTCAATCGTTCAATTTCTCTCTCTTTTTCTCTAGCTTTCCTATCCCGTCTTCCTTCCTCCCCTTTCTACCAGTTGATGGAGTGATTTTGAAGGTGGGGGAGCAGACAACGCAGAGCCGGTGCTAATTGAGCCTTCTTTGTGCCTGGTCACTGCTGTGTGCTGAGGAGAGATGGCCTGGGAGTGAATCCAAGCAGCACTCAAGAGCCCCACTGGATCGATAACGCGGGGAACTTAACAAAACAGAGACATGCCGAGTGCCCGGATCAGGGTCATTATTGTCTCTGGTGAGCCGCACTTCCACCAGGGATTGATCAATGTGAGAATATGGATCAAGATAAACATTCTTGGCTCGCCTCACTCTCTGCTTTGCTTCAGCTCCCCAGGCATTACAATGCTGACAGAAATGGGCTTAAGCCTTTAAAGTGCCCCTGCAGATCCACCATGGAAGGTGCAGATGTGCATCCTCCACATTAGTCGGGTTTGCTCTCTTCAGAGTCGCCTTGATGGGAAAAATTACAATACAGATGGACAAAAAATTTTACAAATTACAGCGCATATCTGGCTTTAATTTTAAGCAATGTATCAGCTGAGAAGTTTTTACATTAACCTAATAATTTCCTATTTACTCATTTCTCACTGTTTTAACAGTGCAAGACAAAATATTCTATATGTCCAGGCAGGCAGGGAGACAGAATATTCTGCTTGCATATTATCTGTCTGGTGTTCTGGTAGAGCCGTACTGATTTATTAAAGTCTAAAGAGGTCTTGGAAAGTTAAGATGTTCAACTGGCTAAACTTGTCTTAGTTATTTTCCCCCCACGAAGGACTGTGTTGTGTTATGTTATGTTCTCTGCACTAATTTTTCAAATGTGATCATTTTGCAGTTATTAAACAGAAAACAAATTATGCAAACTCAAGTTTGCATAAGTTAAATACAAGAAAATAACAGTTAACCCTATGGGCATAACAATACAATATAATACAATAAACAATATCGGGTCCATGAGGATAAAAGAAGATTTTAGCAATATGTTTGAAAAAAAAAAATGCATAAATAAATAAATGAGAATCCCCCTTTTTCATAAATTTTACTAATTAGATCTTCAAGTTGTATTTTACTGAACCTATAAGTTTAGAATTATCCCGTTTAGATTTTTTCTTTTGGTATTATAACCTAAAGAGGATACATGTACTCTTGAGACGCTATAAAAAACTGAGAAATAGCCCTTTAGTGTCGCTCCAATAAGAATCTAAACCAGTAACATCAGCATTGCTAGCAGCTAACAGTTAGCCAGGTACAGTACTTTTAAAATATTACAAATTGTTTGTATTGTCTACCGTTCTACATGAAATGTAAAGACCCAACTCAAAATTTAACTCTAAAGTGAAGCTGACTTCAGCATTGTTAACAGTGTCTGTTCACTGTTCTGGATGTATGGAACAAATTGTTCAGAACTTTCTCAATATGTCAACGTTTCTTTTTAGAGAAAGTGCAGAATTCTGTTTTTAACGTGAGGGTTTGGTTGAAAATGTTTCATATTGTAAGATATTTAAGTTTTAATATTTGTAATATTTTTACTGTTTATCAGAGAAACTGTGGTGGCTGATTTTTTATTTATTTATTTATTTATTTATTTTACCAAATAATAGCACAGACCTGAAGTAAAATATTACTTTGTGTCCAGGATGTGTGGGGTTTGCAAAGAGGTTAGCTGCCCTTTTCCTGTCCCTAGACCCTTAGTTCTGGATGGAGGGAATGTGGCAGCACCAGTTAACCGTCACTGTCCAGGAGGGGACTGATAACAGTGATGTCATCTGAAAATTTCAAGAGTTACATCCTGAGTAATTTATGTAAATAGAGAACCGGAGAAGTTGGAGAAAACTGCTGGGGGTTGCCTGTGTTATTGGCTCTTGTTTGGGAGAAGATGCTTTTCCCCTGTTGCTGCTGGTCAGTCAGGAAGCTGATGATCCACTCACTGTGAACTGGGAGAGCTTCTGGTGGAGGACGTTTGGGTTTGTGGTGTTGAAGGCTGGTCTGAAATATAACTGTAATCTTACATTATAACATGTTATGCGACATGCGGTGAAATAATATAATATAGTACCAAATTAATAATAGTTTGGACTCCCTTAAATACATAAAATCACTCATTGTCAGCAAATTCAGAGCGGTTCGGGAGAGGGAACTTCTTCTGCCGAGAAATATTGTTTCAATGTTTCGACATCTTGTGTCACAAGATCTTGTTGCCTCCTTACTAAACAAATGTTAAAGCCACTACAGCATATATTAAACTAGAGTAGCAATGCAACCACATCTCTCTACAGAAGAAAATCTATCCATAAAATATTTTCTCTTTCCTCCTACTTGAAGATTTCAAAAAATGTCTAGAGTCTAGACAGTTCCTTTTATTCATGTCACTCAGACATCCTTTCTGTTATTCTGGCTCTGTAAAATATAAGCAAAATTCACATAGTAATTTATTAAACTGCATAGAACGTGACAGATGTAAATTAATGGAGTCACAGTGACATGCAGCAATAATCAGCTCATTGTTATTAGGTAAAAAAAAAAAAAAAAGAGCACAAAAGGTCGACATTAGATGTGTGAGAACATCTTGACTGCTTCAAATAAGAAGATGGTGTTTCATTTCCCTCATGGATTTAAATTGGTGACGATGGGCCCCTGCTGCTCTGGGCTCCTCTGTTACTCACTTGGAAGGATAATAGTAATTGGTTAATACATTGTGAATATATGGTTTTTATGGTAAATGGTTTATACAGAATGTATCCTCCCGAAATACGTGATGAGCTTTTGTTGTCCATTTGAACAGACAGTTGTAAGTTGCGTCTTGGAATAATTGTTTTCTGAAGCCACTGACACGTCCACAGTGATCTATTCTTAACTCTTTCACAAGTAGTGGGACGTGTTACCCAGGATGATTTATCAGAGGCATCATAATCAGAGGAAATGTTTGCAGACATTATTTTTGCTGTTGCTCAGGTTAATTCATTTCAGAGTTTAGTTGCATGGTTGCAGTGCCAACCACAGAAATGAGTAATCTTCTGTTGCAGTAGCTTGTCACTCCATAAGATTGAAGAAAAATGCAGATTATGATTTGGGTGCATTTATTTAATGGGAAAAGTGACTGAATATTAATTAATAAAATTGTGTCTAATTTAGTTGTTTTGTACAATGACTGGAACCACTCAAAATTAATCTAAAATTAATCTAAAACTGGCAAGTTTGCTCTATGCAAACTTACAAGTTTATGTCACAAATAAAACACTTTCTTTGACACGTTAATGCACATAACCTCAGAAATATATTTTAGAAGCTGACCTTTGAAAATAATTAGAAATAAAACATGTAAGATTCACGTAAACCAAATTTTCCGTCACATCTTTACATTTTTTTTTTGTGTTGTAGTAATTTAAGAACTTTGAACACCTTTTAATTTACAGTCCCACACACAGTACAGCCCAAACTGCATTGATCACACTAAAGAGCAGCCTCATCAAACCCTAAATACCAAGCAGAAAACAAACGAGGTTAGCAAGTATGCTTGGTCAACAGCCTGTGACCTCAAGGATAATGCTGCAGCCGTCATCAGCCTTTAAGGAGCCACCAATGACACTTGGTATTAAAATGTCAAATTGCCCCTTCCTCAAGCTAAAATGATTTTAGTTGTGATTATGCACCGTTTCCCCTCTGTTAACCCTCTTCCCTCACACACTCTCACACATACAAAAAAATATGCTAATTGGTCACGGGGATTGGAAGGAGACTCTGGTATTTCACGTCTCTGACTTCTAAATGAGTTTCAGGACACGCGGCATGGAGGTTTTTAGAGAGAAGGAGGTGGGGCAACTGTTGGTGCGGGCTCAAATTGAAATGATGCTCTGTTCCCCCTCACTGCGGCTCCAGCTCACAGTAATTAAATGCCTCATTGTTGCTCCATGGGAATTTGTATCGAATGTTTCATCCAGCGTAATGATTATTTGGGTGTGGGTGGGACGTGCATGTAATCACCTTGGCTGGCTCTCTGATGAAACACTTGGCGGTTGGGCTTCAAGTGCCTTTAGGGTTTTTACTTTACTCAGACTGTTTCTAATTGTTGAATTAATAATAAAAAATTAAAAATTGAAAAAAAAAAAAACTGTTTTTAATTGCGTTTGAAATTTCTGAAGGTTCCCTTCTTTTGACCTTCACTTGACCTCAGAGTCCACAAATTAAAACCTCCTTTTTCACATTTTGTCTCTCACAGAGGACGCCGGTAAACAACGGGGAAGCTTTTCGGTGGTTCTTTTAGAAAAACGAGAAGCGGACCCCCATCCAGCAGCTGGAAGACAGGCAGGACTCTTGACTGTCTGCCAGGAGAATTTCATGGACACACAGCACGTAGCGCGGCCCAAACGTTTTTGAAGAGGACGCAAGGAAAAAAAGTGGACAGACACAAAGATAAACAAAAACATAATGGTGTTGTTTTAACTCTGTAATTTCCTTTTTTCCTGTGTAATTATTGTACCTTTTGACAGTATCATTATGTATATTTTTGGTGTCTATGAATGTGTTTTCAGTGTCGTGGCTGTAGGTTTGACAGCCAGCCCTGTGTAAAGAACTCAAACAGACAATCATACAAACACACTGAAATCTGACAAAACGAAGAGGCCACAAGAATCAATTATCAAACAAACACCTGTTACTCTGGAGCAATAACTGATACTGTTGATCATTCCTCATATTCACATTTGAGAAACATTTATGCCCCAAACTGAGTCATATTCTAGGATTGTCTTTTAGCTCTGTTTACACTCTAAAAACTGCTGGGTTAAAAAAAGACAACACTAAATTCAGGTTATTTTGCTAACACAGTCTTGAGTTAAACATGGGCTGATCTAACCTTTGGGTGATTAACACAATAGGGTGTCTCCAATCTCAAGACAGTGGAGTAGGTTTTTAACTGAAAATATTGGTAAAAATGACAAATGTTTTAATGATAACAAAGAGAGGGCTTAAATAATAAATTATAACTTGGATATTCATCCTTCATTAAAAATGATCAGATGAGGAGTATCAATCTTGTGGGAAAACAAAAAAAAAATTGGCAAATTTTATTTATATTTTAAGGAAAATCAAAATTTTTTCATACCAATAATTATTTGGAAAAAAATATCGGCATTACAGCAATCAGCTCGCTCTTGTAATTGCAGACCAGCTTTTTGCACATTTCCCGTGAAATCATTGGTGACCATAACCCTAATCTTTAGCTCCCTCCACTTGTTTTTGATGAGAGTCCAATCAGGAGATTGGCTGAACTGTTAGTTCTGCTTCCAGCCAGATGATTGGCCAAAGTGTAGCCTTAGCAGCTAAAGGGCTAGCGTTACATTTAGTTAGCAAACTTCATCTTCAGCGTTAATCATTAACACAAAGCATTGACATCAATAGTATTATCACAGCTATCAGGTTGTCATGGAAACCTTAATTTTACAATGATATTGCCTCACTGTTTACATGTATTTACATAAAATAAAAATGAAAAGAAAGACATTGTTAAGATCCATGTCACTACAGCAACACTGATAAGTGATGACCTTTTCATTTCCAGTTCAGTTTAATTTTTAATTAGATGAAATCTTTCTAAACAACTAAATTCGTCTTACTTGTAAGCAAGTCAAAAGCGCAGTAGCCTTCTGACCGGCAGTGCCCAGCAGCATTCGGGGGAACAACAGCACTGCATTACCATACAATTATTGCCAAAAGGTCTGATCACTCTGGCACTTTCTTTGGCAAACTACAATGTTCTAGAAATGATACACTGGGAGGTTTCTAGACAAATAATACTTTTTTTTTTCCATACACTCCTTAGACGCTCATATCTAATCTCTTTGCCAGCCTATGAAACTTTGGTCATGATTTCTGATTTTCAAAAAAAACCCACTCAACTTCTGTTTCAGCAATTGACTTAAGAAATAACCCAGCAGTTTTTGTGTGTGTGTAATGTTAAACCTGTTTATACCAGTGTGAAGGCGGCAGCAGGCATGGGGACTGACTGAGCTTGTGTGGACACACTCCAGAACAGGGCACATTGTCCTGCATTAGTGAGCTGCACTTCTAATTGTTAGTATCGGCACCTGATACTTTAATGCTGACGGGAGGTCATATTCCCCTGGATAATTCAATCTTTTATTTCTCACAAAACTATACCAATTCTTATATCTTTTTGGTACCGTTTTGTTTGGGGGTCACTGAAGGTTAATATGAAAGCTGGAAGAAATCCCAGTGAAGTACTGTAAACTACGGCGGAAAATCTGGAATTAAATGCGGAACGGTAGACAGATTTTGCTCTGAAGCTAAAGTATATTCTGGACTTTTCTTCAGTGGAGTAAAACAGCAGTCCAGTCTACTGCAAAGCGGCATTAAAACATTCCAAAAGACAAAGTTATTCAATAAGTTACTCATTGTCTTAAACCCTATTGTTGCATGTGTAAATGTGTTTTTGGTTTTAAAGATTACTAAGAATTTGTATATTGTTGTTGTGATGCTTTTATGTGTTAAAATAAAAAAAAAGAGCTTCAGTAAAGAAAAAAAAAATATTTATTTGGACGGAAAATTTTTGATACACAAGATGGAAATAAAGACACATTTAATAGATGAGAAGAACAATCATCAAAGATCCTCCGATGGCGACTTTCTATGCGGCTGGAACTTATCCCCAACAATAACAATCTGAAGGAGACAGTAGAAATGTAACAGCTTTGGTTACCTCCCCAGTCACGTATTCCCTCGAATACTAAAATGTTGCATGAAGACGAGCCGGTTCCCAGAGGCAGCAGACTTTAAAGGACTTGTGAAATCCCGTGTGGTTTGTCACGCTGGAATGCTCTGGGAGGAGGGTGGGGGGATGGAGGGATGCCAGGAAGCAAAAGAGAGGAGGGTGGCTGGTAAGGTGGGAGGGTGAAGCAAGACAGGCTCCTGAGATAACGTGAGCAACTGAGTGATGGCTGGGTGTTTGAGTATCAGGGGAAAGGAGGGGGTGTAATAATGCTGAGGGAGGAGGTGGGGGGCAGCAGTGGGAGGGGAAGGGAGGACAGAAGCACATTTGGACGATGGCTGAGGTGGGGAGGGGGTGTCAGCCTCGAGGAGAGGCGAGCAGGGAAGGAAGAAATCATCCGGGACCGACTTCTCCCCTGACTGAGCACGCTTGCCATCAGCCAAATTGAGCTGCCGACTGGTTAGAGCCGGACAGGAAGACGGCGCTCTGCAGTGGGGGCGTTTGGCTGCGATGTAGCATCTGAGGCACCCAATCTTCCTGGCTGGTCATCAGAGGCTGATGATGTGCATCAGGAGTGCTCCGGCTGGCTCGCTCCCTGGCCTCCGAGATTAAATAACATCAGAGACAGCTCCTCTCTAATCCTTCCCTCACCTCCCACTCCTCGCTCTGAAACTGGGGTTCTGCAAGTCCTCGGGCCCCAGAGGTAATGTTCAGTTTCTTGGTTTGACAGGGTGGAGAGGTAACGATTCACAGGGTGGAAGGATGCAAGCGACTTGGCATGGCGGCAAGACTGCAGAACAAGACCCCAGACCTCACAATGGTTCTGTAAATTAACGGCACTTTTAATTATTGTTCTCAACCCTATTTAAGCCGTTTTTCCTAAATTAATACATAGGTACTGTAAAGTCTTCCTAGATTTCTTAGATTAGCAATTTTAGAGTTTACAGCAGGAATGTGAAGGTAAGTTCAATGATGCAGCAGTTCCAAAAACACGGGGGAAATCCTACAGGTTTTTCACATTTTCTCACATTACAACCACAAACTTTTAAATATTTAATTGAGATTTTACAAGACAGACCAAGTTAAAGTAAATCTACGAAGTGGAAGGAAAAGGATACATGGTTTTCAAACCTTTTCAAATTCAAATACAAAAACTGAATTTGTATTTAGCCCCTTTACTCTGATGTCCCGAAATAAAATCCAATGTAACCAAGTTCAAAATTAGTAAATAAATAGCCAAATCCAGACTAAGGAACACAGTAGACAGGTCAGGGATTAAGTCGTGGAGAAGTTTAAAGAGTGGTAAGATTACAAAACAATCTTATCATAAACATATGATAGATCTTTGCTCAAACCATTTTGTGAAATCAGAGACCACAAATTTACACAGACATGGGTATCCAACTAAACTCCAAAGCTGTTCTAGGAGAAGCAATGAAGAGGAGCATGGCTACAACGAAGTACCTGCAGAGACCAGCAGCTTATGCAGGAGAAGCTGTTGCCATGATAACTATTCCACAATTCTGACCTTTACAGTGGCGCAGCAAGGAAAAGTTAATTGTTGACAGAAAGCCATAAGAAGTGTAATATAAAATAAGGTTATAGAAAGCATGTTAAAGAAGGTGCTGTGGTGAAATAAAATCACAATTTGACATTTTGGTCTTCATGCGCCGTAAGCCTAACACTATACATCACCCTAAACCCAGAACTCTACAAAACATAATGATGGTAGGATCATGTTGGGGGGATGCATTTCGTCAGCAGGGAGAGTGAAGAAAGAAAAAGTTAATATGATAATGGACAGAGTTCAAAAGGTGATAATCCTGGAAGAGAGACTGCAAAATACTTAAGGCTGGAGATGATGTACGTCCCCCGACTGGGTAAAACCTTTGAACAAATAGAATCAAATGGTTTAGTTCAAAGCATTTATCTGTTAGAAAGTCCCAGTCAAAGACCAAAGCTAAATGCAACTGAGAGTCTGTGGCAAAATTTAAAGGTAAATTTTGTAAAGAAGAACGGACAAAAATCTAAATTTACATATCCATCAAAGGTAAATGTTTCCAAATATACAAATGCCGATACAGAAATACCTTAATGGGGAGAATATCAAAATGTTTATTTTTCTGTGAACTATTAATCTCTAAATAAAGACAAAAGTGTTTTTTGGGTGATGTTTTGTTATATTTATATATGTCTGCTTTATATATAGTTCTTAGCCTCAGAATGGCTTTTTAAAAGTGATCTACAACCAATGTAAAATTATGACAAATTTCTTAGATATTGTTTTTTATTACCCAACTTATTTCTGACAGTGTTGCTGCAAGATTGATGACGTGACCAACTTCTGGCAAGATAACATCAACCCTAAAGATTTGCACTTTACTGTAAGTCTGTTACTTTAAAAAAAATTACTACATCAGGCGTGTTTTAAGGTTTAGCAAATAATGAATAACATTCTATTGTCTTATGATGTGCAAAAGTTCACTGCATAAATTGAGATAAGTCTGAATTTTCAATTCATTTTAAATAACATTATTTAATAAATTGCATTCAGCCAATGGACTGGCCATCACCCAAACCTCCTGGGAAGTATTCATTTCCATGAAGTCATCCCAATTGTATTTGTCTATTTAAATTCCAGGAAATATGCATGTATATATCAAAAGTACAAATAGAAATAACATTTTTATATACATAATATATTGTTTGCTTGGCTGTGTTTTGAGATTTTTAAATGAGGTTCAAATCCTGGTGGTAAAACTCAGTGGGATGTTGGTAAATGATTTACCATCAGAGGTGGGATGGTAATAATATGATTATTATCTCTTTTTTTTGCCAATCTCAGTGTTATTCATTCAATTTTAACAATGCAAAAGTATGACTGCTAAATTAGACTTCTGACAAAAGCCAGTGTCTCTCATGACGTGCATGCAGGATTTTTTTTGTTTGTTTTTTTCATGCCCCACTTCTTCTTTAAGGGATGGTTTGAAAGCTAAAAGGCTATGATTTGATTATTTTATTGACAGGATTTGCACTAGTTGGAATATTTTGAGCATCATCAGCCGTAGTAGAACAAGTTTGTAACAAAAACCCAAATGCAAAAAACAAACTCCCAAACAAAACTCATCAGAACTTTCTCCAAGTATTGTAACGGTTATTTCTGTTCTGACACCATGTGTCGGCTCATTTCTGTTCGTTTGTCTTGGACAAGTAAACTTGTGTAGCAGCTTTCCTGCGTAATCACAACAAACATCAGTTTATAAAGTCTTGCCACTGATTCACAATTAGATTAAGTCTGGACTTTGATTAGGCCATTCTAACACCTGGATATACTTTGAACTAAACATTCTCTTTGTATCACTGGCTTTCTATTTATGGCTGTTGTGCTGATTTAAGATGAACCTTCATCTCGGCCTCAATTCAGTTGCAGCCACTAACAGGGTTTCTGCCAGGATTGTCCTGTTTTTGTCTCCATCAATTTTCTTCCAGGCTGAAAGAAAGCATCCCATGACATAATCCAGCCACTACCATGCTGTGTGTGTGTGTGTGTGAACTACTGGCATATGTTTTGCAAGAAAATAAACTAATTAATCTCATTCAAATAAATAGCATGTTAAGCATACTGAATGGGAAAATTAACACTGGGCTCAAAAGATTCTTTGCAGTAGAGATAAAAAATGTGCTTTAATTTTTCACTCAAAACAAATTTATTGCATTTTTTGGTTCTAATTTCATGTCTAACCTCAGCTATGGATCTAGTCAGGTCTGTGTAGTTCTACCAGATCATTCAAAAAGTGAAATAATTTTTTAAGATTGAAATTTTTATTTGTTTCCAACTTTTAGGATACAGATACTTGTTAGTGCACATACTTACATGCAATTACATATGCCGCTTTCCCACAATGACTCTCACGCATACAGCGGACGGAGAAAGAGACGGATAAAGAAAATGTCATACAGAACCTCCCCCCTCTGCCCCTCCTGCTTCCTTGCCTTTCATTATTTATTTACTGTCTGCAGCTTTTCCATCGCACGCATATTGATGCAGGGAAAGCTGGGTGTGAGTGCGTGTCAGAATCATTTCCTGACGAGGGAGACAAGGTGGAAGTAATCAGCAGAGCGCTGATGCAATATGACAGCTCCTAGAACCGCTGGTACACAGTTAAGAGCAGGAGAGAAACGAGAAAGAAGGAAAAGGGAAAAGAAAAAAAAAAGAAAACTCCCATGGAAAGAAGCAGCGAGATTTGCACGGGCAACAATTGGGTGAAAAGTAGATTTCTAAAGTTCTGAAAGTTCACTGTAAGAAAATCGGCTTCTGGGTCTGTGTTGTCAAAGCCAGTCGCTGAAAATTATTGAAACCTTTTTGCAATATGCACTTCATTCACTCATTCAACAAGCTAAGCGAGCTGCCAAGTTTTAGAGGACGTGAAGTGCTCAAGTAATTTGAGTAACTTGGAAACTCTGTGGGTGGAGGAGTCATAAAAGGTGACTGGCATTTACCTTTCTGAAGAAATCCAACCAAATACAGTGAAATGTCTATAGGCTGGTATATGAGGAGGACACCAACTAAAAGAGAAGCAAGGAAGCAGCAGTGTGCCAAAATGACATGATCTCTCGCTCGCTCTCTCTGCACTAATCTTCCCTGACTGTTCCTCCCCCTTCCTGCGAAGCAGCTATAGATTGATTAGTTATCCTGCAGCCATCACGGAGCACGCCGGGCTTCTCTCTGTGTAGCACACCTGTACGTATCTCCCTCACACATCTGTACATCTCTATCTCATACATTTCTCTCTCTGTCTCTGTCATCACCTCTCTCTGTTTCTGACTAACACCTTCACCCTGTCTCACTCGCTCTCACACACACAAAGCGAGACGCACACACCATCTGCTCCCCCTGACAGACACAACCTTCCTCTGCGCCGTAATTGATGAATGTGGAAGAAGAAGCTTTTAGGGTCTCCTTACCTGTCCTCTTCACATGTCGACCTGGAAGCCACACACAAATGCGCGCACGCAAACGCACACGCACACACACACACCGGCGCCAAAACACATTCAAACACATACAGAGAGCTGCTGGAAGACTGATTGATTGGGACGTTTGGCTTCATGATGGCTGGCGACATTTCTCCACATCTTGTCAACGCCTGTGGCAGCCAGAGTCTCAGAGTGATCTCTGAGGAATTAGGCAATCAAAGTCAGCAGGGCTGGAATCCAGGAAAGTGTCCCCGTAAGAGCCTAACGTATATAAAATATACCGGGAAATATCATCTGTTCAGCCTAATGTATGGGTTTACAGTTTTGCCTAAGATTGTTCCACCTCCCACTCTAAATTGAGTTTACTGGCAAAATCCAAAACTGTTAAACAAAATAAAAACACACGACAACTGCTTTAGTAATTAAGAAAATAATTTGAAGGATTTCATCCAACTTAAGCAGTAAACGCTTTAGGGACTAATGCTCTAATGTAATAAGTTGTCATTTACTTGGAAACATTTGCATGAGAGCGTTCAGTCTGTCAACAGCAGCTGCAGCCTAAGATGGTGATGAAATACTGGTAAGGAAAGGAAGTGATGTTACCGTACAGATAATGAAACAGTTTGAATTTTCAGTTGAACACCTGGAAGCTTTGTCAAGTTACCTTTCTAAACTAAACGTCCTGAAAAGCACAATAAAACGTAACAGTATTTGTGCCTCATTTCTGTCGTTCCCCGGTACAAAAGGAAATGATGAGAGAAAAAGCATTCTGGGTTCACTTCAAGCTAAAAAATATATTAAGGTCTTTTAATTATAAAAACAGCCCATATCAAATATGAACCACCATGGTGGCCAGATTAATTTTGTATATATTATGAGAAAAGGGAACTCCGGGATGAACTTTCCTGCAGTCTCGGCCAGTTAAACACTGTGTGAGGTGATAGTCTGGACTCATATATAACACTGTGTTGCTGAACCTCATGGTGACCAGCTAAGGCAAACATACACCGACAGATGAGACGCCTAAAGCTATCTTTAAACGATTCAGATTCAGTGATGCTTTCACCAAGTCATTTACCAACTAAAATATAATCATAAAAATATTGCTAAATATGAGTGATTCTACCACCGCTATATTTTGCTCTGGGGATGGACAGGCTTTTTGTGGCCTTTTTCAGCCACAAAAAGGCTAAAAGGTAGAATTTTGTTTTCAGTATATTCTAATTAGGTGACGTCAGATTTTTTTATTTGGAATACAAACTTCAATGTATTTTAACATTAAAAGAAAAGTAAAAAATAAAGTTGTCTGAATAATTTTTCAAGGCCCTGAATACAGGCTGCCTTTAACCCTAACTGCATGGGATACATCGTTGAGCTATTTGTTCTTTACAGCTCAACTTAGTATCATAAAAAAACATTATAGAAAAATGTAATCAGAATAAATGAAACATGCTAACATACTTTATCATGAAAAAGGCTCTCATGTGCTGTGAATAACTCTGTGAATCTGTTGCTCACCCATCCCCCCCTATTCATCATCTATGCATCCATCAACAGACTACAGCACACTGCTTCATCCATCCATATACCTAGAAGGGACCGTTAAAGTTATCAAGAAGCCCAAAGAAGACAAACCCACCACCAACTGCAGACTGCAACTTCAATTTGCACTAAGACCATGAACGTGTTGGTGAGTGAGCTGAATGTTTGGAAGGGGAGATGAAGCTCTGAGGAGAATGGACAGGGAGGATCCAAATGTCATGTCCCATTGGGGTCAGAGGATGGCGGCTACATTTAGCGAAGCAAACAGCCAAGAGGAACAGAGTACTTCACCTGTCGCTGTGAATTACCCCATTATCACGTCCAGCTAGTCTTACAATGGCACATTCGAGCCTCTCACGATTCAAAATTCATACAATGTGCTAAATAGTGGCTGCTATAAAACACTGAACCGCACGACTGCTCAAATTTTTAAAGAAGTTTTGAGCTTACTGAGGGAGTTTACTGTGTTCCTGAACTGCTGAAGCAAAGACAAGTTACTGATCATCCCATAAATGGATAAAGCAGGAAGCCAGAGAAAACCCACATATGCACAGGGAGAACATGCGAACGCCATGCAGAAAGACCCCGGGCCAGGAATTGAACCCAAGACCGAAAACAGACCGCTGCAAGGCAACAGTGCTACCAACTGCGTCACTGTGCAGTCTCTGTTCAAAGAAATAGATTTCATATAGATAAAATATTAATTTACCTAAAAGTGCCTTTACATTATTTTTGCAAAAAGCTTTCATGATACTGCTGCGGCTAAGTATGGCATTAAATAGAACACAGGAAAAGGCACAAAAAGACATATTTAGGGTAAAGAGCTATCTCAGAGGAGAAGAGTGACAGCAAGCACTCCCTCTTCTCCTTCTCAGCAGTGTGATTAATAACCCCTGTGCCCCATAATCTCTCTATCATCTATCTATGTAAATGCCCCCAGACCTGCTGCGGCAACACACTTTGACTGATGGCTGTTCCACAGCACTGGGCTAGGTGCGTGAGTGCGCACAAGTTTTCTGCTCATGCACTCAATCTTCTGCGAAAGTGTAGGAGTTTTTCTATGATGAGTGGAAAAGAAAAGAAAAGAAAAGAAGCAGTTTACTCTCACAAACCGCTTCCCTCTGTTTCACACAAGCAGAGGGAAAGAGCAGAATCAAGCTGAGCAAAAAGACACAAGGGAGGTCGTAATTTACTTTCTCAAATTATATAATAAAAACAGAATTAGATTTGGCAAAATTGCTTAATAACTTCTCATTTCATCCCCCAAGCCTCCTTTCCCCCAAAGTGATTGCAGTTTAAATGGGGTAAATTGGATTAATTAGGATTCTCAAAGCCCCACTGCAAACACTACATAATTTATTGATGCCTGTGGAATATATCTTTTATTTAGTGAAAGTGTATTGAACGTAACAGCATGAGTTGTTGCCAATACGTAAGCAACCGTTGTTAAACTAAAACCCAATACTAAGTGGTATGGCAAGTTTAAATAATAAAAAAAAAACCCACCATAATGAATGATGACTTGTACATGCTGCTCTTTGTACAACTGTCTCCTAGTCTCAATATAAGAAAATGCATTTTAAAAAATGGTTAGAATGTGGAATTTTTCATTATAACATTTTTAAGACACTTGCACAATTTTGCAAATTTCTTTTTCATTCACTGAAAGTTTTAAATGAGACAAGTTCAGACATTTTCAATTCAGGTGGGAGAATATTCCAAGCTGAAAGAACAGAGTAACTAAAGGCATGATTTCCCCACTCTGTTGAAATGGGAGGGACTGGTTGGTGGAAAATATCACTCCAGTGCAAAGCTTAATGGCTGCTGGTTCTTTTGAGAAGCAAAGAAAAATTAGATGGGGCCGAGCAAAATCCACGCGCAAAAGATCACTGAAATCAAGACAACAGTCGCTTCTCTTTCTTCAACCCTAATCCTGTTTGTAAAGTTGCACATTAAAAATTCACACTTCCTTATAGAACATCTGCTTAAGCCAAACAATGGACAATTTAAACCCATAAATTGTGAAGTACCTCAACAAAACCTTTGATTCATGGTAAAAACAAACAAATAAATAAATAGTAAATACAAGCACAACTGTGACAAACCAGCCCTGGGAGATGGGCCGTAGTGAGGAGGTCACACATAATCAGGGACAGGTGTGTGTGTAATCAGACACAGGTGAACTCAGCCAGGCAATCAGGGGACATGCAGCAGGGGACATGCAGCAGGGGTCTGCAGAAGGACTGGGGAGCAAAGTGAGGACTGGAAAAAAACAAGTTGTGATTATTTATATATGCATAAATACTCACCAGCTACTTTATAGGGTACATGTCTCTGGTGGTGGCTTGGATTGCTTTTTTTTTTTCTTCAGAACTGCCGTAATTCTTCAAGTTAAGATTTAACAAGATGTTGGAAACATCCCTCGGAGATTTTGGTGACATAACAGTGTCACAAAGTTGCACCAAACTTGCTGCACTAAACTATTCTTAAATAATGAGATTTCAGTCTGGCCAGAGCTCCTTTCAGAATGAGTCTCCAGGGCCTCTTGTCACTTTAAGTCTAAATAAGCTGCTGTTGGCCACGCCCCTCCAACTCAACATTTACAGTCCACAACATTACATTTTTGGAAAGCAGAATTAGACTCTCCTGCACAACAAACAAGAATGCAGCAAGTGGGTTCTGAATGGGAAGTTAACGTCAAAACATTTGTCTTTCCCAGTACCCACTGTACAGCGCACAACGTAGTAAAATCAGCTGACCAAACATACTGGCGCTCTGCTAGGGTGGCTAGGTGACTGGCTGGATTTAGCTAGGGTTGCTAGGCAACGGTGCAGCGCTCCTCAAATGTAACTTACTATTCAGGAGGTTTTTGCAATGACTCATGTTCCAGAGTTCAAAAACATTAAGTTACGGCCAAAAACGTAGGTGAGGAGTTTTTAGGCGCTGTTTTGAAAAGCAGTCAAACCCAAATGAAAGCATAACAATGTGAATTTTGCATAATAGATCTATAAGTTTTTTAACTGCTTGACTATAATTGACTCACTTGTGTGTTGAACATGAGCATATTTTTGATGTAGCTCTGCTTACGATAAACACAAGAACAGTTTATGAATAGTTTATATAAGAATAATGTTTTGGTTTGCTGTTTCACCTACAACTCTATTAGTTCAATATCACAGTGTAGCAGGCTGTAATATTGGTAAACAGAAAATAACATAAAACCAACAAAGCTTGTGTATGAAAAAAGAAGCATTGCGTTAGCATAAACTGCATGTACACCAGCGTGAACTGCTGAGTTGATTCAAAGCAGGATGGATTCATGCTTACATATTGTTTCCACTAGTGGTTTCCAACCCTGTCCTACATGTTTAGATGCGTCTGTTCCAGCAGACCTGATTCAAATGATTGCATGACCTCCTCCGCCTGACATTTAGTGTTGCTGAAGCCTGTCCATCAGCCAGGTATGTGGCAACAAGGAGACACCAAAAACATGCAGGACGGAAGAGCTTGAGTTTTCAGTGACAATGACCAAACTGCTTCATCACCTTATATTACCATGGTGAGCACATCAAGCAATGTTGAGATGGCAGCCAATTATATTCAACTGAGAATGTAGATTTTTATTTTAACCCTGAAATATTTGAAAGTCTGTGTTTTAAAGGTAAAACACAGTAACTTTGCTGTACCCGTTTTCAGTCTTCCTGTTATCTGCTGAAAATCCCACACTCTGCAACAGTTTCTATGAGACATAAACATGTGTCAACATGTGCAGTTTCCTTTTAATAATAAATATTCTAACCTTTCTCTGACTGACTTAATGTTTTAACAACTAACTGATCCTGAAAACAAGTGAACCTTTGTCTCCCTGAGAAATATTTTCCACATTGAAGAATGTTTATATGACACAACCTGTTAGAATTTAATCACTGATTAAGTTAGAAAAGTTCGTAACTGATATAAAAGATATTTTAGCCAGTTATGTGTCAGGGTTAATAAAGCTGAAAATCATACAATTATAGTGACCAGATGATTTTTTTTTTTTGCGGGGGTGACATCTCTGATAAAGTATCAGTGATGGCAATCTCCATTTACACATGGTGTATTGCAACGATATATAACTGAGCCCTACATAGAATTTTTGTGTGTAAAAAAAGAAAAAAAAGAAAATAATAATAAATACATAAAAATAAAATATTCCTCTCCCTGCTTTTTACTATGACTGTTCTCAGCAAGTTGCAGCTTCTGCTACTGATGAACCTGCAAACAATGAGCAATCGTCAATTAAACATCTTGACATGAAATGAAACGGATGTGAAGCTGTCGCTAACCGCTTGTCCTGAAACAGTCTGATACTGTGAATATCTCCGATGAAACGCAGCTACCCGTCTGCACTCCAAAAAACCTTTTTCTCTATGCCACCTTCACACAGTTCTTCAGAGGGGAGACATGTTGTTAATAATTAAGGCTGTGGCTGGAGGCACAGAGAGGCTAAACTTCCTCTAACAAGTGGCTTTCTGACAGCGCAGACATATGGCTCCTGCTTCCCCATCTTCTCCTCTTGCCTGCCAGACTTGTGTATTTCACACACGTTCCAGGCGGGGGTGAGAAACCTCCTCCCTGGCTGCCAAAGAACAATAAATCACGTTCCTAATGGTCTGAAACAATCAGATAATTATGAGTGTGGCCACGTGTCTTGAAAGGGAATTTTCTTCTTCAGATCCATAGATGTTTTTTTTTTTTTTTTGCTTGGTTTCAGTCCCGGGATAACAAGTGATGGTAAGTAATTTTAAGATTTCTTTAAATGGGAAATTTTACACATGATTGTTTCCGTAAATTCAGTTTCTTACCTGTAGGCATTTTGAATAAGACATAAAGATCCTACGGCAAAATAAACAATTTACAGTGCTTAACATATTTTCTGAGTTTTTGTGAGGTTGTTGTGTTTTTTTTTACCTCAACTATTTGCCAAAAATACGCAGTCAAATCCAAAATACACGTAGTTGGAAGAACACCTATCCTATCTGTATTGCTTTAGTATATTTTGTGAGATTTACGTCTCAAATCCTATCAGAAACAAACCTTTTGGTTGAATGAAACTATTAAAACAAAATCTTTCAGAGGTATAAATGATTCTGTGCTTAACTGGATATGGAAGAAGAAATGGGACAAAATGTTTTTATTCCAGTTTTTGTTTGTTTTTCAAGTTGAAAAACTATATAATACATTAATAAAAGCACACAATAGAAATTAACCAAGTAAGCATAATCAAAAACAACATATTACAATACCGCAGTCTAGAAAAGTCCACCACAGGGTCTCCAGATCTCCTTAACTTTTTCAACTAGTCTTCTAGTTATATCAGTCAGAGTGAGCTTTTCCAGTGCAATGGAGGATGCCATCATGCTTTTTTTTGTTTTTGTTTTTTTGTTTTTTTAGCAAACCCAAGCGATTGACCAGGGAAACAGCCCCTTGTTTTTAACAACCCTTGCATTTCCTGATCCTCTTTCTGCAGTGTGGGGGGAAGGGGATATAATTCTTGTTTTGATACTGGTGCTGTCAGGGGGCTAGCCAGAGAGGATAGTAAACACTGCCTTTGCAGAACATTTAAAATCAATCCTTCAGCCACAGGCCTCCAAGCTCCCCTTGCTTCTCTCCCCAGCTCTCTTTCCTTCTGGCTTTTTTTTTTTTTTTCCGCTTCCTTCTTCTCCCTCCTCCGGCTCTGTAATGTGTCTGCAGCTCTCTGCGAGTAGACGTAGCACTTAAAAGCCGAGCACGGGGGCTGAGTTTTGTGACAACAGCTCGGGCTTTTATTATCGTCCTTAGATGCGACCAGCGCCACCCGCCACTGCCATCAGCAGCAAAGATCATAGACATTTACAGATGCGGTACGCATCCACACATGTATGTAAGTCCCACATTCACATCACCCTGATGAGCAAATAATCACATCATTAGCCTGTAAGCTTTCAAGGCAGTGGCTCATTTGCCAGCCTCCAAGCCGTTACCTTTGCTCATCATTGGCCGCAAGATTAGTTGAAAATCATTTTATTCCAACCGTTATTGCTTTATTAAGTCACCATTTACCAGCAATCTGAAGCATCTCACTGAACTTCTATCAGACCGCCAAAGACGTCAGGGCAGAATATTAATGAATGTATCCTTAGATGACGTCTTAGCCTATTTCTGCCATATAATTCACTCTAAAGGGCCGGTCAATCAAAAACGTGTTCATCAGGTTAGATTTCCTCCCACAAGTCACATGTGGCTTTGTCTCAGCATGCACCATTAGACGGCTAAGCTGCAGCGAAGCGTCAAGCAGCTGGTGAAGCGCACCTGAAATCTGACCCCGGTCGAGGTAAAACGAAGCCTGAAACAGACAGCACTCTCACCCTGAGGGCTGTGTGTGTCGCCCACCAGCCCCTCTTTGTAGTGTTTTATGTCTTTCACCAGGAGGAGTGTAAGAGAAAAAGCCGTGCGTTATTTCAGCTTTCTGTCACCGCCTATAAAAATTGCCTCGCAGCACATTCTCTGATAAAGTCCCAGCTACTTTTCTGAACAAGCAATTTTCTGCTTAGGAACACTATTTTAATTTGGCAAACAATACCCAACGTGGTTCTTAAAGGTTTCAAGTCAAAAGGGAATTTTCTGCGACAAAAACATAATCCTAATTGTGCTGGTGGCATAAAGTCTAGTGTGGCGACAAAACTAAACTTGGATCCTTCTCTTTGTTCAAGAGCTCGACATTTTTTAAAGGTTTTAAATATTGTTCGGCTGACTGGAGACATGAGCAGGTTTAGGCAAGTAGCCGTTTTATTGCAACCATGTCCATGTCCCAACAATTCATGCCTGTCTGTCTTACTGTCTTGCATGTTCTCTTGTCTTTCTGACTTTGAAGAGTGCTTGAGCCTCTTACATTTATAAACTAGAAATGGGAAGACTTGGCTTACCAAATAAAAGCTCCTGGACAAGGTGATCAAACAAATTTAGAAACTCGAAGAGATCGGTTGTATTCATTTTACGGAAAATGGCCTCAGACTGCAGTCATCAAGAGTCAGAGTCTTGCAACTTTCAGATGTGTTCCTTGTCCTACAATCTTGGATCGGAGGCATAACTGCCTCGCAAGCATCCAGTCAATGCTCTACTAATGACCTGATGACTTGACTAAGGTGTGCCGAAGCTGAGAGAAATCTAGAAGTTGGAGGATCGGAGTTTGAGACTACTGCTGCAGACCAGGGAGCCTCAAATCCAGGCCCAAAGGGCCAGCATCCTGCTGGTTGTAGATGTGTCCCTGCTTCGACATACCTGAGTGAAATAATCAAGTTACTAGCAGGTCTCTGGAAAACTTTACTGCGTAGGTAATTCTGCTATTTTATTGAGGTGTATTAAACCAGGGACATGTAAAAGTTGCAGGACAACGGGCATGAATGCCTCGGCTCTAAAGCAGCAGTCTGCAACCTGCGGCTGCAGAGCAGCATGTGGCTCCTCTGTAGCGCTTAATACTTAATAATGTCTTTGCAAAAATTCAAAACACCTGAGCAATATCTTAAATTGTCAAGATAATTTTAAAACAGCTAGCCTTAGGAGTCTTTTCTAGGTATTTTCATGGAATACACCTATAGTGATAATATTTTTACAAAGAAACATACTTATAGTGTAGGAGGAATACATACATATATATATATATATATATATATATATATATATATATATATATATATATATATATATATATATATATATATACTAAAAAGACATATATATCTTTTAGTAACTTTCTTGTCAGTAGATTGTAAACCGTAAGGTCTTCAGGTGTTTGAGTTTTGGGTTTCAATTAAATGCTGTCACCTCAATACTACTCAGTGATGAAGGTTTGAAATTCACCTAACCTTCATTACATTTGTAGATGCATAAACAGCATTTTTCAATTTTTCAAAGCTTGCTTGAGGTTAAGACCATCTTAGATTGAAACAAACATCAAAAATACTTTATATAAAATTAAATAATTCAACATTGATTAAGGATTCTTTTTAACATAGTTTGCAATTTGTAAAACAGAAATGTTTTAATAAACATTAAAACATTGTCTGATCTGAATCATCATCTCACAGATCAGACAATATTATGGAGACACCTGTCACTGAAAGCTTTACCTCTCAATGCCACATTTTCTCAAATTAGCTCATAGCATTGAAACTTATTTTTATATGACCTACATTTGAGTAAATTGCTGCTTTTTCGGTAGTTCCTGTTTATCAAGTCAAAATATCATGTTGCAACCAAAGTTGTCGGTTCTTTAAGGAATTGGAAAAAACTGTTTCCCAAATAAACAGCAAGCAAATAGCTGATTTTAAAATAACAGTAATAAAAATATCTCACAACAACTGGCTCTCGTGGTTTCTTCGACTAACATTAGATGCATTGTGGTAAAGTGTGCCGAGATGGAACATGCTCCTGGACTCCAGCTATAGATGGTTTTATCAGACGTGCCAGCGCTTTGCGTAGAGCTGGTTCAAACAGAATGACTGGCCGCTGCACCTTGGAAGGTCGGACGTCCACAAGACACTGCAAAGTGGATTTTTTCATAAATAAAACAACAGGGCAATATTTTTGGAAGCTGTTGTGCGATGGCCTGACCATTTATTTACCAGACCTAGTGATAAACGTAAAGTAGCTGGATAGTACTTTACAAAACAAACATTGATGTATTTATGAGCGCTGTTTTATTATCAAGAGATCTCATCAGGGCGGGCTGAATTCATTATATATTTATGCCATTTCATCTCTTCCCAAAACCCATCTTGTACCTGTGTGCTTACACCCTGGCAAGTCAGATTAGTTTTTGCAGTAGTAGATAACTTAAATGGTCAAAGGGGAGTATTATGTAATTTCCAGGCACATAGAGCAATTTTAAAGCACATTTAACATTTATACTACCTTCAGTCATCAAAATGATGTACATATCAACATAAATTATAAGACATTTCACTTTGCTCCTGCTCTTTCCCACACTGCCTTTAGCACATCACCACAATGTTTATTGATTAAGCCATTTAGAACCGTTCTTAGGAATGTTGAACTGGAAAGTAGTTCATTTGGCAAACTCTGCAGACTCCCATTTCCACCGTGTTTCCTAATTGCTGCTGCCGCTAGTCTGGTGGAGATGGGCGAGGAAAGCGTGGGGTGCAGTGTGAGGTGGAAGACTGCAGCTCCAAGGAGGAGCTTTGTGGAAATAGCCAAGTAGAGACTGCAGAATGGCTGCCACTCAAACTAAAATAAAAGAATCAAAGCAACACTCCAAATATGTTTTTGATGAAGGAATAACATAACATGATTTAAAGCTAAGAAATGGTGATTTCACAAAATCTCACATATAATTTAATCCAGTGGTGTATTACTTTCTGAAGGCTTTGAATGAACCAGGAACTCTTCCTTATGAAATATAGTAAAATATAGAAAATTTCAGCAATACATAAACCAAAAACATGGACACTATAGCAGATTGGGCAAAAAATTAGAGATCTGTTCAAATTCATTTTACTGAAAATTAGAAAAAATAAAATAAAAAAAAATAAAAAAAAAAAACACTTTTTTTTCAGGTTTGTCTATTTTTTCACATGAGTTTACGCTGGCAACGTTGATAGATTTATTTTAAAAAAAAAAAAGGAAAAAAAAGTGTTTTAAGCCTGTGTGGTCACAAACAGGTGAAAACAGTCCTTTGAAATGCCTCTGCAGACTGAGATATGTTGGCTGTGGCGCACGCTTTGTGGCTAACGCTAAGTTAATGTCATTGTCAACACCTGTTTGTGCTAAAATCCACACAGAGGCGATAAACAAAAAATGCCACCTACAAAAACCTCCATGAAATACGGAAGTCTTTCTTTACTCAGTTCTTTTTCTCAAAGAAGAAAGCTTTCTTCATGCATGTTTTTTTTTTTTTTGCAGTTTGCCACCGTGAAGAATGTCGTAACCAGGCAACAGGAATAACAATGACACAGGTGCTCTTCCTCTCTGTCTCTCTCTCTCATCCAGTGTTTAGCATCCAGTCCCTAATAATGTTAAATGGCTCTTGTTCCAAGTTAATCTGCAAAAAAAAAAAAAAAATGAGGGTGGATGAGATAGAATACTCAAGCCATCCTGATTGATTTGAGACTTTTTCCCACAATTCAACAAATGTGGGGGAAAAAAAACAATCCTGATGAATATTTTATTATTATCCTTAGACTATTGTTAGAAATGTTTAAAGATGGGTTAAACTGAAAGACAGAAATGAATGCACTAGCGCTCTTAATTTGATTCAATTAAGACTTTTGGGACTAAATTGAGGAGAAATTAACAAGATATTTAGGCTACATTGCGTGGGAGAAAATAAGTTTATAATCCACAAGCCGTGCTCCTGTTTGCGGGGAACAGAGCAGTGGTTTTCAAAGTTCTTTTCAAAAACCTGGCGTAATCCCAGCTCACATTTTTTTTTAAACACCAAATCCTAAACAAAGACGGAGAGGGAGAAAAGCAAGGGCAGAACTAACAAGCTGTTAACACCAGCCTGAGCTCGTCCCGGTCTCCTCCATGTCTGCTTCCTTTCTTGCTTTTCAGAGACGCCAGCGCCTTTGAGCTTCGTTAAATTGTCCCTCTTGCCCCTCCCCCACCTCTCGGGCTCCTTTCTCTCTTTTCCTCTATCTCCTCTCCCCGTCTTTCTCTCGCTTCCTCACTCTGTTCTCTACATCCCTCCTCCTCCCTCTCCTGCTCCTCCGCCCCCATCACCTCAGCCGACAGTATTTCGCCCTTAATCAGAAGGCTGCGGCTCCCAGTGCTTCACTGCCTACCCACCTCCCACGCCCCCCCGTCCCCCACACGCTTCTATCCTTCCACCACCAGCCACCACTTTCCTCACAACACTCTCTATTTTTCTCCCTTTACATTTTTCCTTCCAACCCCTTCACCCCACACCTCCGCACCTCCTCCAACAACCCTGCCGTTAGCATCTGCCAAAGGCCTCCTCTGTTCATCACTCACCCGTACACTTAGCAACAAAAGATGGGTGGTAATTTCCCACCGCGTGCGGCAGACTGCTGGCCAGTCACACCCCAGGGGGCGATGGAGGGAGGAGTCCACTGAGGCTCTTTGCCTCGCCACTGCTTGCTACTGACCTCCATGTCACGCATGATCGGCGCGAGGGAGAGCGGAGGGGTACAGCTGCGTGACTGGCAGGCCGGGAGATAACTGCGGTGGGATGGGGGGGGGCAGGACGATTGAAGGCATTGGAGGTGATGTGATGGTGCTTGTGTGTGTGTGTGTGTGTGTGTGTGTGTGTGTGTGTGTGTGTGTGTGTGTGTGTGTGTGTGTGTGTGCGTGTGTGTGTGTGTGTGTGTGTGCGTGTGAGCACTAAGCGAAGGAGCAGAGCTGATGGCTGCCAGTGGCCCTGGCCGCCACGGTGTGTTTGTTAAAATGACTTCCTCATGGAGCATTGTCACTGCCTTGGTGCTGCACCTGCTCCCGTTCTCCCTCCTACCCACGTGCGTCTCCGCCACAAACATCACAGTGCCCTACTTCACAAATGACAGTAAATTTGCCAAGTTGAGACGCCTCCACAGCAGCAGGCTTAAATGAGTTTTTTTTTTTTTTGCGCTGCATTTAATTAAGATGCACCTAAAGTCATCATAAAATGCTGCCTTTTCAGATACAAGGCTCCTACACATTTCTGTTTCAAAATTTTAGACTCCATCATCTAAGTTTTTTGGCATTTTGTTCATAGGATTGCATGTAATTCGGCTTTCTCATATCATCTCTATAGCACTAATTCACATGTACCACCTCAAGGGACTTTACAAGATAATTAGGTCTGATTTATATGTGGAGACATACTATATTGCCAACCAATTCAAATGATTGAACTTAGGTGTTCCAAACATTTCCATGGCCAGAGCCATGCAAAAGCAAGAACCTGAAGCAGAATCCTTCTAGAAACATTAGTGAAAGAATGAATCACGCATAGGAGTTCAATAAGTGTCAGTGTGGCACTGAGAACGGATGCCACCTTTGCACAAGGTCAGTCATGAAATTTCTTTACTATTAATAACCAATCTACTTTTATCAGTACTATATAATGTAGGTCTGATAGAATCACAGAGTAGAGTCAGCAGATAGTCAAGTGTATGGTGCACAGAGGCCACCATGTTTCTGCAGAGTCAATAGCTACAAACCTATCGATTCCGATTTTGGCCAAAACTGATTTTACTGCCTGAAATGTTGCTAAACATAGCAAGAAACTTGACAGCTATGGAGTGTTAACTACAAATGTGTAGACCTGTCCTGGTGACCCGGTCTGTCAGTCAAACCTCTCATGGCAGAGCAAGAGGAAACCTTTTGCTCAGCCAACAACCTGTGACAAGATCAGTGGATAAAATCATTCACAATGCAAGCATGTACAGTAAGTGTCGGCCGATCATAATCTTCGAAAATTAAAGAAATCAATTTATCAGCTGTCTGATTTATCGGAGCACCCCCACTTTGGACCACAGAGTGCCAGTCTGTCTTTGTTTAGAAGTTGCTTAAAGGGACGGTATTACATAAAATCAACTTTTTGAGTTATACATCATGTTATAATGGTATTCCCTCATGAAAACATATCTGGAGTGTTGCTTTGATTCTTTCATCTAACTTTGAGAAATCCTTTAATCTCCCATTGCCGTCATTCAGCAAAACACCTGGGTGTGCAGAGTGCCATCTTTAACGTCTCCTCCTCTGAGCTGCAGTTTCCAAGCTTCCAAGCTTCAATATAAGAGAGCAGTCCATCCCCTTGACTCCTCCACTTAGCTCCTTCAAACTAGCCAGCAGCAATTAGCAAATGCCTGGTCAAACTGTGCATCTATGGAGCTTATTAAATGGACTACTTATCAGTGCAACGGTGGTAAAAAAAAAAAAAAAAAAAATATGGTTAAAATGTTAATAAAGGAGCAATGTTGTGATCACTTCCTGAAGGGGTAGTTTCAGAAAAAGCAAATGGTTTTAAAGAGACAAAGGGCATTGAACTGCAAAGTAATTTTTTTTTACAAAGGTATATATATATATATATATATATATATATATATATATATATATATATATATATATATATATATATATATATATATATATATATATATATATATATATATAGAAGGTATCTATGTTACCCTTCAAGTACCTGAAGGTGGCATAGATACTTAAAAATTGCAATAAAATTGCACTGTGTTTTTAGAAAACACATAATACTGTCTCCTTAAACACAATAAATGCAACAGTTGAAGCCCATGTATGTTGACACACATGTCTGTGTGTCTCTTGCAGCACTAGTTTCAACGGCAGTCCACACCTTGAGAACCTCCATCAAACTTCAAATGAACCTTGCTTCACAATCCTTTCCAGGTCGTGGTTTTCCCTTTTGCTTGTCCTCTTTCTTCCACCACATTTTCTCCTTCAAATCAATTTTTGATTTGTATGCTTGAATACAGCCCCCTGACACCCAGGTTCTTATATGTATATTATAAGTCCATGACATATAATTTTTACTTTTCAAACTGAATCACTGAAATAAATAAATGGATTGATACTGAGGCATCTACTATATGTAGGTGCCTCAGTATCAATCCAGCTTAAAACCGTATATAAAAAATACTCTATAAAAACACACAAACACAATGTGAGTCATGTGTGTGAGGCAAATCCTAGCTACACATTGGTGAAGCACATTACTGTAATTCTGTAAGGCAAAGCCCTTTTCCCAGCAGTGGAATAGTGAGGGAGGGTGTGTGGCGCGTGCAGCGAGGACTCCTCCATCCAATCTGATCAATGGCGATATTAATCTGAGCAAAAGTCAGCCTCGCCGCCACGGCGTTTGATTAAAACGGGGAAGAAATATGACGTAACCAATAAATCTGTTTGTCAAACCGGCACATGGCTGGAGAGGAAAGGATATACTTGGACAGATAAGAGCTGAGGAGGAAAAAAAAAAAAAGAAGGGATAAAAAGGAGAAGTAGCTTGAATGACAGGAGGAGATGGAGGGGGTGGAGATTGGAGGGGGGAGGTGGCGCGGCTGGTGATTGACCTCCTCAGCATTTCCTCTGCATGAGTGAAGCACTCAGCCTAAACCAGATCTTCACCCGTTTTCCTCGCACTCCACTTCCACCACCAAACAACCTTTCCTTCCACTCTGTTTGTTTGCCTATCTGCTCATACTCCCCCAGCAGCATACACGTATAACAGAATAATCCCCAGTCCTCTACTGGAACCCCTAATACGTATATTTATGAGTTTAGGATCCCCACAATGTACTTCATAGACCAAAGACAATGACACATAGTTAAATTAGTGAATAGGATCCAGTCTGCTCTAAACTCAGGCAGAGTTTAGAGCAGACTAAACTGCTCTAGAGGCAGAGTAATGCAGATATCCGACCATTGCTGTTGGCTTCATCACTGTCAAGTTAAAAATGACCTTACCTGAAGAAAGGCATAATATAATAGTATAATATAATACAATGAAAATTGAAAGGAAAGCCAAATTGTGAAACACAGACAATAACTTAAATAGACCAGATTATATCTTTAGGCAGCTCTATTCTTTACAAAGGTCTTTTGTGTGGTCTTTTACGGGATGTTAAAAATTTAAGAAAAACTTTGGCACAGGCCAATGGTGCTGTCCCCTTAGATATTGTACATTTTTGAAACCGTATGCTTTCACAGTAAAGAGCAAAAACTTTTTTTCGAATATAGAAAAAGACACTGTCTTGTGAAGAGACAAAAAGAAAATGACAGTGTAACCCTGAGATACAGACAAAGCTACAGTGCTTTTACTTCCATCAACAATTACCTGACTTGAACATAAAAACTGAATTTCTATTTCTTGAACATTTGCCTCCTATTTTCTTTACAAATTCCCACAAACATGGACAAATTAATTAAACACATTTTCACTCAAAGCACCCAAGAGATCCCAATCATTGTTGCCTTGGCACTGTCCCTCTGCTTAG
Source organism: Poeciliopsis gracilis (assembly GCA_911649635.1). Lineage (NCBI taxonomy): Eukaryota > Metazoa > Chordata > Actinopteri > Cyprinodontiformes > Poeciliidae > Poeciliopsis > Poeciliopsis gracilis. Next base: position 4,704,092 of record CAJVRI010000370.1, on the reverse strand, counting down.
TTAGCAAGCAGGTGATCTTCCTGTTGCTCTGGTTCATACACACTGCTGCTTTCTCTCATGAGTCCTGACAACAGCAACACTGTAAGGAAAAGTTCAGCTTGATTTGACTTGTGAAGGGAAAAAGGTTGTGTCTCTTTTGTAGTGTAAGTTAACAGCTCACTTCAAATGTGTGTCTGCAAACACAAAAATCTTAACTTTATATCCTAAAATACATCAATGTATACAGCATAAGGGATTTGCTGTAAATTGTTCAGGTGATTGTTTTTTTTTTAAATGATCAGTTCTGGTAATTCTTCATTGTTCCACTATGAATGACGCTTTATTGTCCATTTATTAAACTCTCACACACACATTTTTAATTCGGTGGCTCTTCACCCCAGAGGATAGATTAAACAGTCACATCCATTTTGCTACTTACGTAAAAAATATGGATTTAGTGAGATTTAATAAATCTGATCCTCTTGAGAGTTTTTTATTTTTACTTTCTGTTGCTTATTTTTGTTTTTCTGCCTCCAGCTATTCTGCACTGACTGACTGGTATCCGTTGAAATGCCTACATTGCAAAAGCAAAAAGCTTGTTTTTTTTTGTTTTTTTTAACAAATTACAAAAGTTTTTTTATTCGGTTGGAATCTTGACTGTCAAAGTCACAGAATGGACAGAAGAATTATAGTTTAAGATGATATTATTCTGCCTGCCCTTCACCACAATTTGCAAAATAAAGAAAGATTTTTCGAAACATCTAATTTCACTTTCTCCAAAAATATACTGGAAAACATCATCAACTGATCTACACAATAATATATATATATATACATATATATTTTTTACATAATTGTCTGTTCATATGCAACCCTGTCACTGTGTGACTTTAGAAAACACGACATTGGTTTCTGTATTAAAAGTTGAAAAGTGAAACATCATATCTAAATGTGGAGGAAAAGTCTGTTAGTGTTGATCAAATGTAGGTTATCTTGACGAAGATTTTTAAATTGTAGTGGAAAATGTTAAGAAGCACATTTGGTGCTGCTAAAAGGTACCAGAGAACAAGACTTCATGTGAGGCTGTTAATTAAGCTGAAGTGGATGACTCACATAGTTCACCTCTAAATGTCACTTCTTGATTCCTGGCTTTGTGCTAGTCATGGTGGACATCGTCCGGACGGCTGAAAACTGCAGGAAATGAACTTGTCTATATGCTTATTATTCATATGTCTGATGTCTAATGAACGTTATTAGTGACATAATTAAAGCATGTAAATAATTACTTAGCAAGTTTAATTAAATTGGTTGCCTCAAAGTCTTGAATCGGGAGGCTGAATGTTTCTTAAATGTCTCTGAAACAGAAGTTGAAAACAGGAGTGGGTTGACAGAAGTTAAAGCTTTATGAAAAGAAGGGGGGCTGGAACAAAAACAACAGAGCAAGAGGAAAGTCACATAAAAGACCCTCCAGTGACTCAACAGAACCAACCTGGCAGAAAACGCAAATGACATTACTGTTCCCTGATTAAGACATTTTCCTTACAAAAAACTTAAATGAACAGAACACAAAATTATGTTTAGTAATGAAAAGGTCAGTGGTTTCCATAGCAAAAGTGACACCAAAACACTAAAGTTTTTCACTGGAAGATCCAAGTCTAAAGATAGGATAACAAAACAGCAATCAGTTTCTTCTATGCTTACTTCATTGCCTGTGTGATGAGTCCAGCCTTATGCAGATGTCAGAGCTTCTGGTAAATGGAAAATGATTTAGCATGCATTTCAATGTGAAAGAAGTTACAATTTTGCTCTGTTGTTGCTATTAATTTTCTCAAACTTTAATCCTTTATACATGAAACCAATTTTTAGAACCAAATTTGGCCAAACACAAGACTTGAGGTAAATGTAGAACTCGATGTCTTACATTCTCTTTGTAAATGCGGTGTATATCCTATAAGATACATAGGTAAGGTTTTCTGCTGAAAAGCTGAATGGAAGCAGAAACAACATGGTGGGTGGAAACGTTTCAATATCAACACATAAATGTGGAGGTTGGGCACCAGAAGAGAGAACAATGTGGTGCTGGGGTCATATTCCTCCTTTGACTCTCTGTGCTCATGCAGTCGTTTAGCTGCGTGTTTATTGTGTTCATGGCCCGTCTCTTAGTATGCAGCCTCAGTTCCCATGTAGTAATGGGAAGGGAGGGGAGAGTCATATCTGGGGCCTCCTGTTAATTGAACGCAGCACTGGACCCCAAGGTCTGCCTCTGTGACGTTTCCTTAATCCACGGCTGTTTAACGCTGGCTGTGCTTGAGTAATTAAGCAGATAATCTTCAATTAAGCCAAGCTCGACCCTGCAACCCCCAACTCGAGACAGATGGGCTCGAAGCGCACGGCTCCTCGTTCCCGTGATAAATGCTACGTTGCCCTGCAGTGCAACCAGAGGGCTACCATGTTTCAGGTTTCTCTTTTCATCGTGGTCATTGTTCACCTCTGAACTCAAGTGTTGATATTTAGCACAGGTTTTTGTGTCTAATATTCAGTGTTATACAGTGAATTTTCTATTTTTAATATGAACATTTTTCAAGACTGCAGGGTGTAATTTCATAACATAAAATAGTGCATTTTTTGGACATATACATTGCAAGAATGGAAAACTAATTCTGATTCTCTTTTGTGGGCATGTGCAGTCTGTTAATTGCACAAATAATGACAAAATCTTTAAGTGTTAATAACTATTAAATGAATGAGGGATGATGAAGATCCTTGCTGTGCTGACTATTTAAGACTTTTTAATAAATAAATAAATCGCGGCTGCGTTCAAAGGTCATGTCACAGGTGACGTCTTGGGGACTGACGGTAATTCAAAATACACCTTGTGATTCTAATTAAAAAGGTATTATAAATGCATGGGCTGATTTAAAAGCCCAAATGAGATTAGCCATATCAGAAACCGGTTCTAGGTGTGTTGATCCACGCCTTATTGCCAGGATATTAAAAAGTGGATTTTGCTTGAAAACTGAATTCATTTGGGGATCAGAAGATCAATAAAAATATAACCACAACCTACAATTTAGAGTTATTTGTCCAAAATAGTCAAGCTGTAAATGATGCAGAACCACTACAACACGCTATATTCGTATGGCTAAATGCAGTTCAACAAGACAGGAAGACACAACACTGAGAGAAACATATGACTTGTATGTGACAATGCGAAACAAACCCCCTTTAATGAAACATCCAGTTCTGTAAAGACTTTGAAGTAAGTGTTTTACATTTATGTTTTTAGCAGCATAACGCCTACTGGGATGAGGGAGTTAAAATGTGGACTGTATAAATACCCACAACTGATAAATAAACTAGCTGAATCAATCAGAAAATGATTTCATTTGCCCTACTATTGAAGCAGCATTGGGCATGCTGAGATTAGTAAAAGTTCATCAGTGCATACAGAGTGTAAAGTGTGCACATAGTGTAAGAAGATATAACCTGACAAATGAAACACACACACACACGCAAACTGTCAACATATATCATGCTATAATGTTATTCCCCCATCAAAAACGTACCTGCAGTGTTACTTTGATTCTTTCATAAATCTTTGATAAATCCTTGAATCTCCTGTGGCAGCCATTCAGGAGCGCCACACACGCTGCATATTTCTACAAAGCTCCTCCTTGGAGCTGAAATCTCCAGCCTGTCTTCTGCCTCCTTGCAACCCCTCTGCTCAGTTCCTCCAAACTAGCAGCAGCAGCAGTTAGCAAACACCTGGTGGAACTACAAATCTGCTGAGTTTATCTTATTGAGTATGTCTCAGTCCAGCGCTCCTGAAAACGGTTGTAAACGGCTTAATGGACGGACAATGCTGTACCGACGTGCTGAAGGCAGAATGTTAGAAGGATTCGGAGGTTTTTTAAGAGACAGAGACCAATTTCAAGGCATTAAATTGTAAAGTCAAATTTATTTTAATTGATGTATATAGCATTTACAGTTGAAGGTAATACAGTTACTTGATTGTGCTATAAAATATGTCTGAAAAATATGTAATTCAGGCCATTTAAATTATTCTGGTTATTTTTGGTTTGACAAGCTTGGTAGACTACATGTTATTGTTTCTTTTGCTTTTTCTTTTCCTGATTAATGGCTCTAGTCCAATCTATTTATCAGAACTGTTTTCAAACTTCAAAGCTCCTAAGGCTTAAGGGAAATAATTTGCTTTAGAGCCAAAGGTGAAATTTCAAACCGTATTTCCTTATTTCTTTATTTCAAACCTTTTTTCAGGTTTGCCATTTTGGAAGCCTGATGACCACAAACACACTGAATGTACTTGTATTTCATTCTTTGATTTATTTCATATATTTATTCGCCATATTTTAATTTTGTGTTTTGAATGCAACCTAAATTTAATTCACATTACGTCTCATTTAATTAGATTTTCTCGTTTTTAAACTTACTGATGTGCGTGAATAAAATAAGCAAACCTAAACAAAAAGCATCAATTACAATACAGTATATTAATATTGTAACTCAGTGTTATATCTGGAATTGTTTTTAACTTTACCTGTTGCTACACAGTATAGGTTCTGATATTTTTAGTCCAGAGGAAAGAAAGCATGTAATAAATCTTTTTTTTTTTTTTGCGATGAAAAATTGGTATTTAAATTTCCCATCACAAAAGCAAAGATTTAGGATGCCTTTTGCGATCTTACTGCCATTCCGGCTTCAAACTGAAAATCCTCACGAGCTTATCGGAGCTGCCTGCACTCTCACACAACCCTGGCTCCCTCTGCCTCCCCCTGCAACCAGTCCCGTTTCCACAGCAATAATTAAGCCATCAAAGCCTGTAACCGTGCCCGTCCTCTGTCTCTAAGGTGAAAACACAGGCACACGTCAAGTGGAACGCAGTCACCCGCGTGCCTCTTTAAAGGGGAAGGCACAAGGGAGAGGCAAAGAGAGAGAAGTGTGCGCAAGTGTGTGCATGTGGTGGGCTTTTGCCAGAGCAGCTGAGATGGGCTGGAAGACAAGCAGGTATGACGTAAGTCCAACTCTTCCCACACCACTTCAACACAGATTCACAAAGAGCCGTTTCTGGTCAACTCACAGCTCGTGGTGAGCTTGCCTCCGTCCACGCAGAGGCAAGATTAAATGTATTTGTCCTTTAAGCTGGGCAAGGAGCCGCTATTTTGGGAGGCCAAAAACGATCTTTTTCTAAACCAGATTCGTCACATCAACACAGAGACAAAACTCAACAAGAACACACTCCTTAAATGTCTTTACTGGTAAGACTGGTTTTCTTGATTTTTACATGCAGTCCAGTCCCAATTGTAAATCACTATCAATGTGAAGGTCCCTTTAAGACAGCTTTATTCTGGAGTTTGTAAAAGTGTTGCACGGACGGAGGTGTCCAGTTCGGTATTGGTTAAGCAAATCTTGAAACCTTTACTTGGCAGGTTGCCACATTTCAGAATGTCACCGCGTCCAAGGTCTGACAGTGGAGGGAAAAACCTGACAGGCCTCGTTCTGCCAGATACCGGGACAAGGGGACCAAACGCAGACAGACATGACACGGACACTCACCTCAGCACCGCATTAGACTGACCTTGTTTAAGATGGACTTCTAGTTTAATGGGAAAAGCTGAAAAAAAAAAAAGAAAAAGTATCAGAGATCATAAGTTTTATCATACTTCCTTTGTTGAAGCTGATTTGGGATAAAGGGTTTGTAAAAACTAATCAAGAAAAAACAATAATAATTGGATCAGTTGAACCTGGTTTGGCATTTTTAACAATGATTCTTGGATTTGGAGTTTGTGTTCTGAGAAATCTGTTAAGGCAAATCTCAAACCTTTCTGTATAGTCAGTCAAGCTCAGCTTCGCTAGTTTGCTGGCTTTAGAACAACATGTTGTGACCATTCTGTTTTTGCTTTGCTGGTGTGTCCTAAAATGCTATTAAATAAGAAATAAAATCTACTCACCCAAAACAAGGTTCCTTGCAAAAATGACTCTGGTGACATCACATGAAGCGTAAGGCAGGCAGTCAGAATTGATTTGGTTCATCCTTTTGATATAATTCTTGTTTCATTTACTGTTTATTGACCTCATTTAAATGAATACCTCCTTCAAAGTGTTGCTTTTAAGGAAAATTGAGAACAAAGTATATTAAATCTCACAGCACTAAAAGTTTTGAGACTGCAATAGATTTCCAGAATCTATGTGGACATTTGTCAAAAGATTATTTGCGTTATCCGATACTGGCCAATGCAATGCAAACAGAGCAGGAGTTGCAGCGTTTTCTCTTTCTTTCATGTGTTTTGTAAAGGCGATATCGAAACCACGCTTCAAAACCAGACTTGTTTGTACATTTGCTCATAGACCAAAAGATTTCATAATAATATTCATCATGAACTTGTGAGGACAAAAGAAAAAAAAAAAGAATGCTTAGATTATCACCGGAAATGTTCAGGTCTCAATTCGCTAAGCTTAAAAATACATTTTCTAAAATAAATAAATAAATAAATTACCTTAAATAGGGTCAATATGTTACACAGCTCGGCATGTTTATGACATTTCTAATAATCTTCAGTGCAGGTTTTTCTCGTTAGTTCAGGCTCTAAACGCTGAACCAAACATGCAATCAAGTCACAGCTTAAAAGCCACACGCAGGGGGGGATGTGGGGGGAGTGTGGGGGGGCTCACGCAGCTTCCCCGCTCTCAGTCTTTGGTGGCTCGCAGTGGACTCCTGTTCTTTATCGGCTGGTTGCGTCCCTTCTTGTTCCCGGCAGCACCTAATGGCTGTAGGAGACCTTGCGTAATTAGAACGCAAGCCTGCCGTGACGCCTGTCTCCTAGAAGCCTACCTCCCGTTTCCCCCACCGCTTCAACCTTCCTGATATTTTCCTTACACCGCCCGCCACGAGCCCACGCACACACACACACACACAACGCTCGGGCGCGCGCGCGCGCACGCACGCACACACGGACGCACTCACGTCATCAACATCACTCCTCCACCTCCTCTGTCTCTTTTATTCCCTCCCTGCCCCCTGAATGGCTGCCGTCTGCTCGCTCTGGCGCAGTGCCCCCGGTAGCAGCGCGTTGTGCGGCGTGTCCCTGTGTCGCTGTACCTGAGGGATGTAATTATCCAGGCGAGCAGCACGAGGAAGAAGGGCTGTGTGTCACAGAGCGTTTCTGCATATTGGAGGCAAAATATCATGACCAACCCGAACCAAAACTTTAAGTCATTGGTCCCCCTCCTCGCCCAAAACAAGAGGAGATTTCAAATCTTTTTCTGCGATCTTAAATTTGTTGTCTTATTTCCCGTCTTGCCATTTTTCATCCTCCTGCTTTAACCCACCTCAATGGGTCACCAACAGAGTTTAATGAGAGCCGAGCCTCCACAAACCTCTGACTTAACACAGGCGGCAGCGCCGCATTACATCCAAATATCTCTTAATAATTCCGGGCGCACAATTGAAATGAATTGGCCGCACCGGGGATTAGGTAATGACTGAGCCAAGGAGAGACCGGAGCGGGAGAGAGGGAATAATTATTCTCGTTTTCTGGCAGCGCGCAGAGCGGCGGGCATGTAATGCTTCACCTGTAAGGAGGAGGGGAGGGAAGCCATTTGTGGATGACTGGAATTTCATGCATCTCATTGAGGGTGGTGGTGGTGGTGGTGGTGGGTTGAAATCGGGGCAGGCTTGTCTTTTTTTATTTATTTTTTTTTTTTTTACGGAGTAAACGAACCCCCCCCCCCACCACCACCACCACCGCACCCCCAATTAATTCTGCACTACAGGTGCTGATGATGTGCTGATAATCGGACAGAGGCACGCGGGCTCCAGTCAACGCTCCTGCAGGAAAAGAGATATAACCTTTTGTCTCAGGGACGGGAGATATACGAGCCAGGCGAGTGCTAAGGATTATACACCGAGGTCCTCGCTGAGAGATGGAGAGCGTGGATGATGGTGCGTGGGGGTGGAGCGGGGAGCAGGCTGTGACCGTAGAATAATTTCAGCCTCTCTCCCTCCCTGGAGACCACATGCTGTCTGAGCCAACCGCCAACCCCCACTCCCCTCCTCCACCTTCACCTCCTCCCCCCCACCAATCTCCTAACTGCCTGCCGATGCCGGATGTCTCCTCTTCTCCTCCTCGGCGTGGTGGGGAGGGTGAAGGTGGTGGTGGTGGTGGTGGTGGTGGTTGGGAGTCAGGTTGCTGCTGTTAAGTGCTGCAGCAAATCATCCCCGCATTAAGAATCCGGGCAATTAGCGCCGTGGCGCGTCGTTCCAGACACCCCCTCACGCAACACATCCCCGCAAAACCGCTGAGAAATCCTTCATGGAAGAAGCATAAATATTTATTTATGTTGGATATTTCTGTCATGTTTTTTTCTCTCTCTCTCTCTCGCTCTCTCCCTCTCTCTCTCTCTCTATTTTAATATTTTCAAATTTAGGCATACATATTTTAAGAATAAATATATATAAGCAAATTGCTAATAATTTTTAAAACTTTTTAAGATCAAACGGTTTAGTTTCATTTAGACATTTTCATCAGGCGGGCGCCAAAAAAAAAAAAAAAAAAACAATACCCCCCCTGCCTCCACTTAGGAGGAAGATGCAAAGCCGCAGATGCGGTTCCACCTTAAGGAAGGTACCTTAAAAGATTATCTCGGTTATTTCACCGCCACTGAGCCGGTACTAATAGTCCAAGGCAGATATTGAAGAGCAGCGCGGGGCCGCAGAGATCTATTAGAAATTCCCATCTACGCGCCTCATACATATTGATTTCTGACACCAAGCAGCAATGAAAGGCCCAGGGGAATAATATATTTAGCAGGGTTTGCAGTGAGGAGGTCACAGAGTGCATAAAGATTAGCTGCACGGACCCCCTGACAGGACGGTGTGTGAGCACCAAATTGTGAGCGAGCGCACGCTCAGCTGGACGTGCACGCGCCCGCATACAAATATATGCATCTGTGTGTGTGTGTGTGTGGGTGTGTGTGTGGGGGTGTGTGTGTGTGTGTGTGTGTGTGTGTGTGTGTGGGGGTGTGTGTGTGTGTGTACTGTACAGGCGTTGCCAGTGGAGGATTTTCTGCATCTCTGTGACATTGGAACCGAAAACAAGGGGATGGTCCGCTTTTAAAACGTGCATGCAGGTGTGGATGAAATGCAAGTGCACACACACACACACACACACACACACACACACACACACAAAAAAAAAAAATTGTGTTTTTGGGGAGAGGATTTGAACTAAAATGTACATTATTTTGGAAATACTGCCAGATTATCAAGTTGAGTTTTTGTGCAGTTTAGTTGGCTTTCCTGAGAAGCTAAACTGAGGATTTTCTATGTATTTTATGCGATAGACAAACAGAGTTCTGCATACCTGTGAAGAAGAATACATTACCTCAATGCATCGCAAGGAGTGCGTTATCAGGAAAAGCAACCGAGAGCTGCTATGGTAACTTTGGAGGAGCTTCAGAGAGTCACAGCTCAGGTGAGGAATCTATCGACAAGAGAAGTACTTTATGTTCCTTCCACACGTCTGGTCTCATGTGCCTGGTTCACACAAAAACGTTTGTAAAATTGTCAGCCAATTTTCCAAACCAGGGAGACCCCACACATGACGATAATTTTTATTTATTTATTTATTTATCTATTTGTTTATTTATGTTTTAGGTATAACAGGTTCGGTTGGCCGGTGTGTACAACCACATGGAAGGAGCAACAGGCCACACATGAACCGATTTCACTTACCAACGTTCAGATGTTTGCCTTCGGATTCGCTACAATGAACAAGCTGCATTCTCCACATTAACAAGATTAGGTGTTGTTTTTTGTTTTTTTTTCTTTATGGTTTAAATACAAACTGTTACATGTGTGTCTGTGTGTGGTGTGTGTGTGGGGGGGGGATTACTTTAACACACTCTCTCTACTCTCAATATCAATGGGCATAATTTTTATTCCCAAAATGACATTGCCCTACTCAAGTCAAGTTTCTTGTCTGCTTTAGAAACTTTGTTTGAATAAAAGCTAAGTTGTCAGAAAAAAGGGAAAGAGGCCAGAAGAAAATTCTTCGTTAAATTCTGGGAACAGCTAAATTTTTACAACTTGTTTGCTCAAAGCCACTTGCATTTTATTTAATTATTGATGTAGAGTCAACTAATTCAGGGACAAATATGCTCAAACAAAAAAAAAGTCAGATTTTCTCATTAGTTAAGACAATTCCTAATCTACTACTCAGCAGGTTCTCACAGGTGCACGTAGATGACTATTTAAAGGTTAAAACCAATGTTTTTATTTGGGTTGGTGATGTTTGGGGAGTATGTTCTCCATGAAAATCAATTTTAAGCCGTCACAGAAATGCCAGACAAACACATTCCCTTCGGTGTGGTTTGAATCAGATAAACTAGTCCATGTAGTTCCTCCAGAAGGGATTTGTTGAGCTATGTTTTTCGTGACTGTAATGCAGTACTAGTTGAACTATTTCCCAAACAGGGATCTAACATTAGGAAGGAAATGAGAAACTACAGTTCACTTTGTCTAAGTCGTAGAGCCCCATGTATGTGAATTACTTTGATCTCAAGGAATATTATATCATATAGGACAACAACTTCTGAAGTTGATCCGCCTGGCTGCCATTTTTCTGTTGAAGCGGCAGAAGCTGTTGTCTACAATTAATAGAAGTAATTAATAAAGTAACTTATAATCTAACTTAGCTACTTTTGGAATCAAGTAGTAAGTAAATAAGTTACTTTTTTAAAGAATAAGTAATCAGCACATTTCACGGGAACTGTGGCAACACTGGGTGTGACACATGGATTATCATCAGGAGTTTATCATGGTGAGCTTGCATTGTGTGATATATTCAAGTCTTATTCCATTTTTGACTTGAAAGGTGTGGCTGAAAGCTTTAAATGGAAACTCCCAACAATGTCAAGAGCTAATTTACCACATAAGGTCCAGACTTTGTGTGCTAAAGCGTTTTTTGTGTCCACACTTCCTCTGCTTCTAACATCTTCCTCTTTTGCTTAAACTTTGACTGTGAGTGAAGACGATGGTAGTTTGGTGGTGGTGTTGCAATGAGCCTGTACAGGTGAAAGGGTAATTGTTTTATATGAGATCAGGCCAGAGCGAGCACTGTTGTGACCAGTGCTGAGGGACAGTCCAACCCCTCTGCAGGAGCACTTAACATCAACCCTCTCTGCACCCGGGCTCCTCACCCGTCCCTTCCAGCTCTTGCTTATTGCTCAGTGCCATTACCGCTCTCCTCTCCCCGCCTCCTTCAGAGCACCACTCAGACACCTCTTCAGAAATTACAATCACTCTGGGTTTAGGCAATTTGACCAACTGCATGGCCTGCATGCTGGGATTGGAAACGGGAGGTGTTGGAACTGCAAGGTTAGACTTGGAAACAGGACAGGAATTTCATTTTTAAGTCAGGGGCTGAAGCACTGAATGGTGCTATGAAACCATAGGAGTACACTGAGAATTATACTATTTTAGATAAACCAATATTTTATATAGAAGAGGTAGATTCCTGTGTCTTAATAAGACGGAGCTTGGACAAATGCTCTAATTCATCAAATGATGACAGAGAACAACTGCAGCGAAGTTATTAGGAAAAACTGAGTACCCTCCCAAAAATGTCTGGGTGATGACATCTTCTCATTTCAAGAGGAAATCCAACAGATAGTTTTCAGCATTCATACATCATGTTTATTGTCTTTAACCCCTTAAAATATATACCAATAACTAAAAATAAAGAATGTACTAAAAATGTTTATTAATTTCTGAAAAAGAAAACAAGTGAATTCCACACAGAGTGTATCAGGGCTTCTGCTTCCTTGTGCCAATCATAATGGTGCCCAACTAACAATCACTGCCCAAAGGTCTGATAGAAGCAACCAGGACAAAGTGAGAAAGGTATGGACAAAAATGCCAAAAAGTTGCTTCGCTGTCATCATTATAGCATCTTTCAGACCATCTGCAAAGTGGGTCCACAAAGTAATAGTTTCTGATGATCCCCAAATATTTGTTTCACCGATGCACAACAATCAGGTTGGGTTGGAAGTGGAAATGTAGTGGAAAGTCTCAGTTTGACGAAATATCAGTATAATTCATTGTTCTGTCTGACTGGACCAGGTTTACCTTGTTCGATTTTTTTTCTAGCATTATATTGCAGGAACAGACTTGGCATAAAAGAAGACAAAGTTTCCTGGTCACAGTCTTTCGCTCTGGTGGATGAGTTACATGATTGTACTCAAACAGAGGGAAATTGAACTTGGAATAAGATCGATCAGTTTTGGCCAGATTTCTCTTAGTAACATAAAGTGGACATCAGTTCATGAGCCCTTTGAAAATAACTTTCAGACCTGAGTACTTGTCATATTTTCACTATACACACGGTGGTGTTGTAATGTGTTGTATTGTAGTATTTAATGCAATAATTGGCATTTTCTTTTCTTAAATATCCTATTATTGTCTTTAAAACAATGTTTTTTGCATGGGGCTGTGTAAGGTTCCTAAGTTATACTGACTGACAAATAGGATGCTTGCAGGTTTTGTTTATGCAGATGATTACTTCGAGTTACGTTCATTAACCTTTGGTTGTGAAGCACTATCTGTTGGAATGACAGTAATATTGCACTGCTTTGTATTCTGAATGTTAAACAGCAACAGTTGAATTTATGCTGTTGACGTCTACAAACCTTCCGTCTCACCTGGATTTGAAAAAAATAAATATTTCAGATGTCAGAAACTTGGCACTAAACTATAATTTTGAGAAAGACTTGAAATTAACTTGGTTTTACCCGTCCAAAAATGTTCCTTAATTTGACTTTGGAAAAATAATGACATGGGAACATCCGTGGTGTCAAATGGCAGCGAAGTGGTGTGTGCAGAACATGCATCAATAGGCAATGTAGGTGTACATAGACCACAGTGGCTAAGAGGGGATTTGAGGCACCTTTATATCCAAAACACTTTATATTAGAGTAACTTGCAACAAAACAGCGGCTGGATGCAGCAAAACATGGCAGATTTCATAAAACTTAAAACTGTATTGTTTTAATATAGATCTCATTACACTTTTTCTATATCCTACAGTTATGTATTCTTTTAAAACACTTAAACATAATATGAGTATCACTTTTTTTTTCAACAACCCAACAAATGAGAATATGTGGAAAAAGAATAAAGAATAAGTTAATCTGAATACTAACCAGTGGATTTGATAGATCGCATTTTTTCTCCATTGGCATGATGAATGACGATGAGGCTAACTAGACCATCAATCAGCCCTCCATCAGCAATCCTAAGGTGGCTTTATGTTTCATCCGCTCAGACCTCAGCGAGAGTGAGCATCCATCCCTCATCACAGCTGACTGGGACAGCTCTATACACATTTCAATCTTGTCACCTCTCCCCTGGGCACGGAAAGCTATCCTCAAAATCTCCATTTTTATCATCCCTCTAAACCTTGGACCCTGGGCGGCACTGAGATGCAGAATTTTATGGACCAGAGAGGGGGAAAAAAAAAAAAAAAAAATCAGAGTTTCTGCGAGAGTGGGTCTGTTTTAGTGGTGGATGGTCAAGCGGCTGCTGCAATTAGAAGAGGTCCTTCAACGTGTTAGTTACAGTAAATTAACACCGATGCCGTGCACCTTGTTTAGCACTTTGTGATTGGGTTCAGCAGAGGCCTTGCCAGAGCTGTCTCTGGGGGAACCATCAGCAGAAATACAGCAGCACAATGGGTGTTACCAGGCTGTCAGAATTAGATAATAAAGCACCACAGTGCTGGCGGATAAACGCGCAAGAGAGGACATCCATCTTGCAAGTGTGATGCTGAAGAGGATGCTGTTAAATGACAGTGAGGGCTGTGTGTGTGTGTGTGTGTGTATGTGTGTGCGAGCACTTCAATGAGACGGCTATGTGGAAACATGGGAAACTTTTTTTTTTTTTGTCCAGTGTTGCTCCTGAAATTAGCCGATGGGAGATACTGGACCTGGATGCTGCTTTTTTTGTCCCAAATCTTATGAAATCAGACAGAGTATATTTAAATTTTATATTTAAAACATATAGCTTTAACATATTGCTTTTGTTTTTCTTGTAATAGTGAAGAGAGGACTCATGTGTTTTTTGCAGTCATTGTTAAATTGAACTAATTTTTGGACCTGGTAAAGACCAGATGATATTTATCCCCAATGCTAAACTGCACAGTTGAAAGAAGCTATTTTTTTCTCTTATTCATCTGCTTGACTAGCAATCCAGAACAGGTTTTAGAGCAAACTTGAAGTGCAAAAAAACTACCTTAGCAACTTGTTTTTAGACTCCTATTCTTCCAACCCAGAAAAGGAATTAGACCAGAAGATACTCACTGAAACTTATCTAGCCTGAACAAGAGTATATAGTTTATGTACTTTGGATCAAGTATGTAATCCAAAGTATTATGTACTTTGTATTCTTTTGCTCCTTCCTTTGGTTTGTTAATTTATTTGTATTTCCTTTTAATTCATGTAAAGCACTTTGGATTGCCTTGTTGCTGAAAACAATGCAATTGTTGCTTTCAACGAAACAACAATTTATATATGTGCATATTTATACATGTGCTATATAAATAACATCACCTTCCCTTGTACCATGGATGCATGTTTATATGAAAAAGAAAAAGGGTGGGATAGTAATTTCTAGAAAGGATGAGCATGAGGAAAGGGAGCACCAGAGTCGTAAAAGAGTAAAAGCACAGAGACGGAGTCAAAGAAAGGAAATCAAAAGTCGGACGGCGCTTAACCTTTCCTTTATAACATGTAGCCTGCTGAACCAGCAGAAACCCTGACATTTTATCAATGCTTCTAATTAATGAGCAGCTGCCATATTTTTGACAGTATTTGCACAATATGGCTGACTTATGCAATCAATAATATTTCTATTGACTTTCCCTAGCTCTCTCGCCCTTTTTCCAACTGCATCAGTTCCACAGGTATCTTCTTTATACAGTGCGAAAACGAAAAACACAGCTTGAGTTCGTCAGTGAAGCTTGTCAGCAAGCATTTTTTTTTACCACATTAATATAGTTTAAACATTATTTATCTTAAAAAAAAAAAAAAATTAAAAAAACCATTTGCATCAATGAGAGCCTTGAGACTTGTTTTTTGTAATGCATTCATCTTCCCATAATCAGTTTTAGCTGTTGTAGCATTTCAAACATTTCCTTCAAAGCTACAAAGCAACCACATAAAATAGATCAGCTCTGATACCTTCTATCTTTCTGGTATGTGGGTATCTGGGTCATTTGGCGAAATCTGCAAAGTGGGAGCAAAATGTCATCCTTTCACTATCCTATTTTTTTCTCGTATGACCAAAACAGCTGACATAGAAAATGGTGATGCAACAAAGTGATCAGCACCTACCCAGGTTTTGTTATGTGACAGCTACTCATTGTAAAGTCACTGTCAGCTCGCTCTCAGCAATGTTTGCGTGAGTTCCAATGGGGTTCCAGGTTGGGGAATTTAAATGAAAAAGTGAGCAGGAGTAGATATTCACAACGTTTCCAAAATACTGAAATGAGTTGGGCAAGTTAGTAAAAATAGTTTATGTGTGTGTTTGAAATTTTATCACACCATTTAGACAACATTACTCTGATTTGGATTTGCTTCAAAAGTTGTAACCTGGATCTGGAAATCCCTTCACACTCGAGTTTAGCTTGTTCTCTTTGGAAACCCTGTGGCATTTGTTAATTGTTGTACAAGTCGTACAAAACTAAAAAATATGCTTCATTTTTACACCTGAACTGAACTCTCATGCTGCTCAGGGACCTCGGAGTTTCCAACTTTATAGGGTATTTCATTTGATTCATTTGATTCACTGACTTAAGAAATGATTATGAGACTCAAAGAATCAATTTAAAACACTGACATGAAAATTTCAAAACAATATGCTGATTTGTTTTAAATCTAAACACTAAAACCTCACAGAAAGTTTATCCCTCTAACCTGCAGCAGAACATGCGTGTGTCATTTTTCCATTTTATTTTCTGGGGTGAGGGATAAGTGGCTATAGGAAAAAAATCTTAATTATTATCATTTCACAAATTTTTTTATTGGAGTTGAAGGACAAATATATATTCATAAGCTTAAACATAAATTAGTTCAGGATTTTACCATAAACATAAATTATTTAAAAAGTATAGCATTTTCCAATTTTCAGTTGTGTTCTCATCTCCTCATCTTATTCAGTTTTGTAGACCTTATATGCTTAAAACTGCTTACGTATAGAAAAGATGTTTGATTTAATTTGCCTCAGTGTGTGAAGCAGCACTGCTGTTTTTTTTCTTCTTCTTCTTCTTCTTTTCTTCCTTCTTGTAAATCAAACCTGTTCTTGCAGTCCTGCACGCGTGTCTGGCCTAGAGATGCTTTACAAATAGAGATATCTTTCATTTAATCATCCGTCGCTCATTCTCCTTTGTGAACATTGCGCTTGCCATTGTGAGCTGCACCGCTGCTTCTTGATTAATGGCTTTGCAGAGAGGTGCTGCTAATGGTTCTTTAATTGCTCAACTTCCCTCACAAGCTTCCAGGATTTTGTCTCCTGCCTCCTAATGTGCAGCAAATAGACAATTTACACGGCAAAGGGAGAAAAAGACTTTTTCTAGACAGGTCTTTTTTTTTTGCTAAATATCTACTTATGTTTGATAATTAGTAACAAGTGAAGTGGGTTGATGCAGGGTACTGCAGCTGCTCTTTAGTATGGACGACTTTATTATTTGTCTTCAGGGTGCCCTGATGACACAAGGGCTTTGATTTGGAGGCTATCCAGGTTGGAGGTGGGTTACATCTAAAACAGAAGAAAAATCTTGTAGTTTGATGGTTTTCTCTGCCGAGACTATTTTGGACATCCAGAGCTTTCACAAGCCAGAGAGCTGTGAAAGTTAATTGTTGCTAACTTTTGACTTAAATTTAAGAAAAACAAATATCAGGCACCAAAGTCAGGTAGCTTTAATGTACCTGCTCACCTCAAAGTTTAGATGCAAGAGTCACTCTCCCCCATCTCATATCGACTCCCACTCAAAGAGGTATCGGAAATCATTTTCTGGTGGCTTGGTATCAGGAGACTACGCCTGCTGCTGCAAACAAGCTCAATGAGTGATCAGACATGTCAAAGGATTCATCGTGATGTGAGTCAGAGTGTTTGACATCCCTGTTTCTGATATGGTAATCCCACATGTTACCCACTGCCCTTCAACCTTTATATTTTATTTTTTTTTTAAATGAAACCGTCCATGGTTGTAAATCAGTACGAACCAAGAGCATGCATGTGTACATAAAATGATATGCCATCCTGCGTATATATCAACTGATGTATTAGTATGAAAAGGTTCACATGGCTATAAAGCTACCCAGTTATATTTATTTTCTTTTTCTTAAATCAATAAAAACTACTGATTTGGAACTAGACTTTTTACTCTTTTTCTTTCTTTTTTATTTGTATTTTTTTTCTAATAATCATAATTACAGCTTATTAAAAATAGTGTGATTATTCTGTGCTGTGACAAAGTATGTCTCCTCACAGATTTCTGTTTCTGCTTTTTTTGTCAAAGAAATGTTATAAAATGTAAACTACTGTAAAGTAATATAATCTCAGTTTTGAATAAATACACCGAATTCATTTATTCAGGAATAACAGCTGTAGTTGACGCCACTCAACCAAATTACGGATTAACTGTGATTACCCACATTAGTTGAAAGACTACATTCAATTTTACCAGCCAATCCCACACATGCTTACAGCCAGATTTGCAGAATCAAGAAAAACCTTAACCAGAACACGTCTGACCACATGAACAAGGTTAAAAGACCTCAAAAGAACTTCACATTGTGCCCCTATCTAAGGAGATTTTTCTGAATCTTGTAATAGTTATAAAACCATTTATAAGGCTTTGGGAATTCAGTGAGTCATTATCTACAAAACAAGAAATCAGGGAGAGCAGTAGCCTACCAAAGCTGCTCCAAAATGGAAAAACATCGGCTGTGTCCGGGTTCATCATGAAATTGCTCCGACGGCTAATCACCACAGCATGCTGTGTTTATGTTTCTATTCATTTGTCGATGTTAATCTGCTCTGCATGGCTTTCGGAAAAAAACAAACAAACAATGGTTTGGATTTGGGGAGGCTGAAGGTCGCGCACTAAATGTAAAGAAACTAACCGAGCAAAATGATCCAAAATGCCAACATGCAGCGACTGGCTGCTGCCAGGAAGACGCAGGAAGATGCAATTTTATTTTTTGTATATTTGTTCTAAAGAAGTATGATCTTCCCTCAGGAGGAAGATCATACTTGTTTCTAGGCACCTAGATGGGCCAAGCCCAGGGCCCATTTCTAGAAAACTGTAATAACCTTTGGACAACATGAAGTACACAAATGCAGTGGCTCAATAATGATACTCTGCTTTTCAGAAAAAACAAAAATACTGCACATAGGTCATCTTTAAAGGTGGAAAAAGTTCAGAAATAATTCATCTAAGTTGATATTTTAGCAGTGGTGTGTAAACGTTTTAGATGTTCATTAATTGGTTGCTGGCTTTCCCAATCTGAAATTATCATCTGAACCTATAATTGTCATGTTTATTCATTAATAGAAATATGCAATGAGTGAGTGTTTGTGTCTCTTTTTTTCTAAGACAACTTCTAAGACCTTTCAGTCAGATAGTTATTCAGTATTGTGTGTTTCTAACTCTGCATTAACAGTTTAAAGAGCAAACAATTTGGGAGAAAAGTGAAAATGTTGAATATAAGCAAAACAAGAAAAACATGGGCATGCTTTGCGTGCATCTGAAAGTGTGGTCACTGTGCCGAGTAAAGCCATTTCCATCAGATTTTTTTTTTTTAAAAGCTATGAATGTTTTGTACTTTTTTGGAACTCAAAACCATCAACCATCAGCTCCAATCTTGTGCCACAACACTGCCAAATGAGCAGGAGATAAATCCTCCCGTTATACGGCGGCCACTGTGCTGCTGGTGGTTCAATTCTCTACAATTTCCCTCTTTTTTTTTTCTCCATGTAACAAGGGAGGTTTTGGGTGGGCATATCCTTAATAACGGAATAGTGATTCATCATTTAATTATGATTTGACAAATGCTCGCGCCTTCCCCATCCTCTGCATCCTCCTCCCTTTCAATTCTCCGCTCTGCCAAACTGTCACGCACTCCCCCCGTGGGATTAATTCGAGCTGTCTGTCTTTGTGAGGCTGCCGGCGCTCTCGGGGCGGCGGGTGCACGACACTGTCAATGAACAGAGCGCCTGACACTTCCAGGGAGCCGCACACAGACGCACGATCCCCGCTTCCCGTGTTATTGTTTTCACCTTAACCCCCCACCCCCTTCCTTCTCCTGCTCCTGCCTGTTTCCCTTCCTCAGAGTGTGTCTGCTTCTCCTCCTTTCTCCTCTATCTCTCTCTGCTTCTGTCTCCCTCTCTCTCTCTGTCTACCTCTTGGTTCCTGTCTGTCGCTCCTCTATTCCCTTCCTTCCTTCCACCCACCCTCAAAACTGGCAGGGAGAGAAGGACAGCAGCAGCATCAGGAGGAAATATCACACAAAGAAATAGAGGGAGATCACGGGAACACAGCAGAACCCCACCCCCCCAAAAAAGCAGAAACAACAACAACAACAAAAAAACAACAACATACCTTGTTGATATTCTGCGCCATCAAAGTTCAAACCCAAATTATCTACAAGGAAAGAATGATTTTCTGTTTTTGTCTTTGTCTCCTGCCCTTGACGACAATTTAATGTGTGGCCATTAAAATTGGGCTTGTTTGAGTTGAACCTCTGCACTTGTGTCGCCAAATCCAGCAGGCCTTAGCCCCAGCTGGGGAGATAAGGCATAATACCAAGCCCAGGGCCCAGCCTTATCTCCCCTGCTGATAGAGAGAGCAGAAGGGGAGGGGAGGGCCGACAAGGAGAGGAAAACAAGGGGGACGAAAACAAGTGTCTTGCAGGGACCCTGGCTGACTGGCTGTCTGACTGTGTTTCTGCGTCCTCGCGCTGTTGGCATAGAAACTAATCCACATTCACATCTCTCCATCTCTGTGGCCGTGACATGGCGTGAGCTAGGGGGGAGGAGAGGGTATCTGTTAGAGTTTTCCTGTTCATAATGAGGAAGGGGTGGGGGCTGACGGGGTAAGGTTTGCCGGCTGGCTGACACCCCTGGCCTTCAGCATCCAGCTGTGTCTCACTGTAGGACACAAACTTGTTCGAGCACACGCAAATCCTCTCTGCAGCTGTTGTTCCGCAACTTTGGTAAACACTCCTGGAGGACATCAGGCAGTACTGGAGGTAGTATTGATCAACCAAGCTAAGCACAAATTAACTAGCAGCTGGGAGTCATGAGTCGGTTTAAGGGAGCGCTTCAACGCTCCCTTAAACCGTTGTTTCGGTTTGTCAGTTTCAGCACACAGTGGGTGTCGTTGTCAAAGAACTTGTGTCTTTGGTCAAAACTTTAGTTGCTTTGATTCAGCTGCAATAGAGTGTTTTTCAGACATAAACAGTCAGTTTAAGGTGATGGCACATCATCTCAAGCTGACAAGTTCAAACTTTAACTAGACCACTCTAAAATCTTGAATTTTTTTTTTTTTATGGTTTCCTTTGTTTCTTTTGAGCGAAGTACACACTGTGGTGTGCAGCTAATTATTGTCCTGCAATTAAAACAAACTTACATACCTATAGAAACTACTCATTACCTTAGATCAACATTTAGCTCTAAGCTTTTTATACTTTTCTTATCTTTTCTTTTCTTTATTTATCCAGAGAAACTCCTGTTAGTATATAAATTGTGGAGTACTTTTTGTTTTTCTCTTGCTTTTCTTTTGTTTGCATTTCCTCTAACGCTGATGAAGCACTTTGAATTGTCTTGTTGCTGAAAATGTGCTACATAAATAAAATGACCTTATCTTGCCTGTAAAGTGTGCTTGAGCTTTATGTCACAAACTAATGAGAGGATAATTCTCCATTTTTAAATGTTCTGTTTCTAAATAAATGATGCACACCTTTAAAAAAGTTTCTCTCATCAATCCATGGTATCATCAAGATGATTTTAAAAGTATGAGCCAAGCCATTTTTGCAGTGGTTTTTGTCTCGAAACTCTTTCATGGATCCCATTTTTGTCCAGTTTCTTTTTCATTGCTGGAATTTTGAAGAATGAGCCTTTTTTGAGAAACATGACGCTGTCAGAGCTTAGATGTTCACATGGTTCCTTTGTGAATTGCTCTGTTAGTAGTTCATGTCGTAATTTCAGCAGATCCACTCCTGTGATGGTTTATCTATGTTCCATGATTGTTCCATTTGTGAATAATGGCTCTCGCTCTGGTTCGTTGGAGTCCCACAGCATTAGACGTGGCTGTCAATGTGTCAATAACTTTGATTTCACCTGCTCTTAAATTTCTCCAGGTCCTGGTAGATTCTGTTGCTTTTAGGAGATGCCTTCTTCGTGTTGTCAGAAAGGTTCTGTTAAGATAATCTCGTGATATCTCACTGTAATCAGGCCTTTGGGTGGCTAATGAAAATTAATTTAATATTCCACCATGCCAAAAAAAAAAAAAATTGGTCTGTCGCAGTCACTTCATGATTTAGAAGATGTTTGTGGTTACTCAGGTTACCTGCTTCAAGATTAAGATTTGTCGGATGATCAGACAAACAATGTGAGTAACTCTCATTATATATTTTAGACATTAAAGCATTCGGCCATAGAGTTTAAATTTTTTTTTTTAATCATAATACATTATGAGATCAGGTGGTTTATGAATGAGTTAGAGTTTAATAATAGTTTCATCAAATGACAGACATTTATTCCCAGTCAGCACTTTTTAAGTTTTTGTCCTGTATCACAAAAGCACAAATCTGTCATTGCAGGTGACGTTTATAAAAAGGAGTTGACTAAATTCATGCTGGATTGTCTTAGCCATCCTGATGCATAAGAAATGGGTTATTTTCCTTTTTTCTCATAGCTGTTGTAAGTTGAACTCTCATATTGTTCTGTTGTTGTTTCCCAATGAGGCTCTCATACTTCTGTTTTTCACTGTGACATCAGCTGGAAGAAAAAGTACACAAGAGGGTGCTGCTTATTCTCCATCTTGCTTCAGCCCCCTCCGCTGCGCCCCTACTCCAGCACACCTCTCTTTCATTCATATGTGTGTGTGTGTGTGTGTGTGTGTGTGTGTGTGCACTCTTACAATAGCCTCTTACAGCTTTTGGAGGACGCTGTATAAGAGTGTGAGGTGCTTTCCCCTGGCTGTCCTTCAACATCCCACTTACCTCCCAGAAGAGCTCTCTGCATCTCCACTGCCCATGTCACAGCCATTGTCCCTAATTAGGGATTCAGAGACCAAGCCCATTCAATTAATGTGCAGCCACAATGTGCCGCAGATCCACCCCGCTCTTCACCCTTTCACCTCCTCCCCGGAGCCTTAAAAAGCCTTTTCAACCTCTTGTGCAGCTGAAGCAGATTAAAAAAACTGAGGTAAAAAGGTTAGGAGAGGAATTAGTGTTGCAAGTAATGCCATGATTTAGTAAATCTAAATGACAAACTGGAGGAATTGGCAAAGGGGCATCAGAAACACAATGGCTTCCAGAATGTTTTATTCTGCTTGGCAAGGAAAAGTTATTAATTTTTTGTTGTTGTTGTAACAATCCTTCTTGAAAATAAACATTATGCCACTTGAAAGCTGGTTTATTTCCTCTTAAAGGTCCCACATTGTTAGAGCTGCAGTTCTTCCACGTCTGTTAAAACTGTCACCGTATCTTGACATACGACATATGATGTGGAAAGAAAATCAAGCTCCTCTGCCTTCTCTCAAAGGTTCTGCTGCCATCTGCAGAAATACACCACTCCACGTCAGAAACAACCAATCACATTCAGGAGCAGGGTCTTAGCACTGATTGGTTGTTTCTGACTGTGAACAGTGTATTTCTGCAGATGGCAGTAGAATCACAGGACCAGCAGGAGATAGAGGAGCTCCAGCGGTCGGTCACCGTTTTAAGAAATGTGTAAAAAAACAAAAACAATTTTTTGCAATGCAATATGCACAATATATGGAAGTTAATTTATACCTTACAATGTTCCTTAAAACTGCTTCAGTCTTAAAGAAAATGCTTTATGATTTGAGTAACAGCACAACTGAGCAAAGGGGCTTCATCCATGAAATGCCTGCCAGGTTCTCTTTACCAACCAAACAGCTTATTCTGCTTTTCTACACTACGCATTTACAATTGAATATACAATTTGACAATTTTTTAAAACAGCTGATTGATTTAACAATTAGGAGTGCCGATGCAGAACTGTATGGAACAACAAGACGCTGGTCACCAGGTTGGACACATAACTCTGAGGGACAGCATCACTTTCCAAAAACTCACATCGCTGTGAGTTTTTGGAAGTGGATGTACTGCGACCTTCACTATAATCTCGAATTGCAACAGACACTTGTACGATACGTTTAAAGTCACAAAGTATGCATATTCACTTTTTAATGCAATTGGGACTTTTTCATTGACAATGACCAGGAAGAACATTTTTGAAACAAAACAGTGACAAGTTCAGATTGAGATACAAAAAAAAAAAAAAAAGTGCTGAAACTAAATTGCCAAATAGCCACTATCCACCCACTAATATAACGAATCACGGGAGTTCAATGACCATGAAAATAATTTATTGATTACAACAGTCCAGAAAATAATACCTACTTTGGGCAGCTTAGCAAATTTTAAAATAAAATTAGGCCAAGAAAACAGAATCACTCACAAAGCTCATTGGCTTTTGATCGGCATGGCGACTGACTGAGCAAATAAGGCACCACGATCATGTAAGCCTGGTCTGGAAAAGTTAGCTGCACTGGATAAATCACCATGGTAACCTATGTGCTAATGCTTTTGTGAAACTGCGACCAGATAGCCAGGCTTAATTCAGCCAGGATATCTGGAAAATTCCTATTTAGTCCTGGTTTGGTGAAAGAGTTCTCAGTTCACTTTTCTATTATATGTTATGCTTCAGTCTAATGTATCATTCAACTCAAATAATCAACTATAAACTACAAACTGCAAAGACATAATATATGAAGATCTTTAGAACAAAGCATTTTCTACGTCATTTTTAACCTCGTTAAATCACATGACTTGTTTGGTTGAGGAATACTGAAATGTGCGACGCACCTGATATTAAGAGGTTAGGACTTTTACTTGGGCACCCTTTGTGGTGATGAAGAAGCCGGTAGTAAACCTGTTTTCTACAAACTGAAATACTGATGAGAAATCTTTGCTTGATACATTGATCTTACCTGTGATTGGAGACATTGAGTAAAAATCATCAGCATCAGATCATCAGCATCAGATCAAGAATGATCAGAGGAGCTGTAATGGTATTTGTGGGATCCAATATAAAAAATAAGATAAATTGCATTCTGAATGTTCTATCCAAACATTATCCAAAAAAAGAATCACACTGTGCAGCATGTTGTCACTAATGTTTGTGGACGCACTGGCAAAAACTTTGAAAAAAAAATAAATAACACTTCCAGTGACTGATCTTAATCTTTCCTCTGTGGGAAATTATTCAATTACTCAAACACACCCAGACAGGAAATTAGGGATTTTATGTATGAAGTATTTTTCCCAGCTAGGATGTGTGAACAAGCCTCGTAATGAAGCAGGCCTGAGCTCAAAATGATGCCATCCAAAAAATGGGGAAATTACTGTGATTGACCCAGTAGAACCTCAGACTGCTCACAAATACATGCACAAATTGTACCGTTGCTGTGCAGAGGTTCTGCAGATCTCTGGAATACTCTCAGACTTCTAAGTGGGCAAATTCCCCGTTCTATTGCCACATGGATCCAGTTCCCATTTTGACATCTCTACACATTCTTAAGATGTCATTACGATTAGGTTGTTTTTTGTTCAAATAATGGCATGGTCTCTGCAAGTGCATCACCATGACTAGGACTCTAAATGAAGAAAGATGCAGTGCTCCTAAATTTTGACTGAAGTGAACTCAAACCTGTAAAAATGACTGCTTGACACAAGCATCTCTAAACACAAATGCTGAGATGAAGTAGAATTCAAAAAGGTCTCAATGCATTTTGAGCAATTACTGGTTTACTGTCAGTAGTGACAGATTTGTTAATCCAGGAAAAATGTGTAAAAGGTCTTAAGACATAATCTCATACTTTATTCTGGGTAGATTAAAAATCTCATGTTCAGAAATATTTGTTTTTAACAAATTCCTCAGTGGCACATTTATCCTGCTGTGAAAAAATATTTGAACTCTTGCCGATTTCTGGTGTCTGTACATTTCTGTCTCACATAAATATGAAAATAAGGCAATTATAACTTGTGAAAATAGAAAATGTAGTTTTTAAATAGAACAGTAACAGCCAATCGTGTTAAGTAATAAATCAATTGTGATTGACCATACCTTTGTCAGATCAAACAACTTTTTAAAATCAAAATAGTCAAGAAACATTTATCAATATGGAAAGAGCTCCAAAGCTATTTTTTTTTTTTTTTTTTTATGTTTTGAGACTCCATAATTCTTCATTTGCCTAAAAGCATCTTGATGATCCATGAAATTGATCACTGGATAATAATAATAATAATAATAATTACAATTCAGAACCATACTGTAATTTTCTCCTGATACATTTTGTTTTCTTTTTCAGAAGAAAACAAATGTGGAGACTTTTCGAACAGTTAGCAATGTTGCTTTTGTGTATTTGCACAGCTTTTAAGACCTTTTCATGGTAAATTAGTCATATTGCAGGGCAAAGCCCAAGCCTAATGAGGCTGAACATCACTTCTTGTCCTCGTTAGTGTACAGCTTTGGGAGTGAATGAGCAGCAGTAGATTATTGTTAGCATTTGGATTGGGATTAAAACTGCACACATTCTGTTTGTGCATTTTTCACTTTCTGTTCTCTCAACCCCTTCTAACTTTGCAGAGTTTCGTTCAGAATAAACTTTTTGTTGGTCTATTAAAATATACCCAGACATCTGCCCCACCATGAGAACAAATGTTAGAGTGATTCTGGAAAATCTGCACAGTTCATTGACATTTGCCAATCGTTACTTAAACCGAACTTTCAAAGTGTTGCAACTGTAGCTAATACAAACATCTGGATCATCACAAAAATCAGGGAAGCACTGAGATCGTACACTTAGCAGTTAGGAGTTAATGGGGCGGACTGAAAATGTCTGAATGATTGTTGCAACTAGTGTCATTATATTTTTCAGCTTTTTTTATATATATTTTCAGTCCCACTAGTGAGTGGCAACAGCTTCACTCTAAGTGGAATATATTTATCTTTCACAAATGTCAAATCGTTGTTGTCACACCACTGTTGCTCCAACAGCACTGGCATGTGGCAAGCAATTGCCCCATGGGCATGTCAAAGAAACGCACAAATGCACAGTCGGGAAGCAGGCACGCATGCCCGCACACATACGAACACACCTGTAAACATATACCATGTGCTGGCATGCCACCGACTGTCTCCTCCTCCCATCGCATCCATCTCCTTCCCCTCTTTGCTCCCTCCCTTCATGCACCCTCTACCCCCACAGCCCACTCCACCCCACCCAATGTTGTGGTCTGCCCATGACAGTAATTGAGGTATGCTGGTCAGAACAGTGTGAAAACTGGGATGGTAGAGGAGGAAAAGATGGGAGAGAGAGAAATGAAAAGAGGAAGGAAGGGAGGGGGAAGCCATTCATCTGAGGCCTCTGGATGCGGAATGGCGTATTACAGGTCTAATGTGTAATTAGATAGATAGGGAAAAAGGTCAACGTGTTCTGAGAAGGGGGAATTGCTGCTGGTACAGTGCCATCTAGTGGTGACATGTTAGCAGGGCGTCTCATCCGCAGGTGGACAGTGAGGGGAGTGAACGGGGCTCCAATCTGAGAATAATGATGATTTATGTCTTAGCCTTTACCGCCTGTAAGTGGAATTTTTCACATGATGCTTGCAGTGCTGCTGCCACATAAACTAGAAGACAATCGGGCTTTCGGATTTGACTCCTGTGTTGGACTAGACGATTGCGATCAGGTCTCAGAGGGAAGTGGAGTTCTCTTCCAGTTGGAAAGTTGTGGGTTCAATTCCAAAATTCCACAGTCATCTGCCAAGACATAAAATGCCTAACCCTGAATTACCTATAAACTGCATGTCAATATGACTCTGATGTGAAGGGATTACATTGGTCAGTTTGACTAGCAAAGTACCGTATCATTTAGTTCATTTGTTAAACATGAATAAATATATTAGACCAGTCAAATGTATTGCTGTGAATTTACTGATTTTCCTTCAATTCATTATTGAGTATTTGTCCAATTTCACTGGCAATGTTAAGCTGCGCATATATGAGAGTGATTGACAAAATTAAGATCTTCCTTCTGGCTCTGATTGATTGTTTCTGACAGAGAGGCGTTTTTCTGTAGCTGGCAGTAGGGTCACATGGAGGAAGTGGAGCTTGATCTTTTCACAAATCGTCTGTCTCATTTCAAAATATGCCCAGAAAACTGTTACAGTGTAGCAACAGTTTCACCAAACATGTAAGAAACATGTTTTTTTAAATGTTACCAACTGCAGCTTCAAATTGACGTTTTTGTGATTTGAAGACTTGGAAATAAACTTAAATAAATGAATTGCGAAGTTGTTTGCACAAGCTAGTGCTATACATGTTCAACATTTCAACTTTGATCAACAAATTAGTCACTCAAGACTTTATTATGAATTTTGCCATGCAGTTATTTGTTAATAGTGGAGATTATGCATATTTTATTTGATTGCATAATTAAAGTAAAAATAAACATCTTCATTTCATTGCAAATGTTTCTTGTTCAGAAACTCAGTATACTGTTTCTTTTGAGCCATTTATTTGAGTAAATTCAGGGTCAGACAGTCTTTTCAACCTATATTATTTTTGCTAAAAACTGAAAAAAAAAAAAACATGTGAAAGTTAAACTCATAGCACAATCTGGTAAATAAACAAAACAAAATAGCAAAACACAAAGGCTTAAAGAAGATAAAAAAAATGAATCACTTCTGCTCTCCTGGTTACTTTACAGAAAATATTCACATTGTACCTCACAAATGCGTGTGTGCGCGTTTGCGTGGATGGGTGTGCGTGTGCATGCATGAGCGTGCGCGTCCGCCCCACCTCTCTATCGTTCTATTACATGGGCCAGTGACTGCGCCATCTCCCCAGTTAAACCCCTCTGCTCCCCCAGACGTCTCATGCAGTCCTGAGGGATGGTGCTGATGCGGGAGGCGGAGGGCGGATGACTACACACATTATCTCTCTGAGAGGCTCAAGCCACATGCATGGCTGCAGCCTCTCCATCCCCTCGCTGCTGACTCTGACGCTAAACATTTAGCTCAAAACACATCACGTTGCTCTTTTCACAGTCACTCAGAGAGTCTACGCCTGCACAATTTGTTGAGGTGAAAAAAAAAAGAAGAAGAAGAAGAAGTTAAGAGGTTCTGCATCGCCTGTCGCATACGTAAACACAGTGGTTCTAATAGGCACCTTAGTATCGTCCCATCTATATTTTTTACTTTTCTGTTTATTCAAAAATGTGTAATACTGCTCAGGTAAATTATTGTCATCGTTGAGGTTTTTTTTGTTTGTTTTTTTTTCCTGAAATTTCTCTAGACTTCATGAATATGAAGGAGAGCAAATTCTCTCCCTGTAAGCGAAAAATCACAAAGAATAAAGAAAGTACACTTGAATTGAAATCGAATTGCATTGTCCTCACAACCTAAAATCGTCTCTCTTATGCCTCCTAGTGGCCACAGAAAAAAATACACCAAAGCGCTCTGCACAATTTAAACTCTAAATCACCGGATTTAGAATCTAAACGTTTAGCATCTATCTGTGTAGCCACGATGACACATCTGTGATCGAAGATCTTTGTGATTTTCACGCCTGCAGAGTTTAAGTCCTCTGGCCGACTGAGTGATGGTGACATTTACAGCCTCCAGCTGCTCTGTCATAACGTGATGACGACCAGACTCCACCGTAAAACACATCACAATGAAAATTAGACAGATAAAAAGTTTAAGGCTGTGCTGCTGCACTTTTCTCTTCCACGTTTTCTGGCTGGGAAGGAAACGTCCAACTCCAGGAACTGAGAAAGACCATTTCCTGGATCGGGATGGACATGCAAATGTTTTTTTAGTCATAATCCACATAAACACAACACAAAATACTCAGAATTAAACACAGAACATGACAAAGGCTTCCTGATGACAAATAAATTGTGGAAGTTAAGGCAACATGCTTATCTAAATTTGAATTTCTTATCAAGCTGTCAGTATGAATTATTGAACCTTCACCTCTTGCGTATTCTGCTTAGAGAGTCAGGTTTCACTTTTCATTTAGCAGGAAAGAAAGTAGAGTATCATCAAAAACCTTTGACTAATTTAAACTGAAAAGCAAAACTCAAAAAATTGCATGGTTTCACTACACATAGGCCGATAAGTTTTTTTTTAACTTCTGGTAATTTTGATGATTGTGGTTTACAGCTGATGGAAGCCTAAAATCTACATCCTTTGAAAGTTAAATTGATTTCAGAAAATACTTCCCAAATCCTCACTGACTGTAAAAACTCCACACTGACGTCAACCCACTTGGAACTTTGTTCCTTTCTACTCTCCTGCCAGACGCTGGGACTTTGATTTATAAATAAAATGAAAATTGTGCTTTCTTCTGAAAAGAGGACTAATTTCCCAGATGAATCAGTATGTGGGGGGTCTTTAAGCTCTAACTCTAACTTCAGTAAATGCTTTCTGAATTACCATTAAAACTCTCAAGTGGGCTTTGCTTCACAATCTCCTCTTATCTCTGAGAATGTGCATTATTATGGACATTTTATGGCCATTTTCTTCCATTCAATCTTCCATTAGATTAGTAGACTAAAGGAAAAACACTTTGACTACATTGTTTCGTTTGCAATGAATTCATAAAATACATGAGTTTTATAACACAAAATTAACTTCGGAAGAAAGTTGGTGAAATGTTGAGTCATTCAAATGTACCTTTGTCTGTAAAATGTAGTGCATATTTTACAGATGGTAAATGTTACTTTCAACATGTTCAGAAGAGCAACTGGAACGTTTGCTTGCAGAGAAGAATCCGTCATTGACGGACTTCTTTATGCAGACCAAATGCACAGAGATAAATGGAAACTTTAGTTACTTCAACTTTCCAGTTGTCAAAAAATCAAAGTCACCATCCTGTCAAAAATGCAGATAGCTAAGTAATTGCTCCTTATTCATTCTGAAACTCCTAAACTTTCTACAAATACTAAAAGAAAAAACAGCAAAAAAAAAACACTGGGAACTGACGAAAATATTTGAAATATATTTCAGTTAACAGAAGTTAGACCAATTTCTAAATTGTCTAAATTCTACTTTTGTCCTTGTTACGTTTAATGTGATTTTCTGTATGTAAAATGCCATCGCTGTATGTAATGAAACATTACCAAACAATACTTTTTCACATATAAGCCCAAAGGCCTTTCAGCAAACCACACAGCTGTGGAGCCGGATATTACCAGCTTTTTCAGGAAGTTGTTGAGGGGAGGAGCTGATCTTAAGTAACAGCTTTCAAAATTAACCTCAGAGTAAAACTTTTGAAACAAAAAAAATACTGACCATAAAATCAAGAAGTTAAGTACAAAACACTGATTTGCAAATGCATTTAATTTAGTTGTCAAATTTATCTACAAATATAAAAACAGTTTTTAATGGGAGTTTATCTGATAGGTCAACACAAAGAAGTCTATAATTATGAAGCGGAATGTAAATGAATCCTGGTCTACAACTGTTTTACAAATACAAATCTGAAAAGTGTGACGTGTAGATGTGACACAGTGAAATGGGATTTTGGTAGCATCATGCTTTTGGACGGAGGTAAGAGACAGGCATCCCTGAGGAAGAAAAGAAAAACAAAACCTGTCAGAAACTACAAAAAAATCTGAGACTGAGTTGATGGTTCAACAGGTCAACAACCCTAAACATACAGTCAAAGCATAAAATAATTTATTTCAATAAATTATTCTGACAACTTTGTGTGCCAGAATGGTACATTCCCTTTCTAGATGTAAATCCAGTTTTGGATCTGGGGAAAGGCAGATGCTATCCATCCAATGTGACGGAGTTCAAAGAATTTTGCAAACAAGAATGTGCAGAACCTCCAGTCTCTAGATGAGCAAAGCTAGTAAGGACATACTGTACCCAATAGGATTGGCAAGTGTAGCTGCAGCAAAACTTAATTTAATTTTATGTGAACCAGCACTGGCTCAGTGCTGGTTCACATAAATCATTTTCTCTACCATTTCTAAGTTCTGATTTATTTTGAGTTGATCTTTCACATAACATCCCAATAAAACCCTTTGATGTTGAAGGTTGTAAAGTGATAAAAACATTTTAGAAAAGTTCAAGGTTTTAAATGGCCTGACAGACAAAGCCTAAATAATCACGGGAATTGAAACTGAATGAAAAAGCTTCTGATGTCAAAGAACAAACGGCAAGAAATGTTGGTCAAATTTAGTTAGTTATTTGTCAATGTTTGATTGTCCTCAGAAGCAAATTACAATAGAAGTTGTCGATGACTTTTTGTACAGCACTGGGTCACGTACATGTTCTGTTGATGACAGCAAAGCGTTGAGTCATTGTTTTCCTCTTTTTTTATCCCAGTGCAGTCTTTTGCTCTTCCTGCATAGCACCATGAGAATCTTATGGCCACACAATTGCTCCAAAGCACAAGTTTGCACAAGTGCAAACTGGCATACAATGTAAATAAAGGAGTCAGACTAACTATGGGTAAAGACAAAAAAGAAATAGTTAAAAATAGTTTATACTGCTGCACAATGTTACGCCAGGTGTATTGACCAGTGCTCAAGGATTCCCCAAAGCCACTTGTTTCGTTTTGTGTTAGCATATCTTATCATATTGATGGTAATCACCGTCATTATAAGGAGCCATGATGTCAACCCTCCCTGTTAATTATTAGTTAGCTGAAATGCCTTCTTTATTGCTGGGAGCGTCCTGGAAAAACACATAAAGATCCATTTACTTTAATGCTTTTCAGACATCTTTACCAGTGGAGCAATAATTGTGGCTGGCCATGCAGCCACAATTACTATGCTGTTATCCCGCATTGACTTAGGACACTCTTTTGTATGTGGGTGTTTAGCTGCAGCTCATACATACATATAAGTGGCACACCAACAATGTGTCAGCGCCTCACAATTGCCTCCTTTTCTTCACCCAGATCCACAGCCAAGTACTGAAAATCTGTGGCTGGACGGGAGTGTGACTCAACTGATTTGTGCTGCGTTTTTTTTGTTTTCTGTGATGAAATTAACTTCAGTGTAGCTACAGCACACTCGCCATGTCTTATTTGCTCGCACCCTGCCACGACTTGTTTAATTTCAGTTTCTGACCGCAAAACAGCTTTCTTATTCAAAGTAAGAATGGATATGTGTCAGAGTGGAGGAGCTAACTAAAATGCCAAACCTGTTGAACCACTCTGACTCAGCATTTCTATGCATCATTTTAAACATGCCTGTTTGTTCTCAGGTGAACAAAGAGAAAAAAAACTGCAGGAAGAATATTCCGCATCTGACCACACACGGTAATCTCTTCTAGATGAACAGTAATGTTCAAAGTTTATTATGCATTTTGAATTGACAGAACTATTTAACAATTAAGGGAAACTATAACCCACCGTGTATTGTTTATTGCAGGTCATTGACGCTCACAGAATCCAAAGAGCTGAACCATAAAAACACCTGAATAACACCGGCCTGTTGGGACTGGCTTTGGGTTTGATGGGGAAATGTTTTTTTCTTTTTCTTTTTTTCTTTATTAGCCTTTTATGTAAAGTATCTTTTCATACACATATTAGACTCTACATTTTAAACTCCATATGGGTCTCTTGGAAACACAAGTAAAATGCCTTTTTAAAGATTGCCATAGAAATACACGCTTCAACATGAGAGGCTGAACTTTGTGCTCGTCTGAAAAAAAAAAAAAAACATTTTTAGGTGCTCCACAACTGACCTTCACTTTTTGCTGCTTTGCTTTGCAAAAAGAATGGGCCAATAATGTAAATCTGTACATGTGTCAAACTGTGTCAAGCATATTTGCAACAATTAATAGTGTGAAAATTATTATTACTCTTTTTTTATTATAATCCACAGAGGGCTGAATGTACAGTAAATGCACACCAAAATTTGGGGAATTCTTAGATGTCATTAAAAATCTTCAAATCTATATATAATTTTCTTTTTGTATCATAAAAAGACAAGGATATTTTATGTGTTTCTAACATAAAACCCTATTGAAGGGCAGCAAAGTCATGCTTTGGTTGCAACACAATAAACTGTCAAAGTTCAGGGGGTCTGAATACTTTTTGTAAGACTTTGTTACATTGATTTATATCTGTGTGAAAAATCACACAGCGATGCTAATTATAATAAGCAGATGAATGGATGAGTTCCTCTCTGGTTAAAAAGTAGCCTCAAGACAAAAAATACCCAAGATGTACTTCTGACTTCAAAGCAAATTCTGAATGCTGGGAAACAAAGATTTTATCAGCCAGACAGTGCACTACTTTATGTTTGCCCAAGTCCAGCAGGTCTGTGATAATGAACACTGCAAATAGCAGAGGGAGCTCTGAATCACTCAGTCGTCTCAAAGAAACCTACAACAAAGATGACTATTGTAATGTTGTGCAGTAAAAGCATGAAGTGTGCAATATTTCATAGCTCTGAAAACAGTTTTAGCATTTCATCAGTTGTCTGTGAAACACTGGAAAGATGCGGCTGCTGTAAAGCAACATGAAACTCAGCCTGACAAACTATGAGAGGTTTGTCAGGCTGAGTTTCCACTTAACACAGCACAGTGAAACGTCACACACTGTGTAGAAGTGCTTAGTAGCTATGAGAGTCTATCAATCGATGCAACGAAAAATGTGAACCCAGGCAGTGTGTAAAAAAAAAAAAAAAAGCACATATTCTGAACATCCTCTCTGGATTCAGTCCTTCGGTGCTGTTCTTCTGAAAGAAGATCACAGATTGGGAACAACGGTTGGGAGGGAGCATAGTACTTACTCCATGAGCAGAGTTTAAGATCCCACCCTCTTCTTTTGTGTATTCAATCCCGTAACACCACCAAAGAAGTGGTGTGAAACACCAAAGAAGTTTCACACCACTTCTTCTCCTGTTAAAGTTACTGCTTGTTTTTAATGTAGATGCTGTCGTTTCTCTGTTGGTTCCCTAACCTTGTAGCCAACGCGACAAGGTCATCTCCTTTTGGTCCCCTTTGCTCACTTAAATCCCTTCCTTTTTCACCTGTCATTGTTTGTTCCAGACTGCCATCTCCCCTTGGTGAATCAAGTCACCAGGTCCTCATCAATAGGTGTTTACCTGGCTGAAGTAAAAATGGAAATCCGATCTCTCAAATTAAAAGTCCACATAATACCTCAAGGTTCAAAAATACAGTTAAGAACGTATTATTTTTCACTAGTTTTCTGTCCTTTGCATAGACGACTGAGAAAGCATCAAGTGAATGGGTTATTTGATTCACTGGTGAGTTTGGTGGAGTCAAACATTTAGAAAAACAACAAAAGAGGGCAAGCTGGATGTGACTTAATCTGCTGGTAGAAACAAGTATTTCCATGTTCAGCTGCTGGGGTGTGCAGCACTGTTAGTGCAGAGCTTTCATTGTGTCGGAATCAAATTTCAAATATATGTTTTTTTTTGGATCAATAAAACAACCAAGCTATTGTAAGCGTTTTCAGGAGGAACACTGTACAGATGAAAGATGCAGACCAGACACCGAGGAAACTTCATCAAACCAACAGACTGCTGTGATGCTCGCGTCACTACTGACCACATTTCTCCAACCAAACTACTAAATTTGGCAATGAACAATGGACTTTCTGGATCAACAATTTTTATGACCAAAAGAACATTCCCGCATGGTGATGCAATATTTCAAACCCTTCAAAGAAGACCTTTGGCGATGACTTCATTCAGTTTTAAAAGTAGCCATTCGTTTCCCCCTTGTTTTATTGCTTGAGAGACGGATCGCTTTCATTTTCAAGGCGATAGAACTAATTGAAACGATGGTGCTGGAAGTCACGTCTGCAACGCTAACAGAAGGTCTTCTTTTTGCATAAACACAAGCAGACACAAACGTAGGGGACTTCCAGGCCAACACACCTCCGCCCACGCACTCAGCCTCAGAGGCTGGACTTCGAGACAAAATCACATTCCATGCACGTCTGCTCACATTTGCAGTCTGAGAATTAGGTCTATTGACACAATCTACTGACATGCACCATCTCAAATTAAATTTTTCGACTATATAGCATGCAGTTACTCCACTACAACCTTAATAAGGCGATTAGTGCAACAGTATATATATCAACGAGCTGCAAATGAACTGCATTAGTCATTAGCACTAATGACTGAAGACCAATTTTTCAGTTGCCAGAAAAGGGAGTTTCTTCAACCTTTGGCTGATATTACCCTTTAATTTGTTAATTTGTAGTCATTTTTATTCTCAAAAATGTAATTTTTTTTCAAGGAAATGTGAAATGTTTCTTATTAAGTAAGAAACATTTAAAACTAAGTTGCAATTTATTGAAAAGCTACACAAAAATCAGTTCAGTGTCAAAGCCCACTTAACCATAGAAACTGAATTGTCTTGGACTCAAATAGGCACAGAAGAAAAGCGGAACATTCCTCTGAAGCTCGTCAACATCACTCACTTCTCTGTAGAACAGGATTAAACTAATTACAGAAAATGTTTTAAAAAAATATAAACTATTTTGGCCTACAATTTTTATCGTGCAAATATTAGAAGACAACATCTTAGGGAAAATGGTAAAGTAAAAATACAAGTGTCTGAAATGGGATAACAATGAAGCCTCTGAAACAGAATCTCCAAAGTTTCAAAGTCATAATCAAACAAACAAGTGAGGCAATGACCCACCAGTCTAAGTATTTAGATCTATCATTTGAATTCATTGCAAAATGCTACTTGAAGAGTTTTAACTAATAGACCCTATTATAAAAGAATGGCAAAAAGAGCTATGGTACACTACTAGTTATTTCTTCATCACTCACACTGGAAAATGTAAAGTTTTAATGTTTTTTCTCTATTAAAATATTTGTTTATTTATGTATTAGGATGTTAGTTTCCACTGAAGTGGTTCCTAATTAAACGTGTTTACTGAAAGTTATTTCATAGGTGCAGAACAATCTTATATCAGTCTTAGATAATGTAGCTTTAAGATGTGTCCTGTATGAAAAAAGTAGCCATGTTCATTGTGTGTTCTTACCTATTAAAAACAAATCATTTTCAAATCTTGAAGGTTCCGGAAGTATCTTCTGTGTAATCTGATATTTAGTGACTTCCACATATTTATTAGCTCAGTTTAGCAGATCATTTACTGGATTGTTGTTGGTTTGTTTGTTTTGTAGCTTTATTTTTTCCTGTGAAACTGACAGGCTTCTTTGCTGTGAGTTCATGGAATCATTGTCTTTGTTAAAAATCCAGCCATGTTTTTTTTTTTTTTCAATAAATCCTTCCTTCACTTATCTGTATTTTTCTGCTTCCATTCACAGAAAACCCACATTCTGGTTCTCCTAATACCAAATGTCACTGTTGTATGGGGACATTTGCCGACATGGTTTGTCCATTGGCTGTCTAACAGTTTCATTTTGCTCTCATCTAACCAGACTACTTTCCCATTAGTATTTCATTGGCTTGTCCAGATTCTTATCCGCTATCTTTTAGCAAGCCTCTGGCTTTTCCTTCTGCAGTGGAGACTTGTGTAGTGACTGTGCTGTTTCCAAAACCGGCTAATTCAAGGTCTTTCTGAAACTGTCTCTGAGAGATCCTTGGTCCTCGTTCAAAAATTCTGATTATTTTTTTACTCCAAAGTCAGAAATCTTGTGAGGATCACAAGATTGTGGCTTTGGTGTTATTTCCACTTCCCAATTCTTGTCCCATCACTTGAACACTCAACAAAAATTCAAAGATCTTGAGTTCTTTCATTTTACCCATAAATACATGCTTCATTTGAGATACCTGGGTAATGAAAACCCTTGTAATAATTTCACTCTAATAATGGCAGGATTACTCTCTAAATACTAGTAGATACTTAACAAAGCCACAAAAAACATTCTTTAAAAACTCAGATGTTTTAAAAAATTAAATTATGCCTTTTGTTTAATCTGTAATGTTTCACATTTTGAAAATGGTGTCAAAGAAAAAACATTTTTAATACATAATTTTATATTTTTATTTAACCACAATTAAGTTCAATGGCATGATATATGTTTGCATGACAGGAGGACAAATTGTAAGAACAACT
The DNA here is from genome assembly GCA_911649635.1 of Poeciliopsis gracilis. Lineage (NCBI taxonomy): Eukaryota > Metazoa > Chordata > Actinopteri > Cyprinodontiformes > Poeciliidae > Poeciliopsis > Poeciliopsis gracilis. The sequence goes on along the minus strand of CAJVRI010000370.1, from coordinate 4,666,687 downwards.
TCTAGTTTTTGTCTGACAGAAAAATGAGGAACAACTCAGCAAATCACACATGAGCTGAGTAATCAGAAATGCTGTCATCATATGTCTTCAACAACATTTAACAAGAAATTCTGAGAATTAAATAAAAAAAAATGGAACTATAAGACAATATAGAAGACAATCCAACTCACAAATACATCACGCTTCCTAAATATTGCAAAAATTCAAATTATTTTTCACAAAGCATTCTGGGACACAAACCTAGCTTTTTGAATTTTTAGTTCAGATCAAATACAGTATTTAAGTTTTTTTTTGTTTGTTTAGGTTTTCTCTAGCTCCAGGGACCTTATTTATCAGTGGTCACACTGGAAAGTGGGTTATGACAGAGGAAGACCTCTGATGCAGATTATATCGATGGGTTGGTCCAAAAGGTTTTCTACTTGGATCCGCTTCCTTTGAGGATGTTTCCAACCGGCACTCACTGAGAGTGTCTGTAATCAGAACTGTGACGATAATAACAATAATAATAATAATGGAGGAACTGGGTTCCTGTCTAAGAAAGGAATTCAAATAATTTACTTTGAATTAGCGAATTCAAAGTAAAACTTGGATCGCGCTTCCTTTGAGGATGTCTCCAACCAGCAAGTAAATTATTTGAATTTCTTTCTTAGACAGGAACCCAGTTCCTCCATTATTATTATTATTATTATTATTATTATTATTATTATTATTATTATTATTATTATTATTATTAATATTACCATGTTACCATGGCGACAGCAGTGCCAGGGTTTTCTTTTGAACAGGTTTGAACCGGTTCTGACCCGGTTCTGACCCAGTTCGTTGGATTTAATCCTTGGTTAAATTTGAGTATTGGTTAGCAGGCCAATACTCAAACCTATGAGATCCACGTTGAGGACTAAAGTCTCTGTATATGGGTCACTGATCTACCACCGCGCCCGAATTGAAGTATGGAAGTGGTGACTTCATAATCTGCGATTTTTTTCTTGCAGGATGGATTAGTGCACATGAACAGGTGGCACTTTGATTAAAGGACATGATGAAACTACTGAAACCTTGAAACATTAACCATGTTTTATAATCATTAGATTTATTACATCATGACTTTTTTAGACAAAAACTTTCACATTTCATGGTTAGTTTTTTTTTTTTTTTTTCAAAAAATATGAAAACTGAAAGAACTAAAAGAATGATATTCTTTTTATTGTTTGTTTTGCTTAATGTTTTGAGTCAAAGTAGTCTTTTCCAAATGGGTATAAGCAAACATGGCATTTATTTGCACTATAATTACAGACAGTCTATCTTTGTATGTTAAACAAGCCAAACTGGCCCAATGACTCATGATACCGGTCAACCCAGTTTGTGTGTACACATGTACTATAGGATAGGAAAAGAAAAACGTTTCCTATCGTAGAGTACTGTTCATTTGGTCCCAGACATCACTGCTTTGTTAGTGTTTTCATCTCGCTCAGATATGAGTCAGCAATCCCTTCAGTTTGGGAAAGAAAAAGGGAAAATTTCCACAACTCCTGTTACCAACATATGTAAAGCAAGTCTCTGCATGCTGCTCAGACAGTAATCAACCCAAAACAGAAGGCTGCAGTGTGTTTCTTTATGTGCATACAGCTGTGTGTCTGAGTCACTATTGATTCAGGGAGGATCTGTCTGGTGTCACCTCTTTAAATGGCTTTTTAGGTTTGTAGGTTATAATTTATGAAAACATTAGAAAAAGGGATTTAACCACTATGCACCATAATTAACTTAAAACCCAGTCTCAAACTTTATGTTATTTAAATACTTTAAAAATCTCATTCTCTTTATTTAATTTGCCTCCCACCCAAAAAAAAAGAAATCAGGAATATTGAGCTACTTTGTTATAGAATCCACTGTGTTCCAGCATGCTCTTCTATCTCTTAACCACATCAGATATTTTGTGCATGTCTGCAGTCGGGATTCACGTTCAGATTATGTCTTCCAAAAGAGATGCACAATAACAAAGCAGATCTTCTTCAAGGAATCTAATCTGATCTGTTTCTGTCACCACATTCAACAGAAAACCCTGAGAAAGCTCCATGAAAGGTTAACTGGTTCACGGTTGTGCAGGGCCACAAGCAGAGTTCTTTTGGGGCCAAACAAATTGTTCAAAGAGCAGCTGTCTTATAGCAATCTTGCACTCATGGACAAATTATGTTTCTGTATGTACATTGATCAATAACGAAGGTTGTGCCCAGAAGCAATCATAAAGATCAACAGAAAACAGACGTGAAAGACGACGATACTGTCACAAAAAGTACTGAAATGTTAATACTAACAATTGTGTGACATGTGGGAATCATTATAATAGAACCAGTGTAACAACAAGAAGTAGATTAGAAGTAGTTCAAAAATTCATCACATCATCCCCCGATCTGAAAGAATTCAAAAACAATTGGGAGGAAAAAAATCCCTTATATCTATTATGTAGGAAATGATTACAAGTCGTACAAACGGATGAATTACAGTGAGAGACATAACTCACAAATAAAGAAACAGTGAAACCACACATGGATGCACGTGTTACTCAAACCGTCCAATGACTGATCCACGAGGTCATAAAAGAACCTAAATGAACAGCTAAGCAGTGCAGGCCTGAATTGTCTCAGTTCTGATCAGTGTTTATGATTCACTAATACAAAAAGAGACTCAGCAAAACCTCCAAACAAAAGGTCAAAGTAAATGTCGTAATCAACTCAAATCCCTTTCCCACATTTGCCAAAAACATCTTAATGATACCAGAGACTTTTATTCATCATGCAGTCAAACATAAAGATAGTAGTGTGATGATGTGGAGCTACTTCTGTGATGTGGGACCTTTTGGCATAGCTGCTGGAAACCGTAAATACTGCTCAGTAGCTGAAGAAGAATGTCTGGCCATTACTTTGTGACCTTCCAGATGGGTTACACACAAACAGGACAACGATCCAAAGCAAGCAAACAAGTCAGTAAGAAGGTTTTGCAGTGACTCAGTCAAATCCAGGGCGTAAACCTGATACAGAAGTTAAATGGCTCAAAAATATTGTAATGTGGCACAAACAAAACAAAACAACTCTGCAAAGAAAAGGGGCCTAAAGTTCCTCCATAGAGATGTAAAAATATTTTTGCTGATGATTTCAAACTCTTGAGGGCCATTGTAGTCACTGAGGATGGTGCTACTAGCAAAAGCAGTTTAAAAACGAAATCTTGAATTTACTTATGTTATTTTGGTCTGATAAAAAAAATATAGCTTGATGGTCTGCAGGACTTAAGTGGGGGCAGGAACACAACTGGGGAGTAAATCTGCAAGGGGAGCAAATACTTCTCCCAACTGTAAGTGCAAGAGAAAAGTAGGAAGAGATGAAAATGTAAACGGTAACAAATCTAATCAAGTCAGCAAATCTTTCTGATATGCTGAGATTTGCAGTATAACACTTCTACTGCAAAACTTGTATATAAATATATAGAAATTACGCTTAATTTATTATTCCAAGTTTATCACAAGAAAAGAATATTTCATTTGTAAATTATAATAAATTAACTGTGGACTTCTAAAAAAAAAAAAAAAAAGTGCATTCTTACTTTTCTCCTACAACATGTCACCGCATTGTGGTCAGTGATATCATAACAATCTACTCCGTGTTAATGCAATAACATTAAACCAGAACAACTAAGTGGATGCTTTAGTCTGCACGATTTTTTCTTTCAACTTTGGTAAACATTTTCTGTAAAACTATTATGCTTATAACGCCACCAATATTCCGGCGTATGTACCCTGGTAATGTATGATTACCATTGTGATTCTAAAGCTTGCGAAGCTTTGAAGGTTGATGTCTTTACACTCAATATTCCTCCACCAACTTAAGTTTTTATTTTAAGAGAACAGCTGGACAAATGTTAGTGCTTAGTGCGCATTCTTGTGCACCGCAACTTACTTTCATTTCTACTATCTCTTGTCTTGCTGATCTCAATTTAACGAGTTGGGTTTATGACTTTTTCCTTTCTTAATTTTAATGATTTTTTTTTATTAGTTTTATTTTTTTTTTTATTATTTTTTTACTATTATTATTCTTATCCAACTCTACTTTGATTTTTATGACTTTGTTTCATTCTTCAGGCGACAACTACAACGGGTTCAAAATCCAAAGTTGTAGTGTCACTGCGCAGGAATGAGTTTCATATTCACGCGCATGCGCACCACCGCGACAGCCCATCAGCAGACGATGACGCCACCCAGCAGATGACGACGCTCCCCATTCATTAAATACAAGACAAGCCCGGACACGCACCGTCCGACAGCCGGTGGACGAGCGCAGTTTGTTTTGACCGAACCCAGATGTTCTTGGGGCGGAGTGAAGAACACGCAAAAGCGAAGACAGAGACGATCTCGGATTGAATCCTAGCGCACTCATATTTTCATTTATTTATTTTTTTTTAAAAAAAAGCATATCTATCGCTCGGGCGAGTTTTTGAGTGCGGGCTGTTCCTCAAATAGGTATCGCCGTCAGGGAACCCGTCAGGGAAGGACAGTGGCAGATATCGTCGCTGACAATGACCTTGGAGGATGAACTGACCACAGCCGCGGCGCTGGGAGACACGGCAGCGGTGCAGGCTCTGCTGCTGCGAGGGGCCCCGGTTAACGGGCTGAATCAGTTTGGACGAAGAGCAATACAGGTGAGTGAAAGAAGAAAACAAAACAAGATATATATATATATATATATATATATATATATATATATATATATATATATATATATATATATATATATATATATATATATATATATATATATATATATATATATATATATATATATATCTTAAGAGTCCAACCACTCTTAAGAATGTGGTTGGACTGTAAAAAAAATAATAATAATAATAAAAAAAGGGCGAGTATTTACCAGCCGTCAAGACAATCAATCAACCAATCGATGAATGGAATACACACCTTATGCTTTTTATAATATGTATGCCGTCTGCCAATAATTTCTAATATAGCCTATCATGTGAGACCCGATCTAATATTAAGCGTGTTTCTAGAGCAGACAAGGACGATACTTCGTGCCAGTTTTAAACACCTTAAAGTGCTAACTCACTGAGTTTTGTGCCACGGTGTTGACTGTCCTATTTACTGTTAAGGGCCACGGGGCCCCGCATGCAACTCACTGTGGTAAAACAGTTGTTCTAATACCAAACAGACTTTTAAAACAGCATGCAAAAGAGCAAACACGGTCGACGCGAGATAACACAGTTCCTACTGCATTTAAGTTGAAACTGTTTTTAATGCAAATTAAAGAGTGCCAATTAATACAAAATAAATTAAATTAAAAACAATAGTTAATTTAATGAGAGTATTTCATTTCTGTCATTTAAAGTTGTTTTTTTTTTGTTTGTTTGTTTGTTTTTTGTTGTTGTTTAGCAGACATGTCGCAAATTAAATTTTGCGATGTGTTTTTCGTTTGCGATGAACTGTTCAGGTGTTTCGGTTACTTTAACAGTGCAGACCGGTTTGGCACAGAGACGCGTCTGCAGCGTTATCACAAGTCACTGGTCGGTCGGTAGACCAACAGCAGGTCTCTCTTTTAGTTTGTGTAATAGCGAGAAATAAATGAAAACTGATCAAATGGGGATTTAGTTCGTTCGATGAAAAAAAACCCCAAAAAAACGCACAGATCATTCTATTTCCCCGCACGTGTCTATTGAGCAGTAAATAATTCGCGAGGAACCGGGTTTTTGTGTTTGAGCATTTTATTCAGTGATGCAGGCCTTTATTATCAGATCAACGCATTCATTACAAAACGCCTGGTTCGGTTTTCCTGAAGGTGGTGATGATGGGCAGCTCGGAGGCGGCTCGGCTCTTACTGATCCACGGAGCGGATCCGAACGTGGCGGACAGAAGCACCGGGGCCACCCCGCTGCACGACGCGGCCCGAACGGGCTTCCTGGACACGGTGCGGCTTCTGGTGGAATTCCAGGCCGACCCGCGGGCCCGGGACAAGGACAACCGGCTCCCGATTGACTTGGCCAGAGAGAACTGCCACACGGAAGTTGTTGCTGTCCTGGAGACTCTATAACTATGTGCCTGTCTTCATATGAAATGTTATTTAATTCAGTTGGTTCTGATTGAGAACCGTGGACAAGGCCCGAGAGGGCCCTAATTTATATTTATTTGTTTATTATTTAACGAGATGCTTATAATATATTTGGGTACAGGAGGACTTTTAATGGTCTACTTTTAAAAATCGGTTTAGGATTAGAAATTTTATTTAAAAAACGTTTTGTAAATATCCATACAATGTTTTTTTTTACTGTTCTTCTGAAAATGAATATTTTGCTTAAACTTTTGTTTAATGAAGAATTTCTTTCAAGCAGTCAAAGCTAATTCAGAAGCCATAAGTTGTTGCACATACTTATTTTATGCACTATTATGAAACTGATACAATGAGATGCTATCTCCTTGTATAATTGTTTGCACTTTAGTTTTAAAGTTATGGGGATAGATAGCCCATGTGAGATGGAAACACGGAAAGCGAAAGAAAGCACGCTTCAGGTTGTCATAATGGTGAACTATTGTCTTTCGACTCAAAATAATGATTTAAGGACATTCATTACACTGGGGAGTTTTGAACATTGTAGTGCAATTAAAACATCTGGAACATATGGATTATGCCTCCTAATTGTTTTTAAAGTCATATTCAAAACAGTTGCCCGAGCTAGCAGCATGTTCCCCTTTCACGCGTTATAGATGATGGGAACAAAATAGGCGGAATCAGAATCGGCAGATCAGAATTCAGAGGAAGTCAAAAATCTGAATTCTGAATCGGTCTGGAAAAGAAGTCATTGCAGTTGTGCTCGTGATCATGTCTACCTGCAGTGTGATGACCTTATGTGTAAAACATGGTGAGTTACTTTGTATTTTGATAGAATACACCAGAATGAAACAACAGACTGGGTGTCCAAACTGTGAATACAAAGAAAAATGAAAAGAAAAAAGATGTTTATCTATCATAAGATTTTCTGTTAAGAGAAAAAAATTGTGTCTGTTTTAAAAATACAAAAAGTGACTAAATTACATTTGCAGTTTTTTGATTTCGAAAGACAAAATATTAGTCCAATTTTAGAACAATGAATAAATCAGTTAACTTAGTTAATAGGTGCCATTCATATAAGTTTTATAGCACTAATCTGTTGAACCGTTTCAGTTTAGCTCATAAGACAAAAGAGAAATGACTGGAAAATCCTGATTTACAGCATCAACTGGATCAAAGTAATCAAATCTACTAAAAATGATTCAAATTTTCCTTTTTTTTTCCTTAAGAAACTGAGCAAAGACCTCAAAGTTTTGATTTATAATTTATTCAGATATTTTCTCATGCATGATGAATTACAGTTCAGCCTAAAAAGAAGAAGAGGAAATGTAAGTGACTCAGACATACTGTGCAACATGTAGTGCAATGAAAAGTCAAGGCCAAAGATCGCAAAGATAGAAAATAAATTGTGCGGCTTACATCTACTGAAATAAATGGGATAAATATACAAGTTCAATAAATGATTACAAATCTCTACATGAAATGTTTGAACATGGTTATAAATATGGGTACAAACTCTACTGCCAATTATACACAAAGTAAGAGCTGAGGATAAGAGTAAAGGTCAGAAAATGTAATTTCTAGAAGCAGAAAAACATTCCAAATATTAAGAATTATGTGGACATTTAGAATATTGCATATACTTTGATAAGTATATGCTGGACTTGCAGCTCATCCTTTGATCTACAGGAACTGGAACTAAGACGGACAGTTGAAAGTCAGGACATATAGAAAGTGTAAAGGTTTATAAAATACTAAAAATATAAGTCTGCAACATATCAAGTATAATTACAAGACTTTTCAAATGCAGTTACCAAAAGGTGAAAAGAAGTGACCTGTGACTCAGTTTTGAAGAAGTACTTTGGGATGCACATTGAAATTGAGGAGCTGACCTAATGAGACTCCAGCTAAACAAACAGAGGTGCATTATTCCTGTGAGGCACTTTTCTTGTGATTCACCGCTAATGAATCCACAGACGGTGAGGGTCCGCCGTCTGTGCTGGGATACGTGCACGTGGTGTCTGGTATTCTTTTTTTTGTTGTTTTTTTCCTCTTTTTCTACTCCATGTCTTCTACGCCCACTCAATGCTTCGGCAGCATTACTGAAGACTGCGCCATAGACTGTGAGGAAAAGAAAAAAGTCGTTATCCTTTCATTTCACACGTTATTCTAGATTTGGCGATGTGGAAGATAGTGAGTGATTGCTTGGGAGCATCTGAGTTCTTTCGCAAGACGAAATGCGATGAATGAGGGAAATACTATCGCGTTCAACATAATGGATTTCTAACGTCTCTCATTAGAGTTGTTCAAAATGATCATTTTATTTGACAAATAGCAGACAGTAAAATAGAAATACAACATATCCAACAACCATGACGTGCATGCTGCTGATTCTGTGTGACTGAATCGTTCGGTTACACAAGATTAAAACACCTGCAACATGGAGTTCAATCAGCCAATAGACAGATTTTAAACAGGTGGCCCCTATTTAAGGAGATGTTGTTATCTGTTCCAGGCACTGATTAAAAAGTTGAATGGAAAAGGTAAAAGTATATACAGGTAGTGAAAACTATAGGCTAACTAAAATGAGGTCAAGTGCCTCAAAATGGTAACAAGAAAAATGGGAAGAAAACGCAAAAATACCATCGGAATCAAAGCATAACTGGAATGGCAAACATTCTTCTGAGAATAAGCTCTGCGGTGACCAGAGCTCTAGTTACTTGTGAGTACTGTAACAGTTAGAAGACAGCTATGTCTTTTGAAGCCACAATAAAGAATGTTTCTAATTAAAGCGTCGGGCGCTGGGTCACACACTATGAAATGTGGGTCAGTTTAACTTGATGTTGGTTCATGCAGAAGAGGGAATGTCCCAGGATTGATTGCTTCAGCAGGACAGAGAACCCAAACACATCAGAAAGCGAGCAGCATCATGGGTCCAAGTATCAGCCTCTTTTTTTTTGCTCCCACAGAGTAACAGGTTCTAATCGGGAAGCTGACTAGGGCCACTGAAAACATTAATATTACTTTTAGCAAGAAGAAAAAACATATTTGCGACATTTTAAGATTACTTTTGACCTAAATTCGAAGTTCTTTAGTGACTCACATAAACTACACACTGAAGCCGTTTCCAGTTTAATAGAGAAATGGCTTCCTGACTTTCTGTAGAGTGGCAACATGTTTCATGACTTTGTTCCTTGATGTTTTGAATACAGGATACGGTTTTCTCGGTGCATTTACATTTATGAAAATAAAAGCTATTGGAGGAATTTTTACATGTTAAAATCCCTTCTATAAACATCCTGTTATTTTAATTGCAACTGAATCTGTTAAAAGTAAAGAGACAAAAATACTTGTTGCCATTTAAACACATATTCTACCCATGTTTTGAATTACTCTTGGAATTTCAGAAAACTTGCTCAAAATGCATTAAAGGAATGTTTCTATTGTAAAAAAAAAAAACATGTCTAGCCTCTGTTTTTTAAGATGCATTTTTTGTTCCTGTACTTGAAATTACTTCTATAAAATGTAACATATGACATCATAAAGTCTTTATTTTAAGGTGAAACAAAGGGGAGTCTAACAGACGGAGATTTAAGGGGATTGTGCACTGATATCTTTGGTGGTTTGGTCAGTGAAAATAAACAACAAACGGCAGCGGGACGATTTTAAGAGTGACCCCAGAAATCGAAAGCAGATGCTGTCGCCAGATGTTAATGACATTTTGTTGGAATCTTACTTTTAAGTTCTTGGTGGTTTGAGTCCAGTCCATCTGGCTGATCTGAGGTATTGCAGTCAACAATATGCTGCTGGCTTTGTTTGCGTTCTCCTTCATCGTCTTCAGGACATTATCAACACAGACCTGAAAAACAGGAAGAACGGCAGCGGCGTTATGGCAATGACAATTTCTCTTCCTCCAAATGTAACTGATCTTCTGCATTCCAAACAAAATGATCAATGTTTCTCTTTTCACTTTTGGTTTGTGGGTTACGTGTTTGAATGCCTGTGTCAAAACTCCAAATAAGGTCTGGAGGAAGTGCTGTGAGCACGTTCTCTATTTTATTTTTCTCTCCAGTCCCAATTTTAAAGAAAAGCTCAAAGTAAAGTCTAACCATTTGAATTTCGGAAAATAAATAAATAAATCTGAAAAATTATTTTGTTATTTAACACACACATATGAAGTGTTTATATATATATATATATATATATATATATATATATATATATATATATATATATATATATATATATATATATATATATATATATATATATATATATTAGGTCTTATAAATTAGGTCTTATAAATATAAATATAAACTTTGCATCTCATTAGAGTTTTGAAGCTTCCCTTCCAAAATGCTTAAGCTCAGTTTAAGTCAGGTCTGGATTTTGACTGGGCCATTTTAACACATTCCAGGACTCATTTTGATCTAAACCATCCCACTGGAGGCTGCATGTTCACAGTCACAGTCCTTTTGTTCCAAGATTCCCCTGTTTTTAGTTCCATCCACCTTCTGTTCAACTCTGACCACCTTCCCTGTTCCTGCTGAAGAAAATCTTCCCTTAAGCATGATACTGCCTCTACCATGTTTCACTGTTTGGACAGTGTGGTCAGGGCAATGTGCAGAGTCTGCTATTAGCCAGACAAAGTTTTGCATATTATGCAAAATGCTCTATTTGGTTTTATCTGATAAAAGCACATTCTTTCATATCTCTGTTTTACTTCCTGCATTGTTTTTGCATTACTTAATATGGTTTTCTTACAGTAATGTTTTTTTTTCCCTCTTTTATAAATGATATTTGATCACCATTCATTTAGCTTTGACAGTGTTATGAAAACAACAGGAAAATTCTGTCTTGTGGAAATAAAATACCAGTTACAAGATATATTTATGATGGAATGTTTATAAATTCTAGTGCGTTAATAAATCAATTTAAATGTGTTTGGAAAGAATCAAACAACTAAAACACCTTTGAAATCTGGGCTAATGGACAAGTCATTTACTGCATATGCAGAATGTCGTTAATAATGTGCCTTGCTCGGCACATTTTTTAATTTGATGATGTGCACTTAAGCACATCATCAAGTGAAGTCTTCAATTTGGCTACAATGTGTCTAATGTATGCAACTCTGTTAAATATAATTTTGTATGCATCTTAGAAAATATCAAATCACAAAGAATGCTTGGAAATGTCTAAAAAAGCCAATGACACAATATAAACATGTTTGCTTTTAAAATATTTGTTTTGTTATTAGTATTTTCCTTTTATGTTTTAAATGCCTAAAATACTTCTCCATACTGTTCGAGACTGCACAAAAACCCTGTTTTATTTAACGCACATTTTAAATAAAATGCATTTTACATGTCTACGGGTCATGTCAGACATATCCTGAAAATGCCATAAAGTATAAATTACAGTTAGGCATTCTGGTACATCCGTCCGGTTTTCACCTCCTGTAGCCTTCCTCTGTTTCCATGTCATGCTTAATGAATATGTTTGTGTTTGTGGTTTCTGATAGCATGAAGTCATGACTCACTGTGACTCAACCTCCTCTGGCAGGGCTTCCACCGGAGGCTGGCAGGCCAAGCTGAGTGGGGGTGTGTGGCGTGAGGAGGGAGGGGAGTAAATAGGGAGAGGCCAAGAGGTAGCAGCAGGCCGGGCCGGAGTTAAAGGGGGTGGAAGAGGGGAGCGGAAGGATGTGGCGAGTGTTTTGCAACAGGAGGGGGAAGAGGTCAGCTGCAGGAACTCGGAAGTGAAGCTGGATCACTGACAAATACGACAAAATTCGCCCACACACAAACACAGGCGCACACACATAGCCACTATCAACTGGTTTATGTAAAGTGGCTGCCACAGTCAGACACTCGGAAGCTATACGAAGCCACAGGCAATAACTGTGGATCACTTGGGGCACAGGGGGAAGAGACTTCTGAGAGCTCAATGTGATATGATAATAAAAATTGAAAATGTGATCCAAGCTGTGCAAGGCTGCAACGTTTTGGCAACACATTACACAAGGAAACACTTTGAGCAATATAAACTTTCTCTGATAACAAAAGGAACTGTAAGCAGAACATCAGACGTGAGCATCCAGTTAATGATTATCATCTTCACTTGCTGTAAAATCATATCCTACCCTTAAATGCAATAGCTATCATGGGACACAGGGATATAATTGTAGAATAATTGCTTTATTACACAACATGGTAGAGGCGAGTTCTAAGTAAATCTTTTGACTGACGCCAAGTTATCATAAAAAATGTGCTGAACAGTGAACAGCTGTATGTAATATTTCAGGTTCGTTTCCTTATTACTACTGGCAAGTAGTGACAAAGACTAACCACATAAAGCATGTCACTTGTTTTTTTTCCTTTCGTTCTCTTTCTCTTTCTTTCTTCCTTTGTTAGATGCAGCAACTACAGTAGAGCAAGTTGTGAGTAAGTTTGGAAAAATAACTTTTAATGTGATCCCAGAGAAACAGCCCCTCCTCCACATGTTGCTGCACTCTGCCATTCAGTTGCATGAAAGAAGACTACCACAATGTTGCCTTGCTTACAAGACAGCAGGATTCAGCAGTTTGGAAACAATTCTAGCAGATATAGTGTGGAAGTTAATAGAGCAAATTTTTTTCAAATTTCTGTGTATTTTTGACCTTTGAAGCTGAAAGATGGGGTTTTTAAAGGAAAGAAAAGTGAAAATCTCTCTGTGCATCATTGAGAAAATTCAAGACTTCACAAATAGATCGAAATAATATCCATCTGCAAGTTATACATTCCCATTCTTACTGATAGCTGCTTAGATGTTCAGAATAAAGTTGGTTATCATAGTACAACAAAAATAATAAAATTAAATACAATCTGATCCTTGTTATATTTTTAGTTTCCATGAGTTAGCCGTCACCAACACAACTATCCAGAAATACCGAATGATCAACATCTTCCTGTTATTCAGTTTAGAAATGGAAAAGGACTCAGCTATTTCAGGTCTGACTCAACTAATTCTTCCAGCAGGACATGTCAGCCGCGCGCTGGAGCCTGAGTCACGACGAGAGAAAACCAAATTAGTGGGAACAGCGGTTTGTCTTGCCACTCACTGCCTCTTCGTGTTCCTTCCAACAATCGTAGTCTGTTGCCATCGCGATGCTGGCGTAGCACAGGCCGGCCTCTTTGGCGAGGACCACCTCCGGCACGGTGGTCATGTTGATGACGTCAGCGCCCCACTGTCTGAACATCAGGCTCTCTGCCCGCGAGGAGAAGCGGGGTCCTTCGATGGTCAGCATGGTCCCTCGCACGTGGCACTTGACACCCAAACTACGCGCCACCTCCACTAGAACCTGTTACAGACAACAGAGCACCTAAGAAAACTGGCTGTGTACGAAGCATTATTGACCTCAAGAAAGGAGAACAGCTCATAAGTAACAGCCGTTTCTCTCTGGTAGTGCCCCCTGCTGGTGTGGCAAATATTCTTAAGACGGAAATCCCAAACTGACATCGACAGCTACTTCAAAAGTATCCACACACACACGAAAGATTTAGACTTCCACTTATTTTTTTACCAACCAAGGTAATTTTACCAACATGTTTCTGATGTTGCCGAGTGGCCTAGTCAAAGTCCTGACTTGACTCTGACAGAAAATCTCTGGAGGGAGCTAAATATTAGGGTGATGGCAAGGAGTTCTACCAGCCTTCAGGTCCTGAAGCATGTCATCAGAAATAATTTAAAATACCAGTTGAAATATGCAAAAAAGATAATAATAATAACAAAGGTTCAATTGATTATTGAGAAAGGTATGAATAATTTTAGTTTTTTAAATTTGTCACTCCTTTTATATAATTTCATGATCTTTTTTTGAGACGCCTTATTATCATAGAAACGTTTGGTTGAACATTTTTAATTAAATCTGCCGAGGATATGAATAATTTTGGTCTTAACTCTAGATGGCCATCATTTCAGAATTAAGCAGTAATGAAGCTGGAGACCAAGTCACCAGCTCAGAGGCTCTAATGATATTTCTGATGATAAGTATTCAGCAATCCTTCAGATATACCTGCTTATCCTTAAGGAGAGGAAGAGTACACCATGGAGAGGTCAATAGGTCAATAGTCCATCGCAAACACACGATAAACAACCATGCACCCACACACAAACACTCACACCTAGTTCTTTCTTTAAAAATGTATTTTCTGCTTCAGTCAAGATGTTTTATTTTCACTTGGCCCCAGAATCACACTGCAGTGTAGGGTGACCAGCACATTTTTTTTTTTTTTTTCCTGAAACCAACTCACCTCTCTGGTTTTGTTGCAAAAAGGCTCAGCCATGGGGATGTGACAGACCCCCGGTGGGCTGGTGGGCTGCCCGTCATACAGCGTCTGAGGCCTCTTGGTCGTCCTAGAGGGGAGAGACTCAAACCAATTTACAAATGCTGTTGCAAATTCATGCCAAAATCAAGATCAATCATATCAAAGTGGAACATCTTACAGTAGAACAAAAGATCTCTTAAAATAATTGTCAATTTGAATAGTAACCTGAATAGCATATCAGGAATGCATGCGATAATGTTGGGGAAGGTCACCGTGATAATATTCCAATAACATCAGGCTTAATTTTACAAAATTAATGTTGCTTTTCTTTGGGTTTACTGCAGAGAGCAAACAGCATGGTGTCTATTTAAGAAGCTAATATTTAATCAGCTTTTTGCAAATCAAATCGCAAATCAAATTTGCAAAGTTGCTAAACTCATTAAGAACCACACATCAACAACAATGTGCATTGAGTGGCTTCTACACTGTACACTTGTACAGTCTGTTATAACACTGATACACTTCTTTTCTCGTCTCTCCAGGACAATAAAAGTGTAGAGCAGAAAAGCAATAGTTTAAAAAAAAAACAAGTGTCCTCTGTGCCAGTGAGCTGAGTCAGCCGGAGCTTCATCCCATTCCCAATGAGCTCGAAATGCAGACAAACGGTGGCAAGCGCACAAATAACCTATTGACTTCTTCCAGCGAGCCGAGAACATCGGGCCTTCTGTGGTTCCCTGAAGCCTTCCAGCTTGGTTCTTTGTCATGAATTCCATGAGCCATGGGGTCAGTGAAGGTGAAGGAAGAATACATTTTGTTCTCCTCACGTCTTTCATAACGAGCATAAAAACACGTTCAGATTTTTACTTGGCATTCTTTTTTATGGCTTTGATACCTCAAGAAAGGAATACTAAATGAAAGGTCTACAGTAGGACTGACTGAAAGTGCCTTCCTCTTGCTTTCTTGTGTTTCTCAGAGATCAGAGTCATAGCATAATTATCTTAGACATCCAAAGTATGAACACCTCTGATCCCCTGCCCTCGTCTGTCATAACCATGGCACTGGATGACTAATGTCAGCCTTTCAATACTTTGGGCAAGCTTTGTGAAGCTTACCGTCAAAAGCAACAATTTACATGGGACAGAGCATGAGCCAAGAACAATACCTGATTGTATCAAGAAAAATGAGTTATCCTTGGCCTTGCAGTTCGTTTGTATTTAAAGTGTATTTTTCACGTTGCATATTTATCAAATATTTCATATATTCCTGATACAACCACAAGGAATTATCAATACAAGACAAGCATTACTGAAAGGTAGTCATTTACATTTACATGTTTGAATGTAAAGAATATTATTTAAGGGTTGTGATGAGTTATTTGAACCAAACTTTTTCCAGAATACAATGAAGATATAAATGAAGGAGTCAAAAATAAGAATTGGTTACATATATTTTAATTCATTGTGGTTTCTAATTAATCCACACCAGGTCAAAATCACACTCATAAGCTAAAATATATGAATGCATCCCACTAATGTTTGCCATTTATTTTTGGAGAAGTCAATGTGTGGCTTTCTAACTCAATAACACTGCAGTACTGGTAAGCATAGTAGAGGCAGTGTCATGTTGAGGGGCATGTATGTGTACACTGACTTTCACTCAGCGAGGATTAAAGAAAGATCAAACTTCTGCACCTACTTCTTATTTTTACTCAAATGTGTTTTTTGAATGATCATCCCACCTGGGAAATAAACACTTCAAAATAAATAAGCACAAGCTCAAATTTAAAAAGTTATACCAATTTAAACTTATGTCACTGGAACTACAATTACTTTTCAACTTGTTTGATTAAGATGGTACCATGCATGGTGTTAATAAGAAGTAAAAATCTGAGGTATATTCAGGAAAAACCAGACACAGGCTGGCTTCAAAATAAAATTGTGAGAAGACATTTACCAAATGTTCCTTAACAGTAAGCGTATCGTACTTTGAAATGAGGGAATGAAGACATGTTGTGCTGATCTGAAACTTCTTATTATTCCTGTGAGACAGCAGCCGTTAAACATGTACGACCAGTATATTTAATTTTCTAAAAATGCTGCCCAGCCAGTTTGGAGCTGAACGTTAGTTATTTAATCAACCGCAAAGATCTGTGGCTGTCACCTGCAAAGAGAGAATGGAAGCAAAGACAAAGTTGAAATTTAGATTTAAAGGAACACAGGTCATTGGTGCAAAAAGACAAAGGCATCTGTTTATTAAATGTTCAGCTTCTGCATGATGAGTTAACGAGATGGGCTGAGCTAAAGCGATGCAATCACATGCGGTCGGACAAGTCTGAACAAGTCCCTGTGTTCAACTTCCTGATTTCGGATAAATAAATCATGGTGAGGATAGTTCATCTGGTTCTGCAAAACACACAACAAAACCACAGGCTGAAATGTTGGCGAGCAGGTTATTAAGATCTGATTGACTCGCCTTGTGCCAACTCACGGGTCACAATGGTCGTGATTCAAATAGGAACTCGGAAAATGCACGGCCATGTCCTGGAGATGGCATGCTCACATCTAAACTGGTTGTCTTTTCAAAGTATGGAAAAAATAAGAATAGCGGAGCGTTCGCCTCAAGGGGAGAAACAGCTGAGGAAGGAATTATTACCCACAAGGCAAAGATCTTTATTTTTACCATCAGTCGCAGCAATCTGATCATGCAAGACAAAACACCTGAAGAAGAGAAGCAATAAATGCCTGGGTATTCCATCACCGTTTTTCTTTTATTCACATTTTGTTATTGATGTTCTCTAAAAAACCTTTAGAGTCCTTCCTAAAAGTAAAAATGTTAATACCGTGACTGCATGAAATCAGAAAAACTCGCATCTAGACTATTTTACTTAATCACAATGTCCCACCACTCTCAGCCAAAAATATTAGCATCTATGCTTTAATATGCTGTGTTGCTGTAATGTATCTCAAGATTAAATTACACACAGAAAGACTTACTAGTCATAGTGAAATCACATGTGTCAAACTCAAGGATCTGGCCCACGGTAGCTTCTTATGTGGCTCCTAGACTCTAAATTACATAAATAACTCCCTCCAGTTTTTCACAAATCTACAAAATTCACACAAAATCAACAAATCTCCACATTTTTTTCTGATTTTACTGCAAATTTTCATAAAATTAGTTAAAAACATTGAGTAATAAAAAGTTACATTTAACATCAGACATCAGCGCAAACACCGTAAAAATTCCTAACATTTCTAAATTGGCACCACAAACCGTGCAATTATGATTTTAAAAACATCACTAACATCACCAGTCACAAATTCCTGAAGGAACAGCTATTAATTAATATTTTAACAATTGGTTTTATTAATGTATTGTGGCACAACCGGCCCTTTAAGAACATTCAGATTTTTGATGTGGGCCCAAAATGAAACTGAGTTTGACGCCCTTGTTGTGGACGGTCAACAAACACGGAAATTTCACCCTCCTTTTAACAAACTGCCAAACCAGACACAGAGACCAAGTAGACGTTAAACAGGTTTGGCAAATTACGAATCAACTTATGGTGTATAAACACTCGATGTGAACTGACAGCAGAAATTCTCATGGAAGAACAAAATCTCACTGAATGAATGTAGAGACTCAGGAAAAAAAACAAAAAATGCAGGAATATATAGTATCTCTGTCCCAAAAGTTAAACAATTATCTTAGTTGTGTCTTCGCTGAAATATCACGCTTCCAATTTCTTTTACTTTTCACTTTCACTTCAGCAAACTACTGCAAAAATTACTCTGGAGAAGTCGTCAGTTTTTTTCCCTCCCACAATACAGGGCAGAAGGAAAAGACTGCTTTTCTCATATCACACCAAACACGAAAAAAATCATTCTTCCTTCCTGACACGGATATCCGAACACTTTGAAAGTTATCACAGATTCTACTCTATCGTGATCCTAGTCTCTAAACAAAACATCAGCTGATGTGAAGTCAAAGGGGTTCATTCATAAACAAGTACACCCGGTTAGTTAGTCACACTTCATTTGTTATACTTCATGTCATATTTGTGTGTAAAAGCAGTGCTTGAAAAGAATGAGAGTTGATTTAGAAAAAAATATTTAAATATATAACCCAATTATCCCAAATTTGGCTTAAATAATTTAACATATTGACTATTACATTTGACACCCAGAACTTTTTTATTGTTGTTTTATATTATAAATAAGTTGATGTTCTTATTGCTCTGAATATTATACAGGTTTGCTTTTTTTCTCATTACAAAGTGACTCCTGGAACAAGCTCATCTCACCTAGTTGCTTGGTCAGGCTATCTGCTGAGGTAGCCAGCCGGTTATTAATGTACGCAACAAAAATTAGACAAATTTTTTTTTATAGGTGTAAGATGACAAGAATGAACATTACACAAATGAAGTGTTGATATTTTATGGAAGTTTGAAGTACATTGCATGTAATGGCTTAATAATATTTCTAAAATGAAAATTGGGCTTGGAAGAAGTTGGCAAAACTCATTCAAATATAGTTAGAAATGCTCTTTACTCCAAGTGCTGTTGTGTTTTTTTATGTAAAAACTATGTGTCTTATTGGAAGAAATCTTCATAAAAATCATAATTTTAATGTATAAAATTTTGTGGATTTTGTTTTTCCATGTGAAAAAACACACCTGTTACTTCAAATGAATAACAGGTGTGTCGCAATACGTTTTTATCGTGACAATGCCTGAAGCATTTTCCCAACATCTACGATAGTGACGTGAATTTCCACATCATGACAACCGAATGCAAAAGAGAAAGTCTTAAAGGGTTCTTTTACACAGCTGTCAGAAGCAACAGGTGGGCGAGTCGATGAGTCAGTCTACGGTCCATTCAACCTTAAAACCCTCTGGGCACTGAAATTTTCCCCCAGAAGGAGGTTAAAATGAACATTAACCTCCAGGAAAGTTTAGTTGTTTTGAAACCGAAACTTTTTTACAATTTTCCAATCACTTCATACTGGGAAGCAGCTGATCAAAGCACATTCACGGCACACATCACTGACCTGTCAATGAACTGATCTATGATGACGATGTCACCGGGCTGAATCTCTTCCCTTAGGGAGCCACAAGCCGTGGTTACCACCAGATGAGTGCAGCCCTCTTCTCTGAGAGCCCAGATATTGGCCTGGTAGTTAACATTCGACGGCATTATGGTGTGCTGTCTCCCATGTCTACGTTTGGCAAAAATCACAATTTCATTTTATACATATATGCACACAATATCCAACACTGGCCCTTTTCCCACGGCATACCGTCAGCACAGGAGAGCTCACCTTGCAAGGAGCACACATTCCACATTTTTAATCTTTCCCAGTATCAAAGCATCTGAGGGCTGTGCAAGCAAAACAGAAAAATCTTTCAAAATAAAGCATGAAGTCAAAACAGGACACATGAAAGGCTTACTCTTTATGCCAAAGAGTGTGCTTTGGAATAAACAACTTGCCTTTCCATATGGTGTGTCAACATAACGCTCTGTTCTTCCTTCCAGAATATCTGGATCATCAAGACCTGACCCACCAATGATTCCTATCTGAAAAGAAAACAAAGTAAAATGGTTCAGATGGACAAAGATATGAGCTGCATTTTGAGTTCATTTTGGTGGTTGCATCCAGGTGTAATGGTTTGTCTTTGTGCTTTAATATACTTTGCATAAAGAAACAAAGGACTCCACCTGCCAATGCAAATTTGCGGTGTACATTGAAAAAGATGACACAGCTCAGAGGCAGCAATGCAACCACCAGTATGATTGACAGAGTAATATACGCTTAGTTTGACAACTACTTTGTCTTCCACTTTTCTGCTAGGACCACACTAACTGTAAACGGTTATGTTTTGAATGTGCAGCATTGAGTGGTCACATGTACTAAAATCAAAAGCTATTTTAATCAAAAACATCTTAACAGACAGTTACATGTTAACAGAGGACCCCTTCTTTGATATCACGTGTACAATTCTTGCATCCAGTGAACTTGTGAGTTTGTGGATAGTTTCTGCTTGCATTTCTTTGCAGGATGTCAGAATACATTCCCAGAGCTGCTGTTTTGATATGAACTGCATCCCACCCTCAGCTCTTCTGCTTGAGGAAACTCCAAAGGTTCTCAATAGGGTTGAGATCAGAGGAGGATGGTGACCACACTATGTACAGAAAAAACATGTCCACCTTGGCCTAAGGGGTTTATGCTCAGCCGAAGCGGTTCTGGGCTTCTATGGGCCCTATAGAAACAAAACCAGGTTGGACACCCTGTATCGGCCTATTTATCATACAAAAAAGGCCACACTTTAGATTCAACATTAACCTGCAAAAAACCCTGCATATGCAAATTAACATAATCCAAGTTGCTGACATTTCCATCAAGGCCTACTGTTCAGCATATTTTCACATTCTACTTAATGTTCTGGGCCCCATATCTAAATGTTGACTGGACAGTAACAAAGAGTTAAACATCAACCCCATCTGGATTATGCTCAGGCTGAATAGATACTTAAGCAGGTCTGATTTCTGTGTGAGATCCATATGGGTTGACCAAATAGATCATATCCTGATGCCCTTTGTGTGGGCAAAAAAATAAGGGTCTGAATCGCAGCTTTAAAAATGTTAATTATGAATTGCTGCAATTTAGGCACTAGACAAACTATAAAGGTGGGCCGTCGGCATGGAGTTAAAGGAGGGTTGATCCATTGTTCGTTGCAGAGTTTGACTAGGACACAAATCCCCGTCAGTCAGTATGCTGTGGAAACGAAACAGCATGGTGCGCACAGGCAGCCACGTGTTTAGGTTTGGTTAAAATTCTGGTGAAAACCACCCATTTTACTGCCAGAAATAAAGCCTACGAGTTCCCACAGACATGCTTAGCTACGTGTTAAAGTCAGGTTACTCTGTGAAGTAGCTTGGTTCCAATGCTAACGTCAAGACAATGCTTGTTCCTTCACTTCCAGGTTTGATATACAATTTAAGATTATATGGCTTTTCGTCCCCTTCCTTTCAGCGAGCTCGGCCACGTGACGTTCAGCTAACAATGCTCGCAATGTAGCATGAAACAACAGTTAATACCTTTACGGGCACGGAGGACGCCATTACAGTTATCTTCTTGCAAGTAAAAGCAAAGGAGAAGGAGGGTTTGGTCAAAACAGAGGAAGAAGCTTCACCATGAACATCCGTCAGTATTTCTCTTCCTGCTCGACGATTTGAAAAATAAAAGCACTGCGAAAATAAATAAATAAAAAATCAAAACACCACCTTCTACTGTTAGAATGTCGATTCTTTCCTTTACAAGCCAAACTTTGGTTATTTATCGTTTAAAAAAGAGTAGAGGTGAAGAAGAGTCTGGAAAATGAACGCAGAAACTTAAATCTATCTGTCAAATAAAATCTGTATAAATAAAGTGTTTATGGGTTTTTGTATGCAAATGTATAGGCGATAAGATCGTTGAATATGAAATGAAGGATTGCCGGATGCACCAGGGTAAATTAAAAGCATCATAAATACATTTAACAAGTGGCCAATGATTCACAGTTGAATAACAACCAACCTTTAACAGCAGAAAGGAGCTCACTGATCAATTTGGGGTTTTTATTGGGTCAATTTCATGTAGTTTCCAACACCACTTTTTTTTTTCTTTAAGACCTCTAAAAGGTTGTGTCATTTGTACGTAACAAGCAATTGTCTTAAAAAGAATCATAGTAATTTAAATAAAAGCCAAAAAATATGCTTTCCAACTTTTTAAACCATTATTCCAGCCACTAGATGTCGCCGTAACCTCAGTGCCTGCGAAATATGTGTAGGGCTTGTCCATTTTTGAGAGAAATCATTGTTACTAGATTGCCCCCTTCTGGATGGGAGACCAAGTTAAACAAGAGGACTTCGTGTAATATCTAATCTTGTTTTAATACATTTCTGACCGCAGAAGTGTGTAAAGATACAAACACCCACTTTTTCACTATTTTGAAAATACTTTATTTGATTTCTAACTTATGCTGCAATAGATGAAGATCTCCAAAGAAGATATTCCTACCTCTGGTAGATTTAAATTCAAAATAATTACTTAAACTGACTTGACAGATTTCTAAGAAGGGTAGAAAAACGTTTTTTTCAGAATAAAAATATAAACAACGTTTATTTACTCTTTTTAAATTAAGTGCCAGTAGGTGTGGCACATTTTGTATGTTTATCCTGTTTCAGAAAAATGCATTATTTAAATATGTTAATCTTTTGGGAAAGTCTCCTGAGATTACTATTTGTTGCAACTTATTGCAAAAAATAGTAAGTACATAATGCATCTACAAATAACCTGCTCCTGGTTATTTGTAAAACACTAGTAAAACATCCACAGTGACCCATTTGAACTAATTCTTAAATTAAACTTGATAAAAAAAGAAGTCCTTTTTGAAATCAAAGTCCCATTTTAATGGTAACAACTGAATGATTGGCAGTTAAAAGATCTGTGCCATAATTATAACAGAAAGGCTTAAAATCCCTGAATATACATTGCAATATTTCAATATTTTAACAAAATAACAGCTCGTGCTTGTAAAATATACAATTCACAAATATTTACCCTTCTACCTTGTATGCATTGTCATGTAAAACACCATTTAATAACACTTTACATGGTGCATTCCAGACAGTTTTGATACAAAATGTCATTAAAGATAATCTGTTTTGAACTGTAGAACGTACATTGTTTGTCAGACACACATCAGTGATACATGGAATTTACTGTGAAAAAACAGCAACAATAAAAACAAAACAACTGAACACCTGATAGTTTAAAGACTCTTCTGAAGCAAAATACTTGTGGCAAGCTCCATAGTACTTAATCCATCAATTTGATTGTGAAGCCTGGTCCACCGTGGCACGGTTTTCTCCATCATCAGCAGCATTATCGATCAAAGCATTTTCAGTAGTTCTACTAACAGGCGTGATGCTGTGATTGGCAAAAGACTCATTGTCGCTTTCAATTGTAATGACGTTCGGTGAGGACTTTGCTTTGCGCTCGGAACTCTTGCTTTTTTTACTTTTCTTCTTGTGCTTCTTCTTCTTCTTATGGTGGTGCTTGTGTCGCTCACCGATGACCTCTGTGCTGCCGCTCCTGCTTCTCTTCCTTGACCTCTCTTTGGATCTTTTATGGTGCTTCTCTTTGCTTTTCTTCTTGTGTTTTGTCAACGACATGGAGTCACTTTGGCCACTTTGGGTGCTCTTGGATGGTTCTGCCAAATGTTTAGCTTTATATTTCCTTTTGCCGCCAGGCTTGTCATGGTGAGATTTTCTTTCCGGCGAAGAGGAGCAGCTGCTGGAAAACGCTCTGGATCGAGACCACCTCCTGTCTCGTCGGTGAGGTGAGCCCCTGCTGCGGCTCCTGGATTTAGAGCGCGAGTACTTGTGGCTGCTGTAATAGTAGGATCGTCTCTGTGTGTAATGGGTTACGTTACCATTCCTCTCTCGTCTGTAATGGGTGTAAGACTGGTAGCTGTGGTCGCTGTCCCTCCTTGCAGGCATTCCATCACTTTTTGAGAAGTTTCCGCAATGGGCATGAGAACTGAGAGTGCGTTGAGAAATGACTGGGCTTTTGCTAGAGTACTTGCGCCCTCTGCTCTTTGAGTGTCTCTTCTTTCTCTTGTGGTCTCTCTCCTTTGATCTACGTCCCTCAATAGATCTCTCCCTACTGTCAAACGTTTTATCTTTTCTTCTACCAGTTGAAGTATTGTATGTGTTTGAGCCAAGTCTTTCTTTAGAGGAGGACTGATGATGGCCATTTTTAGTTTCTCCGGCCTCACTGGAATTACTACTTTGTGAATTTGCAGGACTACGGCTGGTGAAACGAATGTGTTGAGGCTGAAGAGGAGCCTCTTGGTTCTCCTCAACAGAAGAGCCATCAGAGTCAGAAGACAGATGAACCAGCTCTGGAGTCCTTTCTGTTGTAGGCTTAACATATCCCACAATAAAACAGTCATCACCGTCAGAAGATGCATAGACTTCATTGGTGCCGTCAGCATGAGCAACATCTGATTGGCTATAAGATCTAATTTGTGGCGGAGAAGCACCAAACATTTGCTGTTCATCTTCTGAGCTGCTTTCTGAATCCAAGTCCAGGATTGTCTGAAGGTCTCGCCTGCTGGGCTCCATTGTTGTTGAATACGAAGGCCCCGGCGTCTCATCGTCCCACAAAGACTGACTCAGAGTCGATGCAGAGTTCCCAGGAGGTTCCATCTCTGCATAGTTTTCCTCGTCCTCCGAAATAGCGATTACTGAGGAGTTGGAGTTGGAGCTGCTGTGCTCATTGGAGGAGGGTGCAGGGCAATCATAAATAGCATGTTGGTCGTAGGCCTCCATATTGAAGGGGGACTTTGCAAAATTGGTGAATTCATGCAGAAAGTGTTCTGTACGACCCTGCAGGAAAGGTCTGAGTTCTTCCTGGATGGCCCCGTCCTCCATATCAAAGCGTGTAATGCGTGACATGATGATATGCTGCACTATGTTGACCAAAGAGCCGTGGGCCCCATACAGCACCATCAGTTCTCTTTTTAGCCACGGGACGAGTCTGTGTAGGCAGGCAGGATTTCTTCTATAAAATTCAGCAGATGCGTCTCTGGAGCGCCCGCCGTCTCTCACGTTCCTCACCCTTACTCCCCTTCTGTACAGCTCCCTTCTGAAGTTGATCATCTCCTGCTGCCTGACATTGTTCACGGCTCTGCCTTCACTTGCAGCTCTCCTCTTAGCCGCCAACCTCGTCATCATGCGACGAATGTATCGATCCCGTCTCTGCTGGGGTAAATTTGAGGAAGCTTCAAACATCACTCCGTTATCTGGAGGCAGAGAGGTTCTTCTCATCTGTCGATGAACTCCAGTGAGTGTCGTTCGGTATCGAAACCGAACCCCTTCGAAATAACCAAATGAGGAATTTTCCACCTGCTGTTTCAGTTCGTATTTTTGAAAGTCCTCATCTGATTTTATGCTGTGATAGATTGAACTAAATGGCTGCTTGCACAGTGGGCACTCAGGTTTGTTCTTCGACCACTCCAGAATACAGCGGAAGCAAAATTTATGGAGGCAGCGGTCCAAGTAAGACATATTATGAAACACGTCCAAACAGATGGGGCACTTGGAGTCTGGAGACACCTCTGCAGACATCTCCTTAGAGGTTTTACGTCTCCCACTCTTTGGGCTGTGCTGTCGGGCGACCTTGACTGCCGACATGATCTGATGAGGAAAAAGAAATGTCAGCCATTTTGAAAAAATAATAAATAAATAAATAAAAAAACAGTCATGAAACATTTTCAAAACAACACTACAGCTCTATTTTTTTTTTAAGTTTCTTGAAAATTTGCATGACAAAATGAAGACAATTTAGTTGGTGTTCCTCAGTGACACTTTAACATCTTAATGGCCTTTGAACAAACATTAAAAAAATATTTTTGCAGCAGAGAGAGCATGAGTGGATGAACAATTCCAATACAGTATTTCACATCCAAGCAGTTACCTTTACATTAGCATGATATTGTGTTGCCATAACAAAAAAACACTTGTATTTGACTACTTCACTATTTACTATTTTGCTACTTCCTTTTATTGAATGTTCTGATGCCAATTCGGACATCTTAGAGAAGGTAAAAAGTCATGATAAATGATCAGTTGCAGTTCTTTGATTTAATTTTTTTAATATTTATACATATATATATATATATATATATATATATATATATATATACTTATACTTAAACAAATGACCATTTATAAAAAAGGAGAACATTCTTTTTTTGAAACTAAAACTTTAGCAAATCGGCCAGCATCCTTTAAAACATCTACAATAAATTGCTAATATTAAAGCTTTCTAAAGCTGTAGCAAGCCCTTCAAATGTGGAAGAAATACTGCTCTGTCCAATGCTGTTTTGATAAACAGCATTGGATTCGCACACGATCAAGTGCCGTATTATAGTGTTTACATGAAAGCCTAAATAATGATACTGCACTGTTAAAGAAAGACTCGTGTCACTGGAACTGGATTTATAGCTCAAAATTAATTTATTCCGTTAAATACAAAAAAAAACTTTAAAACCACTTTACCTTAACAAGGTGTGGTAAGGACTACAATTCATGATTCCTTCCAAGTTTAAGAAACCATAAAGAATTACGGGCACTAAAATTGCTAACCCCGCAGTGAGTGTGTACTCTTCTCTTGAAAACACATTTATATTACTGGGAAGGGGGAAACAACTGGAAACTGTTATTTATGGATCAACTCGGTTAAAGTTAGCAGACTAGCTAAATTTAGCTACGAAGGCTAGCAGCCCTACAGCTGGTTAGTTAATCGGTTTTAGGAAAAGTTGTTTAGCATGTACCTGTTACTCTGTTGAACATGTATATGGTCGAAAACCAACTATACCTTCTCTCCTTGAAGAAACTCGCTCAATCCAAGACAAATTTAGCGTTAAACATTTCCTTCCTCACATTTCATAACACAGGCTTGACAACGGGAAGACCTCCTCCTTCTTCTTCTTCTTCTTCTTTGGCGTTTTCTGGCAGTTTACAAACTTCGTATATTACCGCCATCAACTGGACGGAGATGTAAATTCAGAAATTCATTTTTCCTATATACTGTATCTTTAATTCTTAAAATAACTAAATTATATACATACTTATACACTCACTCGCTCAATCACATACATACATACATACTGAATCCTCTCAGCGAATTTTGTATATTTTATACATTTAACGGGAAGACGTGTGCACAACATCCGCTTTTCAAAATAAAACAGTCAGTTATGTTATTTCAGTTCTGTTAGCAGAGTATAGAATTTTGAACATAGCCTTTTCCTAAAACCACAGATCTATTACTGGACACTTATATATATATATATATATATATATTTTTTTTTTTTTTTTTTACTTTGCACACAGAAATGAAGGTCTCAGACCTAAATAACACCGACAGTAAAACATGCTGTGGGGATACTTCAATGAAAGAAAATCCTGCAAGTGAGGAATGGATCATAACCAAATGAGATTAAGGTTCATTCCAAAAGACCATCAGATTTGAAGCAGCTTTTGTCATCCAACAAAAATAAAAAGACAAAATGACTAATAGCATCAAGGGTTTTATTAAATTAATTAGTTTCTATGTTCAAAGCAAACACAACTCTCATTTATAAATCTGGGATGCTTAAAAATGGTGTTTGAAATTTTTGGGAAAAAAATAAGTATTTTTAAATAAAATGTTTCAAAGCATGACTTCAAACATGCCCTGATTTAGATTACGTCTAATCAACCAAGGAAAAGCAGCATAGAGACCATCTATACACATTATTTCATGAGCATTTCCATCTGAAGTTCATAAACCAGTTTGTTTTCCTAAAGTTTGTGCTACAGATATTCATGCTGCCGTATGGCTTCATCACTGAGAGTAACACCCAATCCCCAAACATACGTTTTCAAAATTCACATCTCCAATTATTTCCATACCTTATTTTGGTGAATTTTATGAATTAACACAACTGCCATTTGACAGATGAGCAACCAGTAAATCAGAAATCAGCAAATATTTCTGGTTAAAAGAATTTCTCTACAAACATTAGAGCCATGTTCTTGTGCATAAAGTGCACAGTTTATTTTCAGAATATACAGGGATTTTTTACAACACAAACTCAAGAAAATTAATGAAATATTTCAGGTTCAGTGATGGCCATGTGTTTCAGGGAGACCAGGAATAACTTCACCAGTCTCAACAATGGTGTCACCCTGAGAACAAAAAAAAAACAACTTAGAGAGCAGGTCTACGACATTAAAGTACACTAAAGAAAGGCACAAATCTTTATCACTTCTTAAAAATACAAGTAACAGATTCAGAATTTATTAACAAAATAAATAAATAAATAAATAAAATAAAATAAAATAAAAAACACACTCACAGGGAAAAGCCTGGGTTTTAGGTCCACAATGCCATAAGGTCTTTGCTGTGAAGAAAAATGACACCATTGTTTAGTTCCTCCTGATCAGATAAGCTTTGATTCTCTTATTGGTAACAATTATTTTTCTAAATATGAAGGACAAGAAATATAGACAGACAGTTTCTGTTACAACTACATTGAATTAGGTAAATGTAATTGCTGTAAGTGTAATTTTCTCTTTTTGTGTCTCTGGCCTGTACACTACCAATACCGTTCTGGAGCATCTGCTTTTTGACATAAGGTTTTGATCCAAGTCTGTCTCTGCACTTTAATTTGCAACAGAGAGTTCATTCTGACAGCCTTACATCACTAATATGAGATTTGCACCACTCTTGATTATTTTTATTAGTAATTTTTGGTACTTGTAGATTTTCAGTGATACAAAAAAAGAAAGCTCTGTAACTTTGGACTGCCTTAGACAAATAATTGCTTAACTTCACTAAAATGTTATTACTAAAGCAATTACATTTAACTGATGTGAGAAGTGTGGTATTTATTTATTTTTTTTAATCATCCTTGCATAAATACCTGAAGTTGGTTTAAAAAAAAGAAAAACTCTACAAACTGTAAAAAGTATTCAGTCCCTAAAAATGAATTGGAACTCGGGCAAAAATCTCACACTCATACATAACACAACTGTTTCATCACATTTGGCAACCCCCCCCCCAACACACCCCCCAAAAACAACCTATTAACTACATTTTTTAAAATGAGAATTGATTCTTGTAGTAATCAATTCTCCTGATAATCCTTCAAATGTGACAAGTTTGTGGTTCCAGTGAAAAAGAAGAATGTTCTTCCTATGAAAATCTACATTTTTAAAACATTTTCAGAAAAGTTTAACTTGGAAGCTATATATTCTTTCTCTGTCTGACTGCAACAAAATGGGTTTGTTTCCATATACTGATACAAATATTGTCTTCCCTATTTGCATGTCCAATTAAAAAAAAAAAAAAAAAAAAACGCATAAAATGTCATCATTTCTGTGAACTTACAGCAACGTGGTATTTCACATAGTAGTGGGCAAGCCAGGCAGGTATCAGCAGCCGTGTCAATGTAAAAACACCACCTTGGTACACCTTGTAGGTCTGCAAATACACAAATGCATCAGCATTAAATAAATAAATCAGAAAAAAATAGATAAAGATAGATAGATAGATAGATAGATAGATAGATAGATAGATAGATAGATAGATAGATAGATAGATAGATAGATAGATAGATAGATAGATAGATAGATAGATAGATAGATAGATAGATAGATAGATAGATAGATAGATAGATAGATAGATAGATAGATAGATAGATAGATAGATAGATAGATAGATAGATAGATAGATAGATAGATAGATAGATAGATAGATAGATAGATAGATAGATAGATAGATAGATAGATAGATAGATAGATAGATAGATAGATAGATAGATAGATAGATAGATAGATAGATAGATAGATAGATAGATAGATAGATAGATAGATAGATAGATAGATAGATAGATAGATAGATAGATAGATAGATAGATAGATAGTTTCCTCAACTCAACCATTAAACTGGCCAGTAAGGCTGCAAAGGTATTAGTGTGCGGTCATCAAATACTTAAAGCCTTTTAGTTGAAATATAAATTATTCAACTTCTCTATTTAAATTAAAATTTAACACAAAAAAAATAATAAAATGAGGACAATTTTACTTCTTTAACACCATAAATATTTACAATTAGATTCTTCAAGTTAAACATAAAATATCTATGGCTGCTTCAAAAGTATTCAACCCCCTGATGACAACCATCTTCAGCACTTAGTAAGATGCCAAATTGCTGTCATGACCTGCTGCAAATGTGTTTCATGATCAGACACTGGCTCCTGCCAGCCTTTTCTGAGGCTTCTAATTCATGAATACTGTTAGGTTTGAATGCTGTATCCAAATTCTTCAAAATCCCACCTCAAATTTTCAATCGTGTCAGCTGACCACAATTTCCACTTGAAAACTTTGAGATTTGCCTGGGGATCCAATCAATCAGTCAATCAATCAAATTTTATTTGGATGGCACATTTCAGGAGCAAGGCATTTCAAGGTGCTTTTCATGACAAAAACAAATACACAAAGTCATCTGTCAGCAGAGGCAGCAAAAAGGTCCTGGGTTTGATTCCCGGCCCGGGAGTTTGCATGTTCTCCCTGTGCATGCGTGGGTTCTCTCCGGCTTCTTCCCACTGTCCAAAAACATGTGGTTTCTGTGTTGCCCTGAACTAAATTAAACTGATAAACTACTGAAGATGCAGCAGTTGGTATTGCATTGAAAACAATGGCCTATATACAGACCGCTGTTTTAATGAGATACTTTAAGCCTAACTAAATAATTTCAAGTTTAATGAAGCGCACGTTTATCTTAATGCAGCTGTATCTCAGTTCAGATCACATTTAATATAACGTATTGTTGTGTTTTCATGACTCACATAAAGCCTCCACAGGCTCTTCGGCTCCAGAAACCTGGCCCAGAACTTAGCGATAGGCCAGAGAGGTTTGGGCTGCAGCACTGGCTCCCTGTGACTGAGCTCCTGGTCCTTGAGCCACTGCCTCCGGAGCTTCGCTAGCTGCTGAACGCGCAGCTTCTCGTCTGGTGAGTAGCCAGACATTATTATTCTTGAACGTTCAACCTCGACAGACCTACAATGACACCATGGAGGACACTTCCCTTAGCAGACAAGAGTAGCCGGAAGTGCTACAAGAAGAAACTGACACAACGTAACAGTTCGACTAATCTGAGAGCGACATCTACTGGACATCAATAGGAAGGAAACCGGTTGAGGGATACAGGATGGGGAAAGGGAGAGAAAAGCTTTTGCGAGGATGGGGTCTATATGCCCCTGGTTTTCTTCAAAATACACCAAAATTTAATAATAATAATAATATATATATATAAAAAAGAAAATCTTTACAATACATTACAAGTAAATGCTGCATGAATTTAGGTTCATACAGTTCTTTAGAACTGCTGTGGCGTTTTATTGTATTATTAATTTTAGCCACTAGATGGCGCCAGAAGCAAAATTCTGACAAAAAACGAAGAATAATCCATATTTCAACGGAATCCACCTAAAACTCGGGATTTATTTCAAGTAATATGTAGAACATTTTATTAGAAAGTTAATTTTATGTGACTTTTAATGGTTTCTCTTCATTACACATTAATTTCTATGTGTGTGAAGGACACCTCTCTTCATTTTTTTTTCATTTTTGTTGTTTGTGTGTGCGTGTGTGTGCGCTCGCGCGTGCGTGCTTGTGCGCGCGCCCGTGTGTATCTGGGTGTATTTTATTTGCCCTTCACTCGCTGCATAAACGGGATTATTAAATTCAGTTCAAATTGACATGCTAATTGCTGAAATAGTGAACATTTCCCCTTTTCGATCAGTTAAGATGATTAAAATTATTTAATCATATTAATATAATTCTCTGTCACATTATTCTCTCATAATGTGACAGAGAATTGCCTGGCGAAGTACTGTCTTCATTTTCTCCACATCTCGAAATGTACACGTTTTCAGTATTTGGTAGCTCTTCCATTTGAACTGTATGACTTCGTTTAAGGCATCGTTCTATATAAGTTTCTCCCAGTAGTTGACTACAATATTCTGTTCGTAATTTTATAAATAGTTAGGTTAAAAGGAAACTATAGTTTTCTACCAGCCACAATTGACTAAAAAATAAAATAAAATAAAATAAAAATAAACAT
Organism: Poeciliopsis gracilis; assembly: GCA_911649635.1. Lineage (NCBI taxonomy): Eukaryota > Metazoa > Chordata > Actinopteri > Cyprinodontiformes > Poeciliidae > Poeciliopsis > Poeciliopsis gracilis. The sequence goes on along the minus strand of CAJVRI010000370.1, from coordinate 4,634,563 downwards.
ACATAAAGAGTGGTACTTTTACTTTGAAAGTAGTCGGAAATAGTCATATGACGTCTGTCCTCGCCGTTACGTTTAGCATCATGTCTTTAATTAGCTAACGCTTCCTTATATTTGGGATTGCAGCTCAATAATGATAATAATAAAAACACCACACAATTTGCAAATGTTTCTCGACTTAGATTTCATCACTTTATAAAGGTAAGTGTCGTTTAAAACGCATGTTTTCGTCGGCTCCACGAATAAGGTTAACCATTCTGCGTAATTAACCTTGGTCGGGTTTTGTCAGGATGGTTTAATTGTCATTAAAAGGCGACAAGTAAAACGTTAGATGACAACAGAACTTTCAAATTACTGGTAATGTTAGTTATGGGTCTAAGCTCATTTTCTGGTCAGTTAAATCATTTTGTTTTTAGAAGTAGCTGGCGCTGTCATGTGAGCTAAGAGAAAACAGTGAACAATGAGGGGGGGAGAATGTCACGTTAATACCATTAAAGCTGTTCCCATAGATTTCTTGGAATAGATAAAGAAGTCAAATAGGTTAATTAAAACTAATAGTCACATCACACATGATGGCATAGAGGTGCATCTCAATAAATTAGTCTGTTATTTAAATGAATATTTCTGTTAACTGTGATGATTTTCTGCGTGCAGCCAATGAAAACACACCATTTCAGATTGGACGATTCCATCAGTCCAGTTAACTCCATGTATTAGACATAAATATGGGCCTCATGAGCATTATGTCCAATACCTACTTAAAGGTTTTAAGCCAAATTGCAGCGCTCATTCTAATTTCCTCAGATGTGCTAAAGCTTCCTGCAACACTGGTACAACTATCAGTGTGTCTGCTTGGAGAGTGATGTTTACATGTGTTATTTAGGATGCATTTTGTGTTTCACTTTAATTGTTTTTAATTCTATGGAGAAATTAGTCTGAGATAAAGTGAATCTAATGTGTCTGTATTTCTCTCATGGATTTTTTTTTCTTTTTTCAGGACTGTCCCAGTCTTTGGATGGAGTCATTTTCCACCTTCTCGCTATTTTCTATAGTCATACAAAGGGTCCTCAGGTTTCAGGATTCAGGACATAGTGCAACAAAGTTGCAGAAGAATGGTCAAATATTTTTGTAGCTCCACCGACATAAAGAGCACATGGGACCATGTTGTCTCTGCCTTTTGGCAGAGATACCCCAATCCTTTCAGGTAGTGAAACTCTTTTCATTGTCTCTATTATATCAAGCTGTATTGTTGAAACATATTTGGAGGATATGAAAAGTGAAAAAGGAATTTTGTGATGAGTGGTAATGTGGAGCAAATCTTTACTTTTTACAAAGCTTTGTTTCTGTTAACTTGTTAGAATGGATTTAAGTCGGTCTAAAATATGCACTCTGGGTAACTGTGTCATTATAATAATGAGCCTTTAGAGAATTTGCAACAGATGGCACCTTTGTGTTTAAAATAAATGTACAGCATTTTTAAAATATTATTAAAAAGTTGAAAAAGATGTCCAGCGTTCATAATAAATGATGGGGCAAATTCTAAATGAATCAATAAAAACACCTTCCAAAGTCCATTTTTAATATGCAACACATGACTCTGGATGTGCATTGCTCTGAAAGAGAAAAACAACCTCAGTCATGATTAGAAAAGAGAACTGAAAAAAGTCACCAGAGAAGTAAAACTAGGCTCAGTCTGTTCAGGTTCTCTGAAGGGTTATCGGTTTCTTACCTCCGGCTGCCCCGGCCAGTGTTTGCAACATATTGCAAACTCTGATCTGCTATCTTGAGACTAGAAATAAAATTAATATAAGAACGGTGAAATGACCTCAGTGATGACTGTCAAAACCCCCCCACCCCAAAAAAAACAATCAAAATCTAGACAAAACGTTTTCATCCTGAATTAACAAAGTTATTTGATAACAGACACAGGAACTTTTCTTTAAAGTCTAGTTGTTGAGTTGGTTAAATGAAGAGCAAACATAAATAAATCAACAAAAATATAAGGTCAATCAATGTCAAGGCCACTCTCTTGACCCATTTAGCGCTCAGTCAAAACTGCAAAAGTTAATTTCAATCACTAAGGCAAAATACATTTGTGTCATTTCTTGTGGCCATTTGGGAACTTTGTAAGTATCATTAAAAGAATCACTGAGCCTTAGGAAACCCTCAGATGAAAATTTTAGCATATAGAAATCTATTTTCTCCACAGCATTGTCAATTTTTTATTTTTTTTAGATCCTCCCCTCCCCCCAAAAAATACACATGGATCATGTTGTTTAGTATCTCAAAGATCACAAAGATGATTCTGTCAAGGATATTCATTTTTTATATCTTAGTAAAATGTTTTGGCAAAGAAACAGAACTGCAGTCTCTGTTTTCTGACTTTGTTTTATCAGGAAAGGGATTAGCTTAAAGTGATAACAAGGCCTTCATAAAATCTGTCACCACCACTGTTTACACACAATACAAAGTCTCAAAGGTGTAAAAACACTGAGCACCCCCTCTAAAGTGACTCCATGTCTCCCAGCACCCATGTTCTCACTGAGGATGTTGTGTACCGGGAGGTGACCACGGACCACCGGCTCCTCTCCAGACGCCTGCTGATGAAGACCAATCGGCTGCCCCGCTGGGCAGAGCGGTTCTTCCCTGGCGGCATGTCTCGCTACGTCTACATCCTGGAGGACTCCATTCTGGACCCGGTCAACAGAAGCTTGACCACCTACACGTGGAACCTAAATCACACGACTCTCATGGTGAGGCCTCATTCTCTGTGGAAAACAAAAGGAAAGCAGAAAATTATGCTGCTACGCCTTAAAACATTTCAGCTTAGAATCTAGTGTTAGCGAATTTTTTGTTCTGATGAGTGGGCACACGTTTCTCTCTCCTGGTTCAGTCTGTGGAGGAGCGTTGTGTTTTCTTGGATTCAGCGGAGCAGCCAGCAACTACACAGCTTAAACGGGAAGCATGGATATCTTCAAGCATTTTTGGCTTCTCCAAACCCATTCAGGTACATTTATCTGCTGTTTACGTCAATAAGCTCACCTGTGCAAACCTTTGGATTGCTTTATAGACGTTTCTTTAACTCTTGTTTCTTGTGACATGTACAGACAGGCTATTTTGAGTTCTGCCGAGGCGTTCAGAAGTAGCCAAGAGGCCGATTGTATGTTTGGAGAAGCTGCAGAACTCCTCTACTTCTGGGGGGAGAATCAGTTGACAGGACAGCGGTTAAGCCAATAGCATTTTATAAAGAGAAGCCATTGTTGAATGGAAGTCTGGAAATTTCATTTGCAGCTTGGATTTGTAACATGAGAAAGTATTAAAAGGCTTAAGGGGACATGAATACTGTTTCCTAGTCACTGTTTGTAATTTAGTTCACCTGTCAAGGGGAGTTTATTAATTATCAAGTGTTTAATCATTTGGTCTGTTACTTTAAGGGTGCTGTAGAGAACATTTCAAATCAAAGTGCTTTGCACCATGAAAACATAAAACAGAAATATACTGCATTCACATGAAGGAAAGTGATGAAAAGTCTAAAGACTGAAATTATTGATGTTTCTGTTGGTGTAATAAGCGGAACAGTCAAAGGCAACTTTGACTTTTGCCTTTGTCGCCAAATAAGCAAAATTTGCTTATTAAGCAAAATTTGCTTATTTGGCGACAAGCAAATGGGGTTTTAGCTTCAATGTAAAGGAAGTCAGTGTTCCAGCAGTTTTTCAGTTTCCTGGATATTTTTTCCAGATGAGTGCAGCATAAAAACTGATTGCTGCTTCCTCATATTGCAGAGTATTTTAAAATCATAGATCTGGAATGATGATGTGATGACAACGGGGCGATTCGGTGATTTCTAAACTAAGTATCTTAACATCTGTTCTCTGGGTGGCAGGGAGCCAGTGAAAGAACATTAGGACTCGGTGATGTGCTTCATCTTCCCGGTTTTAGTGAAAACTAGAGCAGCAGCGTTCTGGATCAGCTGCAGCCGGGTGACACTTCAGACAGACCTTTGAAGACACTGTTGCTGTAATACAATTAAAGATAAATGGAAGATCTTGTTGGGATATTAGACCTTTAGTCTAAGTAGTACTAAAATCATTCACTGTAATGAAAATCATAATATTCCAGACTTGATCAAACATCTCCAGTCAGACAGCGACGCATAAGAGAGTACAGGAAATGACCATTTCCTGTGTACTTTCCCAGGAGTTTGGATTGGCCCGCTTCAAGAGCAATCAGGTGAAGGCCATGAAGGGGCTGGAATACGCTCTGTCCAATCTGCAGGGTACGTATGCTGTGTTTGAGCTTCAGATGAGGGCCAGGCGAAGTGTAACGTCTAATTAATATGCACTATGCTTAAATAACAAAACTTTAAAGAAACGTCTTCTGTTGTTCTTGCTCCGACAAAAGTGTAAAGTTTGGAGGCCTGACATAAAAGAAGACAAAGTCACATTTGAGAAAGAAAACCATAAACCGTTCAGTTAGAAACAAATGTAACCTGCTACCAACAGTTAGCTGCTTGTTTTGATCTGTCACAGTGTAGCTTCTTGCGCAGTCTGGTAGTCCTGTCCTCCAAACTGCGTTGTGCTGATGCGGCAGCGTACTGTTGTCTAAAAGGGAGTTCTCCCACTGTTGTGATTCTGTTTTATTGCCCCATTGTTGATGGCTCTGCAGGACTGGGCATCAGGCTGAGCGTCGGGGTGAGTATGTCGGGGTGGGTGGCGGGGTGGCATCAATTTGACACTCTTGGCCTCTGCCCATGGTTGTCACATGAGCCTGCAACAATAGAGTAGTGGAGGTACTGACACCACTGTTCTTCTGGGAAAATATTACCAGTTAGAGCAACAATGTCTTTATGTGGTCCTCAAAGTGGCAATAAAGCGTCTGTTTTGATGCAGCACGGATAACCTGGCTTTACTTCCTGCGGTTACAATTTGTGAAAAATTGCCTGCATCCATTATTATTTATAATTCAGTTTTGTTTGTCGCAAGCAAAAACTCTAGCGGCATGTAAATATTATATATATCATAAGCTGAAAATGCATGATCAGAGCATGTGCATTGCTTCCGCATCTCAGATTAAAAGGCCCAGATAAAGTCATTGTTATTTAGTACATTTTGATTTGAAGCTTGTGGTTTGTTTTTATAGTTTTTCTGTTACTGTAGACTGTCGGTCACATAGCCTAGAAACACACCAAGGTTTGGTCCTTCTTATCTATTGTAGTCATTTGGGTGATAGTGGGGATTTTGATTCAGAGCCAAATTTGAGGGAAAGTGGTGAAATGTTATGTGTGCGAAGGATTTCAGAAGATTTGCATGGGGTTTTCCGAGGTCTGTTTTTCCGCTGTCATTAGCTCCACGTAAAAACAGACTGCTTTTAATTTTCTGCCTTTCACATGTAGCTGCATGTCGCGTTTCTGTCTCGCTGTTGACAAACTGCCACTGCTGCCAGCATCAGTTGTTTGAGAAGCCTGGAGGAATTTACTTCCATATGCAGAGGTTTTAACCCTTGGAACTTTTTCATATTCCGTCCAAGTTGTAAAGAAGGTTGAAGCAAAGTTAGGTTATAAAAATATCTCGACGTCATCCAGTAATTGGAAGAGCACGGCACAACTGCACTCTTGGCAACGTTAGACAGTGAGAGCGCTCATCTGAGAAGCAACCATGGGGAGGGCTGGACAAGCTGCAGAGCCCCACAGCTCCTGTACAGAATATGGCAAGAGAAGGAGCATTTCTCTGAAAGCAAAACTGAACCCTTTCTCCTGCATTCAACATGCATGGTGCAAAACTAAAACCCCATCCTGAATGCTCTTGACTGCATGGAGCAGCAGGTGGGGGCAGCATGATGCAGAGGAGATGCTTCTTTCAGCAGCGACAGGGAATCTGCTCAGAGTTAACAGGATGATCGATGGCAGGCAGAGACTGGCCTACAAAAACAATATATACTTGCAGGTTTAATCTGTGTGACATGTGGTTCAAGATTAAAATGCACACCACACTTTTCAGATTCTTTTCTTACTGCAAAAACAAGAGAAATGTCATTTTCCGTCCAGCTCATAAATATGCACAAATATGCGTTGGTGTGTTACAAAACACGTTGTTCTCTGTGGTTGTAGTGTGACTAAATGTGAAAAGGGTCAAGAAGATGACGATTTCCTGAGGCGCCTTAGAAAACCAAACTTAGATTCTGTTCTGCTCCCAGTTTGCTTTGGGGCTTTTAGCAAGACATCAAACTGCACATTCTCAGGTGCTTGGATGTTTTGAGCTTACTAAAAATCAGTTGAAAGCTGGGATATTGTATTATTTGTTTATCGCATTTGAGTTTTTAAGTTTGAAGAAGGAATTGGTCAAAAAATTTGAATCAGCAAGTCAAACCTCAGAGCAAACCAAAACTTTGTCAGCCTTAATAAAAAAGCCTCATTGGTACATCAATCTTTATTTATTTTTTTTGTTCTTTTACAAAATAAGCAAAATCTTCTTAGCGTAAGTACTTTAAGAATATTGGAATAAACTTTTCACAGTAGCTACGACATGCTGAGGGGACCTCAGAACTTTTCTACCTGCTTTTTTACTTTGTTGAAATCTGCTGCAAGGTTTGAAGAGTCCGGTTCATTGTGCTTGTCGATCTCCCTTGAGGTCTGAAGGTTCACCGTCAGCACACACACACATACACACACACACACACACACACACACACACGCTCTCACACACATGCACACGCTCACGCTCTCACACTCCATAGCCCACGGCAGTGAATCCGACGTGAGCCAGTTCAAACCAGCACACAAATGAGGATGCTCTGTTTACTTGTTGGATTTCTAAGGTCCTCTGTGCTTGTTGTTATGTCACCTATTCATATGACATCCTTGAGTCCATAATATGTAAAACAGATGACTGGCTGTCTGGAACTCAGACAGCTCTCAAATGAACTCAGATTAAATTAAAGCCTTTGAGATATTGCCCGATTAGAGTCAGAATACAGAGGCTCATTCTCGTTTTAAACTCTTTATTTTTTTTTTGGAAATGATCTCAGTTAAGCCAATAAATGAGCATTAAACCCATGGTAATAATTGCAGTTGAGCCTTGCACTTTCATCCTAACTTGATGCCTGCAGCATCGGTGAATCTGTCGACGTGCTTAGACAACGGTGTCTTTGATGCCTCCTCAGATTTTCTTAAAAACACAAAAATATTACGAGAAAGTCACCTGAAACCTGCCTTGCAAAAGTAATTCTGTCCCTTTAACATGTTCACTTTTTTTTTTTTTTTTTATGTGACAACCTTAACAAAGGGTTGTTGGGTGGTTGTGTGAAACGCCTTAGGGTACATAAAACTCTTTCTATTCTCATGGTCATTAGTCATGAAACACAGCAGACAGATCAGAGAAAAATGTGTTGCACAAATCAAACCTGCGCAGCTGCCCGCCTAAACGGACAGACTGGGTGAGAAAGCCATTACTGAAGAAAATCCCGCCTGAGTGCTGCAGTGGACATGTGGGTGAAGGCCATCTGATCAGATGAGACCAAACTGAACCTTCTGGCCCACATGCAGAATGTGGCAGTGTCATGCTGTGGGGACGTTTTTCAGGGACGCAGGAAAAGGGAAGGTGGTCATTTGATGGGAAGGTTAGCGGCGCTAAATATCGGACAAAGATTTCAGGCTTCCTGCAGCGTGGTCATCCAATCTGTAGATAAAGCATATCCTGCTGATTGTCTGTTCTGAACAGACAATCTTTGCCAAGATTTGAAAATTAACAGTCAAGCTTGTTCTTTGTGGCTGAGCTTGAACTATTTTTCAAAGAATAATGTTCAAACCACGTAGGCAGAATCCTAAGGACTTCACAGCTACACACTACTGTTGGTCTACGACTTAAAATCCCAATTAATTACATTCAGGTTTGTAGTTGCAAGATGGGGGAAAAAAAAAAGATTGAGTTGTGCAGATGTTGAATATTAATGCCTTGGTTATTGATTTAAGGAAAGTTGATCTTCTTTCTGTTATCCCGCTCTGGTTCTGGTAGGAGAGGCGCCGCAACGGCTGCTCCGGGACTCAGTGAGACCCCCGTCAGACAAGGCCAAGGAGGCGGCCAAGACTCTGGCTTCAGCTGCCGCTGCGCCGCAGAAATCCCAGCAATACGTCTGACGGCCGGGAGCGGGAGGCTCAGGGTCCACGCCCAGGATGAGCAAACTGTGACTGACCTGGTTCTCTTCATCATGTCTGTTTTTTTTTGTTTTTCTTTGTCTCAGCTTTGTTAAATCTCAGGTGTTTGTATGAAAGCCGTCTGCCTTTCAGTGCTAGAAAGTGTCAGTCTGCCAGGTGTAAATACTGGGTCCAGATAGCTTCATGTTTTAAGTCCTCCCACTAGAGAGAGACAATGTTGATTTCACTTGTTAGAGCTAATATATAGAGCTAATATATGCATCAGTAATTTGTGGCATGATCATTAGAAAGCATAAAATGCCTATGCTGACACTGACAATCACAACAGACTGGCTTCTATCAGAATGAGCAACATTTTCACTGATTTACTGTAATCTGATCAGACTGTAACTGAATGACTGTTTCTGAGGTGCAATAATGAAACTGAATCAACTTTTATTTTAAAGCTTGTTCTGAAAATCGTTTTGATTTCAGCGACTGCATTCCTTTCAAGTTTGAATTTGACTGGATTTTTATTTGTTGTCTAAGCCATGGATTAAAGATACAATATGACAGGTGTATTCTTGATTATTCTTTTCTGGTCATTTTAAACAGACAAGCTCTTATAAAACAGCACATCCAATTTCAGAAAGCTCTTTTGTTCAATTTCAGAAAGCTCTTTTGTTAAATGAGCTTCAATAAAACTTAAAAAAAAAAAAAAAAAAACAGTTGCGTGATTGACAGATGGTTATTGTTTATATTGTTCATGGGATCAGCGAACGTCTTTCTGCTGCTGCTGCAGCAAGAAGCTCCACTCTGACCTTTAAAAGTTAATATTCCAGACTTCGGCTTCACAGCTGCACAAACCAAACAGGAAGCCCCCTAACATTTCAGCTCTTTTATCTGCCTTTTCCTGCTGCTTTGCTCAGCAGCACGCATGAATAAGTCACAGCAACGTGTTTATGTATAAAACATTTTAATTATATTACAATGAGACAACACACAATACCTTCAAGTGTTTGCTAAAATGTAGCCAGCACCAGGTACTCGTGTAGACGCGCTCATACGCACAAAACAAAAACAAAAAAACAAAACAAAAAAAAAAAAAACTTAATAGCATCTTCTGTATGCAAATTACACATCCTCTATAAAGGAACATATTTCACAGGTCTCTGGCACAGAACTCTCCCTCCCCTGCTCAGCACGCCGGTCCCCAACTGTTTCCCCAGCATCCTCTGTACTAAACCACCACCCAGAGATCCTCCTGCTGGTGCGGCTTTGGAGGGTTCTACCTCTACGTGTGAAGATGTGATGAAGGCTGAAAAAGGGTGGAAAGCTGACTTAAAGCCTAACGGGTACTTAAAGCTATCCATGTTGCATTACGAGACACAAATTCTTAATCAATCATGGAAGGAATAAAAGTGATCGTTTGTTTGGCAGGATTAATATTTCTAATGGAAGTCATTGTGTGGATTTTAAAAGCAGCAATAGATTCTGATCTCCGATCAAGGTGTGCTGATGTTATTTTGTCTGAGCCTGTTGATGTTTCCAAGCCCGCACGCTTTGCAGAAAGTGCACTATACCAAAGCTAATCTCTGAGCAACAGTAACACGAAAGTAGGCATGGGCCAGTACAGATATTCTCACGATAAAATGTTAAGAAAAAAACAAACAAAAACAGAAAAATATAAAACATCTAATTGTGTTTGTCTCAAAGCAACCAGAGCTTTCCATCTCATGAGAGAAGTAGCACTGACTAGCAGGTGGAGCAACTAGCAACTAACTGAAGAAAACACTGGTCACTCCAGAGCCTTATTTTAACATTTCATTTAAAGTGCCTTTCAATTACAGATGCACTGATAAATCATCAAGATGTCGGACTCGACCAATTTCCACCCAATATCAAAGGACTTTTAAAAATCAATCATCCAGAGCCTCTGAACACTCAGGATAACATTTCCTAATGCTCTTCTGGAGACAGAAGCTCACAGATTTTTGTCCTTTATGTTGTAGTCCTTAAAGTTTTTTTTTCTTAATTAAATTGGCAGGCGATTCCTGACACCTGGTCAGAAAAAGCCTAATTGGTGCATTTCTACTTTAATCCTACTTTCAGTTTTTTTTTTTGTGGTCTTGAAACTCTGAACCTTTTAAAACCTCAATACCAGCAACTGGTCCATGCCTACGCAGAAGCCGTCATCAAAATTCATCTTTGCTTGCATGTGTGTTTATATATGTACATTTATATACACATATATATATCTATGTATATAGATCTAGATTTATTCAACTGATACAATCTCTGCTTAGAAAAGGCACATCTTTACAGGAACCTCCTTCCCCCTTTTTAAAACTAAACCAGAATGTTGACGGCTGCTCAGTAACCACTCAGCATGACTGCGTGTGCTATTTCTTTTTCCAATGACAGAACTGAAACATCATAATCTCGCATCCGGCTCTCAATTCGCCCCGATCCCTGCTGCGTCTCATACAGGAGGTTCTGTGCGAGAGAATCATCCCATGCCTTCAATAATAGTATACTCAGTTGTTCATTTCGACCAACATGGATGCCTTTTTTTTTTTTTTCTTCTTCTTCTTTTCATTTGTTTGTTTAGTTTTTGCAACAAACAGTCATGTACAAATGCTCTGACATGAATGTAAACTGTTTATGACCAAAACAAAAATAAATTTAACCTGGGGTTGGGTTTCTTTTTCTTTTTTTTTTTTTTTTTTTTCCCTCCTGCAGTGTATGGAGAGAGTGCAGATAGGAGGTTTAAAAAGTGTTGGTCACCATAAATGCACCACAGAGTAAAAGCAAAATAAACCACCTGCTTGTCTTTAAAAATCCCTGCCCTGCCCACCCTCCCCTGTCTGAAAGCACAAGATGGTCATATTGCTGTTAGTCAAGAAGTCCTCCTGATCGATGGGTAACACTAGTTTTTTTTTTTTTGTTTGTTTTTCAGTTTGGGACGGACCACCTGGGAGCTCGGAGGATAACACCGTAAGCTGCCATTGATTGGATTATTCTTTTATCGCTCCTCTCCCGGGTGGCTCCCGCAGAACAAACATTTAGTCAAAATACAATAATTGTTAAAAAAAAAAAAAAAAAATGAAGAAGCTTCAAGCCCAGACGTTTAGAGCCCCCCGCTGGTGTCCGTTCGGTGGGGCTGTGGAGCGAATAGAAGCTGCCATGGGAGTTCACCAGTGTGTGTGTGTGTGTGTGTTTTATTTTGTTGTTGTTTGTTTATTTCCATGACAGAGGTGGCTGGGGGTAGGGGGGCTCCTGGACAGGGTGCAGGATGCGGCGGTGGCTCCAAGCAGAAGCCATGGGGGCGGCGGGGGGCTTGGAGGGGGTTGGGGTGGGGGGGGATACTGATGTAGTCACAATACCCCTCTGCTTGTGGAAGTGTGGAGAAAACAAGGGGGGAGGGGGAGGGCAGAGTGTGACCTGAGTTGGGGAGGTAACGAGGAGGAGGAAGAGGAGAAGGAGGAGGAAGGCTCACCAAGGCACAGAATGACAGCAGGAGAGTCACCCAAGAGAGAGGGGGCCAGTGTATGAGCTCCCCTGCCCCCACTCTCCCTTCAACAAGCCTGGCCTCCTGTCTGTCTGTCTCTTTTATATAGATATATATTTATAGATATAGATAGATATACTCACTCTTTTTTTGACTTTTTTTTCAGCTTTAAAGAACATTTAGGAAAATATAATACAAAACTCAGTACAAGAAATATAGACTACACTAGCTGGTTTCACTTTAAGTGACGAGTAGCTTCTTTTCTTTCCGGGTTTTTTTTTTTCTTCTTCTTCTTCTATTTTTAGCAGTTTTGTATTTTTTTTTGGTCAGACCCACCCGCCATCGTGGACGAGCTGCTTTTCTGTTTTGTTTTTTTTTGTTTTTTGTTTTTTTAAAGTGCCAAGCTCTACAGACTGCAAAAGGCCGGGGGGCTGGGGGTGTGAGTGGGTGGGTGGCTGGCTGGGTGGGTGGGGTTGAGTGAGGCGGAGGTCGGAGGGACTTATTGATTATTAACACCGTCAGAGAGCAACAGGAGCGCCTCGTCCGTCCATAACCACTATTGTGCATCAGTTACAGTCAAAGCCTGGGGGGGAAATTCACCCAGAAAAGCCAAGAGGAGTAATAATAATAATAATATTAATAATAATAATGAAAAGGTAGGAGAAAGCAAAGAGAAGATTATTACTTCTGCTGGAAAATCGGAAGGATTAGTTTGCTAAGTTCTCTATCTCTTAACAGAACAAGAACAGTTTCCCACTGATTCGCCAGCTTTGACCTGTTGATCGGACGCTGTCAATTCAGGCGAAGCGACAGAGCTGCGGAGGATTCTCCAATTCTTATCGTTAGGTGGCGCTGTGCGGACGGGCAGAGGTCAGTTAGTGAATCCGACGCAAAGGTCAGCTTACCATCTAAGGGTTACAGAAACGAAACGCAACATAAACATCTCCCAATAACAATAGCTCCGTGGTCCTCCAGGATCACTTCAAAACTTAAGAGGAAGCCTCTTATTTGCTACATCAATTAGCTACTGAGAAGGGAAAAAAAAAATAAACGAAACACAATGTTTGGGTTTTTATAGTTGTGGGGGCAACTCCTTCCTTCCTGTTTTTCTCTCTGAATTAGTAGTCCATCCACACCATCTGGTGGTATAGTGTAGTGGTCAGTAGTGTGGAGTTAGTGGTTAGGCGACCCAACCAGAGGGAGACGTGGACAGTAACTGGATTATCTATTTACACTGTTTCTGCTCCTGCAGCTCTGATGTTTCTCCTGTCGTCTGGATCTGACCATAAAAACAGATTGTGGGTTAAAACGCCACAATGTGTGTTGCATGCTCATGGCAACCTGGCTGTGCAGTCAGGATGTGATGCAGATGAGCAATAAAGGGTCGATGCATTTGGACTGGTTGGTTCAGGGTGTGATGGTGCTCTTAATGTGTCCTTTTAAGGGATTTGAGAAAAGTATTCACACCCCATAAAGTTTTTCACATTTCTCGCATTGCAATCAAAACCTTCGATGTAGTTTGTTGATAATTTCATAGCATTTGTCAGCAGAAAGCTTCAAGATGGCTGTAAATCTTTAGCAACAGTCATTTCTCTATGTAATGGTTGACAAACAGAAGTGCTTTTCATTTGTTTGCTATTTTTTTAAGTGCAAAGCCTTGTCTGAATACTTTTGCCTCAGGAATTGAAATGAAACTTGCTTTTGCATCAAGCGATTAACAGGTCAAAGCTGTTGTTCTTTACTAAGTAATTATCTGTCTAATTATCAGAACGAAAAGCCACAAACTCTCCTCTGCGCTGTCTGAGCCCGCAGCAACACTAGGTTAGAAGGGGTCGTGGGGGGCAGGATGCGTTGGGGGCAGCGGGGTGCCAGGAAGGGCTCGGCTACCATGCCAGCCTGCAGAGGCGTGGCCTGGAGCAGGTGGAAGCCGTGCCGCTGTCGTGGTCCGGTCTGACGCAGGTAACAGGCGGCGCTGGGGGGCGGGGAGGGCGGGGAATCAGAGAGGGAAAAGCAAAACGCTGGGAGGAACTAGTTGGTTGAGCGACGGGAGGCGCCTAACAGTGGTGCGGCTGCAGTCTGTGGGAATGTGCGGCTGTGTAGCTGGTGTCGCTGGAGCTGCTCTGGACGCCGTAGTGGTCCTCCTCTTCGTCTTCGTCCTCCTCCTCCTCCTCCTCCTCGCCGTCGCTGATGCTGTCGACGCTGTCCACCTCGCCCGGGGTGAACTCCATGCCCTCGATGTCCACCTCTGTTTGGACAAACACAAGGAGACAACAAGCAGAAATGTTGATTTCCGCCCGACTGTGACATATGGCGCACCTGTGAGGGAGCAGGCTGCGCCTGCTGATTAAACCTGGATTTGGGCTGCCTTTAATTCGGAGCAAACAAGGAGATCTTTGTGCTCCAGAAGGTAATCCCCCATGCATGGATAAACAACTGCAAACGTGTTTATCTTAACGCAGGATTAGTAAAAACCGCCCAAAGCCCAGACTTTAAGGAAACTCTGCGACACCAGACTCTTATTAGCAGACATCCTGTAGCTTCCCGTTCTGGAATGAAGCTATAAAGCAGCGTGAAGATCCAACACCGACAACATTCTTATCTCTAAACACCAGTCCACCAAAGCAACTGGTTCTTCTGACTTCTCTTGAGATTTGAAATGGTTCTAACATATAAAACCAGTCTGAACTCAGACTGTCTGTTATTTCTGCAGCGGACGCCACAAGTTGCTCCAACGCACAGCGGGCTGCATGAGGCGGTGGCTGAAATGCCTCTTTATCTGTAATCTGAGGTGTTAACCTTTAACCCCTGGGGGACTAACCTGCTGACAGGGTTGGGGATAATTGCCTGATCAGGCTGGACATTTTAGAGCGCGGCTGGGTGCAGCCATGAGGCCGCTTCAAAACAAGAGTATTCATCCCCTCTAAATTGTTTCACATTTTGTCATGTTCCAGCCACAAACCTCAGGCTGTTTCAGACAGATTATACGTGATTAACCAACAGAAAGGGGATATAATGCACGGTGTTTAAACTTTTCCTCAGACAAACTCGCAAACTAATTTTCTTTTCTTCAGGAGCGCCTTGTCCTCAGCAGCCCCACAGCATGATGCTGCTACCACCATGTTTCACAGTTGTGCTGATGGTGAATTCAGGTCGATGTGCGCTGGTGGTTTTCTTTTACATGAACATAAACAACCTAAACACGGGGCTTCTGGTGGTTTCTAAACAATTTTCATGACAAGTAACATTAAAAGATGAATACTAACATATCACCTCTGCAATGTTTATGAAGGTTAGATTTGATCAGAAATGATTGACCTAGTTTCTATAGTTCAGTTTAGTTGTAACGTCTAGTTACATCTACAGATGTACTATAGTCACTCACACACACAAAAAATATTAATCTAAAATGAATAAATCCCATGTTCTCTTAGCACATATTTACCAACTTAAAACTACTTTGTGTTAGTGCATCACCTACAATCCAAATGAAACGGATAGTGGTTTGAACTGGCACAGATACAATGAAATATCCTGTGGCTTGCAGAATCTGCAGTTTAAATGCTGGAACTTTGCTTTAGTTTCTCTGATGTCCTCTGACGTGTCGGCGTACCTTGCTCTGAGTCGGTGGAGATGGTGGAGCCCATGCTGTCAGTGCGAATGCGCTCCACAGACCCCGACACGGAGAGCTGCTCGAGGCGGCGTTTGAGGTAGCGGTGCTCTCGCTGAAGCTGCTCCTTCACATTTAAAGCCTTTCTGTCCTGTTCCTCCAGCTTCTGCAGGCAAAACATACGGAAAAAAAAAAAACACAAAAAAGGCAAAGAGTGAGCGGAGAATTTCATCTTGGCCCAAACATTCCCTCCCCATCAGACCTTCTTTTAACTGAATGCATGATCACCAATGAAATTGTGTTGTGAAAGTGGATTAAAGGAAGCGAAAATGCAAATATAGTATAAAAAAGGTACATGGAATTAGTGCATGGTCCTGCTGTGGATATGCTTTTTGTTTATTAAGCTTTTTGTTTTTTATTGTGGCTCAAAATTATTAGTGCTGCTGCTGAATTGTGAACAAAAACTTTCATGTAAACAGTTTTTGGAGAGCAGCTGACAGAAATCCGCCTCTGCTCCATATTTATGCCAAATACGAAGTCATGAAATGGGATCAATGTTTTTGCAAAAATACACATTATCTGGCTGCAAAACTATAAAGTCATTTCACATTAAAGGTTGGTTTTTGACATTTTCAGATAGGATCTGCAACAGAAGATGAATTTCTTTCACTACCTTTGGCACATCTTTGCCAAAGTTACCAATAAGTGAGGTGGTGATCATTTAGTCATCATTGCAGCTGCAGATTTTGCTTTGTATCTGCAAACATCCACACCTCGATCAAACTACTAAAGCTCCACACAAGCAACTTTAATGAGTGTAGCTATAAAAGCAGAGAGATTTCCAGGTCAAAAAGGCAAAAATAAACATGAGCTTCACAGTCATATTCAGACTCTGCGAGAGGTTATATTTTGCACTCGTTTGCATCTGAAAGTTTTCGGTGGTGAATCAAAGCCACCCAGAGCCCCGAGGCCTCCTATGTGATGAGAAGACTCAGCGCAGTGACGAGAATCAGCGTGCATTGTCTGAGCTCGAAAAACAGGAAATAAGGGGTTAAAACTCTTGACGTTTGAATTTTCCACCCAACCACAGTGTTGCTGCCTGTAAACAGCACGATCAGTGCAGCATGACCTAAACTGTACCCACAGGTCGTCTTCTGCAGCCTCACAGTCCGTGCACCAGCGACATTTCGTAAGCATTTCTGTATTTCTGCTCGTTGTGCACAGAGCGGATCCTCGTATCGGTGAGCTGATCTCGCCATGAAACATAGAGGAGACGCTTCCAAACATTATATCATCTTCTCATCTATAGATCAGCCACCCAGTTCGCTGTAAAGTCCACTTTACAGAGAACTGCACTTTGTTGACTCATTTGTGGAACTTATTTTTCTCCCTTTCACTGTTGAATTCTTTTTTTTTTCTTTTTTTTTATCTGATTGGAAGAATACAAAAACAATGGCAACAAACAAACAAGCAGAACAAGGATGTTCTTGATTTTCTGCATATTTGTTTAAATAAAAAGTCCTTGCACAAAATGCATGCACCATTGTGTGGTAGCCAACAGCATCTTGCAAAAGTATGTCTGCTGTTGAACCCCAGACTTGCACAAAACGGGGCATAATTCTGAGCTGAAATTAAATAGACACTCGGTTTTTACATAATTTTAAGAAACAAATATCTAAAAAAAAATAGTGTTCATTCAGAAACTAACTGCATCCTGAGCAGAGTTAATAAACACAGGGACAGTTTGTTGTTTAGCCGGATTTCATTTAGGGTAATCAGAGTATAAATGGAGCTGAATACCCATCAATGTTTTTCATTTTTACATTTATTTTTTTTTAAAGCATAAAGCATTTTATTTATTTTCTTACCATTACACAATTAAGTGCTGCTTCTTTGATGGTCAGTCATATATAGAAAGTCAGGACAAGGTGCAAAATTTAACTGGTAAAACCCACAAGTGCTGATCTTATCAATAAACCTGTCCAAAACAGTACATTTGGCAGTTTTGTGAGATAAAAATAAACCGCATAACTTGTGGTTCGGAACAGTAGCAACCAGCCTTCGACCACAGACACTTTGTTTTTCTTTTCTTTTCTTTGTGGCGGTGTTCTCTTTAAGTACCTTGATGTGCATTTTGGCCCTTTTCAGCAGGCTCAGGGTGGTGTGTCTCGTGCTGTCTGGACCCAAAGGCACCAGCTTCTTCAACTGCTCCAAGTAGAGTCGTAGCTTGGCACGTCTGCAAAACACACGAGAACAAAATGAGTCAGCACCTGTCAAGAACCATGAGCGCACCCACACACAAACACACAAACACAAACCCACGCAGACCCGCGCATGTGGAGAGGATCGTCCTTAAAACTGCAGAAGCAAACGTTGCCCCACGTGTGCTCTGACCGTCACGGCTCGATCTTGGGCTGGAAAACGCGAGCAGTGATGGAGAACACTTCGAGTTGGAACGCGAGACCTTTTGGCGTATTGGAGTCTCAGTGGCAACACTGGTTTTAAAGCTCCAAAAGTTTGCTTAAGAACAACAAGAAACAGATTTGGATTCGTGTCCAGTTACAAAATATTATATATTTACGTAATAAATAGTTCAAACAACTAATTATTATTTTTTTGTTTAATTTTCAATGTCTTGCACTTTAGCTTGACATGGTTTCCAGAATTAACTTATCCTGAAGTAAAATAAACGACTCAATAAATACAATGAATAGCAGTTGTCACTGCAATATTAATGTGCACTGTATCGTAAACACAAAACACTGCCTGGACATAATACGTGATGGGCCGTTATAAGTCACTGATGAAGCTCCGCACAGCAAAACCAATCCAGTCAATCCGATGGACGTTTGGCTGCACTTGATGGAAAACATAGATGCTAAAGCTAACAGAGACATGTGGACACTGTGATGACATGGAAGCGGTGAAGACAGAGAAAGATGTGGGTTCAGTCATGATTAGCATTGAAAACTGATATTGAACAGTAATACTGCAACTGTGCATTTTCCTATTGCTGAACACACCAATGGAGGTAAATTTACCACATGTTTATTTGATATTTTTGCCTATAATGATAAAGAAAATCAAGGTTACAAACAATCGTTAGTCATACTGATATATTTAGTCAAGGTTCCCACATCATAAGAATACCATACAACTACTTGCATGATTTTTTTTTAGCTTTTTTCATGTAAACTATCGAGATGCTTTTTTTTTTAAAGAAAACATTTGTATTTACTTTGTTTTCCTGAAACAGACAGCAATTAATTCCTGCTCTCTTAATCTAAATAAGAGTAAATCTTCCAGTCTGTTAGTTAAACATAACCACTGAGGGAAGAGTCTCTGCTTGGCCTCCTACAGAGAGAAGACTGTAGCAATGGAGAATGCGACTAATGTACGCCAGCGATCCTTAAATGTCTTATAAACAGACAAAGCAGCAAAACCTCAAAACCACCTACACTCAAAACTATGAGCAGCTCTCATTCCACCCACCTCCTCTCAGAAAAACGACCGGTTAACGTTTAAATATCAGAGCGAGTATGACAAAACTTTGACAGATAAAATGTCTTTATTGTTTCTTGTGGCCAATAGCATCAACGAGGAACAGGTGGATCAGGATGCAAGACTCTCGTCAACGCCCACACAGTCTCAGTATGAGGGCTTTTATTTTCGGTTTCATTCATCTTATTACTGAGTCTTTTGGTTTTCCTCACCGTGGTGTCACCCGTCTTCAATATGCACCGAAATGTCAAACCTGCTCAAATAACAGCCTGCAAAGTCGCAGGGAAAATGTGGAAAAAAAAAAACTGTCGACCAAAATGGCGTCAATGATACGATGAACATCTGTTCTGATGAGTTGAATGCTGATCCGACATGCAGATTGTGACCCTATAAAACTCAGCATCCAGTCCAAAGCCCTGCAGGCCAACAGCCCCGTACCCCTGGGTAAACGGCTCTCTGGATGCACCATCGGGATGTTTATTTAGGTAACAGCGAGGACAAATCGAATTTAATCTGTGTATGCAAGAGGAGCTCTTTTTCTCTTGACACTGTATATGATTCACAACGTCGACTGAGCCGGCGAGCCCCCTCTCTCTGTTCTGGGTTCATTCAGATTTGTTCATGAAAGCCTTTCAACCCTCCGTTAATCAAGCAGATCCGTGAACAGTTTCTTTGTTCTGGGCTCTCCGTCCCCTCCTTTCTCTCCGGCTCCTTTGGCTAACTCCAACCGAACGGTAAACAAACTCCTAACAATGTGAGATCTGCTCTGACCATCACAATAAACCTAATCAGAGCAACAAAGCTCGCTGGGGCGAGTTGAAGCACGAAGCTTCAGCAATTACAGCCGCGTTGCCGCTGCAGAACGTCTCGTCTTCCCTTCAGGAAGGGCGTCACCTGCATTTTCCACAGGACCCACAACATAATAAACTTCCTGAATGAGAGGGACGTGTTTATTTCTGAGGGATCTGGTTAGAGCTTTAATGTGTCGGAAATATGAACGAATCCTTTCTCCCTGCAGGTGTATGGAGGTGTTCCGCAGAAGAGGGCATGTGAAAGTGCTCCAGCTCTTTTAATCCCCACAAACTCTCGCTCCTGGGAAAGAAAAACTAGGACCGAACCCCTTCAACTCCCTGCTCCACCCTGCCAATACCAACACGCCCTTAATCCCACTGGAAAACAAGTGTCCTCTGAGGTCAGGGGCGGGGGGCCATCCCTGGCCCGCTCCAGTCCAGCCACATGAAGCGCTTGGTCTACAGCCAGGGGAAGCAGGCAGGAAGGAGCAGGGGGTCTGCAGCAGAAGGGTGGGGTTTTTTTTTTTTTTGGGAACAGGAGCAGGGTCTGAGATGGTGGACGACTTTTTTCTGGGGTTGAAAAGAAGGGCTCTTTCAGCGCAGTGTGCTCAGCTGCACCAAGCATCCTCCAAAGGGTAATTTGAGCCAACCGTCATAGACCCCCACCCCAGGCTCAGCTTCTCTTGTGATAAAATAACAAAAACAAGGCGTTTCCCACCCCCAAATAGTGCGCCTGGCGATCCAGCTCCCCATGTAGAAAACTTGGCTTTTCATTCCTGCTCCAATGATTTGTTTTCTGTACTTGAAAAAGCATCATAACCTCGCAAATATTTTCAGATTTTGTCACATCACAACAAACTTCAGTGGATTTAATCGTGCCTGACAAACCTAGTGCAGAATTGTGAAGTGAAAGGAATATCATACCTTTCACAACATTTTCACAAATAAAAATCTGAAAAGTGTGGTGTGCTGTAGCCAGAAGGTCCTAGCCTGGAGACATTCTGCATTGAGTTAGCATGTAAGTGTTCTCCTAAGCTACTCAGGCTTCTCATCTCTACCAGCTTTACACATCTACAGCCTGGAATTTATCCACAAAAATAACTAATGCATCACTCAATTTGATAGGCAGCAATTTGTAGCACAGGTCTGACAACTGGCTTTGGTTAGAACACCATGCAGAGACATGATAATTATTCAAGTAATTCCTCTTTGGCAAACAATCACCTTGTTAAAGCAATTATGCTTTTTTTTTTTTCCTCTTTAACTGCAATATTTTAATAGTTATTATTATTATTATTTGTAACAGGATGTTCATTCCAAAGCCACTTCACATAAATATTCAAGAATGATTTTCCCTGATTTTGTCTGATATGCAGATTTGATATGGCGTTCACTAGAAACAAGCTGACGCTAAATATCACAAAACATAGAAGCCAATCGTGTTCATGTTTTTCTATGATCCCTGCAATCAAGTGTTGAGAACAAGCACAAACATACAGAAGTTGAGGTGCAAGGGTGACTAAATCTAAATGTCCTCAGCATGACCCCGCCCACCAGTTTACGTCTGCACGTACACAGTTAACAATAATCACAACACTCTTGCTAAATTAGTAAATTTCTCAATATTTTTAGCGATTTCTCAAACCCCTGGAAAAAAACTGCAACTATTGGTGCAAATACAGTAACTTTCTCTGTCATTGGAAGACTGCTTCCACACTCAAGGTGCAGTGTGATCTTATAATTCCTGACAGTGGTTAGTTAACAAAAATAATTGGTGGCCAAAATCAAAATTTGCTATCAGTGCAAACCACTTGTATTCTCTGATTTATTATCTTACAGGCTTATTAAAAGCAAAATATAAGGACAATGTAAAGTAACTAGGGACTGGCATGTGCTACATTGAAGAAGACTTTTTATATGTCTGCCTGTGAGAAGAAGAAGAAGAAGAAAAAAAGGAATTGTTTCATCTCTGGTTTGAGATAAATTCCCCAAATTACTATGAAACAGAAAATTATGTATCTGTTATGATTCATTTACCCTAATGAGTTGAGAAGATCGCTGTGATTTTCGACTTTACAAAAAGGTTGAGAATTATAGAAAACAGACATAGTTTTCCCCAATGTTTCCAGCTTTACACACTGACAAATGCACTCCAGTCACTGCTGGGAACATCTTTGTTCAGGGAGAGCGTTGTGTTCCTGATGCATATCAACAGGACAGGATCTCGTTCAACCCAGCATTGTGTCTCTGTCAGCTCCCTTCGCAGCAGCATGCGCTCCCCTGTCACGAGACGCGCCGTGTTTTTCCTCAAGAGAGCACTACTGATTTGCGGCGGGGACCAGGACCCTCACTCGCTCGTTGTTTGTTATTCCTGAGCTGAAGTCACGCAATGTTTATCAGATCGTCTCAAACAGCCGTGCCAGGAGTGGCATCTGATGAACGTGATCGCCGTGTCCCTGAGAGTTTTCACCGTCTGACCTGTGTCGTTTTGAGTCACAACAAATTTTCCAATTTCGGTTCAGATCAGGACGTTCTTTGATAAAAACACAGCATGAGGCAGTTTGTGGCAGTCAGTTAGGGCCGGCTCTGAGTTCAGAGAAGTTAAAACTCAAAGAGTTTTATTGTATGACAGAGACAATACACAAAAATCACCCTGTTTTCAATCTGACCCTCCTGGGAAATGTTGTGTTTATTGTATTTGAGCATAGCTAAAGCTGTGCCAATGCAAAGGGAGTTACATTTTCTTTTAAGTTGTACAAATGTCCGTTGAGCTAAATTGAGCAACCTGCGTCTTTCTGGCATTATCTGAGCTGTTGACTGGATCACTAGAATTTGATTTCCATGTTTACTTGTCTTCTGGGAATCAATACCATCATTAAACAACCAATTAATCATATTTTCACAAGTACCACTCCTTTGTTTAGAAAATACTGTAGACTTATTTCATAATTTTTTACCCTAGTTTATATAAGGTGTATTTTACAAAGTGAAATTGAAGTCAAATCCTTTGATTATATGCACAAACATGGAAAATAATTATTATTCTAAACACGATTTCATGGAAATTGCGAAGTTAAAATTTAACATTTTATTCTGTCCTATATGCTGCTGGATCTACGAATTTGCACAAAAGATATTTTTGTGCTTTTACAGCACAAAAATGTGCTGTAAAAACCAATTGATCAATCAGCAAATACAGGCAAATAAGAAAAAAAACTACTGCATGTGGAATTGAATCACCACATTTTGCACATACCTGTTAAAAATATATACATTTTTACATGATGTCATGCATGGTGAGAACAGAAGTGAGTAATAAAAAGATATTTGACAAAAACACGCCACTGTATATTTCTATGACAATGTTTAAATTAGTAATTTTTTTTTATGTCTAAGGGGCTCAAGTGGAGCACAGACTGAAAAGGCCCCAAAGGGTTAACAGAAAAGAAGTGTAACAGCAACATGGTAACAGTGAGAAGTTGCAGAGAAATCACCACCTGACTGTTTTCACGAGCTGAGTACCACGGGAGGATTTGTGTTTAACCTCTGGCCTTCTCTCCCCCTCTCCATCAGGGGCTGGGTGCCAAAACAAAGCCAAGACTTTAAGGAGAAAAAAAAAAGGAACTCAAAAATGACACACTGCTTGAAGTGAAGAAAGTTATTTAAACTGCTGATACACACTTCAGTTTTGCTGAGTTCAGATCTTGTTTTTTTCTTTTTTTTTTTAATCTAAGACTTGCTCGCACAAACAACATGTTTTGTTGCTAAAGAGAACTTGCAGCAACTCGCCAATTTATATAGATGCACTTACTAGAGCTTGTAAGAAAAGAGGTAGCTGCTGCTCACACTCGCACGCACGCACGCACGCACGTACGCACACACACATACACACACACACACTGGTCCTCCTGGATGTAGAGTGTCCCAGGACGCCTTTGTGTCCCCCCACAAAGAGCTATAGGGCCTGAGAAGGCAAACTAGTGCAAACAACAAGTCTTCACCCGTCACTCACTGAGCTGTTTAATGAACTTAAAGCCATGCATTCCTTCTCCCGTGCATGCACGACAGAGTGGCACATCTGGCACAGAGCCAAGCTTACAGAACGGAGGTCAGATGTCGTCAGAATCTCCACTGCGGTTTTTCTTGTAACTGCTAGAGCTGACACGCTATGATCTCCGCTAAGGTTAAAGAGGACGATACATTAGAACGTCCAGCTCGGGGGTTGTTTATGCCAGAGCCCGTCAGACATCAGCATACGAGATGATGCTCTGACTGGGTCTCAACAACAAAACTTTGAATGCAGTGTAGTGGGGAAGGAAGGGTCGGCATGAGATTCTCATGCTGAAACTTCCCGTAAAATGATCAGCATTTAAACAAAAAGCACAACATGATGTAACTTCTAGCTTCATATACATGTAGATCGTTGTGACTCTAATTAGGTTCTCTGTTACAGTTACACGCCACAAAAGTGGCGTCTTAAGCCCCTGCAGTCCAAACACAGTAATTAGTATTAATACTTATTAATACTGTGCATATTTTTACATTTTCAAGTTTCAGGATGCCATTGTTTATTAGTTTGTCTACTCCGTGATATCCCAGGATGCAACGGGAAGGCATTGATTCAATTCTGCAGCGTTTTCTTGGCAATAATCACCCTAAACAAACCACTCCGTCTGACGGTCTCAGTACGGTTGTTTTGGTCCGAGTTCTGGTGTGATTGGCGTGTTCACATCAACACAAACAAACCACACCATGGAGTGAAATAAAACATAGTTTGTTATAAACAGATAGAGCAGCTCAGGTGTGAAACCACCCAAAATGAGATGTTGGGGTTAGGGACGGTGACTGGAAACGAACATCCAAATCAAATTTTAATCTTGGGGCCTCAAACAATCTTGTGCTGGCTCTAAGCCACTCCTAAATTTAGTAGGAACAATAAGATGAAAAATTGAAGTAGTTTTGAAAATGTAGTACCTGTAAGCAGTGTATGCCTGAATCTCACATGTCAATTTTAAAATAAGTATCCAAGTCCTATTTCTAAAAGACCACAAAGAAATATTGTTTATCTTTGTCACACAGGTAGAAAATTAAATGTTCCCTCTTTGAGATCCTGATGACATTACTTAGCTGAACCTGGGAGTTACGTTATAATTTTTGGAGAGCGTTTTCTGCTTTTTGAAACAGTCGATTTACTCACTTTAATGCAAAACAAAAGAGCAAAATTAAAAGTAGAGAGAAACAGCCCTGTGTAAACATTTTGTGCCTGTTCCCTTTACAGCGTGTCTCCCCAGCGAGAGGCGTCGCGTGAGTGTGGATCGCCATAGTGAGACGTCCTGGAATGTGAAGCTGCCAGCAGAGCGCTTCTACATCTGGCTGGCAGGTTCCTGAGGAGAACGAGGCAGATGGGAGGGAAGGTTGGAGGGTCGGCGAGGGACCCTGCCCAGGGCCCCTGCCGAGAGAACGACACACGCAATCCTTCAGCAGCCCTTCATTAGTCTGCCTGTCACCCTCCGGGCCCGCCAAAGACATGTTTACATTCAACACAAAGCCGGAGCGCCGTCTCGGGGAGGGGAGACCTGAAAGAAGTTACTGCGGCAGTGCATATGCAACCGGAGAGTCGGTTCACCACGCTGCCCACGTCAGCGATACGGAAGGCGCACACACCTCGAGACACGAGAGGCTTTCATCACCACGATATGAAATGTCAGTCGTCTGGGACGAGCCGTGTTTGTTTTCTGTTTTCTGTCATCGAAGATGCCACGCCCATCGAGAGCAATGACAGCTGCCGAGGTGAGGCAGACAGATACAAGTTCCCCCTCAACCCAGATCCTGACTCACTCACCCTCACATGACCCGACTCTCACACATATTCAGTGAACAGAAACCTGAACCCGGTCTCTGTTTTTATAGCAGAACTCTTCAGAAAGGCTTCAGCATGCTTTAAGTGCGATTAAAGTTCGGGAAATAGTAGTATTTGTGTGCGGCTGACACATCGTAGTAAAACTACCACGCAACAAACAGGAATTTCCACAGGGCGTGCTCGGGAATGCCGAGTAATTGGATTCATTTGATTGTTGTAGTGTACTGAAACGATCCCCTTGTGTGTGTACGGATCATTGCAAAATCCCTTCCACAGAGCAGCCAGCTTACAGTGGTGTTAACAGAAAAACACATGTGAACTGGATTTTAAAGAGGTGAGCGCATGAAAGAGCAGACGTGGAGGCGCGGTTTGCCCCTTGTGCGTCTCGGAGCCCTTTCGGGGCGACGCCAAACGACACACCTGAACGTTACCCGTCTTCTGCTGCATGAGCCGAAAAGCAAATCTGCACAGTTTGCACGAACCAGCAGAGACAAGTTCCCGGAGCGCAATAAACACATCAAACCCTTATTATACCAAGCTTTTATAGTGATCTCAGTCAATATTTAACAAACAAGATAGTAGTGGCATGCCATTAGATTTCTGACTCCTTGCTGACTGGGAAAGTTAGATAGTTAACCATTGGGGCCAATTTAGTGCTTCAGGAGTCTTTTTTTTTCTATAAAGTTATTTTTATGTTTTAGCTCGTTATGGTTTATGCAGAACTGAAACTCAAACAAGATTACTGCATGAACTGAAAAAGTCATAAAAGCATTTAAATTAAAAATCTCACCTTCAGGCCTCAAATGTCCAGGTATATTCTGTATTACAATTAGTTTGGTTAGTTAGTTTTTTATATTTATTTATTTAACTTCCTATGAATTTGTAAGTAATCTCTTTTATTCATTTCTTTAAGTTATTGGAAAAAGAACATATTTGTTTTAGTTCTGGCTGAGGATATTGGATGATCTTTTACGCTCTGATAAAATTGCAAAGCGCAGGCCGTCACCTCCTGAACCTGCTCTACTTTAGGTTTACTTAGCAGATTTCAATGCAAATATTCTTGTTACGTTCTCTAATGCTACATTTTATATATTAATGAGTTAGGTTATTCATTTAAATAGGCAAGGATATTGTTTTATGTAGCTTTTAAGTTTAAATCATGAGGCTCATTAAAAGGTATTTTTTTAAAAAAGTCTCACATTGACTCACTAAAACTTTGCAGAAACAATTTTTAAATAAAATAATAATTAAAAAAAGCCCCTCCGTGTAGGTAGTGTAGTGTGTAGTCCCGTGTGACTGCTTTCTTGCCAGAAGAATTTAAACGAGCTGCAGTGAATGCAGCTGCAGAACACTGTGGAGTTTTGAGCTCCCCAAGCCATCCGCCTAGTCTCCCCCATAAATTCAGCCTCTGTTACTTAACTCCACATTCCAGCATATGTGTTGCATGCTCCGCTGACCTGAATTTCAGGCTGCCTAGTTGACACACACACATACTGTAGCAGCCAGCTTGCATGTGTGAGTGTGTGTGTGTGTGTGTGTGTGTGTGTGTGTGTGTGTGTGTGTGTGTGTGTGTGTGTGTGTGTGTGTGTGTGTGTGTGTGTGTGTGTGTGTGTGTGTGTGTGCGTGTGTGTGTGTGTGCTTCTCATTCCACTCCTGCCGTACTGGAGAGCGTCTCGACGAACAGTTTCCTTTTCAGGTGCATGCGGTTTGGATCAAAGTATGAAAAGTTGGAGCAGCAAACCTTTCTCATCTTACCCTTTTTAAACCCACCAAACAAACTCCTGCTTTGTTTAAGGAACATCTAAGCATAGCACTCAATTAGGAAAACCAACTTAAAGCTGCTTCATTAAAATTTGCAAGCTTCCTCCTTGGAGTATGGTTAGACTCCAACATAGACCCAAAGACCAGTGAACCTAGCTGTACAGACATTAAGGCTGCGTCCAGCATCAGATGTCATGAGCTAATGATTAGAGGTTTTCCTAGAGGACCCCCTGCAGCACCAGATGAAAAGCAAAGGAGGAACATTCTTCAGTAAATGTAGGTCTGAAGCACTCGCATTCTCATATTCTAGGTGTTTGTACGCGTGTGTGTGCATAAACAAAAAAATGTGTGATAAATTTCAAAAGCATCTCAAGATTTGTAGCACTCTGGATCAATTATGTGGCACAAATTCACCTGTTTTGTTTCAACATGTCACCAATTTCTCCTAATTTACATTTATTTCATACTCATAAAAAATAAAATACTTTCTACCCGAGCACAGGTTCATTGAAAAATTGTCATAAACATTATCAAAAGTTATGAATAATTAAGAATTAAAAATTTCTATACATGTAAGATGAGACCCTCCAGTGTAAAACAAGTCATTTGTTTTTCATTTTGAGATGAAAAATTGCACACAATGTATGTTTTGCAGACTGATACAGATAAACAGAATTTGTCTTTATGCAATTAGTCTGGTCATATTCCTGTTTTTTTGTGTGTGTGTGACAACCTTGATGTATTGCAGTATAACAGCAGCATTCAGTCTTGTTATTGCTTCTGAGGCTGAGTACTGTGACTGTAATGAATGTGACTGTGTCCATGATCATCATTCATTATATTAGCTGCTTGTGTAAGACCTACGACTCTAGATCGCGACACACAGGAGGAATTTAACTGACACTGTGGCAGAGGGGGAAGTAAATTACACATGCAATCATGTGAGTGTGCACACATCACATTTGAACAAACCTGGAGGGAGGAAAGAAACTTTCCTCGCTGTTGAAACTGCTAATCAACAAAGCAGAAGACGGTTTTGAAAGTGATTTTGCACCTTATGGTCTAAAAACCAGCAGGTCAGAATAGAGACTGATCAAGGTGTTCTGTGAAAGGCAGGTCGTCCTACTACTTTGCCCTGCCTTGGGTTCTGCTGACTCAAACATTTTCAGCAAGCAGGAACAGAGAGCCAGAACAAGGAGGTGGAGAGGGGAAGGGAAGTCAAGATAACAGAAAAACCAGATGTGGTCTCTGGGGTAAAGAGGGAGAGAGCAAAGGGGTGAAGAAACAAGAGGGGAGTGCATGGGATGCCTTTTCGTTCAAACACGGGTATAATTCAAATGGCTCAGCGGGGAGCTGACTGCCCTGTAGGCACACAGAGGAGTTTTTCGAGAGGAAAAAGTCATTCATCTCAGCTAGGAGTAGAGGACAGTGGAGGAGTAAATTTAATTAGCGAGAAGATTAGGCTGACAAATGGCCTGCTTGCTCCTGAAGTGTGTGTGAATTTAAAACAGGATTCAGTCGGCGCTGCGGCACAATGTCTGCACTGTAGCACGGAGACGCAAGAAAACTCTATGTAGGGGAAAATAAATCTGGTGATCTCAGTTATGTCAGAAGCCATAAATGCACCTGATAAAAAAAAAAAAAAGGAGCAGCAGCGGTAAAAATAGGAGAGAAAATCCCTCCCTTGTTTAAGAGAAGTGGAAGCTCAAATGCTCAGCAATATTTTACTGAGTTTAGAGTTCCTGTCAACAGGTGGCATGTGGGAAAAGGAAGCGTGAGTAACTTCTCAACGTTGCTCAAAAGGGAAACGTGTGGCACAATAAGCCCGTCACAGACATCATCGACAGCAGTTGAAGAAAGAAAGGGGAAGGAAGCAATGCCAGAGGATACCAACCACAGAGAGCCAATTGGTTTCTCGATAAACTCAAGCTGAAGCTCTGCAGCTCCGGCATGGGCAGAAAGCACAAGAATAAGCAGAACCACAAGAGAGGCCATCTAAATAGAGCTGCCGTGGCGAAAGTCGGGCTGCTGCAGATAAGCAGGCTACGTCGGGGACAGATGACCCAGTGGGATCCCAGCACCCGCCCAGCAGACGACTCCGTCAGATAACAAGACACAAATATATGCAGGGTGCCTCCTGAATGCCTGCCAACGCAGCAGCGACAGACGCCCAAAAGCAGAAGATCAAAGCATAGCAGTGAGAGAAACCGAAGTCGGAGCAAAATGTAGAACTGAGCACATTTATTTAGTTTGTAAATATTGCAAGAAATCTGCAATGTGACTTCTTTTCACATATATTGGTAGTATAGCTATAAACTTGTCTATTTTTGGGAAGAAGCGCTTTCATTTATGATATAAGTGATAAATTGCCACTGTGCCGTATATTAGCCATCACTCACAATTATTGTTAACTGCGCAATTAGGACTGATTAAGATTTAATACGCTTTATTAAATTCTTTTGCATGAAATAAATCTGAATAATTCACTTAAGTTAAGGTGTTCATACCTCTGTAAGATTTAGATCTGAAGACTCCTACTTTGACCAACATTTATCTTTTACCTGGAAATAATGTTGACATTTTGCAGTGGTCTGACTTGAATCTGAGCGGGGAGCTAAAGATTAGGGTGATGGCAAGGAGACATTCCAGCCAGATAAACTAAGCTTTTCTACAGTGAAACACCTTTTACATTGTTTGATTTGTAGAGCTTTGTGTCTCATTTCAAAAACCAACTTCTTGATTGAAGTCATAATACATTTAAATCTACCAGGAGAATGTCTTTGAAGGACACTGTTAAACTTGGCATGCATTGTGAATTTTGCATAAATACTTTCATGGAAACAAAATAGCAAAACATTTTTTTTGCTGCCAATCAGGTTTAATAAATTCCAGTAGCATGTCTAACCAGACCTCACCCATAAAATATGCATTGCGGCATCTAAGCTGGACATTTATTTACCAATTAGACCGCCTTGTGAACGTTAAAGGATGGCTCTATGCTCTTGGAGGGTGAACCAAAACATCCCAACCTTTGACCACAAAACAACCCTGAGTCAGAACTCAAACAGCAGCCCCTCCCTAAAGAGGCGTCTGATGGCGCGATGGAAGAGAAAGGTGATGACTATGACACTGGGATTGCTGGGGATTTAATATGTCTACGTGTCTAAAAAGATGTTTCAAACTGGTTGAACAAGACAATCAGAAGAGTTTTGGTTTCAAAATTAATCAGCAGACCGGGAATTTTTCAACATCTTCATTTTAAGTTGTTGGAAGTGAGAATAAAAAAGGAGAGGACCTGGGCAGCCACTGACGAGAAAATTGGTCTTATTTTAACACAACAGTCTGACTGCTAGAACAAACTCATATCAAGTAATGACACTGAAACCATAAACTAAAAAGAGAATCAGTTTTAAGTATTACTTAGCCCTATTCTGGAGGGTTAATTATCCATAGACATTTGCCATATTTGTTATAACACGAAAATTGTTGAATATTTATGCTAGCTCTAGGTGTGATATCTCAAATATTAAGTCATAACTTGTAAATAGAAGTCTAACTTGTAAATGCAGACCAGCTGAACTGAAATAGAAATATCTAACTTTAGCTACTGCAACTGATATGTCTGCTACTGGGAGTTTAACGGTACAAATAAGTTGATTTGTGCATTCTAGGTAAGGGTTCAATTCACGTTCAGAACCACAACAACATATAAACAGAGGTTACTAAACCAGTGGACCAAATAATAACCCTCTCAAAAACAGACAGATGTTGCTAGAATGGACACTCTAACAAAGAGAACAGATTATAGCTGACTTAAATTATTCACTGTTTTTGCAGACATTTTCTGGCACAGCAAAGTGTGAGATGTTATATTATATATATACATATATATACAGTGCTTTCCACATACTGTATCTACCACTAGTCCCCCACTGATAGAGCAGTATCACTAGAGGCAAGACGTTTTTGTTCACTGCAGATAAAAAACAAGAGGAGGAGTCTTCTAGCTCATGTTTGCAATCGCTACCAATTATTCCAGCCTTACATTTAGTTTGAAGGGTTTTAAATAGTTACCCTACCTAATATTTTACTGTTGTGGATTTTAATACAATACCTGTGGATGTCGTCTTGGGCTGGCATGAGAGTTGCACAGTGTTGCACTTTCAAGCCATCATGAATCATATTAATATTTAAAACAAAGATCTATAGCACCATTAAAAAAATTAATCATTAATTAAAATTTTAATAATTATTCCTACCACTGTCAAATTACTTCATATATTAAATAATATAAATAGTAAGCAGCATGATTTAAAATATAATGTAACCAACAGTGTTAATGTAGTCTTTTGATTTTCAGGTAAAAATATTGAATGAAAACCTGGCAAATATTCAACTGACTGCTTTCACAAGGGTCGAGCTTGTGTGCCGTAAAACCTTGCCGGGAAAGAAACAACATTACCATTGTAGTAACATAGTTACCATTATTTCCACGTATGCCCAGATGTGATAGGTAAAGTATGTAGTGCAGGACCTGTGCCGTCACAAGGTCCTGACGTGTGCAACGGACCTTGTAATTTGAGGGCACATGTTCAGGCAAAGATTCACCTCATTGCGTTGCAAATAATGAAAATTACATCGATGAGTGTGTGGGAGCCTATTATTACAAACAGAGACTGAAAATTTCCATTCAAACAGTCACAAGTCTAACAACAAGAACAAAACAACAACAAAAAAAACACATGATGACGTGTTGACGGGGTAATTTGTCAGTGTTATAGAACTGGAGAATACTGTACCTAATAAAGGTCATGATGTTGACAAACTGTAAAAGAACTCAGGCATTTAATAAATATAGTTGCGGCTATCTACCTTTTGCAGAGGGAAAAACTAGCTTATGATAAGGGAAGTGTGTAAGCTGATTGTAGAAGTCTTTGCTGGCATGTGCATTTGTCAATTTGGCTGGTCATCACTTAGTTGGTAACAACCAGCCACGCCCGTCATTGGACATGAAGAAACTTCTGTGTCTCAACCCCTGCAGCGTAATCATCCAGGTCCTACGTCTACGTCTCGCAGGTCACGGAGGAATATGCCCTTACTTGTTTCACTTCATGCAACACACATACACTATTACTCACTCCCAGACATGTGACTGGCAAACCCCAAGCCCCGACTGTGTGTGTCAGCACTTAAACACGCCCATTTCAACCACTTCTCACATGCTGCCGGTCGCATCAGCTGTTTCTTGAAAGCCACAAGAGACGGCCAGCTGCATTTACAGGAAATCAAATTCTTCATGATAAGAAGAATTTGCATCTTCTTATCATGCCTTGCACAAGTATTCATACCTGCTGAACTTCTGCTGATAGGGCAACTATGAGCTCACAAATGGGGCCTTTATACACGAGTTTAAGAAGAACGACATTGTTGGAATTAAAAGCATGAGTAGTCGAATTTAAAGTTTGCCAAGAGACTTATAAGTGACACAGCAAAAATGCGGAAGGAGGCCTGAGGAGACCAAAATGAAACTTTTTGACCTACATGCAAAGATCTATTTATGTCTGAAAAATAACACGACACATAATCCTCGACCATGACAAGTTTGACCACTTGTCATGGTCAAACTTGGTGGCTGCATCATGATGTGGGAATCTCTTTTTTTTTCTCCAGTGGGGTCAGAGTTGAGTGGAAGGTGGATGAAACTAAATACAAAATGATATCAGAAAAAAAATCTGTTAGAGGCTTCAAAAGACTTGAGACTGGGGCAGAGTTTCCCCTTGCAGCAGAAAAAAACAACTCCAGACAAACAGTGTATAGTCAGAGCTGCTATGGAGCAGGTGCTAGAATGGCCCAGTTAAAGACAAGAACTATATTCTATTAAGGATCACTGGCTAGACTTGGACAAAAATTGATGTTCAAAGATTCTCTCCGCCCAGTCTGAGTTTGAGCTATTTTGCAATAAAGTAAGATCAAAGTATTTATTCAGGGAAGTTGAATAAAAATCGATGCCACAAAACCAGTTTTTATTGCTTAAAAATACTGACAACCATTCATCCTTTTCCCTTCTGTTCAAGTTTGTAGTTGCAAAATGAAAAATAACATTTTCAATGCATATGTATGACTATTTTTGCAAGGCAGTCTATAATGCTGAGAAAACACTATTTTGTTTTTCTAATTCGAAGGAGTTTGCTTCCGAGCAAGATGGAAGTCTAAACAGAGCAAAAACAGTCATCTGTGTCTCTCGTGCCCACCATGAATCGTGAGAGTCGTTCCCAAAAATAAGCTGAAGAAAAACAATTTTGAGCTTGAGAGTGTTGCATGCTGGGAAAAAGCCAGATCAGAGAGTGTGCGTGCCATCTGTGGACTTCTGAGTCTGGAGAAATTACAAAAAAAGGCTCCAGATCCTCCCCGCCTCCATTCACAGCATTATTTTAGGCTGGATTATCTCATTTCTGACAGGATTCCCCCCCGTCTGCCTGCGGATTTCAGCTTTGAAATGGAGAAAGATCTAACGCACGTCAAGCTGCACTTTGAAATCGTCTCATTATCTAATTTCAGACACAATGGACTCTTGGAGGAAGACTCTACATATGATTTGAATGGCAGGTTGATTTTCACGAAGAGGAATAAATCTGATTTCTACCTGCAGCTCGGAAACACAATCGCCAATCAAACAGACTTAAAAAAAAAAAAAATGCACAGTGTTGCAGAGTGTCAGATATCAACTTACCTGTGTTTTTCAAGCTCATTGTGTGATGATCTGAAAGAAGAAAAGACGAGTGTCAGGACCAGGATCATAACACCCCAAGATCATCACATAGCATGAGATTCTGTGTAATAATAAAAGATTACTTTTTTTTTTCTTTTTTTTTTTAATCTAAATGTTGGAGCGAAGAGCCAAATAAACACATGGAAGCAGATTAGAGAGGTTACATTGCCCGGTGATGTGATGCAACAAAAAAGGCTCTCAAGCGAACAAATCTGTAGTTTAGTGTACGAGCTTTGACAACTCAAGGAGCAGAAACATGCTCAGGCATGGCAACAGGTTCTTTTTAACCATCGGCAGCCTTTCTGCATGACCCTACAGCATCATCAGATTTTCATTGAGTATTAATATTTAATAAGATGATGAGAAAAATGCATATGTTATTCAGGCGAGGCAGGTAGTAAAGAGTCAACCAGATATTATTCCAAGACCACATGTCGATCTAAGCCTGAGCTCTCCAGCGCTGCTGATGATCATCGGGGCAGAAAGGTTAAAGGTTAATGAGGAGTTTGTATTACACAAATCCTCGGCGAGGAACATTCTGTACAGAGGGTGGAAATTCAAGACCATTGTTAACCTGCCAGGGAGGGGTCAGCCAACAAAGATAACCCTTGGAGAAAGGTGTGTAATAAGCTGTTATGCTCAGGATCCTCACAAAGGAACTCATGCTTGCCTCTAAGCATCTTAAGGCCTCTTTCACTCTGGCTAATGTTAATAATAACAAATCCGCTATTAGGGGAACACCACACAGAGCACTTTGAAAATATGCCTGTCTTTATTTAAGAAACATAAAAAGGAAAACAAAACGTTCTGGTTTCATTTTGTGCTTTGAAAATTACAATACAATGTTGTCTTGTGCTTTTTGCTTTGTACGTGTCAATTTTTTACTCCCTTGAAAAGGTTTTATACTCCCTTTGACAAATGGCTTTTCATGGTGATTCTCTAAACGTACGGAAATATATGACTCAAGTCACTATTACATGCTCTCATTCAAGTCACTCACAATTCTTCTGCTTTTGTCTTTTGTTATGAATATTAGAACCGCAATCAATAGAAATAGGGAGTTATTTGAAACTTTTTTTTAAAAAGTCAGAATTCAATTTAAATACAAGAGAAATCTGAGCACTTCAGAAAAATATTTGTCTCCATAATTTTTTAAACCCTTTACCATATCATGCTTTTGCTATTTTGCTCATTTTGTACCAACATTTTTCAGGTATGAAAAATAGTCTTATGCAACGGGACAATTTGTACTGCCAAATTCCCGCCTTGAGTACGTTCCATATTTTCTTTGCAAGCCATTGATTTAAAGACATTTTCACTGATCTGCTCATTTTGCAGCTGAATTCAATTTCATTTTTCAACAGAATTAAATTAAATGTGTCTATATTAGTTCCATAAGCTACCATCTCCTGGTCCAAACTGGAAAAAAACCCCAAAATCAATAGAAATAGTTTTGAATGTAAGCATATGTATGTATTAAATTACATGAGATCTGGATTTTATATGATTATCTAAGCCCATATTTTGTCAAAATATTAATCTACCAATTAACTAATAAGCAATGATTACTTAGATCTGCACAAAATGTAATTAAGTTGACAATTATGTGATAGTTTATTGTTAAAAATATATTTTCTAACAAGAATTTGACAAATTATGATGAAAATAATAACACAATAACTTTAAAAATACTTGTTTGATGTTTCATAAGGACATCAAAACAAGACTGGAAATAATTATTTCGTATCATTTCAGTATTATTAAAAATGAAGAGTTAAAATACAGTTTTTCTTACGCTCAAAGCACTGCAAATGTAAATGGCACAAAATATTAGAGTATTATTTTTTTGTCCCCCTATGTAGAACTAGGTATGGAATGGAAGGGGATGAACTAGAACAAATAGAAACATTCACACAAAATTTTACACAAGGCAGCTGTAGTGTAATGGATTATTATTCATTTGAAAAATCTGTGATTTTCCAGCATTGAAAGGAGCTGCTTGCCATGGGAAATTTTCTGACAAACCATGAGCCAACTTGTATTTGCCTTGGGAAAATTTTGTACCTGCACCTGCTTTGACAGCCAATAATTTTAAAACATTCTATAATTTTCCCATAGTAAGGAAAAATGATTATGAGTCCATTAAGTAATATCTCCTAGTTTTTTGGTTGTTTTTTTGCGATTAGTTATCTGATATCACAAGAGTACAGCTGACATCGAAACCATTGTGGATACAATTAAGGTGTATAATAAAATCACATGGCGAAGTAAATACACTGTGAGATTAGGATTTAGATTTATGCATTTTATGGCTGTTTATCTTTATCATGTTATCCAGAAAAATAAACTGATATGTGATGGTTAGGAAAATGGAGGTGAAATATTTTGTGTAGAGATAACAAATGGAAAACACGTGGATTTATGATATATCGGCACGAACTGGCAACGCTGCAAATTGACCTGGAGTCATAAACACGTTCAATCATAAGAAAGGCTCTAAATTACAACATAGCAGCCAAAATGTGATGCTGTGGCTCTGATTTGCTACATCAAACGATGAGAACAAACTGGGCAGGAAAAAGGCAGCACATCTGGCCCTGAACTGAGTATCAACAGAAAGTGGGTCATATAACAGGAGCATGAGCCTAAGCAAACAACATGCTTTTTGACAACAAATCTTAAATCGGATGAGGGAGTTGTTGCTAAGTAAGTAATGAAGTAAAAAGTTTTAAGGACATGCAGTAAACAGCTCGCGCTACAACCAAAGCTGTTCTGTTTGCTTCGCAGCTGAAGTGGAAAACTGATCGACATTTGCACGGAGAGACGACCAGCTGCAGGGTCACACCCCTGCTGACTGCAAATTCTCACCAATTTTCACTGCTACCGCTTTACCAAACTGGAACAATTTAGTGTAGCCGGAGAGCTTTCTGCCAAGCTTCCAGACAGAAATATGTAAAGTTCAAAACTTTTAAGTGCCATTCTAAAAGCAGATCATCAAATTTAAAATGTGTTTTTCAATTATGGGCAATGGCTGCAAAGATAACATGCAGGGAGAGCTCAGCTGAGCTGTTCCTCGCAGAGCGAGGGATCTGTGGCACCACATGCACGCTGCACGCACTGCTGCAGTTTCTGCCTGACGGCGAAGGACATGGAATAAAAATAAAAAAAAAAACGTTCTCAGACGTCTGGAGGCTTCAGACGCTGCAGAATTCCCCAGCGTATGGACTAGTCCGAGGAGAGACTCCCCCCGTTATGACACGCAGGCAGCCGGGAGGGCAACCAAAACAGGCCCTCCGTTCATGAGGGCGTCATGGATACCGTGGCAACAAAAACAAAAACAGCAACAACAAAAGGGGCCAGACTGACAACAAGCCCTTTTCAGACTTTCCACCACCCCAGAGCTCCCCTCTGCCCACCGCCTAGCTCACGAAAGCAGTGGTTCCCACAGCTGTACCGCAACAACAAGACGTGCTGAAAGGGTTACGGCTGACCCGTCTGCACAATATCATCCCAGAAGGAGCACAGGATGTCACACCGCTGCAGATCTAAGAAGGCAGACAAAGAGCTTCACTCCCAGCACGGAGGAAGTTTTGTTATTGAAAGATGTACAAATTGGGAGCAAAATATCCCAGTCAAAGCACAAGGCCCGACCAGAAAATCGCGAGGAGGAAGGGAATGCTCGCACCCAGAGGTTAAATCACACATTTTTCCATGTTATGTAAAAGGACGGTCTATGGCATGCAAAACCAATGATGCCCTATATCAGTTTTTAGAAGGAAGTAACACAGCAAAGGCCATCCCCTGAACATTTCCCTACTCACAGGAAGGAATTCACGGCTGAAAATAAAGCCGTTTTTTTTATCTGACTATTTATATGTGTGTGTAATACAGAGGAGTCTCAGTGAAACAGAAACTAGTAAAAGCCAAAACGTAGCGTTAATTTAAAAGAAACTCAGTGGGGACTGCTTCTTGCTATATGTACGTGAAATATTATTTTGCTTATTCTCCGAGAACAGGCTCAGAGACACGTCACCCGTAATTCTGCCAAGTCGACCATCTTTTTAAATTCTTTTAAACCTGATTAATGTTACACGTTCATCAGGTTCACCCCCAACTTGAAGGTCCTGCCCAGGCGTAGAAACAATGGAGGAGAGTTTTAATTAAGGGCAGTCACATTAAGATGGAGTGAAAATTGGTCCTCGAACTCGGTGGGCGTGGGTTCGCTCCACACGCAGGTATGTGTGTGGGCCACACCACACCCAGCACACACATCCGCACTCCCTTTTCATCATTCACCCGTTCATTGAAAGGATGCATTTCCTTGTAAGATCAACAGAAAGTGGTAGGAACTGGCTGAACTTGAAATATCATTTTAATTTGACAAAACATAAACCAAATACTAGCTCTTAACCTCAACCACTCATCCGCTGCATAGTTTGCTGCTGTGAAATTACTTCCTAAATATTTAACAAATCAACTATTTTTTTATCTTAATTAGCGTGTAATTGTACAAACAAAAATATAAATCATACAAATCCCCTTAGACAGTCACAACTTATCCAGAATAACAGGTATAGTTAAAGACCGATTAAGTACACTCTTACACACCAGGTTCAAATAAGTCTCAAAAAATGCATACAGTTACAAAAAAAAATCCAGATTAGTCTCTTATTGAGGGTGTGTCTCCACATGATACAATACAATCTGCAGACATAAATGAAGGGAAGCTCAATCTGGTGTGACAACTCTGTTTTTAGCAACATGAGCTTAAAAGATTTATTACCCGATCAATGACTCAAGTTTCATTTTAAGTAGGCTGTGGTTTGTCACATGTAAAGATTCGTTTGTCAGCATGTAAAAAGAGCAATTCAAGATTGTTGCAGCAAAGTTCTACATTTATCCAGCAGTTATAAACTTTATTTTTTTAGTATAAATCCAGATTTGATTAACCCGAGAACCAAAGCTGGGTCCTAGCGGGGGCAGGACGAAGGAGGCTCTTCGACAACTTGTATGTCACAAATGTCCCACGTTGATGCAAGCACTATTTTGATGACTGTTTACTGAGAAACAAATTATTTATATCTGAAAATAGAGATGGGAGGTTGCGCACCACTAATGACGCTCCGACATGTAAAGGATTTCCAACCCAGTTACGACAAAGCTGGGAAAAAAACAGGTCAAAAGAAACTATAAAAAAAAAAACTGCACTGCCTCACTTTTCCTTTACTTTGATCAAAAAAGCATGTTAAACTTGTCAGTATGAGTTTCACACTGGATGACCATCAGTAGCACACTGCCTCCGTTCTTCATTTCGTGTGTAAATGGTTATAAGCTTCTCTGTAAATAGCTACCTAATGCAAATGTGGTGATGGTTTATATTTTTGTGAAATGTCCAGAGTATTATATCCTGCTGATAATATATTCACAGATACCATGTACTTTTGCAGTCTTGTGTCAATTCAAACCCCCAAAAGGGATGTTTTGTACCCCCACACATCATTTAAAGACACTAGTTTACTTGAAGTCATCTTTACGTCACTCAGAGTTGCAAAACATAAGTTTGATCAGAGGACGGAATCTCTTAAATTTCACAAGAGTCGAGTAATCCATGCGGTGATCAGAACGGCAATCAGTAATACTACCAAGAAAAATACATTGATCTAACTGGTAAATATTTAGGTTTGCAATGCTTGTTTACAGGTATAAATGGGAGTATGTGGGAATGAAATGGGAGCATTTTGGTACAAATTATTGGGAAAGTATTGGCAAAGGTAAACTGACTCAGACCTCAGGGGTTGATTGTCACATAACACCATCACCATTTCAAAAACTTTACTGATTTAAATCTTTTCTAATGACAGGAAAAAACTTCCACTGGATCTTTTTGCCAATCGTGATCCAATTAGTTTTCTCCTTGGAGATAAAGAGTACCCACTCTGATGACCAATGATTTCAAGTAGTTTTCTAAATCCCGCTACCGTCAGGAAATATTCTAAATAAAACAACATGGCAGGGTTATTTTGGGTCGGTGCTCATCATTTTACCCTTTCATATCTCTGTAGGTTGGGTCACTTGATACACAACTTTTTTATGCGCTAAATAGTGCTGATCTCAGCAGGACATTTTGTACCGACTATGAATTACTACTGGGAGATTTGTGCACACTGACAAAACATTGGTTTAAAATAATCTTCTATAATCTACTCATGCTCCGCTATAAAGAAATGTGGGTGTAGGACTCCAATAGAGTAATATTTACTCCCAGGAAGTCAGTCAGAGTTATTTTGGAGTGGTTTTGGTTCAGAATCTCCCCAAATCATAAAGTCATATAGTATATAATTAGAACAGGGCTATAAAAAGTACTAAGATAAATAAAGTGATATGCAAACCCACATGGGAATAAAAAGGAAGGCATGAAACTAGAATGCAAAGGTGGCACAAAGTGGTGAACGTGGCGCTATTCCGAGAAAAGGATTCAGTATTAACCTTCAGTCATTTATCTAACACGGTAGAAATCATAAAGTAAAATCGACTCAAAACTGAAACCTGCATTTTAATTGTCTGCAGTTCAGTAGAACATCTTGAGGGTGTGTTTTCTAAGCAGGAGAGGTTCTTCAGGGAAGAACTGACCAAAAAAAAAAAAAAGATGTAAATACTGACAAAAACACATGAGGACAACAACAACCTTCTTGTTTTCTGTGTGCGAGTGTGGGAAGAAAGTGCAGGACTGCAGTTCCTGAAATGCGACCCTCTCTCTCTCTTTCTCTCTCTCTGTTTTTCTTTTGCAGGACTTTCATTTTTTGCAACCAGACACACCAAACAAAACACCCTGGCCGCATGAAAAAGACAACATTTTAACCCAGGTGGAAGCATGGCAAGCTGTGTGAGACATGCTGCAGAAACGAAAGGTTAAATGGTGTGCGTGTGTTTCTCTCTCTCGCTCTCGCTCTTGCTCTCTCTCTCTCTCTCTCTCTCCCCGGTTCTCTCAGCATGGGGAGGG
Organism: Poeciliopsis gracilis; assembly: GCA_911649635.1. NCBI lineage: Eukaryota > Metazoa > Chordata > Actinopteri > Cyprinodontiformes > Poeciliidae > Poeciliopsis > Poeciliopsis gracilis. The sequence continues at coordinate 4,593,638 of CAJVRI010000370.1, read as the reverse complement.
CAACACAGAAACAGACGGAGGCAGCAGAGTTGACAGTGTACGCGTGGCACTGTTCATTGGAAGAGACCAAAACACACTGCTCCCAACCCAGACGTGGATACCAGCAGGGCTGCTTATGCACCGCCAGAGTTTACAATGGCACGGCACGTGAAGGCAAGACACATTGCTACATATTTACCTATTGTTCTGAGCTTTTCTGGAAATTGGCGTGGCTTTCGTTTTCTTTCGGGAAAAGTCACTGCTGTAGGGTAAAACAGACGCATAACCATGTTCTGCCTCTGTGGACACACACAAAACAACAAATAATGAGGTGTTAGTTTACTGCCAGCCAGTCAACACAGGAAAACGTGAAACTGCTATTAAGGTAAAGTCCCTTCAAGAAATAATCCATTGTTAGGACAAACATTTTCATATCAAGGCAGAGTGCACAACAACCCATATTTTTAATGCAACTGTTTTAACCCCTGTTTTCATATACTGAAACGACAAGACATGAACAACTCGTGTCTCTACAAAATTAGATTACATCATTCTTTCTGTAGCACATCATGATTCTGGGTCCACTTTGTACCCATCGCCTTGTCTGTGTCCCATTGAGAAACAAGTGACATCATACCTGCACTGAAGGCAGGGTATGTGTTAAAACCCAGAAGCATCGGGCCTAATGTACTGTGCCACAAAACAACTCCTTTAAATAAATGCCTGTCACTTCAGCTTTAAATACCTCTGTCTCGTCTCTCCAAATATTCTGCAGCCTCCAGCAAAATTAAAAGAGAATTCAGTTCCATCTTCTCCGGGTCTTGGTGTTCTTTAAAAATAGAAAAAAATATATATGTCTATCTACACAAATGTACAATTCATAAAATAATGGAATGAGGTTTAAAAATAAAAGCTGTTCCTCAGCGGAGCCCAAACGCTGCTACGTTCACTTCTGAGTCCTGACGACTCCAAACTACAGTAACAGCAGCACCTAAACTCAGGAAACCAACTGATTACACCGCTATCCAATCAGAAAACCTCCCCGAGGTGCGTCTACGCCAATGAAAACCCTCTGTGTGTTGTCATTGGCTTGACTGAGTGAAGTCATTGGCGACATGCCCTAGCAACAGCCGCTAGCACCCGCCTTTCTCGATGCTCATTCGCTTTCTACTCTGTATGGAAGCGTCTGATTGGCTAATGAGAAAGAGGGCGTTTTTCATTTTCATATAGTTGAACTTGGATGTTGTTTTGGTTTCCTAAAGTGAAATAACTTCTCGAAGTACGGTTTCTGCGTTTCGGCCGTGGAATAAACGGTATTTGTTCAGTCAGCAAGACTCAATTATACTTCAGTCAGATATGGTGTGGCATGACAAGTACTCAGTCACACCGATGATGTTTTGTCTTTATTTCCTGTACAAGTCATCCTGAAAGTGTTCAGCTGGACCCATAACACCAAGCAGAGTCAGCTGCGAAGATAAAGCACCACTTCAACACACAGTTCCCTTAAAATATGTCTGTTCATGCCTTGTCTTTTAATAAATGCGGTGGCATGAATGCACTGTAAGAACTTTTTTAATGCACAAATTCAGATATTTAAAAAGCCTCAATGCAAATGCATTTACCCTGAAAAATTAAGACTCAATGTTTATTTAAGCATTTTTTAAAATTGGGGTGGGGAGGAGTAACAGTATTGGTAACCATCTTGTCAAATATTTTTTTCACAACCTCTTTGCCAACAGAGCAGAACTATATTCTGAAATATTTCACAGTTGATGTAGCCATATATATATATATATATTTTATCACTATCCAGATAAAAACTCACAGATAGTCAGAAGCTATTTGATATTAATTTAAAATAGATCATGACGCCTGTTCATGTTTCCTAAGGGGGGAAAAAATTACATGGCAGCCATTTCTCTTTGCTACTGAAGGCAAACAGTCTATGACTATGTTCAAATTTCGTCATAATTTGATGCTTTAGCCACACGTTTGTAAAAAAGACAAAAGCACACACAAAAAAACTTTCACAGCAGTCAAATATTTAGTATTATGTTAACTACTTTTTTTTTTTTATCTTGCAGAGTCAGGTCTGCAGTCATTATTCATGACCCATGTGTCAATCGAGATCATGTGACAAGAGGTCAACTCTTGAAATTGAATTTGGTAGTGGACAATTCTACCCCATCCATCACCAGCTTAGCATGAGAGAAAAGTGTCAGAAGGTTTGCAGAAATAGAGGAGTTATACATTTCAAGAGGTTTGCAAATGTCAGCTTTTTATGCGCATGGCAGGCAGTTTCTAATGCGAGAAGCCAGATATTTGTTGGACTGCATTCTGAAGAAAACACCAACACATCAGAATGACGAAGTGACTCTCAGCTTGAATTATGCAGACCCCAAGGACCACAAACACCGTTTATGTTGTATGCTCTTGGTGATATGCGACACATGAGATCCTCATGGGGCCCATACAGCAAGATAGTACAGTATAATGAGTTATGTTGTAAATTAGTGTGTGGCTTTGGAGTTCTGCTGATGCCAGCAAGTTTAACAAGAGTGATGTGCAAACTGAAGAACCACCTAAAATATGTGAAGCTGTTCACAGTTGTTAGCTGCCACACAAAGACAGATGATACTGTATGACTATGATATGTATGCAACACTTTCATTTGCATAAATGATCTCATGAAAAGCTCTTTTTGTCTTTACTCTGCTAGCACAAGGATCAATAGATTTATATTTATTTATTAAAAAAAAAAACAACAGGAAGTGGAATTACAAATTAGAAGGAAATGATGCATGGCAGTAAGATGTTTTTACTCCTGAAAGTCTGAAAAGTATATGAGTTTGTATTTAGCACTCTTTTACCTTTTACCCCTTGTTAAAATCAGGTGTAACCAATTGCTAATCTAGTCCACCTGTGTATAACTTAATCGCATCTGTTCTCCCGAGGCCTCAAAGGTTTGTTAGAGAACGTTAGCGAACAAGCTTTTCTTCAAAGGGGAGAGCTGTGCCGAAGATGGATTAACCTCTAAAATAGAATAGTAACAGCAATAGGACAATAGAAAACATGCTGAAGCTGTGAAAGACTTGAGATGTTGGCAGAGTTTTAACTTCCTGGAGGACAAACATCCAGAGCTATCATGAAAAGGCTTTGCTGAAAGTCCAGTTTTAAAAATGGCCTGGACCTAAATTAATTCAGAAATCTGTGGCAGAACTTAAAAATGATGTTCACAGAAACTGTTCATTCATTTTGCAAATAAGAAGTGGCACACTTCAGTTTCTCAACATGCAAAGCAGGTAGTGACAAACTATTGCCTGTAAAAGATTGCCTGTAATTTTAGTGAATGGGTACATAAAGAATTGAATCAAGAGGCCTCTGAATACAAATGCACACTTTTCAGCTCTTTGAGTGTAAAAATGTATAGTACTCTTTATTTTACAAGGTCTTAATCTGTGCTAATCTAGCTAAAGAAAAATTAAGTACAATCAAAATTTGTGCAGATAAAATGTAAAATTGTTCAAGAGCTGTTAGTACTTTTGTATGGTGTTATATAACACAGTTAATTTCTGAGTAGAAGATAATGTTTTAATTCATGGAGAATGTTTTACATGCTTTAGTTTAGAGAATTTCTGAAATGGAGCCTCTCTGTAGTGATATCCAGGATGCAGGTGTTTTGAGTTGCTTGGCCTTTACCAACACTAAACTAGTATTTGGTTCATCAAGCTCAGGCCATGCAGAAACCACATTCAACTGCTAATCAAGCTAAGTTTCTGTCTCTCTGACTCTATTTGCATCATGTCGAATTTGGAGAGCCATTTCAGTCAGATTTGGCTGAAAATTAGATTTCAGCCAAATTTAATTTTGGCTGAAAAGGCTCTCCATAATTGATGAATTATAGTAAGAATGAAATCACACACAGTGTAAAACTCACTCGTTTCACAACAAATGAACTAATGAATTTTCTTCTGTTGAACCTCATGCTGTGTTTTTGCCTGTAAATCACAACTGTCCTTAAGGGTATAATATGAGAAAGTCATGACGGTTGAACTGCTCATATCATGTGCCCACATGTGCAAGGACATTCTTTGCAACTACAGTCTGATTGCAGGAAGCCCCAGGTTCACTGAGGCGCCCTTATTTGACCTTGTAAGAACCCATTGCCATCTCAACGCATACCCATGCACGCATGTTAATGTGAACCTGGAGAGGATCTTTTCTGCAAGCGAGCATTTGTCATCATGAGCGCACAGTCACTTCTGTTTTGGAAGTTCTGTTTCCTCTGAAAAGTCACTGATGTGAATTTCAGAAGAAATATGTGGCTTTCTACTGCTGTATTTACAGTAATTGTTCAGTGACACAATACTTGAAAAGCAACAAAAATGTGAAAATCAGCAAAAACCTTGTGATAAATGGCAGTTGCATGAATATCCAAATTTTGGATCCATTTCCTGGATTTTACTTTCATGCTGGCATTTGCATGTTACTTTTGCATTGTTTTCCCTGGACTGATCAAAAGATTGTAAGCCAATTTTACTGCGGGACTTTCTTCTCCATAACTCAGTATAATTTACAAATAAAAAATCCCAATAGTGTGGAGTGCAATTCTATCCACCCTGCTTTTGCTCCACTACCCCTATTTAAAATCCATCTCAAAACAGTTTCCTTCACGGTAAATTAATTACTAAGTAGAGTGTGTACTTCAGTGTTGGTATAAATGAAGTTGTTCTGTGAAATCCTCAGAGGTTTATAGTACTTTTTAGAGAAAACAGCACCACGGAGACCAATAAATATAGCAGACAGGCCAGGGAAACAGCTGTAGAGAAGAATTAAGCAACAGAAAGTATTACTCAGAGAAGCAACCAAGTGACCAATCGTAGCTTTGGAGGAGCTGCAAAGACCTACAGCTCATTTGGGAGAATCTATAGACAGGATGGGTATTACCTGTCAACTCCACATGTCAGACTTCTTCTTGAGATTTGAGACTTGTAAAGAAAAACACGTTAAAAATATTGAAAGTTTGACACAGGCTGAGTAAGACGTCCAGCACACATGTAGAAGAAAGTGCTCCGCTCAGAGAAATCTACAATTAAATTTGTTGACCTACATGCAAAACTCTTTGTCTGGCAGAAAACATCCTGAACACATCATCCTCATTGCGAAGCATGACGTGGCATATTGGTGCCGTGGGGATGCAATTTTCAGCAGGGACAGAGAGGCTGTTCAGAGTTGATGGGACTGGATGGAGCTCTTGTCAACCCTGGCAAACATGAGGGGTTGACAACAGGACAACAACTCCAAACATTGAGCTACAAAGCAATGGCGTAGATCAAAGGATATTCATGTATCAAAATGGTCCAGTTTAAGTCCAAACCTAAATCCAGCTGGGAACCTACGCAGTGTTTCACAGAAAAGCCTGATAAAATGAAAAAGGGTTTAAATGGTGAGTGAATACTTTTGCGATGCAGTGTTTTATGTCATTACAGTCACAACTCATTCAAGTGGTTCTTGCTTATCCATTCCAGTACTAGCTATTCTTTTGCATTGCTTTACAAAGGAAATAGCTTTTGTCCCTCCTGCTTCCATTCTTTCTATTTATAGACTTATCATCTGCATGCTCTGTGATCACAGTGGCTCAGGCCCTGTACTGCACAAATGCCCCAGGCCTGTGCAGCCAAATGACTACTCTCTCCTCGCTGTCTCTTCCTTTTCCTTTGTCCAACGTCCATCTTAGCCAAACATCTTGACACACTGGCAGCAGATTGCTTTTGACAAATGGTGTTCATGTCACAGTTCAGCCAAGGCCAAATCTGCTAGAATGATAAGAGTATTACATCCATTTAAAAAAAAAAAAATAGGTCATAGCAAAAGAGAAGCTATCAAGGTTATTAAATCAAATGTAATCACATTTTTTAGAAACTGATAAACAAGCAGTTTATATTTTTAGGTATATTTTGTGTTTGATTTACATAAAACATTTCTTATAATAATATAAAGTGTGGTAAAAGCGATATCAGCAACACATGTTTTCTTCACTTTCATTAACTGTACCTCCGAGGAGCTCATTTCAAAGTGTCAAGTTCTGTCAGGAAATGAAGCAAAGCCGTCCAGTGTGTTGCTTCTCTGTCACTTTGGTGGTGGTTTCACTGATGGTTCATAAAGAGGTTTCAACAGTTATAAGTTGGCAGTGGTGGTTCAAGGAGAGGAAAGACGCCAACATGGTTGGTCATTTTTAATCATTCAACATTTCTGTAAAAGTAGTCACTTAGCAGAGTGGTTTGTGATTCAGTGAGTGTCCAAGATAAAACAGGCCTGCTTGTCGAAAGTGCTCTCTCCAGAGTAGTTTCTCCTTTTTAACCCTACAGTGCATTATAAGAGTATTCATACTTATTAAACTGTTTCACATTTTGTCATGTTACGGTGTCTTTTTTTTGTTTGTTTTGTTTAAACCATCAAGAACAATCTCTCTATTGGGCACTATGCAAATCTGGCCGCATGGAGTGTCACGAGACAAAAAAACTGTTTGCAGTTTGCCACCACCATGAAGGGACACAGAAACATTGGGGACAATGGTAATTTGGTCAGCAGAGAAACTGGAAAAGTTTTTTTGTATGAAAATTACCTCTGCAAAACATCCTGAAGACTTGATGCCGTAATTGAGGTTCACCTTCCAGCAGGACATTGACCCTAAGCATACAGCCAGAGCTATGGGCTAATGTTTTATGTTTAATGTATGATCAAGGCATGTTCATTTGTTAAAATTAACCAAAGTTCAGGCATAAATGCATCTCTGAATTTGACTGAGCTTGAGTTTTTTAGCAACGAAGAATAAGCAAAGCTTGTAGAGACATAAATAGTTGCAGCTACATTTGGGTTAAAGGAACAAAAAACCCGAACGAAGGTTGATACTGTATTGGAATTTATTGGTGAAGAATGACACTAGTTGCTGCCGCTTCAGCTATTACTTGAACTGCAGACTCGAGAAGGCGTTTTTCTTGTTGACACTGATTGCTCACTGACAAGCTCACTGTCAAACTCCCAGCACCATGTTCCAGACGCCTTTTGGGCCAAAGTTCCTTGCTGCGCTCTCTCCATTGTTTTTGTTCCACGTGTTATCAAGATTTATCCAGTTACTTCCAGTGTAATTCCACACACAGGTCAAAAGTCCATAAACAGCTTTTTATACTGTATATTCTGTCTTTAGACTCAAGATCAGGAAAACACCTTTCTTATTTACAGTTTATATTTCACAGCCCAACTAAAGTGAGGCAAGAAGATGAAATGTCTACTAACCGATTGCAATAATAAGATCAGATATTAAAACGTTTACTCTCCAAGTGCGTGTGATCCAAACAAAACACATGATGAGACGAGATAATAAATGCGAAAACTGAAAGCAGGATCTCAGAAGTGTTTGAGCTGATGAGTGGCAAACAGATCTGCATGATTCCTCTTATATGGCCACTATTACTGTTCAGACAGTTCAGTCTCTGCTACCTTATTGAATCCAACGGTTTGTTTTGTTGCCAACACAAATAGGAAATCAGCACATCTCAAGGTGAGAACTCAGTACATTTGGATGTATAGAGGTGGTAGATATGACTTGTTAAGTTCAAACAGAGTCATCATAAAAGGGAATTTGGGTTTTAAATATTATTGTTTCTACTGGTAGCTGGTCTACGAGTTTCAGAACCGGTTGATCCATTGGCATTTTCACAACTACCAAGGATTCAGAGAATGGTCAAACAATGTGTGGAGAAATTCTTTTTGTTTATTTCAGAATGCAGAGGAGTATGCGCTAAATGCTTAAAAATGATTAAAAAGTAACAGTACTTCAAAGTATGTGGAATAACACCACACCTACACAACATATGTACTTTCAAACAAAGAGTATCGTAAAACTCCAATAATCTGAAGCCGGTTTCTGTACTGCAGTGGTCTCCCCATTCATCAGATCTCAATCCAATACATCACTTTTTGAGATGTGGAGCAACTGGAGCTTCATATCATGGATGTGCAGTCAGCAAATCTGCACCAAGTGTACGATGCCATCGTATCAGCGTGAACCAAAATCGCTGCGAAATGTCTCTGAAGCCTTATTGAATCTACACCACAAAGAATTAAGACAGTCCTGAAGGGACTAACAAGTTGTACCTATAAAAGTAATGGATGAGCGGAATCTAAAATTAGCTTAATGCAATATGCCACATTGCCACATCAAGAAGTTTCACTCGCTTAAATCGTGTGACATGTTCCATGATCCCTCCCAATGGAAGAGTCCTGTGAGTCAGAATTAGTGACGTACTAAGGATCTGGCTTGAAACTGTAAGACTAAGTGAGTCCACATGAGTCTGAGATCCAATTCTATCAAAACTCAAACAGACATTAACTTAATGCGACACTTGTTTAGCTTTTTTGTTGAATCTTCTCCAAAATGGGAAATATTGTTCAGGATGAAGTCTTGAATACTTCAGGAACAGGAAATAATGAACAGGAAATTAAAGAAGTGAGTAGTGAACAAAGGAAAGCAGGGAGCTTAAATATGGCGGGCACGTTGTGAAACTGGGACCAGGTGAGTCTAACCAGGGGAACGTTGAAGAGCTGTGGGAAAGGAGTGAGCGGGGAACACTGAGGGAAATAAAGAAAATGAAGGGCAAAAGACTGATAATAGAAAAAACCAAAATGAACAGAAAGAATAAAAGAAATGTGTAAAAGGAAAGACATGATGAGATAAACACAAGGGGAATTGTACATGGCGAGAGCCGGACAACAATAACGAACAACTGAAAGAAATTAACAAGGCAAAATCTTCACTGACTATAAAAAGCCAGAAATATCAGGACAAAAAACACAAAATAAACAAGAACATAAGCACCAGAGGCAATCACATTACAACAATAAACTTTTAGCAGTGATTTTCCTCTAATCCCTGTCGTGTTAAACTACAAACACACACTGAAGTTTGTGTTTGTAACTTAACAAAATGCAAACAAATCAAGAGATATGAACACTCCACACACACACACAGAAGCTTGCAAAAAATATTTACAGTCTTTCAATTTATTGCAGTTACATCACAATAATAAGTGGAGTTTATTGTAAACTCCATTTGCAATAAATGGACATGGTTCATTTCTATCCTTTACACCCTCAGTTTTGCAAAAGTTTTTATGTATGTGAAATCTTTTGCAAGAAATTGATGTAAGAGATGTGAGAAAACTTGGTTGACTCTCCTTAAAGTTACTCAGATATGCATTTACTCCCATATTGATGTCTCTCCCCAAAGCTTAGCACTTAACTCAGGTAGAGTGTGAAATACCTACCTGCTTTTTGAGAAGAATACACAAGCAAAACTTTATTTTTTTCCTTTGTGTGTGTTTTTTTGTTTTGACTATGTTTTTACTGTTTTCCTCTATTTTAAATGAAACTATATCATTTAAGATGATATAGTTTAAAGTGATATTTAAAACTATACATCATTTTATTTCTGATGTAATGGTTTTCCTCCTTTTCTTTTCGTACTAAGAATAACTAGCAGTCAAACAAAAATATTTTTAAACAATTAAAAACAGACACAAATTTGTTTATTTTACATTTGCGACTGAAATTGCCGGTGCAGCGTCTCCTACTTTGTTTTCCACTGCACCCCTGAAAAATCTCTGCTTCGAGCCTTTCAAAGGCCTTAATGATCCAACCATTCAAAATCCATTTACAGTAAATGAACGTAGCCTATTTCTATCCTTTATAACTTTAGCGTAAGAGCTAACAACGAGGCAAGGGGTGAAACTAAAACTGAACTAAAGTAGGTCATGTCTTTCTAACTCAAATACTGTATGGTTGTTTCATTTGCTTTTGGGATTAGAAAATCATTTTCTAATTCATTTGAAGTGAAATCAAATTAAGTCAGATTTATGTTAACACATATGATGTGTTATTGGTTCGGGAGGTTTCAGTGACTCACAGAGCTAATTATAAAAGTTGTCCAAAAAAATTTGGTCACACTTTATTTGAAGGGGTGTATTTAAGACTGACATCACAGGGTCATAAACATGAAGGAGTCCTTAAGAATGTTTACAACTATTGTCATGAAGTGTCATTTGGTAAATAATGACACTTTTAATGCAAAGTTGCACTAAAAGTTGAATAGGAAGTCCATTAATGGTGTCAACTTTGCATTATTCTTGTCAATAATGGCCCTTTTGATGCAAAGTTCTATAAAAATGTGCATACAAAGTCAATTAAAAGTGTCAAATTTGCACTGAAAGTGTCATTATTTACCAAATGACACTTCATGACAACAGTCATTCATGAACAGTCGTTTTTTTGACACTGTCACATCAGGCTTATGCACACCCGTTCAAATCAAGTGTTACCAAAAATTCTATTTTACATGTTTTAAGCAGTTTGGGATGATATGCTTACGTGTTTCAAGATGCAAATTTCATATGCTCTGAGACTACATTTTAGGAAAATTTTAAGGGTTGTGTTCTTTTGTGTTTTGTTGGATTTATGGTCTTCGCTAGCAGTGGTGTTAAAAGACATAACCATTCTCACTCTTTCGTCCACCTCCTCTGCCCCCCTCATACGTCCAAATCCATCAGGCTTCACATAGAGCTCATGGCTGCTTCATTTATTCAAGTGTCCTTCAGTCTTTCAGCTTTGTATATTTGTGCATCAAAACCAGAACTATTTTCTGCACTTGAAACCCCCCTGGTTTCCTGGCCTTTCCCTGCATGCTGCCATCTGACAGAACAACTGTCACATGCTCCCTCACCTCAGAAGCTCAGAGCCACATGACTGTGAGAATCATGTTGCTGCTGCATATGTCTCATGGAGTGCTGAAGCATAAGTGGTTCGGGCCGCTGCTCACAAATCTGCTTGTGTCTCAGGAAATGTGTAAGTGAAATCTGTGTTTTCTGCGCTGTTAGGTTTTGTCTTGTTTATTGCTAAATATGAAGAAAAAAACAAATCCCACAAGGCTGAAATGGTGGGGTGGGCTGGGGCAGCTGGGTTGGTGCGAATGTGAGTTTGAATGGGTTCAAATAAAACAGCCATATCTGTGACCATGGCAACTGGTGAACTCAAGCTAATTCATACACTCAAACAGTGGGTCTCCAACAACAAACATCCTGCCCTATAAATATGCAAACCAGTCGGATCATTTGGTTGGATGGTGACAGACCACCCACAAATGGATGTGATTCTGCTATTGGGGTGTGAAGATATCCATCACAGTAGCAAAAGGACATGGTGAAGTCTGCGTTTTGTGGGTCTGGATTTGTCTGACATCCTGCTGAGAATCCCTGTCAGGATGTCTGAGTTTACAAATCCCTGTTGTGTCCCAGCCTCTAATCTTGTGGAGTTGTGGTAACTTGGGACAGTGTGTTTCCTTGTATTGAGTTTGCAGTGGCCCTCCACCCAAAATACATTCTTGAGCATCCCCTTCTTTAAGTCGAAAAGGTTGCTTCAAATGTCTAGTTTTTCAGATGCCAAAAACGAAGCACGCCATGATATTTGAGTGACCTCCTGTGTTTGGAGGCTGGTGGGGACTTCACTCAAAACATTTGTTTGACAGTCATTGTAAATTGTTAATTTTATGCCATGATAATATTGGACACGTGACCAGTAGATGAAAAAGATACCTGCTGCAAGAGAGAACTAAAAGTTCATCTTAAAATGCTCCAATTACCTCAGTTCCCATAAAACCTTCGTACACTTTCATAAACTATAATTAAACTGAATAAAAATGAAAAATCCCCACAGCATGATGGTGCCACTTCCATACTGACGGTCTGCTTCGGGTGCCCCTTTTGAGCCTGTATGTTCACTATTGTACATTCGTTTGTGTTTATATTCTAACACGTGCACACAACCCATCGCTATTTTTGGTTGTAAAAGCAATTCCACATTGAAAAAGTCAAAAACAAAAATAAAACGTATGCCTATGTTCAGTGTATGTTACGCAAAACGTGAAAGAACTGACAACTTGTTCATCAAACAATCAAAACAAACTCCGCCTTGCAGTCGTTTAGCTTTCTTTCATCCCTGTAAAAGATGCGAGACTCCCCTAATCTGCTGTGCGTATGTTTGTGTGAGTAAATACCAACAATGTCTAAATGCCAAGCTTAAGCTTTTCATCATCTCACTCACAAGTGGTCAAAGGGTGTGGCGAGGACAAATGTCAGAGACAAAACACTGCTGTAATTACCACCATTCATCAAGGCCCTGCTCACACGCACCACAACCTGTCTGTGTGACTCACTGTGTGTCAGCTATTGTCCTGGTCATGTCTGCGCAGACTTGGATCGGAATATATATATTGGCTCTCTGTGAGTATGCGTGTGTGTGTGTGCGTAAGTGGGTGTGTGTTTGCGTGTGTATTGTTCTACTCTTCAGGAACTCCTGCATCATCAGCGCTAAGCTACTGACTTTGTTATGTGATGTGGAAGTGCCAGCATAGCAGCCCAGTCAAAGAGTTGGGAAAAAAAGGAAGGAAGGAAGGAAGTTAGGAAGAGGATTCAGCCTGATTTTAAATGATAGCAATGACAGAAAAACATGTTGTGCTGCTCATAGTTGGACTCCTCCAACTTCATGCCACAATTATATGTCTTTGTCTCTATTTGCTCAAAAACCTTCATTGTTGTTTTGCTTTTCGTTGTTTCCGGGTCAGTTTTTGTTAGCAACTTAAAGAAACATGGATGGGATCGACCGTGGAAAGAAACATTTTACGTCAAAAAATATGCATGTGTTAGAATGGCCCAGTCAAAGTCAAGACCTAAATCCAATTGATAATCTGTGGGAAGACTTTTAAATATATTCGCACAGATAATTTTTATGCAGTCTTCAGCTTTTTGGCAACAAAGAATGAGCAAGAAACTTGATCTCTAGATGTCACAGCTGGTTGAGACATACCCCAAAAGAGCTGCAGCTGCAGGCGCAGCAATAAGTGATTCTTCAAAGTATCTTCATTTTTACATACTCAAAATGTAAAAAAAAAAAAAAGAAAAAAAAACCCAAACAAAAGCACATTCTTTTTACCTCAAGATTATCCATTACTTTGTTTTGGTCTGTCATGTGAAATCCCAATTAAATCCTCTGAAGTTTGTGGTTTACCATGACAAAATGTGAAAACTTTTACAGTGTAAACAGAAGAGAAACAGCTGAGTAATGTTTTATCCAAGAACAATAGGCGAAACCACAGATATTCCAGACTTCCCTGAGAAACAGACCAAAAAGAAACTCATGTAGACGTTTTCATCAGAACACAAACAACAAAAGAGGAGAAAAACACAAGCCACGCTCTCACGTGATGCTTCTGCTGAGATCAGTAATGTAGCATTGATGAGTATGGCCTGTTTGCATATTTATGCGGTAGAACAGTGTGTTCTTGTGATTCCCTTAGTTATCATTTGTTTTATTGGAATAAAGTGGGACTAAAGGCAAAGTCTTAAGAGCTTGGGGCAGCAGAGAGAATATGCTTCTCTGTATGGTCGTGCAGAGGTTGTGAGCTGCAACAGATAAATAGAGAGAGAGAGAAACAGACAGAGAGAGCGAGAGAGAGAGAGAGAGAGAGTGGCCCACAAACATACAGCTGTTTCTAATCGGTAACTCAGCACCGATGGCTGACCTACATTCTGGTGCATGCATGTCTTTGAACCCGTGGCCCTGCCAGACTCAGCCATGGGGGAAGGTAAAGAGAGAGAAAAACAAGTTGGTGGAGAGGAGTGGCTGGAGTCGAAATTGGTGAAAAAAAAAAAAAAAGTGGGGGAAAGGAAACACGTGAAGAAGGACAATTCTGTGTTGGTTTGTTTATAACAGATTGTGCAAGTCATATTTAGCATAAGTCGCAGAATGGCATGAAAGATTAAACCCGTGTGAATGTTTCTTTAACTCCAACATGCAGCTGTGCACAGTTAGGAGGGTGAAAATCGGTTTTTGGCTTCTTCTGATGGAAAAATCCTCGCTTTCGCCTTTCTTAGTCTACACCCTGCTGTCGGTCAGACAATTAAAAAGTTCTGTTGTGTGCATCTGAATGAGTGTAGCTTTTCATGAAGTTTCTGGGGTGCATCCAGCTTGCATTCCTTGCATGTAGAGGAGGGCTTCGTCGTGCCAGGGGTCCCCTGAAAATGAGTCATGGCAAAGTTCCCTATCTACAGATCTCAAACAGGACAAGTATTTGCTGGTTGATGCAGACCTTGAACTCACTGATAGGGATAAGCGTGTTTTATAAGATCTGGGAATATGATCTGGAGCAAAAAAAAAAAAAAAAAAACCCTGCAAAAAACAGAAACCATTAACTTTACCATTTACACACACTCTGCTTCAGAGAGAGGAAGGAACTGGAAGTAGGTCACTGTGTCTCAGGACTCCAAGAGAAAAAAAAAACAGAAAGAAAATAGAAACTAGGGGAGTGGTTAACTCAGGACAGCTAAGAATTTAAAGGACTGCAACAACAAATGTGCACAAAAATGGAGCAAAATGAGCACAAAGGCAGGCAACAAATTCACAAAGCAACCTGCAGGATCAGTTACAGAACAACAGACTCTGCAGAGTTTACAAGACCGTTATTTCTCGCAGGGGTTGAAACAGGTGTGGCACAGAAAATGCTGGCCTCAAAAACTGTTTGTGAAAAGTGCATGCTAAAATCAACAACTTTTAAACCAAAAAAAAAAAGTTGCTTTAATCATCAAATGCAAGACAAAAAGAGGGTGAGGGGAATTATTTTATCTCGTGGACTGGCTGGAAAATGCAGCAGCAGCACCAGGAACTGAATTAGTCAACCTCTGTCAGCAAATTTTAAAAAGCCATTGCAGGCGTGCAGAAAGACAGTGTTTTCTTCCTGTGAAGGACTGCTACCAGGGTTATTGGTGTCAGTAGTGACACTGTCGCAATCCACAGAAATTTGTGTTTTTTGGGTTTTTTTATAGATATTCCTGCACGATTACTTCTGGGTTTGTTACTGTTAGAAGAGCTCTTGACATATTCAGTTGTTGGTTGTTGCGGTCAGAGTTTTGCCATTTGTTAACTCCTTTTTTTTAGTTTCTTGATTTAATTCTGTGTTCTGAATGAACACAGAACACAGATTCCGCATTGGATTTATTTATCTTATCTTAGGTCGATGTTAGTTTTTTTCTCTTTAGTTTGCAGTTTCTTTGCAAACTGCTTCAGCTTTCTTTGTGTTAAATATTAATCTTGCCTCAGCCTGGCTTTCTTCCAGAATTGTTTCTTGTCCAATTTACTGATCTCCATCCAATGTCAGTCTTCACTATTGCGTCAGTCTAAGTTCTCTGGTTGTCATTGTTCTTGGGCAAACAAAAGCATTTGGAATATGACCCCTTACGGTTTGGAAGTTTTTTTTTCAGTTACACTCAGCATTCACATACTATCTTAAAACACTATCCAAATAAGGTAAAATTAGGAGGTTTACCATCTCACTGAAACTAATTTACTCTTCAAAAGTATTTGCATTTCTTTACCTCGAAGTCTGCATTAAAGTTCTCCACAATATTAATGTTTTCCTGGAAGCCACCGAAGCCTTCACATAACTTCTGTAATTTCATTGGAGGCTACGCTGCACATGCCTGGGCCGCTTAATTTGGTTCTGAAGGCTCCTTGATGAACTCAATTTTATTTTGGTTATCAGAGTAAAGAGGGTTTGAATACAAATGCACTCTGCACTTTTCAGATTTTTAATTTGTCAACAACAAAAACCAAAAACAATCAGTCTCTATTTTCTTTCTGCTTCACAAGTACACACTGCCTTCTGTTGGTCTATCAGTTGAAATCCCAATAAAACAAATTGAAGTTTGTGGTTGTAAAGTCATATTATAGGGAGTAAGGATACTTCTGCAGACTTTGTAAACGAGACCCTCTAAAACAGATGAGGATGTGTGTACTTTTTTACCCTTGTCAAGCAGACTCCAGGTGTCTGTTGATGGGAAGTCATCTCATCTTCAACTCGCGGGCAAACCGCATGTAAGGCATTCTGTTTGTGTTGTGTTCTTTTTTTGGTTGTAGTCAAGGCTGCGCAATGATGAAATCAAATAAAGCCGTCTCATGTGATGTTTTGGACGTCTCACTCAGCAGCGTGACAATAACACTTGATAATATGCACTTACAGGCGTTGGGGTCCCAGTTAAATTCATCGAGCTTGCCAGGACTTGTCACGGGCCTCTGTTTGGCCTGTGGCTGTGTGTGTGTGTTTTGAGCACTCTGAAGAAGGGTGGGGCCTGTCACTTGAAAAGAGACTGTCAAAGAGAGGACCAGCAGGAGAAAAAAAAAACAGCAAGACAATCAAAGAGCAACTATGAAAAGATGATTAAAAAAAACACACACACATTAGAGATTAAAATGTTGCTTGTATCACTGAGTCACTTTTGCAACCAAAAAGCAATGTTTCATTTGAGTTTTGACGGATTGTCATCTGTAGCTATGAAACACTGACAGTCATGTTTGTTTTGGGATATTTTAGATGAAGACATGCAGCTTAAAGCACAACGACAAATATTTGTGCTCAGGCTAGAGGTCTGATCCTTCTGCAAACACGAGAGGAATAACTTTTTCAACACTGTGCGGTGTCCGTTTGCGTGCAGCACTGTCTGACAGCTGTATCTTTGCTCAGGGACGACTGATTGGTAGAGCTTATGTTAACATATTGCCGACATGCTTCATAGAGGCAAAAGGATCCACTGCCTTTAAGTGTCTTAATCAGGGACAGGTGGTCACTGAGCGGTTTATGAGACGGATCTGTATGCCAGGTTTTACTGTCAGGAGTCGTACCCAGCAGATACTAACATAATCTTGGGCGGCCCACCATGAATGATAACCCCGTTGAAGATGTGCAATATTTTAAAACGAATTCCCTTTTTACAGCAGCAGCATGATCTCATCCCTTAGAAAAATATATGTCATGTGCATTATGTGCAAGTTGTTTGTTGCTTTTGCACCTGTACTGCTGATGTAAGTGGACAGAGAATTTATCCAAGTGAAACCACTGAAGTCTTATGTGGATCCTACAGCAAAAAAACCCCACCAATTTTATTGAAAACTTCATGAGAAGAAAAGGATGAAATATGGATATTCTGATCTGAGGGGCTAAAAGTGTATTACATGTAACGAGTATTTTACTTTCAAACCTCCTTAGTTAAAAACTATTTCAAGCGTTTGCTAAAAAAAAAAAACAAACAAAAAAAACACTGTGGTAAAATGTCTCTTCACTGCTCTTCAGATACACTGAGCTGTCAGTCTTACTGAACAAATGTAGCAGCATTTAACCTTGAATTTTATACAGAAGTAAAGAAGCTGATTTTCATTTTGGGACTTCAACCAGCCTTTTTGTGACATTTCAGGACATAGAGAACATGTCGCTTTGCAGGTTTTAAAATACAAAGTCAAAACAGGGCTTCAATAGACACCAAGAGAGATTGTAATGTATATTTTACAATGCATATATGTGCAACTGAACAAGCAAGTTAAAACAATAAAAGCATATTGTCTTTGTATTTAATGAACATTTGCTGGTAACAACATGCAGATTTTTTTGCTCTTCGGGAATGCAGCAGGGTCCAGAGGCACATCACGCTGTCATTTACAGAAGCATTTTTATCTTAAATGTCATTAGTAGATGAGGCACCGGATCTAAATTTCACACTGTGGTATCTGCAGACAGACAGATGCATGCAGTGCCAGAGCTCTTTCCATTTCCTGGAGTTGGTATAATTCTTTATAAGCTTAGTTTGCTGCTAAGTGTGTTTTCTGTTGGAGGTTGAGGCAGCAAAAAGGAAGCGAAAACTTGCATAAAAGGCGCTTTTCTTTTCACCGTCATTGTGACATCATGACCAAACTTACGACGGTTGCTCGACAGGCCGAGGCAAAAATAACACAAATGCCACGCAACCACCCAAAGCATTCTTCAATGTCCTTTTAAAAAAAACATCTTTTATTTTTAAACTATTATCAAAATGTCTACAATATAAATGCCATAAGTATGGAATGAATGAAGACTTGACCATAAATAGTGTTGCAAAACATGAAGCATTTTGTCATTGTGGGATTTCCCACTTATTTGTATATTTCAACTTAACAAATGAGTGGAAATTTTTGTTCGTTGAAATCCAACTCTGCAGTGAATTGTTGCTTTCATTTAACCTTACTGAGAAAACAAAGAGCCATATCACTATGATTTCAAATTTGCATTACATCTGAACATTGCAATGAACTCAGGTTCTGAAATACATCAGGGAGAAAAAATAAGAGGTGCAGCTTTCTCACTTCTTAACAAGTCAGAGAAGATGTGTTCATAGAAAATATACACCAATTACAGCATACAATGTCTTTGTAAAAGAATTTGACAAGTTGCAAATTCAAACTTCCTTATATTTTGTTGTTATTTTTGTGATAAAATCAACACAAAGCAGTGCAAAAATTACAAACAGGAAGAAAAATAATACACGGTTTTCAAAATTTTTAAAAAACAAAAGCAGTAGCTTTATTTAGTAAAAAGCATAACTTGAACATGATTCATGTTCTTGGGAGCTGGCCATTAAAATTTGATTGAACATTGCATATTTTGTAACAAATAAGTGAGCTAAAATTGCAGGCTGTAGCTGTAGAAAGCAGGTGGAAATATATCACAAAATATTTACAGCTGTAACTGCAGAAAATGATCTATGCCAGGTTTAACTGTCATAGATCATTTTCTATGACAGGGGGCTGAATATAAATGCGTGTAACATTTTTCAAAATTGTATTCGTAAAAGCCTCTGAACCCACTGATCCATTTAGCTGAACTTCAGAATTATGCACCGGTTTTTATTTGTCTATCAGTTAAAATCTCAGTGAAATAAATTGTGATAGGCACAATGATTAACATATTACCACTGAAAGAAGAACAAGGCATAAAACAAGTTTCATGTTGACTTTAATAGGCAATGTTACAAATTGTGACGTGTGACGTCAGGCTTACTATCATTAGTGCTGACACACATCCACTTTGACTGCTAAAAATTTATGCAATAATTTAGACGTCCAAGTGTTTCATTATAGAAAAATTCTAATACTTACCACAAAACTTTGTCATGTCTGAGTTTGGACATGCATGCAAATTTGCAAAAACATTTCAGAGGAAGTGTGTTATGTCATACTGTATCATTATATATCAGGAAACAACATGACCAGACATCTTCTCGTCAGTGCTTGAGCAAATTACTATTATTCACGTTGCAGTAAGAATGTACATCATCGCATGCGATCCAAATGAATTTGCAGCGTTTTCCTGAATAATACGAATTTAAACCAAACATGCACAACTCATTACTGTCTAAATCAGGAAGATGATGCCTCTCTTTTGGTGCAATTTCAGGAGATATTTCCCATCATGAAGGGCAAACAATGATTAGATAGCAATGACAATAAAAAAAATGCTTATATGGACATTCATAAGGTGTAATATAACCGCGACTGTCATAACAGAACACGAAGATATTTCCTCAGCAGGTCAGTGAACTCTGGGTTAACAGCTCTTTGAGAAAGGAAGTTCAGAAAGCAGAACTCTGTTGCCTGCTGCCCTCTTGTGGCAAATGACAGAACGGCATTAAAGACGATCACGATGCAAAAACATTAATAGTAACACTCCCAGTTTGGGCCAAAGCACAGAGTAAACTTTTATTAAATCAAGCAAACACATCTGACATGAACTGTGTTTGAATCTAAAAATTTAACTGAGATAGCGAAATACATGAGGTTCACCAGGCGCTTTACTCCTTACACGTTTTGGCAAAATGCTTCTACGGAACCCGCGAGGGGACATTGGACAAAAAAAATAGTTTTCGGTACCTCGCAAAAGGATTGCATTCCCTCGCAGAACATGAACAAATTCACTCTGGTCTATTTTGCACACAAAATAGTAAATTTTTGTTATTATTATTATTATTATTATTATTATTATTATTATTATTATTATTATTATTATTATTATTATTATTATTATTTTTATTTTTACTGTTAACTGCAGTGAGAGCATGAGTTCTAGACAGACAGACAGACAGACAGACAGACAGACAGACAGACAGACAGATAGATAGATAGATAGATAGATAGATAGATAGATAGATAGATAGATAGATAGATAGATAGATAGATAGATAGATAGATAGATAGATAGATAGATAGATAGATAGATAGATGGTCTTCTGTTGTTGCTTATAATTGCAATGTTCATTGTTACACTTCTGCCGTCCAGCAATGACAAAACCACAAAAGAAGACATGAACTCACACTGACTGGGTTTTATTCAGCACATACTTTAACATATGTATGACTAATGAACCTGAACAGTTGTTCACAGACACCTGTTACAATTCAGTCAGACAATGTTTTATTATTTTAGTTTTTTTTTTTTTATCAGAAACACATCACAGAGAGAAAATGCTTTGAAAGTTTTTTCTCTTTGTTTCGTTTTTGTTTTTGTTTTTTCTTGCACACACACACACACACCCACACACACACACACACACACACACACACACACACACACACACACACACACACACACACACACACACACATATATATATATATATATATATATATATATATATATATATATATATATATATATATATATATATATATATATATATATATATATATATATATATATATATATAACCTTTTTTCCCCCACTAATAATCATACATTTAAGAAATGATGTTTCAGGGACGTTTTTCAAACAGATGTCTCTCCTGTTTTCTCCTGACTGCAATTCCTCCAGGAAGTGTTGGAGCGGCGTGAGTGAGAGCCATGCAGCCCCGCTGAGGCAGCCTCCGCGCGGCTGTTGCTGGGAGCTCCGGCCAATCAAAGCCGCAGCTCTTCGGCGCAAGTAGTTTGGTGGCTGAGGAGGCATGACATCATGCTCATCTCCGTCCCTCTCCGCTACAAACTCCTGCTGAAACATGGGCCCGTCCCCGCGGCAGCGGCGATAGGGCACGCGTCCCCCAGCGTGCATGTACGGTGAGATTTGACGCAGCTTCCAGTGTTTTACTCCGACACAGGGTCCGGTGTGTGCGGTAGGAAAAAAAAAAGGGGGGGTGGGAGGACGTGGGGAGAGAGGAATGGCGGTGGACGGCGCAGCGTCTGTGGAGAGGGGACAGCGGTGATCAGCCTTCGCGGTGTAACTTGCGCATTCTGATGAGGAGCCTGATGCCCGGCTGTCTTCATGGATCCAGAGAAGACGCTGACTTTCTGCCTTGGGCTGAAGGCTCAAGAGGTAAGGCACTGCGCAGGTTTGCTCTGATCCACACACACACACACACACACACACACACACACACACACACACACACACACACACACACACACACACACACACACACACACACACACACACACACACACACACACACACGCTGCTGTCAACAGGCTGGGCTGGAGTGACTCTGCACAGCAACATGCTTCCCCCTCTGGCCTACCTGGCTCCTGAAAAAAAACAACCTTTACATCTCCACTCAATCACTGCATGTCAATAAGTTGTTTTTTTAATGATGCACATTTTTTTTTAAGTTCATGCTTAAAATGTCTTCATTAAAGTCAGTCAAAAATCTGCCGTTTATTTTCTTGCAGTCCACGTTTGTCCAAATTGTAGAAATGTTAGACCTTGACGACATTTACAACAGACTCTCATCATATGAGAGCCTGGAGAAGAAGCACCAGCAAATGAAACAAAAATGTGTAATAGGATTGGGTTTGTATAAAACAAGCAACAGTGTTTCACAAGGCTGCAAAGAAGAATGTAAAGGAGATAGAAAATCTATGCTTTTTGTGACGTAAAATATATCATTGTTTAATGTTATCTATAACACTAAGAAATGTTTTCTTTTTTACGTATTAAATTAGCATAAAGCGTAAGCATTTATGACATTCACAGTGTTTTTGCTCTGCAGAATTTTCGCCTTTCGATGGTTTTGTTTGTCGGAAAATCAGTATACACTAATAGTAGCTGCTTAATTAATCAGGCTATCAGAGCCTTAAAACAGCAACAGGCGAGGGAGGGGAAAATGCCGTGTTATTCTCTTCCATACAGCCAGAAAACAGGTTAAACTCTGGTTACTTCAGGGCTTTTGCTGGGATCTCAGTAAGTGAACTTCAAACTAAAAGAAATAAATGTTTCTTTGGGGTTTTGAAAATGTCTCTTAAAAATCTGGTAGAAGGTGAGACCCATAAACTTCAATGACTCTGAAGACGCCTCACACATGTTTGAGGTTCCATTTTGTCAAATTTTTCCTGTTTGAGGTTGTGGTTGTCACATTATGTTGCAGCCAACAGGATGCTGTTTTACCTGCATCTTCCTCCTCTCCAGCCCTGTCAGTGTAATGTGGGCAGGATGTGGTTCAACACTGTGCTGTTAAAAATGCTTCTTTTGGGGGATGGGAGTAGTGGGGGGGTGAGGGGGGTATTATGTCTCAGTAGAGTTCATTGTTTGAAGGGGGACAATCTGTTAGGCCTGTCAGTGCATTGCTACTTTTACTGCAAATACATATGTGACATTTTTTTTTTTTACTATGAAACTTTGTTGATCTTATTTTAAGTAAAATGGATGCAGCACAGTTGAAAGGATACAGCATCTTCCCAGATCAATACACTGGGTTTCTTAGTTTTTCTTGATTTTAGATCTTGAAAAAAAACCTTTAACCCAAATTGTTCGTGCTCTGTCTAAACTTGCATTCAGTTATGTTTCAAAATTGAGGTTTATTTTAAGTCTTATCAAAGGCAGTCATGCTGAAATTAGTCTATTGTTTGATTTGGAAAATGTAATTAATGAGTTGTTGTTAAATTGACCCCATGTAGATCACCAGAAAGGGCACATATTTGCTACATTATGCTTGAAAACAAGTGGCTAAAATTTCCAGCACTCATATTCTGCTGCATAGCGTGAAAATAAATGCCAAGCCAGGATGGAAAATGCGCTGTCAAAACTCCCGTCATGCAGAGTTTCTGTGGTAAGGCTTTAAATTTTAAGAATGTGTGTGAGGTGTAGTCACTCTGAGACCAGCAAGAAACCTCACAGGATCCACATCACAGGATCCACATCACAGGATCCACATCACAGTTCCCCTCAAAGTCCGCAAAGAAGTAAAAACCCGAGTGAAGCACCAGAATTACACAAGATTCTAACTAGTCAATAATATTTCTGACGCTTTTTTCTAAGTGCTTCAGTTTCAGAAAAATAAATCTAAGACTTTTTAAAAATGTTTACTTATTTATTTGTTTTAAAACAAATCATACTGACATTGCAGTATGATGTTGTCTATTTTATTTTAAATATTAATATTATCTCCAGGGAAGACAATAAAAACAAAAAAATATTTGACAAGCCATCATTTACCTGTCAAATATTACAAGCACTAGTGATATTTTATATGATGTTTTTCCACCTGGTGTTTTACTGCGTTATGAAATATTAAGCAGCCACCGAGTATTCGTTCGTAGCACATTTGTGGCCTTATATTGGTTAGTAAACACATATCAGTGCTATTTTTGCCATAAATTTAATGCTGCGTATGCACAACTTCTGATGATTGCGTGTCTGTGTGCGTGGGTGTGTGGGTGTGTTTGTCCGGATATGGAGCGCACATTGCTGGGCCAACATTGTTCAGTTGTGCTGACCACAGGCAACAGTCAGTTGTTAAGCAAGCATGTCTAATTTACATGGCTGCAGTCTTACTGTGCAACAAGCCCAGCTCTATTTTATTGTTTTGACTGCAGTCCCTTATGCAGCAGACATGGATATTTTACCCCTATTGCCTCCTGTCAACCCACATGACCTTCACTGAGGTGGAGGTCATATCTATAAGCTTTAGATCTCAGTCATGTGATTTATTTTTTTTAATGATGTGATGATGGATGACTAAGAAAACATGAAGAGGTTCTAGGAGAAATAAAGTTCTGTGCATATTTGTTTCGTTACGAATTTATTTTAGTTTTGCTTTTTTTCACACTTTAAAGTTTCAGATCATCAAACACATCTTTTGGTCAGACAAAAATAACCAAAGTAAATTCTAAATGCTCATCTCATTGTTGAAGTAAAATAAGTTATTCAAACTAACCTGACTGTATGTGAAGAAGTAATGGTCATCTAAACCTAGCAACTGGTCCGAGTGTTTACAGTAACTGGTAATAAATGTTTTACCTCAGAGTGAAGGAAATCTTCGGCGCGGATCGCATGCATGTCTATGTTGTAAAGTTAAATTGTCATGAGCTGTATTATTTGGGTATAAAGGGCCAGATGTTATTAGCCCCGTCCCCAGCCTGACTCTGATTTGTTCCGCTAGTGTGTTGATCATAAAGAATTAATACAGATCATGCCATCAAAACCTGATTTAAGTTCAGACTTTGGCTAGGCTAAAACCTACTCTTCTGTCTTAGCAATATGGACTTACTGATGTGCATAACTCAAAGTGCCCTAAGCCTCAAGGTCACGAACTGATGGTCAGACATTATTCTGTGTTAGAACGCAAAATTCATGATAATACAAGTATGGCAAGTATGGCAGTTTCATCAGACCACACTACATGTCTCCAAAAGCTAAGGTTTTTGACCCATAGTGCATTTGTAAACTGTCATTTTCTAATCTTTTTGGAGTAATCTTTGTCCTTGCATAGTGGCCTTTCAGCCCATAATGGTAGGGAACTAATTTCAAGGCAGACAGTGAGACCGTCTACCAATTTCAAACAAGGTCTTTTGCAGGTGTTCTAAAACTGATATAACCCTTTCACATAAAAAGGACGTTCATCTCTGGGGCACAGAATCTGCCTCCTTACTGAATAATATAGCTGGACATTCCCATACAATATGTCTTGGTGTCTGAACTGGTAAACTTGACACCTTCAGAAATCTGGAAATTCTACTTCAGCATGAATTAGAGGCCCTCGATTTTCTTCTTCCTGATATCTTTCTTGTTGTTTTTTGTTGAAGTCAAACAACAAAACATCCACGAGTCTGCTTCAATTTAATTCAAATGTCACCATAATTTGACATTTATGACTTAAAAAGCCATGGTGAAATTCTCTGGGCTTTCAGAACTTTCTGAAAAGCACAACAATCCTATTTTAAGTCAATTCAATTAGATTGTTTTAGTAATCCCAACCTGTCCCAAAAATAATACACGTTTATCAGTTTTATTATCTAACTGTAAGAAAAACAGATCATGTTTGTTTTTATACAGTGTATGCAGAGATCTGATTTTCAGGTGTATTTTTTCGGGTCGGGGAAAACGTCTTCATCCATCTGAACGTGTTGCTGGAAAGAAGCATGTCTGGATTTCCCATCCGGATCTCTTTTTTTATTGGATAACATGAAGGTGTTGAACTGTTGCAGGCATGGATAACTGATTAACATTTGTGATTATGCTCTCTGAAAAAAAAAACGTTGTCCTTAATTATTCAAACCTTTGTCTATTTGAATCTGGTTCCCTCATCTGTAGGAACATATTTGTCTCTCGAACAGTTGACCAGAAAAAAACTAAGTGATTATAGAATTTTTTTATATTAGAATATTGATGCTACTTAGTTGTCACTAATATGTTTTCTTGGCCACTTTACGTATTTCATGTGTTTAAGCAAGACTAGTAAGAAGAACATCGGAGGCCACAGGAAGAAATTTTGTAAAAATGCCCAGAAATGAGTGATTTCTGTCACTTACGTACCACAGAGAGAAATCAGTGTGTTTAAGAGTCTCTGTGTCACCTTGATAAGCCAGCAGTCAAGCAGCTGACAGTATCTGGCTGTAAAAGTGTTTGCCACTTTTGGACTAATAACATATTGTTTGCTTAGTCTTGCCATCGCCGTCTTATCACGCTCGTGCTGTCCACTGTCCTGATCGTTGTGTCTTTTTTATCAGATGACGATGTCCCTGCAGGAGCTGGTTGCACCTGAAGCTGTAACGGTAAGGAGGTCAGCTTTTAAACGACGTAAAAAAACCTTTTCCACATGTGGTTAATAAATAGAAAAAGAAAAACAAACTCACAGCCTGTCTCTTAGCTGTTGCTATGGCAATGCATTGTTGCTCGTTAGCACTTCTGAGTCGTGTGTTGTAAGTATGTGCAGGCCAGATTTAGATGCCTTTGCGTTTTCCAATGTCGTTCCCACATTTTTACAATGTGTTTAATATTTGCCTGCGTTTAGCTGCTGTTGTCCAATTCAAATGGAACCGTTCTTGTATTTGTCACACTCTAGGTGCCTGTGCTGGAGATTGACAGAAACACAGCTGACAAGGTGATGTTTCTCTTTTGGATTTGACCTGCAAATGATGAAAACTATCATGAATCTGCTAAAATGTTTGTTTTTTTTGCCTCACAAGACTAGCGAGCTTTATCAGATTTTCTCACTTTATAATGGCAAGCTTCGATGCATATATTAGGACGTAATGTGATTGTCCATAACAAAGTGGTGCTAATTATTATGTGAAAGATAAAGGATAATATGTGGCGTAACATTTCTTTTGTAGATAAAAATCAGAAATTATTGCATGCTTTTGTATTAAGCCTTTCCAACTCAATACTCAGTAGAGCCACGTTTTGCTGCATGTACAGCAGCTTGTCTTTTTGACCAGGTCTCTATTTGCTTTTGAAGCATCTGAAATTGGTGTGCATTCTTTTTTGCAAACCAGCTCAAATTCATTCAGATTGGACGGAGAGTGGCTGAGAACATTCACTGCCTTGATTCTAAATTGGATTTAGGTCTGGACTTTGACTGGGACATTCTCGTAGACTGATATATTTTAACCAAGATCATTGCAGTAAGAAACATGCTGCAATGGCCTTGCTGAGGTTGTATATTTAGGGTTGCTATTCTGTTTTCATTTTCAGATGACGTATTGGACAGATATTTTTCAGATTTTCAGAGCTTTGAATACTGGATTATAACCTAATCCTGCTTTAAACTTCTCCACAACTTTCTTCCTGATATGTCTGCCGTGTTCCCCAACAAGCCTCTGTGGATTTTATTTGCATGTATCAGAGAAGAGGATCCAAAATGTAAATGGACACCACACTTCAAATTTATCCGCCAACATTTTACTTTCTCTTCCTTGTTGTGGAATGGTATGTGTTCATCATAAAACCCCAAAGACAGAATGTAATAGTATGAATTTATTAGTATGTCCCGTTTACCTGTTGACAGAAGCTGACTGTGGTTACATTGCAGTGTCTTGCTTTGTCCACCAGGTGGTGGAGCATCACGTCGGTTCTGGCAGGCAGCCTGTGGTCAGTCCTAAGTACTGTCCAGGAGCCAACAACAGTCCAGGTTACCGGTGTGAAACAGGACACTGCTGTGGAGAAACGGGCTGCTGTACCTATTACTATGAACTCTGGTGTAAGTCAATTGACGACTTTTAAATTAAGATGAAATGTTCCGATGATGAAAAGGTATTATCAGGGACACTTTTGTAACTTTTTGTAGCTTTTATTCAACACATTATATTAAATATATATAATTTTACCTGAACACTACCTTTGTAAAGCAGACTTGAGGAAATGTATACTATTTTAGTCAGGTTAGTTTGCACCAGACAAAAATAACCCAAGAAAATACAAAGAGCAGTTTCCAATTTGATAGACAGAGGAACAAAAATATCAAAATATAGCTGTTCCCTTGTAATTCATGTATGAACTGGGATTAATCACAGCTTTTGGTTGAATTTCACAAGCAACACCCAGGTCTGGCTATTGTCACATAGAACCAATAAATCACTTAGAATGAATCAATCCAGCAACAAAGACCACAAACACACCTTTTGATTAAAAAAATAAAAATAAATCACTGACATAAATCAGACTGCAAATGGTAACAAAGCCTTTTCTAAAACCCAAAACCACATTTTGATAATACCCAAGAGGTACAGAAATATTATTGCATTCTTATTACATTCAGTTTAAAATTTACACAGCATTCAGCATCATATATACAGACAAATTAGGCTGTGGTGGTCTGATGGTTTTTGGCTACTGGGGTGTTTCTGCTTAAATCCACTTTTAAGCAAATGTTTGGCCATCAATACCCAGGACAATGATCTAAGTACACCAGCAATTTCACCTTTAAATGCCTCAGTGAAGATTTTCTTGAGTAGCCTTTAAAGTTTCAGTCCCAGAGGATGAACTTAACCCTTTCACTCATCGCAGTTCACCAATATTCCTCCAGAGGGTTGCAAAAGACACATCATCAGGTCTGACAGAACACACAAGTTACTGGGTTTATGGGAAAATAACTTTTTCAGAGTATTGTTGAACCTCGGGGGTTTTGTTTATGTTTTGTACTACTAACCACTTGTGATCAGAGACACGTGATGCCAAAACACATTGATCCTGCCTTTTGGCCTCCTGTGATTGATTGACGAACGTGCAGAATGTTGTTGTTTATTTACAGAGCTGTCTTGCTTCCCACAGGGTTTTGGCTGCTGTGGACGGTCCTGATCCTCTTCAGCTGTTTCTGTGCTTACCGGCACCGCCGAGCCAAGCTGAGAATCCAGCAGCAGCAAAGACAAAGGGAAATCAATCTAATTGCTTATAACGGCGCCTGTAACTACCCATCTTCAATGTTGGACCTCAGTATGTTGACTTTATCCTGAAGTAATTCTGAGCATCTTTAAATGTGATTCATTTGACTAAATCGTCCACGGCCATTTCTTTGACTTGAGGCGCTCCAGGTTAGACTGATTAGTGGAAAAAAAAATGTTCACAGTGGCAACAACAATAAAATGTTCCATTTGGCCATAACATTTTATACTTAAAAAAAAAAAAAAAAAACCCAGATGGGAACTATTGAAAAGTTCTCATTGGGTCCTCAGCCTACATCATCCATCAGAATCGTTCTGGCTTCTGACTTATCTTACAAAATTTTGTGGACACCCAAAGAGCAAAATGTTCTTCACTAAATAAGAACCAGCAGCAAAAACTCCCAAACAGGACTGCAAGAAAAGAATGATGTCTTTTTGTTTGCACAGCTCTGGGAGAGAGAACAAAGTCCCCTTTTCTTACAGAATATGTGGTAAATTATGTTTTTCATCACAGATTTTAAGGTGGTATACACCAACATAAAGTAGCGCATAATTTTGATTTCTTTTTTATTCAAGTGAAAATCAGAAAAGAGCAGAGCCAAACAGCCAGAGGACTGATGGTTTAAATCAAATTATTTTCATATGTTAGAATGGCTCAAAACCCAAATCTAAATCAAATTCAGAAAATTGGGAGAGACTTTAAAATTGCTGTTCAAAGATGCTCTCCATTCAGTCTGACTGAGTTAAAGTCATTTTGAAGGACTATCAGCAAAAAGCTTAGTTTCTAGAAATTCAACTCCAGTAGAAACTGACACCAAAGGGTTTGCAGCTGCAATTGAAAGAATGTGAATATAGAAAGTATTGAACTCAGGGGTGCTGAATGCAAATGCACACCAATTTAGGTTCATACTTATGACTGTGTTGAACTCCAATTAATGATGTTTGAAACTCCAGGGCTAACTTGATTGTTGGAATTGTTATAGTTACTATTTTATCCAATTTTGCTTCCTTTAGAGCACCAGTATACCATCCATCCATTTTCTAATAGCCTTGTCCCTATTAGAGTCGGGACAGTAAATACCAATAAATACAAAAATATGATCAAATAGTGTTGCTGTGTACAGTTTAGTGATTAAATCAAATGTGTTTATGTACTTGGTTTTCTGAAGAAACCCAGTTAAATTCAGAAGTTTATTTTAAGTTATAAATACTTTATTTTCCCTTTTATTATATCTTGACATTCAGCAGGGTCCATATGTCCAGCCCTACTTTTTACAAAGTGCTTAAAGATTTAAGTAATGCTTTAGTCAATTGTAATTATGACAGCAACTGAGTGGCTGCTGGATGTAATTCTTTGTGGCTTTTGGCAATTTTAAAAATGATTTTAAAATTTTGCTGCAGGTTTCCTGACGTCTCTGAAGCTGCCCTCCTATGAAGAGGTGGCTGCCCAGCCCAGCACGCCTCCTCCTCCTTACAGCTCCATCTTCGCCCTCCAGGGAGGGACCACGGCGGGTCCCAGCTCTTCTTATCCCCATCACCACCACCACCGGCACCCCTGTCCTCCGTACCTGGGCCCCGGTACCAGTGGGCTGACCTCCTCCCAGAGCTCCGACAACTACACCAGCTGCTCCTGCGAGTCCTGCTCCCTCACCTCCCCATCCAGCACCTCCTTCTCGGTCCAGGTGACCGACGAGACGTATGACAGCAGCCGTATGTCCACACCCAGTGAAGCCGGGGGCGACTACGCTGTCGTGCCGAGGTCGTCGCCTTCCCCGTCTCAAGTTCCCCCGGATCTGATACCCGCCGCCACTCCTGACGTCATACCAGTGCAGCGATGCTCCTCTGCTGCCAGCGACAGACTCTCGCCTCCTTGTCCTCCGCTTTCCCTCCCTTTACACTCGCAACTCTCACATCCCGCTCGCCTCCCTCTCTCCCCCCTCGTCCTGTTATCTTCTGCTCCTCCTGGTCAAGTTCACTTCCTCGTGCCCTCTGACCCATCGGCGGCTGTGGAGGCCTCGCCCTCACCTTATAATGAAACGCCCTCTCCTTCCGTAAAGGATCTGCACTCACCAAACACAAATAACAAAGAGGAGCAAAACCAAGATAGAGACGAAGAGGAGGAGGATGAAGAAGACGAGGAGGATCATTTCAGTCACAGACGGCTCACGGGCGACTCTGGCATCGAGGTGTGTCGCTGTCATGTGAGGAGAGGGGAAGAGGAGCTGCAGAAAGGGCGCTTGGATGAGGGGAAGGGGGAAGGAGCGGTGCAGGAAATCGGCGAAGATTCCCCCAGATCAAAGCTCAGTGTGAAATCATCCGTGTTGGATCCGTGCGAAGAGATTCCCTCCTCTCCCACTGTCACCTGCAAGGCCGACGAGGCTGTCGTCACTGTGGAGTCCTCCTAATCTGACAGCTCACATGAAGTGGCTCAGTAGGCAGGAGTTAGATATTTATGCTTTACAGCATTGATGTAGATCAGGACGAGTAGGTGAAAAGTGGGCGAATCACTGAAGAAACGTCTTGCAGATCTTTACTGCAATAGTTGAGAGGAGTGTAGGTGCGACTGAGATTCCTGATCACTTTGCAAACAAGGCACTCCCAGAAAAACTTGAAACTGAATATTTATATTAGATGAGAGAAATGCCTGGGTTTTTGACAAAAAATAAAAATAACAGTGGTTCAGTTATCATTGCTGAAACCACTTAGCAGTAGCAATGGCTTTGCTGTTACCTGGCATGCATTGCATGCAAAACCCACAACAGAGGTATTCCTTCTCTCTTTTCTTTGTCTTTCAATCTATGATACAATGTTGCCCTGAAAGGGACATTTTGACATGGGAACCCTACGTGTCTGGTTCTGGTTGGCTTTGGACGCCTTTTAGGGAGGATGGGGATTTTAAGAAGTGAATAGTGAAAAAAAAAAAGATTGAAACTGTAAAAATTAAGTTTTTTAAAAAGGATTTGACTAGAAATTTGGACTTTTGTCTTGAGATCCAACAATCAGTTTGACAGTCTTCCTGATCTACTTTGATTAGTGAAATCAAATTTAAAAAAATATATATTTTTCCTGTTCTATCAACTCCCAACTTTTTTGGCCAATAAACAACTTTTTGAATTCTCTTACATACAGATTCAGCCACAGATTAGGGTATTATATTGTAATTCTTTCATTGTTTTCCTTACATTTTAAGGTTCTACCTCTATAAAGAACAGGCAGATTGTTTTATTCTATGTTTCATCAGCCGTGGCTGATTCTGAAATCTGGATCTATGATGACATAGAATCAGTCAAAATTGAAATTGGTAGGTCAGACCTCAGAGAAAACTTTAATTGGGTATGTGCTAGAAAAAGCTGTTTCTTTAATGTTTTTTTTTTTAATTGTGGACAGCTGTGTGCGAATTCAGACAGCTAAAATTCAGCTATTTTTGGTTGAACAACTTTCGACTGTTTTAGATTTAATACAGCAAAAATATTAGGATCCACTGCCTTACATACCACTACTCATTTCATGTATTAAAGTACAGTAAAGCACATCGTTAAGCCTCTTTAAACACTAAGAAAAATATTAAGGTTCACTCTTGGGTGAATCATAGAAGCCTGCTGCTTCAAAATAAACCTGGATAGTGAGTGATATGTGTTCTTAACTGTCTTTCTCCAAAGTTGGATTAACAAATACGGAACACAGACATGCTAAAAATAAAAAGTTTCACCAGCATGCATCCCGTTGCTCGTACAAGAAGCCAGAAAGCAGCAGTGTTTTAAAGCTTTCACATCTTTAGAGTGGTATTATTGTGGTTCCACTTTGTTGTTCCAGACTGTTAGGTGTGCATACTATAATTACCAACTGTTTTAACTTTGGACTGAAAGTGTTTTGGCGTGTTTCCAGTAAACCGTTGCTCTTTTTGAAAGGCGACATGAGTCCATTTCCTCCACGAACCCGACTGTTGAGTTTTTATAACATTAACATTTCAAAATCAACTTTTGTCAACTGATGATGAATGTAGAAAGGTTATGCATTCTGACAAGCAAAACACAGCAAGCTGCATGGAGAGCTGCATCGCGACAATGCAGTCAGACTTCTGGGTCTGGTTCTGTGTCTTTCAGTATTTTGTAGTGTTGAATATTAGGACTGAACTGAAATGAAATGAGAATTTTTTTTTTTTGTTGTTATTTTCTGACCTTTGCCTCATTTGATTGATGTTTGTAAAATAATGAGCTGAACACAGCGCATGATTTCTACCTGTAAAGTGTTTCCTCATCTGCCTCACTGTTGCTAGGTACATCAGCATGTGGCTATGGATTGGTCATAAAATTTGTCTACATAGAAAAAAATGAAACAGAATTTCAAGTTTGATCTCGACCTTTAGAAAAAAAATTGAAAACTTACATTTTGAAGGTGAGAAAAAGAAAACCATACACAACAAGTTAAAACTCACAATATTAAGAGAAGCTACATTTAAACAGAAAGAAACTTCAATTTTGATCAAATATTTGTTTTGTTTTGACGTCCAAGACTTTCTTCATTTCTGTGCTTTTCAAACAGTATCTTGAAACATACAAATAGTCTAGCCCTGATTTCACGTCAGATTGTTCAAGTTTGAGACAAAAAATTGTTTCAAATCAATCTTTCTGTGTATTTGTTCTGCTAATGGAATAACTGTCTTTGTAGCTCACTGACTAACGGCCTCTTGACTGTGTCTACATTCACAAGCTGACTTGATTGTCAGTCAAATTTTTTCTTTTTCATGTAAAGCTTCATGAGCTGAAAAAGGATTTCTTTTCAAACTGTGTACAATGTGTGGTTTGTGACTGTTCTTCCTCTGGACTAAAGAAAATCTCCTTGTAGAAGTGATTTGATCTTAGTTGATCAAAGTATTTTGTGCCTATAGATGAATACAGATACTTAATGAGCCATTCTGTAGTTTCTACATGCTTTCATTAGATTGTAATTAGCTCTACTTTGACAGATGAGTGCTGAAAGTTTCTTTATTTTGTGAGCCTTAGAAAGATAAACTGTATTTAGCAATAGTACTTGCACTTTTTCCTTTTTCTATTCCATGCTGATTGATAGGACATAAACTGTTATAAACATTTACCTCTTTAAAAAAAAACAAAACAAAAACATGTGTGAGCCATGCCAGTTGGAGACTATCTATTCTTTGGCTTAAGGTTCCTCCCAAATGCAAAGTGAGATTATGAGGTCTTACCTTTGATTACCTTATATTTTTATTTACATGTCTAAGCAGCATTAAGTTTGAGATTAAATGAAAACTATTTATGAATAAAAACTATTTATCTGCAATATTATATATGGCCTTCAAAAACAAAGGCCGTCTTACTAAAGATGTGTAAAAAGCCTTTGGAAGAGAAACATCCCACTGCATCACACTTTCTCTGCCATTATGAAGACCTTTTTCACATATCCACCATTTGTCATGTCAAAGCACAAGGTTACAGTGAAAATGTCAGCATAGTACACATGTGGAGGTAGGACAGAAAACATTTTTTCTCAAATTCTTCTTTAAAAAAAACCCATTTGGGATGTCAATAGTTCTAATGGTTATGTAGATGTGTGCGTGATAAAGCAATATTACAACCTTTAAATTTACAACAAAATTTACTGAATTCTTAGTGTGTAATTACCACTCCTGTAAAAAAAATATCACTTCTTTTTAAGGCTTTTTACACATATTTACAAATGGCACCCACAATATTGGCCGGTGCTTCAGGCTTGCATGTTTGCTTTTCAGTAACTAAAAGATTACATGAATGAACAAAAAATCCAAAGTATGATTGTACATTTTGTTTTATTACCCCCTTTTTTTTATTTTTTTATCAGTGATGGGTATTTCTTTTTCCTAAAGACCTTCTCTTTATTTTGTTTTTATCTGTTTGACAGTTCTAGATTTGGTGAATTGTTTGTGTTTTCACACTATACTACTACTATATAAAACAAAAACAATTTACAGATTTATTTATTTATTTATTTTGCTATACTTTAACAGATTTAAGAAAAAAAATGTTTTATTAATTTACCTGGACAATAAAATCAGAAGAAATCAGAAGAGGCCTTATAGAGCTCTGTAAAATACTACAAATTTGTAAACAAAAGGCACAAACTGGAGTCCCTAAGTCAAAGCCAAACACCCCGAAGTTCACATCCTTTCTGCCTTTCCAGCAGCTACAAAAGCCCAAACTATAAGCCAAGGCCTGATGCTAGACTGTTACCTTGCTTGAGTTTCGTGTGCAGAAGAGTCTGCAGAAGACTGTTCGCTCCTTCATCTGAAGCCGTTTTCTTCTTCCTCTGAACTCACGTTGTTGCAGCTGGATTACACCTAAACATCAAACTGTTTTCCTTTAACTCGTGCAGAAGTGAGACAGCGGGAAGTCTAACAGTATCTAAATGTTTGTGTAGTACTTCAGATTAATATTATTACTACGTGTGATGTCCTTTGAGGGTATCTTTGTGCAACTCTACCTGCAGCTCCTCAGCGTGTTGTACGCATGTGTGAGAGAGTTTTTGTGAGGCTGTGTTGTTAAAATTGTTGCTTATTGTAAGTATTTATGGTAGCTGTCATAATGTCCTTTGAGTAAAAATACTCAGTTCAATGTATACCAAGTTATTTTTTTTATATCCTATTAGAAATTGTAGCTATTATGAATGGAGGTCATGTTTTTTTTATTTTTTGTCTATTTGCTTTTCAGTGTCAGGTTTACTCCCATCAGATACATGTGATCAACAAAAATGGTTTTTGATAAAATAAATTAATATGATATAAAAATTAATTCACATGTCTCCATTTCCTTTATTGTGTTGCATTGCTTTAGGTGTTCTTTGTAGTGTAAATTCTGATGCAAAGCACAATGTGCTAAAAACTCCCACTCATAGGAATCTGTCACTCTGAGTACAGATTCCTATAAACCACTAACCCAGAAAGCTCTTCACACATTTCCAGTTTACCATCAGTGTTGAAATTTGGCTTACAGCTAATTGTGTCAAGTCGACCATCCCGACATCTAACCTGCCATTCATCACAACTCCTTGAACTTTTTCCACATATTTTTACACTACAACTAGGATACTAAAAGTGTTTCAAGAAACTTTTAATGACTTTATAAATAATTGTGAATGATCTTATTGTGTTTTTATAAATTGAAAACATATTTGATACGTTTATTTATTAATGTAAAATAGGAAGGCTGAATACACGTGCTTGCCACATTTTTTATATTTTTATTTGTAAGATTAAAAAAAAAAAAAAAAGATCTTAAACTCATGTATAATTTCTCTTTCATTTCCATATGGCAGTGCCCATGCATCACTTTATGTTAAATGCAGAAACATAGTTTTGCAAGACCCTACATGTGCTTATTATGCAGCAACTGATATGTTACGTCCAGGTAAGAATTGCTCCACTCTTAGGTTTGCTGCACATTTATATAAAATCAAAAGAAAAAAAAGAATAAAAACTGAAATCAACTTATGGCTTAGAAGTTGCTCATAGTATCTCTATGACAGATAATAGGGTCTTAGCACTGTCAATCATCCTAGTGAACATGTTGCTTACACTCTCCCCTTGCTCTTTGCTACCCTGCAGTTTTTTCCCCATAGGCATAGCCTAACCATGAATGCTCAGGCCAGTTAGCCTGAGCATTCATGCCACCAATAAAGCTGGTTAAACATTATTCCTGGAATGGTAAGTTGTTTCTCTGCCACTAGCACATTTGGCAGCATGTACTTAAGCCTGATTGACAGTACAAGGAAAAGTAAAGCAATCTGGTAGCCTAAATGTAACTAGTCACTACCCACCTCTGGTTCTATCTGCTTTAAGCTAGATTTAGCGTGCAATAATAAAAGAAAATAATCATATAGCAGCAACTAATAGCTGCAGCTAAGTAGCCTCGCATTTTATCACTGAGAAATAAAACATTTAATTGGACAAACAGGGCCCCAGTAATTATTCCAGACCATTTGAACTCCTGTTTTGCTTCCACATTATGGCTCTGCTCTGTGATTGGTCGGGCCGGACCAGCACCCACCCCCTCCGCTGACCACTCCCCATCCGTGTATTTTTCCACGTGACTCTTCTTCTGAACGCTCCTGTAAAGTTAAAAACAGACTTTGTTTATCTTGCAGGCGGTTTGCTGAAATCCAATCCGACCAGCGAGCTTGCTCTACTTCCCCGACGACTTTATTATTATTATTTTTTTTTTTTTCCGTCTTAGCCGCTGACACTTCGCTCATTCACTCCGTAGCATTTCGACACTCTGTGTCATCATATTTTCAATATTATTATTTTTTTTTTACCCCTTTGGAGCTCTTTAATCGGGGACGGTGCACCACGAGCGAAAAGAGGAAAACAGTTCAGGCGTTCCAGTTAGTTAGCTTTTTTTTTTTTTCCCCTCCACGCATCTCAATCTGTGCGGACAAACCAGCGCAGCTTTGTTCCGGGTGAGGGGGGAATCTCCTGCCGCCGACTGCAGCCCAGCGCCGTGACTTGTGAGGTGGGTTTTTAACCGAGCACTCGAAGAGAGAGCGCCATGGCGACCCAAGTGGATGCGTGGTCCTCCGCACCTCAAGCCGACGGTGAGTACGTGATCTCGGGCTCACGTTTCGTGGCGGACCGCGCGCGGGATGGAAACCAAAAAAAAAAAACCACCACAGGCGAGGCGGCGTTTAAAACTGCGAGACGGGGGCCTGCAGACGTGCATTGTGTCCGTGCATGGGATGGGCTGCAGCGCCAGCCATGCTCCACCATGTGCCCTTGTTGAAAACACATACGCATACACATACACACACACACACATATGCACGCACGAGCGCGCGCGCGCGCGACCAGCCAACGCACAACGTAAGTGCGGGACTCGCTGCACTTCGTAGCAAATGCTCCTTTTTGTTGCACTCAAAGCCGATGCTATTTTTGCTTCGACGAGTTTTATTTTATTCGTGGCAACTGTGTTTGTTTGGCTCGCCTCGCGTTCAATCCTGCCACGGTCTTTGATTGGACGAGGCCACTTCCGCTTTGCACTCGAGAGTGCACACTCAGGTCTTTGCGTTTCCATTTTAACGTGGAGTAACGTGGAATCGCCTGCGTCTTTCCCCATGTCGGCTTTATTAGCAAGAATCATCAAGGCGCACACGGACACCGTTTACATGTGTTTTTTTTTTTTTTTCGTGCACTCCTATTGCATTCATTACCGTACTGCAGATTTATCTCGCTTTCATCCATAACATTGATTTTTATATATCTTTTTTTTTTTTTTTGGTTGGGGGGACTCAATCAAAATACCATCTAAAATAATTCATTTGAAATGCAATAAATAAATAAATAAACGATCTTAATAATATCCTCAGAAATGCTTGCACAGCAATAAGAATGTAATATATTTTCTTCCTTGTTAATAACAGAGCTCCACATACACCGGCTCCATTCTCCCTCTTCTTTATGCCAAGAAATGACGTCAGCACGTATATCCCACAAGAGGCACCAGGAGAAGGCTTATGTAATCTTGTGATGCTCTGTATTTAACCGTTGCATAATGAAACATATGTGCTGGGGCTGACACATGGAAAGTTAGATGCAAAAGTATCGGCATGAGATACATGGCGTTCAGAATATCTCACAAATAAACATCTGAAAAGTGCGGCACGTAGTTGTTTTCACCTTCCCCTTTTCTGTGATACCGCTGCTTGTAATCACGTGCAACCAGCAAAGGGCCAGGCAAGGAGAGAAGTTATCAGCAGCTCATAGTAACTCTGGAGGACTTGCGGCGAGCCACAGCTCAGGTGTATGAATCTGTTATGCATGAAAGGCATTAGTCACATGTCAAGAACAAGTTATTATTAGAAAAAAGCCACACATTTCCCTCATTTTCTTTAGTTTTGTTTTGTGAAAGAGGTAAGAGTATTTTCACCAAGATTCAATTTCACAGGTAGACCCTGTTCACTGTACTAGGTGATTTCTGAGCGTTACCGTTTGCACTGAGTATTCTTAGTTTATCCAAATGAAGGAGACCAAATCAGATGTTGCCCGCTATTTTCAGATTTTTAGCAATAAAAAATTTTTGAAAATTGTTTCTCAACTCTGCACTACTTTGTGTTGGTCATCACTTAAAAACCAAGTAAAATACTTTGAAACTTACTGCTTTAACGTGACAAAATCTGAAAAGCACCATGAACACTTTTCTTGCAAGGCGCTTACCTGAGGATGATGATATGATGATGTCCGAACTCGAATGTTCTCTTCGGCCAGATTCAGTCGATGAAGCACTCTCTGTTGTTGTTGTTGTTGACATGCTGTCTAACAGTCCATTGTCTGTGGCTGGACGGCAGCTGGCTGCTCCTTTGTGCAATATGGGTCAGCATAGACATTCAGTTCACCCAGCAGTGGGTCAAACTAAGCAGACCTTAAAGACGCTTGTTATGATGCAATGATTTTAATATCACATATAGTGATTACTGTTATGGCATCAAAACACCGTCGCGTTGTGCAATAGTACCCCTGCATATGAGCAGCATATGAGCATGATGAATGCAGGAAATGAGGGGAAATTATATCCCAAGCATCATAAATTCAAACCTTGCATGTCATTAAAAAGATATTCAGTCTGTTGGAAATTCCAATATGCCACACATCTTGCAATGTATATGATAAAGTTCACATAGAGTGTTGAAGTGACCATTGAAAAAAGAGAGGAGCAAGGAAAATGCAGGGGGTCTTTTAATTCTCAGTTGATTTCGTCGCATTTTCTGGGAATAGTAATGGCAGAAGATCATTTTTAATACAGAGTTTCAGTCTTACTCATTCGATCCTCCAGACACAGATTCATGATAGATGCTGCTGTAGATGGAAAGGCTGAACAAATTGATCTGAATTCGTTTCCATGGCTGCTTCCCCTTTTCCTCTCTGATTGGTTTCTTTGTAAGCTTTGCCTTAATTAAATAGTTGCATTAAATATAAGCACTGCACTAGCGCGTTCAGTTTTGGACAAAATACAAAACCAGTGACGTACGCAGGACAGACACCCCTTATGCAAACAAAATCTGGCTCCAGAGCAATGTGTATGAATGTTTTTCCTATGTTCCTCCTGCTAATGTTGCTGGAAAGATATTCAATAACATAGACTTCAGTGTGCAGACGTGGTAAAATGAGGCTCATCAGAAACCTCTCTACATGTCAGAGAGATTCAGCAGCAATGATGGGTGTGGCAGCAAATGCTGCAGGTCCCTTTTGGAATCATTTTCTTGCTCCCTAAAGAATATTTTTACCAGCACGTGTGGTTTTAATTACGAGGTTCCATAAAAGTGAAGACAGAGACAATACTACTTTTCTTTGGCTTTTCTATTATATTGCATTATTCAAGCGCACACCTCTCTGCTTTTGCAGGCATTTTCTTTGTCTTATCCATCAACAATATCATCTCCTGCAGATTCTAATACATTGTGTTTGGAAAAACTCAATACCAGATCGTTTTGCCCGGTTCAATCTTTTTTTTTTTTTTTTTTTTTTCCCTCCGAAGAGGTTTTGCGGCGCTAGTGACTCGTATTTTTTTACAGTAGGCAGACAGGAAGGAGGGCGAGGAGATGGGGGAAGACATGCGGCAAAGGTCGCCGGGACCGGGAGTCGAACCCGCGACATCCGCGTCGAGGACTGAGGCCTCCAAACGTGGGACGTGCTTAATCCCTGCGCCACCACAGCACGCCCCGCCCGGTTCAATCTTTTCGTGTGTTTCAGAAATCATATAATTTTCTTCCAAAGTCCTACTATTAGCCTGCATCTTCTGCTCCTGATGTTGGGCACTTGCTGACATTTCAGCTGGATGTTTAACTATAATATAAAACCCCCCATTTGTGTGAACTTTGATGTAATTCCTTCACTAAACGTGTCTGCATCTTGGAAG
Source organism: Poeciliopsis gracilis (assembly GCA_911649635.1). Classification (NCBI taxonomy): domain Eukaryota; kingdom Metazoa; phylum Chordata; class Actinopteri; order Cyprinodontiformes; family Poeciliidae; genus Poeciliopsis; species Poeciliopsis gracilis. The sequence goes on along the minus strand of CAJVRI010000370.1, from coordinate 4,553,211 downwards.
AAACGCTGTAGATGTCAAGACCGATTTCTCTGTGGCCCATTGAGTACATTCTATGATTCTATGAGCATCTTGGTTGTAACCCTCCCCTCCTCCCACTTCTCAACCTTTGGTCCACTCATGCATTGGTTGACATGTTTGCTCACACTGTCTGAATCCATTTAGTCCCACAGGTATAAGGATGGCGAACCCATTCTTCCCCTGTCATATCTCAATCTGCTTGGGGAAGTTGCTGACTAAGCCAAGCCTGTACCCAGTTTATCTGTTCTCCCCTAATCATTTACATGCAGTTTCTTTTTTTGAGGTTCTGCCTTGTCAGGCAAAGTCACACCAGAAGCTGACTTGATAAATCTCTTGAAATACGGTTACAAGTTTCGACAGTGAAAGTAAACATTTCTTGACTGGTAGCTTGTGTGGTCTTTCCTTCAGTTTTCAGCTGTTGGCACACAAGATTGTGCTGTTTCTAACAAACCTGTATTTAGGGGAAAGATTTCCATTCTGGCTCACTTTCATAAAAGCCTGACAGTTAAACCCCAAAGCACATCCACACCCTTCCTCCCATGTCTTATAGATAAAGCAGAGAGGCTGCCATGCCTTATTCCTTTATCTCAGCACAGACTCATAGGTTCTGTTTTTTTTGTGTTGTTGTTGTTGTTTTAGTCTTCAGCGTCAGACCTAATGGTAACATTATATCCCACTGTCTTAACTGGCTCGTACAAATAACAAAATCCCCAAGTTTAATCAAGCAGCTGAATTTTTTCTCTCGCTCTTTCCTTGGAGCAATCAGCAAGTGCAAACAGAGATACTGTATTACTGGTGTGTGCAAGTACTGTTTTCTGTCTCTCTTCAATTATTTGTCCATCAAATACATAAAAAAAAAAATTAAGATGTAAGGAAAATTACATTGAACCTTTGACCAGGACAGATGCAGTCCTCTGAGATTTATAAACCAGTTCAGCTTTTTCCTTGATTTTTTTTTTTTTTTCTGTGTTCCACTTTGTGTGTGTGAGTTGGAGGTTTAGTTCTAGAAAGGAAAAACACAAAAATGATCAGGAGTTTACAGTTTACTACAGTAGTGGCAAGCATGGCTACTGTAAACACCGGGCTGTGTGCACTAATAACTTTTAAGGCCCATTCTGGGTTTGTGCTTCTGACCTCCTGACATTGTACAACTAAGATCAACAATCATAACAGCTAAAGTTTTTGACCATACAAAAATGTCCTGAGAACTAAAAGTGGTGAAGATTTTTCAGCCAGCACACCGATTCTGTGAAATAATGTCCCAGATGAGCTCAAATAGTTAAATTTAGCTTCATATTTTAACTCCTTTTTAAAGACATATTGAGAATCTACTGCGATGAGTGATTTTGTTGCTTTCCTCGTGTAAAAATATTCTCCTAAATTAATACATTTTGCACATTTGCTTTTGCTATTGGATCAGAGGTTTAATTAAAACGGCCTCGTTGTGTTCATAAATCACCTTCAGACATGTGTTATAAAGCCATACAGGAATAATAATGCTGATTAAGCTAATATGTGTCTCTTTCAGCTACAATGTTTGGTTCTTGACTCGAGATGTTTGTGTTCATAAACATTTTGAACTCAGATTTCACTTGCATACATGTAAATTCCCTCTTCCAACATTAATCTCACAGCACATCCTTTTTTGTGCTACCAGTTTTGCTGCTTGTATGATGAAGCAATTTTTTTGAGCGGAAGAAATCTATAAACAGTCTGTACGTATATTTAGAGCATTAAAAACTGTCCCTATGCGAGTCATGTGAAACTTCTGCCCCACTGACTCCCTTCTCATTCATGAACACTCCTACTTCATGCACGCCTACATCCAAACACTTTAGCAGGCTTGCAGGCTGTGGAGTCTGCCCACGAGCCTTTGCAGAGACCTCATTTCTATGTTCTGCACCTTTGGTATAGATTGTAAGCTGATTAAATGCAAATATATTTTTGAGGATCACCACTCCAGTTTTGGAGCACACTTGGTGCTGCAGTTTCAGCCAACTGTCGGCGACACTCAGAGCTGCCGTCGTGTTGTGCAACTCTCAGCCATTACGGTCAAGCTCTGTTATCACAGAGCAACATTGTCCTCGCTGTGTTCGGGGGCAGTGTTGTTCTGCTTGTTTTGCAAGGCCTGTCTTGGCAAACGGATTTGAGTTTTCCTGCAAACTCCTATTTTGCTGGGTGCTCCTTTCCAGTTGGCTGCAGAAGTGGTTTGGCCTGCAGCCATTGGTTAGTTCCTAATTTATGACCTTGCTTGGACCTGTAGCCTACATTAGGGAAGGAGGAGGTGCCAAAGGAAGAGATGACACATGGACGGCTGTTTACAGATTTCTGAAGGCCATGGGTGTGGCTGTGTGCTTGCATTGGAGCAGGTTAAGTTGGGTATAGATTGCTGACTCAACTGAAATCTGCAGTGTTTTTACCTCCTCTTATGCATAGCTGTTTTAATAAGAATATTAAGACACTCCTACTATTTTCTAAAAATAAAAAATGATAGTAAGAAGTTTCAGTGTTTCAATGTTTTAAGAATTGTACCACTTTGATTAGAGGTTCACAGTGCGTTCTGGAAGTATTCACTCTTTAAAACTGATCATGTTTATTTGCTTTAAAACTCCAAACTTCTGTGTATTTTATTGGGATCTTATATGATAGACCAACAGACAGTATTCATAATTATGAAATGAAAGAGAGAAGAAAGCACGGCTGGACCGTCAAACACTTGAATATGCTTTGACTTAACCTATTCTAATTGCAGTTCTGGCTCTGTTGTCCTCTTTCTATTTGGTCTTTCCATCTGTGTATCAACTCCCAACCAGCTTTCCTGTCCTCGATAAAGAAAAACATTCTCACAGTACAATGTTGCCACCAAACAAATGTTGCCACCACATGACGTGTAGTACTTCCATTACATGTTGCATTTTTCAAGATCAGCACAAACTCCAGGGCATCTTTCACCAGAGGTTTTCTTTTTGTCACAATTGTATAAAGACTAGATTATAGATTAACAAAAGGCTCTTCTGGAGCGGTGGATTTCTGCAGCTCTTCCAGAGTTACCAAGTTTGTGGAGTGTGACAATACTTTTGTAAGGCAGTGTAATTCTTTGTAATTCCAAAATACTAATTGTTTAAGCATGCCCTGCTACTATGATACTAATCTCCCTTAAATTGTATAGTAGGTCTGTGCACTGTTATTGAAAATGCATTATTCTGTTGTCAAAATGCAAGATGCACAGTCCGAAAATTATGAAGACCTGCAAGAGCAATGAATGTTTTAGAGAATGTTGTCTAAGGCCTGCAGTTCATATTCAAGCTGTGAAAAATGATTGGTCCCAGGAAGTTAGGTATTTGTTGGTTTCTTAGGATTTCGTTTTCCTGAAACTGGTCAGCTCTATTGTGCAGCAGACCAAAGGGAGAACCATGCGGAGGACAGAGGCTCCTTTAAATGTTCAGTTTACCTCTGTGTGCCTTTATAGGCTCTGCAATCTGCTATTTGAGGGATTTAGGGTTTTAATTACCTCTTGTTCCTGTGTCGCCTCATTGCTGTTTTTCATACCATGTGATCAAGCTTGCATCCACTCTTGCCATATGTAGTCAGGTCCACTGTTTAAAAAAAAACAACTGGTGTCAGCATTTCTCCAGCATGTGCTCGCTTCTCCCTGTCTCTCCCTCCCTGCCACCGCTGCAGCTGTGCTCCTCTCCTCTTCTCTCTGTGCTGTTCTACACACTTTAATCTGACTAAATATAGGATTTCACACACATAGGAGTAGTAGTATGTTAACTTGACCCTATGTATGTCTGTATATGTTGGAAGGTAGGGGTGGGTGAGTTTTCTGGACCACATGTTTCAGCTTGCAGGATTTGCTAAATTCTTGATATCATTCTATTCTCTCTAACTTGTGGGGAGAAACAGCGTTCAGGAACCTATTTTGGTGCTACTTCAAGTTTATATTCAAAAAATTTACCTCCAGAAAAGGCTATTTTAGGGAGCTTGCATTTTAGGTATGCAAGCATACCTAAAGTCACACTGCAATAAGAACAGTTCCTATCAGAAAAAAGCTTATGTTAGCATATCACGCACAACAAAACCAAAACAAACCTCTCAGCTTTTAGCAGAAGCGAAAAGAGTTGTGTGACCGTGTTGCAACCCTGAGCTTACAAATGAAACAAGTAGGTTTTAGGGATATAGAAAAGGCGTCTTCAATCGTTGTACTTTTTTCTTCCGGTTAGATTCAGTTACTGTTTGCACACCAAGCAACACCAAGCCTTTTTCCATACACAGCTCTATACAAAGGTCAAGAGCAGTGGTGTCCGAAAGAATGTGGAGGTTGGGAAGGCCAGACCAGCAGTTGGGATAAATCACATGGGGGTTAGCAGCGAAAGCAATAAAATATGTTTCTTCATATGGTCTTACTATGATTTTGCAGTTATATAGCCAACAACACAAATCTGAGTCTCTTTGCAAACACGAATAAGCTTGAAATATCAAGAGTTTGGAGAATGTTCTTCACTGTTTATTTGGATTGCTCAGAAATGTTGACTGCTGATCAGAGTTGTTTGAATTTTAATTTAAAAAATTCAAGTTGATCTGATGGTGTGCAATTGCAATATCAGAATGCGCAACATTTATATGGCAAAGGACTGTTTGGAGTAATATGATTGTTGGATAACGTTTTCCTCGTCTTATGAACATGTATTTTTCATGGTAAGGTAATAGTTACTCAGTTAAAGACTCATGTCAGTGGAGGCTCAAATGACGTTGCCAAAATACTAAAGGTCATAGAGTGACTGAAGCACAGATGAGAAAGAGAAGAAAGAAGAAAATAGGCATATATTTCAAATGTCAACTGATATTGTCCTGTCAATATTTGCCATTTTGATTATTAGTGCAAGAGTTAAATGCTTAAAAATGATTTTTTTTCTACCACAAAATTATCTCTACTGTTGATAAAATTTGTAAAATTCCTGTTTTCTAACCACAGGGGCGGTTACCTTGGATCACCAGCCCGAGGCCAGCTGTCCTTACAGTGATGACGATGATGGACTGGACGAGGCGGAGGTCAATGGCAACTGGACGCCCCAAGAGAAAGCACTCCACGAGGCTCGCCTCAAAGCCAAAGCCAAGCGCCGCCTGCGCAGATCCTCATCCCGCAACTCGACAAGCGAGTCCGTCTCAGAGTCAGGCGAGACGCCAGGAGGCGACCCGCACGCCGTGAAGGGCAAAGTTCACAACAACGACCGCAAGTCGAGGACAGGCAAAGGCAGAGGCTTGCCAAAGAAAGGTAGATGCGAGTGTTGATCTGATTACTGTCAGCTTCACATCTGGAGATGTTTTCGGATCAAATTCAAAGTTAGTTTTCTTCTTGCAGCATAACTAAATTTAACTGAAATTATTATGACTTCCTGTCATTAACTGTGCAAATTAGTTATGTTTAAGAACTTTGTTTGGTTTACTTTTTTGCTGTGCTCAGGTGGAGCAGGTGGAAAAGGAGTTTGGGGTGCTCCTGGGATGGTTTATGAAGCTGAAGAGCCGGACGTACGGGACCCCAACTATGATGAATCTGCTCAGGTCAGTGGGTCTCTATGAGGATGTCTCTTTCCTCTCTCGGGTCATTTGTTTTTCCAGACATGGAACGTATTTTCTCCGGTTTCATTAGAGGATCTTTCAACTTCTGCAGTTGCTGCATTGAGACATACATCATATGTCTGAGAGAGCAGCATAAGTTTATGATATTAAATTTGATGAAGCATCTTTGAACTCCGTATGTTCTCACTAGCTTTGTTGTTGACTAGAGAACCCGGATCAGAGATCATAGCAAAACAAGGGCACCTTTTCCTGATACTGATATAAAGAACACACCAGCATTTCCATTGTGACATCCCTGATCTCTTTGCTTCAAGCCAGCAGAGCTGCTTATTTCTTTGTCTCCTAGTCACAATAAAAACATGATACTATTTCCTCAGCAGAATAAGTTTTGGAGTAAAAATTAAACAGAAACTGAAGCATAAATTGATTTTCATACCTCTGGCACATTCAGATAACTTTGTGCCTGTTACTGTATTTTCCCAGGAACAAGATATTTGTTCATATTCAAACATAATTAGAACTAACAGATAATAAATAACCCATAGTTAGTTTCATTCACAAATGCCAGATTCACACACACATACAGGTCATTGAAAAAAAAAAATAGAAATCTAAATGTATTTTCTTATAAATTGTTAGGGGAGTAACATAAAAAAGACCACTAGCACATCAACCATCATTCCATGTCTGAACAGCAGCAGCAGTAGTTCGTTCTGAACCTCCTCCTGCACCTGCATAAAATAATTACTGCAGATATATATATATTTGTCTTGTAATAAAACCAAAGATCCGGCTGCAGTCATAGTTTGTATGTGTGACTATCCTGGCAGAGAAGAGACATAACACTGCATGTGATTTGGCCAAAGCTCATTAACAACACGCCGTCTCGCTCGACTGTTTAATCCAGATGGCCCCGTCCCATCACAATCAACGCTGTTTTCAATCTTTAACCCCGGTTATCATGTGAATGTGGGATGTGATGCTGATGGGCTGGCGTGTTTATCTCCCGGCCTCGATCACACAACTGCATTAGTGCCTGGGAATTTCGGCTTCTGTGTGTTTCAAAAAAGAAAGAACGAAAAAAAAAAGGATCCTGATAACGATTTTTGGGATTGGCTCAGAGAAGCTGATTTGATTTGGCCTTGACTGGTGCACAAAGTCAGTTCAAATATGTTGAAAGGGAGCAGGGACGGAGTGGTACCGAAAAATAAATGGGGACACGAGCAGTCGGTGTGGCTTTTGAGTCCGACTGCGGAATAGATCAAGGATTACTGAGCGCTACAGGGTCATTGTGTGCTTGGGAAAATGTCAAAGTGTAGGGGGGCAAATGACTTATTTGGAAACTCTTACAGTCTTATAATGACAGAAAAAAATAAACGTGCCCTGCAAAAGTCTTTACACACCTTGAACTTTTGCACATTTTATCACATTGCAACCACAGACTTCATTCATTTTTGCTGATATTGTAATGAAAATCTGAAAGGTGTGCTAATTTACTCTCACACCAACCCTGAGCCAGACCTTTGTAGAACCACCTCTCACTAAAACTGAAGCTTACAAATAAAACTCTCTACCAATGTGGCACATCTAACATCTTATGTTTATTTTCAAGTCTTTCCCCATATTCTTCATTGCATTAGAGCCTGACATCAACTATTCAACTGCAGCTCTGGTTGCATGTTTATGGTTGTTTTGCTCCAGGAAGGTGAACGTCTGCTCCAATCTCTACCAGGTTTTCTTTCAGGATTTTTTTTGTATTTAGCTCTTTGATCTAAATAAAATAGCTCAAGCTCAGTCAGATTCAATTGTGAGCATCTGCAAAAAGACATTTTTACAGATTGTCAATCGGATTTAGATCTGGACTTTGAGTAGGCCATTCCAGAGGTGAACCTTTAGAATTCACCTCGCTCGATTGTTTAATCCAGATGGCCCCGTCCCATCACAATCAACGCTGTTTTCAATCTTTAACCCCGGTTAAGGTTCAGGTCTTCTGCTGTTGCTAAGAGGATCTCTTTCAGAACTTCTCCTTATGTAGCGCTAATTCATCATTCCGTCAAGTCTGACTATCCTCTCTGTCAGCTGAAGAATAGTATCCCCAGAGCATGATACTGCTACCACCATGTTTAGCTGCAGGTCACTGTGCGATGTGCAGTGTTAGTTTTTGTCTACACAAATTGTTTTATTTATCTTTACTTGTAAAACGTGGCAAAATGTGAAAAAGTTTTAGGCTTGTGAATGCTTTTGCACTGAAGTGTAATCACAAAAGCACTTTGTGTTCTTCGTGTACAATTCGGGGGCATTTGTGACTCATTGTGTGAATGTGTTTTTGCCACAGGGTGACACTGTTTATGAAACGGTTGTGCCAGAGGTGGAAGAGAAGGAACTAGAAAAAAGGGTAAACCCCATCGTATTGGAGTACTTTGAACACGGAGACACAAAAGAGGTTGAGGTAAACGATTAAAACTGTACATTTTCTTTTGGTTTTCCTATGCATACACTGATCAAGGAGAAATGTGTTGCTTTAGTGAGTGTGAATGTTAAGAAACGTTAATGATAGTGATGAATAGACAGCGTACTTTGTTAATAGAGTGTCAGATCCTGTTCAATCTTGTGGTTGCTTCCAGGTGTTGCTGAAGGAGCTCAACCTGGGCCAACATAAGTACGAGTTTACCTCTGTGGCTGTGTCCCTGTCCCTGGAAGGCAAGGCCAGTCACAGGGAGCTGACTTCCCGCCTGCTGTCCGATCTGTCGGGGAAGATGCTCACGCAGGGTGAAATGGCCCACGCTTTCGATAAGATGCTGAAAGACCTGCCAGACCTCATTCTGGACACGCCGGAGGCCCCTCAGGTAGGCCTGACACCCTGAGAGAGAAACGGTGGCAGCCAGAGCTCTGGATCTGATCTTCGTATTGTTTGCGTAGAAGGGAGGGGAGGCAAAGCAGGGCTTAAGACACTTAAAAGATTAAAGATGAACACAGCCCATTTTCATTAGTGTTTGTGCCATATAAGATTGCAGGTTTGGTCGAGTTTTAAGCCAAGACAGCACTAACTGATCAGAAATTTCAAACAAGACTCATGTAGTTTTTAGAATACAATTTGCTTATTTGTTTTCAAGAATAACATGTTTTTTTCCGTGCCTTTTGGACGGTATGTGAATATATACTGTATCTCATTACATAGAGGTAATCTTCACTGTTCACCTACATAATACATAATTCACCTTCAGTAGGTATTGGTTTCAAACACTTTACACTGTGAACAAGTGAAATGTGGATTTCTTTTTTTTGTCTCAATTTGATAGTCTCTAAATGTCAATTCTTTGAAAATTGCAAAATTTGCACGTTATTTTATATTTTTGACTATCTCATAATATAATCTATAAAGAAGCTAAACATCAAACATTGCTAACAAAAATGTTGAAATACTTACACCTGCTTAAGTAAAAAAATTGTTGTACTTGAATAAAATTATTTACTACTTGAATATAGCCTTTGTCTACTAGCTTTTAAAAGCATCAATCAAGTGTTAAAGAAATAAAAAAGTGTGTTTTAAACCTATCTGGAAAAGTTGAGCTTTATGCTTCACCCAGGTCAGGAGAGAGGGAAAAAGAAAACAAAAACATATTTGTTCTTTCAGACTTTATTTCCTATCTCATTGTCTAAAAATCATGTCCATCTAACACATTTCAAATCTGAATATTCTCTTATAAATTTGCTACCATAATGTCTGTTTGAATTTTGACTTTTGAGCCTGGAAATGTGTAAAAATTTCTTCTGGAAATACATGCAGGAATCTTGGTTAAATAACAGAAGTTCATTCCAAAGTTGCTTTGCGAAACACTCAAAACACTGGCCCATTTTTTCCCCACTCTTCTTGAAGATGTTTCTTCTTGTTTCTTTCAGATGTTAGGTCAGTTCATAGCCCGAGGCATAGCCGATCACGTCCTTCCCATGGACTTCCTGGATAGCTACAAAGGGAAAGTGGATTGTGATCATGCAAGGTAAGCCAGCATATGTTGCGTTAACCTTATTGTAGATTTTCAGAAAGGTCAGTGTTTGCTATTTTAATAAATAGCACTGTAGACATGGTGGGTGTTTTTTCTTTTCTCTTTGTGCAGAGTGGCTTTAGATCGTGCTGCAGTGCTGCTGTCCATGAAAAAAGGGATGATTGGTCTTGATAACGTGTGGGGTGTTGGTGGAGGTCTGAGACCCGTTAAACATCTTGTCAAAAAGGTGAGCAAAAACCAAGTAATGAAAGCGTTTTGCTTTTAAATAAAAAGTCATTTAAAATTAATTATGATTCAGTGATTTATTAAGCAGGGTCTAACACCGGGGCACAAAGTGTTTGTATTGACCAGGTAGGGATCTTTGTTGTTGTTATGCAACATAAACAGAAGGCAGAATTGCATGCTGGGTAGAGATCCGCAGGGCAGTGCTCTGCTGGACTGCTGTGTCAGCAGAGCGTTTTGTCCTCTCAGGAGTGTCCACAGTAAAAACCAGGACACGGCCGAGGCCAAAACACCTTCTGTTTGTGTGCCGCAGCTTTGTTTTGATTACAGTTACCACTCCGTCTTCAGATTTGGGTGATTTGAAGTGACGGCCGGTCACATTGTTGCACAACATTCACAGGAGCTTGTGTTCAGAAATGAAGCAATGTTGTGTCAGGTTGTGCTCTCAGAGTTCTGTGTGGCCTTCAGACCTTGGAACTGTCCTGTCCGGTTTTGATTTGCTGGCTAAGATGAGTGTAGGTGCAGACGACTGACACACTCAGGAGCTTAAGGACAATTTGTGTGGGTTAACCTTTCCAGCGCTATCTCAAAATCTGTTGAAATGAATGTATTATTTAATTGGAAAGCAACGTAATCAGATGTTGTTTCTCTCATATCTCAGTGGCAGATTTGCTGTAAAAAGTGGGAAACATGGATTATTTTCCTATTAAAAAATAATAATAAATACTGTTGAACTTTCTGTCTCCATATTCATTCATCATTCCCATCAACGTGTCTTTGGTGTCAACATTATTGGCCCAAATTATCTGGTAATGTGAGAATACCCAATTAAAATATCCCCAGAGGAATAAATAGTCTCACACCTTTACGTCCCACTATACAGTGCTGCTGACTTTTCAGCAGATTATTGATGGACATCTCCCATTTTGCTTGCATCCTCTTTCCCAATCAACAGCATCATGTGCATTGATCCCTCTAACACAATAAAATGTTGGATGTAATAAAGGATCACGTTTTATTTAAGATGCTAATGTCTGAAATCTCACTATGATTGGGCTCAACTGGAACTTATTGTAGCTTTTCAATTATATTTTATGATCTTTGTTACCTTTAAATCACCCACACGAGTTTCTTTAAGTTTTGGGACTCAAATATTCGGATTTCCATCTGAATGACTTGGAAGCATTGTTGTAACTCGGATGTCTTGAAGCATCTTGCAGAGATTAAACTTTTCTCACATCTTAACCGGTGGCTAATTCCTACATAAAAGGATTCAAATGAAGAATCTTGGTATGATCTGACTTTTAAGCATAGTGAAAAAAATGTGCAATTGGGTTGAAGTTGGGGTTGTTCTAGCATATTGTGAGCATGCTTTGTAAAACCTGAAATCAGATTTTTATTTTGTGTTTGGGATCATTGTCATTCCAATTTCAATCATCTGTTGTTAGGTGTCTCCTTACCCTTCAAAAATATAATTCAGTGAGTCTTACATCTTGTTAAATGCCTTAGACTTTGCTCCCCGGTTCCCTGCAACGATTTATTTGTCCAGGCAACATCAACTCTGACTGGTTCCTCATTTGTGTTTGCTGCAGATGAACCTTCTCCTCAAGGAGTACCTGATATCCGGGGACGTGAACGAGGCAGAGCGCTGTCTCCGGGACCTGGAAGTCCCTCACTTCCATCATGAGCTGGTCTATGAGGTATTCAGTCAGTCTCGCTTCTGTTTCTGGTGCTTATTAGTTCTTCACCAGTTTATCACAACACGTTTCAAGCGGAGATGTGTGGGTCAAAACCTTTAAAAAGTGTTTTCTTTTTCTTTCTTGCTTATGTCTTGTCAAGTAGGCCGAAGACAGAGCTGTACTCATGGATCTCTACTTTAAATAGGATTCCTGTGTTTTGGCCAAGGACACTGTGTGTTTGGCTCTTACTCGCTCAGTTTCAGTAAATCCGATCTTGAAGCCAAGCCCAAATTAGTTCAAAATGCCTGCAAGTGTAAATCAAGCATTTATTTGTCTTTATCACACACACTGGCAACACGTTCATTTCTGAACTGGGAGACTTTTGTTTTTGTTTTTTGTTTTGTTTTTGTTTTTTATTAATTAAATCTGGCAACTCATATTTAGCAGATGATCTGTCTCTGTTACCGAAGTTTGACTTTACAATAAGTAACAAATTGTGAGACGTCTTGAAATGAATACATTTTTGATTGCAGTAGAATGATCTCCTAATAAAAATGCACTCACTGAAAGATAGCGATAGTGATATTTTTTATTTACCTTCTCACTCTTTATAGTGACAAGATAGTACACATATTTAATGTGTCTGATGTTAGGCTAGAACAGGCTTTTCTCTGGCATCTCTCCCAACAACTATTTGACATGTAGATGTAATGCGAATGACTGAAAGATGCTACTTTTTGCTCATGTTTCCAAGCTGTTCGTTTTGCTTTTTGACATCCCGTACTGCTCTCACTCATTCAGGCTTGTCACAGCTGCAGCTGTTTAACCCTTTAACATATTGCTGTGATTTAAGTAACTGCTAGTTCCCAACTTGTGAAGATGAGCTCCCGTCTGCTTTACTTTAATTGTATTGTCCTCCTGCATTTCCCATTTGAAGTTTGGCTCCTACCCAAAACTACTGAAATGCACACAATTTATGTCAAAACTGCCACAAGTACAAGACGTGCACAGAACTGAAATGGTGTCCAACTCGCATCCCTGGCCCAAAATGCAAAAAAAAATAGAATGAATCTGCACTCATTGTGAATTTACTTCCACGATTACAAAGCATAAGATGAGGATAATAATTGGGTTGGTGTATTTTAAATGACAGTGTAAATGTTCCTTCGCCTGCAGCCTGCCCAACACCTTAACTTTCACATCTCTAGGACTTGGTCCAACATTAAATTGCTCTGTCCTTGTCCCTGTCAGCTCCCTGGTCAGAATTTCATCCTGTTAAGGGGGATACTCTGCCACCTTGTGGTGAAAAGCATAACTGCCTTCTGCCTGTTCATGTTTCTTCTATAATGTTGGTCTTTGTCATTCATGTCAGGCTATAGTGATGGTGCTGGAGTCAAATGGGGACACTGCCAGTCACATGATGATGAAACTCCTGCAGTCCTTCTGGAAAACAGGCCTCATCACAGTGGATCAGATGAACAGGGTAAGGGAAACTAAATTTGTCTGGATTTTCAGGCTAAGGCTGAAATGATTAATCAAATTAGTCGATATGAATCAATTATACAAATATTCATCAAATAAATTAGTCACTGATTAATTGCTAACTCAAAATAAGGTAGTTTAATGAAAGATCCACACAGACCAGTAATTAAGTTGAAACTGCACAAAAATGTATACATTCTACATATAAGATATAAAAAAAGAATGTGTTACTAAAAGGCTTTGTTACTGTCTTTTAGGCCATAAAATGGTTCTCATATTTAAAGACAGTTGAATTATTTATTTGTTTCTCTTTGTGTATTTCCAATATTATATAAAAAAGGTTGAAATACTTGCATGAAAAATCTTAAAACTGTGCCAATTTATTTATGCAATTAATCATCAGAATAGTCAGTTACTAAAATAACTGTTAGTTGCAAGACTATTTCAGGCTAATATTTACAAACACTTGTTGACGTTCTTTGTATTTACGTGCAGGGTTTCCAGCGTGTGTATGACGAGCTGCATGAGATCTGTCTGGATGTGCCCCATGCCCACCCCATCATGGAGGCCTTTGTGGATCTCTGCTACCAGGAGGCCGTCATCACCAAACAGCTGCGTGACGCCTGTCCTTTCAGGTTAGTTCTTTGTCAATCACCTTTGTGACCTTTTTACAACCTTTTGTTATGTTTATTCCAGGCCAATTCGTGTTGCTGGAAAATAAAACCAGCCACAAAGAAAAGCTGCTGTCTGGCTCTAGATCGTTTTGTTATTTATGTTCAATTGAATCAAGTAGAAGAATGATGTGGAGTTTGTTTTACATGAATCTTCTATGGGTTTATTTTGCGCAGCATTACGGGAATGTTCTCTTACAATGCAAAGTCAATAAAACTCCGAGGTGTGCTGCTCTCACCTGGTGTTACATTAGAAAAACGTGAAACCTTATTCGCAAAAGTCTGACTTTGAAACATGATCACAAATTCAAACCTTCTGCATTTGCGCAAATATTTGTAAGGCACTTTAATTTGCAGACACGATTAACAAGCACAAAATGTATTTGGTCCAAATTTGTGCAACACGTTTAATTTTATTATGTTCACCAGAGGGCGGAAGCGCTTTGTAAGCGAAGGAGACGGGGGATTGATCAAGAACTAATCAACGTGTGGAAAAGCAGGAAGAGGAGGACGAAGACGAAGGGAGGGTGTCTACTGCTCTTCAGCCTCTATTTCTGCCTCCATGCGAATCCCAACCTGGAACGTTCCTCTCCTGTTAATGTCATTTTACAAACCAGCATTCACATCAAACAGAGGAGCTGTCTGGGCGCTGGGCTCCTTTCATGTCATTAATTACAGTTTTTGAAGAATATTCTGCATCTCTGGGGTTGTTGTGACCCTCCTTGCTCGGTCTTTGTACCTGTTAGGAATAATTCAAGCTAACGCTGTGGGGAAACGGGTGGTTAGGCCTGAGTTGTGGCAGGGGTAATCTTTTTTTTGTTGTTGTTGTTCTACCTTTTTGCCATGCGTTTTCCACACAGGCACTAATAATGAGGGGACAGGACATACTGTACGGTCAGGGAGCTAAGCGGCAAAGATCTAAACCTGCTTATCCTCTGCCACAGACTATCTGAAATAATTTCAAAGAAATTGTTCTCTGTACATTCTTATTCTTGTTTCTCTCAGTTCTTTAAAAAAACGGAGCATTTTTTTTTGTTTCCACCTTGGTCACATAAGACCATGTGTTTACTTTGTAAAGCATCAGTTGCATTCAGATGCGTTTGGTCACTGTTTATTTGAAAACTGCATTTGAATAGGCATAAATGAATCGTCAGTTCTGAAAGTCAAATAAAAATTATTTGGGTTCCTATGTGTTCTGATAGTTATGTAAAAAAAATAAAATAAAATAAAGCAAGTATTCGTTATTTAGAGAAATAAAGACTTTTGCTTGCAATTCAGTAATGTAGACAACTGCTGTGGTCAGCAGATGAATCTGAAGGAGCAGATTAAAGAGGGTAGGAAAACGTCAAACTAAGCTGGGATTGGTTTAATACCTCATTGGACTTATTCCAGCTCCTTCATACCTTCGAATACAGTTTGTCAGTGAGACTTTTCTACCCTCTGTCAAAACAGTTTTACATGTTGACCAAAGTTGTTCTCAATGTTTGAGTTGAAATCTTTCATTCAATAAAAAAAAAATGCAACAAATTGGTGTTTCTTTTCCTTCTCGTTTCATGACCTTTACACTGAGCAAGAGAAAGTGTCAGGTTTTTACTGGGTAAACAAGCTGATGGAAAGTTTCAGGTAGCTAAAGGATAACAGAGGAGTAGTCTAGGCACACACCTACGTCATGATCCTGAACAGGTTGGCTCTGGAGGAGTTGCAGAAATGGGAAATCACTGTTGTGACAGTTCATGGAAGAGCAACAAGGAGACAAACATGAGACGCCTTGTTTGCTGCCAGCCATCAAGAAGACAGTAAAGACATGACAGAAGATGTCTTTACTGTGAATGCATCAATAAGATGCATTGAAATTTGAGTTTGACAAAATATGAAAGCTTTCAAAGAACTCAAGAAGCCATTTGCTCGGGTCTCTGAGCTCAGAATAATTTCTGACTAAAATAATCAAGAATAGAAAATGTTTTGAAATTGGGCGTCTTGTAATGGACGCTGAAATAAAACGGTGCAAAAAAAAAAAAAATTCAGAAAATTAAGTTAATGCATTTTAACAACAAAAGAAAAGTTTTAGTGAAATGCATATGTTAATTGTGGAATAACATTTGAAATATGCAGCAGCGGTTTCTGGCTCTAACTCCGTTAGCAACGGAGAAAATCCAAGATTTAGACACGTCATGGTAACGTCATTAAATATCCAATTTCAGAGGACAAACATGTTTCATGTTTGCGTTCCTGCTTTTATTAATAATAATGACCATGCAGTACATTTTAAAACGGCGCCTTTCTTCCGTTTGAAGGTTTCCAGCAGGTGTGGATGATCCACTTGAGCACGTCCACGTCAGTGGAAGCCAAGCCAGCCGTGAACTCGGAAGTGGCTAGCAGGCTTAGCCAGCGAAGGATCATGAGCAGCTGAGAACCTGCGTGTTTCCACAGGTCAGTCGTCCACTTTGTCAATGAACATTACGCTGGAACTGCGAAACGGAGCCGCGTTTATCGAAACGCGGGTAAAGCGAAGACATATTCTCCCGTCCGCCGGCGGTAGTTGTCTAAACTTGCGTTAGCTTTTAGCGCGGCAGCGTGAAGCATGAACCGCAACACTCCCGCGGGTTACCCGCTCAATCTGTCGCACAAGTGTATTTAACGAACGTGAACGCCTTGCATGTAAACTCAGTTTAATTTATAACCGGTTTTATGAGGCCTGTGCGTATCTGGGGACATTATGCACCTTTCTAGCTTAACATTAGCTAGGGGGCTATGCCAGGCTCCCGCAGGAAAGAAACGCACAATAGCAGGCTTGTATCTGTGGGTGTTTTTTTTAATTATTTGTTTTGGTTTAATACGTAAACCGTGTAGTCCCAGTTATGTAGAAATGCCTAGTCAAAGTAATTGAAATTAACATCCAGATTTGCTTGACTGGATTTTTCCTGCTTGCTTTTTTTTTTTTTTGTCCTCATATTTAAAGATTGACTTTGTATGAACACGTTTTAAAGTTTTAGTAAATGTTACGAAACAAAAACAGATTAAATGCAGAACAACACATGGCATAATCCATTGTGTAATTGTTTATGTGACACGTGTTCAGACTTAGTTTAATTGTGCCTGAATAATAATAATAAAAGAATAGGTATATACAAACAGCGTATTATTGAGTATTATTGAGTTTTCTCACATTGTATGGAAGCTGCCCCTCCACCACCTGTTGCTGTGCACAGAAAGAACTGAGCCCCTGCTTAAATTATAATGTCTGCACAATTTATGGAGAAGCAATAACTGAAATGTCTCTTGCATAAATGGTGTCTTATTAGTGACTTTGTTTCTGTTACACATAAAATCTACATCGTTTCAGAAAAATGCATGTTTTCCCTCTTTGTTCTCTTCAGAAGGGCAGGATGGGCAGGCAGAGGAAGAGGGTGGTGACAGGTGACGCTCCTCCATACTCAAGGAGAGACGAGAGGCCCTCTGCACTTAATCGCAAGGAGAAAAAAAAGAAAACAGACATTGGGAAATTGTTCATCAATATCTCCATTGGGCTCTGCATATTCAGCCTCATCTGGTTCTTCTATGCCGTCTACATGCGGTCCAGTCTGTCGAAGCGTGTAGTGACTCTGCATCCATCGCCTCGCGTTCTTGATGCCAATAGCACCACTGCAAAGGTATCCTCAGAGAGGTTCTGGGGCTCATACAGGCCTCAGGTCTACTTCGGCATGAAAACGAGAAGCCCCAGGTCCATTGTGACAGGTAGGTGGTCGCAAACTCAGCTTACAAACTCATTACAAGTTGTGAAAAGTTTCACCAGAGCTCATCGAATTTGGGTGTAAAATAGCAGATAGTGGGACAGGATTTCTGACTGGTGGCTGAGATCATTTTATTAGTATTATTTATTTTATGTACTGAACTTTGTCTTGTGCATCAGAGCTCATACAAAATCAGACATTTCTATCGGTTAGCAATTTAAAAAATAAAAAATTTAAGACGCTTAAGTTTCTTTATTAAAATTTGTAAATGAATTTGAGTCTACTTAAAAGAGGCGTCAGACTGAGCTATTTGTCTGGGAACATCCACAGTTCCCAGACAGGCTGATATTATAACTGAAACTTCACGCTTATGTTACATGTTCTGTAAGAAGAAACCGTTCCCAAGCACGTCATTTTTCATCTGTAACAATGTAGCTTTATTGCTGAGATGCTAATTAATTTCTCTTTTTATTATGTGATCTTTTGTGTTGCTCCATCTTTGCGCAGGGATGATGTGGATGCGGCAGTTTTCCAACTCGGACATGAACCTCAGGCATACGTGTGAACAGGGCGATCGTTTGCAAGGCTACGGCTGGCTCATGCACGACGGACTGACGTTTGGCGTCCAGGAAATTCGAGATAACGACTTCACCCTAACCACCGAGTTCGTTAAGAGGGTTGGTGGGGATCACGGAGGAGACTGGACCTGGAGGATCACAGCCAAACAGCATGTGAGTGTCAACGGACCCCGTTGTGATGTTCTGCAAATACGCCCTTTCAAAGTCAGAATGATGTTTTGAGTGATTTGAGATGGCCATTTTGCAGTTAGTTTTGAGAAATGCAGGATGTTTATTTTGTCTTGTCGTTACCCTGCAGAGCTCAGCTCCCCAGCCTCCGGTTATATCCCTGATGTTTTACGCGGCAGCAGACACGCAGGGCTCGCTGCAGACTCACATGGAGGAGAAGAATCGCCTTGCTTCCATCACTGGTTTTTCAGAGGAACTGGGAAACTTTAAGATCACTTTTAGGAAGCCTGTTACTGGAGAATTGTCCAACACGAAATATGCCAGGTAAATGCATAAAATCAGGCCAGGCACAAATGTTCCTTTAAAGTAGAAGCAATAAATAACTGTTACTTCTGTATAATACTAGAATAACAGGAAATATCAACCTAAATGTGAGCCTAAAGGCAGATGTTTGTGAGTAGAATGCCTTTCTATTCCTTAAACTCACACGTTTAAGATGCCTTAACATCTTAGTCTTGGATGTTAAGGTACAATGAAACAACTGTTCATAAACAGCAGCCTTTTCTAAAAATAAATAAGATTAAGAGAAAAATAGAGAAATAAAATCTAAATATAAGAAAATGGAAAGCCATTAATTAAAAATGTACACATGTGATATATCAACTTTAAAGAGGAAAAAGACATACCAGTAATTATTTAAGCTTTATGCTAATCGGAATATGCATCTGCTGTGATTTTAATATATAATGCATAGCAAATTTTTGCTATAACATAGTTATAACAAACTTTTAAATGTGGAAAATATGTATATTGTAATGACATGATATATTCAAGTATAAAAAGTAAATTGTAACTTGATATGTCATACAAAGATAAAAATTATATTATTAGTACAATTGGGTTTTCATGTGAAAGAAATCAGTTTTTCTTTAGTGTGGGTGGCAGCTTTATGTTTCCACAAAAAACAGTTGATAAATTATTCAACAATGTTGATGCTAAAAAAGAAGAAAAAAAAAAAGTTGACCAGATGCTGTTCACATTCTGAGCAAGAGGTGGCAGCAAAGTGCTTCCAATATTATCCTTAGTATTTTAATCACCAGACCAAAAGCAAATTGAATAAGCAAGGAGGTAAATGTAGTCTCATATTTACATACCACATTACACCGTCTCCACGTGCCAAGAAAAAAACCAAATGGAAAAGTTTATAAGAAAGTATGTACACGCTAAAATTACTAGAAGTTAAGAAATTGTATAAAATTCTAGATTTAAAGGGGAGTGGTTGTTTTTTTTTCTTCTGCCATGACTATCAGTCAGTTATCATGAATTGATTGGAAGCAATTAAGACTATTTCTCCTTTTTCTTTCTTTTTTTCTTTCCGATGTTTTTTTAGTTACAACTATCTTCAGACCTTGTCTCCTGGTTTAGAGAAGCTGACTGACATTGTGAAGCTCAGTCTGAACCGCAGGTTTGTCTTCAGCCCTCCCTCTGGTGAGAAGAGGCATTACATAGGTGTGGACACCTACAAGCCACCACATCACCAGAACCAGCAGAAAGCTGCTGACCCACGGAAAGAAAGCGACTTCGTGGTCCACCAGGTGACCGTTCAGACGCCTTTCCAGATTGAAGTTCTGTTTGAGTCTGGAAGTTTCTACAATCGTCCCAACCAACTCGTCAGTTCCATCATGACTCAGGAGCTAGAAAGGAGGAAAGCTGAGTTTAATGCGAAGTTTGAGAAAATATTTGCACTAGAGAGTAAAGGTTTTAGCCAGACGCATATTAAATTTGCCAAAGCAGCGCTCAGCAACATGTTGGGTGGAATGGGATATTTTTATGGCGAGTCAGTGGTGCAGTCAGTCTACAACGAATACCCTCTCCTGTACCCCGGAGGTGCTTTATTCACCGCTGTACCGTCACGCTCTTTCTTCCCCAGAGGCTTCCTCTGGGATGAAGGATTTCACCAGCTGCTGCTGAGTAGGTGGGATCCTCAGCTGACCAGAGAGGTGATAGGCCACTGGTTTGACCTAATGAACATTGAAGGCTGGATCCCCCGTGAGCAGATTCTTGGAGACGAGGCTCGCAGTAAAGTCCCAGCTGAATTTATTGTTCAGCGGAACGAAAATGCGAACCCACCCACCCTCTTCTTAGCTCTGCAGGAACTAATTGAACAGCTCTCTTCAAAGTCAGATGAGGCAGCAACTAGACCAACCCTGCCTTTCCTTCGAAGGCTGTTCCCCAGGCTGAAGACCTGGTTTGAGTGGTATAACACCACACAGACGGGGCCAAAGCCCAACTCATACCGCTGGCGTGGACGAGACAAGGACACTAACCTGTACCTTAATCCTAAAACTTTAACCTCTGGACTGGATGATTACCCAAGGGCCTCTCATCCCTCTGGAGACGAGCGGCATGTGGATTTGCACTGCTGGATGGCCTTGTCCTCAGGCATCATGGCCAGCATAGCTCAACTTCTAGGCGAGCCCCATCAGGAGTATAAAGACCTACACGATGTGCTCAGAGACAACAACCTGCTCAATGACCTTCACTGGTCAGAGCAACTCCGTGCCTTCAGTGACTATGGCAACCACACACAAAACGTCTCCTTGCAGCGGGAGAAGGTGTACGTACCGCCTGGACAGCCCCGCCATCAGTTTCCCGTGGCACGTCTCGTACGCGCCGTCCGCAGGGCCCCCAAGCTGCAGTACGTCAACGCTCTCGGTTATGTCAGCTTGTTCCCCTTCTTACTCCAAATCCTCCAGCCCGACTCGCCAAAACTGGAACACATCCTCCGAGACATGAGAGACCCCACTAAGCTGTGGACGCCCTTTGGCCTGCGCTCTCTCTCAAAGACTGATCCACTGTATATGGAGCGAAACACGGAGCATGATCCCCCCTACTGGAGGGGACCAGTTTGGATCAACATCAACTACCTGGCAGTCAGAGCTCTCTACCACTATGGCAACACAGAAGGGCCATACCAAGAGAAGGCAGCTGATCTTTATAAGGAACTCAGGACTAATATTATAAACAATGTTTATGCGCAGTTTGTTGAAACGGGGTATATTTGGGAACAGTACAATGATGGAACTGGCAGAGGCCAAGGAAGCCACCCCTTCACTGGCTGGTCATCCTTGACAGTATTAATGATGGCTGAGCATTTCTGATGTCCTCTGATCCATCTCTTTGTTGCTTTAATTCAGGCAGCATCGACTGTTAAGATGTAAAAATGTAGTCTGTTTGACTATGGCGAGAGAAATGAGAAGAGAAGTTACATCTGTCATCATCACATTTTCGTATGAGCCCTTTAATGAGAATGACAGATGTATATATTTCCACCACTGGGAAACATTTAAACAGGTGTTAGGTGCAGCTCTTGTTGCTGATTTCCTTATTGGACATGCAGCAAAGCCTAAAATTATTTTTAAATTTTCATTCAGAACAATTTCCATTCAACAATGTTTGGTTCTGATTTTAATTTAGACGACTCTCAAATAAAATGCTAAATTGGCAAATAAAAAAATAAATATTTGCGTTGAATAAAGTATTTTTTAATATATGCCCTATTCAAACAGGTTTTTTTTCTTCAAACTGCTGATCAGCTTTTTGCATATTTCCTCTTATCTTTGGTGATGATCTCCAGGCCTTTCATGCCGTTACCATTACCTCAGTCTTTATCTCCCTCTGCGTATTTTGTATCGGGTTTAAATCGCGACCTCCAGGGCCGTTCTGCAACACCAACATTACCTCTCGCCAGAAGAATTATTTTGTGAAATTAAAATATTTCTTTATGCCTAAATTTGAAAGGGGTATCGGTACTTTTATTTATTTTTTATTTTTTTTTTACTGTAATTCCTCGAATATTGTGCTTCTTTTGCACCTTTACTATTAAAACTCATTTTCGGAAGATGAGGACAGATATACAGATGCCCCATGAATTAGAATATTATTGATAAATGTAATTTAATTTAGTTATTCAATTTCAAAAAGTGAAACTCATTTTATTCTCATTATGCATTATAGAGTGATGAACTTAACATTTTTGTTAATTTTGGTTATTTGGGGTCACAGCTGCTAAAAACCCACAAATTCAATTTCCCTGAGAACTAAATTTCATAAAACTATTGCCAAAAAATTTTATATGTCAACCTACTAAAAAGTATGTCTATATGCTGAACAGTCTATACTCTCAAATTTTGTTGGAGCTCCTTTTGCAGGAACTATTTAATCAGTGAGCGCCGTTTTGGAGGTGATCAGCCTACGGCGTGAAGGCAGCCCAGCTTGCTTCAAGAGTGACTTTAGATTGTCGACATTATTGGGTGTGGGGATTCTTGAAACACTGACTCCTGCAGCATTGCAAATCTCTTCTGAACTCTTGCTAAAGACTGCGGTCACCTGTGTTTTCTGCCGCACTTTTTCCCTCCACTCAACTTTCCAAGAACATGCCTCAATGCAGCATTCTGTGAACAGCCAGGCATTGACCTCTTGCGGCTTAGCCTCCTTGTGGAGAGTGTCAGTAATTGACTGCTGAGCAGCTATAAGGTCAGGACCCTTCCTCACAATTGTGTAAGTCATAACATTGCCATAGCATATAATTTCTGTTTCAAGCATTTTTTTTCCTCTTTCTTTCAACATTCAGATTTTATGAGAAAATACAAATTTCCCTCAGTGGTTTAAAAAAAATGTTGAGCCATAATGATAAAAAAAAATATTCTTAGAAAATCTCTCTCTGGTTATTAAGTTGTTGAATTGGAGTTTTAATTTTTGAAATTGATATCTAATTTGAGATTCACCTGTTGTAAGAACAACACTTAATCAAGCAAACAAAACAGGTCTCCCCATAATATCGATTGGAAAAAAAAAACCCCAGCAAAACTAAAATGAAAAAGATACTAGAAGGTTAGTACACCCCTAATATTATAGAAACCTACAGACTTCATTAACCTCTTTGAACTTAAAGGGTTGTCCCGAATTTAAATTGGGCATTTATCTTACTGTCTTTATACTGGAAATGAGAACTGAAATTACATCAGTCATCATATTTTCTCATCGTCTGTCTATCAACGTCTCTGTTTGTTTTGGGGAATCGTAAGATTTTCCAGACCAGAAGGGTCAGTATTCTGGGTCTGCCCCTGGGATCTGATGAACCCTTTAAAATATTAACATTCTTTTGTTTTTCACTGTTTACAATTTTAATTTTTTTTTTTTAAGTACAACTGCTGTCTTAATATAACTACATTTGTGAAATCTTGACTATCTGCATTCACACTATGTGCCACTGGGTTGTCGGAAATGAAGACGGACATCTGCATTTGTTAAATTGCAAGCCTAATTGATGAAATCCAAGGACAGTTTTCAATGGGCAGCTGGTTAATTCATGTGTTTAGGAATTTTGAGTTGTACTTTCAATTGCCAAAATCAGGTTTATGATATATAATTGTGCCATTTTCTCACATGTATTGCTCTTTTGATTCAATGTCTTAAATATCAGTTTTGATATTTGTTTGTTCTCACTTTCTAAGAAGAATCAACGTTTATAAAATGACTGTTTCTAATAGCAGACATTTTGTGTACATTGTGGTTTGTTTGGCAAGGGAAAACAATGCTGAAGTATTGGATTTGTTTTGTCAAAATATTAAATGGTTTAAATATTTGTCAGTTTGATTTTTCTTTTTCCTGGCTGAACTGTTAGTGTATTGTTGCAAGAAAATTAGATATTGAAACTTGATCCTTGAGCTGCAAACTTGGTGAACAGTTAATGAAGACAGGAATGTTTTCAGAATTTAGTATCCATCCAGAGTAAATCGCTCCTGTTTGCATTCAGCTGTTGCCCCAAACGTGTTTATGATAAAGAGAGGAGGAATCAAAATTTATATGATTACCTGTAAAATCTGTCTAAAAGATCTATTTTTATTTTCATTAAGACATATTTTTATTAGGAAGTGCTCACCAAATTCAAATCAGAGTATCTCAACAGTATAAAGACCTTGGCTTTGACTGTTTAAGAGCTTTCCATTTCTTAGATTCATCCAGTCTTTGGTGGCGCAGCCACAACAAAGCATCCTCAAATAATGACGCGTCATAAACTAAACATGCTTTCTGGAATTACACGTTTAGTTTATGCCTAAAATTTCCTCTGTTTTTTTGGTGTAAGATGTTTGATTAATCTGACCAAAGAGCATTAGTGTGGAAGTCCAGTTAGTCCATTTTCACGGACTAACTGGACTTCCTCCCAAACATGTTCTTTCTCTTTCTGATTGTCTAATCAACTGTTTCATATGAACAGTAGCAAGAGGCTGCTGGCGGAGCCATGATGTCATTTTAAGGTTTTTGGAGACTTGGGCATCTTGTTGATTTGCTTTTAGGGTAAAGTTGCCTGGACAGTCAGACCTGAGCACATTGGCAGTTTTGAATTTCCTTCACTTGTATTTTCCATATTGTCGAATGGCTGCTTTCAAGTTCTGTTGAGACCTTGTTAAACCCCTAATAGACTCATAGGCTGCTACAATTTTCTTTTTGAAGGCCTCAGAAAGCCCTTTCATTCCTGCCCCAAGGTTCACCATCACACCAAATCTCTTTCAAAGAGATAAGCAGTAATTTCAGAAAAAGACAGTTTTACCCCAAAACAAAAAAAAAAACATTTTCACTCTAAAAACACTTTTTGCAGGTTTTCTTTTTAAGGATGTGATGTAAGGTTTTAAATGTATATAAAACTGTGACTCAGGCTAAATATGTGTATAGACTTTCCTATTCCTTCTGAGGAAATGCACTCCGAACAGAAAGCTGTCAGCATCATGTTCAAGCACAGAAATTGGGTTCAGCATGAACCTGAACATGGTCATACATAATTTGCATGTAGGTCAAAAGGTTACATTATGACTCATCTGGTTGCTGTGTCTCCTCCCTGACTTGGATCAAACTTTAAACAGGACTTCTTATGGCTTTGTTCTCGTCATAGTAAAGGGGGGAGAACGTAAAATATGTAACACTTGATATTTCTCATCAAAAGAATAAAAAAGCTGAAAGGCCTGTATAATTTCCCTTCACTTGACTGCTGTGTTTTGCATTATATTGTTCTGTTACATAAAACCAAAATGCATCAAGGTTTGTGGCCGTAAAGGATCCAGCTGAAGTGTAGTAAATACACTCGCTAAGCACTCTATTGTAGTTCAAATTCTACATTTTTGAATGTTAGCAAATAAAAATGAACAAATATAAGCGTTCTGTTTCCCTATTTTTTTTTTCCTATTTCAAGCCTTGAAATTAAATTGTACACTTCCCCCGATGTAGACAGCTGTTACTATTTCAGCTGAGGCAGACAGTAGCTTCAATACTTTGACCTTAAGTACCGCAGCCTGATAATTTTTCCTTTTTCAAATGGCACATTTGAAGGCCTCTTGCTGACGTCAGTTTTTTTTTTTTTTTTTTTTCCATCTTCTGTTTTTTTATCGGTTTCCATGGAGCACGGTTGTTGTGAGGGCCTGGTGCTTAATTACCCCACATCAAAAGGCATGGAGAACATTGATGGCAAATTCTTTTCACTCCTGGACATGTGCTGGCATACATTCACACAGCAGGGTACACAGTGGCAGTGTTCCTTGTTAACGCTTCGCCATCGTATGTATTGAGAAAAAAAAACAAAAAAAAAACTGTGATACTGAGCAGCACTCAGAATGCTTATGTGACCATCGGGTTCCAGGCTCTAGACTTTCATGAATCCTTTGAATGGGCTAGTTTCGCAGTTGTATCGCTGAAAGCTTAGCGTGGTGCTGTAAGGTTGCGTGGCTAAAAATAGGGCCTCTGTCAGTTAGCAGAACAGCAAGTAGGCTGTGAAGCTGCATGCTGGTAGTTTAGCCAAATGTTTCACATTTTCCAGTTCCAGAGACTGGTTGTTAACTCTCCCTGCTTCCATTATTATTATTTTAATTGACATAAAACACAGATGTATGCAGTGAAATGACATGCCTTAGGAGGGTCAGAAAGGACCAAAGCTCGGCGTTTGACCCTTTGACCCGATGACGCAGGGAGCAGTATTCAGGGATTTCTACCATGGATGAGACATATCCGTTAGCTTGTTTTTGCCGTTCCTCTCGTTTCAAATGGATTCTCTTGATTGTAACCGCATTGGATTCATTTCTTTGAAGAGTGTACACAATCTGTGTGACTGAATCACTCACTGCGCAATCCGTCCCCCTCACCCGAGACCCCCTTTTTCACAGGGAGATGGGATAATAGCCAAACGGCATCAGAGCTAACTAATGTGACTGCATAATAAACAGATGAGTCAGTGTTCATTTGCATATCATGTCATCCCATCCCAACCTGATCAGAGCTTCTGGACGGTTAATATTAGTGAGTGCTATAAATGTGCTTTGGAGGTACTGACCAAAAACACTGCTGCTGTTCATATTTTTTGTCTCTAATAATGGAAATCATCATAGATGTGCAGTTATTATAAAGCTGTCTAAAAGTGGGGCCCCAGTCCCCAGCATTGACTGCTGTAATGAATGTAATTACTGGGAAGGTATGCTAGAGGGAGCTAATTAATAAGGCATTTGTGAGTGGGAAAAGTGGATTTTTCACTACAGCTTGGCTATCATTTTACGCACAATAGAGAGAGCTACTTAGAATTAAAGCAGTTATAAGTGGATAATTATGCTAATAGCTCAATTAGGATTTAAGATATGTTGGCAGGCTGTATTTCTGCGTGATCACTGTTCGGCTCTTGGACTGGCTCCCTGCATATGTGGGCTCTTGCATTCACAGTATCTCACTTCAGATGTCCGATTCTGTGTCCCGAGGCCGTGTGATAATATGTGTTTTTCGAGTGTGACACAACTTTTTGCCTCAGATCCAAATGATCCAGTGAACTTGTGCATCTTTGAATGTGCAGTTTCTTTCCCCTGCTTGTGTGGGCTATGCCTGAAGTCTTGTGGCTGTCGGCTATTTAATGGATCCGTGTTTAATGAGATTACTGCATGCTAATGTTGCCTGTGAAACTCCAGCTCTGACATCACTGACCTCACCGGCCCCACTGACATCAGACAGCATGATCCACACCATGCTGATAGCTGTTTATACTATGTGCCTGCTTGCAAAATGTGCTTCAGGGATCCAGCATCTCTGGATCTGTGTACTCTGCCTTTGCTTTCCCCCTCCCCCCCCCCCACCCGCCTCTCAGTGGAAGCTTACTGTGTAGTACCAAACTTGCCTCAGCCAACATAGGTCTATGTATGTTATGTAAGGCCCACTATAAATAGGTTCACCCAGGATCTTTTGTCTTTACCTGATTCGCTCTTAGCCCAACAGTTTTTATTTCTGGTGAGAGCTGTGGAAGCCGGTGCAATGGAGAGCCGGCCGTTTCCATAGTTACTTTTGTTAGCTGCGAGCTCTTAACATTCTTCATCTGTTTCCTCACATGCCTACTGTTGGCTATTTGTTTGAATCTGTTTGTGCTGCATGTCTGTGTAATGAGTGGACGTGCAGCAAATAAAGCAGAAACAGAAACAGTTCTTTCTAATTAACAGCGTATCTTTTATAAACACTGCAGTGTCACCCTCTGAGAGAAAAGAGCAACAAATAGAAATCAGTGTGGGTGCAGATGAGTCAGAGACCAGAATATGTAGACCTATTAACTTCTGCTGGTCAAAAGTACATGCAATTAGTTGCATGTTGTGTGAGATTCACTCATATCACCTCAAGTGCTGTGAAGCAGATATTTGCATTTGTCTCCAACATACAGCGCCTCGCAAAAGTATTAATACCTCTTAAAACCCTTTGAATTTTTGTTCATTCTATTTCATTAGGATTCGTGATAGATCAACACAGAGTAGGACAGAATTGCACAGTGGTTTCCAACATTTGCCTAGACGTTTGACATATTATTTATTTAGGTCTGGGCATTGACAGGGTCACTATGACATATGAAAACACTTTTGCTATAAATCACTTCATTGCAACCCTGATTATTGCTTCAATGATTGGTTGACTCTTATTACAGTATGGGAGCATCTGAACATGAGAAAATTGAGGAGCTTTTGACATAAAATAAACACAAAATAAACCCAGACTTCTGGGAAAGTAACAAAACCTTAAACATGACCAAATACTTAAAAATCACAATACCAAAACATGAGAAAGATCAACAATGCAGTAACTAAATACTGAGTTATTACAACCCTGACAGTATATAGCTTTACCTATTTTTCCACCAACTCTTTGTTGACTACTGAAGCAGAGCATGTCCACAGCATCATACATGCACCACCATGTTCTGCTGTAAGACTCATGTGTTCGGGGTTATGGGCAGTGTTGCTTATAACGACTTTTGGTATTCCACTTCTGTACAGGGCAGATTTTTTTTTGTGCAGCATTAATAATTGTCCTCTCTACAGATTCTCCCACTTGGGCTGTGAATCTCTGCAACTCCCCCAGAGTTATTATAACCCTCTTAGCTGCTTTGCTTTCTCTCCTTGTCCAGCCTGCCAGTTTAGACCTACTACAAATGTTTTTATAGTAGGTTAGCCAATGTGCCAAACCTCCTATAAGTCAATTGTGCTTTCTCAGATGTTGAAAGCTTGGAACACTGTTTCATTAACTAACCTTGCTCTAAACACCTGCATTCGTCTCATTTATATGTTCACTGAATTTCATCATGTTGTTTGTTCTCTATAACAAATACGGTGGCTGTAGGTTGTGTCTATTTTTTCGACACAACCCTAACGTTTCCCTAATATATCAGGGAAAAATATTTCCCTAATATTTGAAAAGCATGCACTGCGTTAGGTTGCTCAAATTCTGATGGCACATTGAAGTTTCATTGAGGTGGTATGAATATTTATGCAAGCGCTGCTCCGTCAGTCTTCTAATAGTAAAAATTATTCCATTTGAATCAGTTGTGCAGGTCGTAAAAGTGGGAAAAAAAAATATCAGATGCCAGTGTTTATTTCTGTGAGTTTTCTCTGCAAGTTGTTCAGGCAGTTAGATAACACCAGGTGCAGCAGTTGGACTGGGCCCAGGTTTTGGACTGTCAAAGTGCTGCAAGGTGGATCCAGCACAGAAAACAGGGCAAGGTGGGAGCAGTGTGAGTGTGTGGAGGAGTCTGGGAAGGATGAGGGGGATGAGGAGGGAGAGGGAGGGGACATGGTTAAAGAAACACTGGGCCACTCCAGCATCACGATCCTACAGCTGAATTATGAGTCTCACTCATCCGTGTTGTAGAACCAAACAGTGCACAGGCGGCTGGGGACCAAAGTGGGCGAGCGCAAAAGTATTTTTGGCTCACATGGGAAACCTGCCACACCAACATCATCATCATCAGCAGCAGAAGCATCGGGGCCTGGTACCGGGCTTCCCTAACCCACTCCCACTCTCAGAGGAAGAGCGGGAAGAGAGAGATGTTCCCTGAGCAGAAGAACCACGCTTCCGCTGCTTTTATTTTTCCTGTTTGTGCTTTATTCCTTTCGATTGCCCAGTGTTTGAATGATGATGCAGTATAAATAACTGTGCAGAGCCCACCATGACAGAGAGAGAGAGAGAAGGAGAGAGAGAGAGAGAATAACGAACTTGGCAGCTGAGGCGAGTTCCTTGTATTTATAGAAAGTCGTGTTTCCGGCAGAGGTTTCTGCGGTTTTAGCAACCCCAATCCATTTTTGCGGTGCCTTACAGGCTCCTATTGTGTTCAGGCTGAGATTGAAGATGTTCCCTCGTTTTACGCCTTGGGGGCAAGATTTGACTGCGAGACGTGTCAGAATGTGATTTGGGGGAGGCAGATGGATTTCTCAGACTCTGAACAGACCTGATTTCAGAGGACCGATCCAGAAAAATGTACTTTGTAAGACATTAGTCAAAAGTGCATACTAGCACTGATGGCTACATGTGAATACATGTATGCTCCTTATTGGGTCATGGCTGTATTTTCCAAATTTATTTTATTTACATATTGTTGTAGTAAATATTTTGTAGATAAAGTGCAGCAATTTTAAGTTAATGGTGTGCTTGAAGTGCGGTTTTATTTTGCTTTTTTATTTGAAATAACAATGACATCTTTTTCATCTCGGTGGATTTTTTTTTATGGATTCGATTCTTCCATTATTTACTCTCAAACAGTGTGGGCTGCTAAGTTGGTTGACAGCAAGACAAGGCATAGGAATATTCAGAACTGACTGCACATTGAAATCATTTTGAGGTAACAACTAAAACCTCATAATTTAGATTAACATCCAGTCAAATTGTTGCTGGGCGGTCACTCTTGAGGGCTGGACTTGGACACCCCTGAATTAAAGCTATCCACTGATCTGTTTTTTTTTTTGTTTGTTTGTTTTTGTTTTACCAATTTATAATTGGTATTTGTTCATTGGAACCTGTTAGAAACATGTGGTAAAATCTTAATAAAAATATAATTTTAAAATGTTTCAAAAAGGACAGATCCTAATTATGGCTTATTTTTTCCACAGATGGAAAAAAAATTGAGAAATGGCTCATTTTTAAACAAAATCCACCTTTGCTGTTAATACTTTGTGTGCTAGTGGGATAGCACTTAGATTTCTGTGATAATGATTCTCAAATAGGGGTTCAGCTAATTCTGTGGTATTTCGGTTGACTTTAGTGGTATCTGGCAGACAGTTTGGTGTTACCTCTTTGCAAGTGCTTGTTGCTGGAAAGGTTTCATCTCGAAGACTGAACTTATTTCTAGTAAAGGTTATTCTGGCCATTAGCTTTCCATGTCATTCCACTTAATTCTCATCTCCCTCAGTCGACAATCAGCAATCAGAACATTTTTTGCACTCTTTTAAAATTGTAGTTTGCCAATGGCAGGAGAGGAAGTGAACAAACTATTAAGTCTGTGTTGGTCATGCTTCCAAATACTGAACAATTAAAAGTGGGAGCAAGAGAAATGTTTAAGAAATTTTATTGCTGGCAAAGATGTTGAGGATTATTACAGCGCACGCAACTTCAGACAAGCTTCATTACGGTGGCGCAATATATAAATCACAGCCAAATGTTATCGACTGAGTAAAATCAAATCTAATTATTTAAAACTTCAAGAGAGTCCACACCTCCAGCAAATAATGGTCTGTCTGTCTGTCTGTCTGTCTGTCTGTCTGTCTGTCTGTCTGTCTGTCTGTCTGTCTGTCTGTCTGTCTATCTATCTATCTATCTATCTATCTATCTATCTATCTATCTATCTATCTGTGCATCAGCACATCAAATCGGTGTAAAGCTGATTTTAAATTAAAGGCGCCACATTTTTGTAGTTGTTTTACATATTAGAGTTTTGTACATAACCTCTAAATATCTAATGACTGTCCATTGAAATGCATCGTTTTCATTGAACTAACAAGGATGAACATAGTGATTGCACAGAAACCCAGTTCTTTCTCACATGCAGAAATCTCTCGGCCGGATTCTTCATGTTGCAGCTTTAATCCTAATAGGCTGCCCACAAGCAAAAAAATAAATAAATAGCCTCCCACTCCTTCGACAGAAGTGAACCTTAAAATATCATGGTCAGTGGGTTACATGTGCAGGGTAATGAAAAGTATTTACCTTTTTTGTGTCAAAAAAAAAAAAATTTAACTTTGTGACAAAGCTGGCTGGTTTTTCTTTTGTTTTGTTTTTTTTGCAGAGATTCATGCAGACGTTTGGTGTCCCCTAATTCTTGGTTCTTAAAAATCTGTAAATCATATTCAGCACACGTAATGATTGACACAGACAGATTCAAACACGCTGCAGCGTGAGAAACAGATAAATCCATATTATACCCGTGCCTCCTTGAAAATACCTCTGTTCAGCAGAAGTGTCAAGACTTCTTCTCTTTAAAGCGACGTTTCATCTCCATTCCAACACTTTCAACCTCTTTTGAAGAGGGAAGCTTGCTAAAAGATGGAGACGGCTTCGTGTTGCAATGCACTCCATCTCAACCCATTAAGTTTTTCTCTAAGAAACAGGAGCATTTTGTTCAAATGCAAAGCAACAAGACAAAAGCTGTCATTTGGCTTTCACAGGTGTGGCGGTTAGCCCTGCACTATAATGTCAGTAAGTGCTAACATTACGTAAATCCATTACTTAGTCCCAGCACTGTGGCATTTCATGGAGGAGAGAGGTTAGCCACACTGTAGTTATCATAACAGCGTCCCGTGATCTGAACTCTCTGTGATCAGATTGGTTTTAATAGACTCTGGATTACTTGGAGGCAGTCCCTCCAAGCTAAACATCTCTGGGGCCGGAATTAGAGTGCAAGGCTGAGGTGAAAACCATTTTTTCTGGAGAATGTCACAGCTGCAGTGAAAGAGCTTATGTGCTATTATCATGCTTTGCCTTAAAAAAAGATAACAGAGTAGGAACTTTGAGGTCCTTTGATGCATTTTTTTCCGCTGCTCAGTATTGATGGAAAGTGCTAAATTTGAGAAGTCTGGTCAAAGCGAGCTGTTTCTGTCAGGCGCACCTGATAACCTTTCTTTAGTCCATCTTCCCAATGATCTTTTTTTAACATTAGTCCTTTAATTCTAGCTCAAAGTATAAAAGCTGCACCCTTAGAGGTCTGAAGAAGTGAATTTCTGTTGACGGTTCTTTTAGCTTGATGCAGTCTCTCTTCTGAACATCCAGTTTGCTGTTTTATGGTTGCTGTGAAGGCTGTGGTGAAGTGCAACCCCAGTTCTCCTATTTTATTTGACTTTTCGCAACAATTTCTAGGTGACAATATGTTGCGACCCGGAGAGGTCACAAATTCATCACAAAAACAAACTACGTGTCAGATTAAATGCAGATGAAATTAAGACTTAAAAATCATCAAGAACTGACTAAATCAATTAACTAACTCCAACTAAATAGACTCCATCTGTGGGTAATTTAGCTGTTCAGTCAAGGCCTTAGGTGTTTGGAGACGTAAAGAAGGTTTAGGTTGCAAAGCAAAATCCTAAACATTGAACATCCCACAGAGCTCTGTTCATCTGAAACTAAAGAGTATGGCTCAAGTGTATGAAGATACAATCATCCACCTAAATGGACAGAGGAGAGCATTAGTCAAAGAAGCAGCCAAGAGGTCCATTTTAACTCAGAAATCAGTTCACAGGACAGTTGTTATTCAAGCACTCCACTGTTGTTTTCAAGAAGAGTGGGAGGTAGAAAGCCATTGTTGATGAAAAGCCATATGACGCCCTGTTCATCAAAAGGGACACAAAAAATATGTGGAAAAATTTCAGCATGCATACAAAATACTGTGTTAGGTGGAACACTAACAACAAACATCGCCAGACATAAATCTGGACTGAGAAACTGTGAGAAAGATGAAAAATACAATAACATACTGCAACACTCTTGATCCTCGCTTAGTTCGAGTTATATGCAGGAAGAATGTGCAAAAATCTAAGTTTCTAGATGTGAAAAGTTCTGAATCGGCGAGTGAACGCAAATGTAGGCGGAGCTTTTTACATTTGTATTTGCAAAATTAATGAAAACACTGCAATTTCTTTCACAAGAATACGCTGTGTTGATCTGTCAGGTTCAATAAGCGTGGAAATCCTCTGCAAGACGGTGGCAACAGAAAAAAACAAATTCTTCCCTAAAATATAATAATACTGATCACTAATTTGGCCCTGGTTTACGGTTTCATGATTGTAGGATTAGTTTACTTTATGGAACCACAAGAGGTCACGGTTGTTGTTGATCTGTTAAAAAGCAGAAACTGCATGCACTTGGCAACAACGACCTCTGGAACAATAGTTTGTTTCAACAATGTCAAACTTAATGAAATATGAACTAATAGGGACTTTATGTAGCTGGTGGTGCAGCACCAAACACTGTTGCCATTAAGCTAGAACCAGAAAGAAAAGCAACACAAGGTCCAAATGGAAAAGTCAGGCATTAAGCTGGCTGACTTTTCCATATGAACTTTGTGTTGCGTTTCCTTCTGCTGACCTATAAGGCGCTACAGGAGGAAGCTCCTCTGTATTTATCTAACCTGCAGCGACTTTATGTGCTCCTCGGATCTCAAATATCATGTTTTATCATCTGCTTTTAGCCGTCTCCAGATCCAGACAGGAGAGTCCGGACCTTTGCAGTCAGAAACACAAAAATCTGACCTGAAAATCTATTTGTCTTTGTTGCCTTTTATTCACATTAAAAAGCAAATATTTCCTGTATGTTTTTGTTTTCTAATTTGACTGCTGTACTGCTTTTGCAAACTTTATTTGCTTTAAGGTTTTGTCTTTTACTGTCTTTGCTCTAAACTGCTGCGATCCCTCCACTGTTAATATTTCTTGTACACATTTTTATGTGTAACCTTTTGCTTCAGCCGTTCAAATATCAAAATGTTCACCTGTTTCAGGACAGACACAGTTGTGACTTCTACTATTTATGTAGCGTTTTTTCCCACATTGAATTCAATGTGACAAGCTTTCAAATCATTCAAGCTCCTTGTGCTTTGTAAAGGTTCAATATTTCCCCTTACATTCAGCTAGAAATGCCATTCAAACTTTAACTGGGTCACATTGAGCCATTGCCAAATGTTTCAGGTTTTTAATATTCTTTACTGCTTTAAAAAAAAAAAAAAACTCACAAGTCAATGTCATATGATTTTTATTTGATTTTATTCTATTAACTTCAGCTTTTCTCCAACTACAGCTGCTTAGCTGTACTTCTACATTCTTCAGTTTTCATGAACAAAGTCTTCCATAAGCCTTGACTTTAATGTTAGGATTCGCTAAAGTGACTAAGTCAGCCAGCGTAGCATTTGTGATGCTTCTGACACTGAATCTCTGTTCCTGGAAATGATGTAACACCAAGTTGAACGGGTTCTAAAGTTGTAAAGTTGTGTGATTCACTATGAAGGTCCTAAGCACAGTGACCAATACAAGCTGATAAAGCACTTTGTCATGCCATTTATTCAAACACCAATGTAACATGTTTGCAAATTCATATTGTACAGCACAATGTCTTGCGCCGGTTCAGTGAAATACAGATTGCCTAAATACGATGGCTAATATTTTCACTCCTAAAAACATTCACTCCATTCTGTATGCACACAGAATATTGGATATCAGACATGGCAGGTCTGACTTTCCTACTGAGAATCCTAAGTTCTAAGTATATTCTTTTTTCTGACAGGAAATTTAGAATGTGCTATATCCGAGCAGAAAGAGAACTCAGCATAATGCTGGGATGTAGGATGATGTTTGCATCGCGGCTTTTTGATGAAAGTTTGATCATCTTCCCTGATGCCTTCTTATTTTGTTAGGCTGCAGACTTCTGGAAAGATTCAACACTGTTTCGTTTCTGAGTAAAGATTATGCATAAGATTGACTGATTTTGACTTCCTGTTTGTGAATATTTTGTTAATAGTGTTACATGTGTTATTGGTGTAGCTTATAGATATAAGTTGCTTTTGGCAAAAGAGTAAAGAAAAGAACAATTTTATACATGTTATCAGGGCAATTTTGAGTCAAATTTTAAGATGACTGTTTGTAAAACGTTCCCACATTTCTATACTCCCTGAATTGCAATGACAGACCATTGTGTCATACCTGAACATTTCAAATTAGCATGCCAGTGGAAGGAGATAAAATGTGTTCAAAAAAATATGTATTCAAAGTCTATTACTGAGAAACTGTGGTGAGGATTATTTGTGAGATCTCTATTGGGCAACGTTTCTCAATTCCAGTCCTCAGGTACCACTGATTTAAATGGTTGCATAACCTCTTTTGTATGCCAGACGCTGGTGTGTGGCAGAGAGGAAACATAACTAAAA
The DNA here is from genome assembly GCA_911649635.1 of Poeciliopsis gracilis. Lineage (NCBI taxonomy): Eukaryota > Metazoa > Chordata > Actinopteri > Cyprinodontiformes > Poeciliidae > Poeciliopsis > Poeciliopsis gracilis. Next base: position 4,517,338 of record CAJVRI010000370.1, on the reverse strand, counting down.
TATGTTTCAGTTCCTGAGGACCGGTGATCACTACCTGAGGACCAGAATTAAGAAACAATGTGATGGGGTCATTCTGACTGGCAGTAGAGTAATTATTTCATGGAGGCTTCATGTCACTTTAAGTCAAAACGTTGCCTCATTATTGAGCAGTTTTCCTTTTGGAGGCTCTAAAAACAAAACATGTAGACAAAATGGATGAATAGACAAATAAATAAATACATTACTTTTATGCAATATATTTGGGGGAATTAATATCTATATATATATATATATATATATATATATATATATATATATATATATATATATATATATAGTACTTGCTCTCAGGTTGAGTCCAGGAATGTGTTTGTTTTGTACTTTTGGATTGAATTGATTTAACACAGAATAATGCAGTCTGCCTGAGCAGAGAATGACAGGAGCCGTTCAGTTTAAAATGAAAAAAGCAAAGGGTCTGTGTCCTGCTGGTTCATGTGTGATTACACGGCTGAATGCAGCACCGGCGCTATCCGCGGTCCTGAACCTCCAGCCGGTGCAAGAGGTCTGCTGCAGAGAGCCGCATCCTATGAAAGAGTATCGACTTTTTGTAATAGGAAGTGTGACCACGGAGTGCACCTGGCAACAGATGCTAAATAGAAAGGAAAAAACTGCTTTGGGGGGGTTGAAATGTCATGTGAACAGTTGGGTTCAACCACTGAACACCTCAGGGGTGTTATCGACTCCCTTCCATGCTTTTAAAGGCCAAGGGTTCATTCAGACTGGCTCTGCAGCCACTCTCCCTGATCGTGAAGGCCACCACAATTTCCAGCAGCACCTTGAGGGGGAAATGAATTGGAGAAAATAAATTTAGGCAGTGGACTGTCTGAAGTGGGAGAGTGCTGAGATGCATCTAGGTACCGAAGTCTGGCTGATTGTAGGAATAAAGACAGAAGAGAGAAACTGTGAATTGGACTAAAGGTGGTTCTGAAATGTGTTTTTTTTTTTTCTCTCTTATGCTTACAAACACCCCAACAGGTGCTAGAATATAATTATAGCTTTTGGTTTTCTTGTTTAGTTGGTCTTTTGATCTCTTTATTTTAATAATCTATCTCATCCCATTTACTCCCTTCAGCTATAATTTAACTGACAATCTCATTGAATTGCATTGATAACACGGATCATCAGATTATTAAAGTGTAAAGTCTTCTATGGTAAAAATGACCCTGGCAGCCATGCACGTAGATCAGGTGTGAGCAACATATTTTCCTCAAAAACATTTCAAGTATTGATATGACTGTTTCTTGTTTAACAGCCATTCTGCTCCTTTCATACCTGTGGTGCTGACAGAACCTTCCACACACCCAAGCGAGGAAAATGTAGGTGTCCATCGTGCCTTCAGTACAGAGCAAAAGGTAAGGCAGTTAACTTGATTGTGCTTTAAAATGGGCCTGGAAAGTAATACTGCCCCATTAACATTGTCCCTTTTCTTTCCTTTTGGAGACGCTTCCTGAAAACCCAACTGATTCCATCAAACATGCAGAACAGAGCATTTCCTGTCATGAATGAAATCCTTAAACAATTAAACTGTTGCTCAGTGTGTCTACATGCAGGTCAGACATTTACCACAACCCATGACATTGAATTAAATACAGGACAATACTCGAGGAAAACTTGAAAAGAAGCTACTTGAGGCAAAGATTCACCTTAGGCAGGACAGTACTGAAAAGGGCTTTGAATACTTCCACAAGGCACTGAACACGATGTTTCGAGACGATCATTTTCTGACTTTATTTTATATTTCAATACATCTAATTCTGCTTGTTTCCCTGCAGATTCCTCAATAAAATTATTGATGTATCTATTTATTGTGCCGTATCCATATTTCAAACAATATAGGCAACATCAGGCAAACACAACTGCAGAGACTCTCTCCGTATTGCTTGCTATAACATTTCTCTGACAGAATACATCATCCAGATGAAGATGATCCACGTCTCACACCCAGTGACTTTAGTTTGCCCTTGCATGTTCTATGTTTTATGACATGTAAAATAATAGTCAGCTCTGTGGCGTCATGGTTCAGTTGTAGTGAGACTTTTAATCTTGCTTTTCTATTCTTGCCATCCTTTTGCAACCTGGCAACTGTTTTTGTGAACTGAAGGCTGGATGCTGAGTCATTTCAGAACTATAAAAAACAACAACTTGGAGGCTAATCTTTAGACTATAATTCCCATGAATCTCCTCAGCAACGATTAGATCACCACTAAAATACTATAAAGTGCCTGGGGCTGATATCTACCTGGACCCCCATTAATGTTTTACTGGGATTTTATGTGACATACTGACATAAAACAGAGCATGGAAAGGGATCCATGAACAAGAGTGACAAGCATTTGTATGCAGACGATACGACGTAGAACCACAATCAAAGCTGCACATCTCTGCCAGATTTTTATATTTGGATTATTATCTGACCTTTGACCTTTGTCCTCCTTGAAGCCTGCTGTTATTCCCTTGTTTTTTCCTTTCCTTTTTTTCTTTCTTTTTTAGCTGCTGACATGCTTTCTTTCATGTGTAATCATGTGTTCAGGAAGAGGTCCGGTCTCGGTTTTCTGTCACGAACACGTTTTTGAATGTCGACCGCAGGTTCAGTTTTCATCTTGTCTGATCAGATCACCTTCTTGCGTGTTTAATGTGTTCCCTTCTAGGCCAACTTTAAAACAGGACATCCTTTAACAATGGCCCTTTTTCTTGCAATTCCTCCACATGTCCATATCCAAAGAGAGCACAATATATATATATATATATATATATATATATATATATATATATATATATATATATATATATATATATATATATATATATATATATATATATATATTTATTTATTTATTTATTTATTTTATTTTAAACTATAAATTAACCTCACAAAGTCCCATTGAGATTTAAAGCAATTTAAACTCAAAATACAGATCACAAACAACAGAATTAAACAGAAAATAATTTGAATAATGCCTTGACAACGCAGTAATATTTAAAGGGTTCTGCTCAATGGATGTATGTCATCGAAGGGTTAAGATCAATTCTAACTTGACAAGAAAAGCCTTACCTTCAAACCAGATTCAAATGGTTGAGAGTTCAGCGGCAAATTCTCACAAACAAGTGGACTCTACTAAGCAGATGACGACTGAGAGGTAATGTCATCTCAGTGTAAAAGAGCAAAGGCGTGTTGTGAACAACCTGCTTTCTATAATGATGTGTTAAGCTGTTGCATTGTCGCAGGTGCTGTGACAATGCAAACGGGGACGATTTATTAGAGAAGACTCGTCTTTTCTGTGGAGAGAAATACCAACAGTGGCCGCCACTTGTTGCAACGTCAGACTCCATCTCTCTCCCGTCTCCCCGTGCAGCGGGAGGAGGGAGGGAGCAGTGGGGGACTCCGTCACATCCTCTGTCCACATATGGGCATGAAGTTTACACGCAGCGGGGAATCCTCTCACTGGAGCCGATGAATGGGGAGGAGGGTCCGAGGGAGCTGCCAAAGTGTATATAAGGAGAGAAAGGGGAAGTCGCTGATGTGAAACCCACAGCAAGCAAATACCGAGGACCGGAGACGAAACGGAATACCTTTAATTGAATTTTCTTTTTTTTTTTATATTCCCACCGCTTTGGATCATTTTTGCTTTAAAAGCCGTTCAAAAGGTGCGTGGATATAAAACGGCGATCTACGTTATTTTGTCCCCCCTCCCCTATTCCTCTTCTTTTTGTTTTATTATATTTTTTTATTCCCCCCTTGGAGAGACGGACTTCTCAAGTGCACCATTATGTTGAACAATATGGATTTGAACGCGAAAGATTCTTTTTATCCTCAATTTGAGAACTGCAACAGTTCGTCCCTGGGAATGGAAAACGGCGCGAGGAAAGACAGCAACCAGGAGGTGTTCGTCGATGCAGAACGGGGGGTACCTGCCCAGTTCGGCCACGGTGAGTTGCTGGTTCATGAACCCCTGTGTGCATGGCGTGAAAGGTGTAGATGCTGAGTATTCTCAGTGAGGAGAGAGACTTTTTTTTTTTGTCGAGTCGGGATTTATACTGAGACATAAACAGGTTTATGTAAGACGCGTTTTTTATATATATACGTATATATATATATATAGAGAGAGATATATAAGTTCTCTCTTTTTTACCCCCTGTTTCAACAGAAGGAACCCCTGCAACCCTAAAAACTGAGGCTTCCAACTCGGAGTACGCGTTCAACCACTGCGAGTGCCCAAAAGACGCATACACCCCCTCCTCCTCCTCCTCGCTCGCCTACTCCGGCAGCTTCTATGTTGAGGCATCTCAGGGAGCGCCCTGCAGCACCGAAACACTCCTCAACATGATCACCGAGATCGTGGGCATATCCACGCTGCCGCTCTCAGAGGCGCAGCAGAACGGCAGCTGCAGCCGGGGGACCTACCCCTCGCCCGGGCCCCCGGAAAGCAGCTCCGGCGGCTTCGGAGACTCGAAGAGGCAGCCGTACACCTGCTCTGGACCCGATCCGGACCAAGCCCCGCAAGACGGCCAGGCCCACCAAGACCCGTCCACCTCCCAGTTCGGCTTCCAGAAGAAGCCAGAACCAAAGTCGGAAGCCGCTTCCTTCCCCGTTGTGGTTAAGAATGAGTTTGAAAGCAGCTGCTATGAGTGGGGGAGCTTTAATAATAAGTCTGACTGCTTGGAGACCACTTTCCACACAGAAACATTCCCCATGTCCAATGACTTCCCGCCTGACCAGCAAATGGACGTCAAGGACCTGTTGGAGACCTTTCCCCCAATCTGCCCCAATCCAGACATGGAGTTTAAAGTGGAGGGGGGCATCAAGCAGGAGCCGTGTTTCTCTGACACCTGTTCTCAGAGTTACTCCAGCCCCCTTTACAATAATTACCTTCCACCTCCACCAACTATGGGCCTGAAGCCCTACCCAGAGCCCCCACAGCCATCAAACCAGTGCGACCCTCTCTACACATCTCCAGCCTTACCCAGCACCATAGACTCCATCCTGTACTCCTCCCTGCTGCCGGACTCGTTCCCGCAAACGTACACCAACCGCACGGCGAAGCCCCCCGGCAGCAGGGCGAGGAAGAGCCCCGCGGCCTCCTCCCACGGCCCGGCCAAGGAGAAGCCCTTCACCTGCCCCATGGAGAGCTGCGACCGGCGCTTCTCCCGCTCCGACGAGCTCAACCGGCACATCCGCATCCACACGGGTCACAAGCCGTTCCAGTGCCGCATCTGCCTGCGCAGCTTCAGCCGGAGCGACCACCTCACGACCCACACCAGGACTCACACCGGGGAGAAACCCTTTTCCTGCGACGTATGCGGCAAGAGGTTCGCCCGCAGCGACGAGAGGAAGCGGCACGGACGCGTTCACCTGAAGCAGAAGGAGAAAATGGAGATAAAGCCGCAGGTGACCGCCGGGGCATGGCCGTTCAGTCTTCCTGAGGGGATATGAAAGTTGCGCGCCCCCCACTGCCCCCTTGTTCTTTTCTTTTCTTTCTTTTTTAAGGGGGGAATAAGATGTTGAAAGAAGGAGCCTGAGTCGGTTTTAAAAAAAAGCTTTGCAAATCAGTCTGTAACCTCAGAGAGCCTTACAGTATGTCGCTGCTGACTTTCTGCAGCCACGCCAAAGCTGCACAGGTCGGCAGCAGACCAACAGAGACTTGTTGCTTCAACTTTCAGAGGTGCCAAAGCCTCTGTGCTCTGCACTGCATGACTGGCCTGTTTCAGCACCTCGTGAATCTGGACAGCTCCAGCCTCCATTTGCCTCAGAGCCATGGTTGGATTGCACTTAACAGATTATAAATGATGACTATCTGCATTTACAGATTCCTTATTTTCTGCTTTTAGCATTCGTAGAGCAATGATTTTAACCTATGTTTTCTTCAAAAACAAAATGCATGTTTGTTTCAATGTTTTCTTTCCCTTGACTGGAATATCAGCCACTCTCAGCCCCTCACATATTGCAGTAAAGTGAAGGGGTGTTTATTTTTATTTATTTTTTTGTTTTGTTTTGTTTTTGTTACTATTATTATAATTTTTTTTACATGAATGTATGGTTTTGACCATGAAGCTGTTCATCTTTGATCAGTTTACTGTTTTTATCTTATTCTTATCGTTTTACCGTCAATGTTTCTTTTGTCACTGGTCTTTGTGTTGTGTTACAATTGTTTGGATTATTACAGTTGTGAAAGATATATCATAAATGGGAAATAAATATATTTGTATCACTGTACCTCTTTGTATTTTTATAGATTAAGTGTATATTTGACAATTAATCCTAAGGTGAAATGTATTCTCAATCATAAATAATGTCTTGATTTTTTTCTTTTTTTTTTCCGCTCTTTTATTTTTGGAGGGCTATTATTTAGTAACAATATTTTAAATGTTACAATTTGATATAAGAAAAACCCTTTTCACACATCGTTCTTTTATTGGTCAGATAGAGAGCGTTGTCTCGCTGAATTGTTGATCTTGATTTTAAATGCGGACATGTACTTCAGTAAATTAGGCGTGTTTACAGTTTGTACAGAATTACGTTCAGGCAAGCTAGACGTTCCTAGCAAACCACATAAACATTGCTTTTGAGTAATCCGGTAGCACACATTGCTGCAAGTCTTTGTTAGACTGTAGAATAAAGGGTTTTTTGACTTCTGGTATCTTTTGCTGAAGGTACTGTTTTGCTGAAATGTTCACTTTAGCAAAAAGGAAAAAAAAGGAGGAGGATTAAAAAAAAACAAACACATACAATAAAAATGTTGAAGCGTTTGGTGAAATTGTCACCAACAGGTTATTGCAAAAACAAGTAATTTAACTCGCCTTAAGTTATATTAACTGTTCAAGAAAAGATTTTGTACATAGATGATTTCTACAATATATTACATTAATATCGATGTTGTTATTTTTATTAAAAGTTTATGAATAAAATAAAAAAATTCTGGAAGCTTCGAGTTTCTTGTGTGTGTCTTGAAAAAACAAAAGCTTGCCTATAGTTACCTGTTATCGCTTCTCTCCAATCTGTGCCACATGGCTCAGAGACCCCCCCCCCCGTTCGACTCCATGCATGAGTGGTCCTTCCCAAAAACACGTTAGAACAGGCCACCTGTGGCTCCTCTCCGCCGGCCCAACGTTAGACATCACTACTCCTCTCTGTGACTCACAGAGCGAAGACGTATTTCACGTGATTTCATTTTAATTTCTCAAAAGATTCTCTCTTGGTGTAACGCCGTGATCGCCTCTGTGATCTTGTTAATCAGGTCGTTTTCCTGCCCTGTCAGGGAAAAGATCTGAAGCTCCTGCTCCATTCATTTCCTTGTCTCCTCTTGTCAAAACTGCACTTGGATTCTTGTAAATGCAGGTACTAATATATGTGCTTTGGTCTCTTCTGGAGCTTAAAAGCTGAGTGAAAAAGAAAAAAATCAACACCTTTGGCTTTTATTTTATGTATTTGATCTACAAGGCCTTCCACATGTTTTAAGTTGTGACCACAAACCTTGTAATCCAGAGTTTATGCGAGGGGCTAACACAAAGCAGTGCCTCATTATAAAGATGAAGGAGATTGATATGTCAAAATCTCAAAAGTGTGGCACCAACCTTTACTGTGATACCCTGGATAAAATCTGATTTACCCATTCAACTGCAAATCTAGCGAGACATGGCCGTCCACCGAAACTGGCAGCCTGGCCAAGAATAGAGCTGAAGCCAACCCTCCAAACATTGGACATCCATGCATGTCTTTGTAGAACCTCTTTCAGTCTGGAAAGTTTAAATCATTATTGAGACGTTTTAGCTCAAAGATTCTGTCCAAATTTAAATACAAGAAAAGTGTCACAAGTCTAGTTTGGCTGACCCATTTCATGAACCCCAGTCACGTTTCAGCTGTTCGGATATCAGGGTACATTTTCACTTTTTGAGCACAATTATTCAAAGGGGCTTCTGTTTTGTTTTGCATCAGTTTTTTTTTTTTTCTTCTGCAATGCCAAAACCTTCCAATCTGTCCCTGAAGCTCATGCAGGCATGTATAAGAGGGCCTCCACGGCGGTACGTAGGACATGCATGTGTCCATGACGCAGTTGGCTGGCAGAACACTACCCTGCTTGCCCACATCAGTGCGTAAGTGCCTGAGCTGTCTGTAGCTGACAAACATACTGTACCAGTGTGAAAATGCAAGCTGCCACATGGAGCACTGTGAATAGTATGTACCCATCTTCTGCTGTCTATCATTCATCATCTCCTACAATAGCACAGAGCCCAACCGGCATCAACAGGCGCTGCCTTTATCTGTGTTATTTTAGTGGCAAACATTTCCCAGTGATGGAGCAGATGAGATTTTGAATTGCAGCGATGTGCAGTCACAGTGACCATTATCCGCACACTTGAAGACTGAAGAGGCATTGAACTCTGGCTACTGATGGAATTTCTGCAATTGTACATTTGGCGAGCTCAAATTCACATTTGCATACAGTAAATGGTCCTTGATGTATCTGCGGTACGGCAGTATATGTTTACCCTGTTTTAACAAAAGCCCCTGATAGAGACAAAAGACATAAATCATTTCCTTTCAGCAGAGTGACATTTATGGCTTTTGCTCCTGTAGATATGCAAAATACCTGAGGCCATTAAGTAATTTTGCAGGAGCGCTGAGAATCAGGCTCTCTAAGAAAGTGGATCGCTGCGAATGGTGGCATATGAAGTCCATTAAATCCTTTGCCAAGGCATTACTAATGCTAAGATGTTAACATTAGAGATGTTGCAACAGGGTGTTTATCCGAGGTAGTCTGTCTGTCTGAATCATATGTTTCACAAGCAACAAGGGAGAAACAGACGAACAGATGTAATTTCACTTCTGTACTGCCTAATCCTCAGAAATCGTTTGATATTGGATTGCTTTTGAGTTAGTCAATTGGCCTTTTTATCTACTGTACCGCTTTCCCTCAGGATTATTATTTTGTTTAATTCATAAACATGACAGAGAAGGATTACATGGACCTGATAGCAGAGGATGAGTGTCACTACAAAATGATGAGTGCTTACACGGTATGTCTGCTTCATTTTTTTTTCTTAAAAATCTTTATGTTTTACATTAAGCACATTTGGAAAACTAACCCATAAAACAGAGAGGTTATTAATAATGTAAAAATAAGTGTCCATTTCAGTGGACACTGGAAATGTTGATCTTCAGGGATTTCTGGCTGAATATAAAAATAAATATCAATGAGATCATTGTTTTGACACATGTAGGTGCATCTCAGTCAGTTAGAATCTCATCAAAAAGTTAATTATTCCTCATTTAATTCCAAACTGGAGATCTGGTGGGGAGCTTTGGTGATTTGGAGGTGACATGACATCGGTTGGTGATCCTCCACTGTGTTTCTTCATGTCTAAAGTCAGCAGAGGAAACCAGAAAAATGTTTGCCCACTTCATGCCTCCTCCAGCAGAGAACCTTTATGGAGATGTTGTTTTCATTTTCATCAGAACTTGGCAGCTGCCCACACTGCCAAAGGCACACAAACCTGCTGTAACAACCGTGACATCACTGTGCTAAATTGATTGGCCAGCAAGATGACCTGACCTGAGCGCCACAGAGGATCTATAGTTCACTGGGAACAGGAAGATAAGACACAACGGATCCGACAGCAAAGATGAGCTGAAAGCCGCTATTAATGCAACGTGGACTTCCTCGATCAGCAGAGCCACTGCTTTCATGCCACACCATCGCATTAATCTGTGGAAGTGATCAAATATTGAGTACATAAACATTACAGCTTATTGATCGCTGTCCATCAGCACAAAAATAAAGAAGTGGAATATATTATTGTGTGTTTGTGTGTGCGCATGATGAATCTGCTTGACATATTAGCTTCCATTCTTGAACTGACTTACTGAAATAAACAACCTTTTCTGTGGTATTCTGACTTATTGAAATGCACCTGTTAAGCATATTGTTCTCCTCAGAGTCTGTCCATAACTGTTCTGCCTCAAAACCTCTGAAGTCTACTTTAGGAACGACAAGAGCGTCTTCAGCTGTCGGTGAAGCATCCCTTTTATGCATGCTTGAACTCCAAACAATTCTACCTCTACAACAATAATCCAATAATGACTTTTTTCAGAATGTTTGAAAATGAATTTATTTGCTTATGCGAAAGATCATAGGCAGTCTTAACGGCTTGAGCTTCAGATATCAGGTCACCTCAAGCACCTATTAATAATCACAGTCCTACTTGAGACAGTCTATATGGCAGCACAGTCTCATTCTCGTGCTGGATTGATCCATTGTAGGGGTAATCACCGCATAATTTTATGCGCACCTTTGAAATGTGCACCCGGGCGCGTCATGGTCCTTGGGGTGGGCTCCGTAATCAAGGTGCATAATCGCATGGCAGTAATGGCAATCAGGCTTTAGCAGATTAATTCCTTGGATCATGCATCAACCCGTTGGTCCGGTATCTGATCATGAAGAAGGGTGTAGGTGGTCTGGAGAGCGCAGGTGATTAAAAAAGAAGAGAACCAGAACGTTGAGAAGGTGCTCGTTATGCAAACATTCTAAAGTGCCTAATTCTTTCTTTTTGCTCTCGCTCCCAAATTCTTCATGAACCTGAGAGTAACTTTCTTCTCTCTCCTTCAGAAATTAGAATTCAACTCGGAGGTCAAGGAGTCCAAGCAGCCCTTTCTTTCTTTGTGCACCAGAGCTGTTTGTGAAAGGCAGTGTGTACGATGCAGCTAAGGTAAACACTGAACTATGCCTTAATGAACACCTTCATTGCCGTCTGGTTAGGAAAATTCATAGCTGCCCTTGAAACATTGTAGATTCGATTCCTGGCACTACTGCCACAGCAGAGTTATGTATCTGAATGCAGACAACCTGCAGGATCCTGGGTGGACGGGGTAAACAGCCGTTTCAGTGCAGCAAAACACTGTTTACAATATTTGTGAGAAACTGTATGTGCCAAGTATTTCAGATTATTAAAAGGCGCATCAAATCGAACAATGTGACCTGAGTTAGTGTCATTATTTTCAGTGATTATTCCCTTGATCAAGGTAAACAGTTTACCAAAAAATGAAAATGAACCAGAAGTGCCTCAACTAACCAAATTACTCTGCGAATGCATCGCCTCGTCATCCAGGAGGTAATAAAAAACCCCAAAACAACATAAAAAGCACCACAGGACTCACTGGTTTCATAAATGCCATTGTTTATGATTTCACAATGAAAAGGAGACTGGACAAGAATGGACTCCAGGAACATGTCTTGCAGTAGATAGTCATCTGAAAAGCCTCAGTTGAAGATTTTTCAGAGGTTCTCACCAGAGAGTCAAGCTAGCACCTTACCAGAGTGGGGCCCAAAAAGAAAATGAGATTTCTACCATCTTAAAACAACTCCAACCTCAAAAATAGCACAGCACCCACTAACAGGTGTCATGGTGAAGCGATAATCAGTGTTATTCACTTCTCCTGTCAGCAGACATAATGTTATGTCTGATTTGAGTTCATGGAAGTCTATGATCACCTAAGCTGAATAAATGTTTGGTCTGCAGTATGTTGCAAAATGTCCTCTATGTACAGCACATGTTGTACAGTGGAAAACGGAAAGCACAACAAAGAAGATCAATTTGTGGATCTGAAAAGTTGTGTAGTGTCAAAAAATAGTAAAACAGTATTTGTATAGATATTTTAAAAAATTATACTTAACAATTTTCAATGACAGTTTCTGTGTTTAGTTGCACTTACTGTGTCCCTATGACCAATCAGAGTAATCTAAACATGTGTATTAGCTAATAATGAGTCGTCCAATATTTTCTTAAATTGGATAAAATCAATGTCATTCATGGCGTTGAAAACAATATGCTGTAAAATCCAGCAGAAAACAAGACATTTCGTCAGTAATACGCTTAACTCACTCACTGAAGGTGTTCAAGACCAAGGATTTTTGCCTGAGTTTCTACATAGCAACAGACATTTTATCCCAACAGAAACTCTGTTTATATGTTTACCATAATGCTTCAGCTGAGATTCTGATACCATCAGCTTGCGTTGATTTGTCTTTTCTTTCTAAGGATATTTATGGCTCGACATAAAAAACTACAGTTTGCTTATGGGCTGTGTAGTGTTAGCATGTTTACTCTGTTTTGATCTCACACATTAATAATTTGATTTGCACATGCCTTCTGGGGACGAATTCTATAAAGTTGTTCTTTGAATGTTGTAAAATGTAGTGTTTCAGCTCTGCTCTCTCCTACTACAAGAGCTCTATGTGGATTTCTGCGGGCAGCAGCATGGCAGGTCACCTGAGTGGTTGTGCTATGTGGGTTGCAGGTGGCTGTACACTGTGACTTACTGTGGCCCACTCTGGGCAATGATTCTGCAGGGGCCACTGATTTGCTTAATGTGTTGTTGCCTTTACCGAGGTTTTTGTCTGGTTGCAGTTGCAGTGAGGTAGGATTATTGGTTCCACTTAAGTCAGTAAAAAGGATGTTCAAATGTGAGAGAGCTTTTGGGGGGTTTAACTGATGAGGTGGCTAACCTCAAATCTAACTTAAACTCAATTCACACTTTAGCCCTGAACCCACCCCATAGCCCAAAAACACCACTACTTTGACTTTGGGCCCCATATGGACCAGTCGGCCCCCACTTAGTATGTTACAGTCTGGTTTGCTGACTGTACCAGTCAGGAATCAACTGTCTTGCTCATTCCTGGCATGCAGCTTCATGCCAGGAATGAAGCTTCATGTCATCCATGTAGAGTTGATGGCGAATGATTTTTTTTCCAACAGCAACAGACTGATCAGGAGGAGCTTCGATATTATGCTTCGATAATGTTATTTGTCAACGAGGAGACAAGGTCTTTCATGACAAGAACTGTTAAGCTTGATTGTGCTTTTGGGTGTTGATGGAACAAAGTCAGTTTCTTTTGTAAGTAAATGTGAATCAAATCAATGCCTGGTGAGATTCACCTCATAATTCTCGAGATTTTCTTGAACAGCTACCATTGTGATATATGCAGGCTGCTGTTCTGTTGTCTTGAACTTTCAGAGCCATGAGGTGTACCGGGGTGCCCTGAGGAACTGGCTTTCTGAAATGCTTCTTTGGTATTGTTCATTCTCATCTTGAGTGGATCTCCTTGTCTTGATGAATAGGAAGTACAGCAAAGAAGGAAAAACTGTCAAACAGAAAAACTGTCTACATGAACTTAGACTGTCTCTAAGAAACAGTCAAAACTGAGCACTTACCTGTCAGAGGAAGATATATCATCCGTCAGTCATCCAACACATGTCATATTTTCAACAAATTGAGCTTTAGGAATCACCTTCTTGTACAGAAAATATCCTTTGTGGTGTAAAATAGTGTAAAATGAACATATTGTATGTTTTTGACTGACTACTAAAATTAGTGACTGCAGATCAAATCTGAAGTAGATTTTTTTTAAGATGCTTTTTGTGGCGCCAACAACAACAACTGGTTCATTCATTGAGCCAAGCAGCCTTTCGTACATAAACAACGTTAAAGGTCAGATTTAATTGCTTTCGCAAGCCACAGCCTCTTACAACGCTTGAAAACAACAATGTCAACACAAAACCTTCAACAGACCTTTGGCAATATCTTAAATTATTGGCCAAGCCAATTTAAAAGCATCAAGAGGAAATCTGGCTCATTTGGAAGTAAAATTCACAAAACTGAGAGGTGCTTTAAAACTTTTGCACAGGAACGTTGGGGCAAATCTTGGGTTGTTGACAGAAATAACTTTGACGGAAGTTTGTGCTTGCATGGAAATGTCCACAGTGCTATTACTTGTTGTAAATATCGAGAAATCTGCTGTCAAATTAGCATGCATCTCAAACAAACAACAAAAAAAAAAAAAGTCTCGCGTCCACCTACCTATATTATTATGATTTTATATACTTGCAACTTTTAACCCCTCTTACCATAGAATAAATTACTACTGTATGTGACCGTGCATCCTGTAGGGCTGTGAGTGATTACTTTAGTGCTTTGACATTTGCAACAGCTGTAATGAGGCATGTCTCTGACAGACGTGTCACCACCAGCAGCCTATGTCTCAGCCGCTCAGTTCAACACTGAGTAGGGAGGCACAGTGTGGCCAAACACTGGCATTCTTTCTAGATAATGATGGCTCACCCAGTGGAGAAGCAGCGGGAACGTGTTGAAGTCTCAGACAACTGTGCGCATGTGTGTTTTAGAAAGGAAGTGAGTGAGCGAGGCCCATCGAGAGCCTATGTGAAGTTTTTTAGTGTGCGTGCGTGTGTGTGTGTGCGTGTGTGTGTGTGTGTGTGCCTGTGTATACTTGTGCCTGTCATTGCCAAGATGGAATCAGAGACTGGGAGAGGAGGCTGGCTTGGGACATAAAGACTAGGAGTATAAAAATGAGTGGGCCGAACTCGCTCATACAGTCCACCCTCCTGTCAAGTCAAGCAGGGCGACGATTTGCATGTGCACACCAGCCCGCAACAGCAGCCCCGGCGCCTATTCTGCATCTAAATTAACCAGGAAAATCAAGCGCCGGCTCTTTGGAGCTCCATGAAATGTATGCAAAATGTAGCTACTTCAGCAGCAGCTTGTTTCCTCCGCCACAACTGTTGTTCCAGTCCCAGCCGAATTACCACAGCTGTGAAGTGGAGGCATTAGTGAAGATTAACACAGAACTGGCTCATTAGAAAGAAAATCACACACTTAACTGTGCCTTGTAAAAGGATTTGCACACCTGGAACTTTTTTTTTCCACATTTTGACACATTGCAACACAAAATTACTGTGTATTTCTTTGGGCTGCTCTGTGACAGAGTGAAACAAATAGAATATACTTGGAAAATAATGAAAGACAAGAGATATGTGGGTTTTTCAAAAAAGAGCTTGCATTAATGTGTGTCTTTAAACACACATTAATGTGTGTTAATGCACACAAATGCATCAAACACTTTTCAAAATTTTATTTCCAAAAGAGAAAAAAATGTTCCTTTTTGCTCCATTTCACAACCATATAATGCTGCGTGTTACCATAGACTAATTTACAATCTGAGGCCCATATGAACATTTAGGTTTGCAATTTTACTTTCACAAAAATGTGCAAAAATGTCAAGACGTTTCATGGCAGTATATGTGCACAGAGTTTTAGGTTGGGAGGAGAATCATGAAACTTCCCAAATCTTGATTTCTTGCATACATATTCATGTATGCATACAATTTACTTTGACCATGGCTCATGTGCTGAAGGCATCAAATTATCATCCCTTTCTGTATGGTAACAGTTAGGGCCCACTTAGAGATATCAAATTACTCCTTCAGATAGATTTTGATAGATTCAAGACAAGCAAGAGTGCAGTGCATTTATTTAAATGTATGAACGACGATTAGATGCATTTCATTTTATATTGAGAAATTTAATCGCACACCCTTTCCTTTGTTTGCTTCCTGCAATTAGTAGAGCAAAGATCTGTTAGATTATAAGCAAGTGACAATTGGAAGATGAATCAGCAGGTGGAAATATTTTTAGGGAAAAGCGCTCCGATTTCTGTGCAGGTCTCCATACAGCCGTCTTTTAACAGTATAGCAGAGCTGTTGCATCTCACAACCTCCTTCCTCCCTTCCTCAGTTCTCACCACCCCCCCTCCCCCCAGCTGTTCATAATAGCCAGCTCACCATTTCTCCGGCAAGGTGGCTTTTAGCCAGTGATTGACTGTCACTCTCCCCAGTGGTGGGGGCTGGCGGAGAACAACGTCCCTCCCTGTCTGAGTGTATAGGAACCATGGAGAGGTTACACAGGGGTGTATTGGATACAGTATGTGCTCCCGAGCCTTGAAGAGCTGGTGGTATCAGACAGGCGCTGTCTCTGATCTCAAACCTGCAGAGTCTTGTAAACCTAAAGAGATGTGGCTTTCATTCTTTCTTTCTGATTTTTTTCTCTCTCTTTCTCCTGTGACTCTTAAATGCAGGCTTTCATATGGATGAGTCAGATCAGCAGCGCACATTTAAAAATCAAAACAGTTTCTCTCTCTATGGGTCCCCAAATCCCCTTGTCTTGTGTTGCAAGCAATCACTGTGTGAATATGTAATGTGATTCAGTGGTCTTGGAGCTCCATTTGTTGCATATAGCTGCATAAGACCAGTCATCAGCAAATGTCCAAATAAATCATTTTCTTAAGTCACTTCTCCTCTGATTTTAATGACCGCAAAACATGTTTCAAAGACTCAGCAGCAAAAAGTCTCAGGTAAAAACAGCAGAGGGGGAAAAGAAAAGGAGTGAGTGCTGCTGTTGTTAGTCATCTGTGATCCTGTCACTCAGTGCTGCTGCGGCATAGGGTCTGCTTCCTGTTAACAAGATATGTTTACAGCATCAGCACTGGGCTCCCACCGTCTGCGGGTTTGCGCGTTTATGCTCCTTGTCACTCCTGAAGATTGACACGTCCACATGTCTGTTAACCATTAACTGGTCAGGAACTGCCATCTTTCTGAGGAGACAGATAGTGACAGGATCCCTGTTCCTCCACAGTGCTTCCTGGCTGAGGCGGACCTTCCTTTGTCGGCGTGTGGAGGGAGGCATGCGTCTAACCATTAACCGTATTCCTGACAACTGGGGTGACAAATCGCAAAGTCCCTGCAGAACTTTTAGGACGGACAAATATTAACCCCATCTCAGCTGGGGCTCTTCCTCCATCGGCCTGCAGATAAATGAAGAGTTGCTGATCGTTCCATCACCATCAACTTCTCCTTCCTCCCACTCATTCACTCACAGTGCTTGCGTCTCCTCAGGCACTTTTGACAGTGTGGTGTCTTGTAAAGCAGGAAGAGATTGATATGAAGCGAGGTTCATGTGCTGCGCCTGGGTACAGATGAGAGAATGATAATTTATGGACTCATCACTTTGCAGGTCATAAAAACATCTTTTTTTTTAACAAAGGAAAGCCCTCAAAGAAATTATCATTATGAACGAATGCAGAAGAGTGATTGAAGTTGAACAATCACTTAAATCAAGCCGGCACAATCAAGGGTTTTAATTCATGGAACAGCTTCTCTACATTTGGGTCTTTCTTCTACCAGTAGAGTAGTGCACACATGTTTTATATATATATATATATATATATATATATATATATATATATATATATATATATATATATATATATATATATTATTCATGCAGTGCCTTGGAAAAGTATTCACTGCCTTAACTTTTAAACATTTTAGTACTCTACTAACACAAAAGTAGGTGAAATTTAAAGTGATTTTCTGTGTCACATCAACACGGTGCAGTGTGTGATTGGCAAGTGGAAGAAAAATCAAACATAGTTTTCAAAACACTAAGCAAATAAAAAGGTGAAGGTTTTCCATGCAGTTGTATTCACTGCCTTTGCAACACAATGGAGATCATGCTGACAGAATAACTCTACAAAAGTTGATGTGTTGCAGGAAGAAAGCCAGCGCTGAAGGAAAAGCATAAGATCTGTTTGCCACAACCAACATGGTGGACGCACCAAACATTTGGAAGAAGATGCTTCGGATGAAACCAAAGTCAAATTTCCAGGTTTGCATGCAAAATTGCTGGGTGGTGGTGAAAAATCAACAGTGTGTTTTGCCCAGAACACACAATCCCCCTGATAAAACACAGTGGTGGCAGCATCATGCTGCAGGGATGCTGTTAGTTGTGTAGTCCTCAAATCTGGCCTTTATGAAAGAGTGGCAAGAAGAAAACCATCACTGAAAGAGATGCTTTGAAATTCCATTTGCCATTCACCATAAGCAGCGCACAGGACTTAGTAAATGTGTTGAAGGCGCTCTGGTCAGATGATATCAAACTGAATGTGTTTAAAAATTTAACACAACACCTCTGACCAGACAGAAACATAGTGGTGGTTGCATCATGATTTTTTTAAAGGCTCTGCACAGACAGTGACGCTAGGGAGAGTTGATATGAAGAAGGAAAGAGCTGCTTATAGAGAAATCCTGGAGGGAAAAAAAAAAAAAGACAAATCCCCAAATAAATGCTGCAGTCACTGAGGGCAAAAGGGAGACATCTATGGTGAATTGAATCCAGGAGGTTGAATACAAATTATTTCTTTCTTTTTAACTTGGAAATACATGCATCGTTTCCCTCACACTTTCCAGTTTTTAACTGCTTTATGCTGGACGATCACATCAAATTACAGTAAAACAAAATGAAGTTTGTGGTTGTAATGTGACAAGACGGGAAAAAGGGGCATGGATTCTTTTTTGCTGCTGCTGATTCTTTTGCACAACACTATAATTCACTGTATTCATAATCATTGTGGGTCCAGTGTGTTTTATTTTACACCTTCGAAATATTTTCTCCATCCTTACACCAGATCATAAAAGGGTAAAAGACTCAACTGTTGCCTCCATCATTAAAACCTGCACCCCTTCATGAAGTCGATGCACCTCTGTTGCGTCTCGGCGCCCGTTCTGTAATGGCCGCTCACAGCCCAAATGGACTGAAGGGCTTTCATGTGTCCTGAACAGTATACTCCTCTCATTATGGCCCATAGTTATCACACATCAAATGGCCTCATTATTTTCAACAAGGAAAGGAGCGCAAGTGTGTGACCAGTTGGTGCTACAAAGTAACTTCCAAGTTCAAATAGATGAAAAAATTCAGCACTTTGACTTATACAAGCAAAAAGCTGCAGAGATTAAAGGTTCTGTATGTCCCCTGTCTGGTGTGATTATTAGAAACAATAAAATATGGACCTTTGTTTTCTTTTCAATTGAACATTTTTAAGCATTTTAGTTGGCCAGATGTGAGTGTGAATGTGCTGTGCGAGATTAACGTTTAACCCAAGCACATCTGAACATAGCGCTCCAAAAAGGATTTGCACAATCTGACCGTTAAAGTGCACCAATAAGGTTTTGATTTCACAGCGACCATTGCATCAGCTCTCAGCTGAATTATGCCTATTTATAGTTTTCAGAGCATTTTACATCATTTACATAAAAAGGTCTAATTTAATATAAGCTGACAACAATTTGACAAGGCAAGATCAAAGGTTAAGCTAACACACAATAGCTGTTAAGTCTATTAGCATGGAAATGAATGCAGCACCTCCTAATAGCCTGTTGTCATACCTACAGTGAACAGCCTAAATAAGTTGCAGTGAAAAAAAAAAAATGAAAAGAAAAAAAAAAAATCACAAGGGCTGTACTTGATAAGACATACTCGTGTTTCTATGACAACATCCATGGCTCAAGCTAAGAATGCAGAGATTTGGATAATCGTTGTCACTGTGATGCATTTAATGTTTGTGCTTGGACTATAATGCTTGCTTAATGTCCAAAGGACCGCATCCCATTCAGAAATTCAAAATGACTGCAGGAATGTACGACACTGCATGCAACACGTTCCCCTTTCAGTGTATTCCTATTTAGAAAATTAATAGAACTACTTGCACAGGTGCGAGATGCATGTCTCACACACTGAAATAGTGAAATGGTGACTGTTTTTTAAGTTATTCTTTCTGTACCAGGGGAAAAAAAATCTCAACATTGTTTCTATGTCGATTTATTAGCATCTGAAAAGAATACAAGTTAATTTTTTTTTTTACTAACTGGCATTACATATTCTAATTTCTTTAACAGCACTGTGCTATAATAATGATCATTTTGAATTTCATCTGTATGTTACTATACAGATGAAACTCATCTGTATAGTGAATTTCACTATATTGCTTTGGAATATTTTCCTAATGTGATTTCAATACTACTGCCTCGTGAAAAGGATCTGGATATAAAAAGCCTTTAAAATAGCTTTGATGCAATGTGGAGTCACTTAAAATAACTGGATTATGAGCAGCACTTTAAAAATAAGTGACAACAGATTCAAAAAGATTCCCCATAACAGGACCTACAAACTGAATAAAACAATCTGACAATGAGCTGGAGAAAAACACCTTCAAGCGTGGATCCACATTTTACCGAGGATAAATGATTCAAAACATACTTTACTCACGCAAACTTGAGAATTTCATTTGTTGGTGTCTGTTCATAAATAGGTCTGACTGTTGGCAAAGCTGCAATTAATCAGTGAGAAATGAATCAGGTAGACGTAATTTGAAGATTTATTGTTTTTGACCACTTGCTCCAGATTGTACATTTTACTTGCTGGATTGCGTTGGTAATATACGGCATACTCACAGTGGACCAACATTGTTTTGTGGTGAATGTGATAATGACTTTCAAGCTGTTAGCCTGCAGTTTCATCACATTTTATCCCTTTAATGACTATAATTGCCTCTCGAGGTGATATATTGATATTGGCCAAGCTCCTACGGGCTGTGTGTTATTCCATTGTGTTACTCTGAGTGTTAACAGACAGCAAAAAAGCCCGTTTGACCTTGTGATGAAGCAAGAATTTTCTCATGCGCCGAGGAAGCCAAACAGACTGTCATTTTGCACAGTGTGTGGTCCCTGAGTACAGTCAGCGCATTGATTTGTAATAAAAAAATATTTGCTCAGTTCTTATTGCTAATGGATATTGATTTCAAGTCATTCATATAAATTTAATAGTTGTAGCTTTTTCTTGTTTAAATAATTTTAAGTATCTTCACAATGTTTCAGACATGTTTAATATGTGATTTGGTTCTTGTAACAGAAAAGTTTTTGTTTTTTTCTGGTGAGAACTGATATGGTACTAGTGCCCTCTGCTGTTCACAGCATAGAACTATCTTTTCCTAAGAGTTTTGGTTTAGCAATGAGTCAAAGGGGAGTACAGCTTGTGTTCTCAGTGCAAATTATCTCAAGGCGAGGTCAATGTTGAAATGAGAAGAAGATTTAAAATTACTTTCTGTGTCTTTGGTCATTACTAAACAACAATTATTTTAGTTTATAACTTTTCATCAAAAATAATTCAGTTCATTAATGCAAACGTTATGCATTCTACAACTTCATTGCGGTGTTATATTTTAGGTGCTCATTCCTATTAATTTAAATGATTATGCAGTCAAAATTACAAAAACTCAAAACTCAATTTCTTAGAAAACGTGAAAAATTACTTAAGAAACATGACAAAAAATAGCTAACCAAAAGCATTTCATTATATGTGCTCAATATTCAATCAGGACTTCTTTTGTATAAATTTCTCCATCAACACAGTGCAGCCTGTGTCTCCGCTGAAACGTGAAGGAAGCCCAGGAAGCTTTGATAACGGCCTTCGGCTTGTTTGCATTGTTGTGCAGGAAACCGGGCAGACTGCACTGAGACATTGACTTGCAGTATTCTCTCCTTAAGGATGAGCTAGTATTGACAGTAGGCAATCGCTTGCATTGTGTCATTGACTTAAAAACACTTAGAACGACCATACATGTGGCAAATGTAAGGGGGAGGAACAACGCCCCTTTTAAATGAAGAAACCTCCAGCAGAACCTTCCTCAGTGCGAGTGGCCATCTGCCATGACCGACTGGGAGTTTCAGAAGACAGAGCAGAATGCACATAAGAGAAACAGAAGAACTGATGTAGGAGTAATTTCCATGTTAATCAAAATGTTAAAAGCAGTAGTCGGACAAAGTTTAATTGTTGGCAGCAGGATCTCAGCCGATGCCCTCCTCCAGGAAGGCAACACAACCAAACAAAATGCCAGACCAAGAGCAGTTTCTACAGAGAGAGAGAGAAAAAAAGAGAAATTAGCAGCTTAAATTATAGCAAATTATTCAAATTGAGGAGCAATAGAAGAAGAAAGTCCTCCGGCAACCTGTGACAGCATAACTACAGAGAGCTCGGGATAATCTGAGTCCTTAAAATGAGCCATGAAATAGGCAGAGCCAGAAAGGACCAGCTTTCCAGACTGTTCCTCTCCCCCACCTGTCAGATTCGGCCGTACACTCTTAGATTGCCGTTCACATGAACAAACAGGAATCTGTCAGACAGAAAAGGAAAAAAAAAAATCACTGGAGGTAGAAACTTTTCCATTGCCCTCAAGGAATTTGGATTCTGTGCCTCTCCAGTCTCAAACCTTGATTTCCAATTGAAAAGTTGGACCATTGAGAAACAGGCCAGCCCCTTTTCTCCTTATGCAGGTTAAGATGCTTCTGATGCTGTTTCTCCAGTGGCTTAAACAAAAGGAATCTCCCCAAACTCAAATAAGCATGTCTTTATAGACCGCTCAAGGCTACAGTCAACCCTGTTGCTTGTACTTTTCTTTCAAAGGTTTGCGTTTCATCAATCTTTCCAGTAATACACTTAAACATTACACAGCACCCTGTAAAGAATGAGCATCTTTACCGCTGACCCTTTGTGCCTCACACTTCTTGTAGAAGGGTTCTGTAATTGTCTGTTGGATTACAGCCAAGCTAGTTTAGAAGGATTATATTGTAAAATTATATATGCCCAAAGTGCTGTTTTTGTTTGGTGCATAAAATATACAAGTGTGTGTAATTAATCTACAAAATAAACAAATGTCGCTTTTTTAAATTATGTACCTGGAAAAAAACCTTTTAGATGATATTCTGACATGTAGAGCTACACCTGCTCGCCACACTGAAAACATATTTTATTCAATTCATAAAAAAATACATAAAGCTGTTTCCCTCATCTCACATGTACACTCTACTTTATGTTGGAAAATCTCCAGTGAAATACATTGAAGCTTGTGGTTGCAACATGACAAAATGCTAAAATTTTACAGGATTGTAGCTTTACAATCCACTGTACAAATGAGTGGAGTCAAGGAGAATCTCTATATCAATTTTCTTCTAACAATAGGCATAGAAATGCAATACAACAAAAAAAACAAAAATAATGTGAAACTATTAATCATCTTTTATACATTCTATTTTCTCACTACAGCAACAAACTGAACCCTAGGTGAAACACTTTCATTGTACAACATTTGCAGACATGTGCTGTGGTTGCTAAGCAAACAGTGACTAATAATATCTACATGGAAGAGGTTTGCATTAGTGCAGCAAGCCAAAGCACAGCATGTCTCAGTCTCTACCAATCTAAAGACAATGAAGGTTCACCACACTGTAATTACACAACAATGAATTTGTCAGTCACCTCTCATACATATGAATGAGGGGGGACGGATAAAGGTGTTCGGTCTAAATTTGCCAGGGTTTTTTGACGTGAGAGCGAGAAAAACGGCCCAGCATCACATTCAACCTATCAAAATCTCCCGAGGGAGAGAATTTTTAAGCTTTTGTGTGTCAGTCTTTCTCTGTCATGGCTGGATATGTGCGGCATGTAGAGGGCGTAGAGGGGTAAGAGACAGACATAACAGGTTTAGATGTTTTACTTTAAAAAAAAAAAAGAAAGAAAAAGAAAAAAAAACATATGGCAAGAATTACAGAGGCTGAAGCGTCTTTGCCTGTCAATAGCAAGAAATTACATGCGGTCACAGAAGAAAGTGAATACACCCAATTTTCTCCATTAAAAGGTCTTGCACCACCAGAAAAGAGAAAAAAAATAATGTCTGGTCGGTTGCAGACGCAGATAAATAAACTAATGAAGAAAAAGCACGACATCTGATTCAGCGTGAATAGGCATCCATCTAATTTGTAAAGGGGGTCAGCTACCTGTGGCTCGTTAAACCTTTCACAATAACGCTGGCTAAAAATAATAATGAGCCAACTCATGCTTTAAAACAAAAAAAAAATATATATATATATATATATGCAATGAATCCTGAAAGTACTCACAGCGTTTTACTTTTTCCACATTTTGTTACGCTACATCTAGCTTTACTGCATTTGCATTAATTTCTTTTGTCAAAATTCTACATAAATACCCAGATATGATGACGTCCTGCTGGTTCCAAGCTTCTTCCATTTAACAGAGGCCACTGAACTCATTGGGATATTCATAGCAGCAAAAATATTTCTGGTTCCTTTCCCAGATTTGGGCCTAAAGACAATCCTGTCTCAGAGGTCCCCAGGTAATTTCTTTGATTTCATGCATGGTGCGTGACCTCTGACCTTAACTGTCCACTGTTCGACCTTATATTAACAGGAGTGTGCCTTTCTAAATCAAGCCCATTTAAACTGTAGAAACGTCTCAAGGATGATCCTTAGAAACCGTTACATTTTGAGCTTCATCAACAAAGTATTAAGCAACGGTTACAAATACTTATGTAAATGTTATTTCTTGGCCTTAACTCTACAGAACTATTTACTAGAAAAACACTTTTGATCAAATCTTGCACGGAAAAAAATGTTCCACAAGCAGAACCCCACCCCACTCTGAGTAAACTTTAAATAATTTTTATCTGCTTTTTTTTTTTTGTGAGACTTAGTTGTTTATTTTATCTTTGAAATTATTGCTGAACTGTAATTGAACTCTAATAAACTGCATAGTTGCCTAAAATGTTCACAAACTGTTTGTGAACATTTTATGTCATTTTTTAATCACTTTTTTTTAATGTGATATGTGACTAAAATATATCTACATACTCCTTAATGACACTTAAATCTTAAAATCTAGCTTTGATTATATTGCATTGGGGTCTAAACTGCAATTTAACTGGTAGGTTTTTTTGATGGAAGTTGTACTACTTCTCTTTGACCAGGAAGTGGTGCTTAAGCACCTACACATAATTACTGGGGATAATAAATGTCCTTCTCCCTAACTTGTTCAGCCATATTTACTAGCGCTGACTTCTTTTTTAATTGCCATACCTTATATAGAATATGCTTCATATCCAGGCTGTAGCTTTTAACTAAGACACAAGAAGTGAAGCAATATGGAGCTTTTTTTTGTCACTGTCGATCATATCTTTTATTCTGGGATGTTTCTAAAACATGCAGGAACCAGTTCTGTATCAGCCGGTGTCTGAACCCTTATTTTAATATCAAAAGGGGAGAAAGGGTAAATTAATACTCCCATTACACTGTTGGATATTTGTCCCACATTTGAGTGTCGTAATCAACCACTGGCTTTCGTAAAAATTGCTCAAGCATCATAGTACTGTACACTACAGCTGATGGTTCAGCAGAGAGATCTCTAGGTAAGCCGGGAAGAGTTTCTTGGAAATTTGATGAAATTCTCTGGTCTGAGCATCATACCTTTGAGAGGGCATATAAACAGATGACAAAAATATACACAAATTTGATACAGTATTTAGGCAAGTGGTACTCAAATGTTGCAATAATGCATCCATTGTCTGTACCTTTTTGTCCATGCAGGGCCCCAGAGGAAAGTGGAGAACCTGGAGAGAGCCGACGCATGCACAGGAAGAACATGCAAACTACATGCAGAAAGACCCCAGGCAGAAAGATCCAAGGTTAGTATTTGAATCCAGGGCCTTTGCTGCAAAGCAACAGTGCTTCAAACTACACTACTGTGCATCAATCACCCTCCAATAATCAATTATCATGTCAAAAATCTGAAGACATGCAAAACTATGCAAATGATCTTGTAGCACTCATAAAAATGTACTCACCTCAGCATTTCAAATGCTTAAGTTGGCTCTAATTGATGGCAGTTAAGCACGTACTTAGAATAATGTAGGCACGTAACCTCTTTCCTCATGAATCAAGGTAATTATCCAACGACCTGGGATCACTTTCAAATTGTGAGCCCATTTTTCTATAGAACATATATAGAAGATTTTACTTCTATCCTGAAATGTTTAGATCATTATTATATATTGAAAAAAGGAAACCGTAAGATCACATGAAAAACAACTGAACTTTGATGCAGTAAAGGACAATTTCCCACTCTTCATCCCAATACACATTCAATATTCAAAAGGTTTCTGCTGGTGTCAAGTTTTTCTTTTTGTTTTTTCTTTGAGCATATACTTTTATGATATGTTGTCATGTTGTAGAACTGTTAAATAAAAACATTTTAAATAGCATTCACAAATAAAATTGCTAGTCTGACCTACAAACAAGTAAATTAAAGTTTCCAAGAAAACATAACAGCTAAAAAAAAATGACAGTTTCAAACGACATGGATAACTGCTACGAACAAAATTAACACATTAACAGTTAAACTCTAAGTGAAATTCAAAACAATACACAGAAGTTCATATGTTTCATTCCATTTTAATAATAGCTGAAAAGCTTTGGTTAATGTATGTTTTACACCTTTGTTGTCTTTTGAGTTTGTTTTTTTGTGTCTCTTTGTGACAATGACCATTGAGTTGTGGTCATTTTTCTGTCTTGAGAGTCATTCGGGATCTACTCTGAATGATCTCAGACAAGACCAAATTGACCTGCTTGTAATGTAAGGCAGGAAGAAAGTCAGTCTGTTCCCTCTGTCTTTAGTGGGCAGATGTAATCGATCTACCTTCAAACTCACAACTTTGAAAAAAACACTCAGATACAATATCCTCCTCCTGATGAAGGAAAGGGGGGCTGCTTTAAAGGACTCTTCCACCTTACTCTGCCTCTCCTCCCTCTTGTGTCTAGGGCAATCTGATTTATTATATACTCACATTTGTCCTGCTTACGTTTAACATTTCAGATATCTTTAGTATCAGTCTTTAGGAGACAAAGAGTATAATGTTGTCTCATTGCTGTGTTTTGGAGTTTTTTCCTCAAGATATTCTAAAGGTATTGATTTGTGTCATATGAATTACACATATCAACTCAGACCAGCAGAAACTCACATTTGAGATATTTACAACAAAATTCTAAGAAAGAGCAGAGTGGCCAACATTTCACCAAATTAACAAAACCATTTTTTTCTGTGGGAGGTTGACTTGGCGTCCACACAAACTGAAGGCTTGAGTGCTGAACACCTAAACTGCATCTGTTTTGGTTATTACTGCCAAGGAGTCTGATGCAGGCAGTAGGTGAGCCAAATCAAATGACTAAATGAGTTTTTTAGCACGCCATCAAGTGTGGAAAAGAATCAATTCATTTGATTCTGGTGTGTTAGAGCACAGCTGCACCTAAAATTTGCTGAACAATAGATCTTAAGGTCATACGTTGGAGAGCCCTGGTCTGATATGATAAAAGGAATTATTAGACCAAGCAATAACTCCTTCATTTGCTTTGTTTAGGAAATAGACAAAGTTTTGAGCTTTATTGAAAGGTGTCTGCCTCATGGACAAAACTGGTTCCACATTAGAGATCTGCGCAAAGTCATTCTACTTCACAAAAGTTTAACACTCCTTAAATATCATCACATTCTTTACCTCTTTGTCAGATCCTTCTTATGTCCATCTGCTGCCTCACCTAATCGCCTGTCCTCATGTCAGCTTGCCTGCCACTGTCATTCAATCTGAACTCGCCTAGAGTTCTCCTGGTGCTTTCTTACCTCTGTCTCCCCTTTAAGTTCCTTTTCTTGATTAATCAGAAGGAGGAGAAAAAATGACTGTCATTCTCTTGTCTGTGCTTGGGATCAACTTCACAACCAAGAGATGTCCATTTTTGGACATCTCTTGGTCCAAGAGCTGTCCAAACATGTTTAGACAGTAAACATGTTTGCTGTCTAAACATGAGAACAGGTTTAGACAGCAAACTTAGTTCAGAATTAGGTTCTGAGCAATGAACATGAATTATTTCATTTTCGGGTGTGTCAAGTTAACGACAGCAGCAAGAAACTTTTTACATCGGGCAACGCTGTATGCTGTAGTTTGTTGCGTGAATGGAGCGTGGCGTCAGATTAAGTGTCATATCGGCCTGCCTTACCTCGGGTCTGGTCCTCCTCTGCAGGCCTCAACGCTCTCTGCTGCAGAGAGGGGCTTCGTGACGTCACTGGCGGCTCCAGCGGCTCGTAGATTGGAGAAGAAAAAAAAATGGGGAGAAGATTGCGAGGTGAGTGAGATGCACGTTTCTTTCTTTCTTTCTTTCTTCTTCTTAAAAAACTCGCGTCCTGCCTTCATCGCTCACACCGCTGCAGATTCTGTAAGCGTCGCTGCATTGGCGCCGCCGGTGCGCCTGCCCAGCGGTCTGATTTGCGTGGTCCTGTCCAGTGATGAGCCCGGAGCCGCTGCCAGGACCGGGGGGAGAGACTCGGGTACACGCCAGGTTGTCGCCCTTCTTTTTTCCCCCCCCTCTGCCTCTCTCGCAGCCGGCCGCGTTCAGCGCGGGTGTGAGTGAACCTGCCTCCCGGCCTGCTTGCGCGTTCTGACATGACGGCGGCTTTTCAGTTTGGGTGATGCCACTCGTCCACACCCACACGATCCGCTGCTTGTGATTGATCTGTGTGCAGTGCAGATATGAGGATCGATGGGGTTTTTTGTTACCGGCTGGACGCGGCGGTGTTTACCGGGAGCCCTTTTGGCTGCCGATGGTGTGTTCAGAGGGAATCGTGGCCGGTCTGCACGGCGGGACTTGACGCTGTATTTAGAATAATGAGCATCCTCTGTACAATTTGTGCAAGTTTCACATGCCAGTTTTACAGTGCACTTTGTACACAGTGTTTTCAGGTTATTTTGCTGCCACTGTAAACCCAAGATCATCGACATGGATGCAAATAAGAATGAAAACGACTTCACATTCAAACAATAACACTCCCTTGGGACTCTTCACACTGTCCCAGTGAGCTGTTGGCTCTTAGGCTACAATGAAGAAGCTGCTGGAGTTTTGGGAACCATCACATGACTAACAGTGGGCCTTAAAGCTCTCCCTCCAAATCTCCTTCAACAAAAGTTGCAGTATTCCAGCAGAAAACGCAAGCAAACCTACAAGTCACGCTTCAGTTCAGTGGTGGCATCCGATTAGGTTCATTTATTTACAAATTGATGTTGTTCTAGTATTTTGATTAGTTGTGGGGCAGCAGAAGCAGTGCCTTGCCCAAGGTGCCATTCAGGCAAAAACCGCCAATGCTTTAGTTCAAAGTCAAGCATGTGCATAAAGATGCTAACATCAAGAGTTATTCACCACGCCATCAAGACTGGTCCTTCAAATATTTCCCCATAAAAACACATTTGGACAAATGGCTGGATGTCTTGTACCCACCTGTGTAAATCAAACTATGATGCTGCTTTGAATTAAATTTATTGACGCATCTCTTGCATAACCACCTTTTTTTCTCTCTCTTTAGACAGGAAACGCATAGCAGAAGCAAGATCTGAACCTCCTTGTGTACCTCTAAGGTTGTTGCAATAATTACTTTATTGTTGGCATTATTTTCTGCCATCAATACCACTCTCATGTTTTTTTCATCTGCTGTGTGACAGACCAATGCTTTGATCTTTTCTATAAAATAGACCAAAGCAAGTAATCCACATTTGTAAAATAGAAGGAAAATAATACCCAATTTTCAAAATTCTTTACAAATATCTGAAAAGAATAAATTATTGATTTAATTATTAACCTAAAACACTTAAAACAATCCCCTGTATCTTGCTGAAAAGTTGCTTCTAAAGTAGTTTTGTCTTATTTCAAGTTTACTAAGATATTTGCACTGGAAATGAGAGCAAACATGCCTAGTTAGATTGTGTGTTTTTGTAGCGTGCACAGGCAGCTCAGGACAAGCTCAGCTGCTCTTAGAGGAAAGTTTTAAGCCTGGTCTTAAAAGTAGACATGCTGTCTGCCTCAAATTAAAAGTTTGGAGCTGGTAGCACAGTAGAGAAGCCTGATAACTAAAATATGCGCCTCCTAAATTACTTTTGAGAGATTCTAGGAACCACCAGTAAGCCTGCAGTCTGAGAGTGAAGTGCTCTGTTAGGAACATGTGGAATAATCAGATCTTTGATGTGTGATGGAGCGCGGTTATTATACGTAAGAGGAAGAGTCCGAAATTGCATTCTGGATTTAACAATGAGCAAATGAAGGGAAGCTAAAATAGGAGCAATATGATCTGCCTTTTTTTATTGTCAGCAGAACTCTTGCTGCAGCATTTTGGATCAGCTACAGGCGCCGACTGCATTTTGTGGACTTCCTCATAGTAAAGAATTACAATATCACAGCATCGAAAAAAAATGCATCGACTAGTTTTTCAGCGTTACTCCTGAACAAAATACTTGTCACTTTGGCAATATTATGGAGGCAAAAGGATGTTCTAGAAACCTGTTTCAGATGGGACTTGAATGGCAAAACCAAAAATAACACTGAGGCTGATTAATACCATCTGGATTAAGTGATTGATTAAGCAGTATATTTTTTAGTCTTTTTGGTCCAAAGGAAAGAATTTCTGTCATGTCAGGATTTAAAAGCATTAAGTTGATAAAATGATACAGATGTCAACTTCAGTCAATAAATCAGTGTTAAAAGCTAACACTAAATACCAAGCTAATGAGCAAACAGGCTAAATTCAATGAGAATGTAACATGTGAGAGTCAATTATTGACACCAGACAGGAATTTTCAACAGCCCAAAGACGATGGATTCAGCTATGCTAATTGGACAGATGTTTATCATTTTTTCCTATCAACCTCACAGAATTGGCTTTTTAGTTTTTTTTCTATGGTGCAAGTTAATATCACCCACAAGAGAAAATAACAGGATATGTCAGGGGAAATTCACTGTTCAGTGAGTGTCAGTTGGAGGAAATGTTGTGCAAATAATTCAGATTACATTTAGGCACACATTATTAACTGACCTTAATAATATAAAAATTGTAATACTGCTCTGGGGGATACTTTTCAGCTTTTATTGGATGAGGTTTACTGTGAGAACATATATAAGATAACAGCTCTTGTATCATCATAACCAATTGTTTTATTTATTTGAAATCAACTATAAAAATAGATTAATGGGCTGTGAAGGGGATTCATTTTGAAACTGGAGATGCCAGTTGAGAAAATGGCTCAATTTGTGGGACGATGGTCGTGTCGCACCTCTCACAAACGCCCGCCACCTCCGACGTTGCACTGCAACGTGCCAGTTGAGAGCTGCAGCATGTCTGGGTGAAGGCCTGGCATGCTAGCTGTGATGCACCTTGAGTCACTCTCCTTCTCACACCCCAAACAAAACAAATCTGTGTCAGAGACCGCTGGCTTGCAGAAAGAAATCTTAACCGGACTGCATGATGGAGCTGCAGAGAGAGAGGGAGAGAGAATACTGAGCAGAGACTGTGTGAAACAGAGACGCATAGTTTTCTTTTACTAGTTTATTAGAAACCAAAGCTTTAGGCCTTTAGAAAAAAGGTAGATGGAGGGAGATGAATAATATGGGCTTCACAATACAGATAATTGTAAAGAAGACAGAACCTGCCAGACTCTGCAATAAAGAAACACTGCAAATGTACTGGACACAGACGAGATGCATGAAAGTACTGTAGGGACAAATCAATGACAGCGACAGCATGTAGCGCTAACAAACAATTTGGAACCTTCTGGATGTTTTTTATCTGCTTCATTTTATGATTTTTGCATTGACCTGTACCACTTGAGAACGAGAAAAAAGGTCCTCCTGTAAGACATGGAGATTTTTCAGCTGCTCAATGTTTGAGTATGAAAATTTTTGATTAGTTTCTAGTGAAAGCAAATGTAGCAAGGTTTGTTCATGGTGGCAGTTTTTATTCTTTAGAAAGGTCAACAATTCGGGAGAAATAATTTGCATTTGGTCCAAGTAAACAAACAGGAACTTCAAGTTCTTCCTTTAGAAGGTGTTTAGAAGTTATATCATGAGAGTACTTTGCTCTATACAGCTCCAGCCATTTTAGATCGATCTTTCTTTAACAAATAAGAACACAGTGGAATATTCAGCGATTCTTTTAACGTGGTAAAAACAAGAACCTTGCTGGATGAGGGGGGTCTTGGTGGCCATCTCCAGCATCTGTCTCAAGCGGTCATGAGCCATCAAGCTAATGACCAGTGATGAACTAGTTTCCAGTCCATCATAGGTTAATAAAGAGACACATTGAACGGACACACATACACACACACAGACACATCCTTATATTAAAGAGCATGTATCAAAGTTGCCAGTATTAAACACATATATTTGGACATTTGAAGCAAGCCTTGATCCGGATGAGAATCCTGGAAGGAACAATATTACCAACCCCACTACCATGCAGCCTTTTTTTTAATCATGGCCTGACTTAATGTCTTAGAATTGACAAAAGATTTACTTCTGTTTTTTTCAAAACTGTAGTTTTCTTCCATCTGTTTGTGCTGTCCAGCCTTGATCCCTTCTTTTATGTCCCGAAACATTTCCTGGGTGTGATGAATGGATTGGGTGTCGACAGTTTTCCAGGTCACAGCCCTCATGTATGCACTCGCTGATAAAGAGACATTTGCTGAACCTTTAATATTATCTGTGTCACTTGTGACCTTGCTGCAGGGAACAGGTTCCCCCTGCAAGTCTCTCTGTATCTTGCTACATTTCTTTGCTCGGTTTGACCATTAGACAGCTTTCAAATGTGGAGATACGACAGAGGAAGACGAGATCACATCTCTGCAGGAAGCTTCGAACAATAGCTTTTCAATAAATATTGACAAAAAAAACCCCTTAAAGGAAAATAGCTTATGGACATTTTTAATGGGGAGTCTTATAAGTTGGGACTATTGCTTGGCATTAGTGTTTTGTCCAAATATTAGACAAACATAACTGAACAAAATACACATACTGCGCTTCCTAATTCTGCACACTGTGGCACACAGAGGGAAGTCTTGCCTTACCACCAGGTGGCTGCTTTGAGGAGATTGTTTGTTTCACTTAGTGCTTGTTGGCACCTCAGATTGGTGCTGCAGTACAACTGTCACTTTGACGCAGTTGCAAATTGGCCTGTGATCAGTGCAGAAAATGAGCATGGATCAGTTTTATTCCCTTTACTTTAGTTAAAGGAGAGAAAAGATTTGAGTTTGTTTTAAAGCCAGTATACGACTGTTTGGTTCCAATTGAGTTAAACATTTCCTAGTTTTACATCAGTTTTACGATAGCAAATGCAACTTCGGTGTCTGTTTCATGTATCTGTGCAAGAATAATTGGAACAGTGAGGGAAAATGCAAAAGCCTCTTCTGCATCATTTGTCATAAAAGACAGGAATACGGTGAACAATCCAACTCTGTAATGGCTTTGCCTGCTGACATCAGTTTGGTGAATAGGTTTGTGACATTCTGCCTGCTTAATAAGTGGGCACAGCTTGCCAGTTCTCTCCCCAATTCAACCTTACCAGACGTCTAATAGCAGTCTCTGTGATTTCAGGGGATTTCCCTGGTCTGCATCTGTGACTTGCCATTAAACGTCTAATGGCGACTGTTTTCCTCATTCACAGCTGCTGCAGGATGTGGAAGAGTTCAGACAAATCTCCACTGCTTCAGGCTTCAGTCTTAGATTGCAATTTCTAGCCAGATGTAAAGTAGCCAATCTCAAAATAAAAACAGTGCGTGCTGCACCATTTGGGCAGCAGTTCACAGACGGATATGAGGTCAAATATTTTTAAATGAAACGGTTCATGTACTGGAAACTGGGGGTAGTTTGAGATGAGAATATTTCTGTGTTCTTTACTTTATTTTAAAGACAATCTTTGTAATGTGAGAGCTCTAAGATAATATGGATTAACCAGCATTTTTATCATCACTGCTAAGTAAGGCTGCTATCGCCACGCTTTGCTTTGTTTTAACCTGTAGAAAAAAACCTTTCAACTTGATTGATGTTGGATGTTACTGAGCCCCACTTTATAACCAGTGAGCACTTTTAGGAAGAATGTTTGCCAACTTCTTTAAATTTGACATTTTAATTTTAAACCATTGTAAAATCTGCATGTATATAAGCTGCAACAGTCAGATAAATTTGATAGCCGTCTCGTTTTCTATTAAAATAACAAAGATTGATGTTTGGTTGGCTCTTTGCAGCAGCTTAGATTGCTTATGTCTTGGGCTGGACTATCACACTGCGTCGACCAAAAGCTGTTTGGCAAAGAGGATTAGTTTTTTTTTTCATGGGTGTAACCCCAAACCTCAGCTCTGCTGCTTGACCCAGAAATGCATTTTCCTGGCAAATGTGGCGCCATGTACAGGAAAATAAACAGGCCTTTCCAATATTTAGTGTCACGAAGCATTGTTACAACACAGAAAAACAAACATCACCAGATAGATATAATATATTCTACTTTAAATAATCCCAATTTAAAGTAGAATACATGAAAAAGAGGAAAAAATGTCAAGTACAGTTTTGTGAATGAAGAAGTGTGTGTGTGTTATTTGAGAATAAGACAGTATACTTTAGAGAGTCGGTCATGTTATTTGTGTCTGTTTTCTTTTTTCAACATGGGAATTTAAATGCAGCGTAGAGTTTGCGACTCAGGGAAGAGCAGATGGTTGCAAGTCAGATCATTTACACATTTAGGTTTTTGGTCTTAATATTATCTTGTTTGACCTCAGAGACTCAACCCAGAAAAATTATGTTGGCACCAGTGAGCACTCTCCTTAATGGAGGCATTTTCATTTCCTGGAACTCTTAGAGTTTCCCTCTACATAGCAGGACAAAGTTCAGGAGCGTGATGTTTAACTCGAACTAAACCTCTTATGTTTCTGCTCTATTAAATGTCTGCACCGTTATCGACAACAATGACATAAAATGATATAAATTGTGACTAAATGACCTGTGGATGTTGCAGTTGTTTGAAGGACTGACATTTATTTTCTCTTTTGTTGCTGTTTGCAAGCATATTTCTTGAGCTTGTGTTGTGAATAATAGCATTCAAATAGCTAAAACTGCGTTTAAACAGTGAAACAGTAGCAGTATAAGATAGCACTGGTAAAAGGACAAGCAAATGCTCTTTGTTTACTTACAAAAATAGAAATGAAGTTTTTTTTAACAATAATAAGATAATATTAAGTGACAATACATCAACACCAATCAAAGGATATTAGTTGCAAGATAGTATTTTAACTTAAATAGCACCACACGATATATTTTATAAGATTAAGACTAAAGCACAGAGAAATTGACAATTTTGCACTTGACTTGTTGGTTGGAAACTCAAAAACCCAATTTCTTTCAGCCAGTGAATGCCTCATACCTGAATCCTAACGGTGACTTGTGTGTTTGTTTTTCCATCCGTTCAGGTACTCAGGACCTCTAACGTACAGAGACTGAACGTTCCCTCCCTGCGCAGTCATGTGACTGACCTTCCAATTTACGGTGGGATCTTTTCCTCCTCATGCTGACTAACCCAGTCTGCCCTGTTCTCACCATGAAGGGTCTGACCTCCGTGCCCTCATACTGGCGCTGCCATCGTGCCGCATGAGCGCCTCCCTCCCCTCCAGCAGTTACTGCACGGAATGGCCTCTCTGGACCTGCCATACCGCTGTCCTCGCTGCGGGGAGCACAAGCGCTTCCGAAGCCTTTCGTCCCTACGAGCCCACCTGGAGTACAACCACACATACGAGACCCTTTATGTCCTCTCCAAGTCCAACAGTGTATGTGACGCCGCCGCTCTCCTGCCCCTAGTGGCCGAGGGAGCTCTCCTCACGCCCGGCAACAACAAAGACCCCTTCGAAGCGCTCCGGCCTTCGGCTCTGAAGGAGCGCCACTTTCCCTGCAGGGAGCTTCCCTGTGCCGACGACCTCAGCTTGACCCCAGCGAACTCCAACTCCGAGGCCAGGTACATTCCTAATGTGGAGTTCCCCCTGGGGGAGATCTTTATGAAGAAAGCGATGACATCCACGGATCCAGGCAGCCATGGAAACCCCAGCACTGCTGTGGCCGTGGCTGCGAATGTGGCTGCCAGTGCTGTAGAGGCGGCTTATGAGGAGGGCCTGGCGAGGCTGAAGGCGCGGGCGTTCGAGCGGCTGGAGCTGGACGAGAGGCTGGAGAAGTTGTCGGAGGAGGTAAGTGGGATTGCCGCTGTTATCAGAATAAACTTTATCAGCAGGAGGTGTATTAACAGGCTGACTCTGGCGGCCATGTACTTGCTCAAAGTGCAAGCCTGATTTCTGGAGGGGGTAATTGCAAAGTGCAGAAGCAATCAAGGGAAATGCTTATCCCCTCCCTCCTTAGGCTGGACATGAAACCGTCAACAACACTTCTCCTGACACTCTTCTGCTTTTAAAGAACCTTGAGCTCAACAGCAGACAGGAAACTAAGGAGCTCATTAGAGCCACAATCTGAATGTGATCCAGTCCTTCTGAAGGTAACAATCTCAGAACAGCTAATATGTTACATGTTGGAGGCATAGTGTCTCTACAGCTTTAATCAGAAACTCTCATAAACAAAGTGAATATGCAGGAAATTTGAAGAGTTTACCCAACCACCAGAAATGCATATTTCTTAACCTGTGTGAAAGTAGATTTTTGATGTGAGCACACATTAGTGTGCTCCTATTTATTTTTTTATTACTTTTGATTGTTAAGTTGTTTTTTTTTATTGCATAAGAAAGAAGCCTGCAGCTTCAATATTTCTGTAATTTGTCATACAACCAAAAAGTAAAATTTT
Organism: Poeciliopsis gracilis; assembly: GCA_911649635.1. NCBI lineage: Eukaryota > Metazoa > Chordata > Actinopteri > Cyprinodontiformes > Poeciliidae > Poeciliopsis > Poeciliopsis gracilis. The sequence goes on along the minus strand of CAJVRI010000370.1, from coordinate 4,481,086 downwards.
TTAAGAGAGCTAGATATAGAATTGTAAGATGAAAAGAAAATGGGTTTTAAAATACTTTACAAATGGAAATCTGGAAAGTTGTATATTTCACATCCCTGTTTTGTAGAACATTCGCTGTGATTATAGCTTTATTTTTATAGCTGCTCTTTTGGTGTTTACTTTCTCACCTTTGCACATCTAGAGATTGAAATCTTTGCCCATTCTTTCCAAAATATTTCAACCGCTGTCAGTTTTGATGGTTGCCACGGATTCTTATTTCTTCCTTTGCTGAATTAAAGCATCCCCAAAGCATGATGCAGCCACCACCATGTCTTAAACATGACTGTAGTCTAATACAGTTAAGGTTGGATCTCATTGGATCAGGACAGAATCTTCCGCATATTTGCTTGAGGAAATAAAACTATGTATGGTCTTCTTTCAACAACAAATTGCATGACTACATTAAATTGATTACACCTCAAAACTGTAAATCAGTTCCATATTTGTGAGATGCTTCCTGGCAGAAGTCCTTAATTCTTGCTTTGCGTTAGTTTGTTTGCATATCATGCTGAGGTTTTTTTTTTTTTTTCAATATGCAAATTTCAAAAGGACATGAAGCAGCTGAAACTGTCGGCCTTCTTGTTCTGTAGGTGGAGCAGAAAATAGCGGCCCGTGTAGGCCGTCTCCAGGCGGAGCTGGAGAGGAAGAGCTCTGAGCTGGAGAGGGCCAAGAAGGAGAGCGAGCGGCTGAGCCAGGAGAAGCAGGACCTGGAGGACAAGGCCTCTGAGCTCTCTCGGCAGGTGGACGTCTCCGTGGAAATGCTGGCCAACCTCAAGCAGGATCTGGTGAACAAGGAGGCGGAGCTAAACCACAAACAGCAGTGAGAGGAATTTCAGTTTTTCAAATTTCAAATTTCTTATTTTGTACAGGAGTATTTATTTATTTTTTTTCTAAATTTTACATGGGTTGCACTAAATAGGCTGCGACAGACTGGCAACCTGTCCAAGGTGAACCCTGCCTCTCGCCCAAAAATGTTCACTGGAGACAGGCACCAGCACCCCTCCAGACCCCAATAGGGACAAGGGTGTACAGAAAATGGATGGATGGACGGATTCAGTAAATATTAACATTTTTAAGAATTGTCGGACAAAACGCCACCTTATTGCAAATGAGCACTAATACTAATGGGAGTTACCTGTTGTGTGGGCGAGCTCCTGATTTACAGCCGCAGCTGCTACCTGCTCATTTCAAATGAAGACCAAAGCAGACTGCTGCTTTACAAATTAGTGCACAAACAAGTGGAGTTGTTAATAACCAGGAGCTTGTAATTTACCGTCAATGCTATAAAAGCTTTTCCTCTTGGTACAGCACAGGCCACATTAGCATGAAATGGCACAATTGATTATTGTGGAAAAAGCTCATATTAAAACAGAACATTAATCAGGGAAAATCTGATTTAAAAAATAGCCAATCAGGCTTCTCTCTCTCAGTGCATTAATTTATATACAGTTGTATGTAAATTACAGGTTTACATGTTTTTTTCATGGTTAATGGGAGACAAACTAGACGTATGACATTATGAAAATCTACAAAGCCAGAAACAGAACTAGCACAAAATAATTTTTCAATAATCAGGCTTTATCTTAATGTACCATAAACGTTATGGTACATATAACAGATGTAATACGTTTTGACCTTAAAAGTACAAACAGAGACTTGGACTCTAACCCTGCTTTCAACAGCAGGATAAAAACAACAACAACAGTGCAGCTGTCCAGTTTGTACAAATCTGTGTGACCAATAATCACAAAGTGTGACAACACCTAACTGAGCAAATCAGAAGATTATTAAATGCCAAACAAAAACAAACAACAAACTGAAAGATGATACGGTGTGAGCCTGCATGTGCACAAGCATTCTTTAGTTTCCAGTGATTTCAGGAGCAGCTTTTTAACCACATCTTGCTAGAGAAAGTCCTCACCGCAGGCTACTGTTTTAGGCTGAAAATAAACACGGTACATGTGACCGAGAGCAGATGAAGTTGGAGACAGCCTAAGAGACAGCAGGCAGAGATCAGAATCAGAGTCATTACACAAAGATCTACATTACGTACCAGTTTTCAACCGAAACCTTTGCTCATTTCTTTTCAAGCCACACAGTGACAGCATATAATGGTGCCTTGACAACTCCATGAGTCCGTCTGTTGCACAGCAGCCTGCAATCTCCTAAGTTTTTCAGTTTTTTTTTTTTCGTCCTCTTTCTCTAAGATTATAGGCCAAACAGTGGCTTTCACAAAACCCAAGCAAAGCCTGATTCAAACCTTTTTCCTTCAGAAATAACTCAACATATTATATCTGACACTTAAAACTCTATAACATTTGCTGGACTGTTTCATTTGTCACAGGTGAGTGACAAATGAAACAGTCATTTGTCACTTTTGGTTGTGTGAAATCTTATTGGTGTCGACAAATATTGAGATATTGGACACTAAGTTCCCAGTGGAGAACTTAGTGTCCACTGATTTAATTAGAATGAATTAACATGGAATCAAGAAAACTTGATAGAAACTGTAAAAGACATGAACTTTCAGCATGACAAGAGCATACAGCTGAAATTCCAATGCAGTGGTTCAGACTGAGACATAGTGGTGTTTTAAAACGGCCTAGTCAAATATCCAGACCTAAAAGGAATTAGAAATCTGTGGCAAGACTTGTACATTGATGTCCACAGATGGTCAACTTTCAGTCAGGCTGTTTTGAATTGAAGAACCCTGCAAAACATTCAGACACGAATCCCAAAACACTTGCAGCTTCTGTAAGGTTCTGTAAAGTGTTGACTCAACTTAAGCTTTGTGTTGCACAATTAGCCAAACAATAACATTACAATTTGCTGCACCTTTAGTGACACCCTTTTTAAAGAAAGGGTAAAAATAAACAAATCAGTTCAGTTGTATTATTTCACGCTAATTCAACTTTAACTTTAACATACTGCCTTTTTTTTGTTTTTTCTGTTTTACCACAATGCCTTGGTACAGGCAATGTTATCCTCCAAAGAATGACCTGTTCCCCTTGTTTCTCTCACCTTATCCTTGCTGAAGTTTTAATTCAGATCAGATGAGCGTTACATCTATCCTCTTCGCTTGTACACCCGTGCCGTTCAGGACCGATCAGGTGCTGCTTGGATGGTTGGAAAGAAGAAGCTGGGCAGGTAGCAGCGAACTCATCTTGCTGCATCCTGCCAGTCTCTCCATAAAGCTGCCAAGCTCCTTCATGAACTAGAGCCACTTCTGCTCTGTAAATGGACTTGGACGTAAATCACGGCATTATGAAGCAAGTTGAACGTGATTTGGAGCTGTCTGGCAGTCTGGCACCGAAAGTGAGAGCTGAAATGCTTTCAGAGCTTTTATTGAAATTAATCCCAGACCGATTTATTGTTTGTTTCCAGACACTGATGTTATTTTTAGTTGCAACCTCTAAGCTGTGCAAAAAAAAAAATGTTTTTACCGGAGAGTAAGTCTCCATCCGATCCATTATGTTTGTTAAGAAACAAAGAAAATTAAATTTATGTCTCATCTCGACTAATTGATCAGAGATGTTGTGACTGATGTCCAAACACTGATATTAGTAAAACTCTCACCTTTGTTCGTTGATCATTGGCCTTAAATGCAGACAAAAAACAAATTACCAAAATTATTTATCTGTTCTAAATGAAACAATAATAAGAGAAAGAATATGTTAGAGATTTATTCATTAGTGGTTTCCACCTTGCCTTGTTTAGTGGCCTTTTTGACACATTTATAGTGGATAATGGCATCGTCTCCAGCTTCAGGAGGAGACAACGTTTTTGAGTTTGGTTTTGGGGTCAATTTAAACATTTCTGACCAAAACATTTTCAGGCACAATTTGCCTGAATTCTTTTGACTTTGTCATTGAACATGGTCAATGTATTTGTATTCCACTTCATGTAGTCCAGTGAACTCCAAAGTACTTTACACTATTTTAAGTCATTCACCCAACCATGCACACAATGTGATAAGCTACTATATTATAGCCACAGCTGCTGCCTTGGGGCTGTCTGACAGAAACCAGCCTGCCATGCACCAGTGCCACCGGGTGTGTGAAGTGTCTTACCCAAGAACGCAACAAAACAAACAGATTTGTTTTTTTTTTTTTTTCTTGTGTCAAACAAGAAAGCACGTGTTTCCTTAAAATACATCCACAGCTGTGCATCCAATCAACTCAAATGTCAGGTAGTCTATTAGAAGTTTCCAAAAACATGCTTTCATAATAGCAATAATAAAATACTGTTTTCTATTTTATTGATAAATTAAAAATTGAGCTCACTCAAAAAGAGAGAGATCCTCCAGGTTGTGAAACAGAGGCATTTAGAAATAAAACCTACATGAAAAAGAAATGTCTTACCTTTTTAAAAAACTAAGTCAAAAAAACATCTTTACCTGACAAAACATGGCTCCTTTCATTTTATTCACTTCTATATAGAGATAAAGAAATATAGAAGTGCTTTTGTATCATAAAATGCTCCATTTTTATTCAAACATCTGTTTCAAAACTAATAACATGCACACAAAAAATTTCAGGTTAAACTGCTGAAACATTCTGCAGAAACAGCTCCACGCATCACTACTCTGCGTCTGTGTCTACAAATAATGCATGGGCTATTTACCAACCCTCACTAATGGCATTGTTAAATATCATGCAGATAACAAACAGACAATCAAATGAACACATTGCATTAGTGCATATTGATGATTAATAGAAGGCTGTGATTATCGGTATCAGATAGCAGATAGTGGTGTCATCTGATGACTACAAAAAATTGTTTGGTTTATAAAATGCCAGTAGTCAATGTTGGCTGTTACTGTTTGACAGTGTGAAGCATCGTTTCTTACGAAACATTATTAACATCAACACATTGATCAGCTTGAGCTTTGGGGATTCCCAGGTTATTTGTGGACATTATAGGCAAACTTTTGGTTTGTGGTGAATGTTTAGTTGAGAAGGCTGAAATTTGGATCTCAGCATCTCTGATCCAACGCCTGAATCAAGTGAATGGTTCATTACTCGGCCTCTGCTGGGCTGGAAGATGCTGATGATCCAGGCGTGTTGGAGAAGGAACGAGTACGAAACTTTGAGCAGGTCCGATTTAAAACATTCCACCGATTCAAAAGAAAAAAGGATGGACAAATATTGAATCACAACGATGAAAGGAATTTAATTATGTATTCAAAATGCTTACTTGTTTTATTATAGGAATGTTGCAATAAATCCAAACTTGTTCACCAAATTCTTGTTTTTAATCATTCTAGATGTTCTAATTTGTTAAATCATTGCACTCTGAAAAGCTTATGCACAGATGAGCTTAAAAAAAAAATCCTCCTGCTAATATTTTACCAACAGACCTGTTCCTGTGCAAACTTTAGCTAAGATGTGAATAGGCTACCTAAATAGTGCTTAAGCATTTTTTTTATTTCAAAACTATCTGTAAGACAGAAAATACACAAAGACACATGCCACTTTAAATGCTACATTTAATTGTAATTTCTAGATAAAGGAAATCATACATAGAAGTTTCTTACGTATTTGAATGAGATCTGCTTTTCTTTGATTTCTCTTATGAAATGTAATGAAATGTTTTCAGGCTGAATCAGAGCGAAATTGTGAAACTGCTTCCTTAAAATGCCATCCAAAGCAACCTCTTCTCCAGCACACACACGCACACACACACACACGCACACGCACACATGAATGCATGCACATATCATGTGTCTGTGTCTCTGAGGAAAAGCTGGCAGTGAAACAGGGAGCTTATTCAGACTCTAAAGTACATCACAGGTCTGAGGTGGAAAAAGGGCATCACAGTTAGAAAATTTACTGCCAGTCCAATGACTCGGCAGACTCCAATGAGCTGGCTGCCTTTAAATAACACGGTTAAACATTTTCTTTGACTCATCCCAAAGTTTTTCCAAGATCACGAAAATATCAGAGGCCGCTAAGACCCTCAGAAACTCCGAACAGGAGCAATGTTTCACATCAGAGGTCTAACTTTTGTGACTTTTGCATTCACAAAGTAGCTTTCTCAAACTGAATTTTGCCTTCAGCAGCACTGAGAATAAAATGACACCCGTCTGATCATTTGTCCCGAGCTTAAAACCTTTGTAGGTAACGATGATGAGCAGGCACAATTCCCTTGCGCACAGTTGCTCATTTATTACTTTGTATGCAGACGACATTGTGGAGAGATTAATTCACAGAGCAATTATGCACCACAAACAGCTCTTTAAATAGCCATTGTATATACATAATTAAGATAAAACTCCCGGGGATGAAAACATCTTAATTTTAACCTTTGAAATTTTCCCTCAGACATTAGAAAATCAGCTCATTTTATCTGTCTTTGTAATTTGCTAGATGATCAAAATCTGTTCAAGCAAAACTGGTCATAATTGGATATAATTAAATCAATAAATAAACAATTAGAACTATTAGACTAACAACTATTAGAAAATCCACTAAGATATGACCCTCTGCCTGACTTAACAGACTTCTCACGGTGAACAGTTTTTGTTTTGTTTTTTTTTAGAGAAGGAGCCAAGAGGTCTATGGTGACTCCAGACAAGTTGCAGAGATCTGTGAACAGGACAGCTGCTGGTTGTGAAATCTGACCTTTCTTGAAAGAAAATGACTGTTTACAAACCATGTAGGCCACACAACAAATGTGTGGAGGAAAGTGGTTTTGTCAAATAAGAACAAATTTAAATTTTGGGTATGTGTGTTGAAAAACTGCAATTTCACATCCTCAAACAACATGCGTAAACTATGGTTCAGCATGGTGGTGGCAGCACTATGATGTGGGGATTTTCTTTTCTCCTTCAGAAACATGGAATGGGTTTGGAATTGGAAAGATGGATAATGACAAATGTAGCTCAAGGGTCATTATTCACTGCAATAATGACCCTTGCAGTGAATAATGCAAGGGTCATTATTCACAAATAACTAACTAACAGTAGTTATTTGTTACTCATAACAAATAACTACTGAACTGCAGTGAATTAAATGTTGTAGTTTATCTTGATGGAAAGTATTGCCCAAGCCCAATTAAATGCCTTCACTGTTTTCTTTTTGAATATTTGGAAAGGTTTTCATTCTTAAAAATGTTAGTCATTAATTATTTGTGGAAGAATATTATGCATAAACTGTCAGGTATCAACGGGCCTCATTTAATCACCCTTTTCATCTGCAGGTATATTCCTGCATCTGGACTGTGCAACAGTCATGACCGTCTTTAGGGAATGTTCTGTATTCTGACAGTACAGACCAGTTTTCTGTCAAGATGAAGGCACTTATGATGTATTTGATGGATAATTCAGACTGAAGTGAATGGATGACTTGGTCGATATTGGTCTACATTCACAAAGGGATTTATGATCAGAGGGACCCTGTTCATACGTCACCATAAAATCTCTGCGTTTGTATAGGAACATCCATTAAAACAGGAAAACTGCACCTCCCATAATTTCATCCCCTTTTCTGACAAACATCCTGTTTTTTCTGCTTCCACATGGCTGCAGACTTTCACCTGTTGTTTCAGATGCTGCAGTATGTTCTTTTTTCCTTCCCAGTCATTGTTCTCTTTGCCTTAGTAGACACAATGCACTGTCTCTTACCCTCTGCTTTCTGACATATTTCTTTTTTGCATAGGAATAAAAAACACAATATTCTATTTTCTCCCCTCCTGGATACAATAAACAAGGTCAAACAATATTAAATTGTCAACAGTAGAAGCAGTTTTATGCTATTAAATTATTATATCTGCCAGACATTTCATCATTTCATTCTGTAAGAGGAGGAAACAGTCCAATGTATTGGTTGCTCCTGTTATCGTCATATGAAGCAAATTTCTGATACAGTTGAATAATTGATGAAGACAAGCTGAATGAATATGCTGATGCCAAAGCAAAAAAATGCTTTCACTTACTGGTTACTAACAAAGCCATAGTTTTCCTTTGCTGCTTTCTTTGGTTTACATAAATGGAGTGAATGATTTGTCCCTGTTCTTATATTAGAATTTTTAAGTAAAATAAAATAAAATGTCTGACAAACGACGCAGTATTCTGTTTACCTACATTAGATGCACTTCATTCCAGCTGCTTGTTGAAAAAACTGTTAGATTTGCTAATTGTCCTCACTAACTAATCTGACTCGGCAACATTCGTTGATAACCACGTATTTCTCTATATTTTCAAACTACCTCTGTCAGAAATTTGGAAAATTTCAATTTGCGATGGTTTTGATGAAATACATACAATATGACTTGGGATGCATAAACAAATAATTAAAAAGCCTTACTGCCGTAGGCTCAATAGCAGACATAGACTGCAGGTAATGAGTTGTTTGTCCAGCCACTGGAAAGAAAGAAAATCATTATGTCCATTTCAACAATCAGCTATTATTGAAAAAGTTCCTTCTGACTGATGTCTGTTGTATTTTCATAATGATGTGACCACCTCACACCTCACCAAAGTTTTTCAGTCTTTGTCTGAGTGCATCTTCTGTACACTATGCTTAATTTGTTGTTAGCCATAACTATCAAAATTGCCATAAATATAATTTGAAAAATGTTACCCTGTCTAAAATAAATATTTAAGTTTCAGTTTTTAAATTGACCCACTGAAATAAATCTACTTATTTAAAATTGAATAAAATGTATTTCTATTTTCACAAATTGCCCTTTGAGGTTTCAATTTGTAGTGAAAACAAAAAGCAAAGATCCTCTTTAAACAGTTCACTTTCATTTCATTTGCTGATTCATTGTTTTGTTACGCAGCTTTTACGTCTGACTGACTGTCAGCTACCTGGACTAATTTTGGATTCACAATTCTTGTCATCTGTGCCTGGAGAGGAGGAAAGTTAACTGTGCCAGACACCAAACTATTTTTATCTCTAAATGTCCCCATTTCAGAAGAATGTATTATGCGTGTTTCTGCTGCCGAGGAGTAGATTCTGGGATGGATGATGTTTTGATGCATCGACTGATGGATTTCGGCTAAACATAGATCCAAACTAATGACCGTCATGCTCACAAACAAACACACTTCTGACCCAGTTTTTATTTAATGGCTGGGGCATTTTCAGTGACTCCCTTTTCATTCTCAGGTGAATTATCTGCAGTAGCTCTTCTGCACAGAAAAGAAATGCATCTGACTACATTTTCACATCTTAAAAGAAAATAGACCAAAAAAGTAAAGGAAAGATAATTTGTTCACAATGTAAGAGTCTCCTAAATGTTTAAATGATGCGGTGCCACAAAGACAAATTGTTGTTGCTCTAGTTGTATCCACTTAGAGTATCTGGGATTTACTAGGACAGCTGCTTCTGCCCTCCTCACACTTCTGTCCCACTGGGAAACAGCTTCTGGTTTAAAGACTGTCCTTATGAAAGTGCGTCCTTCCACTGTGTGTGCAGGGAGGTTTCCCAGATCGACCAGTTCCTTCAGGAGACGGCGGCACGGGAAGCCAATGCTAAGGTGCGCCTGCAGCAGTTCATTGAAGAGCTTCTGGACCGAGCTGACCGCGCTGAGAAACAGCTGCAGATCATCAGCAGCTGTGGCACCACACCGAACGGCAGCTTGGGACGCTGCAGTCTGCAGGCCTCCAAGGGCACTGGGCGCCAGGTTTGGATCTTTCAGCATATTTTTAGTTTGTGGTCTTGATGCAGTATTTAATGCACTGCTGTTGGATTGTTTTGGTTCCGTTTTAAATGTGTTTGAGGGGTAAATAAAATAGCTAGAGTCACAGAGATCAAATTCATCGGGAATGCTGAACTGCCAATCTTTGCCCCAAAACATTTTTTACTTATCATGTCAATTTGAATTAATGAGGGTAGTCACAGACATAGTTTGCTTTTTGAACCTGCAGGTTTTCAGTTCTCCTAAAGTGAAAGATCAGGGAGGTTTTTGGATTACGTTCCTCCAACAGGAGTCCCCAGATGATCTTTTGATCAACTGATGCTTCCTGAACAAGGAGACTACAGAAACAGGAAGCATGATGCTTGTCTGCTTATCATTCAGCACCACATCAGTCAGAACATCGAGTCTCTGCTGCAATTTATCTTTACCAGAGAGTGTAAAGCACAAAGAGGAGCCTCTGCAGCTCTAGACTGACGTCCGGCTCTTTTGTCTCCAGGCTCAGGGCTTGAACTAAGCCACTCTCCCCTCATGTTTTGTCTTATTACACAACGATGCAAAAAAAAAAAAAAGAAAGAAAAGAAAAAAAAAACAATATCCAAAAGGTCGATCTTAAAATGACACCTTTTTAAATTATTATCCAACACCTGTGGATAAAGAGATGACCTGCTTCGTATTCTGCAAATGTGTGTGCTGCCATGGAAACTAACTCCTGCTTTCCATCAAGGTTTTACAGGATTTTTAATCAGATGTGCTTCAGATCTGCCTGAGACTAAATTTTCTCTTAGGCTCTGTGTGAAAATCCTTCACTTCAAAGACCATCAGTGACTGTACAGAGGCATTATTAATCCCTCACTTAGCACAATGTTTTGCCATTGTTCATGATGCACAGAAACTGGCAAATTTGTTGTCATCCCTCGTAAAGGTGCAAATTAATCCTTAAATTATATTTCTCTTATCTCGCATCCTTTCACAATTGTTTTTTCCCTAATCCTTAATTTGTAAATTTGTTCAAGCAATTTCCAATTATCTGAAAAGATAATTTCACAAAAGTCACTAGTGGAACACTTATGAATCCCTTTAAAACAAATGTATATTTTTATTGATGTCTTACACAAGACAAATTGTTGTTTTGGAGGCATGCAAGCTAAGTGCTTTTTCCCTCCTACCATAACAAATGTAAACGTGCAGTTTGCTAATCTCTAATGGAACTCAAATGAGAATAACATTCAATTTCTTTCGTAACAAAAGCGCAGATAAATGCCTGCTAATTACATTTCCAGGACTGGGAAGTTTCATTTCTGTTACCATATTCATTCAGAAATACCACATCACCCATTCTGGATCAATATTATTGCCTGCATTTAGCTGCATTGTGTTAAAAGTTGAGATATCTCAGTGTCGTGTCTGCATGCATGTGCAGTGTTAATTGACTTTGAAAAGTCAGCATGAGGAGCACAAGTGCGGCGTAAAGCTCAAACTGTCTGACACCTTGTAACGCCGTGAATGGGAAGCCTGGAGAATGTTACCCAGGCAGCCACCCACCCTCACAGCATCTCTTCCTCCCTCCATCCGGCGGCAGCGGGGTCGCCCTCATCTCCGAGGAGACGGGTCTCACAGCCAAAGACTTATTTGAGGGCTGACACTCAGAGTGGACTTGCTTCCGGCTCTCTCTGAATTTAATTCCAGGCTAATTTGAAGTGTTTTCTCACAGAAAACAAAGGGAACGCAGCTTGAATCAAATGTCAGCATTTGCTGAAATTTCTTCGAAGCGGAAACACTCTAAAATTTCACCCAAAACGTTATAGATGAATGCATTATTATTTCGCCCCTGTTCTGTAGATTTGCTCCTCTTCTGTTTTTTTTTCATCAGTGTGTCTCAGGCTCAGAGCCTCAGACAGTTTGCCTATTTCCTGTATAGACCATTTCCACTGACAAGAAGTGGGACGAAGGGAAAAAAGGAGAAATTGTGCTTGTGTTTGCTCAGCCTCTGAGGCATGTCAGTGCTCAAACCTACACCTGGCTGTGCTTCACTCATGTCTATGCACAGTCTCGTGCAAACAGCGAGCGCTTTGGGGATGAGTGACGTGTGAAAGAGTGACGAGAGGAATTTGTTTAAAAGAAAACAGCGTGAGAATCAGCTTTTTAGACCTGCGAACAAATAGAAGTGTCATCTGCTTTCAGATCTGCTTACCATAAATTTTACAATTTATGGATTGAAATAGTTATTGATCAGTTTTTTTGGGGGGGGGTTATACTGTCTTGATGATCAGTATGCTGCATAAATGTTCAGCTAGCTCTACTTTCTCATTATTTGTACTTGATGGGGTTGCATGGAGGTTCAGATTTCTCAGGGCAAGAAGGTTCTGGGGCCTTTCTATCTACACTTTGCATTCCTGTGCATGTTCAGTTTCTTCCCACAGTTCAAAAATATGCCAGTTAGTTCAATTGGAGATTCTAAATTTGCCTGCTCAAGGCATATCCTTGCCACATATGCTCAAGAGATTGATTGTCTTGTTTTGTCGTGTGTGTGTGGACTGGTGACCTGTCCAGGGTGTGTCCCATCTAGCACCCATTTTCAGCAGACACCAGCAGACACCAGCCCTAGAATCAAACCGATGTAGACAACTATTGGATGTCCTTTGGATAGTCAGACTTAATGGCTAAATGTAACAGGCAAAAAAAAAAAAGTTAAATATGCATCCATCAGAATTTTAGGCAGATTTTCCAGTTTTTGTTGGGCTTTTATCCACCAGTACAGATTTTGGTTCCTTTTGAACTTTTTTTTTATCATCATAGCTGACCAACTTCAGAATATTTCTTTCTAATCTTCCTGCTGTGAGTGCTCATTATATTAGACACTATATGTGTGAGAACAACAGGGTTTTGCCATTTTATTCCAAAGACAAACAGATAAGGAAGTTGACATTTAACACTGCTTTGTTTTTTGTTTTTTACTAGCAATTAGCATAATTAGTACATTAGGGTTTCTAACTTTTGATCATTGGTATCCATGCTTATTTTTTTGAGAAGGAATATCTTGACTTTAACTCTCCTGCCACTGTTTCCACATTCAGCTTTCACCATAATAGACAGAGGTTGATTTCTAAAGAGAGCAACTTCTGTGTCACTTGTTTAGCATTCCTGTTGTCTGCTAAACCTTGCTCTGGGTCAGTTCGCTCCCTCCCCAGTTTTAATGTCTCCAGGCTAGATGTAAATTGATAGCCTGTGGCAGGCTTTCAAAAAAAGCTAAGTGAAAGACGCCCAAAGCACCAGTGTCTAGCTCTCTGTTGAAGCTGAATAAACAAATGACATACTCCCAATGAAATACTTTTCTTTTAAAGGCCTTCTTACACTTTCTGTGGTTTTTCTGTCCTCATTTATAAACACCTCGCAGACACTGAAAAAGCTACGTCTGCGTCTTTTTACAGTAGCAACTTCCACAACAAAGGGTGTTTTGTTCAGAACAGCCTGGTTGTACTTAGACCTGGTGTGTTCACTACATTAAAAAAAAAATAGGATTTTTGAGTTTGATGCTGGCACAGTCATGGAAAAGACAACAGAAAGTAGAAAGTGTCAGCTGAGTCTGAGTAATTCTAAATTACATCTTATAAGTGTTTTTATTGTAAAGAGGTTTTGTTCTGTGGCACCTAAAACTGAAACTGTCCTTCACACATATTCAGGTTTCATATTTTTTAGGTGTTTTTTTTTTTTTGGTCGTTTTTGATTCGTTCTTTCTTCCAAAATGATCTCTGCATTAATAATTCTTCACCCCAGGAATGTTGGTGTTCCATCCTGGTCAGCACTTTCTTCCTAGTGTTAGTGAGTTATGAAAAATGATACACTTGCCCTTCAGACGTTTTCCGGATTCCAAAACTAATGAAAATTTTGATTTTTTTTTTTTTTTTTTCAAGATTTCCATCTCTTCCAAAAAAAATTAAGTCTTTGGTCACTTGTTTAATTGTCATTTTTCTTCAGAGAAATTCCAGCCTCTCTGGGAGCACAAGAGGAATGTACCAAGTATCAGAGAGACGATCTTCTCCCAGCACCGGGTAGGTCAGAAACTGTCCCTTAAGTTTGAAATATTATTTTTCTCAGATAAAGCTAAAGACAAAAACAGAAGAAAAACAGGTTGTTTATCTCACCTTTATCTATTTATTTTAAAAAAGAGATCAGGAACATAGTCAGAATCTTTAAATGTGCTAAATTTGGCCTATAGGCTGTTTTTTTTTTCTTTTTTTTTTCTTTTTTTTTTCCCCCAAATCTGATGTGAGACTGAAAATGTCTACAAGAACAATAAATGTACAGCATCACAACAGAGATGTTCGCTGTTGTCAGAAAGACACTCTCTCTTTATTAAAGGTGCAGAGGTCTTGACCTATTACCCAAAGCTGTTATGTGATAAACTGGTAAGATTTATTGTTTTGTGTTGTGTACATGATGGATTTTGTCGGGTCATGGGAAGTGTACTGGAGTTTTAGCATCTCCCTCAGTAGCAGCACTGAGACCCAGGGTTGATGTCCCAATTTGAGGTGTGACTGAACCATTTCTGGGTCTCTGGCACCAACCTCAGACACATGGCTGTACCGTAGTATTCTGACTAACCCAACTGTCAGTCCCAGTTGGTAGTGAATGTATTTCCTGTCGTGACGTCAGGCCTTCCCCGTTGAATCACTGACAGCAGAACAGACACAGACGCACACTGTGGCCAGAAGCGCTCGTCTGAGCCTCCTGTCTTGGGTTAATAATAGCTATTCGCTAAGGATCAATACATTCTATACACTTGCTGTTGTTAGGCATCATTTTAGAAAATAGGAAGCGGCTTTTGTGACTTATTGAATATGACTTCATTAGTGAAAGCATGGATTGCAAAGATAAATCTGAGAAATTGAAAATATTTTAGCATGTGGTGCAGATTATACAGAGCTTTTCTTCTAAGACAAAGAATATGCCTTCTCTACTGATTCAGGTATTTTAACATTTGCTCTCTAACTCCAGGTTAGGTGTTGTGTTCGCATATTAAATTATGGTAGATGTTAGTTTTGTCACAGTTTAGAGGAATACTTCCTTCAATTGTGGAGTGAATTTCTGTTTGTCGCCAAGCAAACTTGTGGTGATGATGCTGTACGGAAAAAGAAACCGTTTTTCACTTAACCCCCATTAAAAACACAATCTGTCATTTTCAGACAGATTTTTCTGTGAAAAGCAGAGCTTTACATGCTCTGGTCTAATGCAGATTTCAGAGGTTTTAATTCTCATACTTTTCTGTGCAGATTCACGTTTATGTTTCTAATACCTTTATCATGCTAATAGTCAGTCAAGCTTATTTTGTTATTTGGTAAGACTGAAGTGAACTTTGAGAATGAGATGTGAGAGATGTGTTTGGCTTGAAGCAGGAAGACCATGTTTATGTTTAAATACCTCGTCTTCCTCTGCAGAGCATCAGGGAGGATAAAATCTGTCTCCCAGGGTTCTGGAGGTTACGACAGCGACAGCGTCGAGATGCATCCCATGGAGGATTGTCCCGAGGCGCAGTACTATCACATGCAGTGCCGCATGGGCGAGGGTGGCTACGAGCGCTCCCCGGGATGCGGATCTAGAAACTGGGGTCTTCGCAAGCAGGCCATTCAGAACTGGCAGCGGCGACCGTACAGGAACAGCACCGAGGGTGAGGAGGGGGACGTGTCGGACGTGGGCTCGCGGACCACCGAGTCGGAAGTGGAGATGTGGGAGCAAGAGCGGAGAGCCGTGGCTGAGGTTCAGCAGTCTGCAGTACCCTATCCTTACCACAGCAGGGCAGCCTATCGCCCTAACGCGGGTAACAGTTGTTTGCAAAATAGTCACAATCTTAAGCTATTTTCTTCACCTGCCACCAAGGCAAGTTTAATGATACGGCTAAAACGAGTCGATGTTCTGACTTCAAAGTACTATCACATGCAGTGCCGCATCGTTGAACTGGCAGTTGCTGTGCTGTCCTGATTAATAGCTGTGTTAATTATATAAACATGAGAGGGTGAGATGTTATTTTATCATTTAGTAATTTGGGATATGTATCTACCAGTGTTTTATATCTAGAGATTAAACCTTTGCCCCTTGCTATTTCATCAGATTGAGTCAGATTTGATGGAGAGCAACATCTGCCTTTTAGTCTTGCAACAGTTTCATTTTAATTTAGGTCTGGACTTTAACTGGACCATTTAGACTTGTTTGACCTAAACGACTCCAATGTATCTCTGTTTCAAGTTAGTGTAAATGGAATGAACTTTCAGTGCTCTTTTCTTCTTGTCATAGTAGGTTTGGAGTTGCACCATCCTCTTTCCATTTTTAGATCAGTTAAGTAGATGTCAGATCTGCAAAGATTAGAATACTGTTTTTAACCTTACCCAGATTGAAGCTTCTCCAGAACTGGGTTCTAGGGCCTGATTGTTGTATTCCTTGGTCTTCAGAATGCAATTTGTTCACTAATGTTCTCTAATTAACCTCGGAGGCCTTCACAGAACCGTTGGATTTACACTGAGATTACATCATGTACGAGTGGACTCTATTTATGTGACTTGTGAAGACATTCAACTTCCACTTTACAATTATGCATAATTGATAAGATTACATCAAAATCCCACACACTGACGTTTGTGGCTGAAACTTGACAAATTGAGAAAAAGTCCCAGAGGTATGAATACTTTTGCACTTAACTATATTTATATCGTGATCCAACTTTTGCATCAATTGTTTAACCAGCTTTGCTCCCAAGAACACAAGGAATCAGCAGGTTCAATAAACCGTCTCTTGCAGTTCCTATGGAGCTTTGAGACACTAGCTAGCCAGTCATTGCTGCACAGCTCAGCTGCACAACAGATTGTACATTTTTCTGTTAGCATCATCCCATGCCAACCTCCTTCCAAACCCTGCTGCTGCACTTTGCGTTTCCCATCTGCTGTGGACGTATCAGGTGGACATGGCAGTCTGGAACTGCAGGAAACTGGGCCGGGGATCAGTGACAAATTCACATGTACAAATTTGACCTCCTCATTAGCTGAAAAGTTTATTTATTTTTTGTCTCATGTAACATGTTGCTAGCGCCTCTCTGCTCTGACGTAGTTCTCCCTATTAGGAGAGACTCTGCCAGAGCTGTTTGTGTGGTGCATATCTGCAAGCACACAGGCTTGTTTTTTTTTAGTTCATTTGGCAGTCTTGAGTGTAGGAGGTGTGCGTGAGTGAGAGAGAGAAAGAGTCAAATAGTATGCATTGGTTCACAGCCCTGATGGTTTCAAGCAGATGCCTTCCAAGGCCAAAGATGAAGTGAGTCATGGAGGAGCAATTTTGCTTCGAGGGTTAAGGCAGGCTGGGATTGGACACACTGTAACAACAGCATTAGATGGGATAATGCTGTTGCACAAAATGCAGAAAACTAATTATGCAATCTGGTCCTGTGGTTTTTAGTTGGAGATTAGCGCCACCATGTGACAAAAATGGTTTTGCCACAAGATGGTGAAGACAAAACATTTATACCAGTAGATATTTAGTCGATTGCTTGACACTCATCATGAGGTAAGAACCAAACGACTCATAATGTTCAGGAATAAGTAGATCCCATTCAGAAAGAGTGAGTGAAATAAATCTTTCGGAAAAGCTGCAACAAAGTTCAAGATGTAACAGAAAGGAAAAAATTAAAAACAAGCTGTGAGATTGTACATTATCTAAAATATATAACAACAGAGTTATTATTATGCTTTGTTTCCAAAAGGCTCTCAGTTTTACTGTACAGAAATAGATTAAATTAGTTTTATGTATGAGGTTCTATGTAGTGACTTATAACAGTCTTTACCTGCACTATGTGTCTAAATTTCCCCTAGTTAGAAAAACAACAGAAATTCTCATTTGAGAATAGTTTTACTTTGGTCATCTTTAAAATCTTAATTCATCATCGACCGCTTCACAAGTCTCACAGGCTGATGACCTTAATTAATAAAAGCACTCGTTAAAACAAAGCTGTATAACATGATCTGAATTGAAAAGCAGTTTTCAATATTTTATGGTACAGAATGTTGAAGTTTTCAGATGTTCTGTAAGGAACACAAGCATTAAAAGTGTTTTATTTCAGGAACTCCTGAAACCAGATGTTCCACAAAGCCTTTTCTTCCTCATTATCTGATGTTAAATCAGACTAAATTTTTGCTGTTTCAGTCCACCAGTATTAGTGTGCAGTGAGTAATGTTCTCCCTTGTCTTTATAGATTTACAATTATTTCAGTCTTTATTAGCATGATGTATCTTTGTGTTAGTCTATTACTTTGTAATAACAAAATGGGATCAATTTCAAGAGCTATGGAAACTTTCTTGAGGGTCTGTATGTGTCTGTTAAGGGTCTGAAAGGCTGTGTTGTTGCCACAGGTCGGTCTGATGTGGTTTACAGCAAGCCATGCCGCCATGAAAAGAGCCCATCGAAATCCAACGAGGTGATAAGTCCAGAGATCCTGAAGATGCGTGCAGCGCTTTTCTGCATCTTCACCTACCTGGACACCAAAACCCTGCTGAAAACCGCAGAGGTCTGCCGCAACTGGAGGTTCGTGGCCCGACACCCAGCTGTGTGGACCAGAGTGCTGCTGGAAAACGCTCGCATTTCTTCCAAGGTTCATTGTCAATGTTTGTTATTGCACTTTGTCCTCTGTTTCAAAGAAAATAATTGTGGAACAGTGTAACTTTTGTAAGTTTATGTTTTTCTCTAGTTTTTGACCACATTGTCTCAGTGGTGCACTCAGACACACTCCCTCATTCTCCAAAACCTTAAACCAAGGCAGCGAGGCAAGAAAGAATCCAAGGAGGACTACCTGAAAAGCACACGGTGAGACACCGACATGTTCACTGTTGTAGCAGATTATAGCTTTAGTTCCTCCGGGGTATTTATTCCTACTCTGTGTGCTGCCTCTACTTGATTAACCATATTGTTTGCCCAACTGCTGTGGCCGAGCGACGTACTGAGTGATTTCCTGAACAGTGACTGATGAGAGGAAAGCCAGCAGAGAGAACACGAGTGATGCATGCTATCGTTTTTGTGCGTTTTAATGATTCTCAGCATGTGGATATCAGCTTTTATTTGCCAGAAAGAAAAAAAGCGACAAGGTTTGATTCAAGTGGATTGTTGTTTGTATGAAGGACACACATTTATTCGCATGAAGTTCTCTTAAATGCTGCATGCTGAATACATCTGATGATTGTTGCACAAAGCGCCAGCAGCAGAGCTCCCAGGAGCATGTCTTGACGTTGTTAGAAGTGAAGTATGATTAAAAGTGACCTTTATTTTTATGACTTTTTTTTTCTTCTTTTCTCTTGTGACCTTCTCTTATATTCCGGTCAAAAGTGGCTGTCTTGAGGAAGGTTTGGAGGCGTTGTTAAAGGCCACAGGAAGTAACCTGCTGATACTAAAGATTTCACACTGTCCCAACCTGCTGACTGATCGCTCCCTATGGCTGGCCAGCTGCTACTGCCGTGCCCTCCAGGCTGTAACCTACAGGTGAACCGTTGCCATCAGATCCCAACTATCTTGAAATTTTACAGCATGAATCTTACCTCATTGTCTTTGTTTTTTATCTTATTTCACGTAAGGTAAACAAAGCCACCATCTCCAAACTGTATCTTCAAACATACAACATGTATATTTTTTCTGCAGGAGCGCCACCGATCCAGTTGGCCAGGAGGTTATCTGGGCCCTTGGCGCAGGGTGTAGAGATATTATTTCTCTGCAGGTGGCGCCCCTACATCCATGGTAAAAATGATGGAACATTAATTAGTTATCAGCCATAAAATGAATAACAGAAAGACCAATCCGGGGATCATGTTTTCATCAGTGTTTGTTTCTCTCAGTCAACAGCCAGCGCGTTTCAGTAACCGATGCCTGCAGACGATTGGAAGATGCTGGCCACATCTCCGTGCTCTCGGTGTGGGTGGAGCTGGATGTGGGATTCAGGGACTCGCCTCACTGGGTGAATATTGAACGTACAGCAGAATTATAGTGGTTTTGTTTTACTTAAAAATATTCTTATAGCGTGATGCTTTCCACAAGACCGCTGTGGTTACCCTGAGAACATTAATCAGAAATCTCAGTTGGGAGCATCTGTTGACACGGCAACCATTCATTGTGTACTCTACAAATATGGCTTTAAAAATAAAATAAAAAAATCCACTCTGAACTCAAGAAAATGATTTGGTTATATGTCACCGATGCCTTTTATTTTCGGTTTTCTTTTTCACTTAAGTTGTGTCAACATATTGTTTACTTTGATTTTTGATTCTTCCAGTACAATCTACACTCAGTGTTAGATAATCATCCACTGCTGAATCACAAGCCAGCTTTAGAGATCGTGTTGTTTCATGATTTCTTGAAAATATAGACCATAAAAATAAATTGCGTGAATGTGTTGTACTAAAACATGTTCCTACTTGGTCCATGTGTTGAATGTGGGCTGTTCCTCTTTCCCGTTTGTTCAGCGAGGAACTGCATGCGCCTGCAGGTGTTGGAGTTGGACCATGTGAGCGAAATCAACCAGGAGGTGGCAGCAGAGGTTTGCAGAGAGGGTCTGAAGGGTCTGGAGATGTTGGTGCTTTCATCCACACCGGTCACCCCTAAAGCCTTGCTCCACTTCAACAGTGAGTTGAGACTGATGTTCGAACACTTCGAACCGTGTCAAACAGTGAATTTGACACGGTTCGAAGTCAAATTCTGGACTCTGCAGCCAATTATTTTTATTTTATCTTTTTTTTTTTCTGTTTGAAAGCTTTTTCTTCAGAGCTCTTTTGAGTAATTTAAATCTCCCCAGCCAACCACAATTTTCAGATGTGAATTTCATCCACAAAATCCTCCTTCCAACCAGGTGTTTGCCGCAACCTGAAATCCATCGTGGTTCAGATTGGCATAGAAGACTACTTTGAGGATCCCAACAGCCCAGAAGCCAGAAAGCTGTTTGATGAAATGGTTAACAAGCTGCAGGTAAACGACACCTCTGTGTTTCACAGCAGTGCCGCTGCACTTTCCAAACCACTGATGGCCTCAAAGTTTTAGAGTTTTCCAAGCTGACGTTTTACTGGTACGTGTCAGCAAATAGTTCCTGGTGAGCAAACTGTTCCTGTGGCAAATTAGAAATTATACATCTGTTTTTGTCAGAATTGACTCTTGATTCAATTGTTGAATCTACTGCTGTTGGATGAGTGGGACTCATTGTGTGAGCTGGTTTCATAACACCCATGACTGGAGACATGAAAGGCTTTGTTTTGATGTGTCAGACTGACGTGAGCTGCAATGAAGTCAATGCTGTGGCTTCACCACAACATGTGTTAGACACATTTACTTATTTTTGTCATGTTCACAGACCTCAGTAAACTTATTTTGGATTTTATGCGGCAGACCGATACAAAGTAGAGCATAATTTTAGAAATGATACATGATTTTTGTATTGCTTAAAAAAAACAAAACATCTAAATTGTGACATGGAATCATTCTCAGTCTCATTTGCACCAATAATCCTGACTATCCTACAGAAATGGACAGAGAGTCTGCAACAATCCATTGCTAATTTAGAAGAATCTGTTAGCAGCGCAGCTAATAGTGGTGCTCCACAAATTTGACAGGGATTTATTTTCATTCCCGTCCTTTATCTCTCTTTTGTTTTCTGTTGTTTCAGGCTCTAAAGAAGAGACCGGGTTTCTCCAAAATTCTCCATGTGAAAGCAGACAGCCTCTGCTAACATCCTTTGTGCAAGTTGCTGGAGAGTGCGACCACAGTATGAGTTGATCCGCAGGACACAGGTAGCTGGAGCCCACCTCTTGGTGGCTAGATGCATTTGGAGCACAAGTAACAGAACCAAGAAAGATCTCACTGATGAGAAAAGGTCCAGGATTACCAAGTATATTTTACTAAATAAAAATCATAAAAACAGAACCAGATTTGATGAAAATGTGCTAAATGTTGGCGATCTTCGCTGGCAGTAGATTCTCAACCAAGAGCCTGTATAAACCTTACTAACTCAAGAAACACAGCTGCTTTCAAAACCGTCTCTCATCCACAATCTCTCTAAACGTGGAGCCACTCGGAGTGTCACACGCTGCATTCTTACTTTCTGCATCTGCGTTATACTTAATGCAAGCTAGCTTCAACATCAACGCGCTAAACAAGATGGGGAACGTGCTTATTCCCACAGATGCCCATCAAGCATCTGTTTTCACAAGACGTTGAGGCATTTTTTTCCTAAAGGTTTGTAACAGGAGCTTTATGCTTAGGTGTGATGTCGAGGAAATGAATGCTTATTGCACTCTGTCCTGCAAACTTGCCAAATCCAAGTGTGTGAACATGCACTGAAAGGGTGGGGGGGCTCCCGCCCTGCAACACACAGATCATGTTATCCTGAAAGTGCATGGTAGCGCTGGGTTTTGCCTCCAGTACCGTCCTCTGCTTCCTTGTATGAGAATATCCATGTCAGCCAAACTGGATTCGGTGTTTATGAACTTTGTTGTAATGTCTGGACCTGTTTGCGTCAGAGGACAGTTCGGAATATACTAAGTCGCTGGTGCATTTTGTAGCGACGTTCATCTTTATTCCAATATTTCCTTCTCCGGTGTGCCAATTATAAAAGGATGAGGGACAAGGCAAGTCACCAGTTTGCTGGACCCAAGTTTGCTGTGAGCAGAAGCAGCTCAAACTGAATATAAAGTGTTGTGTTTCCTATAAAGCAAATTATCCAGGTGTGTACAGGTGTTCTAGTGTTTGTATTCATACTGAACAGTGCCATTTGCATCACAGGGGCTATTCTCTTCATTTTAATCCATTAGGTGACGTCTTCTGACCCTCTTCTGAGGTTTTCTTCCACCCAGCATCACAGCTAGGGTGAAGGGATCCCTCAATGTACCCCTGTACATTGAGGGATCCGGGGCAAGTATTGTGCTCCAGGTCTTCTGGACTTCCCTTCAAGTTAGAACATTGATTTGGCAGAAACTTAGTCAAACTTTGATTAGCTGTATTGTCTTTTTGGATTGAAGGCAGCACTGCTCTACACATTTTCTGATTCCAGTGCCGTTTTACTACAGTGGAACAACAAGCCCGTTGATCTGATGGCTCTGTCTTGAGCTCAAAGTTTTGGATGTTAGAGGTGTGTGTTTGCCAGGCCTTAAAAAGGATTCACTGTTTTATTTGATGGAATGTAAACCCTACTTTGGACCAAAAATGTTTTGCATTCTCGTGCACTGATTTCTCCTTATCTCTGACTTTAATGATGTGCAATATTTTATCATTCTCTAAAATATGCACAAAATCTGATTGCAGATTGAAATGAAATCACTTTACAGGATGAGCATAACTGTCCTTCCCATTTGTTTGCTGCAGGTTACATAGAGGGATCTGACATAATCTTTACAAGTGTGAAATTTGTATGACAAATACAAAAACTTATGGGGCTATGATAGATGTTTTGACTTTTTTTCGGGGGGGGTGATAAAACATCTTAGCCCATTATTTCAAACATTTGAGTTTTGGATATCAGATAAATGAGATGATAGCAAAATCAATCCCATGGTCTCATTATCTTAAGATAATGGTATAATGAAACTGTTACCACAACTGCCATATTTTAAGCACAAAGTATCCTAAGACATTTTTCTCTGCATAGTATCAAAAACATTTAATGAGAAGTTAGTTTAAAATCTCGTTACTGATAAAATAAAGACAAGAGAACTGTTACTGCATCAAAAGCGAGCTTGAAATTTAATGATCTTTAGATGATGTGACAGAGAAACCCTAATCTAAAAAAAAAAAAAAAAACTTTCTTGAAGTTATGATACAATGAAAGCATTATAATGAGAAAATGAGACACAGAGCTTAGGACAAGAGCAGAAAGCAATGAAGTTGTCATCTCAACAAAAAAAATGTATAAGGCTTTTCCTATCAAAACAAGACTAAAATTTCTATCATTATATATTGAGCTCAAGATCTTGATATCTTCAGATAAAGTAACATTTGAACATGATAACAAAATCGGCTCCAGATTTTTGTCATCTCAATATGATGAGGCAGTGAAATTTTCACCTTGACTAAAAAGCTAAAGAAGTTTGGGCTTTGCTAAATGAAAAAAAAAAAAAAAAAAAGCTGTTTTCACTTGCTTGTGGAAAAACTGCCTGAAAATGAAATGAGAAATTTGAAAATTTTAAGTCCTGAGTTTTAAAAGGAAAAGTTTGTATGAACCCTTTGCCTGACTTGCTCACCAAGAGCACATGTTAAATGATATGTATGGTCACATATAATATTCTGTAAGCTGTGACTCTCCCCCTTTTTATTCCACTCTGATGTGGATTGGTTGCTGGCTAACCTGAAGGAAAAAGGCTCCAGATAGAGGAGATAAACTTCACAGTAGAGAAAACTCCCCACAAAGCACTTGTTGATTTTGAGTTTCAGACAATCCTGCATTCATTATCAGCTACTCTGTATATAATGTTTGTATATAAAAAAAAAAGGAAGAAAAAAAAATCCTGAAAAAAATGACCGACATTTGATGTTATTATAATAAGGTGATGAGTCGGAGTGGAAAAACTGAAGTTTACAGGTCTTCATTTAGAGTCCAATGAATAACATAGAGAACTATATTACGTCTAACAGTAGTGTTAAAATTGCAGTTGTGTACTAGATACTTTATATTAAATGTGCATCAGATTCATATAGAGATGGAGATTATTTAAAAAGGTTAAAGATGATAATTCAGCTATTTATTTCTATATAAAAAGAGCGCTGTGTACAGTATAATGTTGGCATGTTTGTGTTCATGCATCAATCATTGAGTTGCCTTTTTAACTGTTCTGCTACTGTGGCAAAAAAAACAAAATTAGATGTTTAAAGAGCTTTGATTGCCTGCAGGTTAATAATAATCTTCATTTGATCCTGTCTGTTGTTGCACTATAGAGAAAAACACTATTTCAGATGTTTATTATAAGAGTGTTTCTAATGTTTTCGGGTATTTAAAAAGATGCACTTTCCTTTCTTGAACACTTTCCATGGCCCGTTGGTCATCCATTTAGACAGGTATTTCTGGGATGTCTGTTGCTTGATTGTTGGAAATAACAGTAATAAATCGCTTATCTCTGTTTGAGAACGGACATCTCCCACAGTGGAACCTATCGCTCTCTTTTAACTACATTTAAGTGCTTTTTCAGTTGCCAGTATGACCTTATATTTGTATTTGCTGCCATCTTTGTTTTACTTCTACCCTGTAAATTTCACACTCACATCAACGGTATTCTCGCTTGGTTGTGAATACAGACTCTTTGTAGACGCTGCAGGCCATAAATCTACGGCGTAAAGGTGCCAGTGACGCTGGAAAAACCTGTATCTTTGGCTTCCATCTGTACTTACCTTATCTCAATGCATTATTCTTGAACAGTAACTTTTTTGACTCAAGTGTCCTCTGTTAACATTTTTATCATGCCGTGCAATAGGAGAAGAAAGCTGCGTGAGTGTTAATGTACTTCTGTATATATTTTATGTATGAATGATTGTACTCTGCCCATTCATCTGAAGTGTGTTTTACACATTACCTCAACATTTAACAGGGCAATTATTAATGCATTCTCTTTTCTTTTTTTTGTTGTTAGTTTTTAGTTTGTTTCTTACTGCCATCGACAGGTGATTCATCCCAATTTCTGCGAACACGTGAATTCTGTTGATGAAAACAAAAAACTTTTCCAAAAAGATCAATCAGCCTTCTACGATGACTGCAATAGATGGATTTTCATTCATTTGATGTCATCAATAAAACTGCTTTAAACTGTACTTCCTCTTTTTGTTCTTTAAATCTATGTCTATGTATTGACAATGGATGAACTATATTTAATATATGTCTGAGGCCTTGACTGCATTACGCCAGCTATTTGACCCAAAAACAATTGGCATACAACCTTTCTGGGATTCTAGTCAAAACCTTACAAACATGGAGAAGCAGCATTCAGTCTTTATGCTCCTCTAATTTGGAACAACATTCCAGAAAACTGCAAAAATGCTGAAACACTGACTTTCTTTTCTTTACTTTGCTTCTGGAGTGTAATGTCCTTTTGTTGTTGTTTATTGTATTTTTTTTTATCATTTAAGGCAGTTTGATTTGCCTCATTGCTGAAATTTGGGATACAAATAAACTTGACTTATATGACCCTCCAACAGAGAACTAATAATGAAAATGAGTTTTGCCAAGAGGATGTGATGAAACCAGGGCGGCAAGAAAAGAATGACACTTTTGGGTGTGGGAGTGGTGCAAGGGTAAAACCCGTGACCCAGTTCTCGATGCGGCCGTCACGGGTTTGAGTCCCCTCAAACTTTTGCCATGTCTTCCCCATTTCTCGCAACCTGCTTGCCTGTTGCTTCACTACCAAACAAAGGCCACAAAAGCCAAAAAAAAGATTCTTATTTTCATTTGTTAAATGCATAAATGTGAATAAGTTCACTTTCTTTCAAGCTTTGCTACTTCAAACAGTTGGCATATTCCACAGACGTTCACTTTTCATGATTTTTGTCTTAATACAAAAAAGTCTTAAAAAATATCCAGTTGTGTCGTTTAAAAAACGTAGAATAATATTCACTCCTTTGAGACAAAAACTAACCAAGAGCCATTTATCACTTAGGTTTCACTAAGTATCGAATACGTGTCATTTTAAGCCCAGACATTTGTGCTTTTTCTCAGCTGACAATGTTGAGCGAAGCTGTTAAAACTGTGTCTTTAAATGTATTGAGCAAGAATTCCTGACCGGCCGGTGATGGTGACGCTGCAGCTGAATGGTTAATTCCTCTGCAGCCTCACGTGTTCCTCTGCCGGAGCAGGAGTCCTGCCAGAACTTTGTCCTGGCATTCTCCTCATCTTGTTCTCCCTGTCTGAATAGAGGAGGAGAGCGCAGAGCCAACAGAAAACAAAGTTTCACCTTACACTCATCCGCACAATCCTTTAATCTGACTGATTTAACAATCTCAGGCAAAATGCTGAACGCTGTCCCTGAGTGTCCGTGGAACTTAAAATACAAACAACCAAGTGTTGTGTTAATGTTTAATGCACTCAGGTGATTTTATTAGTTCCAGAAAAACCACTGCTGTTTGTTACTTTTTTCCCAGTCGATTAAAACGCCTTCTTTTGATGTTTTGGGTGTTACATTTGGCAGCTAACCAATAAGCAGAGAGCGCTTCATATAAAAAGCTATGAAACTGGCGAATGATCATAGAACTTTTATTTTGTTAAAATTTGCACAATTTTTGTTAATTATCTTCATTATTTCATGAAGAAACATGTTATTAAATACAGAAGGCACTTATAAAAAGGTAAATTAAAGATGTTGCTGCTATGAACATTAAATTCCTGATTTAGAAAAAAAAAAAAAAAAAAATGGTAACAGCGTCATGAAAGAATGGCCAAGACAAGAAATTACAGCACCGTTGATAACTGTTAAAACAAAACATTTAAAATGAACTTAAGCTGATTTAAAACCTACAGTACGTGAAAAATACTCATTATCAGTGTAATAATGCCCGAGCTATGCTTATACATGGAACCTAATCATTTAAGACAAAGCTTTCAGTCAATGGTTTGTCATTTTTTTCACTAGTTGGAGGCTCAATATCTCTATATAGACTATATTAGGCTTTGTGTTCATGGTACTCCTCCATCAAGCGAGTGGCCTCTCTCTGCCCTGAGAGCAAAGCACCATGTGTTGTGGAATAGTACTTTCTGTGGGTGGCCTCTCCAGCAAACAGGACCTGCAGCGGCTAAGGAAGGAGCAAAAGAAAGCGGGGGAGTGAGAGGGAGAGACAAAAGGAAAAACATGTTAGAGAACAAATCCAGATTAATAGCAACGTTTGTCAGTATCATATGGTTCTAGCCTTCCCAGAGGCACCGTCTCCTATTTCTCTTTCCCTCGTTGGAGGTTTGCTTGTTGAAGTGCTGCAGGAGCTAACCTGAGTGTGATTTTAGCTTGGCTGGCCTGAAGGACTCTCAGCTGAGAGAGGTCATGCTGTTCCTGCAGGAGTGTCAAATGTACATGAATAACTCCCACCTATCAAACACACCTCTAGCTCATTTTCCTCTTCACCCAGAATTATCGGGTTTCATGCTCCACCCTTGTGGGCAACAATCAGCATTTGCTCTAAATGTGTTGGCAGTGTGACGGTTGCTGATTTCTGTGTAGACATATTAGATCTATGCATATATTTACCTAGTTTAGGATGACTGTGTCTGAACTGAATGGGTGACAGATAACCTGTTTATTAACTTTCCCACATTTTGACGCATTACAATCATGATTTTCTATGCATTTTACAACCATTTTGTCTTGCAAACCCTAGTGGTGCAAAATGAGAACAATGTTAATTTTTTATATGTAAATAAAAAGCTGAATGGTGTAGTGTGCATTTCCAGCTGGTGTTTAGTTGGTGTTCAGTTTCCCAGTGTTCCTGAATCAATATTAGCTGAATTACATTTTGCTGCTGTCATGCCTGCACATGGTTTGACAACATTAAGTCTTTCTTTCTTTCACAAATGTCTCTGTTAATTGCAACTCTCCCATAAAGGCCAGCTTTCTGGAATGCATAGCTAATAGCTGTTCAATCAAAAAATAGGAGACTTGAGCAGTGGATCTCTGCAGCTCCTCCAGAGGTACCACAGGCCTCTTGTCTGCCCCCTGATTAAGAGACTGTCAGTTTAGTTGCTGTCATCGCCGCTTCTCCCTGATCTGTTTGCTGTTTCTCCGTCTTCATGATGCTGTTTGTCCACTGATGTTCTCCAATAAGCATCCAAGGCCTTCTCACAACAATTGGATTGAGACCGAGATTAAATTACAGGTTAACACTCTGCAGTATTTAGACTTCTGAAGGCAATTGATTGCATGATAATTTATTTAGCGCAGAAAACGTGACGCGCTCTTATTTCTCAGTAAGAAACCTTTGAGACTGATGTGTTTTCTCCATTTCTCAGTCGTGTAATGCTTTGTGTTGGCCTGTCACATAAAATTCCAATTAAACACGCTGAAGGTTTCAAAGTGACAAAACGGGTCAAATGTTTTCAGATTGTGCGTCCTCTAAAAAAAAAAAAGATTTGCTTGAGTGCATGGCAAATGAGAAAAACATGAAATGTACTTTGTGCAGTTGTCTTACTGGAGCCTTTGTGCTGTTGGCATAAGGCAGCGGCATGGCCAGCCTTTCACAGTCTTGTCCACTGGACCCGACCCTGGTGAAGGAGTAGGAGCCTCGGATGTAGGGGTTGCTGCCCCAAGATGAGCGCAGGATACGCTTGGGTTTTGGAATGTCAGGATTCCCTATCAACAGACAACATGAAGGGAAAAAGTCAGCATACATACTACTGAATGTTCAAATTAAATAGGGTTTGCTTTCCATGCCGTAATAAAACTCAGACAGGTGGCGTTTTAGTACAGGTCAGACTCAGTTCAAATGTACAAAGGGTATATGCACGGTGATTAAGTGTAAGATCTTATATCTTAAATCAATAGTGATAAATAAAATCAATGCTGACATAGAGGAAACTGCAGGGAGGCCCAAGCTCTGATAGGTGATGAAGAAATTAGGATATGACTGTGACGATGGCATAGATTCTGGTTATCTATTGTATGACTGCATGTGTAGCTACATGCATGTTTGCTATCATGGGTTTGTCAGCACATGACTCACTGTGACATTGTGCTGAATCATTAACTGTAGTCAAGCTACAGATCAGTAAAAGGAAAGAACTTAAGTACAAGAAAAACAGTTTAATCATTAAATGAAGTGTATTTGTTATGTATTTAACTCTTAGACTTTGGTGCGCAAAGTAAAGCAAGAAATACAGCAAGACAACAGCTCTAGGACCAGTAGTAAGTAGTTACTAGTAACTTTTATTTTAGTCAGATTTAGTTAGCGACATTTACCCAAGTAACTTTGAAAGAGCATTTTTAAGAGCAGTTTTACTGCATCATATTTTTTTTTTTTTTACTTCAACTTGAGTAATATTACTAATAAAACTCTTGTTTGAGTCAAAGTTTTGGCTACTCCGGTTACTTCACAAAATACAGCAAGTATGTTTTGACTAATAACCTGCCTGATAATGGTGAGACATAAGGTATGTAAAAAAGCTTTGTGTTATTTTCTGTTTGTTGAGTTTGTGGTTTTTTTATCTTATGATAATGTTATTTATATTTAGTTACTCTTTTATTATTCCATTTGTATAATTACGATATTTTAACAAATTAAATCAGATCACACAGTAATACTCAAGTAACCTTACACTTGTAATTTTTTGGGTTAATTCTTTTTTCTTCTACTGAAGTTATTTTGAGTACAGTTTTTGGCTACTTAATCTAACATCAGTTTATATAAAGGGGATTGACGCTGTAATCTTGTATTTTGACTCAGACAAGTCAGATGAAAAAAAAAAGGTGACGTAAAGAGCTGTGGCCACATTGTCCCTTATATGCCAGTATGTCACATGACTGAAACACTGTTGAGGACGAAAGATAAAGTTCAGCAAGTCGAAGTCGTTTGCTTAGAACTTTGAGTACAAACAGAGGCTCCCCTGTGAGGATATATGCAATTAAACAACAGCTGCATAAATAAAAACGCACTGACCTAATTGAGGAGTGTGTGTGTGTGTGTGTGTGTGTGTGTGTGTGTGTGTGTGTGTGTGTGTGTGTGTGTGTGTGTGTGCATGCGTGAGCGTGTGTGGATTTGTACTTCATATATTATAAAGACTGTTTTTCTCTCTATGTGTGTGTGTGTGAGAGAATAACTTTTGTGTAATTCACATTACACATAAATAGGAAGTGCACTGACCTCAGCATGAAGTGACACATACAGCCTCTGTACTTGGACTGTGACCCAGTTCAGAGGAAGAAGCCAGACTTGTGCGTGTTCTGTACTTCCTTCCTGACCTACTGCCATTCAGCCCACAGTAAATCAGCCCTCAGAGCAGGTTACATGTTCTGTTGCAATCACGTTGGTGCACTTACGCTACATTTCCCTGAGTTGTTCACCCTCCAACAATGTGAACAAGGCTTGTCTTATCTACTCAGTGATCGATACTCAGTGTTCAGTTCTGTGTCTGTGATCATAATAGAGTTTCTTTAGAGAAACAGACTTTCCCATCTGAGCTGTGGACCTCCATGAGTTCTCCAGTTACAGCCGGGACTTTTGTCTGCTTTGATTATATTGTTTCTCTCCATATGCAGTTGGCATCCTCTCTATTGTACACAATAGACGGGATTTTATTTTTACGCTTTTTAGTTGTGAAAAATGCTGAAACCGTGTGTGAGTTTTCTTCCACTTGACAGTTATCCTCTACCTTATTCATCGATCATACTGAAATATTTAAAATACATCAAAGCTTGTGGACGTTGTGTGACAAAATGTAACGAAGTAACATGCAGTGAAGTACAGCTGAGTCATTCAGCTGATTCCTTTGTAAAACTTTTTTTTCTAGGAAAGCAGATTACGTCACACCATCAGTTATGCTGCAGCCACTCCCAGATAATGACCCACTCACGACTCACTTCGTAAAAATTCTCACTCTTAGTCATCCAAGGTTAATTCAAACGATCACATTCACTGGAAAATTGTCTAGAGAAGGCTCATGAAGTGAGGAAACAGATGACCGGCCCCTGTGCTTGAATGTGTGTGTCCTGACCTGTGAAGCGCCTCAGCAGCTCGGTGCAGGTTTCAGCCACTGTCTCGTCATCGCAGCGCTCCATGTGCAACGCCTCTTGGCCGCAGATCCAGCCGCTTAGCATGTAGCCATAGCGCTCTGGTGGGTAGAGGACATCGAAGCTGCAGATTTTCTTGTACCACAAATCTTCGGGGTAGGCCAGCTGTTCGAGCTGAGCTTCATCCTCCCACACAAACTGGATGCTGTTGCACTCTGGGCTCCAGAAGGGCTCCTCAAACTCTAGGAAAATCTTATCAGTGGTGCTGATGCCCAGTTTCTCGATGGCGAGGACTTTGTCTTCGGGAAGTGATGGAGAGAACATGGCCTCGTGGTTCTGCTTCAGCACGCCGAGGGACGTCGTCACGATGACGTGGTCTGCTGGGATCCACTCCTCATCCTCGCACTCCACCCAGATGGGCTGACCCAGGATCAGGGGATCCTCGTTACGTTGGTGGCTGTGGTTGTTGTCGTTGTGGTTGTCCTCCATCTGGACATGGCTTCCCTTGCCGATGACTTCTCGATGCTGTGCTGAGTAATTCCAGTGGATACAGCGGACTGGTTTGCAAAGGCAGATGGTGTGAGATGGGATGTCCTGGGCCAGGAGGTCCACAATCTTCACGAAGCCTTCAGGAATGACATAATGTGCGCCAGGGATCTCTGTCCACTCTCCAAACTCACTCAAAGACACCTCATCCATGCTGGGCGAGCTGCTCTCACAGCTCTCCACCTTAAAGAAAGACATCAATATTTCACTCTTGTGTACATCAAATCCCTTTCGCAACAAGACTGAAAAGTAATTAAGTTGTTACCGCAACAAACATTAGCCGAAACTAATCATTTCAAAGATGTCAGAACTCGCATGCAATGATCAAAGTGATTCACAACAAAACTACAAAAGGCCTGCAAAAAGAAAACAGTCAAACCAATGAGGTTTAATTGTCACGCTAATCTTTTTTTTTTCTTTTTCAGATCATCAACAAATGTTAATATCAGGCACATATAATTCAGGTGAATATAAAAAGGAGTTTTCAAATTATGCTTTTATTCATTAAAGAAAAAAAAAACAACTAAATCCTACCAAAGCAAACTGGTCTAATATGAAAACGTTATTTTCATTTAGGAATTGTAATATTTTCCAAACATTTTGAGGATCATCAAGATGCATTTCAGTCATTTGTGTTAATTTTGGTCAGCAGTGGATTTGGATTTTCAACTCTCACAATGATGTCATTGTGCACAGTTGGTTCTTAAAGCTGAACTCTTACTTTAATGGAAACCAGTGAGGCCAGCAGGGCTTTATATGGGGTCCAGGATTTGTTTGTGACCTCCTGGTTGAGTCCCTAAAACCCTTCCTCATCTGTTCTTTAGACTGGGGCATAAAATGTTTCTTACTGAGATGTTTTAACCAACTTCACATAATACAATATCATTAACAATGGGGACAAGCAACATTATGTTTATGTTCTCCAGAATCATTTGGAAACTGATTTTTGTATTTAATCAAAATATCCTTGTCTGATTAGAAATATTTAATTTTGACCAAAACAGCTAAAACAGGGGAACACAGTAAACTGAAGGCTATTTATTTAATGGTTTATTAAAGGGTACCAGAATAAAGGGGGCTGAGCACAAATGCAAACAAAAATATTTAAAACTATTTTTATTTGTAAAAAAAATATTAAAAACAGTTTGAATATTTTTTCCACTGTCAAAAATCCTCTGTTGGAGGTGAAGAACCCAAACATACCTTGAGGTACTGTTGAAGCATCGAGAGTTTGAGCTTCTTGGTGCTTTCAGAATCATCAGGGTCCACCGTAATCCTCTTGCGCACCAAGTCTCGAGTAAAAACTCCGACGCTGTTCTGGCTCTCAGCACAAACTGGTTTCCCATTCTGGAAGAACTCCTGAGTCAGCTCATATACCTGCAGGAGGGAGTAATGCAATAATTCAAGACAAGAGAAAGAGGAGGAAAGTAAAGAAAGAAAGTCAGTCAGTGGAAGCTTCACTCGAGTCAGAACCGCATCTCAGTTATGCCAAAATGTAAAAGAAATAAAAATGTAAAAAATAAAATATAACTAGCTATGTTCTGGTTCATGGTATACCGAGAGGTTCTTTTTTTTTAAGGAAATAGAACAAATAAAGAGTATACCATTATACTCTTTATTATTAACTGTAAAAACCAACATGTGAGAATGATTGTCAATTTTCTCTGTTTTAAAAAGAAGTAACACTGTATGACATATAATGTATCATATGTTATACAGTGTCATTTTAAATTTTCGAAAGGAGTCCAGTGACATCTCACCTACTGACATTTAACATATGCTGGTTTGTGTCACTGAACGGATCTTACTCAGGAAGAGAAATTATTTATGCTTCAACATGTTTCAAGGGAAAACAATCACAGCATCACACCACAATCTCTCAACTTCCAGTTAATGAAGCTGGATTTCTTAGGAAGAATAACCTGCATTACTCACGTCCAGAATACATCAGACGAGCAGAGATAAAATATTTATATTGAGTAAAGTGGGTGGAAAGTTACAACCAATGTGGATATCATAACCATCAAAACTGTATTCAAAGATATTACCAGTCTAAATGTTGTTACTACTGCAGTGTTGCCTCTACCAGCTCAATCTGCTCCAAGCTGCTTTATTGAACACATAATAATAAACACTTTTTTAACGAATAAAGTTATTCTGTCCTAAAAGACTGAGATCATGTCACAGAAAATGTATGTTATATGAACAACCAGGAGATATCCTGAACTATCAGATGCATGATGTCTTGCTTCTAGGATGCATATTTTTATTATTATGTTATTATTATTATGTTTTTCATGTCACTATTTAATTAACTGGATAAAGA
Organism: Poeciliopsis gracilis; assembly: GCA_911649635.1. NCBI lineage: Eukaryota > Metazoa > Chordata > Actinopteri > Cyprinodontiformes > Poeciliidae > Poeciliopsis > Poeciliopsis gracilis. Next base: position 4,446,844 of record CAJVRI010000370.1, on the reverse strand, counting down.
GTGAGGACATAAAATCATAAACGAAATCATGACGTTGTCTGTGAACGTCACAGCTCCTCTTTGTTTTATGTATCAGCGTTTCCTTGTTTCCCAGTACATGACTATATTTACATTTTTAGGTTTTTACAATTACACCTTTTTTTTCCAAACTCCCACAATTAGCATCTGTGGAAATTTCCCCTTCTAAATTTTAAACAAAGGGTTAGCCTTTAAATTTTTACAGCACAGCAACCTACTTTAAAAGTAACTGGTGAACTTGTATAACCCGCTTACTATACTGTGACTGCCTGCATAATGGTCTTTGTGAGATTAGCACACAAAGTTGTTTCTCTTGCTTTGCAGGCTGAACCACCCATAGCACAATTTGTGCATGGTAATATGAATTCTGTGTAGTCTCACCTCATTGTACACGTCACTGAACTCCTCCACCAGATCTTTGGGGATCCGTTTGCCCTCATTGGTCTGGTAGTGAGCCACGCCGTTCTTGGTGTACAGGCTGATGCGTCCCACGCTCCTCTCTCCGTCTGTGGTGTGCTCCAGCAGCCCATTTTCCTCTGCCAGGTGGTACACTGGGTTCCCATTGGCACCATGAATCCAGGTAGCTCCAAGTTCCAAAGTTGCTTCTCCTGCAACAACAACAACATTTGAATTGGATTCCTGAAATACATTAGCTCTGTTTGATGTTATTATGATTTACTCAGATGTAGTTATAATGTCTGAAGGAACAACATTGCACATAAAATCCGAATAAAATAAAGTTTTCAAAGCAAAACCTTTGGCCAAACCGGAACACATGACCTCACCGTTCTTAACACTCTGAACTCTCCCACCGATGTGGTCTGATGCTTCTAGGACGGTGACATCTGTGAATCCGTTTTTCAGTAGGACCCTTGTTGCAGCAAGGCCAGCCAAGCCAGCACCAATTACTACTATTCGAGGCTGTCGATGAGGGCGAAAGCCACTACTAAGAGGATCATCAGTGCTGTCTGAGGAAATTTCACAACTTTGCATGCCGTCTAAACTCTTCTTCGGTTGAGTCTGGAGGAGACAAATACAAACAGGTTTAGTAGTCACAACATCTGAGTTATATCTGGTTGAGCACTGTCTCACAGTATGCGACTAAGATATAGAGGTATGTCCGCAATTACTCGTATCCCTGGCAGATTATGAGTTAAAATAATCTTTTATTTTAACCGGGCTGAGTCCCGACTGGAATCTGGAGCTAAAAATTAGGGTGATGGCAAGGATGCCTTTCAACCTCAGTCATGGAACTTTATCAAAAAAAAAGGAAAAAAGAGATGAGCTGTTAAACAATAGTGATGTTGTTGCTGATATTCTTTCTACAAATGAGTTCATCAGTGCTGCAAAGACCTAAATACTTAAAAAAGACCTAAATTGAGGTGAGGCATCTAAAAACCTGTTGAAACTGGAACCAAATTTGTTGTTTACTGTTGTTAAATGACTAAATCCTTAAAATATTTTCACCCGTAGGTTCAACACATAATTCGGCCTGATTTGGAGTTGTGCTGAGCTGTTTATCAAGCTACGACTACAAAAGCCTATTGAACAGGCGACCCGTGCTGTTCGTCGGCAGTCAACTTACCGTGACCCACATTTACAGCACAGTTTATTACCATCATTAACTTCATTTAGAGTCTTCATTTTGTGGCATGTTTACATCGCTTTGTCCCCTGGCTCTGGATTACTGTTTATTAAGCTTGAGGCCAAATTAGTAGGTCTTTGGAGAACCGTGTTATTTCTGTCAGAGAACACAGTGTACACAAAAGAGAGGCATTTCTTATTACAGTTTCCTGAATTTCTCAGACAGAAAAGTGGCAACGTTCCTGGTGAAGAAAGAGCACAAAGCCGACCTTATTGCTTCAGCACAAGGCTCTTTGCTGTGAATTGCTGTGAATGTATGGACAGCTGTATGTAAAAACAAGTCAAGGAAATTTGACTGAAAACACAATAAAGACGTTTACTCAGCACCAAAATTTGAAGCCTTTTAGCACAGATTTCCTACATTATAAGGAAGCATTGTAAAATACAAGGGTGTTAGAAGATGGATGGCTGGATGGATGGATGGATGGATGGATGGATGGATGGATGGATGGATGGATGGATGGATGGATGGATGGATGGATGGATGGATGGATGGATGGATGGATGGATGGATGGATGGATGGATGGATGGATGGATGGATGGATGGATGGATGGATGGATGGATGGATGGATGGATAAATATGTACCTCTAAAAGCTGATACAAATAAGGACAGAGAATTCTATTCTATTTGATGATTTTGACAGAAATCTTTACTGTTACATTTTTACATTCATAAATAATATATTGATATACAATAGATCTAAGAGTGAAATTCTAATCAAAAATATATTTCTCTTAGTCCAAATATGGTTCTAATTGTACATCAATAAACTTCAAGTGGGACTACAAATTAAAATTTGCTCAAGGCTCCATGAAGTTCATGAAGATGGTTCAGAAGATTTCATCAACTTCTGAACCATCATGGAACAATATGGATTCAGGCTATGTGGATTTTCACAACCGCAGAAGCACCTGCAAATACGATCACTGCAAATGCAAATGCAAGGCAGCCACTGTGACTGATTTCCAACTCCCACAGCAGACGAGTCCGTGGTAGTCATCTGACTAACAATGAAAGAGGAAACCACAAGCCAGGACTTCAAGAAAACATGTGAAAATCACTATGTAAAGACACAATTAGACTGTGACGTCTGTTTATGGAGGACATACACAGTTTAGTGGAAATAGAGTTTTGGTTGACTGCTGTCCTCTCAGGGAGATATGGGTTAAACCCAATAACATGCTGGAGTCAGCATATGACGTTGGGTCTAATTTCACCTTAAACACCCTGCAGGTTTATACGACAATCAGAAATGAATTCCGTGCATAAACAATAATTCCTACAATACTGTATATTTTAAAAATGAAAAGGATTCAGGCAATAATGCTTCATTTATTTTCTGTTTGCCAAACAGCCACCTAATTTCTTTGTAAATTAAATAAAGAGTATTTCTGGAAAATTAAAAGCATTAAATCTCCCCTCATGTCACTTTAAATCACAGAAGTACAGCAGTGCATTTATTCCACGCCAAACATTTCAGCGTTGCATATAACTAAAACTCTATAGCTGCAGTTTTCATGCATTTTGTGGTAAACAAGCTTCAGCAATTCAATATTTCTGTGGCGTTATCACTGTGCTTTTACATGCAAAGGAATTTTTCTCTACATTATGATCTCATGTGATTTTATGTAAGGCGATCAATATTCAACACAAACCGTCTCTACCCTGACAGATTGTGCATCCGTTCCTGGTTGCATGTAATGCCATGGCTGGTTAATACAGTCACCACATGTCGCCGCTCCATGTTTCACCCGAGCACCACAGATTACTGTGTGGGCTGGCCTTGGTTAGACAGGTGGCTGCGTGTGGGGTGGGGTGGGGTGAGGATGAAGGGAAGGGAGTTTGCCAACACTGACCTAGAAATGGTCATTTACAAAGAAGCGAGTCTGCCAATGGACTCTCAAAGAGCAGGACTGGCCTTCAGCAGGAACTCTCTTAAACGACTGTGTCTCCTGTCTCTCGTCATAACTGTTTCCCCTCCCTGTTTTCACCCACAGACACAGCTCTTTCCAGCTGTATGCGCACACACTCGCACACATCTGCATTTCCTCTATCAGCCCCATGAGACCAGGGGCAGGGAAACAGACATTTCTACATCTCTACATAAAAAAACTTGCAGTTTAGTCTTGCGAATGCATGCCAAGGGTCAGACATTCCTCATTTCGCTCCCAACTCTGATTTTCCCATGCTGCAGGGATCAAGTGGAAGCACGCAAATGCGCGTGTGCACTTCACAGCTGTGCAGCAGCGCACCACACTGGTGGGCCCCTTGACGGGTACTGCTGGCTAAGTCTAAAGCAGAATCGTAAAAACGAAAAAGAAAATAAATTGTTTTCTTGATGAATGAAAAGAATGATCTCTAATGGGAGCATAAAAATGATATAACAGAAAAATGACTGAGTGAAAACTGTCCCCAGAGTTTGAACTGCTTTCTTCTTGGGAGGCCATAGTGCACTGATGTCTAAGTTTGCGCTTCCTTATGCAACATAATCATTCTTCGGCAACTTTTGACTGCATTCTCAACTAGGTTGTGCTTTCTTTCCTTTATGTCTTTCCATCTTTCTCAACTTCAGACAGACATATATCAATGGATCTTAAATATACTGCCAAGACAGGGTGGGTGCAGCACTGAATGGCTGTTTGTGGTTTTTAATGTTGTATGGGCTGCTGACATCTCCTGCTTTTATTTTATGTTTTCAGTTAACATGGTGTACATATTGAACCATCAGCTGTTTTATACCAATATTATGTTACTTTTTTAAAACAGGCTTCTTTCATTCACCTCTTTATCACAGAAATGTACCTGCATAAATAACAATAAGCTTAAATAAAATAAAAAAAATTGCAAATGGCTTTGAAGGACTGAACATATTTTGTAACTGAATTTTCTCATGAGAAAAAATAAACAAAAAACTAAATAGTGAACCAAATACTGAAGATTAAAATGAAAATGAAAATGAGTGTGCTTCTTTTACGCTCAAAAACAGATCGGCAGGGGTTTACGTTTGCTTTGTGTTTGTTTTTTAAATACAAAATAATAAAAAGAAACATAAACTCATAGATGAAAAGATGCAAAAAATAATTGTGCAGGTTTTAAACTGTGCTGACATTTGGTGCAGGGACCACTGTAGACTGAAACGCGCTCATGTAATTATGCTCTCATGAACCAAATACAGATGAACAAGGACATACAGAACTCATCCATCTGTAATAGATTTGACAAGATTGAACAAGGATAACCATTGTAAAATAATATCATCTAATTTTCCATTGCATGTCAACCTGATGTTCATCCTTAAACTACAAAAGGAGGCAGTTTGAATACAAGAAAAAGTTGTTGTTTTTTGGGGGGGTTTTTTTTTAACTGTGGCAGTGATTTTTGTTTTTATTGTTCTACATAATAAGTAGGGATGAGTGCTGTGGATTTACAATTTGAACACAATATTTTGTGGTATGTATTGTGCTACTGTTAAAAGTGATTATAAAACTGTACTTCATGGGGGGGTTTTGCACAGAATCCTGAGCTCTACAGCCACTGCTTATAAAAATCTAATTTGCTAATTTACAAAGGAATCTACACCAAATTGTATTGACATTGTTTGTACCTTGTCCTTGTAGGACCCCTCGGGGCCTAGCGTCTATCTTCAGGGGCTATTGGACACGAGGCGAGGTCTATCGCCTGGACATGTCACCAGTCCATCACAGGGTAACGGACACATGTTTTTGTTGTAAAACAGAACACAGGAACCACCCAGATTTTTGGATATATTATGATTTATTAATGCTCTAATGGACCCTACAGCGGAAGAATATGGTAAATCACAAAATCTTATCAAACTTGTATTGTTTGACAAGATGTTTTATTAGTTTGCATTTACAGCCAAACTAATTAAAAAATCTGATGACTGTAAACTTATGTTTGACTAGAAAAAGAAAAGTGGCTTGTGTTTTATTCCAATTATTTTTATAGATTAACCTGTGAGACAATCACTTGTGTTTGTTCTTCCTTCACGTCATCAGTTCCTGATGGGAAAATGTACTTATGCCAGGAAGCTTGAAACTAATACACGACTTTGTGAGGTGGATATACACAGAACTTCCAAAACTGTAAATATATCATTTAGTTTTAAGTGAAAACAAAACATTGCGACAGGAGTTTCAACCAAAGAAATCTGTTATAATTTTTTTTTTCTAATTAGTTTTACTTGTTTACTTGCAACACCAGCACGGTGCCATAAAACTGCACATAAGCGCACCGAACCGGGAAGCTGAAACTTTTTCCCGGCAGAATAAAGAAGTGAGAGCCGCTCGCCGCCCGTCGGAACAAAGACAGCTGAAATCAGATGTTTCCTTTACGCTGCGCGCAACAGCTGTGTGGTGAAAGCCTGCCACGTCTGTAGGCTGTGATGCCAAAGTGGCAGCAGGCTCTTAACAAAGCGATCCACTTCGCAAGAGTTCATCTGGAAAAGACAGAGCGGCGGCGGCGACGCGACAGCAACAGCACGTAAAACGCGCCTTGGAGCGGAAAAATAACGGTGAAAAAAAAAAATCTCCGCTTCCGTTCAAAGCCAGAGCCACTTTGCTCTGTTTAACACACATCAGCGTGTCAGATGTTGTTTTCGGTCAGAGCGGCGCTCACTGATGTACACTTTGTCTTTGTACGGCGTTTTTTTTGTTGTTGTTTTGTTTTTTTTTTTAGAGTTTCTCCTCACAAACACCTGGCTGACATTCAGTTAAAAACAAACAAACAAAAAAAACGGGTAAACAAGATTATCTCTCGTTATTTGCCAGCGACACGCAGCCTGGGTTCTGGAGGATGAACCGCCAGCGACCCGCTTTGTCAACAGTAACCGGGGCGAACACGCTGCGCGCGGAGCAGCTGCTTTACCTGACTCTCTCTTGGTCTTCTTCTGTGCGAAATTCCCCCTCGGAGTGCTGCGCTTCTCCTTTTCGTGCCTCTCTGGTTCTCCGACCGACCGGCTCGGCTTTGTATTTATGTCTGGAAACCAGAAGCAGCCAGTTTCTCCCCGTGGCCGCTGCCTCCTCATTAATTAAACATGAGCCGTGATGACGGCGCAGACCAGCCCTCCGTTGAGTAAAGCCTGCTGTCACTCGGACTCAGAATCACATCTGACCTGCAAGCCACAACAAATCCCTGCACTCGCAGTCGGTCAATAATCGTGCTCGTGGTGCGTCGTGCCGTGATGACTGATTGTTAATTGTTTTTCATTGTGATCTAGGTTGTCACACCTACCAAAGAGTTTTAAGGTTCATGAAGGATTTCACCAAACTGTGAAAGGATTGAAAGGAGAACTTACTGCTTCATCTGCGTATTTATCCTGATCCAACTGCAATAAATAAAAAAATTATATATATATATATATATATATATATTCCTAGACGTACAAGCTTGTAGAAAAGAAATTCAAAAGCAGTTAGAGCCGTAACCTCTTTGAAAGATGGTCCTCAAAGTAGACAGCACGGAGAAGGCTGTGCTATACTTTTAAACGTTTTGTAAACCACATAGTCTTTTGTGGTTTGCACAAACTTGTGCTGCTCTGCTTAGAATCACAGTAAAATACATCAAAGTATGTAATTACTGTAGGCTGTATACTTAATAAAACAGGGATTGTGATTTACTGGAAATATCTGAGCAAGAATGACAAGCAAAAGCCGAAGATTAAGAATTACTGGAAGCAAAAGCAACATTCAATTCATAAACTTACTGTATCTGAAAAAAAGTAAAGAAGAACTAGCCAGCGGACAGAAAGGAGGACGAGTAAATTCATCCAAAATGCTACAAGGAAGTATTTCTGTTTGCACTAGTTCTCATGGTCAATTGCACCATGCAATGAGAAATGTGGGTTTCAGGACATGATTCACAAAAGAGCATCAATGAGACGAAGCAAAAGGAAGCCACTGCAAACTAAAATACAAAGTAAAAGATACAAATACAATGTGACTCTGAAGCGCTCAAAATAAAAGTTTGTCTAACCCATAAAGCATGTTTATTTTTTTCTCAAGTCAGTGCATTCAACTAGAAGAGAACTGGAGTATCTTTTGTTCACTTTCAGTGACACATAGGCTGTTGTTTGATGTGGTAGAGCACACTTTACAAAAGGTTTCTTCGAGCCAACTTTAAAAAATAGTTTAAAAACTTTAAAAACCAGTTTGTTACTGCTAACTATTTTAGTTTTGCTCGAGGTATAATTCTGATTTGAATAATTCTGAAATCACAATTACAACTTGAGCGGAACTAATAACTGTAGCTGTAACTAATAAGAGTACTTTTTAAAAGTTGGCTCAAAGAAGAGAATTTTGTCAGTGCAAATATTTATGTTGGGTAGGTCGAAATTCAGACATGAATGGAATTTAATGGAGCCAACTCATGAGGTGACTCATCTCTTAGATGTCACGTTTTTGCTTGTGTGCAATAATCGCCGAAGGCTGGGCTTCTGCCCCTCCCGCTCTCCGCTTTGTCTCTTCCCCGTAAAAAAGCAAGGCCATTTGGTTTTGAGTTACTGAAATAATTAGCAGAAAATGAAACAATCTAAGGGACAGCTTCATAAAAACATGCGAGGATTATTCACATCAGTTATAGCTTGAGCAAAACTATTATAACTAGCTGTAACAAATTAGAGCAGTTTTTTTAAAGTCGGAGCAAAGAAACATGTTTTCAGTGCAAGGTTTGCCATATTGCATTTATTGTACATATTAAAAGAAAAAGAACTGTGCTGCCTTTGTTTAACTTCTGTTGTCCCTCCTTCATATAGCAATCAGCAGTTCAGTATGCAACTGCCAGATCAAGTCAGTCAGGTTTCAACATGCAAATCAAAAGGTCTTGATTTGCATGTTGACCTACATTTGTTCTGTTATTATTTGTTTTGTTCTGTTATTGAATAACACTGTATTTCCAGTGTTTTTTACCAATGGAAATTGGTAGCTTTGCTTCAAGAGATCAAAGTTATTTAGTACAGACCAAAAGTTTCCTTTATTTTCATGACTATTTAAAAGGCAAGAAATCCTACTTATTAACCTGACAGGACACACCTGTGAAGTGAAAACCATTTCAGGTGACGACCTCTTGAAGCTCATCAAGAGAATGCAGAGTGTGTGCAAAGCAGTAATCACAGCAAAACGTCGCTACTTTGAAGAAACTACAATATAAGGCGTATTTTCAGTTGTTTTACACTTTTTTTGTTTAGTACATATTTTCACATGTGTTAATTCATAGTTTGATGCCTTCAGTGTGAATCTACAATGTCAATAGTCATGAAAATAAAGGAAACTCATTGAATGAAAAGGTGTGTCCAAACTTTTGGTCTGTACTGTATACTTAGTGACTTTTAGTCTTTTATGAGAACTAGTTTTACTGCCAGCAATGGAAACATTAATACTTTGCTCTTAGAGGTAACAGCCTTTTTCACAGTGAAAACATCTGAAGCAGAACGATATTTCTACATGCAGGGCATCCGGAAAGTATTTACGTTGCTTCAATTTTTCCACATTTTCTTATGTTACAGCCTTATTCCGAATTGTATTAAGGGAACCCATTTATTAAATTTCTTTACATATATACTCCATTATGAGAATGGAGAAAATTTGGTTTTAGTGTTTTGGGAATTTCTTTAAAAAGAAAGAACTAATAAATCACATTTACATAAGTATTCATAGTATTTATATGTAATAAGGCTGTAACATAACATTTGTAAAAAGTGAGACACTGTAAATACTTTTCGCATGCACTGGATCTAAACATACTTTTCTGCTTCAGATGTTTTGACAATGAAAAGGTTGAATAATATTTTCACTGCAAAACTGGTTCACACACAAAGATTAGAGGTGAAGAATCAAACAAACCATTTAACAAAACGTCAGGGAAATTAAAAATACCAATTCACAGGAGGCAGAAATAATTTTCATTTGTAGGTTTCACCCAAAGGTTTTAAACATCACATAAACCTTAAACAAACATGCTAAAAGTCTTTACTTGTTGGCCAGGAGTTACAAAACCAATAAAATTTGCATTAGATTGCAACATACAATAGACTAATATGTGTATTGACAGAGTGTTTTTGAAGCTAAAACAGCACAATGCCCATCAGCACCATCAGCACAGATTAGACAATCAGCCAATTGTTCACCGATTATGTAATCACAAAATAATTAATCCACCTTCCACATATGTCCATCTTCACTTGCTCCCTTGCTAATTTAATCACTCCGCAGAGTGTTTCAGATGAGGTGATCTGATCAGCACGTGAATATGCATGTGTCTGCTACGTAATTCAAGTGAGGAGAAATGCTGGCGTGGGATCGGTGAAACATTTGAGAATGGCCCCTCTGTTAGCTGTTCCCTTGGTGCACAGAGACCTCACATTGTGTGTCCGGCCAGCGCCTGGTTACTGCTATTGTCTGTCCACATCTCCCTCTCATTCTCCTGCACAGCCATGCACCAGAGATGGGGAAGAAAGTGGCTTTTCATTGATGGGTCAGTTGGAGCATGCACAGGAACTAAGAGGAGGCGAGGTGGGGGGTTCAGGGGAGTGGGGGGGAAGGGTCACTCAGCTGGCTGCAATGGCCTTTCATTACCTTGAACTATTTCCCAGCAACAGCCAACATGAATACTATAGAATGGCTCATTACCTCCAAGTACCGACATGAAGCGACATGAAGGAGGGAGCAGGGGACCATTGAGGATGCTGCGAATTACTGGCCAGTTTCAATATTTTCTCTGTTTATTTCATTCTTTTTTTTTTTTTACAAATCCCACGTGACCCACATGAAAAAAGCATTAAAGTTCTGTTTAATACATTCTTTTAGAAACATTAAGTATATTAATCCAATAATCCAATAACAATTATAAGTATTTTTATTGTGCTCAAATGAATTGTAAGAAAAATAAGATTAAGCAAATCGCTAATTCTAATCAGTGAAACTGTCCATCAAAAAGTAGATGACAACAACATCTCATTTTCATGCAGTCCTCCATCCTGAGTAAGCACAGTGAGCGATGCGTTCGAAACAGGAAGAAACCTTCAGCAGAAACCATCTCGGAGTGGATGGCTGTCCGGCAACTTGGGGTTGACAGACAAGAAATAAGACAATTTATACATGCTTGCTTCCTTACTAACAGATTTGATTCACCAAGCATTGTGGATAAATACTGTTCAGCAGCATCAGATAAATGAGGGAATTCCAACTAATCTAATTCATTTAATTTAACAAATGAAGCAAAGTATAAAATATTAGCTCCACCGCTAAACCCTGTGGAGCTCCACAACTATTCCAATATCATCTATCTATTATTCCTTCCCTCAATTCTTGTATTTGTAAAATGTAGTTCTATGTATTTTTCCTATGTTGGAGTTAACTAGGTGCAGTACACTGTCCACTGTCGCTACATAATGGTTAACGAGGACTTATTGCTGCAGTCAGTGACTTGATGCAGTCGGCTGGGTTTCTTCAGACATAAAACAAATTGGAAAAATAAACTGAGCTCGACTGCATTGTTTTGTAACTAGGATATAGTCGGAGTGTATGTAACTCTGAATCTGCATAATTGGATTGAACTGACTTTATATTTTATCAGTCTCAATTGGATGTTTCCATGTACTAACAATGAGACTAAGGTTAAAGTTCACTTAATATTCATTGGTGGACATAAACTAAAATATCAATCTACGAACCGAATCCAGGCTTTTCCAAATGTTTTAAATGATTTGTTAGGATTAGGAATTGTACGTTGCTGTGGAAAAGATATTTAATTTCATCTCTGTATGCCATTTTTCTTTCTTAAAAAGGGATTTTGAACTCAACTCAGAGTGGGATGAACTGTGAAGCTAACTTTAAAAAGTACTAAGTAAAGCATCATTTTAGAGATTTAAAATGTTATTTCAGTTCCGATAAATCAACCCAGCCTGGTTGAAGTCTGATGTATCTCTAAGGTTGAGTGTTTGATGTTTGGCTTTTTTCTTAAAAACATTCATTTCTGATCCTCTTCGCCTGCCGTAGTTGTTTTTGAAGCCTTTCATTTCTGCTTTTACCTTGCTCACGCTCTTCATGATGTATTCAAGGACACATGGCAGAAATTGTGTAATAATTTGTCAGAGCATGGCAACATTTAATAAATCTAACTATTCCACTCTTCTTTTTGTGTACACCATCACACCATGTGTTGCGCAACAGGCCTTGGCCAGAGATCTGCGCTTTCTGTTGCTGCATCGTAACAAGGAGATCTGTCACAACATGTTGGGGGGAAATCTGTCCTCCCTCACCGAATCTGATGCCTCCCTCTCCGTCTCCCTCCACTCCTCTTCATTCTCCTCCACTCTGAAGTCTTTCTATCAGACATGTTAACTCATGAGCTCCCTTTTTCAGAGGCTCAACGAAATAAAACATCTTAATGCAAAATTAAAGCCAAGTTAAGAAAAAAAAAAAAGAAGGTCAAACATAATTCATTCTATTGTTTCGTGAACCTGATTGAAGGTTGCAAGATTAGTACAACTCAATAGAGCAAGTTGTAATGTCGCTTTTTAAAGCTTTGGCTCGGAAGGCAAACTATTTGAGTATCGATGTGCTATAAACATTTGTTGTGTAGGACGTAAAATCTGTGGCCCATAAAACTGAGAGCTACTACACAACAAATAACATAGTACCTAAAAATAAGGAGTTGGTCTCCATTTTATAAAAATTATAATGGACTATGGACACCTATAATTACATTTATAGCAATAAAAAGCCATACCAGGTGCTTAGACATATATGTTACTGGATGTTCTGAAAACATGTTTGCCTAAGGGATTAAAATGAAACACTTTGCTAATATGATTAAATGTAAAACAATTTTATTTAGAAAAAATAAATAAAAATCTCACTATCAACAGTGAGATAATAATGTTAATGTTGGAAATATTTCCTCTCTTCTGGGGAAGAAATCCCATTCCAAGTGGTGTAGTGTAAGAATTTCAGACTCTTGTTTACAAATGAAAGACAAATGGAGTGGAAGATCAATTGGAGGATTGGTGCAGCATCTGAACTTATGCGGCAACTCGTGTGTTGTGATGAGGAGAGCGCCGAGCCTAAAGGTGAACCTCTGCCTGGGTGGATGTCAGCCCTTGTCTTACATCGTAGCCTTGTCTTTTTTCCACAGTTACCGTAAATGACACACATCAGTAAGACATTCAAAGCAGACCTGTGGTCCTCGTTTTTGCTCAGCATATTCTGTTCCTTAGTACTTTTCTTCTTTTCCTTTGGAATCAGCACTATAGGCACCAGATGTCCTCCTTGTCTGGCCAGATGGAGGAAGCAAAAACTGCAAACACGCTTAAAAAAAGTGAACTTTGCTTTCAACTGAACTTAAAGCTATGAATAATGCAGTACTTTGTTGTTTTTTTCTTCTTTATGTAAATCAAAAATATGTAAAAATTAAAATGCAATCTTATATCTATAACAAAAGTTGTACTGCTTCAAAAGAATCCACAGTGAAGCTCTTTTACTGGTTTTATTTCATCCTGTTGTGTGACTGTTGCTAGGTTGTTTAAGATTTCTGTTTGATTACCAATTGATTATCAGAGATCTCATAATAGTTTTAAAATAAACTATTAAGTGAAGTTTCAGTTTAAAAATGGACTGGGGTCAAATACACACAAAAAAATGAAACTTCAGCTTTTAATTTCAGTTGTACCATTTAGTTTCAGTTCCTTTATTTTTGTTTTCTGGGTCACACACTTCGGTGCTAGAGAAAGCTACAAAAGACTGATAACTTGAGAGTTTGGCCGTTGCTCATTTGACACTTGGTCATGTCAAACTTCACCTGTGCCGAACTCCAGGTCCAGATGCCACAGGTTTGCTGAGCACGACGTTGTTCTGTCAATCTGTGTTTGATTACTCTCAAGGATGTCCGACCCAAAGCATGTCATTTCAGAACTGAAACTGAACTGCTACGCCATAAGCTACAATACACTGCAAAAACTAACTTTAAATAAACTGAAGTCATTTATTATCATTTGTGTCCTAAAATCATCTTGTATTTCATCATGTTGTCTTTGACTGACATAAATATTGTTTGTTGCTGATAAACTCTGACTGACCATACCATAGGAGCTCCAGCGTACATCACTCTAAAAGTTTGAAATCAAAGTTTTAAATAAACATGAACCCTGCTCTAAGCTTTAGTTAGACCACCAAAGCAGATGGAGTAGGAAGAACAAGCAATAAAAATGGATGTTTAGATTACAAGAGGAAGCAGACAAAGACAGACCAAAGCAGGAGGGGCCTAAAAATAAACATAGATGCTAGTTTTACCTTTTGAAAAAAATACGAATTTTAAGTTCCTTTGTGTCTGTGTTCCCTGGGTCTCATCCGGTGATCACACAGTGAGGAATAAAAGGTGAATGATAACCCTTTGACCCGACCTGTGCGTGTTTCTGGTTTATTTTAGAAATCCAGGAAAAGGATGTGTGACCGTGTCACTGACTCATTCAGCAAACTGCAGCTGGAGATACTTGTTTTAATGGCCTGTTACTAAAGGACAGGAAGAACAAATGCCTATTTACCAGCACACTTCCAACCAAAATGCCTACTGCTCTGCTGCACAAGAACCTACAATCCTTTGTAAAGATTGAAAAGAAATGACTTAAAAGAAGAGAATTTTATTCGATGTGCCTGCCCTGTGAAGTCAGAAATCTTCCGATGTTCGTCTGGTCAGTGTTTGTCATTGGATATCCCATCTTTCCACTGGACGCTCTACTATGTTTGCCTTGGTGGGAGAGCAGCCAGAGTTATGACTGTGGTCCTATTACAAAACACACACTACAGCTGAGCAACCTTGCTGACTCCAAATGTCATGCCGCCTGCAGGAGACGCTGACTTTCTTGGATACAGTACATGCAGGACGTCTAACTTTCAGCGGCAGCAGCAGGTTTCCAAACAAAGTTGAACTGTGGTTGGTGTGTAACTCTAACAGCAAGGGCTGACTTGGAGTGGAAGGAATGTTGACCCCTTTGGTCCTGTGAGTTAAAAACATTAAGCAGCATTGTTAAAGGGTGGAAAGGACATTGACATGTTCATATATTAACATGGAACAGGGGTTATACAGTAAAAGATTATAATCAGGAACTGTGCACATTATTCACTGCATAGTTAAAACAAGGCTAAGTTAACATGGAACAAGGGGATAATATTCACAAATCAGTTAGTCAAGCAGCTGATAACAGTTCAGCTGACACAAACTGTTGTCGTTGGATTTATAGCATTTGACAAAGCCCTAATCAGTTCCATTATTATATTTGAAAACATACAACTACATATAAAGCAAAAAAAAAAGTGAAAAATGGTGGCAGCAACTGTAAGCTTGCAAAGAGAGATTTTTCCAAATTTTAGTGGAGGAGTATGTGTAATTTTGCCCATGTCTTTAGAGTACTTTTTATTTTATTTTTTTACAGTCAAATAAGAATATTTGTGGTCTACATCCTCGCTTTCTTTTCTTGGACTGTGACATCCTTCATCTTTTCTGTTGTGAAGAATAAAGCCGGCATGCACTGCACTGTGAAAGTTCTAATAGTGTGCTTGATTTTTCAGCTGTTGAAATGCTGCCCTCTTGTGGTTTTAATTCTACGTCACATGCAATTCAAAACTGTCACCACCAGAGGGAAGCAAATCCACATATTTGAAAAGTCTGACCGGGACCATTTGGAGTCTCGCAATTAAAATATGGCATTTTAACTCGCCTGGAACAGCTACCGCATTACATAAACTTATGAGTCTGGGGATGCAACACTGTTTGCAGAACAAACACAAAACATAAGCATCAAAGTAGATTCAAACTGACACTAAACAAAAGGAAAAAAAAAAAAAGCCCTGTTGCCAAGAGATTTGAAGCAACTGACAAAGAAAATACTCACTTTTCTGCTTGTCATTTGTGTGTCTTGCTCAAAACGTTTAAATTGTTTGAATTATTTTTGATGAATTGAGAGCCTTACCATTCGTGCCCCAATAACATTTTTACATGTAGTGACCTTTATGACAGAACAACAAAAACATTACTGTGTGGAGGGGGAAAAAACAAGTGATTTCCATTATTTTAAATTCAAAGTTTTAAGTAACATTCAGGCACCTTTACTGTATCGCTATGAAATAAAACCAAATGCAATCAAGTGGTCATGTGTGAGTGTTCATATTTACTGGCTTACTGAATCTGTAAAATCAGGTTAGTTGTAAATGTAATCTTGCAAATGGAGACTAGTAATAATCTTTCAACCAAAATATGGCATTATATGTATTACTGTAAAATTCTGTTCAGAGCAGTAGACATGGTTGTTTTTTTATATCATTTTTAATCAGTGCATATTATTAACATTTCCTCACAGACCTAAAGATGGTTGGTGGTGTGCACCTATAACACACGCTCCAACTTCCTCCGTTTAAATATGAAGCCTGCATCCAGGAAGCCACACTTTGGCCACCCAGCCCGGTCCTTCATTTCCTTTTAAAGCAGTGGAAGAGCCCCACCATCCGCTGATGTGCATCTCTATAAGTGCATGTCAATGAGGTGCAGATGACAGGAGTGCATTGTGAGATGGCTGCTGAGTGGGAAGCGCCATGTGACACTCCTGAATGGGCTGCCGGGGGTTGGCAGGAGGCAGAGGATGGTGACATCCACAAAGGGGCATTCAGGAACTGCAGACTAGGTACAAGACTGGCACTGGTCCTCCTTTCCTTCCCTGAGACAGCAGGAGTACGCTGTTTCTTGGTACGGATTGAATGGAGGAATTATTGTTGAAATAATAGGGGAGAGGAGGTTTATTATCCCCATATAGCACTTCCTTCAGTCTCTACATTGTGTCTCTACTTCCTTGTGTGACTTACAACCTTGTCTTGTTCGCGCCTCAAAAGACTTAACAGTGTTTTTAGCAAGAGAAACGTTTTATGAACACATGCACAGTCCTTGTAAAAGTGTTACTGACCTTCACTTTATGCAGCGTTGCAATCACACATTTTGTTGTCATTTCTTAAGACTTTAGAGGACGAATCAACTCCAAGTAGTTCAGAAGTGAAAGAGAACGATGAATGGTTTTCAAAAATGTTCTGCAAAGAAATATCTGAAGAGGCTTGGCATGAGTTTGTGTTCAGCCACATTGACAATCCTTTGCAGAACCAGCTGGAGGAAAGTGCTCCGACAGCACGAGCGCTTTGCTCACCAAGTCTCACAATGTGAATGGTTTGTTCAGGGTGATGGTTTTTGCATTTGTTCTGCAAAGTTTGTTTGGTCTCATCTAATCAGAGCATCTTGATAAATGGCATGAGGTAACAAGGCCTTCTTGTGGCTTTTTCCTCCCCACAACAATAGTTTTCTTTTTCTCCCTCTTCCACAAGTGCCAGATGTACAGAGTGTCCAACTAGTAGCTTGTTGTCACCACATTCTTTTTCCTGAACTGTGCATCTCTGTCATTCCTCCAGAATGACAGAGGCCTCTTTCTTGCTTTTCTGATTAACGCTCTCCTTAGCAGTTGTGCCATATTTTCTTTACATTTTCAGATGACGGATTTAATAGTGCTCCGTGTGACTATCAAAGCCTTGTATAATATTTTGTTATCTAATACAAACGTAGTCATACTTCCTCTCAGGCCTGCCTGCTATACTTTGTGAAGATGTATGTTCACAGATGTTCTCTTCTCAGCCATTTAGAGAACAGCTGCATAAATTCTGGCAATACACAGGTATGTACGAATTACTAATTAGTGATCGCTGTTAAACTAGGTTAATTGCTAGTTGGATTAACCTGATTTGATTGGGGGGTAGGGAGGTGAATACAGTGGCATAGCACAATTTTCACATTTCTATTTTTTAAATTAATTTGGAAACCTTTTGTCATTTTCCTTTCACCTCACAACTGGGCAGTACTTTGTGCTTACTTACACAGAAGACCAAAGTTGCAACCTGACAAAATGTGAAAATGTTCCCGGGAAGAGGGCAGTTTGATTAAATCCCCAATTGAATCTAATAAGCACGGATAATAATTTGGATACTTTTAAGATTTCTGAATAAAATAATCTGGACATATTTAGTTTGTCTATGCTTCCAGTTTGACTTACTGGATAATTAAGTTAATTCTTGAGGTAAAAATTTTGTTTTAATTTTTAATCGCCATGCATCTTCATCCTCCTCTCTCTCTCTCTCTCTCTCTCTCTCTCTCTCTCTCTCTCTCTCTCTCTCTGTCTCTCTCTCTCTCTCTGTGCAGCATCTCATCCGCAAGGCTCGCTGTGCTTTAAACCCGCATGTAGCTCCACTCCTCCTCCTCTTCCTCCTCCTCTTCCTCGCTCTCTTAGTGCCGATCTGACTGGGAGGAGGTGGGATCTACCCACTGGTGGTAGTGGGCGAGTAACCGCGTACGTGCAAATCGTGCAGACTGCCAAGGACGACTGTCGGTGGCCAGAAACGTGAGTTTCTCCTCGTTAACCGCGAACCCCCGCTTGGGTAAAATTCACCCACCAGGGACACATCTACCTTCTCGAGTTCCGTCCAGTTTATTTTAAGCGGTCGGAGCCTCCAGTAGCAGCAGCGGGAACGTCACAGACCCACAGACAAACAGACAAACAGACGGACGGACGGAGGGACGGACGGACGGGCGGAGCGGAGCTGTGTGTGATGAGGAGGTCGCCTCGCCGCAAGGCTTTGCGTAACATCCAGATACGAAGAAGGGGACATTTTTTTTTTGTGGTTGGCGACTGCTTTCAGTTCGGGTCTGCTCTCAGTAACAGTCTGCCTTCGCGAAGAAACACAAGGCAGAGGTTTTAAAGCCACCAAAGGAGCTGAAGGGGAAATCGCCGGTGAGTCTCTGTTTACGTTTTCAGCTCACTGCACACTCAAAACAGCAAACTTAGGGCTGATGCTGCCAACTTTAAATGATCCTAAATTGATCTCAGCTGCACTTTGAGCGCCACGGGCATCATTTAAGGTCACAAATACTTAAAACGTGGACAAGAAGACCGCTTCATTCTGGCTCAAAGCGTCCTAAAATGATATTTAATAGGCTAACTCGGTGGAGTTATGAGTTATTCTGTCATTTGTAGCAGCTAAAAGGTTAGCGCTGCTAGCTTAAACCACCTCCTCCCGTCTGACTCTAGTCCTGCTGTGAGGCAATAAAAGTCTCCGAAGATGGGTGAGATACCATCCGGTGTGTCCAGTTTAAACAAATGACAACAATTACATCGATTTTACTCAGGAGCGTCAACCTCGGTGTGCGGCTAAACTCTTGACACCAAAACCAACCAGCCGATGAGAACAGGCAATCGCGCTAAAGTCCAATTCTTCATAATGGAAACGGCATGAACTGGAGCATCTACGCCCCTCCTAGCAGGTTTAGCGAAGCAGGACCTGCCACCGTGAATCCTGTGCATGTGTGGACTCATCTGCCATTTCACTGCACCTACCGCTGTTCGGTACTGAAAATGGAGCTGACCCTCATGAATCAAACTGCGCGAAGCTTCATATTTTTTTTTTCGTGCCATCTACGGGTTTTGGGAAGTAATGCTTTCCTAACCAGACTGCGCTCTGAAAGGCAGAACGTACACAGCAGACGACAGCCTGCGGTGGTTCTGGTCGGTCTGTGTCTTTAAACGGGAAATTGAAGATTCCTCTGTGGCAGCGTGGATTGGCTCCGAAAGTTCAGGTTTGTTTAACTTGATCCTCCAGGATCAATAGGGGGAGAGGGCGGATAGTTGTCCACAAAAGAAGAACAAAAAAAAAAAAAAACCCAGAACACAGAGCCTTTACTAGCATATCAAGGAAATAAAGTGAATGTTTTCCAAAGGGGGTAGCACTGATGTGTGGTGCATTTACTGAATGGAGAAAGATTGGATTTTTGAGTTGTCACAGAGTCAGTCCAGCTGAAAATGATCTGATTTCAGTCAAACTCTGTTACTTTGGTTCATTTCTTGCATTGGACTAAATGAATGTGTGTGCATCACCAACAACATTTGTGTCACTGTATCAGTGCTATTGTGTAGAAAAATATATTTGACCTCTGATGTTATCTGGTGCTGCCTTTGTGTTATCAAATATCCAGAATGGACACAGAAGCAGCTTTCTGTTAATACAATGAGGGGCTGCCGTTAAACCCAGCCAGGGATTAAATTTATTAAAATGAAGGCCTATTGTGCTGAGGAAATGTTACAAGAGTAGTGAGCCAAAGTGAGTTGAACTCAGCGCTTTCCTGCTTTCCTCGTTTGGGTGCGATTTGCATCTCAAGTGCTTGCTTTGCTTACTTCATGAACCCATGAACTGCTCTGCCCGGCTGAACTGAACGCAAGCATCAAAAATCAAAACGGCGAGCAGCAGGTCCAAACACTGAGATTTAGCAAAGGTTTGCCCCAAATGGAAATAATTAACACCTAATATAACATACAGTTGAGATGACATGAACTACTGTGGATAGAGCACTTCCAAAAGTGAAAGTGACCTGTGGGGTCATCTAAAGTCATTCACACAGGAATCAGATTTCCATCGTCTTTGTCCTGAGCCTCGTTATTTGCCCTCCTAACAGGTTTTCTGTTGTTGGATTGATATCAATAAAGTTAATTTCTTATTGGCTGCTTCCGTTCTGCATTTAGGATGGTTTTCTGCTTTGACCAAGTCCTGCCTCGAGTTACCCAGCATGTTTCATTGAGCTAGTTGTTTTTCTGGTGTATTTTATCCCACAGATGAGATCATGCGCAACTGCTTCAGACACAACTTATGGAGTTGAGGTGCACTCACTAACCCTAACTCAGATTATCCATACAATGCATTAATCCGATATGTGATTCTCTGTTGCTTTAAGAGATTATTAAATGAGGTTTTCATGACATTTGCATATTAAAGTATTACATTTAAATATGAATATATATTTCAATGTAAAAAAAACCCCCTCCACATTATTTTGTACTTAACACGTGGGAGTTCATGGGTAACTCCAACTGAACTTCCTTTAACATCAAGGCGAGCAGCGGCCAATCTGGTCTGTCTTCTTTTTCTTTATTCAACGTTTGTCTTAAAAAAAGACAGAAACTACAGCCAACCATGCAGCTCAAATTTTAACATGGCATTTTGAACTGAGAATTTAACTGTTGGCTTGAAATTCACAGCACTCCATTAATAAGGTATGCAACTCTTTTCAAAGGGGAAAATAAGTCATGTAGAGCTGCATGTGTTTTGATACCAGTTATGTAAAGACCAAGCTAAAGAGGAACTAAGCATTACTACTTGTAGTGTAGACGAGTTCCTCCAGGCAAAGGCTTGATTAGTCAAATGACATAAACGTTTTATTATTTACTTTAAATGTGGTTCTTGTCAAAAACGTTCCACCAACAACCTTTCCTGTCTGACTTTTACAAGCTTCAGTACTTCAGGTGCAAAGAGTCCACCGTACATTCAGTGCTTGCCAAGGTGGTGCTTTCACATGCACTGCTGCCTTAACATTTTCTGGGTATTTTCCAAAGCAACTGCATGTGGCAACACAAACCTCTGCAACATGCGCTCAGGACTTCTTGTGCAATTTTGTGCGACAGCTACGCAGTAGGATTCTAACGGGAGTGTTGCAAACAGTCGTTATTGCAAGCATCCATTTTGTTTCTGGGTGTAAAATGTCTCATAAGGTGGTGCATTATGGAAAAAAAGTCTAAAGAAGAAATGAATTAAATGGCTCTCCAGATGTTTTTTGTGATGGCTCTATAATCTATTATAGCAAAACTTAGTTATGACTCAGAAAGTAACAATTTCGTTGCCAAAGTAAACTGAAAAATATTTTTGAAAAATGTACCACAGAATGATTTGTAAGTTTTTGCGAATATTTACAAAAAAACATTACTTGGTGTCGTCTTTTTTGAACTAGTGTTTAAAGAATTTCTAGCATGATTTCCAATCATCTCTTGATACTGATACTAGGCTTTTCCAATTTCATAATAAGTTTTACATATAAAGAATATTGAATATAGCTGAAAAAAATCCAAAATGTAACTGTCTTGCAAATTTGTGTTTGCTTATTACATTCTTTGACAACCAAACGATGTTTCAAAGCACTTATTCATCTAACAGACAAAGCTTAAAAAATAGAAGAATTTGGGGTGTGCTGTGATGGTGCAGGGTTTTAAGCACAACCCATGTATGGAGGCCTTCGTCCTTGACGCAGCAGTCTCAGGTTCGATTCCTGGCCTGGTGACCTTTGCTGCTTTCCTGTCAATTAACTGTCAAATAAACGCCACTAGAGCCAATAAAATCTTTTAAAAAATTAGAAGAATTTATTGTTATTTTTTGACAACGTTCATTCAAAAATAAACAGCAGCTGTATCCAGCTCCATCCAACAGTCGCATCCATTATTTTCTGACTGTTTATCCATTTATTCGATTTGCAGCTAGACTGAATTTTGCTAGCACTCCTAAATAAAGACTGCCTGACTTCAGAGGTGGCATTTTGGATTTTCTTTGCCATTCATGATGAGCACAGTTAGCAAAGTTAACATTACTGACCAAAGACAGCAGTCTATGAAAGTAGTCTTTGCAGGGTAAGTAAACTCTTACCTTATTTGTGAGATTTCCAAATAACTGTCAATATTTCCAAAAAGCTTAATGCTTCATGATGGACAGAATCTGGCTCTTCAAAAGGACAAAGAGAGCAATCGTCCTACAGTATGCCCACCCTCAGTGCTGTCTGCTCATGCTCCCTTGTTTAAATGGTTAGTTTGTATTTTCCTGTTGAGAGTGTTTGTGGTGATTTTTTTATCTGTATAATTGCCTTACCTATTGTGGAAAGATGTCATAGCACCGTAAACTCGATGGAAAATCAGTGTACTTTGATTGGTGGAAGGTAACAGCATGTCAAACGTAACAGTTTACATCAATTTAACAACAGATCGCAGGAACGTTTGGTGCAGCTCAGTTCAGCTGAAGGTCAAGGTTCCTATGTTCAGTTACCTTAGGTCAGCCTGCTGGCTAACCTAAGCCTTTGATTCAATGCAGCTCTGCTAACAACAGATTTTGTGTGGGTTCTACTACAGAATTAAATCTGTTTTTTTTTCCCTTGTGCTTTAAGGTTGTTGTTTGAAAATCATACACTTCATGGAGAGCTGGTTAGCATTCAACATATTACTATACGTTTTCACTCATAGTAATGAGTGAAAACACTCATTCACTATGAGTGTTTTCTCTGAAAAATGGTCAGATTTTTAGTTTATGACCCAGAGGTCACTGATTCGGATCAGTCAAGGATGAAATCATTGAATTCTTTAACTGAGCCATTCTGAAGACCTTCTGTGGGTCAGCCATGGAAACATGTCTCTATGTCAACTGTTTTGATTTAGACATGTTTAAAAAGTTGAGAAAGTGTATTTCTAAAGCTTGGCTATTCATTGAACATTCTTTAAATAAGCACTCCTTCTGAACTAGCTGGTGTTTTAACTTTTAAATTATGGTTCTCAGTTAATCTTCACTGTGATCCACCAATTACTGAAGTGAAACGTAGTTGTTTATGGGGGAAAAAAATGAGGTTGGGTTAGAATTCTACATGTTTGTTTTTCACCAACTTAAGGTCAGATACTGTGAAGAGCTGATCATCGTTGGACTTCAGTGAGGCTGGTTTTAACTTACTACTTGTCATACTCAACCTTACATAAGTTTATTTTTAGTGATCGTACTATGTTGACCTACACTGTGCTTTTAGCAGCTGAAGAAACAAAGAGATTTAATATTTACTTTTGTACATTTATTAAAACTTCAATGTATCCTTTTTTTTTAAGTGTTAAGTGTAAATCATTTACAACTTTAAAGTAGAACATTTTCACTATATGTTGATTTAATGAGGCGTAGCTAATGAAACAAAAACTAAATACACGTGCCAGAAATTACAATTGGGAGTCGGAAAAGAAAGTAAAAGCTTAAAGTTTGATGGCAGCTCATAATAAGATAACATTGAGGAGTGTTAGGAGGGAAAAGAGAGGGTCATGAGTTGGTAGGGGACGTAGATGCCATGAGACAGCTGTTTGTGTCAGTTCATCCATGTTTGTGTCAGCTTGAGTTACCCTGAGTCCTCTGAGAAATGGTGGAGAGCACAGGGAGGAGAGCAAACCACCAACTGTAGCGGAGGTAAAAATAAATAAAAATAAATAATGCTTTTTTTATTTTTAGGCTTGTTGAGGGTGAGTTGATGAATTTAGCTTCAATAAAGCTAATTATCATGAGAAATGCTTCTTTAACCTCCAAGGTTCTATTTTGACTGGCAAATTTTGAGATATTGGATATTTTTACTAATTTCCTGGATGTTGTTATTGTTGCCTGCATCAGTTGTTTCATTATTACTATGAGTGTTTTGTTGATACCTTTTTGTTTCAATTTGTTTCAATTTAAAAAAAAAAAAAAAGCTTTCTTGTGACCTCAAAATCAAGTGAAAATGTTTTTTCAGCATGTTCCAGTTACCTGTTAAAGTATGGTCATGTCTGACTTTACCAATTGCAAATTTTCCACAAGTCCAATAAATCAGTTTGAAACTCAGCTCTTTCTTTTGGCAGTAAACAAGTCAGTGAAAATAGCTTCTACCTACAGTTACTATTCCATTACCAAAGAGTGTTGGTCTGGTAGAGCTTAGATAATAGTGTGTTCACTGATCAAACTGAAAAGTGTCCAACTATTCAGTTACTTGGTGCATCTCTAGAAATACTGGCTTTTTTATTAGTAACTATTTGAAATGTTTTTCTATAAACTAAGCACAGAAAGCACTACACCATAGATCACCTCATCCATCCATACTCACTATTGCGCCCACATTCCCTGACAGACACATAGATTTTTGTGTTATTGTGAATTTATTTGAAAACTTAAAGTTCTCCTACCACAAAAGACTGGCTAGATGATGTGACTCTGGCATGTGTCTATTTTGACTTTCAGTGGTTTGAAAGATGAAGTTGGTGAATCCATACTAACGTAACTCTTTTATCCTGTCTGTGCTCAGATCACTTGTGAGAAAAACCAGTAAGTAAATGAGGAGAAATAGGTGGCGTACTATTCTGAATAAGTCACCTATTACTTGTTCTGTATGTATAAAAACGTAGTTAGTGGATCTTCTAAAGCTGTGCATTAAACCAACTTTATTTAAAAAAACAAAACATTATATTTGGTTTGACTCTATGTGAGTGGACTACATGTGACTGAACATTGAAGTAGCATTTAATCACCGGCACTTCATGATCTATGCCAGGACATTTTAATGAGCCCCTTCCTCGCCCTGTGGGGCCCTGGTGTTTGTTGCTGCCCTTTGGCATATAAAGTTTCAGATGAGCACATCTCGCGGCAGCTAGTGGAAATTTCCACTTCTCATTCGGATGTTTATGTTTAACTATTATTCAGTAGACTACTGACAAGAACTACTGTACGAAGCCTGAAAACAATGTGGTTTTAGTTAAAATAACCACATGAACCTGAAAAGTAAAGTGTGGAGTGTTTTTTAGACTTGCCATTTTTATTGCTTCTTTGATTGAAAAGAGTGGCTGACTCAGCTGTTTGAAATGACGATTTGAGGCATAGAGGCTTAGGAGGTCATTGTTTGCTCTTGTAATATGTTTGCAAATGATTCAGACACAATAAAGGCTCACATCTCGGCAGAGAGGTGGGTGGCTGCGGGGTTTTATTGCAATTGATAAAACCCTATAGTCTGCCAAGAATGACAAATAATTTATGCAATACTTAACTTAGGAGGACAAGGAGACTAATTGTTTTGTCTAAAACAGCAAAAGAGAAAGGAAATCCAGCTTTGTGCCTCAGGACATTCAAGTCTGTGTAAAAGTATTTGCTCTTTCTATAAGCTTTTATTTTTCATAATTGCATGGTTCAGATCTTCAGATTGCATTATCAAACAGAACCTGGGTAAATACAAAAAGCACTTTTCGTAACCTAATACCTGGCTATGCTACTATTTTCAGCAGTAAATATACCATAATTAATGACCAGTAATCGGGTATCAGTTTTCACATTGCTGTTGAGTAAATTTGCCTCACTCTGCTTTGTGGATTTGTTTCCTTTCAGTTTTATTTTTAGTCATGCCACAGCATCTCAGTTGTATTTAAGTCTGGACTTTGACTTATGGCTGTGGGATATGAGAAAAATCTAATATCCTGATATATTTTTGCTATGTCACAATACACAATACATATCACAAAATTCTTAAATGAGCTCCAATGTTATTTTAAACAAGTCTCCTTGCAGCATGATGTCACCCACTCAGGCTTCCATCCCCATTTCCCTGCTAGACTTAAATGTAAGCTCATATAAAAAGGGATGCAGTATTTTGCAATGAACTGTCTACAAAAGGGGTGTCAAACTCCAGTCCTCAAGGGCCACTCTCCTGCAGTTTTTAGATGTGCCACAGCTACAAAACACTGGAACGAAATGGCTTAATTACCTCCTTCTTGTGTAGATAAGTTCTCCAGAGCCTTGCTAACGACCTAATTATTGTATTCAGGTGTAGTGCAGCAGAGGCACATCTAAAAGTTGCAGGCCAGGGGCCCTCCAGGACTGGAGTTTGACACCAGTGATTAAGGTGAGAAATAAGTTTTAACTAAGAAAAAAAAAAAACAAAACCCAGCGAGGCAGAGAGACGTAGGCAAGTTATCCTTGACATTTACAAACTTAACAAATAGATGTGCTGTGGAATAAGGTGTGTTTTTGTTCAGTTTAAAAATAAAAAGGCGACCTACACACAAACTGACCGATCATCAGTAAAGCAGATGTTTAAATTAGCTAATCAGCCACCGCTGTGTTACGGTGGCTAATAGCAGCGGTGGCTAATAGTAGCGGTGGCTAATAGCAGCGGTGGCTAATGGCTGCAGTGGCTAATAGCAGCGGCGGCTAATCTACCAAAGCAATCAATTAATAATCGCAAAATACACATCAAGCCTAAAAGCATAAAACTGTAACAAACTGAATGTTCTGAGAAATGTTTGTGTTTTTGTTGCTGAATCCTAATAGTTACGCTGTTGACGGTTGCTATGGCAACGAGTCTGCGCGTAACGTAAAGTCGGCAGAGATCGAGAGAAAAAGAATGAGAAGTCTTGAGTTATTTTCCCATTGCATAGCACTAAATGAATCATACCTACGTCTCCAGGGTTCACTTTAACGGACCAGTTCTACCAGCTATGAACGGCTTGTAAAAGAATATTCTGATTAGGTGGTGAAATAAACCTGTGGAACAACCTTTTGTTGCAATAGTTTTATAATATGTTTCGCAAATTACCTAATTTTATTCAGCATCCTCCATACTATATAAAATCCAAACCACTGCCAAATTATTGATCCTGCGCTTTTTCTCTTCAGAACTGGACCAGTTCATCTGATTCCTCTTCAGTTACCGTCACATTCAGCTTCTGGCCTCAAACTCTCGCTGTCACCATGTTGTTCAGAAAGATTTCAGATTGAGAGGAGGGAGGGGCGAGTGATGCATTCAGAGGGTGTTGGATAAATCATACAGTGAATTTGATAGTGAAAGTTTAGTATTTGAACGACAATTTATACTCAATGGTTTTAACTATTGTAAATTTAAAATATCGTGATGCATCAAGTATACTTGATATATCGCACAGCCCTACTTTGACTAGGCCGGCCTAAACCATGCCTTTCGTTTTATTTGGGCCTAATTATTTGAGCTGCTGGTCTGCATTAGATCATTGAGCACAATCAATCAGTCAATCAAATTTTATTTGTATAACACATTTCAGCTACAAGGCATTTCAAAGTGCTTTACATCATGAACACAAAAAACAAAGTCATGCAACATAGAATAAAATACCAAGTGTTTTTTTTTTTCTCTGCTCAAGTGTCTGGCCTCTTAAGACCAGACACTTGAGCAGAATTCAAAAAGAGATTGAAGTTAAAGGTACTAACCAGTTACTGTATTTCCAGTAATGTTAAACCGTCTATTGGGTATATCAAGCTCAAGATATTTGTGTTGAAGCAAAACTTTATTAGCTGCTTTATTAAATAACTTAATTTTTATCTTGTCACCGTTATGCTAGTTATTTGAAGTAGCCAAGCATTTTGACAAATAATAGTTTTTTTTGTCCAAACTGGAGTCCTATCAAATTAAACTGATGATTTATGTTGATGACTGGAAAACTGCAGTAAATATTTGTTTTGACCAACAGCACCGGTGAAAACATAACCGTTGTACTGAGCAAATATGTTACCACATTGATGACTCATGTGGTAACTAGAAAGTCCCCTCATGAAATGTTGACCTCTGGTCCACTCTGTAGTATTGATTGGCCAGAGGTTTTTATTTGCGTGGAGCGGATGCGTTTATTCCACCCTGTTCATGTTTTGGAGTTGTCTTTTGAACAATTTATAATAATGTGTAGATTGAGATGTGTATCAGCTGTTTTGCAATCCCTACAGGAAGTTCCCTCATAATCAAGAACAGTATTATGGTAATAAAAAATACCAAACTGGCTGGGTAAATCCCTGTTTACACAGAAAATTAGAATCTGAATAAAAAAAAAAAAAAAAATAAGAACTTTAAACTAGTATATACAGGAGGCAGTGAAAACCAACTAATAAAAATAGAAACATAAGGAGGAAAAAAGTGAGATATGTAAAATAAAAGGTTGGGGCCATATTGTCATGTATTATGCTGCATTTACTTTGTTTTATTTTATTAATTATCATCCCATTTCTTGGTTGTTTTTCCCCTTCCTGTTACTTTCTGTAGAGACCACTTCAATAAATTAGTGAAATAACTTTCATTTTTAATAATACTCTAACTCCATCAAGTAAAGCATATCACATAGATTAGATAGTGAGATAGATTTATGGAGAATGATTGTGTTGTAATAATTATCTTCTTTACTATAGCAACATTAAAAAGAATAGTAACTAAATGGTTTTAAAGAACTGCAATCTATCCTTTTTCTTTTTAAAGTAAACACATTTATTTTTGCTCTTGTTGGGTAAAAAGCCCAAAAAACTTCTCAACACAAAATTAAGTTTTTGGCATTTTAACAATATAATTCAAAATTTAAGTTCGACGATATGATATTTCATTTCGTCTGAACCCGAGGAGCATTGGGCCTGCTCTTTCTCATCTGTCATGAATGTGACGTGCTGTGCACATTCTTGTTGCTCATTACATAATGGGGTGAGGCCATGTGAAAACAAATAACGGAGAGAGAAGAGTCGATTGGTAAGAGACTTGGAATCAAGATCAAATAATTTCTATCGTTGAGCTGCTGTTGGCATATCATACCATGTTTACCTTCTCTTATGGGATTTATCCCTTGGGCTGTTTGGAATGATGTCACAGGGAGAGCTGAAAGGGAAACAAACCGTTTTATGGAATCCATTAGAATTGGGACATATTGGATATTCTTAATTGGATACTTGCATTCTTTTACCTCAGAATTACGATATTTGTGAAAAACAATGTGATTACTTACCAAGTCAAATACGTATTCAAACGTATTCAAACTTAAAGATCTAGGGCTCCAGAGAAAACTCATTGGCTTGCAATTTTATAAAATTGCAAGCCTGTCAGCCTTTGTTCAGAAAATACTGTCACTAAACAAAGAAGTTATGCCTCACTTGTTTGGATAATGGTTAAAGTTATTCACCATAACTTTGTGAAACCGCTGAGTCATCGCTGACCTGCATGGAAAACTCAGCCATTTGCTTTTCTTCTTGTTTTTTTTTCCTCTTTTCCTTGAATGTCTTACCGGTCTGAGTGTAATGTTGTTCCTTTACACTGATTGGCAGTGTTTCACTCTAGATGCATTTCGGGATTATGTGGGATGTCAAGTGTGAGTGGGTTTGGATTTCTGGATCACTGGGTTCTCCCAAGATACTGTCGGTCAGCGATTTTTGACACCAGTGGAGTTGTTGGCAGATTCAATGTTGTGGCACCTAGTTGAAAACTGAGTCACATAATCTAATTTCCATGAGTAATAATGTTCTCTAAAGATCTAAATACTGAGAATTATCGTGCTCACAGTGTAAAGTAACCACCAAACGTTTGCCAAAAACCATATTAATGTTAGAGTATGTCTGTATATTAGTTAAAATGCTGACAGTGGTAATTATTTAAACAGAGGTACCAGAAGAAAATTACAACCTTAACAAAAAAAAGTGAATCACAGCATTTAAAATTCAGCAAACAAAAATGAAAAGTTGGATTTATTTATTGGGGCTGGACAAAATTGTACTCTTTTAAGCTTGTTAATCTGTCAAGAATAAAGTTTTATTCCTGGTTATTTGTTTGAAACATATTTTCACAACCACAAATGGTTACTGGGACTTTTATGTGACAAAATTGCTACATAATAAGCAGTGTCCTGTAGAGTGATAGTTTTCTGTCACCCATAACACTTTGCACCGAGGCCAAAAGTTAAAATATGGTCTCATCTTCTTCCAAACGTTTGCTTTGCCCCCTAATATGACTTATACCTATTTTGTATTTGTCTTCTCCATGAAATCTTAGTTTAATACAATGAAGTTTGTGGTTGTATGATAAAATGAAGAGGTGTGGATACTTCTGCAATTCGTCTGTAGATTTGTCAGAGTGTTTGACTCTGTGTTTTTCCAGAGGTGTCTGTTTCTTACTGTTTATAAGCAAGTGGAGGTGGCTGTGTCTTTGATAAGACAGACACCAAAAAGGAGTCGCAGTGGAGAGGGGCACGGGTTCAATGTGAGCTGATATGAAAGGGAGACAAAAGTACTGTGTCCAAAAATCTTACCAGCAGCAAACTCACGAGTTTCTTTCTCAACAACACATTATGTCACTTTACAGAGGCCTGTGCTGCAAGTCTGTGCAGACTTTTCTGTTCTTCAGCATGAAGGCACCACTTGGGTATGTGTACATCAAAAGACATGGCGCATGTATGAGTCTGTGGTCTGCATGAATTTACATGTTTCATCAAGTCATTTTAACAATTAATAACATGATAATTTATTAAAAGAATGGCGACATGTCAAATTGTTTTGTCTTTCCAGAGGTGTTTGTCATTTTGTTGTAGCTCAGTGATGTGTTTCTGTTCAAATAAGGGAGGAAATGTCTCAAAGATGACCTTACAAAGTTAGACCTTCAACTTTAGATTAAAGAGCTGGAAATATAGGGACCAATGATGTCTTTGATACATGAATTGATATGCATGTGGGGTCAGCATATGTGAATTATGTGCCGTTGCATTAAAAGTTACTTTAAAAGTAAATCTGCCAGAGGTTCGAATGATTTTGGCCTCAGCTACAATTTTATATTAGTGTAAAAAAAAAAAAAAGTAGTGTATATTTATATAAATGTATACGATTTTTGTTCTTGTTTTGATTCATAGACCTGAGAAAAAATATAGAATGAACATCCACTGAAATTAATAGTAAGCTCGAACAAACCATAAGTTGCACAAAATTATTCTTTCTTCCAGGTTAAGTTTTACGGATTTAAAAGGGGAGACAAATAAGCTGGTATTAGCTGCTAAATGAGTCAAAGTGTTTGACTCAGCAATTGGCTGCTCAACAGAAGTACAGTGAAAAACTTGACAACTAAAGCAGTGTTACCTTAATACGGTGTGCGACCCTCTTTCTACTTCTCAACCATCACAGTACATGTTTAACTCTGCATGTGAATTTGTCCCATGTGTAAGTCAGAGAAAAGTGCAGTAGACTCATTTAGACAAGCTGACCAGTAGGGTTGGTCCGTATGCAGAATTAAAAGCTGGACAATCCATACCTTTATGGGAATCTCATTAAAGCAGCTTTAAACCGTTGGGTTGGTAAGACGTAGATGATATAAAGACCATCTAAAATCTCAAGTATAAAATAAAATCACTCTCCTCATGGGAGCAATTGGGTGATATTTTCATAGCAGCTCTGTTGGATCCATTTGATAAGTGTAATGTAGCAGCCTCATCACTCAGCTAAATTATTTGTTCTGTCACATATTTATTTAAAGAGCTGAGTGAAATCCCCTGCCAGCTGCTAAAACTTCTAGGCATGATGATATCTTTAAAGACTGAAGAGCGTTGTTGACTTTCAGTACTTATGCACCTCTGCACAACCTGACCGGCCTTTGTGTCCCCATTAAACTTCCTGTCCTGCATACTTGTTTGCTGCAGTCATCCATGAAACTTAGCCCAGCTGCAAATTTTTGGTCACAGTAAGATGTTTAGACATTTATCCGAAAGAGAACCATCAGATACATAAGGTAGATGTGGGAACACTTCCTTTGCATAAAGCTTTAGAGAGGCATATCTTACGGGTATTGAGAAGGAGGGGGTTCCTTATGCAAGGACTGAGTGTAGCAGCAGTTCAGGGGCTGAGGTTATCCCGATGTTGTATAACTGAGTGCCCATTTGTGTGGGGGCAAGTTTACGGTTATCCAGGGGATTGTTAATGGTCCTAAAAGTTTCCACAGGGGGAGTGTCGGGGAATGAAGCTGTTTGGGGTGGGGTATGAGGCCTGAGACGGCGTCCCTAAAGGAGCAGACAGTTATTCCTGTCATCCCTCCTCCTGTTGCTCCTCCCCCTCCTCTTCCATGGTCCCTTTTAAGTGAAGATGTGGGCATGTCTAGTCATGTTCCTTTTGAGTGGGAGAACTTGACCAATAGCCTGTTATTGGTATAACATTACTTTTATGATTTAGTTTTTAGGGCTTTAATGATGGGGTTTGTTTAAACAGATGATGTGCAGATAGTTAAAACTTTTTTTCTTGCTGCAGCATAATGGCTACAATCAGCACCTTCCAAAAGAAATCCACTTTCCCTTTGAACTTTTTCACATTTCTGTTCTGTTGCAACCACCAACTTCAGTGAGCATGTCACCGAACAACACAGATATACTTACCGTATTCTAAATTTATGAATTATCAGGTCTTAGTATTTGAAATTGAGGTTTTCAGTTGGAAAAATCTTTTGAAAACAATGTTCTATCTTCGTTCTTTTTTGTTCAACAAATCAATAGGAAGTACTTTGATCTTTGTGGTTGTAACAAGACAAAATATGAAAACGTTCCAAGGGTACTAATACGGTTATCAGGCACTGTATCTGTCTGTTTTAAAATAGCGGGGTTTATGTGCATATAGCTCCATTAAATTGTAATAGCCATAGATAAAGCTAAATTAGTTAGTTTAGTTATGTCTTTTGTCTACTGGTATGAATGCTGCATTGCCTCTATCCTATTTGTTTGACATTGAATGATGCATCTGGTATTTGCTTTCAATTTAGATTATGTATACTCTTTTAGGTTCAACCAGTTTATGCAAATTGGTTAAAATGAGCATCCTGTTTTAAGTGAAGTCAAAATTTAAAAGGTGCATTTATAGGATTGAACATTACATTTAGGGGATGTACAATATGTCGGCACTAACATCGGTATGTACGGTGATATTACAAATTTCCTTTTGTTTCTAGAGGGCCAGAGAAGACAGTTGGCCATGTGGCATTTGTTGGTCATGTGTCAATAAGTGATGCAGTTCAGGACTGAGGGAAGTTTAATTGAAACAGAGAAGCCATGGGGAAGTCAGCAAGATGGTCACTTTTTTATCAAGGTGTTGAAAATGTAGTGAAATGTATGACATCGATCTGTACATATTTGTTATCCTCTATTACACAGATATTAATATTAGAAATAAATACTCACCTAGTTCCATTAGTTTAGTTATCTTTTGTCTACTGGTATGAATCCTGAGTCCCTTCACCAATTAAGATCATGTTCCTTGTTAAAATTCATTATGCATCGCTGTAACTGGATTAAATGTTGTCAATACCTACACGTGGCTAAAATATTTTACAATTTTAAGCTGTTTTAATTTGTAAGGTATTTAATTATATATTGCAAGACACTGCAATGTTAAAACTGGGATAAATTATTTTCCTGAACGACCACATGACTATAGTATTAGTTAGGGCCAGATCATTAACTGAACTCTTTTTTTTTAGCAGGTGATGGTACCAGGTCCCATGGCAACTGAGCAATAACATACATTATGCTGTATGGACAACTGCATTGTTAATGACTCTTTTAGAAAAATACAGTTGTCAGAGAAACCATGTTTGTGCAGATTACTGGATGTATGTTCAGTCTATAAAGCCAATTTAAACAGTAATACCTAAGAACAGCTGTCGGGACCTTTGATTTTAGTAAAGAGGAGTTGGACTGCACAAAATTGACCAATTGGGTTGATATATTGATCCTTTCAACACTTTAAAATTAAAGAAGCACACTAGTGTTTGCATGTAGGATTAACACTTTTGACATTTTTAACTTGATATTTTTATTGACCTATGAGGGCCAATATGAGTACAAAAGGGATTGATGTGGCCTCCCCCAGGTTGCAAAATTTGTAGGTCTACACTAAATACTGTTGATCTTCCACAAGTATCTTTTTAGTCAGTTTACTGATTTTAACATTTAAAATACCTGAGCTGTTCGATTTACTTTGTATTATCTTATGTCCACACATATTATGTGTCTCTCAATCCATACAGAATGTGCAACTACTTATATTTTGCATGTTATATGTCTCTCTTCATCTAGAATATCCATGAGCTCCGATTTCCCACACTACGGTTTCAAGATGCCAAATATAGGGTTCCAGAACCTTCCTCTTAATATCTACATTGTGGTCTTTGGGACAGCCATCTTTGTCTTCATCCTCAGCCTCCTCTTCTGCTGCTACCTGATCAGGTAAGAGCTGTGCACATTTTAGTTTTGGATAAGAGCTTCCTGGCTTTGTGATGGGTCCATGGCAAAAAGTGTCATACAGGAATTTCTTTAGCAGTGCAACTTTACTGTAGTAGATCTAAAGTCAGATGATTCTACAGCATCCACATCCGCTTCGGAGGATCTAAAACCGTTTTCAAAAATGGGTAGAATATTTCAACAGCACAGTTTAGAGAATTCACTTTTCTTAATAAAATTATCTAAATTATTTAAAAGATCTAAAGTTGCCTTCTATGACCATGGCACTTTAAATCTCTTAACCTCTTCGTTGTTCTTATTATATTCCTTTGTGTTCCGGCCTTCCACTATTTTTTCTGTATTTATTAGATTTCCACAGTGATTTTAAAAGTGCCAATTTTAGTACTTTATTTTAATCATCTGAAAGCATGTTTTAATCCAGCAAGATTTAAGAGTAATCCTTTAAATATCCATCATACAAAGACAATCTTCAGTAGTCAATTCCTTGCTCCTCTTTATAAACTACTGGGTGTAATCAGATTATCCTCAGTGCTGGAAATAAAGGGTTTTTGTTTTCAGCCAGTAGCAAACTGAACACACATAATGCACTACATTGTTTTATCTGAGACAGTGAGAAGCAGCAGTTTCCCCTAAAACCCTCCCCTCGCCATCTTGCCATATCCTGTCATGCAGGGTTGAGGGTAAGTAAAAATAACTACTCCTACAATTTCTCATTTACCTGTAAATTAGAAACACTTCATGGCTTACCCATAGTTCTGTGTTTCAGCACTGAACGTCAGGATCAGCTTAGCAACTAGAAGTAAAAAGAGACCTTTTTGCTCCGTAAAAGATGTCTTTTACAAAGCTGAAGAATTAACCTTCCAAACGATTGGAGCAAAATTATTTGTACATACTTTCCATTATTTTCAATGTTCAGTTCAGTGCATTCTTGCTGAAAACTGGTAATCTTAGCTATGCCCATTTGCTAGCAGTGTTCTCATACACCTATCATTGTGGTAACAAAAAAAGCAGACATCAGAATTTTTGCGGCAGCTAACCGGCAGCAAAAATTCAGCTACAAATTTTCTTCAGCAAAAAGTTGCTTAATGTTCCATAAAGGCATTTTGTGAGGGATTTTTTTCACTGCATGCAACTCCTCAGTAAGTGTTAGCCTTTATTTAATTTGCATTTTGAAAATTTTCTGGCAATAAATGGGCTTGTGTCCTAGTGTAGTGGCCCACACTGTTGTCAGATGGTGTGTTTACAAGTGACTTAATTACAAATGTGTAATTTGAATCTTTTAAGTCCTGATTATGATGATTTTTTATGCTTTGAAAATAATTCTGGTGAAAACCAGCTTAGCTTTAAAGGTCACAGAAGGGTAATTCTGGTGTTTTTCTGCATCGCATCTCTTGCTTTATGGACAGATGATAAAAAGATGCCAGTGTTAGAGTTGACATGCGAAATTCCAGCAGAGACAAATTTGCACACACTCTTTGACACAAGGCAGCCTCTCACAGAAACCCTCAACCACCTCTCTCAGTGGTTTATCAGCCTGTCCACACGCGTATAAAATATGTAGCATGGTTTGCCTAAAGGTCGACCGTGTTCCTGTTGCACATAGTCTTGACTTTCTGCAAATGAACAATAACAGTGTTTGAACAGTTGGTTTATTTTGTAGAGCCAGCAAAAGATCAGGGAATGTGAAACAACCAGATATGTAGAGATGAATAAGAAAACATGGTTTTATCATAAATTAATTCCTTGTGTGAAAAGTTGGAGACACTGCAATTGCAAAATAGTGTTTTTTTTCTTTTTTTTTTTTTTTTTTTGTTTTTTGCTTTACAGGAATATTCACAAAGTTTTGCGCACGTTTGTAATGGACATGCAGCTGGTAATGTTCTTGGCCTAAAAGAGAGAGAAACAAAATCCATCTGCATTGACAACCTTTGCTTGCAGACTAAATCACCTGCTTAAATTGTAGACTGAATAATGATGGGGGTCTCGAACAACCAAAGGGCCACAATTTAGACGTAACTGACTCAGTGGTTTGCAGGCAACAACGCTAATGTTAAAACTGGCCTCAAAGCTTCTCATTGGTTCTAAATTGGAAAAGCTGTTTTAGTTTAATCAGTCTCCACTACGTTTGATCAAAATTTAAAACGTTTAGTCTTGTCAAATCTCATTTGAATTCTTCTGGACTGATCCCAGATTTTTTTAAAGTCACTTTGAAATGTATAAAACCTTCTTCCAGTTGGTAAAAACCAAAAAAGAGCATTTTGATGCTTTTTTGGCATAAAAACCATTTGTAAGTCATAGGTTTTTCATTCATAAAAATCCTAAAGTTTTGTAGCAGCACAACTGGAATATCCAAACTTTTTTTTCTATTTAAAACAACTAAAGGGAATTCCTACACTTTCTGAAAATTTGAAAGATATTATGAACCCAATAATGTGTAACATCTCAGCTGGATGCATCATTACTCCTTAATACCCGATTCTGATTTTGACACTGCTCTGCAATACAGATTTTCTGATACTGAGTTACATTGACTGGTCAATTGGCTGGTATATGAAACAATTTCCATCATTAATGTTTTAATATTTTTAAATCTACACATGCTGGATAGCGAGAGATGTCGCATTCTTTTCATTTATCCTCTTCATCTGCCTTCGCAACCCAGTCAAACACCCCACATAAATCAGTCACAATCCAGTGACCCTTTGAACTTTGAACCCTCGTCCCCCCAAACCATTTGGAGTCTCTGCACCTCTACATGCTGACCTCTTTCAAAATGTCAGTTTCTCTCCTAGACTGTGCTGCTTGTTTTACAGATCCCTCTCACTCTGCTGCGAGAGGTTAAGGTTACTAGTAATGGAGGTAAATCTTACAAACCTACGAATTTCTTTTGTCTGTTTTGCTTCCCCCCCCCACCCCCCCCGTCCCTTTTCTATATTATTTAATCTCCCTCTGAAGTATGTGCTGTGGATTCTCTTCTCATTAAATGTCCATCATGTTCTCTCGCTGTTCTCTGAAGTATGTGTATTTAAAGCTCAATTTGTGTCTGTCCCAACTTTCTTGGAACTGTGTAAGACTTGTCTAAACAGCCTGCAGCTCCTAATGGCTGTTAAAATCTGACTTAATTATAGTTTTACCTGAGGTGCAGTGTTTTGTAAAGAAAGGACGGCTTAAAGTATTCCAAGAATATCATCTGTTTATATGTAATTTGACTTACTCCTGCCTCAGTTGGCAAAATAAATCTCTAAGGATTCTGAGTTTTGTTTCAGGAGATATTCTGCCTTCTTTCTGTGTTGGTTGATTAAAGCCATATGTTTTTAGTCAGGAAGTTATTTTTGGCCTGGTGAATTAAATGACAGACTGAACTTTGTGACTCACCACACTCTGCCAAGACATTTGTTCTGCTCTTTCTTTTTATGACCTTCTCTCTAAGTACATTATATGTAAAATTATCTTCTAATGCATTTGCTAATTTACATGAAAGCTAACGTTGGATAATTTGTTTCCTTTGATCAAAGCCAGTTTTGTCCACTTCCTTTTTTTCTTTTTTTTTTTGTCCACCATTGCAGGATGCAGGATATGTAACCATGTTAATGTTAATCAGTCAATTACTAATCAGAAAGGTGTTTTGTCTGTCCGTCTCCCCAGGTTACGGCACCAGGCACACAAAGAGCTGTATGCATACAAACAAGTAAGATAACTCTTGCAAACACACTCACACTGTTCCTATTTGATTTTAATAAACAAACATTAATGTTACATCTAATCTAATTTTTTGCAGTGTGGAAAGGTCAGACATCATGCTACTGCAATCACTTTAAAACCAAGAAATGAGTGCACTGGTTTGGTCGACTGGTTTTCTCTTATCACAGAGTCAAATATATACACACCCTACTCATGCTTGAATTTATATTTCTTAGCTGGTTCCAAATCAAAACCCATCAGCTGTTTTCTGATAGCTGATGGCAAAATTATGAATGAAGATAGATATTGTGCTTAAAAGAGGAAAGGAAACCCAATTTAATTTGGTTGATTGCTTGGCACAGACTTTTCTAAATACCTGTTCAGGTGTGCTAGAGTTCACTTGTTTCTTCCTATTGGTGATTGGCTGAGCTTTCACTCATGCCCCCCAAAAAAGGCTTTATATTCATGGGTAAAACTCTGGTTACTCTGGTTACAATGCCACTCTAGTGTAAAGCCTCCTAAGATGGTTTTGAGCTTTGGGCATCAAGGACAGTAGAAGTCGATCCAAATGGGCAAATTGTAGCGTATTGTAGGAATGGAGAGTCTGAGAGAACGGCTAAGTATAATAGCCCATGAATTATTGCATCCACACAGTTTTTGCAACTGCAATTTTGCACATATTGATATTGGGATGTTGAATAGGGTTGAGTTTCTGGCTATTCCAGCAGCTTAATGTTGACATGCTTTATCTATTTCTAAATGGATTATTGTTGTGTTTCTGGCAAGTAAATATTGTATGTTCAGTCATCAGATAATCTGTACCAGTTCTGTAGAAGAGTTGTCAAATATCCAGCCAGAAATTATTGGAATCTTTTTGATGGATTCAAAACACAGTGTTGACAGAAAGTTGCTAATGGAGGTGTAACCAAATATTAGTCAGGGAGTATGTGTATATCTGAGCCTGTGCACTCAATTTTGATCATGTGTGAGTTGGAGAAAATGTGCACCACTTGATTTGTGCACCAAGTTCTTGTTTCTTCTTCTTCTTTTTTTTTTTTAAACACAGCTGTCCATCTTCCACCCACTAAAAAATACAGCAGAAAATTGATATATTATTTATGCTGATGATGAGTATGCAAAAATATATAGTGATGTATTACATTGTGCATTATGTATCAAATATGTTGAACTGGGATAGTGAAATGCACAAAGTCTATGAAATTGCAGAGAAAAAAGTCCTTAGCTTCGTTATCTTTGAAGCATACAATTTCTGTTGTATGAGTTAGATTGACAGCTGTTGGTATTTCAAGACTGTTGTTGATTCTTTAAAAAAAGGAAAAAAAAAAAACAAAGTACAACATAATTCTCCTGTGCACTCAGAACTTTTTAAATGTCAGGCGATGCTGCAAGAAATGTGTCCAGTGTTTGTTAGTGGAGAAGAGTGAGAGCAACATGCAGCCTACAAAGCTACTCCAACAGAGAGACAGACAAGCACACCAGTTTTATTCACCATGCTGCTAGATAAATAACCTGATATTGATTAAAACAAGTGCAGAAGCAATATCTTCTCCTAGCAGACAAGTCTTTGCCTCTGTAATTGGTCTCTCGACTTGTGACCTCAAAACATCACAACATTCGACTCCTCTGTCAGCTATGGAACAGCATCAAGCTCAGAGTTTGCAAACACTTCTACACTTGGATGTTTTATTTGGAAACTAGCAGCTGATTTGAACTTATTCTATCAAATCTGTTTTATTCATTGTCTAAAATAATGAATAATACAATAGAATTGTTTCCTTTTAACTGTATTAAGAAGCATCTTTCTCATCATATTTTTGGTTTTCCTTTCAGGTCATTCAGAAGGAAAAAGTCAAAGAGCTAAACTTGCATGAGGTAAGCACTAAACATTTTAGGTTTTTCAATATGAAAGTTGTCTGCTCTTTTGTAGTCGCTGGAATATTCTGAATTGAACTTATTCTGTTTTTGAATCAGAAAATAGAAAGTTGTTTGCTGTTGAACAATAGTTGAGCAAACATGTTGTGTTCACTTAGTGTTGTGTCTAGGTGGAAGCTAATAACAGGCTGTGTTGTGCAAAAGCTCCTGAACCTTACTTGTTGTGTAGCTATTAAAATGAAAATATTTCTCTATCTACCAACGGCTACCTCATCATGGAAAAGTGCTTTTTACGAGGTTTAGTTTGAAAACTTGGGTGTTATTAGAACCTTAACGGCAGTGAAGCTTACTGTATACCATGTGAATGTTTTGAAGTAAGACAGCCTAGTATAAAAACACTGAAATCACTTGCAGACTCAAACAAAAATCCCAT
Organism: Poeciliopsis gracilis; assembly: GCA_911649635.1. Classification (NCBI taxonomy): domain Eukaryota; kingdom Metazoa; phylum Chordata; class Actinopteri; order Cyprinodontiformes; family Poeciliidae; genus Poeciliopsis; species Poeciliopsis gracilis. The sequence goes on along the minus strand of CAJVRI010000370.1, from coordinate 4,406,473 downwards.
TAACTTAAGTTGACAAAAGCTAGACTTGTTTAAATTCTTAAGTTAAATAGAATGTATTAAATGGTTGAAGAAACTAACTTTTTGTAAATCCTGCTCTTAAATTTAAATGAAAATCTTTAAAAAGGGCTTCAAAAAATATGTAACCTCAAAGCCATAAATCCCAATAAAATGCATGTGATAAAAGTGTAACTCAGCTTTGCTTTTTGGGGAATCTTTTTGCTGTTTTGTTATACATTTGTTTATTCAGGCAGAAGTAAAGACTGGGACATTCATCGTTTTCTTCATTTGGTGCTCACATGACTCATTGCCATGTGAAAACTACCATCTCCTGTTTAACTCATCAGTCTCAGCATTATTCTAGTCTCAGTGGCACTATTGCATAACAGTAAACTCCCCTAAGCTGGGTTGGAAAATTACTAGTAAGCAGCAGAACCAGGTTTGAATTAGTGTTGTGGTGAACTCCAGTCAAGACCCCCAACCCTTTAGCACCGGGAATCTCACCTTCAAACCAACTCCAGCACAGTTTATTGCCAGCCTCCTGTTGGCCCCTCTGAGCATATGAGTGTTTTTTTTTTGTTTTTTCTTTTTTAAGAAACTGAGAGAAAGTGTAATGTGATTCAAGACAGAAACAACATAAAGAAGTCGAGGACAATAATGCACACTCAAGTCAGACTGAATGACCCACTTTTGAATGTAAAGGATTATCCTGGAGGCAGGAGTGAGGCTAGGTTTAATTTCAACATTTTAATGGAAAGTAAAGAAAAGAAACTTTGTCGGGACTGGTTTACAGGTCATGGCATGCCGGAGAATGTCTGATGTGTAACCTAATCAGATCTTCTAGAAGAGTCACTTCATAGTTTTTTTTTGTATCCTGAAATTAACCAGCCTGCTTGGCACACATAAAAATGTGTTATGTAAACAGTGAACTTCCATGCAATATAGTTCAAAATATTTTTCCATTAACGTGTTCAAGGTCATTTCTTTAGACCTTTTAAATCTAAAACAAATACTGATTGTATTTATGACATCTGGTGTTAAAAATGTCAGTAATTTGGTTTGCTTTGTCTGATAAAATGGTGAGAACTATGCCTTGAATATTTTGGGATGCCAAGTATTATGTCTCATACTGAAGCCTGCACAAAACTTGATTGTAAATAACTAAGTTGTTTTAAAGTACAGGAATACAGTTATTAGGACTTTTTAGATCCTGTCAATGACCAGTAGAGCTCAAATGTTTGTTTATTGTGTCATTGTTGTAGAATTGATGCAATTTGATACTTAATATACATTTATTGGGTGTGGAAGCCAGGTAAGAAGTATTTGAACATGTCACAAGCACCATCTTTAATATATACATAGGACAAATATTTGTGCATACCAAGTGAAAGTCTCTATGTACCTTGTTTTGCTATTTCCAGTGGTTTGTAAGTCACAAAATGAGTAAAATGTTTGCAAAATTTCCATTTCTACATTCACTTCTGAGACATTCTGTGATTTTGGTAAAGTTTGAATTGAAGCTTACAGGACTGTTGGTGAAAGGGATTTGTTTTTCTCTGTCAATCTCAACTGTGAGAGTGAAATCTCAGGCAAGGCATTCAAGAAAAGGAAGAACATTGATCTGTTCTCCAATGCAGAGAGCAAAGCAGACATCCAAACAAATAGCTGCTCTGTGTCCAAAACTGGTCAGAAGAAAACGCTTCGAGCCCCCATACAGTTCTTTTCAGACACAGCTGTCTGTCCACCCATAAATCTGGGTTGGCTAAAGGAGTCATTGTTGCAGCTGAAAACCTTCTACCATAAAAGAGCTGTCCACTAGGTGAATGAAGTTTTGTGAGTGTGGGTAGACAAACCGTTTCTATGCTCATGCTTTGTTGTTTGAAGTTCCTGTCAGTCGTTGAATTGGTTGTTGTTTACTCTTGGAGCAGCTTGGTGTGGGCACAGTGTGGCCTGTCATCTCAGGTCACTGACCAGACATTAACTGCACACTCCGTCCATAACAAGTCTTTAGTGAGATTGGTCCCAGGAATGTTTGCAGCTTCATGCAGCACCGTTTCAATGTGATTCAACGAAAGCAGTTGGCAACATGCAGGGTTCCCACGCAAATCTCCAAAAGTCTTGACGAATCTGAAGCTAGCTATTTTCAAGGTCAAAAAATATTTCCCATTGCGTATTCCCTAACCCTTCCTCCAAATAAGGAGGAAGGGTTAGACAATATCTGTTCATCATCCAATTATCTGTCCATCCGTCATGGTTATCTATAAAGATTGAACTCTGCAGAAATCTCCACCACTATTTTTTTTTTTATTATTATTATTTTTTTCTGCATTCACATATTTATAAAGTGTAGAAAATGACAAACTGGAATTTGTCGGGTCACATAGAAGGTAAAATGGTAATTCATTAATCTGTGGTTTGATAGTCTAATTTATGTGCTCCTCTGTATTTGGCAATAAAGAAATAGACTGATGCACAGTCTATCAGTGATGCTTGAAGGTGCTGTTTACAACCAAAATACAATAAGAATCAAAACTAATTTAGCTTTTAGGTAAAAATAGACTTTGTTTTTGAGCTCATCCATATTTAATTCTTGTCTATTTAGCTCTCTGTTTGGATCCTGCCCTAATTTAAGAAGAATCTGTTTTCATTGGGGAAACGGTTGTAAATATTTGAGCTCAGCAAGCGTAACCTTAGATGTACGGCCACCGCTGTGATCACGGGCCTCACGCCATCATGGGTGGTCCTCGGCTGTTAATCTAATTAGGAAAGCACGTGGAGGCCTGTGAACCCTGGCGCTGTTAACCAAGATAGCTTGAAAGCATGAACAAAACATGAAAATGCTTTTCTGCTAAACAACCATTAAGTTTGCTAATCTTGGGCTGGATGAGTCAAGATGAAGTTCTCTGAATAAATGAATCTTAATAAACATTTTGTAATTTTAAGGCTTAAGAGCTTTGTGATGTCAGCCCCCTGAAATATTGATGAAATATCTTTTCTGCCCCCTTACAGATTTTTTTTCAGTTTTTGCTACTTGTTCCCACTCGTTCAGATCATCCAATAGAAGTTAACCAAAAATGCAATTTTCAAATGATGATTTCATTTATTCAAGGGAGAAGCTATAAAAATCAACCTGCCTTATGGGAAAAAGTATTTGCCCTCTAAACGTTACAACTACTGGTGCGACCCTTAGTAGCACCAAACGGCATTAACTGTCTGTGATGATTGCTAATGTTGGAATCTTGTCCCACTCTTCTTTTCAGAATTGTTTTAAACATATCAATATTGGAAGATTTTAGAGTATAAATGGTCTGTTTTTAAAATGATGGCAAAGCATCTCAACTGGATTGAAGCCCAGACTTTAACTAGGCCGACGCATACCCTTCATTTTTCACAGCCATTCAGAGGTGAAGTTGCCAGTGAGCTTCAGATCATTGTTCTATTGATAAAACCAAAATATGAATGAGCTAAAAGTGGAGGACTGATGGCCAGACATTCTCCTTCTGGACTTCCTGGTAGAGAGTCCTGAAGCAGCAAAGTAGTCCCAGATCATCAGTAACTGTTGGCTTGATGTTTGTCTGAAACGCTGTTCACTCTTAGCGAAGTGCAATGATGGGATACGTCTTCCAGGATGAACTTTGCAGGAGCTTTCATTACTCATCCATGCTTTCTGGCAACATGAGACACTCCTTTGTTTTGTTTTTGGTGAGCTGTGCTTTTTACTGCTGCTCATTGTTTTTTCCATTAGCTGTGATTTGACCACGTCTCAATATAGCTTGTAAAACTGAACTACACAACATACTTTATCAGAGTTAACTCATAATTTGAATGCGAGGCCAAAGATTGCTTCTATGCCTTTTCCCCTCTTTAAGACAAATTGAAAATTGATAGCTTTGCCTCAAATGGCAGAGTATTAAACAAATCGTCCTACTCTTATCACTGGGTACGGCTCCTTTTCAGTGAGATAGAGTAAATTGACTGGCTAAAATAGCAAAACAATAAGTTAGTAGGTCTAGTTATATGAGTCTGGTGCAGAGGTGTGTTCCTGCCAAAGAGAACAGATGAAAACTGGTTTTCATTAAATCTTTTTAAACACTATGAAGGGAATGTTTTCTTTAGGAAAAATGCATTTGAATCAATGGATTGGCCTGTCCATCTGGAATCCGTCATTGACAACATTTAGAGAATCACATTGCAATGTTTGTTTGAAAAGCTTTCCCAGTGACGATGTTTGCCTTCCCGTTAAATCAGAAAAAGGCCACAGGTAGTCAGACTTGCATAACCGGACATAGTTGGTCAGTTACTCTTCTGTTTTTCATGTCCTTTTATTGTCTTTTTGTGTGGATTTTGGCTGCAGCTGTGTTTTTCTTTGTGAACCAGACATTCATGGCTCGCCTGAGTGGTTTGTTTGGAGTCCATTGACACAAAACTGAGATTAGTGCGGAGAGAACCAAAGTGAACTGAATTATCAACACATTTCCAGTTCCTGCACGCTTTATACAGGAATTATTGCTGACACTCTGACCTTCTCTTTCAGATATGTGCGGTGTGCTTGGAGGAGTTCAAACAGAAAGATGAGCTGGGGATCTGTCCATGCAAACATGCCTTTCATCGGAAGTAAGTATAGGCTTTTGTCCGGGAGTGTACAGTCAAACTAAAGTATACATGAAGTCAAAAACAGATTTACTTTTTCCTAAAAGAGGCAATGTTTATAAATCCGATCGTCTGCTTTTCGTTGAAATTACAGCGATAATTTTGTTCTTTATTGGACATAAAGAAAAAGTATGAAATTTAAAATTCAACAGTAGATGAATATAAAACTAAAGATGTTTGGAGTGGAAAACACAGATCATAATGGATTAGATGAGCTAACTTCCTTCCACCTCTCCCCTCATGTCCTGACGTTTCAACTGAGTTGTTTGCGTTAGTTGAATCCTTTGACCTAGTTTTCTCCCTCTGGTAAAACCATGTAGTTTTATACAGAGAATAAATGTATAAATAAAAATAACTAAAGAAAGGGTAAAAATATTTTAAAAGCGTTTGAAGCCAAAATATCTTTAATGACGCTCATTTGGTTTCCAAAGATCAGAATTGCCACCAGCACATTTTCTTGCTCTCCTCATTTATGAAACTGCTTTACATTAATCAAATCATGGGAATACAAGCTTGGTAACGGTTTGTCACACACTCATTTGCCCACTTACATCACTTCTGCTCACTGATAACTTCGCACAGAAGCCATCAGGGGTCAAACAAACACTTTGATGCTTATGATCTGAGTTTTATTTGCAATGCTCAGAAATCAGACATTCTAGATTCTTTCACATTTCATATTTTTAATGCGGGTTAAATGATTCATATATAATAGTACGGTGATTCCGGTGATTAGATGTACTTTTTTTTCTCCTGATGATGTGCACAGCTGACTCTTTCATTGAGGATTTAATGTGAGGTTTTGTTTTTCGTACTCACATGGCCAGAGGAGGACATCTTTGCGACCTCTGGATTGTTTGTGTATATATTACAATCTGAATAGACAGTGATGCCCATCAGAATGAAGCAGGGCATCCCAAGGTTATGATATGGATATGAATGTGATTTCTGACTGATGAGCTGTCAGCTGTAACAGCCTCTTTATCGCTGCCCTGGGTCACACCAAGACATTCAAGTTTTGTTTTCAGATAAATAAAGTTAAAAGGGATTTCTCAAACAGGATTTTTACCCTCAATTCTAATTTATTTACATTATTACGTCTTATGTTCTTACTATATTCCTGCCTCTCTAGATTATCTTTATTAGCTTTAAATAGTTTTTCATTTCTTCCTTATTTTTTTTCTTATCTTATTTATTTAGTCTTCAAATTCTAGCATTAGTTCTTCTTAAGATTTCCAAACTATACAAAATGATTTTTTTCTGTTTAAAGATGTCTTTTTTTCTTTTTTGGGGGTGGAGGGGTGTATATTTATTTCTGTTTTGAAAGGTAATCCCAGGCCAGTAAGAGTTTATTGGATGATTTGAAGAACCAGCTAAATAGTTTTGTTTTTTTTTCTTCTTTTTTCTAAATGTGACATTTTAAACATACTTTGGCTCATTTTTCTGTCCTCAGGTGCCTCATTAAGTGGCTGGAGGTGAGGAAAGTGTGCCCGCTGTGCAACATGCCCGTCCTGCAGCTCGCCCAGCAGGCTGGCACCACGGAGCCACCCATGCCCGTCCAGCAGCCCCTGCCTGGCGCCGAGAACCTGGTGTAGTGGATGCTGAGTCCCTCTCGGAAAGCAGCCGGCGCACACACAACAAACCACATCCCAACGCTCACACTCACACCTTAAACAGGTACCCTTTGGTGGGAGTGTGTGAACTGACACAAACTGGAATAACTGAGCAGAAGCTCACAAAAACTGAGAGTCTGCGGTCGTCGTCACCTCTTTTTATTTTTGCATCGGTTACAAAAAGAAAAAAAAGGATTTCCTTTATGTCAGCACCATGTGGCTGATAATCAGCTGTTCTTTTTTTATTTTATTTTATTTACTTCATGGACAATGAATCTAGAAGAAGTTTCTTTTTGTTACTTTTTCACAACCAAAGCGCTTTTCTGGAGGGCACCAGCAAAAGACGAGGAAGAAGAAAACGCAAAAGCCAAGAACTTCACTACACTAAGATATATATATTATTTTTTTTTTGTTTGTTTCATTTAAAAAGCACTTTATGAGAAGGCGAAATCTTGACTGCTTAGGCCTAAGGTCATGTGTTATATTTTATTTCTTCCTCTTTTCCCTGTAAAAAGCAGGTGAACAGGTTTTAAAACATTACAGAACTACATAAATCTCAAAGGGACAACTCTGGAACAGTTTTGTCTGCTTCAATGTGAAACGTTTGATTGTGTTACCATCGTCCAGGCATTATTCTGACTAACCCAGTTGTCTGCAAAATTTAGATTTCAAGTCAAAAATATGTGTTCCAAACCAAGATCTTTGAGCTGTTTAATAGAAGTAATGCTTCTAGTTTTTCATTGCCCTTTTTTTCCTGTATTAATGTAATCAGGTTAAGATTCGTGTATTTCACAGTTGAAAGCAGGAGACTTTTAAGTCAATCTATGAAAGTCACTTCACAGATCCTGCAACAGAGTTGATTTTCTGGAACGCAACAGAAAGAAAATGAAATCTTCCCTCAAAATGTGCTGTAGTGTCAGCTATTTCAGCTCTCTTGCCACAAATGTGTAAATCTATTTATTGTCACTTATTTTTGCTCTTTTTTTCTTTTTCTCTCTCTCTTTTTTGTTTTTTCTCGGTACTGCTGCATTTAGGAGCACGAGTCAGTGAACTGGCACTAGCACAACCAGTCCTGGCCTCAGCGTGTAATCAGCATATCCTTTTAGTGGACACACATACATGCACATAAGGGAGCAGCTGGAGCTGACCCTCCTTTCTCTCAGCTATACTGCCATAGTCTGTGGTCAGCAGGTTGGAGTGAACCAGGGTTTTCATTCATGCAAACACACATTGCAGTTTATCCTTTTTTCCTGCTTTTTCTCTGCAGTCTTCTGGTGCTTTCGCCTCCCCCCTCCTTTCTGTATCGGTACAACATGCTTTTGTTTCGTGCCACACGTACTTCAGCTCTGAGCCTTGCTTTTGTGGATACGTTTTGTCCTCTGGTTAGCTGAATTTGGTGAATTAGTTGAAAGGCCTCGCTGTGACACCTTCCCCCCCCGTCCCTCCCGTCCCCCTCCCACCCTTTCCTGGTAACATTGGTGGGCTAAAATAGCTCACTGAGGTTTGGTGATGAAGTGTTTTGTGGCTTCGGTTTGGTAATCAGCGGGATTTAGAGAGCATAATGATAGTATTTTTAACTGATAGTCCTTACAGCATGTTATAATCAACCATAAGATGATGATAATGTGAAGTCAGAAGTTTGGCACCCATCAGAGCTGATAATACTCACATTGGACATGTACTGTCCCTTCCGTACAACAAATGATACATTCTGTATCTTGTGGTCATCTATTATTAGGCCATTGCCACAGTTATCTGCTTCTCAGAAATTACTACTCAGTAACATTTCATTCCCACACACTTGCAATTTATGGTTATGACTGAATTATCTCTTTTGCACGCCTTAGTAACTTGTGACCACATAGTGATACTTTTCCCACAAATGTTACTGGGAACGCCGCTCATTCCACAGCGACAGACCGAAGATAAGTTTGAGACAGGCTGTTATAACAATCTATGGTCTGACCTGTTTTAATGAAAATGCGAGCTATTTGTCTACAAAAGGAGCTTCTTGTCATAAATAACACTGGACTATATCTGCATGCTTTTGCAGGAGTCTTCATGTCCCATTATCTTTTCAACAAATAAAAATCTGAGAAGTGAGTTGTTTGCATTTGTATTCAGCCCCACCAGTCATTCATAGTCACTTTTCTCTGCAGCTGTATGTCTTTGTGAATCTATTTAAACCTCATTTTTGCCAATGACTCTGCTTTGATTTAAACCACAGGTGTCAAACTCGAGACTTGCTGGCCAAATCCGGGAATCTGTACTCTCGATCATCACATAAATTGAACTTTAACATAACAGTTGAGTGCTTAAACATTGTTTCATCAGTCAAATCGAATCAGTTTTCATTTGAATATGAAATTAAGTCAATGTAAAAATTGTTACATTATAAGCAGTACTAATCAAACACAGTTGAAAGCTGTAATATTTTGTTTAATGGGTAGTTTTACATTCTGCCACAGCTTTGAGTTGTCCTTTTGAGGACATCCATAATCTTGATGCGACCCAAAAACAAAATGAATTTGCCAGGCCTGATCTAGCATTATTTAGTAATACCAGAGAAAAGGGGGATGAATATAAATGCATACCACACTTTTCTAGACTTGTCTTCTACTTTGCATCGGTCTGTCTCTTGAGATCCCAGTCAAACTTGTCAAAAATGTTGCTTTTGATCGTCAAAGGGTATGAATACTTTGGCAAGATGACATCAGACATCGTTCTGAATCGCCAGATATCCCTCTCACAAGTCACTGATTGTGTCTTCAACACCATCTTGGTCCTATTATCCTTTCGGTTTTCTTTTTGCCACAAAGCAATGATCTCAACAAAGTGTCTCTGGCTTTCAGTTAGAAAAGCATTGCTACTCTGACGAATGTTTCATCGCCACCGAATGTCAGCCAACGCACAGAGGACTGGGCCTTTCCTAGATGAAAATGTCAGCCGATACTCTGGCGTTAACACAACACGGAACAATTGACACTGAAATTTACCGAGAATCTTTGCACCCATTTTAGCCTTAGTTGAACAAAGATGGATATATTTTATTACATCTATGAACAAAATGACTGCGATGCCTTTCTTCTCGCTTGGTGTGTGATGTGTTTTGGCCATGAAGAGGCTGGGACTGTTGATGTTGCAGCATGAGGGAGCAGATCTTCCATTTTACCGCCATTCATACAACCCGGCTTTCTTCCATTTTAACAACTCAAGTCTTAAAGCTTTGTTTACTGATCTGCCTAAGGATCTCACATTAGAAGGAAATGTTTACTGTGAATGCATGCTGCTTTGCAAACATTTTCTCTCACCCTTTGCTCAATGTAAGATGATATTGTTACAGGATGAATTTCCACTCGAGTCCTTCATCTAAACCCCATGGCATCTAGCGCTTGCTGCCATTTGTCCACCTTTGTCGTTGGTTATTAGACATTTTTTTCCCCCTCACAAGCTTCCCCATTTTCCTCCCGCCCGCCGTCCTGATAGTGCCAACCAGACATGAAATGTTAGGAATTAAAGAGAGTGTGTGACGACAGAGGGGAAAAGAAAAAAAATGGGGATGGAAGAGCGCAGTAAGAAATGTCTTCCCACCGCTGAAATCATCCCTGACGTCAGCGTTGCCTTAGACTGAGCAGTTATAAATAGACACCCAGTCAGGAGCACAGTTAGACATGAATAATTTACTGATAACCACAGCAGAAAAGGGAGTTATTGATCATAACGCCGTTTTATGGCAGGTAGTGTTCATTTTGACAGGAAAAAAAAAAAAGGAGGAAACCCAATGAAACTTTCTTTGCTGCTTGAATCTCTTCATGTTTTCCATAGTTGGTTTTAACAACCAGACCATTTAGGGTTTAAATCTCTTATCACTGCCTTGTTGAAGTGAACCTGTGTTGTTTGTATTGTGTATTTATTCCTCTGTAGCTCTTACAAACTCACAAATAACTTCCTCCTCCCTTTTGTCCAAACAAGCCGTTTTACCTTGAATTCCCCTCACTTTTCCTTCTTCTTTTTTTAAATTTTTTTTTAACACTGATTATGTTTGTGAAGTCTCACAGACATTGTTTGTAAAACTAAGAATTCTGCAGCAGAATATTTTTGGAGACTATATGCTGTACAGTATTTGTAAGCTCTATTTTTGTATATTGCTCTTTTGGGGAAAAAACTAAAATGAGTTTTGTTTTTTTGTTTTTTCTTTTTGCTAATTTCATGTTTATTCATTTAAAGAAAATGTTGCATGTGACTGACTTGAACTGTAAATAAAATTTCCAGGTTTTGGAAAGAATTTTGTCTAGTTGTGCTTTTTTTTTCTTGCATTATTAATCTAATGATCTAAATCCTGATGTCAAGAGATGAGTAAAGGGTGTGGCCCAGAAGAAGCCTATTAATACGTTTAAAAATATACTGTTAAATGTCATCATTACTTTAATGTTGATGTAATACCGCCCCCTTGTGGTAATTTGATAGTGTCTGACTTGTAGGTTGTAATTTTTACAGAGAAATGACACTGAACATTTTATGTGATTAACTGATCACATCATACTTTCATTTGTCACAAGTATTTTTCTCAATAATATTAAATCAAGATTATTTTATTTAAATGACCCAATCCTGTCAGTGTGTGCACTCTTGTTTGAGCTGATTTAAAGAACAAGGTGAGGTTTTAAAAACAAATCCGTGAAGCGACGGACGCTGACGTCACCAACATCTGCTGGATTGCCATGAAACATTTTTATTTGTACTTGTTCATAAATAATTAAAATGTGATTTGACAGCGCCCCTTTGTGGTTAAGTCAAGTACTTTGTTTCATCATAATTCTCTCTAAATGATCCAATTTTTGAGATGACAGACATCATACAGTGTCTGCCTTTGAGCAAATTGAACATCGAGTAAACCGACAGTGAAATATCAGAATGTCCATTTTTTTTCCCAAATGTGCAGAAATCTCCACTTCATGGAGTGTTTTCACACATGCATTTACATTTAATAATTGCTCATTCGTATTTTAATAAGTATATATGCAGGAGCAACATTATTGGGTGAACCTGTTTGATTCCGAAACACAAGTAGTGAATCAGCCTTTCACATTATGTCTGATACTATCCTGAATCTTTTATGCAAAATGAACATTATCCTGAGAGCAAACAGGGGGACCACTCAGGAACCAGGAAGATGGACCTCAAAAAGTAGCTGAGTACATTGAAACCAAGTTATTAAATGGACTGGTAAAAACCTGACCTCTTCTGTGTACTGAGACTCTTAGATCTGTGTTTGGAAGCACAAATGGAAGAGTAATATCAGAACTTGATCTGAGCAATGATATCCAGCAACAGCATGTAGACAATTTTCTGAATAAATGTAATTTATTGCAACAGTTCTTAAGTTAAATCTTGTTGAATCTTTTTTTGCACTTTGCTTGTGCTGTTCTGCTTCTGCGTTTTCTGCAGCAGAGCCAGAGTGTCTCGTTTCTCGATGCACCTGAGTTGTTTCTTCTTCATCCTCTTGATCTTTGCCGTGTTCCGGATCTGTCAAACAAAAACAAACGAGGAGTTTTATACATGCCTATAGTTGCCCATCCTTTTCGACTCTACGTGATCACAGAATAAATATGTCAAAGATTTTCAAATAAAATGTGGCATCCATTTGTACTCCTTCACTTTAAATCCAGCTGTTCTGTCAACGCATCAGAAGTTTTCTTAACACGAGCGAATAAACAGACCAAGGAACGCAGCAGACACAAGGTGTGGAGAGGTTAAAAGCAGCTTACAGTGTAAGCATATACTAAGCTTTGAACCTCTTGAAATTAATGATCCATAATCAATGCAGCTAGATATGTCTAACAGGAATTCTGTTAGAAACTCCAAATGTTGAAAGAAAAAAAAAGAATCCTCCAGTAAAGCAGGGCAAATCAAACCTGAAAGGTGAGAGGTTTTTTCTGTGAGGAGAGTTTTATACATACCACTTGTACAATCTCTGCTTTGCGTTGATTCTCTGCGCGCCGTTTCAGGTTTTCCTCACGTCTTTTCCTCTTTTCCTAAAAATAGAAAAGAAAATTTAAAAATGAAGCACAGAGTGTTAAGACATAGAACCGCAAGAGCATTGCTTTTTCTCCAGAACCTCTGCATCACATCACCTCCTTCTTCTGGGCTTTCTCCTCCTTCAGCCTCACTGTGAACTGTTTGACGAGGTCCTTTTCACGCTTGGCCTGCATCTTCTTCTCCCAGGAGGAGCACAGAGGTTTGTCTCTGACCAACGAAGAGAACCTGGATGCAAGCGTCAGGGTAACAGACAGGTGAGCGTTTTTCCATTACTAACGATATGCTTGTATAACTAGTCAATAGTTTTCAAAGAATAAGTGCTGCATACATTGAAAAAACAATCCAGATTGTTTTTAGGTGTTATGACAAAGCAGGCTGCATTGTGTATTGGTGAATAAATGAACAGTTTCCATCATAAAATCTACAAGATCAGTATATTCATTTAGACAGGTTAATAAATAACTTCTCTGATCAGATGAGCAGATTTCAGCTTGTACTCAGCAAGATGAAGACAGACCCCACCTCTGCTTGTTTCGGTCCTTCCACACTCTTCCTGACTTTGGTTTTCCCAGCGGAATCGCCGGGTTCGGTTTGGCACTGGGAGCCAGGTGAGCTTTCTTCTTCGGGATGCTCCCTGAACCTGTAGGAGCCGTTTCTGCTGGTGCAGAATTGGCCAGCTGATTTTCTCCCCCACCATCGGCTTTATCAGCTTCCATGACCGCTGCCTGGGCCGGTGGGTCAGAGGGCACTGTGGGTTCTGCTGGTCCGGCGGGTTCTGTCATTTCTGCGGGTTCTGCTTCTGTAGACGCGCTGGATTCTTCCACGGTCGGACTGTCTGGTTTCTGCTCCGTGTCTTCGGGGTTTTCTTCTTCCACCGGCGGTGGCAGCTCCTGCAGGACGGACCTCCTGGTCCTTCTGCTGGGAGTCCTCACCGGGGTTGTGCTGTCCAGCAACGCGGCAGGAGGGCGCACCGTGCGGCCGCTGCGTGTCCGCCTGCCCCCCGCTGGCGGATCCTGGACCAGCTCCTCCACTGAGCCGTTTTCCTCCGACCGGGCCCTCGTTCTCTTCGGCATATTTCTTAATAAAACAGACAAAAGTACATAACTTTAACCAACTCTTCAGACCCACGTGTGCCTGCTCCCTGCCTTGTGTATGATGGGTTATTTCCGGTTCTGACGTAGAAGACAGTAGATCCAGCTGTGCGCGGTCGCCATCTGTTGGTGTGAGGGAGGAACTGCATATTACATTGGTAGTCGACAGCTAGAACTTTATATTGGAACAAAAACAGGACCTTTTCGTCTAAGGCTGTTTTTGAAAAGACTTTTTATTTTAATGCCGTTTAGTCATGTGGGTTTTTGTGCATGTCCTCACATCTGAAGGCACACTGTTCTAATGTGTGAGTTTTTTTTTCTCTCTTGAGTCCTGAGAATGTCCTAAAATGTACACCGTACTGAAACGCTCTGCAGTGCCACCTGCTGGCCAGAAAGCATCCCAGCTCTTTCATGGGGCCAGCCGGTCACATGATTTTCACTTCCGCGACTCTTCTTGACACCTCAGTACATTCAATGGGAAGTCCTTGGCTAGTTATCTGACGTTGTTGGTGTTTGTGGTTCCTGTTGAGGAGTTTTAACACAGCAACATCACAGCACCAGCTGTGAGAGGGACTCGTCATGTCGGTGCTCCGATATAATAGCGTCTTTCTGCTGCTGCTGATGATGATGTTTGGAAACTCTGTGAGTATTTCTGAGCACCTCGCTAAAGTTTTTCAACTTTCTTTTGGGTTTATGTAACAGTTTAAACTGAATTGAGCAGATTTTATGGTTTATTGGCACAATAACTACTTAAATGCTGGATATTTAAGCTAAAAATATGGATGTAAATAATGTGTTGCCATTTATATGGGTCTAGACTACTGACTACAGCTTTAATTTGCTTATGATTATGTTTTTGAACATGTTGATAGGTCTGCAGCATTGTTTACTAGAACTCATCAGCTGACAGTCAGCTGTTTGGCCTTCTGTCAGCTGAGGCGTCATCTCTGGGCTCTATACTTGAAACTCTATGGGAAGTAGTGCGCATGTGTAAGTGTTCATTGACAGATGATGGTGTTTTGACCTGCAGAACGGCACGTCTCCATCATTCAGCGTGGACTACAAAAACAACTGCTTCCGTAAGGATGGGGAACAATTTCGTTACATATCAGGAAGCATCCACTACAGCAGGATCCCCAGGGCCTACTGGAAAGACAGGCTGCTAAAGATGTACATGGCAGGACTGAACGCCATCCAGACGTATGATTCCCCCACACACACACACAAATATGGTCCTCTATCGTATCACATTTAAAATCAGGAATTACGTGATGCATCAGTGGTCTCCCAAGAAAGTTGTAGACACTGCACAGATGAGTTATTGTCATTGCATAGTTTTAGGAAGCAATATCACTTGCTTTTAACAGATGAAAAGTTGCTTTTAGTTTGTCTTCTAATTTAAAATCATGACGTTTGATTATGGATAACAAATACTTTGGTCAATAAAAGCAGGATCAGATGTCATAACATGTTTTAGATTCTTCTCTGCTGCCACGCACATGAATCAAAGGAGTGGATGCTAACCGGCTTTTCTGCTTTTAATGCCATCCTGAGGAGATAAAGCAGTCATTACAGTTTGGAGTCCTGGAGCTCAGACACATCCAAAGCATGCAGGGCATTTGGCCTTGAGGGCCAGGGTTGGAGATTTCTGTTTGAACACATTATTCACCGAACTTGGAAGCAGGCTGAATTTATAATAATATAAAAAAAAGTTCCCCAGACCAAATGTGATAGAATTAGTTCAAAAAGAAAAGTTTTTTTATTTGATGTGTTATTTATTTATTGGGTGTAAGACATAATTTAATATATAAATCTGGTGAACTGAGTAACCCCTTGACATATAAGATCTAAGACAATTTAGTAATTAGTAATTAGTAGTAATTAGTAATCATAGGGAGTATTTTATTCTCTGTGTTTATTTAAAAAACAATTTTCACTTCAACAGCATATTTTAGATTCATATTAAAATGAAAACAATGTCCTGCTTTCTTTTTTTTATTGAATCTCATTCTGATTTGGGGTCATTTTGCATTAACTTAGGATAAAACACAATTTATGAGTTAACTGTTGGACATTAATACTTTTTCACGATTGCAGCTACATTCCCTGGAACTACCATGAAGAGACTCCTGGCCAGTATAATTTCAGCGGAGACAGAGATGTGGAATATTTTCTGAAGTTGGCTCAGGACATCGGTCTGTTGGTGATCCTTCGTCCAGGGCCGTACATATGTGGAGAGTGGGACATGGTGAGGAAAATGTGCCTTTAAATGTGTTTGCTTTCAAATACTGAGTTGAAAAAAGACATTTAGTCTAATTTTTTCAAAGGCTTCCTTTGAGTTCAAGTAAGTGCTGTGATCCAGCGAGTCATGTGCTGATGTGGCACTCCACATTAGCCAGATAACATTTGCGAGATTCACTAAAATATATAATTTCTCTTGCATTGTCCTTTGTGCAGTATGTCCTCTGACACAAAGGCTTCTCCAAGTCTGTCAGAAAATAGCATTTACTCCCCAGACAGCTGTGTGTGTGTGTGTGTGTGTGTGTGTGTGTGTGTGTGTGTGTGTGTGTGTGTGTGTGTGTGTGTGTGTGTGTGTGTGTGTGTGTGTGTGTGTGTGTGTGTGTGTGTGTGTGTGTGTTGTGACAATATACATAAGAAGGACTTGTTTGAGGAGCAGATCTGCAGTCTCATATTTTATCTGAATGTCACCATTTGAACAAAAAATCTGACAAACTGGATCAGTGCTGGGATTTTGTGGTTAAGATTCTTTAGTTTTACTGTTTTGTGTCATTGTCTGGCTTTTATGTTGTAATGTGATCAATACAGGAAAATAAGTCTTAACAAAATGGATGTTTTTGAAAGGCACCTTACCTATAATGAACTGTGTACAATGAGTGAAATCTAAAGCTTGGCAGTCTCGGCGCCTGTTGTGGGAATATTCTTCTTGTTGTGTTTCTAATTATTTATGTGATTCTGCCGATTAGGGGGGTCTGCCTGCATGGCTTCTGAAAAACAAAAACATTGTGCTGCGATCGTCTGACCCTGGTAAGCATAAAAACACACATCCAGTCAGGAATGCATGCAGTATCCTACAGCATGAAAGTACAATGCTGTAATTTGTGTCTATTCCAGATTACATTGCAGCTGTGGATAAATGGATGGGGAAGCTGTTACCCATGATGAAGCCTTACCTCTATCAGAACGGAGGTCCCATCATCACTGTACAGGTGAGCCTGGATGTCTCAATTTGTTTGTCGCGCTCGTACCTGGCTGGTTTTCATTTTACAGCCCACTTCAAAGTTATTAGCTCACCCTGGTAAGCAAATAAATGGTAAATAAATATCAATGGAGAATTTTTAATATGTATACTTATTGAAGTTTCCCATGGACATTTTGGTCACTGCTTATTGAAAGTGATAAGTTGATGCAAGAGCTACCAAACAACAACACTACAATGAGATACTTTTGTTACTGTAGCTCTGAGAGAAAGCAGACTTCCTTGTCCTTATGGAGTATGTATTTATCTTTAGTCTGAGCTTATATGAAAAACAAAAAAAACAATCAATCGAGGTTATTAGGTGGGAAGCAAAGGATTAATGTGTGGAACAGCATAAGTCCCACTGTCAAATATGGTGGAGGATCTGTGTGGCTCATTAATGTATTGTAGAACATAAGAACCTTTCTGAGTTCATGTGATTTTGAACTGATGAAAAATGGATAATCAATAATTACATGATTAAAAACCAAGAAAAAACAGAAATGGTTCAAAAGACGCATAATTAACCTTCATGAAAGGCCATCGTATAGATTGTACGGATGAGCTGAAGAGAGTCCAGGAGAGGATCTGGAAATATGGGTGATGGATGTTTTTACTTTTTGATTTCATACGTGTGAGGAGTCACAAATCATCCATCCAAACAAGATTTAGTCTGATAAGATAAGAGAAATATTGACACACAACCTTTATCAACAGGTGGAGAATGAATATGGCAGCTACTTTGCCTGTGACTACAACTACATGCGTCACCTAACCAAACTGTTCAGAACTCAACTGGGAGACGAGGTGGTGCTGTTCACCACAGATGGTGCTGGGGTGAATTACCTGAAGTGTGGCTCAATACAAGGCCTCTATGCCACTGTAGACTTTGGTTCTGGTAAGCTTAACAACTCTACATGTTACAGTGAAAATTCCTTTTCTGTGAATGACTCACTTCTCAGATAGAATTATGTGATAGAAGCTGGTTTGTGTTATTGTGTATCCTCTGAGATTCCTTAATTTAGTTTTTTGTTTTGTATTTGTGTGCCTCTGTTGACTTATTGTCATGTTTTAGCTTAGTTAGAAGTAAAGAGGAAGTTACACAAAGACACTTTGCTATTCTGTTCCTCGTCTCTCTGCTAGGTGCAAATATAACTGCTGCCTTTGCAGCACAGCGACATGCTGAACCTTATGGGCCTTTGGTAAGCCTCTTGTCTTACCCTCTGCATGTTGTTACAGTTACCCACGTGGCAAAGTGAAAATACTCTGGTTCCTTTGTTACACAGGTGAACTCTGAGTTTTACACTGGATGGCTGGACCACTGGGGATCCCGTCACTCTGTCGTGTCGTCCGCTGCAGTGGCCAAGTCCCTCAGCCAGATGCTGGCTGTGGAAGCAAATGTTAACATGTAAGTTAACATTTGCTTAACTTACAGGTTTAGAGAAGAGGTCTGTGACTATGATGTTGCTTACGCCACCTGCTGGCAGAAGTTGTGTAACTTTTCCACTTGTCAAATTTGCAACTACATGCATTGAAGTCTTAAAATATGATATTGTATAGTAGAAACAACCAATGATTGTTCAAATATATTAAATTTAAAAACAGCCAAAAGAATTGTTGAAAGGATGGATCATTCTTATCAAAACTATTATATTTCAGATTTTATGCATTCACTTTCTGTACATTAGTAAAAATTGTTGATTATTTCAGTGGACTCCAACTGACCTCAATTCCCACACCTCATGTCTGTTTTTAGTTACTGAGATGCTGAAGCTCACAAAGACAGTTGGGTTCTTTCAGCATTGTGCTACTGAAAGAAAAGAGTCAAGAAGGGCTGGGCTTATAGTCCCAGGCTTACAGTGTAATTTTCAACTGTAGTTTGGCAGGTTTACATATTTTCCAGTTGCAAAAGCTGGTGGGAAAAAGTGGAAAAGTTTCTTACTTTGATAGAAGACTTAAATTTGAACTATGATACAAATGGATCAAAATCAGCAGTAACCAATCGCTACAATTGGTTAGCACAATTGTAGCAAACAACACGCAGATTTGGTCAAAAGCATATTCAGATGTACCACGTTACTATCAAAATGGAACACATAATGACCAAAAATTGGTCCAATTTGAACACAAACTTCCGCACATGTATGTCTGTATGTCACGTGATTTATTGAAATTGTTGCAAATGTTGAGTCGGTCATTGTTAAACAGACCTTCGATGAAGAAAGTTTATCAGTACATCATTAAAATGTGATTGTTTTGTTACTAATTCTAAAAAAAAAAAAAATCTAAAGTCAATATTTTAAGTCCAAATATTGTTTTTTTCATTCCTTCCCTGAAGGTACATGTTCATAGGCGGGTCAAACTTTGGCTACTGGAATGGTGAGTGTGACGTAAGAATAATGCAGCTTTCCCGCATCTTTCCTGAAACGCTCATGGTGTGTTTTAATGCTTTCAGGTGCAAACTCTCCATATGCTGCACAGCCCACAAGCTATGACTATGATGCCCCTCTGTCAGAGGCAGGAGATCTCACAGAGAAGTACTTTGCCATCAGAGACGTTATCAGAATGGTATAAACCTGAATATTTAAGCATTGCTTTAGATATTTTTCTTTGCGTCATTGTGAATATCTTTGTCTTCCTAAAATAGTACAGGAAGGTACCAGAGGGACCGATTCCACCAACAACGCCAAAGTATGCATACGGTTCTGTTAAAATGCAAAAGGTAAGCATTCAGATGACTGTGTTTGATGTGATCACTTACAGGCTTCTGGGTTGTGACCATCTTTTCTGACTTTGCACCAAACTAGCGTTGACTTACTGGTTTTGTCTCCTGCAGCTCCAGACAGTAATTAGTGCCGTAGAAACGCTGTCATTCTCAGGTCCAGTTAAAAGCACCTATCCTCAGACTTTCACTGACTTAAATCAGGTATCCTCCAGCCTTTTCTCGCCACAGTAGTTCCAGTTTGGTTTTCATTTTTTTTTCCCCTATATAAGGTGTCTTTTTTTTTTTTTGTCCTCTCCAGAATTTTGGCTTTGTTCTGTACAGAACGACTCTACCTGTTAATTGCAGCCAACCCACCCCTCTGTCATCACCTCTGAATGGGGTCCATGATAGAGCGTATGTGTCGGTGGACGGGGTGAGTCGCATTATTCATCATCAGATCCTCTCTGAAAATCGTGAATTGTAGCTAATGATTATGAAAGAACTACAGTTGATGCAGAACTCCAATGAAGAGCACAAAATTCTTACAAAAATACAGAAACAGACAGCAGTGCGTTAATTGGCCTGTTACGTTAGAGACCAGCTTTTTCAGTGCTCTGAGTACATGTAATGACAAAGTATGAGGAATCTAAAGTAACAAACAACATACCGAGTTATTCAGTCTACCATTCAGTCTACCGTTTCTGTCATCAGGACAGAAACGGTAAATACAATTTTTAATTTCAAAATGTACATTTATTTTCTAGTTTTTGTGATAATTGTACTAATATAAACATACTTTTTTTCTAAGGTGGCAGTAGGGGTTCTGGAAAGGAACAAGGTCTTGAGTGTGAATGTGACGGGAAAAGCTGGAAGTCAGGTGGACGTCCTGGTGGAAAACATGGGTCGAATCAATTATGGAAAAGGCATCAATGACTTCAAGGTTTGTTTGTTTTTGTTTTTTTCAGCTTTAGAAATATTTTATTCAGGCCTCAAGGTCTGTCAGACATTAAGTTATAACTCGCATAAAATCACAGACACTGCACCAACCTGGGATCACAATAGGCCATCCATACTGAAACATTTAGAATGATTTAGAAATGTTAATTTTTTTTTATCGTTTATTGTTTTCTCAATAAAGGGCCTGGTTTCCAATCTCAATCTGGGGAAAAAACCCCTCACCGGCTGGACCATGTACAGCCTTAGCATCGATGAGGCGGTCAGTCAGGGCCTCCTCGGAGAACAATCTCCCACACAGAGAAATCCAGATCAGCCAGCAACTCTTTCGCTTCCCGCTTTTTATAATGGAAGCTTCATCATTCCTGATGGTATTCCTGACCTCCCTCAAGACACTTATGTCAAGCTGCCAGGCTGGAAGAAGGTGAGTAACTTTAAAATAAGCATCTAGCTTTTAAGCTTTGTCACCTACTCATGTATAGATATTCAGCATGTGAGTTTAGTTAAATTGTGAAAGTAGTTCTTTCTTTTTCATTTATTTAAGCAATAAGAACATGAGCTGTCTCTACCCTTCTACAAATATTTTCAGATATTAAATGTTTTATTATTGTTTAGTTTATAACGCTAGTTAAACTTTTACACTCCAAATGTAATTTCTGCTAGGCATCTTTGACTAAAGTGCAGTACAAACTAAATATTTATTTGCTTTCTTAGGGGCAGATCTGGATTAACGGTTTTAATTTGGGGCGTTACTGGCCCGCTCGAGGCCCTCAGGTGACACTTTTTGTGCCTGCCAGCATCCTGAGCACAGCAGCACCAAACAATGTGACCATCCTGGAGCTAGAAGCAGATCCATGCAGCTCCCAGGCATGCACAATTGAGTTTACAACCACACCGATCCTCAATGCAACAGTCCTCTCTCAACCCAAACTGCGCAGGAGACAGTTTGCTAAAGAGAATTTCCTGTGACAATAAGGGAACTCTGTGTTGCACTGAAGGAATCAGTTTGCACTGCAGGACTTGAGATATAAGCCTGGAATCAATGATTAGTTTGTGAAATGGATGAGCATTTGAAGTTTTCTTTTTTTGCCCGATCTATGTTATGTAAATATAATTTTTTTTTGTGATACTATTTTTCTAACCATGTTTGCACCACTTGATTGTAGCATGTAGCCAAAAACTCTTCTCAAAGGGATTATAAGCAATGTTAGCTGTGGCATTTCATCATTCAGGGAACATTTAATTTTTCAGATGAAAACCACTTCAGGGATATATTTGTTCAGATGTGGAGTCCTATGACTAAAACCAATTGCTCTACAGCCTTAAATGAGTCAAATGTCATTTATGAAGTAGTTACAATATTTGCACAAGATGTGCCCATTTCATAAAATCAAAATAAAAACTTGAAACCCATCTTTATTTTAATACAAATGAGCTTTTATGCATATTCACATTATAGGGCAGGCAGATGTATGGCATTAAATTTAAAGACAGGATAGGTTAGTTTTTGTTTCTAAATTACACTCATTCTTTATTTGGGATTCTCACTGCAGTGTGTTCCACATGACACATTTTCTTTTTCTCCACCTCTCACATTTATCATTATTTTACTTCTCTTCCCATACTGCAACAAATTGTGCTGCATGACACCAACTGTTAATCATCTAAAGGGAGCAACTCTGGGCGTCAATCCAATGGCAGGGCACATATGTAAGTAAGGAGGTCGAAGATATTGACCTAAAATCCTCCTGACTCCAGCCTAGACAATCCAAAAAGCCATCAATTCTAAAATTCAATCAGTATTTTTATGAAAATCTGGTTTCATCCACTTTATCCTGAAAAGTGGAATATCTTTGTGCAGAAGGGAGCCCACAAAACTTTTCAAAAAGCATCTCATTGGTTTTCATTGACAATGCCCCTGATTTCACACTGCATTTTGAGAAAGTAGATTAAAATTCTGCCATATTTCTTGTGCCAAAATAAAATGTTTCTTGCAAAAGTCGTGCTCATAAAAGTTTTTGAACACCTGGTAATAGATTTGGAATTGTATCTATGTACAATCTTAAATTCTAACAAAAGGGGTATAAAATTATAAAAGTAAGTGATTTTTACTGAATACAGTATTTGTTTATTGTCATCTTACTTTTCTGTTATGTTGCTTTCCCAGATGTTCAATACTTTTTCACTGTAACAAATGCAACAATTTCAATAAAGTTCTGAAAGAAAAAAAAAGAAAAGAAAAAGAAAAAAAAAACAAGACCGACGTCACACCGGAGCAGCATCAGGAAACAGAGGAAGCGGTTGTTAGTATTATGCTTTTGTTACCTATGAATTTGATTATAACGCTAATTATTATTATTTTTTTACTTCAATTATAACTTCAATGTGTTACTGTGGCGACCTGGAAACATAGCTGGGTCGCCATGTTTCTATGTTCTGTGTCTGTGTAGCTGCTAACTGAAACAAGTCCATTAAATTAGCTATTGAACGTCAACGTTCTTGTCGCCATAGTTGCTGGTATAGAACTGGTTTTTGTCTTTGTTTTTCAGTACCCCCGCCCCAGTGTTCGGGTGATATTTAAACATGACCGAATAAAGTCTCCGAGGTTCGGACACCGACTGAAACACACCCAGCTTAAGGTGCTAACAACACACAGCTGCCAGGACGCTGATGTTAGCTTTTAGTTCTTCGCTTGTGTATCGTCAGTGGCTTCGATACTAAACCTGATGCAGTGTGATCGGTACATTTCGTAATCCTAAGGAAATATTCTAGCTGAAGTTTAACAACAGGGTGTTTTGGATTTGGAAGTATTCCACATCCAAGATGCAGTCAGATGACTAGTTTAAAGAGTTAAACTGATCCGTTGCTTCAGAGTCGTGCTGCTGTGGCTGAAGTTGCTGAACGACAAAACATTGATCTATGCAGTCCGTTCTTTGTCAGAAATGACATCTCCCTCACCCCCTGCTTGCAGGAAGTCCGAACTGTTTGTGAGACCATGGTGGACAATCGCTACGCCACGGCTCTGGTCATCGGCTCGGTCCTCAGCCTGCTGGCCACTGTCTACCTGTCCGTGGCGGTGGGGACTCAGAACTGGTTCCAGTACAGCACCCCGCCCATCAAACAGTGCATCAACACCACTGTGATCAAAAATGAGTTCCTCACTGGGGAATTTGAGGAGAAGACGTACAGCAGCCACCTGTTCAAGTGGAATGGCACCTTGGGCCTGTGGTGGAGGTGTATCCAGGTTCCTCTCTGCATGCATTGGTATTGCTGTCAGCAAGGTATTGTATCAAACCTGCACTAAAACAAGTCACAGAAATGATGAACTGCATAGTCTATTTTTTTTTTTTTTTTATTTGAAAGGAAAATTTAAGTTAGAAAGTGATATATTTATTTATTTTCTAATGTTTATTTCCTCCTGACCATTTGTTCCTCCGCTGGAATCCAGTTGGTTTTACACAAATAATTAGGAAATTTGAAGAAATGCAGCTTAAAAAAAAAAAATCAGTGTCCCAACCAGATCTTACCTGCTTTGGAAGACGTTAACGCGTGTCTGCTTCTAGATATTGACAACAACTGACATTGATGTGTTTTTATTTGATTTACTGTGGAAGATAACATGTATAGTTAAATTGAACAACAAACAGATTGAAAACATATTAGATAAAAAAGTGAAACTTTGTACTATGATCTGATGAAACCAAACCACACACACCCTTTTGTTGATACAATTCACTCCATGCTCACTAAGGGAGATCATAGCGGCAGCATCATGCGCTGGAGTTTTCACTTCCTTTAGAGTAGAAAACCCTGGACTAACCTTTAAAAACCTGAAGGAAATGCAGTTTCTAGTACTGCAGTCTATTGTGAGAAAAAAAAAACCCTTTTCCATCCATACTGCACCTGAGATTGAGATAAAGCTTGAAGACGTTATTAGATGTAGACATTCTATTCTTACTACTTATTAGAACAGAAGAATTTGTTAAATTATTTGATAAGAGAGTACAATTTTATAGGTTTATTTCACAATGAAGGTGCATTTCAGATAGATAGACCAATAACTGCAGACCCACATTAGAGCCTCACAGGAGTGTGATCTGAATCCTTTGCTGTATAGTGAGTTAGAGCAGCTGTTTAAGATCTTGCAAATTTGACCCGTTCTTTCCCTCTCTTTCTATTTTCTAATAAATTCATGAAAAATGAATGTGAACTTGAAGTTACTGTCTATCTCTTGCATTTAGCTTTGCATTCAGTGAGGAATGTTGATTGTCGTGGTGGTCTGAGAGTTTGATCTTATATTGGTAATAGTGGGACTTGCCTTTTGCATCGTGTTCAAAAATAAAGAAGCCAAAATAATGAATCTTTAAACAAAGTTGATAAGATTATCAAGATTTTAATTAGTGTCTTAATCAACAGGTGATCTTCAGACAGGCAATGAAAGTGACAACACAACACAACAGAGAAATTGCACTCATCAAAGTGGATGTACAGGTAGTTTACAATATGCCACATTTTGCAGTTTGTATATCTAATCTGACCTTCAGAGCAATCACAAAACTCTCCATTTTTGCAATTTAAAACAATTTTCCTAATTCTATGGCTCCTTCTCAACTTGCAGGTTATCTTGTGTGCTTTTTACCTTCAAATAATCCTTTCATCTTGATCAAAAATGTAATAATTTCAGCTGAAGTTGGAGCACGTGGCTCGACTTCGAACAGTGGAGGGTTATAAAAAATAGGTGGGCTTCTTTTACATGGTAGGGTAGCCATACAGGCAAAAGGAGGGGCTGCCACGAGACTCTGCACCGACAAGAATAAGTGAGAAAAATTCTGGATTCCTTTCCATACGGAGCCCCCTAGGGGACATGGGGATTTTTTTTTTCTTTTGCGTCCCCTCGCAAAAGTATTGCGTCCCCTCGCAATACTTTTGCGTCCCCTCGCAATACTTTTGCGTCCCCTCGCAAAACTTTTGCGTTCGCTCGCAATACTTTTTGCGTCCCCTCGCAAAATGCAAAAGTATTGCGAGGGAACGCAAAAGTTTTGCGAGGGGACGCAAAAGTATTGCGAGGGGACGCAATACTTTTGCGAGGGGACGCAAAAGTATTGCGAGGGGACGCAAAAGAAAAAAAAAATCCCCATGTCCCCTAGGGGGCTCCGTATTTCCATGCACAGGTAAAAAAAAAAAAGCATTAAATAATCTCTGGACTCCTTCCTCAGTGAGAGCATAGGTTGAAGGACAGAACTGCATCTGAATTTTTTGGAAATGGATACCTTGGGTTTGCTTTCGTCTGTTAAAAGTTTGAAGAATTGGTCTTATTGATCTCATTTCTTATTGATCTGTGAGAAATGCCTGCGTAAGTCAGGCTTTCTGTCTCATCCTGTTCTCCAGTCCTGTGTTCCACCCTGCTTTATGTGTTGATCTCGGACACTTGGGTAGATCTTTCCCCTCTTCCCTTCACTTTAGATCCTAAGACGGAGACCCTCTGTGTGAGCTTCACCCTTCCTCAGCAATACCTTGCAAAGGTCACACATAATGAGAGCGAGGACGATCTGCTCAGAACATGTGAGTGCAAATCACAAACGGAGGCAAATTTCAAAACGTCATGTACGTCTTTTTCTATTTTTTAATCTAAATATTTTTTTTCACCTTTCTTCCTCTCTCATTGTGTTGGAGTTTTAATTTTATACCCAACCCTGCCAAAATAGATAAAAAAATAAAAAACCCAAAACTTTTTTATTTTTGTTGCAGTAGTTCATTTGACTTCCAAACTATTTTCAGTGGTTGGTTTAATTTTACAAACCTCTGAATCCTTATCCTGTTTTTGCAGATCTGTGGAGGTGCCAGTTTCTGCTGCCCCTGGTGTCTTTGTCTCTGGTGTTTCTCAGTGGTCTGGTCGGGGTCTGTGCCTGCCTGTGCCGCAGCTTCACGCCAACCCTGGTTGTAGGATTGTTTCATTTTATTGCAGGTCAGAGAAATGCATCCTTGCACTGTTGATGTCAGCTGTACCCTTTTGTTAAAATGCTGTATTTTTATCTTAATGTTTAGTTGCGATAGATCATTGTGTAACTCTCTCCACTCTTCTGCAGCATTTAATCTCTTTTAGTTTTGGGCCAGCTTTAGGCTCTCCTCCACCTGTTTTCCACCTGCCCAACTTGTGTTTCTTTCAATTTTTCACAACGCCTCTTAATAACTTTGGATCAGAGGCGAAAGAACCTGCTAAAGTTTTTAACTAGACATATTATAAATGCAGGCTTTAGCTGTTTTTTTCCTTGTAATACTGGTGTGGAATTTCCACAAAGAATTTCACTGAAAGTGCCATTAATATGTTTTAGTTCTACTTTTCTTTTCACTAGAAAATTTTTGGAAAATGACTGTCCTTTTATGAAAATTTCTATTTCTCTCTCTTTTAAATGATAAAAATTGAAGGAAAAAGTGCTTCTTTGAAAATTACACCAAATTTATTTGAGTAGACGTTTATCAACATAAGCTGTCTTTTTTCCAAAACCACAGTAGCGACTCTAAATGAATTTTATTTGGCTGACCTGAGAGCAGAAACTGCTCTATTCTTATTGTAAAGGTTGCAGACTCCCGCTCTGAAACTACTGGACCAACCAGACCTTTCCCTGCTGCACACAGCCTCGACTACAGCAGCCGTTGTAGTTTTCTCAGCTCCAACCAACATGTGAAAACAAGTGATTTGTATCTCTTACAGGACTTTATAATCCAGAACATTTAAAGAAGCAGAAAAACTAGAAAATCCTCAAACCAGCTCTGTGTAACTCCTTTCTTTAGATTGTAATGTTGACTTTTTAAGATTTCTTGTAAATTGTCTGTCGAATGTGGTGGTGTGTCTTTTTGATTATTATTATTCTTTTCTGCACAAATCTTTTTTTTTTTTCTTTGAGTCCAAACACTTTGGAACCTCACTGAGGACATCGATACGTCAAGTCTTCTTTTTTGTTGTGCTGATTTTAAGCAGTTTGTTACACTTTTCAAAGACCATTTCTAGTAAACGTACAACAATATGTTATGGTTTCATTCCTATCATCACCACCACAAAAGCTACAAAATATATATATTTTTTTTTACTTTAAGCCCTGCAACAAGCTGAAGACTAATGATTGTAATCAACAGCATCTTTGTTTCTCATCCTTCTCCGCGGCTGTTGTCTCGTCTCGTTGTCAGGCCTCTGCTCTTTGGGAACCGTCTGCTGTTTTTGGACCAGCGTGAATCTGCTCAACAACAAATACAAAAAACCGGGAGATGTCCTTGGGTCAATAGGGTGGTCTCTCTACCTGGCCCTCATCTCCTTCCCCCTGCAGATGATGGCCGCCGCTCTGTTCCTGTGGGCGGCCAGAAGTCACCGCAAACACTACACCCGCATCACCGCATATAGGGTCGCATAAAGAGAGAGGAATAATATATTTTACAATAACCAGTAGGTCTACAACCTTCCTTCCAACAATTTGTGGTTGTAGTTCAATAAAATGTTCAGGTCGTAGCTTTTCACTTCCACTGTAGCAGTCTTGCAATGCAGAAATGGTTCAGGGTACCACAGGTTTAAACGTCAGCTGCAGCCAATCCGTACGTACTCATAAACACATCGAATTATTTCGTGTGGCTTTATAAATCACCTTTGCCTTTTTTTGTGTTTTACCCCATTACTGAGTTGTGCATCGTCTTGATGTTGCATATGATTAGCTTCTGAAGGTAATGTGCTATTTTTGTTTCTCCTGGGTTTTTTTATTTTGCCATTTGCCTTCTATTTGTTGCCAATGCTTTTTCAGCTGCTCACCATATTGTCCTTAAATCGGATGCAACTGTGTAAACTTTCACTATCTGACTTCTAGATGTGGACTTTTATGATCCAAATCAAGGTAGTTGTTTCTGTTACTGGAAACAGTCTGGTGCACCTTTATTTAACTTTTGTCTTGTTTTTGCATCATTTTAAATATCAAGCCTTTGCATGTCATTTGGGTTGACCTTTCCATCATCTGTGGTATTTTTTTTTATTTTTATTTTGCTCTGTGGTAAAATGACTAAATGTCATCAAATGCCACAGTCTAAAAGTGGAACCACTCACCTTCTGCTGTCATTGATATTGATGAATCTCGTGTGTATTGATGCAGCATAATTACCAGTTTTATTGTGTTGGTTTTGTAACAAGCTGAATCTATTAAATGCATTCAGGAAATTCAGTTAATACTGCCATTTAAATGTTAAAAGTTGTCTAAACAGTTGCTTTCTCAGTTCAATGATGGTTTTGTTGGAGTTTGTCAAATTTTGCAGTTTATCCTTACAGTTTGCCTGACCATAAACTATAAACCATAAACTTGCAAAAGTATCTACACCCTTGAGTTTACACATTCAGGGTCCTTACAACCACAGAGCTCGCTATTTTTGGACCAACACCTCGCAGTGCATAAATGGGAAGCTAAAAGTAAATAATCACAATATTTTTACATAAGCACCTCAGCTTTCTGGTTGGTGCTGCAATTCTTTTGGGGCATCTTTCTTCCAGCCTTAAAAATCGACAAAGTTTTGCCAATTCTATTTTTTTTTTTTTTTTAAAAACACCTAGTTCTGATTAGATGCTTCTAGGAAGAGCATTTTTTTTGTCTTTCTTCACTTGAGTTTAGTTTTGAACTTTGACTAAAGTTCATTTCCACACCTTTTTACTCTTTAATCTGCAGCCTCTAACAGGTTTTCATCCAGAAAGGCCCTGTATTTAATTCAATCCATCTTAGCTCTTTACTGGGAGTTTGTGATCGTAACCTGACAAAATGTGAAAGGTTTGAGGGTAATAACACTTCTGCAGTACAAAGTAGCAGAGTTATTGTTTTATCTAATTATTTCACTCATTTGCACAGTGCACAGATTGTCATTTCTTCAACCAACATGATTTTTTTCAGAAAGACTAACGTTGGCTCAAAATGTGTCCATTTCTATTCTTGGAGAAAGAACATGTTTAGAAAACAGCACAAAAGCAATACTTCATATTTGTATATCCCGTGGAGACAATTTAGGTTATTGGGACCAAAGTTCTTTACAACCTTAAGGGGAAGGGAATAACTGCAGAAAAAATAAGAAAACAGGCCTCAGTTCCCCAGCTAAATATTTTCTTGTTTTCCATTTGATGATTTATTTGTTCTGATACAGAGTGATGGATTTAAGTCAGGGTTATTGTTGCCCCATCATGCCCTGTGTCTACCATGAGGGCACAGTGTTAGGACCTGGCTTTTATTCAATTGGTCAGGTAAGATTTAAAAATGACTCCAGAACATCAAATGTTTTAGGTTTTCACAAGATAATTTCAGAAAAAACAAACTTTGGTAAATTTAAGGTGGGTTAAAATGTCTGTATGAAACATTTTATTGATAATTCACAATGATCACAGATGTTTTGTTACATTTTCAAAAAGGAAGAATTTGCCATTTCACACCGGCGTCAGAAAATAAATTTGTGACTTTGTTTTGAACTGACATCTTAAACTGAAGTGTTTCCTGTCGGTATGTTAAGTTATACGTATTGAAACTTCTTGAAAACGTTTTCATTTTCTGATGCACAATATTGTTGCTGGGTGACATAAATTTCAGGATTGGTTACTTTTATCGGAATTTTGTCAATTTGAATGCAGAGACGGTGCTTTACCTTTTGAAAATAAAAAGTATCTGAATAAATTTGGATAACTTTGCATTTCTGTGCAGATGTGCTGGCTTTCTGACCATTTAGTGCAGAATGAACCTTTAAGAGCTCTACTAAAACTTTCATTACAGTGTCGAGAAAGGTGCATTACTGTATATATTTTTCATTTATGTGTGAAGACAATTTTCACCATGCATCTAAGATCATCTGAAATACGAAAGTAATGCTTCCAGCCTTACTGTGTGTTTGGACACAACTGATAATATTGAAGAGCGAGAAAAAAAAATAAGTGGGATTAACTGTTTCAGATTGTATTTTACAGGCAGGGATTTTTCTGTCATTATATAATTAATAATGATCGATGATCATTTTTTTGCTATTGCAATAAATACTAGAAAATATAATGAAATGTACAGTACAGTGCTAAGATAAAATGTATTTTATTTTTGCAAGGCACTTCACCTGCAAACAGGTGTTACAGAGAAACTCACATTTCTGACTTCCTTAATTCATTCCATTGTGTTTTTTTCTTAAGGTGATTGAAGCACTCATGTTACCGTTGTCTTTCCTCAATCGTTTTTCACGCTTATCTGTGGAAAGCTGTGTGTTTTTCTCTGAGCTAAATGGAAAGCGATCTTCTTCTCGTAGTAGGCGCATTCATTCACAAAGAAAGGGTAGAGGTCTTCTCCCTCGTATTTCAAAATATCCCCAGAAAATGTCTGGAAGATGGGATCCCCTGACTGCAGAAGCTTAAAGTCATTGTCCTAAAATTAAAAAAAAAAAAAAAAGAGAGAGGAAAATACACATGCATGTTTTCACTTCAATGGTTGTCTGAAGAGCCTCAGTCTTTCATTAAGTTCAAAGGAAAACTGTTGAATTTAAAAGCCTCAAAAGTTCACCTGTAGGTCTTGGTGGATGACAGCAGTAACTTTACCAGCAGAGTCTCTTGGGTAGTCAACACTTTTAACAAAAGCGTATGTTTCCACTGTGCCGCCTTCGAAACTGTGCCCTGTTGGCAGAGGAAAATAAATCACCAGTAATGTCTAATTACTATAACACAATCAAAAATGAGAGCAAGATTTAGGACTTTGGTTATGTAGAGATTTGCTGAACTAAAACAATTGAAAGAAAGCAACCTGCATTGCTTCCTACCAGAACTAAATTTCTGAAGCCACTGTAATGTGAGATCCAAAGCTTCTTTCACCACGTTGAAGATATCAGCTCTGAGCACACCGTTAGGCTGCGGGCCGACCTCTATCGCTGCAGCAAAACAAAGTACGTCACAGAAATCCAGCTTCATGTTTTTAATGAAGATAATCTTTAACATAATGAACATTTACATAGTTACCAAAGCCATGTTTTCCCACTGACTCCAGGGAATAACCTTTGGAGCTGGGAATGCCCAGCTCGATCGCTCTCACAGGCACAGAGCTCAGGTTTTTCTGAAAATTTGATATTCACAGATTAAAAACCTAACTTACATCCTGCAGTGGCTCTAAAAATGATCTATGATTTTAGTATAATAAAATGAGTCAATAACTAGCCTTAAAAGATAACATTTTATGGATAACAGACAAGGAAGCCTAATTTTTTCTTCATGTATTAATTATGGCCAGGATGAAGGGTTATGGTTGATGGTAGGGTTACTATAGACATGTGATCTGTTGTATTCTTTCCATTTATATTAGGAAGCTGTGTGTTCATACCTCTATGTATTTGTAAATGTGAAGAGTGATCCAGTCTATGGAGTAGAAGATGAAGCACAGGCCCATGTTGGAAGTGGTGTTGTGCAGATCAATGAGCAGGTCGACAGCCTCTGCGCTTCCTTTGGGCCCCAGCTGAGCGTTCAGTTCCTGGGCTCGCCTCACCTCATACGGCGTTGACTCAGTTATGGGGGAACTTGGAGCCAAGAAGCGATTTAAAGCAGTCGACAACAACACAGACTTTTCAAATTTGCTGCCCACAGCAGCAAGTTATGCTCATAGCTGGCTTACCTCAGCAAGACATCTGTGAAGCAGCGGTTCAGATCCATCTCCGTGTATCGTTTGCCAGCGGCCACGGCTCTTGGATTGGTCTCAACAGTGGTTACAGAAACAGATCCCGCTTTCTCCGTCTTCTGTTTCTGCATTTCCCTCACAATGTACACCCCAGTCAACTCATTCCCGTGGGTTCCGCCGCAAATGGTGACATTATGTATCGGGGGGACAGAAGTGCGCTCCATCTGTTGGGCCCAATACAATAATAGTGATGTTAGTTAGGTGTTGGCAGGTCTGGAGTCCTTCCAGGAACGGGGCCAGGAAGAGCTAAAGTTTACCTGGATCACAGTGAGTTAATGATTTGACTAAATAAGTGACAGAAAAACCTTTTAGGAAACTCAGCAAACATAATCTGCAAGTTTCCAAACAGAAAAGGCTGTTCATTAACAAATGGGGCCCAGTATGTTCAACAGTTGATTTTCAACGATGCCATTCATCCTTTCCTTCCATGTTGGTGTTGCTGTAATGAGATACATTGAACATTGTGGAAGTTTAGGAATTGGAAGTGGTGCGAATCCACTTGCAATGCACTGTCATGCATAGCTGAGGACATTTATCTGTCAGCATTCCCAGCAGTTACTTCAAAGTGTTTTGAAGCAATCATCTCAGCCTTGCTTTTCTGCAACTTGGCTGAGCAAAAACTCGTCATCGTTTTTCTTTTGCCTTCTCCTTTTTTAAAGTTTCATAAACTCCCATTTTTAGGGGGATTTTTAAGTTGTTAGGTTTAAGTTTGAGAGTTTGGCTCACAGTTTGAGAGTCATTAATAAAAGCTGCAGGGGTGCAGGAAGACTTCTGAGAAGGGGTTGGGTGTAAATGACTAATACAGCTATTAAACTTTAAGAGCGCTCACATACTTTTTAAAAAATGTTGCTTTTCTAGACAGTTTTTGAACATGTTTCCACTTTCCCACCTTTTGATGAAGTATTGAAAGGATAGTTGTGTCATTGTCAGGACGCCCAGGTGTATATTTTTATCTGTTGGCGTCTGGGCCGTCTCCTCTGAATGAGCACAAGTGCAGTCTGGTGCACATGCATAGCAGAATGCTTCTGTCATCTAATGAAGCCTTCCACCGAAGCAAAGTGTTGTTTTTCCTGTCTCAAAATGGCTAACAGTCAACACAAACAGCATAAATATTAAGATTGCATGGCTTACCTGAGAGTTTTCAGCCCTGTTAACCATTCACTAAACTACAGCAACCTTTGAACTTTTGAAGGCGGCGGCACAAGCAGAGCTGAAAATGAAGCCCACCGCCTGACATGACTGCCTCTAAACGCTCACATGTTGTGCCAGTTGTACGCTAGCAACACCACTTCTTGAGTTGTGTCTTCCTCATTCCTCTGGCCCTCCTCTTTATTTTCAAAACGGCTCCAATTTCATACAGCAGAACATTTTGTGATGTAACAAAAACTCGCCCTCTTTATTTTTTCCCCACCAGACCAGCAGGAGTCACTCTCAGTGTGGTTTAACTGTGAGACACTGCAGCAACAAAAGTAAAGCAGCGGATTTGTAGTAGTTTGGGATTTTTTTTGTTTGTTTTTTTTGTTCCACTGCTCTCACATCAACCACCATCACTGATTGCAATACCTATCAAGAAGCTTAACTGTGTCCTTAGTTATCTTTCAAACTCCACTGAGCAACATTTGCACAAAACCAGGAGTCCAACAAACATCTATAATTTAAAATGCACTGAAGCATTAACATGCTTCAAGACCACAATCAGAATTTCAACATTTTTACACCGTCTTACATCTACATGCTACTTCAGATTAATTCAATTATTATTGAATTAATTACCTCACAACTCCCAGGTGCTTCTGTTCATTAGAACCTCTTCTGTCTGTCACTTCTCCCTGGAGAAACAAGTCCACCTCTTTTTATAGGCATGTAATCCTGCTGGGGACATCCCCGGATGCTAAGCTGCTTTCTCTCTCTTTGTTTCTCTTCTTCGCTCATTTACTTCAGCAGAATCTGTTTGGATTCAAATAAAAACAACAAAAAACAATTTTCCAAAAATGGAGAGAAACAAAGAGATGAAGCAGAAGAAGATATTTTTTTCTTCTACACATGATCTTCAATTAAGAATTTACACTTCCTTACAATATCTGTTTGTCCTTCCTGAAAGTTTTCACATTTTATAGTGCTGTACAGCCACAACCATTAATGACCAACGCATAATAAATAGTGACTTACAAGTATACTCACTTTACTTTTTTAATATTGTTTCAAATCTCAGACACTTTGCTGTGGTTTTATGCACAATGTAGTACAAGGAGAACTGAAGTTAGCAGGTAATTTGTAATCAGCCTTTGTTACTTTGGCGCCCATAAATAAAAACCAGTGCAACCAACGGCCTTGAAAAGTCACACCCTTCATGCATATTTAAATTTTGGTCAAATCCATCTCTTTTACGAGAAGGAACACACCTGACAAATCAGGAAAAATGTTTTGAAGAAGTTCTGAAACAACATGTCAAGCTTTAATCATCTCACTACTGAGTTCATCATCCAAAGAAAGGCGTTGTACATCTGAAGTCTGTCAGATTCAAAGTATCTTTAAGCAGATATGAAACACATGTTTCACTCGACCCACATTTCAGCATTAAGAATGTTTTTTACTGGTCTGATGCAAAATATCATTCAGAAATAAAAGCTGTAAAACTTCAGCCTGTGTGCCTCTTATCTACATAATGTGTTTTGTTTGTGAGCTGGGTTACAGGAACTCATGAACTTTTCGATTGAAATTCTAACTTATTGAATGTGACCTGCGCTTTAAGAGTTAATTTCACACACAAATCAAACCCAGAGCAGAACAGCCCACCCTGTGCCACGCTGTTATCCCCCTTTGATTAAATTACACCTGAATTATTCACATATAAGCCAAGGAGAATCATTTTGGGTGAGGCTAATGATCCGATCACCTGTTACTTGGTAGATAGTGACCTTTTTAATATGGAGGACAGGGCGTATTTGGAAGTGACATTTGAGACAGGGAGTGGTCTAAGCGAAGCGGCCTCTGCGTAATGAGACCGTGCTGGGAGGAAAACACACTCTCTGACCTTCTTGTGGTCTTTTCACAGTGGGCGCAGCTTGCACGATTTATGTTCCTAGCAGTAAATAAGTGACAGATAAAAAGGTGGTTTCAGCTTTTAGGAAAAGGAAAGACTGTGGAATCCGGATCTGACACGAGGTGAACCAACAATGGAGGTTCATTAAAACAAGCTCAGCGGGTAAAATCTTCACTAATTGGCCGTTTGAAACATCAAAAAACCAACAGAATGATCTGTGTGATAGACATTGAATAGTATCGTAAAGTGCTCAACAAAAGATAAAATGACTTAAATATGATTAAATTAAAACTTGATTAGAAATATTTTACATAAAACAGCTACTATTATCTCTTGTGACGTGTTGCTTAATTGGTTAATCTGAATGACATTAAGATGCTTTCCAGTGAAAGAACATGTGAGGTAACATCAGGTTTGATATAAAATCCCCAACATCTGCAGACTGTGCAGGTAATTAAGACACCTTGTGGGCCCCGGGGCCGTGGGACTCTGCCGGCTGTGCGACAAAGACGCAACACCAAAGGAGTTCATATTCGTTTTGTCATCTCTCTGATGCTCTTCAGTTTTTCTGTCTGCATTATGATCTTCTTTATTATAGTTTTTGTGTCTTTGCTCTGTGTGTGTTTTTGTGGTGGTTTATCTTTTCACTGTGCTAATTTGGCTTTGTGTTTGTTTACACCGTCTCTTTTCAGGTGATTCTATCTGTTTCGGATGTTTCTGCTTCCAATGTTCGCTAATATTCGATAATAAACCTCGGAGGCCTTCACAGAAGAGTTGGCGTTATTGATATCATAACTCCACCTATCATATTATAACAGATGGACTTATTTACTAGTGACTCCTGTAGTAACTATATTCTACAATTGTAAATTTGTTTGTCATTTGAAGTAATTGTGCACTAATTTGTGATTTTTCCTTTTTTCCTTGTCTTTTTTTTTTTTTTACAACAGCAACAACAGTAAATGTCACTTTAAGTTGAGAAAAAGGCACAAGAGTTCACATTGTGCCAGGTAATCCTCACTCATGTGACTGAACCTTGAACTTAATCTTCTGTTTACACAAACCCCCTGTAAGGATTTTAGACACAGAGAGATGAGGAGAGCTCTCCACCTGAATTGCATGAATTGTTCATATTGTGTTCTGTCAGCCTGACCTTCTAATTCTCTTTACGTACTTTCATTGTAAGCAACTACTTAACAGTGTCTGCATGTTTACTTTGTTGGTGTAAAGATGGCTCTTTATGATATTCTTTCAGTCTACATTTATTTCCTATTTAAAATACTCAATAATCTACAAATTTCTTAAGTTTTGTGTCAGATAATTAAATTGGAGTTTTAATGAATCGGCGGTTTTAATCATCTTCAAAATGTTCTCTTTGCCATCCCTCCTGTCCAACTACTGAATAATAGCAACCAGTGCCACAAAAACCTCTTTTAAAAATAGTTTCTCTTTGACAAGAAACATTCCAAGACAGAATAAGCCAAGGATTTTCATCATGTGCTCCAAGGCCCCTTTTACAGTGAGATTATGATTATATAACCAGCATTCATAAAACCCCACATATCTGAGCTTTGCCAAAGGATTAACGGTATCACATCCAGAGCAACCGCCAACACCTCAGCTGCCTTTAGGAATGAAAGCTTGCGTGTTCATTTTCAAAAGAGAAACCAATATTCTCCATTCAGCTTTTAAGGGATGCTCAGTGATCATATTTACATTTCATCTTGATCTTTTACGCACTATCAGTGAGTCATAAGCAATCTGCGATTGGACCATAAAAACATAATGACTGGAGGATTTATTCTCAGGTCTGTGTGAGGGGGCTGAAGGGAGTCATTTATGATGCGTTTCCCTCAGGTCCCACCTCAGCCTCTTTTGACTCCCGACGCGCGGGGGACGCCCACTCCATTCCTGCAGCGCTGCGCTCCGAGCATCAGCACCACTCTCTCCTTCCCGTCAGAGTCATTTCGGAGCGGGAGATCCCTCTGAGGACCGTCGGGGGAATGATGGCCCCTGAACGGGATGGCTCCAACACCACCACCACGGCCACCAGCAGAGTCTTGGCCAACCAGTTCGCGCAGCCCGCGTGGCGCATCGCGCTCTGGTCCGTGGCATACGTCACAGTGCTGGCCGTGGCCGTCTTCGGCAATTTGATTGTGGTTTGGATCATTCTTGCGCACAAGCGGATGAGGACCGTCACCAACTATTTCGTCCTGAACTTGGCTTTCTCTGACTTCTCCATGGCTGCCTTCAACACCCTCATCAACTTCATCTACGCGGCCCACGGTGACTGGTACTTTGGAGACGTCTACTGCAGGTTTCACAACTTCTTCCCGGTCACGGCTGTGTTTGCCAGCATCTACTCCATGGCCGCGATTGCCTTGGACAGGTAGGGACAACACAAAACAATTCACAGTGTGCTTTGGCCGTAGCTGATTGGGCAGTGCCTGTGATAACTCTGATCCCATGGGAAAAAAAAAACCCAACAACAAAAAACTAAATAAAAGCACTTGGTTTCAGTTCGTTTCATTGTTAATCAATAGTATTAACGTCTTGACAGCAATAAATCACAATCTGTCTGTTCTTCCCACAGCTTAGGAGAGAAAAGAAGAACATTTTGTCATTCCTTTGTTTTATGTACCATTATTCTTATGAATTAAACCAAGAAACCAAAATATCTGAAACATAACTGCCCATGTGAAAGAAGTCCAAAGGTAAACTCTTACCTGTAGCTAAATTCAGGTGGCGACTTTATTTTGGACAGTGGGTGGAGGACAACCTATGTTCAGGTTTTAGGAAGTCCACTTTTAGAAGTGTTGTGCTCACATTTGACCTCAGTTCCCTTGGATTGTCCAACAAACAGATACATGGCCATCGTTCATCCTCTGAAGCCTCGTCTGTCTGCTAAAGTCACACTAGGAGTTATCTTCTGCATCTGGACCCTCGCTGTGGCTCTTGCCTTCCCTCTCTGCTACTTCTCCACCACCAGAACTCTACCGGGGAGAACCTTCTGTTATGTGGCCTGGCCCCGCATGGTGGACGACCCCTTCATGTGAGGCGACGCTGACGGCAGTCCTCCCTTTTAACATTTCGTCGGTCACATGCTCTGGGGCATCGTGGTAATTAATGTATGTCTTCATTTGTCCAGGTACCACATCATAGTTACTGTCCTGGTTTATGTGCTGCCGTTAGCTGTGATGGGCATTACTTACACCATAATTGGAGTGTCGCTGTGGGGAAGTGAGATCCCAGGAGACTCATCTGAAAACTACCATGCACAACTCCGGGCTAAAAGGAAGGTAATTTAAATAACTCTCAACATGAATTTTGATAACCCTATGTGTGTGTGTGTGTTTTTTTGGTTTGTCTTGAATTGTAAACACTGAAACCATATGGAAATCAAATCCTCATTGATTGATCAGAAATCAATCAATGAGGATAGAAAAACATCTAATTATGACTTACGCCTGTAATTATGCACCTTTACATTTATGTTTTTAACTGTTTTTGTTGATTTATTACCTTAGCTAATAAATGATCAATCAAGCTGATGACCCAGTTGAAAACGAAATGCCAATCTTTGATGATCTAAAAAGACATTGAAATCTCTGCTGATCTCCAAATGATTTTTGAGAGGTCTTCTAGGACACAACAAGAAAACAACGGGCTTTGTATGACGTGATAAGGACTAGTTTTGAATATGCATAAAACTTGTGCAATGTCTTGCACATTTTGTTTGGCTGCAGTGTTTAAGATCTCAACAAGAACAGTGATCTTCTTATCAATAAACATAATCCCATGAACAGCCCTCTTTGATCACTATACAC
This sequence comes from Poeciliopsis gracilis, assembly GCA_911649635.1. Classification (NCBI taxonomy): domain Eukaryota; kingdom Metazoa; phylum Chordata; class Actinopteri; order Cyprinodontiformes; family Poeciliidae; genus Poeciliopsis; species Poeciliopsis gracilis. Next base: position 4,367,597 of record CAJVRI010000370.1, on the reverse strand, counting down.
AGGGCTTCCTGTAAAATAGCTCTCCCACTTGGGGTTATGCGCACACGTTTAAAAACTGGACATATTGCCTGGTTGTTGGCAGTTTGAAATGTAAAACTGATTTCTCGCACTGTGAAAAAACAAAGAAAAAAACCCCCACTGCTGATGAACAAATGTACCAAATGTGTAATTCTGAAGGCTGCACTGCAAGACAAATGATTAAATGCCGATCGTCATCATCTGCCACTGAATAGTGTGGAAGCTTCTCCGTGGGATGCAAAGGGATTAGGGAATGGGAATCTGTAGAAACAGCTCAGGGATTATTCCCGACAGTGAATTTCATTGATGAACTTTAAAAATACATCAAGAGTATAATCTGGCTCTCATTCAACAGATGTTATGAGACGCATCGTAAAAATAGAAAGGATGAAAACAATTTCTTTTTTTTTATGTTCCATCTATTTTTTTAAAGTTGTTGGTAATTTATTAAGAAACTTAAAAGTAAAGTGCAGATTGAGCATGATTTTGGTTGGTCTTGGCATTATTGCAGGCTTTTCTCTGTTCTCTCATTGCAACCTTTCTCTAATTGACAATGGAAAATTTAATGAAAACTTAGCGATCGGTCAACACTGTGAAAAACTTAGCACAGTTTAATGTTTGTATTTCTCCACCAACTTCTGCACAGTTTTTTAAAACCTGATGTGAACTCCATGGTGCATCACAGTCGAGTCGTTCACTGGAACATTAATACTGAATCAAATCCTGAATCAAATCTATTTTCTTTTTCAAATTATTAAGTCTCAAAAAAAGGGATTTGTGGAGCATTTTGTTGTTTTACATCGGATAAGGGTTAGATAATCACTGCCAAACAGATTGACTTTTTCCATTTAAGTCACTGCAATTTAACACAGAAAAGTGATTAGAAAACACTAAACTCTTGAGTTTTTATAAAATTCAAATGAAAGGACGAGTGCATGGCTCTGCAGGTGATGGCTTGATCAGCAACCTCAAAATATCAAAACTCAAAATTGGCAAACTATTGACCAATAAGGAGCTTTAAACCGTTTTAAACTTTGTTCTGAATACCCCTATTACAATTTTTAGAACTATTGTGGCAATTTGTTCACTTTTCAGTTGCAGCTAAGTAACAAGAGTCTTTTTTTCCTGCAACTAGATTTTTCTCTTTTTTTTAGATTTTTCCAAAACCACTTTTTTAAATGCCAATATCCGCCCGACGTATTGATATGTATTTGAAGGCACTGAGTGTTTAAAAAAATTATTGCTGTGGATTTGTCTGGGTAAAATCTAGCTAGCTGAATCTAATCAGTTTAATTGGTCAATAATTATTTGCAACTTTGGTCTTCAGGATATTTCGCTGGAGTATCTAAGTCCTTCATGATTTCAGCATAGCCACAATGAGCCGACATCTCAAAAATACGTACTGCGGTAATGTAAAACAGAGTCAGAACGACAGCAAGCACAAGAACTAGAGTCAGAAAAAAGAACTCGAGTTTATTTTGAATCTCATATCTGTGAATTTCTAATCCTCATCACCTTCAAAACCCTCCATAATCTGGTTCCCTCACACCTCCATCTTCCTGCTCCATCTTTCAAGCCTTTTTCTTTTCTTTCTCCTTTTTCTTTTAAGAAATATATCAGCTAGTTGCTAGTTGGGAAGTGAAAATCAGTACTTACAGCAATAACTTGATACAGTGGATCTCTCCTCTTGCGGCTAATGTCCATCCATCCATCCATCCATCCATCCATCCATCCATCCATCCATCCATCCATCCATCCATCCATCCATCCATCCATCCATCCATCCATCCATCCATCCATCCATCCATCCATCCATTTTCCGGTCACCCTTCTCCCTAACGGGGTCGGGAGGTGCTGGTGCGGCTAATATATACTGTAAAATAAATCATTAATCTTACTCACTTAACCCATCCGTGATTGTTCTGATTGCTTGTGGTTACTATTGTTGTTGTCTTTAATCTTTATTACTGCAGTCTCTTTGAGCATTTTTTATTTATGAAAAATGCTTCATAAATAAAATGTATTATTATTCTTTTGATTGTCCTAAAGAATAGCTTCTATAATGTTTTGCCCTTTCCTTCTTCTTTATTGAGGTGGTGAAAATGATGATCATTGTGGTGGTGACCTTTGCCCTCTGCTGGTTGCCATATCATGTCTACTTCATTGTGACCGGTCTGAATAAGCGTCTGATCAAGTGGAAGTACATCCAGCAGATTTACCTGTCAGTGCTTTGGCTGGCCATGAGCTCCACCATGTATAACCCCATCATCTACTGCTGCCTCAACAGCAGGTTCGTATAAAAAATACCAAAAAACAAAAACCTCTCAATGGTTCATCTAGCCGTCGTACAAGCACATTGAGCCGTTGTTTGTTTTTACTGCAGATTCAGGGCTGGCTTCAAGCAGGTCTTCCGCTGCTGCCCCTTCATCCGGATGTCAAGCTACGATGAGCTGGAGCTCCAAAGCACCAGACTTCGGCCGTGTCACCAGAGCAGCATGTGCACCCTGAGTCGAGTCGATACCAGCATCCTGAGCAAAAGCAAGAGTATTTGTTCCCGAGGAAACAGGTCAAAGGCAAACTCTGAGCAGAATGATAAAGACAGCTAGACTTCATGGGACTCTGTCGTTTCCTGCTCAGAAACATTATGTTTACAGTATTTTATTTATATAAGTGTTTGGCATTTGACAACTTGTGTTACTTTTTAAACTTCTTGCATATCTTTCCAGACAATTAAGACTAGATCACAAGTAGCTTAAGGCTGGAAAAGAGTTACTAGGATTTTGTTGCATGGATAGTGAGGAAGTCTCAAAGGAAAGTCTTCAGCAGAAACACAGGTTTGCCCCCCAAATTAAATATGGAGAAGTAGTTGCTCCACCTCTTCCATTGTCCAGATGCCTTTGCTATGAGACACACTTCCTCTGAAAACAGTAAAGTTCAGTAAAGTTGCACTGATAACAGATCTGGGGGTTGACAATAGACCATCTGAGATAGCAACTTCCTAAAAGAAAGACATTAATGCTGATGTTGACAGCATGTGGAACTATATTACAATAGGTTTGTCCAACCAGTATAACATAAAAGTCACAAGAAGAATGGTGGTTTTGAGGATAAAGACAGAAATAATAGACAGATCATCTTCGCCACAGCCCAAAATGTCTTTGACATCTGTTTAAAAATCTATTTTTGATTTCAAAATAAACACTTAAAAGGTTTTCTTTAAATTTTCCCAAATTAAAATTTAGCACTCCGCATAAATACTTCAACACTCTAGTTGAAAGGAAACTTACAAAGACCTAAACATTAATGACTCTAGTTTAAAAGCTGGACGGTGGTTGAAGATGATGGAGGAAGTGAGCAAAGCAGACAAATTATGAACTTTATAGTCAGGGTATCCTGTTCAGCTACACTTAAAGTTCAATTCATTTGTTGTTTAATTCATCTGTAAATCACCAATTCACAACTAATCTCATCTGGAGATGCACAATGGGACAAACAGGCCCTTTTCCCCAGGAACTGTTTTTATTTCCCCTGAGAAAAAACTCATTGGCTTAATGATAATTATTTTGAAATCTGCCAGGATTATGAATGATTTTAGGCTTGTCTCTATTATGTCGTTACATACAGGAGTACATTTTTCAACATACCAGGAGTTACCTTTACATAAGTTAACGAACATCTTTGAATGATACATAGCATATTTTCATGGATTTTCATGTATTGTCAGATAAATATATATATTTTTTTGTACCTGTGGTCCATTTTTTGTTGCTTGATGTCCAGTTTAATAGTTTTTATTCTTCTCAGTAAAATGTGTTGTGCAAAAAATAATGTTTTCCTTTTTTTTTTTGCTGCAAAACACTTCAAAATTCCTATTTCCATGTCACTGAAAGGGAAATGTTAGTGCACTGTGTTTCATTAAGATGTATAATATTTTGTATATACATGCTTTTCTGTGACACATTTAAAGAGAATAGTTGCTACATGTCGAGGAAAGCCTGTTAATGATTTGTAGAATGATTTCGTTTCTGTTTGAGGTATATCTGTTTTTGTGTTAAACGCCAGTGGTTGTTGTTAATCCCTCAGAAAGAGTTTTGTTAATACAGTTTAAACTGTTCCAGTAGAATTTAAAAAGACGAAGTTTTTCATCCAAAACTCACTTTCAGGTACTTGTAGAACTTCAAGCGAGCTGAAGGGTAGGTGTATTGTTGGTGCACCAACCGAGCAGTTAAACTTGTATTCCCTCGAACTTGTACAAGTACATCAAAGTCAGTCTTCCATGTTAAGGTTTAAAACTCTATAAAGAGTGTTTTTCAGACCATTCCATAAGCGGGTCTTGAACTAAGAACCCTCGGAACCTCAATCCAAGTCTCTATGCATTGCGCCAACCGAGCACTTACAGCTCTATTCGCTCGAAATTGTAAGAGTACCTCCCAAGTCAGTCTTGCGGGACTCGTCTTTTTAAAGACTTTAAAAAGACAAAGTCTTTCATCCAAAACTCACTTTCAGGTACTTGTAGAACTTCAAGCGAGCTGAAGGGTAGGTGTATTGTTGGCGCAGTGGATAAAGACGAGGTTTACGGTTCCGAAGGGTCTGAGTTCAAGGCTTGCGTGAGGAATGTCAGAAGCGGAGACTTTATCAGGGTCTGTGTCAGCTGGACTACCTACTCCCTGGCATGAGAATTTCCTCACATGCTGGGGAGATGATACTTTTAAAAAGTTAAAACTCACTGCTCCTCCCACCTGTCTAGGCGGACCCTCCCTTTCATGTCAGTGATACACAATGCACTTCTGACATTCCGCAAGTGGGTCTTGAACTAAGAACCTTTACAACACCAATCTAAGTCTCTATATTGATGAAAAAGTATTAGTTCCATGGGCTCTGTTACCTAGCAACACCAACCAAGCCCAGCCAGTCACCTAGCAACCCAGATCTATTTCCACTGACAGAAAATGGAAAATCTTCTTGCTATAAGTAAATTTATCTTATCTAGTTGTCGGTGTGCTGCTGCAATGCCTGATCAGGTCTCACTTGAAAAACTGATTTTTAATCTCATTTATTAAACGTATCTTGTTAAATAAATGTTAAATACAAACAGCTGCTGAAGAGCCTAAAAAAACTTGATCTAATATTTCAATGCGTGGTTTGAAAACTCAGCAGGAGACGGGAAGGGGAGAAGTTAGACATTTCAGTGTTGACACCAAACACGAGTTCTCAAATTAACACTTTACCTCACATAATACCAGACATGCTAACATTGAGCTGCAAATCAGGTCATAATTAACACGTCCTGCCGGTTTTCTGCAGCAGCATTCATCAGCATCAGGGGTTAAAATCAGACTGTTGCCCTGATATTTCTCAGAGACACCGACTTCAGACAAGACTGATGTAACAAAATACCCTGTTAACACTAGAGGTCTGCAACATGTTTAGACATGTCACAGTGGCTCTTAATAACTTTGGCTTTACATGATGAGCAACCAACTAATGTTTTAATATTTATTCCGTAATATTCTTTATATGTATTTTTCTTAATTGTTTAATTATTTTAAAAAATGGGAAAAGGTTAAAAGAAATCAGGTTTGGTTCAGCATAATTGCTATTTTCCAGACAGTTTCTGTTCTGCAGAACATAAAAATGCAGATACGCTAAATAATTTTTCCACCTATTTCTTCACATATATCACTGTGTGTTTGCAAATATTTCTCCTCTCTCATTTTAAAAACTTAAAAATAGAAATTATATGCTTGTTTTTTGAAACGTTTAACAAATTCATGTAGCTGATATTTTTAAAATTTGAATATGTTGTTTTTGTGGCTCTTAATTGAGTTTCTTTAGATTATTAAAGTTGTAGGCCCCTGACTTATACTATTCTTGTTTAGTAAATATAGTTCATTTTCATACCTGCAAGAAATATTCAGAAATTTTGAAATTATGCTCAAAAATTTTCTCATCCAAAATTTCAGAGTTTCATAAGGAGAAAAATATGCTAGAAATTTTTTATGTATATTTTTCTCTTAACCTGGACATTTCTGAGTCTGAAAAGTCAAACATTTTACCTGTTTTAGCTTAAAATAGTCTAAGATTTTTCCAAAACTTTTCTGAAATTAATCTAAAAATGTCAGTTTTTTCAAGCAAATTTTTGAATTTTCAAACTTAGAAATTAATTTTTTTTTCTCTTCTAGAAAATTTTAGGGATTAATCTTAAAAAGAAATTCTGAATTTTTTGTGAGAAAATTTACAACTTCAAAACTCAAAAATCTCCCTGTTTATTCTAGAAAAGTAGTTAAAAAGTTCTGTGTTTTTTGGCAGACGTACTTTTCCCTTTTTTATATCTCTACCAGCCCTAATTCAACGCCATGTATTAGTCTGACATCTTCCAAGAATTTGTATAAACTTTTGGAAGTATGAATCTACCTTCAATTGCAGCTAGTTTTATAATTAGTAGTCAAAACAATTTAGAATACGTAATCTTTGACTATTTTGAACCTTGAATGTTCCATGTGTGTAATATCATTTTAAAATTCGGCCAGCAAAATCTAATTACATTAGCAACGCCTCAACCTCGAGTCTACTCTAAGAAGAACCGATACCCTTTGACCCCTCCTTTCTCGTGTCGTTCCATCTATCACCTTACATCGTTCCAGGCCGTCTTCCCTATCATGTGCCTCCGTTTAGACTCAGCATTTGCCCCCTGAATCAGCGCTCTGCTGCAACCAGAGACCCTGAACCTGTGACTCGTTTGTAAAAAAAAAAAAAGGGGGCTATCCCTGGATGTTTCCTGACTCACTGACGAAAGCAGATGATTTTAAAAGTAAACCGCAACACAAAGATTTTAATCAATGTAAGTTTTGTATTTTTAATAAGTGAAAAATGTAAAGTATATGCAACATGTGTTGGCTACTTTTTCTAACAATTGACAGCCAAACAAATCTCAGTTTCACATGGGGTGAAACACTCTCTTTGGTGTGCATTTCTCTCACTAGGGGGGGTCGTAAAAAGTGCTGTCATAAAATCAGAAAGGGTAAAAGGGAGAATATGTGGAATGCCAGAGAGGGGCGGGAAAGGGGAGGAAACAGAGCCGGTGAGGTCACATCATTTCACACTGGACTTGCTGCCCACAGAGGAGCAAAACACTCAGCTAACATCCCGGGCGAGGTTTTTTCTTTGACCTAATGTGATGAAAGCAGGTTTCCAAAAGCTTTGTTTTAATGTTTTGGTATCTTTCTGTCTCAGCATTCTGCACTGTGAAACAAAACCAGTACAAATTTAAAGGATTATGATTGAAGTTTCCAGAGTCGTTTGGAGATGCAGAAGATGCAGAAAAAGAAACCGTCTCTTCAAAAAGCAACTCATCGGTGAGTAATGGAGATTTTTAGAAAGAATGTGTCATTAAAATTATCATCACGTCTTTGATAACTGGTATTTTTCCTTTTAAAAATAAACTTTGCTTTGTTATTAGATATAAAAATGTCTTTTAAAAACTATTACAGTGCAAACAGATGATGAAGTTATTTGTAATAATAATGAAGTTAGCTGTACTTATGTTGTTTCAAAGTAAGAAATACTAAATAAGAGATACTAAATATTAATAAATGAAATTGTTTTTTACATTTGGTCTTTTTTAATCAATCAGTTATGAAATTACTTTGTGAAGGTTGAAAACTTGCGTGTTGCTTTTTAATTTCACTGTGCAGCTACTTATTTATGATGATTTTGATGAGATTTAACATCAAAATACCCTAAAAAATTCATGAATACCAAAATGTTTTCTGAATGAAAAGCGTGTTTTATACATGCCTAAAGATTTCCCTTTTTAAAAGGTAAAGAAAAAGACCTAATCTGATGCCGCTCTATGCAGATACGTGAAGGTTGACCCACCTCAGCATAACGAATGCTTCCTTACTTTCTGTTAAAGTGATTTCAAAACTTGGTGGCGCTCACAGGCTGTGTAGAGGTTTCATCCCAAGGTGATCTGCAGGTCATTAAAAATGTAAAGAAAAAACAAAAATGACATAATATTCAATAGTTACTTTCACATCATGACCAAAAAATGCACTTCTTTATGTTTAACCCTACTTAAAATGTTCTTTTAGGACAATTTCCTTTGTATGATATTATTCAATTATTACATAAAATCAAACAATTTTGTGTAATAATTGTTAAAAAAGAAATGACAGTGGCTGAGATTGTGGTCAGACATGGCAAATACCAGAAAGGAATAAAACTTTCTCTACCTGAAATTAAACACCCAATAATGACCAAGTTCAGTCAAACTGATTAATAAAATGTTATTTTTCTTATCTGTCTTCAATCTACCAAGAATTAGCAGCATAATTGCATCTCTGAAGAATTTGAATCAATATTAACATTTAATTTGCCTTTGGGATCAATAAAGTTTCTTGGGTTTTTTTCTTAAAGGCTAAATAATTCAATCGCACCCTGTGAAAGATCAATACGTTTTAATTTCTAGTGAACATTGGAAGAAATTTGAACTGAAAAACAGCTTAAATATCCAAAATAAATAAACAAAACAACTAAAGCAACAAATAAAATTGATAGAGAAGTCTGTGTAAACAAAACTGCCACACTGAAACCTTTTACCGCCCAGTTTTAGTAGAAACAGAGAGAGAAAAGAGGAAAAACAAACAATTATTTAAGTCATTTTAACTTATAATGATTTATTGATTTATTGATTATTGTCACATGGCAGCTTGTTTCTCCTCCACATAATTTAACCGTTTGGCTGCAGTTCATCGTTTTTCATCAAGTTAATTGCATTCAGTTTTGTTGTTCATAAGTTTCTGTCACCATAACACAAACCAAGTCAACGGAGGTTTAAAGCATTTGTCGCCTAAGGAAGCTGTTATCTTTAACGCCCTCCTTAATCCCAGCATAGTGACAGAAGATTGCTGTCGCTGGTAAATGCAGTGGATCAACTTTGATGACCTTTGAGAGAGCAAAGGTCATCTGTACGCAAGGCAGCAATTAAACATTATGTATGGAGACTAAGTGTGTATATAAAACACATGATGTGATTATTATTGTACCGTCACAGATTAAATCAGATATCTGTATAGTTTTGGACTTCTACACTGTAAAACATTTGAGTCGCAGTTAGTTGTGTCTACTGTCTTCTTCTCTTTAAGTCAAGTGAATTTAGTGAGTTTTAAATTTTGAACCTAGATGTGTGAGTTGGTGAAAGATAAACTTACAGCAGTAAGTTCTGTTAACTTTTTATTAATTTTGTCAAACCTCCAAGAGTTTAATAAATTTGAGTTTTTAGGTTAGCACTTAAAAAACCTGAAAGAAGAAACAGACAGGAGTGGGAACTATTTCCCAGAATGCTTAGCGGCATGTTTTAGTATCCTGGGATGGAAGTGCGGCACATTGATCTGATTCTGGTGTTTTATTAAGGAAAATGTTTGTTTTTATGCTGAACATTTTTTATATATATTTATATATATATTAGAATTCATTGTGACATTTAATAAAATTCTTTATCAGATTATACATTTTTTCATGCAATTTGAAACTAATTTAAATTATTCTACAGTAATTTAAATAATTATTTTAACTTGATAATGTGAGAGAAATAACAGAGAAATGTGTCTCTTTAACAGGGAAAGGGCAGTTTTTTTCTTGCATATTGTGAAATAATTATTTGGTTTAAATTGCAGCATTAAGTTAAAACTCAATTCAAGATGAATGAATTTAAAAAAAACAATGTTTAGACAACTTGTCTGTTGTTAAATCGACTTCATGAACTTTAACTTCTGAGTTAAAACCAAAACAGTTTCTTGTTGAAGGCAGCAGGTGGATTTCCATTTCCAAATTAAACCACCTTCAAATGTTTTGCAGTGTACAGATGCTGATTTTGTTTAACTGTGCATGTAGATGTGGTTTTATTTGACACCACGATGACTTGATTAAATGACCATTTTAAAAAATATGTGTGCAAGAAGCGCAACTAATTATAGGCAGACACATGGGAAGCACTCTGTGTGATCTACCACCCTGATCTGGCTCCACTCTGCAGACCTGATTCAACCCTGTCATCATTTATATTCCTCAAGGTGTGTATTTTTATGTGTTTTTTCTTTGTCTGTACTTAATATTACCAAAAAATATTGATTTTCTGGAGTGGCCCTGCCAGTAATTTGTTTTCCATTGATTAAAGAGAGCTGTATAGTTGAAGGGGGTTTTTTTTACATACTTTGCTGTCTTTTGACAGACTCCATTTTTTGTTGAATGAAATTAATTTTAGAGTTTTTCATTAATTTAAATAATTTTGGCCTTATCTGGGAACTCAATGAATATCATTAAATTTCAGCAATTTTGTTTTTTTTACTATTCCTTAATTTTGACTTTCAAGTTTGCATCATTACTACAAAGTACTTATACTCTTATTTGAGTCAAATTTCCAGATCGTTTGAGTATCTGTATCTGTGACTTCACTGAATGGAGAGCAAACATGTTTCAATGCACCAGATACAGACGCTCAGCTACAGGTTATATTGGAGTGAGACCTCTTGTTATTTCACCAGCTTTGATGTTAGTTTCCATCTGCTGAGATCTGAAGGTAAAAACAATGCAGGAAACATTGAATATTTACCCTGTAAGCATTACTTACTGTATTAGTTTACTAAATATTTAAAATATTTGTAAAAGTGTTAATTCTGTCTTAATTGTTGTTTATTTGCATTAATTATTTTTATTTTAGTTTAAAAAAAAAAACTGAATTTATGTTATATTTTTTGTCTGATTACGTCCTTTAAAAAAATTCAGTTAAATATTACTCAGTATTCGAGTCGCCTTTTTACTATTTAGTAATTTCTGGAACGACTACTTTTTGCTTGTACTTAAGTAAAAAAACTGTGTTGAATTAGTAACAGTTCTCCTTGAGCGTTATTTCTAGGTTCTCTACCAGAGTGTGAAAAGTTTTCTACTGCATTTTATCAGATATGTTTGCTGATTTCTCAGGACAATTAACGGCTAACTTCCAGCATGCCACGCTCGTGCATATGATCAAATAAGTAACAGTGACACTCCTCCCACGGCAGCCTGATACTCCAGCATGTGAGTGCTCTCCAACGTGCTTGTAACGTTAATAAACTCTTGTGCAGCTCTCCACTTTTTCAAGATGGCCTTTTTGGCATCATCAAGCCGTGTGGCATTACCAGAGTCTTCGATGACCGCTGGATAATGTCTCAAGTCATATATTCATCGACTCCAGAGGAATGGCGGTGGTAAATCACGTCGTCTAGAGAGCGCTCCCCATGATGCAACCGCCACAAATCACAGACAGCTTTATGATGAGGGGTGTCCTGCTTGGGGAATCTGAAATATCATAAGACACAAATCATAGTAGGAGTCTGACCTTTCATGCAGAAGTGATGGGAGTGTTTACCAGAAGGATTTCTGTGAAGGTCACAAAACATGCCAAACTCTCAAAACTGCACATGTGTCGTACTCATTGTGTATTTCAGGATGTGAATTTCACAGTAGTAAAAATCAAACTGCTCTTATGGAAGCAGAATAAAATCATGTTTGATATATATACTATTTTCATAACAAATTAACTTAACATAATTATTTGATTATGCCATAAAATGCCACTATGTGCCTGAAATACATAATAATCCCCCACTTGAACTTTTCCTTGTTTTGTTTTCATTTGTATGATGAGGCAGTTATGGCTGATGTTACATTATGTGGTAAATACAATCCTCCGTTTGTCAGATGAGTATAAAATACCTGAATAGTGACAGAAATTGGGTTTGTATAATTGAATACATGCTTCTTGGTCTTATTGACCTAATCCTACCATGTATGATGTGAACCTCTTTTTAGAAAATTTGTTGCATATTTATTTACATCAAATATATATTTATTTAATATTTAATGCTCATGGGTCATCAGTAAATATAATGTTTTGTTAGGTTTCTTCCTTTTTTATAAAAACTACTACTTCTTTTAGTAAAGATATTAATATTTTAGATTAATTTATACCACAGCTTATAATGATGATAAAATTTTTTTTTTTTTTTTGTCATTTATGTTTATCAGGTTCTAAAATTATTTCATTATCATTTAGTCTTTTAGTAAATGATGATAAAGTGCAGAACTCATTGAATTTGTACTTCTAGAACCACCTTTATTAGCAATATCTTAAACTTTATTCTTACTTTGCTTCATGCCATACTGTGGAAAGGACACAAATGAAAACAACAACTTTGTTTCTTTGGTCAGCCTTTAAAATATATATACTGCATATTATTGAACAACAGTCTGTGCTACGTCCAATCTAAAATACAAATTTAGCTCTTTTTGACATAAAATGGCTTGCCAGTGTTATAATAACAAACATATACGAATAACTGGGTTGAACTTGTTCAGTCAATGTAGTTTTATGTATCTCCTGAGTCAGATGCCAGTAAGATCAAAACTTCCCAACCTTATAAAAAACATTCTCCTCAGTTCACTTCCTTAAAAATAACCCAGCAACAAAACAAGGAATCACTACAAGTTCAAGTGGAGACAGATCAGAAAACAACCTTGGCCCCATTGCCTTGACCCTTCAGAAACATCCCAGCAGTAAAATATTTAATAAATCATGAAGGCATAGCTGGACAACTTTAACACAGGATCTGACGATGTAACCTTTACTGTTGGAAGAATCTGGTCACTATTTTAAGAGGAGGATCATAATTGTGGTATCTGGAGCTCTTGAGAATTAGTTTTATTGCTTATGATGTTGAAAGTTTATGTGCCATAACGGCCCAATGCCATAAGGTACAGTCGATGCGTATGCTACAGGCAAACTCTTGTTTTAACAAATTAATAAATGATAATATGATTCCCAATCTCAGATTTTACAAATCTGCAGCACAGAGCCACAGTTAGACAGTTTGTTGACATTAATGCTTTAAAGTTCTTTTGTTAAAGCTATAAATGGTCTGTTGTGCTTGAACACTGTGACATTGTATTGTAGTCTATATTTAGAAGAAAATATTCTAGGTTTAACCTACAGTTTCACTCAGAATATTAAACACCTTTGCCATAAGCATTGTTGTCACATTTATTTTTGTTTTTTTGTATTTTATATGTAGCCTTTGAACAGAAAGGAATTTAGTGTTCAGTGAATTTGCATGATTAAGTCACATTTGAGGGGTTTGTAAATAATCTAAATGTATAATGTATTTAAATTTAGTAATAGGGAACCCACCACAATTCCTCTTTAAATTCCTAATAATTTTTTCCTGTTCTCACTGACACACACACACACACACACACACACCCACACACACACACACACACACACACACACACACACACACACACACACACACACACACACACACACACACACACTATATACACACACCAATCATTTAGTGCATGAATGTTTTATGCAGTGAATGATGTGAAACAAAATTACAATGATTGGATATTTTAAAATGTGGGGGGAATATGTGGTTTAGACTTTAAGCCCACCTTTGTAAAGATGAAACCTTGTCTCTGATTTGTGTTAAACTTTCCTGCTCCTGTTGCTCAAACTGTATCAGGACAGACTGTTGACCTGATGGTAATCTTACTTTGATTCCAGATTAATTTTTAAAAGATTCTGCGTGGAATACTGGACTCATTAGCAGATTACAGGAAAAGGGGTGAAATAGAAGTAAAGTCAAGGAAAGAGCTGGTTGACTTTTATTCTGAAAAACTCAGACGGAAGAGAGTTCAGTGGGCGTTTATGGCGGAACACAGAAGATTCGTTGTCATGGCTAACGGCTCAAAAACAGTCAAGAGATTCCAGTATTAACAAAGATTGAGGTCAACACATTGGTGAAGGTATTTCTTTAATATCTAGAGCACGTACTGATGGCACTTTTGTATCGTAGCGAACTACGTTGTGGCTAGCATTAGCCAGCTAGCTATGGGAGCCCCACAAAATGGCTGGTGGGATGTGTGGGGCTGCGCAGCTTGGCCCGCTTCTGTTAAGTCTTTCTGTAAATGTTCTTGCTATGTATCATGCCATTTGTTAAAGAAAATTGCATAAACTTTAATTGAAAGTGGCTGTATTTTAAGTCTGCGGAAAGCACATATAATGACTGACCGCTCCCTGCTGAACTATTCCCTCTTCTCGCGAGATTTGAGTCACTTTGCCATGCAGTGACATTTGTTTTGGGATGAGAATGTGGATGAGGTCCTAAACGTAACATTCTGCAGACATTTAAAAGAGGAGAGTCTGATATTTAAAACATTGAGGAAATAGTAAAGACAGAACAATGGCCAAATGCTTTAATAATAAATTAGTTAGGCGTATTGCCGGACTTTGTCTAATTCAAGCAACCTCCCTCTCTTTCTGAATACCTGTGTGCTCTGAGTGACCTGCTTATTTATGGTGCACATTTAATTTTCTTTTCTTTTAGACAATTAACTTACAAGCGAGCTGACTGACTTCCTTTATTCACTACTTCCTTTCTTTTCTGCTGTCTGCAGCAATTCTGGGAGATTGATTTGTCGTTCAATAATACGAATTTAGTGTTTTTTGGTTTAATAGTTGAGAAATTAAACTATTTACTCATTAATTCCCTTCTTCTAGAAAACTTGATTCCAATTAACACAGGGTGAATGCTCTGAAAAACAGCTGATGTATCAATCAGTGACTTTTTTTTCTGCACATTTGTGCAGGTTGCTCCATGTTTGTCTATTGTGGTTCCTCTTGAAACCGGGGAGACTCCAATCAGGATTTGTATTCTGATACAGAATCATTCAGTAGTCTTACGTTTTCATTTTTTTCTTCACACAGTTGCAAATGGCACACTGTAAGAGCATTAAGATCCTGAACAGTAAAGTTACTGCCTGCAGAGACTGAACAGATCGGCAGCTCAAAATAATGACAATTGAATTATTTATTTTTATCCTCATCTTCAGTTACTACTTTATTTATTGCAGTGTGGCTCCCTGAAATGTAGGGCATTCCTGTCAGAAAACAAGATTTGAGTATCACTGACTTGTATCTGATACAATGTGCATTTTGATACCCAGCTTATGACCTGATACTTCAAGCACCAGACAAATTTAGTTCAATCCTGTTCATTTTGATACAAGAAATTAGAATCTGATTTGACTTGGTTTATTATGATGTCAGAAGGAATTATGCAATTCAGCTGAATAGGAACATATTTATTTACTGACCTGAAATATGAAGAAAACAATCTACCTTGCTCATAAGTTTTTAAGTTTTATGATTACTGTATTTAGATTTTTAGACTATACTATATTAAATGTTTACAACACTGTCTTTATTGCTGATTATTAACAAAGAGTGTTTCTAAAGTACTCATATAGAGCAGTATCAGTTTTGGTGCACTGATAATATCAAAAAGCAAAAAATAATGGAACATCAAAATGATGCACATAAAATTTTACATTGGTGAGTCTCTCATTGTCTGCCAAGAGCCGGTGTCCTGAATGCATAATACCTGCTCCAAGCAAGCCCAGTCAAATGGTTGCATTTTATTCTCAGTATGTTAATAAGTTCTTCAGAGGCCCTGAAATGTCTCAATTATTTAACTGAGTTGATTGGAGCAAGGGAAACAGCTATCTAAGCATGCAAGACATTGGTTTATGACACTTGGAAGATGAACTGACCATGGTACACCATGCAGCATGAGGAACATTTCTCAGAGTATTGTAACAAAATCTGATTGTAACCAAGGAATAAATAAAGATACCGTTCTACATCAGTGTATTACCAGATAGTGGTTTTGGTGAAGCATTTAAATACTGGCATTGGTAAATTTCTAGAGCATAGGTCTGCAATTACAGCCTTCAATCATTTTGGATACATCCCTGCTCCACGACACCAGAGTCAAAATAAATCCTTCAGCACATTAGCAAGTTTCACAAAGGCTCAGTGGTTAAAAAATCATTTGATTCAGGTGTGTTGGGGCAGAAAATGCATCTAAAAGTTTGTACTTGAGGACTGGAGTTACCGAAACTTAGGATTTAGAAGTTGATATTGATAAGTCAGAGACAACAGCACGTTTAGACAATGTAGGGTGCAGGTTTGCAGAAGATGCATATTAAATAGGGCCTGTAAAACAAAAAAAAGCTGGCTATCATCGTCATGTCTGACCACACTCTTAAGTTCCTGTCAGTGGACTCTGCATGCTTTACAAGATGTGTTAAGGCCAAGCAAGCTGACATAAAAAACTGTTTCTTATGCTATTTACTGTATTATTTTAGGTGATTAGTGTTTTATGAATGTAGTACATTTTTGTTCTTTTAATCCCAAATTATCAAGATTTGTTTGTAGCCGCCATTTTTGATTTGCTGATCATTATTTTCTGTTTGAATTATGAATTCACTTTTGTTCCCAATTTTATCTAAGTTGTGTTTAGACAATTTGAACAAACTCTGTTTTATCTATTTTCTGATTATGTACACAAAAGGAGCATTTGCAGTCATTAATAAAATTAAACATTTGAGGCAAGTTATTGATTGACTCATTAATGTGCAGACATTATTAGGCGGATCTCAGTGTTTCAGTCATTAAGGTTAGTTATCGCTTTAAGAATGTAGGATGACCATATTTTTTTTTTGTTGGAGACACTGCTTTAATTTTAAATCGGTTTAATGGGGGAAAAAAGAAGACTTGGCATGATGGCTGCTCTTGATATGAATAATTATAATAGTATATTTCTGCTTTCCACCTCAGCCTCGCTGTGCACAAAGACAGTAACGGTTTACTCCTTGCTCCAACCCTGTGTTCGGAGCGCAGTGGTACCCTCTCCATCGGCGGCCCCACCAGAGAGACCCATTTCATTTTTGGACCTGCGGTTGCTGCTCTTCGACTTGCTCAGATACAGACTCAAACACAGATCGCTCTCCGGCAGATCGCTGTTCTAGCATCTATTGTTTTGGGCCACCGGTGTGATCTCACAGCAGTATTACCTCCTCACCTTGCCCTCCTGAGTCTTTTGACTCAGCAGCAGGTGTCGACGTTTAGCCTAGAGGGAACCACAAACAGACGGATTTCTGCTATCACTCAAGCAAATCGGTCTGCTGCAATGTATCACCAGCAACCTCAACAACAGGGCTCCCAGCCTTTTCTAAACGCTTCCAGGCCTCCTCATCATCCACCGTCTGCAAGTCAGCATCCAAATCACCCCAACATGCAAGGAATGGGATTCCAGTTTCCTCGTCCCAACCAACTCCCCGATGAGCTAGAGTCTGCCCTTTCCATCAGGGGCACCAGGGACATGGATCACCGGCAGATGGATCTAATGAATCAGTCGAACCAACATCAGAACCAAGGCACAGGAATTGGTCAACATGGAAGCTATGGCTCCAACCCAATGTTGCTTCCAGCAGATAATCAGTCTGGACACCAGCCAGGAGTCGAGTGGTCAAACTACCAAGTTCCAACCAAACTCTTTGCGGCAACACAGCAGCAGCCTCAGGGCAGCCAATCAGGAGCCAGAATACTAAACTGGAATCCCCCTATAAGTGACTCACCAACTCCGCAAACTCGACAACCTCTTGGTGATGGAGGTAGGATGGAAGGTCAGGGTTTGTACACGCCAGAGAGTGCAGGAAGCATCTTGGCTAGCTTTGGACTTTCAAACGACGACTTGGAGGTGCTGAGTCATTACCCGGATGATCAGTTAACGCCAGATACGTTACCGTTCATACTCCGTGACATTCAACTCAAAAAATCAGGCAAGCAAAAATCTGTGAGCTCTACCTCCTCTTCTTCATATTCTCACAACGTGACTCCTACTGGTTCTTCACAGTCAGCGGAAGTACCCAGCCTTCTTACTGTTACGCAGACAGCCGGGAAGGTCATTGACTATGGACATGCCAGTCGTGGAACGGAAGAGAGTGGCACCCGAGAGACTTTTAAAAGGGAGCAGCTTTCTAGTGAAAGGACTGTTAAAATGCTTCCAACTGCAACTTCCTCATCAGTGTCAAAGGTGGATAAAACTGAAAGACGTCAGGTTCGTGTAGAGCACAAGGAGCCAATCAAACACGGAGACAGAGACTATCGCAAGACTACCTGCGAAAAGCGCAAGACTAGCCGATCACCAGCAAGAGAATTTGCACCATTGCCTAAATCTCGTAATTTAGACAGAGACTACCGGCAAGTGGAATCTAAACAGCGGCCGCCATCTGAAACCAGGAGTGAGGATTCGTCAAGACGTTCTCCTTCTTCTTCTTCTGCTTCAAGACATGGCAGTAGCAAGAAGTTGCCTACGCCTACCATGATAAGCGATTTCGCAGCGGTGTCTCCAAAGGTGTTTCCCCATACCTGCTCCCTGTGTCACATTCAGTGTGACCAGGAAAAGGTGAGTGCTAACATGTCATCATATTAATGTCCAGAATATTCCTTTAAAACACTAAAATCAGTTTGACTTTTTTTTTTTTCTAGTCATTTCATGAAGACATTTTGCAATACCTTATGTGATTTTTCTTAAGCTTCCTTCTTTAGTTTCATTAAGTATGTAATTATTTGGAGATAGATTGGGGATTGATTAATAACAGCCATTCACATTGACCAAAACATCTCGTTAGCAATGTTTTTGGCTCATTAGGACATAATGACCCAGTCATAAAACTGAATAAAGGGAGGTAATTGACTAGCACGGCCTTAACGGACCAGTTTGTGAATTTAACAGCCTATTAAAGGACCACAACAGCCACAATAGTGGTGTGATAGTGGTGTGATTGTTCTTTCTACAATTTATAAGCCTGTTACTCCGGACCATGGCCAGAACTGAAGAAGTAATTTGAACGAGAGGAGGTGAAACATCTCTAAGAATGTAGTCGTTCTATTACGTTGGCATACCGGAAACTTGGACTTGTGATACATTTTCTCTCACCAGACCATAAAATAAATGTTGGCAGATAGGATGACGTATCCTTGCTAGGATACATCTGCAGAAAGACGGGATGGTTTCAGCTACTAAACCTCTATTTCTTTTCTTGCAGTTTCTTTTCTTTTTGTAATGCTCACCTTTTTTTAAACTCGGAGGCCAATAAATAGATGACCTAAAACCGCAAAACAAGGCAGATAAATGATACTTGAATGGTTAAATGTTTCCTATTTCCCCAGGATTGCTTTATTGCTTTAGTTGATTTCTGTTTTTAAATGAGGCAAACCAGGCTTCCCCATGGTCAGTATGATAAATATGATGATGTAGCGGTCTTGCGCTCCCTTGAGGAAAACAGTAATGACTGTTTTAGTGGTAGAAAGGATATCTGTTGACCTCATTTGTACTAAAAGGGTAAGGTAAAAAATGCAACCTGTTCCAATTCTGGTGTGCTGCAATTTTCCACTGTTTATAAGCTGGGAATTCAGTTCTTGTTGGCATTTTAAGGGCGCAGCAATTTAGACATACGCATTTTCTTTGATAAAGAAGTTCTTAACACATCATGTAAAAGTGGTCAGGACAGATAATGATTAAGAAAAGAAAAAAGATGAACTTTTATGTTCCAAAATTATGTTTTCAGATTCTGATTACAGGTGGTGTGTAAAGCCACATGTGTTTTATGTGGCTTTGTGTGTCTTTTATATGCTAATATATGTAAAAAATTGCAAAATAGTTAATATTTGGTTTTCCTTTTAATAGGGTGGAACAAGGTATTTGTGAAAAAAAACAAACATTTGTTCATCTATTGCATGTTATAATTTTGGAGAATTGCTTTGCTGTTTTGCAAAAACTAAATGGGAACAATAGAGGACTTGTAGCCAAATTAATTATCTGAATTATTCAAAAACATGCAAAAAGAAATTGTATATATAGCTGGATTGTGTTGAATGATTATGAGTAGTCAGTATCTTACCTCCAGCAGACAGCTATGAGAACAATGTATGGTTAGAGAATCATGGGAGATTTCTAATGGAGTCATAAGGATACTAATAATAGTAGATTTTAAACATCATTTTTTATCTAATACAGTTACTTAGTATTGTAATGACACCTGATTACCAACACTGTGTCTCCAGAATGGCAGTTCTGTTGTTTTTCCTAAAATAACTTCAGATACTGTAGTGAAAGTGAAAACCACTTATCTTTCTTGTGAGAATAGGCTAATATTTTTCGACAGGTAATGGAAATAAACATTGGGTTCTTGTTAATAAATGAAAAGAAATGCTATTTAGTTTAAAAAATGGCACAGTGCAAAATGTATGTTTTGAAAAAAATCTTAAATAGATTAATTCAAACTGCTATTAAAGCTCATCTTTGGTCATTTTCGATGAATAAAAAGGCTTGTCCTGATTACCCTGCAGGAAATCACTGTGACTGCTGTCTACAGCAGATAAAATGACTGCTGAATACCCAACACAAACCCAGCTCCAAAACTAACTATAGCTTTTCAAACTTAATCACTAACCACTTTGTTTTGGTTAGTGATTTATACCCTCTACATTTGTATATACTGTATCATATAAACAGATGGCTTACAATGTTGGCTTAATTGTTGCCAATCTGAGAAGAGAATAGTTTTGTAAGATACACTACTCACAGAAAGATTTCGGGGAGGGTTTCAGAGAACCATGATCAGTTCATGCTAGAATGATGTTACATCATGAAAGCAAAGGATTCATTTTAAAATTTAGTGTAACTGTGGTTCCTTCATCTCAAAAGTTAAAAATATCTCTAACTTGTGTTTTTGAGCACAAATCACTTTTTGACAGTGACTCATCTTGACGATTTGAGTTATTTTATAATGAAGCTTTCGACTTTTCTTAAAGCTTCATTATCATTACCGATTCCTGTTTGAATCTACTTCAACAAAGAGCAGCACTAAGACCCCTGCTTTCTTGTCCGGCGTATATCATGCTGATGTAAGGAGTCATTAATGATCTGGTTTGACACTCAAGTGCCTCTCAGTTGAAATGTAGCAGCTGATTGTTGGTTACAATCCTCAGCAGCAACTTCGCTCTCAGAACATCATGTTTGAAGGTCCAGTATTATTGATTGATTGATGCCTTTTGCCTCATTTCCACTGAGCGGTACGGGTTGGTGTTGTTCTGTACGCTATTTTGTGGTTCTGCATATTAAGGAGAATGTTTCCACCGCAAGTTAAGGTGCATTTACACCATCGATATTTAGTCCACTTTAACCAAACTCTAGTTCAAATTATATTTGTAGCGCTTTAAGCAACAATTAAGCCAAATGCTGTTGTGAAATGCCTTGAAAGTCCAGTTTGTTTGGGTAGAAGTAAATGTGCAATCAGACTCTAATGTGGACCACAAAAGCAAACCCTGCAGAAAACACACTGTAACACGAGGCTCACACATCCGGTAGAAATTATTTCTCTTTGGCCACAAAATCCTACAACCGGTTATGTCTGATGCTGGTCTACTTTAGTTTACATTTTGTGAAGAAAGTTGCGCTTGTGTCTTCTTCAGAGGTTTTCATATTGTTTCCTTCAGTAGTTCTTGGTGCAGCGCCACCACAGGTGAGGGGAGGAACAGGTTTTCTAAGGGTTTGATTCATTTGATGTGGTGCAGTGTGAAAACAAACTGCACCAGCTAAAAATGCAATAAATGTTGCAACTTCTGTCCCCAATCAAACTGAGTCTTCCAGACTTTTCTTAAGAACCTACTTCTGAACGGGCCCAGGAATGATGTGGTATGGGTTGACTGTGCCAAACTGACCCGTGCCACATCACTCGGTAGAAACGAGGCAAAAGTTCATGACTTCAAAATGTTACAGCATAAAGAACAGGAATGCTTTAACTACAACCAGAAGGTTCAGTGGGTAATTCAGGGACAATCACTTAATGGAACAGCATGAAATATAATAAATAAAGTGAGGTTAGACTCTGGGAAAGACCTACTTAAGTTGAGGAGTAAAGATTATCAATCTGATATCTGATCAGGAAGTCAAACATTCCTAACTTTTTGTGAGTAGTGTATACGTTCACCCAGCCAATCAGACCTTCACCTCTGAGAGCAGAGGAAAAACGAAAGGTTCAGAAATCTGACTTATTTGATCGTCAATCAGATTGATTGATTTTCTGGGGTTCTTGTCGATTGCAGGCCTGAAATGTTGCACACAAATAATTGTTTTTCATCTTGATGACAAATCACACTTGTTCTAAGCTGAGGTGGAAAACAGACTGTAAGACATTGCTGCAGAAAATAAAGAGATAAGTGGACATGGACATGATCAAAGTGAAGTTTGTCTGTGGACGAGATCGTCTGTTAGAACCTGACGGAGATGTGCTGGGGACATGTCAGGTTCGGTAACGATGATGCAACGCTGACCTTCGTTCATGTGCCTCTGTTGGCTGTTTTTTTCCCCTCTGTTCCTGTGACCGCCATGTTCTTATTTGCCTTGTTTTTTCAACTCCAGGACTGGGTTGACCATATTAACACTGTTGATCACACAGCCGCCTGCAGAGACCTGCGCAACAAGTGAGGACATTTCAGCATGCCGCCGTACCTGTAGCACATCTTTAATATCAGCACACAGTATTAGATCAGTTCCAACAGCATTTGTGATTATTATTCAAGCAGCTTTAAAGCTTAAGTGTTTTTTATTCATTCTCAATCTGCATCTTTGTTTGAATTTATTCCACAACCTCCTGAGTAACACATCCTGTGTGTGTTTGTTTGAAGGTACCCTGACTGGAAACCAAATCCACCAAGGTTTGTTGAACTTCCACTGCACATGAAGGCCGTTGGGGTCTCTTGATGATACAGCCAGTTTTTTCTGTTTTCAAACATCTTTGCAATGAATCTAAATTCTTAGCACTACATAAAATTTTTCACAATAAAAATACCTATTCCTGATGTAAAAACCTTTTTAAAATATTTGGACTCCATGGACCAAAGACCAAGAAAAATCACTACAATGTCAATACTTCACTGCTAAGAGGAGAGAACAGATTAACTTTATGTTAAAATTTATCTTAGACAGGCCTCAGTTAGAATGTTAAATGTGAAAGTTCTTGACAAGATAATTTGAAGAAAGCTGTCTTAAATAAAGGTTTTACTCATGTTTGTCCTAATGCAAATCTTTAAGTTAGCAGATTCTTTGCTGTGATTGAACCTCCCCAGATTTTATTGTGTTGCTCAGATGCCTTTATAAATAGACAGACTGACTGTTCTTCCTGCAGTTACTCCGTGTACAAGTATGAACAACTCCACTGTGCATAATCAGGTGGACTATCATAAAACTTAGTTGAATATTTCTGTTTTGACTGAGTTTCCGTCTTGAGTTTTGATAAATGGTTGTGTAATCTCAGATTGTTGAGACAATTTATCTTGTATTGAGTCTGCTTGAATCTAACCCCAATAGGTGAGGCCTGGACGTTTTTAAGCTTTAAGTTGGCTCTTTTATCAGGGAGGTTTGTGGTGTTTTCTTTCCAGTCGGAGCTGGCGATATGGCAGCTCTTCCCCGTTCGGTTCTGCACCTCGGTCCCACTCTCGCTCTCCAACTTCCCCTCATGGCAAATACCGCAGAGAGCCCTTCATGCACCGGCCTCATGGGAGGCCTTACTCTCCTCCACGGCATCAAAGGCCCCACTACCACACAGGTAGCCCTCATTTCAGGTTCAACACATCAATAAAACCTCTGTGATTTAAATGTGAAGCCATTTGATGTTTGCTGTTTATGTTCTAAATTGACCTAGAAAATCCTCATTGAAGTGACAGACACAATGAATTCGTTTGTATTGTGCTAATCCCAGCTTCCTGTTTCTGCCATTTTAAGACCACGGTCATTGGAATAAATATTCCTACTCTGGCTCACACGGCCCGCATTATTCCCACCGAGAACCCTGGCCTGACAGGAGACACAGAGAATCATCAGGTTAGTCTCTATTTTACTGCTCTGCTCTTTGTAGAACTGCTTACTGTTCTTCAGAATAACGTTTTTCATTTTATATCATTGTAGAACTTGCTTATAATGCATTTTTGACTTCTGCATATTTTGATTGTCCAACTGTGTAAAGATTAAAATTTCAGGTTATGCACTTGAATTTCATTGAAGGAAGTTTTTGCATCCAGTTGAGGTTGAAGGACCAAAAGTATATACAACTCTGGGAAAAATTAAAAGACCACTTAAAATTATGAGTTTATCTAATTTTGTGTTTTTTAATTATATATTTGAGTGAAATGAACATTGTTCTTTTATTCTATGGACTACTGACAACATGTCTCTGAAATTCCAAGCAAACATTTATTTGCAGAAAATGATGAACGGTTAAAATTAAAAAAAAAGAATTCAGTGCGTTCAGATTTCTAATAATGCAGTAATTTAGAAACAACAATACAGATGTTTTAAATCAGAAGTCAATATTGATCCCCATTGATTTTCATTGGGGTTCAGTGCAATAGGCTCTTCATTGTCTCCAGAGCTGATTTTAAATTTTCTGCAAATTAAAATTGTACTGAATTGAAAACATTATATATATTATATATGTTTAGATGGGAATCAGTTGATATAAATTCAAATTACTGCATATGTTTTACATTATATCAACAATCTATTAAAAAACAACAACCTTGAAGCCATCTTCTGTCACACCATTGATGTGTGTTTTTGTTATTTTTCTGTTTTTCTACAGGCGGTTACTCCCACCATGGTGTGAGGCATCCTCATGATGTTTTAACCAAAAGCTCGGCCGACAGAAGCAGAAACCCTTCCTCCTCTGCAGCGGGTCACGGATCCAAACATGCGGCCACAAAACCCTCCACTAAAACCATCAAGCCGGCACTAAAACCTGCAACGAAAACAATCAAGGTGGCAAGTTTGTCTTGTTTTATCTGTGCAAACAAAACACTAAAATCTAAATGTTCTGTGTTGTAAAGGGAAAGAAATAATTTATTTTAAATGAACTGTTTAAAATGACTGTAATCTGGTTAATTTGCAGAACGATTAAAGGAAGATTTTTTCTCTGTTTCCAGACTGTTAAAAATCTACCAGTGAAGAAGAAGAAGAAGGTGTTGGGTCCAGCCTCTCAGGGCACGCCGCTTGCCGACCGCCTCGTTTATCTGACTGGCATTCCAATCGATGCAACCGAACAGGAAGTGACTGACTTGGTCAGCTCTTTTGGGAAGATCAACAACGTGATTCTCCTGCCTTGCTCTGAGGAGGAAAGCGAGAAGGGCCAAGGGCAAAAGGTCAGTGTTTGGGGAAAAAAAAGCAGCAAATGCGTCAGACTTTCTGTGGCTGACGCGTCACGATTGACACTCTGATCTGCTGCAGGCGTCTGTGTGCATGATGAAGACGGAGGACGCTCAGGCTCTGGCGTCCGCATCAGAACTCTGCATCAGAGAACAGCCGATCACCGCTTTAGTCGCCAAGGTACAAGGAGCAAAGCTCAACTGCTGCAATCGCAGCAGGAGAAATTATGTTAGCCTTGTTTTGGACTTCAGCTCTTCTCCTGTGGATCTTTTACCATCTGAGAAAACTTTTGTTTTAACTCCTGTTTTTAACTCTAAAGAAGAAACTTAACCCCAAGTTACGTCTGGTTGATTTGTATTTGGTTGTATTTGTTTGTGTGCATTTTAAAAGCAGGTTTCTGGTTTAAGTAAATAGAAAATATCAATTACAAATTCAGTAATTTTTTTTTACCTGTCCATGAAGCTTTCTCTAACCCGGTAAAAATGTCTTAAAACTGTTTGTAAATTTAAATTGGGATAATCTGATTTATTTTTTTTTATCCCTTTTTGTTTTCCTTCTGACAGAAACCTGAAGATGCTCCGCTTTCTGAAGCCAACAGGTTGGTTATGGTTTTAGTTTTAACTTTTCAAACTAACAGTCGATCTTCACTGAACTGTTTTTTCTCCTCGCAGTAAAACTGAAGCAGAAAAGGTCAAAGAATAGCTGGGAACACCTCAGGTAGGAAATATCTGTTCATTTTGACATCCAGTAAAAACTGAGACTGTCAGGAAAAAGTGAACATTTGAACATCACTACAATAATTTAGTCATTTATTTCATTTGCAATTATTGTCACTCGTACAGATTGCCTTGTTCTATCATTTTATTCTGCTTTTCTAACTCCTTTCACCAGGCGGTGAAACTGACCAGAAGACGTCCGAACAGGTACCTTTACCAAGTATTGATTGTCATCTGTCCTAATTTTTTGTTACAATTTAATGGGATAATTTCTTTAAAACCTGTACAGTAAAGTCATCTTCTGATGGCTCTTATCTACGCTGTAATCCAGCCTTGTTAATATTTGAGTTGGGTTAAATGCAGTTCTGATATGATTAATCGTAACATATCGATTACTGAAATAATTGTCAACTAATTTTATGATCAGTTAATTTTTAATCAGAATATATAGACTTTAATAAAGGCCATTTGATGAAACAGCAGGTGGCCTTGTTACTTCAGAAAAGCTCGGTTATGGACTGAACTTTTCTCCTGTTTTTTTCTTATTTAAAAAAAGAATTGAATTTTTTTTTTAAATGTATTTCTAATATTGTATAAAATGAAATATCTGCAGAATGTGCCAATTTTTAAATCTGATTATTCGTCAGAATAATTGATAGAATAATCGATAACTAAAATGGCTTTTAGCTGCAGCCCTAGAGAAAAGACAAAGCTGAAACACAGCAGACATCCTCTGATCTTGGCCTCCATCTTCCCCAGCAGAGGTGGAACGTGTTGGTCACAGGACTTCCTGACAGCGGCTGGTCAGACGGTGACATCACTGAGCTTGTGCAGTCCGTTGGAGCGCCATCTTCCATAATCCTGGCAAAACACGTCGGGAAGGTTAGCCTGCTGCGCGCTCATGCATTTTAAAAACAGAAGTTCTGTCCTTAATTGTGACATTTTTATGTTTTAATTTCTTTCACACACTGAAAGATTTCCTGATCGACAGCAGTGAAGATCTTTAAAATAATTTTGATTTGATTCTAACATCTTGAGCGTTTCGTGTAGCTCAAGACGTTAGAATCTAGAGCTTTTGTCTTTTTTTTTTTCTTTTTCAGAATGATCAGTTTTCATAGAAGATGAACAGCTGTTTGTCTGATTCTTCAATTTATGTTTCAGGCATAAATCAACAATCAGTTTTGCTAATTGTTCAGTGAGCAACCAAGAGTTTGCTGCAAAGACTCCCTTCCCTCAGGCCGTGTTAAGATGATGTTAACCATCCTGTGTTTTCCTGTCAGGCTCTTGTGTCATTTCCTGACCTTGAAGTTGCTGAGGAGCTCGT
Organism: Poeciliopsis gracilis; assembly: GCA_911649635.1. Lineage (NCBI taxonomy): Eukaryota > Metazoa > Chordata > Actinopteri > Cyprinodontiformes > Poeciliidae > Poeciliopsis > Poeciliopsis gracilis. The sequence continues at coordinate 4,340,388 of CAJVRI010000370.1, read as the reverse complement.
GAAGGTCCACAGCTTCAAGCCTGCCATGTTTAAGGGCACTGAGGTGAAAATGACACTGGTCAAAAAGCCGATCGGACTCAGCACTCCGGTAGGAAATCCTTTCCTTTCTGTTAGATTCTGTTTTCATTTCATGCAGATTTTTGAGTTTAGCAGTGAACCAAAACTCATCGAATCCTCTCCTCCACAGGTGGCTCTTTATAATCTCTTCACAGGATCACTGGATCCATTGGTGAGTATTCTACGGCTGTAACTCCTTTTGTTTTTCCATTAGAAACTTGCTGGCTTGCTCGTTTATGCTCCGCCTGCTCTCTGTTTCACAGGACGGTTCTGCTCCGGTTGGGTGGAACAGTTTGGTGGTGATCAAAAACGTTCCAGACTCGCCCAGTAGCTCCACCGAGGTCCTGAAACTGATGCGGCGCTTTGGGACGGTCATCAAGTTTCTTGTGGTCAACAGCATGGTTAGAAGTCGAGATTCCTTATTTCTTAAACTCAAGGCTTTATGAATTTTTAAAAAATGTGACTAAATGTCGTGTTTTGCCGCTCTGATTAGATCATTTGCGAGATGGCCACCACAGCCATGGCCTTGTCTGTGTACAAACGCTTCCTGATGTTTCCCTGCATCATCCAAAGCAATCCTCTGATCTTCTACCGCAAAGCAGACCCAAAAGCTCAGCCACCGACCAAAATCAGCCCTGCATGCTGTGGGACAGCTGAGGTCAGTAGCTAGAAGCCTTCTAGATGAAAAAATGTAGAAATGCCTGTTTGATGGTGTTTCCTGTGTGTGTGCTGAAGGATAAGCCTCCAGAAGACACCCAAGTGGCAGCAGAACCTTCTGAACAAGAAGCAGAATCACAACCAGATCATTGTGAAGATCCACCAGAGAAAGATGAAGATGAAAACACAAAAACAGAAGAGAAAACGGAGGAAGAAAATCTGACGGAAAGGGAGGGTAAAGACGATTGTGTGGAGGAGGAGGACGAGGAGGAATTCGCCGTTTCTGTGTCTTCCCCTGCATCGGACGCTAAACCTGATGAAGATGCTGGTGATGCTGAAAGCACAGAAGTTCACGAAGACGCCGGTGAGTCAGAAGTGGAGAATGTTGAAGAGACACAAGCGCCCAACTCCGATGCTGGATCAGTTTCCCCAGAGATGGCCATGCCTGAGCTGCCCAAGGTAAAACAACCAGAACCTGCAGCTGCTCTACTGACGAATAAGATTTAAAATCAGGACGCAAACAATTCATCAACTTACAATCAATTCTCAATTAATTGTTTATTAGATTAAAATTTGTTCCAATTGATTAACAATATTCACTTGGATTTTTTTTGTGTTGTAATTTGGCTGCCATCCAGCAGAGGGTGGTGTTGTTCATCATTATGTGGAGCCAGTTAAATAAAGATGGCAGAATGAGTTCATTGGGATAAAAAAGAGCGTCAACTTCTCAGCAAAAGATTATTAATGTGCTGCAGAGGCGATGATGCAGTGATGAGAGAAAAACAGAGGGAAAAACTATCAGTAAGGTTGATTTGTGAGGTCTGTCGTGAGTCAATGCACTTATAGAGCGAAGTTTTAGCAAAAAACGGACAGTACTTCTGTATATATATTTAAATTTTTTATGCATCTATTCTGTGTTGTTTATTTTGTAAATAAGTCTTAATAATGTGAGAAAGCCTAAATTATTTAATACAGATGACACAAAATAAGGTTAAAATTTAATTATGTGCTTTTTTAAAATTCAGAATATTATGAAAAATGTATTCCTTTGTGTTATGGAAAGACGACCTGCCATCTTAACACTAGAGAAAACTGTTTTTTAAAAGAATTAATCATTAATTGATAAGTTCTATAAACTACATATTAACTTATTAATTGACAACTTTGCAGCCCCAGTTTAAAGACTTTTTTGGTTTCAGATGACTCAAGCTATGGTTAACGCTCTGCTGGAGGAGTGCAGAACAAGAACAGCGAACAAGATGGCGGCGCCCCCCAGTGAAGACCAGGGACCAGCGAAACACGAAGATCAGGAGAAAAGAGCAGAGGACGCGATGGACACTACAGAAGAAATGGACGAGGAGGCGAAAAAACTGGACCGAGAGAGAAAAGAGAGGGAGGGAAGAAAGAGAAGGAGAGAAAGGAAAGAGAGAGGAGGGAGAGAGAGAGGGAGATGGAGAGGAGAGAAAGAAGGGAGTGGGAAAAGAAGGAGTGGGAGAGGAGGAGGCATGAGAGGAGGCACGAGAGGAGAAGAGGTTACGACGAGAGGTCATTTGGATCAAAGTCGTCCTACAGGCCGGGGACTTACAGGCAGAGGGACGAACACTACAGAGGAGCTGAAAGACAAAGGGTGAGGGGTCAAAGGTCAGACCCTGGATCAGCTGCTGCAGAAAGATCCGAGTTCATCTGTAAATCTGCTCTGTTTCCTGCCAGGAGGAGCCGGAGGAGGACGAGTTCCCCTTCAACCTGAGCGACTTTGTTACCGTCGATGAGCTTGGAGACGTGACAGAACTTCCTGATGCTGCGGTTTCCATGGAAATGTCAGCTGAAGGCAACGCGGCGCCTCAAACCGAACAGGAGGAGGAACACATGGTAGAGCTGAACTTGTCTGTTTAAAACTTTGATTCATTTGCTTGCTAAGAAGGTAATGATTTTGATTTCAATAGCTGAAATATAAATATTGTACTGTTACATAAACCAGTCAAATAACTCAAAATTTAAACTTTCACCTGCACTTTTTTAGGTTTACACTTTGTGTTACTGTCATTGACAGGAATTTAAATATTTATTTATCTTTTTTATTTTGTTTTTATTTGTTTCCGGAGATGTGCAAAACAAAAAAATGTCCTCTTCGTAAAACGATTAATCAAATTTATCATTTGATCTGATTATTGAAATAATCAACTAATTTACTAATCAATTAATCATTAACGAGAGGATACAGACTCAAAAAAAAGTTATTTTATTGAAAGAAAACCACACAGAGCAGTATGTAAAATATTTACATTTGGCTCTTGAGATAAGCAAGACCTTAAATATATTCTACCCAAAACTGAAGAAGTTTCCTTTACTAAATAATTAAGGACAAACTGAATGAATGCTGTTATTGTATTTTGGGCATAAAGTGTTTATTTGCATATTTTAAATGCATTTCTATTGTATTAAATAGAAATATGCAAAATGTGACGCTATTCTTATCCAATTAATCATCAGAATAATCTGTAGATTAATTGATAACTAAAATAATCTTTCCTTGCAGCCCAAATAATAGAACGATTCTCCTTCCTGCAGGAGGTTTCTGTGGAGGCCTCAGCGACCCAGGAGAAGGAATCTGATGCCCAGGAGAAAGAATCTGATGAGAAAGAACCGGAACATGTGGAAAGTCCAACAGCTGAGGCTGTAAGCAGTTTGGAGTTTGGTCAGGATCAGAATGATGGAGACGCCCCTCCAGATGATTCACACGTTCACGCAGAGCAAAGTGAGGCAGCGGACCAACCAGAGGCATCAGCTGACAGCATGAAACCTGATCCAGGTACAACTAAAGAAACCATCTTTAAACTCTGCTGGTGTTCGACCCGGTATCATTCTGTCTAGACGACAGATTGACCAGGAACTAAAATAATTGTTATTTTCAGCTCTAGTTTGGTTTCCTGACCTCTGGTGTTTCTCCTCAGACGCCGCTCTCTCTTCAAGCCTCGATGTTGAGCCCGTTTCCACCTCCTCAGCTCCTGCAGTTCCAGCTCCATCCACCTGCAGCGGCACAGCAGAGGCTGAAGAAGAGAGCAGCAGGAGGAGCGGCCCAGCCGACCACGACGAAGAGAAGAATGAGGAGCAGAGCGAGGAGTCAAACAAACCGCAGCAGAGCCAGGATGAGGAGAACATGAATGAAGCTCCAGGTAATAACAGGGCCTAGCTTTGTGTAACTTAGAAATAACAATGTTTTTTCCATATTTGTTAAAATTGTCACCATGTCATAACAGTGTAATATAAGACTGATAATCTGTGCCACTATAACCGTTTGAAGAAATCCACCAATCCTGACCAAAAACAGCCAATCAGTGAGGAGGAGGACCTTAGCGCTGTCAATCAATCTTGTGCACATGGTGCTCAATGTTCTAATGACGGCGAAACAACTTACCGTTCTGGGAAAAGAGTTTATCATCAGGGGCTATGCTAACTAGCCTTAGCATTTGTGACAGGCTATGTTGTTATGAACTAGCCGTAGCTTAGCAAGGAGCTGTTGGAAGGTGTGAGCATGAGAGCTATTGACAGCTTTACTCGTTTGTCTTTGAGATCTGCTTGTCAAATGCAAAGTGTTTTCTAAAACAAAATAAACTTAGTATAATTTAGTATTATTTTGAAAACTTATGGTTCTATGATCTCTAAAAGAAATTCCTTTGTATTTTATTATTGTCTGGATAAATGATAAGAAAAAATATTTTTTTTATTAAATACCTTCATGTTTCTTGGTTTCCTCTTCAGTTTAAATCAGTGGCTTTCTCCTCATTTTGCACAGCAGACTTTCTGGAAATGACTGACCTCGTTATGGTTGTTTATTTTTTCTCTCTAGCAGAACCAGAGACTTCGGCTTTGACCAGCGGAGCAGAAGAAGAGCTGCCAGATGTCCTGCAGAAAGGTGAAAACACTCAGCTGCGGTTTTTTCACCGCCACTTTCTGTTCCAAATGTTAAAATGTTTAATTTTTCACACAGAAAAGACAAAAGGAATCGAAGACACCAGAGAGGAGAGCGTGAAGAAGCTGCTGCCTCCGTATGACCCGAGTGCAGCAGTTGGTATGAAACCTTCCATAATAAACCAGTGATGAGTTTTTGGTCAATTATGTGGGGAAATCACAATGTGGGTTTTTGGTTCTGAACAGGTATGGAGTATTTGGTCCCAAAGACGGGATTCTTCTGTAAGGTGTGCAGTCGGTTCTTCACTGGAGCCAAAGCTGCAGAGATCAGCCACTGCAAAACTCTGAAGCATTACGAGAACCTTCAGGTGAGCCGAAACTCTGTTCAGCTTCATACCGGATCAATGAAGGTGATCAGATAGAAAACACTTATCTTTAGAGTCCAGATGGCTTATTTTGTGGCAGTCATCTGTGAATTATAATCCAGAACAAACACCTATTTCACTGCAAAAACAAAATCTCACCAAGTATTTTTGGTTTAGTTTCTAGTGTAAATATATAAGTAAACTTGAAATACAAAACAATAACTTAGCATTAAATACCAGAAAAAGCAATAAAAGTATTGATGGAAAAACTAAATGCAGGCGCCAAAGTTCACATATTTTGCTTTAAAGAATCTCAATTTAATCTCGGATTGTCTATTAATTTTAAAATGGAGGTGATCTATAGTCATAAACGGTGAAATAACTCCATACTTTCAAAATAAAGAACAAATTTAGCTTTCAGAACAGACTGCTGGAAAGGTCAATACTTTTCTCTCATATGTTTAAAATGCAGAATTTCTTTATGACTCTGAATTGGAAACAGTTTCAGAAAGAAACTGGCATCTTCATCTCTCATTCGACTTCTTTGCTCTTTTTCAGAAATTCCTGCAGAGCCCAGAATCGTCGGTGAAGACAAACTGAAAATCTGCTGTTTCATTTCATCGTTTGTCTCCTGGTGTGATTTCATTTCACGTTTAGGGTCCAGAGTTACATTCTGTCATGAAGTAGTTCCAGATTATTTCTCCCTAGAAAATGTGTTGGATGTTCTTTTATGAAGAGTGGAGAACAGGAAGGAACATGTGCAGATTCTTCCTGTACACAAATAAATGTGTTTTTTACTCAACTGTTTACAGCTTCAGTTATTTCAAGTTAATTTATTATTTGTGATCAGAAACCAAAAGGGTCTGCAAAGCATTGAGCCTCGGTTCAAACATACAGGTTATATTTATATTTAGTGCTTAGTCTTTGCAAAACATAGAATCATAATAAGAACAAGTCAAAACCAGCTCTAACGGCTTAATTGGATGCTAATGTTTTTAGCAGCACGAGGGGCCCCTAAGTGAAATTCTGCTCCAGACCTCATGCAGCTTTGGACCGCCCCTGCATGATGAGTTAAATCCACTGCACTGCGCACAGAGATGCACAACAAACGGTAGATTTAATTCAATGCTGCTAAAGTGGCTTTAGTAGATCTTCCATTTCCTGTCTGTTTATAATAAGAGCCACAGAAACTGTTTTGGTTGCTGGAGCCAATGGGACCAGAGGGTGTGTGCATTAACTCTGGCTGACTAAATAACGCATTTGATACACTGTGTGAAATAATATAAAAATTTCTTCTGAAGTACAGAACAGCAGTTTGAGCCGCTGGAAAATCTCTGATGTTTGCTGACTCTGACGCTACATGGCCTAAATTCACTCAACATGACGACAGTTGTAACATTTTGTGAATTTGACTCATAGAGACTTTACTCATGGTGACTCTTTATGACAAAGTGATGGATGACCTGAAAAGGTTTCATACATTGTCCCGTGAACAGGTGTGGCCCCACCTGAACAGAAAAAGGGTTGAATAGGTGGAGACTATGAAACTATGAAAAACAAATCCCTGCTCTAATATTTTGTGATCAAGAAATGGCACACAACCTCACATTCATTGCATGGTGAGTCACTTACGTCCTCATAAGTCTTGCGATTTTATGCGAATGAGGTCATCTAGAGTTAAAACATTCAAGCCACAAATACAACAACCTTTAGGCAGGAATCCTCAAAATGCAAAATAAACAATTTGATTTGTAATCTTAGTACTAATTGTGATGCTTATTGCTAACTTTGTGGCTCCATACAGTAGCAGATGGTTCAGTTTGTTCTCCAACATCAGCAGCTCTACATTAAGGTGATGCTCAAACACTGGAACTCGGGTTTGTACAGCAAGTTTCAGCTGAGGTTTTTTATTAAGAGCTGCGATTGCCGCTGAATACATCTTGTATTAATTTGTACCATGTGTGAGTCTCTGGTTTCTCTCTTTTAGAAGAAAACTTCCTGGGTGTTTTCACTTTCTCTCCCTTTTAACTTTTCTCCCCGTCTCTGTTCCTTTATTCTTCCTCTTGTTATTGTTTATAAAAGTCACACACATTTCCAAACTTTCCATATATTTTCAATATATTCTACCATATACTGCTCATAAATCTTTACATATAATTTGTTTGTTTCTATATAATTTTCCAAACATGTAAAATACATTTGCCACAAATTGAACATAGGTTTATATATATTCCCATTAAATTTTCCCATATTGATCATATGAATATTTATTGAATATTTAAAAATTAAAATTATAGGATATAAAAACATACATATATTTGTATTTAATATATTGCAATATATGGCAAGCAGTAATCAATAGCATATTTTGCAATACATTGCATGAACATATACACTGCTCAAAAAAATAAAGGGAACACTCAAATAACTCATCCTAGATCTGAATGAATGAAATATTCTCATTGAATACTTTGTCCTGTACAAAGTTGAATGTGCTGACAACAAAATCATTGTTGATTGTCAATCAGTGTTGCTTCCTAAGTGGACAGTTTGATTGTTCCCTTTATTTTTTTGAGCAGTATATATTGTAGAAGTCAGTATATAATTTCATATATTTACAGCACATACCTTACAAAATATGACAAAATAATACATTACAATATATTTAAAGTATTGTGTTTAGAGTTAGCCATAACTGTAAAAGCTACGAACCGTGTCTGTTTTCCCATATGGGCTAGGATGCAGAAAGCAGATATGAAGAAAGTGTTTGGAAAACAGTCACACCTGTCCAACAGGTTGGGCTGGATCCGTTCAGCAGGTGAAGGGAGTGGTTAGACACGCTGAAGGAGAGGAATGACATGAGGGGGGAAAGCCAAAGTTGTCATTTAGAACATTTTGGAGCCAAGCTTCATCGTTTACGGCCACCGAACGGCAGAAATAATCCAACGTTTTTGGTCTTCAGAAAAAGGTAAGACAAGCTGCAACAGGCTGGAGTTGAAGTCACATGATCTGAGCTTTTCTGTTTTTGAAGTGAAGGATTGGAATAGATAAACAGAGTTAATGTAAAATAAGTCTGACTATTAATTATGACAGACATGACATTGAACAGATCACATTACAACTCAAAGTACAGGATTTAAATGGCAGATAATTACCTTAATTGTTTAGTTTCAGCTGTTTAGCAGCTGAAACTAATTACCAGGAATCTTTAATTAAAGGAAAGTTATGTGGGAGATTTTAAGCATAACGTTTTATTGAATTCATTTCTAATATTCCCTTAGTAAAAGTTGAGCCGTGTTTTTATTTGTTACCACAGGATAATTGTCATTTTCACAGCTCTGTACTGTTAATATTTTTCCACACCTAGTAGCTATGAATGCAGCAGGATGAGCTCAGTTTTAAAGAAAAAGTCAAATTATATCTTTGTTTTTTTTATAGTAAGATAATCTGTGAAACCAAATTACAAAAAATATCATTTCCACTCCAAAAGCACAAAATCTAAGTATTTTTGTTTAGTTTCTAGTATAAATATCTTAGTGCACTTAGAAAGAGATAAATCAATTTAAAAGTAACATGTCAGGAAGATGTAACAGCTTGATTTAAATCAATAATCCCTTGACATTGATCTACTCCCTTAATAGGACGAGAAAATGTCTTTTTATCAGTGATTTCACTGTCCTATTGCCACTTGAAGTCCTAGTTCAAGTGGCAAATTATTTAATTTGCCACTTGAACTAGGACTTTTTTTTTTTTAGCTTCCTGGAAATTTACCTTAAAGTTTTGAATGATTTCAGAACCGGGTTGTACTAAGATATCCGCAGTAGAAACAAAAACAGGATGAATCATTAAACGTATAGAAACAAAAATACTGACTAAGATTGAGTGTTTTTACAGTGTGGTGACTCCTGTGACTCAGTTCTGTGGATGGATTATGGTTTTTGTCCATTCACGTTCAGATTATTAGTATTTGTGATGTTTTCAAAACACAGTGAAGCTTCGCAGCTTCAGATGAAATCAGTTTTCCAGTTTCCTGGCTCTCCAGCCAGAATGTTTTTGTACTGAGTTAACATGTTTCTTTGCACGTTACAATCGCTGAAAGTGTTGAGTCATGTTACAGGAACATGAACAATCGCTGCAGCTCACAGCTGAGTCTGCGCCGCATACCTGAAGCCTGAACTTCACCACAGGCCAACTGGTGTTACCTGCACTGCAGCTGGTCTTACTGGTTCAACTGTTAGTTCCCCCTGGGAGAAAACGCTTGAAAAAAAGCCTCTCTACTTGAATCAATACTGTACTTAAAAATACAAGTAAATGGAGAAAAAGGTGCTATAAGAAGAGTAAAAGTGTAGAGTGTATTTTCTAATATAATAGTCTAAAAATACACTAAATGTGTAATCTGCACTTTCCACACTTAGAGTCCGTGTTTGTTTTTTCACTTGAAGTGGAAATCTGTAATTCTATACTTCTATAATTTCAGACTTATGTAACTCAGAAAGTCACTTCTGGGCACCAGGAGTTCGTTCATGTGACTGCGAGGCTTTTTTAGGATCTCAGGCATCTGATAGTTGACTAACCAGTGACGTTGTTGACATAAACGACTGCAAATGTTATCAGACTGAGACTAAAATAGCCTGCATGACGTCACAAAGACACCAGTTTTAAAGACGACAACAAAGGAGTTTAATGAGGCTGCAGATTGGAGCAAAAATGTTTGAAACCATCTGATGTTGCTCTTCTCCATCATTTTTACTGTTTCATACCATCCAAAATATTCAGACATCAGCTTGGAAAAATGTTTTGTTGGCTGTGAAAGCAGGAAATAATGAACTGAAGCAGTTTTGTAATATGAATTCGACTTCCTTATGAAGTTAGGAAAAACATTTAAGCAGCCTGACTGGAAAAGTCATTCCAAAGACATCTCCTGAGTTACAGGGCACTGTTAAAGTTCGTCCAATTAAAGATTTCTTCAGTCTACGCACTGCCTATATTGGTATACATATGCAGAGAGGCCAATAACCTAACGTGTGAAAAACCTGGAGCAGAAAAGTAATAGTTTGACTAGCAGATTCGTTGAGTGGATGATGATTTAATGGAAAAATAAAAACATGAAACCATGGGAGCACCGGGAGCCAGAGGAGAGCAAAAAACATCAGGAACAAACGAAGGCAAAGGGAGCAAAATGGGGAAGATGGGATTAAACAGGAGTCAATCTAATCAAAGAAAGAGACTAAGAAACACATAATAATAATAATTATTAGTAGTATCAAAACAGCTTAAAAGAGCTCAGGATCTGATATTATCACCTGCGTAGCTTTGGTTGCTAATCTTATTGCTTTTTGTCTAGGATAGTGGAAACATGTACATATTAAAAATAAGGGGTCCTAGGATTGAACCCAGAGGTACCCCACATGTGAAATACATTTAATGATTCATCCTGTTTTTGTTTGCTTGTCTAGTCTTTCCATCTAATCATAGTGTCTTTTATTCAGGAAGAGCGGCCATGGCTGTTCCCTCTGCCTTTCTCTCTGAAGACCAGTTCACCTGCTCGATATGTCTGGAAATGTTCAACAACCCGGTCTCCACCCCGTGTGGCCACAGCTTCTGCCAGTCCTGCCTCTCTTCCTACTGGGACAGCAGAGCAAGAAGCCAGGCTGCAAAGGTTTACCAGTGTCCGCTGTGCAAAGAGTCCTTCAGCAAGCGGCCAGAGCTCCAGATAAACCGAACCTTGAAGGAAATCACCGAACAGTTCAAGCAGCTGGCCCAGCCTGCTGGCGGAGCTGGAGCAGGAGGGGAACATCTCGGCTTTGGGGCCCAACATTCAGGCCGCACTCCGCCAGCGAGACCGGGGGAGATGTCAGAACGTCTCATGGCAGAAATGATGGCACGTTTCCAGGGGCTGACGCCGCCTTCGCCTCACCAGACGCAGAACAACCACGACCCACCGCCACCCTACACCCCTCCCCTCAGGTAACGCAGTCACACCTCCAGAGAGATCAATACTGAGGTGGTACGAAGACATTACCTGCTCAGGTTTGCACTTATTATCAAATCAAATTTTCAGCAACAAGACATTTACATCAGAAAAACACAAAAATAGAAAGTCATAAAATATACAGTCAACAACTGAAACGTCACATTTAGTTGAGTGCCATCGTTAAATGTTTCATATATGATGTTTTAACAGCAACTCTAAACATATATTATATAAAAAACTTAGATTAATCTCAGACATTTTCTTGAAAAAATGTGGAAATGTTCTAGCAAATGTTCAACTTTCAGATTTTTGGTGGAAATTAACTTACTAAGGGGGGAAGTCTAGTTATTCTCAACTTATGTTTATAATTCTCTGTCAGATGCTGCAGCTCCATAAAAGCTGAATTATTTACATACACTGCAAAAACACAAAAACGTACCAAGTATTGTTGGTCTAGTTTCTATGGAAAGTGTCTTAGTACACCTGAAATTAGACAATATGTAGCTTTTCTGCTTTTCATAATATTGATGGAAAAAGTGTTAGTTCCACTGGCGACGTTACCTAGCAACGCCAGCCAAACCCAGCCCGTCACCTAGCAACCCAGTTCTAGCTCCACTGGCAGATTATTTAATTTGTAACATGGGAAAATGTCAATAATCTGCCAGTGGACCTCAGACTTTTTCATCAATAGTAATGAGTTATTGACTTAAAACAAGCTTGTATATTTCCCTGAAAAGTAACTTGTAAGTTATTTCAACTATACAAAAACATTTGGACCAGAAACCAAACATAAAAGACTCGTTAAGGTTTTGTGTTTTTGCGGTGATCTTTCAGTTTTCTCTGATTTTAGAGAGTTTGTGATTCATGAAGCGTTTTGTGTCTGATAAAGGCGCAGCGCCTCTCAAAGTCTCCTTGACGTCCATCCCAACCTGCCGCTGTGTCCCATCCACATGAGAGGCCTGGAGTTCTTCTGCCGCACCGACAACGTGTGTGTGTGCCGCGTGTGTGTGGAGACGGCAGACCACCAAGGACACAGCGTCACCCCTGCTCAAACAGAGTGGCTCTTTAAGAAGGTGTGTGTGTGTTTCTGTGTGTGTGTTAGATGCTGATTTCTAAGGATTTACAAATGCATGGTCTCATGTTATCACATGTTTAAATCTAAATAATTTCACTGCAAAGAAAAAAAATGTCACCAAGTATTTTTTATCTACATTTTAGTATCTTAGTAGACTTGAAATGAGACAAAACTAACCTACAATTAACTTTAGTTTAAGTCAATAATTCCTTAAAATGTATTTCAAAAAGACAGATTATTTCATTTATTTTACATATAAGAAAATAAAATAATCTGCCAGTGGAACCAGTACATTTTCATCAATATTGAGGAGGAATTATTTATTTAAAACAAGCTCCTATATCTTGCTGAAAAGTTACTTTTCTCTTATTTCAAGTGCACCCAGATATTTGTCATAGGAACTAGACATAAAATGATTTTTTTTTTTTTTTCCGGTGTAAATCTTTAAAAACCTGCAGGTCTCTGCAAAAATCCAGTGTAACTTCTTTGTAGGATTATTTCTCGTTGTGATCTTTTTATATATAAAAGGTTTTCTTTTTATTTCAAATGATGTCTATTGTCTCCAGTCGCAGTTAGGAATCCATGAGATGGAGTTGAAAGAGCTCATCTGTGTGAGAGAGAGGAAAGTGGAAGAAATACGCAACTCCATCCGGGAAATAAAGGTGAGCTCTCAGATTCTATTAGTTTAATCTTTTTACTTTCACCTGAGTGAAAATATGTTGAAGTAGTGCTGCTCTTACTTGAGTCTAATTTCTGGAGACTCGTGATTCACTCAGGCTGCGGCGGAGAGGGAGACAGATGGAGTTGTTTGTACTTTGACGAAGCTAATCTCTACGGTGGAGCACTGCCAATCCAGAATCTTGGAGGTAAATAATCTGACTGATTAATTATGACAAAACAAACATGTCTGCTGGTTACAGAACTGCCTGTTTTTAATATTTTGACTCTTCCCACCAGGTGATAGAGACGAAAGTCCTAACAGCAGAGAGCAGAGCTCAGAGTTTGCTGGAAGAGCTGGAGGCGGAGATCGCTGCACTGAAGAAGAGGAGCGCAACTCTGAGCCATCTGGCTGTTTCTGAAGATTATGTGCTGTTTTTTAAGGTGAGGAAACGTTTTACTTATTCCAGCTTAACGATAAAAAATATTTACAGAAAAAATAAGGGTTGAGTAACTCTGTGTTTACGAATGGTTGGAGATGGATGATAAATAAAGGCATGCATGAGGAAGAGATGTGAAAAGATTAAGATTAACGGCTGATGAATGATTCTGTTTTTCTAAGATCGAAAGTCAGAATTATGAGGGGAAAAAATCCAAATTCTGATGGAAGAAAAGTTGGAATATTTAGGAAAATAAAAATCTGAATTTTGAGGGAGAAAACGTTAGAACTCCGAGGAAAAGAAAAATCTGAATTTTGAATTCTGAGGGGGGAAAAGTCAAAATTTTCAGTGATGCTCTGGGTTTCTGACATTGTAAAATTCTTGCCAGAGAAGTAAAAAAACTAGATTTATCAGGAAAATGTTACTTGTGATGAAACTGACGCTGTAAGTCACAGTGTCTTCCAAAACCAGCACGATCCCCAGGATAACTCAAAGTCCACCATGAACGCCCTGCAGTCGTTTTCCTGAATCCTGTTTTCCTCTGTAAAGAAAAACGTTTACAGAAAAATGTTTTCTGTTGCAGTCGACTGACCAAAGGAAACTCTGTCCTTCCACAGACGTTCCCTGCCTTGTCCTCGCCCCCTCAGGCGAAGGACTGGTCCAGTGTCTCCGTGTCGTCTCAGTCCACCTCTGAAGGGATTGTCCGGACCGTCAGTCAGATGGTGGAGCGACTCCAGCTGGACATGCACAACCTGCAAGAAGCCCGTAGGTTCAGAAGCAGGGAAAAATCTACCAGGAAAACTCTGAGATCTTTTTTGATTGTTTTTCTTTTTACCAAAATATTTGTATTGAGATTTCCCACCTTGAAAATACAATCATGTACCGCTTTGAACAGCTTCTTTTATATTTAATACATGGCAGTAACATAAGCCTTTAAGCCCATTTTGGGGAACAATTTGGAGAAATGTAAAAACAAAACAAAAACAAACAAAAAAAAAAAAACAGCTTCTCAGAACAACAGAAATAATTGCATAAAATGAATGAAAGGATCCAACATTTTTTCAAAAAGGTGTTTGGATTTCCTGATGTAGAGTTGGGTTGTAACTTGTTACTTCTTCTTTAAAAAAACATTTGAGTATTTTTTTTAATCAGTTATTTTTTTGGACAGATACTTTTTACTTCTACTTGTAAAAAAATATGCAGAAATAGTTTTACTTGATTACATTTCTGATCAAATCTACTATTCCTTCCAATGGTAAATTAAAACAACAACCACTGGGTGGCGCTGCATCTGTAAACATGCTTCCAGCCCAGAAATATGCACCTTTTTTTTTGCAGATATCCATAAAATTGCATTCTGGGAGATTGTACTTTACTTAAAAAATAAAATGCATAGATCATATGTTTATATATTAACATGTTTAAGGAAGTTCAACTCATCTTTTCTTGTTTACAGGCCAACAACAGCCGACACCAGCTCCGCCGCGCCCTCGACCAATCCCAAGTATGCCTTTGAATTTTTACTGAACTATTTATAAATACTGTAAATATTAACCTATTTTTATTTGCAGGGATAAGAAGGATTCAGGAATTTGCAGGTAAGAGTCAGTAAAAGACTTTCCGTTCATTTAGTGTCTTATAAAGAAAAATTGATCATTAATGTGTTTAATCTGCAGAGGACATCACCCTGGACCCCGGCACAGCTCATCCGCGCCTCATCATCTCAGCGGATGGAAAGCAGGTCCAGTGTGGCGAACTCCATCAGCTGGTCCCAGACAACCCAGAGCGGTTTAACCGCGTGGTGTGTGTGATGGCCCATCAGGGATTCACCTCAGGACGCCATTACTGGGAGGTGGGAGGGCCGGCATGTGCACAAATACTTGACATCCTCTCAATAAACGCTCATAATTGTCTATTTTAATAATTCAAACACTGAAAATAATTTCAGATGAATAATAGAAAACATCTTGGCATGATGCTCTTGAGCCACTTAATACAATTAATAGAATCGAAAAGGAAAAGAAGTCAGATGTACCCAGAAATAATCCATGCATGCAGAACTGAGAACTTTCAAGTGCAACAATTTTACCACATTGCTGCTGGTCAGCTCTTAGGTTAAATTTATTGAGGTTTTATTCCTTAAATAAATGTTTAATTTCATAGTAAAACTCTGAATTTTTTAATTAAACCTTCCCATCTGAAAAAAAAAACCTCATGTAGAATCTGTTCAGTCTGAACACAAACCTTCCTCTTCCATCTCTTTTTAGAGGTAGTCTGTCAGGATGTTTTTAGCTACCTTCAGTATTTTTGTAAAGTCTGGGAAAAATTTACACCTTAAAATGTATCACCATAAATACTGCAAAACCTGCAAAGACAAAACAAAGGCAAGATATAATTAACCACATTCAAAAGTAAAGTTTTTAATTAATTTCTCACTTCTTGACTTTAGCTTGTGCAGATTTGATCACCTGAAATGTAAGAGTCACGTCTCCCTGTTTGTCCTCTTCCAGGTGGATGTCAGCAGTAAAACCGACTGGGACCTGGGAATAGCGAGCCGGTCCGTCATTAGAAAGGGCAAAATCCCAGTGAGCCCTGCCCATGGCTACTGGTTCCTCAGTCTGCGAGATCGGACCTCCTACACCTTCAGAACGGATCCGCCCACCAGCCTGACAGTCGCCACCAGACCGTCGCGGGTCGGCGTCTATATAGACTGTGATAAAGGACTGGTGTCCTTCTACAACGTGGAGGCCAAACTGGTCATCTTTACTTACACAGACAAATTTAAAGACACCATCCATCCGTTCTTCAGCCCCTGCACCAATAAATCGGGGCAGAACCCGGCTCCTTTAATAATCTGTCCTGTTGCAGTGACAGAATGAATGAGCCGGTGTTCATAATCTTCACTTATGTTGGATATCAGAACTGATTGTAAATGTTTCTATTGCAGAAATTTGAATTTTAGTTCTTGCTTTTAGTGAATGCTGAAAAAAGTATTCAACCTTAAAAAGTGCGAGAAAGTCAAAATGACATCAATTTTATGTAAAGATGAAAAAACTACTGGCAGCTGCTGTCAGTTTGTTTTTACTGTTTCCTGAAAGGTGCGATGTAATTTGATGGATAAAATGTATAATATACTGTAGCTGTCAAACATCCCTGTTGAAATATTAGCATTTTGTGTTGTAAATAAAATAATTTGAAAACATATTTCTCAAAATAATGTGATGTTTTTATCCTGAACAATTCTACTGCAAATCAACCAAATCTGTTACAAGGAATACTGGAAATCCATCCATCCATTCATCATCTGTTCACCCTTATCCCTATTGAGGTTGGGAGTTGCTGCTGCCTCTCCAGCTGCGTTCCTGGCGAGAGGCGGGGTCACCCTGGACAGGTCGCCAGTCTGTGTCAGGGCAACACAGAAACAAACAGGACAAACAACCATGCACACACACACTCACACTTAGGGAGACTTTGGAAACCCCAATTAACCTAACAGTCGTGTTTTTGGGTTGTGGGAGGAAGCCGGAGTACCAGGAGAGAACCCACGGATGCACAGGGAGAACATGCAAACTCCTCACATAAAGATCCCAGGACCTTCCTGCTGCAAGGCAACAGTGCTACCAACTGCCAGCAGGTGGCACTGTGGGAGCAAATGGGCTTCTTAATGAGCTCTTTGCACATCAGCTTCCTCGTGCAAAGAGCCATTTTACACGGGGTACTTGCAGGGCTTGGACTAGGTAACTATTATTGATGTACATCGATCCGAAGCCCCAACAAGTGAGCTGGAGAAAGGTTTTAGGATGTACGCCTCGTTATATTTTCACGGACGAAGGTAAATTTTACTTTATGACTAGCATTAATTTTAGCTTTTTTCTAGTCGGCAGTTCTCAGGCATTTTTCTTGTGAAATGTGCTATTTAAGTATCTAAACATTTTAATCCGTTCTACACACAATGTTTTTACCGTATTTTGTACTTATTTTCCAGTATATTACATGTTCATTGTCGCTAGTAGCTACTGCTGGTAGCTACTAGCTATCTGTAGCTAGTTGCTAGCTATTCCTAGCTAGCAACTATCTGTAGAATAGAATAGAATAGAATTCAACTTTATTGTCATTGCAATGTCACATGTACAAGCAACGAAATGTAGTTTGCATCTATCCAGAAGTGCTATACATGATATAAATATTTATAAACAGATGTATGAAGATATAAACAGAATAATATTGACGTGCTATAAATAAAATGTTTTTTACAATATAAATATAAATGAGAGCTTATGTACATACTATACAAATTACACAGATTATACAGAATATACAGGATTATGAAGAATGGATTGTATATATATTAGTTGTTTTATAATACAGGATAAATAATGGGAAATTAGATTTACAGATTATATAAAGATTGTATGTGTATGTGTGTGAGGGGAACAGTCCAGGGATGGGGGGGGGACAGTCCTTATAGTTTGTGTCAGGAGGCGTTCAGGAGCGTGACAGCTGTGGGGAAGAAGCTGTTCCGGTGCCTGGTGGTTCTGGTCCGTAAGCTTCTGTAACGCCTCCCAGAGGGCAGGAGAGAGAAGAGTGTGTGTGCAGGGTGAGTCAAGTCCTTGGTGATTTTGCCGGCCCTTTTCAGACACCGCTTCCTGTAGATGTCATTGATGGCAGGAAGCGATGGCCCCGGGCGATGTGCTGGGCAGTTTTCACCACCCTTTGCAGCGCCTTCCGGTCGGAGACAGAGCAGTTTCCGTACCAAACTGTGATGCAGTTGGTGAGGATGCTCTCAATGGTGCAGCGGTAAAAGTTGGTGAGGATCTCTGAGGACAAGTGGTTCTTCCTCAAGGTCCTCATGAAGAAGAGGCGCTGGTGTGCCTTCTTGATGAGTTTGGAGCAGTTGGTCGTCCAGGTCAGGTCCTCGGAGATGTGGACTCCCAGGAACTTAAAGCTGTTCACACGCTCCACCGCTATTCCCTTGATGTGGATGGGTGGGTGGAGGTCAGCATTCCTCCTGAAGTCCACGATGAGCTCCTTGGTCTTCTCGGTGTTCAGCTGCAGGTAGTTCTTGTCGCACCACTCAGCCAGACGGTCCACCTCCTCCCTGTAGGCGGCCTCATCGTTGTCTCTGATGAGGCCGATCACCGTGATGTCATCGGCAAACTTGATGATGGCATTAGAGCCATGAACAGGTCTGCAATCGTGGGTGAAGAGAGAGTAGAGGAAGGGACTCATCACACAGCCTTGTGGCACTCCGGTGTTTATGATGATGGTGGATGAGAAGTGATTGTCCAGCCGGACGTGTTGGGGTCGACTGGTCAGGAAGTCGAGCAACCAGTTGCACATGAGTGAACTGATGCCAGGTAAAACTGATCTCATGCACAATATCTACTCTATCCACGACTGAATTCCTGAGATACTCTCTGCAGGTATGTTACTGTGTATCATTTGGGAATGTGGTAAAAATATTGTGATAACTTCCAACAGTGTTTGACATCAACTCACCATAATCTCCACCTCTCTTGGAGAAAAACTGGGTTATAAATGGACACTCGTTTTCTCTTTCTTTCTAGTTTTTTTATTTATATTTTTTGAAAACCTGAGTTTATTAGTTTTCTTAGCAGCATACTAACTGCCACAGTCGTTCTTGTTTTCTACTCACTGCTGCTGAACATGTCACCATCAAGGTCCAAGCAGGAACGAACCATGTCATGCAGAACCGGGGGGTTCAGGTCAAATATGGATGTGTTTTTTTGGTCTGGGAAAAAACACATCCCAAACATTTGATTTTTTTTTTTTTTTTTTTTTTTTTACTGCTAAAAACTATTTTAGAAAAGACAATATGATTAATTTTGTAATTGACAGGGCCCCACTTTAAAAAACACACACAAAAAAAACAAAGTTAGTGAAGCTAAATGAAAAACAAATACTTTAATAATAATAATGATACTTTATTGATTTATAGTACAAACCGCATGGTGAATATAGCAATACAAATTGTTTTATTATTATTTTCCATGATGACAGGTGAAGCTCTGCCTCACCTCATTGCATGTCTCTGAATTGGTAACAACTGTAAAGACGTGAACAAAGATCAAAATCTTGTCAAACTCAAAAAGCATTTAGTTTGTCTTTTGTACTTTTTATTTTAATGCATAAAGGAATAACAAAATCATGAAATATAACACACTATGTAATCATGACAGTTCGTATTTAAGTCCTGCATCTGTGTTTTACCAATTTGACTCAATAAAAATATCCTTCTCATAAATAAATTAAGGACAATGCATCAAACTGAAAAACGACATGTCAAGTTAAATGAAATGAGCCTATAGTCCAGAATTATTTACAAAAGACTATTTCAAAGGACCTAAAATTCCACAACGTAGAACCTTTTGCAAAAACTGAACTTTGGATGAAGTTTACGCAGTACATTTTGATTAGATACTTAATATTTTACCACCTTTTCAATAATTCTTGCAGTGTTTTTGTAAAATGCATTATAGTAGTACTTATTGCTTCTTTACTGGGCAGTGAGATATTTAATGTTGTAGGCTACGGGACCTTCCATTGTGAATCCAAGATAGAAGGATATTTGCTCTCGACTGCATCCGCTGCGGATGTCTCCCAGATAAGCTGGACGGACAGGAATTTTTTGATTGCCTCCACAGTTGACGTATATTTCTCCATTTTCAGAAATTCCTTTCACCCTTAACAGCTCCTTTTCCACCTGTGGTTGATTCCAAGCAGCTCCACTCTGCCAAAGATGGTGAGATGTACAAGGCAGACTGCTCTGATCACTGCAAGACTCTTGCCTTAAAACATGATCAAGATTTACTTTAGAGACTATCCTCTTCAGTCCAGTGGATTTGCCAAGAAAGAAATGAGCTAAGGCAGTCCGGGCTGGGAACATGTGAGAAAAACGTCTGTGAAATGATTTCTTGGCTGATCTGATATATGTGGGAATATCTTTGTATGTTGAAAAGCTTTCCAGTTTTCTATCCTTACTAGGCCACATGAGTAGCATGGACAGGTAGTACATCTCTGTTGAGTTTGAGCGAGTTCCCTCTTTTTGTAGTTCCTCATTCAGAAGGTGAACCAACTCTTCATATTTTGTCAGTTCCTTTGAAGATGGCTTGATGCTGTGCATCACTATGTTTGCCAAGATGAAGTTGACTGTGTCTGATACTGATCTTTTAGGTGATTTTTCAAAGATAAACTTCCATTTTTTGAAGATGTGTTCCATCTCTGCGCCACTTTTATCACTCAAACATTGCAACAGTCCTGCAAATGAGTCTGCTCGCTTTGTTTCCAGGTAAAATCTCTGGTCTTGTATCTCCTGGTGTTGACTCAGATTTGGGTTTCTGGCTTTTTCAGATGCTTTCTCTTGTTCTGAACTATTGAATATTTTCAGGTATTTTCTGAAATGCTCTGACAACTTCTTTTTGTGTCTCTCATCGGCTATTACCCTTTCCTGTGACTGAGGTCTCAGGTATGTGAAATAGTTCTCAAAAAAGGTGAAAACTTCCTTCAGCCTTGGCTTCAAAGACATCAAAAATCTCTCATGTTGTGCCAGGACATCTATAAACTGGGCAGTGGCAGCATTGTGATCAAAATGAAGATCTTTTAGTGTGTGGTGGCCTTTGAGAATCTGTAATAGTTTATCTGTTTGATATCTGTCTCCGCTCTGAGAAAGAGGAAGCTCTCTGATGAGGTCAAGAAGGATCATCATAACCTCTGTCTCTCCAACATAACCTGATGTGTTGTAGGACTTTGGCCTCTTTCTGTTGTGGAGATCAAATGGGTCTATAGTTTCATCTTTCTTGGCCAACTCTTGTGACTCTTGGAAGGCTTTTACAGCTTTGGAGCCCAGTATCAGGCATTCATTAAGAACTTCAGCAGTGAGAGGCTCTGAATCTTCAATTGTCTTTTTGAGTTGGCTCTTGTAAACTTGTCCTACTGTGTCTGCAATGTATGAGTTAGAATTTTTACCTCGTGCATCTAAAGCCCATTGTAGGGCAGCCTGGAAGTCTTTTTTTCTCAGACAGAAATATCTTGCCAGTGCCTGAGGGAGAGTTGCACTTCTGTCAAACCTTCCTATGGCTTTCTCAAAAAGCTCTTTGACTTTTTCTGATCCTTCACCTTCATGTATTTTTTCAATCAAAGGAGAAAACTGTGTATCTTTGTCATCTCCTTGTTCTTTTCTGTGGCGGGAAATGAGCATGCTTTGAATGTTCTGAACCAGGAAATCCTTTCCCATGCTGGATTTATAGAGATCGTCACAGTGTAAAACGTCAGCAGCTATCTCTGCCAAGGAAAGTTTGTGTTTTTGTTCAAGAATCTGAAGGCAATTGTTGGCAATCATTGGATGTAAGAACCGGACCGCTTGATATGACTCATGCTCTTCAACACTGAATGTTATCAACAGTGTGGAATATGGATTCATGACATCCTCAAGTGTCTCTTTTTTCCCAAAGGCAGTTTTCATGCCAAGCTCTTCACACAAAGAGAGAGATATGTAGGATCCATTCACAAAAGTGTTCAACAAAGCCAGAAAGGAGAGGAGTCTCCCTTCTCGACTGGTTGCATCAAGATCTTTAAGACTGTTGCTCACAATGTTTGTGATGTAAGCCTTACTGAAATTTTTCGCCATGATCATAACGACATGAAGGGTTTCAAGCTTTTCATGGTAAGTTTTTAGCTGCTGAAGTTTCTCAGAAAACAATCCCTGCTCTTTGCTAGACAACTTGTGGGTTATGAATATGTTAGGAAGGTTGCTATTTCTGGAACTCTCATCAGGAAACTGTGTTCTCTCACAGTTCAGTATGATAACCATGAGAGTGTTCTGCTGCCTTCTTTCACCAGCAACATGAAGTATGCACTGCTTAAGGTCCTCAACATCCTCCCAGTTGTCCACTAAGAGGAGGACAGGTGTGTATCCTTGCTGATCTTGTTTTCCATATGTGAGCAGGTTTATGACTTGAGCTGCAATGTCGTTATTTGTTGCCCTGTTGTTTTTCACAACCGCACATCTGAATTTCCTCCTTAAGTTCCAGAGAACGTGCATGGCAAGGGTTGTTCCCCCACATCCTGGGGAATGGAAGAGGTTGATCATGACACATGAAGATGTGTAACCTTCGACAGGTGTGATCAGGTCATACAACTCATTGTATTTGTCTCTCTTGATGAACGGCAGCCTTCCTCTCTGTTCAGAGAGGTGAAAGTTCCACCATCTTACTTGCCCCCCTCTATAAAAATCCTCCTCTATTTTCTTATTAAACTCATCAAAGGAATCAGACTTTTCAATTTCGGTGTTTTCACACTCATTTTTACTCAAAATGTCCAAATCTGTGAAAAGTTCCTCATCTTTTTTTGTCAACAGCACTGAGCTTGAGCCTGTGGATGGCAGGTATCTCTGGGATGACTGTGTTTGAGGCTCTTTGAGTTGTTTTACTGTACTGGATATTTCATTCAGGCTCAGTTCATAGATGCATTTACTGGAGATGTCTTCCTTACAACGTAACTCTATCAGCTTCTTCCAGTCACTGAATACTCCCGAGTCTCTGCAGATGCACAGCATGTTGTCAGCCCCCTCCAGGGTGCGATGGATGGCACAGAATGTCTCCAAAATAGGGTGTGACGGATCAGTGACAGCAGAATGAAGAACCAAAATGACCAGAAGTCTGTCCTTTGAAATTACATCTGGACTGCAAAGCAAACCAATCATTTTGCTGATGTCGCCTGAACGTCTCTTGAGCCATTCACTGGGTGTTAGTGGCATGTCTTCTTCACTCTCCTCATTCCATCGGCCATTGCAGAAAATCCAACTTGTTTGCTTAAACAAGTTAAGTTTTTCCAGGAGTGTAGGTAAACTATCCTGAGTGTTGTACATTTGTGGGTAGTGGAGATTAGCGATATGATCTTTTCTGTAAAAATGGCATGTTCCATTTAAATCAGACTCTGGGTCAAACTCTAGTACAGCAAACAGAGATATTTCTTTTAGAAAGTCCATATGCTCAAGCTGGCCTGGGTGACATTTGTCAGTAACTACAATAACCTGCAGGGAACTCTCAAGAACATGTCTTCCACGTGTCATCAGCTGCTTTAGCCTTTGTCCCTGGTGGCTTTGTGGGAAACATCTTTCTTTGTTTTCCTCTGCTGCCTTGCGTGCTGACACCAAGTTCTTGAGTTTTTCAGTCAGATCTTTCAGTTTCTCTTGACCAACTCGTGGATTAGTATCTGCAAAAATGTTGACTGACTGTGGACCTTCCCTAACAAATAGACACAGAGTTTTGCTCTGATGTTTTTCTTCAGCTGATGTTATACCCAGCTTAGTATAGAAAAGATAATCATGTGTCTGTGAAATCGCTGGAACCACATCAACCTCGATCACCCACTTGCCTAAAGTTGTTCCATTTTCATGGAGGACTTGTATAAAGTTTGGTGGTCTGATACACAACCGGGCAACATTAATGTACTTTTCTTCAAAGAAATCCCCCAAAGATGATTCAAATGCCTCGTTGTACTTGTTGAGAGAAGTGATCTTTTGTCCAACTACTTGACCTTGTTGCACTTGTTGTACATTGACTCCAAAATGTATTGTCCCATTGGTTCGTGAATTCATGCAGCTGGCAGCAAAACTAAATACTTCTTTAGTGAATTCATAAAGGATCTCCCTTTCACTTGCTTCATTTACATTTGGCAGGAGGTGGTACTCATGAACAGGGTCAATGAGATTACTTGGACCTGCCATTGGTGGAAGAATGTAATTTTCCATGTAGAAGATTGAGAAGTTACTTTTATCAAAGGGCCGAATCTGACATACTGGCCTCTGTCGTTGTGGAGCTTCTAAGTTGTCAGGAGTATGAATATCAAATTGACTCTCAGCTATATTTGGATCAGCTCTTATTGAGTCACTTGTCATCTGTAGCATCCGTACTGAAGAACTTAGACTTTGAATTCCTGAATCTGATGACACCGTCTCATTTTCTGCTGATTCGTCCAGCTTTTGTAATATCTCTGCATTGTCCCTGAGGTTTAGTTCACTCTCTGGTCCTTGAGAGGCTGGTACAAATGTTTCTGATTCCTTCTTAAAATTCTTAACCTGCCTAAAGATTTGTATTGCTGGTGCTAGTGGAACACCAAGTTCAACAAAGTCTTCTTTTTCATAAGAGGCCAGACAAGCTCCTGTGAGCTCCTGGTCATAAAGTTTTTGTGCAAGTTCTTTTTGTACTCTCAGTTTAATAACCAACCAGTTTTTAACTTGATCCTTAGTCCAGTCTTCAATAAGTGGTGGAAGTGTTGAGGTATGGTGGTCCTAAAAAAGGTAAAGTAAAAGATAAATTAGCTTATGGTATTTCCACAGACTTTTCTGGACATACATTATTGTTATTAAGAGAACACATACTGTTTTTGACAGCAGTCCACCAATTGCATTTCTGTGAACAGATCACATGAAGAACACATTTAACAAACAAAGTGTATTTCTACAGTGCAGTCAATAATTAAAAAAAAAAATCATAAAAGGTTCACTTGACAAACCATCTCTTGAAACATAGGTGGCTCAGCTATTGGACTCAAGTGTGTTGGACCAGGGAGACATCTAAAAGTTGCAGGACACCATCCTTTTAGCACAAACTCATCCTTGGATATTCACCCAAACTACAATTTTCTTTGGCAGTATGACTGGGACAATGCCAATGATGGCATTACACCACTCCTTTAGTGTTCACTAAGGCAGAACTTATTTAGCAAATGTGTTTTTATCTACCTGTTAGAGCATTAATTCTCTTTTTCGGAAAAGAGAATTAATGCGTGTTGAGTGTAATTTTTTTTAATGTGACGTTTAGGAAATTATTTTGAATTTTGTTTTTGTATATCAACCTATTGTTATGCAATTCTTCAAAATGCACGTGTTGATGGAAACTTACAAATAAAACGAAGCCATAGAGCTCTTTTTTTAGGACTGGAAGAATGTTCAAGCCAGCCGACAACACTTGACCTTTTCAGCAGCCGTTGTACAGGGATAAAACCACCGGACCAAAGGTGATTATCTTCTGATAATGATATCGGCAAAGTTCTGCTTGTTTTAGGGGTTGGGCTTGGCTTACAGTTGTTTGAAGGGCAGAGTCCTCTGAGTGTGACTTTATAATTGGGAGGTTTTGAAACGGGTGTTTTACAGACAATAACATATTTACTTGTTGCCAAAAAACAAGTGGGTTGTTTGGTTTTTTTTAATGCTTGGACTGTTTGCAGAAGCAGTAGAGATTTGAAAGGAAGTGCAAAAATTTTGGGAAAAAAATCTTTCATAATGAGTCCCATTTGTGGTTGACAATGCCAACTGTATTTTACTTCGCATCAACTCCTCAATGTATATTTTCATTTAACTGTTAACGTGGGAAAAAAAAATCTTTTCACGTGGAAAATTAACATACGGCCCCATTTTAGAGTTTACCCAACAAAACAAAGGTATTTCCTTTGACTTAGTTACAGGTAAAAATTGGAATAAATGTACAGGGGGAACCATCAAAAAAGTACACTTGCAGGTTTTCAGCATTCTGACACTTTGAAAAATCTTTCCCATTAAGAATATCTTTAACTGCAACATGTGCTTTACAAATAAATCTGTATTTATTTGTAAATACATATTTACAAATAAATATGCAAATATTTATTTGTAAATAAATAAATATTAGCAACGCAGCAACGTATTTAAATCCAGATACGTTGCTGCTGTCCATACCCATCAACTGCACATGTACACTTGCACTTTATGCAAGTGAAAATGGCTGTCACAGATGCGCAACTGTGACACTGCATCTTTCACCCTTAGTCAAAGGGTTTGACCAATATTATAATCATTGGTCAAATTATGGCTAATGGGGCTGATTGCTGATTCAAAACAATCAGGAATTAGGCCATATATTTGCATAAATATATTTTGGGGATTGGGTTAATATCCATGTTTAATTTGGAGCAGATTAGAATTTGAGTCAAACTTATGGTCACAGCCTTGCAGATTCTTCTTCCTCCCTTCTCTCTTTCAAAACCTCTTCGTACTGGACATCAAGATACACCAATTGTGTTTTGTCATTGGGCATAGCTGCATGTTGTTTAGGTCAATATGGACCTTTCACAGTAAAATATTACACTACCACTAGTTAGGGTAGAGACTGGACAATGACACCAAAAAACATACTTCTAGATGGCATCAACATGGGAAAAGCTCTGCCCTTTCTGCTTGACTTTGTATAAGTACAGTGTAGTCCTAATTTGTTGGTTATTTTCTTGATTAATATAATAATGGTTGGATAGCAAAAGGTGCTGAATAGAAGATTTATTTTTATTTTTGCAAAATTTGTTTTCACTCAAAAACAAGTTTTGGGGTAAACCCAAGGAGTTTTAGGTAAAACGTCTTTACAGACTTTTTTTTTCTTTTTGTTTTTTTTTTTATCTTAAATGTAAAATTTATACTCTTCTTGCACAGTTTTGGCTTAATTATTCCCCTGTGTGTTATTTCTTCGAGGAAAGAACTTATTCAGGGCTAAAAAAAAAAAAAAATAGCATTTTTGTCCACACTCCTGTTAAAGATTAATTAGTTATTAAATTAGTTGGTAATTATCTTAATCATAAATTTTTTCTCTATTAATCTAACAAGATGTTTCAACTCTTCTTTATCCTGTTTAATTCCTTAGACCACCACCATTCAACATTTTTGTTATGCATGTCAGATACTAGCAGTTGTTTCTTTATAGCAACATTGGAAATTGTTGCTATAAAGATAATGGGTGGCGCAGTGGGTAGCGCTGTTGCCTTGCAGCCAGAAGGTCCTGGGTTCGATTCCCGGCCCGGGGTCTTTCTGCATGGAGTTTGCATGTTCTCCCTGTGCATGCGTGGGTTCTCTCCGGGTTCTCCGGCTTCCTCCCACAGTCCAAAAACATGATGGTCAGGTTGATTGGGCTTCCCAAATGAGTGTGTGTGTGTATGGTTGTTTGTCCTGTTTGTCTCTCTGTGTTGCCCTGCGACAGACTGGCGACCTGTCCAGGGTGTACCCCGCCTCTCGCCCGGAACGCAGCTGGAGAGGCAGCAGCACCTCCCGACCCCGTTAGGGAGAAGGGTGACCGGAAAATGGATGGATGGAAATTACACATATTTAAAGTTTTGTCCACCTCAAATTCTATTAAAATTTCCTGGTCTTTAACTTGGAGTTCCAAAAAAATAAAAGAGGAAAACAATGTAAAGTCTGGAGAGTCAAACCTGAAGTCTGGTGGAGGGCTCCTAGACCTGTAGCTCCTTAGAGATGGATCTGTTGGGCTTGTATTTCTTTCATCCGCCACAGCGCTCGGAGAATTCCTGGCATCGGTATATATATGTGAATTTAAGAAAGTGCATAATCATTAACAAAAAACTAAGCAGAGTTCTTACGTTTTCATAATAGCAGCTTTCATAAGTATTGGCACACAGGGTAAGTAATGACAGTAACACACCTTTCATTCACTGTGAAGTTCACAAAGTCCTCTTTGGAGTGGTCACTCATCATAGAAAGGGACGGAGAAGAGCTCTACTTCCTCTCAGGATCCATCGCTGCTTTGTGACTTTGTTTTTACAGTGGGAAAATATGAGAATATATTTTTAGACTTTTAGAAATCTAAAAGTGTAAAACAGTATAAAAAAAAGACATCAACTGTGGAGATTGAAATAAAGAGCTTCTCTGCTTTCTGCCAGTGAATATTGCTGCAACGGACTTGGGGATTAAGACAAAGGTCACAACAGTGATGAAGATCTGGACATTTGAAAGACAACAACCAGCTCTGCTTTGTTATATTCAAAAGAGGATCCGCTGTGCTAAAAGCAGAGCAGATCCAAGGACACTAAAGCCTTCTGTTGCCGAGACCCTGCATAATCCGGGTATGAATCTGCCTGCACCCCAAAAGCCTTGCTTAGTAAATTAATGGCACAATTTAGGGAAAGATTTTAGGGAAGGTTTATGTTGATTTTATTCAAATTAATTTTTGTTCCTAACCGTATAAACATTGATAATTAATCTGGTTGTCATTTACCCCTGCTTAACGCTTGCTTAATAAATGTATATTAAAATTCTCATGAGGTTTGTGGACATTGAAATTAATTGAGTCATCTTTTGGTTTTGGTTCTTATACTTAATGTAAAATCCATCTACATGATTCTAGGAGTGTGGTGGCTTCAGACGTTCCTTTAGTAGATATAAAAATAATGACCCTGGAGCTTACAAAGTCGCTAAAATTAATCTAGCCACTAACAAGTGCTCGTTATTAGAGAGAGGGCTACCGTTCACAGAAGTGGTTATTGAGGTTATGCAGTTGTGAGGGCTACTTGACATAAGAAGATTGCTTCTTAACTGAAAAGGGTCATAACTTGTAGGTAGTTAGAGCTAGACGAGTCTCTCTTGACACCACCTTAGACAGATTGTCCCTCTCAGATCTTCTACAGGGTAATACTCAGGTTTTAGAGACTTTATGGACCCGTTCGAAGGATAGCTGGTCAGTAGTCAGCCCAAGGGAGTTTTGAGGTTTAGGGCGGGGCTAAACCCCCCCCCCAAACATGTTATCTGTCTCAAATTATACTGTCATGACATAGTTACAGTTTTAACAAATATGTAAAAAATATATTTCTGTGAAAGTTACATGCTGCCACTTTAATTCATAGAGAAATATTATTTAAAAAAATGTTTAAAACAAATAAATTCAAATCCAGACAAACCACACAGTAAATTTTGCAGTGTTAAATATGCAGTGTCACAATTCATTGATTCTGTCAGAGCTATTACAACTATAGATTGAGTATAATGCCACCTAGTGTTGGTGTAAATTTCAAAAGCTCCCCCCACCTCCTCCTCTCAAACGAACAACTAACTTTCGCGTGAACACCATTTTTCTCCTGCTCAAACGGCTGTAGTAAGTTTCTTGTTATTAGATAATAATCCACTTTTATGTTGTATTTTAAAAAGGAATTAATATTTTTTTATTGTAGGCCCCGGTATTTCAGTGAGTTTTGATATCCTACCAAGTTTACCTAACCGAGTGAATGACTCGCTTAAAATGTTTGTCCGTCCAACTCAATTGTCCGTTTCAAATCCATGTCCAAGCTATATTTCATAGTTTTATTGTTTTCTTTTTAAGAAACATAACATAAAGTCAGCAACAAATGTGTGGGCTGAGAAAAACTTAATTTCACATTGGCTATATGGCTTTTCAGATAAACAGTGATTCTGACTGCACGTTTTATTTTTTTATTTTTATGTATCTGTATTTGTCTGCAATAGTGCCAGAGTTTGGCTAAACTAGCTTGTTGCTGCTCTGCTTATTTTTCCATTATTATTCGGGTTGCTTCTCTAATGTAACTAGATCTCTAATTACATTAGAGATCTAGATATCTAGATGAAGCACTGAATAATCAAATAATCCAAATAAGATAACATGCACAGGAAAGGTAAAGCTTGCAATTATGGTGCTCATATGCACAATAAATCTAGCATAAAAAGGTTTTGATGTTTGAAAATATCAGTTATTGAAATATGCTGTTATGTGACCGGCACACTTTTGACGGCATGACTTCAAACTGTGGGAATCCAAGCAGGTGCTAATAGTCCAGTTAGCTTTGTAGTTAAAGTGATTTGGGCACCAGTGGTAATTTGCATGCGCCCCTTCATGTCCAGCACAATGCGTCAACTATAAACCATGTTCAACAGTTCCACTAACCAATGGTAATGGAAAACCGGAAAAAGAGGCTAGACAACTTAGCAAATGGTTCTAGTTGACACTAATAGTAAATGGTGTTAACTATCTAACTTTGATAACAGCCCCACAAAGTCAAATTACTTTGTGCCCAATACATTGTGTAAACTTTAATCACTGTCCTGTGTAAAAGATGTAATGTGTTGTTTTGTGAAGCATTTGACAAATGTTTTGCAAATTGACAGCATTCCTGTATTTAAGATGAATAGCTTTGTGTTGGATTTTGACAGTTGGTTTTTCGCTGCTAAAGAGAAATTAATCAACACATAATGTGTTAAATTAACACTCTTAGGAGTTATATAATGCTCAAGTGTTAACTCTCAATAACTCAGTGCTGTGTTGAAAAGCATGAGAGTCAGAGTTGATTTGTCACCTCCATGGAGTAAATTATTAACTCTGCTTAGAATGATATTTGATATTTACTCTCAACAGAGTTATTTGACTCATAGTGTTAAGTTTTATCAACACTGTACAGGCAGTGTTAATTTTTAACAATTTAGAGTTAAATTTTACTCTGAAAATGTAACACTATGGAAAAAGTTAAACACCAATTCTGACAAGGACCAAATAGACTGACAGTGTTAAATTTAAAGGTTGGTTGGTTGGTGCCCTTTGCTAAAGCAAATACTTGTAAATGAACATAAGCAGCAGCTTAAAATGGTTATTTTGTACAAAGAGAAGTTCACATGGACATGCATTAGTCTGTCTCTGTTTACTTCAAAACAAACTGAGTCTTTTCTGTCACAAATAAAAATCAAACATAATAAGAATGTATCTGGTCAAGCTTTAAGCGACTGAAATGTCACTGAGTTTAAAATTTTTTTTTTTAAAAAAAGTCCATTAGTTTATAATGTAAAAAAAAAAAAAATCACACCTGTATTTATATTCTAAAAACAAGGGTGTGTTTACATTCATGACACAGCCTCTGCAAATCAGTGTGTGTGCTTCTTTTAATCACTGACTGCCAGAATACACCTTCTCAAGGACAGTTATGTAATATGCATTCGTCCCTGCTGTTATCTTTTGATGGGAGTGGGGAATGCAGGAAGAAAAGATTAGGTGGCCTTGAATCAAAAACCGCTGACTCGGGGGAGATTTCTGGCAAACAAAAGATTAACCTTTCCTAGAAAAACTTTTCTCATCAGTTCTGTTCTCACAGCAATAAGCCAAAGTGTATATCTGTCATTATGGTGTGTTTTATCAACTCAAAGGGGAACAGTGCCGAAGAAAAAGAACTTCATCTTTCATTTCCCCCTTGAACTAACCAGTGTTATAGATTAACTGGTGACTAAATTAATTGGTGGCGGCAGCTGTTTGTATGGGCGTGGCTTTTTAGGACCCCTTTACCAAACCAGGAAGTAAACAAGGCGATAAGCTTAAAAACTAAAACTTTTTTCAGAAATACTATCAGATGCCATAAGACACCCATTAAGATCTTGGGAATAACTAATTTGAAAGACTTTTATTGGTCTAATATGGCATGTTACCCGTTTTTTTTGTTGTTTTTTTTTTTTTTCTTACATTGATCTGCAAATGTAAGAGGTTGTTAGAATAAACATCTTTATTCTTTCCATTACCAAAAAGTAAATTTGTCAGAACTTGTCCTGATTTATGTGTTGCTTCAGAGGTTGAAACTCATCAAAGAAAGATTGAAATAGTTCTCAAGATGCCATAAACAGATCTCAAAGCAAATATTAATCCTCGAAAGTCACATAAATGTGGAAGAGCCTTGGGATTAAAAATAAAATGTTTAAAAGAATCGACTGGCTGTGTTGTTTTTCATATCTCCTTCATATTGCATATTTCAATTAGATATCCACAGAAACAATGAGAATCTTTTTAAATACTTTTTGTAGCATGTTAAATTATTTCCGAGTTCATTTACAGAAGACATAGCTGCCACAGATCTATGCGGCAGTGTCATTTCTTCTTTATTGTTGATATTTTTTCTCGTAATTTAACTAAACATCTTTATTCTTTTCATCAAGTGGCGCAAACACTCAATTGTAAGAAACAACGCTGAAAAAACAATCCTCTTATATATTTTTACACCAGAAATCTTCACTCAAACTGAGATTCTGAAAGTGTCACCAGTTAATCCAGGTTTGCTTCCTAATGAGCGAGGTGTCCATTGGATCAGGATCAATAACAGGTAGGATCATCGCATTGCCGTTGGCCGATATAGTGTGGTGGATAAAACATTGCTCTCAAAACTCAGTGACCGCTGGACTGAGTCCAGTTACAGATGTCGTCTAATTCACATTTTGGAACTGTTTATTTTATTGTCTAAGAAAATAATATTCACTTGTGTGGTATAGTTTGGTGATATTTCCATATATTCTTGAATATTCCTTCACATACAAATAATTATAATTGTTTTGAAGAGCTCAAAGAGAAAGAGACATTTTTTAATCTGTTTAATCTGTTTGTTTACATATGTTGCGTTTTGATCAACATATGTTTTTTTTTACAAACATTGCGTTGAGTACCTTGTTTGACTGTCACACAAGTTAATTCAGGTCTTAATCCGGCTCGTTTTGTTTTAAATTTATTTCCAGCCTGCAAACTGTTTTCCAGTGGAGAACACACAGACAAGTACTGTAGATATGGATCATAATTTGTTGGTATCTGACAGTATTATGTAGGAACGTTTATTATCATTTTGGCTTATCCATTTTTTCTATCATCACCAACTAGACCATTGGCTGTTAACTTAAGAAACAGTTTGGTTGCAGGATTTGATCCAAAAACACACACTAGGCAGGAAATGTTAAGAACTCACACTACAGAAACCTGAGAGTCAATTCCAGTGGTTTTTCTGATCAGTGCTGATTACAAAAAGCAGAAACCTTTTACTTAGGTTTACATTGCGGCTGTTCATGAGAAGAAATTAATTGATTCTGGTGAATCTGAAAGTGAATGGATTGTCGTGTTACTCTTTGACCTGGTTCTGATCCAATGCAATGTTTTCGAAGCGCACTGAACGCTGCTCCGTTGAAACTTGTTTTGAAACAGATTTTTCACGTACAACATTAAACATTTTTGCTTCAAATGGGATTTATAGTAAAGTTTTGCAAAAGGTTTGGTCACACGAGAAGCATTTTTCAACAGGCATCAACACAGCCACCTACAATTCAGAAACATCTGCGGTGCGCATAGGTTTCAACAAGTTAATTTAGCCACCAGTTAATTTATAACACCGGCCGTTTCTGCCTCTTTATAAGTTCGAAAAAAGAGAGCGACACGACTCAGTTTGAAACCCAAAACGGTGTGTATATATGGACCGTGTTATGTCAGGTCGGGCAGAGCGGAAATAGACACCCACGGTCGCTACAGTGGAAGGAAAAACGGTGGACGGAATCAAAACTTTAAGCCAGGCGTGTACCCTGGCATAAAGTTAAACAGCAACAAAGTCCGTCGATCGCTTTCCGCAGAAATGAATTACTCACCTGAAAGGATTTCTATCCGAATGTAAAAATTTCTGGCGCTGCAGAAAAATCAGTTCATCCCCAAATGTCTGTCTGTGGCATTGAATCAGCCCGAAACTCCGCGTCTCCTCCTGTGTTGCTCAAAGTGCAAGTCATCTTCTTCTTCTGTTGGCGTGTTGTTGCGGTAACGCCTCCAATAAAATATTTATTCCAGACACAGGAAAGTTAATAGAAAAAAAAGGAAATCACAAACTATAGCCTTTATGCCTAAATCTGGCATATTATATGGTGTGTATTGCCCCTTTTGAAATAAATAAACAAAAAGAAATGTTTGTGCAAGACTACTGCACTGAGTCACCATCAGCGCAGGATTTGCTCAAATTTCAACTATGCTATTACATGATATGGATAATATACAGCTTCCTTTAGCCTTAAAAGGGAAGGTGGAAAAACAGAGTGAGGTAAGCTAGATTTATTTTTCCTTTCTTTTTCTTTGTCCTATGGGAGAAGAAAAAAAAACCCAGAAAAATCTGATTTAAAAAAAATCTGATTTTTTAAAATCTCTCCGTTAGTTGCTGTTAAGATGTGGTAAAACACAAAATCTCACTGAGTAATTTTATTTCTAGTTTCTAGTGCAAATATCGTGGACTAGAAATGTATTATAGTGCAAGATAGAAATGCAGAGCTTCTTAATAAAAATTAACAAAATCAGACTTATAGCATGAATGCAGCCAGACAGATGTGAAATAAAGGCAATGCAATGGAATGAGCCAGTGAATCATATTGAAGCTTAAATAAGGGGAGACAACAAGGAGCTACTAATGAAAGGGAAGAGAATGGCTATAATATAAGAGAAAATAATGCAAAGCACAAAGGGAAAACAAAATGAATAAGCAAATCTTTAATTTTACTGGGATTTATTTTAAGTCCAACCAAGGACTGTAAAACCTGCATAGAAAACAACGTTTGCTCTGTTTTTAACATGCAACTGTTGTTTAATGTGCTGTCTTGGATTAAATAAGCTTAAATTTAATTGAACGAACTTCTAAAATGTCTAGATCTAAGTAAATAAAACAATAAATAAAAACTAAAGTTCAAACGCCCCAGAAAACACAACAGACAGAACGGTGTTTGAGTGAGTGCTTTAATTTAAACAGAGCAGCAACAGTAAACGCAGACTGACCATCAAAATCAACAACAGAGCAAAAACAGCAGAAGTCTTCAGATCCCTGATGATGAACGAGACTTTAGTTTCAGTCTGCTATCAGAGCTGGACTCCAACATTCACAATGTGGTCTGATTTTGGCCCGGCGCCGCATCCAGATTGGATCCGTTAAAAATATCAAGCCTGCCTGTCAAAATGGAAATAGATGGTCCATCTGAATCTTTCAGAAAACAAGGAAAGAAGTCTTCAATAGTGTTTCAAATGAGGACTATTTTCTTGATTTAAATTTTTAAAGGAATAATTTAGATTTTTTATTTTATCATGCAAACAATGTGTATCCTGAGGCACTGTTGAGGGATAAATGGTAGTGATCAGATTGTCCCAATGTATTTAAAAAATCACCTGTTGTCTGTATTATTTAATTCTGATTATGATTATTCACAGAAAATGCTCCAATTGTTTTAATAAAACATATACCAATTAATGCTTTTAAAGTTTATATGTAATTATTTTGTTCTTCAAATTAAAAGACATGATTCTGGAAGATAGTAAAATAAAAAGGACTCTGCTCTTTGAGTTGGTGGGAAGTGTAACACAACCATGCACGGACATATCTTGAGATGAATACTTAAAAATAAACAACTATAAATTTACACAAACAGACTCTAGTTAAAGGAAACGTAAGCCTCTGTGTTGCATGAAGGAATCTCTGTGTGATTTTCTGGAAAGGTTTGGTAACAGACAGGTGAATATTACAGTAGCAGTCCCAGGCTGCCTCAACAGAAAAGTCAGTGTATAACTATATATGTTTGGCAGTCAGCTAAATGTAATGTGCAATCATCAGAGATTTTATTTAATCTCTAACAACTGTCTGTTAGATATAAGATAATGAGTTATACTTCCAAACCAAACTGCATTCAGTTTCTTAAAGGTGGCCTATTCTGCTTCCTTGAACAGGTTAGGATAGATCTGTTAGCAATATGTCCATCACATTTTCTGCACAAAACAAATTTAGATTTTAGTCTGATCAGTTCTGCCTAGTTTGAGCTGTTTTAGGGCGTCTGTCACTTTAACTCCAAATAAGCTGCTGCTGGCCACATCCACCAACTTGATGCTTACGCTCACATGTGAAAATGGCTGCAAACAGATGCGCAGTTATACATCCGTACATCTTTGAAAAGCAGAAGTGGAGCTTCCTACACAACCAACAACAATGTAGCAAGTGGTTTCTGAATGGAAGGCAACAACAAAACACTTGTCTTTCACAGCAGCCATTGTTTTGCTCATCCAGCTGACCAAATGTGCTGGAGCTCTGCTGTGGTTGCTAGGTAACAGGTAGTGCCTGTTGATTTGTGATGCCACATTCTGGAGGTTTTTGAAATGGCTCATTTTCCAGACACCAAATATATTAACATATTGCTAAAAAAAAAACTGCTGAGTGTTTTTTGGTCTGTTTTTAGAAGCAGTAGAAACTCAAAAACGTGTAAAATATACATTTTGCATGATAAGTCTCCTTTAATTTTGGTCCCTCTGATGGGGTGCTGTCTTTATGACTGTGATGTCTTCTGATGATGATGGTGATGGTGATGCTTTTGGCCTGGCAGTGAGTGCAGGTTTGGGTGATAGATCTTACGCTGGCTACTGTTCATGCTGGTTTTATCGCCTCTCCAGCATGGAGGCTTCGTGGCTTATCAAACAAAACCAAAAAAAGTGCAGAGTGTAACTAGCTCATCTTTTTCACAGCAGAGGAATCATTACTTAAACATTTTATATGTATATAATCCAGCATAATTACAGTGGAAATTCAACATGCTGCGTCATTCCCACTGTTGCAATAAACACTTGAACAGCATCACAAATCCATGACGGTTTGTAAACAGGGACCCACATGAGGCCGTTTCTGCAGCCCACTGTGAGCCTTGACCCTGTAACATAATCACTATCACATCTTCATATACATGTATCAAGATCGTGGCTCTGAGTCTGTTTTCGTCATATCCTCTTCCGCTCGCTGCTGCGCCTGGCGTGGGGGTCTCTCTGGGCCCCCAGGCACCGAACCCCCTCCAGCAGCATGGGGGTCCCATGGTGAGGGTCTGCCAGGGGGAGAAAGGCAACAGAAAGCATTTTTATTACACATGTCACTTAAATGTTAAACTATAGGCGATTAATTGTGATTAATTGATTATTGCATATAATTGGCAACTAATTTAGTACTTTATATATATATATATATATATATATATATATATATATATATATATATATATATATATATATATATATATATATATATATATATATAATATTTTTTTTATGGTTTTGGCTTAATTACTGCTCTAACTATGTAATTTTTTAAGAAATGGCCTTTTTTGAGTCTGTATCCTCCACTTAATGATTAATCGATTTCTAAATTAGTTGATTATTATTTCAATAATCAGTTAATCACAATTAATCCAATTAATTAGCAACTAATTACGAGTAATCGTATTAATTAATCTGAGAGTTTCATAATCCTGTGAACATTTAATTGTGAATCATGTTATTTCTGTCTGACTGAGTTGTGTGATAGGAAGAAAAGAATGTGCGATTGTTTCACCTTCGAAGATGCCAAACAGGAACAGATATCTTTGTTTCTGATGCTGTTCTTTCCAGCAGCTGGTAAAACGATGTTACCACACAGACTTACCGATGATTTTGGCCTGGAGTCTGATCTTCAAGCTGCTGTCTTTTCGTCCTTTAGCTGAAACGGTCATCTCCTCCTGGACGACTCCTTCCTGGTGAGTCCTGTACTCGCATGTCACCTTCACTCCTCCTGTTGGGGGATTTAAGAGTTACATATATTTAAAAACAATTAGATATTGTTTATGTTATTTGTAATTATATTTTACAAGTTTAGTGTAGCTAATTCAAGTACTTGCTTATTTTACTCTGATTTTATATTTCAGAAAAGGAGAAATTTAATGTCAGCTGCAATATGAAAGCCTCGGAGAATTAATGAACAATACACAATAAACAAGCTGCCATGTTCCTTCATAAAAATGGAGGAACACGGCAGAGAGAGAAAGCTGTGGAGATAACCGCGCGTTCATGTTTGTTTCTTTGTGTAATATCCTTCGTCAAATATAGGACCCCACATTGAAACAAAAACTGATATTACACCATAAAAATAACTCAAAAGTAGTGCAAATAGTTTGGATGTATCATTTCTTTCTTTTTTCCTTCTTAAAGAAACTTTGTCATTTTTATGTGATGAACTGTTTTGCCTCCAACATTTTGCACATAAGTCTTTGGCTAATTTTTATCCAAAAGAAAAATATTTAAGACTTCAGATATACTAAGTTACATGGAAAAACTCACAAAAGTCTTATCAATATGAAACCTTTATGTCCTGATGTGTTTTTAAGCTTTGTTGCCAATCTTACACTAGCAGGAGAAATGGCTCGTAATCTTTTACCAAAAACAAACGTGAAATCCTACAACCGCTGAAATCTGACTCTTTTCCATGTTTATTCATATTTTGAGAAGAATGACGTTAGTCTTTTTGTATAGTATCTAAAAGACTGCACTGAATGAACTGACTAGTACTGCAAAAGAGGTAATGCAAAAGAAAACAATGTCCACTAGGGGGCTCCATACTAGGCTCAGCATCCCACTGTGGCTTCATCTAATGAAGAGAAGAATTTGAAAAACACTGCATAGAAAAACATTTTACTGAAGGTAAAAACAGAAACATGAAGTTGTGATTTGTTGTCCTTAGACTGACCTTCCAGCATGGAGTTAATGCGTTGGATCCGGAGGTTCTGGGCCCGCCGAGTCGGAGAGAAGGACGGGAGACAGGTGAGCTCCTTGCCCAGACTGGGCACATCTGGGACAGTGAAGACAATCTCATAGCAGTGGTGGCTCTTAAGGAAACCGGCCTTAAGGAAGAAACAGGTTCTGGTTATCCAAGGTTTGACTATTAAAAGACAACAAAATTATAACACAATCGTTTTAGTATTTCTTAACTTGACTTGCTTTTTCCCTTACACTCATTTCGGGAGTTTTCACAACTGATTGCCTGGTAGACTGAGTTTGACTGGGGACCAAAATTGCAACATTTTGTTACTTTTGAAAAACCAGTTCACTCTCTCACCTGTGGTGGCGCTGTACCAAGAACCACGGCATGAAATGACATGAAGGCCTCTGAAGAAGACACTGAGCGCAAATTCCTTCTCCACGAAATGTGAACGAAAGAGGAGTGGAGTCAGATTTCAGCAGTTGGAGGATTTGTCTTGTTTTCGGTCAAAGACTGCAAGCCAATTGTCCCGCTAGCGTAAGACTGAACAATAGTGCTGGAAAAAGTACCAGAATATAAGTGCTTCATCTGTAGCCTCTATAGTTAGTTATTTTTGTTTTAAATATCTAACATTCTGCCAAACATGTGCCGTGGCCTTTCCTGTTTAATCCACTGTTTTCACTCTGCACTGTTTTTAAGCAGTTATGAGGCATAACTGCTAAGTTAATCAACAAGTTGTTGCTAGGTAACCAAAGAGTGAGTGAGTGAGTTGCTAGGTAACCAAATAGTGTGTGAGTGCGTTAGTTGATTACACAAACCTTTCTTGAGTTGAGTAGCGAAAGTCTTTCCTCTGCCTACATCTCCCAGAATGCTGTGTGGTTCTGGATCATAGTTCAATAAATATTATTCTATCAGATATTTTATCTATTGATTTTGATCAAATGTGGTATATATTGTAATTGATTTATTATCCAACCTTATGCTAGCTCTTAATATGCTCATTTGTTTTGGTTGTATTTACCCAGAATGCCCTGCGCTCTAGCTTCCTGCTCTTGGAGCGGTCTCTGGTCTGCTTTCCGTTCACATTATGGATTCAAACCACATCAGAGTTCACTTCAACGGAACAGAGACCGAGGTTTTTAGGTGAACAAGTTCAATTTTTTTGTTTTTACACATTCACACCAACCCAAACGAACCGGACTTTCTCTGTAAACAAACTGAAGTTCCAGTGAAGTGGACTGAACAGTTTCCCACGTAAAGCTAGAAGTGAACTGCTAACGTTTGAATTTGGTTTGCACCAATGACCAAAGGCATTGCAGGGTTTTGTCTGTAGCTTTAAATCGTGTGCAACAAACTGAATGTATGTTTCTTTATACACAAACGCATAAAAACACACCTTGACCAAGTAGCTTCCATCTTTCTCTTGGACAGCAACGAGGGTGGAGAGGTTGGACTGGTCGTCCCTGCGGGTCGGAGAACCTGGAGGTTCGTCATCGTCAGGGAAACGAACCCCCCCTGCTTTGGACGTGGAACCTGGAGACGAAGAAAACGATTAATCAAATCAAAATTAGAAAGAAAGCAAAAAAAACTACAGGACAGGGATGTCCAAAGTGTGGTCCGGGGGCCATTTACAGCCCGCTGGTTGTTTTTGTTTGGCTCCTCAGGCCACAATTCAAGAACGGACTGAATTCCAAATTAATTCAAAATCTTTTTAAACATCTGTTTGTTTAGGTGCAACACAGTGTGTTTCCTTTATTTACAATGTTTCTGCTTTCATTGCTAAAATCAGAAACTGCTGCTAAATCTTTGTTGCCAAAAGTAAAAGAAAAAATCAGGATGAAATGTCCCCCAAAAAACACATTGGAAAACGTCTACTTTTATTTAATAGAGCACCTGTGAAAAACCTGTTAATATTCTGGATCAACAATGATTTACAGATTCATTTTTCTACAAAAATTAGACTAATAAAATATTATGTGTGTATCATATTGTTGAAGAGATAAAAACAAACTTTTCAACAATCACGTTTTCAGCTGCAGAAAGAAACCTGGAAAAAATCGACACGTCAAACGGTGCGGAGTTTCCTGCTTACCTTTTCTTCCCGTTGCCATGGTGATACGGTTATGATCTGGGTGTTTTCAGGTTGTACTTTGGTGTTGTCATCACTCACCTGAGGACAAACAGAGACAGTAGTATCAGAGTTTCAGCCGATCTGGGACTAACATGTTTCCAAGCAATTAGTTTTAAGTTTATTAAGATTTGTACAATCATTCATTTTCTCGAGATTATTGATCTGTGCAAACTAAACTAAACTGTGAATCACATAAATGCTTCAATTTTAACGCAGATTATAGAGCTTAAATTTGTACATTTTGATTGAGGATGAAAATAGTATTGAATCCGATTTGACAGTTTCAGTATAGGTGCATATAAAATGTATATTGAGATTAAAATTTGCATCCAAAATTTAAAATTAAATTTGTAGAAGTGCAAAAATGAGTCTTCATCATTTGATTTTTGTGTTCTCATAGTTGCAATCTGATGCTACGTGTTTAATATGTTGTGTTTAAGCCGCTTGTTCACAGTTTGGCTACATCTCACCAATTAATAACTGATTTTCAATAATTGCCTTTCAGTTTCGCTAACCCAACTGAAACGCCCAATGTTTTATTTAAGAAGAGATTTTTATTTGTTTAAAAAATGAAAACCATGTTTTATTTTTCTTTATCTTCCTAGTTAAATTGTCTACATAGGGCTGCAACTAGCAATTATTTTAGAAATCAATTATTCTGTCGATTATTCAATTAATCAATTACTCTTTTTTTTTAATCTGATTTTTTTTATTTACTCACTTCAGCTTTTATACAATATTAGAAATACATAAAAAGATGCAAATCAACAAATATTTAAAGTCCTTGCAATAATAAACATGCAATCGCATCTAAATGGCCTTTTCTGAGTTTGTATGCTCCAGTTAACGATTAATCGATTACTAATTCATCGTGATCGATTAATCGATTGTCTACTATTTTCTTGGTGAATCACATAAAATCCCTTTAAAATATTTTAAATATCGTGTTTTAAACGTCTTAAGGGAATAGTTGTGCAGAACTCTGTAAATAGTTTTATATAAATCAATTAGTTCTGTTGCAGACTTGGATGCAATTTAAATTTTAATCCATTTTAAAACTGTTTTTCTCCCACCGTTAGGATTAATATTTAACATTTACATTAAAGCTGATTACCTAACACATTTATCAATGCAAGAGAATCAAACGCACCACAATTCAAAACAATAAGTGTGTAATAATATTATCAGACATCCACGCCCATCAAGTTAGCAGCTGCAGCAGAGCCCGTCTGCGCCATTGCAAACAATCCCGTCCCGTCTGAAATAATCAACAAAAGCAACGGAAACACGAACCGCTCCGGGCCGCTTCCGTGTTGCTCCTTTCCAGCTCTTACATTTCTACTCCCAGCGGCAGCGCTGAAACATTTCCCCTCTGTGAACAGAGCCAGTCCGCTGTCTGTCCTTGGAAAGATGGAGAGATGCTGAACTGAATGTTCCTGTGCGCGGCGCGCCCCCGCGCTGCGTCCGCGCGCCCGCGCCGCCGATTGGAAAATGGGGCATTTGGTGCGGGACGTGCGGGACACCACTGAGCATCAGGACCGTTGGAAAAAAAGAAGTAAACTTTAAAAAACTCAGAAATTTTTAGATTTCAGCTCAGAAATTTTTTTTTTTAAATTCTAATGTCCAAATGTTGAAAAAAAAAATTAGACAGAAATTTTCTATATAAGACAAAGTTATTTAAAATCTCCAAAAAGTCAAGAAATTTCTGAAAAGAAAAAATCTGAAATTTTATGATTAATTTCAGAATGTTTCTAGGAAAAAATGGAAAGTTGCTCAGCTCCAAAAGTGAAAAAACTGTTTAAAGTAAAAAAAAAAAAAAAAAAATGAGATTTTCAAATTAATCTCAGTATTTTCCTGCAGAAAAGAGAATAACTGAGTTTGAAAAGTTGAACTTTTGCTTGGAAAAAGGTTTCAGGAAAAAAAGGGAAATTTCTAAGTTTCAAAAGTAGAAAAAATGTCAATTTTTAAACATGAAACTTCCAAGTTCTTAAACATTTTTTAGATTAATCTCAAAATTTCAGGGGTTTTTTCCAGCATATTTTCAACTTTTCGATCTCAGAAACATCCAATATTTCTTTTTTTGAATGTCTGGAATTGAATAATTGTTTTTCTCTCAAATGAAAACGTGAAGAAGTTTTGTATTGTTTTTATTGAACGAACAGCAGGTAGGCATGTTCATATTTACTGCAGGTTGTTGCTTGTCCATGTTGAGCCCTGAGAGCCCGGAGCAGAAACTCCAGCTTGTCTCTATATAAAGTAGACAGGATATACTAAATGAAACAAACACACCTTCTTTTGCAGCGCTACTGAGTTTATTTCTTTAGTTGCCCTTTGTTCACCTCTTCTAAAGCCTTTTCAGCCTCCTGTAAACTTTAGTGTTCATTTTTAAACACTTGGTTGATCTAGTCTTTGTACGATAATCTAGAAATGTTCTGTTTTTAAAGAGAATAGTGTGTTCTGCAGAAACACCAGAACCGCCTCCTGCACCTTCCTGGCTGATTTAGTTTTCTCTCTCCTTATGGAAAATGGCAGCACTGGAAGAGAAACTGGAAACACCTTGAAACTTATTTTCTGCTTAGTTTTACTGCATTTCTACAGTTTTTGCCTTGTTTCTTCTTGTATTACTTTGTTTTTAATCACTGAGGCTGAATAAAAAGACAAAGATGTTATTCTTTCAGTCTTATTTTATTTATCTTCCATTCAGAGAATAAATCATAATTTCTACAGTTTTAACACAGTGAAACAACATGCATGCTTAAATGGACAACACTGCTAACGTGCTCAGATTGGTGTTTATGACAGGAAACAGAAAAGATAATCGTTTAAGCTTGTATGGAAGACGATGCCTGTCAAATGTCTACAGAATAACACAGGGGCCAGTTCTGGTGGATTGCTCAGCTTGTCTTCTGGCTGCTTGATTATGCTGGACTTGCAGTTCGTGTTCCCGCTGTTTGAGTTGTGACGCATACCCGGCTTCCAGTCTCTCTTTCTGCACTTCCAGGTCTTTTTCTCTCTCTCTCTTCATCTGATCCTGCATGGCCCACATCTCTCTTTTTCTCTCCTGTCTCTCCCTCTCTCTCTCTTGCACTCTCCATTGCTCGTCCATCCTTCTCTGCTCGTCCAGCTGCATTTTAACCATCATCTTCTCTGCTTCTCTTTCCTTTTCTCTCCATTCTTTCCCTC
Organism: Poeciliopsis gracilis; assembly: GCA_911649635.1. NCBI lineage: Eukaryota > Metazoa > Chordata > Actinopteri > Cyprinodontiformes > Poeciliidae > Poeciliopsis > Poeciliopsis gracilis. The sequence continues at coordinate 4,296,806 of CAJVRI010000370.1, read as the reverse complement.
TCGTTCTCCTGTCTTTCCCTCGCTCTCTCTGCCTCGAAAAGCTCATTGATCTTCTGCATCTCTTTCTGATACTGTTGCTGTATTTCTTTCTGGATTTCTGCTCTCTCTTTGCGCATTTTCTCTTCGTTCTCCCTCAGGATCTGTTGTTTCTTCACCGCGATTAGCCTCTCGGCCTCCTGGAACATCTCGTTACTGTAGTGACTTCCTCCATTTTGGTTCTGATCTTCTGGAGCAGCTCAGTGACCTGAGGCTTTTTATTCTCCAGTTTGTTGTTGAAAACATGATACTGGCCGTTGCATCTTTTCACAAGATCCTGCAGCTCTGAGCTTTCAGACAGGAATTTTTCTATGGTTGTGTCTTCAAGGAGATCTCCATGAGTAAAGAGAACCATGCTGTATTTATTTGCAGCATTCCCGAAGATTTCCTGAATCTTTTGCACGGATTTCTTTTCCTCTTCTGTGAATCTGTTCAGTGCGATGACCAACAGGAAGACGTGGGGGCCAGGAGCGGCAAACGGGACGCACCGGCTAAAATCTTTAATAGTCTTTTCCTCGTCGAACCTGGTGTCCGACAAGCCCGGCGTGTCAATAACGGCGACCTGCTTTCCGTCCAGCTCGCTGTTACATTTGGAGCAGTTGATCGTCAGCGATCTGGGGCTGCACTTTGAATCGAAACACTTTCGCCCCAGAATGGTGTTTCCAGAGGCGCTCTTCCCAGATCCGGTCTTCCCCACCAACACGATCCTCAATTCATTGTTGTTTGTAAAGTTTGTGCCTGTAAAAAAAGACATTAAAGATTTCATTTTCATGTATCCAGCTGCAGGAAATGAAGCTCAGGAAAATACAACACTGTGGTAGAGCAATTATAGATATCAAAAAAGGTACATTTATTCCAATTTTTCCAGAAATTTTGAGGTTAATCTCAGAAATTTTCTAGAAAAAAAAATATTTTTGACTTTTCAAAATAAATTTTTTTTCCTGACTTTTTTAGATTAATCTCTTTTTTTTCTAGCAAAATTTCAATCTCTCAAACTCAAAAACTCTTAATTTTGAGATGAAGCATAAATTTAAGAAAAAAATCTTGGAATGTTTTGAGTCAAAAATTGACTTGAAACTCTGAAATTTCCTTGTTTTTACTAGAAAATGTCTGAAATAAATTCTAAGATTTCTGAAAATTCACTGGTTTCTTTTTAACTCAGACATTCTCCAAGATTTTTTCTATAAAATTTCTAAGATATATTGGAATATCTTGGAGATTTTTTCAAGAAACTATTTCAAACTCAGAAACAGTCATGTTTTATTCTTGAAAATGTTTTTAGAATAATGTCAAATGTTTTGAATTTTATTTTTTGCAAATGTTCTACTTCAAATTCCTACATTTTTCTAGAACATTTCTGAAAAAAAAAAAGACTAAAATTTATTCCTCCTTTGTATTTCTATCTACAATGGCTCTAATACGCCTTCATAAAAATAACTAATATTGATTCAAGCTGAAAAAGCAAAAGGTCAAAATCAGAGCATATCTGATAGGCAGTTGCTTTGGACCCTTTTGCCGCCAGGGGGCGTGCAAGAGCTTCAAGCCAGTAAAAGCAACTGTTGGAGAAATAAGATACCAAACCAACTCTTTAAGGCAAGGCAACTTTATTTATATAGCACCTTTCAGCCAAAGACAATTCAAAGTGCTTGTACAAGATAAATAAAAACTACATACTGTTAGAAGATGAATAGAGAAAAGGAAAAAAAAAAAAAAAAAAGCAAGCAGATAAAATAGACAAAGTAAATATGAAAATTGTAATTATAGTAAGTGGGATTAAAAAAAATTAAGAATAGACAACTTCAAATAAGAAAGTAAACTTTAACTTGTTTACTGGTAATTTTGTGTTTATCTGTTTATGTACTTTTCAGAAAGTTAAATTAAAAATACCACCTTGCATTTCAAAATCCAAATATATTTTTCATAGTTCGCTACTAAGCTTGCTTTTTATGTTAAAGTGAATAATCATAGAAACACTGGAACGCAGCTAAGCTAATGACAACAGAAGCTAATGATAGCAGCTAAGCTATGCTACATGTTTAAAACACGGTAAGTTGACTCACCACTGTTTGAGCCCAAATGTCGCCCGTCCATGATGAGGTTGGAGAGAAACTCCAGTTACAGAGAAATGTTGAGGCTCACGTCCTTCTTTTATAGCCCTGCTATCAAAGTGAAACTGAAACTCAGCCCAGTTTACACACATACGTTCGCACAGCTCAGAGCAGGGGTGGGCAATCCTGGTCCCACCCCTGGTCAAACCCGGTGAACTGCAACTCTTGGTTATCCCCCTGGTCCAACACAGCTGAATCCAACACAGCTGAATCCAACACAGCTGAATCCAACACAGCTGAATCCAACACAGCTGAATCCAACACAGCTGAATCCAACACAGCTGAATCCAACACAGCTGAATCCAACACAGCTGAATCCAACACAGCTGAATCCAACACAGCTGAATCACCTCCAAAGGGCAGTGAAGTTCTCCAGAGTCCTGCTAATGACCTCATTATTTGACTCAGGTGTGTTGAAGAAGAGACACCTCTAAAAGTTGCAGGAGACCAGCCCCCGAGGCCTGGAGTTGCCCACCCCTGGCTTAGAGCCTCTTTAATAAATGGTTTATTGTCCTTGCATGATTTTTCTTCAAACTGAAGTTTAAGCTAACACATATACAAGTTTTAGATGTGAGATTCTGCACCTATTTTTAATTAAAATAATGTTTAAATGCAGTTTGTTGTTTGGGCTGCTGGTTTCCTCGTCGCTGCCCCCTCCTTTCACCATTTACGGGAAACGGCAACAATCAGTGATTCTTGTAAAGCACAACATGGAGAAGGAAAGTGAAAGCAAAGCCAGCCTAATCCAACTGACCTATGATAATACTCAGAGCATTTTGTTGACAGTGTAAGGACCCAGAGACATAGATTACTTCACTATATTTTGCATTTAAGAGACAAAAAAAAAAATCCCTTTGTAAAGTTTCAGAATTCCTCAAGTGGAATAGTTTTAGCTTTATCCTCTGTAAAAAAAAAAAAAAAAAAAGTTAAAGACCTGAACTAACAAGTATTGTTTTGTTTCTTTTCAGCAGATGCATGAATGTTATTGCATTTAGGCAATTAAATGTTGACTTTCTTATTTAACAAATGAACTTAATAATTTCCTTATTTGCATCTTTTAATTAATGTATTTTCATACAATATTTGGCACACCGTAGCCTTTTTGAGTGAAAAAGCTTCAAAATGTGCCAAGTGTTTATTCAGTTAATCGTTTTATCGTCATAATGATCGATTAATCGTCATTATAATCAATTAATCGCAAACTATAACAGTACAGACACAAAACAGATCTTTTTCAGCCAATTCAGTTTATTATTCCTAGTTTACCAGATGAATGCACACACATCTAAAGTTTTCTAACAAAACATGAAAACAAAGCAATAAAATTAGAAAAGAAATGATCTGCATGTATCAGTCACTCCACTCTACATTAGCGCATACACACACAGTGTGTGAGATGATGTTTACAATAAATACCCAGAGCTGCTTTACACGCCACTGTTACAAAGGATGACATGAAGCCCGTTGAGCCAGAGATGATCACAAACTCAAACACAAGGAAACAGCTGCTGTTTTATCACAAAGTGCTTCAAACTCAAGTGCAAAAAAAACACAAAAACAAGTGTACATTAAAAGCCCCACATGTCCCTTAAATAAATGTTAATCTCGCTCACATTCACACACACGGGTTGATTATTAGAAAAACGTAGAAAGAATAAACTTTATTAGGTCTATAAATATTTCTTCGGCAGCCGCAGTTGATCAGCGAAACGGGATTAAAAACATATTTTGTCTCTGCAGCCACTGATATGCGAGTGAGAGCCAGCAGGGGGCGCTGCCGCAGCTGCCATGCGAACTTCCTCTATTAAAAAATGGAGGCAAAATGAGGTATTATAAACTTCTATAGCAAACAGTTTTGTACAGATTCACCTCCATCACGGCGCCGTGGAGCCAGAAACGGGTAAACTGCGGTGGCCGTGAGGTCATCGCTTCTTATTATGCCGTCATCTGAACTCCTGATCTCATAAAGAAGACGAGCTCTAGCTAGAAGCGAATAGCAGCTAGTTTACAGTGAACTAGAATGTGACCTCATTAAGACATGCTGGAGGCAGTCATTTGTCCTCCTGACGTCGCTGAAGAGAGAACTTTACGACTGCGCCTCTGGGAGAGTCCGACCAGGCTGGACCGACTGGTCCGCCACGAGTCCATTGGTGCTGCGACACAGGAGCGGTCTGGCGGCCGTGGCTGCCGATGAGGCCGCGTTGCTCGCTGTTATCGTACCGTTGAGGTTCTGGTACTGCCGCTGACGGGGCAGCGAAGCCCGGCGGCGGGAGACCGGCACGGCGGCAGAACCACGCAGGCACACTGAGGGGAAACTCAAACCCACCAAACAGCAGCTGGGACAGGAAATGACCTCATCTCGCTCTGAGGAGCCAGTGAGGTCGGAGGACGGGACCTGGCCTTCGCCGTAGCCGTTAGAGTGCCGTCCTCCCCCCCACTGCACCTGCTGGCCAATCACCAGCTCCGACAGGTTGTTGTTGTCCAGTTTGGGCAGTGCGGGAAAAGATGGCGGCCCGTTGGCGCAGGGGAGCCGCCAAGCTTTAGTCCTTAAGGAGGAGCAGGAGGTAGAGGTGAGCAGTGGCTTCAGAGGAGTGGAGTTCAGGATTCTCTTCGCCGGTTCTGGCGACTTGGTGCAGTCCATTGGTTCGGTGAGACAGACACCCTCCTCGTTGCTCTCCTCCTCTTCCTCCTCGTCCAGACGTCCCAGAGACACCATCTCCAGCTCAAGAGGAAGACCAGAATCCTCTTCCGTAGTATCCAAACTTTGACCAACCGTTTGTTCCTCTGACACCCACTCCTTCTCGTCATTCCCCGCCACCTGGCTGATCCCTTCCTCTTCCTGCTCTGCGTCGCAGGGGAACGCCGCGGTCCGGTTGATCTCCGGCGTGCAGGGGAGCGACTGGCACCTCCGCGGTGGAGCCAGCATCCCTGTCGTACCTCGGAGGAGGCGCGGCGAGGCACACGGGTCGCAGAGCGCCGGCAGGGTGAAGGTCAGGGAGATGACAGACTTGCTGGGCGTGTCCAAGAGTTTACACCGGCCGCCGTTTAGGTCCCTTCGGAGAGAGAAGGGGTTGACCCGCGGCGGCGTACCCAGGAGAGGAGGCGTCAGGGCCGCTGGGGGCAACATGTCCGACTGGCTCCTCGCCAGGCCCTTCCGCGGTGGACTGTGGTCTCCGGGGTGGCAGGGAGAGCTGCGGCGCCGGTATGGGCTGACGTTGACCGTTACTGGCTCTGAGCAACAGCGGGAGAAACAAATGTACGACAGACAGGAGTCAGAATAGCAACAAAGATAAAGAAATACAAAAAAATAATACTACTACACTGCAAAAACACAAAATCTTACCAAGTACTTTTGGTCTATTTTCTAATACTAAAGTAGTTTCTATTTTCTTGAAATAAGAGAAAACAGAGTTACATGTAATTTTCATCAAGAATTATTAACTTAAAGTCAATAAATGCTTAATATTTATGGAAAAATACTAGTTCCATTTTCAGATTATTTCACTGCTAATAAAATTGTTTACATGTTAGCTCATAAATTAGCTTTTTCTTATTTCAAGTGTACTAAGATATTTGCAGTAGAAACTAGACCAAAATTACAAGGTAAACGTTTGTGTTTTTGCAGTGTATGACTGAGTATTAGGGCCATAGTATGAAAAAAATTTAATTATGAGCATAAATTCATATAAAACAAGTAAAAATAAAATCAGAATAAAGTGATAATAATACAAAGAAAGTCGTACAACAAAAAGTCATAATAATATGAGAATAAAGTCATAATTTGAGAAAATTCTGTCATCTTAATTGTAGCAATAATTTTTTTTTTTTTTTAAAGAAAAAGGTGTTAATTAAAACAACCTGAAGTTTTTAAAGGTTAAAATTTGTCAAAAAATAAATAACTGGAATCAGTCTGTCTGTATTTGCTTGTCTTTCTGGAATCAAAAAGATTCCTGACACAGTTTGGGTTCAGGCAATTTGCCTGTAGATTTATCCCCATTTAAAAAAAAACTTTTATTATTATTTATTTTACCAAGCGTGATGGGAATCTGTCTGTCTTCTCCTCCCATGGCCTCCAATGTGAAGACGATATCAGAGAATGAAGGTCGTCTCTCTGCGCTCATCTGAAAATCAGAAAGACAAGAAAAGATCAACTGACGTTTATTTAAGTTCTGGTTCTGTTGGACCTCAGCGCAGCGTCCATCACCATTGACCATCACATATTAATGAAGCGACTGAAGAGCTCCAGTACAATACTTAATTGGTTTGGGTCTGACCTAAAGAACAAGAACTTTGTTGAGTTAGACATTAGTTACATATGGGATACCACAAGGTCCAGTCCTGGGACCACTGCTATTTAATATCTACACGGTCCTGCTAGCTCAGATTAGAACAAGTAACACAATTAGTTACCATTACTATCAACAAATCAATGTGTGGAGGTGTCAAAAACTTTCTCCAGCTGAACAGAAACAAAACTGAAATAATCAGTTCTGGACCTAAACAGGAACGATGTAGAGTCAGAACAAAGCTTCAGCTACAGCAGCTAGGAAACTTAGATCAGGCCTGAAATGAGTCTGACCTGAACTTTCAGAAACACATAAACACAGTCACAAAGTCGGCCTTCTATCACCCGAAGAACATTTCTAGGATTAAATGATTCTGTGTTTTATGATAAACACATAAAACCAGGAGCGTTTTATGTTTTTATCCTGTAAAGTGGAGGCGAGGTCTGCTTACGTTACAGCAGGTCACGGCCAGGCTGAAGAACGCGGCTGGGCAATCTCCTATCATGTTCTCGAATGCCGCCACGTCCAGACCGAAGTCCTACACAAACCCAGAGAGAAAGACAGACCTTCAGAAGGGAACCACTTACACTGGAGGTCTATTGACTCCACTGTGTAAGTGAAACCAAAATCTAGAACATAAACTTTAACATTCCAGTGATATTTTATAATAAAGGTGTTTTCACAGACAGAACTGGCTCATTTGTTACAGCTGGTGCTGTTGGCTTTCACACCGTACTGAGTAAAAAAAAGCCAAACCATTTGACTACCTGTCAAATGGTTTGGCAGGTAGTCAAACCTGCCAAACCAGGTTTGGCTACACTGAACTCAACTTTAAACTGACACTGAACTCAACTTTGCTTTTCGTGTCATTACTTGTGCTTTTTAAAGGGTTTAATTTGTTTGGCACAATTGAGTGTGAAAGCGAACTGCACCATCTTGAATTGAAACAGATGCATCGTGTGTAAATCTCAGTAGATTGCACGTGAGAGCAGAGCTATGGTACCACAACCATACGGATCAGAACCGACCAGCGGTGACCTACCTCTGTCCTTGGTAAGAAGTCTGGATCCGCTTCGATCCGGGCGATGATCTCACACAGGATGATGCCGTACGCAAACACATCGACCTGAACCGAAGAGGAGAGCAGAAGGTCCAAACCGCTTCACAGTGACATCAAACACAGGAACACAAACGCTGCACCACAGCAACGCCGGAGCGCTGCGGTTCTGAGCTTCAGGAGACATTTACACCATCGGATCCTCACCTTCTCATCGTACAGCTCTCCTCGCAGAACCTCTGGCGCCATCCAGTACGGAGAGCCCACAATGGCCAGCGGCTGCTTCTCCACGCCGTCGCTACAGAGCAAACGGGTCGTTATTGGGGCCGTAATAATACACCAACTAACTGCAGCACTAAAAATATCAACCCACACCATCGTCTTTAAACAACTACAACTTTATTGAGCTGATTAAGTTACCTTGTTTCAAAATGTAAAATTACATAAAAAAAAAAAAGGGTGAAAGTTGATTAAATTTTGAATAAATGTGGTGACCATTAACTGGATTTCAGAGATATGAAGAAAATTAAGAACATGATGCTTAGTGCTAAGTTTTTTTTATTTACTTTTGGTTCCATAATGTGTGCTCTTTATTTGCTTTCCAATGTTTTATTATTTATTTTTGTTTCCTTTTTGGATCAGGTTATTTAATCTAAGTGTGCCACTCTTCACTTGGTTGTTTTGTCATTTAAAAAATAAATATAATGTATTTATAAAAGTTTAAATTATGCTTTAATGTACACAACAAGACACTTTAAAGTCCAAGAATTTTTCGGTGAATTAATTCATTAAAAGTCTATAAATTTTTTTATGTTGGATAAAATGTTTTTCAAAAATTTTTTTTGTCGTATACACAGTTAATTTATTTTAAAAAATACACTTAAACATGAGATATTAAATGTTTTTTTTTGTACATATAAAAGCTTGATGCCTGTAGTAACTTAAAAATAAAATTGCAAAATCATAACAAAGGGTTTTTAATTAGTTTTTAAGGGCACAACCACAGGGAAGAGTAGGAAAAAAGACCCTAAACCTGTAATCTGGGATCTTCTCTGCCAAGCCGAAGTCTCCAACCACAGCGGTGAACGTCCCGTTTTCACAGCGAACCAGACAGTTCTGCACAGACAGACACAGACAGACAGACAGACAGTTACATCCACACTGACTGCAGCTAAAAACAGATGCTAGCATCTTAGCTCCTGCAGGGCTAACAGACAAAGCAATCCTGCAAGATTAAGCAGCTCAACTTCTCTCAGTTTGGATGAAAAAACACCGCAGCATTAGAGAATTAGAAACACTATAAACAATTGTCCATCAAAAACCCTAAATCTTTTACATTAATTTCACGTATTTACAAGAAAAAAAGTTGTAAATTATCTCATGTTAAGACCTTTTAAATTAAAAAGAAGAAAACTAAGATTTTTTACGACTTTATAAAGTTAGAGATTTGTACGAAAAAGCTAGTCAGAAATTTTTAACAAAAATCCCATAAGAAAGATTAAATAGTCCAGACACAACAAAAGCTTAACAGCTTTGAATAACAAATAAAGTCCTTTTTACATGCGTGTATAACATTTCAAGGCTTTAATTTTAGATACATGAATTAAAGACTTCATAAGAATACACAATGAATTAATGCTGGGTGAAAACTAGAACAGCTTGGCTGAACCCAAAGAACAAAGAAAGGTTAAAGGTTGGTTCACCAGGTCCGATTCTTCCATTAATAACAGAAATAACGTGATGATTCAGGTAAAAACACTCTGATATCAGGCTGAGGCTACCTTGGAGGTGAGGTCTCTGTGGAAGATGCCCTTGCTGTGCAGATACTCGAGTCCTCGGGCGATGTCCAGAGACAGACCGACCCTCGCGCTCCAGGACAGGTACAGGTCGCTGTCCAGCAGCTGCTCCAGGTTGCCTCCATTTATGTACTGAACACGACGGACAGAGAACAGCATTCAGATCAGAAACAGAACAAATCAGAGCTGGAGTTCTCCATTTTCATGCTTTGATTCTTTTTATGTTTCCACAGCTTTTATGCTTTTATCAGCCAGGCAAGCTGTGTCATTTCAGGAGGAACAACGCCCTCTGGTGGTGAAAGTGATAGTTCAGCACTGCAGAGCAGCAGCAAACACATCAGCAAGAGCAAAACACAAATGGGAAATAATCTAATCCAGGTATTTTAAGAATGCAAGTCTAACAACAAACACATTCATTTAACAGCTGTATTTTCTGTTTACTTGCGTTGTTTTTTTACTACTATTTAAATTTGTTTAATGTTCTGAATCACTGAAGTGTTTGACAGCTTATTAGTGCAGTTGTAGATAGAAAGAAGAAGTACATTTTCACTGGAAAAACTGAAAAATTGAGATTAACCTTTGAAATTTTCAAGAAAAAAAAGTACATTTCTGAGTTTGAAAAATCAAAAATTTGAGGGGAAAAAAAAGTCAAATGTTGACACTCATGTCAAAACATTTCTAGAAAAAAATGTGAAATTACTGAGTTTGAAAAGCCAAGAAACTTGATAGGAAAACGAAAATTTTGAGATTAATCTTAAGGAACAAACAAGGACATTTTAGACAGTCTATGACTTTTGGAGATTTTCTGAGTTTCAAATGTGAACAATTTAGACTTTTGAAACAGAAATTTCTGGTTTTTTTTCTAGAATATTTCTGAGATTAGGCTAAAAATTTCTGAGATTTTTGGCTTTAATGTGTACGTCTTTTTTTCACTCTACCTACTATGATCGTAGTACACAACTGTAGAAGTGTGACAAACATAACAAAAATTTTTTTAAATTAAATTAAATTAAGGTCCTTTAAAAAGTGCGATTTTATTCAAAATCAGAATGCACATAAGGACAATTTCCTAATTTTTCACGCTCTAATTTATCTCCATAATATTTAAACAAGGAAACAAACAGATATGGTACAAAAATGAAAAAAAAAAAAAATCTTGTGGTAAAACTCTTGGAAAAGTTCAGCCTGTACCTCAGTCAAAGCGTGGAGTTGGCCTTCATGAACACAAACCCCGAGAAACCTGAGGAAACAGGGAAAAAAAACATGACGACAATCTACAGGCAGCGATCCAAAGATCTGCATAAACAAATCACTGAAACCTCAGAGGGTTGATAAAGTGAGGAAACAACCAACCTGAGAATGTTTGGATGACAAAGTCTGTTCATCAGCTGCACTTCTCGTAGCATGTTAGCTTTGTTGCTTGCTAGCGTGTTCATCTTCAGGGCCATTACCTGTCCGGTGATGCGGTGCTGCACCTGGAGAGCAAATAGAGGATCATCAGGGGAAAAAACTCAAACTGCACAGGAAGATTTATTATTTTTCTAGACTTTTGTTCTTAAGGTTTTTGTTTGAGGCAGGCGCTGCATGTTTGGACATTTATGCCCTCTGGTTTTGGATAAAACCCAGACACAGGCTGGGATTGTTTTAACAACTTGGAGCTGCTGATTAGCATCTTAAAAGCAGATCTAGAAACATATTATCAACAATAACATGTTGAGTATCACGGTAGAATCCTATAGGAGGATGAGCGTCCCACATGTGATGATCGGGTCACCGTTTCGTCAGGAGAGGCTGCAGAGTTCGGAGTCAGGAGCTGAAACAGGATGCTGGTGCGTCTGGGTTTGTGTGTCTGCATGTGTGTGTATTAATAGTGTAGCACTAATAGGCTTTATGGATTTCCCATCACCCCTCCTGATCTGCAGAAATCCAACGCGCCGTTAGCGATGGCCTCGCCCAGCTGCACGCACACGCCAGCCGATGCAGCGCCAACAAAACACGACTCAAGTCACAATGAACAAGACTGAAAAAAATATATAAACTTTCATGGTTCTAATATAAAATTAATTCAATCTACACTCAGAAAGGCAAAAAAGAGAAAACAATGCCTTGTTGTTAAATCGTTTGACTCTTCCTCGGTTGAATTTTCACTTTTTGTTGAGGAACGAAAAGCAGGGAAACAAAATCAACAAGGAATCGGTTTCTTTTGTAATCCGTCTAGACAGACGTCGATCACCTTTCTAACTCTCTAAAGTACTTTGAGTGACATTTTGATTTAAAATGGAATCAGCAAAGGCACACGGCCAGCCGATCAGTTTCCCTGATAACCTTATAACATCTGAGTCAGTTACAAAAATAAAAAATAAACTGATAACTGCTTATCAACGATCAGCCAGAAAAACCCAACTGGTGCACCCCCACCTTCCATCTTTCTTTATTTTCTTTTTAAAATACTTTAAAAGATGCATGAAAAGAATCCATTTTTTTTTAATAAGAAGATAAATATTTTACCGCCCAAAATGCAAAAAGTGTTCCTTCAGCGTATGCGTCATCATTCATAGCAAAGGTTGATTCTCTAATTAAATACAATACTGTTTATTAATCTGCTGAATATTTTTGACTAAATAATTAGAAATGTGTTTAGTAGTTTTAGTTTGTTTCCTTACAGAATTTGAACCTGGTGAAGCTTCAACTGGGTCACTTGAGTTCTGGTAGAAACTTTTTACAGTTTTCTTTTTATCTTAAATATAAAAATATACGTTTTGTTAATGATTGCTATATTAGTTGACAATTACTTCAAAAAGTAATTCTCAACTAACTTCAATGAGTAATTACTTCAAGTTAATCATTTGATTAATTTGTTTCAGCCCCAATTTGTGTGAACCACAGGCCCTGTGCTCAAATTTACCATGAATTTAAAGAAAATGCAAACAGTGATTAAAAGATTTGCATTTCATTGTTCTCAGTATTTTGCATTCAAGAAAATCTGTGAATAGTAACTTTGCAAGAATTAAAAACAAAAAGCCTCCTCTGCAGATCGGAGTCATTCTTAAATCGCAGTCAGGATCCACGAAAAAATAAAATAATAAAAATCAATGCAGGGGCTGCACTCTGGACACTCCTGGTCTGTAAACATTCAACTGAACCGTTTTTGTTGATTTCAGAGATGCTTGGGAGCAAAAAAAAAAAAAAAAAAGTCAAATCAACTTTCACCCTGGAGAAATACTGGGGATTATCATCTCTGATTGCATTTAAAGCAGCAGGATGTGAGCATTTACATATGTACCAACACAAAGGTACACACACACACGCATGCATGCATGCAGGTGGTGTGTGAGTAAGCTGCTTAGCCCAGTGAGTCCTGCCCTCCAATCCGCCTCTTCGCTCCCACAACGGCAGATAACACACAGGTGTGTGTAACAAACTCCTGGTATTAATAACGTCAAACCAACATGTTTGAGGAAAATCTCCAGTTAACAGGTCGACTGAATAATTTTATTAATCTAGTCATGGGGTCATCAGGTGCATGAGGAGTTTATTCTGCTATAACTTCAGGATAATTTAGTGGAAATTAAAACAGAGCTGTGCGATGTGGCTTCCAGATAAAATCTTAGCTTTTGTCATAACAAATCTGATTTTAATCTGACTTTTTTCTCACTTTTTTTCAAATAAGAAATATTTTCGAAAAGTGTTTTTTTATTTCAAATATCCCTTCTGTGGGTTATATGATGGAATATCAGGGCCAAGGCACGAGATTTTTTCCCCAGTATTATAAGCGTAGCAGACTTGTCCTTCCTTCCCTCTGTGACCTTTGACATTTTGAGTTGCAGCCAAGTGAAAGTAAAGTAGTAAGCAAATGTAAATGTGCTTCTTTTTATTTTACCTTAAATAAATTTTTATACCTTGCATTGTTTCTTCTGTTGTTTAGAAAAAAACATTGAATGTGGGTCACTGTTTACATCAAGAGAGCGTGCAGTAATTCACTGCGTTTACTGATCAGGTGTGTCCAGGTGTGTTTTTGAGTAAAAGTGAAAGAGTGTGGTTAATAAAAGAAAGCTGTATTATTTTCAGTGTACAAATTAAACTAGAAAATCATGAGGAGTAATGCTAGATTATTTACAAAACTGTGTTTTATTAAAAACAGCAGGGAAATACAAACCCCACAGTTATGTTTTCATTTTAATGTGTCCATTCAACTCTATAGTGGCACCTAGTGTTTGGGAGGAAGCAAAACATATAAAAGTCAGTTCTGGTGAGCTGTGAGTAAAAGTTATTGTGTTTGATTGGGGACCAAATTTGCAACATTTGTTACATTTTCAGCTTCTGCGTTTCCCCTCCTCGCCTGTGGTGGCGCTGCACCAAGAACCACAGAAGGAAATGATGTGAAAACTTCTGAAAAAGGCAATGAGCACAACTTCCATCCCCACAAATTATAAACAAGAATGGAGTAGCGTCAGATTCTTTGGTAAAAAGCCATGAACGATTTCTCCCGCTAACTCCAGGCACACAAGTTTAGTTGTATTTACCCAGAATGCCCTGTGTGTTAGACAGTTTACTGGTTTTGAACTGCACCAGAGTTTACTTCAACCAAAACAAGATCCAGATTTTTGGCGGACAAAATTTCCCTTTCTTGGTCAGCGTCAGAGTTCGGACGTGCATTCACACCTCCCCAAATGAACCGGACTTTTAAACTGCAATCTGGCTGTCAAATCAGAGACAGGATTTAGCTGAACTGCTACCTGAAATGCACAAGAAAGACTGGCAAAGTTGAGGACAATAAAACTAGAAAGATCTCATCCAACAAGCTCATAAGTGGAGTTTCAAGGTCATTTAATGATGTTGTTCTTCTCACCTACTTTATTCCAACCGGAGTGAAAAGCAGAGGACGCCACGTACCTTGAAAACCTCGGAGAAGAAGCCTGAGCCGATCTTTTCACAGAAGAAGTCGTCAATGCGGGCCAGGCTGGACACCGCGCTCCTCAGGGCTCTGTATGAGGACGGCCGGATCCGGTTGGGAGCGTGGATGCTGTGAAGCGGCGGCTCATCCAGACCTCCTGGCCCGTCCTCAGGGTTGCAGAGGCAGCACTCATTGTGATGGTCCATGGTGCTGGTGGACCACTACAGTCCAGATATTTGGTTCTTACCAAAAGCAGTTACACCTGAGTAGTCCTGAGGCACTCCCACATGGTGCCTCCCACCATCTTTGCGTGAGAAGAATCAGGGTGAGGCGTTAGAGATGATTTTATTGACAGGTCCACACTAAAATGCCATCATTTTCCAGTTTAATGGAGGATGCAGTAGACTCCAGGTGAACTATTAAGAGAAAAATCCAATATTCCTGCAAAAATGACCCATCCTCACAGCTCTCCAAATGCTGTATCCAACATGGAAGGCTTCGGTGTCAGGATTTCCTGCAGTCCCTGAATGCCTCCATCAGCATCCAGTGAGTTTGGAGGACTTGCTGGCAGAAGGCCCTGGAGGAGTCCCAACACACTGCACCAGCAATCAGGGTTCCTCCCCCTAAAGATGGAGAGTAGAAACAGCAAAAAGATGTTATCAGAGCGGAAATATGCCAATATTTCCCTTTAACAGGAGCCACAGCAGGCCGCTTTCTGTGCGAGGGAGATAAGCTGGATGACACCGACCTGCCGTCATCCACTCAGCCATTGTGTGGATATTTATATGTTTTATTTTTACCACGACAAACAGCGTTTTTAACACAGCTAAACAAACCGCACCATGTGGCGCTTTAAATGTTTAATGCGCGACTTACCGATATAATCCTAGCTTCTGTTAAAACGGCAGCAGTCAATGACAAGCAGGCGGCAGCGGTCAGATTGGCCGCTCCGCTCGGTCCAAATGTCGGCCTGGACCAGGAAAATGTCCGCGGTTCCGCTGATGGAGGTTTAGTTCAGCCCAGAGATTTTTATCATTCGGTACCTCGACGGCGTCAGCCTGATAATCCCGTCTGGGTTTGTTTCCCCGGCCGCTACTTGGGATGTCTACAATACGGATCTATTCTGGAGTAAAGTATGGCGGAGGGATGTCGGTGACTTCCTGTTTGAAGTTTCAAAATAAAGGTTCAGAGGAACGTTTATTCACAACATATCTTTATTGTATTGAAGCAAGAGAGCACTATTTCCACACATTTATACTCGAGTAATAAGTTGCCCTTCAATAAAATTACCTAAATATATGTTTTAAATCTCCTAATTACAACATTTGATTAAATAGTTTGAAATGTTAAATGTAAATTCTGGTATTTTAAAAATGAAATAAAAAATAAATAAATAAATAAACAAATTTAAACAGAAATAGACCAGAAACTCTAAAAGCTTTCCTGGCAATCTTTCTGTATCTGGGCTTCAAACATTATACACGACTTTAATATTGAACTCAAACACTGTCATCATCATAAATTAGTTTGAGGGCATGTAAAATTATGTTTTGAAATGTTAAACATTAGATCATTACTGTTGGAAAAGTCTGTACAAAGCTGAACTTTGATGTCTTTCCGACCTGGAATCCTTAGCTGTGCTTTCAGTTATGGAAAAACTTTATTTTTGTAACAAATATATTGCACTTCCTTCGATAAACTCGCTAAATTTGCGGCTCACGTACAAGCGCCGCAGCCTGCTGACCGGCTCTGATTGGAGCAACATCCGAACTGTTGCAGCTGAACCCAGATCAGCTTCTGCTTGGCTCTCTAAAGATCTCCAGCCTGGAACCGGAAGTGATGCGATTATTAATTAAATTAATAATAAACCAAGGAATTGTGGATTATGTGAATGCGAAATAAGCAACAGCTTACCCACTAAAGTAACATTAGGCATCAAAGATCAAAGAGAGTCTGTTTTTATGTTTTACTATTATTATTTTTTAAAGGAAAATAGAGTATGAAAACAGACGCAACGGAGCATCTTCAGCGGATCTCATGCTCTGCTTCCTCCCACTGATTCCGAGATGACGCAGGCGGAAGTGATGCTGTCAGCTGCCTGCGTGCCTGGAATGAAAACCTTCTTTGATTCATATCCTCACAAATCCACTGAGTGAATGTAGTCACTCAGTTTGCTTAATATACAGCTGTCATTTAAACATCAATTTCTGTTTTATTACTCAAAAATAACCAAGAAGTAGGAATGGTGCCAGTAGTGTGGGATTGGGATAACCTCACAGTAAAAATAATTAGATTATCTTTAGATTATATGTACATTTTGAACCAAAGTCAATAAATGGATTTGGAAAATTTATTTGGTGATTTAGTGAGTTTGAAAAATAAAAAATTTCGGGTTCGATTCCCGGCCCGGGGTCTTTCTGCACAGAGTTTGCATGTTCTCCCTGTGCATGCGTGGGTTCTCTCCGGGTACTCCGGCTTCCTCCCACAGTCCAAAAACATGACTGTCAGGTTGATTGGGCTTTCCAGATTCTCCTTAGGTGTGAGAGTGTGTATGGTTGTTTGTCCTGTGTGTCTCTGTGTTGCCCTGCGACAGACTGGCGACCCGTCCAGGGTGTACCCCGCCTCTCGCCCGGAACGCAGCTGGAGAGGCACCAGCACCTCCCGACCCCGGATGGATTTAGTGATAAGGGAACATTGAACAGGGAAAAACAGTACACAAAGAGTGAATATGTTGGGGGAAAAACAGGCCACACTGTGTAAAATATAAATCATATGTGTATTATCAATACCTGGGTTATTAGTTTCTATATCCAGCTGTCATTGGGTGAGAGGCAGGGTTTTAATTGAGGAAAACAATTTGTATATTAAATATAAACAATAACTTATTAAATAAACAAATGCATTGATAACAATATTTTAAAACACTTAGAGACCACAGTAGGTAAACTAACCCTTTAAATCTCCACCCCCTTTAACTCGCTGGCTGCCAGGGGTTGCTGCTATGTGTGCCGACGAATAAGGACAAGAGTCAATTTTTGTTCCGTTGACCGTCGCGACTCATTAAGCTTCAAAATAAACAATGAAGAGATCAATTTATAGACTCGTATATTTGAATACATTAAATTACATACCCATTTAACCGTAATTCAATCCATAAGAACGAAGAATACACCTGCAATTATAATAAAGGCATCATTTACGAATGCTTTTATTTTTTAAAAACCACCGCATCTAAAGCAACTTCCGGTCGTGTGTACTTTCGCTAGCCACGGCTAACAGTACCATTCATCGCAAGCTAGCGGTTTCTTAAAAGTTAAACTCTCGGGTTTCGGAGTAATCTGCGGCACCTTCTAACGTTTCGTTATCATGGCTTTACTGACGCCATTATTCGCCTTCCTCTACCACCTGCCGCAGGTGTATAAGTGGCTGCTCAAGCCGTACTATGTAGCTTCTCTCTTCATGTCTGTAGCCTTCCTAGCGGTCCGTAAAACGCCTGGAATCTGCGACCATCTGGCCTCACAGCGGGAGGACGGGAACTCCTGTGACTTTGACTGGGTCTGTATCCCTACAGAGGACGAACCGGGGCTCTCGGAACCGACCGACCGACCGACCACCCTGCTGATTGGAGGGACAGAGGCAGTTCTGACAGGCCAAACACCGGCATAGTTGTGCTTTTTGATGTTTTGCAGTGATGGATGGTGTATTAACACTGCGGAAGGGACAGTAGTAGAAGTAGAAATACACCTTCTGTGTTTCCACTGCCGAGTTTTGATCATTTATCAGCTCCAGATTAATTTAATGTTCATTTGCGGTCTAGTAAATTAACTGGAGGTGGTTTTGGCAGTAAATTCAGAGACGAGCAGGACCATCAAAAATGTATTGATTTCATATTCAATTAAAAAAAACAACTTTTTTTTTTTTACCCAAAGGGAACTAAAATTTTCCCTCAACTCAAAATTGAGGCAAAATTTTGAGTTTTGACTGCTGTAGCTTGACTGCTTGAGTGCTGTAGCAGTCAAGCAGTCAGCCTTGCAACTATTCTGAAAAGGCCTCTGACTGAAGTTAAGTCTCTGCTGCGACTTCCAATATTCAGGAAGCAGAGATGATCAGCACTACTAATCCTGTGTATTGGAGTAACAAAGCTTGTGTACAAGCATGAAGTCTCACTTTGACATAAAGTGAAAGACACAGTAGGTTCTGTGTCTTTCTGAGAAATTTCTGGTTAAAATATGTTTTTTTATTCAGTGAAGTTATTCACTAGGCAGAGTATCCAGACATTTTGCCCAAGTAAGAGTAGATATAATTAATATTAATATCTTAAATATTTAGAAAATCTGGATGTGACTGAAATATAGAAAAGTAAAAGGAGAAAAAAGGGCTTTGTTTTGGAGCTAAATCAAACTGGAGTTACAATCCAGAAGTAAAAGAATCTCCAGGGTATAAAAGCGATGAAATTGCAGGTTCTTTTGTTTTTCACTGTGTAGCCATTAGTAGCTCAAAAACCCAAAATGTTGAATAACTTGGGGGACATAAATCGCACATAAAAACTTGAGCTTCTGAATGTTGAAATACTAGAAGTGGAAATGTTTTTAGGAACATCTGCTAAAGAGTAAAAGTTGTGACTTTGTTGTGGTGTTGGCTGGATTCAGATGTTCAGTTGGTGACGATTATGTGTGTTTTTCAGAGAGAAGTGGAAATCCTCATGTTCCTGAGTGCCATCGTCATGATGAAGAACCGCAGAGCAAGTGAGTAGATTTACTTCAACACTCAACTTGCTTTTTTAAAATCCAGGTTGTTTAATCTGATAAATTTAGTAAACTTTCAGGACTGATTTCAGGCCTTTTTGTCTGTTGTTCTCAGTAACTGTGGAGCAACATGTGGGGAACATCTTCCTGTTCAGCAAAGTGGCCAATGTGATCCTGTTCTTCCGACTGGACATCAGGATGGGCCTGCTCTACCTGACGCTCTGCATCGGTCAGTCCCACTTTACAGAACGCTCTACAACACGTGTCAAACTCAAGAAATATTTCTGTTTATCAACTCAATCTGACACCGAGGGGAAACATCTTCCTCGTCTCCTTAGTAGCGACAGACAGTAAAGTTCCTGTTTGCTGTCAGCGGAGCTGCTGTTTTACTTCAGTGAGCTGTTTGGATTTAAAATGGCGAGACACGACACAGACGCTTTACTCACCACTGATCATTTGGGACAGGCTGCTTGGAGTGATGGCGGAATGCTAACTCAGGCATTTCCTCTGTATTTTTACTTCTGGTTGCAGGAGGGCACTATCAATGAATTTTTTAGTACAATATTAGAGATGCATTAAAAGTTGAAGAGAAAAACCCCGATAGAGTCTGATTGGCTGCTGCGACGACAATAGAGTCGCCTTGTTCTGTGAGAAAAATGTCAGGATATAAAAAAGCAGCTTCAATGTTTTAAATGACCTGATTTCTGCTGATCCTTATGTTTTCCAGTGTTTCTAATGACCTGTAAGCCGCCTCTCTACATGGGACCAGAGTACATCAAATACTTCAGTGACAAAACCATCGATGTGGGTAAACGCACATCTGTCACCAGAAAAGTTTATCTACAAACTCGTTTTAATCCTAACTGTATTAACTGTGTGTGTGGGTTGGTTCAGGACGAGCTGAACAAGGACAGTCGTGTGACGTGGATTGTTGAATTTTTTGCCAACTGGTCTCCGGAGTGTCAGTCCTTCGCTTCAGTGTATGCCGATCTCTCGCTTAAGTAAGAATCCATTTATTATGTTTCACTGTGGAAACAGGAAGATGTGCAATCTGTGACTAAAACCTCTAGTTCAGCTCAAACTCGGGGTGTTCAATCAGCAAATCCTGCACTGACATGAACACAAAATGGATTTGTAGTTTAATTTCTATCCTTTTACTCACTTTTGTAGCATAGAAACTACCAATCAGTAATTTCAGCTACTTTTACCTGTTCAGAGCAACTTTAATGTCCTGTTTTATGCCCAAATGTACTTGCGGTATTTTTGTTCCCTGTATGTAATTTTGCTTGATTCCTGTGAAGTTCCTTTGAGTTTTTAGAAAAGGTCTTTACAACTAAAATGTCATTATTGTTGTTAATTCTGCTCCGGTTCAGGTATAACTGTTCTGGCCTCAAGTTTGGGAAGGTAGACATTGGACGATATGGAGAAGTTTCCAAAAGGTAAGACACATGTCCACATGTAAACATCAGTCCCTCCAGGAAGTTGCATTGTTCCAATCACAACTATTAATGCGAATATATTCAATATCCACAAGTTTTACTCGTCTCTGACTAGTCATCGTAATCACTGCAACTCGGCTGAATTTTCAGAACAGGAAGTCTGTCTTGCTGTGTTAATGTTGTGATGCTTTTGAGTAAAAACTTTAAATGCAGAAACATAGTTAATTGAGAAATACTTCACCAATATTGTAACAATATTTATTTCATTATTTCTGTAATAAATAGTCCAGCTGGATTTGCTCAATTGCAGAATTATGACCGGAGGCCACATAAAATCATCAATAGTCACACTTTAGTCACTCCTGTTATACAGCAATATTCCATTAAAAGTCAAGCCAACATAACGTCACTAAATAAAATGTATTTAAAGAATAAATAAACCAGTTTTGACAAAACTTCACATCTACAGGATGTTGTTTTGTTATATTTAATAACTGAATTTTGCTTTCCCTTCAGGTACAAAGTGTCGACGTCCCCTCTGTCCAAGCAGCTTCCTTCCTTGGTGTTATTTCAGGGGGGGAAGGAAGTGATGCGGCGCCCCCAGGTGGACAAGAAAGGCAGAGCTGTATCTTGGAGCTTCACTGAGGTTCTATTTTTATAAAATCATTTTTGTTTTTCCAGAAAGATATTAAACTAAAGTTGTACAACTTAAACTTATTAGCTTTTTGATTAACAAAGTTAATTAGAATCTGCATTTTTAGAGGCTAATTATTGATGCATTTTTTATTTAGGAAAACATAATCCGAGAGTTCAACCTGAACGAACTCTACCAGAAGTCGAAAAAGTTGAGCAGGAACAAAGCGGAGAAGCTGAGCCCGTCGCAGTTCCCACCGGTCCCCGAGGAGGAGGAGCCCGAGCAGCCAGGGGCCGACGCCGAATCCAAGAAAGACAAATAGGACGGTTAGCATCACAGAACCCGAACTCATAGTGGGAGACTAAATAATCTGCATCATCTCCACTCCTCTTATCAGAATCCTCCGATTATTTAGAGGTGTGGTGGAAGAGGAAACTCTTCCTCGTTTTATTTTATTCCATTTCTCTTCCTAACCGTTCGTCTTCATTCATAGAAAACCTTAAAGAACTAATGTGATCTATATTTAGGCGAGGAAGAACGGGGGGATTTCTGTTCCCCACCAGTCTGCTTGTTACATTTCAGCTGCGGTGAAGCTTTGAATCTGACTTTCGTGTGAAGTTTTATTCCATAAATGAGCCACAGCTGTCCTGCTGTTTTTATGCTACTAATTATGATTTAAATGTGTTACAAATTCACTCTGAATTGACTCCAACTCTGCTGTTACACACAGGTAAATATTACTACTAGTGTTGATTGTTTTCAGCTGGTCTGGAGGGTTTTAGCAGGGGTGTCCAAAATGTGGTTCGGGGGCAATTTTGTGGTCCTTGGATTGATTTTTGTGAGGTCCCATCTGCAATTGAAGAATACAAATTTGCATGCAGATGCAGAAGGAGGCAGGGTGAAAATATTACATAATTCTTAACATGGAAAATGTTAAGTACAACATAAAGTATTTGTCTTTTTATAACCAATCTGAAACTTTTTGCTGCATCAAAATCAACTTTTAATGTATTTAGCTTGGCTAAATATAGCAAGTATTTTGAAAGAAGGTGACCCAAATCCTGCTCTTTATAACTAGAGTTATATAAAGTAATTGAAAACTACATACAAACATACAAAATTAATTTTACGTTTCACATCCACACTGATTAATATCTCTTCCCTGCAAATAAAGCATTACTTTATTTGCTTGATTTTTAGTTTATTTTTGTTGTTTTTTGGCCCATTTAGTACCTTTGACTCATGTGACCAAACGTTTGGACACCTCTGCTTTAGGAGCTGCCTGACATTCCCACATGGATCCTGTACTGGAGAAACTGGGTGGATATTTACTGTCTCTACAGAACCAAACATTGTTGTGAGACTGAGAGTCCAGATGGGGTTAGAAACATTTATGCAGTCACTTTTTTTGTTTTAAAGATACACATTTTTAATATTAATCAAGTTAACATTGAGCTTCTTTTAACATTCCAGTCATGAACTGTTACGGTTTAGATGTTTTTAAATGCACTGATTTTGTTCCTCTTGTATATTTGTTCCTAAGCATATTATTTTGGAAGGTGAATGTCACATTTGTGTCATTTTTGCATTTCTCTACAGCCTCCTTCAGACCTCTAGTTATTTATACTTGTGTAAAGTACCTGCAGGCGTTACTGGCTTAGAAAAGTTAGGCCTCATTTGTTACACAAGAAATAAAACCATTTGCACACAAGTTTCTAAACTGCTCTTTTTTACCCCAAAAAAACATACAATTACAATCCTAAAGATCTGATATCCTGTGGATGTTTCTCTGTCTGGGTTTTGCTTGAATTAGTATCTTATTGGCTCTAATCATAGATGCCATTGAATCCAACGTCAGTGTTGACGCCATCTTGGATGTGGGACAGTGGAGTGAGCAAAATCTGATTGGCTCGTTCCAACAGCAATCTCAATCTTTCAGGAAATTACAAAAGTTGAATAAGAAAACAAGAAATTAAGGATACAATTTCTCAAGATCAGTTTAAGTAAATTTTCTAAATGTTTTTTTTAATACATTTGTTTTTAACTTTTAGTTTTACATTATTTCAGGAACCAAAACTTGTTTTAATGTAATATTACTATTAAAAGAGTGTGATTTATGTCGATGCTCTTATTTTGAAGTGTAACCGGACGTTCTGAGAGACTAGAGGAGACGTTATGGCGGCAGCGCTAAAGTCAAACTGGCTAACACAAACTGCCTGTCGTTAGTATCTCTAAATGCTTCTTTTGTAAAGCTGATAATATCCTGGCTTACAATTGTAAGCTCATAAAAGTAAACAATAAAAGATCCGATGCCAGAGAGGCGTAAGCTAGCGATATTTATATATTTTAAAGTGGAATGGCGGACGGTGATTTCGTCCAATCAGGTGTGAGAAACGCCTTCCGTTAGAAACGCCTATTGGTTGCTGAATTACGTTATTAAGTGAATCCATTAGCCTTACATTTTCTTTAAAATAAATCGGAATTTAGCATCAATACTTAATTTATTTCCGTTTTAGTTATTGTTTATGTTTTAGTTTGGATACTTGAAATGTAATCCAGTTCCAGTGTTTTTTTAAAAAAACAAAATTAAAAGTTTATTGGTATTTGATATGGCAAACTTCCTTGAAAATGATCTCAAAACAACATTATCATTTATCGCAATAATTTATGGGACAATTCATCATCCGGCAAGTATTGCTTCTGTGAAGCATCATTCTAAAAATGGTAAAGCACTAAAAATAATGGTGATAACACAGAGTACTATTTCCTCCTGTTGTCCACATTTAACCATTTATTTTCAGACTCAGGTTGACACATTACTTTCTATCTGAAATGTTTTTGTCCCTCCCAACATACACACACACACACACACACAAAATATCAACTTTGCTCAGAATCGTTTGATGTAAACATCCAAATTTCCACCGAAATCTTCCAGCAGGGCGTGTTCTTCTAAATGTGGCTGGGATTTTTTCCCCCCAAAACGGTTCCATGTTGAATCGTTCATGGGGATCCAGATCATTTTCCAGCTGTGATTCTGGAAAAAAGCAGCTGAAGCGAATCAGCCAATCAGAAGGGACGCTTTCTTCCTTTCATTCCCTTCAATATTTAAAAACTCTTCATTTTTCAACAGCTATGTTTCCATATAAATTGATATAAAACAGGGGTCAAATTAAATACAAGAAATAAAATTAAGAGTAACAGAATAACTTGAAATGTTCATTTTCAAGGCAATTGCTCAGATTTTTCTATAAAATTTTGCTCCTTCAAGAGCCAAGACATAGTTTCCATATTCACTTTAGTTTGTTCAAAAACAGACGAAATGTTCCTCTGTCTGATAACAGCAGCCTACGGTGGCAAACAGTGCATGCTCCAGTCTGTCAAGAACGTTTTACAAAAAAAAAAATATCCACATTTAAAAAAAATAACATCATCCTGTACAGACATGGAATTAAATTCACATTGAGTAAATCAGTAAAATAGCAAAACACTGGCAATCAGAACATTGTCTTTTTTTTTTTTTTAACTCCCTCAATGGTAACATGTCGCGTTCCCTGGAATCAGAGTTCAGAGCGCTGCACCTTTTTTTCTCTGTGTGACAAGGTCAGGGGTCAGAGGTTACAGGGACTCTCCTGGATCAGGCAACATGTGGCGACACGAGAGCTTCCCACTCTGAGTCCACTGCGTTTACAGAGGGAGATTCTGCCGAGAGTCGTCCGACTGATCTTATGTTTAGTTCCTGCATAAGCCCTTCGACTCGATCCGATGAGGTTCCGACCGTCTGCACAGGATTACCGTCACTCAAATCAGACGTTTTTATTAAAATATTAAAAAAAACAAATTTGATCTAAACAAAGTCCAAAGTGCTCATCTGAACCGTAGGAAAAGCTACACTTGTAAACCTGTTAGGAGGTTCTTGGAGGCCCAAAACAAATCCGGATCCAAAAAACTAAAGCTCCAGAAAGAATGAAAACTCAAGAAAAGAGTTAAATGTTCTTTTTTTTTGTTTTTTTTTTAATCAGCTTCATGGTTTCAGATAAGTGGGGCGGCAGGACGATCCAGTTAGATTCCTCAGGCGAACAGTCAAGTGGAAATCATACGGAGATCTCATAGGTGGTTCCCCCAACGCCAGTTACCTTCTTTACGCCGCCGGCCGGAGGCTTGTGGGCCGGACTCTGAGTCACTGGCGAGCTCAGGTGGTCTGCGGCAAGTCTGCTGGGTGAGGAGACCAGGTGAGAAGGGGAGGAAGGGGCGGAGCAGGAAGAGGAAGAGGAGGAGAAGGGTTGGCCACCATTGGTCCGACTCCGAGGTTTCATCTGGATCAGCTCACCTCTGGGTTCATGAGAGAAAGACATAAAAACACCAGGATTTAGAGCCTAAGGTATGTTGGAAGTTATTCAGAGGAGGATCAGGATAATCAACCATTTCTTTCCTGTTCTGCTGAAATATATACAATGGAATTGTATATGGAAACACGACGATGTCAATAAGATGTTTTTGTGCTAAATCTGCAACAGAAACTCTTCTTCACATCACACAAGTCACATGATCAACAGCAAGTTGTTACTACTGGCGGAAACAACAAAGAAGACGACAGGAAGTGGTAGGAGGATGATGGTTTGTTTTTGTTTTGTTTGTTTTCAGAAAATGAGCGGCTGGCTCCATCTCACAGTACAGCTCAGTTCATAAAAAGTTGTCATGCGAACATGTTGAAGCTAAAGCTCTTCTGTAAAAACGACGACTACAGTTTCCCCAAAACACTGGACAAATAAATCTTATGCAACGGTTTACATCTGTTGCTGCCTTGATTTTTAATGACTAGTTGCAAACTTATTTACGTGTAATTTTAATTTAAATATTTATTCATTAGAAACAACGCATTTGGAAATTGTGTTTATTTTTTTTTAAATCTTAGAACATAGAGAAAGATTTGGACACATTTGAAAAGAAAACGCTGCTGGTGTCAGTTGGATAAAAATGAGCTAAAACCATTCACTTAAGAGTGTTTTCACATCTGTTAGTCTGGTAGGTTCGGTTTCATTAGGGACCTGAGTTGTGACATTTGTTACATTTTCAGCTGGTGGAGTTCACTTTCACACTGTGAAAGTGTCAAAGGTCGCAGCCTAATTAAAAAAACCTATTCCCCTCCTCGCCTGTGGTGGCGCCACACCAAGAGGTGGGGTCATTTGGACGGTTAAGGTTTTGACTTTGCGTGCACTGCGGCACGGTTGCATTGATCCTGCTTGCGCTTTTACTAATTATTTTGTGTGCTTTTGGGAACTGAGCCTAACAGGACAACCCAGACTCTGTCTCATCGCTGCCATCATGATAAGACAGTGAGTCGGTTAAGCGGTGAAACTGCCTCACTAACATGCAGTCAAGCTCTACGGTGCTATGCTAATGAGCTAATATTCAAATATAAATTGTTTGTCTTAAGTAGAAATGGTGAAGAGCTGCTCTGAAGCATGCTAATGAGAAACAAATTCTGCGTTGTGCAGGACGGAACGGTGAAAAGGAAAGGGCTGAAAACGAATGTTGACATGAAGAGAAGGTCATGCAGACTCCACACAAATCAGAGGTGCTGTCGTTTCTGTGATGCATCAGCAAAAGTGTTTCCTAATCAAATTCCAGAGGCAGAAAGTTACAATATTTTAAAAAGTATGAAAGTTGAAATTACCAAAAGTAAAAGAATAATAAAGAGAAACAATCTTAAGGAATGAGATTCCTAAATTGTGATTTAGATTCTGTTTATACTCTGCATTCTCACTGATTCTAAAGAGAAATAAAACCTTAAGTAGTGAGAACACTGAATGCATTCTCATAAAAAAAAACAAATACACAGATCAGCACAAGAACAGCAGCATCAAACACAACAATGAAAACGAACCTGAGTGAAGTTGGCCACACGCATTCAAATCTAATGGTTGACCTTTGGACCTTTAAACTTTCATTAATCTCTTCAAATCAAAAGCAGCACAAACAAAAAATTTTGCTGCACAACTTAAGTCGAGTTGACTGACATCAATATTGTCTGATTTGAAGGAGATGGGAGCTGGTTGACCTTTCATGACCTCTGGAAACCTTTAGTATCTTTAAAATGATAGATGGCACCATAAATACACATTTTGCTGCACAGAAATTTTTATTAACATCTTTGAAATGATAGCATGAAAAAAAATGTTTTCTGCACAAACATTTGACACCAATTTTGTCTGATTTGAAGAAGGTGGGAACTTTTCGCCCTCTAGAAACGTTTTTATTAGTATCTTTAAAACTATAGTGGCAGAAATTTTCATGTTTGCTGCACAAATGTTTGACAACAGTTCTGTTAGATTTGAAGAAAACGGCGGCACCAAATTTACTCAGTTTGAAAACGTTCACAAATGAGAGGAAGATGAGCAAAGGAAGAGGAGGAGAAACTCACAGGAAATCTGGCAGGAGGAAGAGGAGGATAGAGGGAGAAGAGGAGGAAGAGCAGGAGGAGCAGTCAGTCCAGTTTCTGGCAGGCATGTAGCTTTCTCAGAGTCAGCAGCAAACCAATCGTCAGGGTCAAAGGTGAAAGTCATACTCACTTTGGTGCTTGTATGGCTCCTCCCATCCCTCCGCCTTCCCCTCCTCCTCCAACGCCCGCGGCGTTCGCGCCGGCCGACGCCGACGCCTTGCGGACCAGGCGGTACTGCATTTCAGCCGCCGCCGCGCTCGAGTATGACAGCGATTTGCCGAGCGGCGGGGGGTGGGCGGAGAGCGGCGAGCGAGCAGAAGCGCCGCCGGAGCCCAGCGGGACGTCGGTGGAGCGGGTGCGGTACGGATAGGCGTGGTGGGGGGCAGCGAAGCGAGGTGGGCGCGAGGATGAGGAAGAGGAGGAGTGGTGGTGATGATGGTGCGCGTGGTGGTGGTGGTGATGGTGATGATGGTGCGGGGGAGGCGGGGCTGAGGAGTTGGCAGCCGGGGCGGTGTGGGTGTCGCCAAGGAGCCGGTCCCGCTCCGGCGGAGGAGGCGGCGAGGAAGACGAAGAGGAGGAGCGATGAAGGAAGGGGTGGTGGTGGTGGGAGGAGCGGTGATGGTGATGGGGAGACTGGGAGGACTGGGACGGCAGGTCGGCCTCTCTCTGCTGGGACAGGAAGGGCGAGCCGTAGCTGCCTGTTGCTGGTGTGCAGGGTCTCCCCGCGGGGGGCGCAGGGGCTGCCGCCGCCGCCTTGTCAAAGTCCTCGCCCGCCAGCAGGCTGTCGTACGACAAGCTGCCGTTACGCGACGGGTGGTGAGGCGGCGGCGTCTGATTGGTCAAGCTTTTGAAGCTGGTGGAGGTGGTGGTCGCCTCGGAGACGTGGGCGGCGCCAGCCGAGCTGGAGGACCGGGATGCCACCGCCGACAGCACAGTGGGGTCCGAGAAGGACGGGTAGGAGCGGCCGCCCAGCGAGTAGCCAGGAATGCCGCCGCCGCCGCCGGCCTCCCGCCCCGCCTCCCTCCGTTCGCCGCCGCCCACCGTCCGGTCCGACGCCGTGTCCTGGCGGTCCAGGCTGGGCTGCGAGCGGAAACCGGGGGCTGGCTGGGCTGGGGCGTGGAGGGCGAGGAGGTGGAGGAGGAGGAGTCCCTGGCGCTGCCAACGCTTTCCCCTCGACTCAACTGGAGGAGGCAGAAGAGGGAGGAGAGAAAGGAGGAGGAATTGAAAGGGCCGGCGTCATGTTTTCAGAAGAGGTAACTCTACTTTTTCCTGGAGTAAAAGTAAAATGCAGCTATCCAAGAAATTACTCGAGTAAGAATATAAAGTATTTGGTAAAAAGTTCTGAGTAACTGATCAAATCATCAAACATTTAATGCTTAAAAAAGAACAGAAAGATAGAAAGTTAAGTGGAAATGTTGAGATTTTAAGGACCAAAATGACAATAATTCATAGAAGTAAAAAAAATAAAAGTCAAGCAAAACAACATTTTTATTCTTAATGAAAACTAACAAAAACTGCAGGTCTGTGTCTGGGGAGGTTTTGGTGAAAACATGTTTGCTCTTCATTCAGTGGGCAGAAAATCCAGAAATTACCTCATAATAAAATAATTTATGTAAAAGCAAGAAGTACAGCGTAGTAAAAATACTTCTAAAAGTAATTTTTTTTTCGGAAATGTTTACTCAGGTAATTGAATAGATGTAACTAGTTACTACCTAACTCTGGGTACATAGTTTCATTTTATAACAATCTTTTTTACTATCAAATGAAGCACTTTGCTTTGTTAATTATGATATATTGGAGCAACTGAGACTCCAGTCCAGAACTTAATTGGTTTGAAACTTACCTAAAGATCAGGGATTTCTTTGTGTCGATGGATAACGTCTCATCAGAAATCACATGTGGGGTTCCACAAGGTTCAATCCTGGGACCCTTAATATTTAATATCTCTACGTTCCCAATAGCTCAGATTATACAGGGAATAATCTGAGCAGACGAGACACAGCTCTGCATTACGATGTTAACAGGTGACTCTGAACACATCCAAAAACTGGGCAGATAAACGTGTGGATGTACAGAAACAAAACTGAAGTTGTTATCTTTGAGATCGATCTAGAGTCATTGAACAGCTTCAGTTATTAGAGCTGGAAAGTTTTAATATATATAATAAACTTAACAATAAAAATCAAGCAATTATGTCACTTTCATTTGTTTTTAATATGCTATATTTAATATGATTTAAAATGAATGTTTTTCCTGATTTAACACCTTGTAATTGGGATTATGTCTCTTTAGAAACTCCTGCTGTTTCTGTAACTCACTATTTATCCTCCATTAACCCTTTAAAAACGTTTTTACAGACCTGACACATGTTGGCCTATCACGATAAATTCTGCTGGACGATACATTTTCCCAAAGGTTATTGCTGATAATATTATTGTTTTGAGACCAATAACATAGAAGTAATAAGATGTTAAAAAGAAACTTTTTAAATGCATTTAAGACATTTTAATTTAAGATGCATGTATTTAAACTTTTTTAATTATGTGAGGACAGTCTAGTTTAATTAAATATTGTCTGCATTTGCAGCAGAGGACGTCGACAGCACAAGTAGACAGACAAGATGGAGGATGTTAGGACATTGAGGACACATGAATAATAAACTGATGATGACAGAAAACAGGAGACAGACTGGTTCTAATCGGAAAGGAAAACTTTTTCTTCTGGAGAAACAGAAGAGGAGTTCTGGCTACTGCTGGAGAGTCGGGTGGATCTGGACCAGACATGGGGACAAATACCGAGTAAAATTACTGAGGATAAATCCAAATTAATGTACAACGGCAGCTGATAACTTTTCAACTTTTCATCATTAGAGACAGAATCTAAAAGACTTAAATACTTCAGTTAGCTTATAAATCACTGAATAGGTTGGCACCAAAACACTTAAACACCTGTTGTTGTCGTGGCAACCTTCCAGACCTCTCAGGTCTTCTGATTCTGCGCTCCATTCCTAGAACCAGAACCAAACATGGAGAAGCAGCATTCAGCTTCTATGCTCCTTTAATCTGAAACAAACCTACAGAAAACTGAAAAACTGCTGAAACACTGAGCTCCTTTCACTAAATGAAGGCTGAAACTCACCTGTAGCTGTAATATCTGGTTATTGATCACGTGACTCACGTGACACAAAACAGTGTTTAAATTGTTGTTTTGAAAAATACATTTATTTTAACATAATTGATCATTTTTAGCAAAAAACATGACATTTTTCTAAATTAACGTGTTTCAACTAAGCAAACTTACTTCTGTAATTTGTATTTGAGCAACTTTATGGTCATTGGAAATGCAGCTACACTGTAAAAACTCAAAATGGTGCCAAGTAATTCCAGTCCAGTTTCTACTCCAAACAGCTTAATACATTTGAAATTAGACAAAAATAACTGATAAATAATCTTTCAGTAAGATGTAGAAGCTAAATCTTGAAACACAAAAACATGAAAAAATGTTTTTGTTTCAAAAAATGTCGTTATAAGTGAATAAATCTGCCAAGGAAACAAATACTTTTTCATCAATATAAAAAACAATTATTGACCTTAAAAAAGCTTATAATTCTTCCTGATTAGTTATTTGTAAGTTAGTTTTGTATTATTTTAAAATCTGTAGATAAAGATAATGTGTGTGTTTTTGCAGTGTACTATTAAGAGGCAGCCATTTTCGCCTAGGAAAAGGTTCTGTTCAGTATTTGACCCATGTCCAGATGAAACGGGAAGGGTACAGGAAAACCACACTCAAAACGAAGAGAGAAAAATGATCTTAAAATAATCACTTACTGATACTGATCAAAAGTAAGCCACTGAAACCAAGATGGCCAACGGAAAATTGAAAGGAAAAAAAAATAAATAAAAAAATGGAGATACATTAGATTGATGCGATAAAAGAAGCAGAAACAAAGCGAAATGGAGCGGAAACAGACGGCAGGTTCTCCCAGGTTTCTGCCTTTCCGCTGGCGCAGCGTTACCTGGTTGGCGTAAGCATGAGTGAGCGTCGTGTGGTTCTTCCCCGGGCTGTAGGTGGGCCGGTACTTATACATGGTGGGGGTGGGAGGAGTTTTGCCCAGCAGGCTACACTCTGCAGGAAGGCATCAATGCAGGTCATCGGAAACACATCGCAGAGAAATATCTGAATAAACTCTTTCATTTTTTAATACCAGATCCGATTTTGACAAAAAGAAATTCTCCCCGTCTTTTCTTTAAAAAAGAAAATCTGAAAAAGTGGCTTTTATTTTAATCATAAGGGAGTATTATAATCAAGCTACTAGACTTTTTTGTTTAATTATGAGAATATAATAATATTAGAGGAACAAAGATGTGAATTTATCAGAAGAACATCTTAGAAATTAATAGAAAAGTAATTTCAATGAATTGAAACCTCAGTCTGTGATTCAATTGTTTGCATAATTATTTCAAAGTCCTGCTACTGACAACAATTTGATTCTTATGAAATGAAAGATGAAGTATTTATTTATCTGTAAACCCAGAATCTAAGTCCAACTTCAAAACAGGCAAGCTTAATTTTTTTATTTTCCGTGTACCAGTTCTCATTAAATTCCGATTTTATTTTGTAACATTAGTGGCTTTTTTCTTGTATTATTCCTACTTTCTCACATTGTTACAACTGTAATATTATGACTTTTTAGTAAATGTCACTAATATTTCATCATAGAGTTGATCTTAGAATAGAATAGAATTCAACTTTATTGTCATTGCACTGTCACATGTACAAGCAACGAAATGTAGTTTGCATCTATCCAGAAGTGCTATACATCATATAAATATTTATAAACAGGTGTATGAAGATATAAATTCAAATTCCAAATAATAAAATCTGTAAAACACATCAAACAAAATGGTAGGGCTTGAGAATGCTGGCTTCACTAGCTCAGACTGAGAAAAAGATTCATATTTTCCAAAAATTAATTGGTTAAAAACCGTAAATTCAATTGAAACTGAGATTAATGTCTTTTTTTAATTTTGGAAGAGGAAAAGCTGCAGATGTGCGGGGATGTTTCGTTACCTTCTGCGTTCCTTTGGCCGATTCCAGGGTATCGCAGCTCTGGTTTCGGCGGCGGAGGAGGCTCGGCGTCACATGACTGACTCTCCATCATCTCAAGACTGGACTTGGACTGCAGAACCAGAGCACACATGATAATTAGAAACGTTTATTTACACAATTAAAACGCATAAAAACTAAACTCTATATTTTGGTCTATATTATTATGCAATTTTTAAATATTACCTGATTCATAATTTGATCAGTTACTCTGCACGTCAGTAAAAGTATTTTTACAAAATACTTATTTACTCTTAAGTATTTTTGGCTACTTTACCCACATCTGAGACATTTTATATTTTATTGATGTCTCAAAATATAATTTTGAAACGTTGCATCATTCATTTGTTGTTGCAGGCTGCAGGATGTTCATGTGTGTCGCATCCATACAATGACTCATTTAAATCTGCAGAACTAAATGATTGAACCTCCTGCTGCCATCCTGTATGTAAAGCTATCTACTGCCCACACATGCAAAGCATCTGTTTACCACCAAACTAAACAATTAGCTAAAGCTGGAGGCATTTCCCCGGCAGCAGGCGTGTTGCTCACCCGGTGCAGGTCTCCCTGGATGCCGTTGTCCAGGATCTTGGCTGCCAGTTGAGCCTCGGTGAGCTGCAGCCGCAGAAACGGAGGCTGCACACTCACGTTCTGCACGCACTTCTTCCTGCCCAAGTACCTGCAGACACAGCATGGCAGTGAAGCTAACCAGCACACAGGAAAGGCGCTCATGTTACAGGGAGTAATAGATGCATCATCACAAAGGTCTAATATTTATCATATTAAAACAAATATATATTGTCTTTAGATAAGAAAGGTTGTAACAGAAAAACAGCAGCACCTTTTGGGATTCTTAGACATTGTCTCGAAGAATTGGGGTGAAAAGGAGAGTCATAAGTGAGACTTTTTTCCTTTTTAACAAGTCAACCTGTCAGTGGAGTGTATAACACCCACACAAAAGCTGTTTCTGCAAGGTCAAAACGATTAAAAATAGTATTCGTTTTCTCAAATGTGAGGGTACATATGGATTCGGCCTCTCTGCAGATTTTACTCTGTACCTACAGAAACTCTACTAACTCACCTTGGTGCCTGGGAGCTGCAGAGAACGTGAGAGACGTTCCTCCAGCAGCCATTAGTGAAAGGATTCACTCCCCCCCGAAACTTTCCTGTCACCTAAAGTCGAAGCGACAGGTTGTCAAAACCGCAGCGTCAGAACTGAAAACCTTGTGAATGTTCTGGTGAGTAATCTCTGAAGGCAACAGTGGCAACAATCCTCCACGTTTTCTACCTGCTCGTTGGTTGTTCTGCCTCTGGCCACGAGCACGATGTGGAAACCTGTGAGCCCGGCGACAGGGACGAGGAATAAGCCTGCAACACACATTACAACCAGCCTGGCAGCACAGCAGGTCAAGGAGGATGAACAACACAGGCCTGCACATTTGCGAGCTGGTTTTACTGCTGCACAATGGCTGCTGGAAAAGACATGTTTTGTTGATTTTCCACCCAGAAACCACTTGCTGCATTCTTGTTGTTTGTGCAGAAGGCTATATTTCTGCTTTTCAAAGATGTACAGTTGTATAGTTGCGCATTTGTTTGCAACCATTTTAACATTCGAGTGTAAACTTTGAGTTGGGGCTGTGGCCAGCCGCAGCTTCTTTGGGTTTAGAGTGACAAGACGCCCTAAAACAGCTAAAATCTCTATCTAAGAATGATTTGGGGCAGAAAATGTAATGAACATATTGGGTATTGCGTATCCTAACCTGTTCAAGGAAGCTTTCTGGATCACCGTTAAAGGATACGTAACAATGGCGTGAAGGTGGTTGACGTTCTGCCGCTGGTAGAGAATAAACAGCAGGCCAAACCCAAACACAGCCATGATGTGAGCCGTCAGAGACAGCAGGAACAGGAAGAAGTAGCGGTAGTTCCTCCTGCCGATGCAGTTGTTTACCCACGGACAATGATGATCAAACTCCTGAAGAGTCACAAATAAAAAAGGATTCCCTCAGTTATTGGTTAGAGATTAAAGTGTTGAGTTTAGAGCTGTGCAAATAAATAGTAGGAAAAACACATTTAGATCTGCTTGAAGCAGGCTGTTTTTCCCTCTGAAGGTTAATCAACAAAACTGTATCAAATATTTATTTCATTCGATTAATAATAATTAAATTTTCTGTGTTTTTCTTTTGGATTCTCACAGTTGAAGTGCGACTATAATGAAAATTACAAACATCTGCGTTCATTGGGAGAACTTTAAAAATCTGCTCTGTTTTTCCCACTGTAATAAAAATATCTCACATGTAACACAGTTTGTTATTTCACCGTACAGTCTAATCATATTCATACCACTGATTTGTTCAAATTAGTGATGCTTCACACTGTGACCCTGTAAGCTGACCCCTGTTCTTAAAACTCTGGAGGGTAAACATCCTCCTCGGGATAAAAATAGTTTTTACACGTTTTGCTCTGCAGCATTAAAATCTTCCACTGAGAGATTCACCAAATCTGACACTCCTGTTCCAAACCGAGCCTCAGAGGAAAGGTGAATTTATCCTGGCGGCTCCTCGTGTCGCTTCGGTTTCTCTAGATAAGAATGGTGTCAAATTATTCAGGGTGTCCAAAGTGTGGCTGACTTGGTTTGGGCCCACCAGCACAAGTATAATGATATAAATTGAGATTTTTTTTTTTTTTTGTAATCAGGGTAGAATTATTAGACATAATTTTGTTTCAGTGGAAAATGTTAAGTACAACTTTATTAAATTTTGCTGGATGATAAATTATCCCACAAGTTATTGCAATAAACAATAATATTGTTGTTTTGAGACCATTTTCAAGAAATGGCATAATAATGTGAGAACACATTCTCAAATATCATCAAATTTTAAATAATGATGAACATTTAACACTGAAACATTTTAAAACGAGTAAAGGAACAGAAACAAGAAATAAAATTTGTAATGAAGTCTCTATAAACAAAGATTTTCTTCAAAATAAAAGCTAGTTGAGACCAAAGCACCAGACTGAAGACTTTTATTATTCAGATTCTGGTAGAAAAAGAGATAAAAGAGAAAAAATGATAAATCATGCAAATGGAAATTGAATTTGAATTTTTCATGCAATAAATTGAGTTATTGCTTATAAGTACAAAACAAAGAATTAGTCTTTTTAATAAAGTTTTTGCATAAACCTCATCAAGCCAGAGATTTTACTGAAAAGTTGACTTTGCTGCACCCAAAACAGATTTTATTTCATTTATAAACTTAGCCAAAAGTAATTAATAACTAATTAAATTAAATATTGTCATATAACTGAGAATAAAATAAGCAATTAAGAATTTCAAAGCTGAACTTCTTTCTTTTGATAGAGTAAACATGAAAAATTATTTTAAAGTTTTGGATCTACAATGAACAACATCCCTTTGAATCCAAACTACTGTTTTTGATTTATTGTAGTTTTTTTTTTGTGCTTTTGACTCGATCACTCAGATTTAGACGGAGATGGACGACGACAAACAATAAGACCAGCTTTTATGAATGTTTGTGTGTTCTTGAACGCACCTCCACACAGTTGTCACAGACAGAGCAGTGGGAGCAGCGCGGCGGTCTGTAGAAACGGCAAGTTGAGCACCATTTCATCCGGACCTGAATCCCTCTGATCTCCACCGTTTTGTAGAGCGGAGCGCGGAAGTCATCCTCTTTGTCCTCGTCTTCGTCCGCTGCAAGGACAGCGGGCGTTTTTTAGATTTAAAAATGAAACCAGTAAGTTAAGTTTGGAGGCTTGTACTCTACGACTACTTTCATTCGCTCACCTCTTGGGAAAATGCCAGGGTCCATGAATGTGGCCATGCAGAAGTTAGCCAACACAAACAGGAAGATGACTCCATTGTAGATGGGAACGGCGACGGAGAACTGCTCAGAAAGCCACGGACACCTGAAACCCCGACAGCATCGCGTCAGAAACCAAAATACCGCACGTTTTCTCTGACTGATGCAGAACGGTTCGGTAAGGCAAAGCGAATTTATTTATATAGCACATTTCATGTACAAGGCCATTCAAAGCGCTTCACAGAAAAAAATCCAGAGTACTAGTTTAAAAGCACGAGGATAAATTAAGATAAAACTAATTAAATGAGGGAAAAAATAATGGATCAATTAAATTAAGAAGTGGATAAAATACTTTCAGCTAAAATACTGGCTATTTGTTTCCAATCACTGCAAAAACATAAAATCTTATCAAGTATTTCTGTTCCAGTTTCTACTGCAAATATCTCAGTACACTTGAAATAAAACAAAACCAACTAATAGAAAACCTGTCTGTCATGTGGTTTGTTACGACAGGCCTAGCTGTAAGCAGATGTTCAATTTTTATTTCCGATGTTCAGTGTTCACCTGAGACCGAGACGGGCTGCAGGAACAGAGACGGAGTGACAGACTGGATGATGGGCTTTTGTCAGGGTGACAGATGTTGGCCTATTTTCCTTCACTAATCCACAGAGCTGACCAGCCACCGCACTGACCACACACAGATTACATCTCACACACACATGCATACATGCAGAGAGGCACGGCTCTGCGTATGCAATCACACCTTTCCAGCAGATTTTCTCACTTTTCCCCCACTGCTGATCTTTTGCCCCTTTTCTCCACATTCTCACTTTGTGACAAGCAGACGAGCTGAACTGCAGAGAGCAGTGGAGGACGAGTGTTTGGGTTTTAGCTTTGTGCCACCAGAAACGGCAGCAGGGAAAGAGAAATCATGAAAAAGATTTAACCGATCGTGTTTGCAAACCCCATAAAACTGTCTGAGATGGTTACTCCTGATTCCTTCAGGGCAGGGAGTCAAACTCATTTTTACTTTGGGCTAAATCAACATTGTGAACATCCTCAAAGGGTCGGTTGTGGTGAAACGGGTTGATAAAACCCATTAACAAACCTCTAAAACTTCAATAAAGCTACCTTTGCACTCAATGAATGTCTCTTAACGTTAAATAATACTGAACCTCATTTCACATTGATGGGATTCGGCAGAATATATATGAAAACTACAGGAGAAGATTGTGGCCACTGAAAAAATTAAACAATTCTGGCTTTAATCTTCTGACATCAAAAGTCAAAAATCTGAGAAAAACGTCAGAATTTATTATTTTTTTTGATAGAATTTTGACTTTTTTTTATCTTAAAAGATTAAAGCCAGAATTCTTCTTTTTTTCCAAATTGTCTAAATATTTAAACATTGACCAATGCGTAATGAGGGCAAAATGTAACGTTTACTAGTTTCCTCAGTTGTTGACTGTGTGGTGTTTTCTTTGACTTTGTATTCTTGTGTTTATTTTCTTGTGCTTTTTTAACTGCCTTGTTGCCAGAGTTTTGGACTCTGTATGTAAACATACATTTATTTGAGTAACTTTCATTGAAAAAAATTACTTTTAGGAGTATTTACAACGCTGTACTTTCTACTTGAGTAATTTAATAGTTCTACTTGAACTATTTTTACTCTGACTTGACTAAAATTTTTCTACCCACTGAATGAAAAACAAACATGTTTTAACCAAAAACACAGTAATGATCGCAGTTTTTGTTAAGAGTTTTTTATGTTTTTTTTGTTTTTTTTTAAAGAAACTGTTTTGGAAAAAAATTTTGTTGTGTAATTTTGTTACTTATAAAAATTATTGTCATTTTCATCCTTAAAATACCAAAATTCTCACTTAACTTTATATTCTGGTCCATATGATAATGCAATTTTTAAAAGTTAAATGATTGATAATTTGATTAGTTACTCAGTAATTTAGTAGACTTTTTACCAAATACTTTTTTTACTCTTAAATGAATAATTTCTTGAACGGCTACTTTTTACTTTTACTGAAGAACCATTTTTTGGGTGCTCTGCGTGTGTGTGTGTATTAATGTGACTTACGTGAAGCAGAAGAAAAGTGTGGTGGACCCAACGAGGAAGAAAGTGGCGGCTGAAACTGGGACGTAGCGGGAAAGTCTGAGGGGCCTACTGGGTAAGACCACAGCGTGCGGCAGAGATGACGAGGATGGACCCCGCCCTCCGCTCTTACTGCTGCTACCTGGCATCACTTCCTGTGTGCTGCGATTGGTGCTTTCGCTCGCCAACCACTACGTTAAGGAGTCCGTCATTAACGCTCCGGGATAAGCGGACTCTAGAGCAAAAACAGGGACAGGGTGGATGCAAAGGAGAGGAGGGGTCTGACTTTTAGGTAGCACCACATCCGGCATGAAAAGCAAAGTGGACGCTTCTTTTTCCTATGGGTTTTTTTACTTTGCCGACTGCAAAAGTCACAGATTATCCAAAGGAATGTGTGTTTTTGCCCAAAACGATGCAAACATGTCGAAGAGTAGAAACCATTCTTTTAGCAGTAGAAGTGAGTTGAAGGGAATGATCTGCAACTCAATGGCAGAAATCTTTGCAGTGGAATTAAATTTCTGTTAAAAAAAGTATTTGGACCCTTTGAATGAAAGTCATTCCAGCAGAGCATCACCCTGATGTGGCCAGATGCAGCTTGATTGGGAATATAAATGAGGTATGTAGGCAGAGGTAGACCTGTTCAGGTGGAAACAAAAGAGAGAAAAAATAAACCCAGTGAGGCAGAAACAAAGAAAGGAGAGGAATGATTTGCTTAGGCGCGCTGTTTTCTTCTTCTCTGTGGTTTTCTTCGGATTACATCGACAGCTCCACACATCCGCATCAAATAAAAAGAAGAAACAGCAAAAGAGAAGTGCAGCAAAACAAAACGGTTGCAAAAAATTGAAATTAAAATTATGCTAACCCCCCTTTTCTCAGCGTGTTGGAGCTTCAGTCCAGGACGTGTGTCAGACAGAGCAGTCTGTATGCGGGCCAGTGCAGGAGGAGTCTGGTTTTCCTGTGTCGGGGCATCCCTAAACCCCAGCGGTGGCCGGCTGAAACCACCTCACCTGCCGGCTACATTCCCGAGGCGATCGCAGGGCAAAAAGCAGGAAGCCGCCGAGCACTTCTTCCCAAAACGCGCAGGGCTAAATCCGGCAGACCATCCATTAGTATCCATGCACGTGCAGCTGCTGAGTCGATACACTCAGTGATGATGTAGTGTAATTATCTCATTTCAGGGCAGGAATGTGGCAGGACTAAAGTCGTTGCTGATGACGGTGTGCTTGTCCGTGGTTATGTAACAGCTACAGGCGGTTTTCCTCCTCTCCTTCTCCAGGGACTTCCCTCTACTCACTGAGCTCTTCAGAGAGAACTGAGGTTTGGATAACAGCTCTACAAACTTGACCCTTAGGGGAATACGCCTCTCTGGAGGAAAGAGCTAAAACGAACTGCAACAAATGAGGAGAAGAAGAGATCGAGAGTTTCCTCTTCAAAAACAGGACAGAGGGTTTCCCTCCTTCCTCGTTCAATCCCGTGCTCTGATGGTTGGTCAGGATGCTCCACCTACAGTAATAAAACACAATGAGAAAACATGAGATACTCGGCCTGTCGCAATAAGTAATAAATCAATTAATCACATGATAAATTAAAACGAGTTCAATAATTTCCATTTGTATGATTTATTGTTTTTCTCTTTTCTCCATTTCTACCAAAAACTCGATGACAAAAGTCTTTAGTTTTGTGTTTTGGTCTCAAGTATCTTGTTTTTTGGGGGGTTTTTAGGGACTTTTTTGTTTACAGAGACTTCGAATCTAATTTTATTTGTTATCTCAGTTGATTCATTTATTTTGGATATTCAAAATGTGTTCCAGTTCTAGTATTGAATGTTCATTTAAGAATTAAAGTTTATTGATCTTTGTGAATGTGGTATTGCATTATTTTTATGCCACAACCATTTTATTACTTGAAAATTGCCTCAAAACAACATTATTGTTTATTGCAATAACTTCTGTAACAATTTTTCTTCTAGCAAAATGTCTTACGATAGATCTATGAAAAGCTTTTGTATCTTAGTTATGAACTGATAATATTTTTCACTTCTGATACCGATATTAAAGGTTTTGTATACAAAAGACACAGTGCTGAATTGATTTAAAACTCTTTTAAAAAAAAATACAAACAGAAATGTGCTGAGATTTCTCTAATCTGAGATTACGAGTAAAACAGTCAATGTAAAATAACAAATGTAGAAAGTGAAACTGACAAAAACTATAGGTTATTTTAAACACCATTGTATTGTAATTTTGCTTTTCCAGCACAATAAATTATTTTATATCTTTATATTTTTTACACTTTTATCTCTAATGAATCTGCATGCCTTCAGGTCTTCTCACTTTGCTTCTGTTACAACTAAATTTGGTACAATAAAGTGTATTTCTATTGTATTCATAATGTTAATAATATATTAATAATAATGTTAATGAAGAGTTCTCCAGATAGAAATGGATTTCTATGTTCCTGTTTTATTGTTTCTGTTCACAGAAAAGAAGCAGCATTTTATACAATGAGCAAGCAGTGAAGTAATGACTGATCTGAGCCGACATAAGGGAATCTTAGGCTCTGAGGTGATGCTGTATTTCCTGCAGCAACACAAAAAGCACAGGCAAACCAAAGGAGCTGCTGACCATCTTCTACACGGCCATTATTCTGTCTGTTCTGTGTTCGCCTATCGCTGTGTGGTTTGGCTCATGTTCTAGACAGGTCAGGTCCAAACTGCAGCACCTGCCCTCCCCTCCATTGAGCACTTTTATAGGTTTGAAATCAGAAAGAAGGGAGCTAGCATATCTGCTGATCCTACACATTCTGGACCCATTAAAATTAAACCTTCATATCAGGGCTGTTTCCACAGAGAGTTTCTTTCCCCTAAAGGCTTGGGTTAATTTAATCTTCCCTCTTGGGTAAAAAAATAAGTAATTTTTTAATGTAATTCTTCAACAATCATTCTGGGGTTTATTTTATTGATATATGTGAAAAAAATGGCTGCAAACATAAGTGCATATCATTCCTATCTTTATTTTATTCCTGTAAAAGGTTTATAGATGTTTTCTTTATGTTGGTATTTGAGCAGTTGAAAACCAAAGTCAAATTTTCTGATTGTGCATCCAATATTAATCAATAAAACACATTCTGAATATGAATTTTAGATTTACAGTAGGGATGTAAACAATTAATTCCTAATTGATACTATTTTAGATAAGAATTAGTTCAATTTGATGAACTGATCTTTTTTCAGTGTAATTGCCGTCCAATAGAGGGAGTTGCCAGTCATCCTTGAGTGGAACCAGTTAATACGGAAATAAAGATGGCGGGGTCATCCCAGGAAGGCAAAGTAAAAAAGCCCAAACGAAAGCAGGTGGATGCAAAATCCACTTTATGTGGTTTTGTTTTAAAATATTAACACTCAGAAAGCTCCTGAAGTTTCATCATAGTAGCGCTCATTCAGCCAAGATGCATGACGGAGAAATTACTGATTTGCTACAGAGGCGAGGATGTGATGACAGAAAAGTGGAAAGCATTATACAGAATAATTGTAACATGAAAAACAACAAAAATCACGATAGACAAGTTATCACTACCAATAGAAAATGCAATCAATAAAATGTTCAATAATTTCAGTGAAGTTTGATGCAGAACCGCACAGCATTCTGGGTGATGTAGGAAGAGGAAAGGCTTTAGTCATGTCATTAACTAACTCATTTATGCTTTGGTTACTGAGCGACAACCTGTTCAGTAATTTTGCAGTTGCTGTGTTGCCAAAGTACCTCTTAACAACGGTAAAGGTAAATAAACAATGGTATGGAGTGACAGTAGAAAAGAGCAAAACAGCTTAAAAGGAAACTGGATAAAAAAGGAAAGGCCACATCAACCTTTTGGCAGTATTTCACATATTTAAAACAAAAACCTAATCAATAATTGTCAATATTGACTGATATTGCGATATATTTTTCAGCCATATTGTCCACCCCTACTAGCTTTCTTTCATTTCTGTAAATTATGTATATTTATTCTTTATATCTGTGTGCAGACCAAACCAAATTCTGTTTCTGTACATGATACTGGCCAATAAAGCTGATTCTAAATATCAACTTTATATTGATATTCTAAAATGAATATCAATCAATCTATTTCATCTAATCTATTGCATATTAATATTATGCAAATATTAATATGAGTAACATTTCTTACACATATTAAGAAACAATTAAACTGCCATCCATGATTGATTACATAACTATTCATTCTCTAATACTGTGGTCACCTTCTTACAGCTGAAGAAGTCTCAGCATCACCAGCTTGGCTCCAAATTCACATTAGGTGTGTGTCAGCGTGTCACAATAAATCAATTAATTGCATAACAAATTAAAACATTCTCATTAATTTCCATTTTCATAATTAATTGTTTCTGTCTTTCTACAGAAAACTGGATGATAAAGGTCTTCTTTGGTCTCAACTTGCACCTTTTTATTTTCATAGACTTAATTTTATTTGTCATTTCTGTTGTTTTGTTTGTTTATTTTGGATCTATAAAAGGTCTTCCAGTATTAGTGTTAAATATTCATTAGAATTTAAATTTTATTGGTCTTGGAGAATAAAATGTTCTTCCATTATTATGCCATTACCAATATATTACTTGAAAATGGTCTCAAAACAACAATATTATTGTTTATGGCAATAACCTCTGGGACAATTTAGTGACAGGACAAGGTGTGTGTTGGTGCTCCTGTCCAATGACTCTTCAACTCTGATCAGTTCATTTGAGAAGTAGTGGAGGTTCCTGCTACCATCGACAGTGGTTAGTTTTTACTCATTAGCTGAGGAAAAGCACTGCAAAGTGCTCTAAAATATTTCACAACTCAGCAAAACTCCTTGTCAGATTTGATCAATTCAGATCTCTCATGAAGCAGGTGGCTTCATCTGCTCATGGGGCCTAAATATAGGATCATCCTCCAGGGATTTCTATCACGTTTATGAATAGAAAAATAAACTATAAATATATAATAATAAAAAAAGATCCCTATTTGATTGAAGGAATTAGATTTTTTTTTTATGTGCGCAAACTACCGCGACGCCCACAGTGGGCCGTGGGGTGCGGATGTTACTCTGGGATGACAGGAAAATTGGCCAACGGAATCAATATTATTTCTAAATGATGTTTATCCAATCATTAAGGAATCGATGTGGGTAGTTATGCAGTAAAAATCAGGGTGGAGACAGCCGTGATTAAACAGTCCTTTACCACAGAATATAGACACGTTTCGACGTTGCTGGGAGTCACTTTAAAATACCGACAGCACACATACACACCGTTAAGCTCATTCGGTTTTTACCCTGCCGTTAGCTGTAAGCTACCCAGGTGTTAGCCCTTGGCTAGCTGCCGGCTAATCATTCACCTCACCTGAGAGGGCTTCCAGCGGCCAGGAATCTGGACCCGGCTGAGGGTGTGCCAGTCTGGGTCCCGGTTGGATTATCCGATGAGAAATATTCAGAACAGCTACTCCAGGTCCATTTAAAGAAACCCCAGCTAAGCTAGTTCATCCTCAGAGGGTTTGGTTGCAAAAACCACCGATATGACAGACGTTTGTTAGTGGAGACAGCTAGCTTAAAAGGGGTTAGGAGGCGCGAGCAGCTCCCTGCTTTCATAACCTGGTATTTCCGAGATGAACGCAGCGTCTCTGCGACAACTCAGTGAATATAATCCACACAAGATGATATCCTCCTCTCACGTCTCCAGGATGTTGGTGCCCACCAGACTCCCAGAGGCCGACAGATTTCTCACAGCCACAAAAACTCCAGCGCCAGGGTCCAAGAGCGGAGTTGTCGTAATAGAAATAACACTGATTGGGTATCGCGACTGTCAATCAAGCCAATGACGCGTACTATTGGCTGTGAGGCCAAGCCCCGCCCATCAGAACAGGTAACGTCACGATCGTTCCAAATCGTGATTAAATTGATAGCAAACAGTGCGGCACAGTCCGACGCTCCTCTCAAAGACCAGTAATTTTTAAAATATTTTTTAAACGTGACTGACACATAAACTCAATCTGACAAGACTTCTTCCTACTTTTATGAGACACTGACACACTAACGTGCAGAAGTCTGCAGATTTATTGCTATGCAAATATTCAAGCTCTATTATA
This sequence comes from Poeciliopsis gracilis, assembly GCA_911649635.1. Taxonomy (NCBI): domain Eukaryota; kingdom Metazoa; phylum Chordata; class Actinopteri; order Cyprinodontiformes; family Poeciliidae; genus Poeciliopsis; species Poeciliopsis gracilis. Next base: position 4,252,204 of record CAJVRI010000370.1, on the reverse strand, counting down.
CAGAAGTATTTGCACATTTTGACTACTAAGTAATTGTACTATAATAAGAGTAGCACTTTCTCAATATATTCTTATCTATATATTTCCCTTTGGGAGCGATACAATATTTTAAAAAATAATTTTATATATCCACTTCATTTAGTGAAGTTACTCCCCGTAAGTGGAGTTTCCAGAAATATAACAGAAGTGAAGGTAATATGTAAAGGTGGGTCAATATGTTTCTATGGGAGGCTTGGTTGCAATATAAAATTGTGATATTGTGTATGTGAGGGTAAAAAGTTGCTGGGGGGTTTTTCTGTATTTTAAAATATTATCTTCTTCTTTTTAGTGCCTAAATCATTTTTTTGGCAATAAGGAGTTGCTGATTTTTGTTTTGTTTTTGTATTTGTCAAATTGACTTTTGGCGAAAATATTAGGAGGATGACCATATGGTGCATTTTATCTTGAAATTTCCTCCCTTGTCTGTTGTTGTTGTTGTTGTGTGTCTGTGTGAGTGTGTGTGTATGCATGTTTTGTATTAACCATATGTGTTTGTCTGGCAGGGGGACAAACAGTGGAAATCACCCTTTGCTGTAATTGGATGTATTTAAATCTAAATTGTTTATTAATGCACAATGTCTTAATCAAATAAATAATTGCAATAACAATTACAGAAAAGTATGGTGTAATTTTTTCCCCAGAAAAATTACAAAACTAAATGTAATTGAGTAAATGTTAATTACTACTCACCTCTTATAAATACTGATTTATAGAAGGACTAATTACTGGCTTGTTCTGTCCATAAACAATGAGAATAACAAATTAAATCCCAAACTTACTCAATTTCAAACAACAATTACAACTTACAAACATTAATCTAACCTGGGGATTTCAGAAAATTGTTTCAGTGGAGTTACTGAATCCAAAAAGTATACACTGTCTCCATGAACACATACTGCACGAAGCATGAAAAAACAAAACACACAGACCACTCAATGGACAGATTAAAATGACAGCAGGGGCTGTGAGGATAAACCCACACAGCCAAGCTCATCACACAGACAGACACACATCCACCTCTGACACAGACACAAGCTGGCGAGTGAAAACAAACCTTAAATCCTGCCACCAGGAAAATAAACATGCATTGTGTGTTTGTGTGTTGCAGCTTCTGGGCAGTCGCCATGTGATTCCATAATCCCTAAACTAAAGAGGCAATCTAGGCATTAAAAACAATGCATGTGGTGACCCGTTTCTCATGCGCTGTTGTACAAAAAAAACTGTTTCTTTATCTGAACTTCCATAACACGCATCAGTGAATCAGACAGAATGGTTCTTAGTTTTGATTAACCACTTGTTTAATGTTGCATAAACTTATAAAAGGAATTCTCTTAAAGCATTTCCTTCTCCTATGTCTTTAGTGAGCAGAGGGAGCCTCAGACTTGAGTGAATTTACTCCCACCATTCTTTTGATTCTTAAAATCAAATTGGTGTTTGTTCTACGTTTGTGCTGCAAACTTTTTTTTGCTTGTGCTGCTATTATTTTAAGATATTAATAAAAGTAAAGTTTATGGCAATCATAGGTCAACCAGGCCCTCCCCCATTTGTGAAGTCAAACAAATCTAGTCTCACTCAACAATGCTACTTTTGTGCTGCTAAGATTTTTGTTTGTACTGCTCTCATTTGGAAGATATTATTAAAAGCAACAATCCCATCCACATCACCAAATCAAACATAATTGGTGTCGAATGTTTGCGCTACATTTGTTCAGCACTTCGTTGGCGCTGATATCATTTTTAAGATATTGATAAAATTGAGGTTTCCAGGGATCATAGACGGTCACAGTCCCTCTCACGTTTACAACATCAAACAAATTTGGTGTCAGTCAACAATGCTACATTTGTGCTGTTATGTTTGCATGTGCTGCTTTTGTTTTGAAAATATTAACGTTCAAACCCTCCATTTTGGATGCAAGTCTGAAGATGTGGAGGCAATTGGCATAAGATGCCTTTATAGATTAAAAGTGGTGTATTAGTCTTTTAAGATTTGAAATAAATCTTAAACATTAATGATAAAATCTGTGTGTGGTGTTCTTCAAGTCAGACGTTACACAGAGTCTGTTTGGTGTAATGAATGCTTTATTATCTTGAGCAAATTGTTTGTGATGACTTTTACATTTCTTGTACTCTTGGAATAATCTTTTTTTTTTTAAATAGCCTCAGTCAGTGATTTTGGAGCATTTGCACATCAATATTTATACATTTGCCTCAATAATAGAAAATACAGAGCTGTACTACTTTACACACAAAAACCTAGAAAGCCTAGATGTAAATATAACATAATTAGTGACAACAATGGATGCGGTCAACAACAACAAAAAAAACCCAATAACAAAACAGCATGAAGTTCTACCATAATGGTCCCTCAGCTTTTTTTTCTAAATTTGTAATGAAGAAAAAATACAAGGTGATTCTTCATCTCACTGTTGGGTTTTACTAGGAATGGGTGATATGGCTAAAAAATAATCAGATTTGATCTCTGATTTTAATTGATTTTATTTAAGTCACTCTTTTTCTTAAAAAATAAATACATAGAAAATGCAGAAGGAAAATGTCTTAAAAACCAGCTTTTATTTTAATCACTCTTTCTTTGAGTTAACCTGACTTCAAAGTAACAATAAATAGAAACTGTAAAACGTGCTTTGCAGTTCTGGGGTGAGCTAAAATCCCTCTGGTTTATGAATGCGTTGGTGAAAAAAAAAAAATCCAGATTGTCCGTAAATTAATTCTCCAAAACCAGAAAATTTGAATAATCAATAAAATCAATTTATCTCCCTAGTTCTGACGCAAATTAAAATCCAAAATGCAAACAATTTTAGCTTTCAGAATTATTGCAATTTCATTAAGAGACAATAAATCAGTGACAATATATGTTGCAATAAACAATAGAAAAATTGTGTAACAAAATATTCAGAGAACTCTGGTCCAGAACCGCACGGCATTCTGGGATATGTAGGCAGAGCAAAGTTAGTGGAATCAACTAACTCACTCACTCTGGTTACCGAGCAACAGTTTGCTGGGTAACTTGCAGTTACCTAGCAACAACCTGTTGAGTTACTTGGTTTGGCATGGAGTGCACATTGTGGATAAAACAAGAAAGGTCACATCACCAACTTGGTAGTATTTCAGATATTTATAACAAAAAACTAATCAATAATTATTCATTTCGACTGATATGAAATGATTATAGTGTTTTTTTGGGGGGGGGTTTTCAGCCATATCACCCAGCCCTAATGTAAAACGCATTTTCAATCTGGAATCTAGGTTTTGCTTATTTTGTTGGGCATTTATCTTAAGGACTAATTTTTTTTCCTAGAAACACATAAGTCATAGTGAAAATAATAACATTGCTGACAATAATAACATTGCATGCTGGTTAACTGTCATTGTAACCAGTTAACCAGTATGCCCATTGTTTATGTTTCCATATTTTGAAGACCCCTCGTCCTCACAGTCTGACTGGACAAGATCTTCCTTCTCTTTCTCAGACTGGCGGACAGCGATCACATCTCGCTGCGCCTTCTCTCTGATTAGGCCTCTCCGGTGATAGAAGAGATAACATGGCAATAGGAAGCTGATCAGGGAGAAGATGAGAAGGCCAACATTGATCTGTAGTAAGAAAGTAAAAGTGAGTTCTCTCTACAAGCCAGGGGATGTTTGACAGTGTTGACCGTCAATATATGATTGTGTGTCTGGAACTCTCTAGTCCAATACTTAATTGAACAGAGACTTCTTTGTGTCAAAAGATAATGTCTCAATGGAAAGAACAGAAATCACTTGTGGGATACCACAAGGTTAAATACTGGGACCCCTGATAATTATCTATATGCTCCTGCTAGCTCAGGTAAAACCAGAAATAAGCTACACAGATGACACACAGCTCTACATTACAATGTCATCATTAAAAAACTAAAGAGATGCTTAGAGCAAATAAAAATGTGAATGTGCCACAACTTTCTCAAGATGAACAGAAACAAACCGAAGTTATTATCTTTGGACCTAAAGAGGAATCATCTAGAGATAACACACATATTCAGTTATTAAAGCTAGAAACCAGCTATCAGCTCTGAAATCTACACACAGACTCTAACCTGAACCTTTAGAGACACATAAAGATGGTTACAAAGTCAGCCCTCTATCACCTGAAGAACATTTCCAGTATTAGAGGACTAATGTCTCAGCAAGATCTAGAGAAACTCATCCATATGGTTACTTTTAGCCTGATTATTACTGCAACAGTGTCTTTACAGGTCTGCCTAAAAAAAACAATCAGATCCAGAACGCTGCTGCTGGTGCTCTGACTGAGACCAGGAAGATGGAACACATCATCCCAGTTATAGAGTCTCTGCACTGGCTCCTTGTAGCTCAGAAAACAGACTTTGAAATACTTTTGTTAGCTTATAAGTCAGAAAATGTATTAAAGATCTGCTGTGGTTGTTTCAACCTTCCAGAAGGCTCAGATCTACCAAACATGGAGAAGCAGAATTCAGCTTCTATGCACCACAAATCTAAAGAAAACATTCAGAAAACTGCAAAACAACTGAAACACTGAGTTCCTTTAAATATAGACTAAAAAGCCACATGTGTAGAGCTACTTTTGATCCATAATAACTGGAACCTTGATCAAATATGTGATGTACATTTGCTTGACAAAATGTAATGTTTATTGCGTGTTTCTTGGTTACTGTATTACATTTTTATGGCATAAAGCACTTTGAAATGCCTTCTTGCTGAAATACAATATACAAATAAACTTGACTACCCTGTGGATGGTATCCTTGTGTGAGAGCTCCTTACCCAGTAAGGGTTTCCACCGAGGTACCCCACCATCAGTATGAAGAGCGGCTGCTGGAGCAGGGCGAACGCCGCACTGATTATTGATTGGAGACCCGTTAGAGTCCCAAAGTGGTTCGCTGGATACCTGGATGAAAGGAGAGTGGAAATGAGGAAAATGTGGCGTCCTTTCAGATATTTGACTGCAATTAGGATAAAATAAATAATAATATAAAAGAAAAAGTGGATAACAGTCAGATAGTGGTTCCTCGGTTGGTGGTGAAGAAGAATGAAGATTTTAGCAAACAATTCAAGATCCGGGAAAGGGAATTGTAAATAAAGGAGGTTCACCCCTGCTGTTGATTCAATTCAAAAGTAATTTATTGAGCTCAAAGGGAGACAAAATGTTGTTGCAACTCATATAATTAAAATGTTATTGTAGGTGTTGATGACTGTGATGATTGAGGTGAGTGAAGAAAGAAAACCTTTATTTATAGAGCTACGAAAAGCTAAACTGATCCAGATACTGGATCACACCCAGTATCTGACCTGAACCTCCAGAGAGGGAAAGCTGCATCTTTCTGTCATCATTTCATCATCTTTGACTGAATTAGTAGCAATTCATTGTGTCATTATAATCTCATTGAGTCACTCACACTGCTGCATAGAGGCCTCCACACCAGGAGTGGATAAATCCCCTAACAACGGTGTGAAGAGCAAAGGACAACACCTGTTAAAGAACAAAACAGAGAGCAGGACACATGTTACAGGACTGTCGGTATTTGCTTTTTATCTGCTTTAAAAATGTCCAAGATTTTATTTTTTGTTGTAACAGTGAGCGCAAATGAAAACATAGCACGTGACACCAGAGGTTTGGCTCAGTGTCCTGTAGCTTTGAAATGTGGAGTCGCTTCAATAAACAAGACTTTGGGGCGTCGTTTGTAAATTACACAGTCAAGGATTAACAGGAATAATTTAGTTTGTGAGCCTCTAGTAAGAGAAAGAAGAGGATTCATTTATCAGTCATATTTTCATGTCACAGTTCCAAATTAAATAGCTAAATATAACTGTGACATTTATAAATGTATGAATGACATGGCAAAATGGGACTGTGAAAAATAAAGCCCCAGACTATTTATGTTGACTTTTGACTGTGTAACTTTACAAATGGCACAATACAGGATATTGCAGGACATGGCAACATGATGAAGAGGCAGTTCAGCTTTTTGATTGGTCTAGAAGTAGCAGGACATCATCCCTCAAGGACACAACATTCTGTCTTAAAATGTTAAATTGGTGAACTGAAAAATGACTGAAGGAGCTTTCAGTTCATATTCTAGTGCAACATTTTTCCCAACCTGTATGGGCAAGTTGTCAATCAAGGAAATAACTCCAAACATGACCAGAAGGAAGTTGGTGAAAATGAAGGCTCTGATGGCATTGGTCAGTTTCTGGATCTTTTTGTCTCTCTTTGGGGGTGCTGAGTTGCTGAGGAAACAAGGATAACAAGTTTGTGCTGCCAGGGGTGGTTTGGAGTATTTACCCCACTTGCTGTTGAATCTCATCACCCTCAATGAAGTCCAAACGTTTCCCTACCTTTTGCTTGTTGATATGTTTACATGCTCCTCTTCACACTCCTTCATCCTCCAGTCCATGATGTAGCCGATCATAGGACACGTCACCAGACACAGAAGCTGCATCGTACCAAAGATGGACGAGTAGAAAGCCACTGACGAAGACAGGCAGAATGAAATCAGTTCAAATATGTGAAAATACAATGTCAACTGGAGGCTCAGGTTTTCCTGATCGATACCTTGGTCCTCCACCTCCTTCTGTAGCTCCAACGAGGCTGAAAGACAGAACAGCAACTGTAAAAGTTAAACTCAACATCTCTAAGAAATGGTTTTGTGTGGATCTATATTTACGCTTACGGTTGGGGTCGCCATGAGTGACCAGGAACTCGATCATCTTATTCATGGCTCCCATGAAGAAGATCAGCCTGAGCTGAGTGATTGCCATGACCAGGAGGCTCCACAGGAAGATGGGAGAGCACACGGACCGACAGATTGGAACTGCAGCCGGTAGAAATTACAGCAGATTTATTTCCGTAATTCCAATGTGTGCATTTTTATGGTGAATGTAAATGGAGGTAATGCAGCCTGCCATGGTTTGTGTGGAGTTGGAACCTGACAGAAACTTTTGAATTAGACTTTTACCAATCAAAATTCCAACAGTTCCTTATAAGTGATCAGATCTGCATGGCTCATAACAAGGCTTTATTTACCCTTAGAGGCGCTTTCAGACTGTCTCTTTTCAGATTCTTGTGGTTTGGGGCTCACTGTGTCCTCCATGACCATCACATTGGTGATGTACCTGTCTCCGGTCATCCTGTCCTCTGTCACAACCCCATTCATTCTCATCTTTTTACTGCCAGAGAAAATCAAAAAGAGGTAAATAGAGTACAGAAAGTGCATTATTATCATAATAATTATTATTTTTATGGTTACTGACGTGTATCTGCTGTCTTCTGGAGCTGGGAAGGATTCACCCGGCCAGTTCAGGAAGCAGTTGAGGAAGACTATGCAGGCCAAACCCATCCACACCCACATGATGAGCCGGAACAACACACCAAGGTCATAAATCAACTGATTGGGATTAGGAGGAAAATTATGGAAAAATATGAGAAGATGTAGAAATGGATTTTAAAAATTCACCATCCTTGACATCCTTTAATTGTAATTTTTTTTCAAACACTTGATACATTTTCATTTTCTTCCTTTGATGCATTCACAATCCTAAACATCTGATCTTTTCCACTTGTGTGTGAGTACACACCCTGATTCCCAGGAAGGTGACTGCTGAGGAAGCATAGGAGCCAATCATCAGGGAAATGATGGTCGATCGTATGTTTCCAAACATGTTAGCCAGCTGTAAGAAAAAGATCAATTAAAGTGAAAAAAGAAAAACCTGCTGGTGTTTATATAATATCAACTATTGGAAACTCTTGTTGTAACACTTCAGTAAGTTAAAATGAAAATTTAATTTCTTAATAAATATTGTAACTTATGGTAAAATGTGACATATTATGATAGGAGTAGTCAGTAATCTGTACAAATATGTTAATTACATGTTTTGCACAAAATCATTCTTAGATAATCAGATTTTAATCAGTTCTGCCTTCCAGAAAACTGTTTTAAAGCCTCTGTCATTTTAAATTCATTTATGGTGGCAGTTGTGAGTGACTGGCAGATTATGTCACTCACAACATGGTAAAAATGTCTTGTCATAAGTTAAATAATCTGTTTTTAACAATTATTAAGGAATTATTTACTTAAATTAAGCTTCTATATATTTCAGAAAACTGTCTTGTAAGTTCATTTTGTCGTATTTCTAGTACTGAGATATTTCCAGACACTGGACCAACTTTGTAAGATTTATGTTTTTGCAGAGAAAACTCTTTTTTCCCACCAGTCACTTTACAGCAGTAAAACCAGCGTAGCAAACCTACCTTACAGAGCTAGGCTTGGGTTGCTAGGTAACGGGTCTGGGTTGCTAGGTAACGGCGCAGTGTCCATGGAATGTGACATAACTGTCGGGAAGTTTTTGAAACGGCTAATTTCCCAGACACCAAAAAACGTCTGGAGTTTTTTGTTTGGGCTCCAAATAGAAGCATAGAAATGTGATTTTCCTCTTTCCATTTCTTGGCTGTAATGTTTGGGTGCCGTCAGCAGGAGGCGGTACAGCTTTTAACCCGATAAGAATCTACTTCAGTTCAACCTTTGAATTAAATATGTGCTGGTCCATGTGAGCATTTTCTGACTATGTTTGTGGTGTGTGAGAGAGTGTGTGTGAGGGTGTTAGTCGGTATATATATCTATATATCTAACTTCAGCATGGTTCATGTGTGTGTGTTTGTGTGTGTTTGTGTGCGTGTGTGGTTGTGTGGTTGTGTGTGAATCTCACTGTGAGTGATGTGAAGGTCAAGCAGATTCCTCCAAAACCGTTTAAGGAAACAGCGAAGAAAATGAGGACAGACAGCACTGATAAAAAAAAAAAAATTAAACACAATGCAGCCACAATTTGTTTTTGTTTTGGACTTTTTCAACCAAATATAATTTAACCACATAGCCACAACTACTTATGTAGTTGCTGGTATATGGAGTAAGTCAAGCCAGCAGCTAAAGCTTCATTTTTAAATGTAGATTTGTCGCCTCACCTTCAGGGTCGTACGAAGCGGCAGCCATCATCGCACAAGACGCTGCGAAACAGGAACTGAAACACAAACATTGAATATCACACTAAACAAGCAAAACTCCATTTGAATCATTGGCAAAATACCTATTTGTTTTATTCTTAATGCGCCAGCGGTGTCTGGTTGGAGATATTCCACTAAATAAGGTGAGAAAAGAACAGCCTAGTCAAAGTAAAATGGTCAGATAATCATCAGCATATCAATGCTGATAATGTCAAATAATGTTTGACATTATCTGAAGAAATGTCAAACATTATTCTGGGTATATTTAAGTGGAAAGTATGTTATTAATACTTAAGGAATGTTTCTCAGTTTGATAAATCTAAGATAAATAATTGATTTTATTAGTTCTTGCTTTTTCTGATTTTTATAGGTGATTGTGGAGTTATTTATTTATGTTTTCCTTTCCATTTTTCTGTTCATTGATATTTAGTTAATGGAGCTTACACACTAACTAAATAGTGTATCCTTTACACCTGTTAATACACAACAGTTTATTTCATTGTGTGTGTTTGTGTTACCATGTTGATTTCTCTGTCAATATTTAGCACTTATTTTTATTAAATTTTTTTTTTAATCTATCTTTACTTTGATGTCATCTGAATGTCATTTGGTGATATTTTGCAAGTTTTACACATTTTATAGATCTGTTCCAGATTTTAAAAACAAAATATATTAAACTTTAAATTCAGTTTGCTCACTGATGTTACTTTCACATAGTTCAGTGAAAATGCTGCATCTAAATACCACTTTGCATTTCAAAATGCAGATCAATTGCAGTATTTTTTTTAGTTTATTACTTCTGAAAGGGTAAAATCAGTCACCATGACAACACTTGTATAATGTAAGTTAATTACAAACTATATTGATAGCTGAATTTCCATTGATCTTGAAATTTTTGCAACATGGAATTTTGAAAATAAACATGGCAATTTAGAGGGAAAAAAAAGGTTTTTAGTAAGTTTTTGCGCGAGGATCAGGTGGATTTTTTGGCTGCATTGAAATTTGTGCATTTTGCAAAACTGCAAACACTTTTTTTGCATCAAGTGATCAATAACCAGCTGTTACCACTGGGGGAAATTATGAAGAAGATGACAGGAAGTGATGTGTTTTTAATGATTTATCACATGAAAAAACGTGTTCACGAGTGATTTTAATTACATTTTTATTAAATGAAAATACCGCAATTGTGTAATTGTGGTTTTTTTTTGTTTTGTTTTACTTTAGCACAATATCACTAAATTTTACACACATTTGCCATGGAAACCCAGCTATTTCTATCTTAGCTAAATGATGAAACCTCATTCATGGGGGACTCTGAATGAAAATCTGCTCAGGGCCCCAAAAAGGCTTCAGCCGGCCCTGTCCATCAGGTTTCAATGCGTAAACAAACCAGCTTATTGAAACAGTACTTTGAAAAATTCCTGTCTCTTTAAAGAATATTTTCTATAAGGTTTTAATCTGTTACAGTTCCTTCATCTGAAAAACCGGTCGTACTCACAATCAGAAACATTTTTGATCAGAAATGAGTGAGAAGTCAGACCTGCCGATGAGTCTGATCGGTCGGGGTCCGAATTTATCCATCAGGATTCCCAGAGGCAGCGTGGTGGAGCTCAGGACGAACGAGCCGATGGTGAAGCCGAGATTCAGCATCTCCTCCTGCTCCACACAGCTGGCCCATCTGCCGCCCTCCACCAAACTCCTGTTTGTGGCAAAAGTTTCATTTTCTAGATAAAAAGACAAAAAACAAAAAAAACAAAAAAAAATTCACAATTATAACTCTGGAAATAAGAACAGAATCATCTAAACCGCTCAAGAAAGCTTTAAGTTTAGGCTGATTACAAACAAAACCCATATTTTTGTTTAATTTTGATACAAATATTGTTAATAATCAGATTTTCTTATTAAATGTAAGAAATATTCCTTTTAGATTATAACATGTAAGTGATAATGTTTTACTCCAAGTGGCCACACTGATGGTTTCTAATCTGAACATCAGAATAATTTACTGGGGCTCAAACTTTCACTCAAACTTCAGAAACTAGTCCATTTTTACCTCTAATAACTCAACTTGTATCCCACGTCTCATTGATTTAGAAACATTTCCTCGCTAATTCAAAGGGAAACTGCTCATCAAAATAAAAAAACCGACTCGAGTGACGAGAAAAGGCTTATCTGTCCTCTGATTTATTTTGGAGTGAGAATTTTTTGGGTCATTTTAGACGTCTGTAGTTGGGCCAGCTAAAGGTCAAAGTTGATCAGGTCTGAACCCGATAATGCTGGTTTGGAAAGAAAACATCCAACTTTCAGCCGATCTCTTCATCAATATCGAAACTGATAATCCATTGCTTATAAGATACAGAAGCTTGTTTTAAGTAATGAACAGGGAAACTTTTGTTAATCTCTTTAAGTTCAGAAGCTAACAAACATCGTGATTAGTTCCTGCATGTCTTTGCAGATGTCTGAGCATTTACCGACGCAGAGGTGCGAATAGAAGCCCTCGTTCTTCAGCATGATGAGGAGCGAGGGCCAACCCAGCAGGACGGCAGAGAAGAAGAGGTTCTCTACGATGGATGTGACCGCCATCCACCATCTTCTTTGGTAGGCCTGACCCAAACTGGGAGCCATGGCAGCTGCAGATGACCAAGAACGCATCAATGCACCAAACAGGACGGCAGCAGAAACCTACAAACTAAATTACAGCTCAGTTCATTTAGTTTAATGACAGTCCCTTTACAGAAGGCGTGTTCAAATTGTGGCCCGGGGGCCATTTGAGGCCCTCTGAAGCATTATGGGCGGTCCAAATGGAGCAAAGTTGGATACTCTCTCACCCTTTTTTTTTTTACAGATAAGATCTCCTTAACAAAATTTTAGATACAATCAAACTCCCCACATATTAATAAGGTTTTGAAGTCATCTACAACTAGAACCACAAACAATAACCCGTTTTTTCTAAAAAGAAAAACAAATGTTATTTTTCACATACGAAAACTTAACAACTTTGACCCTCATGGGAAAAGGTTTGGACACCACTCATTCACAAAACACCAGTAAAAGTAAATAATTCCTTATTACTAATTTTTATTTATTTATTTTTTTTAAAGTACTCGGTCCAGTTGCAGAAAATCTCACTTAAAACAAGACCTTTTCCCCATTTTTGCCAGTGGAAGTGATACTTTTTAAAATCAATATAAAGGAATTATTGACTTAAAAGATTATTTCTTGCTGAACAGTTGTTAGTTTTTTCTTATTTCAAGTGTAATACTTTCCACTGGAAAGTAGAGCAACAATACTGTTTTTGCAGTGCAAAGAATAAAACATAAACGAAAGTTACTACTGTAACTACGGTTCTCTGAATCCCGGCCTCTGGCGGTCAGTAGGGATGAAAAAGAACCCAGTCTAATGATCCGTCTGGATGAACTAGTTGTGGGTAATTTAAAGCTACAAAATATTTAAAGTTTATATAAAGTGAAAGCAGAACTTATGCAAGAAAAGTTGGTTCACTTTCGTTATGTATCCTGCAGTTGTTGATATGTACAGTAAGGCAGCACTTTGCAAAGCCAAGAGGCAGAAAGACAACTTTCTGGCTCTGCACAGCCAGAGAGACATCCAGTTGCTGCGACTATCAGGTGTCATGATCACACGCACACACACCCACGCACACGCGCGCGCGCGCGCAGCTCGTTTCTGGACCTGCAGTCATTTCCTAATGCAGACTTGAGTTTCATCTTCGGCCTGTGGTCCTCAAAAGGGAACCCCCGACATTTCCGTCAAGATGGCGCAATTTTGACTCACCAGAAAATGCAACATGCATGGAAAGTGTCAACACGTCATAATTCATGACGGGCGATAGTTTGCAGCAGCTGGAACCGAATATACTATATACCTAGTTGTACCCGCTATCTAGTTAGCCGTACCTGCTAGCTAGTTAGCTGTACCTGCTAGCTAGTTAGCTGCACTCGCTAGCGAGTTAGCTGTACCCGCCAGCCGGTTGCGGGTCGTCAAACTCGGGTTTTATTTTAGTCCGTATAAACAATGTGCTGAAAGAGAAAACACCCATTAAAAAAACTTTTACAATATTAATAAATAGATGCACTTCGAAAACACAAACTTTTACCGAATATTTGTTTACTTTCTAGTGCGAATATTATCATAAACTGGAAATAAGACTAAACTAACTCATGAGTAGCTTTATCAGCAAGTTAAAGGAGCTCTTTAAAGCAGTAATTCCTTAATATTCATGAAAAGTTCCTAGTTCCTTCAAAGATTTCATGATTGTTTTTGTGATTCTTTAAAATCTCTAATTTTGTGTTTCTAAATGTTTTCAACTGAGCGACATTTTGTCACTTGGAGTTTCGACTATAACCTCACGTTAAATGCAGCAGAAGTAAGAAATACTGCCACCTGCAGGTGGGAGTTAGCATCATTTAAACACAACGTTTAAAGGTGTTTTAAGGCGTTAGGTTAGGATAAAAAACGCAAGAATCTGTTGATTTTGAATTTCAGTGATCACAGAATCACAAAAAGCAAAAGCGACTGATTTGTGTCATTTGTCAGGAAAACAGATAAAACCTGCTTAGACATGACTAATAAAGAATAACAAACTTTTAAATTAATATTTAGGAACTATTAATTGAAAGCAAACTCATGTGTTTTGCTGAAAAGTTACATGTAAGTTAGTTAATAAGATATTTGAACTTTAACTAGGCCAAAAATACTTGGTCAAATTTTATGGTTTAAATCACAAAATGTTCCTTTTTTTTCTTTGCATAAGTATAAAATTCAAGAAAATGCATTTTGACTCTCCAAAATGTTACATTCATTCATTCTAAAATATAACAATAGAATTAATAGCTATTTATTTTAATCATATAACAAGTATTTAGAGCAAACTGTGATTTTCTTTTTAAAGTGACGATGTAACTTTGTGGCTCTGGACAAACTTAATTTAGCAGAAATTGCTCGTTAGACAGTGAAGGTTGCAGAACTATACCTCAGATTAACCCAATGAGCAGAGCAAGCACATGCATCATGCTGTCATTTACTGAACCTGTCCCTCACCCACCTTTAGACGTCTGACAGCATGAAAAGCATCAACCTTAAATCTACTTACTTCCCCTGGAGGTTTTGTGCCCAAATTGGAAAAACAAAAATCCTGAAATGATTTTGGAAATCTCTGCGTTGCGGCGTTGAGGCTCAGATATCGTTGACTGCGAGCGGCCGCTCCATATTCACATTGACCCCTGGCAGGTCTAAAAATGGAGCGAACACTAACCTGCCCACCCCCTTATCACATTTATGTACGCACAGCAATGTTTGTGTACACAAACTTAGAGCCTATTTTTAAATCCAGGATTATTTCCCCAGATTTAAGTCACTTAATAATAATAATAATTTCAAAACTGAAGGGTTTCATATGAGTTCACTGCAAAAACACAAAATCCTACCAAATGGTTTGATATAGTTTCCAGTGGAGATATCTTTGTGCACTTGAAACAAGACAAAACTAATCTACAAGTAACTTTTCATGAAGATATGAGATTGTTTTAAGTAAATAATTCCCTAAAACTAATAAAAAAGCACAAGTTATAAATAATCTGCCAGTAACTAGAACTTTTCATAATTTTTTTTCATATTTTAAGTTAACATCTCTTGTTCCTCTGGAATATTATTTATGACTAATACTTTTTCATCAATATTAAGGAATTATTGACTTAAAACAAACTCCAATATCTCCCTCTAAAGGTACTTATAAGTTAATTTTGTCTTATTTTGATTGTGCTAAGATATTTCTACTACAAACTGTAAAAATACTTGGTAAAATTTTGTGTTTTTGAAGTGAACAAAATAAATGACATCATGACAGCTCAATGTGAACAAGAAGATGTCAATAATTCCTTAATATTTATAATAAAAAGTCAATAGCAGATTATTTCACTTAAAACAAGATATCAAAGTGAACTAGAGTTACGGCTACAGTAGTTTAACGAATTTGGATTTGAACTGTAAGTTTTAATGTAAAATAATCTAAAACAACGATGACGTCGTCATTCAACACTTTATTGACAATAAAATGTTTTTTATGCATGTTGGTGGAAGATCTAAATAAGAAAAAGTTTTCAGTTCTTCAGTTTCATCTTTATTCAAAACAAGTCAGTAAAGAATGATTTGTAACATGTACATTTTCCTCTTTCCAGCTACAAAAACCCAAATAGAACATGATTGTACCATACAGTTCAAAATAAATAAAAATAAATGTTGAAAAATATTACATTACTGTTCAAAACAATTACATGTTTTTTCTGTTTTGCTTCAAATACAATCTAAAGTGTTAAATTAAAATGAACCTACTGAACAAGAACAACATGGGTTATTATTATTATTATTAACATAAGGGTTTGGCCAAAATCTGGAAAAATTTGCAAAATGTAAAAGAATTCAGTGAGCCGTCGTCACACACACCCAGATCATAAACAATATTTAAGCTCATCTCAGTGCAAAATGTGATAAACACTCAAAAATAAAAACAAAACCTTATGAAAACAGCTGAAAGTTTGTAAACAAGCCTGAAAAAAAAAAACAAAAACAAATTAAAACATTAAATTTAAGATCGGTGGAAGCATTTTCATTTGACATCCTGGAATTTGTTGCAGAGATTTTTGTTTTTAAACCAAAATTCAACCTGATAATTTGGTTATCAGGATCCCAGAAAATGCAAAAATCACCTGGATCAATGACTGAAGGATTCTGTTTTTAACCAGCGGGTCATCAGCTCAGGAGTACCACAGGGAGCAGTCCTCACATCATTCATTTTCACTCTGCAAACATCACTTTCAACACAGAACAAGCTGTTGTCATCTGCAGAAACACTCAGATGACTCTGTCGTCGTTGGGTGGATCATGTGGATCTTCTGAGTCAGTTTTTGAGAGTCGGTTCGTCTGTCGTCATCTGCTGGGATTTAAAACGGCTCAACAACGTGAAAAAAAAAGCTGGTTCTTGAAGGATTCTTCATAAAATCAAGAAACTTGTGAACAATTGAGAGCATCCTCTTCATTAAACAGTCTTCAGTCAGAGGGTTCTTCAGAACCGCTGCTGTACAGACTGCTACAGGAGACTCTCTCAGCTTCTACAACAGCTCTTTAGAGAATCTTGAATAATATAAGCTACATTTCATTTCTTTTTGGGAAAAACATGACAATAAACTGAAACCATCAACAGCTTCTGCTCAAGCATCGCCTGAAACACATCGGAATAATCAAAACGCGAACAAAAGAGGAACTCAAGACAGAAAATTCATATTAGAAGCCTTAAACATAGAATTTTATTACATTATCCAGGACAATCCGGCCGGGCTTCGCCTCCTGGACCGGTGTCAGATCAGCTGCTTCAGAGAATGTCCGGATGTTACACATGTGAATATTAGGAACGACCAGCGGATACATTGGTGAATTTAACAGTTTCTAAAAGGTGCTCTGTGTAAGATTGTAGGAACATAACCGCAATAACAACAACATTATGCCAAGATGTTTTAGTCTTGTTTCTAGTAAAAAATTTTTAGTGCACTTGAAATAAAACAAAATTAACTTACAAGCAATTTTTCAGCAAGAAATATGAGTTTGTTTTAAGTCAACAGTTTCTTAATATCAGTGAAAAAGTTCTAGTTCAACCGACAGATAATTTTATTTATAACAGAACATTTTCTCATGTTATAAAGTGAAATAATCTGTCAGTGGAACTAGTAGTTACTCATCACTACTAAGGACTTATTGACTTAGAACAAACTCCTTTATGTTGCTGAATAATTTACCTGTGAGTTATTTTTTGTGTTATTTCAAATGTATTAAAATATTTGTGGTGGAAACTAAATCAAGAATATTTGGTAGAATTTTGTGTTTTTGCAGTGCTGCTCTTTTCTATATCAGGTTTAATATTGGATTGAATCTTAAAACACATAAAGCAGCTTGGCTTAGATTATTTTAGCTCAACCAGAGAGATTTCATGTAAAACTCACTGTTTTTATGTTAAAAAAATTCTCAAGAATCAAGAAATGGATGTTTGATCAATCAAAGAAAATGTTTTAAATCTCCATAAAGCACCTTTATGACGAAGGAAATCATTGTAAAACATTTTCTCGAGTCTCCGCCACCTTTTCCTGACGTTTCAAAGTCATTTTCCCAGAAGTCCATCTTCTTTTTTTCCTCTTCAGTGTTTTCTGTTTGGTTTTCACCCCCAGAAGATATTGTTGATGTCGGAGTCCAGACTGAAGATCCAGATCACCAGCGGCGCCGAAATCAGAACGAACAACCAGGAGACGTCCTTCATCGCGTGGCGAAGCCTCGACGGGATTGAACCCACCAGCCCCATGCCGACCCATGACCTCTGCAGCTCCTCCTCCTCCACTGACTTTAGGAGACAATAAAACCAGAGGTGGGCAGAGCATCCAAAAATAAGACTCAAGTTAGAATACAACATATTTTCAACATATTTTTATTCAATTAAATGAAAAAAGTAACGGAATCTTTTGGTTAAAACAAGTTTGTTTTTCATTCAGTGGATAGAAAATCTGAAAATTTTACTTAAGTAAGAATAGAAATACGTCATAATAAAATTACTCAAGTATAAGTAAAAAGTACAGCAGAGTAAAAAATACTCCTAGGAGTAAAATAAATAAAAAAATGTTACTCTAGTAAATCTAACTACCGTATTATCCGGACTATAAGTCGCAGTTGTTTTTTTATTGTTTGCGACTTTTACTCCAGAGCGACTTATAGTCCAGAAAATACAGTAATTACTTTCAAACTCTGATTAAAACAGGAGCAAATAACAAAAAAGAGTCAATATATAGATTTGCTAAATCTGGACCTGGTTTCCCGGTTCGATGTAGTTGCGGGCCAAAAACTTGAGCGCCTCGTCCATCAGGATGACGGGCAGCGACAGCTTCAGAACCACGACCCACTGAGTCCAGGACAGCGGCCGGATCTGGAAAATCATCTGTGGATGGAAGAATGTGACGGTTCTCCGAACATCCGCAGTAACAGAACCAAACGATTCTGAAGTTTTCTTACCGGCAGCGGGTCGACGTACAGGATGATGAAGTGAAGAGCCATGGAGAGGCAGATGGCGCCCACCAACCACGGGTTGGACCACGGAGGCATTTTCAGCAGGGACTGGTTCTCTGACAGACTGGAGGAAGAAGAGGTTGATGTTGAAGAGGCCCGGCAGGAGAGCAAATTTAATTGAATTTAATTACTGGATGATTAATCGTTCCAGAAGTTACTGTGATAAATGATAATATTGTTGTTTTGAGACCATTTTAAAGTAATATAACGGTAAAGGAAACAGTTTCAAGGTTTAAATTCTAATAAACATTTAATGCTGGAACTGTAAGGATATTTTAAATATCCAAAATAAATAAACAGAAATAAATAAAATGAACTGTGAACTGTCCTTCAAAAAAAGGGGATAATTGAGACAAAAGCACAGAAGGCCATTTTTTTGTGCAGCTCCTCCAGATACAACGGAGGATTTGGACAATTGTAGATAGAAAACACAAAAAGGGGAGTAAATTTCTACCAATGAAATTCAAATTATTCTTAGAAAGTTTGTAGAAAGACTTTGAAACGTTAAAAAAATAAATTTTTGTTTTCAACTTACAAATTTTTGGATTAGTCTCAAAATATCAGTTTTTTTCCTGGCAAATTTTTGATGTTTGAAACTCAGAAATTTCAGTTTTTTGTAGGTCGGGTCTTACCTGTTCAAGGCGTTGCACATTTCTATGGTAACCAGCACAGACAGCGCCATCGTCATGGGATACGGCGACTCGAACACCGAACACTGCACACCGCTAAATTTGGCGTGATCTTCACTACACTGCAGGTAATGGGACTGACACACAGTGGGAAAGTTTAAATTATAAATATATAGATAGGTTTGTTATGATTGTTCATTAATCTATCACAGAGATTTCCTTTGACTTGTACCTGAGGTTTTTATTCTAAAAGGTTTAATTTGCAAACTTTAATCAGTTAAACAATCGTTTGTCAGTGGAGATTTAATTTCTCTGGTGAAAATAATCAGAAAAAGTTGTTTTATTCCCACAAGTTCAAACAATTTAGCAGGAAGAATTAAGGAGAACTACTAACTACTAAATACTGACTAGAAGTGGAGGAATAGTTTACTTTAAGTTGCATATTTTAAATTAAAATTATTATTATTTTACGTAAATCAGTTTTCAATTTGACATTTAAGGGTTGTTTGTGCATTTGTCTGTCAAAAAAGTCTCATTTTGTTGCTCATGATTAAGGAGCAACTTCAACTATTCTGCCACACATCCCACATGTTTATCCATGAGACATTTAATTATGAACTTCAGGGTGAAACTGGAGCGGTACCAGCTGGTAGAAGGAAAGTTTTGGGCCGTCATGAGCCGCCATGAACCACCAGGCTGCAGCTCCGACGGTGGCGGCTCCCACATAACCTGCAGGAAACAAAAATAAAAACCTTAAATCAGATCATCTTTCTAAATATGACACGCAGAGTTCACACAGTTTTACAACAGTAACATTCAAGGACTTTTCAAGCATTTTCAAGGTACGATTTCAGTCTGTGTGTCAGTGTGACTCACATCCGATGATGAGGTAACGGCAGAACAACCAGCTGGAGATGAGCGGCTCTTTGGGAGAGCGCGGAGGACGAGACATGATGTCCAAGTCCGGCGGATTGAATCCCAGTGCTGTTGCAGGGAAACCGTCGGTGACCAGGTTGACCCACAGCAGCTGGACCGGGATCAGCGCTTCGGGCATGCCCAGTGCAGCGGCCAGGAATATACTGAGCAGGAAATAATGTGAAAATTATCCACCAATTTCTACCAGTTTTATTTATCTATTGTATTTTTTGGTCAATTAAATTATTTTCAACTAAATAAAAATAATAGCTGTTGATGTGCAAGTAGAGCATTGTAAGCAAGTACATTTGTACAAAATAAAGAACAGTTCTCACTAACCAAGACTAAAAGAACCGTTCAAAGGAATCAAACGACACATCAAAACCATCAGCAGGTAAGACTTGACTTCCTCTGATCATATAATTAGTCCCGGCATTGTTTTCTTTCCACTGGTATCTCAGATTTAGTTTTGAGTGATCCAGTTTTATTATTATTTTTTAAGCCATTATTTTTTAATATGTTTATTTTGAGGCGACGTCATGGCAGATAAAGTCGACTTCGTGCAGTACCTTGTGGACCACCAGGGGGAGCCCACGGACCACAGTGTGAGAAAGACCGCACTAACCAGACCACTTCTCCGATGTTGGAAGATATGAGGTATCGGATGAACTGCTTCATGTTGTTGTAAATGGCTCGGCCTTCCTCCACCGCCGCCACGATGGTGGAGAAGTTATCGTCGGCCAGGATCATCTCCGAGGCCGACTTGGCTACGGCCGTGCCGCTGCCCATCGCGATGCCGATCTCCGCCTTCTTCAGAGCCGGCGCGTCGTTGACTCCATCCCCCGTCTGAGCCAATCAGAGAGGAGGGACAGAAATATGGAGAGACAATCCCAAAATGCATTGCTGGATGATAAATTGTCTCAGAAATTATTGCGATAAACAATAATATTGCTGTTTTCAGACCAATTAAAAAAAAAAAGGCAAAGTAGTGCAAGTTGCTCTCTCAACGATCACTGAACTTCAGTTTTAAACTTTGAATAAAATGGATTATTATCAAAACAAAATAGTCTTTCAATAAAGTTGGCATGTTTATTTCATAAATCAGCATCAAAAAACAGTTTTGAATTGAAAATGTTTCTACTTTTGTTTTCAGTTATAATGTGATTATATTTTGATTATTTACAGATCAGACAGATTATTTTATTTACATTAAAAAATGTAATCAAGTCGCTTCAAAACTATCAGCACTTTTACTACATTTTGAAGTAATGCAAACATAAATTTAGATCTCAATAACTTAAACATTTATGTCCAAAATGAAAAAAACTGTTTCTTGCATCAAAAACAATAAGACTGCTGCAATTAATCAATTAGTTACATTATAAATTAAAATGAGCTCAATAGTTTCCAGTTTGATGATGAATATTTTTTAAATGATAGTTTGGATAGATATCATAAGTTTTATTTATGAGTTTTTGGTTGTTATGTTTTATTTTGGATATTTAAAATATCTTACAGTTTCAGTGTTTGAGAGAACTTGCATTAATATGCTAATATGAATACATTATTTTGAGTTATTATCGTTTATCAGAATAATCACTGGGATAATTTATCATCCAGTGAAATGTGTTATTGTGAGAGGCGTAGGGATATTTTCAGTGACAATCTGTTTATTTGCACCCTAATAAATCAGTAAATAGAGAATTGATGAACTTCTGTTCATAAACACGTTGCAGCAGAGTTTGAATTGAAAGAAACACATTTTATTGGCCACTCTGGTCTCTCATCTGGACTGTCCAGGCTTAAAAGTGAACTCGTGATAGTACAACAACATTGAAACATTTGCTCTCACCATGGCAGTGATGTCACTCAGGCTCTGCAGATATTCCACGATGCGGCTTTTGTGGGCCGGCTCCACCCGGGCGAAGCACCGCGCCGTCCGGCAGACCTGGCGCTGACGGTCAGGGGGCAACTCATCGAACTCTCGGCCCGTCAGGCCGCCGAACCCTCCCACGCCGTCCTGCTCCTCCTCCTGCTCGGTGATGATGCCCACTCTCCTGCAGATGGACAGCGCCGTCCCTTTGTTGTCCCCTGCATGAGGACAAGGAACGGAGCGACGACAGGTAGATGCTTTTGTTGAGTCGGCCAAAAAACACTTGTGTCAAGTCTTTTCACTGAACCAATTTGATTATTGGAAATCTATAAACTTGTGAGAAGACATTTTTCGCTGAGTTTTTTTCAGATGAGTATGTAGATTTCTTTTCCTCTCAAACGTAGTTCTGGACTCATATGACATCATTCTCCCGGTGAAACTATTCTGTTGTTAATTTACAGGTAAATTTAATTTGATTGGGATCAAAATTACAACTTTTTAAAAATTTTCAGTTGGTGTGGTTCACTTTCACATTGCACTGTCAAACAAACCAAACTAACTGAAAAGTCTGTTCACCTTCTCGCCAGTGGGGGCGCTGCACCAAGAACTACAGAAGAAAATATTACAAAAATTGATTAGCACCAGATTTTAGCAGTTGTAGGTTTTTTTCTTTTGTCTTTGGTAAAGACAACAAGCCATTTCTCCAGCTGGGATCTTTGTTATGGTTTTATTTACCCAGAATGCTTTGTGCCATAGCTTACTTCCTGCTTTTGGAGCTGACTCCGATCCACTGTCTGATCACAATTGCATTCAAATTGCACCAGAGTTCACTTCAACCAAACCGAAACCGGAGTCTGTTTGGAGTAGATCAGAGTTTGATCAAACATTCACACCTCCCCAAAAGAACCGGACTTTCTAGACAAATGTCCTGGAGTTTGATTAAAGCGGACCAAACAGGTCTGGTGTGAATGTTCCCTTAAAACACAGCTTCATATCAGACAACTTAAGGTTTTGAGGTCTGGACTGATCAGTATTTGTAACGTTATACTTTGCTGTTCTGGTTCTTGCCATTCAGTTGCAACTGTGTAAATCTGCACACTAACCTGTGATCATGATGACCCGTATGCCGGCCTGTCGACACATCTGAACAGCTCCACGGACCTCCTGCCTCGGGGGGTCCAGCATCCCCACACAGCCCACAAAGGTCAGGTCCGACTGAGGCGGCGCCACAAACAGAATGACTTTTTAATTTTATATAACATGTAGAATCATACAGCAACTATAAAAAAAAAAAAAAACAAAAATAGATCCAGAGTGCAATCAAGACCATGATTGGGTGTTCAAAGTGAGGTCTGTGGGCCATTTGTGGCCCATGGACTGGTTTTTCTGCAGCCCCCTTGGACCACAGTTCAAGAATAAGTTAAATAAATTAGGACAAAATTACTTTAAATTAAATTCTTATAATTATTATTCAAGTAATACTCTAAGCATCTGGTTTTCTTCTGTTGTCATGGTAACTAGGACCACGTCCAGTCATTGACTTATACGTTTGCTTTTAACAGCTGTATTAAAATCTTTCAAAGACTGACCTAGACTCTGCTTTGATTGCTGAGGAATAAATCAAAAAATGTAATAGTGAAAAAAAAGCAATCAAAAAATATTATCTATATTATTGTATATTCATATAATAATAATTATTGGAGCATAAAAACTGGATTATTAGTTTTTGTATAATTAAAATAGTTAATATTTAGTTTGTCACAACAACAGTTTGGTGATTCTAGTTTAAAAAAAACTAGAATGTTGTTAAGATTGCAGCTTTGAGCTGACGTGATTAAAAGTCTGGACTCCTCTGGTCTCGTCTATTATCAGAACCTCATATTCAGCGAAGGTTGCCGTGTTCTCCAGGTTGAGGGAGCGAATTTCCGGCGGCGAGTCCCTGGTTGCCATGGCGAGGCAGCGCAGCGTGTCCCGTCCAGAACCCCAGCTCCGTATGGTGGACTGGAGCTGCTCTCGAACAGCCGGGCTCAGAGGAACACGACCGGAACCGCTGACACGGATGTGGTTGCAGCGCTCCAACAGGCTCTCTGGAGCGCCCTGAGAAAATGAGACAAACATGTCCGTGTCTTTACGGGCAGCAGATGTGCTGCAAAAATACTAAATCTTACCAAGTAAATTAGTTTTGTCTTATTTCAGTTGTGTTAACATTTTGGCAGTAGGAGCTAAAATCCTTGAGGTGTCGCTGACCTTTACAAACATCTTGGCTCCGGTGGCAGACTGGGTGTGTTTGTTGGAGAAACAGAAAACAGACATGGACTTCCTGTCTCTGGAAAACTCCAGTGTCAACTCCTTCTTCATCAGCTGTTTAATCACCTGGGAGGAAGTCACAAAGAGAGAGAGCGGAAAAAATGCTCTCATTGAACAAACAACATGGAGAAAACAATTCCTCTATCAGACGTTATATTCTTGTGGTATAAAATGAATGTTCTCCCTCTGCATACGTGAGTTTTCTCCAGGTCCAAAATTATGACTGCTGGATTAACTGGTCTTTCCAAATTTGTCTTGTGTTCATAAGTGCAGAGTAGTTACGATTTGAAAAAATGTAACCAACCAATTGAGACACAGGTATTTTTCAGAGGTTAAACAGGACTTTTGATGTCACATTTTGTCATTTTTTTCCTTACATTTGGGTCTCAACAGCAAAAACAAGCGCTTAAAAATCCACCTGGAAAATTTTTGGCAGGAGCTTATTTAGATTTAAAGTGACTAAAAAAGCTCATTCTGAAAGGCAGAATTGAGGAGACTAAAATTTTATTATTTGAGAATGCTTTTGTGGAAAAAGTGTAATGAAGATGTTTTCTATAAGACTATCCTGACCTGTTTAAGGAAGCATAATAGGTCACCTTTAACTTCAGACATAAGAGCTCAGGTCTGAAATAAACAGATGACACAGGCCTCTCTCTCTCTTATACATATTGATGTATCAGAGCTTCACACACTTACAGAACAACAGGCTGTAGCTCTCTCAGCACGGCTCAGTCCTTTCAGATCCACATCAAACACGTTCATTTTCTCCACCAGACAGCAGAGGGCAGTCTCTGTCGCCTCACCAACTTTCTCATACACACCCTTCGCCTGGAGCCCAGGAGGAGAAGCAGAAACAGGCTTTAACTGACTGTTTGATGATGGCAGGAGCTGTTTTCATAGTCATGTTAGCATTGCTTACTTCATTGTAGTCTAGGGATGAGTCATTGCACAGAGCACAGATGGTGGCCATCTCCACCAGGCCATCATACTGACTGCATTTCACCACTGAGCCGTTCTTGTAACTGCAGCGACGAGGAGAAAAACCGATTAAAGACAGAATAAAAATGAAGAACAAGGAGGGGAAAAAACAAGGAAGTGTTATTTTATTAATAACCAACTCAACATTCACAAGTTAATGAAAGAGTTAAAGGTTAAAGACACTCACACTTCCCCATCAGGGGCATAAGTAGATCCAGTCACAGTGAACTCGTTCAGGCTGCAATGCTCCTCTGATGCACTCTTTATTATAAACATCTAATTACATGCACAGAACAGACATCAGAGTAGTTTATTAGTTCAATCATGTTAGAAGAACATATCTAAATCAGAGGGCATTTTACAAAAATGATGAAAAATGTATCACTTTCTTTCACACTGAAATCATGATTACTGAGCTACAAAGACCAAAAACAGTTGGATTAAACGCTTAGTGATCGTCTTTGGTTGGACATTTGCATCGGCTACAATGCAAATGTAGCCGATACAACTTTCGTTCTTAATGATGCAATGAGAGAATATAGTTTTAATATTACAGTGTCTTTAGATGAATGTTTTACATGTTAGATTACTTTTACAAATCAAACATGAGCAACAAAATTTAGCGCTTTGGACACCAAAATCATTACAAAAAACATTTAAAGTCAAAGTAAAAACAGATTCCAACAAAATGAACAAATGAAGATATATATTTCTCTTTATCTAAAATACATATTAGCACATTTAGCTTCCCCTAAATTAAAATGGCCAGAGAAATTCTAAATTGCTCATTTATGTGGCTATTTTGAAAAGTTTCTGGTAAGTAAAGTTTGACGTCTTTGTTCAAGTTTTGGTTTCTGAGTAGTTTGTCATTTACAGCATGCTCTTATTTTGAAGGGAGTGAGGACCGTTCCTCTACTCATGTTCTCTCTGTTTTTCCAAATAACTTCATTTCAAACAGGAAACACACAACAACAAAATAAAACATTGACACATCAGGACAAGATATTAGCATAAACACTGTTTGTAAGGATGTTATAATTGGAAATTCTTGTGCTAAAATTAAATTGGAGCTTGAGAGTTGTGGTTTTTCAAGGGCAAATATAATTTGAAGTTAGAGCTTTAGCTATAGCTTTTGCAAAATACTATGATTTATTTTTCATTAGTGACTAGAGAAAGTTTGTTCCATAAAAGGTAAATCTGGGCTGAATGTCATTTTCTCCCACAGCTTACCCTGCACACAGACATCTGGTTGGTAGTCAGAGTTCCTGTTTTGTCAGAGCATATAACTGAGGTGCATCCCAGCGTCTCCACTGACGGCAGGCTGCGGACGATAGCATTTTTCCTGGCCATCCTTCGAGTACCTAGCGCTAAGCATGTAGTGATGACAGCAGGAAGGCCTGGGAATGAAAAAAAGTGACCCGCTTCATGCCCAGTTTGTGGTTCAGATCTAAATAAAGCAGTTTTATGCGTCATTCTCAAAGAAGGTGGGTCACTGGGTTCTGGCCTAGTTTCTTATCTCATGTCTGCTCAGTGTTCATGCAAAAGCATAAAAATAAGCAGTAAGTCAGGAACAGTAAAAATATAGTGTGTAAGTTTAAAGCAGGTTGTTTCTTGTGACTTTACCTTCTGGAATGGCAGCTACAGCCAATGCGACAGCAATCTTGAAATAGTAAATAGCTCCTCTGAGCCAGCTGCCTCCGTGAACCGGGTCGTTGAAGTGGCCGACGTTAATGGCCCACACAGCCACACAAATAACGCTGATGACCTGCATATGCAGCACACAGGAAGAAGTGTAAAACCAAAGTTGTAGCGTTAAAATCTCAACAGCAAAGTGATTTTACTTTTGACAGCTGTTCCCCAAACTGGTCCAGTTTCTGCTGCAGGGGGGTTCTTTCGGGGTCGGTGGAGGCCATCTCGTCTCGGATTTTCCCGATCTCTGTCTGCACCCCAGTTGCCACGGCAACCCCGACGGCTCGACCCGCCGCGATGTTTGTACCCTTGATGGGAAAGTCAGAATGTAATGAACTGAAAGTTACATCTAGGCCTGAAACAATTAATCTGATTCGTCGTGATGAATCAATTATGTAAATTATTGTCAGCTAATTTAGTTATTGATTAATTGTTAAATGAAAATGAAAAGTCTACATAATGTGACTGATTAATTGTCAGAACAGAACAGTCATAAGATTAATAAATAACTAAAATAAATGTCAGTTTCAGCCCCAGTTAGTTACATCAGCTAACGAGTGCAGAGAGCAAAAAAAGGTCATAAAAGTCGACCAGCAGAATGAAACGAGGCCACACAAAGACCGCCAACCAATCTCTCTTTCCTTTTTTTTATGTATTTTTGATGGCATCACTGCATGGCAGACACCAAATCAATAAATCCTCCACAACACAACCAGAATGTGGCAGCATGGAGGCCTACAGCCTGCCAGAGAAATGTTGCTGAATAAAACATCAGAGCTGCTGCTCTTTGACCTTTTGCATCTATTGATGATCGTAAAGCTCAGACCTGCCCTGGTGATGCCCCCCACTCTGCTTTCACAAAAATGGACGGACGCCAAAACAATTTGGATTAAAAGACTCGCAGTATCAGCAAATACTATTAAAAACAGATAAAAAAAAAATTCTCTCTATAAAAATACAGGTTTGTACGACGGCATATTAGAGCCATAATATTCGCCAAAAAACTTTTATGTCAGAAATTTTGGAGAATTTTTTTTTTAACTTGAAAAGCCAAAAAGAATCTAGAAAAATCTCACAAATTTTGAGATTTATCTCTTAAATTTTTCAGATTTTTTTCCAGTTTCAGAAGTAAAAAATAAATACACTTTTGGACATTTTCAAGTTTCAAATGTCTGAAACTTTTGACTTCAATTTTTTCTATAAAATTTTTTTTAACTTAATCTCAAAATTTCTGAGTGTTTTTCTCATAAACTTTTTCTCTAAAAAAAAAAAAATCAAAGTGTTTTACTATCTTTAAGCTGGGATGGTTCTAATAAGCTGTTGTGTATTTGTGTCACCAGTCAGTTCTAAAAAAAACAACAACCTTCAATTGGAAACAATAAGTCGCCGTGATGGTTTCATGTCAGTGACTCCTGGCTTCAAAAACATTCAAATTAATCAAGCTCAGAAACGTTTCCATGATCTTTCTGTTTACCCATCATCAAATAACGGCACATTTACTGTATCTCAGGAGAGATAAATAAATAAAGTTACTTAGTTTTATGTTCCAATGTTATTGTCAAAAAAAGACATATGAGACTCACAGAGAACAGCATGTTCTTCTTGTCCTGATTGACTGCTCTGGGGTCTGGTACCGGATCGGTGTGTTTAAGGACGGAGACGGACTCTCCTGTCAGAATGGACTGGTCCACTCTGAGCGTGGTGGAGCGGATGGACGTCAATCTGATGTCTGCAGGAACTTTATCGCCGACTGGAGGTTCAAGGGAAACAGAAAGATTTGCACCAACTAAAAATTAAGCAGCAGGCCTCATTTAACACAGTACATCTGACAGGTGACCTGTTTCGCTTCCTCAATCAGGATAGGAAAAGTTGATACCAAACATGTTACATACATTTTTTGCACAAAATCATTCCTTGATAATGATATTTTAGTCTGCTCAGTTTTGCCTACTTTGAACTCCTATTTTAGGATCTATTATCAGTTTAAATTCAAATAATTAATTAATGTTTGCGTAAGATTTAAAGTAATTTATCATACCAGGTGTTCTGAGAACCACAACACATTCTGGTTATTAAAAAAGATGCAAACTCAAACTTAAATAGGGACGTTTGATGAGAAATAAAGAAAAATACCTCAATGAGTCTCTCTAATCTCAGTCTGTTTTGCATTACCGAGTTCCCATGCTCTTAAAATAAACAGATAAACTGCAAAGAATGCACACACACACATACACACACATTTATTGTCTCTGTAATAGGGAGAGAGAGACCCAGAACTGTGGAATCTCAATTCAGAAAAGCTCCCAGTGTTCGGAGCAGAGCTGAGTGTAAAAATGGAAACAAACTGTTTGCCTAAAAGAAAAATATTTTCACATGGCTCTTGGTAAGCGTTAATGTTTAAAAAAGACAGCAGGTCAGCAGGATGATTATCTCTCCAAAATGTAACGGCCGTTCTAAAAACAGAAAGGTTCAGCAACTGATGGGAAAAACCAGCAACCAGGCCCAGAGCAACTTTAAATCCCCTCTGAGCAAAGCGGTTCCAGTCCGATTGGATTCATGATGAACCAGAAGGCTGTCTCACATGGGGGGTTCAAAAAGCGGCCCAGGAGCCTTATGTGGCTCCGGGATTCATTTTATGAGGCCCTCCAACTACATGTCATGAATTACACATTTGAGGTTGATGCAGATGGAAACTTTTTGTTATTAAGTTTTACAGACAAATGAAAATATTCCTAAAACAGAAAAATGTTTAATCTAATACGAAGTATTAACCTGTTTTAAATCAAATTTGTTTCATTTTGTTTGGTTGGTGACTATGGCAAAGTGCATCAAAACTTCATAAAAAGTGACATAATCTTGTTTTGATATCTTCAGAAATTGGATCAATGTATGTTGTGTTGTTGCTTAACCAGAGGCCCAGAAAATCTTTGGGAACCACTGGATTAATCCGATGGAAAACAGTGTAGATCGCCATGCAAACTGTTCCTAGTGAACTGCTGCTGTCTCTCTGTAACTGACTCCATGCTTAATGTTTTTGCTTTTCTTACCAGCAACTTCAACGATGTCTCCAGGAACGATGTCTCTGGCTCGGACTCTCTGGATACTTTTCTTGTCCTGCCTGTAAACTTTTCCCATTTCAGGCTCATACTCCTTTAAAGCTTCAATGGCATTCTCTGCATTTCTTTCCTGATGGACACAACAAATATCTTAGTTTTCTATTGGTGCATGTAGTTTAGGGATCTTAGTTTCCATTAAAAACAAACTGAAGATGTGGCTGAAGCAAAACATTTCCTCCACTTCAATCATTTCTTTAGTTTTTCTGAGTTTAGACTGAGTTTTCTTTATTTTCTTCCTCTTTTATTTTGATCAGATATGTCAGAACATTAAGCATTCCTAATTTACTTATCTACTTTTTAAACTGTACTAATATATTAAGGAATTTCAATGCAAAAAACATTAATGTTCTTACTTTTTCATAATTTTTTATTAGAACACCAAAAAGGAAAAAGTAAGATTTGGATGACAAGATTGTAGTATGAAAATAATCCTGACAATAAATTCACACACCCTCCAATAATATTATTAACATAAGAATGATTATTATTGTATTTTTTGCATAGATAAATCTTCCTGCAGTGGAGAACAACCTACAAAATAAGACTTGAGGAAGAAAGGTTTTGTGAGGTAAATATAATTATTAAAAGTCAGATGATGTCACAAAGATGTTTTGCTTTAGGCTCTATTGTAAATAAAATATCAACAAAAATGTTGGAGAAGCTGCTTCACTTTGTTTTTCACTTTGTTTTTACTGCTTCATTTTTTTCCTGAAAAAGTGAAGAAGTAAACATAAAGGATGGGTATTTATATTTTTAATGAGTTTTAAAAGATTTTATTTTTCTGCTGTTTTAGAAAATAAACTGTTTTCAATGTCATGATAGCTATTGCTTAAAGGGTAATTTAGCTAAATTTTATATATTACCTGCCACACCCCAACGATAGCGTTAGCAATCAGGATGAGGAGGATGACGAAGGGTTCAACGAACGCAGTGATGGTTCCCTCACCTTCTTCAAACCATGCCAGGGCCTACACAACAGGGCAGAGGGAAAGGTCAGAGTTCATGTGCTGTAGGGAACTCCTCATATTTATTGATTACTAAAATAATCGTTGGCTGAAGCCCTAATAAGAACATTTGTAAGTTTTTAGTCCTGTGCTGAAGAAGAGTAGAGGCTGTTCTGCAGAAACTCATTTTCCCTTACAGAATGCTGTTTATTTCTCTTTAAAGTGCCTGGGTTTTGTTTATGCATGGATTTAACTGAAGAATTTGACTCCATGACTCACCAAATGTCCCTAAATAACTGAAGGCGGCGTAAGGAGCCAAAAAAAGCCGGACATTGACAAGGATAATTAGGATGTAACTCCAACCCTGACGCTCAAACCAAACCTTACATTTCATGCATTTTACCATCGCTGTGTTTATTCTGCTGAACTCAACAAATACACATTATATTTTAAACAAAAATACTAAACATACACAGTTTCTCTGTTTAAATATGACTGATTAGTTCTGCTTGAAAAGACAAACATGGCTGTGGTCGTATTTCCTTACAAAAGAAATGCATGCAGCCAGCAGCAGGATTCGAACCAGCAGATCTTCAAACTGTTCCAGGACCAGCTCCCAAAGTGACTTTCCTGCAGAGGGAGAATAAAAAATTGAAACAGCACAGTAAGGAGAGTTAACATAGTAACACACAAAATATTACTGTAAAAATATGCAATGTATGTTAGATTACCTTCTTCTGCAGGCAATTCTGTAAGTTAAAGAAAAAAGAAAAACATCAACAGGGCACCATGGCAACAGGCATTAAAGGCAGGATTTACAAAGAATACGGTAGTTTGCAAGGAAATTTAGTGTTGTTTACACCGAAATCCTGTCATCATAACTAATTTGTTGGTTGATAAATTGTCCCAGAAATGATTATGATAAATGTTAATGTTGTTGTTTTGAGATCATTTTGAGGTAATATCATGATAATGGCAAAATAATACAACAAAGATTAATAAACTTTAATTTTGTAAAGCACACTTAACATTGGAACCGGAACATATTTTAAATAACCAAAAAAAAAATGCACTACATAAAAAGGATTAGTGGATTTATTGCATCACATTTGGTTGTATGTTTTAAAAAACATACAACCAAATGTATGTTGGTTTGTTGTTTTTTTTTATTAAAAAAAAAACAACAAACAAACAAAACATTAGTTCTGTTCAATTATGTTACAAGGTGGTAAATTTTGTTGCATAAAAGCTACGAGGAATTTTGGTTCTGTTTCTTTTCAAATACATCAATAAATATTTACCGTTGGGTCCCCACTTCTCTCTGTTCTTCTTCAGCTGCTCACAGCTCAGACCTGTGGATTCATTGACACTGAAGAAACCCAAAACCTCCTCCACCGTTTTAGTGTGAGCGTTGTCCATCGCTGCTGGGAAAGCTGAAAAACAATCAGCAATCAGCCTTTATTTAATGTTTCTACAAAGACGATATTCTATATTTAAATACAGGTTAGTGATAATGGTCATTACCTTAGTCTAATATGATATTAATAATCTTTGTCAACATTTAAAAAGTATGTGGAAAAAATTAAATTAAACTTGTTGTACACTGGCAGCATCACTCATTTCAGCATCATAAATCTTTGGAGAAACTTCAATATATTCTACTTTATGGTGTTGCTTTGGTTCAGGGCTGTTTGTCTGCAGAGATATTAGTAATTAGTATAAATCTTGGACTTTAATTGGAGTTGGAATCCCTTTTTTCAGCCATTTTGTTGAGGATTTGCTGCTGTGACCCAGTTTGACAGGTTGCCTGCTGACAGGCAGATGGCCTCACATTTGACTGGAGAATAATTTGGCAGGCAGAGGAGATTACGATCAGTTTGAAGACTGAAAAGTGCTCAGGTTCTGTGGGAGGAACACAAAGTCCACATTATCACTTTTAATGTGGTCTTGCTGGAAAATAAATGTTCTTCACAGCTGTAGTTTTGTAGAAGACAGAAACAAACTGTCCCCCAGGAATCTCCTATATTTTGTTGAATTCATCTCCCCCCTTTGTCTTTTACCTTGCAGCGACATTAACTCACTGGGACTGAAATGAATTTTCATTCATACTAAAAAGGTTGCAAAATGTGTTATTTACTAACATTAATTTGTTTAATTATTCATTTCTTGTTCTGGCATGTTATTTTTGTTTTTTTTTCTCCAACTCTTTCTACTTCTACCCAAAAGGAAAATAATAATAAAAACCAGAAAATAACTGCCAAAATTAAAAGAAAAAAGTATCCTACCCCACATATGCTGATTAAATTTCTGTTGTTACACCACTTCGTTATGTTCTTTTGTCTTATCCATTTTATTGTGTACCTCATTTTTTGTTTGTTTATTTATTTATATTTTTTGCTGTTATTTATTCTGTTATCTAGGTTATTTTGTAGATAAATATCTCTGTTTGTTACTCTGTAATGTTTGAATGCATTAATTAATTGGTAAATCTATATCCCCGCATCATGATGCTGCCACCACCATGCTTCACAGTGGGGATGATGGGCTTTTGGTGACGTCAACCTCCTTATAGATTGGGTGCATATTTATACAATTGCTTATTTTTTGTTAAATATGTTTTTAATTGTCTTTATTTTGTAGAAATCAGTTTTCACACAGACAATACATTTTTTTTGCAAAAAAATTGCTTTTACATTTCAGTGTAAAAGCAATAACAAGTGGTATAATTAATGACAGTAGTAATAACTGTCTGCTAGTTAGTCATTTAATAAAAATTCATCAATCCAAATCAGATTCTATCCGTTTTTATTGATTTATTTTAAACTTCTCGGTATTTGACACAGTGATAGTTTAATGACCCAGTTACCGTGATGGCAGATTCCAGAGTTATGCTAGCTCATTAGCACCGATGTTAGCTGTGAGGCTAAAGAGCTAGCATGATGTCTAACGGTTAATCCTCCGGAGATGAACAGGTTGCTTACCAGAGCAGTCCGGGTGTCGTCTCAGCTCCAACTATTCAGCCTGAAGGAAGGCAAGAGCCGTCGATTCACCATCAGTTTGGCACTAAATTCATCCCAGAGACCAACGGAATACTATTTTAAAATAAAAAAATCGCTTCTTCTTCTTGTTCTTTTTTTATTATTATTATTTCAAACAAGGTCGCTTCTTGGTCACAAATCAAATCCTGGTAACATCAAAGCAAAATCTTTGGGAAAAATAAATAAAAATAAAAATTGAAGTTTTTTTTTCTTTTAATAATGTGGCTCGAAACAGCTTAGAGTAATAATATGTTATTTCTCCTCATCTTGTCCGTCTAAATCTAATGCCAGCCTAGAGCGTTCAGTGAAAACAAGCCGATAATAAAACACAAGTTCCGGTGAAAACCTTTCAAAATAAGAGTTGGGCCCGTTATTCTAAATTTTACATAAGTTCCTGACGAAACTGGTCTCATTCTGCCAAGTACTGGTCCCACTCCATATTTTGCATCAAAAATACATTTAATAAATGTTTTTAATGTTTGATTGTTTTCTCTGTTTGTGGTGCGCTTCGGTTTGCTCGCCGTTTCTCCCTTGTTGGTGGAAGCTGGAGCCGAGACGCTGTCCCTCAGTTCCCTGCATAAAGACCACGGAGGTCCAGAGGATGATGGAGTCTTTATGCATCATCAGACCCAGAACTTTCCCCCCACCTTTTCCAACAGGTACAGGATCATGTTGACATGCAGCTCAGGTCAGACGTTTGGACACACAAATTACTTTTACGCATAATTCATGTTTTTTAAACAGGTTTCAAAATGTCTTTGGTATCCTTGTGCAGTTCATATAATATGAGAATGTAACTGTACTAATACCAGAATAAAGTCCTAATGATGCGAGAATAAAGTAATAACATAATCGCAATAAAATTAAGATAATGTCGTAGAATGAAGTATCATACGAGATTAAAGTCAAATTTATAGAAGAAACGAGCGGTTATACGAGAAAAAAGTTGTAATTACGCAAAAAAGTAGTAAAGGTACCAGAATAAAGTTGGAATGATGCAAGAGTAAAGTTATGATGTTACCAGAATAAATTAATAATTATAACAACAACATAGAGAATGTAAAAGAAAAATTTTACTTTGTTTTTAAATCACTTTATGAATGGAAATGTGTGCCAATGTGATGATACAAAGGAGAATAAAAGAAAACATAACTGATGAATCCACTTCCTGGGCATATTGTTTTAAACAGTGGAAACTTACAAGATTGATACAACAATATCATTCTTGTAATGAAATATGTCAATACTTTATTTTTTTAAAAAGCAGAATAAGAGACATAGCCATAAAAACAACAAAGTAAAAACATCCCTGACTTTCACAAAAGTCTGGATCTTTGTCCTCTTCATGATGTTTTCATCAGAAAGGATATTCTCTCCAGAGGCTAAAAGAAAGAAAGACAGGAAATCCAAAAACTTAGAATTTTCTACATGCAGGTATTATTTTTAGAAAAAGAACATATTTCCAGTTTCTAATGTAGTTTTTCAGAATTAATTTAGGGAAGCTTAATTTACAGATAAATCTCACGGACACTCAGATGGGTCTTCTGCCCCCTACAGGACAAACCATGAATTGTTTTCATTTCTTGATGATTCTAGCTTTCTTCCTAAAACACTAAGACTTTTAGGCATGTAACATTTACTTTTAAGTAGAGTTGATAAAAAAATAAAAAATAAACAACAGGAACCATTCCAGTGCCATTACGAAAATAAAGTCTTAACAGATCTCAAGTAAGAGGTGAGCTGTGACTAGTTTAAGACTTGTTTGCATGTGTAATTACAGTTATAATGTAAATGCAGTGATAAGACGAAGCGAAGGTGTGTGTGTCCATGTGTGTGTCACCTCATGGAGTACTCAGGATCATCGTGTGTTTGCAGCAGCAGATCTTTGATTTCCTCAGGTGGGTTTAGACCATGAAGCTTCGCTCTCTCCCATCTCTGCATCCTGCTGATTCCTGAAGACAGACCAGAATCGTTTAGTCGACAAAATACAACATATTAGATGTTTTTTTTGTATCACAGAGCCTTATTTTAAGGCTTCTACCATCCACTACCTGTGCAGGGCCCAAATCTCCAGTCCAGGTCAAACTGTTTGAGCTGCTGCAGCTCCTCGTCTTTGACAGTTGTGGTGACGTCTTCTGTTCAAACAAGAAGATTCAGAAAGAACTGAGGACAGGTTTGCATCAAAACAATAACAAATGTTTGCATAATAATGCAAGAATACATTCTCAAAGATTAATAAACATTAAATTATAATAAACATTTAACACTGAAACGGAAAGATATTTTAAATATCCAAAATAAATAAAACAACAGAAACAACAAATACATTTAATTATAATCTATCTGTAAACAAAAGACTTTTAGCATCCGGTTATGTTAGGAAGATAGAAAGAAAACAGAAAAATGATAAAACATGCAAGTGGAAATTATTAAATTTATTTTAACTTATGTGATTAATTGATTTATCGATGTTGTAAATAACTACAAGTGTTTTTTTTGGGTTTTTTTACATCAAATTTGAATGAGTTTTGTCTTGCCAGTATATTTGACTTCTAATTAGTGCTGTATATTTTTAATTTTTGCATTTTCTGCTTAGTGTTGTTGTATAAGAGATATTTTGTTTTCTCCAACGGATTGGCAACCTATTCAGGGTGTACCCTGCCTCTCGCCCGATGACAGGTGTGTTGATTTTAAAAAGTATTAACTTTAGAGTATATTTTATATGTTAATATGTTTATTTGGCCCTGACTTAAAGTAACATATGAATGGAAACATTGTAAAATGATTAGTTGCATGTATCTTCAATTATATGTGTTTTAGCTCCTATGGCAGTGAGATGTGGATTTCAGTGCTATGATGAATGAAACCATCAGTAAAACTTCGTCCTTGTTTAGAGTGTCATGCTAGAGATGTATCACTTATTGAGCATATGTTAGACTGTTGTGGAGTAACTGGAAGTTACCTAAACAAAGCTCTATTTTTTAAACAAAGTTATAAGACATTTGATTAGCATTGTAGAACATATTGCTGACATAAATCTATGGAAACTAATATGTACAAATAATGAAAGTTCCCATTCGTTAATGCAAACTGCACCTTAAACCACGAGCGCTGCCTCACCTTGCTGTGCTGGAGGAGGTGTGGGACTCTTCTTTCGCTTTCCCCCTCTCCTTGACTTCTTCAACACTTTAAATGAATCAGTTATCAGTCCACGTTTTGTTGTCATGGTGACGATCTAGAAATCACACATATCAATTAAATTTACTGCAAACGGATATGTGACTTCATAATCAGATTTGAATCATTTCATATTGACAGCTGGTTACAAACTTTAGCAAAGAGCTCTATTGCCTGTCTCATACTGTGATGCAACAAAATTATAGAAATCAGAGAAAAATGTAGAAGATTTGATTTCTCATTACAGGTTAACAGCTGATTTGAGACAAATGCAGAAAATATCAAATATAGAAATCAAATATTATTTCCTGTCCATGTGATGTTTGGCTTTGATTCAAAATTTGCTTTTCACTTCAGATAAATGTATTTGTTTACTAATATGTGATCTGCTCCTGTTTAAAATAATTCTCCTGATCAGATTGCTCAGACTGGTGAATTGTTGCTTTATCATGTTTTTTAGTTAAATAATCTAAGGCAATTTAGATTATCTAAATTATTTTTGTGAACTGAATTAACATTTCCAGACATGGACTGCTAGTTTATTTGTTATTACTAATTATATTAGTGTGACTAGAAATAGTTTCATTATAGGCACAATATGATAATTGAATTTGCATTTGAAGCTTTAATTCTGAGAATAAATGTTTTTTATTCTCTTTTAATTTTATTACATATTTTTCTCTTTCATTTTAATGTGTTTAATTTAGGCTCTCTGAAAAATAGAATTTGCCCCTCACAATATGTAAAACTGTTAAAAAATATTCTTAATTGATATAATTTGGTACAGACACAGACGCTATTAATGACGTAGTCAGATTAAGTTCTGAAACATCCTGTTCCAAATAGAGGAAAAACGTTTAACTAATGGAATAAAATACTGAGTTCTGCTTTGATGCGCTGATATGGATAAAATACTTTAATAAGAGTAAACAAAGGTTTAATTTCCGGACATGTAATCAAATAATAAAACATGGAGACGAAGGAATTCGTAATATTAATAATCTACAATTGGAGTTATTAAGGTAGTAGAGGGAAGATATTACGGTGCCACACTTTATTTAGTTTGAATCAGACTTTAGTTCCGCATTTATTTGTTATTACAGCGTTATACATATATCAGTAATCTGATTTAAATAGTTATTTAGAAAACAATGAAGGACGTGCATTTACGGCGAACACAAACAGATCCAGGATGTGCATCAGCACCGCTTTTAAGTTCATTGTGAACTTACCTTATTAAGTTCACGATTTAAAATATTTGTTAGTGTTTGTTCTCGGTTGTTAGTGTTTGTGGCCCCACTTTTCTGCAGAGGAAAGGAACCAAAACAATGACGCCTTCGAATTCTTCTTCTACGGTCCCCTCGCCAGTCCACGCCTCTGCTGCCACCTGCTGGAATTTCCTGTGACTGCACAGAAGATTGTGCAGATGGAAGCAATTTATATTTAAATGGGGAAGAAAATGTATAGACGAATTTACATCTCATTCAAATATAGAGTATTAATCTTTAAAAAAAACCCTACACCTTATTGTATTCTTTTACAAGGAAAAAGAAGGCTATTTCCAAACATGTAGGGTGACCTAAGTCATGGTTTTATTGCTCTGAACTGATAAAGTATTTGCTTTTTTTCTTAAAAGTCTGACAAATTTGAAAAATATATGTTTTGGCAACAGTTTTCTTTCCAACAAAAGAAAATTTGACCAATTTATTTGTTTAACTGAGTTATTAGATTATCAAGTTTGTACAAAACAAAACAAAAACATCACAGTGTGACTTTTTATAAAAATATGAAATATTTTGGCCTGAAATTCTTTTGACCGGCACATATTTGGCATATAAAGAGTTTGGACACCGCTTTTGTAGATAAAACCAGAGGTCAGTAGAGTGGCCAGAGGTTTAGCTTTAAATAAAAGTAGCAAGATTTATTATTATTAAGTCTTTGGTGCAAAAAACTGATTGAAAATCGATTTATTCACTGCATGTTTATGTCTGTTAAGGTTGAGATGGAGCTTCACATGAAAACGGCCCTTTAAACCAGTCAGACTAGGAACACAGCAGAGACACAATCAAAAATGTCAGATATTTAATATCCCGCGATAATAACTTGGAAATAGTCCAAATTAGGACGAATCTTTATTTCTTTCCTTCTTATGTAACTTTTCTGTTCATAACATAGGTTTTTGGTGCATTTCTGTCCTAAAGAAAAAGATATAAAACTTGAGATATTTCACAAAGAGATATTAACATTCATGGAAAAACCTCACATAACCTTATATTACAGCAGAAAGTACGGCGGCCACCGTAAGAAAGGCTTAT
Source organism: Poeciliopsis gracilis (assembly GCA_911649635.1). Lineage (NCBI taxonomy): Eukaryota > Metazoa > Chordata > Actinopteri > Cyprinodontiformes > Poeciliidae > Poeciliopsis > Poeciliopsis gracilis. Next base: position 4,213,040 of record CAJVRI010000370.1, on the reverse strand, counting down.
ATTATTCAATAATGCTGCATAACTGATCAGGACATTATTGCGAGGGAACGCAAAAGTTTTGCAAGGGAATGCAAAAGTTTTGCAAGGAAATGCAAAAGTTTTGCAAGGGAATGCAAAAGTATTACCGAGAAACGCAAAAGAAAAAAATTTCCCCATGTTCCTAAGGAGCTCTGTAAACAGTAAAACAATATATATTTTAAAAAAATAAAATATTTTTGAAATATATATTTAAAATATGCCCCCTAAATTGGGGCCATTTTGTTCTGAACAAACTTTATGGCCCAAATTTAGCTCCATAATAATTAAGTAGTTGTGTGTGTGGTGGGGAAGGGCCACATTGGTTTGAAGCCTCTCAGTACGACTGTGTATTAAAGTGGCAGAAAATGTTATCTGAGATACATTAAAACACTTACTGAAACAAATTTGATGGTATTTTAAGTTTTTGCGCGCAAATCAAAGTGGTTGAAAATCACATAATCCTCAGTCCATCAATCAGTGAAGAGGGTTTACAGTGCAGATAATCTGGATTCCCATCAGCTCTTCCAAAGTGGTTGAATTATAATGACCACTGGTGTGATCTCTGTGGTTGATGTTTCAGCCCTGGACGGAAGTGCTGACTTTAATGGAGACGCTGGTCATGCTGCAGGAGGCTGCAGTGTCACTAATGGCTGGTAGGAAAGCAAAAGATGGACAAAGCCATTTTCTTCCCTCCTCCATTCTCTGTTTTGCTTTAATTCTCCAAATCAATACAAATCTCTTTAGAATGGCTGTGTAGTGCAATTTTATCTTTTGTGTCTCACTAATACTTTTGCTATCATGGGTTGCATTCAAATGATGCTTTTATAGATTTGTATGAGTGAGGATATGAGCATCCACATGTATTTTACTCATTTTAATAAAGTCTTATCACAGTTTATTTCTAAACTTGTTGCAATAAGCAATTAATCATTTAATAACATGATAAACTAAAATGAGCTCAGTAATTTCCATTTTGATGATTAATATTATGTTTACAGACATTTCATTATCAGTTTTATTTATGGCCCCTTTGCTGCTTTTAGGATATTCATGATTTCTCCCAGTTCCAGTTCACAACGTTATAAACTGAAGTTTATTGATCTTTGAGAAAGCAAACTTATTATGCCGTTTATATTACAGGAACATCATCATCATTGTTTATTGTAATAAATATGGGATAATTTATTGTCCAGCAAAATTTGTTATTCTGACAGACCAGCCCTTAAAAACTGGGTTTGGAAACCCCTGATCTAAGGTAAAAAACTTTGATATCATAGTTTATGTTGTCTGAAATGTATTAGTTTTGGTCCAGCAGTGAGACTTCTGTTAAAAATAAAATGGTTCACTTTTGATTTTATTTTCACCGGAGCGGATCCTAAAAATAAAATAAAAACAAAAAAAAAATCAAACATCCATCCATTTTCTTACACCCTTGTCTCTAGTGAAGTCGGGAGGTGTCTATCTCCAGCTAACGTTCTGGGCGAGAGGCGGGGTTCAACCTGGACAGGTCGCCACACAGAGACAGACAAGACAATAAAAATCATGCACACAAACTCACACCGAGGGAGAATTTAGACAGACCAATGCATGGTCTCTCTAAATTCATTAGAGTGCATGCATGCACAGGGAGAACATGCAAACTCCATGCAGAAAGATACCGGGCCAGGAATCGAACCCAGGACCTTCTTGCTGCAAGGCAGCAGCGCAACCAACTGTGCCACTGTGCAGCCCCCTTGAGAAAAATGAAACCGAGACAGAAAATAAAGAAAAAACAAAGACGGAAAATTAAAACTAAGAAAATAAAGAAAAAGGGATAAAGGAAGAGAAGAAAAAAAGAAAAAAGGAAAAAATAAAAAGCCGAGAGAAAAAGCAAAAAAGAAAAGTAATTAAAAAAAAATCTAAAATAATTGTAATAAAAATGTAAAAATGTAATTAAAAAATATAAAGCAGTTAAAAAAATTATTAAAAAGTATTAATCAATTGCACATACAGATTACACCACTGTAGAAAATTAAAATTTTACAAAAAAACCCCACATTGTGACACTTTTGACTGCTGGATAAAGTCGCTGCTTCAAACAGCAACAATAACCAGAAACCCAAGCTGAAGCTGAAAACATAAAACTGCCTGACTGCAGCAATAATGAAGTAGACATCTTCTGCAGCGAGAGAAAGAGAGAGAGAAGGAAAGAAAAAGGAGGAGGACTCTATCAGCTGACAGGCTTTTATCCAGTCCTAACTTGTGATGCGTAATGGAGGCGTTCAGTGGTTCCTGATGGCATTAGACTGAAAGGCCCTGTAAGTGAATAAGTGTGTAATGTTATATTCTCCATATGGTTAGATGTGTGTATTAGGATGTGGAGACTCATCCATGGCACTAATAGCTGTCTTTTACACAAAACGACTTCTCCTCTCAGTGTGGTCTACCTCTCTCTCTTAATGGATATTCTGTGGTTTCTGTTTCCCTCGGCTACTTTACGTCGGCTGTTTAATGGAAATCGTTCTAAGAAGTCCTGGAAAAATCTCAGTAAAAGATAAAAAATAAGGTTTTAATTTTTATAAATCAAATAAACATTAGCTAAAAGAAAAAAAAACACTGCAGCATTCTGCAGGATTTAAAACTAAAATGAGCAGAATTTTATTGATAAAATCAATATAAACAGTATGTAAAACTAATATAAACTTCCTCATATATTTGCTGCATTGCTTAGTCTCCTTATGGGTTTGTGTTATTTTAACTTTTCTTTATTATTTTGAAGTCAATGTCAAGATTCTTTTGTTGTCTTCTGTTCTTTATGAACTGATTTATCTTATGTTTTGATGTTATTATTTTTATTTTATTTTTTTGTTTATTTTTTTTTCTTGGTCGTTTATACTACTAAGTAAATGTAATCGCAATCAGACTTGTGTTTGAACGAAGAAGAATGTTGACGTCACGAAACAACACACTGTAATATTGGATGGAGCCATTTATGGATCGATTTCACAGTTATCAAGTAATTGGAGAATCGTCACAAGATTACAACAAGATGAAGAAAGCTAAAAAAATAGAAAGAAAGAATGAAAGGACAATTTTTATGAACTTTTGTCGAAAAGTCAGTCTGGATGGTAAGAGTGGTGGGATGGATGAAAAAGTATCATTTCCACTGGCAGATTATTTAATTTATAACATTGGAAGAATGTCATGTAATAAGTGAAATGGAACTAGAACCTTTTAATGGAGGAGTTATTGACTTAAGACAAAGCTCCTACTTCCTGCTGAAAAGTTACTTGTAAGATAGTATTTTCTTATTTCTGATGTATTAAGATATTTGATGTAGAAAATGGACTAATTTCCTGGTAAGATTTTGTGTTTTTGCAGTTAAAAATGATTGGACAATATGAATAAAGTGATAAACAGCAGCTGTTACTACAAATTTGAGATGAGTTTTGATCTCTTTTGATTATTTTTCTTAGACCATAAATGCCTATGTATAGTTCTAATGGAATAAATATTAAAGTTAATGCATTTTGAAAAACATATTTGTGGATAATAAATTAAATGTTAAAAGACTAAGACACATTTGTTTGTAAAAATTAAGATTTGACTTGGAAAGAAATAATTTTTTTCAAATTGAACATACAGATCTTTCCATTCCCTATAGAATTAACCATCTTTTTGTCTTAAATATTGTTGCAATCTTTTCTGTTGAACTTAATTTTTTGGCATAAAACAAAACTGAAAGACCAAAGAATGAAAAAGAAATTAGACAATTAAAGGAAGTGTCTCAAAGTAAGGTTTGTATCTAAAAGTTGAGCCTGATGAGAGGAGTGGATGTGGATTAAAATTTTGCTGGATGGTTTTGACTGAAGGCTGCAGATGGACCTGAGTGTGTGCGACCACAGCACACTCAGCAGAGAGAGGAGGCGTCTTATTATTGGCCTTTTAGGAGAACTGTCAAGTTAGCTGCCAGAAGGAGGAAAGCCTGGATAGATCACAGCTCACATAAAAGACAAACACCGAATCAGAAGGATCCTCATTTATTCTCTTTATCATCGAGATGTTTGACGTCTGCAGAAACAGGAAGAGAACAGAGACTGAAGTCAGTGAGATAGAGGAAGTTTAGATCAATTAGCAGCTTAACTAAGAGTTGTTTTCTTTACAAAAGCTTTGTTTTATTTTATTTGAGTCTTTTTTGCATTCAGTTTAATCTTAGAATTACCTTTGAGACTCTCCAATCCAAATCTATACACTGTGAAAAAAATCACTTAGGTTATTTTTGAGGGTGTTTTGTATTTTCCATCCATTCACTGCCAAGATGTGGTCGTGTATGAAGAACTTCTTCACTTATGAAACGACAAAGTCGGTGGTTGTGAAAAGCTGGACTATCGGCATCATCAATCGGATTGTTCAACTGATCATCATTTCTTACTTTATTGGGTAAGTGTAAATCATTTCATTAATTCCTGCAAAGCCTGAATAATTAGGATTTATTGCTAAAACAGTTAATTTTTAATGAAATGTTAATGTTTCACTATAAATCCATTTAAATGTCTGCAGATTGTAGCTTGTGTCATTTTAAGCGACTCTTCAACATAATTACTCATGAACAGATCCTTCAATAACTTTTTATTAAATGATGGGTAGCTACACTTAAGATTTTAAAGCTTAAAGCAGTGTCAGTTCCTCGCTCTAAGATTCCTGTCAATACAAATGCATTAGCGGTGATTTAAGTGCTGCGCCTAACCGTTCACTTTTAACACAGCTGAGCTTCAGAGAAGCTGATACTGAAATAAATAGAATATGCTTTTCAGAACTCTGTCTTCATTGTGTTTCAACGTTGCTAAAGGTTTTAAAAAGAAAGCAAATTTCAGCTGTTCACACTGCAAAAACACAAAATCTTACCAAGTACTTTTGGTTTAATTTCTAGTGCAAATATCTTAAAACACTTGAAATAAGAGAAAAATAACTAAAGAGTAACTTTTAAGAAAGCTACATCAGCTTGTCTTAAATGAATAATTCCTTAATATTGACAGATTATTTCAGTTATAACAAGAAATTTGTCATAAAACAGTGGAAGTAGTACTTTTTATCAATATTAAGTTTTTTTTTTTTTTTTTACTTAAAACAGCCTTATATATTTTTCTTAAACATATCTTGTAAGTTATTTTGTTTTCTTCAAGTGTTTTAAGATATTTGCACTAGAAACTAGATGAAAAATACTTGGTGAGATTTAATGTTTTTGCAATGCAGTAAGACCAGTTCATATTTACAGACATCTCCAGAATTGAATGAATTGGTCATTTAGGAATGAACTGACTCAGTTCTGCGTCATTGTGGTGATGATCCAGTTCTCACTAGTGATTAACTAACTAAGTGCTAAATGGAGAAAATTTATGTTGCGTTTTTCTAGTCAAACTGACTTGCCCATCATGTATAATCAAATCCACAAAGTTCAGATTACAAGGAAACTTTTTTTTACTTTACAGTCACTCTGTGGCTTTATGATCCACATACCAGCAGCTAAAATCTGTGAATACTTGAGAACTTCTCTATAAATATATAGCTGCCTATTTTAATAGTTTAAACACCAAGTTTTCCTTAATATGTATTAATTCTCTGTAGTGGAAATCATCTTGGCAAAACAGCTAGTTTCTACAGTGTTCTTTATTTTCACTTTTGGGGTTACAGCCAATCAGTGCTAAGGAAAATGATTGGGGCAACTGGATTGGCTGCTAAGCAAATTAAAGCTAATATACTGTACATCAAACAGTGTTAACTTATTCAGCTTTCTCTGTAGCATTTTGTTTAGATAATTTAACATTAAAGCTAACAGAAATCACATCTGGCGTACTCCAGGGTTCATCCTGGGATCCTTCCTATTTAATATGCTCCCAGTAACTCAAATACAGCTTAATCTGAAATACATGTTTTCTTTTGCACGAGTGTTAGAAAAGTTGATTCATGTTTATTTAATTATTTATGCTAGTTTTATGTATTTCTTATCATTGACTTTGTTTGGGGTAATGTTTTTTTTTGTAATACAGTTTTCTCCCCTCTTCTAAATTTCTTCCATATGAGACAAGTAAGTTATCTTATCATAATTAATAAGATTGGTTACCATAGCGATGCAGATAATATACTGCTCTACGTTGCTGTAACTGAGTTTCCAATACAATTGAGCTCAAAACTGTTTTGCTATTCCACTAATGTTGAAAAAATATATATTTTGCCATTGTCGGAAATAATGTTTCCATTATTTGAGAAACGCAATTTTGCTCATGCGATAAATCATTTAAGAATATGCTGCGCCATCATCCTCCTATCACTTCCAGTCGTCTTCTTTGTATTTTCCACCAGTAGTAACGTCTGGTTGTTGATCATGTGACTCTTGTGGTGAGAAAATAGTTTCCATAGCAGTTTTGCTAAATACACTAATTTTAATAAATCCAAAAAAAATCCTTGTCCTAGCCAAAGACCTTTTTACTGAAAAACATGAGCAAATGCAGACCTGAACATTCAGAAACACATAAAGACAAATACAAAGACAGTCTTTTATCATCTGATGAACATTTCTGGGATTGAAGGACAAATGTCCCAACAGGATTTAGAGAAACTCATCCAATGATAACATGTTAATCTTATAGACTGAATTTAATCACTTAGAGTCATCACTGGTCCTCTAGTTAACTACACAGCTGCTATCAGTCTGCCACAGCTGATTAGTCTTACAGGAAGAGCCTCATTTACCCATTAGCTGGATCTGATTCCAAGCAAGTAATTTAATCCTTATAGAATGTGTTTTTCAACTCCTCTTTTTTCTATTATTGTCCTCATAAAAAAATAATCTCATTGTCACATTCTTGGTGCCAACAAAATGAGATGATTTTTTTGAATAAGATGGAAAAAAAATAACAGTTTCCTTTTCTTGTCTTTTATCTTTTTTTTTGCACCAGTGCGAGTAATAGAGTGGTTACTCTGATGCATTGCTGCTTAGCATCCCTGTATCTAACAGAGTGATTTTAAGAGTAGAGTACCCAAAACATATACTCAAATAAATGTAAAAAATGTAAAAAGTAGCAATCTAAGAAATTACTCCAGTAAGAGTAAAAACCTACTTGGTAAAAAGTCTATTGACAGTGGGTCGAAAATCCAAAACATTTTACACAAGAGTAGAAATACTTCACCATAAAATGACTCAAGTAAAAGTAAAAAATACAGCATAGTAAAAATGCTCCTAAAACAATTATATTTGCTGAAGGAAATATAATTGTTACTACCCAACTCTGGTGATTTTAAGGGGGATCAGTTTCTAACCTGCTAATGGGCTCCAAAAGCCACTTAGCCTTATATTTATTTCAATTAATTCTGATGTTAAAATCTTTGTCCCATTTTCCCTGTTTGTTTTTTCAGGTGGGTGTTTATCTGGGAAAAGGCCTACCAGGTGAGGGACACAGCTATAGAGTCATCAGTCATGACAAAGGTCAAAGGCTTTGGAAACTACAACAACAGAGTCATGGATGTCGCAGACTACGTCACTCCTACGCAGGTATTTATCAGAACATTGACGTAATTAATAGAAAGATTCATTAAAAGGTCGAGCTGCAAAATCCATGTGGTTTTTCTACAGGGAGGTTCGGTCTTTTGCATCATCACCAAAATGATTACAACAGAGAACCAAGTCCAAGGATACTGTCCGGAGGTCAGCTGCTGTTAAATTCATTTCTGAATTAACTTTTATGTTAATGACAGGATCTAATGTCCAAATATGGGAATTCATTATCTGACCAAAAAACAAGTTATACATAAGATTAATTTAAACAAGACAACATATTTAGGCATTTGGAAAGAGGGAAACCTCTTATAAACAACTGGCAGATCATCAGCTCCAAGGGCATGAAGAAAAAGTTTGTAACATTTTTTAAAAGTATGTTTTGTACATATCCGGACCAAAAATAACAAGCGCTGTCAATCAACCAAATGAATGTGCTGCTCAATATCCTAATGGCAGAGAAACAACTTACAGTTTATCTGCTGTCTTTGGTGGCAATGGTAATGAGACTGAGCATGAGTGAAAGCTTCTGCAGCTGCAGGGTGATTGACAGCGCTAAGACCCGCCTCCTGACTCTGATTGGCTGCTTTTAGTTAGCACTCGGAGAACTGGGAGAGTATAAAATTGTGAAGTAGAAAGAAAGTTATACTTGCAAACATTTTTGCAAGTAAAAAACTGAAAAGTGCGGTGTGCAAAAGTATTCAGCCTGCCTTTTCCCTGAGAGCAACCAGTTGCCTTCAGAAGTTGCCAGTTGATGATTAAATGGAGTAAATCTGTGTGTTATCTAGTATTAGTACAATTTCAGCGGTTCTGTTAAAATTGGGCTTTGCAGTTCTTTCAGAACATAATCATTTAATTTGATCTATTAATAGTGTAAAATACTTATCCTGATATTATTTAACCAATCAATCAACTTTATTTGTATGGCATATTTAAGAAACAAAACTTTGCATGATAAAAACACAAAAATATGTTGTTTTTATCTTTCCATGTTATTCAGACTGAGAAATTCAACTGTACCAAAGACAGTGACTGCACAAAATATCGTCACAAATCAGGAGGATATGGTAACATGTTAAATAAAAAAATTTTATGACATGAAATTTAAAATATAATTATGAAAGTATTTGTTTTGGAGTTCCTTGAACTTTTTTTTGTACTCCTGCTTAGGAATCTTCACAGGGAACTGTGTCCCTTTCACGAGCAACGTCTCAATGTGTGAGATTAAAGGGTGGTGTCCTGCAGAAATCGACACCATCAAGACGTGAGACAATACTTTGCATGTCATACATTTACATGCACACAGTGATTTATGATGTGTGTATTGAATTTGAGGAACCACTTTGGTACATTATAGTTGCTGGTGATTTGTTGAGCAGCAAAACATCCAGATATCATCAACTATGCAGATGATATGCAGCTCTACATTACAATGTCAGTGACTCACAACTAAAAGATGTTATTATCTAGAGGAACAATTAAGAGTCAAAGCTACAGCTATTACGACTGGAAATTAGAGGTCAGGCCTGAAATCTGGGTGTAGTGATGAACTCTGACCTGAACCTTCAAAGATACATAAAGACAGTTGCAAAGTCAGTCTTCTGTCACCCGAAGAACATGTATGCAATTTAAATACTATAGTCCCAGTGAAATCTAAAGAAACTCATGCATGCATTTATCTTTAGTTGCATTGATTGCTGCAACCCTAAATGTGCTTGAATCAACCATAAATTTGCGCAAATTGAAGTTATGAAAATAAATTTGCTCAATGGAAACACAGTAAGTTTGAAAAAAACTCACATTTTTCGATAAAAAGCTTCTGATTTTAAACTGATCTAAAGAAATATATACTTTTTCAAAACAAGCCTGTTCAATTTAACCTGTGGAACTGATGGCAAAGTTTTGTAAATAACCAAATACTGAAGTTATAATGTATTAAGAGTTCCATCATAAGTGCAGAATTAGAAGAAATGTGTTGTTTTATAAATTTCAATATCATTTATACACTTCATTCAATTGCAAGCTTTGCATCAAACATTTTGATGTTGTGATGTTTGCCTCTTTTTTTTTTTTTCTGAAATTTTTTTTATAAATTACACATTGTAATTTATAAAAATTACAATGTGTTTGTTTTCTCAGAGAACCCATGAACGACGTGGAGAACTTCACAATCTTCATAAAGAACAGCATCCGTTTCCCAACTTTTAACTACACCAAGTACAACACTTTTTATGCTACTTTCTGTCTGTATCTGATATTAACTCACATTCTAGGTGATCAATTATAACTGGAGAAAGCAGACCACTAGTGCTAATGAATCAATGTTAGTTATGTGAGTTATGACTGAATATAACTGATCAGTGTTAGTCCTAGGCTAGTTCAAGTCTTCCCTTTTGGATTTATTTCACCCAGAACATAGACAACATCAGTGATGATGATTTAACATAAATTCTGGTCTTTCTGCAGAGGGAACTTCCTTCCATCAATAACTAAAGATTACATCAAAAAGTGTAACTTTGACAAAAAAGAGCACAACAACTGCCCTATCTTCAGAGTCGGGGACATTCTTAAATATGCAGAGCAGAACTTCACTCATCTGGCAAACACGGTAAAAACAGCAATTGCATTTTTAAAGGGGTTCAATTAAACTTGTGATGTTTACTGCACATCTTGTGATATTAAAATATGACCTACTAAGCTTCCTTGAACATGTTAGGTTAGGTCTATGGGTCATACAAAACATGTATTTTTTGCTCAAAATCATTCTTAGATAATAAGATTTTAGTCTGCAAAGTTCTTTCAAATTGAGCTGTTTTCTGGCATCTTGTCACTTTAAATCCAAGTAAGCAGCTGGTGCCCTCCCCCTCTCTCCCCGCTCCCCAACTCAATGTGAAAATGATTGTAAACAGATGCACAATTATGCAACTGTACAAGTCTGAAAAGCAGAAGTAGAACCTTCTGCACAAACAACAAGAATGTAACAAGTGGTTTCTGAATGAAAAAACAACAAAAAAACACTTGTGTTTTCCAGCAGCCATTATACAGTGTAAACAGTAGTAAGACCACCTCATTAAACATGATAGAGATCTGCTTTTGGTTGCTAGGTGACAGGATGGGCTTTGCTGAGGTTGCTAGGTAACAATGCAGCAACCATTGATTGTGACTTTAATTCCAAAGGTTTTTGAAATGGCTCATTTTCCAAACACCAAAAAACTTTAACTTATGACCAAAAAACAGCTGGGTGTTTTTTTTTTTGTTTTTTTTTTTAAGTTCTTGAGCTGTTTTAGGAAGCAGTGGAAACCCAAACACAAAATGTGCAAAATGTGAATTTTGCATTTGTCCCTTTTAAGGATAAAAAGAAGCCTCGTTAACAGTATATCGTAAACTCAACCATGTGTTTAAAAACTAACAAAAAAGTCAGGGTTGCTTGGCGATGGGCTGGGCTCGGGTGTACTGTTGCTAGGTAACGGCACAATGCCCACTGATTCTGACCTGACAATCTGGAAGGTTTTTGAAACGGCTCATTTTTCAGACACTAAAAAACTTTAACCTTTTACCAAAAAATATCTGGACGATTTTTAAAGCACTTTGATTGTTTTCTGTTTATCCTTATTTTCCTTATATTCCTCCTCTATTAGGGTGGGGTGATTGGAATAATGATCAGCTGGATGTGTGATCTGGATAAATCTGATGATAAATGTAAACCATTATATTCGTTCACCCGACTCGACGCCATGTCGCAGCAGAACAACGTTTCTCCTGGGTACAATTTCAGGTGATTTAAGTTTCTTTCATAATTACCAACCAGAAAACTTAGTTGTATATTTTATAACGTCATACTTTTGTGCAAAAAATGTAATTTTCGAACCCAGAATTTTCTTGGTACAGTGTAGAAAGCACATAACACTCATCCTATAATGTAAGTTAAATTAGACCTAATCATTTTCCATTTAATGCAAAAAGTTACTATGAGTATTAAATTAAATAAAACATTTTTTGTGGCCTTTAACACCAAATTACTTGTGAAAAAAGTTTGCATATTTGTAGATTTTTTTTTTCAAAGCAAAACCAAAATATTCAGCTTTAGACATGTATTATTTTAATGTTATTTGTTATTATCTAGGTTAAATATAAGAGATAAATATACTGAAATATTTGTAAGTTTGTATTTGTTTGTACAGGTTTGCAAAATACTATAAGATGGAAAATGGGACAGACTATCGCACTCTGGTCAAAGCTTTTGCCATTCGGTTTGATGTTATTGTCAATGGCAATGTGAGTATATCATTTAATATTTAAAAGCAATTTATTCCAAATTGACTCAGGGACATTTCAGTTACATGAGAGATTGAAATTCTCCGGTTTGTATACTTTATGTTTTTTCAAAACTGTGGATGTTGACAAAAATCTTTGTTTTTAGGCAGGAAAGTTTAACATGATCCCAACAATCATAAACATGGTGGCAGCGTTCACATCAGTGGGAGTGGTGAGCTAAACTCTTATAATTTACATTAATATTATACAAGAATTTTTATATCTGACATCATTTTCTAGGTTTACCAGAATTGAAAAAATAACTTTTTTTTGTAGCCTCAAAAATCTTGTTTCATTAGAGTTTTACTAGAAATGCTTCAATCCAATATTACAAAGGCAGTTTCTATATAATTTATTTTTATATTGGCTGTTTTACTCCTATTTCACTGTCTGAACAAATTAAAGTTGTTTTTACATGTTTGACCAAGCTTGTGAAGCTATTGGTGTATTTAAATGTGTTGTACTGATTAAGAATTATCAAGTACATTTTTAATTCAGTACATTAATGTCTTTGTTTAAAAAGGAAAACATTTTAAGTCAATTCAGTGCTTTTTCTGTCAGATCAGCGACACTAAGCCTCAGATGTCAGCATCAGTGCCAAAAAATTGGATTCTTACTTCTTAGTTTCTTCTTCTATTATGGATATTGATATTATTATTATTATTTTTTTTTGCATCGTTGCTGTTTTCTAGGGCACAGTGCTTTGTGATATAATACTGCTAAACTTCCTGAAGGGTGCAGAGCAGTACAAGGCTAAGAAGTTTGAAGAGGTAAAGTAAAACTCCTTCGATTTTTATAAAATTATGTTCTTTACATATTTGTTAAAACTGTTTCTAGTTATGAGATGGATAATCTCTAAGGAACAACAAATATGTAAAATAAATAAATAAATAAAAGCTTAACATTATGTATTAATGTAGACTGAATGCATTTGGGGAAAAAAAGTTTCTCCTTGCCATTATGTTGACCTGATTAACATGCGTTGTTTTTAAATGTGCTGTAGAAATAAATTTGAGTTAAATTTTTTCTCTAGGTCTCGGACAATCCGTTAGACATCCAGAGCAACGGCTTGTATCGCTCCCAGCTGTCTCTCAGACATACGCCCTTCAAATCCAGTGACTCTGGGGCATTTTCTATTGACCATTTCAGCTAAATAAACATCACTGTGGTTTCAGTCACATATATAGCCTCTTTCAAGGCTGAGAACATCAAATCAAAATAAAAAAAAAGTATTATATCAGGTGAATGTAGCATAAAAGCATGGCTGTCTTTGCATGAGAATTGTTGAACCAGTTGTCTAAAAGATGATTTTGGTAGTCCATAGAAATGATAGCAATAAACAACTGGTTCACTGCTCAGTAATAGTTTATTCTTTTTTTATGTGTACAGTTGCAACCAGACCGTTGAATATTAGATACTGTCTGAACGTAAATCATACTAAACTTCTCTTGTTTAAGGTCAGTTAATCACCAGAACTATTCTTATTTTGATAAATGACAAGCTGCGTTTCCAGTACAATTTAAATAAACAAGTTTTTGATTTAAAAGTTGTTCCTCTGGTTAACTGCGACTTCGCACTTCTGGTTTCAACTGTATGTGTCTAAGTACAAGAGCATGAAGATACACTATGAATTTGTTTTATGATGATATCCAGAATACTCCCTCATCAGTCCCTCTTAATAAGATAGTGATAAAATCAAGAAATAAAAATTTTGAAAGACAGTTTTCATTCATTCCAGTAAAAAATAGAAAAACATCTTACAAGTATTCAGATACTGGAGTAGTTCTGTCAACGTATAATATGTAATCGGGGGTAACTGAAGCACATTTTTGATATTTATTTTTGGAGGTGAATAAAAAGCTGGCACTGATTGTGGATGTTTCTCTGTTTTTTAACAGTTCGAGCATGAGTGGAAACATATAAAAATACTATATGGATGAGCAGAAATTAATAAATTAAAAATAAATTAAATTTATTTAATTTTAGTTCCAAGTATCCTTCCACAACATTTGTTCTTGTCATTGATCCATTCTGTAATTAATTCGGTGGAATAACTGGAGCTTTTGTTCATTTATAAAACTGCAACCTCCTGTCTTTTCCCTCTAAATTTAAGAACCGCCATTAATTAAGAATTAAAGTGCTTTTGCGATCGTCAATATGTGTGTGTATATTTTCATTCACATTGGTCCTTTTTCATTTTCTTCAGTGAATTTCAGTCTATTTTGCTACAGGTCATGTTTTATTGTGATTACTTTTCAAACAACCTGGAGATTATATCAATTTCACCATTTGTTAAACTAACTGTGGTCAGCAGAGCACCCAAAAATGAACTCAAGTAAGAATTATCAATCATTTAATATTTAAAAATTACATCCTCAGACTAGACCAGAACATAAAGTCATGTGAAAATTTTGGTATTTTAAGGAAGTAAATGACAATAATTTGCATAAGTAAGAAAAATATCAAAATTGGGCAAAAGAAAAATGTTTCCAAATCATTTTCTATCAATAGAAAAATGAATGATTATGAAACTTTAACAAAAACTGCAGGTGTATTTCTGTGTCTAGTGCATTATTGGTTAAAACATTTTTATTTTTCATTCAGTAGGTTCTTTAACTACAGACAAAGATTTGATGAATGATAATGAAAAAAAAGAATGTTTTTATATCTCACGAGTCTGAATGTCCTTCTATTGTCCCTCTTTCTGAACTCGTGCCTCTTCTGTTGCCGTGTTGACGATGTTAATACGTCTTTCTGGTGCTCAGACTGAATGAAGGTTATTTTATTTTCTTCCTCAGCAACAGGATCCCTCTGAGAGAAGCCAAGTCTCTCTTTCACATGGTGTCAGGTCTCAGCCATTTTGGATGCGAATGGGAACAGCAGAGTTGGTTTTCGCTCCTTCCTTCAAAAGCACAGGCACAAAGGGAGCGACACAGGAAAAACAGACTGAGCATTTAGGTGATGAGGATCCACCTGAAACCAGAACTCTGTCTGGTATTCACCAATTTAAAGTCAAGTTGATTTGTGTAGCACATTTCAGCAACAACAGAAGTGGGGAGTAATACATTAACTCAATTAAATTTACTTGAATAACCCTGTGAAAAAAATTACCTCTTATAGTAGTTTTACTATCCTGTATGTTTTACTTTTACTTGAGTTATTTTATTATGAAGTATTTCTTACTTGAGTAAAATTGATTCTCTACCCACTGGGAGTAACTTAACTGAATAAAGAACAACCATGTTTTAAACAAAAATTCACCTGTAGTTGCTGTCAACTACATATACCTTATATTGAAAGAAATTGATTTCTATTTCTTTTTCTTTTGCCTGTTATTGATTGCTTGTAATTATGTTATTTATATTAATTATTTTTATTTTGGTCCATAAAATACCCCAAATTTCCACATATTTTACACTTTGGTCCATTTGATCAGTTCGTCAGTACTTCAGTAGATTGTTTACCAAATACCTTTTTCTTCTTTAGTAATTTTCTGGGCAAATACGACACTGTAAAAAGAAAAGAAAAAGAAAAAAATAAGAAGTCTCTAATTTACGGTAGAACTCAGGCAACAGCTGCCAGTATTTTACTGTAAATTAGAGACTTTTTTTTCTTTTGTTGATTTTTTTTTTTTTTTTTTGTACTTTTACTTTTAGCCAATCTTATCCCCTGATCTTATCTAGTTCAGCAAAGGTCTAAAAATAAACAGCTGTCCTCATCTGCTTTCCCGTGATGGAGGTTTGATGTCAGATCACCAAGTCATGTCTGAGCGTTTGCAGTTAGCAATAGTCACCTCACTGTACCAACTCACAGACTTTCTTAGTGAATGCCTTTTTATTTAGCTTCTCTAGCTAAATTTAAAAAAAAACCTGGTTATCAAATAATACAGTTGAGTTCAGTTTATTATTCAAATTGGTTAAAAAGTTTTCCATCTACGGAAACTCAGCTGAAACGTTAGGTACTCGATTATCTTCTTTTTTTCAAATGTACTTTATTCAGAAGCATTGTTGCTTCTGGACAAACATCACGCAGTCTATCTCAAACATCTCTGTAATGTGTTTGAACCGTTCTGCTGCACAGAAACAGGCACAAGCGTCATCATGGCTGCAGATGTGGCACATCTGGCCGACCGGAGTGAGTCATACTTGGCGATCTACACCTTCCTCTCTTTTCCGCTCTCTGCCGCCATGACAGGAGAGTAGTTGGCAAGCATTAAACCAGAGAAGCTGAGTTATGAAGCTCAACTTGGGAGAGGATCTTAGAGAGTGTGTAAACAAAAAGTGAACTTGTAAAAAGTCCCTCTGTCTAGCCTGAGTGGATTTTTCTGGCACAATAAAGTTGTGTGTAACTCCACAGCCACTCCCTCTTGGCAGCTGGCCGACATTTTCCTGCAGGCCTGCAATCAGAACTGGGACAAGGAAGGGAGGTTAACGTAAAGTGAGGTGAGAGGAAATAAAGAGTCTTCTTTTCTTCTTATATCCTTTCTTTGCCACCTGTGACATCACTGCCAAGCAGTAGTGGGTAAAATAGCACAACTTCAACATGTTTTACTCAAGGAAAAGTAAAAAGTATAGCAGAATAAAAGTACTATGGAAAATACATTTAAATATATGCTCATAAAACTTCAACACGGTCCAAATTGGAATCATAAATTTGAAAAAAATGTTAATTAGTAAAACTATTCCTTTTTATGTTGCTTCCACATAGTTAAAATTTTGATTTGAATACATTTCTGTCACATTTTCAGGCTGCTTAAAATTACTGCACTATCTTCTGTTAAAATATGCTTAATTTATCATGGTAAACATTGTACAGTAAAATATACTTAATATCTAACTAATTAATTTGATATATAACCAATTTCCCCTTGGGGATCAATTTGTATATTCTTTTCTGTTTTATAATAAATAAAGTGGAGGGAATACAAATTTCAACAATCAACATGTATTAAAGTTTTCTGATACTGAATAGTTAACCTACTGGTTATTTTAAAGGGCTATGCAATATTTATTTATTTAAATTAAACCCTCTGTCCGTTGCCATTTCGCGTGGGGGAGGGGATGCTGAACGTTCTCCTTAACAATGGGTGTATTCCTTAACAGTTCACCGGTGGACCAATCGGGAGTGAGTACTAAAAAGGCGGAGTTCGAGGAGCTTTCCTACGAAATGGACGACGATACCCTAGATTATTTGTCAAATTCATCAGATTTTATCGGCTCATTAATCTCTATCAACAAAATGTGCAAAACTGAAATATAAACTACGAGTGTTTACACCCACAGTCTAGAATGCACCATATTATGTCGATTCCTTGACGTTATCCCTTATTTCTACACCAAAACAACACATCAGTGTTACGGTCAATATGAGTGGGTTCGCAGCTTCCACTGATGGATCTGAAAGGGGGCTTCCGTGGCATGCCGCAGCGGCTGGACAGATGGAAAGAGTTTCCTCCTTTCTCGATTCGCTCGCCGAATAATGAAATGAGGCGCACCAATTGATAACGACACTGAGCATGCGCCTGAGGAGTCGTCGAAGAAACGAGTAAACAGAAGAAGAAAAGAAGGTATTAGCGGAGGATCGTGCTGACGTCACGTTTCTACTTCGGAACTGGAGCGGAGTAGTAAGCGTGGAGCCGCGCTTTGGAGGCGCAGCAGACACCGCAACAATGGGCCCGAAGAGAGTATTTCATTACTGCTCCTTGATTACTCGGAATCTCACAGCTGCTTAGTTGTGTCTCCCAGCGGCGAGAAGCAAACAGACGGACATTTTGGATAGTTCTGCGTTGTCTCTGGGGCTTTTACAACATGTCTTCCGCGGCAGTCGCTGCCTCCAGAAGACAGTCTTGCTATTTGTGCGATTTACCCCGCATGCCTTGGGCCATCATCTGGGATTTTACAGAGGCCGTTTGCCGGGGATGTGTCAATTACGAGGGCGCCGATCGAATCGAGTTTGTTATAGAGGCAACAAGACAACTGAAACGGGTGCATGGCTTCCCGGAGGGCCGCTCTACCGGCCCGGGGAAGTCCCACCACGCCTCGGACCCGGGCTCCCGTCCGCCGCAAACTCTAGACCGATATCCGCTGTCTGAGAGGCCACCCCGTTTAGGTGTGGAGTACCCGACCGGCAGGCAGACGAACGGCTTCCCCGTCCCGAACGGATATCCAAAATCCGACGATCCACCGGAGCTCCCCAACTCCCGCAGGACTAGCTCAGTTCCTCCCAGTCTGGTGCCTTTGGTTAACGGCGGCATTTCCGCTGTTCACCCGCTTAACGGCCGTCCGGGTCAGATGAGTCTGGTCGTTTCGGGTCCCGTAGATCACGGGAAGCGCCACGAGGAGCTGAAGGACAAACAGAGGCCGGACAGCATGTCGGACATGTCAGAAAGCCACAAGGAGTGGGGAGGCAAAGGCAAAACGGTGAGGGACCTGATGGCGCTGCAGGACGGACGGTTTACCAAGGACCACGCCGCCATGCAGCGGATCATGGCGTACGAGGCTGGCGCCACTTCTTCAAAAACAGGTAGCAGTTGGTTTTATGCTCGAGGAGTTTGGACTAAAACGTTTTTACAGGCATTTTTAATCCTGTTATGTACAGTTTTAGCATAATTAGTGCACCGAATATGTTGTTCTTAAAGCAGACGTCCTTGTTTTGAGTCTGTATACTCCTGTTAATGATTATCGATAACTTAATAATTGACGATTATTTAAATTATCGATTGATCACGAATAATTTTTTTCCCAGCCTTTTCCTGCTGGCATGTGTTTGGACAAAGTGAGCTTAAACAAAATACAAGTCATATCTTCTTTATGTTGCAACTATGCTAACACAACAAATATTTTTACATGGTATACTTGCAAATTTTAAAAAATTGAAAGAATTTAAAATCTCTTAGTTCATCTATGCTGAAACTGTCAAGGCAATTTTAATAGTTGTCATTCTCAAAAAACAAATGCATGTCAAAATGTTAGATCTGTTCAACAATGAACGGGATGCAGCCCCATAAAACCAACAGCTTTATTTTGTATAGCAGGACTATTTAATCTTCTACATTCTATGTATATGTTTTCTCACGAGTTTTCTATCAGACAAAAGTTTGCAGATATCTTCACTCACTGTATTCTGAGGTAACAAGCTGCTAATACTTGCCAGCTAGCTAACTAGCCAGCTATTTGGCTGTGTGAGAAGCACAAAGCTGCTGCCAGTAGCCACAAAAAAGTTCCACCTTTTATCCTCTGAGAAAGAAATTATATCAGTTTCTGTTGTGCATTTCTGATGTAGGTCTTAAATTTTAATTAGAATGTTCAAAACAGATCTTACAAAGTCTTAAATTTGAGTTGGTTTACTGCATGAACCCTGCTACATGTGTTGTGATTATCAAAGGCGACCTATCATTCAAAATTCACATTCTGCTGGTTTTTATGCTTCCATTTGAGACCCAAACTCTTTGTAAAAGCACCCGGCTATTATATAAGTTAATGTTTTTTGGTGTCTGGAAAATGGGCTGTTTCAAACATCTCCAGTTTGGTAACTCATATTGGGGGCACTATGCTATCACTTAGCATAAGTGGAGCTCTAGCAGGTTTGGTAAACTGGTTTTACTGCTGTATGTTGGGAAAGTCGAGGGTTTTGTTGTTGACCTACCATCCAGAAGCTGTTTTCTGTGTTCTTGTTAGTTGTGCAGGAGGCTCAACTTCTGTCATTTACAGCCTTTTTCACTTGCCAGTGTAAAGTTGAGTTGGGGGCGTGGCCAGCAGCAAATTATTTGGATTTAAAGCGACAGTAGGCCATAAAACGGCTCATTTTGAAAGGAGCTCAAACCAGGCAGAACCGAGCAGACTAAAATCTCATTCTAATGATCTTATTCAAAAACAAATATGATGAATATGTTTCGTATATTGCACAGTGCTATCCTGACTTGTCCAAGGAAGCACAATAAATCACCTTTAATCATTTGAATCTTCTTTTCCAGACCGAGGGAAGCAAACTCGGCCTCCAAAGAGAAAAGCCTCCCCAGAGCCAGATGGTGAGGGCAGTGTCACCAAGTTGAACATCAGCGAGGGTCAGCCATGGCCCTCCTCTTCTCTGCCAAGCTTTTCAGCTGCTGCGTCACCCCACCCTACTGAAGCTGCCACTGCACAGAGCGTCCGGTCACCGATGGCGGCGCTCATCCACGCCACCGACAATGCAGGAAGCGCAGGCTCGCTCAAAGACGCCGCGGCGGCTGCCCGGCTGAGCAGCAACAGCCCCGCGTCGCCTTCCTCCTCTTCTTCCCAGAGAAGACCACCTCAAAGGGAGGGATCTGCTCCCCCTGGATCCAGTGGCATGGACCCCCCACCGCTACAGAGCCTCTCGGACTCCTCTGCTGCGCCCGGTGGCGTGCCGCTGTGCTGCACCCTGTGCCACGAGCGGCTGGAGGACACGCACTTCGTCCAGTGCCCATCTGTTCCCGCTCATAAGTTCTGCTTCCCCTGTTCGTGCGACAGCATCAGGCAGCAGGGTGCCACTGGGGAGGTGTACTGTCCGAGCGGGGAGCGGTGCCCTCTGGTTGGCTCCAACGTGCCCTGGGCCTTCATGCAGGGCGAGATCACCACCATCTTGGCTGCAGATGTAAGGGTGAAAAAGGAGAGAGATCCTTGAACTTACCTGATGTCCAGCTCATTCAGCCGACAAGTTGACCCATTTGTCAACATCCGATGCGAGGAATCTGTTTTAGTTTTTTCTACAGGGCTGGGTGATAAATTGACTTTATGCTGCAATATGGAACTTTTATAAAATAGATATTTTTTACATGTGTATTAAAACAGTTGATATGAGTCAGACAATTTGTGAAAATATCGATTTACTCCTCCTCCTCCTTGAGCTACTACTGCTGTCTGAAGAAATGCACCGTTACCAACCAAAAGCAACCAATCAGAGCCAGGAGCAGGGTCTTAGCGCTGTCAATCATTCTCATGTATGCCACTCAGTGTTCCAATAGTGGAGAAACAACTTACCATTAGAACTTAGCATTCACAACAGGATCTGTTAGCAGAGAGCAATCATGTAATTGACAGCGCTAAGACCCGCCTCCTGGCTCTGATTGGTTGTTTCTAGCTAGCACTGGGACATGACATCCATCCATCCATTTTCCGTCACCCTTCTCCCTAACGGGGTCGGGAGTGAGACATGACAGAGGAGCTTTTTTGTTTTCTGACAGGTTATCTGTCTCATAATAAACTGTCACAACATACTGAAACTTTTAACAATTGTTTCAATAGTGTAAAAAAAAAACAACCTTATTATAAAAGCTACATAGTGCAGCTTTAATTTTTGGTAAATCTGAATTTTTAATTTTTTCTCCACCAATCTGCTCCTTCGAGTTCCAAATGATGTCAGCAAACCTGAGGCGGCCATCTTGTTTGACAAGCATGTTTTACAACTTTTTAAATTCAGCTCAACTCTACCACAAAATATTCGGGCTAGGCTAAGATTAATTTTTTTTAAATTACCAGAATAAAGTTGAAATAGTACAAGAAAAAAAAATTGTTTCCAGAATTATGTTGTAGTATCAGCAAAACTCTGACACAAAAAATGACAGAAATTTTTTTTCTGTCAAAATTAAAATGAAGAATTTTGACCATCTTATCCAGTCATTATTTACTATTGGTTTTACAAATAAGGAAATAATGTTTAAACACATCAACATCAAATTATTATGAGTAGAATACTTAGTCATGTGTAATTTCTATTTTTAGAAACAAGTGATTAAAATGGGATTTTATTTTTCTTAAGTGTTATTGCCCAGCCCTAGTTTATTTTCAGTTTGTTTATTTTTATGCTTGAAAATGAATTGGTATGTACTTTTCATTCACTATCACATCTGTTTGTGTTTTTATCAGAGAGCGGCTCTTCGTATGTAGAAAATTGCTCATTTGAGCACTTGACTAAAAAGATAAACAAAAAGTCAGTAAAATATGCTCTAAGCTGTAAATGTATGCACTTGTTTAATGGGGAATAAAAGCCAAATACAATTTCAGATCTTTAATACCACATCAAGTGTCTGTGAGTTAATTTTTTGTTTAGTGTATTTGGGAAGCCAGGAATTGCTTGAATCGGCAGTGATGATAGAAAAATTCTAAGGTTATAAGTGATGATGATTTGTTAATAATTCCAATTTACAGTGATACCATGATTTAGTTTATATTCTCATTTCAGTTTGCAGGTTTTCCTCCTTTCTTCTCTTAGCATTGCTGACTATTGCATTCAGCTTAAGAAACTGTAGGCTTGTCACATATTGAGTTTTGTGCCATTATTCCAATGAAAATGCCAGAACAGTTATGTCATAAAGAGCGACGGCGGTCTGCTGGAGCGCTCTCAGGGCGACAGCTGACTCAGCAGCCTGGTTTTTCCATATAACTGTTTTTTAAAGCATCCAAAGTGTTCCTATGCTCTTTAATGTTGCTGAATCATCAAAAATGTGCTTCAATTACCCCCCAATTATCTTGTTTCTGTGTGCTTTTTTCCCCCCTTTTGTCTCCCATTAAAGAAGGCCTATTATGCAAAATTCACATTTTGCACGTTTTTATACACCCATTTGACTCACAACTACTTCTAAAAACAGCCCAAGCGCTTAAAATAAAAACCTACCCAGATGTTTTTGGCAAGAAGTTTGTCTTTTATGTCTGAAACATGAGCAGTTGAATTTTTACTTAAGAGTATTCTGACTCTGCTTTACTTTTACTTAACTGTATTCTGAAGTATTGATGGTCTTACATAAGTGAAATTTCTGGATGCTCTACCTGCTATGACTAACTTCACTGAATGAAATCGAAATTTGACCAGATACATACCTTCAATTTTTGTTAATATTTCATCATTTTTTATAATGGAAGTAATTGATTTGGAAGAAAATATTTTGCCTGATTTAATTTTGTGATTGTCACTTTTGAGCATCCTTTTTACCAAATACTTACTTGAGTAATTTCTTGGATGGCTGTTTTATTTGCGAACAATTATTAGCTTCACTACGTACCTCTGTCAAAAACCTCCTGATAAGTAACATTCCACGGACTGCGCCGTTACTTAGCAACCCCAGCCGTCGCCTAGCAACCCAAGCAGAGCTCTGATATGTTTGGTTAGATGCTGCCTACTGGAAACGAGCTTGGTTGTTGACGTACCATTGAGAAACCACTTGCGGCATTATTTTTGGTTTTGATTTTTAAAGATGTGTGATTGTGGTAATTTTGCAGCTTTGCACAGCCGTTTTCACGTGGGAGTGTAAACGTTGCGTTGGGATCGTGAGTTTATTTGGATTCCTACCAAATAAACGTGAGTGACATGAGGCCCTATCCATGGCCAGAAAAAAAAGATAACTTTCGGCCAAAAAAACTGAAATTTTGAGACTAATCTCAGAAATTTTCTAGAATTTGTTTTTTTTAGATCCAAATGATGAAAAATTAAAAAAAATCCCATCATTCCATATCAACCTTGTAATGTTTTAGATTAGTCTCAGAAATTTTCTAGAAAACACAGTCTGGAAAAGACTCAGAAATGTTGAAATTAATTTAAGATTTTTTTTTTTTCTACAAAAAATCTCAGAGCTCCAAATATTGAAAGGAAAAAAAAATTGCAAGAAAAATTTTTTTTTTGATTAAATTCAGATATTTTCTAGGAAAAACCTTTAAATTTCTGAGCTCCAAAAGAAATTTCCAGAAACAAACAAAACTTTTGAGGCTAATCTTATAATGTTTTAGTTTAATCTCTGAAATTTTCTATAAAACACTTGGAAATTTTCCAGCTCCAACTTGAAAATTTTAAAGGAAAAAGCTCACAAATTTTGAAATTAACCTAAGAAATGTAATACAAAAAAAGTAGATTTATGAGCTCCTAATGTTTAAAAAACTCACACAAAAAAAACCTAAGAAATTTTGAGAATGATTTCAGAAATCTTGTGGAAAAACTTAATTTTTTCTGAGCTCCAAAAGTTTAAAATTTGATAGAAAAAAACTCATAAAGTTTTAAATTTATTTCCGAAACCCAACAGTCAAAAATTTTGGTCCCTGTTGCTTTCCCTCTCTTCTTTACAATTACAAATTTAATGCAGTTAAATATATTCTGTTGCTGTAGAAATGGCATGATGGGGTATTACAGTCATCAGATATAAAAGGGGAAAACAAATTGGCCAAAGATGAGTACATTTCTGCAAAAAACATTGTAAATTTGTAAGAAAAAAAAAAAATCACATACCACTGATTAAAGTCCTGAATTTATTTTTTTAAGCATTTCCCAGGTCCAGGTCAGACTTGTATTTTGGATCCTGTTCAAGGAGTTCATGCCAAGTTTGCATCCAGGAGATGTTCTAAAATTAAAAGAGCTTAAATGTGCAAAGGCGCTCAAGGAAGGGTGCAAGTATTTTCCAAAAAATCTGGTGATTACGCTCTACACTTAATTGTATCTGAATCAGTTGGATCAAATTGTTTTAGAATTGAAATGATGTTTTTGGGAATCTGTGCTATGTAAATAAAGGGAAGGTAATTAGTTCATTAACATTGAAATGTGTGAAACTGCAAATTTAAACGAGAACTAAATATTGAGTCTCAAGAGACTATCTTGTTTATCTGGAGTCATTTAAACTTACATTATATTTTACAGCAACTTTTGCATGTGGAAATGTTTCATAAATTATGGAAAATGTCCACACCTCCAAAAAATCAATTTATTTGTCATAAGAGGAAAAGAACAGAGTAAACATAGTAAACATTTACATTTCATAGATCTTCACAGTGCCTTTGCATTAACTGCAGATTTCTGATATGTATTTTCAAATTCTTTCATTTATTTTCAGCCTTATTCTGAACAGAAATGTAACAGAACTACATAAATTATTATATATTTGTTTTTAATAGAGAAGCTAAATTGGCCTGCAATTTATTCTTTTGTCAATTTTTATTCAAGTTAGTCATAGCTGCAGCACAAAGATGACATGGAGAATGCAGGACAGTGAGATCCTCCTGAAGTCACAGCAGATAAGATCATTTTACTTACCAGTCTGAATAAGTGCCTAAAAACCTTTCATTACACAAAGTGTTTAATTGAATTTGTTTAATATTTCCACTTCCAGATGAAAGTCGCTTCCTCATAAGAGGAACAAAAGAGTGTAAGCATATCCATCTGAGCTTAAAACATCATCCCAATCTGTGTGAGCATCTCATTTCTTTATTAAAATCAAAAATGCATGGTCTATCCCAATTAACAAGGCAGAAAAAGTTACAAAACTCAATTATTGACAAGTTGTCTGATAGTTATAAGAGGAATGATTTTTTGTTTTGGCACAAATTGTTAAAACAAAATTTAAATGAATTAAAACTTCATATTTTCTTGGAAAACATTTCCTTTTAGGAATAAATAAAAGAAAATTAATTTCACCAAAAACCCCTCAAAGATCAAATATCATTTGATTGCATGGAATGCACAAAATATTTCCATTAACATCTTTGATTTTTTACGCACATTATGGCATTAATCTTTATTATCGCTATTATTATGATTAGAAATAGTAGCAGAAGCAGCATTTGTAGTCTTAGTAGTAGTATTAGTATTAGTACTTGTATTAGTAGTGTTATTAGTCATGGCAACCAACAAGGGGCGACATACTGAATTATTCTGGGTCCAGGATAACTGACTTCTCATCTGACTTCTCTCTTTGCTGTAATAACAAAAACAGCAGTTTTGTCAAAAATATGTTTTCTATCTTTACTAGTTTCTTTTAGAACAGGTTCCAAAGGAAATGTTTGGATCTATACTGGGGGTAAACAAATTTAAATAAAATTAAGATTCTGCTGAATCTCAACAGGTAAAGGAAGGTCCGGCCAAATCTTAACATATAACTTATTTGTGATCAACCATCCGGTACGGAAATTCAAAAGTCCCTTTATTTAATACTTTAATAAGACCTAACATTGTGAAAACTGCAATGTATGTAGTGCTGCATGTTTCAAGAGTAACAAAACTCAAAATAATATATATATTTTTTCTTATTTTACAGATAAACTTTATAAATTGCTGCATTTTTGTTACATTTTCATAAATTGCAGAATTTGTCTAATTCTGCAACATTTGACCTAAAACTGAGAATGCTAACATGCACTGCATCACTGGAAACAAAAACATAATTACATTTTTAAATATGATTTTAATATATATTCAACTGAAATTATAATTTGATTCACCAATTTAATCTTTAAATTGAGATTTTCAAAATATATTGAAAGAAACATTTATTTATATCTAGGCAATATTTAAAATGCAGTAAGAATAAATTAAATAACATTAATTTTGGAGATTTGTGTCATTGTTAGCCTTCTATAGAAGGATGTCATCTGGACCCTGGTTTAATAAGTAAAATAAATTTAAAAAAATAAAAAAATCCATAGTATGGAAGAGACAGCAGGGAAAGAATATGAAAGTAGAAAGATTCAAGCACAAAACGGTAAATATAAATTAATTTTCTCCTAGTTATCAGGCCTGGTGGTAGTACTATTAGTAGTGACTGGTATGCAAAGCATTATCATGCAGTGAAGCAATTGCAATTTGAAAAGCATTGACTGAAGAATGTGAGACAGTGGTGGGTGAAACATACAGTTTAATCAGTAACTAGTTTGAGCTGCCTACCAACTCAACCCAGATAGAGTTAAACTAGGAAAACGACAGCAGGGGCGATCTACCAACACATCTATAGGAAAGATGCACAAAGTCACAGTCAGTACAGTGACAGAAGTGGGTGGTCAAGAAAGCTTTCTGACTTAGTCTGGAGATCTCAATCTCTTCAGTTCGTTCTCTGTCTTCCTTTTGTTTAGCATTTCTTGCATTTTAGTTCTTTTTGGAGCATTTATGTTACGCAAAGGTTGTCCTTTCCTTTGATTTCCATAAGCAACTCCGTACTGTCAAGAACTCAGCAGAAGTGAGGCATTCGGCTGCAGGTTCTGGAAGAAAAGAGTGGACACTTAAGTCTGCCATTTTGTTTGCACAAAAACAAAATGGCAGCAGGTAGAAATTATGAAAAAGCAAAAATATCAATTCAAACAGCAGGCCATGAGGAAGAGGCATTACAATAGAAACTAAAAATTTAGTTTTAGTTGGAAGTAAGTTGTATTTGTTAACAAAGTAAACATCCTATTTGATGTTTGGATAGACTTTTGGGCAAGAGCAGAATCATATTATCGCATAAAAATGTTTTCCTACAACAAACTAAAAGTGTGAGGAATTGAATTAACCTTGGATGTTTTTACAATTTCTCATGTTACAATAAAGGAATAAAGTGCTAATTTATAATGTAAATAAATGTGGAGGATACCATACAATCTGTCATGACTGCTATCAATGTTAATTTGACAGAAATAAGGTACAACAAAGTATCATGAAATCCAAAATATATATTGATTTGATTTGACTTCACTGCAGAAATAAACGCATCTATAAAGAGAAAAGAACTGAGGAAGTCCAAACTAGAAATTGTAAAGTTGGGCATCTTTCCAAATATATCTGTGGATATGTTTCTTAGTAAGGACTTCTGCGTTTCATCATGCAACATAAATCATATTTACCGCTTACGTGGCCTTTGCTACTTTTGTGCGCTTCATCCTTTTCCTCCTCATGAGGGTCACCTGGGGCCTCTTTAACCCTGCAATCAGCAGCAGCAATCTGGGCCGTGACTTGGTGAGCCAGCTTCTCAGCAGAGTCCCTTTGGGAAACCTGCCGGAACAAGAAATCACAGCCAATCACTCATATCTAAGACTTTAACCTCTTAAATCCAGATTCAAGCAATTTATAAGTTTAACACAGCACCAATATAATCATGTCCATTTATCTGCAAAGTAATTCACTATAGTTTTCACTCATACATAAATGTAGTTTCTCTTTCAGCAAGGAAGAGAAGTTAATTATTTTGAACTTTTTGTGTACATTCAGATTTCCCAACATCATCCAAATGCATTTAATTACATTTTGTTGTCACTTCTGTAGGTTTCATTCACAAATGCAACATCTTGTTTGTCAGCATAAAGTCACTGTGTTAGTTGTCAAAGCTAATAATTAACTTTTTTAACGTTTAATTTAGTGGATTGAATGCTGCATATTGTCTGGTATAAATATAGCTGTTTATAACGATTCATGATGGTTTGGATATTTGACTCAGGAGTGTTGGAGAAAAGAACCATCTAAAAGCTGCTGGACTGTAGCTCTCTGTGACTTGGACACTCCCAGCCCTAATTAAAGATTTAGTGTAATTTTTTTTCTGTCTTCTCTTTGAAATTTTAATAACTTAGTCACTTAAAATTTATTCATACATTTGCCCTGCAGATTTTAAAAGCCAACCCCCATCACATTTACACAGTTTTCAATGTCAGAAGAAATGCATCCTTATTGAATAAAACAGGATTTTTCAAATGTAGGGTTTATTGAAAGAGATAAAGTTTTCCAAACTAATCTGGTACTGCGTAGAAACATATCTGCCACCTTCTAAAATCAGAAATTGTGATTTTTTTTTTTAAGACAAGTTAAACCAACCACAGAGGACTATCACCAAACCTGTAGAAACAACAATTGGTCAAACAACATAGACTAAATGATAACAAGAAGACAGTCAGAATCACTCTAGGAAATGCTACAAAGACGTTTTTAAGTCGTAAGGACAAAAATGTGAGCCAATCTGGAAAACAGAGAAAACATGGAACCTTTTCAAAATGACTCCATAATCACTTCAGCAACTCTTCCAGGAGGTTCAATTCATCTGTAGCAACATTCAAACACTGGAAGACTCATTTACCTCAGCTGAAGTCAGTTTTGATTCAACAGAAAGAGACTGAGCAAAAACGGAAAAACGAATATACATCCGGACAGAACACAAAGGCTCATTTCACTTTCTTCCACTTCCTAACAGTTTCTGAAAAATATTCTACTTCCTCTCAGAGAGAGTGGATCGCTTTGGATGGCACATCATAAATTTTTTTGGCATGAAACTAAAATTCAGTATGTCAGAACAGAACAAAGTACCAACGTAATAATAATAATATATTTTATTTGTGCAGCTTTATTCAAGCAAAATTACTAACGGAACAGCCAACCACATCAAACAAAATTATAAAAGAAAAACACTTAAATACGTAGAACTGAACATAAAAAAATTCACAGGATAAGCATAAAACAGGACATTAGTCATACATTAAATAACACACGGATGAAAGTGAATATTGGACATTTATCTCAAGCACTGAGGACAATAATGCAAAGCCTCATTAAGCCCAAAATTGGGCTTGAAAAAATTGGCAAAAATAATTACTTAAAAATGATTTAGATGCTCTAAAGTCTGCCAAAGTGGCTAAATTCAAAAAGTTTTGAGGGTCGCAATTTCTGAAAAACCATGTAAAAAAACTCACCGGTAACTTTAGCCAAAGTCTGTGGTCGCTGCTAATTTCAAGAGCTTTTATTGGCTGTACAATATAATAATTTTCAACATTGGGTAAATTACTTTGGAAATTGTTATTTGAAAAGAGCTTTCTGTATTAAGTTAGGCCACCTGAATGTAACATTAAAATGCACTTGATTATCTAAAATGTGATAAGGAACCAAATACAAAAGCAACCGGAAACACTTTTTTAAAGTACTGTACTTTACCGGCAGCTGATTGCCAAGTTGCTGCAACTGCAACCTTTGTATTTGCAAGAGTTGTTACCTGCTGAGCACAATAAAAACTGAAAAACCTCCCTTTTATTGTTAATGCACACTGAAAACAGCCAAAGAGAAATCTGGCAATGTTTAGAGATGGAAGGGCCTTGCTGATGCCATTGTTGTCACCTGCTGGGCTTGATGTTAAATGTAGCGAGGGTAACATTGTTTGTGTCGCTGAACCTGCTACCCCCGCTCACTCCCTCCCTTTCTTTGACTCCTATGTAAACCTCATCAAACTATCTCCCTGAAACCTTCTTCTTCTCACAAATTGGCCATTGATGTTCCAAAAGAAACAAATTTTTGTCTTCTTCTTGTGAATATTCAGTTTTGTTTTGCTATTTCCTTCATTCCCTTTTTCTAGCCCACCTTCTTATTTGACAAGCTAAACAAAAGGATCAAGTTCAGCGACTCACCGACTCGGATCCGTAATTCAAAGCTTTTACAGTTGAATTTTCTTCATTTTGTCGTTTTAGAAGCACTTTCCCACTATAAATACGTTTTTAGAGTTTCAAAATAAGCTATCCAGATCTTTGTAGAAATATAATCGCTCACTTATTCAGACATTAATTCAGTTTTATTGGTCCAATTTTTAGGTGCAGTTTTCCCATCTGCCACTGAGTAGGATTAGATGAATAATAAACTTCCATAGAACCTCTCTGACAACATAAAGTAGACTGAAATATTTCAAAAGCAACACATCAGAATGTGATCGAAAAAAAAAAAATCAAGCAAAAACAGAAGAGAGACAAAGTCATTAAGAGTTAGAAAAGCATTTCTATCCAAATGAGTAAATGGCAACCATTTATGATTGTCCCAAACTCTTTGAAAAAATATTAACTTTCTGAAAGATTACATTTGGCATAAATCTAAGATGGTAAATTAGAAAAATATAATGTCGGCACTCAAACATTTTAAAGTGAATGGGATAACCATGATGACTTGTAGATTGAAAAAAGTATTAATTAATTTGTGACCCTAACCTGAAGCACATTTAAGCAACACATAAGGACAATAATCCATAGCAAAATAGCAAATCCACCTCATCATCTTAAAGCAGAAGTTCATGTTTAAAAACCATTCCAATTTGGCTAAATTCAAACAATTACTATTACAATTACAACAATAAAAAAGGTACAAAAGTTTCCCATGGTGCTCTAAAAGACAAGCACAAGCAATCAATAGATATGGTGGGCAATTACTTTCTCCACATACACCAAAGTTAGAGGCCTAAACATTAAAAAATATTTGAAAACTGTTTTTATTTGTCACCTCAAGTAATCGTCTAAAATTAAAATTTGTTTGGCTAAGTGATAAAACAGAACAAAATACACTTCAACCAAATCCAGAGTTAGCTAGTTAATTAGGAAGTCGCATTTAATCTCCATCACTTCCATCTACAAAGTCAGTACACAACTTTATTCCTACGTACACAGAAAGAACGGAAGAGAGAGATATCCTTACCAATTGACCCCGCACATTTGTTAGGTTATGCCCCTGGTGTCCTTGCAGACACACATATATGATCCTCTCACACAGGAAAGTTCAGCCAGGATGTATAAACAACTATGTGGAATAATAGGATGCCACAAATTGTTCTGGTTGGGAGGGTGAGCGCAGGGCTGGGGCCTTTGAAAAAAAGAGGGTCAACTCAGCATTTCTGATAGCAACAGAGAGTGATGGGAGGACAAAGAGCCAATCATGGAACAGACTTAGCCAGTTCCACAATGCCTGGTACTACTGACGGTCCATGAATCGGTTCAAAGAACGGTTCATGGATGGATTGGTGATGCCTGCAGACAAAGCTATGCCACCTCATGGACTTGAAAAGTTAGGGATTTCACAGCTGAAACCAGACACCAAGTGTGTCCAGATCTTTTGTCACATGGGGCAAAATCATGATCAAACGTCATGAGCCAAGAAAAAATAAATAAGATCAAGCAAATAAAAGTGCCTGACTGTTTTTGTAGGAGCAAGAGAGACTGCCATCACTTTCTCCAGCTGAACAGAAACAAAACTGAAGTTATTACCTTTGAACTTTCAGGTGTGAAAACTGGGTGTACAAGCTAGGTTGTAAAGAGAACACGGTTGGAAAATTATGTCTGTAATAATTTCACGTTGAGTAAAAATAAACTGTTCAATGAACAAATTTTGTGTCATGCAATTGGGGCTCAGAAAATATCAGTCCAAGGGCCACAAATGGCCCCCAGACCACACTTTGGACACCTCTGACTTACACTGTTTTAAAAGACTTATACAAGTTTTCTTTATAATTTTATGATGTTAAATTAGACTAAGCTTTTCTCATTTAGGTAAGTTAGGACTGCAAAATTTATATATATAAAAAATTAGGGTGTGAATAATTTAAGAGACAAACTATGAGGTTCATTTTGTGTTGTGTCTCCCTCTGCTGGTTTGATTTAGAAGAACCATCATAACCAAATTTAAAAATATATATTCTGAGTTAGAAATTTACTGCTGAACTTCAGAATAGTATTTATTTACAAACAAAAAGAAAAAAAACTGTTTTCACATTTTACAGGGACAACCCGCCGAAACAACTATCAGTCACATTTGAAACATTTGCTGTGGCTTTTCGAAATAATTTACTTATTTTTGGTGTTTGTCAATAAAAGGGTGTTTAATTGTTATCAAAGTTATTTTTATTGCAATTCAACATGTTTGTGTGGGTTAGTAGTGTCGGCGGAGGGATATATTAGTGATAGCTAGCAACCAACATAACGAGTCACACTGTAGCTTTACTGTGCGTAGAAAGCTTCCGCCGCAGCAGTTAGATCCTCCTCCGTTACATATACATTTCCTTTGGGCACACTAGTTTAATTTTAAAACACAATTATTAACAAGTCTACGGATATTTTTTAAAATCCAGAGCATAAAACGTGCTTGTAAACACTCGGTAGGGAAACGTGTAAAGCGGTACAGCGACACGGCCGAAGGTGCGGTGAGTTCGGGACCCGCAGCCGAATCCGTCCCGCTCCAGCTGACGTATTTATCGGGACACGGAGCGTTAAAGATCAAATCTAATCGCAAAGATGCCGGGGATGATGGACAAAGGCTCCGAGTATTTAGGGAAAGGTCGGTCAAACGGGACTAAAAGTCCGTCCAACGCGTCTAACGGACATTTTTCTGACGAAAGCGGCAGCGACGACGAACATGGTGAGTGGTAGCCTCGAACAGCCTGCTCACTGTTTGGCTGGTAAAAACGCTTGTCCGTCGGTTTTTGTGGTTACTGTTTTTGTTCATCTTTTGCAGACATCGGAATGCGGGTTGGAGCGGATTACCAGGCAAACATTCCCGAGTTTGAGCCCGGTGAGGTTTTTACTGGCGTCCGCCGAGTGACGGATGGTGGTAGCCTCAGTCAATAGACGGGGAACAGACCGAAGCTGCTTTAAATGAAGCAGACTGCAGAGTTCTGCGTTGCTTTCAGTCTATTTATCCTCCTAGTTCTGATTAATCATGATATAATAAAGTAAAACAGGAGCAAACATGGACTGAGACTACTTCTATTTGTCCGGAAACACTATGAATTTAATGAAATTGCTCTTTAATTATCCAAATTTGGGTTTGCTAAGCCTCTTTTTTTAAAAAACAAAGTGAATGTCACTTATAAAGCCATTCCAGTTACTAATCACTCCCAAAATGTTATCATCTTTGAAAAATTAGTTTCTAACCCTTCTGTAATATAATTGCCAATATTGAGTTGTCATTCCGGAGAAAGAAAATCGATGTGAAGAAAAAAAGTTCTTGGTCAAAAATACAATGTAATATATTCACCATTTACTTCATAGGTTTCTTATGATGAGGTGGGTATAATAAGTGGAATTCTATACAACATTAACTATGTTACATAGAGTCCCCAAAAAGTTGTTCTCAAGTAAAAGTAAAACATAGCCAATAAAATACTCAAGTAAGAGTAAAAAAAAAAATATTGGTAAAAAAGCTACTCAAGTACTGATTAACTGATCAAAACAACAATCATTAGGTATTTTAAAAATTAGACGGGCAAAAATATAAGGTCATGTGGAAATTTTGGTATTTTAAAGATAAAAATGAAAATAATTTGTATAAATAACATAAGTCTTCTTTTGGACAATTATTCTGGCTTTGGATGCTTTGCAGCTATATGGATTTTTACTCTTACTTTTTTACTTTTGAATAGTTACTATGGTACGTAACCATGGCAACAACGAATTGTTTTTACTACTTTGGAGCAGCTGATTAACACCTCAATTCAACCACGAATGTTAATGTGCAGGGTTTATTTGTTTTTATTTTCCCCTTAAATATTCCCATCAGATCTATCAGTGAGGCTTTAAATCTTACATCTACTGGATGTTGCAAACAAAAATTTTTCAAATTTTTGTTTTGTTGTCTGTCCACATTTAGGTTCCATCAAGTACACGGAAAAAGACAGCGGTGGGATGCTGGTATGGTCTCCATATCACTCGATTGTCGACTCCAAATGTAAGTGACACAACTCTCATCCAGATCCTGGGTCGCGCCACCAGGCCAGACTAACAGAGAGTCTTTCCCTTCACAGTGGATGAATATATTGCGATTGCAAAGGAGAAGCATGGCTACAATGTAGAGCAGGTGAGTGTCTCTACACCTCCATCCCTTACTTTGGTTTGTTACTTCATGCAAAGATGAGGAAAAGGTTTACTTTTGTATAGAACTGAAAGCTAATCTGAACAACTGCAATTTACCATTTACCATTGATTCATCATCCCCCAATTGATTGATAACATACTGCACATGTATTTGTATTTGCTTTAAGTTTTTACTGTATTTAAACCTGAAGTAGTGAGTGCATTTTGGGTTCATATTGCATAAATATTCCTGATTGAAAGGTGTTTCTCTCCCTCTTCACCCCTGTGTGGAATGAGACCTTAAAGTTTACTTTTGAAAGTTTAAATCAAGCATTAAATCAATTGTGTTTGCATTTAAACTTTAATGCTACGTGCTAATTACCTTTACAATTTATTGTGATCCTTCGAACGCAGTTCAGGAACAGTGTAAATGTGTCCCGTCAGCATAGCTTTTAATATTAGTTTAAAATAAGATTTTTCACTGAAAAATTAAAATCGGTTTGGGTGTATCCATTTATTTTTTAAAAACTTGGATAAATGCACTAGGCATTTCCACAGAAAGAAAGACATATTTATTTACCTCTTGACCAAAAATCATCTAAATTGGATCCAACAAATTCAGAAAATTATATGAAATGAGTTATGTTTAAATATATTCTTTTACTGAGGCAAACTAAAAAAGAAAACATTTTTAAACTTTTTAAATATTTACAGAAATATTTCTATTTCAAGAAAAAGGATACAGATAAGATATAGTTATTTCCAGTTTAACATGTTGTGTAAGATTTAAGGAAGTTTAACCAGAGCTGAGTAAACACGTCAGCCAACATACAAACAATAAGTTTCAGTTGCATAACTTTTATCTATTTAATATCTAGGGAAATGTTTGCTAGATCTGCTGTTGTTTGACACTCTGCATCTGTGTTTGTGGATTTTTATTCAGGCTCTCGGTATGCTGTTCTGGCACAAACACAATATAGAGAAGTCCCTGGCCGATTTGCCCAATTTCACGCCTTTCCCAGACGAGTGGACCATCGAAGACAAGGTTCTGTTCGAACAGGCTTTCAGCTTCCATGGGAAGAGCTTCCACCGCATCCAGCAGATGGTAAGGCCCCAACATAGCTCTGTTGGTCTTCATCTGTGTTTCATGTTCTTCAGACTTATTGTAAATATATTTAAACTACTGTATAAAGCTTGGACAAAAAGAAGAAGTTGCTACCTGGAAGTACTAAGCAAATATTCCTATATGGTAATTGCTAGAAAGGTAATTAGCTGATGCAACGAGTAGCTTCTCATTTCTTAAATAATGTCAAAAGACATCCTGTGGTTGTAGAAAAGATGTCAAATCTGTTGAGAAAAATTTAATTAAAATGAACTCAATAATTTCCATTTGGATGATTTTTTGTTTTTCTCTTTTTACCAAAAACTGGATGATAAAATTCTCCAGAAAAGAAAACTTTTTCTGCGAATGTTTCTGCAATTTAAGCAGATTGCAGAAACGATGCAAGGAAAGTGGGGAACCACTCAGAAAAAAAATCCTGACTAATTGTGATTGACGCTCATTTAAACATTTGGTGAATGTAAGGCTGTGTATAAACTAAGCAGCTACTTCTTTTTAAAGGAGCGATAAATTCTGCTTAGTGTTGTAATTGAACACAGATTGGCCTCCAAATGATGACTGCATTTATCCTCTATGCTAAAACAATAACTCTTAGTCTTGAGGAAGGATTGTTTTGGCACTGCATGTCTAATCCTGTTCGGCTTCATTCAGTTACCAGACAAATCCATCTCCAGTCTTGTCAAGTACTATTATTCGTGGAAGAAAACACGCTCCAGAACAAGTCTGATGGACCGGCAGGCCCGCAAACTGGCCAACAGGAGCAACCAGGACGACAGGTGCTGCTTACTAATTCAACAATAGCATTACTGTTTGTTAATAGAGCTGGTCAGTTTGACTTCACGTAAAAATGTGAAAATCTACGATCAACAGTCGCTAGCTCTTTGATTAGCTGATTTCAGGAGGACAAATCTAAAGTTATTTATATCTATTATGTCTTCTTTCTGTAATCAGTTGAATTTCTGTATTCAAACACCTGATAATGTAATTCCTTAGACTCTGTAAAGGATTTAAATACATCAACTGTTACATTGAAAGGAACCTTTAAATTTATACAGCCATTTTTAAAATAATATTTCACATAAGCGCTGAGAAAAAATACCCACATTTTCCACAAATAATTTGGAATTATGTTCCTCAGAAAAATCCATTAAGAGATGAATCCACAAATACTGGATTAAATAGTAAATTACTTAATCTGGGTTTAAGTTTTGGGTTTTGTAACAATTTTAAATGACTAGAAGCGGCGTAGTGTTAGGGCCACACCAAGATGATAAAAAAAAAAATAAAGTTATGAAAATAGAATTATATTACAAGAATAAAATTGTACAATTGTAAAGTGATAATATGTTGAGAATAAAGTATAGAATGATGGAAATAGTCAAAATATCCAGAGAATAATATGTAAATTTTTTCTCATAATAATATGACTTTATTCTCATATTGTTACAACTTTATTCTCACATTATAGCAGTATTGTTGCCATGTTTTGACTTTATTCTAGTAATCTTATTTTTCTTTTTTGTATTTGACAAATCTTACCAGTTAGATTTGAGAAGCTGTTCTTTACTCACATGAGGTTTCTCTTTAAAATGTTTCTTTGTTGTTCCTGTTGCCATAGCGAGGAGGAAATGGAGGAGCCCAATCACATTGAGGCGAATGACAGCGACTATGATCCGAATAAAGATGCCAAGAAAGAGGTGAGCCCAAAAGATTCGGACCAAGAAAATGATGCACATCATTCTCGTTTAGATTTCTGTATTTATGAATTAACCGTGTTTAGCCTTCTGAGTGGACTTCCTGTTTTTTCCCAGTATATATACTAATTGGTTATATTGATAATCCATATATGTATTCAAATAAAAACATTTTTTTTTCTTACTAATTCTACTTAATTATAACAACAAAACACATATAATGTTTTTAATGGCTCTCATAAAGACTTCAGTGTTTAAAACTCATTTTATCTTCACCTTAAATTTGTGTCTTTGCAGTGTAAATATTTTTACACTGCAAAGACACAAATGTAAGTATTTAAAGCCATTTATTTGCTGATCTGTATCATTTTCCCTCCAGAACCAGGTCGAGTTAGTGGTGCCGGGCACCAAGCCGGCGTTAGGGCGACGTGAGCACCAAACCCTGCAGCACCGACACCACCAGCGCTCCCGCTGCCGCCCCCCCAAAGGCATGTACCTCACCCAAGAGGACGTTGTGGCTGTATCCTGTAGTGCCTCTGCTGCTAACACACTCCTTCGTCAGCTGGACATGGAGCTGGTGTCCCTTAAGAGACAGGTAGAGGGCGCTGCAACTCACTCTTCTCTTACCTCCACTGATTTCTCATGGTGGGGTAAATTAAATATCAGCCAATAATGTTTGCTTTAGATTTAGTTTCAAGTCATACCTGAGACGCCTTCACTGCTGCCTCACTGTATGATTTATTTGATTAACAATCTGCCTCTGTTAAAGGGGCATTTATTATATCGTTTATAATTTATCATAATAAGAATTTCAATTATTCCAATTAATGATGTTGAATAAAAGAAAACAAGGGTGTGACATTATTAATGAAAATGTTATTTTCTCCAGGTGCATGTAAATAAGTATTATAAAAATCAAAAATATGATTAAATGTGGTTTTGGTGAGCATATTAGGGATAAAAATTATGCTTTAACATTATGACGTTAACGTAGTGTCTTGATAGTGCTATATAGTGGCATTATGTTAAACACGGAGAAAGAGTCAGTGACTTTTCTGTGTTTGTTTTGTTCTTCAGGTCCAGAATGCAAAGCAGATTAACAGTGGGCTGAAACAGCTGTTGGACGCTGGGATTGAAGAGTATAGACTGACTGAGGTAGTAAACGCATCCCCAGCCTCCAGATGAAACAATCACATTTAAATCCATTCATTTTGTATTAACCAAGAGAAACTTTATTACTGTGTCGTTCAGAAAATAATCTGTATAACACAGAAACGTGTCTAACCAAAGTGGCACCACTAAGTTAAATACCTTAAAGAAACAACAGTTGCTTCTTTAGTGGTTGCTGATTTACATTTTTATTCCAGAGTATTAGTACTCTACTCCACTACTCTACATTTCAATCTTATGGAAAGGAAAACAACTATTTTAATACTGTGCAAAATTTGTGGTTGGATACCGAGCATGTCCCAGTGAAGTTCTGTATTTATTTATTTTTATTATTTAATTTTCTGCATTTATTTTCTGAATTACAAGTCTTCCAGAGTTGATACAGTTTTTAACTGAAATGTATGTCAACAAATGATTCACCACTGAGAATCATGTACAGAACTATAGATATCAAATAATGATGTAGGTCTTATTTGTTTGTTTCATTTCATTGTTTTATTTCTCTCTTTTCTCTCTTTGTTTCTTTCTTTTTCTCACTAACTAACAAATTAAGAAACTAACTTACTAGCCAGTCAGGAAGAAATATTTTACACTGTTTAAATAACAGTGTAAGATTTTGAACTAAAATAATTTAGACTTATACATATTTAATTAGTAAGAAACTTGAGTAAACTAGTGATTATTATTTCATTTGTGGATTAGATTTTAATGTTTGATCTGCGTTTGTTTCACTTTCATTGTCATCAAATGTCTGTGTGTCAAAGAAAGAAAAGGACCAAACTAAAATGTTTTAACTCTATTTCCAGTGTTTTCTCTGTCGTCTCTCCACTCAGTCGCAGCGATGGTCATTCATACTCAGCCTGCATCTTTACAAAGTTTTATTCTGTGTTTTGATGTTGTTGTTTTCATTTTGTAGTCCAACCAGAAGGTGAACGCCCGCTGGACCACAGATGAGCAGCTGCTCGCAGTTCAAGGTGAGCTTCATCCTTAATAAAAGGTCTGAATAAATGAACCACATGATTAAACATGAGTTGCTTTAATGGCGCTGACTGTAAATTCTCTGTTCAGTATGAGTAAGAATGGTGTTTGTAATGGTTAAATCTGGATCAACATTCAGATTTATGGGCTTTAAAGAACTTTGCTCTTTTTTATTTGATGGAAACGTTTATATGGCATAAAATGGCTGAACAGGGGAAGCATCTTCTCCCACACATCAGCGTTCCCCAGGGGTGTGTCCTCAAACTTAAAAATAATAATAATAATTTGAACATTTATAGGTCACACGATGTGACACAGAAAAATGTTTTTATCTTTCAACAAAATACGTACCGCTAACATTCATAAGTATTTAAGTAGGGCTGCAACTTAGTTATTTTAGTTATTTAATCAGACTAAAACATCAATACATTGTAAAGCTGATATATTACTAACTTTAATAAAACATCATCCTGGGATTTTGTTTCTTGTTAGCACCAAACATGACATCTCTGCTAACTTCTACAATTTCTGGGTTTTTGTTTTTTCTTACCTGAAGGAAAAACTGCAACCCACAACAATTCTACTGTCTTTTTAGAGCATTTAATCAATTCATGTTTTTTTTCTACACCAATGGTTTTAAGGCAGAACTCAGCAACTATTCTGGTTTTTTTTCTGTAGGTGTCAGGAAGTACGGCAAAAACTTTCAGGCCATCGCTGATGTCATTGGGAACAAAACCGTGGGTCAGGTGAAAAACTTCTTTGTGAACTATCGCCGGCGGTTCAACCTGGAGGAGGTGCTGCAGGAGTGGGAGGCGGAGCAAGGAACGCAGGCTCCAAATGGAGACAGCGCCACCTCAGGCGAAGAGGGGAAGAACAGTTCGACCACTCCTTCAGGGAAGAGCACCGATGAGGAAGACGAGGAGGTGAAACTTTTACCTTCACTTTTAAATTTATAGGTAACCTATTATGGTTACTTGATGCAAGTTAGGATAGATTTATGGGCTAAACAAAACATATTTATTACATTTTTGGTACAAAATCATTCTTAAATGATGAGATCTTATTCTGCTCAGTTCTTTCAGAATGAGCTGTGTTCGGGCGTCTTGTTACTTTAAATCTTCATAAGCTGCTACTGGCTACACCCCCTACTCAATGTTTGCACTTAACATATGAAAATGGCTGCAAACATTTTTGCAATAATACAACAATGCAGCTTTGAAAAGCAGAAGCTAATCCCATTGGAAAGTGCCAAAATAACGTCTTGGTCTGTTTCTAGGAGCAACAGAGACCCAAATCAAAGTATCAAAACGTAAAAATACAAGAGAATTTTTGTGTTTTCTCAAGTATGGAAATATGAACTGACCAGTTGTTTCTTTTACATTCTGTCCTTCCAGAAAAACAAATTATCTCAAAGTTGGCCATCATTTAAAATAACTTCCTTTTCCTCTACGCAGGGTCAGGTCACTTCTTCTGGTGCATCGCCTGCTGCCTCCTCTTCTTCAGCTCAAAACCCCGTGACCTCCAATGCTTCCTCCTCCCTCCACCAGCCGCCTCCGCTCCTGAGGCCCTCTCTGCCGGCCACGCCGTCGCTACACCGACAGCCTCCACCGCTCCAGCAACAGGCTCGCTTCCTGCAGCCTCGAACCACCTTGCAGCAACCCCCGCCCCTCATCCGGCCCTCCAACCCCATGCCGCCACGCCTCAACCCACGCCCCACTCCCGTAACCCTGGGCAGTATCACTGCTGGCCCGGGCCAGAGCGCCACCCAGCAGCCCGCTGGCATGGCCATCCACCTGTCGGACACGGCGTCGTCGTCATCCGTCCACTAACTACCTGTAGACCTCTCTAAGAAGCAGTGGAGTGGAAAGTGGTTTATTTCCCTTCAACACATTGATAAAATTACTGAAAGTCTCACATTCATGTTCTAGAAAATCCCAAAAACGTTCAACAGCTAATTGAAACCTGGTGTTTTTCATGTAAGAGGATTAGAACCACTGAAAAAGGAAAGAATTCTGACTTTAATGAAAGGCTAAGTGAATTTATTTGTCTTTCTACTCGCCTTCAAAAACAGGGTGAATATGGCGATATTTACAGTGGTAGAAATATGTAAACCACAGGATAGAGAAATAAAATGATTACATTTCAGCAAAAAACTGAATTGAAAAAAAACGAGGAAATTTCTGATTTTGAAAGGCTGAAAATTGCTAGAAAAATTAGAACATTTTTAGATTAAACTAAACATTTCAGTTTTCTTTCTAGAAACTTTTGAGTTCCAGAGATTTTTTTGCCATTTTTATATTTTTACAATTGCTGTAATATATCATTATATTGAGAATTCTGACTTTTTATCCAGATTTCTGAGATCCAAAGTCAGAATTGTTCCTTTTTATTCTCTTTTTAATGGTCCTAGTCCTCTTCCATAATTTTTCAACATTGCAACGTGGAGGGAAGTTTCTTATTCCCAGACCTCGACTGCAACATGAATTGGGAAAAGAAACTCAAATCTGGCGCAACGTGGAGATTTGTAATCCATGAAAACTATCTGAGTTTCAGCCTTGTGTTGAAGTGCATGTGCCTTAAAGTGCACAAGGTTCCGCCTGCAAAACTGGTTCAAATTCAAATTATTCAGATTTTGCAAAAAATATTCATCCATCTTATTATTTTTCTACCCCTGTTTTGCTCTGCCCGGTCAACTGGAAAAATATATGTAGTGCATATATGTATAT
Source organism: Poeciliopsis gracilis (assembly GCA_911649635.1). NCBI lineage: Eukaryota > Metazoa > Chordata > Actinopteri > Cyprinodontiformes > Poeciliidae > Poeciliopsis > Poeciliopsis gracilis. The sequence goes on along the minus strand of CAJVRI010000370.1, from coordinate 4,171,176 downwards.
ACTGTTATTTATTAGACTATCCCTTTCCCTCTTCTGATTTAAACCTAATTTCATGATAATGTAGTTTTAAGTCACCAAAGATGCTCGTGTTATTTGAAAGTATTCCTCCCCTGCTCTGAAAAACATCTTTTCTGAAAAATAACAAAACCAAACCCAACATTTGCCCTGGCAGCTCAAACATAAATGATTTAACTGTGTGGTTAACTTGTTTTAAGTTAATTAATTTAGTCACAATGCCCCAAGTTTAACATGAATGTCATTTTTCAAATACAAAACCATCCTAATTTAATATGAGCATGCTAAATCTTATCTTTTGCAGCTTATTTAACCTCAATGTGTCAAATTCACTAAGATTTTTCAGATTTGTTTTCTCAGATCTGAAAATTAAAGTCATAGTGAAATGAAAGTAAAGCCTCTTTTAATCTGTGTCTCAGGACATAAACAGGTTCTAAACGTACTTAAATCTAACCTAATTCCTATAAAATACCAAATGTTTTTTTTTCTTTACATCCACTGCAAATGCTTTAGTACAGTGGAAGTAAGAAAAAACCCAACTTTTTAGCAGGATAAACAAGATTATTTCAAGTCAATAAACCCTTAATATTGATGAAAAGGTTCTAGTTTCCCTGGCAGATTATTTAATTCATAACAAGATATTTATTCAAAATAAGCTCCCATATCTTCCTCAAACGTTACTTTTAGTTAGTTTTGTCTTATTTCAAGTGTACTAGTTAATCCCAAACAATATTATCAATACTAAAAATACTTGGTTAGCATTTGTATTTTCACAGTCTAGATATTTATTTTCACATATGTCATGTAACTGTTGTGGATCTAAGTGATTATTTCACTGGATTAAGAGTGAAAATTGCTCTTTGGATTATACATTTTGCAAACCTTTTGGGATTAATTCACTCTTGCTAAAATGGGCAACTTTAACAAAAAGTTTTTCCCCTTTTTAAAAATAAACATCCTAGTTTTAGAGTTATTAATTGCTTCGATTGTCTTGATCGTGCCTTTATAATTTTTCAGAAACTGATGTCCAGGAACAATTTCTTCTGAAATTTCACCAGAAATTTGCCCAAACTTGCTGCTATTCAGTTCATTTTCTCGCCACAACGGAAAATTTTACCATGTAGATGCTAATAAAATAACACTTGAGGTTAGAGTTGAATAATTTTAGACCCTGGTATTTGTCAGATAAAACCAGTGAGCTGAAGGAGGGTGTACTTTCTTTTTACCAGGACCTTACCTCAGCGGGGAGTTGTTTGTACATACTATTGTGTTATTGTTATGATGGCCATTGCACGCTACGCTGTAAGATGTTGGTAGGACTCTAAAGTGCTGTTTTTTTGTGCGTCTGCAACGTCCGTCTGTTGATTTTCTATACTTTATTTACTCTGTTAAGGATCCTACTGAACTCTTTATTACACTGCAAAAACACAAAATCTTACCAAGTAGTTTCAAACATTTCCTCCGCAATAAAAATTAAGACAATTATGGAGCTAAATAGGAACCATAAACTTTGTTTACAAGACAAAAGAAAAAAAACTGAAAAATTCAGAGTTTTGAATTTTTTTTTCAAATTCAAAGTTTTTGTTTTCAGTTTCAATTTTTTTTCCTTTTTTTTTTTAAGTTTCATTCTTTATTTTGATAAAACTTTATGGCCCCAATTTAACTCCATAGATCATTATTTAATACTGCTTGTTCCACTGGCAGATTAATTTACTTTAAACAAGACATTTTTTCCATGTTATAAGTGAAATAGTCTGCCAATTAAACTAGTTTTTGTTTTCATCAATTTTATGGAATTATTTACTTAAAACAAGCTCATATTTCTTGACTAACTTAATTTTAAGCAAGGTTTGTTTTATTTCAAGTGACTTGAGATATTTTCTGTAAAATCTAGACCAAAATTACTTTTTGTTTGATTTTGATTTGATTTTGTTTTTGCAGTGTATCTACTTGTTTGCAGTTTGTGGTTTTCAGCTCCTGTGGTTCTAGCTTAAAACTTTAATTTAATTAGAAAAATGCCTCCTAACATCACAAGAAACAAGACAGAAACCTGTTTTGTTTAACATTCAGGCGATTTACAGGAAAATATAACATTTTAGCATTATTTTCACACTCAGTAATTGGAGAACTCCTTTATTTTCCATCGGTTAGATCTGCCTTTAAGACACTAAAGTTTCACTAGAAGTCTATGGAATAAATATTTTTTTGATAAATTAAAGTTTTTACTCCTGTGTTTTTGTTTTTCACTAACTGAATGAAACTGGGAACCACTTTATCATCCTTATGTGATGCATTTAGTTTGAAAGTTGTTTATTGTCCTTTTGTAATATCAGTTTGGATTTTATGTAAAGCTAATCATTGTGAAAATGCTTGTTTTTCTTTTTTTGTACGTGTGTATCATGATTGACGTTTAATGTAACTAGAATCATATGAAAGGTTGTGTTTTCATCAGAACTTTGACCTTTGATGTGAAGCCACTTGGTTTTCTCTCTCTCGAGTTGGACTTGATAGTTCTTAATAAACATTTTATTTTAAAAAATCTTGATTATATTATATTTTAGTAATTTTCATTTTTTTGAGCTCCATTCCCAACACATCCATCAGGTTAGGATTGTGGTTTTTACTGGGTCATTGCAACAGTTTCAACATTTGATTATCAGCACCTGGAAACAGCAAAGGTGTACTTACTTTTTTCACACATATCGTTAAACCCAAAATGTTTTGTTATTTTTTTCCTATTCAACCACATAGTTTTCCTCTGATTATAATTGACAAATACACCTCTCAATAGATACTAAGACAATATATGTTTTATTTACGTTTTAACAAAAAACAACATGCCCAAAATTATTTGTACACTTCTCATTAATCAATTATTCTTACTGGGATGCTCTAAAACTTAAGTAATATTTTTAAACCAGAAGAAACATAAAAATTGAGCAGGTTAGAACAGATCTGTGTTTTATGAACAAAACTAGTCTTAGATAATGAGATTTTAGCCTGCCCAGTTGTTCTGATTTAGGGCGTCTTGTCGCTTTAAATTTGAATAAGCTACTGCTGGCCACGCCCCCAAATTCAACGTTTCCATTTGCAAATGAAAATGGCTGCCAACACATGCGCAATTATACAACTATACACCTTTGAAAAGCAGAAGAAGAGCCTCCTGCACAACCAACAAGAATACACGTAGTTTCTGGACGGTAAGCCAACAAATTTTTATGACTGTCGGTAAAACCAGCTAAGCGACCGTGCTGGAACCTAGCTTAGGTTGCTAGGTAGCGGGGCTGGGCTTGGCTGGGGTTGCTAGGTAACGGCCCTTGGAATATTACATAACATTAATGGCTCTGTGGAATAATTTTTGGCTCAGCAGTAGCTTTTACATTTGGGCTTCATCTCAATTAAAAATCGAGATAACATTTATAGTTCTATAAACAATAATAATATAAATAATAATAAATATTGATCACCATTCAGTTTTCAGAACCGGTTAAGGAGTTCTAGTTTGCGTTGACTATTTTTGCTAGCGTCATATTTCGTAACCCAGCAGATAACATGTACAACCAAAGGAACAACAGAAAGGTCACACACTAAACCTGTTCAATCATAGAAACGTTGGCTGGGCCAACCCTTTTAAAATATGACAATGATACAATAATATTAAAGCCAGTATTGTTAACTGACCTCTTCTTTCTCACACTGGTTTTCCCTAAAAGCCCATATTTTATGTTGTTGGTGCATTACTGTACAGAATCAAAGATTTCAGCTGCTGTTTGCATTATATGTCTGTTCTTGTGTTTAAGACAGCAGCTTTTAGCCAGAGGATTATTTTTGTTGCTTCCTGCTTCCCTCAGTAGTAAAATAAATCACAAGCATTATTTGCTCTCAGTTCAAATTCAAACATCCTTCAATGGTTTCTTCTGACATTTTGAAACTGAGTCAACTCTGCAGCTGGTGAAAACAAGGTGTGACCAGAAACGTAAGCGCTGCTTCTCTTCATCCATGGTTTCTGTATGTAGAAGCATGCAGGCATCATATAAAACACTTAAAAAATAAAACAAACTCTTCATCCTTCTCAGGTTGAGAAGTTAAATATCTCTCCTGCAGGTGTGTATGCGATAACCATCTAGATTCTGGGTCACAGGTGCGTGGAAGTTGAGAAGCAGAGTTTAATGGTGAAGGGGTTGGAGCTGCCTGCAAGTCAGAGAGAAACGGACGACTGAAACAACACGCCTCACAGTCAACAACAACAAAAAAAGAAATGTTTATTTATTTATTCTGATCTCTGTGCCACTTACCAGCTATTCTAAACTGGTGGTGGTTGAGGACGATCAAAGCTTCAACAGCAGCAGTTTTACAGTCAAACTCCAACAAACCAGAGAGAGTCTTTGAGCTGGCTGTAAAAGCAAGAGAAAAAAGTCTGACAGTCACAAATATGCAGCATTTTAGAGTCAGTACACTGCAAAAACGCAAAATATTACCAATTATTTTTGCCCAGTATAGTGGCATCGTTGTGCATTTAAGAAGTAAAGTTAACTTCAAGCAAATCCCAGCAACCCCTTTTGTAAAAATTTCCACCAGTGTCCCCTGGAGTCCTCTGAATGCCCCCTGAGGGTCATTACTGCCCCCGTTGAGAAACGCTAGTTTAGATTAATCACAAGAATTCAAAAAAGTTGAAAATGTTTTACTTTTGGAACTCAGAATTTTCCACAATTTTTCAAAAGAAAACATTCTGAGATTAATCACAAACTGTTGGAGATTTTTTCAAGAGAATTTTACAATTATGTGGCTCAGAAAATTGTTTCTTTTCCAGAAATTTTTTTAAATTAATCACATTTCTTAGGTTTTTCAAGAAAATCTTCAACTTGTGGCTCAGAAAATTCCTTGTTTTTAGGTTGAAATTTACTCTTTTTTTCTACTTTTGCCTTTAAAAGTTGCCATTATAATGTGCCAGTGGAGGTAATGTATTTTCATCAATAGTAAGAAACATCACTTAAAACAAACTCCTTCACTTTGCTGAAAAGTGAGATTTTCATTGCAAGTGTGCTCAGATATTTGTAGCAGAAACTAGAGCAAAATTACCGTATATTCCGGACTATAAGTTGCTCTGGAGTATAAGTCGCACCCGCAGCCAAACTATGAAAATAACTGTGACTTATAGTCAGGAAAATACGGTACCTGGTAAGATTTTGAGTTTTTGCAGTGTATGAGTGCTTTTAACTCACGTTTGGCATCAAAGACTTTATACTTGGTGAAAGCAGGAGCGTTGTGTTCAGAACAGAACTGCAGGGAAACAGAGAGGAGAGATCAGAGTTAAATCTTTACAAATAAAAGCAGCGTTTGATCTGCTTGTCCTCACTTTTAGCAGCTGCTGCTGGTTGAGGGTGGGCGGGGCGTTGTAGAAGTGCAGCACAGCGGTGGGCGGCTGGATGATGTTTCTGTGGCTCTGCGTGCTGCTGAAGCGATTGTTCCTGGTCAGGCTGAAGTCCTGGTAGCTGCTGCTGCCGTCGGCCAGTTCAAACACCTGGCTGGGAATCACTGCCTGCTGCCTGGACACACTGGGAAGGGACAGACAGATGCCAAAACCAAAAAAACCAACCAATAGAAAACAGAAAGAAACAATCTGAAAAATCTGAAAAATCTGACATAATATCGCACTGGGAAAACAAAAAGTTTAATATGATTTTCTATCAAGTTTCACTAAGATATTTAAACAACTAGACCAACAATACTTGATAATGTGCGGCGTTAACATTGTGTTCTTCCTATTTTTCTATCAGCACAGTAAGATATTTTTATTTGAATAATTACTGCAAAGTAAATCATGTCAATAATGAATATATTTGCATAAATCAACTGCATTGTTTAAAGCAACCAGGAGTTTTACTTTTTTGATCAATTTTAATGTTTAAAAGTCTTTTTAGGTGGAGCGGCTGAAATGGATGGTTGATGTTTGACGTCTTATGTGAGGTAGAAATGATAATTATGAGTATTTTAAAATCTATGCAGTGGTTTTGTACTTGGGTTGCTGTGACTCTGAGCCACAATCTCAGCCCTGAATCCTGAGCGGGTCTCGTTCTCACCAGACGTTTAGTTTCTTCCCGAACACTTTGGTGCCGTTGAGGTGGGTCACAGCGCGATCCACTGCGTACTCATCCGCCATCTCCACCAGCGCCGTTCCAGGAACGCTCTTCATAAACTTCACCTGCAAACACCACCAGTCAAAATATGGTGTTAGTTTTAACAAACATGTAAAAATAACACCAGATTTTTAAACAAAAGTTAGAAACTGCACCTTTAATAGAAAAGCAATGATGGGTTTCAGAAAGAGCAGGGGTTTTTAAAGAGACAGAGAACCAGTTTCAAAGGTTTACATTACAAAGTTAAATGTTTTTAGGTCACGTTTGATATATGTATTTGTTTATTTATTTTTGTTAGGTTTATTTGATGAGGGCAGATACGCATTAACACAGAAACACAGAATAAAACCGCAGTCCCATGCTTGGATCACTGTGCTTGTAGCATAAGCTAATTTTCAACACTTGTCCCGAGAGCAGTACATCTAAAATCTATTAAAAAGTGAAATGATAATAATACAACATAATGTTGACTACAAACTCAAGTTACTTGGTTGTGCTAAAAGGCACTAAGTTGATGGAAAATACATGACACTGTCCCTTTAAGCACCTGTGAAACCCTGAAATTAATTAACCAATTTATGTTAATCTTGCTTGTCCCATTAAAAAGATGCTTAATAATAAATAAAAACTCAGACAGACCTTTTCCACGTTGCCGTAGAGACAGAAGAGGTTGAAGAGGCGGCTGCAGTTCATCTTGTTGGGATGGAGGCCGCTCACCATGGCGACGGCGCTGGAGCCCAGCAGGGTGGAGGGAAGGGTGGAGGAGAAGGTCTTTGGGACGAGCTGCTTGTAGGAAACCAGCTCCGGCACCGGCTCATGGCTTCTCCTGTACCGGCTGTTAGGAGGCAGCGGCAGCAGGGGGCAGTGAGGGCCTGCGAAGACGAGCAAACATAACGAGGGATTTCAAATGAGGAGGAGGAGGAGGAGACGTTCAGGGAGGGAGGAAGAGCGAGAGTCGGTACCGTAGCCGTTGGATGGATGCTCTCCCAGGATGGCTTGACGCTGCCTTCCCTTCCCCCGATCTGAAACAAACAACAAGAGAAGCTTTTAAAGCTAAAGTCGGAGGTGAAATACAGAAACCCAAGGAAAGCAGTGGTGGAAAAAATCCAGATTCTCCAAAAACTTCAATCTTCAAAAGTTCGATTAACCGATGACATCGATTTCTCTCCCAGCCTGAGTTGAAAACAATGGAATATTCTGACCAATAAAGAGAGAAAAAAAGGAAACGTAAATCTCTACAAAAAACTCAGAAATTTTAAGATTAATTTAAAAAAAATTCTAAAAATGCTATGAAAATGTTTTAGTTTGAAAAGTAAAACATTTGCTAGAAATTTCTTTTAGATTAATATAGAAATTTTTCTACAAAGAAGAAAATTTCTGAGTTTGATAAGTTTCAAATATTTTAGAGAAGCAATGAAAATTTCTGAGTTTGAAAAAACTCAGAGATTTTTGAAAATCTTCAAAAACTAAAGATTTATTGATTAAGTCAATTAATCACCCAACATTGGTTGTAACTATGACAGAACACTAAGGCCATTGCAAACAGAAAAAGAAAACATTTCTGCCAAGAAAATAAGAAATTTCAACATTAATCTCAGACAATTTTAAAAAAAAATGCTGGAAAAAAATGTAGCTTAATCTCACAAATTTTCAAGAAATAACTTGAAAAAAAAACGTGAATTTTATTCTGGAAAATTTTTTTGAGCATGATCTCAGAAATATATTAAAAACATTAAAATGTAACATTATTTATTTGTACTTTTGACTTTTGAAACCCAGGAATTTCTAAGCTATTTTCCTAGAATATTTCTGAGATTAATTTTAAAATTTTGAAATTTTGTTCTAGTAGACATTTGATTTTTAAAACTAAGAAATTTCTGTCAGTCTTTGTTGGCAGTAATGTACTCTTTTTTTTCTTACTTAAATCTAAAATACATTGCTCCTAATACGTTATCGTATATTCTGCAACTAATCACACGAGGCACAAACAGGAAGTTAAGATTCAATTTCAATAACTGAAATGATTAAAAAATTAAAACTTTTGAACTAATTTGTTGACATTTCAAACACACAGAGCGAAGAAAACGAGGCTGAAACATTACTACTTATGAAGTTCTTCAGTTATCAAACCAAACACATTTCTGAATACTCACAGAAAACGACAGCAGCCACGTGTGTGTTTGTGTGCGTGTGTGCGTGTGTGTGTGTGTGTGTGCGTGTGTGTGTGTGTGTGTGTGTATGTATAAGTGTGTGTGTGTGTGTGAGCAGAACCTGAAGCTGGCCTACCTCGGTGCAGGAGGAAGGGTTTGGTGTAATCCCAGCTGGAGGTGTCATTGCGGACGACGTTCAGTCTGTTGGGCTGCAGGGGGCGACAGAGCACAGCACCTCTGGGTGGGTGTGTGTGCGTGGGCTTAAGGATGAGGATGCATGCATGTGTGTACACCTGGGCGCGTGTCTGCTGGACAGTGTGTGAGTGTGTTTACCCGAGCATACTCGATCTTCAGCGTGCAGCAGCCAGAGTAAATGTCTGCTCCATTTAGAGCCATTTTGGCTTTCTGAGCGTCTTCCACGGACTGAAATGTTGAGTCATTTGTTAAGGATGACTCAGCAGGGCGACAAGAGGGAAAGAGAAATAATCATTTGAGTTGCTGGTGTTGATGTTATTTTTTTTTTTTGCTTATTTTGACACAACAAAAACACCAAAACACATATTTTTTTTGTTTCTTCTTGTTACGGGCATCATGCTAAGTGAGTGAACCAAACGGTGTGACTGTGTCACTACCCTTTTGTTTCCCACACAGAGATCAGTGCTGTGCAAAGGTGATTCGTTTCAGCTGCTGAAAATAGCACCGTATAGCAAAAACTCGCTGTAGGGGCTTAAAAACAAATATAAAACATGTTTGTTCTGCTGATTTAGCTGTTAACTCCCTGCAATAAAGGTTGTTTGTGATTCATTACAAAAAGAGAAAAGAAAAATGAAAAAATACAGTTTGGTCAGGGCCTTCTCTAGCTTTTTGGGGGCCCTGAGCAGGATGTGGTTCCAAACCCTTTAGATGATCCTCAAAATGATCACAAAATATAAAATTTTACAAGCAAAACAGGCGACAGCTACAATTAAACACATTTAGATGAATTAAATTGATATAAAACTATAATACAAAGAGAACAGTAATCTATTATACCTCAATAAAAAGTGTTTGAGTACGTATTGTTCATTCACATGTGGCAGTGGGGTCACATGAGGGCCAAAGCACTTTTTGACCAGAAAAATCATTTTTTATAAAACATTTTTGAAACAAACCATTATTGCATTCTTTTTTATTTTAGCTGCTCATCAATAATCTAAACAATTTTAGCTGTATTAAAATGAATAAGTTGAAAGCAAATAGGGCTGCAAAAATTGTATGTTATTGTATAATATTTCGAAAACAAACCTTTTTAATTTATTTATTTTAGTGGCTCAATATTAATCTAAACTGCTAGAGCTTCTATATTATTGAAATAAAATGATGTCATGTTAAGACAGACGATGAAGCGATCATAAGGATATTCCACCATGGCCTGAATGCCGTTGCGTTTGAAGATGACGATGCGCTGGACGTTTCCCACAGGGTTACACACAGTGTACAAAACATCCTGTAAAAACAAAACAAACAAAAAAAACTCTTAAACTGTTTACTTCACTAAAAACATACACTTAAGGTTTGTCACCAAGTTTCCTTTATATAAATCCAATTAATTTTAATCGGGGTTTTTTAGTCATGTGACTAAACAACCATCTTTCTTTTGATCCAATTAAATATTTGGCAACTATTTTTCACATTTATGTTTCATACACTGCAAAAACACAAAATCTTATTAAGTATTTTACCCCTAGTTTCTTGTGCAAATATATTAGCACAGTTAAGAAGACAAAGCCTACTTACAAGTAACTTTTCAGCAAGATACAGGAAATTGTTTTCAGTCAAAAAAAATCCCAATATTGGTGAAAACGTGCTGGCTGCCAGAAAATTGAGAGAAAAGTTCTAAGTTAAATAATCTACATGTGGGACTAATACTTTTTTTTTTTTTTATCAGTATTCAAGAATTATTTAATGTTGAAAAATTATTTGTAAGTTAATTTTGTCTTATTTTAAGTGCACAAATATATTTGTACTAGAAACTAGAATAAAAATTCTTTGTAAGATTTTGTGTTTTTGCAGTTTTGTAGCAGCCATTATACAGCGTTAAAACCAGCTGCATTTTCATATATATTGCGTCTATTAGACGTTCTTCAGATATTTTAATTCATTAAAGGATGATCTAAACCAAATTTGATTAACTATAAAGGTCCAAATCATTAACTTGAGCCACTCACAGTGCTGATGGGGTACAGCGGGTTCTGGATGGACAGCAGCAGAACCTTGTTTTTGCTGGTCGGGTCGTCCGAGTTGGTGGGTCGAGTGATTCTCTGGCTGGTGGAGAAGTTGAAGAAGGCCTGCTGGTTGGCGATGAAGACGGGCTCGCTGCCGCCGCTCCTCACGCATCGCTCCGCGCTCTCCAAGCTGTCGAACTCCACCAGAGCCTGCCGCTTGAAGGGCATCATCATCACATAACTGAGGACGGAAAACAGACGGTAAAACACAGGCAAACTGGTTCTGTCCACTCAGAAACATCAATTCGTTCAGCAAATATTTACCTATAAAAAAATCTTTAGTTCAAGGATCAATTAGTAAGAATCTCTTTCTCTAAACAGTTTAGCTTAAGATTAATTTAAAATGAATTTAATTAGATCTGCCCACTAAATTATCCTTCCATGTTTTATTCATATAGTACGTTAGTGGACTGGATAAAAATGAGTCAAAGCAATAATAAAACATATTTAAATGTTGAAAATTACCAGATGGTGCCAAACTTTTCAAGCACTTCCACCAGGTCGGCCTCCACCACGGCGTCACACAATCCTCGGACGTGAACGACGGGCGAAGGGGGGATGAGGTGACTGTCCTTTACAAAGAAAAAAACAGAAATAAGTTACATTTAAAAGGAATCAGACATGCAGATAAAAAAAAAATCATTGGCACATTCTACGGATTTGTCCTTTAAACACTAAAGCCTACAATATTAGGAAAATAAATATTTTACTGAATGAAATGCAAATGAATTTGATCCAAGTGAAGATAAAATTACTCCACTTGAAGAGTTTTGGCTAAAAAATATTTACATACAAAATTATATCTGAGTATTTTGTTTCGTGTGATTTTACAGCAACATGTCTGACATTCCAAGCCACAAAGCGGCGATGGAGGCAGAACGCACGTCGGGCTGCAGCCGAAATGTGAAAACTTCACGTCAAAAGTCTGATGAAAAGTCTGCACAAGATTGAAAAGACAAAGGAAAGGCTGGAGGACAATGTAGTAACCCGCCCCACCCCCATAACCACACACACGCACACACACACACACACGCACACACACCTACACACACACACACATGCACCTTTGATTTAACTCAGTGATCAGAGGAAGGCTTTAGCGCTGAGAAACTCTTGGTGTGAGCAGTTATGAAATCACTTCTGCCCATCTGATCATTATAAACACTGACAGCTGAAAACCACGATTGCACAACAATGCACGGCTTATTTATCAGAAACAGGGCAGGTTAGAGCAGGAAACCTGTAAGAACTAAACTAAAGTATGCACAGAAGATGCATTTTCATTTTAAGATGCAGTTAGCAACAACTGAGATTCAACTTGTTCAATGACTCTTCTCTCTTCAGTTGATTTTACTGCAAACATATTTCACTTCCAGATTCCTCAAACAGATTCACTTCATGTTTTACCAACTTTCAGTAAAGGTGCAGGATGTGCCTGTTGTTTCTGAAACTTGTTTAAATGAGTAAAGTGCTGCAGTATGCAACACTAGCTGGGTATACAACACAAAATCTCTCTAATAATCCTGGTTTATTTTATGGTGCAAATATCTTAGTACACTTTAAATAAGGCAAGATGAACTTACATGTAAGTTTTCAGCAGATAATCAGAACTTGTTTAAGTCAATAATTCCTTAATATTGATTCCATTTGCTGATTATTTCAATTACAACTTGGGAAAAAATGTTATAAGTGAAATAATTTGACAATGCAACTATGTTTCCATCAACACAAGCTCTTATTTCCTGCTGAAAAGTAACTTGATAGTTAGTTTTCTTTCTTTTTTTTTTTTTTTAGCACACTAAGATATTTGCAAAAGAAACTAGACCAAAAATTCTTGGTGAGATTTGGTGTTTTTACAGTGTAATTAATAAATATAAAAAGAAAAGAAATCTGCCATAAAATGCTCTGTGGTTTGATATCTTCCATCACACTCTTGAAGTTTTGCTTTATCTTGTCTTTTTAAAGATCTCTAAACATTAAGAACTGGACAGGAGACCAAACTACTTGGTAAGATTTTGTGTTTTGCAGTGTATTTGAACCGACTGAAGCTGAAATGATCCCAGTTGAGGAGTTTTTGCTATAGGTTAGTTTGGTATGAAGTGAGCTAATGTGCTAACAAACATCAAGGTAAGGATAGATAAAAAAAAAGCCTGATGCGACATTGTGTAAAATAAAATCTGCTTCTTAAAAGAAACATTATCATACTTCTTACAAATAAAAAAAAATCAAACAGAACCAAAAGAAAATAAGGTAAAGTATGCATTCAAATGGTACTTTTATGGCTTTTTGCACAACACAACCTTTAGTGAAAATATACATCTATAACTTGTAGCTTGTTTTAGGTTTTGTGAACTTTAAGAGAATCACAGAATGAATGTGTGGAAGTCTTTAAAGTTGTAAAATAACAATCTAAGGTTTGTGCAAAGCATCAAGAATCTGAGTGTAACACTGAGTCAGAATGAGGATGGCTGCAAGCGGAAACGTCTTCTGCACGGTGGCGCGGCCGACAAACAGAAGATCCTCACTGTCTATGTCAGAAGGAGGTTATGCAAGCATGTGGGTTTTGCAGCCTGACCTTTTCTGCAGCTTGTTGAGGCTGCAGGTTCAGATTGAGTTGATTGTCGTTTGCAGTGAAGCCAAGTTTTTTTGTTCCGCTACCTGAAGTCTGCAGACCAGACAATGCAGACAATAACGCTCTCTCACAAAAACCCCCAAATAATTTCTTGTATGAGAATAGATACATGTGATTAAATAAATGCCGGCATTAGTAAGAAATGTTTAGTGGCATGTGTGTTTATAATTATTTTCATGTGCTTTGCACTTTATCGTAGTCTTATGATTCCCACATAAACATTTTCTTCAGAACGTTTTGTTCTAATGTTTGTGCCCAGTTCTATTTATAGTTCCTTCCTTTCCTGAGAAAAATAATAATAATTGAAAAGACGTGATAAATGTTGCAAATGAAACAGAAAATGCCTGAAAACTCACAGGTTGTTAGTGAATGGCATACAGTTTGCTGGACGTGTTGAAACTCTAAATTAGCAGCTTGTTGATTTTTTGGCACAACAACAAAAAATTGAAAACTTTCAACTGAAAACACTAAAAATAAAACAATTGACTGATTGAAATGGCACCAAACACAATTGTATTCCAATATAAATCTGACTGTATTTAACTGTATTTAATGAATTACAATTAATTTGGATCAGGGCTGAATCAGATTAATCGCGATTAATTAGTTATTGAAATAATCGTCAAATGAATTAGTAATTGATTAATCATTAACTGGTGTACACAGAGAGAAAGAGAGTCACTTTACTGAAAAAACTAGTTATGATAGATAGATAGATAGATAGATAGATAGATAGATAGATAGATAGATAGATAGATAGATAGATAGATAGATAGATAGATAGATAGATAGATAGATAGATAGATAGATAGATGATAACTGAATTTTTTTAGATATAACCACAGACAGACCTGCCAAAATGACCACAAGTCAGTTACCAGCAGCTAAACACAAAGAAAGACATGAAAAAAGTTAAAATTTCACATTCAATGCTACTTTTCTCCTTAGACTGCAGACTTTGTTGAAAATCCACGAAGAATGCATGTTATCTCTTCATTCACACATAAATAGAATCAAAAGTTATTTTATAAGCTTTCTGTTTTCCTTTGCGAGATGAATTATTTCTACCCAGGTAGACAAACACACTACAAAAACAAAAAATCTTATTTTTGATCTAGTTTCTATTGCAAATATCTTACCACACTTGGAATAAGACGAAAATAACTTAAAAGTAACTTTTTAGCAATATAGGTGCTTGATGTAAGTCAACAATTCCTTAAAATTGATGAAAAAGTTTCATTGTCAGATTATTTCACTTATAATAGGAACAGAATATCTTGTTAGAAGTGAAATAATCCACTTATAGAACAAGAATTTTTTTTCTCCATGTGTTAAGTTTATTGACTTTAATCAAAACTCTTATATCTTGCTGAAAAGTTACTTTTATGTCAATTTTTTTTCATATTCCAAGAGTTTTTACAGTGCAGATTGTCTGACGTTTTTGGACCGTACCACCAGAAACAACAACAGCGCGCGCCCTCAGCTGTTCTCACGCCGGTTACTATAGCAACGCCAACAGTTAGTCGTTCTCCTGCTTGTGAGCAGTCGGGGGTTAGCTAGCCGCAATGGAATTCCGTCGCCATGGTGACACTCCCTCTTTGTGCAGACACACACATGCTGCCCCGTCGCCGTGGAGACCAGGCCTCAGTCGGTGGAAGGAAGGTTGTGTGTCTTTATTTAGCCTGTGTTTGCACGCCAGAGAGGAGGTGTTGTGTTACGCGCAGCATCCTTCCTGTCGGCTCACATCTGATACTTTCTTCTTCTGGTCCCACTGATGGGATTAAACCGACGACGTGGAAATGGTGTAACCATCAGAACAATACGTGGTTTGTTTGATTGTCTACGTTTGCAGCTGTATTTGCTTATACTTTTAATAAGTTCAAAGGAAGTCTCTATTGCAGGGCTCCAAAGTGTGATCAATTTCTCAACAGTGCAGCTAATAAAAAACCAGTGACACAAGTTATTCAAGTAAAAAGATCGTTCCTCTCAGATGATTGTCAAGTTTAACTCTGTCTGCAACAGAAACACTTCCTTTCACAAACTTTTTGTTCGAAGTAATGATTTAGAAGAAAAATGGCTTGAATCTCAGTTTGAAATGTTAAAATATACATTTTTACCATCATTTTATCTTATAAAGTTATATTTTCAACTAATCTGAAGCACTTTGAACACTTTTAACTGGATTTACATAATTCCACATAAACTTGTTTATGTTTATCAGATTGTTTACAAGTAAATATTTCTGTTATGCAGGTGAAACGTTTGGTGCTCCTGTTAGGCGCACCAGCATAACCAGTGCAAAAATGTTTTATTTTACAGACTTGTTGTGAAATCAAAGCGTGTTACAACAGTTACATTTTACGATTACAACAGGAGTGAACTCTTGAAAATGTATGGCCATTTTAAAATAATTCTTGAAAACACAAAATGGGATGAAAGCAAAAACAATGAAACCTTATGATGGATGGATGGATGGATGGATGGATGGATGGATGGATGGATGGATGGATGGATGGATGGATGGATGGATGGATGGATGGATGGATGGATGGATGGATGGATGGATGGATGGATGGATGGATGGATGGATGGATGGATGGATGGTCCTGTTGAGTTTAATCATCTGAATTTAACTGAATAAAAAATTGAAGGGTTTTTTAGGTTTCGCCAACTCAAATTTAAGACTTTTTAAGGATGTTCAGATGCCCTGAAAAATATTTTTTCTAATCTCAGCTGACCAAAAATAGGACATGATTACTTTTATTTGATGTTAATAATCAGTACAAAAAAGTTGTTGTTTTTTATTCTGTGCATGTAAATATCTAGTTTTAGTGGTAAAGTGCATGCAGGGTTAGCTTGAAGTTATAGTGGCATAAGATTCTCACCGACATCACCTGGCTGACAAACATGAACAAAACCCACAGAAAAACATGAGAAACAGCGACTCTGCTCCGCTCGGCTGAATGCACCTAACCAAGCTGAGCTCTAACAGGGTCGCACATGGAAACCTTCCTGTGAAGACTGGCTGCATTAAGTCCAGTTATGTATGTAGAGTAATGACCTCACTTCCTTCTGAGGGTAGACATTTCCTGCCAAAGCCACAATCTCACTAAGATGATCTGTTGCCCTCCTAATAAAGACTCAAGAGCTTTCAGTGCACCAAAGAACAGAAACAGAATCATTTATAGATACGCATCAAAGCCCTCATTTTAAAAACATCTTTGCAAATAAATTAGACCTCAGAGACTCAACATTTACCTGCAGACGACATAGACAAGACAGACTTTTCTGAAAACACAAGCAGAAAAAAAAAATCTGTTTATTTAATTTAATTTAATTTTGAGAGATTATTTAGATTAACTGGCCTGGGAGTAGTTAAAAAAATGCATTGTATATCAAATATGAGATAGGCACCAGCACCTCCCGACCCCGTTAGGGAGAAGGATGGATGGATGAAGTTTTACTTTGTAATTTAATCCCTCCGTTGCTTTGAAAGCTCCTGCTGTTTCTGAAACTAGAAGTAGTCATTACAACACGGCTCCTCTATTAACCCTTTATCAACGTTTTCACCAGCTATGAAAAGTATCTCCTATATTCAGCTCAGCTGACGCACAGTTCCATTAGTTGTTCGCTAATTGCCTGTGGCTAGTCTGAAGGAGCCCGGGGAGGGGTGTTTTATGACGCAGGAGCTTGGAAACTGCAGCTCTGAGGAGGAGCTAAGCCTAGAAGGCGGAGCTAGGTCCACCCAGGTGTTTTGGACAGCTGAACGGTTACCCTGGAAGGAATCAAGGCAACACTCTAGATTAGTTTTTGACAAGAGAATAACAATATAACATGGTGTAAAGCTAAAGAAGTTGATTTTACATAAAACTGCCCCTTTAAAGAAGGGTCCAGGCAGATAAACTGAACAGATAAAGGCAACCTAAAATTTCCCAAATTGAATTTATTGATGTATAATTAACCAGGGCAAATTGTACACAACCTAAAATCTTTAGACGCCTCATGCTTGGACTATTTTTCAGTCCTTTGCAAAACTAAATGGAAATTATACAGAGCATAAACACAGACACATTAATCCAGCTTTAGGGAAACCAAGCACACTTTGGATTTGGTCCAAATATGAATACATTGCATCAGTTATAAATATAAATATAGAAACTTCTCACTACGAAACAACGTTATAACCAAGCTAATGTTAATAGTAATTTATTGGACGGGTTATTGGGTTTAAAAGTAAGTTGTACTTCTACTCGCTTCTTTGATTATGTAAATATACTTTACTGCATTTTTTTATGCTTTTTAAAAAATTTATTTTCTATTAATATAATTTTGCTTCTTTTTTTTTTCCTCTACATTCAATAAAATCAAACTAAAACATGTGGCAGGGGAGTCAATAATTCCCTAATATAGATAAAAAGTATGTTATTTCACATTGAAATAACTTATTTACTTTAAAAAAAGATCCCTTATAGTGCAGAAATGTTAATTTGAAGTTAGTTTTGTCTTATTTCATATTTTCACTAGAAACCAGACATAAATTCTTGGTAAGATTTTGTGCATTTTCAGTGAATTACTATGATTTTAGGCGTCGTCATCAGATTCGCAGATTTAATGCTGAATAGTTCTACTGTCACCAGAAGGTGAGTCTCTGCAGAGCCGTCAGAGTTACGATGGGCCTCCAGGCTTCCTCTCTGCGTAGCGCTCTGCTGGCCCAGACTGCGAGTTAGAGCCACTTACAGGCGCCAGAGTTTATTTAAAGGTTAGAGAGTAAAAAGGTCTGAAAACATAAACTGTCCCAGAAGTTTATATGCAAAAATATTTGGTGAAAATCATGAAAACAAAGGAATTATAACAAAAATGCACAGTGGAAATATATTAAATATTAATAAAAATAACAGAATAGAGACAAGAGTAGTCAATGTACAAGAGTGCTGCATTTCACCACCAAATATGCAGCTCTGGAAAAAATTAAGAGACCATTTAAAAGGATCAGTTTTTCTAATTTTACTCTTTCTAGGTATATGTTTGTGTAAAAAGAACATTGTTCTTTTATTCTATAAATTAAAAGCAAAATGTTTTGTATTTATTTGCAAAAAATGAGAAATCGTCAAAATAATGAGGAAGATGCAATGCTTTCAGACCTGAAATAATGGAAAGAAAACAAGTTCTTATTCATTTAGAAAGAACTATATCAATGTTTTAGCTATGGAAGAGTTCAGAAATCAATATTTGGTGGAAGGTTTTCAAGCGGCTTCAGTGCACTGGGCTCTCCAGAGCTGTAAATATAAGAGCTGAACCTTCAGATTCACATGAAGATAGTTACAAAGTCGGCCTTTTGTCACCTGAAGAACATTTCCAACATTTCTCAGCAAGATGTAGAGAAACTCGTGTTTGTATTTAGTTGCTTTCAGCCTCTAAGCACTTTAACTCTGGAACAAACTTCCAGAAAACTGCAAAACAGTCGAAACACTGAGTTCCTTTAAAACTAGATTAAAATCTACACTTCGAGTTGCTTTTGATTAATAGTAAATGAAACACTGACGTTGATCAAATGTAATGTGTTTAACAGTTTCACAAATGGTGACTGCATGTTGTGCTTATGATGTTTTTCTGATGCTTTGTTGTTGAAAATGCGCCACACAAATAAACGTATATTTTTCATATTCTTCCAGTCTGTAAGATGTTTTTAGCTCATTTTGTCTATGTTTTATGTTCATTGCAGAGATTTTTATATTTATTCTGTAAACTTAATCTTCAAGTCTGCTTAAATGTAGAACTGTTAAGGAGTCCTTGAGCCAAATTAAACATAATTTCGTTCTGTGTTCAGTGAAAGTTGACGCCTGAATGACAAATAAAAGTCAAAATCAGTTTTCCCCTCAGCTTCACCCAGTGACACTTTCTGCTACAAAGTTGAACGCTTTGTTTATGTCGTGCATTGTTTTTCATTTCAAAACTATTTACTCCTCTCCTTCAGTAAAAGAACATAAAAAAGGATCTGAGTGACAAAGTCATCCTAAGGTGATGGTTCTGGATTTGTGTGAGAGACAAGCCTCGTTACAAACAGAATCAGATGAAGATTTCCTTCTTTTTACATTATGTTTTCCATTTTTTTTAACATATTTTGTAACCAACCTTCCTCCTTCTGCTCCTGCTGTCGTTGCATCCGCTCCCCGCTGCATCCTCCTCGGCGGAGCCCGTTTCTTCCTCCTTCTCTTCACCTTCCTCCAGATCCCTGGCACCGGCCTCCTCCTCTTCCTCCGTCCGGGCTCGTTTGGCTGAACGGTAAAATCCTCCTTCTCCTCCTTCTCCTCCTTCTCCTCCTCCTGACTCCTTCTCCTCCATCGGAGACCGACAGTGAAAGCGCTGATTGCTGAAAACGAGACGCCGAGCGATGACACCTGCTGTCTCACTCTGTCTGTTTGCCTCGTTGCGTCTCTCTGCCTGCAGAGCCCCCGTTACTTTTCTGCAAAGATAGTTAATGAAGAAGGATGTCTTACTCTGTTACCGTTCCGAGCGCAGGAGTTATCGTTCATCTTTACCTTTGCAGTGCGCATGAGTTCTGATTATGTCTACAAGAATTCTGTAAAATAATATTTGTTCATCTTTATTACTGGATGGAATAAATAAAGAGTAAAAATGCTGATATAATCGTCAACTGGAAAGAAAAAACTGGTGTTTCTTCTGGGTATTGATGAGATCGGTATGGCCATTGGAGATAGGAAAGAGGAGGAGTAAAATTTCACCAAAATACTTAAATAAAAAGGTTAATATCAAAAATTTTCTAGACAACAGCTTGGAAATGTCTGAGTTTTAAAAATCTAAAATTTACTAGAAAAAAACTCCAAAATTTTGAGATCAATCTCAGAAATTTTCTTAAAAAAACAAACAAACAAACAAACAATAAAAAAGGACATTTTGATTTCAAAGTGTCTGATTTGTTTTGGTTTATGTTTTCTAGCTTTTCCAAACTCAGAGATTTATTTGTTTTTCTAGCAAATTTCTGAGATTGATCTCAAAATTTCTAAGTGTTTTGGCAGAAAGTTACTTCTTCTTTTCTATGTACCACATACCATACACAGTCTGGAGAACATAATACAGAATAAAAATATCCTTACCGTCCCACGATGTGGAAATTCAGGTGTAAATCAACAAGTCAAAGGTAACTGGGAACATGCATATACAATTATACGCACAGCTATTAAAATTAACATAATAATGTGAAAAGAAATGCAGTTGAGTAGATAAACAATATGTGTGCATAAATATGTGCATAAAATACAACAAACTATTAACAAAAAGTGGAAAAAAATTACAATAATACCAACAGGGCGATTCTGTTCCATCTTTTCTCAGCGGCTCTTATCCGTCTGTATTGAGGTCACGGTTACCACAGCAACAAGACACCTGTTAAACTGCATCTTTCTGCAGCATGCATGCACCAAATTGTCAGAAAACATAATTTATTTTAGAACTAGTATTTACAGAAATCTTTCTTTCAATTTCTGACATTTGTATTAAACTTCTATATGATTCCTGAAACACAAGTAGTACCTGTTGGACAACACAATGTTTTACTTTTACACCATACAGAGAAACTAATTACATTAAAAATAGGTTTTAAATAGAGTGCCTGGAATCGTATTGTAGCTATTATTATTTAAATGTAACCCAGCTACTCATTTCTTTTGATTTTTTAAAAATCTGCTGGTTTTATTAACTGTAGAGTGAATATGAGGTATAGTTAAAATGCACCAAGCGATACATCTCAATAAACATCAATCTTTGTTTTTCAGTGTGTTATAATTAACTCAAAAAGTCACATCTTTATGTCTAAACCAATGTTGTTTATTTATAAAGCAGTGAAAAGTATTTGCCCTGTTAGCAATGTCTTGCTTTTAATTTTTTACACTTTAATGTTTCAGGTAAAACAAAAAAAAAAATGGACAAAAATTATGAATAAATACAAGCAAATTTGAATTTGTAACTCTGAATTTTCATTCAGTGAAATGATTGTAAACCTTTTGCCTTTGACTCAATTTTTAGTTTTGTTGAATAAGTGACAAAAATAAATACATTCAAAATCACAGTTGATTTATCTGTTGTTTTAAGAAATTTAAGCTTCACAATTTATTCAGGAATGAAACTCAACTAAAAATAATGAATACATCTCTGACATATTCTACATATTACAAATAGCAGTACTAGTAAGTGGTAGTGAATTTTCAATTGAAGTATTTTTAAATAGTAAATATTTGTAATATTCCTATTATTATTGTTAATTTAATCAGAGTTAATTTATCATCTATCTGTTGTTTTAAGCTTTGAAGTTATTTAAGCTTGAAATTTTATTGAGGAATGTTTATTATTGTTGTTATTATTATTATTAGAGAATAAATAATCGGACTCCAGATGGCTTTTATTTTGACAGTCCCGCTTCCTGCAGCCCTCAGTCCGCTGTCCAGTCCGCAGCTGATCCGGTGATTCTGCCTCCGCGCCGCGGACCGACACCAGGCGACAAGAACATCGGCGGCGCTTTTCTATAAAGGCCAGAGAAAATCTGGACCGGACCGGACCAGACGAACCTTTCTGCAACAGGTCCAACAGGAGGAGCCTCCCGAACCGAAGGTACCAGCTCCGCAGCGTGATGCCGGTGAGAAGGAACTTTATATTTCACAGCATATTAACTTTTAAATGCTGTAATCTATCTATCTATCTATCTATCTATCTATCTATCTATCTATCTATCTATCTATCTATCTATCTATCTATCTATCTATCTATCTATCTATCTATCTATCTATCTATCTATCTATCTATCTATCTATCTATGAAGTATTGATTTATGATTGGTTTATCTGCAACTGGTAGCAAACCAGTAATGATGGTGTGCATGGAAAAAATTAATAACTATCAAAAAGAGGAAATAAAAAGCCATGACAGCGTATTGGAGTCATTGTGGGCATAAAAAAGAGGAGTAAATGTACATAAAAAACTCAAAGATGCAGAGATGAAGCAGAGATTTTCTAGAAAAAAACTAGAAAATCTTCGACTTTCAAACAAAAGAATTTTGACAATAATCTCAGAAATTTTCAGAACCTTTTTGGGGGATTTTCTGCATTTCAAACTCAGAAATTTACTTTTTTTATTTTATAGAAAATTTCTTAGATATTTTTGGAGGAAAATTTCTCCTCCTTTTTATTGTCCACCTTGGCCTTAATACTCCGTTGTATGAATCAGCCATATAGCCGTCTGTAGGATTTTTTTATTTTATCATCAATGCTTTGAGGGAAACTACATACATTATATGATGACCTGAAGCACATTAATGTTCCTCCTCTGGGCTGTGAAGGTGAGGAAGTGACCGATCGTAGCTCACATGCTCACATGTGTCTCTTTCCAGTCAAAAGTTAATTTGATTGTGATAGAAGAGGAACCTGATATGATCTGTTTGAGGAAATAAAGAGACAAAGTTCTGTGTTCACAGTTTTGCTTGAAGCAAACTTCCTGCACTGCCCTTTGTTTCACATTTTAAATTCTTTGCAGCATTGGTTTGATATCTTCCACCACACACTCTTGAAGTATTGCTTTATTTTAAAATCACTACTAACATCTATTTTATGACACACCTGTAGGCCTGTCATAATAATACATTTTGTTGGACGATAAATTGTCCAAGAAGTTTTTCTGATAAACAACAATATTGTTCTTCTTTGAGACCATTTTCAAGAAATGACATAATAATGCAAAAACAGTCTCAAAGATCAATAAACGTTAAATTTTAATGAACATTAGGAAGATATTTTAAATATCCAAAATAAACTAACAAAACATCAGAAATAGAAACAACAAATAAAATAAATTTTGACGTCTCTGTCAACAAAATTGTCCTTCAAAAAAAGGGCTAGTTGAGACCAAAGCACCAGACTGAAGACTTTTATTACCCAGTTTTTTGCAGGAGAATAAAAACAATAAATAGAAACGATTGAGATTGTTTCAGTTTATCACATGGTTAATTGATTTATTGCTTCTTGCAGCAGGCCTACATTATGCAACACTCTACTGTAACCATCTTTTTAGTTACGGTAGATTGTTTTCTAAATCTTCCTGACCTTTTTCAAACATTTCCTGGATAATTTGCTGCATGTTTTTAGATGTTCCTTACCGTACACCTGGGCAGCAACGACCAGCGCGTCACGGAGATTCCCGTCATGCCAGAGATGCTGTGCAGAGACGTTGTGGATCTCTGTAAGGAGCCTGGTGAGGCCGACTGCTACCTGGCTGAGACCTGGAGAGGCTCAGGTGACTTTTACATAAATATTGACTGCAGCTTTTCACGATTACTGATCCGTTATAACTAAAAACTGGAGTTATTGTCTTTGGATCTAAAGAGGAACGATATAGAATTAATGTACAGCTCCCTGTGGCTGAGAATTAAAAACACTGCAGTAAATTTATAAATCACTGAACAGCTTAACACCACAATACATCAAAGATCTGCTGCTGTTGTGTAAATGAGTTACATGTCTGCATCTTAATTTGTCATTTTGTAAATATGTTTTTATTTTTTACCATTATTTTCAGGAAACCTTGTACATAATTTAATATTTTTGTTTGATTATGTTATTTTATCATATATCGATCAAGCAGTAACTTAGTTCTGGATTCATCTTTTTCATTTTTCACTTTTAGTGAAAAGGGTTAGGGTTAGGGACAAACTACTCAATACTTGAGTAGTTTGTTAGTGACCCTAAACCTTTTGTCTTTTCATGACTACTTTTCAATTTTACATGAGTAAAAATAATTTTGAATTCATATTTCTCTTTCTTGAGTTTCTGTCACTCTACCCACCTTTCTGTATTCGATAAGATCAATAGGAGATTAAAAAAAAAAGTAATTATATTTTTATAGCTGCATGTTAAAGCCTCTGTGTTGGTTTCTAACCTTTCAGAGCGCGTGGTTGAAGAAGACGAGCCGATGCTGGAGGTGCTGCAGCGATGGGGCCAGCAGAGAGGGGAGGTGCGCTACATCCTGCGATACCAAAGAGCCTCTGGACACGAAACAGGTTGGATATTCCTTATTATCGCCAAAGACTTGCATAATCTTACCTTTATCTTCCAGATGTATTAATCATAGAAGAGATGAAGGGGGGCTATTACGCAACGTTAAATTTTTGCACGTTTTTGTTCTTTCATTGCTTCTAAAACAGCCCAGATGCTTAGAAAAGTGCAATAAGTTGATATAATTTGGTGTTTGGAAAAAGAGCTTTGAAAAACCTTTGTTGAATAACAATTGAGGGCCACTACACTGTAACCTAGCAACCCCAGCCGAGCTCAGCCCTTTACTTAGCAACCCAAGTGGAGTTCCAGCACATTTGGTCAGCTGGTTTCATCACTGTATGTGCCGTACAATGGCTGCTGGAAAAGACAAGCATTTTGTTGTGGACTTGAAACCATTTGCTGCATTCTTGTTGGCTGTACAGGAAAGCCCACTTCTGCTTTTCAAATATTTACGGTTGTATAATTTTGCATTCGTGTGTCGCCATTTTCACGTGTGAGTGTAAACATTGAATTTGAAGGCGTGGCCAGCAGCTGATTATTCAGATTTAAGGTGTCAAGAATTGAGCCGACTAAAATCTTATTATCCAAGAAAGATTTGGTGCAAAAAATGTGATGATGTTTTGAATAGTCCGTTTACAGATCTGAACCTGTTCAAAAGAAAATATGTTTATAGAGAACCATCAGAGCAATCAGACAGGATGTGGATGAAGCTAAATGCAGACATGAGGAAACCCTCAGATGTAATCCATAGCGCCTGTATCTAGCAGCATGTAGTGCAAATCTGCAGGAGGGTCTGCAGCTCCCAAAGAACAGATTCAGCATGTATTTCCAGCAGCTCAGGCAGTAATCAGCTTAGAGCTGAAGGAATTAAGTGGGCTGCTCCATCTGTGTTTTTGTTCACAGTATTTTTAAGTATTGATCTGCTTTAACTTTAGCGCATCTCATGACCAGTTGTTAACATATAATTAATTCATTGTGTGTATTTTGTACTTAACATTGTAGCAAGTCTGAAAACTTATAGATACGTTAAAAAAAATCTGTTTTTGTGTTCAGCTGCATGCAGAGCTGCAGATCAAACTACTTTGGAAAGACTCAGAGAGAATGGGGTGAGATCTTTATTTATTCAGAAACACTGAAATCACACCACATAGTGAAGCAACCCACCCAGAAGTTGTGTAATTTGGCATAATGACTGCTGGATAGAGAGAAAAACAATATGAAAACATAACCACAAACTGAGCTTTTTGTTGCAGTTCTCAGTTATTCCTCTGGATATGTCACTGAGCGAGCTGCAGGATCTGGCAACAAGACAGCAGCAGCAGATTGATGCCCAGCAGCAGCTTTTGGCCTTCAAGGTACAGCACACCGGCACTCTGCAGCATGCATACGACTACTATTAATAGTTTCAACAAAAGAACCCGTTGTCCTTCAGCTCAGTTTCAGCCTGACATTGAATTGAACAATTATTTGAAATTGGCTGATTTAATGTTGGAAGACCTTTATGTCACTCATCAGTGTTTAGGCCTTTCTCCAACCTGGAGAACACTTATATTGTTCAAATAGAAAAGAATAAATAAAAACAAAACACAACAGAAACCACGAGTAAAATGGATTATTAAGTATCTGAGAACAAAATTGGTCTTCAAAAGATAATCATCAGAATGGAGATTATTTTATTTCATCATATGATTAATTAATTAATTGCGACACACATCACATGTGTAATGAGACACTGTTGCTTTATATCATCCACTGTTTTCAGGCTCATTTTATTCTTTTCAGAAACAGTGATACAGGAGAACGCACAGCTTAATTTTGATCCCCGAGTTAAGGCTATTAAGTAGTAATGGTGGTTGCTAAGCAACTTTTATCTTGTAGCACTAAGCACACGATTTAATATAAATGTTTTCGGAGGTGTAAATGCTATAAAATGCAGTCAAATTTTGCTTTCCATGTTAAAAACAATATAAAACTATAATAGCGTCGTGTGCCAGTAAATTGACCAATGAAGGGCTTTTGCTGGATGTTGCAGGAGCAGCAGCTGTGTTACCTGAAGCTGCAGGATCAGAGGCAGGAGCAACATCAGGAGGCATCTGGGCAAGACCGACTGCTTCAGCTGCAAGAAAACATCCGCAACCAGGAGGCCAGACTGCTGCGGGTCCGGGCTCTCAGGGGCCAAGTGGAGCAGAAACGAAACATAAACTCCAAATTAGGTCAGAGGCTTTCCTTCTTGTACCAACTCTGTGAAACATTTCAGCATTAAAACTGCTTTTAAATAGCCATTTTTTCACAATTGACCTGTGATTACACTGTAAACTCGTTTTACAACCGTTTCATAAAACAACTTCTTTAAAACTACATGTATGTTGTGGTTGTATACTGATTACAGTGGATTCCTGCCTCTTCATAGTTCAATGTTCACATATTTTTCTGTTCAACAAAACTCCAAGTTACTCATACAAAACTTACCTACTTGCAGACATTTTTGTAGGTCATATGTACGATATTTGAAAGCAAATGCAGCTTGGGACGTTGAAATATCTAAGTGCTATTCTAGATATACTTCTCCTTTATCCCCTCGCTCAACCTCTGAAAGTTAGTTGGATAATACGAAAAGACAAGACCGCCTCATAGAGCTGAGAGAAACGTCTGAAAAAGTCTTGCATGTCTTAGAGCCTGAAATGGCTGGTGGTTATTTTATTTTTCTTGCAAAACCCTTTTTAAATATAAAGCAGTGGAAGAGGATTGTGTGTTTTCGTTAGTCAACTTGTTACTTCTGTTTCAATGCTACTAGTTTGATTGATTATAAATTTAAACCTTGATTCAAGCAGCTTTTGGTGATTTTGTCTAGGTAAGGAAAATATGTCAGACTGTTTAATTATTAAGAAAGAGGGCACTAACGTTTAGGGTGATGGCAAGGAGACCTTCCAACTGCAGGTTTTCCGCATAGAGCAACTCTTAAAGGAAATAACTTGCTGTGTGCGGTGACGTTGTGTTTTGGGGATGCTTGTGTTCTGTTTGTCCCAGTGGAGGAGATTGCGCAGATGACCAGCCTGTTCCAGCGGAAGCACAACGAGTTGGAGTTGGCTGCAGCCAAGGTGGAGGAGCTGAGCGACCAGCTGGAGGCTATAAGAAACGCTCGTTTTGAGCCTCCTTTTCCTTTTCATCCTCACAACTCTTCTTCTGAGCTAAAGGACTTATATAAAGACTTGCAGGTGAAGCCTCAGGCATAAAAGTATCTTGTGTGTGTTTGATAATGTAATTATAACAAGCTGGTTAATTGCAACATGGAAATGTTTTTAGCCAAGGTTTAAACCAGTGAGACCAGTGGGCCAATCATCATAACAAATTTTATGATGATACGATAAATTGCCCCACTAATTTTGTTTTGCGGACATTTCCAAGTAATATATTGATAAAACCAATCACAGGTCAATTTTGTAAAGAACTCTTAACCCTGGAAATGGAAAATATTTTAAATGTCCAAAAGGAAACATGAGTAGCACTTCTCTCTCCGCAGGGGGGATGGTTGTTTACAACGCTTACAGTTTCTGATTCGCTTCATAGCTTAGCTTTGGTTTGACCCACAAGTTTTATTTTACACCTGTGGAACTAAAACCACAGGTTTTTATTTCAGAACTGCTTGTTTTTTAAGCAGTTCTGAGGCATGGTGGTGAAACCTCAAACTGCTGCTGTGCCAGTTACTCAACAGGTTGTTGCTAGGTGACCAAAACTGTGGGAACTTGAAACTGCTTGTTACCAAGCAAGTTGTTGCTAGGTAACCAAAGAGCAAGAGAGTCAGGATGGAAGTCCAGAGAATACTCTATCGCATGTATTATCTATGGATATTGATTATGTGTCCATCACAATATATATTGTTATTGATTTATTGTCCAGGCCTATGCTGCTGGGTGAATTAGAGGCCTAAGAATTTAATTTATTTTTACTTTTCAAAGTCAAGTTATTCAGTTGGTGATTAAGACTGTAGTGCATGTGAATAAAAAAAAAGCAGCAGAACTGGCATAAAAATAACTGCTCAAGATGAAAACACCTTGAAAACTAAGGTTTTTCCCAGGTCACCAAGCAGAAACTCATCTTGTTTATGTTTTAACTTCCTACTCCTTTCCAGCTGAGGAACAAGCTGAACCAGGAACAAAATGCGAGGCTGCAGCAGCAGAAAGACAGGCTGAAAAAGAACAACTTGGAAGTTGTTGCGATGGACCAACGTCTTGGTGAGCTTCAAGAGAGACTCTGGAAAAAAAAGGCTGCCCTGCAGCAGAAAGAGAACCTGCCAGTAAGTTTAAATAACACATTTATCACAATATCTATTTATCACAAGGAGATAAGCAACAAAGCAAAGAAAGTCCATTACTTTTTGTTGTATTTTTGCACCTTATTGAATTCTGCCATGATTTGTCAGGTGGCCTTAAGCAGCGTCAACCCTCAACATGAGCCAAGCTCCAGAATAGCAGCAGTGGGGCCGTACATCCAGTCCACCTCCAGGTCAAGCTCCCAGCCTTCTGCTGTGCTTCCTGGCCAGGAAACGATGGTGAAGTCGGCATATCCAGATGGCACTGCCACCTTACCAATGCCTGCCTCATCCCGAAAGCCACCAGCTGTACCAGCCAAACCAAGCATAAGTATGCATAGTGAACTGTTCCTTTTTGGTTTTGTTAGACATTTTAAAGATGATTGACTCTGAAAGGTGAAAGGTTTCAACACAGAAATAAGTAATTGTAGAAACGTTTGTCCAGAAAACCAAGTCACCTCCACTTGCTGCCCTTATATGTCAAACATTTGCTATTCTGAAGTTAATCTGAAGATTACAGTTGAGTACGACTCATTGCTTGTTGGGAAAGTTAGCAACCATTGGTTTAAAGAGGCAGAAAATGTATTTGGTCTATAGTATTTAACAAAACCACTATTTGTAGGATGAATTAAGGGTCCAAACAGATGCAGTTTGTTATCTTGAGGGAACAAAGAGGCTTCTTCAAAGTCAAAGATTTTAATGTAAAGCATCTTTTGTAGGTGTGGAGAGCCTAAAAGACAACGCTTACATCCCTTCCCATGGTGCTTCACGACTTGGTCACACTGCACAGACACAGCTTAAGGATAACCAGGTCTTACTGGACTTCTGCTTAATTTCTAATCTGTTTTCTGCTCCATGACTTTGATGGTTCTTTTTGTGTTTTGATTTTGCTTTCAGTCATTTGGCAATGGTTTGTCCAAGTCAACTGTGCCACCAGCAGTTCCCACCAAACCGAAACTATTTCCTTTCTCTGGTCCACCAACCTTTTCCAAGCCTGCCTTTTGGACAGGGACCTTTCCTGGGAAAAAGAAATTTAAGGATCCAGGAGTCCTGTCTACCCACAGCAACACCCTCCCTCTGCACAGCAATAAGGAAAGTCCTCCTGCAGCTGCAGTGCGACCATACACACCAAACCCCACAGATGTGCCTCCACCTGTATTTCAGAAACCGCAAACTCTGGCAGCTTCATCAATCTATTCGATGTACACCCAGCAGGCCACCCCTGGGAAAGCCTACCAAGCAGAAGGCCAGGGCACACTGTCCCGCAGCAAACCACGAGGTGATGCCGATTCAGTTCAGTTACCTTTGCTTTGTGTTTGGGAGTGTAATTTCATATTTGACTGGGGTTTGAATACTTTTTGGGTTAACTGCTCTCTCAAAATTAAGTTCAGTTGGATTGTGTTATCTGAAATGAAGGAAAAGCTGTAGGACATAAAATGTACTGATTATTTCATCTCTTCCTGTGCAGTGTATGGAAAACCAGTCCTTCCAGCTAGCAAGAGGCCGCAAACAGTCAGCTCAGAGAGCACTTCCTTGAGATCTGGGCTCTGTGAGTTTGAGACTGATACCATTTCGACTGCTATCAACGATGACAAAGGTGCAGACGCTGACGCAGCAGAATGTGTGACTCCTCGTCCTCTCAGTCCCTCCAAACTCCTCCCGTTCGCGTCCAACCCTCACAGGAACTCTGACGCCGACTTGGACGGCCTCCGCCGCCGACTCCTCAACGCCCCCCGGCCTCTAAAAAAACGCAGTTCAGTTGTAGAGCCTGAAGGCCCCGCTGGATTTAATATTGACAAGCTTCTGTACCAGAAGACAACTCTGGCTGCCATGGAAACCATTCCTACGAAGAACATCAGTACACCAGAGGAAAATGTTCAGTCCACAGCTCCTGGCGACTGGACCATCAAGAAAGATGTCAGTTCCAGGGTCAAAGATAAAAGTTTAGCTGTTCTGATGTCAGCTGGACACAACAGTGACAGTTTGACACCTTGGCTACCTTCCCTGATCCCAGATATTACCCTTTCCTTCTGTCCCCACAGGAAGACAAGGATGAAGAACTTTCTTCCACTGCATCTCAACAGGAGCACTTTCCAGAGGAGATGTTTACTTGGCCTCCTCCGCCTTATCCCAGCTGTGAGGAGGAAGAACAGGCAGATGACACATTCAACTTTCAGCAACCACTCGACACAGTCCCACCTGTGAGTAACAGTTTTACCAGTTAAGATGCTACTGCTGTTTCAAAAATGTTCTTTTCCTTACATGCAGTGACTCTGAAGGTGTTCACAAACCTTTTCAACTAGGAAGTTTGTATGATGAATGAAGACTTGATAAACTATTTCAAACCTCTCCCAGATACATTCATCCATCCTCTACACTCCCTTATTGGTGAGGAGCATCCTGGACAGGTCTCCAATCCGTCACAGGGCAATACAGAGACACACCAGACAAACAACCATGCACACTCATGCCTAAGATCAATCAATTATATTAACAGTCATGCTTCCAATAAGGAGTAACATGCAAATACTTCCCAGTCCGGGATTGGAGCTCAGGAATGTCTTGCTTAGGATCTTCAGTGCTACCAACTGCGCCGCATTAAGGTCTTTGTCTCCAAAAACTGTAATCTGGTCTTTTCTGTTTCTTTCGGAGCAATGGCTTCTTCCTCTCCGAGTGGCCTTTCGGCCCATGATGGTAGAGGAACAATTTCAACAAAGTAGAAAATGCATTAGCCTATATTGGACCAAAAAAGTACCACAAATAATTACTGTTCACTAAACAGAATATACAGATTCTGGTAATAGACTTTCTGCTCTGTCTTTCAGAGTAAACAGTCAATCTTGCGTAAACCTGGCGCTGACCGCCTGGAGCACAGGACGAGTGTCCAGTTCAGCCCTCTGGCCCTGCTTCTGGATTCCTCTCTGGAGGGTGAATTTGACCTTGTCCAGAGAGTCATCTATGATGTAAGTTACGGTTCTGGCTGTTGCTACCTTGCAAGGCTAGAGCTTTTAGAATAGATATTCAAGCAGAATGTAGAATTATGCGAATTTGGGCAAAGAATGGGATGGATGAATGGATCTTTGACGTTGCAGATATTTCTTTATGCAGGTGGATGACGCCAGCATGCCAAACGATGAGGGAATCACAGCATTGCACAATGCTGTCTGTGCCGGCCACAGTGACGTCGTGAAGTTTTTGGTTCAATTTGGTGTCAATGTCAATGCTGCTGACAGTGATGGCTGGTGAGTCGGATCTGCAGTGAGCTCCTCTGATAAGCTTCACCTTCATGGTCATGAGCACAGTTGACACGAGTCTGTTTCCCATTTAGGACGCCCCTCCACTGTGCTGCCTCTTGTAACAACGTTCAGGTTTGCAAGTTCCTGGTGGAATCTGGGGCAGCTGTGTTTGCAGCTACATATAGTGACATGCAGACTGCAGCTGACAAGTGTGAGGAAATGGAGGAGGGCTATGCACAATGCTCCCAGTTCCTTTATGGTGAGATATTTGGTGATGTATTTTGCCAAAATGCATTAAACATACACAACTCACAAAAGGTTTAGGACATTATGCTTTCGAGTTAAATTTCAACCCTAAAATGCACTATGAACATTTACAGGTGAGCGTAATGTGACCTCTAAACCTTTGCAAAGGTTTGATAACAGTCCACTCAACTCCTGGCACATTTATGGGAGGTCAGAGGCTCCCAAGTGTCACGTCAGACAATCAGAACCATTTACAGCCGCATGGTCTGACTGCTAGACGACCAGTAAGGGTCCCTGAACACACCGCCTGGGCCAAGCGGGACCATTAGGTGCTCAGTTCTCTGATGAAAGTTGATTCAACCTGAGCAGAAATGATGCCCGCCAACAAGAGTGCCCTGCATCAACCACTGCTGTGGTGGTTTTACCATGCAGAAACTGAACATTAGCTAAAATTAGCACTGAAATGCGACACCTCATTTTCATATGAAACCACTAATTAGCAATAATTAACTGATCGTAACCCACCTCTATCACAAAAGCAGACAAATATCAAGCTAACAGAAGAATAACTCACATATGTTCTTAAAGCACCACAGAGCTGCCTCATGTTAAACACTAATAGTAATACCAGGGAATTGCTGATACAGTAAATAAATTATTTAATCTATTCAAGTTTCCTGTCTGTGCCGCTGTAGGTGTTCAGGAGAAGATGGGTGTGATGAACCGTGGGGTGGTGTATGCTCTGTGGAGCTACACGCCTGAAAATAAGGACGAGCTCGGCTTCAGCGAAGGAGACTGCTTGACGGTGCTGAAACAGGAAGGGGAGGTCGAGACAGAATGGTGGTGGGCTCGATGTGGCGACCATGAAGGATACATTCCCCGCAACCTTCTTGGGGTAAGATGAACTGCAGCTTGCTGATGCAATGATTGGTATCGGTGATCGGTATTGTAATCGGCAGGAAAAAACCTGAATACTAATTTAATTCTCAACATTGTGATGCTTTCCAGGTCTTGTTTGTTTTAAAAAAGGCTCTCTAATGAAATTCAAATAATTATTCTTATTGGTTTAAATTTGGAAACTAAATCTTTTAATGAGAATCTTTTTGTCTTTTTCTCCCAGCTCTATCCGAGGATCAAGCCACGGCAGAGGAGCCTAGCTTAGCAATGATTTATTTCCATTTGAAGAAATCCCAATGAGAAGAAACAGCAGCACAATCACAGATAATTGCTCTTGAACTACTGCCACCAACACAGAGAATGCATTAAAGGACTGTTGAAGAGAAAGACGAAACAATATTTCTTCAGTTTCTGCCGTTAAAATGGACTACAGTGGTTATTTTTCAAAACAGAGCTGTACAGAAAACAACATAAAAAACAAGATTGTTTTCCCCAGCTCTTATGTAAAATCTAGTTTTGCAGCTTGTTCTATAATAATAGCTAATTATTGCTTTAGATTTTTCTCTAAAATGGTTTGAACGTTGTTTTTTATTATTAAAGCCATTTCATTCATCCTCATAGTCCTGTTTTACTGCAGATTAGGTGATTTTACGAAAGAATTTGCATGAATATAAACATTCAAAATAAAACACACTTTGCTAGGATGCTAAAAGTAAAGTATGTCAAACATTCTGAGCTTTCCACTTAAACTCTTTATTTAAGAGCTCGAGGAACGATAAGGAAAAGCAAACTTTAAACCCTCTGTGTCCGTTTTCAGCTTCTACACTCTGCAGAATCAGCAGCACCAACTCTGCGGCACACATGCACCCTCAGAATACAGTAGAGTCAGCAGCGACTGCATTTCAACAGTGACAAGAACCATGGAGTACATTCAAGATTAGATTAACAATTGCACAAATTCTCAAAAAAAAAAAAAAAAAACCCCCAAAAAGGTTAGAAGTTGAAGTCAACACATACAGGTTGGAGCACCTGCCCATTACCGAGCATGCAGGTTAGCCTAAACTGGGCGTAGTTGCAGTGTGCATTTGATCCACATAATTACAAACCAACCGCACACGTCTTTCACTGCAGCTCTTTTGAAAAAGGAGTTCAGAGTTTCAGATCCAGCTGGTACAAATCGAATTTAATGTGCGCTCGCTTGAACAGATTCACCTACAATCCTCAAAATACAAAGCGTCTTGAGATGATTGATGCAAATATAGTTTGTGTTTTGTTTTTTTTTAAACGCAGGTTTTAGAGAAGTGCTACAATGAACATGAGGATGAAGCGTTAACTGTTTCTGCATTATAGATGAGTAACAGAACAGAAAAACATGGATAGATATTCCCTACACTATGGATACATTCCAATACAATGGAAGAAATGAGGGGAAAAAGGAGATAAAAGGATTTTTAAATGTTCATTTGTATAGTACTAAAATATATTTATTCTAAATAAAGTCTTCAAAACAATAGTAATTTAATATGTGGTATTTGTTGGAGTTTCAGTATTTCCTCCTGTCATTGCTATGTGGAAACATTTTCCTGAACAGGTTTTATGTTTGACATCATTATCTTCACTCTTTTGTTGTAAATTGAAACAGGACTTTTTGCAAAAATGTACCACAACTGGACCATGTTGAGTCAAACAGTTGTAGCTTCCAATTCAGTCACAATTGTACCTTATAGCTTTCAACATCAGATTTGACTTTAAAGTCCGAATTAAGTTGGTTAGTGGAGCAGAAACAGATACAAATAAAAAAAAATGTTACAATAATAGTTATTCTGATGCTTTTGCTGTTTAGTTGCACTTAAATATATCAGATCAAACACATTTTAGTATCAGATAAAAGCACAATACAGTTTTATAACAAATATTTAATGTATTAAACTGCTATCCAAATGAATAATGAAAATTAAAGTAGTTCAATTTGATTTCAATCAAGAAATCATGTAAGTAGAACCTGTCTGACAGCATGAAGTAGGCAAACAAGCGTTTGGCTGGTCTTCTTCTTCTTCCACTAAGAGAAGAAGAAGAGAATTTTGTAAGAGCTAAAAGTCAAAATTACTGCAAGAAGAAAAGAGAGGCCAGATGTGAGCCACATCTGGATATCGTCTGGATGAAGTGACTCGCTGACTGTTTGGGCAGAGTGTTCCTCATCCATCCATCCACTCATCCATTCATCATAAAGTCAGCAGCCTAAGCAGAGAGTCCCAGCCTTCTCTCTCTTGTTGAGATTACATCAGGGAATCCCAACATAATCCGAGTCCAGCCAATAATCTTAGTCCCTCCATCGTGTCCTGTGTCCTCACGTGGCTCCTTTTGACAAAGAGAAACGGCGGCTCAACTCTGAGTTGATGACCGAGTTTCTCACCCTTTCTCTAATGAAAAGCCCAGTCACCCTGCAGAGAAAACTCATTTGAGCTGCTTATATCCGTGATCTTCCTCTTTCGGTCTCTCCCCAGAGCTCGTGTCTTTAGATCAGGATAGGTACGTAGATCAACTGGTGAATCGAGAGCGTCACCTTTCAACACGGCAATCTGTCTATCAATCTCCTGCTCCATCTTTCCCCCATTTGTGAACAAGACTCAGAGATGATGAAACTCCTCCTCCACTCTACCCTCCTCTGGCTCGAGACCAAGGTCTGGCAAATCACGGCCAATCCAGACGCTGACGTGGGTTTTGGTGGTCCAGCTTGTTCTTGACTCATCTGGGCAGAACAACAACTATTGTGTGATTGGTCAGACATTTAAAGTGGACGTGTTAAAACAACAATGTTTGCTGCAGTGGGATGAACTTATCAGGACTCCAGCACTCTTGTGCACTTTGTTCTTGCAACCTTGAGTAAGAAACCAAATTTCTTAGCTTTGTGGCGTATGAACTGTGGATTAATATGCATGTAGGTGGCAGGAGCATAAAGCCAGCTTTTGTTGGTCTAGTGAAATCAACCCTAGTAATCCTGCAGATTCTGGTCATGACTCAGATTCTGGTCTTGGGGAAGCAGACGCGTTACATGACCGATGCCCTTGGTGACGCCCTCCCTGAAGAGCAGCTTGGCGCTCAGTCGCAAATACTCAGGGTGCTTGATGAAGCGGAAGCGCACAACGGCCCTCTCTCCTGTTCGAAGCTCGTCCTGAAACCAGAAGTGAAGAGTTTACAGTCTGTTTCCAAACGTAACACGAATAAGAAAACTCACCAACCTTTCCGTGAAGGCCCTCCACCGTGGCCGTCTGCCGGACGTTACCGACATGGACGGTGACCTGCGAACCCCTCCGGAAAGTCTTTGCGTGGAAGAGCAGAACAATGGCAGCTTCGAACTGGCAGCAGATGGTCGGGTTCATCTTGGGACTGACCATCACCATGCCCTGCAATACACAGGAAGTGGAACACTTCAAAATAAGAGCATGCATATGAACATCTGAAAATATGGAGAATTCTTAACAGAGATGGGTAGGATCTGGTTACATTTACTCAATTACAGTCAGTTATGTAACCTTTTTTTAAAAAAATTACTTTTTAGAGCATTTTTACTAGGCTGCACTTTTTACTTTTACTTGAATAATTTTATTGTGAAGCATTTCTACTCTTACTAGAGCACAATTTCTGGATTTTCTACTTACTGAATGAAAAACAGAACTTCAACCAAAACTTCACCAGACACAGACACACACTTGTAGTTTTTATTAAAGTTTTATAAGTATTTTATTTAAAAAACTGATTAGGATTTTTTTTTTTTTGCCTGATTGTTTTTGTTACTTGCATGAATCATTTTTCTCAAAACTTTATATTTTGATCCATCTGATTATGTAATTTTTAAATATTAATGATTGAAAATTTGATCAGTTACTTTGCACTTAGTTGACTTTTACCAAATACATTTTTTACTCTTAATTGGGTCATTTTAGTTAGAGTACAATTTTTGAGCATGCTACCAAAACTTCTATAATGTCAAACTTTATTCAACTTTAAGTTTAGAAAACATTACAGCTATGTGCACCAAACGTTTTCAAAGTTAGCAAAAACGCTATAGAGCTAAATTTGCTCCTCTATTAGCGAGTTAGCACAAGTGTGCCCACCACTGCTTTTGGTTACCAGTGAACACGGACCAGTGAGCCTAAATTTCTGTCCTAATTATTAACCCAACATTCGGTGACCTCTGACCTTGCGCAAAAGTGAGCGATCAAAGTTTCCCAGAGCCAGAGTGGCTGCCTGTCCGGCCTTCAGCACCCTGCAGGCCGAGCGGTTCCTCTGGATGCTGCCCACTTTCAGACGCAGGAAACGACCCTCTTCTGTGGGTCCAACCACGAGACGCTCGCCCTCCCTGCAAACCCCACTGGCAAAAAATATAAGGAAAAATTAAAGACGATGTTCAGGTTTTATTTTCAAACTTTTTGGGATAAATTAAATTGAACTGAATCTAAACAGACAAAAATAAGGTCGGCTGATAATCCATCAACATAAATGGCTGACTAGAAGATGTAACCTTTAGTTATACCATGTCATCTTACCTGTACAGAGTTCCTCCAACAACAGTCCCAACATCAGGAACTGAGTAGATCTCATCCACCTGCAAACACATGATTGGACATCTGTAGCATAAAAAACACTACTTTTAACATGAATGATTTTATTCATTAAGAGAAAAAAAAACTAGAATACAAAGGGTCCTCTTTCTTTTTTTTTTAAATCACCAATTCACTTCTTCGGTTTCTTGTTTGACTCGTGTGTTTTACAGTTTCTATTTATTTGGACTTTGAATTCACGTCAATTTTATGATTGGTTATTAGGGCCAGGCTAAGATTTTTTATGTTTTTTTTATACAGTTTTGGGAATGAAGTCATAATATTCAGAGAAACGATGTTTGCAAACAACTGTGTATATTTCAAAGAAAGAACTGTATCATTAGATCTCAATAATTTTAGAGAAGCTTTTTCTCATTAAAACAACTTTTTCTTTTAATTTTTATAATATTCTTCCATTATGTTGTCGTAATTAAACAAACGAAACATTTTTTTGGCCTGTCCTTAATACTCTGCCGCAATTTCTTTTTTTTGGAAAAGAAAGTGAGAAAAATAATTGATTAAAATCAGAAATCAGATCTGGTATGAAAAGCATAAGATATTTCATTTCAAAGCCATATTGCCCATTCTTAAAAGAGACAGAAATGTAACCTCGTGTCCATGTTGTGTGTGTTTGCTTGTGGACCTGGAACTCTGTAAGCTGCTGCATCAGCTCCTCCTGTTCTTTGCTGTTGCTAAGTGGAGGAAGGATATTCAGGAAAACCTTCAGGAGGTCAAGGCTTTCTCCAGACACGCTGGACAGGGTGAAGATGGGTGTGATGCTGCACACACAAAAAGGCAGACAAACAACAGTAACAATAAAATAATTTGTTTCAAAGGCAACACAAAATAAACACTTTAGTAAGTGAAAAATCTACAACGGGCTCTCAGGGCCATTGTAGATAGAAAAAGAAGTGAGCTTGCAAGAAAAAAACTCAGACATTTTCAGATTAATTTCAGTCTTTTTCAACAACATTTATGAGTCTGACAAATTGAAAATGTGTTAAAAAATGTTTTTCAAAATTTTAGATTAATTTCAGAATTTTTTAATAAAAAATCTTGGAAATTTCTGAGTTTCAAAAGTTTTTGTTTTTTAAATTTTGTCTTTTTTCTAGAGAACTTCTGAGATTAATCAAAATTTTTTATTTTTTTCTGGCAAATTTTCATTTTTTCAAACTCAGAAATGTTGTTTTTTCTATAAAAATTCTGAGATTATCCTCGAAGTTTCTGAGTCTCAAAAGTTTAAAATTTGCTGAAAAAAAAAAAATTGAGATTAGTTTTAGAAAAAAATAGATTTTCAAAAGTCCACAAGCATTTTCCTTTTGGAAATTTCCAAGTCTTTTTAGAAATTTTTTGAGATTATTCTCAAAGTTTCTGTGTAGTTTTTTTTTTTTTTTGTGGAAATGTACTTTTTGGTGTTTGCATTGCCATAATATGTCGTAATCAAGCTATAATATCTAAGTCTTGGAAAATATTTCTTTGTTGAACTGCTTCTATTCGCTATAAGTTGGGACCCACCAGGCAGACTGGGTGAACTGCTGCGCTGCAGTCACTGCATCATCAGGGTTCATCACCACCATGGGAACCTTGTTGCAGCCTGGCTGCTTCAGGACTCGCTCCAGCTGCCGGACAGTTCGCTCCACGGTGCCGCGGGAGCACAGATCCACTTTACTGACTACGATAAAAATCGGGACTTTCAGAGCCATGGCCAGTCCCAAGTGCTCTCGAGTTGTACCAGCTGGACACAGAAGCAAGAAAACCACACACAAGGCATAAAATGCAACAGTAACAGAGCTAAAAATGCAATGTAGTGTTTTTTCATTTCTGTTGTAATGTTAGAAGTTATTCTGCACCATATATGTCGAACTCACAGTGCTGTGTGGCACAGATGATAAGTTTGCTGTGGCATTGAGTATATTTCTGTTAATTCAAAGTGCTTATTAAATTTCTGCTGGAATGTATGTTAATATGTAAATATTTTAAATTGGTAATGTTTTTCTCGATTTTGATAGCTAATGAAATGTTTAGAGACATTTTAGTCTGATTTAAATGTCACACTTCGGCTAATTGATTTTATTTCAGTCTCCTCTTTTGGAATATAGAAGAAGGGAGTAAATTTCCATTGAAAATCTCTGAAATTCTACAGAAATAAACTTGAAGATTTCTGACTTTGAAAAGGTGTCAGTCTGTTTATCTCTCCAGGTGTGTTTGCAGCAGCTCACCTATGCCGGTGTTGGCGCTCACTACAAGCATGGCGAAGTCAGGGCAGTAGCTGGTTAAACCGAAGACGGTGGTCTTCAGGTACTTGTGGTGCCCTGCCAGGTCGATGAAGGTGATCATTTTGGATGAGCTCTCACAGATCTCCTCCGCTGTTCGAGACTCACTGTAGTTTACCACCTGAGCAGAACAGTGATATCGTCAGGATCCAGGAAGTAGCAGTAGTAGTAGACATTTTGAAGGGGATATCTGCCCAGGCATTGGACTTTCCCAGTGTCAGTAAAATCAATAGAACAAGCCTATGACGCATATGGACACTTTTTCATCTTAGAAAAATATAAGGTGCAAAAAATAGATTCCCATTTTTGCACTTGTCTTAGCTTTGGAGTAACTAGAACCACAAATATCGACCTACTTTTACTGAAACACAAAGCGGTCAGCCCAAATAAGAAACAATCAACCCCAAAAAGTCAGAAACTGTGGGCCGGTGTTATGAAAACACAATCGTGCAAAACCTTGTTTTTATGTTTTGTATTTATAATGATTTTATATTTTACTTTAAGTTTGGACACAACTTCTCTATGGGAAATCTATTGTTTCTTAAGAGTCACCATTTTATTTTTAGTTTTAGGATTTAAAATAGAGATAAGCATCAAATTTAGCAGAAAGATCTTCATCAGTCCAAATATTGCAGGAATAAAACAAGAAACTGTGAAAAATTTGTTATTGTGCCTAATTTTAAAAATATTAGCTGATTCTTTTTAAGTTTTAGCCAAAGTTGTAATACCTCTCCTTTGCTGTTAAAGCCCAAGATTTCAAAGCTGATGCTGGAGGTGCGTCCTGTCTGGATTTCATGCAGGTGTCTGAAAAGGTTTAGTCGAGCACGACCTCGGCCGTTATCCAACTCTCCCTGCGTCAGGACGCCCAGCAGGGTCGACTTCCCTGAGTCCACATTTCCCAGCACAGCCACACGCAGGTCCAGGAACTGAGGAATGAAAATAGATTTGGCCCAATCATTGCAGGAAATACAAAATTCTAACATGTTTACAGGCACAATGTTGCAGAAAACACACCTGCTGATCGTCAGGAACCTTTCGAACAAGAACCTCTGCAATTTTCCGGATATTTCTGTCCAAGCCATAATCCACTTCCCTTTCTCGCAGAAGCGTTATATCAGCTCCGACTCTTCAACAAGACAAGCAAAACAAAGAATTATTTAAGTTATAACATGCTACTTTCATACTTCCTGAAATTCTTGAAGTGTACATCTCTCAGTAGTGATGGCTCCAGAGGTCAAATTTTTTTTAGGAATAAAATTGTTTATCCTATCAGACAATCAAACAAATCAAAGCAATGTAATGTTTATGGTAAATTAGCTAAACAAGCTGATCTATGTTTCGATTTTACCTGGTTCAGTTCTACAAGAAAAATATTTAAACATTGTAAGTTAAACCAAGTTATTGTAGAAAGTTTCAGACAATAGACTTCTGTAAGCTTACAAATCACTGAACGGCTTAGCACCACAATACATTAAAAATCTGATGTTGTTATGGCAACATTCCCAGAACCAAACATGGAGAATCAGCATTCAGCTTCTGTGCACCACAAATCTGGAAAAATCTTTCTGAAAACTGCTAAACTGCTGAAACACTGAGTTCCTTTAATCCAGACTTAAAACACACCTGTCAATAGTTGTTTTTCAATCATAATTAATGAAACATTGACCAAGATATAGCAGGGTTTCCTCCAGTGTTTTATAAGCCTGGCGGGCCACCAGGCTTTACTGGTGCCCCCACCAGTCTAAGTTTTGCTTCAGTATTTTAAAAATGTTTTCAGTTTTTATGACTTTATTGTTGGTGTTCAGGTGTTAATCTTCCAATCTTTCAGAAACATGTTTATCAAGTGATATTTTAAAATTTCCTGTCAACTTTTAACACTTTTCAACTGAAAAACACGACAGACAGCTGGATGAATGACTGCCCCAGCACCCAACCACCAGGCGGAGCAACTTTTCTGATTTTCTTGTATTTGTTCTCAATTTGGTAGTTGATGTTTTGGGGTTTTTATGATAAAACTTCAGGAGGCGAATGAAAGGAGGTCATGGGGTCACCTACTTCTCTGCCATTCTCTTTAGCGTCTTGAGCGAGCCTTTCATGTCGGCCTCGGTCAGACCCACCAGCAGGCCGTTGTCTTCCACTCCGATCTGGTACACGGCCTCACCGCGGCCCTCCTGCAGACGCCACTTCAGCTGCGTGGCCAGATGCTCGAAGCGGTACTGAGTGGGATTGACGAGCTTTAACTGGAAAAAAAGAGAAACAAGTACAAACCTGTGCAGCAAGTAAATGGAATTCAGTTGTGCTTCTCTAATCACCAGAGACATATACTTAGATTTCTCATTCTTTATTCTTTTTTGATGACTTTTAAAATTATTCTTCTGCCTTATAATGGCTAAGGCTAAACTAAAATATTATGTTAAATGTTTTCTGTTTACCTGCTTATTGATTAAAACATTTTTAGGTGAACGAGATGATTTAGTGTGAACATCTTATGTTTGAAATTACATTTAATAAATGTTTTTGCTTTTTTTCAGACTGTAAAATAGTTTTAAATAATCAAAAAACTTTAGCTTCACTATTTGCTACCAATGCTGTTTCTAGGTTTTTAATGTAGAATTATGACGTAAAAGGGTTCTTATTACAATTTTTATGTATTTTTTTACTTTGGGATGAGACAGTTAACATAAGTTTTGTGAGAAACAAGTGAGACTAAAATGAAAAACTGTTAAAATATGCCCTCTAAACATTCTGTGGCAGGATTCCTACAATAAGATGATTGGGACAGTGACAACTACCACTTAAAAGAATAGTTATAAACTGTAATACTGACAGCTGCTCTGCCACTTGAGCAGTTAAAATGCCATTTTAAAACCGAAATTACTTCTAATCAAAACATTTTAACATAAAAACTTAATTACCTTGTACTCAATGTTTCCTTCTTCAGCCTGGAAACAAACAAAAACAGAAAACATGTGGAATTACTAAATAAAATGTAGAGTGCTTTAACACGTCAAATCTCAAAGTGGTGCCGAGTCGAGCAGAGGCGTATTGTCTATTGTTTCAAAATTACAGTCTAGTGTGCATCTCCAGCTCAAATAACCCAGAACACAGGCAGGGAACTACAGAGTAGCTTTATTATTAAAACTAAATTTAATTTTGAAATGTTTGCACAAGGAAGAACATGTCAGAGGCATGGATAAGAATTTAATTGCACTTGAGTCACAAATTGAATGACTTTAGACAGACTTGACTAAATCTCTTCACACCCCTAAAATGAAAGTTTAGAGGCATATGGCGTAAAAATCCCTTTTATACAGTCCGCTGGAGATAAGAAAATGATTTCAGCTGTGCATTAAGATATGACAGCAGGCCTGAGTAAAACAAAACAGAAAAATAAACTCTCTCCTAGGAAGGAAGGTCAGTCCTGTGACTTCACTTGGATCAGAGCCGTGAAAATACTTGATATCTTACACTGAACTTAAAGCCATGGAGTAATTATGAACTAATTATGACAACATAACCGGGAATAAAATACCTGCTATCATATAAAT
Organism: Poeciliopsis gracilis; assembly: GCA_911649635.1. Classification (NCBI taxonomy): domain Eukaryota; kingdom Metazoa; phylum Chordata; class Actinopteri; order Cyprinodontiformes; family Poeciliidae; genus Poeciliopsis; species Poeciliopsis gracilis. The sequence continues at coordinate 4,127,811 of CAJVRI010000370.1, read as the reverse complement.
TTCATGCTGTAAACCAGCTTGACGAAAGGTGTAATGATGCTTTCTGAAGACAATAAATGAGAAACGGTGCGGCCGTTGTTATTATTATTATTGTTATTATAATTTTTTTGTTATTATTATTATTGTTGTTATTATTATTATTTATTTTTTGGTTATTATTATTATTATTATTATTATTATTATTATTATTATTATTATTATTATTATTATTATTATTACTGAATTGTTGGTGGGTTTTATAGCTGATTCTTATAGGACATGTTAAGGTGAAGTTTGAGATGTTAGCCTGAGGTTTTTCTCTAATCACGGAAGCAGATAAACCTGAAGACATTGCGCCACCATGTTTGAGGGACTCTTATCATCTGCGCTGAGGTTCGGACTGACTGTCTGCGTTAATCCCGGGCCAGAACCAGGTTGCTACCTCCGGAGGTAAAATCGGTGGCGGTGTCCTGTTGTTCCTCTTCCTTTTATTCCTTCTCTTCCTGCCTTGTTTGCCTCGTCTGGCCCGCGACTTTTTGGATGATTTCTTCCCTTTGATATTTGACAGGGAGCCAGGTCCGTCATGTCTGTTTCCGGGAGGAACCGCGGCAGTTTGGAGCAAATCAACCATGGCTGAGCTCGGGCAGTGATCGACCGACGGGAAACGACGGAGCTCACGGGCGATTCACGGCATTCCCTGGGGCATTTCCTGCTGCATCCCACGGCTTTGATGAGTGGAGACCTGCGGCAGGTCGGATGCTCTCTCCTCAGCACCAGCAGCGACGTTAAGCTACATTTTTACATCGAACTTCCGCCTGAAAAAGCTCAAACCGGAAGCTAATGTTGGATTGTTTTCTAAATAAAACATTTGACAAAAATGATAAAGATCCAACATTTTGTTTTTAAAAATATAGATGTAATAAAAAATTTAGACGTTTTTCAGAATTATCAGAGCTAGTTACATTCTTCCATCTACAGTGACTTTATTTACGTATTTTTATATTTTTCCTCATATTATTGCAACTTTATTCTCGCAATATTATGTTTTTTCTAGTATTATTTCTATTTCATTGTCCTACGACACTATTATTGTTATTGATTGATTTATTTTTTTAATAATCAATCGTACATATGCGCAGTCATCCCGAACAGAAGGGGGCAGTGATTCCGCATTGAAAACATGCCGCGTGCCACAGGAAAAGAAGAAACATTTCCGTATTACTTCCGGGTTTTCAGCCATGTGGCACAACAGCTGTGGGTCAGGGTTCTGTTGACAGCGTTTTTATTATTTTTCTTGGTTCTGCCTTTTGAAGAAGAAGAAAACTGAGGATGAGGAGAAGAGAGAAACAGCGGCAGGAGGCGGAGCGGAAGAAGAAGGAGACAGGAAGTTGTAGCGAAGAGGAAGACCCTGACGTGGAGAGGAAGGTCTCTCTGTTTACCCTCAGAGGGGGGGAGGCAGAGGAGCTGCAGCTGAGCGGACACGATGATGGAAATCAAAACCAATCAGGTGAGGAAGACTCTGGGAGCGGGGGAAAAAAAGCGAAGAAGAAGAGGTAACGGAGGGAGAGGAGGAGGCTAATGCAGAGGAAGATGATGAAAATGATGATGATGAAGAGGACGCTAATGAAGAGGAGGATGATGATGATGAAGAGGAAGAGGGGGAACATGCTGGTGATGCCACTGAGGAAAGCATCAGGAAAGGTGAGGAACTTTTCCGGTATCAGTCCAGATCCCTGATGGCTGCCAATGGATTATAAGCTGTTGTGCTTTTCATTATCCCAGTCGCGATATAAGTAATCAATTGATCGCATAAAAAAAAATAAATAAGCGCAATAATTTCCTGGCTTGTGATTCATATTTTTTTAAAGGGCAGTTTTGTTTACGGAGACATCATAATACGTTTTATTTAAGGTTTCGGTTGTCATTGGTTTTTATTTCCGTTTTATTTATTGCTTTTGCTTGACCTGTTTTTATTTTGGATGTCGGTGTCACTGTTGTAATGCCAAGAAAGTTGTTTCCATTGTCTAATTGCTGTTATTTTTTAATTTAAACCTAAGTCAAAACAGAAACTGCTTCCAAAATTAATTCTCTTGTTACGCTTATACATACAGTATTTTCCTATGGGAAACAATGTTTTTAGAGGCATGAAAATATGTAATAAAAAATTAATCAATTGATTCCGAGAGAAAATGAGCTTGATCATTTTCGTTCTGATCACTATTATTTTTCAAAGCATCCATTTAAACATGATTTTGGTTGAAGTGGTTTTTATTCTTGTTTTTTATTTTTTTGGGGGGGGGTCTTTTATTTTGGATATTTAAAATAGCTTTCAGTTCCAATGATGTGTGTTCACACAATTAAAGGTTATTTGTCTTTGAGAGGGCAAGCTTGTATTATTGTCATTAAATCATATATTGCTTAAAAATGATCTCAAAACAATATTATAATTTATCACCATAATTACTGGAATAATGTATCAGCCAGTGAAACTAGTTATGATTTATGTTGGTTTTAGCTGTAGTTCAGTTTTGTTTCTTACTCAGTAAAAATCCTCATTATTATACATGTTGTGGTGTTTTCTTCCTATGCAGAACTGTCCAATACGCCTTTCGAGGATATCATTAAGCTGCAGCAACAAGTGGGAACTAAAGCGTTCAATGAGGCCGCATTCAACAACAAAAAATGTCGAGCTGTCAGCAGTAAGAAACGGCTGAACAAAAACAGGTCTGTTTCTTCCAAATCATCCCAATTAATCAAAAGTCCAGAAGAAGTGCAGCTGCTTTCTCCTGGTAGCTGTCAGTTTGTCACAAGGTGTATTTTAATTTTAGACCAATGGAAATTTCATCAAAGGTTCCACCATCCTTCCTACGTCAGGTGATCCCTGCCAAGAAATCAGTGAGTAAAACCAGCACTGACAAAACCACAAATCTTCTGTTTGCATAAAAATATTAATGTTTTTTTTTGTGTGTGCTGCAGGCCAGGAGAGATCCTCGATTTGACAGCCTGTCAGGAGAATACAAACCAGAGATTTTTGAAAAGACGTACAAGTTTATTAATGACCTCAAACAAAGAGAGAAAGAGGTGAGAAAACCAGAATCAGGTGCCATGAAAAGTCTATTCATGTAGAACGTGTGACATGCAATCTGTCTCTGCAGGTCATTAAGAAGCAGCTAAAGAAGACAAAGACTGACTGCAAAAAGAAGGAGAAACTGGAGTTCCTGCTGAAGAGATTGGTAAGAAGTCCTGACTCTTCAATGTTTTTATCACTTGTCAGTTTATTTGCAAAAAATAAATAAATAAAATGTTTCTCAACGATGCTATATATATGTTTCTCTGCAGAATGTGATATTTGTCTGTGAATTTATTTAATTCTGCAATAGTTTGCTAAAAATACTGATAAGTATTTCTCTGCATTTAATAAATAATGCTAGTCATTAAATTACTATTTCAGGCAGAAAGTTACCATCATTTAAACAAAATGTTTTGACCATTTTAATGGAAAATTTGCAATAAACTCACAATGAGGAATTAGCGTAAAAAGTATAGCAATCTAAAACTGCTTTCACTTGATTGTTAAAATAATATTTAAGTTTCCCTTTATGTGTCCTTCTTGATAGGTCCACACAAAATGCTATGATGGGTCAAATTTGGCCCCTGGGGCTTGACTAGAGCTTTTCTTTTTTTAAATCAATAACTGTTTTTGGTAAAGCTTTACATTTCCATGTGTTTGCGCAGGATAACCAGGAGCGAGCGAGACTGATCCAGGAGCAGCAGAGAGAGAGAGAGCTGCAGTTCAAGAAGCAGCAGCGAGAGCGAGCCAGTCGGGGAGAACGGCCGTTTTTCCTCAAGAAATGTAAGAGCGAGTCCAACACCAGAGTCCAACACCAGACCCGCTCGTCCTTAGAGCTCTGTTTCCTGTCCCTCACACATCTTGTGCTTTCACATTCAGATTATTTTAAAAAAGTATTATTGTACACAAAGGATCAGTGTCAGACAGAGAAGATGAACTACTTTTAAATACCGTGTTAGAATATAAATTATGGCTGGACGACATATAAGCGTTTCATATCAGTTGATATTGATAACTATTGATTAATTTTTTTGTTTTTAAATATCTGAACTACTGCCATGCTGGTGACGTGACATTTCCTGTTTTATCCAGTTTTCACTCCACGCAGTTTATTTTTCAACAGTTATGAGGCCTGGTGGTTCTTACTCAACACGTTGTTGCTAGGTAACCAAAGAGTGAGTTGATGCCATTAAGCTTGCTTAGCAAGCCGTGAGAGGCAGAATGGCTTAAAGCCTTTCCTCTGCCTACATCTCCCAAAATGCAGTGTGATTCTGGATCAGAGTTCAGTGAAATAACTGAGTATTCTACCAGACGTATCATCTATTGATTTTGATCATTTCTATGGCAATACATTGGTCTTTAATAGAGTTTACATGTGGATGAAAAGCCAAATCGCATAAAAATCTCTTCGGTTTTCCAGATATCTGGACGAGACGTAGACTTGATTATTTGGTTTCATAAAAGCTAAAACAACACGTTGGTTAAAACATTCCTGTGCTTTTTTTCTTTCCTCAGCGGAAAAGAAGAAGCTGCAGTTGGCTGAAAAGTATCAGGAACTGAAGAAGAGCGGCAAACTGGAGAACTTCCTTAGCAAGAAACGAAAGAGGAATGCAGGAAAAGATCGTAGGAAGCTTCCTGGGAAACAGTTACACAACAAAAAGCCTTTTTCCCCCTGAGAAGAGCGATGTGCTGAGAGGTGTTTGATCATCCCAGCTGTGGACTCATTTCAGTGTTCTGATGCTGTTGGTTCCCCACATCAGGTGAACTTGTTCTGTAAAAGCTCATTTTGTGATCAAAGATGATGGGATTCATGAATATGTTCATAAAAAATATTAAAAGTGTGTTTGGAGATTGTGTCAGATGTACAAATGCTTTTTTTACATGTAAAAATAATAAAGGTTTTCCTCAATACTTTAAATTCTCCTCTCACCCTCCTGCTTATTCAAGTATCTTATTTATCCCAAAGGGAAAGTAAATTATCTCCAATCCACAACAGTCTTTATGGTTGGCAATGAAGCGGGCAGGAATGATCTCCTGTAGCAGTCAAATCAGAAGAGGACTCTGACTGAAGACTTGCTTTATGACTGTCATGGCTGTTGTGATGTGCCAGCTGTTCTATGTAATAAAACCAGAGACAAAAGTGGCCACAGGCATAATTTCATTTATAGATCAATAACTAGCTTACTACCAATATATATAAATACCTATATTTGACATAATCAGAGCAACTACAGCCTCCTCTCGCATGTTATTAAATTTAACATTACTTCAGTGTGACGCAAACTTCTATCATATGAACAACAGAAGCATAGTAGAGTAATTAAACCAGTTTTAAACAACTAGACAATAAGAAAGCATCGCTGGATCAGTTTTAATATTTTATTGCTGTCCTTATTTTCATTTTATTTACTGCATTAATTGTACTTATGTGTCTGTTTTAAGAGGCTGCATTTGAAAATGAGGCATCTCTAAGATATTTACCCAAATCATCAAAAGTGATATTACAACATATAATTCTTTTCAGATAGACTTATTTACTTTAGTGTTTTTATGAAGATGTACAATCTACCAATCATATTTTCTGATCTCTAGCAATTTTGGTAATTTTTTACCCAACGTTTTGATGCTGGATGTTTTTGGCCAACTTTGAAAACTGATTTTTTCTTTTACATGTTTCCCTATATTCCACACACTCTACTCTTGAAATGTGACTAAAACAGAATATTCACCTTCAAGAGCTTTTCAGGATTATTTTGCTTTGATCTGTTGTCTTAAAAGTTAGTTGGTCTCTAGAGGATTAGAACCAAAACAGATGGGAGTCAGGTTCAGACTGTAACTTTAAAATAAATGTGAGTGATGCAACTTCTCAGAAAATATTGTTTGCTTACAGATTTGAAATGAAAGTATGAATGGATTGAATTGTAATAAATGGACTCAAAATGAGTTGGTGAATGGGTGTAAAGATCCGGCTATGAAATCAGTCCATTTTCCATTTTTATGTTTGTTTATAGATGTACATGTTGTTTTGATTGCAATTTCCCAGGAAAACAAGTATGGTGCAAAATAAGACATATTTAAAGCAAGTGATTAAAACATAAAAAACTTTACAAGGATATTTTTACTGAAAAATGTACATAACAAATGAGTCGCTCACTTTCACTCCAGTTGATGAACTCAAAATGTCAAATCAATTACATTTTTACAAACACATATGCCCGTGTTGTTGTGCATCTTTGCCAATATTCACAACTCAAACCCTGAAAGAAGAGAAAAAAAATGTTGCCGCTCTCACAGCGGTGTGTCCAGAAATCATTCTCTCTTCTCTTCCGCAGTTTTCTGCCTGAGCTCCACTTCGGAGCGAACGCTGCTCTTCGTCGCTTTCTGTAAGGCCCATGTGCTCAGATGGATCAGAACAAATGCGCCTCCAGCCGTCCACAGCCAGTTTTTACGCATCCAGCTCTGAGACTTCATTGTGACTCACTGAAAGGCAGAAAGAGAGTTTCAGGATCTCCAGATTTATATTGTTGAAATAAATATTGGTGTTTCTTTGGACAGTGAAGGTAGTTTCTTAAAGTTTGTAACTAAAAGGTTAACTAAAAGGTTTTAAAACATTGCAATACTCAAAATAAGGATAATTCACTGTACTGGTTCCCTGTTTGTCAAATAAGATTTCAAAATGCTGCTACTGGTCTCTCGAGAACTAAACTGTCTTGGTCCAAATACATTTCTAAGTAGCGAGCCAATTACCAAACCAGATTACTGAAGTGTTACCAGGACCTGAACTAAATAATGTAAGGCAGCTCATCAGCTCCAGAACAAACTCCCTGAAAACCTGAAATATTCAGGGTTCTGTTGGTTCCTGTAAATCAGGACAGAAACATTTTTAGCTTTCTAATAATCTGGCAAATGAACTTTTCACCTGTTTAAAGAGCAAAACTAGAAGTTAAGTCTACAATAAGCTTTAATTTAAAATTTTATGCAAATTTGTCTTTAAAGGTGACCTGTTATGTCTTCATTGAACAGGTCAGTATAGAATAAGCTGTACAAAATATGTTTGTTACATGTTTCACACAAAATCATTATTAATCGTTCACATTAAGAACATCTGAGCAAATGTGCTGGAGCTGAGCTTGGGTTGCTAAGTAACAGCCTGAAGTTGCTAGGTGACAGGAAGTGTCTGCTGATTTGTGACATTACATTTGGAAGGTTTTTGAAATGGTTCATTTTCCAGACACCAAAAAACATTAATGCCAAAAAATGGCTGAGTGTTTTTTTTTAAGTGCTTGGGCTGCATATAGAAACATTTGAGACCCAAATGGAAGTACAAAAAAATTGCAAAATGTGAATTTTACATAATAGGTCAGGGCTATCTAGAGGACAAACAAGGAACTGTGTAAAGAGAGCAAAATCAAGTTGCAGCCACATACCTTAGTGCATTATTTGCTTTTGGCAGGAGGAGGAGCAGCAGCAGGAGGTGAGACGTATGCAACAATGCCAGGCTCAGGAATGTACTCCTCTCTTTTTTGCACCAAAGGGTTTGATTTCAAGTTGTACCAGCCCAAGTGAATCAGTCCCAGACTTGTGCCCATCACAATCAGGACTTTGTAGTTATGCCAGAATGTCCGCAGACCCATGACTGAAAAGGAGCGAACTGATGGAAGAAAACAAAGCTGACGTCCAGATACAGCAAAGAGTCTTAAATTAAAAATACTAAATCAATATTAAACTATCCTGTCAAACCTACAAATAAAACATACAGACACAAAGGTAACTGAAAATAAACCTTCTATAAGGGAAGGGATGATGATGTTATCACAGTGTTCATAAAAACTGTTTTAATGTTCAGTCATACTGCTCTAAAATACATGCATACATCTTACATACATTAACCATTCCAATATTTTCTTGATTTAACTGAATTGCTAAACATTTAAGGAATATTCTGACCAATGTTTATCTATTTTAAGCAATAGGAATATTTCTTCTTTAATAGTCCACAGCTGTACAATAGAGCAAATTTGGTTTCGGAACTAATCGAAAACTTTTATATTTAACGTAGAAAACACGATGTAAAGAGCGTAGTGAGGGCTTAAAAACATTTTCAATGAAAAGACAAACTTGGATCTGGATTGAAGAGAACCTTTTCAGTCTTTTTTTAATATATCTTAGACACATTTAAACAACAACATCAGGTTTTCTGATAAGCCTAATATTGCACACAAGTCTAAAAGGTTTTGGACCAGATAAACAGGGAAATAAAACAGATTTTAGGTGGTGATATAAGCAAAGTCTCACCTTCAGCAATCAGCTGCTTCTCCTCAGCAGGCCGCCATAACTGTGTCCGCCGCTGGTAACCGGTGATGTGCCTGAACAATTTTCTCCTCCAGAGTGTTTACGGTAGAAGAAAAGCCGTACGAGAACACAAAACCTTTTATTGAAACGTTTCTCATTTTAGATTTAAACATGTCAACATATTTAAATTTAAAGAAAACTCAACGATCATTGAATCATATTTAAAATCAGGCCAAAACCTGGACAACTACACTTATGCCACGCGATGATGTAACAGGGGGCGGGGCCTGTGTCTGAGAGCAGAGACCTATGTAAACATTTCATTCCTTCCTTATCTCCTTTCTTTCTCTGCTTATTTCTCTTTTTTCTCAAGTTTCTCTTAGTAAGTCCGTCTTATTAAGAACACACATAAGTGTGACAGCCTTTTAGGGACAATGTAGGTAGAAAAAAGGAGGAGTACATTTTTGCAAAAAAAGTGACTGATTTTTAAAAAATTCTAGAAAAAAACCTGGAATTTTTTATATTTGAAAAGTCAAAAATTGGATAGGAAGAACTTGGATTTTTTTTAGATTAATCTGAAAAAATAAAAATAAAAAACAGTCCAGAGTGTCACAAAAACAAAAGTAGGCTACAATGCTCTTAATAGCTTTTGAATAAACTGAGTTTAATCCAGGATGTCCAAGAGTTATATCATTTCCTGACTTTTTCAACTTCCATGAGATTCTGAAATGTTCTATTCAGATTAATTCAAAAAGCTTTATTTATTTGTCCCATTGGGAAGATAATTGTCATCATCCTTGTATTTACTATGGGTAGCACCCATCTTTCTGTGAATCTGAAGAAACTTCTGAATATAACACATGACATAAGGTATTCAGCCTCATTCTGAGGACATTCACACTTCAATGGCTTCTTTCCAGTTAAATGGAGTAATTGATGTGATCCAGATTGTTTTGAAGGAGACAATGTTTATATGTATTTATATCGGTGCCACGCGTCTAAGAATTTCTCCCCTGCAGTGCGTGAGGACTTACTTATTTTAGTCTCAACATGCTACTACACTGAAAAAAGTGTGATCAGGGTGAAGTAATATTTACTAAATAAATATGAGCAAACTATACATAATAAAAAAGACTGTGTGCAGTTTTGAATCTCACTGAGCTGAATTAACCAAATTTGAATATTTTTTTAATTGCATTTTACTCTGTTTTTATTTAAATAAAATCAGCAGAAAAACTATAAGTAGAATTTATTTATTTTCATTGGTAAAGTCAAAAGTGCAGAAAATTGATTAATTTTACTCATTGGGAGGCCTTTATTTTTACCGCCCAAGGCATTTTCATCACAGGAACATCGAGGCTGCTTGGCATTTCGTGGACTACCGTTTGCTTAAATGTAAGACATGTTTTAAGTGTTCTTAGTTAAACAATTCAAGTGTCTGTAGCAGTTAAACGTTGTCTTAAATTAGTGCAAATTACCAAACATGGCAACTTTACTGTACAGCAAGTCAATTAAGTTATAGTGTGAAGGATTCGACGTCAGTCTACGTCGTCTTTGATTTGACTAGATGCATTGCAATGATTGAAAAAGTAGTCTCAATGTCACAATTTAATGTGACTAACGTAATACCGTTATATAGTGGCCGTAGAGTACAAGCTACTCTTTTATTTTAGTTTTTTGGCCTCAGCCCGAGCTCCCCCTCCCCCACCGTAACAAGCTAGCTAGCATGTTTGGCACCATAATGGAGGAACAGACGTTGTTTTCAACGGTGAGAAGCTAATCAACTTAGGAGTTTCATTTAAAGTTACTGCATTTAGTTTTAACAATTAAAATGTACTCAAGTAACATTTTTACTCAAGTAGCATGTTAAAAGCAGATTTCTAATCAGTTTTTATAACGTTACACATTTCGAAAGAAAAATCAGTCGTTTGCTTTTGTAAAAATAAATTCATGATTGGGATTTCATTCAGTGCTGGATATTAAAGTATGGTGAGGCATCACCATACTTTAAGTATGGTGACGCCTCATCACCATACTTTAAGTATGGTGACGCCTCATCACCATACTTAAAGTAATGTAAATTTGGGGGGAATTAATTTATCTGAGGCATTCTTCTTTCAGGAAATGGCAAATTTGATGTGTGCTTACGATCACTTACTAACTGGTACACTCAGCTGGGTTGAAGTTTCACTCATCAGACACAAAGTGACACTTCAGACATAAACTAGACAAAATGGGAACAACCCAGAAATGTTCCCACAAGCTAGAGTATTTGATGTAAGTCTAACAGTAACATGAACGATCAGGATGTTTGGAGGAGGCAATGTCAGGCTTTCAAATCTTATAACACTGAACTGACTGTCATAAATAGGTACCATGACATCATGCTGAGGGTCTGAACAAAGATGATGACTATAACAAATTTAACCCTGAACCCTGAACAAGAACAATGGCAACTGCAGCGCGATTGGTGTTTTCACTGCCAAGTGAACACAAAGAGTGTTTGCTGTACACCATGGAGGAGCTGTGCAGCCTGAAATCTACAGACGGAAACAATCAATGTCTAAACTTATTTGTAAAGAACATACGAACTTGTGTTTATAACAACACACTTATTATCTAATGTGCACAGAAACTTTTTGTACTGTGGGAGGAAGCCGGAGCACCCGGAGAGAACCCACTGATGCTCCTGGAGAACATGCAAACCCAGAACATAAAGAACCCAGGGCAGGATTCAAACCCAAGACTTTCTTTCTGCAAGGCAACAGTGCTACGAATGGTGCCACTGTTCAGCCCTGATTTTTGATATTTTAGTCCTGAAATGTATTTTTTATTGACAGCTAAGGGTTATTAAGAGACTACAGACTGTGGCCAGGAAGCTGGAGCACCAAAGAGAACTTGGAACAAACAAGCAATTTTATGAGGAACATGATTAGATCAAACCCAATTTCCATAAAGGGGGAAGAATACAAACACCTCGGTTTTCATCAGACTGGACCGTGAAGCGTCTGTAAGAAGAGATCAAGCTGACTGCAGGAAGCCAACATGTCAAAGATCTCTGGCCGTACTAAAATCAAGAAGCTGTAAAATGCTGCTGTCAGTCAACTTATCCGACAACAAGAAGTGGTCTTCTCTGCTTTTTCCTTATGAGCTTTACGAGACTTCTTCCTGCTCAGCTTCATTTGGGCAGGGCTGTCCTTGAGCTCTTCTTCTGTTGGAGTAGAAGCTGAGATTGTTCCCTCAACTCTCTCCTTTTCATCGCAAACTTCCCCAGCTGGGGAAGTTTGTTCCTTAGGGGCTTTATAAGGATCCTTCTCTTGGGCAGGCGTCTCTATGTGAGGCTTGTCCTTGATCACTTTTTCTGTTGCAGTAGAAGTTGAGATAGTTCCCTCAACTCTCTCCTTTTCCCCAGCCGGGGAAGTTTGTTCTTGGAGAACATTGGAGACCTCTAGCTGAGGAGTCTCTTCCTTCAAAATTTCAGTTACATTTTCACATTTAAGAGTCTGCAAATTTACACAAGAACCTGAAACGCCACTCGAAAATGCCCCAGCAGAGGAAGACTGTTCTTTAGAGGAATCCTCCCCTTCTGCAAAAGTCTCTTCAACAGCTTCACCTTCTAATCCCTTTTCTTCGGCCCGGGAAGTTTTCTCCTCAGGAAACTATCAAAAATATCAAAATCCATGATGCACTCTTCCCCATAAGTTGAATTTTCCTCGGAGCAAAATTCCCCAACCGGGGAAGGCCTGAAGAGAAAGGCATCGAAATCATCAAGCCACTCCTCCTGAACGGTATCAATTTCCTTTCTGCAAACTTCCTGAGCTGGGGAAGTTTTCTTCTCAAGTGGGCAAGGCTTGAACAAATAGGAATCGAAAATATCGTATTCCATCGTGCACTGGTCCTGAGAGATTTGATTGTCTTTTGAGCAAAGTTCCCCAACCGGGGAAGGTTTCAACATAAATTCATTAAAATCATCAATGGGCTCCTCTTGAAAGGAAGGAACGTAAATTTGAGAGGTATCAGTTTGCTTCCCCACCTTTCTATGTGGGGGAGGCTTAAACAGATATCTGTCAAACACATCATACTCCTCAGCCTCAGAGCTTTGAATTTCCTCAGAGTACACATCCTTAGGTGGTGGAGAATGCCAGAGCTAAGATCCTGTGGGACTTCCAGATCCAGACAGACAGAATGGTAATGGCGAACCAACCAGACATTGTCGTAGTGGACAAACAACAGAGGAAAGCCGTTGTGGTAGATGTAGCAATACCAAGCGATTGCAACATCAGGAAAAAGGAGCACGAGAAACTGGAGAAATACCAGGGCCTTAGGGAGGAACTGGAGAGGGCCTGGAAGGTGAAGACCACAGTGGTGCCTGTGGTCATCGGGGCCCTCGGGGCAGTCACCCCCAAACTGGAGCAGTGGCTACAACAGATCCCAGGAACAACATCAGACATCTCAGTCCAGAAATGTGCAGTCCTTGGCACAGCCAAGATACTGCGCAGGACCCTCAAGCTCCCAGGCCTCTGGTAGAGGACCCGAGCTCAGAGGATAAGAACCACCCGCGGTGGGTGAGAAGGGAATTTTTTTTTTTTTATATATATATGCTAACTTGGTATTCTCGGGGGGCCCTAGGTGACATGGGGGCTAATTAAGCAGTCGCTTAATTAGCAATTCCTTGAGAAGTCAACACAAAGTCTTTGTGAAGATAGAAAAATTTATAATAGTTACAAAAAAACATGTGTATTATGCTTTAGACCAGATCAGCTGCACTTATAAAGATTACAAATCCCCAGTCTTTATCAGCTGTATGCTGTTAAGTGCATTTTAACTGTTAAATTGGTATTTAATGTGAGGTGGTTTTATTGTCATCATGGCGGGTTTCAACTTACTTGAACTGGTGGAGGAGGGTTCTTCAAATACCTTTGAAAAACACTGCACTCATGACCAAGTCCTGATAGCATTTGTCATGCGCTTCCGTTTACATTTACTTGACAAATTGAATTTCACGTTTCAGTCAATTTTCTTGGAACTCATGTGAACATATAGGAAGAATCACAGATCCAGAAATCAAACAGATAGTGTGGTGAACACCACAATGAGCCTGTGTGGTAGTTAGTGGAACAAAACAGAAATGTGGAGGTAAATAGTGAAAAACATGCAAAAGAATGTGTAAGAAAAGAATGTGTAACACACATTCTTTTGCATGCCAAAAGAATCACGGAGCTTTGAGACAATGCCAAAATATATAAAAGGAGATAAAATGCAGACATGTTTAGGCATTTAGTTTATTGCAAAGTATCAAAATTGGCTGTATTAACCAAGTTTGTACACAGAAAAAAGGAATTTGACTTTGGTTCCCATACCATACCATACCATACCATACCAACTTTATTTATAAAGCACTTTAAAACAACCACAGCTGATACAAAGTGCTGTACACAATAAAAACAAATAAAAACTCTTACAGTTTAAAACAAACATACAATATAAAACTAGATCTCGCTGGAGTTGAAAGCCAAGTAAAACAGATGTGTTTTAAGACGAGCTTTGGTTCCTCTTACAATACCAGGCACTGTACTGACATCCTAATCTGATGAAAGAGTTTCATTCTACATGGCTAATATTAAACTAATTGATTTGTTTTTAATTCATTGGAATGTCCTCTTCTAAACTAATTCAAGAAACTTTGCAGACCTACAGAAATAGATTGCAGAGGTTACTTTGGAACAAAAATCAACCTAAAAATGTTGAATTTGGTCATTCCAAATCTGAATTACCAAAATCAGATTTGGTAATTATTTCTCAATTAAAAGTCTGAACACTTTGAAATGATCTGTAGTGACCTTAAAGGATTTCTGCTAAAAGTTAATGCTCCATGTACAAACTAACATAAATTAATATATTATGTTCATAATGAAAATGTGAGCATTTAAGGCAGTCAGAAACACCTCCCTAAAAAGATCCTCCCTCTGACTGTAAAAAAGGGATTGTTTAAGGCAGCGAGTAGAGATCAGATCAGCAGAGCACCCTGATCCTTTTTTCTCCATCCTGTCAACATGAGGTTTGAAGAGATACTGGACGACATCGGTGGATTCTCCAAATTTCAGTTTTTCCTGTTGTCCATCCTGTGTCTGCCTCGTGCCATTCTCCCTCTCCACTTTCTCCTGCACAACTTCATCTCTGCCACCCCACCTCACCACTGCTCCCTCAGGAAGCTGGAGAAAAGCAATGACAGCACCTGGTCCCCGGATCCTGAGACTCTGGCCCTGTGGATCCCCCAGCAGGACGACGGCTCTCTCAGCTCCTGCAGAGTCTACAGCTCCCCACGGAGCAGCAACCTCAGCCAGGAGAACAGGACTGTGATTTGTCCAGATGGGTGGACCTACGACAAATCACAATTTAGCTCCACGACGGCCTCTGAGGTAAAATTTGAATAAATTAAAACTTTAAAAATGCTTAATTCTTTCATAAAAGGTCAGCAGAAGAAATGTTTTAATGTTAACAGGAAATCCTGGTAACTAATTGATGTGAGAGAATTGAGTTTGAGTTGATCCAGTTAGTTGATAATTTGTATTGAATTATAAAAGAATTGAGACACAGCTAATGCTAGAAGCAACAGATGAAAGAAGTCCTTTGTATCCACACCAATCAGCTCCCCAAATTTCTGAATTAAAATTATATTTATGAATCGGTCCTTCTGTTTCTCTGTTTTTAATATCATCTATAGACTTTTATGTTGTTTTGTGTGTTTGCAATGCCTGGCTGCAAAACAAATTTCCCCTTTGAGGGACAATAAAAGATCTGAACTGAACATCAACTTTCAAACCTAAAGAGATCATCAATTAAGAAACTGAAGAGTTGCATCACACACTTTAAAACATTTTTGCTTTTTTACAGTGGGATCTGGTGTGTAACGACAAGAAACTGAATCAAGCTCTTGCCACCTACTTCTTTCTTGGAGTGATGTTTGGAGCCATTGTCTTTGGACAGCTTTCAGACAAGTAAGTTCAGCCGAACCACTTAATTACTCACACTTATAATAATTTTAAAAGTAAATTAGAGTTTACTTTTACATAGGATGGGCAACATTTAAAGTCCTTAGACTTTAAATATTTGCAACACTCAGCTAAAACTAAGGAAATGAAGGTTCTGCTTTACATTTTTTCTCATGTTTCTTTATTTGAACTCACAACCTTTTTGCTGCAAAATAACAGTTACTGATAAATGTATTTTATTCCGGACTCATCAGTGTTTTCAAACTGTAAATCATTTCCCAAAAACTACTCCAGGTGTCAATAACTGTATTTTTTTCAAATGTAATTCTCAATTATTTGTGTACTTATTTTTGTTGTCCTTTTTCTTCCTTTTGCGTTTTGAAATCCAGCAGAATGGCATTGCAAGACTTTTTTTTTTTTTAAATTGGAGCTCATTTTGATCAAAAGATGTGTTTATTTTCATCATTTTTATATCCGCTATACACAGGCCTTTTGAGCCCAGATTTTCCCAAGGGGACAATAAAGTATTTTCTATCGTATGATGCCATATAATAAAAAAGAGAGGACTCTAGAACTAGCAAATGACAATAGTATCCCATTGTCTGTGGAAAATGAGGGTTGAATCAAGTGCATTGCAGCATTTTACTACAGTCCACAAAAATGAGAGCACTCTCAGTAAACACGGTGTATGTAACATGATCTTATCAGTCATATTACAAAACTGAGATTTTCGTGTAAAGGAGGTTGTAGCAGAAAATTAATAAATTGGTGTATGTGTGTGTTAAATCAACTATCTTTACTTAAAAAGTCATCTAACCAAATTAAAAATTGCAATTCCACACAGCTGTCATGTGCTTTGTGTATTTAGTAGTGGCTTTTTTCAAGACATGTCAGCTGCCTCTTTGCTAATAAAACAGTATTATGAGTGTATAAATGCACACGTGGCTGTGCAATGAGAATCAAAGAACTAAATGCCAGTTACCTAATACCTTATACCAGTGATTACAAAACTGGATCCACATGACCAGAAACACACTAACTTTTTTATTTATGTTTATTTTGGACACACAAACACACACTTTTATATATATATCAGTGTTTTGATAAGTTGTCTTGCATGTTTAGCTTCTCATCATTATATCTTTATTCCAGACACATAAGGACCATAGTAAAAAGATAAAACAAAAAAAAAAAGAAATAAAAAAAAAAAAATACTAGATCAAAATTTAACTGATTCCTCGATTCAAAGTTGTTCCCAATCAAAGAACCAAAGATCAATGTTCTGTCTTCACTTAGTTGCAGTATGTTATCACACAATGATCCAGCAGAACAAGGCCCTGATTTTAAATAAAGAGTTGCATTTATGTGTGGAGATGCTGGTCAATGGTTCAGACAACAGCACAGTGGAGAAACTGTTGGCTGTTGGTCATGTCTAATTAGTTCCACTTTTTTTTCTTTTTTCTTTTTTTTTTTTTTTTTTTTAGCGGAAACTCGTGTTAGAGTTTGTCTAAAAGTACAGTAATTTCTGGTGCATGACTAACAGATGCATGTGAAAATCTCTGTGAGCTTGTCAAAGTCTCAATAAACAATGAATACTGTTATTGATACCACTGCTGTTTCCAAATGGGTGCAGTGGTTTTGGCATCTTCCTTATGATGACTACCTCCTAACAACAAGTAGCTGATGTTACTTTAGGATGAGTTTGCAGTAATAGAGTATCTTGAAACTTGCAGCATATTATTGCAAACAAGAAAGTACCAATTTATTGAGAAATATGGTTCTGTTCTGTCCATTTTTGTAGACAATTTCACTGTCATTATTATGGCTTTAATGCACGTTACTGAGGGGAAAAGTTAAGCTGCAGGTGTCATTTATTATGTTGAGAAGCAATATTTTTGAATAGTTTTAGTCTGATTTTAAAGCACAAGATAGCACTGAAACTTACTCTTTTATAACATATTGTCTTCTGTTCTTATTGACTTTTCTGTACTTTCGTGTCATTCTGCTGTTGTCCACTTTGGATAATGTTGCAGTTTTTGCTTAAATCTGCTACATAATTGAACCTGAACCTCTGTTGAATGAGGTTCAAACTTATTGCTACTTGTGTTTTATGTTCTGTGTGTGTTGCAGGCTTGGTCGAAAGTCCATGCTTGTGGTGGCTTTAATTGCCTCCACCTTGTTTGGAGCCACCGCTGCCTTGTCCACATCCTACATCATGTTTGCTATTTCCAGAGCGCTCTCCGGCTTTTCCCTCAGTGGGCTGTCGATTATCGGAATAGTCCTTGGTAATAATGCCATTTCGTATTAATAAATATACAGGCTTTAAAAACAAACTCTAATCATTGTACAACCTAATTTGTGTAAGTAAATGTCAAAAATGGTCACATAATTAATAGTTTGAAGTCATATATGTATTTAGTATTCTCATCTGTTCTAACTTTAAAATTCATACAGAGCTATTTAAATGTACCAGCAGATTTACAGTTTTACTCAAATCATATTTTATAATTGATTTAGTTATGTTTTATGGGTATTAAGGGGATTATAGAGTTTCTCTGTGCTAAATTAAATTTGTTCATTATTTATCTACATGCTAAGGTATTGAGTGGACAGATATAAAGCACCGTACGTTTACGGGAACCATTATGAGTTTGTCGTGGAGCGCTGGAAACATGCTTCTGGCTCTACTGGCCTATTTCATACGAGACTGGAGGCATCTCAATCTGGCAGTGACTGTGCCCTGCGCTGTTACCATCATCTGTTGTTGGTGCGATATTTTATTTTCCTTAACAATTGTAGTTTTTGTTTCAATAAGAATGAGAGACAGTGATCTCTGTTTTCCTTCAGGTGGCTGCCTGAGTCCGCTCGCTGGTTGTTGGCTAATGGCAGGACAGAGGAAGCAAAAAAGCATTTGGTTCAATGTGCTAAAATGAACAGGACCGATCAACGTACAACCAAACTGGACACTGAAGTAAAGATAAACTATTCTTGCTTTATGTTATGTTATAATGTTATTCCGTCTTCAAAAACGTAACTGGAGTGTTGCTTTGATTCATTGATGCATGTTTGAGGACTCCTTAAATTTCCTGTTTCAACCATTCAGGATGCCTAAATGTTGCTCTTACAAAGCAGTCCTTCCTCACACTTTCCCCACACAACTCCTTCAAACTAGCAGTAGCAGCAGTTAGCAAACTTCTGCTGAGCTTATCACGCAAACTACTTCTCAGTCTAACTTTCATAAGAATGGCTGTAAACATACAATAAGGAGCTTTATTTTCATGACGTGCTGAAGGCGGGCTATTGGGGAGGTTAGGAGTTTCTTAAAAAGACAGAGGCTCAATTTCAAAATGTCAAATTACAGAATCAAGTCATGTTTGATATATGTAACATTTTTATGAAAACTGATTATACTATAAAATGCCATCATATCCCTAGAAAACACATAATACTTCCCTTTTAAAAGCATATGCAGATCAGTTTTGAAAAAGAAATTAAGCAAATTAAGAGTAACAAATATAGGAAGCACATATTGACAGGTGTAAATAAACACTTAAATTAAATTATTAATCTGTATGTATGTATATAAAGCTCTGACATGCAGGTGATGCAGGGTAACGTTCGCTTTATTCAACTTGACATTCTCATTTCAAAATTAGTTAAACTTAAAATGCTCCACCTGAATAAATCAGACAATCAGTGAACTGTGTTGCTGTTTCAGGTTTTAAGGAAGGTAACCATCACTGAAGTGACAGAGAAGAACCACACCTACCTGGACCTGATCAGAACCCCTCAGCTCAGGAAGATCACTCTCCTCTCTGGGCTGTCCTGGTACTAAATCAACCTTTAAGCTTACCACTACTACTACTACTACTACTACTACTACTGCTGTCTGTGCTGCAGATTTCTGTAAGGTTTTATCTTAACCATGCTACTAAATTACTTGTTTATTTATTTGAACATTTTTTAAACATTAGTGGAGCCTTGCACCAAAATTTTGCTCAAAATATACATTTCAAATGTAAATCTGAATGACAGGTATAAAGTTTATATGTCTATATCTGTACTTGCAGGTTTGCTGTTTCCTTCCTCTACTATGGGATCAGTTTCAAGATTTCAGGATTCGGCGTCAGCATCTACCTCACTCATTTCATCTATGGTGCTATTGAAGTCCCGGCCAAAATCCTCACATATTTCATCCTGGATGCAATTGGCCGTCGGAATGGCCAGGCATGGTTTCTGATCGTAACAGGAGCTCTGATTGGAATAAACACTGTCATATCTTTAGGTTAATTTATTTACTTCTTTGTTCGTCTTTGACATGAGATCTTGATAGATGCCTGTGCATGAACATGTTCAGAAATGTGACTTTTTTCCTTTTAGAGTACTCTGTGATTCGAACATGCATTGCTGTGGTGGCAAAAGGTTTCTCTGAGGCAGCGTTTACCACAGCATTCCTCTACTCGACTGAACTCTATCCAACCGTACTCAGGTGAACTCCTGCCATCCTAAACTGATAACCCAAACTTTTAGCGAACATAGTCACTATCGACTGACTGCCATCTTTTAGGTATCCTTAACTGTTACTTTCCATAGCATGACGGTTGCTATGACAACAATAAAAATGCCACAAGTTTAGAACTAGCTCTCACCTCGTTCCTATCTAATCTAACAATATAAGTACATTACAATTATTACTAGATTAAAAATTTTGGTATTCTGCCCACTTTGTGTAATACTAAGATAAAAACCTGTTTTCCGACAAACTAGCAAAATTAGCTTAGCTTAATGTAGCTTTTATCTGCAAGCTAAAAGCAGATAAACCACTGTGAGCTTTGTGGCAGTGCACATTTAGTCAGATGTAGTCAGAAAAGCATCTCATAACACCTGACTTGTTTCTTTTTTTTTGTGAAGGCAATGTGGTTTAGGCTACACCTCCTGTCTCTGTCGGCTCGGAAGCTCCCTAGCCCCAATGATCATGCTGCTGGAAGATGTTTGGCTTCTTCTGCCTCCTGTGATCTTCGCTGGGACTGGAATCATCAGTGGCAGTTTGGTTTTTCTCCTTCCAGAAACACTAAACGTCAATTTGCCAGAAAATGTTCTCGATGTTGAGGAGGGAAGGTATGCATTTGTCCACAGCTGATTGAAATATGGTGTCAATAAACCGCGCTACATTTGTGCAGGCTTATGATTTTTATTTGTGCTATTATAATAAAAAAATGTTTCCAGAGGTCACTAAAGAATAACTTATTCCCCAGCTCCATCATTTCAGTGTGAAATAAAAAAAAGGTTAAGACAAAAACATACTTTTTTACGGAGCCCCCTAGGGGACATGGGGATTTTTTTTTTCTTTTGCGTCCCCTCGCAAAACTTTTGCGTTCCCTCGCAATACTTTTGCGTCCCCTCGCAAAAGTATTGCGTCCCCTCGCAATACTTTTGCGTCCCCTCGCAAAACTTTTGCGTTCCCTCGCAATACTTTTGCGTCCCCTCGCAATACTTTTGCGTCCCCTCGCAAAATGCAAAAGTTTTGCGAGGGGACGCAAAAGAAAAAAAAATCCCCATGTCCCCTAGGGGGCTCCGTACTTTTTCATTTCACATAGATTAATTATATTTTTGTGGTCCATAAAATTGACAAAGGTTAATTTAAAATTCTGATTCCAGAGCTGTGCAGGAGAATTTACCTTTATGCATCATAGTTTTAGCTTTTCTTATCTTAGGTTTTTTATTTTTTATTTCCAAACATTCACCTGCTTCACTTTGTCTTTGCTCTTATTTTCTTTGCAGGCACATTCAAAGTGATGCAGAGCGAGGCGAAGATGGAGAGATTCGGATGAAGCAATTCAACTGCGAAGACAAAGCACCACAGCTTGCAGCTTGCTATTAAAATGTGATTTCTGTTGGCTGTGGATTTATTTAGTAAATTGATGCTTTTGGATTTTCATTGTAATGCTTAGGTTTTTTTGAACCAGACTATTGAGATTATTACCTGAATTTAACATCAAATAAAACAAAATTATGACCGGTGCATGTCACATCTAAGGAGAAACCATTCTGGGTTTAGCTGCCCCTCATTACAAGATGCCACCATTTGACTAGTTTAAAGGTTGTTTTTTTAGATTAGAAGGTACTCTTAATCTGACAAAGAAGTCTCATCAGAATATGTATTCTAATACGTTGAATATGACTGTATTTTATACATAAAACACTTCCTATTCATACCAATTTTCCAATATGTTTATTTTGTATAAGAGTGAGTTTACTTTCCTATTAACTAGTTGCTATTTTAAAATTTTAGTGGCTTCAGTAGAACGCCAAGAAAATTTAGATTTATGATGGATTGGACAACATGTAATAATTTTAAAAGAAAACATTTTTTTATCTTATTTTGAGTTTTTCTCATTCGGTTTGATGAACGTTACTGATTGTTCTAGAGAAACTGGGCTTGTTAACGCTCAGAAGCACAAAATATAAAAATAAATTAAGCAAGGCAATTGAATTTGAGGTCATGCACTAATTTATGCATTCAAACAAAACAACTGCTGTCCAGCTGTTTACCCACAGCTGGAAATAAAGGCTTGTCAAAGGCCTGAGCTGTTAATGTCGAGTCATTTTAGTTACAAATTAAATACATGATTTAATTTGAGTAATAATAATTCTAAACCTTATAAATAAATATTTTAAAAGGTGTTTTTCTTTGTCAGAACAACCAGTGGAACAAAAGGAAAACATCAGAAAATCTGCTCTGATGTTGCCTTTTCAGTAAATATCACCTAATTAATTAAAATAATGTTTTTATGCAAATATAATTTCATTGCTTGATTGATAAAACAAATTCAAAATGTTCACTAAATTTAGAAAATAATGAGAGAGGAGTTGCACAAAAGAGTGATTGACAACTCTAAGACTCTCCTTCTGGCTCTGATTGGTTGTTAAAGTAATCATTTGTATTTTTTAAAATAAAAGTTGCATTCTGTAGTTTTACGAAACGTGTGTAGATATTTAGTATCCCGTCCTAACCCCCTGGCCTACCCTAACCCTAACTCACACTCCATTCCAGTTGGTGGCGGTTGCGTTCCAACACGTTGCTGTGCAACCGTCAGTATTAAGCAAGAAGAAGAAAACTGAACAGCGTAGAAGAAGAAAAACGATGTTTTTTCCGGAAGGAAGACGCGAATTTGTGTGTTTTAATCAAAAGTAATGGATATTTGGTGGCCACAGACTTAGAAAGACATGTTTCGTTCTTTCAGCGTGCCTCTGTGTGTTTTTATGCAGTGTGAGCGGACTCAGCTTTAGCCACAGTTAGCCCGGTGGCTAACATCCCAC
The DNA here is from genome assembly GCA_911649635.1 of Poeciliopsis gracilis. Classification (NCBI taxonomy): domain Eukaryota; kingdom Metazoa; phylum Chordata; class Actinopteri; order Cyprinodontiformes; family Poeciliidae; genus Poeciliopsis; species Poeciliopsis gracilis. The sequence goes on along the minus strand of CAJVRI010000370.1, from coordinate 4,105,158 downwards.
AGATCGCAGTCAAACAGAGAGGCGGAAGTTTGTCCTTTTCCTTGTCCATTGTTGACAGCCCAGCTCCGTGAGGGATGTGGAGGATAACTGCACAAGCCTGCTGGGTTCTGCTGTCCATCTGCTTTCTGAGGAACTTAGTTTTTGGTTGGTTTCAACAGAACAGCGGAAGACCCCAAACGCAGCACAACGAGCAGCAGGGCAGCGAGTCGGACAGTGCGGATCAGAGCTGCCTCTGTCATGTAAGGACACCTCGCAAACGGGGCTATTTAGCACCTTTATGTGAAAATAGGTTTGTTTCTACCCACAATTGCGTGTTATTATGTTGCTGCATTGAGTTCTGTGTCTCCATGTAGCATTTTGTATATCAAATATTGACGGTGCGGGTCAGGATCTCTGGTCTCCCGCTATCCTGTAACTTTTCTAAGTCCCAACTTCTGTTCCGCTAAATCGAAAGAATCAGTTCTGGATCAGAACCTCTAATCCAGGTGTGCTGCAGCAACTCTTCGGGACATGAGCCACCTCACTGCCACACAAAGCCTTATGTTAGTACAGCTGTCGGTTTTGTGTGGGTGTGAACGTGGTGCTTTTTTAATTTCTGCTCAAACAGGTCTGACTCCGACGGACAAGTCCAAATCGTGGTGTATTCTGATTGGCTGCCGGTGTTATGCCGAGAAATGCCTGCCTGCCGAGAATTGCATCCCCTGTCGCGGGAGCGCGCATCGCTCTAAACTCTCGCATATTGACGAGGAAACGGGCTGAAATCCGACCGAAAAGGAAACTTTTAAAGATATTCGTAACATTATCACGTTTATTAATCATGTAAGCCCTACAATTGTAAGCCCTACAATTGTGGGTCTTATTTCGCTAATTCATTTAAATAAATACGGTCTTTTACGTTTATTGAGACGTATTTGTCGAACTTTTTTCAGTTTCTGATTAATATGTTCTCCGCAGCTGGTTTGAAATTCCCATATTTTTCTTTTAACACTATAATAGCTTAAAGCATTACGAAAACGAGGCCCATTATATAGAACATTTTATATGACGCTTAACTGTCTAGTGTATTAATGTAGGGGAGATGCATTTTCATTTCTGAGCCTGCTAATATTTGCATCCCCTGTCTATTGTCCTGTTCATATGAAAATTGGTTATGCAGAAAAAAAGTTATTTCACTCTTAAGTCTTTATTTCTCCAAGTTAGCAGGGGGATGCATTTTTGGCAATATGGATTTCAGCCATAAAAATGAACGTATCTTTTCCTGGCATTACCTATAACTTTGGTAAGACGTTCATTTTTATGGTTTCAATTCTAGAGCTGATCTAGTGTTAGTGCATGGATGGATGGGTTCTTAATGAATATTTCTTACTGTGTTGTGAAGAAATGAATGGCTAAGACCAAATAGTCCTCTTAGAGGTGAAGAAGGTCAAGCAGTGGCCTCCAAATGTCCCTTGCCAGAAAATGCATTTGGATAGTAATGTGTTATAAGAAATGTTCTGACACATATCCTCTGAGCTACTAGAGTGACTTTCAAATCTGTATGACTCTTTTGAGCTGAAAAACAGGGCATGCAAATATCGGCAGCTCAAAATTCATTTTGCCAAAAAATGCATCCCCCCAAGCTTAAAAAAACAAAAGGGTTACGAGTGAAATAGCTTTTTCTACATAATCACATCTGTTCCCTTAATTCCTGGTATGAGTTGCATACCAATAGGACAACATTTGAGGAAAATAGAGAGGGCAAGCATATTTTGGCAGGCAGATCATAGGCTTTGCCATAAAATGCATCCCCCCTATATAATGGGCCTCGTTTTCGTAATGCTTTAAGCTATTATAGTGTTAAAAAGAAAAAATATAGGGAATTTCAAACCAGCTGCGGAGAACATATTAATCAGAAACTGAAAAAAGTTCGACAAATACGTCTCAATAAACGTAAAAGACCGTATTTATTTAAATGAATTAGCGAAATAAGACCCACAATTGTAGGGCTTACAATTGTAGGGCTTACATGATTAATAAACGTGATAATGTTACGAATATCTTTAAAAGTTTCCTTTTCGGTCGGATTTCAGCCCGTTTCCTCGTCAATATGCGAGAGTTTAGAGCGATGCGCGCTCCCGCGACAGGGGATGCAATTCTCGGCAGGCAGGCATTTCTCGGCATAACACCGGCCGCATCCTGCCCTGTGCGTGCTCATGGGAGTTGTAGTTTTTAATCTGGTGTGTTTTCGTGCCATACAAAGGGCACAGTTCCCCTTCACACTACAGTCAGAGCGCTTCCGTCGGGCGGGGTTTGGTTGTTTTGGAGGAGGAGCCGTTTCAGAGGATGAACTGTTGGTTAGTTATGACAGTTCTTCCGACAGAAACACTTCTGCTCTGCCCCAACATATGGAGAACAGTTTCACCAACAAAAGAGGAACTTTGTTAATAATATCAGGAGAAGGAAACGATGCTGAGAACAACTGGGTTCTCTGTTATGGTGCTGGCTTTCAGTGGACTGCTGCACTCGGAGGTCAGCTGTACTTTAGTTTTTCTTGCTTCTGCTGCGAATACAAGACAAACTGGTATTCGTGAGTGTCTGCTACACCAGTGCTATTTATATCCAGTTGTATGAATGTCACTGTGTCACTGTAAGTTGTCTTCAGATTATTTTGTAAGTTTTGTTTTCTAATTCTTAAAAGATAAATTCAAACTTCAGTAGTTAATTTCAACATTTTGTTTTCATAAACAAACAAACAAACAAAAAAAAAACAACAACTAAAAAAGTAAGTTGAGTTTTTATAAGGAGTTTGATTTGGTACCATTATGTGGCCAGTTCATAAATTTTATGAATTTCTTCATTTGCGTCTAATGTTTGTCACATATGTTAGCTTCTTGAGTAATTAATTTGTTTGATTCTGAAAATGAAACACTAATCTGACTGGTGAATCGACAGAAATGTCTGTAACATACAATACTTTTTGAAACGTCAGTAAATAATTTCAACCTTTGGAAGTATTTAAAGTAATGCGCAATGTAACCCCGACTGACTGATTTTCATCTGATGCAAATTCAGGCAGTAGAAGTCGCCTGAGACGCAGCATAGCCAACATATGTCTGATCAGGAATTCAAAAGCTTTTCTTATTTGAAAGTTGATGCATAAATGTAAAAGTTTTTGATTAGATTTTCTCTGTGTTTTTTCTCCACAATGAATAACAAAACACTTATAAGCTAAATGTAGTCCTGCTACTGCTCTGTTTACATCAAAAACGAGAAAATACATATACATTGTTTTTCACTTAGAAGGTTTTAAGTCAATATAAGTAATTATTCTGCTAATTTAAAGAGAACTAACTAAGAAATATGTTCTGATTTTGTTCAGGGTTTTAGTATCTTGATACCTCAAAAGTAAAATCTGTTCTCAAATTTGGCTGCATAGAAATGCTTCTGTGTATTTATAGAAAAATATATTTCAATGTTTTTTGAGGAACCAGTACACATTTTCATGGTAAATGCCTCAAAATTAAAATTTCAGGTACATCTTGTTATAAATCTGAAGATAATTGAGCATCTAATTCAAGTGATTTATAACGATTCTGTAAAAGTTCTTCTCCATGCTTAAAAAATGTGCATTTATATAGAATCAAAACAAAGGTTTGTCATATTCATACCAGAGCATCTAAGGAGGAACTTTCTTGCTGTTTGACCAGAAAAAGTCCTTTAAATTCAACATCTAGTGGATTTCTTGGATATAGTTCATTCACTTCTCAAAAGTACAAAATACATCATCATATGTCATCATTATACCTTATCTGTTTATCTCTCTTCCTCTCTTAGTTTCATTACTATAAAAAGAATGTTCTTCCGTGTTTTTGTCCACTCAAACCACATTTTAATCTCTTCAGGTTTCTGTCTGTTGAAACTCAGTCGTTCTTTTCTGCTTTTTACACATGCTCTCTCCGGAGGACGGATTGGCCTTTTAAGTTTTTGTTTTTTTAAGCCATCATTTGTATTACAAACTGAATTTGATTGCATTTTACTTTAACTAGGTCAAATTGAAATGTTTGTTTATGAGGATGAATTTGTGTTTATAAACTGATGGTTGTTATAATTGGGTGCCTCTTAAACATTTAGGTTAAATGTTTTTTTATTTTTTTTATTTTAACAGAAGGTATTATCTATGGTTTGGAGAGGTCCAGTCAAAGTTCTGACTTGATAGAAAAAAATTTGAGTGATGGCAAGGCTGCTTTCTAAGATCATTCCTAAAGATGACTCGTCAAAATATTGAAAACATTCAAAGAATGGTCCATAATAATATGAAGTGTTTATTGTTATAATTCTCAAAAAGAGATTTACTTCATTATTGAGAAAGATTGTGTTATTTGTAACATTGTGCATCCTCTTTATGAAGCCTCTTCAGTCAGAGGCTTCTTCAGCTTTGCTCCAGCACTGACTGTTACAGGAGATCCTTCCTGCCTGCAGCCATTGGCTTCTACAGCAACTCTTTGCAGAAACCTGGATAAAATGAGTTACAACATTTAATTTCCCTCTGGGGTTGATAAAGTATTTGAATTGAAGACAAACTTACTGGTTCAATGAAGATTATTTAAAATTGATATATTAAATTTAAAATTTTGAATATTTAAAATGTAATAATTTACCTGTACAAATAAAATTAATCTTCATAATTTCAACATTAGATTTTTTTAAATTTATCCCATAAGCAAACATTTTCATTAAGGTATATTTTGTTGCATTTTCTTGTTTCTTATGTATATCAGACAATGTTCTTAGCCTTGTTTTTCAAATCTCAAACAGTGGATCGAATATTTAAACATTAATTTGGATGAATTGTTTTCTAGTTTGTTAAATCACTTGTTGAAACAAAGCTATCTGTTTACCCAGATCTCGGTGTGTTACGGCAGATTTGCATAAGAAAGAAAACTACAACATTCTCTAAACATTTGCTGGACGTCTTAATGTTCTCTGGTTTAGGTTTTTGTTGTAGTAAAGGCTCACCTTGTATATTATTTCCTAAATATGTCACATGCTGTTGTGTTCCGGTTTATCATTCTGATAGATGTTTAGAGCAGTTTATTTGGGTACATTATGACATTTCATGGGCCTTGATCAACCTGCTGTTGTACAATTTAAAGTTTAGCCTGAACTTTTCTAAATAAATAAAAAAATAAAAAGTAAATAAATCTCCTAGAAGGTTCAGCTAACTTGCCTTGTTTTTTGTGCTCTGCTTTAGCTCACAGGGGTTCTCGATGACTGTTTCTGTGATGTCGAAAGCATTGACGTTTTCAACAACTTCAAGATTTATCCTCGCATCAAGAAACTGACGGAGAGAGATTACTTCAGATACTACAAGGTAAGCGGATAATCGAAATAAAAGACACTTTAAAAATATTTTGTCTTTTGTAATTCCATGTTTTGTTTTGTTTTGTTTTTAAACAAAGAGCCTCTACATCAGTTCTGCACAATGAGTCTGTTTATATATCCAATCAAGCATAGAGTACTTGTAGAGTTAAGTGACTCTTAAATTCAAGCTGGGAAGCCATCATGATCACCAGAACGTCTTTTATACGCCGTGACTCCGTGTTTGTTTTTTCCCAGGTGAACCTGAAGCGACCATGTCCTTTCTGGCCCGATGATGGACATTGCTCCATCAAAGACTGCCATGTGGAGCCCTGCCCAGAGGTCAGAGTTCACTCACACTCACATCACAGATTCAGTCAAATGATGAACTGGAAACTTTATGCCACTATTTAGGTCTATGCAAGTTATCACTACATGCAATTTTCTGTTGATGCTGAAGTTTATTTATGTTTTTAATTACTAATTATTTCATATCTAGAGTCGGTAAGTGATATATTTTATTAAATTGAGATAAGGGGATGACTTAGTTAATTCTCCCAACTCCTTTTCAAACAGAAAAGTAGTGACAAGCAAATTATTGTGTTTTTGGTTATGTATGCAGATCTTTTCTCACGTTCTGCTGGTTGCTTTTTTCGTTTTGTTTTTTGAAATAAATTACTAACTAAAAAAAAATATGGTGCTGACTTTGTTAATGTTGGTTTTTGCAGAGTAAAGTTCCTATTGGCATTAAGTCTGGAAATTACAACAAGGTAAGAAAACCTCTTAAAATACATTTCTATTTACAAGAACAAAAAAAGTCTCAGGAAACTTTTAAATCGACCCTGATTTTCTTAATTTAATTTAATTTAATTTCTTTTTTTTTAACAAAGTCGCAGCTTTTTTCTTTTGTTTGTTTTTAGGTTAAATTGAAATTACTCGCAGGCTGAAGCAGTTTGTGATTACTTAAAGTCATTGTAATTATGCTTGTTAGCTCATGCTAACACATGCTACCTCTTTGTGTGTGTTCAGTACTCCCAGGCAGCCAACACGATGTCGGACGAGGCTGACTGTGAGCAGGCCAATAAGCTCGGCGCCATCAACAGCACCCTGAGGTCAGACCACACACCTTGACCTGCCTCTGTTGGCTGCAGGTCAGGGGTCAGACTGCTGATGGAGATGCTGCGTACCCCATTTTCAAAGTGGAAAGTGATTTTAGAAGCAGGTTAAACAAGTACCTGAATCTCCTGGACCCTGACACAGCTAGCACTCCCTAAAACTGAATAATGTCCTTTTTAAGTGAACAGTTTTGATATTATTATCAGTAATACTTCCTTTCCACTGATGCCAGGTGGCAGTGAGTTTATAGAAAAGTGAAATCATCCTCAAACAATAGAAGAATAACAGCTAGTTTATTGGGTAACTTACTTTAAATGTTCAGCTCTGATCTTAATGTTCAGTTCTGCTCATTAAAGCGTCTCATTTCTGTTTCACTGGTTGATCATTTTGGACATCTTAATGATCGATGCATTCATTTGGTCGCTTTTCATTCATTTTAAGTTTTTCTCTGTTACAGTAACCAGAGCAAAGAGGCCTTTGTTGATTGGGCGAGGCACGATGATGCTCAGGATCACTTCTGTGAGCTAGACGGTAAAATCCTTCTTACTCTCGCTATTAATTAATAAAGACATTAATAAATAATATCTGACATATTCTGTCTCTCATCACTGGGATGTTCAGCAAACAGAAATAGTTCTGGTGACTGTAATGTATGTGTCTAATATAAAATCTGTAAAAGATATGAAAAAGCTGAAATAAACAGAAGTAGTTAAGGGATATGACTATATTTTAAAGTTTGAAAACTTGTATATGGAAGTAGTTAGCTGTGAAAGGGTGTAATGTTTGTAGCAGAATTTTTCAGAAATTATGGGAATTTCCTCTAATTTCAACAAGGCCCAAGATGATCATAAAAAACTGAATATTTCCTAAATCGTAGAAGATGTGAATATCAAAGACGAAAATCCCATAATGTCCTGAATGAGCAAGTTATGGTGAAAGTTCAATTGTTGAAACAGCACAAAAAGTGGGGGATATAGAATCTTCCTTAGTCAACATTAAAGTGGTTTGCATGAAAAAAGACTCTTTGTTTCTTCTGGTTGGTAATACAGGATGTAAACTGGAAACTAAAGTTAAATTAGTGCTGCATCAACAAGAGTCTTTATTGATGGGAGAAATAAGAACCACAAAACATTTATATATTGCTATGTGTGGATTATTTCAGATGAAACCTCTCCAGATGCTGAGTATGTGGATCTGCTGCTGAATCCAGAGCGATACACCGGCTATAAAGGGGCTTCTGCATGGAGGGTGTGGAACAGCATCTATGAGGAAAACTGCTTCAAGTGAGACCAGACAAACATTAGCGCCGTCACATTTCCTTCAGGGTTCAGGCTGAATTTTAGCACCGGAAAACAAATCTGCTAGATCAGGGGTTTACCAACTTTACATTCCCAAGAGCTATTTATGCTATTTGCTCAGAGCCACAAACAAAACATAACTTTAAAACCGAATGGCTTGTTTTTAAAACACATCACATATGAAACCTGTTTAGATTTTAAAATTACAGAGCAAAAGTTACAATTTTGTTTCCAAATTTAAGATATTTCTTTCAATGTAGTTTGCATCCTAGTGACAAAAAATGGTTTCATATTATTGCAGAATAAATGCAATTTTCTGGTGGCAATGTTACAATTTCACATTTTTAAATATTGTTTAGATATTAAGCACATTAAGAGCCACAGAGGGGAATCTCAAGAGCCTGAGGTTGCAGACCACTGAGCTAAATATCCGACCACAAAACAAAGTTTTTCTCAATTGTCTGTGCGAGTTTAATAAATGTTTGCTTTTCTGTGGCAGGCCCAGATCAGTGTACCGACCTCTGAACCCTTTGGCTCCCAGTAGAGGTAAGTCAAGTCTAAATGTTTGGAGTGGAAGGCAAAAAACCCCCCAAAAACTGGGAAACTGGGTTTAAAATCACCTGATGGACACAGACAGAACATTCAATTAAAAAAAGAAAGAGTGAAATTATTTCTTTGATTCATAAAGTCAAACTCAGTTGGATTAATGGACAAATCAATGCTAGATCACATTCAATAACAATAATAATGTCCAACATGACACAAATTTTATTTGTAATCAGATGCACCAAGAAGTAAACGGCTACACATCATAACTGTCTTAAAAATAAAAGTAAAAGATAAATGTGAGCAAAAATCCTTCCAGCTGCTCAGCATTCAGAATAAAGGGAATAACTGTCCAAAGCTCAACACAAAAAATAAAGTCGAGAAAATGATCAGAACTAATGTAACAGAGCTGCTCTTACATTCTGCCACCATGAGAGGCGCCAAAATTATATTTAGATTTTTACTTGATGGAAAAAAAAAAGAGAAAAAAAATCCAGTTCAGCACCACGGACAGCGCTGCCACAGAAACCGTGTTCATTTGAGACTGGAGCAGACTCTCTATGAAGACTGAAAATTGGTGGACATTGTAACAATTTTAGAGCTGCATTTACTGAGGAAACATATTATGTTCAACATAAGCAGAAATCAGTGCAGATATCAGATGGTCAGAGTTATTCAGTGTCTGTTAAATTCCCCTGGTCTGGTCAGAGACAAGTAAACAAAACACTTCAGCAGGAAAACCAACAAGGAACAACAGATTGTAAAATCAAAGATCTAAATGAGAGTAAAAGATAAGAGTCAGCCCAGGGTTCATAATTTGTTTGCACTGGGGTTTTGATTAAAGGCGATTAAAAACACATTTTAGCATTTGGCAAATTGTAATTAGTAACAGTATATATGAGAGTTTGCGATGCTAGTTGGATTGGATTGAAATTATTCAGACATTAGTAGTCTAATGTACGTTTTAACGTGAATGCATCATATCATCAACAGCCATGACAAAACATTCCTCATTAAATTTGATTATTGTAATGACATTAATGTAAATTTCCTTTCTTCATTGCTCTGTTTTCAGGAGACGATGATGGTGAGTGAAACAACTGGCTGCACAAGACGTCATTTTTAATTGTGAACTGAGATTAAGAATCTTTACTTCTGTTTCTGACGCCACAGGCGAAGGTTTTTACAAGTGGCTGGAAGGTGAGTTTATTTAATTCCAGTAATTTTATTTGATTCACTTTTCCACCTCCAGGGAACATAAAGATGTAAAGTGACAAACTTTTTAGCTCCCAACTTCTGCCAAAAGCCTGAGAGCATTTTCCATGAGTCACTTCATCAAGTTGGAAGCTAAAAAGATTCACATTCACATTTCTGCAGACTCTTAATATGATCATTTATAACGCAGTAGGTAAAGAGGTTTGTTGGTTTGAATTTAATCCCACATAGTTTTGGTGTTTGCAGTTTGATAAAGCTAAACAAGCGCTCTTCCTGTCCAGGTTTGTGTTTGGAAAAAAGAGTTTTCTACCGACTTATCTCAGGCCTCCACAGCAGCATCAACATCCACCTGTGTGCAGAGTTCTTGTTGGACGGTATGAACATAAACACACTCTAAAACATTAAATCCAGTCAGTCTCCACAACAATAATTTATCTCCCTCTTTTTGTTTTCTTAGCAGTTTCATGTTATGAATATCAACTAATTATCTGGGGCATGGTTATAATAATTTTGGATTTTTCTTTAGTTTACCTTTATTTTGTTGTGAGTTTTTGTGCAATTCAGTTTATTAGTTACATATTGTTTAGTTTTAGGTTATTTTTTAGTATTTGCAGAGGTAGTTTTAGTTTGTTTTTAAGTGCAGAATTTAAAAAGGTTAAAATATTGTATTGTGATTATGTTTGTATTGATTGGGTAATGAACACTCAAGAGAAGACACCGTTTTTTTTATTTCTGTTTTTAATTATTTAGTCAGTTATTGTTGAATAACAACCAATTGGTGTTTTCTCTCAAATTTTTTTGGGATACTGTGCAGAGTGTTGACGTAAACTGCTTTTGTGGGGAAAAATCTGTTTCACATCGGTTCAAAAGCTAATAAATTGATTGATAAACACAAAAAAGAAAGATAATATGTCTGTAATTTCAGTATGTTTTAGTTAGTTTTATAAACATGATATTGTTCCAGTTAGTTATAGCCTTTTCCCCATGAATTATTTCAGTTAATAAAAATGTTTTCTCCATTTCATGTTTTGTCATTTTGTCAGTTTTGGTTAAATATAATAACCTTGAAATGAAGGTGTTTCTGTCTGTGATGTCAGAGGGCTGGGGCCGCACGGTGTGGGGCCCAAACATCCAGGAGTTTCGCCGCCGCTTCGACACGGCGGAAACGAAGGAAGAGGGCACGAGGCGGCTGAAGAACCTCTACTTCCTGTACCTCATAGAGCTGCGCGCTCTCTCCAAGGTGGCGCCGTACTTCGAGCGAGCGATCGTCAACCTGTACACTGGAAGCTCTGAGGAGGACGGAGAAACCAAGGAGCTGCTGCTGCAGATTTTTAATGAGATCAAGTAAGAAATCCAACGTGCATTATTTGTGGATTCTCATGTATTCATGCTGGTAGTTATTGGCACAAGGTAGTCAATTTCATCAACTTGCATCCTCTTTAGAAGCTGCAGATTAGGGCTGAAATGATTAATTGTGATGAATCAGCTAATTGTTAACTAGAGCAGACAAACTATAAAAAAGGTCATTTGCTCAAAGAACACCACCACCAAAGCTGTAGTAAGCCTAACATGTACAAAACATTTAGACATCTTACATTTAAGATGAAAAAACGTATTTTTCTGTGAATAAGTTCCACCTCAAGTTTTAGCTTCACTAGGTCCAAATTAAAAAACAAAACAAAAAACCTATTAGGCACCTTTTGTTTTTCATTTATTAATCCATTAATCTAAAAAAATTATCTCCAAATCAGCTCTACACTCTATTGATGTTATGCCAAGTAGAAATGGAGGATCTTTTTACAAACAGCATTGCATTTTAAGTAATAAAATGTTTACTTTCTTCCTTAGAAGGAATAAAAAAATGTATTAATGTATTTAGCTACATTAATAAAAAATTGAATAATGTATTGATTATTCAGGTGTCAGAATAATCCAAAGATTAATCAATAACTAAAATAATTGCTGTTGCTTTAGAGATCGTTAGAAAGTTTTTTGTTGATTTTTTTTTTGTCTTCCAGAAATTTCCCAATGCACTTTGATGAAAAGTCCATGTTTGCTGGACACAAAATGGAGGCCAAGACTTTAAAGGTGAGAATTAAAGCTACAATAAGTATAGTGTATATATTGTTAGTCATAAACTTAGTTTGAAAAGCAACTTCAGTTGTGATGTGCCAAGGGAATAGAAACTCTCCTTGCCAGGGAATAACGCTAAAAGTATTTTTACCTGACAGTAGTGGATCCAGGCCGTTTGACCGGAGGAGGCGGCTGCAATCCCCCAGGAAGATCATAGTCGTAACAGGATTGTTTTTTTTTTAAAAGGTGTTGTTGACTCTAGTGGCCTTTATTTGAAAGTAGTTTGACAGGAAAGAGGGTAATGAGAGAGGGGGAAGACATACGACAAATGTCACCAGGCCGGGAATCGAACCGACGACCACTGGCACGAGGACTAAGGCCTCAATACATCCAAGCTGTGGTGGCACGTTGCCCCTGCGCCACCACAGCAACCCAGGATTATGTTTAGTAGTTCAGAGGAGCAACATACACCTCCCTGTGTAACGTTGTTCTTGAGTAGTCGCTGAACCCATATTTACCTGCAGAGTTTTACATCTTTATGTGAGCATGTGAGGTCATCTAGGTGAGCAATACTTGGTTTTAAAGTCATGTTGAATGGTCGATATGACTGTAAAATGGCAATATAAGTTAACTTCCGATAGATCCAGCTCAATAAATGAACTCTGAACGTATGTGTCTCCTCTTATAACATTCAGGAGGAATTCCGGCTCCATTTCAAAAACATTTCCCGGATTATGGACTGCGTGGGCTGCAGTAAGTGTCGGCTCTGGGGAAAGCTGCAGGTCAGTCTTGCTCTCTCGCTATTCATGAGGTTGTTGCTCGGTAACCATTAAGTGAGCGAGTCGATGCCACCAAAGAGGTTGTGAAACTAAAGCCTTTCCATCTGCCTACATCTCCCAGAATGCCGTGCCATTCTGGATCAGAGTCCAGTAAAATTCTATCGGATGTATTTTCTATTCATATTGATCACGTGTGTATAGCATGACGGAGCACTAAGGCCAGGATAAAAACTGAATACATTTAAAAAGTAAAATTACAAAAATAAAGTTGTAGGAGAATAAAATCAAAATATTTTCAGAATAAAATCAAAATAAAGTCAAAGATATTTTCAGAACAAAGTCATAACATTATGAGATTAAAGTCAAAGTAATATATGACTAATGTTGTAGTAATATGAGCATAAAGTCAAAAATATTATGTGATAGCATGACTTATTTCTCGTTTTCTGGAGTTTAGGTTGTAGAACCAGTTGACTTGATGATACCTCAATAATGTTCTTCTAATCTTTGTAAAAGGTTTTCCTTTTCTGCCAACTTAATCAGCTTTCTGTTGCATGCAGACTCAGGGTCTGGGCACAGCTCTGAAGATCCTCTTCTCTGAAAAGGAGATCCAGAACTTACCAGAACACAGCCCATCGAAGGGTTTCCAGCTCAGTCGGCAGGAAATAGTGGCTTTAATGAATGCCTTTGGCAGGTAGGTTCCCATAGCAACCGTTGCTGTGTAGCTAAATGGTCCAGTTGCTGCATGTTTAGTATAATCTTTCTTTGCTGTCGCAGGTTGTCCACCAGCATATATCAGCTGCACAACTTCCGCCTGATGTTGAAGAGGTAACAGAGGAAGAGGCTCCGGCCCAGATGATGAGGATGATGATGGTGATGATGATGATGGGAGTCAACTCAGCAACATTTTCCCAACATCAAAGCATCATTTTATTTTTCTTCCTGCAAAACCTTGACTTTGATTTTTGCTGTTGAGCTTTTCAGGGTTTTTTTTTTTTTTCTAAAACCCTCGGATGAATCGTTGTGACGTTTGTCACGTTGCAGGACAAATTTTCTTGTCCTGTTCCTCAGACATCCTGCAGATGTCTGAGGATAAGATGGACACCGCCACCAACATACTGCTTATTGCACTTCATGTTTCACTTCCTCCTCACACAAATCAGCTGAAGTCTGGTGACTTTTACAGAATTTGGATGCCTGATTTAATGGGCCCTAACAAAGCTTTGTGCTCTTGGATTCTGATCGCTGCTTTGGCTTCACACATTCAGAGCCAGGTTGTTACAGTGGACTATCACTGTTTAATTATTTTGGCTTCTGTAGTATCCCAAAATTTGGTTTTATGCTACGTTAGTTGAACATAAAGAGCTAGTCTATGTGCACGTTGTTTCCTTTTTGAATTACTTGCAGCAGACTGTTTGACTTAGGTCAGTTTTCAACGTTTTAGTTACTTTACAGATTGGACACCAGTGACATAGGAGCAAACAGCGACGGAAGCCGGATGTTTTTGAGAATAAGGATCTGTTTCCTCAAATGTAGGACTGAGAGGACTGGAAGCTGCTGTGGTTTTTGCTGCCTATTCCAAAGACTTTTAGAGAGATTGAGTAGTCCTACTAATTTATTTAGTAAAAAATGCATTCCAATATAACATATTTGCAAGCAACTTCAAACAAGCAATCCTACTGATGTGTGCAGTGTTAGGTCAAGGAATAACAGAAAAACCTTTTTGCTCTTCTAAATCACCGCAGGCAGAAAGAAAAGATTTTTTTTTTAACTTTCTGTCTTCCAAAAGGCTAAAGGTCAAGGTCTTCTAAAGGAAAACTGTGAAACTGTGGTGCCTGGACCTTTTATGTAATAAATAATAATAAAAAAAAACTTTTAACATTCTGGTTCATGAGATGTCTTCACTGTTTCAAACATGACTACATGATGAAAGATGATTTCAATAATACAATTCATCAGCGCCTCTTGATTTTAACCATAAAACTGAGGAAACAATGATCAGGTTGAAAATACGTCCCTTGTTCTCTGCTTTGCTGCATTCAGGTCTTGACCAGATAGTTTTGTGACACGTTGTGTGGCTAAATTACACCTGCATTTTCTAATAAACCAAACAGTTTAAAGTGAAAATTGTGTAAAATAATTTATTTTAGTTGGACAAAAAGTTATAAATAGTTCACCAAAGTTACATTTTAACTTGCCACTTACTAGTAACACAAATAAGACATAATTCATAATTACTTCTCCACAACTAATTATACAAGATCTGCTGAAAACATATGAAGTCAACAACTTGTAGCAATTTCAAACATTTTATTGTCATTAACAGAAACACAATTTCTGGTTGCAAATATTGAAGCAGAGTTATTTCTTGTGATTAAATGTTACACAGAATCTTGAATTTTTTTCTCATTGTATGATAAATACACATTTAGCTAGGTCTTCAACAAAGTGAAGTGATGAAGTATAAATTGTGAGTTTCTATCAGATTTAGTGAATTAGTGTTATGTGATGAAATGAAATGTTTTCATTCCCAAAACTCACCGATCTCCTCTCACTATTTGACGGCTGCCCTATTATCCAATCAGATACGGGTCACAGATCAGCGTGTATTTAACCTCAACTTTTCCTAATGTTGATGAGCACGTGAAAGTGTGAGAGCCCGAGCTCAGGTACTTCCCACACGTTACGAGAAGGTCGTCATTGATCCAGTCTTTATCCCAAACTTCAATCTTCAGAACCATGCTTGTGTCCACCTTCATGAGAAAATTTGAATGGAGAGTCATTCAGATGCACATTTTCCCAATCAATGTCAAATTATTTAGATGATAAAATATCAAAAGTTGATAAATGCAGTGTGATCTTAGTTGAAACACAAGATATGAAATACATCAGCTGGGCTGTGTCGCTTTACACAATATACTGTATGTGTAAAGTGGTTTCTGTCCAAATATTTACATTTTTTTTTCTGTTTTTACTTGTATTTGTATTGGACCATAAACACCATGAAATGTGCATGATTTAATCAAGTAAAACCAAATTCCTTTTCATGCAGGTGGTGAATCAGTATCCTAAAATATAAATAATCTACAGCCTGGCTTGGAAACAGAAATGGAGTTGATTGTCAAACCCCAAGTTTGCCTCATAATATGCTGTTTGTCTGCATTACATATCATTGTATACTTTTATTTGTTTGATTTGATTTATTTAGTTCAAACAGGTTTTTAAAAAAAAAAAAAAAAAAAGCAATCAGTAGGTTAGAGAAACCAATTGGACAAAGAATTTTTACTTTGACATTGAAGGTTCATTTTGTACATTTGTTGTTTGGACAGCCAAATTCTTTTGCTCATGATTGATTTATTAAAGCATTTAGAGAGGGTTAGCACTTCCTGACTCAACTACAGGATAAGGAGAGCAGTGAGTGTGGGAGCTGCATGTCCACAGACACCCAGGTTGGTTGTGAGAACCGAAACAAGAACGAGTCAGGAGTTAAGGTAGGTGCTCTTTTCTTATTGTGCCTGCTGTCTCATGTGAACAAGTTCAAGGGCAAATTAGTTCATGGTCAATCATGTAACATCTTCTAGTTGCAATGGAAACGACAATACATTTCTGATATTAAATGAAAATCGACCCAACATGAAATGTTTGCTAACAAATTAGTTTTGTGACACCCGATTTTGCAAAAATAATGCTGGTATTAACTCTTTAAATTCTGTTGCATCTGCAGAGTAAATGGATCAGTTTGTCTGTTGTTGAGCTTTTTCAGCTAATCTGTGATGATGATGTTTACTGACCTTTCCCAAATAATACTGAGCGTTCCACTGAGGATTATCGGATTTGATCACGTTGGTCTTGTGATAAATGGAACCATAGAACATCTTGGCATAGCTGTGAACAAAAGAGGAGCCATATAAAAGGTGTTGTCATCAGGTTCCATAAGGTCTTTATTTACCTTTGCATCAACTCACCCGTCAGTTGCTCCAAACATATCTCCTTTGAGATTCCAGGCTCGAACAATGGTCACTGATAGAGTTCCCCTTGGGGCGTTTGCAGGGCAGCAGTTAGCGGACAAATTAGGAATTTTTCCCTCACAGTATGGCTCTTGGGGTAATTTCTTCCTAGCATGCTCCTCCAAATACTTCTCAATAGCAGTTTTCAACCCTGCCTTTTGAAGTGTGTTTATCACAAGTTGATGGAGAGGTCGAAGGGAGAACGAAACAACATCTGGATGTTCTTTCAGGCTCATCAGCCAGTTCATGTAGGCTTGGGAATCATTTTGGGAAATTGAAAACTTCCCCAACCAACCATCTCCTCCTAACACTTCTGAGTGGTGTTGGTGGAGACTAAAGTGGTGACGATCGGTGGAGTCCTGGCTTTTTAGGGCACCAATGCAAGACTTCTTAACACTAGAGATTTCCATCTTTCCCAAGCCAACAGCAACACCCAAAGATAAACAGGCGTGGATCTTTGTGAAAGAACAGAAAAGAGATTTTTAAAAAAGCTTCATTACGCCAGACATTTACATAATGAGCCAGACACAAGCAGAGAAGAATATGTTCATGTAGAAAACCCTGGAAATTAAAATGGACAAAACACATCACACTTAAAAATACTTTAACTAGGTTGTTGGAAGCGATAAACTTCATATTCTTTCAGCTTCATGTATTTGGTAATAATATAAACAGGGGTGGAAGGAGTTTAAAATTCTTGCTGGTAACATGACAATAATTTTAATGAGGTAATATGTGCAAATAAGTATAATAATAATCACTGTAGTTTTACTTGAATAGCCTACATTATTTTTGTGAACTCTTTCCTCTCCAGCTGTCATGTTTAAACATCGATAAACAATTTAACTTTGTAGCATGTGTAGTAAGTTTTTCTTCACTGTATTTTCTTTTAAACAAATTAGCTATTGTTTTCTGCACTTTTATCAGGTTTTGATTTTGCTTAAATTAAAACTTCACTGTACGCTGTGTTTTTCTTTTCTTTATTTTTATTTTATTTTTTTGAATGATAAGCGATTTATTGTTCTTCATGTCCCACTGCATTGTGGCATTGATTATGTCTCTGTGAACCACCTGCGTAAAATGTCCCAGTCTATAAATTAAATGCACCAATCTGATCAGCAAGCACCGCTGATTTAACTTAGCAGAATAACATGAACACAATTATACTGAACAAACATATAAATGACCCATGTCAAAGATTGTTGCCATGTGGAGTTAACAACTGTAAAGGAGCATTTACTGACATTTATTGAACAAAATGAATATTTCTCTTGATTTGTGCATAATTTTTAATCCAACTTGCTGTCAGTGAGCATGACTCAGTGTAAATCACAAGTCATAATGCCTCAGATTTCACAGGTTATGCAGGGTGTTATCGGCATGCTGGATGCAAGGATGTCCACTAGAGCAGTAGCTGCACAGCTCAATGTCCATTATTGGACCATAGGCCATTTAAGAGTTTGTTTCCAACAGACTGGCACTACTGCAAATCGACCTCATCTTCATCGGCCACATGACCACTCAACCACAAGATCACCATATCGGGCTTGTTCATTTGTGGGATCGGCTAAGACCAGCGACACACAGAGCTGATGAGACTTTGGTCTGCACAACAGACGCATCACTGTCTGTAACCGCCAACGTGAAGCCAACTTGGTCAAAATCAAATTCCTCAACCTGATCCCTATCATGTTCAAAGCACTGTCAATCAGGCTCCATCACACAGCACAAACAGTTCAAAAACAATAAAAAAGGACAGAAAAAAGTAATCTATAAACAGATTAACACAGGTTTCAAACTACCAGCTGCTAGCTATTTAGACTAAAACTGCAGGTAATCTGACTGATGGCCGTTTCCTGGTACTGTGGACCGACCCAGAATCTGCTAAAAGTACGCAGTACCAGACCGTATCGGCTTATGTTCATCCCTGGACATTACTATCGTGGAAGTATCATATATGGTTGTGTAAAAATCTGCTGTTTTGTGCATTTTGTTACCTCACTTGAGGTTAACCCATTCATGGAGGACGAGCGGCTTGGTGAAGATATCAGTCGTCTCAGTCGCCCTCCAAGATGAACCTAAAAAAGATTTAAAGTTCTTTAAAATGCTTCCCTGCAGAAAAATATGTTTAACTGATTCACAATGTGTGTGTGTGAAAGTTCTCACCATTCTGAAGTAGTGTGTGCCATAGGTCTGTATGAACTTTACATACTCAGTCATAGTGGAGGAGTTGTAGTGACTTGGCAGGATGTTTAACTGTTTTTTGAACTCTATGCTAAAGTCAGGTGTGGGTGGTAATATAAATCTAGACACCAAGACAAAATTACACAATTATTTCAATAACCATGACCTGTCAGAACTCAATGAAAAAAGTCAAATTTCCGTCCTACTCATAATGTTTGCAGGTGACAGTGTGTAGGCTGTAAGTGTGGCGGTCCTCTTTGCTGTTTTGTGAAATGAACTTGTAGACATCGGAGCCAGTTCCTCCCACATCGAACTTGTCCAACAAAGACTTTGTAATTTCCAAGCCAAACTGATGAAATACAGACAACACTTGTAGTTTATAAGGCGTTAAACAAGAAGCCATATTTTTATATCACTATTTTAATCAATTACTTCAGTTCTAACTGAATGCAAAGTGAAAAGATAATAAAATGCTGTTTCTTGGAAGAGCACATATTAACTGAAATGAAATGCTGAAAGACAGAAAATCAGCCAGCAAGGTTTCTATCAGGGTTGTGTTATTAAAACTCAGGGCTGCATTGAAAATATTGTGAAATATTCATCTTTGAGTTGTTTCTTACCGTCCCATCATGGGTGACTTGGGACATGTAATCTTTCATCAGAGAGCTGTTGGCACATTTTAAAGGAAGTCATCATTATTAAACATCTATACAGTTCATTTTTCAGATTTTCAATTTGGTAGTTAAGCTTAGTGAAATTATGGATTTAACTACTGTTATTTTAATACCTAAGACTTTTAGGCAATGCTTCCATACATGGCTCGATTTTCAGAATAAAAGTACTTTATAAAATAACCTCTAAGCAGGTAACAAACACACTTTTCATGATTCTTTATTCGAAAATATTTTTATTGGCTTGTTGTTATTCCAAATTTCAATGTTAGGTTTGCACAACTTGTACGTCGAAAATCATCAAAATGAACTGAAATAAAGGCTTTAAAAAATTCATATATGTGGAATTATTCTATATAATATGTTTCACTTAGTGATGAAACTTCTGAAACAAACAGACTTTTCAATAATACTTAATTTAATGAATGGGTCTGTATTTGCCAGGATTCTTCTCTTGGTAATTTTTAAGAATTTTGTTAATAATTTTCCTATTCAATTATTTATAGCCATTCACAGTCAAACTGATACTCATTGTAGCAGGATGGTTCTTGATTACATGTCCCTTTGTGTGTGAATATATGTGTGTGTGTTTTAGGATTTCTCACCTTGTCGTTCCGATAAGAAGTGCTGTGTTTGAGTCAGAGGTTTGGTTTAGGACGAAGGAGTGACTTGAATTTAGGTCGGGTTTCGGGTCAGAGTCAGATTTTTATATACACACACTAAAGATGTTAATAATTTGTCTCAAGTTTGGGATTTTTATCAGAGTTAAGTTGCTAACTTAGCAACATGTGCTGCTGAATCAATATATTAGTACGTATCAGAATATAAGTATCAATGCACACCATATAGTTCATATTTAGCTTCCACTTCACAATTATCCACTATGTGTTGGCCGACCACATAAAGGTCCAATAAACATACACTGTTGATTGGAACATGGGACTGGAACATGTAAAAAAAATCTGGTAATTATGTGATTCAACTTATACAGTGTTCACAATCTGGTTTAAATACTTTACCCAGCAGAGGTGTGATAACTGCTGATGATGTCAGGACTGCATGGACTGGCACTCCAGGCAACAACGGAATATGGAAGCTCAAAATGAAGAAAAATCGCATTATAGTTAATTATATTTAATTATAGTTAATATAGTTAATCTCTCAAGTCAGAAATGCATTTTTATTACTTTTTGGTACATATCGTTTTGAAGAGGGTTGGAGCACAGAATACAGGTGTCTTTGGAGCCCAGGTAAGTCTTCACATCAAACACGTCAACTGTTTTTTTCTGCAGTGTGACAATATCAAAACCTTTCCCCACCAGATTGTGGCCTGGTACAAAAGGAGCGGCATCGCACTCGCTTTGGGTCCCGATCCGACAGGACAGAACAGAGGAGTGAACAAGGAGGACGCTTAGGAGAAGAAGAGCTGAAGTTGAACAGGGCAGCATAGCTGTAGTCAGAAGCAAAAAAAATGAGAGAAAAGAAATTAAATTGTGTTTTACATAGTGCATGACATTTTCCTTATTTTCATTACCTTTTTGTACAACATCATGGAAGAAAGTTAGTTAACTCTTTATTTGAAGGGGTGTTTGTAAGACTGACATGACACTGTCATAAACATGATTACGTTTTCATGAATATTAAAGACTGGTTATGTCATAAATATGGGCTTTACAAGGGATATGCTAACATGCAAAAATAAAACAATAACTGAACAGAGATACAATAAATATTTAAATGTATTTAATATATGGGTAAAAATCTGTTTACAGTGCCATTCATTTTAACAGTATAGGGTTAGAGTTACACTATTACCAAGTGAATTTGGAGGGTCTGGCTGGGAGATAAAATGAATTCAGGATATGCTGCTAACACAGGACTTTAATCTGAATTGAATAAAAGTCAGACTTAATGGTTAAATATTGTTTAACCACATTGTAATTATTACTTGCCCTTGCATTAAATACAGTTGAATATTAATTGAAACAATTACTCATTTAATTCATACATCCATTTTAACTTTATGTACATTTTTAGAAATGCATTTCTGTTCAGTTATTTCTTATTTTTGCATGTGTTAGCATAAGCTAATATCACATTTTTGATTTAGAGGGTATTTGTTCATGGGAGCAGCAGTTAATGATGGTGAACACAAAAAGATTCAGTCAGGAGATATTTTTGAAAAAACTATGCAGTTCATTCATTAATCTGATTTTACTCCCATTTTATTATTCAATATATTTTGTTTGTTTAATCAGTAGTTACGTTACGTGCCAGTAGTTAAAGAAAGAAGTTATAATAAATTCTTAGACTCCAGAAATAAACACGTCAGTGATCATTCCTTGTTGTGTGAAGAGTTTCTTCATTCGCTCATCAGAGATTGAGCTTGGCTTTATTAATTAATGAAGTTTGACAAGCAGACCGGCTCAGCAGATAATGTCTAAATGTTTGCAGTTAACAATAGTCATCCCACTGTTGGTAACTCATCAACTTTCTTTTATATTTCAGACACAAAAAAAAATTATATAGGTTAAAATTGAAATTGGCTGGTCAGGATTTTTAATAGATTTATAATCGGAGATCAGCCAGAAACTCCTCTAATAAATTCATGAGAAAATTATCTTCTTAGAAATTTTTTTTATAACTAAATAAACACTCAATATTTTTAATTGCTGCAGTCTAATCTAAACAAAGATACTCTTTGCATATTAAAAAATCTTACCTGTTCCAAAGCAGACTGAAAAGAAGTGGAAACAAGCGATGTGTGATTGTGCTGAGCTGAGAACTGTGGTTTATAAAGCAGCAGCCCTGGAGAGATAAGGATTCATACAGAACATTGTGTAAAGGCCAATTGAATGTAGTTACTTTGTTTCTTGTAACTGCCGCTAAAGTTTGAGGTTTTAATTTTTGCAGTGTTCTGTATGAAGTATCTACGCTAACAGAACAAACAGTTCTACTGGAACTTTTTGTTCTAGATTTGCGCCACTCTGTGTGTATTTTTCTTGTAATTGATCTCTGTGGAGCAGCCGGGCATTGGCGCACAGAAAAACCGTTACATAGTTTCTGCTTCTAGTTACAACTTTACAACTGACGCAACTTCCGGTACAAAGTAGCGACATTTACTTTGTATTGACGATACTTTATGTGAGCTGTGTGTCACGTAGCACACAGATCTACTTCTGTAAAATGTATGCTCTTTAACAAAAATAACTAGGTATGATGTTTGAAACAATAAAATTAAGACAAAAGAAGTCTAATAGATTGTACAGTGATGCTGTGACACTTGAGAAATCCTGTACTTAGCTCTGGTAATAACTGAGGAAACCCATGAGTTTTTCTAACTTATCTCACAGTTGCAGGTGTCTTTTGCAGAAGGGGTCTCACTGTTTTCACCTCTTTAGGATTCATTTAGTATTCCTCAGCTGAGATGATGCAATGCACATAACAGACTTTTTGTTTGAAAAAGTCACATTTCTTTGGCCTTAACTTTATTCCACATGCACCTGCCTTATATTTTGGACGTGTTGCTCAAAGGTGGAACTAAACATTAATACAGGTAAACAAGGTAAACAAACTTCATCTCTCAGTTACCCCAGACATCCTTCCATGTAGTGCTGAAAAAAACTGAGGGGTTTGTCAGCCCAAATGGGATTCTAACCCATTCATACAATCCCCAAGGTGTTATAAAGGCTGTACATGGTCTGCTTTTCTCACTCATGAAACCTTGGTGGTAGGCCTTCCCTTGGTCCAACACTGTGAACCAGGAATTGCCCCCGAGGTTTCCTAGGAGCTCGAGGAAAGTCCAACCTTTATTGCAGGGGTGGCCAACCATACAAAGACCAAGAGCCACATTTTTTTTTTTTTACCAAGGTACCGCAAAGAGCCACATCATATGCATGGGCACACATGAACATCAACCCATCTCTTCCTGATATCCGCATACTTTTGCTCAGCCAAATTTATTGTAAATTTCTCCCACTATTTTAACACTACAAAGACCACAAGCCAGACATTTCCAACAATGAGCACTGTGCACTTTCTCATGCAAACAAACTCTGTTTAGCCAAATAAACAAACAACAATAGAGCAATTTACAAAACATTTTTCCTTTTATTTTTACGGAGCCCCCTAGGGGACATGGGGATGTTTTTTTTCTTTTGCTGCCCTCGCAATACTTTTGCATGCCGTCGCAAAAGTAATGCAATACTTTTGCGTGTACCGTAGTGACGCACGGTACATTTGAATACTTCTAGTCATTATTGCACGTCTGGCAGAATGCGACTAAATGAACGCAAGAGCCGCATGGAACCGGTCAAAGAGCCGCATGGAACCGGTCAAAGAGCCGCATGGAACCGGTCAAACAGCCGCATGCGGCTCGCGAGCCGCGGGTTGGTTAGTTAAATCCGTCTCTTATTTCCCCTGATTGTCTCCATGTGTATTTATATATTTATGATAAAATATTAGCATTTATGGGGCTTGAAGCCGTGGGGGGCCTTATGGAGCCGGTGACTTAATTTGGATTAAACAGAAGTGCAAAAAATAAGTGTTTATTAAACAAAATCTCTGTAATTTGGCCGTAACACTCCGTCATACAACTGATTAAAATGAAACACACTTTCTGAAATAATTTTCTCTTTTTTGAAAAAAAAAAGTGAAAAAAATTGATTATAGTATGAAAGAAATATTTTACTTTTGAGCTCTATTGCCCAGCCCTACTGGAGGGTCACTAGAGAAATTGACACTAATTTCTACCATCAGTCAGCTCTATATTCTGTTTTTTCTTCTTCTTTTTTTCTTACCCAATTCAAGCCTTTTGGACTCTGATACTTGCGTTGGATTCACACATTCAGATCGAGGTTGTTACAGTGGATTCCATCACTATTTAATTATTTGGGCTTCTGCAGAATCCCAAGTCAGTTTTATCCAACATAAGTTGAGCTTGAAGAGCTCGTTTATCTGCACGTTGTCACCTTTTTGAATTACTTGAAGTAGATTTTTTGACTTTAGATCAATTTTGACTGGAAGCTGCTGTGATTTTTGCTTCCTATTCCAAAGACTTTTAGAGAGATGGAGTTGCAGTTATCCCACTAATTTATTGAGTGAAAAATGCCTTCCAATTTAAGAGATTTGAACGCAACTTCAAGCAAGCAATAAGAATGATGTGTGCAGTTTCAGGTCAAGGAATAACAGAAAAACATTTTTGTTTTTCTAAATCACTGCAGGCCAGAAGGGAATGAGGATTTTTTTTCTTTCTGTCTTGAAAAAGGCTAAAGGTCAAGGTCTACTAAAGGAAAACTGTGAAACTGTGCTGCTTGGACCTTTTATGTAATAAATAAGAAAACAGTAATAATAAAACATTTAACATTCTGGCTTATGAGATGTATTCACTGTTTCAAGCATGACTACGTGATGAAAGATCATTTAAATGAATAAATTTGATCAGCGCCTCTTGATTTTAACCATAAAACTGTAAGAAAACAATGATCAGGTTGAAAAATACGTTCCTTGTTCTCTGCTTTGCTGCATTCAGGTCTTGACCAGAGAGTTTTGTGACACATCCTGCAATGTAACTACATCTCTCTCTCTTTTATAGTAACACATAGAAGATATAATGTATACAACTAATACAAGATCTGTTGAAAACATATGAAGTCAACAACTTGTAGCGATTAAAAAAATTTATTGTCATTAACAGAAACACAATTTCTGGTTGCATATATTGAAGCAAAGTTACTTCTTGTGATTAAATGTTACACAGAATGTTGCATTTTTTTATTGTATGATAAATACACATTTAGCTAGGTCTTCAACAAAGTTAAGTGATTAAGTATAAATTGTGAGTTTCTATCAGATTTAGTGAGTTAATGTTACGTGATGAAATGAAATGTTCTCACCGATCTCCTGTCACTAAGGAGAAGGTTTATATTTGGTGCACTGTTCTCCAGTCAGATACGGGTCACAGGACATTGTGTATTTAACCTCAACCTTTCCTAATTTTGATGAGCATGTGAAAGTGTGAGAGCCCTGGCTCAGGAATCTCTCACACTTTATGAGAAGGTCGTCATATTTGGGGTCTTGATCCCAAACCTCAATCGTCAGAAGCTGGGTTGTGTCCACCTTCATAAGAGAATTTACATGGAGGATTATTCAGATGCATATTTTCCCATTCAATGTCAAATTATTTAGGTGATAAAAAAAAATATCACAAGTTGATAAATGCAATGTGATCTTCATTGAAACACAATATCAGCTGGGCTGTTTATTTACACAATATATGTGTAAAGTGGTTTCTGTCCAAATGTTTTCAGATTTTTTTCTTTTAATTTTATCTTTACTCGACCATGAACACCATGAAATGTGCATGATCTAATCAAGTAAAACCAAATTCTGAGTTTCCATTCCTGGGTAAGCTACCTGCTGATTAGATTTTATTTTTCTTTACTTGAATCTAAAGTTAATGAGTTTTCTGATTTGGCCGCATTATTATTTTGGAATTGCAGAGCTTTGGACACTTTGCTGTCCAAAGCCAACTAAACCTGTTCCTGCTTGGGCAGGCTAGTAGACGCGGCATGACTCCTCTGGCCCTGTTCAAAGGACTCTGAAACTGGACAACAACAATTTGTTCCATTGCTTGAAGTGTTTTTCTTTTACATTTTGTCTTTATTGTGCATTATTGAAATTACTAATTTGTTTGTTTTTTTTTTGTTTGATTTCCTAATTTTTCTTTTGCATTGCATGTTTTGTTATTTTTTGGAAAAAATTAAGTTGTTCTTAAAACAAGAACGAGTCAGGAGTTAAGGTAGGTGCTCTTTTCTTATTGTGCCTGCTGTCTCATGTGAACAAGTTCAAGGGCAAATTAGTTCATGGTCAATCATGTAACATCTTCTAGTTGCAATGGAAACGACAATACATTTCTGATATTAAATGAAAATCGACCCAACATGAAATGTTTGCTAACAAATTAGTTTGGTGTCACCAAAGAATCTTTCCTTTCCAGACTTTCTCATAAAAACCCAATTCTCCTCACTGCTGGTAATTTAATGATTATTTTGCAAAAAATAATCCTCTTATTAACTCTTTAAATTCTGCTGCATCTGCAGAGTAAATGGATCAGTTTGTCTGTTGAGCTTTTTCAGCTAATCAGTGATGATAACGTTTACTGACCTTGCCCAAATTAAATTCAGCGTCCCACCAAGGCTCATTGGATTGGATCATTTCGGTCTTGTGTGATATGGGACCAAAGTGCATCTTGGCATAGCTGTGAACAAAAGAGGAGCCATATAAAAGGTGTTGCCATCAGGTTCCATAAGGTCTTTATTTTGTACCTTTGCATCAACTCACCCGTCAGTCTTTCCAATCACATCTCCGTATAGATCCCAGCCTCGAATAATGGTCACTGATAGAGTTCCCCTGGAGGCTTGCTCAGGGCAGCAGTTGGAGGACAAATTAGGAGTGTTGCCCTCACAGTGGGGTTCTTGGGGTGATTTCTTCACAGCATGGTTCTCCAAATACCTCTCAATAGCAGCTTTCACCCCGGCCTTTTGACGCTGGTTTGACACGAGTTGATAGAGAGGTCGAAGGGAGTACGAGACAACATCTGGATGTTCATTCAGGCTCATCAGCCAGTTCTTGTAGGCTATGGAATCATCTTTGGAAATTGAAAACTCCCCCAACCAACCATCTCCTCCTGACACCTCTGTGTGGTGTTGGTGGAGACCAGAGTGGTGACCAGCGAGAAAGTCATGGTTGTTTAGGGCACCAATGCAAGACCTCTGGACACTAAGGATTTTCATCTTTCCCAAGCCAACAGCAACACCCAAAGATAAACAGGAGTGGGCCTGGGTGAAAGAACAGAAAAGAGATTTTTAAAAAAGCTTCATTACGCCAGACATTTACATAATGAGCCAGACACAAGCAGAGAAGAATATGTTCATGCAGAAATACTTGGAAATTAAAATGGACAAAACAAAACACACTTAAAAATACTTTAACTAGGTTGTTGGAAGCAATGAACTTCATATGTTGCAGCTTCATGTATTTGGCAATAATATAAACAGGGGTGGAAATAGTTTAAAATTCTTGCTGGTAACATGACAATAATTTTAATGAGGTAATATGTGCAAATAAGTATAATAATAATCACTGTAGTTTTACTTGAATAGCCTACATTATTTTTGTGAACTCTTTCC
The DNA here is from genome assembly GCA_911649635.1 of Poeciliopsis gracilis. Lineage (NCBI taxonomy): Eukaryota > Metazoa > Chordata > Actinopteri > Cyprinodontiformes > Poeciliidae > Poeciliopsis > Poeciliopsis gracilis. The sequence continues at coordinate 4,077,743 of CAJVRI010000370.1, read as the reverse complement.
TCTGCAGCTGTCATGTATAAACATCAATAAACAATTTAACTTTGTAGCATGTGTAGTAAGTTTTTCTTCACTCTTTTCTTTTCAACAAATTAGCTATTGTTTTCTGCACTTTTATCAGGTTTTGATTTTGCTTAAATTAAAACTTTGTTGTCCTCTGTGTTTTCCAAGTTTTTATTATTTTATTTCAAATTGATAAGTGATTTATTCTTCTTCCTGTTCCACTGCAAGCAGCATTTTTTGTCTTTGTTAACCACCCGTGTAAAATGTCCCAGTCTATAAATCAAATGCACCAAACCAATCAGCAACCACCGTCTCTTATCAGTTAACAAGCAGTTGTTTTCAACGTGTGCTGTGCTGTTTTAACAGAGCAGAATAACATGAACACAATTATACTGAACAAAATATTGTTGCCATGTGGAGTTAACAACTGTGAATGAGCATTTATTGTATTTATTGTCCAGAATCTGTTAAAAGTACACAGTACCAGACCCTATTGGCTTACTTTCATCCCTGGATGTTAATATGATAGAAGTAATACATATGGCTGTGTAAAAATCTGCTGTTTTGTGCATTTTGTTACCTCACTTGAGCTTAACCCATTCAGGGTGGACAAGCAGCTTCGTGAAGCTGACACTCGTCTCAGTCGCCCTCCAAGATGAACCTAAAAAAAGTTTATAGCTCTTTAAAATGCTTCCCTGCAGAAAAATATATGTAACTAATTCACAATGTGAAAGTTCTCACCGTTCTGAAGTAGTGTGTGCCATAGGTATGTATGAGCTTTATATACTCTTTTATAGTGGAGTTGTTGTAGTGACGTGGCAGGATTTCTAAGTGCTTTTTGAACTCTTCGCTTAAGGCAGGAGATTTTGATAGTATAAATCTAGACACCAAGACAAAATTACACAATTATTTCAATAACCATGACCTGTCAGAACTCAATGAAAAAGTCAAATTTCCGTCCTACCCATAATGTTTGCAGGTGACAGTGTGTAGGCTGTAAGTGTAGCGGTCCTCTTTGCTCTTTTGTGAAACAAACTTGTAGGCAGCGGAGCGGGTTCCTCCCACATCGAAGTTGGAAAAAAAACCCTTTTTCATTTTCAAGCCAAACTGATGAAATACAGACAACACATGTAGTTTATAAGGCGTTAAACAAGAAGCCATATTTTTATATCACTATTTTAATCAATTACTTCAGTTCTAACTGAAAGCAAAGTGAAAAGATAATAAAATGCTGTTTCTTGGAAGAGCACATATTAACTGAAATGAAATGGTGAAAGACAGAAAATCAGCCAGCAAGGTTTCTATCAGGGTTGTGTTATCAAAACTCAGGGCTGCATTGAAAATATTGTGAAATATTCATCTTTGAGTTGTTTCTTACCATCCAATCATTGATGTCTTGGGTTGTGTAAGCCTTATTCAGAGAGCTGTTGGGACATTTTATTATCATCGTTATTAAACATGCATACAGTTCATTTTTCTGATTTTTTATTAGGTAGTTAAGCTTAGTGTAATTGTTGATATAACTATTGTTAAACCCCTCTCTCCAAGAGCAGAAATGGTTTGACTAGAGAGAACATTTTCGACTTACATTTTGAACCATAATATATTTGAAGGTAACACAACTTTAAAATGAAAGTCTAATCTTTGAAATGCAATTAAAGCCAATAAGAAAATTGTTTAGGTTTGAACTCAGAAATTAAAGTTCCTGAAGTTATTCAACTAAATTTCAGACTAAATTTATTTAACTTAAAGACTATTACAACTAAATGTGGCCCAAATGTTTTACAGTGTATAAAGCTGCCCCCGCTCTGCAGATCACGGTCAGTTTGCTACAGGCAAAGAGAAATAAATACACAACCTCAGACACCCTCCATCGCTTTGATACCTTTCAGCTGACTGTCTAGACGTTCTCCATGATTTTGTTTGGGATTTTGTGTTACAACTTAACTCTGCTTCAAATAAAATAAAAATACATGGTTGATTTGAACGTGTATTTCTAACATGTAAAAAACATCCGGTAATTGTTAGTTTAATTATGTGATTCAACTTTTACAGTGCTCACAATCTGGTTTAAATACTTTACCTAATAGAGTTGTGATAACTGCTGATGATGCCATTATTGCATTGACTGCTGGCACTCCAGTCCGCAACAGAAGACGGAAGCTTAAAATGAACAAAAGTTGCAATATTGTTAATCCCTAAAGTCAGAAGTGCAGCTCTTTATTTATGCATCTTAAATTACTTTTTGGTACATATCGTTTTGAAGAGGATTGGAGCAGAGAATGCAGCTGCCTCCGTAGCCCTGGTAAGTCTTCACATCAATCACATGAGCTGTTCTTCTCTCCTGTGTGACAACATCAAATCCTGCCCCCACCAGACTGTGGCCTGGTACAAAAGGAGCAGCATCGCACTCGCTATAGGTCCCGATCCGACAGGACGGATCAGAGGAGTGAACAAAGACGACGCTTAGGAGAATTAGAGCTGGAGTTAAACAGGGCAGCATAGCTGTAGTCAAAAGCAAAAAGATTGAGAGAAAATAAATTAAATTGTGTTTTACATAGTGCATGACATTTTCCTTATATATATGACTTATTTATACAACATAATGTAAGAAGGTTATTTAACAGTCATAAGACTGGTGTGACACTGTCATGAACATAACACCTGTCATGAACATGATTAAGCTTTATGAATATTTAAGACTGGTTATGTCATAAATATGTTCTTTACAAGGGTTATGCTAACATGCAAAAATAAAAACAAATAACTGAACAGAGATACACATGTAAAACTGTACATAAAGGTTCAAACATGTATGAATTAAATGCAATATTGTTTCAATCAATTTTGGGGATCAGCCCGAAACCTGCATTCTGTGCACCTCTAATAAATTAATGAGAAAAATATCTTCGATAAAATCTTTTTATAACTAAATATTCAATATTTTTAATTGCTGCAATCTAATTTAAACAAAGATACTCTTTGCATGTTAAAAAATCTTACCTGTTCCAAAGCAGACTGAAAAGAAGTGGAAACAAGCGATGTGTGATTGTGCTGAGCTGAGAACTGTGGTTTATAAAGCAGCAGCCCTGGAGAGATAAGGATTCATACAGAACATTGTGTAAAGGCCAATTGAATGTAGTTACTTTGTTTCTTGTAACTGCCGCTAAAGTTTGAGGTTTTAATTTTTGCAGTGTTCTGTATGAAGTATCTACGCCAACAGAACAAACAGTTCTACTGGAACTTTTTGTTCTGGTAGAATAAATAGTTTTACCGGAACTGCAATGAAGGAATATTTTAACATCAGAAAAAAAAGCAAGTCTAAATTTTGCTTCAATGAATAAGGGATCAAGGTAACAGTCAATGAAATGTATTTAAGCATTTTTTAATTCTGTGATTGTGTTGAGCTCATAAAACAGATAGTAGTTTTACTTTAGTTTCGGCAACTAGATTTGTGCCACTCTGTGTGTATTTTTCTTGTAATTGATCTCTGTGGAGCAGCCGGGCATTGGCGCACAGAAAAACCGTTACATAGTTTCTGCTTCTAGTTAAACTTTACAACTGACGCAACTTCCGGTACAAAGTAGCGTCAGTTAATTTGTATTGACGATACTTTATGTGAGCTGTGTGTCACGTAGCACACAGATGTACTTCTGTAAAATGTATGCTCTTTAACAAAAATAACTAGGTATGATGTTTGAAACAATAAAATTAAGACAAAAGAAATCTAATAGATTGTACAGTGATGCTGTGACACTTGAGAAATCCTGTACTTAGCTCTGGTAATAACTGAGGAAACCCATGAGTTTTTCTAACTTATCTCACAGTTACAGGTGTCTTTTGCAGAAGGGGTCTCACTGTTTTCACCTCTTTAGGATTCATTTTGTATTCCTCAACTGAGATGATGCAATGCACATAACAGACTTTTCGTTTGAAAAAGTCACATTTCTTTGGCCTTAACTTTATTCCACATGCACCTGCCTTATATTTTGGACGTGTTGCTCAAAGGTGGAACTAAACATTAATACAGGTAAACAAGGTAAACAAACTTCATCTCTCAGTTACCCCAGACATCCTTCCATGTAGTGCTGAAAAAAACTGAGGGGTTTGTCAGCCCAAATGGGATTCTAACCCATTCATACAATCCCCAAGGTGTTATAAAGGCTGTACATGGTCTGCTTTTCATACTCATGAAACCGAGGGGCGTGGCTAGATGCCTGTCCATCATTCTGAGCCGTAACAGACAGTAACACTGAATGGGCCTGTCAGAAGTTAGCCCTTCGGAAAGACCCCAGGAGGTTTAACACCAGGTTTGTTGAAAATTTAAGTATGGAAATTTATGTATGCTGAAACCATTAAATCAAATTTAGCGGCATTGATAATCTCAATAAATGTGAAGATCTGAGTTGTTCTTGAGTCTCTGTGTTGTCATGTCTACACATTGATTAGTTAAACCAGTCTCTTATTTCCCCTGATTGTCTCTGTGTGTATTTATATATTTATGATAAAATATTAGCATTTATGGGGCTTGAAGCCGTGGGGGGCCTTATGGAGCCGGTGACTTAATTTGGATTAAACAGAAGTGCAAAAAATAAGTGTTTATTAAACAAAATCTCTGTAATCTGGCCGTAACACTCCGTCATACAACTAATTAAAATGAAACACACTTTTTGAAATAATTTTCTCTTTTTTGAAAAAAAAGTGAAAAAAAATTAATTATAGTACAAAAGAAATATTTTTCTTTTGAGCTCTATTGCCCAGCCCTAATGGAGGGTCACTAGAGAAATTGACACTAATTTCTACCATCAGTCAGCTCTATATTCTGTTTTTTCTTCTTCTTTTTTTCTTACCCAATTCAAGCCTTTTGGACTCTGATACTTGCGTTGGATTCACACATTCAGATCGAGGTTGTTACAGTGGATTCCATCACTATTTAATTATTTGGGCTTCTGCAGAATCCCAAGTCAGTTTTATGCAACATAAGTTGAGCTTGAAGAGCTCGTTTATCTGCACGTTGTCACCTTTTTGAAATACTTGAAGTAGATTTTTTGACTTTAGATCAATTTTGACTGGAAGCTGCTGTGATTTTTGCTTCCTATTCCAAAGACTTTTAGAGAGATGGAGTTGCAGTTATCCCACTAATTTATTGAGTGAAAAATGTCTTCCAATTTAAGAGATTTGAACGCAACTTCAAGCAAGCAATAAAAATGACGTGTGCAGTTTCAGGTCAAGGAATAACAGAAAAACATTTTTGTTTTTCTAAATCACTGCAGGCCAGAAGGGAATGAGGATTTTTTTCTTTCTGTCTTGAAAAAGGCTAAAGGTCAAGGTCTACTAAAGGAAAACTGTGAAACTGTGCTGCTTGGACCTTTTATGTAATAAATAAGAAAACAGTAATAATAAAACATTTAACATTCTGGCTTATGAGATGTATTCACTGTTTCAAACATGACTACGTGATGAAAGATCATTTAAATTAATAAATTTCATCAGCGCCTCTTGATTTTAACCATAAAACTGTAAGAAAACAATGATCAGGTTGAAAAATACGGCCCCTTGTTCTCTGCTTTGCTGCATTCAGGTCTTGACCAGATAGTTTTGTGACACATCCTGTAATGTAACTACATCTCTCTCTCTTTTATAGTAACACATAGAAGATATAATGTATACAACTAATACAAGATCTGTTGAAAACATATGAAGTCAACAACTTGTAGCGATTAAAAAAAATTTATTGTCATTAACAGAAACACAATTTCTGGTTGCATATATTGAAGCAAAGTTACTTCTTGTGATTAAATGTTACACAGAATGTTGCATTTTTTTAATTGTATGATAAATACACATTTAGCTAGGTCTTCAACAAAGTGAAGTGATTAAGTATAAATTGTGAGTTTCTATCAGATTTAGTGAGTTAAAGTTACGTGATGAAATTAAATGTTTTCATTCTCAAAACTCACCGATCTCCTGTCACTAAGGAGAAGGTTTATAATTGGTGCACTGTTCTCCAGTCAGATACGGGTCACAGGTCAGCGTGTATTTAAACTCAACCTTTCCTAATTTTGATGAGCACGTGAAAGTGTGAGAGCCCTGGATCAGGTACTTCTCGCACTTTACGAGAAGGTCGTCATATTTGGGGTCTTGATCCCAAACCTCAATCGTCAGAAGCATGCTTGAGTCCACCTTCAATAGAAAATTTAAATGAAGGATCATTGAGATGCATATTTTCCCATTCAATGTCAAATTATTTAGGTGATAAAAAAAAAATATCAAAAGTTGATAAATGCAATGTGATCTTCATTGAAACACAATATCAGCTGGGCTGTTTATTTACACAATATATATGTACAGTGGTTTCTGTCCAAATGTTTTCAGATTTTTTTCTGTTTTTAATTTTATCTTTACTCAACCATGAACACCATGAAATGTGCATGATCTAATCAAGTAAAACCAAATTCTTTTTCATGCAGGTGCTGAATCAGTATCCTAAAATATATTGAATCCACTGCCTGGCTTTTGGGTGATGTACCTGCCTTGTGTTTCTGCAGCATTGCTCTGCTGGTGTTAGCGGCTGCAGCTGGAGGTTGTTGCAACATGCAGCTTCCATCTATTCCTCACCTGCTAATCTGCTCCCTCCCTGGGGAGGCTGAGTTTCCATTTCTGGGTAAGCTACCTGCTGATTAGATTTTAATTTATTTTACCTGAATCCACAGTTAATGAGTTTTCTGGTTTGGGCACATGATTATTTTGGAGTTTGTCTTGCCAGTGGTGGTTTTGGCCGCTCTCAACTAAACCTTTTCCTGCTTGGGCTGGCTAGTGGACGATGCATGACTCCTCTGGTCCTGTTCAAAGCACTCTGAAGCTGGACAACAACAGCTCTGTCTTTTCAGCCCACGAAAGTGATACTAATCTGGTTTCCCACGACATTCTCCTGTTGAATGACATTCCAGTCCAGCAGAGGTACAGACGCATTCCTCCCTCAGAGAACGAGGCTGTCAAGTCGCATATCAACCAGCAGACTTATGCCTCTGCCATCGTTCTTGTCAGGCAGAAAGGCTGCAGCCTATGTATGAGTGTAGAACCGTATGTCCATTGGGCTTTGTAATATGCTAAGTACCATCCAGCGTCTTATACAGGGGATGTTTGGTGACCAGTAGCGCCATTCCCTTCTTTTGTATTTGTAGGACATCATTGTGTTTTCTGGTTCAGTCTCCCAGCACACTGAGTGTCTGGAAGCAGTCCTTGCTTGGTTTCAGAGAGAAGGTCTGAAGGTAAAACTTTTAAAATCTTCCTTTCTCAAACGACGGTTTAAATACTTGGGGCACTGTTAAGAATATAAGTTTATTTAGCATAACTGTAGAGACAGTTCATCTTTAGACATATGAAATATTAGATGTAGCATGAATTTTTAGGAGTAAACTTTACGACTGAGAAACTTAGATAAAGATCGAAACTACAACAACTGGTCACTCTCAGAACTTACATAAATTTCTGAACAGATTTTTTAGACAGGCAGTCTTGTACTCCCATAAGGAGGGTTTTCAGACAGGGAGTGTATCTGTTATCAGGATGAATAAATTCTTTGGTGTTGGTTCAACAATTCAGTGAAACATTAAAACTATAAGAAGTCTTCTCCAAAGTATAATCAAACGTATTAAGAGATTTCCTTAAGCATTAAACAGCATGTTTTGAATTTGTTAGTTTTAAATCATATTACTTGCATGCAATTCAAGTAATATGAAGAAAATACAATAGGAGTAGGAAACTATTAAAATATTTCAGGTATGTCAAAGAGCTTTTCCAGAATAGACAACCCTGCAGTTTTAAAACTCAAACGTATAGTTACTAATTTTTAGCATTAGATTTTGTTCCAGTTTGTATATATAAAAAAACAAACACTATCTAAGTTGAAGCACTGAGGCAGAAAACCAAAACAGGCCCAGGTCATACATTCTGGTCTAGAAGTGTCTGCGGGAGACGCCTGGTACGGCAAGACCCAGTTTGACAATCCATATATCTGCCTTTAGGGGCTCTTAAGCAGGAGGTAATAAAATTAACATTGGAACAGCCCTGCAAGGAGAGGGCAACACCTTCTAATGCATATATTTAAATGAGGGGAATACACATTCTTATAAAATGGTCTGTTTTACAGCAGAAGTTCGAATCTCTTTGTGCGGAGTGAGTGATTCCCAAAAATGCATTTTTGTCTTTTCAACTCGTATGCAGGTAATTCTGTGTTTTGTCATGTGTTGGACTTTTTGATATTCCGGGTGTAATGCATTCTGTAACATTCTGTATGCATTGAATTCTTTGGATAAAACTCTGGAAATATCTGAAGTCAGCTGTCGTATGATTGTTCTCTGAAATTCCACTGTACACGCAGAGTTCCTGGAACCCGGAAGAACAGAGGAAAAGTTCTGTTCTTCCGGGAAGTAAATATAAGTAGGTATATTCCTCTGGTTTTCAACAGCACCTTAATCTCAGAATCTCAGATAAAGGTGTAGCTACAAACTCTGCCAAGACTGAAGCAGTGGCTAAATTGCCACGTCCCACATATGTTTCAGAGCTTTGCTCAGTCTTGGGCTTTGCAAGCTATTACAGGGCTTCGGGGAGGGTTTTGCTAGGCTAGAGGGTCCTCTCAATAGGCTGGTGGCACAACAAGTGGGCACAAAGTCCAGGAAGGAATCTGGCCAGGCTTTTCAATCTGCCTGGACATCAAAGTGTGAGGAGAATTTTGAAGCTTTAAAAGCTAAATGAACATCTGCACCAGTGTTGGCATATGCTGACTTTTCATGTCCTTTCATTCTCGAGACGGATGCCAGTCACAGTGGACTTGGGGCAGTATTGTCCAGTATTGTCACAGGAGACGGAGGATTGAGTGTGGCCCATTGTATATGCCAGTCGAGGTCTTGAACCTTCAGAGCGCAACATGGCTAAGTATAACTCTATGAAGCTGGAGTTGCTGACATTATCATGGGCCATGAGAAGTTTAGGGAATATCTCTTGGGCTACCAGTGCATGATCTATACAGATAACAACCCTTTGAGTTATCTTCATTCAGCCAAGCTTGGTGCCAGGGCGGACTGTTGGGCTGCTCAACTTGCTGCTTTTGATTTCGATTTTCATTCTGGACAGAAATAACAGTGCTGATGCACTCTCCCGCCAGCCAACATGAGGTACCAGCCTGGCAGAACTGTTGTCATGCACCTCTGTCCAAGAGGCTCTTCAGTGTGCCCCGCCCCATGTCCTGTTCCAGTGTCAGTAACTCAATCTGTCGTGACTGTTCTGCCATCTCATTCTGTGTCTGACTTTTGTGCTTTGCAGGAAGCTGACCCTCTTCTGAAGGACATCTTGGATTTTTGGAAGAGGCAGGTTTTTCCTACTCCTGAAGAAAAACAGCAAATTCCCAAACTGTCCCTGGTTCTCTTAAAACAATGGGGTTGTTTTGTGGAGAGATGGTGTGATATACCGTGAAGTCCATCGATCAGATGGTGGTGAGAAGATTTTACAGCTTGTTTTGCCATCAGTACTTAAGGAAGATGTTCTGACTCATTTACATCTTACCAAGTTGGTAAGGCAGCGCCGTTCCTGGCCTGGGATGTCTAACATTAAACAGTGGGTACAAGAGTGTCAATGGTGCCAGGTTGTTAAAAATGTAACATGTAGCTCTGGCATGTTCATAAGCCATCTGATAGCTTCTCGGCCAAATGACAGATTTTACCATGTTAGAGCCTTCACAAAATGGTTTGGAAAATGTTCTTGTAATTAGTTATGTATTTAGTAAATACATCACTGCTGTTCCAACTAGGGATCAGAAAGCAGCCACTGTGGTCCAGGTTTTGCTGACTGAAGGGTTTTTTCAGTTTTGGGTTCCAAGCCGCATTCATTCAGACCAGGGTCAGAGTTTTAAGAGTGCATTAATTCAGCAGCTCTGTAAACTGTATGGGGTTAAAAAGTCATGCACTACCCCTGGGAATGGGCAGTGTGAGCGATTCAATTGACCGGTGCACACTTTGCCAGTGTCCAAGAAACAGGATTGGGCTTCCTGTCTTCCACAAGTACTTTCCTGTTACAACACTACTCATCAGAATACTGGCGAGTCTCCAATTTTTTTCTTATGTTTGCTGTGAACTTCAGTTGCCTGTGGATTTCTTTTTGGGTTACGTTTGGGACTCAGCACCAGGTGAAGTGGAGGATTGGGTGGCTGACTATGCCAGACTATGGTTTTTCATCATGCTCAGTATCACTTGCTGGCAGCTACAGGATGAGGAAAACAGCATCATGATCAGGATATATGGGAGGCTCCATTGCAGGAGGGACAGTTGGTTTATCTGAGCGATCATAGTGCTAGAGGTTGCCATAAAATACACAACCTCTTCAACCAGGTTATCAGTCAGGTCATGAGAGCTCCAACAGAGGGCCGGTTTATACTGTGGCTCCTGTAAGTGATTTGCAGAGAACTCGAAAGGTGCATCATGACATGCTGAAGGCTCGGGTTGGGCCAGAGCCTACACCTGTACCCCTGCAGTTAAAAAATCAGCCTCTCGGGAGGCTGATTTGTGTTTGTTGGTCCCTGATACTTCAGTAACATCCACCTCTGTGGCTCAAATGTTTCCTCTACATGTCATTTCAGGAAATGGTCACCCTGTTAAAACTTCTGAGACAGTTAATCTACTTTTGCGTCGCCCTGTCCGTTCTAGAGCTGGACAACATTCAAATACCCATCACCTTCCTCAACCCATGGGTCATGCGGCAGGAACTAGTCAACTCGTCTCCAAAGCACAGTTTACAATTTTTTGTGCTTGACGTTGAAGTGTGCAGACCCATTGTCGGGGCAACGATGCACCACCGGGGTGTAAAATGTGGTGGGATGGTGTTCCACCCTCCACACAGGTGCGCTTCATAGTCGAGCAGTGCGCTGCAAGGTGTGTGTCTTTGTTTTCCTTGGCTGTCTGAGTGGCTTGTGTGCTTGATCGACTCATCTTGTAAGTGCCATTTGTACAATCGGTGACTGAGATTGTGGTTGAGCATTGCTCTGCTGGTGTTAGCGGCTGCAGCTGGAGGTTGTTGCAACATGCAGCTTCCAGCTATTCCTCACCTGCTAATCTGCTCCCTCCCTGGGGAGGCTATGTTTCCATTCCTGGGTAAACTACCTGCTGATTAGATTTTATTTTTCTTTACTTGAATCTAAAGTTAATGAGTTTTCTGATTTGGCCGCATTATTATTTTGGAGTTGCAGAGCTTTGGACACTTTGCTGTCCAAAGCCAACTAAACCTGTTCCTGCTTGGGCAGGCTAGTAGACGCGGCATGACTCCTCTGGCCCTGTTCAAAGGACTCTGAAACTGGACAACAGCAATTTGTTCCATTGCTTGAAGTGTTTTTTCTTTTATTTTTTTTTGTGCATCTTTTACATTTTGTCTTTTGCATTGCATGTTTTGTTATTTTTTGGAAAAAATTAAGTTGTCCTTCACATCCAGGGACCGAGTTGTAGGCCTGAAGCCATGTTTTTAAAAAGAGAAATGTTTTAAGGAAATAGTTAAAATACTGTGTACTATTCTGTGTTCTGTTGCATCTTGTTTAAAAAGATCTTCCTCTGTTGGTCACATAAGCAATCATTAAACAATTGGAGAAATATTTTACTTTGACATTGAAGGTTCATTTTGTACATTTGTTGTTTGGACAGACAAATTCTTTTGCTCATGATTGATTTATTAAAGCATTTAGAGAGGGTAAGCACTTCCTGACTCAACTACAGGATAAGCAGAGCAGTGAGTGTGGGAGCTGCATGTCCACAGACATCCAGGTTGGTTGTGAGAACCGAAACAAGAACGAGTCAGGAGTTAAGGTAGGTGCTCTTTTCTTATTGTGCCTGCTGTCTCATGTGAACAAGTTCAAGGGCAAATTAGTTCATGGTCAATCATGTAACATCTTCTAGTTGCAATGGAAACGACAATACATTTCTGATATTAAATGAAAATCGACCCAACATGAAATGTTTGCTAACAAATTAGTTTGGTGTCACCAAAGAATCTTTCCTTTCCAGACTGACTCATAAAAACCCAATTCTCCTCACTGCTGGTAATTTAATGATTATTTTGCAAAATAATCCTGTTATTAACTCTTTAAATTCTGCTGCATCTGCAGAGTAAATGGATCAGTTTTTCTATTGAGCTTTTTCAGCTAATCAGTGATGATAACGTTTACTGACCTTGCCCAAATTAAATTCAGCGTCCCACCAAGGCTCATTGGATTGGATTATTTCGGTCCTGTGGGATATGGGACCAAAGTACATCTTGGCATAGCTGTGAACAAAAGAGGAGCCATATAAAAGGTGTTGTCATCAGGTTCCATAAGGTCTTTATTTTGTACCTTTGCATCAACTCACCCGTCAGTCTTTCCAATCACATCTCCGTATAGATCCCAGCCTCGAACAATGGTCACTGATAGAGTTCCCCTGGAGGCTTGCTCAGGGCAGCAGTTGGAGGACAAATTAGGAGTGTTGCCCTCACAGTGGGGTTCTTGGGGTGATTTCTTCACAGCATGGTTCTCCAAATACTGCTCAATAGCAGCTTTCACCCCGGCCTTTTGACGCTGGTTTAGCACGAGTTGATGGAGAGGTCGAAGGGAGTACGAGACAACATCTGGATGTTCTTTCAGGCTCATCAGCCATTTCATGTAGGGTATGGAATCATCTTTGGAAATTGAAAACTCCCCCAACCAACCATTTCCTCCTGACACGTCTGTTAAGTGTTGGTGGAGTCCAGAGTTGTAACGAGCGAAAAAGTCATGGTTATGTAGGGCAGGAAGGCAAGACCTCTGGACACTAAGGATTTTCATCTTTCCCAAGCCAAGAGCAACACCCAAAGATAAACAGGAGTGGGCCTGGGTGAAAGAACAGAAAAGAGATTTTTAAAAAAGCTTCATTACGCCAGACATTTACATAATGAGCCAGACACAAGCAGAGAAGAATATGTTCATGTAGAAATACTTGGAAATTAAAATGGACAAAACACATCACAGTTAAAAATACTTTAACTAGGTTGTTGGAAGCGATGAACTTCATATTTTGCGGCTTCATGTATTTGGCAATAATATAAGCAGGGGTGGAAATAGTTTAAAATTCTTGCTGGTAACATAACGATTTATTCTTCTTCATGTCCCACTGCAAGACATTTTTCGTCTTTGTGAACCACCTGTGTAAAATCAACAAATCAAAATGCACCAAACCGATCAGCAACCACCATCTCTTATCAGTTATCAAGCAATTGTTTTCGACGTGTGTTGTGCTGATTTAACTGAGCAGAATAACATGAACACAATTATAGTGAACAAAAATATAAACGCCCCATGTAAATATTGTTGCCATGTGGAGTTAACAACTGTGAATGAGCATTTATTGTATTTATTGTCCAGAGTCTGTTAAAAGTATGCAGTACCAGACCGTATTGGCTTACTTTCATCCCTGGACATTAGTACCATGGAAGTATCACACATGGTTGTGTAAAAATCTGTTTTTACACAACTTGTTACCTCACTTGAGGTTAACCCATTCAGGGTGGACAAGCAACTTCGTGAAGATGACACTCGTCTCAGCCGCCCTCCAAGATGAACCTAAAAAGGTTTATAGTTCTTTAAAATGTTTCCCTGCAGAAAAATGTATTTGTAACTAATTAATAATGTGTGTGTGTGTATGTGTGTGAAAGTTCTCACCGTTCTGAAGTAGTGTGTGCCATAGGTCTGTATGAGCTTTAAATACTCATCCTTTGTGGAGGTGTTGTAATGACGTGGCAGGATTTCTAACTGCTTTTTGAACTCTTCGCTTAAGGCAGGAGATTTTGATAGTATAAATCTAGACACCAAGACAAAATTACACAATTATTTCAATAACCATGACCTGTCAGAACTCAATGAAAAAGTCAAATTTCCATCCTACCCATAATGTTTGCAGGTGACAGTGTGTAGGCTGTAAGTGTAGCGGTCCTCTTTGCTCTTTTGTGAAACAAACTTGTAGGCAGCGGAGCCAGTTCCTCCCACATCGAAGTTGTATTCCAAAACCTTTTTAATTTCCAAGCCAAACTGATGAAATACAGACAACACATGTAGTTTATAAGGCGTTAAACAAGAAGCCATATTTTTATATCACTATTTTAATCAATCACTTCAGTTCTAACTGAAAGCAAAGTGAAAAGATAATAAAATGCTGTTTCTTGGAAGAGCACATATTAACTGAAATGAAATGCTGAAGACAGAAAATCAGCCAGCAAGGTTTCTATCAGGGTTGTGTTATCAAAACTCAGGGCTGCATTGAAAATATTGTGAAATATTCATCTTTGAGTTGTTTCTTACCATCCAATCATTGATGTCTTGGGATATGTAAGCCTTATTCAGAGAGCTGTTGGGACATTTTATTATCATTGTTATTAAACATCTATACAGTTCATTTTTCAGATTTTTTATTAGGTAGTTAAGCTTAGTGTAATTGTTGATATAACTATTGTTAAACCCCTCTCTCCAAGCGCAGAAATGGTTTGACTAGAGAGAACATTTTCGACTTACAGTTTGAACCATAATATATTTGAAGGTAACACAACTTTAAAATGAAAGTCTAATCTTTGAAATGCAATTAAAGCCAATAAGAAAATTGTTTAGGTTTGAACTCAGAAATTAAAGTTCATGAAGTTGATTAAACAACAAGAGACACGCTGTCGACACATTGTTTTTTAAAAACTGTTAGCGCATTAATCTTGAATTGTGAGTTTTAACTACGTATTTTATATGAGAATAGTTAAAATCCTTGTTTCAATTTGAATAGATCAAAAATGATCATTTGCTAATAAATTTAATAAACATCAACAACAAACAACATAAATTCTGCTTAACAACTTTTAGCAAAGAGTTACAACTTATTAATATGAACATTTGCCTTAATAACAGACCAAAGTCAAATCAATGTAACACACATCCATCTCAGGATACAAAAACATGCCGCGAAGCATTCTGGGAAATAGTTCAGACTCCTATGTTTTTTTTCTTCCAGTGATATTAGTGCTAACCCATGAACTCTAGTTTATTCAACTCTTTTAGGTTTGACAAAATTAACGAAATGCTAACATAGCTTACTATTGCAAGTCCAATAAACATACACTGTTGATTGGAACATGTAATTGGAACATGTAATTATAAATAACGTATTTGTCAGTTTATTATATGATTAAACTTTTACAGTGCTCACAATCTGGTTTAAATACTTTACCTAATAGAGTTGTGATAACTGCTGATGATGCCATTATTGCATTGACTGCTGGCACTCCAGTCCACAACAGAAGACGGAAGCTTAAAATGAACAAAAGTTGCAATATTGTTAATCCCTAAAGTCAGAAGTGCAGCTCTTTATTTATGCATCTTAAATTACTTTTTGGTACATATTGTTTTGAAGAGGATTGGAGCAGAGAATGCAGCTGCCTCCGTAGCCATGGTAAGTCTCCACATCAATCACATGAGCTGTTCTTCTCTCCTGTGTGACAACATCAAATCCTGCCCCCACCAGATTGTGGCCTGGTACAAAAGAAGCGGCATCGCACTCGCTATAGGTCCCGATCCGACAGGACGGATCAGAGGAGTGAACAAGGAGGACGCTTAGGAGAATTAGAGCTGGAGTTAAACAGGGCAGCATAGCTGTAGTCAAAAGCAAAAAGATTGAGAGAAAATAAATTAAATTGTGTTTTACATAGTGCATGACATTTTCCTTATATATATGACTTATTTATACAACATAATGTAAGAAAGTTATTTAACAGTCATAAGACTGGTGTGACACTGTCATGAACATAACACCTGTCATGAACATGATTAAGCTTTCATGAATATTTAAGACTGGTTATGTCATAAATATGGGCTTTACAAGGGTTATGCTAACATGCAAAAATAAAAACAAATAACTGAACAGAGATACACATGTAAAACTGTACATAAAGGTTCAAACATGTATGAATTAAATGCAATATTGTTTCAATCAATTTTGGGGATCAGCCCGAAACCTGCATTCTGTGCACCTCTAATAAATTAATGAGAAAAATATCTTCTATAAAAAATTTAATATTCAATGTTTTTAATTGCTGCAGTCTAATTTAAACAAAGATACTCTTTGCATATTAAAAAATCTTACCTGTTCCAAAGCAGACTGAAAAGAAGTGGAAACAAGCGATGTGTGATTGTGCTGAGCTGAGAACTGTGGTTTATAAAGCAGCAGCCCTGGAGAGATAAGGATTCATACAGAACATTGTGTAAAGGCCAATTGAATGTAGTTACTTTGTTTCTTGTAACTGCCGCTAAAGTTTGAGGTTTTAATTTTTGCAGTGTTCTGAATGAAGTATCTACGCTACCAGAACAAACAGTTCTACTGGAACTTTTTGTTCTGGTAGAATAAATAGTTTTACCGGAACTGCAATGAAGGAATATTTTAACATCAGGTCAGAAAAAAAAGCAAGTCTAAATTTAGCTTCAGCAGTAACAGCACTTTGATATCTTAAGCTGCCAGATTAAGGTGAAAACAATTCCTTGTGGTAAAATATCAGTACATGATAAAAAGAGTTATAACTTTAGAAGTCAAGCAACACAAGATCCCCAAATTTGAAAATTAAGATGAAACTGAAACATATCCCATGATATTAAGTACCAACCCCTCATGGAGCAGTAGAAGTTATTCCTATGTATGTTTTCCATCTTTGGACCTTAGAGGAAGCCAGAAAAACAGAAGAATTGGGAGTTTCTTCTGAAATCCTTATAAGCTCTCTTTCTCGCCATGAAACCATTCCCTCCAAAAGGTGGGAGTAAAGTTTGTTTTTGGTCCAATAGAGATAAGGCAAGTTTTGCTGCATTTTTTTTTATCTCCTAAATTCAGAGAACCATTATTTCCATAGCGTGGAGTATTTGAGTAAGCAAATGATTTATGAGTAATGGAGTAATATGGGAAACTTAAAAACTTTCACAACTGAAAAGAAAATAATAATTTGGTCCTTTTATTGTGATCCTTTGAGTGGACATCCAGAGAGGTTGACAAGCAGTGTTAAGGAACTGAGCTGTACATTAAGAGGAGAGCTGCTTGTTAGTTTCATGGCTCCAGCACTGGATCAATAAACTTAGGAATGCACTCTTTACAGGCTTTCTTCCATTTAGTGGAAGTGAACACAGCAGTGTTACTCAAACTATGCAGTGAGCTGACACAGCTAAAGGGACTAAGTCTACAATAATAATGAAAAAAGATATATAAAATATATTTAAAAAAACACAGAATTATGCACATACTGCCATTGCAATGAAGCCTGCTTGCTAATCTGTTCACATGTAGGAATTATCATGTCTTAATAGATGTCTTAATGCTGAAAAACTTCTCAATATTAGAGAGGTTCTCTAAGTTTGTTCTGGTTACCTCTGAATCCTGAGGAGAAGTGATAGATTAGGAAACTGTGAAGTGAATCTGCAAACATTTCAGTTCTGCAAGGAGTTAATGCATTACGCCACAGAATTCTACCAACTAAAAAATAAATATCATTAAAGATTATAATCAAATGATGGGGTTTTAGAGATATAATGTGGAATGTTTTGAGAAAATAGAGTCATCTTGAATGTTTAGATCCTGCTGAAATAAATGATTATGTATGTTTTGCTTGTTTTCCTTTTAAGAAAAAGGGCAGTTATCTTTAAAAAAACAAAACTGGTAATAAAAATAATTTATATAAAAATTGAAAAAGGTATCAATGAGAATTATTAGAAAAGTCTTGAGAAAACAGAAAAGAAAAAAAGGTCTTCAGACTATGTATAAATTTTGGAAATCAGCTGACACTTCAGGGTTTTTTCTTTCCTTATTGAAGGAATCTGGAATTAAATTAAATATCTCTAAGAGTTGAAAATGATTGATACTGCAGTGTTACATTTGTTACAATTTACATTTAATTTAGAGTTTAAGTCTAAAAAAGAAGCAAATCTCTATTTTATTAAAATTGGTGAAGTGTTTCAGCAGCATAAAATTATCAGTTGTTGCTAGACCACAATCTGAGATATCTCTATTTGAATGTGAACACGTTATTTAAAACAGGATGCAGAAGACGAGTCATATCAAAACATTAAAAATCTTAACAAAATGTTGGAAAGTTCCTGAAGCTTCAGTAAATTTTGATAAACCTTTTGAGCAAAGAAACACGATGAGGACAGACTGAAATTTTGACTGACTACAAGTGTTTTGTGTTTTGTCTTTACAAAAGCAGCAGCAGCAGCAGAAATAAAAATGTTAGATATAGAGGAACAAACTATTATGCACAAAAGGATACCTAGAGATATACAATAGTGAAGTCCTGAATTAGAAAAATGAATGTGGATGACTTAAAGGGCAGCAGTGAATAATGCTACATTTTTTCAGGTAAAATAATAAACCTGCTAATCTAACAAATAGTTCAACAAATAAAATGTTTTAAAGAACATGTCTGATCTGTGCTAAATATGATCAACAAGGAAATTTGGAACTAAAAAAATGAATATTGTTCTTTGAAGTTTTACAAAGTAAACTTGCCAGCTTCTCAAAGTCTTATATTTAAATGTTAAACTATTTAAAATCTTTTAATTTATGTATGCCATTAAATCAAATTTAGCAGCATTGATCATCTCAGTAAATGTGAGGACTTGAGTTTTTCTGGAGTCAGTCTTTCTCTTATTTCCCCTGATTGTCTCCATGTGTATTTAAACTCACCTGTGTTCCTTGTTCTTTGTCGGGTCCTCGTCTAGCCTTGTCTTGTCTGCTGTCAGTTTGTTTGAGTACCAGTTGCTACCGGAGATTAGCTACTAGCTTAGCTCACGCTGTGCTGCCTGGATTTCTGCATTGTTCATCATTAAATCTCCATTTACTCTCCATAACCTAATTCTACTGTGTCTGCCTCACTACTCAACTACCACGAATCATGACAATAAATAAATGCTACATTTATATATTTGTGATATTAGCATTTATTGGGATAGAAGCCGTGGGGGGCCTTATGGAGCCGCTGACTTAATTATGCAGAAGTGCAAACAATAAGTGTTATTAAACAAAGTCTCTGTAATCTGGCCGTAACACTCCATTATACAACTGATTAAAATAAAACACACTTTTTGAAATAATTTTCTCTCATTTGTAAAATTGAAAAAAATTAACATCAGATATTGTATGAAAGAAATATTTTACTTCTGAGCTCAATCGCCCAGCCCTGCTGGAGGGTCATTAGAGAAATTTACACGAATGTCTACCATCAGTCAACTCTATATTCTGTTTTCTTGTTGTTTTTTTTCTTTTTTTTCCCCAATTTAAGCCTTTTGGACTCTGATACCTGCTGTGGTTTCACACATTCAGACCGAGGCCAGGAAGAAAGGATGATCTTTTTCCCTCTTTCTGTCTTCCAAAAGGCTAAAGGTCAAGGTCTTCTAAAGGAAAACTGTGAAACTGTGGTGCCTGGACCTTTTATGTAATAAATAAGAAAACAGTAGTAAAAAAACATTTAACATTCTGGCTTATGAGATGTATTCACTGTTTCAAACATGACTACGTGATGAAAGATCATTTAAATTAATAAATTTCATCAGCGCCTCTTGATTTTAACCGTAAAACTGTAAGAAAACAATGATCAGGTTGAAAAATACGTTCCTTGTTCTCTGCTTTGCTGCATTCAGGTCTTGACCAGATAGTTTTGTGACACATCCTGCAATGTAACTACATCTCTCTCTCTTTTATAGTAACACATAGAAGATATAATGTATACAACTAATACAAGATCTGTTGAAAACATATGAAGTCAACAACTTGTAGCGATTTAAAAAAATTTATTGTCATTAACAGAAACACAATTTCTGGTTGCATATATTGAAGCAAAGTTACTTCTTGTGATTAAATGTTACACAGAATGTTGCATTTTTTTAATTGTATGATAAATACACATTTAGCTAGGTCTTCAACAAAGTGAAGTGATTAAGTATAAATTGTGAGTTTCTATCAGATTTAGTGAGTTAAAGTTACGTGATGAAATGAAATGTTTTCATTCCCAAAACTCACCGATTTTCCTTCCCTTCCCTAAGGAGTAGGTTGATAATACCTGCACTGATCCCCAGTCAGATACCGATCACAGGTCAGCGTGTATTTAAACTCAAGGAATCCATACGTTCCTTGGCACCTGTGACTGTGAGTGCCCGGGTTGACCCACTTCCCGCAGTTTACAAGAAGGTCGTCTTCTCGCCAGTATTTCCAGTCTTGATCCCAAATTTCAACTATCAGATCGTGTGTTGTGTCCACCTTCATGAGAGAATTTGAATGGAGGATCAATCATTGCATATTATTCCAATCAAAGTCAAATTACTTAGGTGATAAAGAAAATATCAAAAGTTGATAAATGCAGTGTAATCTTAGTGGAAACACAAGATATGAAATACATCAGCTGGGCTGTGTCTGCTTATATAATATATGTGTAAAGTGATTTCTGTCCAAATATTTTCAGATTTTTTTTTCTGTTTTTACTTTTATTTGTACTCAATGCTAATAACTCTTTAAATTCTGCTGCATCTGCAGAGTAAATGGATCAGTTTGTCTGTTGTTGAGCTTTTTCAGCTAATCTGTGATGATAACGTTTACTGACCTTGCCCACATTAAACTGAGCGTTCCACCAAGGATTATTGGATTGGATCATTTTGGTCTTGCCGTAATAGGAGCCATAGTACATCTTGGCATAGCTGTGAACAAAAGAGGAAGGTGTTGTCATCAGGATCCATAAGGTCTTTGTTTTGTACCTTTGCATTAACCCACCTGTCAGTTGCTCCAACATCATCTCCAAATAGATTCCAGGCTTGAACAACGATCACTGATAGAGTTCCCCTTGCGGCGTGCAGAGGGCAGCAGTTGGAGGACAAATTAGGAGTTTTGTCACCACAGTATGGCTCCGGGGGCGATTTCTTCACAGCATTCTCCTTCAAATACTGCTCTATAGCAGCTTTCAACCCTGCCTTTTGAAGCGTGTTTGGCACGAGCTGATGGAGAGGTCGAAGGGAGTACGAGACAACATCTGGATGTTCTTTCAGACTCATCAGCCAGTTCATGTAGCCTTGGGAATCATTTTGGAAAACTGAAAAGTCCCCCAACCAACCATCTCCTCCTGACACGTCTGTTTGGTGGTGGTGGAAACCATAGCCAAAGCGAGTGACCGAGTCCACATTTTTTAGGGGACTAATGCAAGAGTTTTTGACACGATCCATTTTCATCTTCCCCAAGCCAACAGCAACACCCATAGATAAACAAGAGTGCATCTGGGTGAAAGAACAGCAAAGACATATTTTAATAAAAGCTGCATTACACCGGACGTTTACATAATGAGCCAGACACAAGCAGAGAAGAATATGTTCATGTAGAAATATTTGGAAATTAAAATGGACAAAACACATCACAGTTAAAAATACTTTAACTAGGTTGTTGGAAGCGATGAACTTCATATTTTGCGGCTTCATGTATTTGGCAATAATATAAGCAGGGGTGGAAATAGTTTAATATTCTTGCTGGTAACATAACGATTTTTTGTTCTTCATGTCCCACTGCAAGACATTTTTTGTCTTTGTGAACCACCTGTGTAAAATCAACAAATCAAAATGCACCAAACCGATCAGCAACCACCATCTCTTATCAGTTATCAAGCAGTTGTTTTCGACGTGTATTGTGCTGATTTAACTGAGCAGAATAACATGAACACAATTATAGTGAACAAAAATATAAACGCCCCATGTAAATATTGTTGCCATGTGGAGTTAACAACTGTGAATGAGCATTTATTGTATTTATTGTCCAGAGTCTGTTAAAAGTATGCAGTACCAAATCGCATCGTCTGACTTTCATCCCTGGATGTTAATATGATAGAAGTAATACATATGGCTGTGTAAAAATCTGCTGTTTTGTGCATTTTGTTACCTCACTTGAGCTTAACCCATTCAGGGTGGACAAGCAGCTTCGTGAAGCTGACACTCGTCTCAGTCGCCCTCCAAGATGAACCTAAAAAAGGCTTAAAGTTCTTTAAAACGTTTCCCTGCTGAAAAATATATTTGTAACTAATTCATAATGTGAAAGTTCTCACCGTTCTGAAGTAGTGTGTGCCATAGGTATGTATGAGCTTTAAATACTCATCCTTTGTGGAGTTGTTGTAGTGACGTGGCAGGATTTCTAACTGCTTTTTGAACTCTTCGCTTAAGGCAGCTGTGGTCGATAGTATAAATCTAGACACCAAGACAAAATTAGACAATTATTTCAATAACCATGACCTGTCAGAACTCATTGAAAAAGTCAAATTTTCGTCCTACTCATAATGTTTGCAGGTGACAGTGTGTAGGCTGTAAGTGTAGCGGTCCTCTTTGCGCTTTTGTGAAACAAACTTGTAGGCAGCGGAGCCAGTTCCTCCCACATCGAAGTTGTCCAACAAAGACTTTTCAATTTCCAAGCCAAACTGATGAAATACAAACACATGTAGTTTATAAGATGTTAAACAAGAAGCCATATTTTTATATCACTATTTTAATCAATCACTTCAGTTCTAACTGAATGCAAAGTGAAAAGATAATAAAATGCTGTTTCTTGGAAGAGCACATATTAACTGAAATGAAATGCTGAAGACAGAAAATCAGCCAGCAAGGTTTCTATCAGGGTTGTGTTATCAAAACTCAGGGCTGCATTGAAAATATTGTGAAATTTTTATCTTTGAGTTGTTTCTTACCATCCAGACATTGGTCTCTAGGAATCTGTAAGCCTCAAACAGAGAGCTGTTGGCACATTTTAAAGGAAGTCATCATTATTAAACATCTATACAATTCATTTTTCAGATTTTTTACTAGGTAGTTAAGCTTAGTGAAATTGTTGATATAACTATTGTTATGTTAATACCTAATTCTTTTAGGGAGGTATTCATTAACTACAGTTATATTCAGTAAATTAGAAAATGCTTCCATATGTGGCTCAGTTTTCAGAATGAAAGTACTTTATAAAATAACCTCTAAGCAGGTAACAAACACACTTTTCATTAAACCCACATTTCTGTTTGTGTGACATGTTTTTTTGGTTTGCTGTATTATTCCACTATTCAATGTTAGATTTGAACGACTTGCATGTTGAAAATAATCAAAATTAACAGAAATAAAGGCTTTAAAAATTCATATATGTGGAATTATTCTACGGTAAATAATATGTTTCACTCAGTGATGAAACTTCTGAAACAAACAGCCTTTTCAATAATACTCTAATTTAATGAATGGTCTGGTTTTGCCTGGATTGTTCACTTGGTAATTTTAATTAAAATTTCTATTTTGTTAATAATTTTCCTGATTAATTATTTGTACTTATTCACGGTCCAACTGATACTCATTGTAGCAGGACGGTTCTTGATTACATGTCCCTTTGTGTGTGTGAACATATGTGTGTGTGTTTTAGGATTTCTCACCTTGTCGTCCCGATAGGAAGTGCTGTGTTTGAGTCAGAGGTTTGGTTTAGGACTAAGTAGTGATTTGAATTTTGGTCGGGTTTCGGATCAGAGTCAGATTTTTATATACACACACTAAAGATGTTAAGTTCTCTTGTCGCAACAAAGTGAAATAGACATGATGTGTGAACTAAGCATCAAACCCCTCTTTCCAAGCGCAGATATGGTTTGACTAGAGAGAACATTTTCGACTTACAGTTTGAACCATAATATATTTGAAGGTAACACAACTTTAAAATGAAAGTCTAATCTGCTGCTTTGAAATGCAATTAAAGTCAATAAAAAATTGTTTAGGTTTGAACTCAAAAATTAAAGTTCATGAAGTTGATTTAACAACAAGAGACAAGTTGTCTATAGTGCATTAAACTTACATATTAAGTTGTAACTTAATACTGCAATTTAAACCAAATAATCATTTCACAATATGAAAAAAAAAAACTTCCATCACACATTTCTGTATTATTTTCACTCACCTTGTCAAATTAAAGAAACTATGTATTTTATTAGAATAATTAAATTTCTTGTTTCAATTTGATTAGAACAAAAATGATCATTTGCTAATGAATTTTATAAACATCAACAACAAACAACATAAATTCTGCTCAAACGCAGGATTCAAAAACTTGCCACTAAGCATTCTGGGAAATAGTTCCCATTCCTGTGTTTTATTTCTTCCAGTGTTTTTAGTGCTATATCCATATAAATACATGTCATATATTTTATATTGGGATTCCAAATTATCCACTATGTGTTGGTTGACCACATAAAGGTCCAATAAACATACACTGTTGATTGGAACATGTAATTGGAAAATGTAATTATAAATAACGTATTTGTCAGTTTGATTATATGATTAAACTTTTACAGTATTCACAATCTGGTTTAAATACTTTACCTAATAGAGTTGTGATAACTGCTGATGATGTCACCATTGCATTGATTGCTGGCACTCCAGTCCGCAACAGAAGATGGAAGCTTAAAATGAAGAAAAGTCACGTTATTGTTTATCTCTCAACTCAGATGTGCAGCTCTTTATTTATGCATCTTAAATTACTTTTTGGTAAGTATTGTTTTGAAGAGGGTTGGAGCAGAGAATGCAGCTGCCTCTGGAGCCCAGGTAAGTCTCCACATCAATCGCATTCGCTCTTTTTATCTGCAGTGTGACAATATCAAAACCTCCCCCCACCAGATTGTGGCCTGGTACAAAAGGAGCGGCATCGCACTCGTTTCGATTCCCAGTCCGACAGGACGAATCAGAGGAGTGAACAAGGAGGATGATTAGGAGAAGAAGAGCTGAAGTTGAACAGGGCAGCATAGCTGTAGTCAAAAATTAAAAGATAGAGACAAAAGATATTAAATTGTGTTTTACATAGTGCTTGGCATTTTCCTTATTTTCATGACATTTTTATACAACATCATATAAGAAAGTTACTTAACACTTTATTTGAAGGGGTGTTTGTAAGACTGACATCCACTGTCATGAACATGATTAAGTTGTCATTTACAACAGTTATGCTAACATACAAGTAAAAAATAACTGAACATGTAAAAATGTACATAAAGGTTCAAACATGTATGAATTAAATGTGATTGTTTGAACAAATATTTAAATGTATTTAATACATGGGTAAATATCTTTTTACAGTGCCATTCATTTTAACAGTATAGGGTTAGGGTTCGGGTTCGGGTTCGGGTTACACTATTACCAAGTGAATTTGGAGGGTCTGGCTGGGAGATAAAATGAATTCACAATATGCTGCTAACACAGGAGTTTAATCTGAATTGAATAGAAATCAGACTTAATGGTTAAATATTGTTTAAGCATATTGTGATTATTACTTGCCCATGCATGAAATATAGTTGAGTATTAATTGAAACAATTATCACTTACTTCATTCATCCATTTTAACTTTAATGTACATTTTCACAAATGCATTTCTGTTCAGTTATTTTTTATTTTGTATGTGTTATCATAAGCTAATATCACATTTTTGAGTAGGTGCATATTAGTTCATGGAAGCAGCAGTTAGTGATGGTGAAACATCAGTAAAGAGTTCTAGATAACACAAAAAAGATTCAGCCAGTAGATATTTTTGAAAGAAAAAACAATGAAGCTCATTCATCAATATGATTTTATTCCCATTTTATCATTCAATATATTTCATTTGGGGCTGCACAGTGGCACCGTTGGTAGCACTGTTGCCTTGCAGCAAAAAGGTTCTGGGTTTGATTCCCGGCCCGGGGTCTTTCTGCATGGAGTTTGCATGTTCTCCCTGTGCAAGCGTGGGTTCTCTCTGGGTACTCCGGCTTCCTCCCACAGTCCAAAAACATGACTGTTAGGTGAATTCGTCTTTCCAAATTCTCCCTTGGTGTGAGTGTGTGTGTGCATGGTTGTTTGTCCTGTTTGTTTCTATGTTGTACCCCGCCTCTCGCCCAGAACTCAGCCGGAGATTGGCACCAGCAACTCCCGAACCCACAAGGGACAAAAGGTGATCAGATGATGAATGGATGAATATATTTAATTTGTTTTACCAATAGTTAGGTTACATGCCAGTTGTTAAAGAAAGAAGTTATTCACAGAATAATTAAGCTGTAAAGTTGGGCTATTGAGTTAATAAATTCTGAGATTCAGTTACAATTAATTACATCAGTGATCATTCCTAGTTGTGTGAAGAGTTTCTTCATTACCTCATCAGAGACTGAGCTTGGCTTCATTAATTAATAATAAATTATTGACTACAATAATTACATAAGCCAAATGTTTAAGTGAGTTCTGATTCCCAACTATTTTAATGTCCCCTTGTGAGGTTGCTACAATATTTTTGGTTTCCAGATTTCTGATTCCCAGCAATGAACAAACAACAAATCCAGCTTTGGAGATCCACAGATCTTTGATTTCAAGAAACAACCACACAACTCCACCACATTAATATCAGTGAAATTATAATTTTTAAGGTTTGCACAGATTTATCGCACATCCAATTTATCTGTGTTGGCTTCCCTAACTTTAGGACATACGTGATCAGGCGATTTTTACATGTGAAGCTGATCTTATCCACCGATTTTGTCTACCTATCTTGACTCTTTGCATATTAAAAAATCTTACCTGTTCCAAAGCAGACTGAAAAGAAGTGGAAACAAGCGATGTGTGATTGTGCTGAGCTGAGAACTGTGGTTTATAAAGCAGCAGCCCTGGAGAGATAAGGATTCATACAGAACATTGTGTAAAGGCCAATTGAATGTAGTTACTTTGTTTCTTGTAACTGCCGCTAAAGTTTGAGGTTTTGATTTTTGCAGTGTTCTGTATGAAGTATCTACGCTACCAGAACAAACAGTTCTACTGGAACTTTTTGTTCTAGATTTGCGCCACTCTGTGTGTATTTTTCTTGGAATTGATCTCTGTGGAGCAGCTGGGCATTGGCGCACAGAAAAACCGTTACATAGTTTCTGCTTCTAGTTACAACTTTACAACTGACGCAACTTCCGGTACAAAGTAGCGTCAGTTAATTTGTATTGACGATACTTTATGTGAGCTGTGTGTCACGTAGCACACAGATCTACTTCTGTAAAATGTATGCTCTTTAACAAAAATAACTAGGTATGATGTTTGAAACAATAAAATTAAGACAAAAGAAGTCTAATAGATTGTACAGTGAAGCTGTGACACTTGAGAAATCCTGTACTTAGCTCTGGTAATAACTGAGGAAACCCATGAGTTTTTCTAACTTATCTCACAGTTGCAGGTGTCTTTTGCAGAAGGGGTCTCACTGTTTTCACCTCTTTAGGATTCATTTAGTATTCCTCAGCTGAGATGATGCAATGCACATAACAGACTTTTTGTTTGAAAAAGTCACATTTCTTTGGCCTTAACTTTATTCCACATGCACCTGCCTTATATTTTGGACGTGTTGCTCAAAGGTGGAACTAAACATTAATACAGGTAAACAAGGTAAACAAACTTCATCTCTCAGTTACCCCAGACATCCTTCCATGTAGTGCTGAAAAAAACTGAGGGGTTTGTCAGCCCAAATGGGATTCTAACCCATTCATACAATCCCCAAGGTGTTATAAAGGCTGTACATGGTCTGCTTTTCTCACTCATGAAACCTTGGTGGTAGGCCTTCCCATGGTCCAACACTGTGAACCAGGAATTGCCCCTCAGGTTTCCTAAGAGCTCGAGGAAAGTCCATCCTGCTTGGATGAATCCTTTGGCCATGGGCTGACCAAAATTAGCCCAAATGAGCTGCAAACCGAGGGGGCGTGGCCAGGGGCGTGGCTAGATGCCTGTCCATCATTCTGAGCCGTAACAGACAGTAACACTGAATGGGCCCGTCAGAAGTCAGCCCTTCGGAAAGACCCCAGCAGGTTTAACACCAGGTTTGTTGAAAATGTGACAAAATGTGATACATTATTCTAATAATTGTTTAAGTTGTTTATTTTAACAACTTTATTGTAAATGTCAGGGAGGGCTTAGCCCTACCAGCCCACTCATACCAGGCCAACCTGAAAAGCAAAAAGCTATAATTGTGGTTTACAAATTTGTATTTGCGTTCTTGAGGTAAAACTCAAAGATTAAACTCCAAGCATCAGATTGTACCTGTGATAACAAAACAATCTAATTATGAATATTGTTCTTAGAAGTTTTACAAAGTAAACTTGCCAGTGTCTTAAAGTCTCATATTTTAATATTAAACTATTTCATATCTTTTATGTATGCTGAAACCATTAGATCAAATTTAGCAGCATTGATAATCTCAATACGTTTGAGGACTTGAGTTTTTCTGGAGTCTCTGTGTTGTCATGTCTACACCTTTATTAGTTAAACCTGTCTCTTATTTCCCCTGATTGTCTCCATGTGTATTTAAACTCACCTGTGTTCCTTGTTCACCAGTTGCTACCAGAGATTAGCTACTAGCTTAGCTCACGCTGTGCTGCCTGGATTTCTGCATTGTTCATCATTAAATCTCCATTTACTCTCCATAACCTAATTCTACTGTCTGCCTCACTACTCAACTACCACGAATCATGACAATAAATAAATGCTACATTTATATATTTCTGATAAAATATTAGCATTTATAGGGATAGAAGCCGTGGGGGGCATTATGGAGCCGCTGACTTAATTTGGATTATGTAGAAGTGCAAAAGACTTCTTTTGATCTTTAAATGATGAAAGATCATTTAAATGAATACATTTCATCAGCGCCTCTTGATTTTAACCATAAATCTGTAAGAAAACAATGATCAAGTTGAAAAATTCGTCCCTTTGTTCTCTGCTTTGCTACATTCAGGTCTTGACCAGACAGTTTTGTGACACATCCTGTAATGTAACACATAGAAGTCATAATTTATACAACTAATACAAGATTTGTCGAAAACATATGAAGTCAACAACTTGTAGCGATTTAAAAAAATTTATTGTCATTAACAGAAACACAATTTCTGGTTGCATATATTGAAGCAAAGTTATTTCTTGTGATTAAATGTTACACAGAATCTTGAATATTATTCATTGTGTGATAAATACACATTTAGCTAGGTCTTCAACAAAGTTAAGTGATTAAGTATAAATTGTGAGTTTCTATCAGATTTAGTGAGTTAATGTTACGTGATGAAATGAAATGTTCTCACTGATCTCCTGTCACTAAGGAGAAGGTTTATATTTGGTGCACTGTTCTCCAGTCAGATACGGGTCACAGGACATTGTGTATTTAACCTCAACGTTTCCTAATTTTGATGAGCACGTGAAAGTGTGAGAGCCCTGGCTCAGGGACTTCTCACACTTTATGAGAAGGTCGTCATATTTGGGGTCTTGATCCCAAACCTCAATCGTCAGAAGCTTGGTTGTGTCCACCTTCATGAGAAAATTTACATGGAGGATTATTCAGATGCATATTTTCCCATTCAATGTCAAATTATTTAGGTGATTAAAAAAAATATCAAAAGTTGATCAATGCAATGTGATCTTCATTGAAACACAATATCAGCTGGGCTGTTTATTTACACAATATATGTGTACAGTGGTTTCTGTCCAAATGTTTTCAGATTTTTTTCTTTTAGTTTTATTTGTACTCAACCATGAACACCATGAAATGTGCATGATCTAATCAAGTAAAACCAAATTCTTTTTCATGCAGGTGCTGAATCAGTATCCTAAAATATATTGAATCCACTGCCTGGCTTTTGGGTGATGTACCTGCCTTGTGTTTCTGCAGCATTGCTCTGCTGGTGTTAGCGGCTGCAGCTGGACGTTATTGCGACATTCAGCTTCCATCTATTCCTCACCTGCTGATCTGCTCCCTCCCTGGGGAGGCTGAGTTTAAATAAATTGGAATAATTTATTTTACCTATTTATTTTAATGAGTTTTTTGTGTTAGGCCCATGATTGTTACGGAGTTGCAGAGCTTTGGACACTCTGCTGTCTTGTCTTGCCGGTGGTTTTTTGGGCTACTTTCAACTAAACCTGTTCCTGCTTGGGCAGGCTAGTGGACGCGGCATGACTCCTCTGGCCCTGTTCAAAGGACTCTGAAACTGGACAACAACAATTTGTTCCACTGCATGAAATGTTTTTTCTTTTACATTTTGGCATTATTGACACTACTAATTTGTTTTTTTTTGTTTGATTTACTAATTTAAGTTAAGGTAGGTGCTCTTTTCTTATTGTGCCTGCTGTCTCATGTGAACAAGTTCAAGGGCAAATTAGTTCATGGTCAATCATGTAACATCTTCTAGTTGCAGTGGAAACGACAATACATTTCTGATATTAAATGAAAATCGACCCAACATGAAATGTTTGCTAACAATTTAGTTTGGTGTCACCAAAGAATCTTTCCTTTCCAGACTTTCTCATAAAAGCCCAATTCTCCTCACTGCTGGTAATTTAATGCTTATTTTTGCAAAAATAAATGCTGGCATTAACTCTTCAAATTCTGCTGCATCTGCAGGGTAAATGTCTGTTGTTGAGCTTTTTCAGCTAATCTGTGATGATAACGTTTACTGACCTTGCCCAAATTATATTCAGCGTTCCAGTGAGGATCGTCGGATTGGATAATTTTGGTCTTGTGGGAAATGGAACCATAGAACATCTTGGCATAGCTGTGAACAAAAGAGGAGCCATATTAAAGGTGTTGCCATCAGGTTCCATAAGCTCTTTATTTACCCTTTGGGTTGATACCCACCCGTCAGTCTTTCCAATCTGATCTCCGTATAGACTCCAGCCTCGAATAATGGTCACTGATAGAGTTCCCCGTGCGGCGTGCAGAGGGCAGCAGTTAAAGGACAAATTAGGAGTTTTGCCCTCACAGTATGGCTCTTGGGGTAATTTCTTCACAGCATGATCCTCCAAATACTGCTCAGTAGCAGTTTTCAACCCTGCCTTTTGAAGCTTGCTTGGCACGAGTTGATAGAGAGGTCGAAGGGAGTATGAAACAACATCTGGATGTTCTTTCAGGCTCATCAGCCATTTCATGTAGGGTATGGAATCATTTTGGGAAATTGAAAACGTCCCCAACCAACCATTTCCTCCTGACACTTCTGTGTGGTGTTGGTGGAGACCAGAGCTGTAACCAGTGGCGGAGTCCTGGTTTTGTAGGACACTAATGCAAGACTTCTTAACACTCGAGATTTTCATCAGCCCCAAGCCAACAGCAACACCCATAGATAAGCAGGTGTGGATCTGGGTGAAAGAACAGCAAAGAGATCTTTTAAAAGGTGCATTACGCCAGACATTTACATAATGAGCCAGACACAAGCAGACACAAGAATATGTTCATGCAGAAAACCTTGGAAATTAAAATGGACAAAACAAAGCAAGACATTAAAAATACTTAAAGTAGGTTGTTGGAAGTGATGAACTTTATAATTTTGCAGCTTCGTGTATTTCGCAATCCTACAAAGCAGATGTGAGAGTAGTTTTAAATTTTTGCCAATACTATGACAATAATTTTAATGAGGTAATATGCACAAATAATATTATTATATGATAATAATCACAGTAGTTTTACTTGAGTGGCTGTCATATATAAACAATTTAACTTTGTAGCTTGTGGAATAACTTTTTCTTCACTCTTTTCTTTTCAACAAATTAGCTATTGTTCTCTGCACTTTTATCAGGTTTTGATTTAAATTTAAATCAAAACCTGTGTTTTCCCTGTTTTTATTATTTCATTACAAAATGATAAGCGATTTATTGTTCTTCATGTCCCACTGCAAGCTGCATTAATTATGTCTCTGTGAAACACCTGTGTAAAATGTCCCACTCTATAAATCAAATGCACCAAACCAATCAGCAACCACCATCTCTTATCAGTTAACACGCAGTTGTTTTCAACGTGTCTTGCTGTTTTAATTTAGCAGAATAACATAAACACAATTATACTGAACAAATATATATAAACGACCCATGTCAAATATTGTTGCCATATGGAGTTAACAACTATAAATAAGCCTTTGCTGAAGTTTATTGTATTTATTGTCCAGAATCTTTTACCGGTACGCAGTGCCAGACCGTATCAGCTCCAGGACATTAGTACCATGGAAGTATCACACATGGTTGTGTAAAAATTTGCCCTTTTGTGCATTTTGTTACCTCACTTGAGGTGAACCCATTCATGGAGGACAAGCAGCTTCGTGAAGATGACACTCGACTCAGTTGCCCACCAAGATTAACCTAAAACAGGTTTGAAGTTCTTTAAAACGTTTCCCTGCAGAAAATATATTTAACTGATTCACAATGTGTGTGTGTGAAAGTTCTCACCGTTCTGAAGTAGTGTGTGCCATAGATCTGTATGAGCTTTAAATACTCATTCATAGTGGAGGTGTTGTAGTGACTTGGCAGGATGTCTAAGTGCTTTTTGAAGTTTAAGCTAAAGGCAGGTGTGGTTGACAATATAAGTCTAGACACCAAGACAAAATTACACAATTATTTCAATAACCATGACCTTTCAGAACTCAATGAAAAAAGTCAAATTTCCATCCTACCCATAATGGTTGCAGGTGACAGTGTGTAGGCTGTAAGTGTGGCGGTCCTCTTTGCTCTTTTGTGAAATGAACTTGTAGACATCGGAGCCAGTTCCTCCCACATCAAATTTGTAAAACAAAAACTTTTCAATTTCCAAGCCAAACTGATGAAATACAGACAACACATGTAGTTTATAAGATGTTAAACAAGAAGCCATATTTTTATATCACTATTCTAACCAATTACTTCAGTTCTAACTGAAAGCAAAGTGAAAAGATCATAAAATGCAGTTTCTTGGAAGAGCACATATTAACTGAAATGAAATGGTGAAAAACAGAAAATCAGCCAGCAAGGTTTCTATCAGGGTTGTGTTATCAAAACAAAATATTGTGAAATATTCAGCTTTGAGTTGTTTCTTACCGTCCAATCATTGATGTCTCGGTATGTGTAAGCCTCAAACAGAGAGCTGTTGGCACATTTTAAAGGAAGTCATCGTTATTAAATATCTATACAGTTCATTTTTCAGATTTTTTTATTAGGTAGTTAAGCTTAGTGTAATTGTTGATATAACTATTGTTATATTAATACCTAATTCTTTTAGGGAGGTATTCATTAACTACAGTTATATTCAATAAATTAGAAAATGCTTCCATATGTGGCTTGATTTTCAGAATAAAAGTACTTTTTAAAATAACCTCTAAGCAGGTAACAAACACACTTTTTACGCTTGTGTATTAGAAAATATTTTTATAGGTTTCTTGTTATTCCAATTTTCAATGTTAAGTTTGCATAACTTGCATGTCGAGAATAATCAAAATGAATAGAAAGAAATGCTTTAAAAATTCCTGTGTGTGGAATTATTCTATATCATGTTTCACTTAATGATAAAACATCTGAAACAAACAGACTTTTCAATAACATTCTAATTTAATGAATGGGTCTGTTTTTGTCCTGATTCTTCACTTGGTCATTTAAATCAAAATTTCTATTTTATTAATAATTTCCAGAAATGGTTTTTCGACTTACAGTTTTTACCATAAAATATTTGAAGGTAACACGACTTTAAAATGAAAGTCTTATCTGCTGCTTTGAAATGCAATTAAAGTCAATAAGAAAATTGTTTAGGTTCCAACTCAGAAATTCACATTCATGAAGTTGATTTAATAACAAGAGGGAAGTTGTCTAAAAATTGTTTTGTAAGTTCTGTTACCGCATTAAACTTGAATTGTGAGTTTTAAATTAATATTGCAATTAATACCAAATAATCATTTGACAATATGAAAGAATAAAAAACTGCCTTCAAATGATCATTTTTAAATGAATTTAATAAATATCAACAACATAATTCTGCTCAAACGCTTTTAGCTCAGAGTTACAACTTATTAAAATGAACTTTTTCCGAAATAACAGACCAAAGTCAGATCAATGTAACCCACGTCCATCTCAGGATTCAAAAACATGCCGCTAAGCATTCTGGGAAATGATTCCCATTCCTGTGTTTTTCTTCTTTCAGTGTTTTTAGTGATAACATATAAACTCTAGTTTATTCAACTTTTTTTGGGTTTGCAAAATAGCTTACGACTGTAACACAAACTGACACATTCAGGTTAAAAATCTAAAACTAAATTTATTTCACTTAAAGTCTAGATAGTAGAGTCTTCTCTATCTTCTGGTGGCCCAAATGTTTTACAGTGTATAAAGCTGCCCCCACTCTGCAGATCATGGTCAGTGTTGGCAAAGAGAAATAAATACACAACCTCAGACACCCTCCATCGCTTTGATACATTTCTGCTTCGAACATTAACACATTTTTTGCATTGGTCCTCATGATGCTGTTAGTAAACTTAACTGTGAACTTAACTGAGAATAAAGGTGAATTTTATTGATTTTTTAAAAATTATAAATTTATTTTAGGTGAGAAACTGGTTTCACTTGAATATATCAATAAGTATCAGAATATAAGTATAAATGCACATCACATCTTTCATATTTAGGTTCCACTTCAGAATTATCCACTACATGTTGGTCAACCACATAAAGGTCCAAAAAACATACACTGTTGATTGGAACATGTGATTGTAACGTAAAAGAAAAATCTTGTATTAGGCAGTTTGATCACGTGATTCGGCCTTTACAGTATTCACAATCCGGTTTAAATACTTTACCTAATAGAGGTGTGATAACTGCTGAGGATGTCAGCATTGCATTGATGGCTGGCACTCCAGTCCACAACAGAAGATGGAAGCTTAAAATGAAGAAAAGTCACATTATTGTTTATCTCTCAAGTCAGATGTGCAGCTCTTTATTTATGCATCTTAAATTACTTTTTGGTACATATTGTTTTGAAGAGGGTTGGAGCAGAGAATGCAGCTGCCTCTGTAGCCCCGGTAAGTCTCCACATCAATCGCATTCGCTCTTTTTGTCTGCAGTGTGACAATATCAAAACCTTTCCCCACCAGATTGTGGCCTGGTACAAAAGGAGCAGCATCGCACTCGGTTTGGGTCCCGATCCGACAGGTCAGATCAGAGGAGTGAACAAGGAGGATGATTAGGAGAAGAAGAGCTGAAGTTGACCGGGGCAGCATAGCTGTAGTCAAATACTAAAAGATAGAGACAAAAGAAATTAAATAGTTTTTTACATAGTGCTTGGCATTTTCCTTATTTTTATGACATTTTCATACAACATCATATTAGAAAGTTACTTAAAACTTTATTTGAAGGGGTGTTCGTAAGACTGGTGTGACACTGTCATAAACATAACACCTGTCATAAACATGATCAAGTTTTCATGAATATTTAAGACTGGTTATGTCATAAATATGTGCTTTACAAGGGTTATGCTAACATGCAAAAATAAAAAAAACATAACTGAACATGTAATAATGTACATAAAGTTTCAAACATGTATGAATTAAATGTAATATTGTTTGAACAAATAATTAAAGGTATTTAATACATGGGTAAAAATCTGTTTACAGTGCCATTCATTTTAACAGTATAGGGTTAGAGTTCGGGTTCGGGTTACACTATTACCAAGTGAATTTGGAGGGTCTGGCTGGGAGATAAAATGAATTCAGGATATGCTGCTAACACAGGACTTTAATTTTAATTGAATAAAAGTCAGACTTAATGGTTAAATATTGTTTAACCACATTGTGATTATTACTTAGCAATGTATTAAATACAGTTGAATATTAATTGAAACAATTACGCATTTAATTCATACATCCATTTTAACTTTATGTACATTTTTGGAAATGCATTTCTGTTCAGTTATTTTTTATTTTTGCATGTGTTAGCATAAGCTAATATCACATTTTTGAGTTGGTGCATATTAGTTCATGGAAGCAGCAGTTAGTGATGGTGAAACATCAGTAAAGAGTTCTAGATAACACAAAAAGATTCAGCCAGTAGATATTCTTGAAAAAAACAATGAAGTTTATTCATTAATCTGATTTTATTTTTCTTTTTATTATTCAATATATTTTGTTTGTTTAATCAGTAGTTAGGTTACATGCCAGTAGTTAAGTAAAGAAATTATAATAAATTTTGAGACTCGATTAGAAATGAGTATATCGTCATTCTTTGTTGTGTGGAGAGTTTCTTCATTTCCTCATCAGAGACTGAGCTTGCCTTCATCAATTAATAATAAATTATTGACTACATTTGAAATAATTACATAAGCTAAATGTCGAAGTGAGTTTTGATTCCCAACTATTTTGATGTCCCCTTGTGAGGTTGCTACAATATTTTTGGTTTCCAGATTTCTGATTCCCAGCAATGAAGAAACAACAAATCCAGCTTTGGAGATCCACAGATCTTTGATTTCAAGAAACAACCACACAACTCCACCACATTAATATCAGTGAAATTATAAATTTTAAGGTTTGCACAGATTTATCGCACATCCAATTTGTCTGTGTTGGCTTCCCTAACTTTAGGAAACAAGTGATCAGGCGATTTTTACATGTGAAGCTGATCTTATCCACCGATTTTGTCTACCTATCTTGACTCTTTGCATATTAAAAAATCTTACCTGTTCCAAAGCAGAGTGGAAAGAAGTGGAAACAAGCGATGTGTGATTGTGTGGAGCTGAGAACTGTGGTTTATAAAGCAGCAGCCCTGGAGAGATAAGGATTCATACAGAACATTGTGTAAAGGCCAATTGAATGTAGCTACTTTGTTTCTTGTAACTGCCGCTAAAGTTTGAGGTTTTAATTTTTGCAGTGTTCTGTATGAAGTATCTACGCTAACAGAACAAACAGTTCTACTGGAACTTTTTGTTCTGGTAGAATAAATAGTTTTACCGGAACTGCAATGAAGGAATATTTTAACATCAGGTCAGAAAAAAGCAAGTCTAAATTTTGCTTCAATGAATAAGGGAACAATGTAACAGTCATTAAAATTTATTGAAGCATTTTTTAATTCTGTGATTGTGTTGAACTCATAAAATAGACAGGAGTTTTTCTTGAGTTCTTGGAATTGATCTCTGTGGAGCAGCCGGGCATTGGCGCACAGAAAAACCGTTACATAGTTTCTGCTTCTAGTTACAACTTTACAACTGATGCAACTTCCGGTACAAAGTAGCGTCAGTTAATTTGTATTGACAATACTTTGTGAGCTGTGTGTCACGTAGCACACAGATCTACTTCTGTAAGATGTATGCTTTTTAACAAAAATAACTAGGTATAATGTTTGAAACAATAAATTTTAAGAAACTCCCTCTTGCCAGAGTGTAGCTTGTAATTTTTCTATGTAGGCCCTGTAACAGCTGACAAAGCCCAGTGTTCTTTCCCTCATTCTCTTTCACTTCTGCTTTCAGTTTACTTTCATTACTGCTGTAAATGTGTCGTTTTGGTGTGGTATGCATAGGAAAAAACGTGCAGCATTGATTTGCGAACATATGGCAAACTCCTCCCATGTTAATCAAAATTCAATTAAGGAGGTCTTCAAAGTATTCTCCCCACCGGCCCACATCGTCCTGAATCAAGGTCAGCAGCACACAATTCCCGCTACAAACAGTGTTGGTGCTGTACCTCCTGAGACACCGGATGGTGGACCATAATCGCCTCCAAGCCGAACCGAAGTCTTTTTCCATGGCCTCTCCAAAAAACAAGTTTTTGTTTCAACAACTATGCAAGCTGCATGCTGTTTGCACTGCTGGTAGCAATTAGCTGCTTCTGATGTTCCTCAGGCCAAAAAGGCCCGATAAGAATCCTTCTTTAGCCTGGCAGCATCCCTCACCGAAGGCATCCATCTTCGGGTTCGAGGGTTGCTGCTGCGACAGGCACTGACCTTGTAGCCACAGCTCCAAAAAGTCGCCTCAACAATGGAGCCGCGGAATATGGTCCACTCAGACTCACATCCCACCTCACCTGGAATGTGCTCAAAACTTTCCCGGAGATGGGAGTTAAAGCTCCGTTTCACAGGAGACCCTGCCAGATGTTCACCGCAGACCCACACAATATCTTTGGGCCTGCCAGGTCTGACCAGTAGGCCATATTTTATCCAGTAAAATATGACTGGATAAAATCAATTTCTAGTTGCTAATCACACATATAACATTCATCCATTCATTTTCTATACACCCTTGCCCCTTGAGGGGTCAGGCGGGGTGCTGGGGAACATTTCGGGTGAGAGGAGGGGTACCCCCTGGACAGGTCGCCAGTCTGTTGCAGAGCAACACAGAGACAGACAGGATAAACAACCATGCGCACATACACTCACACCTGGGGAGAATTTAGAGAGACCAATTGGTAACATTTTATCCTCATTTGCCAAAGTTAAGGAGGGGGAGCAAAGTATTTTGACTGCCAGAAATCTGTTCCCCCTCCATGAAATGGGAAGAAAATAATTTACTTTCAAGTCTTTAACTGTGTTTAATCCTCTCCTCAGCAACAATAACTTTGAGGTTTGTGATAAGACTCCTTGTCAGCTCTCATTTCCTGCCATATATGTTGGGTGTGGTGTTTTTCAACAAAAGTCAACTGAAATCATTCCCTCAGTTGCATGACAGCGGGTAAAGATATGGCTCTGTTTTTGGAGCAGCCGGGCATCGGCACACAGAAAAACCGTTACATAGTTTCTGCTTCTAGTTACAACTTTACAACTGACGCTACTTCCTCTACAAAAACGCTCACGTAGCACGCAGCTCTAATTTTGGAAAACATATATGCTTGAACAAAAATTACTAGGCATGATGTTTTAAAAAATAAAATTAATAGGACAAATAAAATGTATTAAAAAAAAATTTTAAATAAAATACTTTTAGGGTGCAACAACCTTTACCACAAAAAAGTTCCCAAACAACATTTTAAGAACTATAGCAATTCAGAAGATATGCATAAGACCTGGGATTAAAGGTAAATTAATGAGGTGAGTAATTTAACAGATATTACAATATTGCAAAGTTCATCTTCATTAACTGTTGTCAGTTGATGTGATACAACCCACATAACAGATTTGTCATTTTAAAAATTTGCATTTCTTTGGCCTTTATTTTTCATTGTCTTTGTTGTTGCAGGACCTGCCCTAAATATTGGATGTCTTGTTCAAAGCTGGAACTAAACAATAAAACATCATCCAGGTAAGGTAAACAAACTTCATGTCTGATTTACCCCAGGCATGTTGTGCTGCAAAGCAGCTGGGGAGCATTTGTCAGCCCAAATGGGATTCTAACAGATTACAGTACACGGTCTGCTTTTCTCACTCATGAAACCTTGGTGGTCGGCTTTCCCTTGGTCCAACACTATGAACCAGGAATTGCAGACGAGGTTTTATAGCATTTCCTGTGATGGTCTGGGATTGTTTTTGAGTTCAACAGTCGGTAGTCTATGCACAGACGAAGACTTCCACCTTTCTTCCTCACACACACCACAGGAGATTCCTAAGAGGAGTAGGATTTTTGGATCCAACCTCAGTTGAGTAAATCCTGTATGTATGTTTTTATTTCCTGGTAGAGGTGTCGAGGAATGGCATTGCATGTTTTCTTAACTGGCACATTAACTTGAATATCCATCTCTAAATCTTTGATCATTCCTGTGCCCCAGTCATCTTTTGTAAACACAACATACTCTTCTCTGAGCATCTGTTTTAGTTGTGATTGTTGACTCTCTGACAGATGATTCAGATCTACAGATGGATCCCAAGGCTCTGTTTATGCTGGAGGGCTGAAATGCTCAACAATTAGATAGTGTTGGTAGCAACACTATCTAATAGCAGCAGTTTTTCTAACCCTCCACACGCTTAGTGGGGAAACGGAACCAATATTATACATCCAGTTAAATGACGTTTGTCCAATCAGGGTGATATCATGGTGAGTTAAATTTTGAAATGTCAGTTCAATCCCACGTTTATCTTGGCATGGAATCTGAATCAGTTGCTCTATGATAGCGAGTCCTTCAGGCTATGATTTTGCTCCAGCACTAACTGTGAACCACTTAGCCAATGATCGAAATGGCTATGTGCAAGTAGTAGCCACGTAGTTCAAGGCTACTGCTTGCAGCCAGGATGGGGACCCAGACAGGTTTTTCTAAATTTCTAGATGCATCTTTTTGGTATAAGATGACGATAACTTCTATCCATCCTTCATATATTTTGGTTCCATTTGAAATCCAGTATTCCTTTTTCAAGCAGTATTTCCTCACATTCATATTCACTAATGCGCACAGTATTACCTAGGTATAGGCCACCTTTGTTGCTTGGACATAATTTGCATGACAAATATGTGTAATAGTGCACACAAATGGCAGGGTTTTAATCTCGTGGTTAACGAACCAGCGCTAATCCCTCATCATGCTGGTTCACCCCGGTGAGGAGCTTTCGCGCTCGCCTCATAGTCACGCAACAAAGTGGTTTTATATTATATTATTGTTTTTAGTTTTATTTTTCCACTTATATCAAACCATTCCAAATGCTTTGTCCACTGAGTCAGCCAGCATTAATGTGCATGGAGATCTGAAAACCTGGTCCCAGAAATTTGGGACCAGAATTTGGATGTTGAAGAGGTAACAGAGGAAGAGGCTTCGGCCCAGATGATGATGATGATGATGGTGGGAGACACCTCCGCAACTATTTTCCAACATTAAAGCATCATTTTATTTTTCATCCTGCTTAATCTTGACTTTGATTTTTGCTGTTGAGCTTTTCAGGGTTTTTTTTTCCAAAACCCTCGGATGAATTGTCGTGATGTTTGTCACGTTGCAGGACGAATTTTCTTGTCCTGTTCCTTCAGATGTCTGAGGACAAGATGGACGCCGCCACCAACGTACTGCTTATTGCACTGCATGTTTCACTTCCTCCACTTATGAATCAGCTGAAGTCTTCTGACTTTTAAATAATTCTGACGCCTGATTTAATGGGCCCTAACAAAGCTTT
This sequence comes from Poeciliopsis gracilis, assembly GCA_911649635.1. Classification (NCBI taxonomy): domain Eukaryota; kingdom Metazoa; phylum Chordata; class Actinopteri; order Cyprinodontiformes; family Poeciliidae; genus Poeciliopsis; species Poeciliopsis gracilis. Next base: position 4,036,885 of record CAJVRI010000370.1, on the reverse strand, counting down.
GTGCCCTTACAGTAGTTTGTGTTTATGCCACAGCTTGGACGATGTTCTCTACCGGATATTTCCACTTCTCATGCTTCTGTTTGGTAACATCCTGTAACTTCCTGTCCACCTAAAGATGCAGCCACTGAATTAGAAAATCAGGGTGAGGCAGCCCTCTAACTCCTATTTATGATAATGTTTTGTTGCTTGTATCATATAGTTCAGAGTGATATTAGCATGCAGAGGGCCGCCATCATGCTTCACTTACAGCTTTGATTTTTTGGGGGTTTTGAATTCAGGGAAACTCTAGTACAAAGTAATTGGGTCAGTTTTTAAATTGTTATTTATGAGAATAAAACCGTAATGTTACAAGAGTACAGTCATATGACAACAGAGTTATAATATTGTGAGAATAAAGTAAGAATTTTAATGAGAACTTCAACACAAAACAAAAAAATAGTGAAGTGATACTTTGGCATAAGTTTTACTGATACAGATTATACTTAATACTTTATAGAAATACTTGATGTTTTAACACATAAGAATGAAATTATGATAAGGAGTAAGACTTTGAATCGATCATGTTAAGTTTGAGATGTTTTTTCTGGTAAAGTTGGATAGTCTTCTAATATTTCAACAATATTTTCATTATGAAACAAAATATTTGTTGTCTTTCCCAAACACTCTGCCACTTGTTGAAATGATTTTCTCTAACTTGTAATTTGTTTTTTAGAAAAGAAAGAAGGAAAAAAAATGGATTAACGTCACAGCTAGTATAATTTATTTATTTTTTTATATTTAAGCCCTATCGCCCAGCCCTACTGCAGTCATTAGAGAAATTTACACTAATTACTACCGTCAGTCAACTCTAAATTCTATTCTTGTTGTTTTTTTTTTTAAAACTTAAAATAAGCCTCTGGGTCTCTGATAGCTGCTTTGGCTTCACACATTTCAGATCAAGGTTGTTCCAGTTCCTTCACTATTTAATTATGTTGGCTTCTGCAGAATCCCAAAGGTCAGATTTATGCTACAGAAGTTGAACGTGAAAAGCTAGTTTATGTGTACGTTATCTGCGTTTTGAATTACATGCAGCAGACTGTCTGACTTTAAATCAGTTTTGAACATTTTAGGAACACAGTTACTTTACAGATAACATTAAACTCAAGTGACATAGGAGCAAACAGCGAGAGAAGCCGGACATTTTTAGGAATAAGGATCTATTTCCTCAAAAGTAGGACTGAGAGGACTGGAAGCTGCTGTGGTTTTTCCAAAGACTTTTAGAAACATGAAGTTGCAGTTCTACTAATTTATTTAGTAAAAAATGCTTTCCAATATAACACATTTGAAAGCAACTTCAAACAAGCAGTAAGAATGATGTGTGCAGTTTTAGGTCAAGGAATAACAGAAAAACCTTTTTGCTCTTATAAATCACTGCAGGGCAGAAAGGAAAGATGATTTTTTGTCCCTTTTCTGTCTTCCTAAAAGTCAAGATCTTCTAAAGGAAAACTGTGAAACTGTGGTGCCTGGACCTTTTATGTAATAAATAATAAATTTTTTTTACATTTAACATTCTGGTTCATGAGATGTCTTCACTGTTTCAAACATGACTACATGATGAAAGATGATTTCAATAATACATTTCATCAGCGCCTCTTGATTTTAACCATAAAACTGAGGAAACAATGATCAGGTTGAAAAATACGTCCCCTTGTTCTCTCCTTTGCTGCATTCAGGTCTTGACCAGATAGTTTTGTGACACGTTGTGTGGCTAAATTACACCTACATTTTCTAATAAATCAAACAGTTTAAGATGAAAATTGTGTAAAATAATTTATTTTAATTGGACAAAAAGCTATAAATAGTTCACCAAAGTTACATTTTAACTTGCCACTTATTAGTAACACAAATAAGACATAATTCATAATTACTTCTCTACAACTAATTACACAAGATCTGCTCAAAACATATGAAGTCAACAACTTGTAGCAATTTCAAAAATTTTATTGTCATTAACAGAAACACAATTTCTGGTTGCAAATATTGAAGCAGAGTTATTTCTTGTGATTAAATGTTACACAGAATCTTGAATTTTTTTTTCATTGTATGGTAAATACACATTTAGCTAGGTCTTCAACAAAGTGAAGTGATGAAGTATAAATTGTGAGTTTCTATCAGATTTAGTGAATTAGTGTTACATGATGAAATTTAATGTTTTCAGTCCCAAGACCAATTTCTTATCACGACAGGAGATGGACTATATTCTCTGCACTGTTCTCCAGTCAGAAATGGGTCACAAGTCAGCGTGTATTTATACTCAACTGTTCCATATTTTCCTTTGCACGACAAACTGTGCGCGCCCGGGCTCAGGTACTTCTCGCACTTTACGAGAAGGTCGTCATATTTCGGGTCTTCATCCCAAACCTCAATCGTCAGAAGGTGTCTTGTGTCCACCTTCATGAGAAAATTTGAATGGAGAATCATTCAGATGCATATTTGTACATTCAAAGTCAAATTATTTAGGGGATATAGAAAATATCAAATTTATAAATGCAGTGTAATCTTAGTTGAAACACAAGATATGAAATACATCAGCTGGGCTGTGTCGCTTAACACAATATATGTGTAAATTTTTGTTTTCTGTTTTTACTTGTATTTGTATTGGACCATAAACACCATGAAATGTGCACAATATAATCAAGTAAAACCAAATTCCTTTTCATGCAGGTGGTGAATCAGTATCCTAAAATATAAAGAATCTACAGCCTGGCTTGGATCCAGAAATTGAGTTGATTGTCAAACCCCAAGTTTGCCTACATAATATGCTGTTTGTCTGCATTACATATCATTGTATACTTTTATTTGTTTGATTTGATTTGATTTATTTAGTTCAAACAGGGTTTGTTTGAACTAAATAAACAAAAAATAAGCAATCAGTAGGAAAATGACTAGACAAAAAGTTTCTACTTTGACATTGAAGGTTCATTTTGTACATTTGTTGTTCGGACATCAAATGTACCTAAGAACAAATGTACATGCGAATGCTCAATCATAAGAATGCTCATGATTGATTTGTTAAAGCATTTAGAGAGGGTTAGCACTTCCTGACTCAACAACAGGATAAGCAGAGCAGTGAGTCTGGGAGCTGCATGTCCACAGACACCCAGGTTGTTTCTGAGAACTGAAACCAGAATGAGTCAGGCCTAAAGGTAAGTGCTCTTCTCTTTTGGCTGCTGTCTCATGCACACAAAAACTTGAAGAACAAATTAGTTCATGATCGATAATTTAACATCGTCTAGATGAAATGGAAACTACAATGCATTTCTGATATTAATTGATTATTGACCCAACATAAAATGTTTGGTATCAAATTAGCTTTGTGGCACCAAAGAATTGTTCCTTTCCAGACTGATGCATAAAAACCCATTTCTCCTCACTGCTGGTAATTTAATGTTTATTTTGCAAAAATAATGCTGGTATTAACTCTTTAAATTCTGCTGCATCTGCAGAGTAAATGAATCGGTTTGTCTGTTGTTGAGCTTTTTCAGCCAATCTGTGATGATAACGTTTACTGACCTTGCCCAATCTAAACTGAGTGTTCCACCAAGGATCATCGGATTCAACCGTTTCTGTCTTGCGATAAATGGAACCATAGTACATCTTGGCATAGCTGTGAACAAAAGATGAGCCATATAAAAGGTGTGCTCATAAGGATCCATAAGGTCTTTATTTATCTTTGCATCAACTCACCCGTCAGTTACTCCAATATCATCTCCAAATAGATACCAGCCTCGAACAATGGTCACTATTAGAGTTCCCCGTGCGGCGAGAAGAGGGCAGCAGTTAGCGGACAAATTAGGAGTTTTGACCTCACAGCGTGGTTCTTGTGGTGATTTCTCCTCAGCAGTGTCCTTCAAATACTGCTCAATAGCAGCTTTCAACCCTGCCTCTTGAGGCGTGCTTGGCACGAGTTGATAGAGAGGTCGAAGGGAGTATGAAACAACATCGGGATGTTCATTCAGGCTCATCAGCCAGTTCATGTAGGCTTTGGAATCATTTTTGGACATTAAAAACTCCCCCAACCAACCATCTCCTCCTGACACCTCTGTGTGGTGTTGGTGGAGACCAAAGCGGTAGCTAGTGGCAAAGTCCCGGTTTTGTAGGATACCAAAGCAATTATCCGGGACACTAGAGATTTTCATCAGCCCCAAGCCAGCAGCAATACCCATCGATAAACAGGTGTGGACCTGGGTGAAAGAACAGCAAAGAGATTTTTTTAAAAGGTGCATTACGCCAGACATTTACATAATGAGCCAGACACAAGCAGAGAAGAATATGTTCATGCCAAAATCCTTGGAAATTAAAATGGACAAAACAAAACAACAAAAAAATCACACTTAAAAATACTTAAAGCAGCGTTCGGCAGTGCTCTCCGAAGACACAAAAAAAATCTGGGGCTGATCAGTTGATGCAGCGAGGAGATACAGCTGATGGATTAACCTCAGGTCGCGATGGAGTCAAATTACATTTCAATGCTGTCAGGCTCTTCAGAGGTGAACAAAGAACATACATATCCCGTTTGGCGCCAATCGAATAATCCATGTGTGTTTTAGAGACGATCGTATGCACATGGCGAAGGACTGCAATTCGCCATTTCGCCACACCCACACAGTTCAGCCAGCAGCCAGCATTCACAGAGTTATCATCTTATCATTTTAAGTCAGTTTGCACAGGATGAAACCCATATAAATAACAGAGTAAAAGTGAGACATACAGTAGCAAAAGCAAGTGTCTTCCTGCCAGAAATAGGCGGGGTTAAAGTGATGTCATCAAGTGACCATGACAATATGATCAGGACTGGTCTGTATATAGACATAGGGAATCTGATGCAGCTGTGACTTTGCAAGTGGAAGTTATTGAACCTTGATGTTTCATGGTGAATAGTCAAAGTTTGACAACGAACAAATACAAAGGCTGTAAACGGCAAAAATGAGGTCAAAATCGGAAATTCAATCCAATATGGCCGACTTTCTGTGATACTTGCATGATGACATTAATTGTAATTTCTGAGTGTCTCGGGGAGCTCTACAAGTGTACCACATTTCATGTCTCTACAATGAAGTCAGGTCATGGCAGAGGATCTTTTGAAAGTTGCTCTAGGAGCCGTTTCTCTTGCAATTTTTGCGACGACCTTAAAATACGAAATTTTAAACAGGCTTGATGTGTCCGCCAAGTTTGGCGAGTTTTTGAATACAATAATGTTCCCCAAAAGCCCGCTCTTCAGTGGGGCAGAATCGTAACAATAAACAGCATGAAAACAACAGGCTTTCGCAGCGCTTAGCTGCTCGGGCCTAATGATTACTGTAGTTTTACTTGAATAGCCTACATTATTTTTTTGTCCTCTTTCAACCGCAGCTATCATGTTTAAACATCGATAAACAATTTAACTTTGTAGCATGTGCAGTAACTTTTTCTTCACTGCATTTTCTTTTAAACAAATTAGCTATTATTTTCTGCACTTTTATCAGGTTTTGATTTTGCTTAAATTAAAACTTCACTGTCCGCTGTGTTTTTCTTTTCTTTCTTTCTTTTTTTTTATGATAAGCGATTTATTGTTCTTCATGTCCCACTGCAAGTGGCATTCATTATGTCTCTGTGAACCATCTTTGTAAAATGTCCCAGTCTATAAATCAAATGCACCAATCTGATCAGCAAGCACCGCTGATTTAACTTAGCAGAATAACATGAACACAATTACACTGAACAAACATATAAATGACCCATGTCAAAGATTGTTGCCATGTGGAGTTAACAACTGTAAATGAGCATTTATTGAACAAAATGAATATTTCTCTTGATTTGTGCATAATTTTTAATCCAACTTGATGTCAGTGAGTATTACTCAGTGAGTTGTTTTTTTTCCTTTCTCAGTGCATGGGTGGGACTTATCCAGTGGGTGATCAGACAAAATGAGCAACAACTCAACTCGCCTACTGCTAGCTAATTTAAGTAAACGTGCAGCCAATCCTCCTGGTACTGAGTACTGAAACAGAATCAGACCGTATAGGCTTACTTTCATCCCTGGATGTTAGTATCATGGAAGTATCATATATGGTTGTGTGAAAATCTGTTGTGCTGTGCATTTTATTACCTCATTTGAGCTTAACCCATTCATGGAGGACAAGCAGGTTCGTGTAGACGTCACTCGTCTCAGTCGCCCACCAAGATGAACCTAAAAAAGGTTTATAGTTCTTTAAAACGTTTCCCTACTGAAAAATATATGTAACTAATTCACAATGTGTGTGTGTGTGTGTGTGTGAAAGTTCTCACCGTTCTGAAGTAGTGTGTGCCATAGGTATGTATTAGCTTTAAATACTCATCCTTTGTGGAGGAGTTGTAGTGACGTGGCAGGATTTCTAACTGCTTTTTGAACTCTTCGCTTAAGTCAGCTGTTGTTGATAGTATAAATCTAGACACCAAGACAAAATTACATTATTATTTCAATTATTATTGAATATATATTATATACTATATATGTGATGATATATATTATAAATATATAATAATAATAATAATAATGAGGTTTGAATAATAATAATAATTCAAATTATTATTATTATTATCATGACAATTGTCAGAAATTAATGAAAGAAGTCACATGTCCATCCTACTCATAATGGTTGCAGGCAACAGTGTGTAGGCTGAAAATGTAGCGGTCCTCTTTCCTCCATTTTGAAACGAACTTGTAGGCACCGGAGCCGGTCCCTCCCACATCTAACTTGTCAGACCCCGGAATTTTTTGAAAATCCAAGCCAACCTGATGAAATACAGACAACACATGTAGTTTATAAGCAGTAAAACAAGAAGCCATATTTTTCTATCACTATTCTAATCACTTCAGTTCTAACTGAATGCAAAGTAAAAAGATCATAAAATGTTGTTTCTTGGAAGAGCACATATTAACTGAAATGAAATGCTGAAGACAGAAAATCAGCTAGTAATGTTTCTATCGGAGTTGTGTTATCAAAACTCAGGGCTGCATTGAAAATATTGTGAAATGTTCAGGAATGAAATGTTTCTTACCATCCCATCATTGGTGTCTTGGAATATGTAAGACCTCATGATAGGGCTGTTGGCACATTTCAAAGAAAGTCATCATTATTAAACATCTACAAAGTTAATTTTTTTCATTTTTAATTAGGTAGTTAATTTTAGTGAAATTGTGTATTAAAATTGTAATTTTAACACCTAAGACTTTTTAGACAGGTAATCATAAACTACAGTTATAGCCATCCATTGTGTTGCTGTGTTATTCCAATTTTCAATGTTGGATTTGCATTACTTGTCTGTTGAAAATCATCAAAATTAATAGAAATAAAGGCTTTAAAAATTCATATGTGTGGAAATATTCGATATATGTTTCACATCATGATAAAACGTCTGAAACAAATTTACTTTTCAATGATATTGAAATTTAGTAAATGGGTCTGTATTTGCCTATTTTTTCCTTTTTTCATTTTAATTAAAATTTCTAGATTGTCAATAATTTTCCTAATCAATTATTCATAGACATTCACAGTCAAACTGATTCTCATTGTAGCAGGATGATTCTTGATCACATGTCCTTAATCTTGAATTGTGAGTTTTAATTTAATACTGGACTTTAAACCAAATAATCATTTCACAAGATGCGATAAAATAAAATGCCTTAACACATTTCTGTATTGTTTTTACTCACCTTATCAAGTTAAAATAACTTTATAACGTAACGTATTTTATATCAGAATAATTAAAATCCTTGTTTCAATTTGAATAGATCAAAAATGATCATTTGCTAATGAATTTAATAAACATCAACAACAAACAACATAAATTCTGCTTGAAAACCTTTAGCAAAGAGTTACAACTTATTAAAATGAACATTTGCCTTAATAACAGACCAAAGTCAGATCAGTGTAACACACGTCCATCTCGGGAGAGAACAACTTGCCGCTAAGCATTCTGGGAAATAGTTCCCACTCCTGTTGTTTTTCTTCTTTCAGTACTTTTAGAGCTGATCTATAAACTTTTAGGTTTGACAAATTTAATAAAATGCTAACATGGCTTACTGCTGTATCTTTCACAAATTCACACATTTAAGTTAAAAATCTAAAACTAAATTTATTTAACTTAAAAGACTAGAAGATAGTTGACACAACTAAATGTGGCCCAAATGTTTTACAGTGTATAAAGCTGCCCCCACTCTGCAGATCACGGTCAGTACACAACCTCAGACACCCTCCATCGCTGACAGTCTAGACGTTCTCCATGATTTTGTTTGGGATTTTATGTTACAACTTAACTCTGCTTCAAACATTAACACTTTTTTTTTTGCTTTGGTCCTCATGATGCTGTTTGTAACCTTAACTGTGAATTTATCTTAGAATAAAGGTGAATTTTATTGATTTTTTAAAAAAAATTTAAATTTATTTTAGGTGAGCTTTGAAGTCAACTGGTTGCATTTGAATATTTTAGTAAGTATCAGAATTTCTGTATTAATGCACACCACATATTTCATATTTAGCTTCCACTTCAGAATTATCCACTATGTGTTGGTTGACCACATGAAATTCCAATAAACATACACTGTTGATTGGAACATGTAAAAAAACATCTGGTAATTGTTAGTTTAATTATGTGATTCAACTTTTACAGTGCTCACAATCTGGTTTAAATACTTTACCTAGCAGTGTTCTTATAACTACTGATGTCACCATTGCATTGACTGCTGGCACTCCAATCCGCAACAGAAGACGGAAGCTTAAAATGAACAAAAGTCGCATTATTGTTAATCCCTAAAGTCAGAAGTGCAGCTCTTTATTTATGCATCTTTACTTACTTTTTGGTAAGTATTGTTTTGAAGAGGGTTGGCGCAGAGAATGCAGCTGTCTCTGGAGCCCAGGTAAGTATTCACATCAACCACATTAGCGTTTTTTCTCTGCAGTGTGACAATATCAAAACCTTTCCCCACCAGACTGTGGCCTGGTACAAAAGGAGCAGCATCGCACTCGCTTTGGGTCCCGGTCCGACAGATCAGATCAGAGGAGTGAACAAGGAGGATGATTAGGAGAAGAAGAGATGAAGTTGAACAGGGCAGCATAGCTGTAGTCAAAAATTAAAAGACAGAGACAAAAGATATTAAATTGTGTTTTACATAGTGCTTGGCATTTTTCTTTTTTCTATGACTTTTTTATACAACATCATATAAAAAAGTTACTTAACACTTTATTTGAAGGGGTGTTCGTAAGACTGGTGTGACACTGTCATAAACATGATCAAGTTTTTATGAATATTTAAGACTGGTTATGTCATAAATACGGGGTTTACAAGGGATATGCTAACATGCAAAAATAAAAAAATAACTAAACATGTAAAAATGTACATAAATGTTCAAACATGTATGAATTAAATGTGATTGTTTGAACAAATATTTAAATGTATTTAATACATGGGTAAATATCTGTTTACAGTGCCATTCATTTTAACAATATAGGGTTAGAGTTCGGGGGTTCGGGTTCGGGTTACACTATTACCAAGTGAATTTGGAGGGTCTGGCTGGGAGATAAAATGAATTCAGGATATGCTGCTAACACAGGACTTTAATCTGAATTGAATAAAAGTCAAACTTAATGGTTAAATATTGTTTAAGCATATTGTGATTATTACTTAGCCATGTATTAAATACATATAAATATTTATTGAAACAATTACTCATTTAATTCATACATCCATTTGAACTTTTATGTATATTTTTACATTATGTATCTCTGTTCAGTTATTTTTTATTTTTGCATGTGTTACTATCAGTGTGATATTTCTGATTTAGAGTGTTTATGAGAGCAGCAGTTACACAATGAAGTCCATTCATTAATCTGATTTTATTCCCATTTTATTATACAATATATTTCTTTTGTTTCATCAGTAGTTAGGTTACATGCCAGTAGATAAAGAAAGAAGTTATTCATGGAATAATTCAGCTGTAAAGTTGGGCTATTGAGTTAATAAATTCTGAGACTCATTTAGAAATAATTACATCAGTGATCATTCCTTGTGTGGAGAGTTTCTTCATTTCCTCATCAGAGAATGAGCTTGTCTTCATCAATTAATAATAAATTATGGATTAATAAGCCAAATGTCGAAGCGAGTTCTGATTCCCAACTATTTTAATGTCCCCTTGTGAGGTTGCTACAATATTTTTGGTTTCCAGATTTCTGATTCCCAGCAATGAACAAACAACAAATCCAGCTTTGGAGATCCACAGATCTTTGATTTCAAGAAACAACCACACAACTCCACCACATTAATATCAGTGAAATTATAAATTTTAAGGTGTGCACAGATTTATCGCACATCCAATTTGTCTGTGTTGGCTTCCCTAACTTTAGGAAATAAGTGATCAGGCGATTTTTACATGTGAAGCTGATCTTATCCACCGATTTTGTCTACCTATCTTGACTCTTTCCATATTAAAAAATCTTACCTGTTCCAAAGCAGACTGAAAAGAAGTGGAAACAAGCGATGTGTGATTGTGCTGAGCTGAGAACTGTGGTTTATAAAGCAGCAGCCCTGGAGAGATAAGGATTCATACAGAACATTGTGTAAAGGCCAATTGAATGTAGTTACTTTGTTTCTTGTAACTGCCGCTAAAGTGTGAGGTTTTAATTTTTGCAGTGTTCTGTATGAAGTATCTACGCTAACAGAACAAACAGTTCTACTGGAACTTTTTGTTCTGGTAGAATAAATAGTTTTACCGGAAATGCAATGAAGGAATATTTTAACATCAGAAAAAAAAGCAAGTCTAAATTTATCTTCAGTGAATAAGGCAACAAGGTAACAGCGATCATAAACTAGACATGAGTTCTTCTTGAGTTCTTGTAATTGATCTCTGTGGAGCAGCCGGGCATTGGCGCACAGAAAAACCGTTACATAGTTTCTGCTTCTAGTTACAACTTTAAAACTGATGCTACTTCCGGTACAAAGTAGCATCAGTTAATTTGTATTGACGATACTTTATGTGAGCTGTGTGTCACGTTATCTACTTCTGTAAAACGTATGCTCTTGTACAAAAATAACTAGGTATAATGCTTGAAACAATAAAATTAAGACAAAAGAAATTCATTAAATAAATGGATAAAAGAGTATTTTATCCATAACTTCAAAAAATTGTAATAATTTAAATGATATACTTGTACGGTGCAATCCCCTCTGCCACAAAAAAAAGTTGCCAAACGACTTTTTAAGATTTTTAGCAATACAGAACAACAATATCCACAAGAACTAGGATTAAAAGAACTAGGATTAAAATATGTTACGTGCGGTGATGTTCATGGCTGGTGAGGCACTGACCTAATCATATTCATATTTACAAATATAGGCCCCTGCATGTTATGTTTACCTGAATAAATTTTGAGCATGCGGACAAAGCTGGAGGGCAAAAAGACTATTCCTTGACATGTTATGCATAACTGCGCTGCCGCCGTAGAATAATTCCGTTGACGCAATCAAACTTGGACATGTAGATATTATTAATTTCGTGCTATGCAAAGGGGAAAACCGTTAAAGTACAACTCAAAACCTCGTCTTTCTCGCTCTCTGTATCAGCGCACCTACGCGCAGACTCGTTGCCATAGCAACTGACAACAACACCACAAAAAGAAAAACACCAACACCACACAACAAGCAGAACATTCAGCCTGTTGCAGTAGTATGAGTTTAGGCTTATTGTTTACATTGCAATTATTAATATGTGATCAATAATTGGAGAAAACTATAAATATATCGGTGCGCTTGACTTTACTCCTGTATGTCTCGCTCGCTGGTACTCTCTCTTACTCTGCAGTTGTGGAGTGACAATGTCTGGGATCATTAGCGCCCCCTGCCATGAGGCAGGAGAACTGCCTGCCTCCCCTCGAATCTTTTCTCTGCCGTTTATGATCACAGGAAACACATTACACACACAGTTGGTGACAAATAACACTGTCCATTATTTCAAAAAGCTAAATTATGGAAAATCAATTCATATATTAAATGTTTTTTAATCATTTTATTGGTGACGTAGAGACAGGGGGAGCATGCTTTCATAGAATGGCAGCCAGTGCATTTAGCCAGAGGTTGATCAATCCCAGGTGAGCCTCAGTTTGCTGCTGCCTCACCGGCTTTGTTTCCGAGCATTTGAATGGGAAAATGCAAAAATTCAGCGATTTTGAAGGAAAAATAATCAGAATTGGTTAAGCTAAATTAAAAATTGATACTTCGTAGTACAAACTACAGCGTGAAAATAGAAATATAAATTATTTTATTGTTATATAATATTGTTCGATGATGACAGGTGATGCCTGTCTCACCTGTTATCATGGAATCGATATATTTTAACAAATATTACAATATTGCAATGTTTGCTTGTGTCATCTTCATTAACTGTTGTCATCTTGCTTCGAATCTGGCATGAATGTCATACAGAACTCTCTAGTCCATTAGAAATAAAGGGTGAAAAATATATAGAAGTATTGGTGGACACCACAAAATCTTATATCAGTGATCATTCCTTGTTGTGTGAAGAGTTTTTCACTCCCTCATCAGAGACTGAGCTTTGCTTTATTAATTATTAATAAATTATAGATTACAATTTGTAGTAATTATGTAAGCCAATTGCCGAAGCAAGTTCTGATTTCCAACAATTTTTACGTCCCCTTGTGAGGTTGCTATAACACAACTTACACCTGAGGTTGAAGGAGAAGAGGCATCAAAGGAAGAAGCTCCGGCCCAAATGATGATAACGATGGGAGTAGTGAAGGGTTAATAAGAAATTTACACTCATTTACCATCAGTCGACTCTATATTCTGTTTTTTTAAACCCAATTTAAGCCTCTTGGACTCTGATCGCTGCTTTGGCTACACTGGACTCCATCACTACTTAATTATTAAATAGAGATCTATTTCCTCAAAGGTAGGACTGGGAGGACTGGAAGCTGCTGTAGTTATTGCTGCCTATTCCAAAGACTTTGAGAGATTTAGTTGCAGTTCTATTTAAAACTATGAAACTGTGGTGCTTGGACCTTTTATATAATAAATAAGAATAACAAAAACATTGAACATTCTGGCTCATGAGATGTTTTCACTGTTTTCAAACATGACTAGTTGATGGGAGATTATTCCTATGAATAAATTTTATCTGCGCCTCTTGTTTTTAACCATAAAACCATGAGGAAACAATGATCAGGTTGAAAAAAACAGAAGGTCTTGACCATATATTTTTAGCTTTATGTCTCTGCCGTTTCTAACAAACCAAACCTTCTGAAAATCATGTAAAAATGTTTATTTTAAACTGTTTATAAAACTATAAACAGTTTATGTTTAGTGAACTACTGTTTCATAGTAACACAAATAAGTCATAATTCATAATTACATCTCTACAACTAATTATACAAGATCTATTGAAAATATATGAAATCAACAACTTCTAGCAATTTAAAAAAATTTATTGTCATTACAGGGAACACAGTTTCTGGTTGCATATAATAAAGCACAGTTATTTCTGGTGATTAAATGTTACACAGAATCTTGAATATTTTTTTTATTGAATGATAAATACACATTTATCTGGGTCTTTAACAAAATTAAACGATTAACGATTACTTGTGAGTTTTTACCAGATTTAGTGATTTAATATTACGTGATGAAATGAAATGCTTTCTTTTCCAAAGCTCACCAAGCTCCTGTCACTAAGGAGAAGGTTTATAACGCTCGCACCAGTCTCCAGTCAGATATGGGTCACATTTCAGCGTGTATGTGAACTCAAGGCGACCTCTCTTTATTGAGCACTTGACACGATGAGTCCCCGGAGTCAGGTTCTGCTTGCAGTCTCCAAGAAGCTCATCACGGAACAAGTCTTTATCCCAGACTTCAATCTTCAGGACCTGGGTTGTGTCCACCTTAATAAGAAAATTCGAATGGAGGATCTTTCAGATACATATTTTTCAGTTTAAAGTCAAGTTTTTAATGTTATATAGAAAATAAAACACATCAAAAGTTGATAAATGCAGTGTAATATTAGTTGAAACACAAGATATGAAGTACATCAGCTGGGCTGTGTCTATTTACACAATATATGTGTAAAGTGGTTTCTATCCAAATATTTACATTTTTCTTCTGTTTTTACTTTATTTGTACTCGACCATGAACATCATGAAATGTGCATGATGTAATCAAGTAAAACCAAATTCCTTTTCATGCAGGTGGTGAATCAGTATCCTAAAATATAAAGAATATACAGCCTGGCTTGGATCTAGAAATGGAGTTGATTGTCCATCTCCAAGTTTGCCTACACAATATGCTGTTTGCATTACATATCATTGTATACTTTGTTTGTTTTGTCTCATTTGATTTGGTTTACTTATTTCAAACAGGTTTTTAAAAAACAAGAAAAATAAGTAATCAGTAGGTTAGAGAAAACAATTGGTCAAAAAGTTTTTACTTTGACATTGAAGGTTCATTTTGCACATTTGCTATTTGAACAGCCAAATTTTTATGCTCATGATTGATTTGTTAAAGCATTTAGAGGGGATTAGCACTTCCTGATTCAACAACAGGTTAAACAGAGCAGTGAATGTGGGAGCTGCATGTCCACAGACATCCAGGTTGGTTCTGAGAACCGAAACCAGAATGAGTCAGGCCTAAAGGTAAGTGCTCTTTTCTTGCTATTGTGGCTGCTGTCTCATGCTAGCAGCAATTTGAAATTAGTTCATGAACATTCATTTATTTGCAATTTAAACTACAACTTATTTCTGATATGAAATGATATTTGACCCAACATTAAATGTTTGGTAACAAATAATTTTGGTGGCACCAATTAATGGATCAGCTTTCTTTCAAAACTGATGCATAAAAACTAAATTCTCTTCACTTCTGGTAATTGAGTTTTTATTGTCGCAAAAATAAATGCTGCTATTAACTCTATAAATTCTTCTGCATCAACAAAGTAAATGGACGAGTTTCTCTGTTGTCGAGATTTTTCAGGAAACGTGATGACAATGTTTACTGACCTTGCCAAAATCAAAATCTTCATTGAACTTCGGATTGTTGGATTTGATCATGTAGGAGCGTTGTTTTGAGGAACCGTACCATACGTCAACAAAGCTGTGAACAGAGGAAGAGCCATATAAAAGGTGTGCTTATCAGGTTCCATTAGGACAATAGTATTCTACCTTTGCATCAACCCACCACTCAGTCGTTCCAGCAATATCTCCAGTGATGTTGTAGCCGTGATTAATGGTCACTACTAGAGTTCCTTTTGAGGAGTGCAGAGGGCAGCAGTTAACGGACAAATTAGGAGTGTTGCCTTTACATTGTGGCTCTTCGGGTGATTTCTTCACAGCATTTTTCAGCAAATACTGCTCAATAGCAGCTTTCATCCCTGCCTGTTGAAGCTTTCCTGGCACAAGTAGATAGAGAGGTCGAAGAGAGAACGAAACAACATCTGGAGTATGTGCCAGGCTCTCTAGCCATTTTTTGTAGTTCAGGGAATCATCTTGGGAAATTGAAAACTCCCCCAACCAACCATCTCCTCCAGACACCTCTGTGTGGTGTTGGTGGAGACCAGAGCTGAAATTAGTGGAGGAGTCCAGGTTTTCTAGGACATTTTTGCAACGCTTAAGAGGACCAGTGAGTTGCGACTTTCCCAAGCCAACAGCAACACCTGTAGATAAACAGGAGTGGACCTGGGCAAAAGAACAGTAAAGAGATTTTTATTTTTATTTTTAAAGAAAGCTGCTTTACTCCAGACATTTGCATAAAGAGACAGACACAAGCAGAGAAAAATATGTTCATGTAAAAATACTCTGGAAGTTAAAATGGACAAAACAAACAAACAAAAAAAAACCCTCTTAAAAATACTTAAAGTAAATTTTTGGAAGTGATGAACTTCATTTGGAAATAATATAAGTGCAGCTTAAGAAACACGGCTGCAATTTGATATGTGACTGTACACAGTGCCACCTACTGGTCAACTGGTATAAGTTCACAAAAACAATATGCAAACACATGTGACCTGAATCGAGAATGTTCTATTTTGAGACCGTTTCCTCCTCGTGACACACTTACAGTCAAAAAGCATTTGATTTGATTTATTTATTTGAAACAAGTTTTTAAAAGTAAGAAAACAAGCAATCAGTAAGACAGAGAAAACTTGTACATTCATAGCCAAAAACAAAATAATGAGTTTACAACTACTTTTCAATTTGAAAAAGAGTAGGGAGAAGTCGTGAACACTTATTTAATTCCTTGCCTCAATTTAAACAAACCTATTACTTACCAACTCAATAATGATCTAAACTCAATAATTAAGCCATGTAATATTCATGTGCCTGTACAATACTGTCCTAAAGTGTGAACCAAAAAATTATATTACATTGACAAAATGGTTACAAACTAACTCATAGCAAGACAAGAAAAACTACGGATCCACAATAATCATAATTTGCTCAAATTTACAGTAAAATACCATTAAGACCACATCAGGACAGGTTGGCCAACTTTGTCCAATGTCCCGTATCAGTGACTGGTTCTCCAGTAACTTTCTGGTTCTAAACACCAGTCAGACAGTAAGGCCATGATTACACTAAGTCACAAAAAAATATTGTTTGGAAGTTTTCTATGTGTTTTTATTTGAATTGGGACTATTTTGCACCATTGAATCCAAAAATGACAATGAAAAGATTTGTTCTAATAGAGAGTATTGTTTAAATGATTCAAATCTAGATTTCTGCAAACTGAGCAAGAAACAGTGATGAGGGTAAGTGCATGTACATTAAAAATTAAGTCTTCTGTTTCTTTGAACGCCTTGTATTCTCAGCAGCAGGGAGAATACGCAGTCATGATAATCAGCCATCATTACTGCATCTCAGTGCAATATGTAGCTTAGTTCAGAAAGTTGACCTGGTTGGGCAAAACCAGTGTGATTTTTGGATTCAGTACATCAAAATTACCCTAAAATGATTGGAAAAAAACAGACAATTTTTTTGGCTGTTGATGAGTGATTGCTCCCAGGTGCTTGCATCAAAAATCATCCAGACAATTGCACCCTTCTGCCCATTAGAAAAGTCTAAGTTAAAAAATCACATTTGACTCATCAGTAGAAGTATAATACATGGTTGTGTTGTGCATTTTGTTACCTCACTTGAGCTTAACCCATTCAGGGAGGACAAACAGCTTCGAGAAGATGTCAGTCGTTTTAGTTGCCCTCCAAGAATAACCTGAAACAGGTTTTAAGTTTTTTAAAATGCTTCCCTATGGAAAAATGTCTATAACTAATTCAAATTGTGTGTGTGCAAAAGTTCTCACCATTCTAAAGTAGTGTGTGCCAAAGGTGTTAATGACATCTCCATACTGATCTGCAGTGGAGGCGTCGTAGTGACTTGGCAGCATTTCTGCCTGCTTTTTGAAGTCTAAGCTTAAGTTAGGTGTGCTTGATACACGAAAACTGGACACCAACACAAAATTGGATAATTTTTTCTATAACCATGACCGGTCAGAAGTCAATGAAAAAAGTCAAATTTCCATCCTACCGATAATGGCTGCAGGAGATGGTGTGCGAGCTGAAAGTGTAGCGGTCCTCTTTGGCCCTTTGTGCGGCGAACTTGTAGGCTTTGGAGCGGGTTCCTCCCACATCTAACTTGCCAGAGTCTATAACTTCTTGAATATCCAAACCAAACTGATGAAATACAGACAAAATTTATAGTTTATAAGGTGTTAAATAAGAAGCCATAATTTTTTTTTATCACTATGCTAATCACTTACTTCAGTTCTAATTGAATGCAAACTTCTATTAAGGTTTCTATCAAGTTTGTGTTATCACAACTCAAGGGTTTCATTGAAAATATTCTGAAGTGTTCAGCTGTGAGATGTTTCTTACCGACCAATCATTGGTGTCGTGGGATGTGTAAGCCTTAATCAGAGAGCTGTTGGGACATTTTAAAGAAAGTAATTATTATTAAACATCTATACAGTTCTTTTTTCATATTCTTAATAAGGTAGTCAAGCTTTCTAGTTTAGAGAAATTGATAATTTAACTATTGTTATTTTAATACCATAGGCTTATTAAGTAGGTATTCATAAATTACAGTTATATTCAGTAAATTTGAATATGCTTCCATATGTGGCTCAGTTTTTAGATCGTCAAGGCTGTCAAAGTACCGACAACCTTGTGGCCTCCAATAAGCTGCCTCGACAATGGAGGCATGGATCATGAGTCAATGAATCATACCTCCATTGACTCAATGTTTGTTAATAATTTTCCTATTCAATTATTTATAGTTATTCACGGTCCAACTGATACTCATTGTAGCAGGACGGTTCTTGATTACATGTCCCTTTGTGTGTGTGAACATATGTGTGTGTGTTTTAGGATTTCTCACCTTGTCGTCCCGATAGGAAGTGCTGTGTTTGAGTCAGAGGTTTGGTTTAGGACTAAGGAGTGACTTGAATTTAGGTCGGGTTTCGGATCAGAGTCAGATTTTTATATACACAGACTAAAGATGTTAAGTTCTCTTGTCGCAACAAAGTGAAATAGACATGATGTGTGAACTAAGCGTCAAACCCCTCTCTCCAAGCGCAGATATGGTTTGACTAGAGAGAACATTTTCGACTTACAGTTTGAACCATAATATATTTGAAGGTAACACAACTTTAAAATGAAAGTAATCTGCTGCTTTGAAATGCAATTAAAGTCAACAAGAAAATTGTTTAGGTTTGAACTCAGAAATTAGAGTTCATGAAGTTGATTTAACAACAAGAGACAAGTTGTCTATACAGTGTTTTGTAAGTTCTGTTAGGGCATTAAACTTGCATATTAAGTTGTAACTTAATACTGCAATTTAAACCAAATAATCATTTCACAATATGAAAGAAATAACTGCCTTCATCTGGTTAAAGAAAAAACATTTCTGTATTATTTTCACTCATGTTATCAAATTAAACTACATATTTGGTATTAGAATAATCAACATTCTGTTGATTAGAACAAAAATTATGAATTTAATAAGCATCACAATAAATTCTGCTTGAAAACCTTTAGCAAAGAGTTACAACTTATTAAAATGAACATTTTCCTTAATAACAGACCAAAGTGAGATCAGTGTAACACACGTCCTTCTCAGGAGAGAAAAACTTGCCGCTAAGCATTCTGGGAAATAGTTCCCACTCCTGTTGTTTTTCTTCTTTCAGTACTTTTAGTGCTAATCTATAAACTTTTAGGTTTGACAAATTTAATAAAATGCTAACATGGCTTACTGCTGTATCTTTCACAAATTCACACATTTAAGTTAAAAATCTAAAACTAAATTCATTTAACTTAAAAGACTATTAGATAGTAGACACAACTAAATGTGGCCCAAATGTTTTACAGTGTATAAAGCTGCCCCCGCTCTGCAGATCACGGTCAGTACACAACCTCAGACACTCTCCATCGCTTTGATACCTTTCAGCTGACAGTCTAGACGTTCTCCATGATTTTGTTTGGGATTTTATGTTACAACTTAACTCTGCTTCGAACATTAACACTTTTTTTTGCTTTGGTCCTCATGATGCTGTTTGTAACCTTAACTGTGAATTTAACTCAGAATAAAGGTGAATTTTGTTGATTTTTCTTTAAAATTATAAATTTATTTTAGGTCAGCTTTGAAGTCAACTGGTTGCACTTGAATATATTAGTAAGTATCAGAATATCTGTATTAATGCACACCACATATTTCACATTTAACTTCCACTTCACAATTATCCACTTTGTGTTGTTCTAATACATAAAGATCCAAAAAACATACACTGTTGATTGGAACATGTAATTGTAACGTAAAACAAATCCTGTAATTGTTAGTCTAATTATGTGATTCAATGGTTACAGTGAGGTTTAAATACTGTACCTAGCAGAGTTGTGATAACTGCTGATGATGTCAGCATTGCATTGATTGATGGCACGCCAGTCCAAAACAGAGGTAGGAAGCTTAAAATGAAGAAAAATTGCATTATTCTTGATCCTTCAAGTCAGATGTGCAGCTGTTTACTTATGCATCTTAAATGACCTTTTGGCTGGCACCATTTTGAAGAGGGTTGGAGCAGAGAACACAGCTGGTTTCGGGGCTCAGATAAGTCTTCACATCAATCACATAAGCTCCTTTTCTTTGCAGTCTGACTATATCATAGCCTTCCCCCACCAGATTGTAGCCCGGTACAAAAGGAGCAGCATCACACTCGGCTTGGGTTCCAGTCCGACAGGACAGAACAGAGGAGTGAACAAGGAGGACGCTTAGGAGAAGAAGAGATGAAGTTGAACGGGGCAGCATAGCTGTAGTCAGAAATTAAAAGACAGAGACAACAGAAATTAAATTGTGTTTTATAGAGTGCATGACATTTTCCTTATTTTTATGACTTATTTATATAACATCGTATAAGAAACTTACATGCTGACACATCAAAAATAAAAAAGTAACTGAATAGAGATAAGCCATTAAGACCATTACTAATTCTATTCAATTCATATCATAGTCCTGTGTTGGCAGCATATCTTGAATTTATTTTAATTTATTCTATACGCGAGATCCTTAAAATAAAAGGCACCGTAAACAGATATGACATTTGAATAAGTGTTTCAGTAATCTAAAATCACTTTTGAGTTGAAGCGTATTTGTTCATGGGAGCAGCAGTTAATGAAACAAACAGCTGATGTTTCACCATCACCAATTATGAAACACAAAGAGTTTCAGCCAGTAGATATTTGTTAAGAAAACAATAAAGTCCATTCATTAATCTAATTTTATTTCCAATCTATTATTCATATATATATGAATAATATATATATATTATATATATATATATATATATATATATGTATATATATATATATATATATATATATATATATATATATATATATATATATATATATATATATATATATATATATATATATATAATATATTTCTTTTGTTTTATCAGTAATGAGGTTACATGCCAGTAGATAAAGAAAGACGTTATTCACAGAATAATTCAGTTGTAAAATTGGGCTATTGAGTTAATAAATTCTGAGACTCAATTAGAAATAATTATGTCAGTGATTATTCCTTGTGTGAAGAGTTTTTTCATTCCCCCTCAGAGACTGAGCTTGGCTTCATTAATTAATAATAAATTATGGATTGCAAATTGTAATAATTACAAAAGCCAAATGTCGAAGCGAGTTCTGATTCCCAACAATTTTGATGTCCCCTTGTGAGGCTACAATATTTTTGTTTCAAGATTTCTGATTCCCAGCAATGAAGAAAACACAAATTCAGCTTTATATATCTACACATTTTTGAAATAAACAGCCACACAGCTCCACCACATTACTGTAAGTGAAATGATAAATTCTAGGGGTGCACTGATTTATCTGTCAATTTCCCTAATTTTGGGAATTTATTATTTTTTTTAATTATTTTTACATGTGAAGTTGATCTTATCCACCAATTTTATCTACTTCTGCAAAGGTATTGAAATCAACTGCTTTCTTCTTCTGCTGTGCTGCAGAGGACCAGCCCACCAGATCATGTGTATTTGTTTGCAGTTAGCAAAAGTCACCTCACTGTTGGCAACTCATCATTTAGCAACATTTCAGACAAAACATTTATATCTGCCAAAATCGGAATCGGCAGGATTTTAATAAACCTGAAATCGGTGCACCCCTAATAAATTCACGAGAAAATTATCTTCCGTAAAATTGCTGTCATGTATTCTAAACAAAGATAAAATCTTTCCCCAGTTAATTTTATTTTTCTTTTGCATGTTAAAAAATCTTACCTGTTCCAAAGCAGACTGAAAAGAAGTGGAAACAAGCGATGTGTGATTGTGCTGAGCTGAGAACTGTGGTTTATAAAGCAGCAGCCCTGGAGAGATAAGGATTCATATAGAACATTGTGTAAAGGCCAATTGAATGTAGTTACCTTGTTTCTTGTAACTGCCGCTAAAGTTTGAGGTTTTTATTTTGTATTTTATATTCTGTATAAAGTATCTACGCTAACAGAACAAACAGTTCTACTGGAACCTTTTGGTCCGGTAGAACAAACTGTTCTACATGTAGAACAAACAGTTCTACCGGAACACGAATGAAGAAAAAGTTTAACAGCAAGGCAGAAAAATGCATAAAAAGCAACTTAAATTTAGCTTCAGTCAATACAAGGAATCGGCGATTGAAATGTATTAAGTATTTCAATTCTTTGATTGTGTTGAACTCATAAAACAGAGTCCTTCTTTGGTTTTTGCAACTATATTTGCGCCACTCTGTGTGTATTTTTCTTTTAATTGTTCTCTGTGGAGCAGCCGGGCATTGATGCACAGAAAAAACCATTACATAGTTTCTGCTTGTAGTTACAACTTTACAACTGATGCTACTTCTGGTACAAAGTAGCGACATTTACTTTGTATTGACGATACTTTGTGTGAGCTGTGTGTCACGCAGCACACAGATCTACTTCTGTAAAACGTATGCTCTTGTACAAAAATAACTAGGTATAATGTTTGAAACAATAAAATTAAGACAAAAAAATTTGAATAACAGGGGTCCTATGATTGAACCTTGGGGTACCCCACATGTGACCTTTGATGAGAAGTTTCCAATTGAAACAAAGAAATCCCTGTTCTTTATGTAAGATTCAAACATAAGTTTAGGAAAGCAAACAAAATGTGGCAGCAATGGTGAACTTTCATTACAAAAAACCAAAAACAGCGAAGATATTTTTCCAAGTCTTTATTTGTTCCATACCAAGAAAAGAATTTGATAATTCTCAAAATACCTATCCACAATCTGGTGTGTAAGAGACAAATAAATTAAATAGTTATCCAATGAATGTGTTCAGAGTTTCTGGGGAGACGTTTTATCTCCCTAAAGCCACATTTTTTGTTTCTACATAGAAACAAGAAAACATTGAAAATATGAGCTGTTTAACAAAAAAAAAAAAAAAAATAAAAAATCAATAATAACAGACTAAGACAGAAAACACATATAAATTAGAGCAGCTCTTTCTTTCTGCTGCACTGTAGTCTGAAACTAAACACCCATGACGAATGTAAACTTATTCCAGGCTTGTGAAAGCTGTAAGATGATGACCTGTTTCAAAATCAAAATGTTTTTAAGGCTACCTTTCACCTTCTTGTGAATGAGGCACAAATTAAGATGATTGTGTTGTTCTGAACGTCTGCAGTTGCCTAAATTAGAAAAATTAACACAGAACAGTATGATAACAAAATCACATTTCAGTTTGTGTTAAAGTTTGGGAATGCAGCTGGATCAAGTCAGGACCAGCGAACCAGAACCTGGTCTCCATCCTCCACAGAGTAAAAATGAAGCGTCTTTAAGTCGCTGTCGATGGGAAACTCTGTCCCCGACACCTGAAACAGAACGGCGTGTTAGGTCCTAATTGAATGATTAGCAACTTCAAACTGTTCCTATTATTTTACTCAAAATGATTTGTGGTTGTTTCTTTTTGTGGTTTACCTAGAAATAGACTAAATTAGATACTTAAATATTTCTCAGAAACATTGGCTTTATACCTAAATATTATTTATTATTTACAGGAAATCTGCATCTTCAAGCATTTTTCAATTCAAAGAGATGAGCAATTATACAACCATACATCTTTCAAAAGCAAAAGTGGAGCCTCCTGCACAACAAACACGAATTTAGCAACAGTGTCTGGATGTAAAGTCAACAAAACACTTTGGTCAGCTCATTTTACCGCTGCATGTGCTGGGCAAACAAATGGCCTGGATCCCAGCGTGGGTTGCTGTGTAACGGGCTAGGCCTCGCTGTGGTTGCTAGGTAACGGGTCGTAGCTGCTGATTTGTGACATTTCCTTCTAGAGGTTTTTGAAATGGCTCATTTTCTAAACAAAAACCATCAAGTTTTTACCAAATTTTCCTTTTTTAAGCGCTTGGGTTATTTTTAGGTACAAAAATGTGGAAAATGTGAATTTTGCTTAATATTAGCTATTTGATTGCAAGTATTTAGGCCTGCTTGGTTTGTGGATTCTGTGTAGAAATAAAGCAGAGATATGCGCTTCAGTGTCACCTTGTGGCTGGTGTAGGTTAGCTTCAGATCTGCAGGTGGGATCTTCAGCAGCCTGTGCAGCAGTCCCTTTACTTTTTGAACAACCATAGAGGCTGCAAATGTTTGGATATAACCAGAAAACAACTTTTATATGAGGTTTAATTCATTAATAATGGCTGAATTAATGATCAAGCAGTTTGTTTTTTACCTGGTAGTTTCTTGCCTATAGGTTCCCGTTCAGCATCATCAGGAAAAACAAATGTAATGTCTAAGAAAACAAAAACATGCAGAAAACACCATATTTTTGAGCTATAAAGATTTTTTTTTTTGTGTGGAGACAACTGAGGAGAAAAGAAAATTAAGCAGAACTGACTTATCAGCTGATTTTTAAGGGCAAATGGCTCTGGCTTCTTCAGCTCGCCTTCATCCGGGGCTCCATACTCTTAAAAAACAAAACAGATAATATATGATAACTGAATAAAAACTGTCACTATACAAAAAAGGAGGTTTGCCTTTTCCTTTTTATGCGTTATAGCCTCCTTCAGTCCCGAATACAGAAGAAAGGGGGACATAAAAAGTTAATTTGGTTTTTCTGAATTTTTGGTCACATCTTAACATCCCATAATTTCCTTAGCTTTTACTTAGGACCTTGGATTTCTTATATTTTCAACCTTTTCACCTTGCTTTTGCCTGATCAACCAATTCCTAAACTCCTTTATTTGAAAGAACGAAGCAGCGTGATAACAGATGCTTCTCTACTGGAAAAACTAGCAGATACTAATTAATTAATAATTTAGGAAAAATATGGATAAATTTACAACTTCGGAAAGAGTTGCTAAAAGCATATAAACAGAGTAAAGGATCTAAAATTCCCAATCACTAGAACACTTGAATTCTCTGATTTAGAGCCTAATACCATTGGTAATATATTGTATAATAATGAACATAACTGTGCTTAGTTAGGCATTTTTTTACAAAGTGTCTTACTCTCAATAAGCCTCTGGTAACGTGGATGCTGGCCGGTGAACGCCGAGCTGGGCTGATCCGCACCCCCTGACTTCAGCCACTCCTCTCCAAACATCTTGATGTAGTCAAGCTCCGCCCCCTTTCTTTCTTCAACGCTGATCTAAAAGCCAGCAGAAATGAACGTCAGTTTCTGGATGGTGAATCAACAGCAAAACATTTGTCTTTTCCAGGAGCCATTGTACAATGCACACAGCGGTAAAATGACCAAACATGCTGGAACTCAGCTTGGATTGCTAGGTGACGGACTGGGTTGCTAGGTAACGCCACAGGGCCCCTGGTGTGACTTAAATACTTGGAGATTTTTGAAATGGATAATTTTCCAGACACTAAAAAACTTCAAACTTGCTAAGGCCAAGAATTGGCTTGGGTTGCTTTTAGAAGCAGTACAAACCAAAATGGATGTATAAATATGTTCATAATGTGAATTTTTAATAATGGTTTTAGTACAATTTGAAATAAGGCTACAAAGTAACAAAATATGGAAAAAGTGAAGCCATGTGAACACTTTCTGGATGAACTTCAAGAGCAAAACTTTGCATCTTTAAGTATCACTGTCATTTGCGACTACCCCACTATGAAATATTCTTCTGCAGCTGAATAACTTCACCTCAAAGACTCATCCATGTACAGAAATGACCACAGTGGACTCTTCTAGTTAACATCTGAAGTAAAAGAAATACACAAAAAAGAGTTAACAGTGATGGAAAACACACACACATACCTCACTGTTGTTCAGGTAGAGCAGATGTCCAAGTTTGGCAATAATCATTTGATTGACAGTTTTTGGGTTTCCATCGCTGCTCACCAGTTTGTTGTCACGACATGATAATTTAACGAGGCAGGAAAGTTTGGCAAGCTCATTAACCATACTCCACTGGAAGACAAGACAGAGAGAGCCTGTTCAAACAAAATCTTTTTGCCAGCATAATTAGTGCTTATGATTGTACAGAGCCTTCTAGGGCCCTTGGGAAAAAAATTATTTTGTGTTCAATGGCAGTAATATTTAGTGGAAATGCAATAATGTACTGGTCAGTTCATGCGGCATAATTGAACACTGAAAGTCTTTCTGCTGTAATATAAGGGCTTTCTATGTATGTCAACATATCGTTTGTGAGATACCTAAGGTTTTATATCTTTTTCTCTAGGATTGTAGTGCACCACAAACGTAAAAGCAAAACAGCCTAACATGTGCTTTTCAACACTTTTAAGATATAAACAGAAACTTTCTATAAGAAGGAAAGAAAGATTTTTTTATGTCCCTTATGGGGGTCTGTATAATTGAAAATAAAAACAAAATGGAATCATTTCAAGTTGTAACACAGCCTGACCTCAGAGATGTTGTTGTGGTCCAGATTGAGATTCTTCAGAGCAGGAAAGATGTCTGTACTAGTAGCTACAGAGAAAAATATTAACGACTTTAGAATTATGGAGTTTAAACACGCAGTGATTGACAAATCCACCAAATAAAAAGACTTGTACACCTTTTTTCCCCTCAGTAAATCAGACCAAACTTCCCTCAATTTAGGTCGGTTAGAATCATCTGGAAATACTTCTATTTGCTAAATGCCACAATTTTATTTTAGATGTATTTATTGCTTTCAGAATCAGAAATTTACACCGATTTTCACAGTATTTTGTAGCATTAGCTCTGAAATGTCAGACCTGACATATATAATTATAAATAACATAAAATTTGTCAATACACCTTGAGTTGCATCTTCAAGTTGAATAATTGACAGTTTGGTGTTAGACAGGTTAAGCCACTCCAGTCTGCAATGTAAAAGAAAACAGTTATTTTAGAAAGATCATGTTCATTGATAAAAATCACAGATTTCGTTTTTCACTTGCAGTATTTTACGTTGTTTTCATTTTTGTCTAACAAATAATGACTGTGAAACCTTTATTTATTTATTTTATTAAAAAATCCATATTATGTCCTAACAGAAAGTGTAGAAATAAGAGAGGAGGTGATGTTCCACATTTTTTATTCCATGGTGTTATCAAGTTCTAGGAAATCAGTTAATATTTTACAACTTAAAAATGAAAACTATAAAACTTCCTCCTGACTATACCTGGGCAGAGAGGATAATCTGGACACGCTTTCTTGCATCAAAGGATTACAAGACAGATTGAGACTCTTCAGTGTTTGCAGGACCCCCTCTGGCCTTTAGGGAAGATGCTTTTATAAGTTTCAAAGTGTTACAAGAGGAAAAAGATACTGCAAAATTGAAAATGGATGACAGGAATGTTACCTCTGTAGTTCTCTTATGTTGTTGTTTTCTAAAGACAGATCCTCCAGCTGAGGCCACATGGGGGCGCACTCCAGGATCTGACCACACAGAAATTTCAAGCATTATTTGGCCTTTGGAGAAAAAAAAGTTTATAAGCACAATTAAAATGTTTTAAAAATCTTTCGTCTGTCTGGTAAAATACAATGTTTAATTAAAGAAAGTATCAAGCAAGGATTTCCCAGACCTTATTTTTAAAACAACAAAACTTTAGACTGATTTAACTTCAAACTTCAACTTCAAAAATTTTTCAGTTTTTGAAATTTTGTTTTTTAAATCAACTGTTAGATTGTAATTTATTATAAAACTGTGCAGTTTGAATATCAAACACATTAACAGACTTTTATAAGGAAATCAAGCATCAAACCCTATAAAACCTAAAAGAAATTCAAGAACTATAAACCTGTTGTGTTTGGAGGAACTGCTTACCTGCAGCCAGGTGAAGTCACAGTTGTTGAGGGCAAGGAGTTTGAGGTTGCTGAAAGCCTGATGGTGAGCCCAGGGGTCAGAGGTCAAGCTAATTTTGTTGACACTAAGAATTAAAAGAGTTTTGAATCAGTTAAAACAGAATGCAGCTGTTAAAACACAGACTTTCCAGAGGATGTACCTGAGCTGCAGGCCTTCCAGTTTGTCCAGCTGCTCTGTGATGGCAGCCACATCTTTCCATGTGGACAATAGAGACCCAGAGAGGTCCAACCACTGAACGTCTGATGTGGGCTATTAAGGCCTCCAACTACTCTGATATTCACAGTTAGCATAGCTAGGACCTGACTGAGACACTGGTTTCAGTCAGGTCATAACCTGTACATACAGTGGCCTTTTTCTGTTGTTTCCTTCACCTTTTTGCTTGTCTTTATACCATACAGCCAGACAGAGATTTAAAGAGGAGTAGCAAAAGCAAATGAGGTGGATTAGCAGCAACAACTGATGATGTCATCCAAGACGTTACAGTGAAACATCGTCTAACAGAAATTGAGCTGTTAGCATTTCATTACAGTCATGGTACTGCCTTCAGTCAAGGAATTACCATCCATGACGACTCATTGAAGATACTTGGATGACAAGAGTTACGACAACATTCAGCTTCCATTTAGGATGAATAAAGTATTTTCAAAATGAACTGAATAAATAAGGTGTAGTATTCCAATCGATATTTCAGCCAAAATGTACATCTGTAGTTGTTAGGTTGGTAAGAACAGGATACTGGGCGTTGTTTTCCTGATTTCTCCGGCCGCCCCCGGTCCATTGACATCGCTATGGTTCAACACAACTGATGGAAGATTCTCAAACCTGTAATAACAAAAAACATGTTTATGTTGATGTGTATCTGCATTTGGCAGACGTTTTTACACAAAGCAAATACCAATACAGTTAATATCAAAATGAATAATAAGGTACTTAGAAAGAAGATTGCTAAAAATTTGTTGACATGTTTGTCCAATCCAACTCCAATTTTTCAAGTGGTCGGCAAAAATATAGTGCAACTTTTTCTTATTTGTTTGTCAGAGCTTCATTTGCCCTAGTCTATAAACACCCGAAAATATGAAGCAAAGCAGCTAGATAATCACATAAAACAAGCACACCTTAGTGAAAATTGTGCAAATACAACTGTCGTACCTTTTCTCCTCTACAACAAACCATTCAAGCTTCTTGGAGGAAATAAAGATCTCCTCGTTCAGCACCTCCTCTGCGTTTGTCTGATAGGTCAAATAAACAGCTGTGAGGAAGTCCACTCCAAAACTCACTTTCTGCGGACGAACAAAGGATCCTCCCTTAGGATTTCTAAGAGAAGAAAACAGCATTCATCTATTTAATTATCCACTTACATATGATGGAGTAATAGGGTGAGACTAAGAAAAAAAATCAGTGAACAAAGTCATAATATAAAGTCGCACAACAATAAGGTTGAAATAATACAAGAATAAAAGCCGAATTCAAAAGGTTGTCTAAGTCCCACTGTCCAAAGTTTATTTCCTTGACTTACAAACAGAAATTATACTGACAGGGCCAAATTTCATCACTTTAAATCACTGATACGAAACAAAACAACAATGATAAAATTAAAATAAAGTGTCAGAGACTACCTGCATGTAAAATACTGCACTCCTTCATGGCTCCCATCATGTTTTCCTCTCTCTGGGTTATCCCACTCCACACCAAGCCACAGCCCTAAAAACAAAGATTATGCAGGTAAAAAGTTAATATCTACCCCAGCAACATATGTTGGCTTTTAAAAAAGTTTCAGAACTACAACAACAATAATATATATTTCTAGGCTAAACTGATTTATAAACATTACAAATGTCTCAAAGGCCTTCTTAATACAACAGTATATATTAAGAAAAACTGAATCAAAAATATAAGCCATAGAAAGAATATGCAATAAAGTGATTACTTGAATTTATGGTGATGGACTTATAAAAGGTCTTAAATGGTTGAAATTTTGTAAAATAAGTAGTGACAGATGTATTTTCCGCATTTTAAAAACATGTGAAAATTGGATATTTGGTTGCCTAATTGTGCAACCTTAAAACAAAAATAAGTTTTGCACTGTCATGGCTATAAATTTGATGTAATTTGCATTTTTGTGCTTAAACTTTGCAACACAAATGAACGCAAGACTATTTTTCACCTGGATTTAAGATTTAAACTTTAAAGTAATCTCCTGTTCTTTATTTATTGCTTCCAAACAACTCTTAACAACTCACAAAAATAAGTTTCTCCGCCATCTGTAACCAACACTGTCTGTGGGATCATCAAATTAACTGTTCCTGAACTACAGACAGACATTGTTGATGTGTGTGTTGCAATATCTGGTGATTTTGCCTCCTTCTCTGCTACACTTCCAACATTTCAACCATTTTGTAGCTGCTCTACCCCAGAAAATAGGACACTAGCTTTGTGAAATGCAAATATCAAGAATTTATGCATCTACAAAGCAAGACTACCACTTGTCAAATCAGATTATTATCTTGTTTTAAATCTCTGTCAGAGAGGAACCTGTGATTAAAACAAGAGCTGTGAGAAGATGGTCACAGGGAGCTGAAGGAATCTTGCTGTGTTTATTTGAAGCCACAGACTAGGATGCATTTTGCCATAGAAACAGCATCACTGTTTGTTTGGACAACATGATTCCCATCAGAACAGATAGGGGTTGACCTGAAGGAACTGTTAAACAAACAAACAAACATTGAAGAATTGGTTATTAAAGCTTCTGTACATCTGTTTTTTTTTTTTGTTTTTGTTTTTTTTAGTACAATAAAACAGGCTGAATTTGTCCCATTTCAGGTTCGATCTTTATATTTGTGCTACTGAAGTTACCATCAGGATGTAAAATTATTAGGTTGCAAAAATTATGGGAATCTGAATTTCCTACCAAAACAACTCAGAAATGAGAATGATTGTGTTTTTTTCACCTTCATATGGTGATACATGCCCAACGTAGCGGACCGTGGCCCGTTCCTTTCCGCAGGAGATCCGCCTCCCCACCGGGTCCAGCGGCATCACATCCCGTCCGGACTGGTCGGTTCCCATTAAGCCGACCACAGAACAAAGGAAACACTAAAACTACTATTGCTAAAGATCGCGCTTTATGTATGTGGTACTATTGGGAAACGGCAGAGAAATTTTTAGCCTTAGAGTTCAAACTAAAGTCCAAGTCTAGAAGATTGGAGAAACATGACAGCTTAGCGAGAAAACATTTCTTCTTCTGGTGTCTTTTGACAGTTTACAAAAACATTACCCCCACCTGCTGTTCAACCTTACGTACTTGCTTGTGCTCGATATTGTAAATACGTGAACTCTTTTGATATTGACAGAAACTTTTATGACTTAAATAGTACCGGAGATGTTTTCTCTAAGCGGTTAAATATACTTCATTTGACTTTTAAGAGAGAAAGAGGAGAAAGAAAAAGGTACGCAGACTTACCGGAAGTGACACATTTCAACGGCGTACTCGATTCCACCTCAAATATTTTTCATTTAAAGAAATAAAAATAGGAAGTGAGTAAATAAAAAAATATTTCTAATTGTCATAAATATATTATCTTTAGCTAAATCCAAAATATCCCGCTTATACTTTCATTCCAAATATTTATTAGTTGGTACCTTTGTTTGTATCTTCCTTACAGGTTTCCTCCGTCGGGGACTCAATTCTAGGTAGAACAGTGTTCGGACCATAAACGTGTTGTTGTGTTATGTGTTCAAAAAGTCTACATGCGACTGTAAATAATAGCTTATTTAAGCAGAAATAAAGACACGAGACTGGACTGCGGGGATCCAGAAGAAACCATGAAGAAAAAAGTTCACCACAGGTTTGTTTAGTTACGACAACTTTGCTATTGGCACGTGAATACAGGACAGAAACCACGCACTAAAACAGTCGTAAAAGCCCATAAGAGTCTGACATTATTATGGATTTATTTTTCTACCCTTGCATCTTTTTCATTCTTATGTTTGTTTCTGCAGAGAAAAAATGCGGCTCGGTCAAGAGTTATCTGCATATGCGGTCGGCCAGGTATCAGGCAGTTTGTTCCAGGAGAGCTCCGAACCGACTGGGTCATTGTCAGCATTATTCACGACTCCGTTACCAGCGTCATCATCTCTGTTTCAGCCTGTCCCCAAGGTAAGCACCACTTAGCCTTGATTTCCCTTAAAAAGCAGGTTTGTACAGGTGGACGTTTTCACACGTTTTGAGTCTTAGATGTTTCCAAACTGCAGTCTGTATAGCAGTTTTTTTGTTTTGTTTTTTTTTTATGGTGGGATTGTAACCCCAGAATTAACCAACTGCCTCTTAATCAACCCGATGATTGAATACCTAAGGGTTATCAAAGGTTCTGTTATGAAAGAACTGCAATTGATTAAAAGTGGACATAAGATGTAATGCAAACTTGGTTTGTAATACCATGTCAACATAAAGTCACAAAACTTTTAAGAAAAACCAAAATTTATGAGAGGCTTTTCCACTGGCTGCTTTAGTTGTTATTAGTTGATTAGGATTATTTAGTTGGCCTATTCATTGTAATATTTATTCCCTCTTCTTCATATGTTTTAATTTGTAATGTATTCTCATATTGTTATTTTTTTCTTGCAAGGGGTCTTTAGGTGTATTGAAAGGCGCTAAAAAATACATTATTATAAATGAGACCATAACTTGTTTGCAGTCTTGGCATTTCATATATATGTATTTATTTATTTTTTTTTTTACTGTAGAAGCGTATTCAAAAGACCACAGAAAGAGATGACCAGCAGAAAGATGGCTTAGAAGTGAAGGCCAAGCAGGTGAAGAACAAGTCCTTCAGGAAGACATCAGTGGCTGAGCAGCAACTGCTGAACAGGTGAGAAATTTACGAATCATTCCTTCAAATGCATATTTTATTGTCTGAATCTTCCTTTTTACCATAACATCGTTCTAAACGATCTTATAAAAATATATAAAAGCATAACCTTTTGTCTTTTTCTCTCTCTTGTTTACCTGTATTGGTTTTAGGGAGAGCAGTTTATTAACAGCAGACACAGACGAGGATGTGCAAACGAGTTCAATGAGGAAAAAGAGGAAAGCATCAGCGATTACTGGTGAAAACAGTACAGAGTACTGGGTGATGAAGCGACAGAAACTGAAGGCCAACAAACAAGAGGAAGCCTTAAAGATGAAAAGGACCGTTTTTGTTGGCAACCTACCAATCAGCTGCACAATGAAGGTATCAGTCACTCACAGTTTAAGCATCAAATGACTTGATCATTCTTCCTTGGTTTGACCAGGAACAATGATCAAGTTTTAGACAATTAGAAAGCCTAAAGCCTTAACATTTCTTTAGCAAACACAACAATTTACAAAAATAATGTTCCCTGTATTACTCTAAGAATGGATGGAAATGCAAGATAGAAATGAGCATTGGTTGTTAATATTGGCCCAGTTTTACTTATTGGACCCATATCGATATGAAAAAAATAAAACATAAACAGATACTGATGTAATTGTTGACATATTGTGTATCCTTGGCAATAGTATTTATCCCTGTACGTCCCTCTATTTCTTTTTTGGAGACAGACCCCACATTAAACCGATTCTTGTGATCTTAGATTGATTAAAAAGCAAGGCAAAGTTCTGTATTATTTATTAAGATTTTTCTTATTGTTTTATGAAGGAACTAGTGTAATAATTTATTTATTTATTTTTAACTTTCTTTAGACCCTGCAAGGACTCTTCAAAGATAAAGGACCAATTGAATCTGTTCGGTTTCGCTCTGTGGTAAAAAAGACAAAAAACAATCAGATTCACAATTGTAACATTCAGTGAAATTCTCATTTATTTAAAATAATCAAAATAATCTTTAATCGTATTTTACTCTTTCTTCACTTTAGGCCAGAGAGGATCCCTCCATGTCTCGTAAAGAAGCAACTATTAAGTAAGTGTTAGATTCAAGTATGTTGATAGAACATTACAGCTCTAGAAAATATTTACAGCAGGGTTCCCATTGGTATTTAGAAAAAAAATTCCATGACTTTTCCATGACTCTCCTTGACCTCCAGTATAATTTTCCATGACGCACGTACAACAGTACAACAAGTTCAGAAAAAAAGTATATGACTGAAAGACTAACCCCACCAAGTTTAACTTGGACATGTAAAATTATAGTGCAGGCAGAGAGGGAGGAAATATAAATGACAAAAATTTGAAATTGAAGCCCACACAGACTCGAAAATTGCAATCAGTGCACTGCTGCTTTCTTTTTGATCTGTCTGCCGAACGGCTGAATACTGTAATCAATGTAAAGACCATTATTGCAAACAAAATACATTTTTAGTAGTTATTAAAGAAGTACTTAAAAATCTTGAATATGTCTACATATTTTAAAGAACATTCATAAAGAAAAAAAAACTTGACAATGTTCTCTATTCATTTTCTATATACTGTATTTATTGCTCACTGATCCTTATCGCTTATTACCAATGATTAGACAGACATCTTCTGCTCCGAGACAAACGCTGCGCACTGTCTTGGAGCAAGGAAGAGGCAACGCCTGACAGCGGTAACAGAAGCACATAGTAACTCGCTTTATTGCATAGAACTGAATCAGTATGTTTTGAATTTGGTGAAAACAAGGATGGAGAGAAATAAGCTGGACAATATGCTGGCAATTTAGTGACATTTCCACAGTCCTCAGTGTTCAACACCGAGACGAGACCAAATGCAGTTGAGTCAGAGACCCACAGAAACACGCACCACAGAAAAAGAACAGCATTTCAAATTCCTTGAGTTTCTATGACCTGAAATAAAATATTACCGTACTTGGCTGTTTTGTAAACTTTCAGTTGAATAAAATATGATATCTGTGAAATGTTTTGGTTTTTGACTATTGAGAACTTATCAAATAAACACTTATATTGATGTTCTTATTTTGAAGCGAGTGGAGACTGTTTATGCAGTGGTTCCACTCCTTCTCAGTAACTTTATTTCATACATTAACAAAATAAAACACAATCAATAGAGAAAAAGATCAGAATAGGAATACAAATTGGTTTTCGAGGAATCTAGTCTTTCAAGGTCAGATATAATTTCTCTTCTTTTTTTTGTTACACTTTTAATTATAGAGTTTCTTTTACAGACGCAAAGTTCATCCCAAGAAGCAAAGCATAAATGCTTATGTGGTGTTTAAAAATGAAGAGGGAGTTACCAATGCTCTGGAGAGGTGAGAAGATTAACAGTGCTGCCAAACTAATAAAAAACTTAGAAGAAAAAAGGTAAACAAGCACATAAATGATGATTGGCTTTGTCCTCACAGGAACGGCATGGAGATTGAGAAAGGCTTTCACATCCGAGTGGACAGAGTGACTGACAAGTCATCAGTAAGACTTCCCAAAATTAAACTAACCCGTGCACTCTGCAGTCCTGTTGCTAAAAAAATTCTTTTATTCTTGCAGCATGATCACAAGCGCTCTATTTTTGTTGGGAACCTGGCATTTGGTAAGATGCCAAAACAAAGCTCATTATATAATGTGATATGCATGAAACTGATCTGTTGGATATTTGTAGATATCAAGGAGTTGGCATTTCGAGAGCATTTTGAGGAATGTGGAAAAGTCGAGGCAGTGCGACTAGTGCGAGATCCAAACTCCGGACTTGGGAAAGGATTCGGATATGTCCTATTTGAGGTGCATTGAACATAATACAACTATTAGGATGCTGTCTTTAGAATTCCCTAGATTTACTGTAGCAAAGCTTTGTATTGTTTTTAAGATGGAAACATTAAAAGATAATTTATTTATTTGTCCCTGTCACAGAATGCCGACTCGGTAGAGGTTGCACTAGCACTGGATGGCTCAAAGCTGGAAAGCAGGTCCATCCGTGTGAAGAGATCAGTCAAAAAGGAAAAGCAGATGAATAAAACCAACAGCAACGGAGGCCTGAGGAAGTCCAGGCAGAATGCTGTGAAAGGTTCAGGAGGGGCCCACAGACCCGGTCAAGCAAATTTCAAACCCAAATCAAGTAACCCCTCATCTTTTAAAGGAGAGATGGCAAATCCAAACAAGAAAAATAGGAAAGTTTTAAAGAAGAAAAAAAATAAGGCAAAAAAGACACATCGAGTTTCTATAAAATGAAGGACTAATGATAAAATCTGTTTGCTTGACTGTTTGAAAAAGGTTTTCTTTTTCACAAAGTTTTCTAATTCTTCTTCCAGACAAACAACCAAGAAAAGGATATTATGTTCTGAAAATACACATTTTCTCAAGATTGGGTGTGGTTTTAATTTTAAAAGTTTAAACCTGGGGTGTGTTTGAAAACAAGAAAAATTGCTAAATGTTATGCTTGCAATATGTTTAGCTACAAAAGTTAAATTCAGTTAAATAATACTTTATTGGTCCTAAAGTGAAATTAAATGTTGTTGTTACTCATATTAATTCAAATAGACAGTAGTGGTCTTTATTGCAGCAAATTTCTTGAAGATTCTGACCAAAGACTGTTTTTCACGACAGTCATGAAAAGGAAGGTCATGGTTGTCCATCATTTTCTTGACTTTATATAAAATCCGTCTTTGCATCTTCATCTCCACAGAGCGGAACAAGCCAATGTGGTGGTGCACAGTTCTCTTACTTTGACTACACCATGGCACTACCTTCTGTTTCGGTCACATTTTCTACAGATTTGTTGCTACATTTGAGATTGTTGGCCTGATCCAAATTGGAAAGAAACCTTGATTTAATTAACAGTGTTTAAACATTTTTGCAGTTTTCTGGAAGTTTGATCCAGATTAGAGGAGCATAAACTGAATTCCGCTTCTAAATTCTTCCCCAATTAAAATTTGGTACTTCCACCCTGAGCACATCTAACACATATAACATTTCATATGGAGATTGTGGAAAACACAATGAAATTATGTCACAAGCAAACCAAGGAAAAGAGAGACTTTATTTAATTGCACAATTAGGAAAATGGGAAGAAAAAGTTGATACTTTAAAACCAAAGCTTTCACTTCTGACCACAAGATGGCGTTGTTACATCTGTTTTCTAGTGCTGTGTGTCCTGTGCTGTACTGTATTAGAAATAACATCTTGAGGCACCAGCATAATAATGCAGGCCTAATTTATGAATTTATGAGAACCTCTTGAGTTAATAAATTTTATTTTTGCTCTGGAGGAGGACAGAAAATAGACATCAAACTAAATAAAATGCAAAATTCACATTAAGCACATTCTTTCACTTCCATTTGGATCTCTACAGCTTCTAAAAGCAGCCCAAGTGCTTAATAAGAAAAAAAATCTCAGCCATTTTTTTGGGAATAAGTTGATATTATTTTTGGAGTCTGGAAAACGAGTTGTTTCAAAAACCTTCAGAATGTAACATCACAAATTAGCAGGGGCTGACCCTCACCTAGCAACCCAGTGAAGCTCAAGCCGTTACCTAGCAACCCCAGCAAAGCCCAGCTCGTCACTTAGCAACCCAAGTGGAGTTCCAGCATTTGGTGAGCTGGTTCTACCACTTTATGTGCTTTACAATGACTGCTGGAAAAGACAAGAGCTATGCTCTTGACATACTATTCAGAAACCATTTGCTGCATTCTTGTTGGTTGTGCATGAGGCTTCACTTATGCTTTTCAAAATTCTCTAATATGCATTCTTTCACATCTAAGTAAGTTCTTTATTTCATGAACAATTTTTCTGATCTCATTAATTTTATTATTTTGAGTAGATAATTTAGTCATACTTGTGTACAGAAAGATACCACTCTTCATTTAATCTCTTTCTGAACTACTTTCTTGAATATTTCAAGACAATTAAATGCATCTCTAACAAGTCTTCAAAAAGTCAAAAATTACCAAGGAAAAAATCAGAAATTTTGAGGTTAATCTTGCAAATTTTCTGGAAAAACCTGAGTTTTAAAAGGAGAAAATTTCTGAGATTAACCTCAAAATTTGAGTTTTTTTGTTGGAAATGTCCTTTTTTCTATCTGCAATGGCCCTAACATACACCTATCCTAACCTGTTCAAGGAAGCATAAATAGGATACCATTAACATTTTCTTTACATTGTGCATAAAGACTTTAAAAGCACAGCAATAATCAATGAGTCATAAATAATTCAGTCAGGAGAAAAAACTTAAATCCACTAAGAGGTAAATAGCTGAGGTTTCAATGTTTGCAGTGGCTTCATTTAGTAATAAATGTTTGTAAACATAAGATCCTAGACTATAAGGCTTTTTACATGCTATTATGAATATTTCATCACTACACATTTGGACATACACCGCTTTCACACAATGACGATGCAAGCTACACTATGATACACAGCTCCACCGGTCACTGGGTGTCACCACAGATACTGCATAAAATTCACAGAGACGTGTCAGAAATTAGCATAGTGAGCAGTTGGGCATTGACGGTTGTCTTTCACTGTGAATATCAACCACAGTGCTGGTGAATAAGTCTTTTCTCAGCTAATCTTGTAACAAACTCCCACAGACTGCTGTGATGTCAGAGCAAGTCTGGAAGTTTTCGCCACCATCTGAACATGTCTGCTGTTGTCGGACTCAAAGGCTCTTTAGAAACATTTGATGAATGAATTGCTATAGAAATAATTCAATTGTTCAGTTTCCTCTAAGGTGGAATATTCATACCTTAGAATTAAAATGGGCTGAAAGTTAGACTCTCATTATCACTTCACAGTTTTTAAATATTAATCTTTACATTTTCTGCAGATTTGAAAGGATTTTAAAGCATTAATTAGAAAAACAATATACTTGTAGGAGTTGTTTTACTTCGAAATGCTTTTTTACTTTTGAGTAATATAATTTTAAAGTGACACTGTGTACCTGAGTACAGATCATAGCTGTTCTTCCCACCTTCAAATATGTTTTGAACAAAAATACACAACCCGCAGAAAAATACACAGTTTATGTGTAAGCATGACTTCTTGTTTGTACACAAGCTGAATTGTTTTAATGGTATTTTCCATGTGCCGAGCCAACTAGGCCATTTGGAGGTCAAATAAATATACAGTGAACAGTACATGCTGTCGCTTTGAATTGTGTTGAAATATATGTGTGTATATTTTATTATTTCATATTAGATTAGAGTCAAAGTGTAGAAAGAAAAATAGTTCAGTTTTTTTTTTAACTATCAGTTATGTATTATGATTATATACTGACGTCTCTTGTAAATCAAAGTTTCCTGTTTGCTTATGATTTCATTTTAGTGGGTAAAACAATAAACATTTTTATAAATAAAAACTTGGGCAACAAGATCTTAGCAGGGCAAGTCAGTGTAAACCGTTTAAACTGTATTTTCTCTTTAATTCTAGTAGAGCTTATAAATCCCATGAAGCCACCTGAATAGTATCAGAGCAGCTATTACAGACAGTGTCCAATAATATTTAAATACTTTGATGAGTATATATGATGCTTTTCATGTTTACCAACATACAAATTGGCCCAGATTGCCTGCATATACCTTTAGTTATTTACACCTCCAAGCAGTTATAATGATGTTTGTTTTCATACAACTTACCTGGTTAAATGAAGATTAAATAAAAAATTTATGGTTTTCTGAACAGATTTCACAGTATCTACAGTACAGTCAGATTCAATAAATTAAAGTATACATACCAATCAGTTTTGTTTGTCAGGTATTAAGCATCATTTTCATAAATTTAAGTTAATCATAACTTTTCTGATGTAATATTTACATTTTAAATGTCATAGTTTTATTAGCTGTGAATGAAAAATATTCATAATTAACAGAAAAAAGGTCTTCAAATATCCATCTGTGTTTAATCAGTATATATAGTGTTTCCTTTCGTAATAAAGTTCCTAGAATAAATTATTTTTTTCAATAATAATTTATTGAATGAGTGAATATTACGGTTTCGATAAATCTACAATTTTCAGCCAGTTTATCGTGGACAGTCGGATATTTATTGGTAAATTAAATATAAAAGACTGAAGTTTTGTGCAAGGATTTGTATTCAACCTCAAACTTCAAATGTGTATTAGAGAACATTAGAGAAGAAAAAGCTTAATGAAGAACAATGAACAGAATAAAGAGTATGAATCAAGTTTAATGCTGGATTATGTCAGAAAACACAATCCTGAACATTGAATATCTCTTCATGATGCAGTGCTGTCCCCTCTATAGCCTAAAAATGGAAAAAGATTAGAATATCTACATACCTACCAACCAAAACATGGCTGTCCACCCAACTAGAGACATAGACTTAAAATCTTAAGCTTTCCCATTTGTAATTAGCTGCTTTTGTCACAGAAAGAAGTGTCACTAAACTTCACACAGTAACTGTGTTTTTGAATTTATTGGTGTTTAACCGTAAAATTGTCAATCCTGATAATAAGGACAGTTTTAACCTGATAACTGCTAAATGATACTATAAATGCCCACCCTCCTTTGTCTTTGCAAATAGATAGCTGATCTAGATACAACACAATGGGAATCTGGAACTGGTTCAATTACTTGATTACCATAATTTGTGACGTATGTGTGAGGATGCATTGCACATGCTATGCAAGATGTGGAGCAAAATATTATTACCATACATTCCACAATAAAAGATGAAACTAGGGCCATTTGCAATATGTTAAAATATTTAATCCTAATAAGAGGAGGAAATACCTCTAACACCCTCAGTTGACCACACAGCCTCCAACAGATTTGTACAATGTAGTGTTTGATCTGTTGCTTAGCAACGGCGCTGGCTGAAGCAGGCCGAGGTTTGAGTGCAGCATCTCCTGCTATGAATGTCCCAGGTAACATTAAACTCCTGCTGTCCTGGTTATTTTATTAAATTTAGCGCCATGCTGTATGAATAATCTCCATCTCACATTAACATTGACAGTCATATTCAATAAATTACAATATATTTTCCAACGGGGCTTGTTTGATATATTGAAAGAACAAAGGCTTGTGAAAGCTGCATTTCATGTTAGAAAGTTCATTTGATTGACAGATTCTTATTCTTCAAGCAAGTATTAATTTTGTTTCAATTAAATACAACATGGTGCATATTTTGAATTAAGGAGGTTTTTTTTTTTTTTAATGAGAACAGATAAATGAGATAGATGATGGAATTGGTATCGATAAATTCTTATCAATGCACATCTCTAATCTCAGGAGGGAAAATCTTTAGACATGTTATTGGGATTCACTTTGAGAGACAACCATAAGTCCTGTTTCCTGTTTATGGCTGCGATTCTGGAGGAAAACCGTTTGAAAAGTTGCAGACGTTTTGAGACTGGAACATTCCCAGGAGGACAATGACCTTTAACATACAGCCAGAGCCGAAATGAAAGAGTTTACATCAAGGCATACTCATGTGTTGGGGACAGCGGGAACTGTTGGGAATCAATGAGAATCCATGGGAAGCAATGAAAATCCACATTCACAGACTCTCTCCAAGGAATCTCACTAAATATGAGTTATTTCAGAATTAAAATGCAAAATTCTGGATGTAACAAAAAGCTGGATGATACTAAGAGCATTTCATTGTGAACAGAAATGCACACCACACTTATCAGATTGTTCAGGTTGCCTTGGCGAAACACTTTTGTTTATTTTTGGAAAAAGAATCATAATTTGAAATCATGTACATTCAGGCTACCAATTACCTTTAGCTATGGTGGATTTTCCACTTTTGTCCCATTTACCTTGAATAGTTTGTTAATCAGACAGAAAAAAAAAATACAAAATTATTTGCTATAACTTTTACACCCAAAATGTCAATATTTGTTGCTTCTAACCTCATAACTCTTATAAAAATGCAAACATTTTTCTGTAATATAACTTCAAAAATACATAAATTAATTAAAAATACATTAGTTAATTAAATTAAAACCAATAAAGTCAAGTCAAGTTTAAGTGCAGAATATTTTTAGCAATGCGACAGTTCAAAGTGCTTTAATCACAAAAACATTAAATATTAACATTAATTAAAATGTGCCAGTCAATCATGAAAATGTGCCACATTTAGCAATAAAAGCTCATCTAGTTTTTTATTTTTGTTTTTACCATGAATTTAAAATTTAAATTTACATATGCATATAGCCACTTTCATGTTTTTTCTTGTTTACAGTTGCAGAAATTAAGCATATGAGTCTCTCTCTGTGACAGGAATATTTTATTTACATTTTGTTGTTTTTTATTAAAGATCCAACCAAGGATTTTGTTTGTCTAGAAAACCTTTGTATTAAACAACAGTTGCTCTGTTTTTGACAGGTAACATTGTTCAATGTGCTTTCCTTGTTGATATAAATTTGAATAGAATTTTACACGGAAATAAAATCTTTTTTAGCCGACTTGTCTGGTCATTTTTTATCTGCATATGACTGACTGTTGAAAAGTTGTGTCCATTGGAAGTTGTCGTAAGCAGGAAGTTTGCTGTGTAGTGTTGTTTTGATTAATTATAACACTGATCACAGAATATGAGAGTGTGGACGTAGAGAGAGAGAAGCATGATAGATGAGTCAGTGTGATCCCAGGGAAAACCGCCTGAGCTCATGATATTCCCTCACAAGCCTTGAATCTCACCAGCTGCTTGTTGCCACAAGTGCACAAATACAACTCAGAGCGCCTTTGAGTTTCTTTAAATACAGGAGTAGCACAGTTCCACGTGCAGCCGGCATCCTGATGGAGGTTCCACCTGCAGCATGAGGCAATAACCGAGGTTCCTAAGTAACGGGTCACCACCAGCAGCCCGGGTTGCTCACTCTGTCAGTCTCTTAATGAAAGCAGGAAGACCTCGCTCTGCAGAAATCCTGTGAGAATAAAGTGTGAGATTAAATGAGGAAGAAGTTTAATTTATTCTATATTATACTTGACTGTCAGTTCTTTTTTGTTATAGCGATATTGGAAATGTTGGCTACCGATCACACTGCCATTTAAACTCAGATTGTTGTGACCTGACCTGATCAAGTGTTAGAACATCTGGCCTCACACATATATGTCATATTGACATATATCCAGTCAATATGATGTAAAACACTTTGAACTGCCATGTTGCTGAAATATGTTAACAAACAAACTTGACTGACTGATTGAAATACTGGAAAAGCCTGGTTGATTCATTTCTTTTCAAATGACATGGATAGATGTAAATTTTTATTTCTCTTTTAAATTTATTTTAAAAATGTATTTAAAAATATAATTGTTTTCAAATGGAATGAGTTGATAACAATTTTAATTTAAAATTTAAATGTAAATATTTATTAAAATACTTTTTAATTAAAAATAA
Source organism: Poeciliopsis gracilis (assembly GCA_911649635.1). Taxonomy (NCBI): domain Eukaryota; kingdom Metazoa; phylum Chordata; class Actinopteri; order Cyprinodontiformes; family Poeciliidae; genus Poeciliopsis; species Poeciliopsis gracilis. The sequence goes on along the minus strand of CAJVRI010000370.1, from coordinate 3,993,758 downwards.
ATGAATACAAATATATAAAAATTCTAAATGTTATAAAATTTACTTAAAAATTACTCATTAATTTTTGGTTTTTAGAACATATATAAATAAAAAAGCATATATATATTTACACACACACATATAAGATTACCTAAATAGCAAGTTAGATGTAGCTATCTATTTGTAGCTAGCTACATCTATAGCTATCTATAAATAGATAAAATAAATATTTTATTCATTTTATAGATAAAATAATACATTTTATTCATAATGCCTTTTTTTACATGTATCTACAGAATGCTACATGTACAATGTTCTATTTTTGGCTCCGTTGTTTCTTCACTTCCACAGACTGAAGCGCCACATGCATTACTGCACATGAGGCCCCAATCCCTCTATCCATCTCCCCCTCCATCCTTTCATCACTTCTGAACAAGATATGAGGGTATTTATACTCCTTGGCTTAAAAGAAGATACTGAACCCAAAGGGAACAAACCACCTTTTCTAAAGTTTGTGATCTTCATGCATGAATTGTTAACGATTTGCTTTGATTCTGCAGAAAATCACTGACTTAAAGGAGGTTGTTGCCATCTGTAGGGTTTGTGTATAATGAGTAAATGTAGGCTGTTCTCATCTAAAAGTCAAAAACGTGGTTTAGGAAGATGGAGACGACGGCCCTTCAATGTGCCAAAATGCCTATTTGACTCTGTTCAGCAGTGTTGTTTTCTTCTCTTCATCAGTTCCAGCCATCTGTTGCTCATTTCCTATCTATCCTTCCCAATTTGGCCCGGGAACCTGACATGCTTTGAAAAGAGTGCTTAAGTGTTAGAAGTATTCCTTTTCAAATGTGTTTTGCCTTGATGACAAATCTCAAAGCAATGCCATAATTTTAAATGAAACAAAGGGAAATCTCAGAGTTATCACTGCACAGAAATCTGTAACTCTCACTCAGGATATTGAGAAACCTTCCTGCAGAAACAGGCACACTAAGGTCCAAACAGCCTTATTTGACAAAAATAACAATACACAAGAAAATGCAACCTTATTCAGACGTTTTTATTGACTAATGCTAATACGTAGCACAAAACAACAACATCTTTTGTTAAAAGTGCATTCTTTACAGGATTTTAACAACACAAGATGCTCATGGTTGTTGGTGACAAAGCTTTTCACTTTGTCAGTTAGTGGTTCAAATTATGACATTTATATGTTGCAACAGTATAATATCAGACAGATAAACTGAAAAAATTGTGCTAAAAACATCTGCCAATCATTCCCGGGTGCACAACATTTTAATGTCATTGTGCATGAATAAAGCACAATGAAATCTTAAAAATAGCAACTCTCAAAAGCAAGTCAGATAATTGAATAAAATAATAAAATAAGTATATCTAAATAAAAATGAAATTATAAGAAATATAATATAAACAAAACAATAAAGATGTTAAGAATAAAGATAAGGTCATCAGATCATCAACAAATCTCTCCTTTAGTTACTGTATGTTTCATTTTTTTGGTCCCTCTAGCTCATGCATTGCTTTGTCTCTTAGTTTTCCCACGTAAAGTATTTCTTGTGAAGCTTCCACAGCATTTACATAACATTCATGAGGTGATCTAGAGGACTATTGTGGCCATATAATGTAATGTGGTCCTGTTGTGGTGCTACAGTTTGGCACAGCTGGTCTCTTAAAACATTTTAAGACTTCCAATAAGAGTTCAGTGTTTTACTGTGATTAAATCCCCCCCAGACCATTTTGCAGTAAAATCGTCTCTCCTTTCTCTCAGCTTGTCTCCCACCCACACTCTCACTCCTTCTCAAAGTCTCTTCCTCTCCACCTGCTCTGCCCCTCCAGTTCAAGGTTGTGTGTTTGTTGCACCAGTCTGGTTAAAACCTTATCTTTAGCTTTTGTCAAATATAGTTTTGAACATTTTTCATGTCACATGGTAAGTCTGCTGAGCTGTATTTTAAGGGTTTGATAATATCTGGTAGTACCATTTTCAAACTTGTCTGTCATAAACAAGCAGAAGCATCTCTTATGGCTTAACTGTATCAAAAAAGTCAACTTGCAACTGCAGGAAAAAAACAGATTCTTGTCAAAGGTTAATTTTATGATTTAACACCCTAACAAATTGACAAAATTCTGGCTTTGGAGCAACAATCCCCTCATACTCAGTGGCAGAGCTAGGCTTTTAAAGTTGGGGGGGGCAAAGGGTGGCCAAGGGTATCTCGAGGGGGGGAAAATGAGAATGCGTGTGTGTGTATACATCTCTATATAGATCTATCTATTTGATAGATCGATATATACATGTGTGTTTGTATAAATCTATCTATCTATCTATCTATCTATCTATCTATCTATCTATCTATCTATCTATCTATCTATCTATCTATCTATCTATCTATCTATCTATCTATCTATCTATCTATCTATCTATCTATCTATCTATCTATCTATCTATCTATCTATCTATCTATCTATCTATCTATCTATCTATCTATCTATCTATCTATCTATCTATCTACATTTCCTTTTCATATATTCATTATTGTTTTTCTTCTTTGGATATTAATGTGGCTTAAAATGATTCCAAATAATGTATAGAAATGACCTGGTGCTGTTACATGTCAATCATCATGATATCACCATCTGCCTGAAAATGTGTATATGAATTGATGAATGGATTAAATTTTTGTAGTCTAAAGTGTTAAAGCAGTTAGCTTTCATTTTAGAGGGAACGTTGAGAATAGCTGATAAGTAAGGAGGCAGCAGGCAGCATTATGCTGCAGGAAGGATTGATGCAAATTATGTCAAAATTTTAAAACAACAATTCAGCGCATTGGCCAGAGAATTAAACCTCAAACATAAATGTAAAAAGGCCCTCAGCATGCCACCACATAAGGACAAAAATGTCATTGTTATGGAGTCAAAAGTATAATTTCATCAATTGTAATAATTTTAGAAGATTTCTCTTTTTGTTTATTGTGTTTTTACCGTGGTGGGAGACGTTGCATATCTTTCCACACAGATGTCAGAGTCAACCTGTTTTGTTTCCATCGGTTTGATGATGACTGTTAACCAAGTGGCCTAATTGTTTAACAAGGTTGGGGCAGGAGAGCCGTGACAGCCGCGGAGTGATTCATGTACGCTACACTGTTAACAGCAGCAATGTGTAGCTGGCAGGAAAAGGTGGTGTGGCTGCAAAGAATGATGTGGCCTTTGGCAGGAGAGCTGGCATCTGTCGATGCCTAACAGGAAGGAGAAAAACAGCTCAAAACACGGCCAGGTAAATCACTGCTTTCCTTTCAGTCACGTTTCCATACCTTAAATTATAAAGTTATAATCATTTTATATAGAATAAAATGTTTTTGCTATGATTGATCATTTCTACATTGTGCACAAAGTGTGGTGGGTCAACTACTCCATGGCTTGCAGGTCAGATTTTAATGTTTTTAGTACATGTCAGTTCCTCTTTCATGTTCCATATTGCATTTTAGTGATAAACATATATTTGCAGTGGTTTGTTTTGACTTTATGAAATAATTTACAGATTCATGTAAGAGTTGCTTAGAGCTTTATAAACATTTTTCAATGGATTTAACCTGGTTTGCTTCTTGGTTCTATTGATTCTCATCAGTTTTATTTTGTTTGTTTTTTGTTTTTTGTGCAATTTTCTGGCCGGATGCCAATTAGCAATTTTTAAGAAGCCTGACCTGCCAGGTCTGATTTTGGCTGGTACCAGTTTTTTTTGTCTGAAATGTCACTAAATTTAGCAAGAAAACTACTGAGTTAGCAGCAGTTGGGCGACTATTTTTAACTGCAAACATGCAGGAATTACCAAGTTGGCTGGTCTGTCAATAAAACCACTTTTACGGGAGAGCAGAAGAGAATAGTCGTTGATTTTTAAACCTTTGCTCAGATCAATAAGATTGGCTTCACATGTAAGTATCAGTGAACACCAATCTCCAAAAATGAAGGAACTTGGCACTGATAAATTAGTGCACCCCTAAATTACACACTTATTAAGTAACTACATATTGAAGTTTATATTAAACAGCACCATTGCAAAATATGAGCTCATTGCAAAGTGACAAAGAGACAGAGAAGGACGAATGGTCAGGTGCTTATAATAGAACGTCTATTCCCTTATGAGCCGACTCTGCCAAACGCAGGAGATGAGGATGTAGTCGTCTACAGCTGTATGACCACATTACCCTAGAAATGAAAAGTTGTAAAGGCTCCTCTGGTATCCAAAGTATGACTTGAGTTCACGGGAAGCTCATTAACACTGCAAATCCCCTTGATCTTTTCCAATTAACTGTCCTGGCCAGGATGATGTGAGACATGCAATTAACAAAGGCCAGTGGCTGATTCACCCCTCGCGTCCCCCCTCTGTTTCATTACCGGCAAGCCTTGGATATGAGTCAAATTCAACAGCTGACATACGTGCTTTAACAATCTAAGTGCTGTGAGTTTGATGTGCAGCAGGTCTCTCTGTTTCTGTAGTGTAATTATGGAGATGGCCTCGTGTAATGGGGAGAGCTGCTTCAAGGTCTGGCTCAGATGGCAAGGGGTAAATCACAAGATTTAATCATCAAATGAAGGGACTGATCAGAGGAGAGTGGGACGCAACACTCGGTTGGTGTGCGGTTCCCTATACTGTATATCATTAGTTTGTTTTATTTTCTTTTAAATAATATTGTTCCTACATGATAATTAATGTGAAACACAGTTCAGATGAAGATAAAAACTGATGTTTGTTTTTATACTGGTGAGGTAATTAAAACCGTTAATCAAAAATTTAGATTGAAATGCTGCGTGTCACGAAATTCATCCAACAATGAAAACATGAGTAAAAATGCAAAAAAAGTGAATTTTTATTTTTTATTTTTTAAATGCAGTTTTAAAACAATAAGAAAAAACTAACTAACTATTGCTTTGGATTAATGCATTTCTTTTTATAATTGTGCTACTCATGGTGGCAGCATGTTAGAGTAACTCAATGTTATTACTTCTTTGTCTCTTTTTCTGACTTTTGTTCAACATCTGTTGCATATTTGGATGGTTTTTCTCTCTGTCTTTGGATGCTGAGCAGCTGAAAGGACTTTTACTTGTACTTTTTTCACTATCTGATGAGTAACCATGGCAGCAACATATTGTTTTTACAGCTAGATACAGATAAGTAGCGCATCAAAAGTTCAAATAATACAGGGATTACTGTTTCTGTCAGATTTGCTGCAAGACTAACTGCTACAGGAAATCCTCCCTGCCCACTGCAACTCCAACTCCTGGAAGATGCTTGGATGTTTTGAGTTACATTTAATTTTCCTTTGGGATAAATTATGTAGTTTTGAATTTGAATTGAATTGTGGAGTATGTTTTTTTTTTTTATTTTACCACAATATTTGTTAAAAAAAAAAAAAAAAAGGGGGGTTAAATGAAAATAGTTTTACTTTCATTTAACCAAAAGATTTTGGGCCTAACTTTAGGTAAATAACTCAAGATGTTTTCAGGCACCTTTCTGGAAGCTCAATGTATTTCTTTAAATTTTCTATAAAATCAACAAGATAATCACCTCAAGGTTATCAGAAGTTATCATTGGAACTCTGTTGAAAGCAAAATGTTTAAATATGTGAATGATGGAGTCTCCAGACCTTCATTTCCTTTCCTTCAACACGTCCTTCTTCTTGCCCATCTGTGCATCAGCTGTACTTTATTTCTCTGCATGTGCGGGCTGCTGCAACTCAGTTTTAGGATTGAAAATTTAATTTAACCTTCCTGCTACAGTTTGGATTGTTTGACTGTTCAACTCAAATTTCTACCAATGCAGTGTCGCTGCACCTTTATTGAGTATAAAACAACATTCATAATATTCATTGAAACATTAGATTGTGGTTAGCTTCACCAATTATGAGGGAACTAAACTTTTGATTTTCTTGAAAACTTTACCCACTCTCCACCCCACTTCTGCATGTCCTCTTTAACTGTGAGGTTTTGTCTGTTTCACCCATATTTACAACCAATTGGGTGGAGCTGTTTATAATACAAGCAAACATGCGCTAAACCAAGCCTATACTCTTCTTCACCTATTTTGTGCACTCCCTGCTGCTACGATGGGTAGCTAAAGGAGAATTATTTTGAAAAATTCATATTTTGGACTTTTTTATACTTCCACTTGGTCTCTACTGCTTTTAAAAACAGCCCAAACATTTTAAAAAAACATCCAAACAGTTTTTGGATTAAGTTAATATTTTTTGATGTCTGGAAAATGAGCCATTTCAAAAACCTCCTGATCGTTGAGTCACAATCAGCGAGCACTGCGCCGTTTTCTAGCAACCCAAGCTGATCTCCAGCATGTCTCATCATCTGGTTTTATCACTGTATGTGCTGTATAATGGCTGCTGGAAAAGACAAGTGTTTTGTCCAGAAACCACTTTCTGCATTCTTGTTGATTGTGCAGTAGGCTCCACTTTTGCTTTTCAATGATGTATGGTTGTAGAATTGGTCATATATTTGCAAACATTTACATGTGTGAGTGTAAACTTTGAGTTGAGAGGGTGTGTAGTAAGGATTGGCATTCATTGGGTTCATTAATGCTCAACAGGTGTGGCCATATACAGTTTGTTATTGGTGCTTTAAAGGACTTACTTTATGTTTTCATTCCTGTGCATTCAGATTCTTCATCCATTGCGGTTCACTATTTTTGTGATTTTTGTATTTTTTTCGTTAAGTTTTTTCCCACCCTTGATTTGTAACCTCTTAATAGTTACTAACTGTATAAAAACACTTTAATATGACCAAAAATAATCTCAAGCATACTGATCTGAATTGAAAAGTTTTCCAGGTAATACACTTGTGGATTGTCTTTCAGCTGAAATGGGAGAATCATCTCATCAGAGTCTGTTTAGATCAAAATGGTAACCTCAGCCAGAAGGATATATTAAAGCAATACATCAAAGGTCTATGCCTGAGGTTATGCCAATGCTGTTGATGCATTGACTCCCAAGTCTCAACTCTGCTGGGAAGAACAGCGTGTACCCAGGTCTGGATGTAAAAGTAATAAAATAAAAATAAAATCCACAAAGTGTACTTGGTTAAGTCTAGTGGTGTGATAAGATAATATGCAGTTAGTATTTTAGGTGAAATCCTTGAATATAAGCACAATATTTTATAATCATATACAATATGATTATTTTGTGTAATTTAGCTTCTTAAAAAGCTTATTTTCAAAATCGAAGAGTTTATTGAAAAAAAGATGTCAACCTCACAGTTAAATATTTTAATCAAGATATTCACTAAGCTAGTCACAATCAACTAAATTGCTAAGTAAAATATGAAAGGATGATGAAAATGAATAAATTGGTGAAACAGTAAAAAAATGTGACAATAATAGAATCAGTGAAATGATGCAATGAAGCTAAAGTTCAATGTAAACTGGCTTACTTAAATAATAATTGTTTTGGATTTGCATGTGAATTTCTTTGGGGGTTTTTTGGAGTCTTTCAAAATCAGGCAAATAGAATTAGACAAACATAAAAACAGCAAAAAAGAGAGAAGAAACTGAAATTTTAAACTAGAGACACTTTAGCAAAGCTTGTTTTTCCTTTCTTTGGAATTGGACCTTCTTTTGGAATCACAAAAATTATTCCTGTATTGTATTGTATTATCAAAATCTGATTTTTTTTTCTCATTCATGTGAACCCAGTGTAGTGTATCATCTCTGTCTTGTGAGATAAACCTAAATTGTTTATAAATTGTAAATCTGTGATAGATTTTGCATCATTAGAAGGTCAGAAATCTGAACGCAGTCATTTTTGAAACAGGACAGAGAAGTTCAGCTCTTGTTAACCTCACTGCCATTCATTAACATTCCAGCATGCATATGCATATGCGTTGTTATACTGGACTAACTAATGCAGCTCCAATTACACACTTGTTAAGGATTAAGGGATACTATATTTAGGAGCAGCTGCAGAGATAAGGAGTTATTTTATATAAGGCTGAACAAATTCAAATTAAAGTCACACAAGTAAGTTTCTGTTGTAATGACTGTATGATAACTGGCAGCAATGTGCTCAAATTAGTGAACATCTAGATAAACCAAAAAGACACTTAACCCCAGTTTTGTTGCTTCCTGTTAATAGAATGAAAATATGTATAATTTCTAGATCATATGAGATGATTACTTTGTAATTTTCTAGGTTTCTCCAAAAAAAAAAAAAAATGTTGGACTCACATTATCTAACTTAGCTTAGATATTGGGTCATGTCTCTGCGTTGTGTTTAACATGAGTCGAGCTGTTGCCATGACAACGGCGAGAGACATGGACAGCAAGCTTCCACTTCCTGAAATAGCCTACAAAATTGTTTAAACAGATAACTGGGAATCTGGCTGCTGGCCAGGAGCTTGCCCCAATGCCTCATGGGACGTTAATGGCAGTCCGAGCAGAGGCGAGTCTGCAGAGGGAAGGGGGGCGGGGGGAGGATAAATCCTAGATTCAGTGTGGCACATCTTCCTTAATCACTGCTTTAAAATCAGTTGTGCCTGTGCTAATTGGCCTCATTTCAATCTGAGGATGTCTCCATTTGCTGCTGAATTAGAGCAACAAGGAGCTGCAGTGAGTTGTGCAGCAGGAATACACGTGATCTTGGAGAAATAGCACTCTCTGCAAAGTTGCACAATGTGTGTGTTAGTGGGTTAATAAAAGCCTTTGATAGAGGTGAAGATATCCTTTTAAGACTGTGTATCCTACCGAGTGGGGCTGCTGGTGGGTAAATATTCGTCTTTGCCAGAAGTCTCTATGTATGTTTTCCTAGTGGGCCTATAGGCCCCTTGATGAAAACCATTCGTCACTGCAGCAGGATGACCTGTCTGCACTGACCACCTCGCACCTCCAACCTGACCACTAGACTGTGAAGGGGAAGTCTCTGCATGCACACCTCCACACCACAAAATGATGATTTAATACCTTTAATCTACACTGTCCAGAGGGCTTATCAAAAGGTTAACTCAAGAGCTCTGAGACAGGTGCCTCACTGGGCAAGCACCTTAAATTTTCAAACGCTGAGGTCATTTGAAAGAAGTACACTTTTTTTTCTGTGGCTTCATTAAAGCTGATCTATTGTGCTTCCTGGAGCAGATTAGGAAAGATCTATGGGTTATACAAAATATGTTCACTTTTTTTTTTTTTTGCATAAAACCTTAGTTGATGAGATTTTAGTCAGAATTGTTTTAGGATCACTTGTCACTTTAAATCCAAATAAACTGCTGTTGGCCACATCCCCCAACTCAACATTTACACTCACACATGAAAATGGCTGCAAACAGATGTGCAATTATACAACCGTACATCTCTGAAAAGCATTTGTTCAACCTCCTGCATAACCAACAAAAATGAAGCAGGTGGTTTTCTGGATAGTAAGTATTTTCCATTTTCTAGTTTCATTAAGATCAATAAAATTTTTCGTGCTACATTGTAATTTGGCAAATATGGTGGAAGCGCTGTGGCTTCCCGAGGGAAAAGACAAGGGGCTGATGTGAAGCTGAGTGAGTTTAATGCGTGGTAAATGGAACATGTGCTGCCATGACACAGTAGATGAGGAATGATGCCTGCATGAGAAATGCATATTGGCGGTTTGTAAACAACACTGCAGAGCAGAGGACAAAGCAAGCGTTCATCGTGAAATTACAAAAAATCAATTTTTTTAGTGCAATTTACTGTAAAAATGTTTCATCACCGAAGTCCAACAGCAAAAGTTTGATTGAACATGATAAAACAGTTTATTAAAATGCTTTGTTGGCCAGCAGTGCGTCAAAAATAAACCTCTTTTGTAGTTTTTATCCGTTGTGGGTCATCAGGATCAATTTATTGCTATCATCATTATAACTTTGAGTAATGTCATTGGAGGGCATGTGGAACAGTAAATCCTGTTCCCAGGTTGCTTGTTACAGTAAATGTTCCTCCCACACAAGTAATCAAAGATAATTCATATGGAAAAATGCTCCTGTAGGCTGAAAAGTGAGTGAGGATGCACAGACCAAATGAGGGGAGGATAATTTCACTTAGCAAATGCTGTAAAAATTGTGATTAAAATTTTTAAGTTGCTTATAGATCTTTGTATTGGAGTGTAAATGTGTTGAAAAACGGTTGTTCATGAGAGTGAATAGCTGAATTTGTCTGTAGATTAGATACTTCAAGTGGTCAGATCTGACTGGAATTGTGCTGTATATACTCAGTGCATTTACCACGTAATATAAATTAGTACAGGGAGAAGTTTACACTAGAATACAAAGGAAAATTGACCAGGTCATTGCAGTAGAGATGGGCATTTATAATTATTATTTATCATCATCATGAATATGTTTATATCTGGAAGAATTTGGATTTTTGCTGTTTTCACGCCTGATAGTCCGGCAGACATTTTCGATTAAGAAAACATTTGTTTGTAAAACCTGATCACCTCCTTTCATGTGGTGGCGCTGCATCCAGAACAGCCAAATTAAATGACAAAAGAGCCTCTGAAGAAAACATGAGCACAACTTCCTTCATCATGAAATGTAAACCAAAAAGGAGTAGCTTCAGATTTTAGCGGTCGTAGGATTTCTCTTCGGTCTTTGGTAACCGACCTCGAGCCATTTCTCCACTAATCCTCGACTCCCGCACTTGTTTTAGTTGCATGAGGAAGTGCCTCATGTTCATTAATGGCAAGAACAAACTTATTTTAATTGCTTTTCTTATTTAATGGAACCACCGCAATTCTGAAATGATGTTTGTTGACATAGCTGAATATTTACAATGTTACTGTAGCTCAATCTACATTTGGATGAAGGAGTTCATATTCTAAAAACTCCATGCAGACAAAAGAATGAGTGAGGTTAAAAAAAATTCAAGAATCACCTAAAATGTTTTTTACTTTTTACTCCTTTCTCTTAATCCGAGCCTTTTAAATAAGTGAAATCCCCGGGAGATGCAGCACATCTGCAGACTTTCAAAAAGACAGAGATAATGAGGTTGCAAATAAATCAGAGCAATAATAAAAAAAAGAGAACGTTTGTCAGTTAAATGTGATTCTTTCCAGGCAGTTGAAGAGCATGTACATATTTTAGTGCAGCCTGGCTGAGGGGCATCAATTCAAACAGAAGGTGTTGTCTGGCACGTCAGGTCATTCCCACAGACTTCTGGCGTTGATAGCATGAGCTATAAGAACAACTTTGCCAGTTTGTAATTAGTGTGAGCCTGATATTGGGCTAACATGAACTGTTCGGGGGCGATAAAGTTATTTTGACGTAGAAATACCGTCACGGACGGAAAAGGGCTCAAGGACTGAAATTCAATTTACCTCATGAATAAGACTTCTGCCTGTGAAAGGAGAGCGATGGACAGAACGGTTTTTGTGCCTTCCTCTTTGGGCTAGCTCTTCCACATTCCCTTACAGGAGACAGAACTTGTGTTCGCAGCCTGAAGTTTCTGTAAACTCGAGCTCTTCCCCACAGGCAGAAGTGAGTCTGTGAAGAAAATGATCATCGAAGCCAGACAAATTTACACCTCAGCCAATAAGTCCTGCAATTTCTAACAGACCCAGTTTTTCTCTACAGCAACGCCAGGGAAACAGCCAAGTTTGCCACTTTCCAGATGGAGGCTCGGCTTTTGAATAATGACTAGCTCTAAAGGTTGCGTTAGAATGTTTGTGCTACAGTGTTTACAAAAATGCTGATCTCCACATAAGTGAGTTACTAAACACTGATGCATATTCTATATTTAGTAATCGGCCTCCTGCTTCCGCCTCAACTTTGCTTAACCTTTATTTGACTGTGGATTTATCAATACAAGCAATATTTCAGATTCCAGAACTTAAAACTGAATTTCCAAACTATTTGTGTTTGCATAGATTTTTGTCTATATTGACACTTTTTTAGGCTTGTTTATATGGCTCTGTGACAAACTCTTTTTTTCTGGATTTCTATCAAGGCATTCCTTCTTTTCCAGTCACTACTCAAATATGCAACGCACACACACACACACACGCACACCCAGACATGCACACAGAGCACAACTTTCTATGTAGCAGCTTCTTCCTCAAATAGAAAATGTGCACTAAAACATGACAGCACTGTCGGTAGTCTCCGAGAGCAGCCCCACTCTCTCTGGCCTAGATTCTTTCAAATCCGCTCTGGAAGTGCCTGCGTCCTCAGCTGCTCTGCCAGCCGCCAGAGAGTGAGTGAGCAAGCCATCTGGCTGCAAAGCACATCAAATCCCAATCTGTGTTAATTTGAGTGTTATGGGCCATTGTTTATTTTTCATTTTTTTGGGAGAGAAGAAGAAAAAAAAGCGGGAAAATATTGCGCCGAGTGTTGTTATGCCTGTTTCATGGAATTTTCTGTTGTTCCAAGAGGTTTTTGGAGATGTGCAGGATGCCAGGCACCCTGCAGGTCACTGCAAATTACATGAAAATGAAGATTTCATGTAGCCACGAGACCACAAACTCTCTGTTTCAACTGCAACAATTTTAATAAATACATGCAATGATTTTATGAATTAAATTAACGTTAAATAAGTAAACAATTTTTGTGTTGAAATTGTTTCATACATATTCAAACACATTCATACTTGTAAAACTTTTTTCTTTTTATACACCTCAGACCACAGACTACCACATCTTATTGGGAATTCAGCTGTGTTGAAGCTGTGTTTCAATTACAAATGCGAACAAAACTTTGTCAGTATTCTGGTAATGTTGAAAAAAAGCAATTTTGCAATTGTGGTGTTTCCCTTAAATCACAAATTCTGTTAAAATCAAACGTGAATAAGTTTGTTTATGCGCTAACATACTGCGTCATCATCGTCCTGCCACTTCCTGTCGTCGTCTTTTTAACTTTTCCACCAGTATTAACACCCAGTTGTGGATAAGCATGACTATTTCCATTAAACTTCTGTGAAATACACTAATTTTGATACAGCAACAAAAACAACTAATTCAAAACCAAAAACTATTTTATCAAAGAAAATTTGAGTTTTTTCAAAAGTGTCATGTTTCTATTGAGCAAATTTAATTTTGTAATTTAAGGTCAACACAGCTAGTAAAGGAAATGCAAACGCTTTGCTTAATTTTTAAGTGATTTTGAAAATTCATATTTAATGCATTACAACATGTATTCCAGTGATTGTTATTTATCTGACTTAAAGTTTTGTATTAATAAATATAAGCAGAAAATCTTAACTAAAAAAAACAGACTGACTCTAATATATCAGTTTGGCTAATTAATCTAAGAAAAATGTGTAATGAATTGAATTACTGAAATAAATGAACTTTTGAATAATATTCTAATTAATTGAACTGAATACGCTCTCCATCAGTCTGTTTGAGCTATTTTGCAGAAGAATTAATAAAATTTGTTTTTAGATTCTAAACTAAAACATTTGGAAAGTATGAACTCAGAGGAGACCAAATATAAATGCAAACCAAATATTTTGAATTTTTACTGGTAAAAATAATTCTAATACACATAGTTTTGGTGTCATAGTGATGAACTTTATACTGGTCTGGAACATAAAATAAAATTAAAAATACTAATATTATAAATTATATTATTATATTATATATTATATTATTATACATTTTTCCTCATGTATATATATTTCTTCCTTTTCATTCCTCATTTACTTTCCCTCTCACTCCCAATCACACACACATGCCACCCACCCTGACACATGGTGTGTTATGCAATGGGTGATGCCTAATTACCACTGACATCGCAGGGACTGTTCACTGCGAAATTAATCATGACACAGGCGTCAGCTTTTGATTTTTTTTTTTGATTTTTTTTTTGTCAAGCGCTCTGAGCTCCTACCAGCTGATGTAATTAATAAACCAAATGCACACAAATTCTGATTAGATGCTGACACTGATGTCTCAATAAATGCCAAACGCTTGAATATCATTTCCAGGTGCAGATAGGAAGAGAACAAGCACAGAAAAATAAAAAAGAGAAAATAAATGCAATATTTTTTTACTATTTTTGTCGACGTGAAATTGCTCGGTGTTATTGCTGGTTAGATAAAGGTAAATGAGTTCATGTGCACTGAGGATGCATCAGTGTATATGTTTACACCGATTTTAAACAGTGTGAGTACACTGTAAGCCTACAGAGCCCTAGATAGCTATTTATAATTACAGCATTGTACTGGAAAGCACTTACAGTACACCCAGTCATGTATAATACATAGAGCTGCTTTCCAGTTAGCGGGAAGCCTTGTTGTTACTTTATTATTACAAACAGATGAAGTGAGACACCAGAAACATAGCCCACCCAAATCTGGCATAATTAATGTGACGTGCAGCTCATTCGTGCCCAAACCTCCACCAGGGCTAGTTGCTCATTTCTGCTGGTTTCTGCCGCTTCAGTGGCAGATCATTTCAATCGAAGTAGGCCAAACTGCAGGCTAATTCATTTGACGTCTTACTTTTTGTTTATATCAATTAAAACCCAATTCTTTTCATTTTACAAGCAGGTTTACTGATAAGTCCAAAGTTTTTGTCCTTCATCTGATATTTTTAGCACTTTAACTTTTGCACATTGATATAAGCTGCTATGCTGTAACAGAACATCCACGGTCCAAGCACAGAGAAAACGTAAAGTTATTTTTATTTCTTTAATGTTTTTTCACATTTCAGTGGTTTTTGCTCAAATATTTCCATAGGTTGGCAACATTGCTGTAACCTTCTGTAGATTTTATGAGGGATTTGTATGTAATGGGCCAATGCAAATTAGTACTCAAGTCTGAAATCGGAGAAAATGAGCCTTTCCATGGAGTTGTCTGTGATTTTAGTGGACTGATGAAGAAATAAAGAGTCTCTAAATTGATTTAGTTGACACCACCTGCATTATTTTTATTGAAAAGTGTAGAAATTGTTTTATTCACATTAGCAAAAGTTGTATGTGACACCATCATTCTCTTCTGTGCAGTGGCTTCCCACCAAGCACTAAACCTGTAGAGAAAGTTCCCTGAACGTCGCCATGAATGTTCAGTGAACATTTGCAGACAACTGCATGTTGATAAAAACACAACCAAACATTAGTCTTAAAGCAATCTGGGGATTTGTTTTTAAGCTCAACATGGAGGAACAGGAGAGAAACAGCAAAAAATGGAATCAGAACCATTCATTTATAATTCACTTGACAGCTCTCTGATATGAAGTCAGGCTGTAGTTTACACACCACTTTCCTCCTTGCATTTGTGACCACATTAAAGCATACATTTTTATTAAATAACATGTTTTTGTGTTACTGGAATATTACAAACAAACCATTAAACATGCAGTCTGAAAGAGTTAGACATTAGAACGTGTCTGATTGTGCTTAGAGCGATCAGAGAAAAGCAAAGTGCAAAGCAACTTTTTCACTAATTCATAAAAAACTTTCATCCTGCTTGTGGAAGTTGCCAATTACCCAGCTTTGCTTTGCTTTCCTGTTCATTTGGTAACAATTATAGGAAAAAGCAAGAAATTAAAAACTTTAAGTTTACTAAAAACTAACATGAATGAAAAAAAAATCCATGGAAAACATGTTCTTGTGAAATGTGAGGAAGTTAAAAAATAATCACATCCGTTTTCCTTAACACCTCTATATGGCCCAAGACTCTTTTTCACAAGCAGCCTCCCTACATGAGTTTCCATGGCAACCCTCCCTAAACTTCAATAGAATATTTTCCATGTCTGACCTTCATCGGCAGTCTTTTCATCCACCTGCGGGATTTTTCAGTTACATTTCAGCCTTCACTTCCAACAAACCTAATAAAAACCAGATTTCCCATTAAACCAAAACATATCTACTAAAAAAAAAAATAATTAAACTGTTTATTGTGGCCAAATCAAACTTGCAGTGTCTGTCAAACTTTGGAAGTGAGGTGTGAATATTAGTGAAAACACAGGTAAAGCAGGAGTCTGGATTCACAGGTGGCTCTTAATAACTTTTCAAAAAGAAGCAAAGAACGAACTAATGTATTTAAATAAAAGAATGTCAGCAAATGCAAAAGAATGACTCCAAAACAACCAGAAATACTTCTTATATCTGAATCTGCAGACAACATATTTCAGTCTGTGTCCTGCTGTTGTCACTGTTGTTTAATGTGGTAAAATGGGTCATTTGCATGCGTAATGTTGTGTATTGATATGAGAAGCAGTCTGGTGTGGTTTTGGTTCAGCTGTGGGGCAGAGAACTGAGACCAAGGTTCAGGGAACAGTGCCAGGTGAGTCTGATTAATGCATCTCTGGGTGTTCAGTTAATCAGCTTTTTATCTGCGCTGGAGAGCTTAGACCCTGAATGGCCATAATACAATCAACCCACAACCAGCTGATACCAAATACACTAAATACAAGCAATTACAGTCCTTTTGTAAAGAAAACACAGAGTTGTTACTCAACACAGAGCTCAGCCCCCCAAAATGGGGGCTGAGCCGTCAGTTTCTGGTCGCTATGGTAACCACCAACAGCATAACAATATTTATGTTCCAATAAATGTCAGGAGAAAATTACTTTTTGACTAAACAAAAATTAAATTGAAGAATAAATAAATATACTATACATCTATTATATTGTCAAAATAAAACTTTGTAATGCAGCATTTTCATAAGAATTGAAGGCAATATGGTTACTTGATGGTGCCATAAAATCACACTATGTGGCTGGAAAATATGTAACAGGTGATCAAAAATAAAATATGTCTCGAGTTCAGTATTTAGTTGGCCAAATCATCTCATCTAGCTGAACTGAAAGGAAGATAAAAACCCTCCATCTAAACAAATTTCTCTACTGTAACAGAACAAGGCATGGCACTAAATCAATGGCATGTCTGCCCGCAAACCGAGAACCAGGAATGAATGACTTAAGTGAGCCATGATCGTCAGGAGACCAGTGGGAGTGGGATTCAGCAGCAGCAGAACCATGTAAAGTCACTTTATTTCTTTAGATGTGAATAACTGTTTAAAAAAGCAAATTACAGGGGGAAAAACCAGCAGAACAGGAGAAAACATCTGAAGGAGGTTACTGGTGACAACCATCGTCACTGATTGAATTTACCTCTGTAATTACCATGAAGGATGGGGACTGGATCCTCTGCCCGGCTGACAAGTGCTTTGCTTCAGCGTTAACACGCTCCAATTCACCTGTCCCCATGAGGCACACCATGCGTTTCTGTGGTAGGCTGTTGGCCTTTTCAGCTTCTGGAGCTGTCAGGCATGTGTCTATACTGGAGTGGAAGCCTGCTTCTTATCATAGCAATCACTCATCTGAAAGGACCCCTCTTCCTCTCCCAAGCAAAGCTGTAATAAACGGTTCAGTGTTTGAAAGCTGGTTTTCTAAAATGGCTTCTAAAAGCTTGGAGAGATTCAAGGGAGCTGTGTAATAATAAATCAGCAAACCATTGGTAATTTTATTTATTTTGTTGATCTACAGTCTTTGAATAAATAAAAGAAGAGCAGATATCAAAATTTTCTCAACTCACCAGAGGGAACTATTTTATTGTAAAGTACTGTGAAATAATAACAAATTTATTCTGTTTTTGCTTTATTGTTAAACACAAAATCTTACCAAGTTTCTAAAGCAAATATCTTAGTACACTTAAAATAAGACAAAACTTACTTACAAGTAGTCTTTCAACAAGATAGATACACTTATTTTAAGCGAAAAATTTCATAATATTGATGGAAAATGTACTAGCTCCATTTCCAGATTAATTCACTTGTAACAAGATATTTTTCCCACATCAGTGTTAAGAAATTTCTGATTTAAAGTCATATTTCTTGCTTAAAAGTTTTATGTAAGTTGTTTTTTTAATCTTATTTCAAGTTGTCTAGTTTCACTAAGATACTAGAAACTAGAAAAAAAAATACTTGCCAAGATTTTGTGATTTTGTAGTGAATATATCAGACTAATCATAAATTCAATCCATACAAAAAACAAATCTCAAATCATATTTTTTTTCCCAAAAGTGATTTATTTTTGCCCAATACATCTTTCAAGAAGAAAAAAAGGGTTGATTTTTTTTTTTTTTTGTTGCACTAATCACTTTTGACACAAAATGATTTTTCCATTACTGTAGGAAGGTAATGATTTGTGGCACCATTACTAAGGTGGAGATCAAATTCTGTCTGCTGAAGGAATGTAAACCTGTCTGCTATTTAAATAAAGCTGCATATTGTTTTGTTAGGATGGCACATTGGGTAGCAGTGCTGTCTTGCAGTAAGAAGGCCGGTCCAGGGCGAACCGGCCTCGCCAGAAATATAGGCACCAGCAACCCTCTCGACCTCATTAAGGAGAAGGGAGTACAGAGGATGGATAGATGGATTATTTCGTTATTAAAGGCAAAAAGTAATTCAAGCCAAGCACCCATAAGATAAAATACAAAAACCCCACTTTATAAATCAGTTTTCTATAATTAATCTTATGTTTTGGTTCGGTTTCAGTAGCCATGCCCATGTCTGATTACTTTCTGACTCATAAAAATCATAAAATATATTTTTTATCAAGGTAGTACCTGTATAGCATTATTTTTCAGGCACAAAGATCTTAAAAATCAGCACAATAGGCTCAGATACAAAGAAATCCAAGAAGACATGAGACACTGCCCTTTTTTCTAATTCAAATATTTTTGAATTTGAAAATGTGGGAAGCTATTTCTAAAACTTTGAGACTCCAGTGAAGTTCAGTAAGAATCATGATCAGTAAATGGAGGAAACATCAAACAGCACTGAACTTTCCCACAGGTGTCCGGCATACCAAAGTTCCTCCGACATCTAAAGCACTGCAGGATTTACCTCTGGTCAAGTCAGAGGTCATGTGATTCTGTTCTTGCAGTCCTGGTTTCTTTCAGCTTTGTTATTTACACTTTAACTGGGCAGAAATCTTTTATTGTGTTTGACAACCTGGATGTACAAATGCAACTTTGGCAGAGACCTATAGGGACTTTCCAAGAGTTTGGCACTATTCTTGTGAAGTATTTTTACATTTCTTTGGCACCTTGAGTAAAATACACTCCTCTGTTCTTGCAGAAAATAGCTACATGTCAATTACAAATGTGTGCAAAATTGTGCCAATTTTGCACACATTTGTGCAAAATGTGTTCAAAATTCTTTTACTTCAGTTGAAGTAAAAAGAAAAAAACAAAAAACAAACACTAATTCTTATTTCTTTTAAATATGAAACTCAATTAATATCGCTGGTGAATATGTTTGCTCATGCTATAAGTCATTGGAAAACATGCCGCACATTATTCAACAACCATTTCCTGTTGTCTTCTTTTGTCGTTTTCACCAGTAGTAACATCCAGTTGCTGATCATGACCTTGTCCCAGCACCAAAACCTTTTTATTAAAAAACAATAATTATTTTTTTAATTAGCAAGTTTTCATTAAGCAATATATTTGTAATTAAAATTTGCGTAATTATATGGTCATCAAAAACGGAGCTACTATTGCCTTTGCATAAATGAAACCATGGATTCTTTTCTGAAAGACAATGTTTGAGACCTTAAGTAGATACCCCACAAGACATTTTATACCTTACAAGAACTCAGGTGCAGAACTCTTAGGAAGTCCGATTGGTATTTTACAGCGGGACGATAGTCCAAAACATACCTGCAAGTTGGAAAAAAAGAAATGTCTGAGTCATAATCTGGCCTTCAGTCTAATTAATGTGGTATTCAAGTTCCTCAAACAGGATATCTGTGTTCAAAATCTCACCAATATGTCTGACTTAAAACAAGGCAGAGTGGGGAAAAATCCTACACAATAATGTTAAAAGCTAAATATTGCAAACACTTGAAACAGAGAATCTGCAAAAAAGATCTTCTGTTTAGGGGAGATCTCACACACGCACACAAAAACTGATCAATCCACCAGGATCCTGACAGAAAACTCAATAAGGTAGCAAAATATCAGAGAAAAAATCTGTTCTGATTTAATTCTGATTTTCCAAATCAAGATCCAATTCATGGACCATTAATATGTAGATCATAGCAACTGCCTCAGTTAGAAGGCTAAGTTATCTTTGACTAGTTTGACTGATCAATACTTCCTTGCATTGGGAACAGCTAAAGGTTTCTATGGAGCATCCAGATAAGCAGTGAAGAGGAATGTGGAAGCTAATCCATAGAAATCAACTCTCACAACCTAAGCCCAAATTGCAGGCTGTGGTGCAGCCACATGAAACAGTGGCTGAATGTGACTGACAACTCCAGAGATTAAACTGATTATTTGACCGCTGCTGGAGTGAAACCAAAGCCTACCCTCATGGTGGTGTCATGAGTTATAGGCAGTAAAATGTAAATAATAATTTAATCTGAATAACTAAATCAGAAGAACATTTTGGAAAATCAGAAACACAATGTTTTGTTTTTTGTTTTTTTTCAATAATGCTTTAGTCTATATCAGAGAGTTTTAAGGATCTTATCTCAACTTATCTCACAAATTAAAGCAGGCTGAATATTATGGAGGCATTTTTGGAGGTATTCCTGGTGCAAACGTACCTCCATAAAATTGTACTTTAATCCATGATGATACTGGTGGAATTTAAATAAACATTGCTTCTTTTTGTTTTTTGTTTTTCTATGATATATTTCAATGCAGATATATTTTGTTGCTTTATTCAACCATTCTAGGAGCTATTTTAAGTTTTTCTTTTTGTTAAATCCGTTAACTTTGACCTGTGAATCATTCAGCCACAATAAGACTTTCAAATACACAAGATAAATAAGCACTGTTTACAAATTGCAAAAAAAAAACTTTGCAAAGGACCATTTATTGTCATGCAAAGCATGTTAGATGCAGACAGGAACTAGACATGAGTGTAGTGCCAGCAATGCACCATACATTCCTCAAACATCCGTAGAAATTAATAGGTACCAATTTATAGAAAACATCTGGTACGTAAAGAAAGTAACTTTTGATTTCTGGAAAGTACTGTGAAGTTTGTTTTGCACTCATTGAAACTTGCCCTGCTATGATCTGAACTTATTGGAGAGTCTGCAAACCATGAGCAACTGCTACTGGACAAAAAGGTATATTCTCCTCAAAGAACATATTTACATGAACTATGAATTTCATTAATTTAATTCAAATGGCACAGTGCATATTAATGAAGTACTATTGTAAAAATGTACATTTTGTAAAGTACATTATGTACAAAATGTTATCTAAACTATTTTAACTGTATTTCCTGGACTAGCTCATCGTTGCTGACTCCACACATTTTTCTGTTTTTCCATGTTGAGCGTGGGCAATGTATTGTTTGTTTTTGTCTTGTAGGTCTATTGTTTATGATTATGTACATCGCTTTGAGATGCTTTTAGTTTGAAAATTATTTAAAAAAAATAATTGATTAATTTACTGATTAATATTAGTTTAGTTCACTTACCATTTCAAGGTTATCATTCTGTGAAAATTGCTAGCAGACTGATGCTCAGTGCTCACACAGAACTTATTGTGAGCTTCTGTTCTTACAGATGAGCTTTTGAAATTATTTGAAATATAACCTATTTGTCATATCAATTAAATATTTACTTATCAGTGTACCGCCACCTTCTTGGATTTTTTGTAGCCATGAGTCTGGGTATTGTGTCTTAATTTGACATCAGCTCCTGATTGCCAGATCCCTGAACTGCAATAGAAATGTTGCGCCACCTAGTGGAGGCAGCAACTAAAGCATCACATGAGCTGAATGACTTCTCTCTCTGTGTACTTGTGGGTCGCATAAACTGAGTGTTAATTGCTAAGTGCAGCTCTCTACTCACCTCCTCTGCAACTGCAAGGCAATCTATTTTAAAGCTGGGGAAACGGAAAAACAAACAAAAAAAATATGGCAGCATTTCATGTTGTGATGTCTAAATGAGACAGAATGGGAAGCAGAAGAGAATCTTGGACGTTATGTTGAAGTGAAATCAAACAAATCAGTAATGAAAAGGAGTTTTCTTTCCTGATCTGAGAGCGGTGCCCTATTTCCAGACTGCTCGGTCTACCTGCGCTCGGAGAGCCCCTCCCTCCATCGCACGCCTCCCCCCCTCTTGCTCCTCGGAGTTTATGTTGCACTCGTTGCAGTAGGAGGGTCCATGTGCACAGAATGACGTCGCTCTCACTGCAAGTCCAACCGACTCCTGCGTTTGTTTTTTTTTATTACTCCTCTTAAAAAAAGAAAAAAAGAAAGAAAAAAAAAATGCAGGGCCCCAGATTCGTTAATCTGCGAAATTACTGCCATAATGTGAGATTATGCGCCGCTGTCGCCCGACCCATCGCTGAGGCTCGTCTTGTCAGGAGCAGCGGCTCGCTGTTGAGGATTACTAGAGATAATACGCAGTAGACTTTTACGGTGTGCGTTTAGCTGTCAAACTGACAGCGATGTGTCAGGAAGAGTAGTTAGAGCGCGTTTGTTGATATTTATTCACTTTGCAGTGCGCGTCTTTCCTCCCCTGTCTTCTGGATTACCGCTGCCCAGCAACACAAGCCACCTGACAACTCTGAATGTCGTAATTAAGGTAAGGAAGGACGGAGCTCCGCGTTTCACAGTGTGCATTTTAATTTGGCGCTGCTTTTGGATGATAATTAAAGAGAACACGTTGTCTAGTCGGATGTTTAAACACTCGCATCCCAGGTCGGATTACTCTAACAGAGAAATCTAATAACTTTCATCCGGGGCAGCCAGTTTTTCGTCTGCTCCATTATAAAACTCTCCGAGAAGTTTATGCACACCGCTTCATCTTTTAGTCGTGAACAGCAAAGAGGCATTTTGAGAAAGATTTCAAATGTATAAATTTGTTTTTGGAGATTGTTTGACATAACAAAAATAGGATTTAAATTATTTATATTTTCCCCTTTTTTGCTCAAATATTGAGTTTCGTTCATAAAGTAGGAAAAATCGCAGAAGTAACTTCATAGTTGCAACAAAATATCTCTAGCAAATCGCCTGTATTCCTTGTGCTTTATAATTTCTGCGCACCGTCAAAATGGAGAGATGTGCAGAAAGTCCCAGAGGCAGAGTTTCCGCCGCGGACCATAAACAGGATTATTCAATATGAAGTATGTTTCAGTCTTCACATTTTTATATCTGGGCGCTAACGCACAGGGTACGACAACAATCAAAAGTGAAAATGAATGCAATGGAATATTTTTTGCATTAAGTCGCAGCAAGTTTAACTCAGTCAAATTTCCCTTCTTGCTGTAATCTATTGTGTGCACGGCAGCCTGCAAGAAATATATATCACACAGTGGTGTGCTGATCGCAAATGCGTTGATTTTAACTGTCAGATTGTTTTATTCAAACATCATATTGATGCCTCGGTGCCTGCAAACTACAGCTGAAGTTGTGTCGCAGCAATGTTGTGGTCTCCGGAGCAGGAACTATTGAGTGACAGCTTTCGGTCCAATCACTGCGCGACATGATGAAGCTGAGGGGTTTTAGACTGAGCCGTCCAATAGGGGCGCAGATGAGGTGGGAAACTGACAACGTTACGGAGATTAATTAACCCTCAGTTTGCGCTTTTTTCGTACAGCTGTCAGGTTGCACATTCCCGAAGTTCAGCGACAAGACGACTTACAGAGAGAGAAAATATGATCCATACTTGTACAGAAGAAGTCTCATTTCTTTATGTTGCGCTGGGGACACATTTTAAGAATGAAAAAGAAAAATCAGGCACCAATGTTCTAAGAATGTTATATTTTTACAAA
This sequence comes from Poeciliopsis gracilis, assembly GCA_911649635.1. Classification (NCBI taxonomy): domain Eukaryota; kingdom Metazoa; phylum Chordata; class Actinopteri; order Cyprinodontiformes; family Poeciliidae; genus Poeciliopsis; species Poeciliopsis gracilis. The sequence goes on along the minus strand of CAJVRI010000370.1, from coordinate 3,970,070 downwards.
AAAAAAAACAAAAACAAAAAAGAAAATATATATATTTTTAGCTAAATATTTTTTATTTTACGATGCCTTGACTGTTTTCAAAAAGTAGTTTTTAAAGTGGATCATTTAGTGATTTGCTGCAACGTTTATTTAAAATCAGGGTATTTATTGGGGAAAAGTGCTGGGGCATATTCAACTGCTTCTTTTTGAGGAGAAAGCAAATAAATTGACATTGTTATAAAACTAATAGACAGCACATTAAATTTTCAGTGATGCAAGATGGAACATTTTTTTTAAACATATATACAACAGCATTGGGAAAATTACATGAAATATTAATATAAATATCAATTAAACAGGAATAATGACCTGTTATACTACTGTTTTAAAATTTCTCCTGGTCTGGCAAAAAAAAATCTGTATAATCCACTTTGGTGGACTTTCATTGGGCCTATTACGATAACAAATTTTGCTGGATGATAAATTGACCCAAACGCTGATAAACCATAATATTGTGGCTTTGCAACCATTTTTAAGTAGTGATATGGCATAATAATAGAAGAACACATTCTCAATTATCAATAAACTTTAAACTACAATGAACATTTAATTGAAACTGGCAGTGACGGTTTAAAGTCTTCCAAAATATATGAACAAAATCTACGTAATAACACAATTGTTCTTAAAAAATAAAGCTAGTTAAGAACAAAGCTCCAGACGGATGACTTTTATCATCCAGGTTTTGGTAGACACAAAAAAAGAGAAAAATTATTAATCATCCAAATGCAAATTATTGAGTTTGTTTCAATTTATCATTCATTTAATTGATTCATTGCTTATTGTGACAGGTCTAATTAAACTAAGCAGTTTGGAATCTAATATCCATAATAAGTGCTTTGTTTGTTTGCCAGGAGACTCAATGAGCCAGCAATGGAGACCAAAGGATACCAAAGTTTCTTTGATGAAGAAGACGCAGAGAATAAATGGTCTGAAGCCCCGAGCACGATGGAGTACTCCTGCAGCACGGAGGATTCGAGTCTGACTAGCAGCGACATCCTGATGGACGTAGTCAATGTCAGCTGCTGTGCCGGAAGCCTGGCAGCCGACAGCAAAGACAAGAATACCAAGAAGCAGGAGCAGCCAACGCTTCAGCTCAGCCAGAGCCAGCCATTTGTTCTCCCACATTTCAACAACACCCTGCATGGTCTTAAACAGGAAATGGACTCCAAGGAGCTTTCCAAGACTGTGGCTGAGTCTATGGGTCTGTATATGAACGCTGCCAGAGAGGCGGACTTTGCTTTCAGTCATCATGGAGGCAGCTCAAGCCCAGGGAAACCTTACCCAGTATGTGGGCGCTCACTGGAGGAGAACCAATGCGGCTCCAAAAAGAGCCCCAAGTTGAAGCCCTTTGGCTTTCAACAGCCAGGTGCCACTCCCAGGGAATGCACCACTGGGACTGTAGTTAGCTCAGCGTCCATGCTCGTGTCCTCCCTGTCCTGCAGTCCTCAGACGTCCAGCTGCATCTCAAGCCCTGGAGGCAGCAACAATATGGTGTCATCTACAACCAGCCCTACATGCTTTGGACCACTATGTTCGTCTGCCAGCAGCCCTGGAAGCCAGACCTTGTGCGCAGCAACTCTAGCCAACATCAAGACCAGGAATTCAGTCACATGTAGCCCTGTAGAGTCCAGCACAGTCGGCTCGCCTCCGCTGACCAGTCCACTTAATGTCATGAGGTCCCCCATGTCCAGCCCACAGAGCATGAGCAGTGTGCGATCCCCTCCATCCTGCAGCACTACATGTAACATTAGGTCGTCTGTTTCCAGCCCCACTGGTGGCAGCTGTACTGCCGCTACTAATAACAGTAACACAGCGAGGCTGTCCATCTCCAGTCCGGCCTCTGGGGGCCCTATGGCTGCCAGCAGCCCCCAGAACCCCTCCTCTGTCGGGTTTCCTGTGTCCAGTCCGGCTGGTGGGCTAGGTTTGGTTCAGAACGACACCAACAGTCCGGACGCGGAGGGGATGACCAGAGACACAGATTTCAAGAACTTCGAGTTCCCTAAAGTGGAGATGGTGGACGGGGAGGTGTTCAGCGTGGGGCTGGACCAGATGGGCATGGTTAAGTACATCAAGAATGAACCTGAAACCGACTTCCGGAGCATGTGTCTCGGCAGCTCCAAATGTAACGTGAGCAGCGCTCCATTAATCACGCAGATTAAGAGTGAGCCAAACAAAAATGAGGGTTGCATGAACCAGCAGCCCTTCGGAGAGACGTCACCGTCCCTCGGCCTCTTCCCCGCATCCGAGACCACATATTTATCCCTGAGGAACAACATCGACGAATACAGTCTCTCTGGGATCCTAGGGCCCCCAGTCTCTTCTGTGAATGGGAACTATGAGACAGACTTGTTCTCCAACAATGTACTGTCTAAAGTGGTCAAACAGGAGTCCAATGACGGCAGCTATTACCAAGAGAATAACAGCATGTCCACCTCCCCCATTGTTGGAGTTAATTCCGGCGGACACTCATTCCATTACCAGATTGGAGCGCAAGGAACAATGTCATTCACGCGGCATGACATGAGAGACCCGTCCAACCCTTTGTTGAATCTAATTTCACCTGTAACGGCGTTAATGGAGTCGTGGAAATCTCGGCCAGGGATGTCACAGGGTTCCCTGTCAGCCAGGAGTGAAGGCTTCTCGGGTCAGAACTGCATCGCTGACAGCATGTCAAGGTAAGAGGAAGAAAATGCGTCTCTAAGGAGTCTCTGGTTGAAATTTGAAGAGTAGCTTTACTTATTTCTTTCAGAGTATCCCTCTTGAATGTTTCATAAGTGATGTTTACCTTGAGAACTGCAAAATGTAATCAGTAACACTTAAAGCACAGTGGAAACTGGAATTACACAACAAGGTTCAGGTCACAGACATGACATCATTTCCTTGTGCTGCACTGCAACACCAAGGCAAAGTTTAGCTCTTATCCGCAAGCAATCCATGAATATAGACACATTTTATTGGTTTCTTATCAGGACGTCTAGCTGAGATCTCCTCCAGTGCAAATAGCTGTTTATTGTAGTCTGTTGGAAGCATTATAAATAATAAATGTCTGATCATTACAAGCTTTTGTTGCCAAACACGTGTCATAAACAGCTGATTATGTTGAGGCCTAGGGGAAAATAAATCTGTGCTAACTGGCTAAGATGGTAGAAATCAAACCCAGATGTTGAGGTTCAGTTTTGTTCTGGTCTACCAGATTCATCTGCAGAAAGTATATAATTAAGGTGTTAATGCTAAGCTGTAACCTAAGCCGTTAAACCAAAACAACATCAATGAAAAAACCCTAAGCTTAAACAGATGCATATTAAACACCAGTAAAATCATTGAACTTTAAGGTCATTATGTTCTGGAAGTTGGACAGGTGATAAACACATTGTTATCACCGTTTTATGGGTGACATGTCAGTGACACAGATTTTATGAGCCGGTGGAAAAAAAAAAAATCTAAATACAGTCATAAACTACCAGCAGCTTACCTGCAGAGCTCCAGTTAGTTGCTATTGGTTTGTTTAAATGGATGTCTGCTTTGGTGGGACAAATAACTATAACCATTTCATCACAATAATACAGCTGAAGCATTCAATCATAGATCTGGATATATTATATTCGGCTTGTCCTGTCAGGACAATGATGCCCAAACTTATTACGTTACAGTCCAGAGCCACAAAAGATTGCTAAGAGAAAAATATCCAGAAAAAAATATTTTCATGACTGACACAACAAACTATTTTAGTAAAATAAAGAAGGTTGCATAGAAAATAGATCTATAAATCATTTAGACATGAAACATAGCAGGTTTGTTCTCTCTGGGTACTCTGGCTTCCTCCAGTCCAAATACATGACTGTTCGGTTAATTGGTGTCTAAATTGCCCTTGGGTATGAATGTGTTGTTTGTCCTCTTGTGCGTCTCTGTGTTGCCCTTCGATGAACCAGCTCAGGGTGTAACCAGGTTTTCGCCTAAAGACTGCTCCAGCCCCCAGTTCAACTTCCTTTCACTTTACTATTTTGGGCTGTCTCCTGTTGGTTTACCATGTGAAATCTTTGAATTTTGTGGTTGTAAGGAAAAATGCAAGTATAGGAGTTGAGTGCTTTGCCAAAGCAGTGCAAAACATATATTTGGCAGCAAGTTCACCTGGTTAGATTTATTCTTAGTCTTGGAAATCTTGAGCAGATTGATTATTCTTTTAATTATTGCGTTCCTTATCAAATACTTGTGGCTCGGTTGCAGCGAGCTCTGGGGCTGCTCAGACGTATCTGTGTTTGAGTTTATTTATACTGCATTTCACCTTATCATGATTTTTCTATCCTCTGGGTTTGACGTGTTTATTCTGCTTTATATGAGCTGTGCACACTTGTCTAAAGAGTAGATACTCCGTCTGTGTGTGTTTGTGCATGTGCTATAACAAGGCTTGCAGCTCTGCGGAGACTGATACAGCCCCGTTGCCTTGGAGGCAACCCATATGGCAGGAGCCAAAGCGATGTTGACGGGATCACTGCCACCTTGGTCCTAATGAGATCCAGCTTAGACCTAATGTCAGACGGGATGACAGGAAGTGGTGGGCCACATGGCAGCGAGGCGGGGAGGCAGGAGCCCACAACGGGGAAAAAATATGCATACTTTAATACAATGCAAATATAAAACACATATAGAAACTATAGATAGACACAGATATGTTCCAGGTAGATTGAAACAGCAACATGTTTAGCTTATTTTACTATGAGCCTCTTGTCAAATCTATGGAAGAGGAATAGAGCTGCTGAAGAAAAAAATTAATTCAGAATTTAATTTGGGATTTCTGACTTTTTTCTCAAAATTCTTTTCCCCCTGAGAATAATGACTTTAATCCCAGAATTCTGGCTTTAATGTCAGAATTCTAACTTTCTTTTCTCAGAATTCTGACTTCAATTTCCAAATCCAAGAATTCAGAATCTTGTTTCTCCGAATTGTGTCTTTAATGTCTCCGAATTGTACCTTTGTTTCTCAAAATTCTCCACTTTTTTTCTCTGAATTCTGAATTCAGTCTTTGAATTCTGACTTTCCTGACATTTAAGGTGAATTCAGTGGAAAAAAAATCTGAGTGTGGCAGACGTTCTGAGAAAAATAAAACAAAATGTTGAGATTAAAGTCAGAACTATTGTTTCATAGGCCCTAATCCTCTTCTGTCCATATCAGAAGTTTTACCTTACATATAAAACTTTGGATTTGGTCAGTTTAGAAATTCAGCAGATACATCCAGCTGTGATCTTTTCTTTTCATCTTCTACAGCCATTAAATGCACAACTATTGCTCTTTATATCCCGACAGTGGTAATTGCTTAAAAAAAAAAAGCTAAATAAATTGCCAGATGATGTCATTTTGTATTTTTTGGATTTGCATAATTTCATTTGAATTTATTTATCAAATCAAATCAAATTGTTTGTGCATTTCAGCAACAAAGCAGTTCAAAGTGCTTTACATCATAAAAACACAAAAATCACCAATTGAAACATTACATTTTTCCAAGCGCCGTCATTACACGTCAGAATTTATTTTAAGCATTACCCTGGTGTAACTAATTTGATACATTTGAGCAAATGGATGCACATATTTTGTGATGATTAAAAGTAAAATTGTTGCAAAATGGTCACATGAAGGAAATTTGACCCTTGGTAAACCCACAAATCTCTTTTTACACAATCAAGGACAATTTTGCTAGCGATTCAGGCTGTACCTGGACTACAAAACAAGTTGATAGAGGTATTGGAGCTGAATAGAGTTGCAGTAATTTGCTCTTTCTGCAGAGAGCTTGCATGTTTTTTTCCTGATTTTTTCCTATTGTGCAGATGGTTATGGGTTCTCACCAGATACTCCAATTTTCTCCCACAACCCAAAACTTTCACTGTTAAGTTCATTGGTTTCTTTAGCTAGCATTTAGGAGAGAGTGTGTGCATGTATGCACACACAACAATCATTGTTGTGTTTGTGTGTAGCATGATGCGCTGGTGATCTCTCACCAAATGACTTCTGGAGACAGACACATGCCCTCCATGACTCTGCAAGGATTAGCGGGTATGGACGAAAAACGGATGAATGACTTCTTATCTGTTTTTTTGCCTTTTAAACCAGAATGGAGCATTCTGCTGTTTAATGCATTCAATAAAAATGCTTTTGATGAATTTCAAGCATAGGAAAAGAAACATCTGATTTTTCAGTATTTGACCTGATGATCCAGTGTCTTGAAGTTTCTCCTCATGAGAGATTTACAAATTAATGTTTTACCAGGCGGATTTAATCCAAGACAACTTTTCATCTTTTAATTTCATAATCCAGCTGATTGTAAAATTTGAACTGAAGCTTTCAACAGTTTTCCGAGTTTTAAAGCTTCTAATTAAAACATCTAAACGTGTCCTCCAGCCTTTGAAACAGCAACCCACACAACAGATTGACATTTTTGCGTGCTCTTTGCCTGAAACCAGATTCTGCAACTTGACATTGCAAGGAAGTATCAGATTTGAGCCGGAAAAATGCTTTCGCCTGGACTGTGGCCAACTCTCAATGTTCTGCAGAGGGATGAAAAGGCACACTCCTGAGAGGACACTAACAAGACTTTAATTGTATGTTCCTCCACTAAATTAATGGATGGAAATGATTTGATTAATTCAGACACCGTTGGATACTAATATCCAATTAAATTCCCGACACCAGGCATGCACAGGGGCTCCCAGTGCATTATGTGTTCCTGACTCTAAAACGGGCAGCTGCACCTTTGGCTTGGTGGAACAACCTTTCAGGTGAAGGAGGGAGAAAATGACAGACTCGCCGCCGTTTTAAGTTTTAATTATATACATTCCTGTGTAAGATGGTGAAAATTTAATCATTTAAAATGTGCTAATCTGGTGCTAAGATAAAGTTTAGGTCACAGGTTTGTGTTTTCTTTTCATGTCATGTTGCTTTTGAAAAAAAAAGTGTTTTTTTGTTCTCTTGCTTCGACTTTGTTGTTGCATAATTGTAGATGTGACAGTTTCTCAGCAACTGTGTCATTTCAGACACTCCAACGTATTTTGCGCACATAAGTAAATATGGTTGATTGCTCAATAAATGCTTTTAACTCTTTAGTCATTGTGTCTAGCTGTGAAAAATGCACTGACAAAAGTAATGACACTCAACAGAAAAGGCAATCTTCCTTTATTTTTAGTAAAGATCTTGTTTAGCGTGCAGACTTTTAATGTAATTTTAAAAAGAAAACAGACCTTTATCTTGTTTTTATTGCAAGAGGAGGTATTGGACTTTTGTACTTCTTTTAAAATTCATTAAACAATCTGCATTGAAGAAGATGAATACTTAAAACCCCTCAGCGTATCCCCTAGTGTGCATGGTTTTCTGAATACTAAAACTGGGCCTAAAGGATAAAATTTTAACGTCTATAGAGTGGTGCTTTCTTAGCTGCTCAGGGTTTGCCTACTTAAATAAAATATTATGCTTTGAAATAACTTGAGCAAAACAAAGTTCAAACTTATTTGTGACGCTAAAGTCATAAATTTGAATTTGCAGGAATAAATTGGAGTGTTGTGCAAGCTTTTTGCACCTGATAACTAAACAAAGCAGGTTATGGTCATGCTTGATGTCCAGACTGTGTCTTCAGCTGAAGCAGAGCTCAGAAGCCACAGTCAAAGAGAAGAATAGTGGTGGGTTTTAGGTGGATTTTTACTGCTGCACAGTGCTGCACCAGATCGGAGAACTTTTTATCTCTGCGAATTTCACCGGGTGACATCATGATAGCCCCACCAGCTGACTCTCTTTGTTCCCAGCAACGTGACAATTTCCTTTTTTATTCCAACTGGGTTGCACATGTTGTTGTTATGGCTTTGTTTTACAATAAAATAGTATATCATATAGTCTTCTGTGTACTTGCAATGCTCCAAGCTCAATTAAGTAAACAATCTTTGAGTGTCTTATTCTATAGAGCAAATTATAACAAAAAAATAACGTAAAATATAATATAAATATAACAATTTCTTGTAATACAGACCACTACAGCAGATCTTTCCTATCCAGGAAGCTGTTCGTTGGAGCTGTAGAATCCATGTCAAGCTTCTGCCTCACAGAGAATCCTTTCCCTATGACTTCCCCTCTCTGACCCTTCAGACTAGCAGCAGCAGCAATGAGCAAACACCTGGTGGATCTGCTCATCTGCTAAGTGCAACATACAAGCCACTTCTCTGTAAAATGCTCGTAAAAATGCTATTGAGCACTTGATAGTTTTATTTGATATATGCAGTATTTTTATAACAACTGGAGGTAACATTGTCACTTCACTCCACATAAAATGTCACTTTGTGCCTGGAAAATACTCACTACTTCTCCTTTAAAAGCAATTTCTCTTTCATTATTATTATAATTTGTAGAACTAATAGAACAGCTAACAACTGACCTGCTGAACTGTGATTATTTTTAGCTGTTTACTGTTTTCTGAATGTTGTTCAAGCCTGAAAACCCATAGAAACATTTAAGCTGTTTCTCAGCAAACACAATAGAGTGGGGGAAAAAGTCCTTAACTATTTTGTTCTAATTCTTTATATGTTGAATAAACTTTTCCAAATACATTGACCAATGTCTTTATGAGAAGATTATATATACATTTTCTTGCTTCTTGCAGTAAAATGTCAAGCCACACTAACTGTTAATATACCAAATTAAGACAGGCAGAAACACGTTGGCAGTTTTATTCATTTACTTTAAGCCATTGTGTTTCAAACCATCCAATAAATAATGAACTTACTTTCATAGGGTGCAAAGTCTCACAGGTGCAAATTTGACACCGAGTCAGAAGATAAAGTGGCAATCACATTAGTAAACAGATTTTGCACCCAATAAAACATATCATAAACTGGTTGATGGCCTAATTACAATTTAAAGTGGGTTTATTAAAGTTTCCACTGGAGCAGCCGAGGTGGTGGAGGGGACAATGACAACCACTACAATTATTAATTTAAGAGAACAAGGCTGAGCTTAAATTAGTGATTTAAATATCTGATATAAGTTATGTGGGGTTTATGCTCTGGTGAGCCTCCTTTGAATCCTTCTACTTTTGGTTTTTTATTCATTACACAAGATTTTTGGTCCCATTATGTTTTTCAGATTAAAATGTTTTGTAAGAGCTACGGTTAGCAAACTTCTCAGCTTGGGACACAAGAATAAGCTTCTTGATCTCTGGGTTAAGCACAAATATATCTTTTACAAGCACAAAATGAATTAAGAAAACATTGTGTTAATGGTAAAATAAAAAGCTGGTCGTCATTTTTGTTTATGATTTTTTTAAACCACATTTGAATCCAAATGTCAAATTGGTGAACAACTGAACAGTATTAATCAATAAAGTTGCCAAAATTACAACTTTTCACATAGTCAGTGAAAAATTAAAGAACAGCATCAAGCAAAAACAATCACATGCATTTTGGCATTGGTACAAAATGAGAAAAGTAGACTCATTGTTTTTATTAGGTATAAGTATTTGATTTGATACCTTTTTTACTTTCAAACAAACAGTAGTTTTTAAGAATTTTGTCTGATCCTATTAAGTTATATTCAAAAGCAACACTTAGGCATATTGTTTCGTAATGAAGAAATTCTCCCTGCATTCGTATTTAATGTCATTATTGGGAATCTGGTATATGTTTTTTTTTAATTTCCATTTAAATTTCTCATTTTCCATAAAAAAAAAAAGAAAAACGTAAGATTAAAGTTGGATACCAGAGGCAAATCTGCAATTCAAACAAGTGTTTAAAAGAATTTCAGTCGGATTTATTTTAAGTTTTATGAACCTGTTTGTCTACCTTATGGAAACAATGTATTATTTTTTAAAGAGATGATACAATAAGAAAATGCTTTTGTTGTAAATCTGAATAAGGCATCTTAAAACATCTCCACACCTTCCCCCACACTTATGCACATGTACACAACACTGCTGTTAACATCAGGAACAGCTCACTTTCTAGGCCAAACTTAACACTCTAATAAAAGTGTGATACTTTACAAGAGGCAACGCTGCTGGGATTTGAAAACTTGTTGTGTCCTTAGTTGAACTTCTTCCTGACTCACAGGCTGGCGACAGAGGGCCAGAAATCCTTTAAGTCCTGGCTTGCAACTGGGGATCCTCTCTCTGTTACCTACTGCTGGCATTCCCTTATGTTGTCGAGGTTATTAACAAACTGCATAAAGGAGGTGGAAACTGAATACGAGGGCTGCAACAAAGCATAGTGCGTGCTTCTGTTTGCTGATGAATGCAGTGGTTTTGTAGCAAGCTGCAGTGTGGATCTGTGTTGTTCAATGGCTGCCTTTTGTTTACCTACCATGCAGGAAGTCTCTGAGTTTTCTCACAAGAGCTATGCACTCATGTGGCTCGTGAGATTTTGTTTATCAGTCACACAGAGCGAAGAATTGGTTTTCATTGTAATAAATTAGAGCTTTGAACAATTAGATTGATTTATTGTGTGCTGTGAAAAACTGTCTCGCCATATTATTGAGACATTAAGTCAAAATGGAGTTTGTGCCTACTGCACTTGACTGATCGAACAAGGCATGCCTTCATCATTCATGTTTTACAAGAACTCACCCAAATGTTTGCGCCAAGCTTCTGTAATTAAGCCTACTGTTTGTCCCGTTCCTCCATGGAAAGGATAATATAGAGGAAGACACTTTGCAAAAATGCTAATTGTTCAGCTTGAAAGGTTCCCAAAGTAGGTCACGCATAGTTGGCGCAAATAAAGTGAGGAGAGTTTGTTTGTGTGTTTTGGTGAGAGAAAGGGGCTTGGCTGTGTGTGTGCGGGTGTGTGTGTGTGCGGGTGTGTGTGTGTGTGCGGGTGTGTGTGTGTGCGTGTGTGCATGTGTGTGTGTGTGTGTGTGTGCGTCTGTTGTAGGGATGGGGGATGGAATTAATGGCCTCTTGCGCCTTTTACATAACACTCCATTTCTCGCTTTAAAAAAAAGTATCTAACCTAACCAGACACAAAACATTTAAATATTCAGAAGTTCATAGTGCCTTGCTAAAGTATTCACACTCTGAGCTTCTTCACATCTTGCCTTATTACAACCATAAACTTTAATGTATAATAGTAGAATTGTATGTGTTAGATGAACACAATGTTGTGCATTGCATGGAAGACATAGTTTTAAAAAAAGTTTTTAACAAATAAAAATCTGAATAGTGTGGCAAAAATAGAAGCATTCCTTTGAGATATATATGTTTATACATATATATTTTGCTTATTCTTCTTTAAAAGTTGCCTTAAACTCTGTTAGACTGGAAAGTCATGGGACATATTCTCAGGTGGATCTAAGAATGGACTTTGACTGGACCATTCTAACAGATAAAAACAATTTGATCTGAATTCTGATGTATCTCTCTCTGTTTCTATAATTTTCAATAGTTCGAGGTAAAGCTGTGCTCTCGCCTTTTGCGAACTCTCAAGTAGAAAAAAATTGCTTTGGTTTAAATTAACTGTGTCAAAAGTTTCTTTTCAAACCAGTGATAGAATTGTTATACAGTCATATTCTGTTCTGCACTTCCCAGAACCAGAACCAGCATTCAGCTTCTATGCACCACAAATCTGGAACAAACTTCCAGAAAACTGCAAAACAGTTGAAACACTGACTTCCTTTAAATCTTGACTAAAAACCCACCTGTTGTATTTGAACCATAATAAATTGAACTTTGAGCAACATATTTGATGTTCATTGATGATTTTGGTGATTACACTAAACCCAAAATGTAATGTTTGTAACTGGTTTCTGACTTTATGATGGTTTTAAGACTTTTTATTTTTGTGTTTTTATTAAGTGAAGCACTTTAAACTGCCTTGTAGCAACAATGTGCAATACAAATAAACTTGATGGATTGATTGATGTTCAGTAAATTAGAAAATGTGGCTCATTTTTACTAAAACTACTTTTTAAGAAAACCATCCTTTAATCAAGTTTTCAATATATTTTTTATCAAGCTCACAATTCTGCTTTAAAGTGTAACATTATAATTCTAAATATCATGCTACATTCAGGCAGACAATCATCATAGTTACCAAAAATAAGCGCCTGAAAAGATCAGTCTGTGTAATTAATCTATTCAATGTGTTTTTATTTAATTGAGTTAGTGAAATAAATGAACATTTCAGTTCTATTTTTTTCAATATGATTGTACATGACAAGCTAAAAGATTAATTAACCACCTGCCTATTTATTACAAAACAACCATTACTGTTCACATGTCTTTTTTTTTTTTTGACATAAGCAGTTAGTGTCTCCTGTTCAGCTTGAGGGCAAAACTGTATGTATGTGTTTTCTTTCTGAAGTATTTAGTTGAATCCATAAAATACTCTCCCGCAAACCTCTGTTATTCAGAACTCGGCTCTATTAAGAACACTGATCATGAATGTAGCCTGCAGCGCCCATTGAAACACTGACCCAGATATTAAAAGGAAGCTTCTGAAGACCTATGAAAGCTGAGGAAGAAAAGCTGAACCTGTTGCAGCAGTGGAAATGTGCTTGTGTTTCACAGAAAACATGTTTGTCAGGTGGTGCAACTTAATCTGGAGTTCAACTTTTTGGTGAAAAAGAAAACTGAACCGATTGTTAAAGGTCAAGGATCAAATTACACACAGACTGAAAGAAAACAAGAAACTTTCTTTCTCCTCCCTAACCCGAGGTTGAGTCTTGTCATGCAGATCGGTGCAGTTTCATGCGTTCATTGTTTAAAGTCCATTTTTTAAAGTAGTTCAGGGTCACTTAGAGCTGTGGCCTCAACCTGGTGAGAGAGCAGCCACACCCCACACAAACACAAAGACCTGTTTTACAGTTTCTCTGATGTTTGGTGTAGAATTACCTGGTTATCTAACTTGCACTGGAAAAAACATGTGAAAGCACACATATTAAATGCAAAGTATTTACAGTATGAGTTTTTAATAAGTAGTCCCATCAATGATCATCCCACTTTATTCAGTCATATTGATATGAATAATTGTGAAGGGTGAAGAATAAATTGTTAGGAAAAAACCAAGACATTGACGAAAACAATGATTTGAAAATTGTATCAGGACAACTTTGTGGTTAACTTTACTGGTAGAAAAGTACTCATTTTCCAGACACCAAAAAAAAAACAATAATTTATTGTTTAAAGACAACTGAGTGGTTTTTATTTTCAAGAGACCCAAATGGGTGTATAAAAATTTACAAGATGTAAATTTAGCATAATATATTCCGTTCAAGTACCAAGACGGAGTGTTAAAATGCAATGAAACCATGGTGAAAGATCATGTGACTGTGTAACAATAAATATAATATCAGCAGGTTCTGACCAGTGGAGTGTGGGAATTCCCACTGGTCCCTTCAGCCCCCCTCAGGCCTGCATAAATGGCTTTAGGGTATGAATTGAATTATTAGATGAGAGGATTCAACCCATTGCATCTTTACTTCTGGTAAAACTGTCTCTATGGATTGGAACTGGACCAAGAGATCTGGTAGATCAGGTCCTGACTGGAGTTTATTTTACATGTTTTATTGGGAAAAACTATGTGAGTTCTACAACCCAATAATAGGGCTAGACCAGCCACTGCGTTCTGGACCATCTGCAGAGGTTTCACAGTAAGGACTCGGCGACCAGTTAGGAGGGCGTTCCAGTCGTTAAGGTGGAAAATGACTGTCGACTGCAATGGGAACAGGGAGGTGTGTTGGGTTTTGTGCAACCTGACTATTGAGTCATGGCTGTGATATTTTAGTCTCTGTTCCATTGGCTCTGCAGCTGCGTTTCCATTACAAATGTGTGCAAATCTTTTGTCAATATTCTGCTAATTTTGAAAAACAAACAAAAAAACTGTTTCACATTCACTGTGTTTTTATTAAATAAGAAATTAATTCAAAATTACATGTGGATAAGCTTGTTCATGCAATAAGTTATTAAAAATCTTGGTGGCAAAGGATGTAAACAGTTAGACATATATTCTTATTTCAGTCACGGCGTTTGCGCTCATCATCTGTCAGCCAATCAGAGGAGGTGTCTCATTCAGGGATTGGAGCGTCAGCCTCCTTGTACTTGGGAGCGCATGCGGCGTTTTGGGGAAGTTGTAGTTGCCGATTTTATAGAAGAGCTGAGGATTCAACACGTTTGAATGACTCAACTTTTTATGTGATGCTGTGAGAGCTCTGACGAAGCCAACTGCTCACTGTCAGAAAAAACAAAAACAACCCGTCATCATCCTGCCACTTCCTGTGCAACCTGACTTTTTCTTGGTTTTTGCCAGTAGTAACATCCTGCTGTTGATCATGTGACTCTTGTGACGTGAAAAATGTGATTTAATACGACTGAAAAACCACTTCATCATAGCACAAAAACCTAACAAAACATGTTTTTTTTCTAAATTGGTGTGTTTCCGTTCAGTTTGGGTAGTTTTATGGTTCATGGAAAAGCAGATACTGATGCAGATTTAAACTGTAAAAGAAGCGAGAGAACTGTGGCGCTCATGCAGCAAAACCTTTCAACACTGGAGGCATCCTTTTTAAGATGATGATCAAACTTTGTATGTTGAAGGAATGTGATGCTGTACTGCTATTTACATAAAGCTGCATATTTCCTTAAGCCACTGAAACACTCAGGTAATCAACACTGTAAAATATTTATGTATTACTTTTACTGTGAAACTTTGAACCAATGTATGTATTACATATTTTATTTAATTCAGCTTAGTTTGTCTACTTCAAAAGCTTTATGTAAAAGGAACAGTTTGCTGTTCAAGTCCTATAAATATCTGTTTTGATAAACGCATCTGGGATTTTCTGTTTACCTCTATTAGTCTGAGCTTCCAGAACTGACTGCTTGGTTATCAAACATCTTTTTTATTTTTGTTCCAGCAGAAATATGTCTTTGGCACAGAGTAATGGTGTCTGTTAAGCCCCTACAGCTGGCAACAGAGTGCCATATTTTAATCTTGTTGACTGATTGGTTTGATCAGCTTGCTCCAGATTTCAATCAAGTGTCTGAGATGCTGAATTTGACAGCAAAAGCAAATTTATGAAGCTGGAAGACATCATTATTTTATTTTAATGAATGCTGAGACCGATCATTGTGAGATGAAATGGCCTCAAAATGGAAGAAACTGGAAAGGCTCTCAGCTGTTCATCTGGCATGAAGTCGGTTTGTTCGCAGGTCCGGGATTCACTCAAATGTAGCAGCTCTCTCTGCGGAGTTTAGAGCACTGTAGCTGGCATAGACAAACATTCCCCTGTTCAGTGTCTGCTTTTTGTTTGGCTTGGCCTCCTTCGACTTGGCCACAGCTGCCTGTTTCACTCTGCTCTGAAAAGAAGAGAGTCAGTCCTTTTTGGATTTTGACTGTTAAGCAGGAACTTTCTCTTTTTGGTCCTAATCTTGCACAGCTGCTGGACCTGGGAGAAAATAAAAGGAGCTGACTCATCATCATGCTGTAATGCTGGATTTTCTGCAAAGCAAAAGAAGAAGCATGCATTCAGACCTTCATTTTTTTTGTGTCTTTGGCTAACCAAAGACAGTCTTTCTTGCAAACTAATTCTTGTCTCGTGTGCCATTAAAAAACAGATAAATTATTGAACCATTCTGAATGTCATTGCCAAAATGTCCTCTATTAATTTAAAAAACTGAATTTATCAATTAGCAAATTATTTGTTCTGATAGGTTTTGATTTAGTTGTGCAATATTTTTATATATATAATATAATTGTACATACTTGAGATTACGTTATTTGCTACATTACTGAAAAAATCCTTGAACTGCTTTCCAGCTGATATGTTTTTCAAGCTTTAATGCAACATGCTTCTCAAATACAAAATGCTTCAGCCTGTTTTCTCAATTAAAATACTTGTTTTTATGTGAATTCATGGACTTTTCATTTAAATTCTTGTTATATTGCTTTCATGTAGAAAACTCAACTCTGTCCCTGGGTCTTCTAAATATATATTTTTACATTTTCTCAAGGGAATGCTCTTTCAGATGTTTCTTATATCATGTAAAAGTACTTGCTCAGTTTTTATTCACTTGTATAGCGTCTAGACAGATTTTTATTTGTCAAATTACTGAATTAGAACTTCAATTTGTTCTTTACTAAACTGATTTGTGTGGAGACATTAGCTCACCCAATGGTTCAGGCTCTAGAGCAGCAAAATAAAATAAAACCCTTCAATGATTCTCAGCTTGACAATATGTGAAGGTCATCATGAAAAGCTGGTGATCTTGTTCTCCCACTCCCGGTGAGCATAGTTGTCTGATTAAAATTACTTGACCTTCATTTCATAGATAAAAGTATGAAATAGCTAAAGAAAAACAAAACAAAGTAAGTAAAATCAGAACCAAGCAGTTAGTGGAAGTCCCAGTTACAAAACAGCGCAGTGGCTGGTTGTACTGGGTACTTATGTTTTTGTGCTAAGCCAAAAAATATATAAAAATAAGTTAGCTTTGTTGTTGTTGATATTCCTCTTTAACATCACCAAACCTTTGGCACAAATATTTAACTACTTTCAGTAGCACCTTATCCACCTACACATGTCTGGGTTACAGTTTTTAATATAAGAAAGTCTACAGTGTAGTAATTATGAATCATTTTTCTGCCGTGAAAACAAGTGAACATGGAAACAAAAAGATGTTTACAAAACACCTTTTTTTTTGGAGCCACTGTGTTGTAGCTCTGTGTAAATATTTCTCTTTAACAGTTTTTGTTTGAACTAAGCTTCAACACATGATTTTCTACTTTATTTCACTGATTCACTTAAGTCACCGGCCTGTATTGGATAAATACACATTTTCAAGTTACAGTCAGTATGTTGAAATGTATTTTATATTTTTAATTAAGTTCAGAGTCATACAATAAAGCCAAGGCTTCATTTCATCTCAAATTCAAATCAGTGATCAAATCTTAACATCTATGGTTCTGAATTCACTGTATAAAACCACTTTCAGTTAAATATCACTGCGAATTAATAGTTAAAGTTTGGCTGTTTAATTGTATTTATTTAAATGAAATACTTTTTTTCTTGTTTGCATTGTTTGAATGCTATAAGTGTGTTTTCCTGTGGGAAATATGCAGATCTCAGTCTGAAGCCAGAAGTCATCATAAGATTGGAGTTTAATAAATTGTAAAACAGGAGTCAGGGGAATGTGATCTGTTAATAACGTCTCTCCACAAAAAGTCTTGAGATTTTGATTAGGATTTTTTTTTACAACCAATAGTAAGTAAAGTTATTTTGGGACAGGCATGCCTGACCCAAAACCCTGACATAGTCCATAAGGTTCTTAAAGAGAATGAAACCGATGCCAATTTTAAAACAAACTATCATTAAAGTGTGACATGATGACAGTATTTCATCAGAAGTGCAACTCACTCATTTGCTTAGTTACTATGGTAATATGTCCAAATGTACCTAAATTTTAAAATGTGCAATAAATTGTTTGAAATGCAAAAATGGATTTTTACATTATCTGTATTTGGAGTTCCTAATTACTCAAGTTGCAGTAAACCCATGGTATTTATGAGGGTTAGAGTTCTATGTTGGATAAATATTTGGTTTGTGTCCTAATGGTCCATTTTTTCCTTCATCTGACCTTGAAACCAATCGTAGCAATGCAGCCAAAATAAATCCAGGGCTCCAGAGTAATGGGTGCATTCTGCATTCCCAGAGTTCTTGCTCAGTCCACTTTAATTGAACTCTAGTTTGCTTGACTTGAAAGTTTGGTTCATTTGTGGAGGAGTGAATGAGTAATCAAACTCTGATGTGGACTAAAAAAAGCAAACTCTGCTCTGGTCTGGTCTCTCAGTTCAGTTGAAGTGGACTCTGGTGCAGTTTGAATGCATATGTGAACGGCCCAGAGACTGCTCCAAAAGCAGGAAGCGGACTACGTAGCAGGGCATTCTGGGTAAATACAACCAAAACAAATGCTAAAGCCTAGCGCAAGCTGGAGAAATGGCATGTGGCCTTTTACCAAAGACAAAACAGAAATCCTAAAATCTAAAATCTCACACCACTCCATTTAAAAGGATTACAAGAGGTAAATATAAAGAAGCCAATAAAAAATGCTCACTGAAGTACGGACTTGGTACTGGTAAAAACTGAGATAGGTTTAATTTGGGATTTACGGCATAGTTGCCTTTGCTGCTTCCTCGCCAACTTAAAAATAACAAAAGCAAACAACATCCCATTATATTGTTTTAATTCTCTGGACCCTGGTATTACTCATTACAGCTCCCATCCGGTAGTCGTATGGAAGAGTTTCTAACACCAGGCATTATTTCCTCGAAGAACAATGCAGCACTACTCACACCATGAAATGCAAATTAATAGTCAGGTATTCTGAAGTGTTTTTAGAGTCGCTGTAAATGATTATATTAGTAAAGGAGAGATGTGCAAATGTTAGTGCTGTAGAAAGTCAGTACCAACCCTCTGCTAAAATGTGTCTTCTAGAGATACAGTCACTGGCCACTTTGTTAGGTACACCCCGTACACCTCATTGGAGTTACTTTATTGTAAAATTTAAGCAACTAGTTTCACATGATTTAAGCATCATTTTGCTGGAAGTAGCCATCAAAAGACAGGCATACGTTATCTACGTTTTCATTGACGATACAATTGCACAATTTGACATTTCGAAAATAAGTTTACTTAAAGAAGCATGCCAACTTTGAAAAAAACAAATTTTTCTTTTGAAAGTTGTCTCTAGGATGAGGGAGGTTTTTTTTCCCACCATATCAAAATTGGCTTATTGTGAGAAAGATTGGTACCACTTTTCTAAATCACATGAATCACATGACCAACAACTGGATGTTGGAAATGGTGCAAATCAGGAAGTACTTGGAGGATTATCATAACATGGCATGTTTTTTAATGACTTATCATGTGAACAAACTTATTCACATGATTTTAATTGCGTTTCTTATTTAATGGAAACACCACAATTGCAAAATTATGGGTTTTTTTTATTTATATTAACAGCATTTTGCACACATTCCTGCTGTGATCTTCCTCTGCTGTAGCTCGTCTACCGAAATAGTTGGTGTCCTTTCAGAGACATTTGCATACGTTGGCTGTAACAAGGTTTTCTTTTTAAGATGCTGTTGCTTCTCCATCTCGAACTTGAACTTGTCTGAACTGAATCTCATTAATGTGATTGAAAGAAACTGCCCTGAATTATGTGCATGTTTTCTTTAAAAACCAAAAACAATTTTAAACTATAGACTTTGTAACAAATGCAAGCTTGCAGACGTCGGGGACAATGCTGCTTTGTCTTATCTGCACGGATTCAACACAGGGTTTAGTTTCACATTTGTCCACTAGACAACTATTTACAGAACAGAATTTTACAAACACAATATCCGCTCAACAATCTGCCATTTTAAACCATCTTGTTTGTGTTTTAGTGGTATTCAGCAAACATCTGTGAGCTATGTGATTTAGTTATGTCCCATCAGTGGCTCCCTTTTGGTTTTTATCTCCCATGTGGCTCCTTTCGAGGTGTGCAAACACACACGCGCATACACACGCACACACACCGTCATACATAGATGCATACTTGTAAACAACCCCAGCTGCTAACTGGACATTTTAATATTTCTATATGCTTTTTGTTTTACACCTTTTAGTTGTAAAATGCCAATATTTTACTTTTTTGGCACTTTTTTAAATAAGACTTTCTGGGAAAGAGGTTTGATTTAATATTTGCAGGATGGACACTTATATATTTTAAGGGAGAAATGAACAGTAAGTTACTGAATCTCACCCGGTCAAGTTCTCTGTGTGTATAAAAATCAGTGAATGAATCTATAAAGTATAACTTTTACTTTTTGAGTTAGATTACATATTAACTCTTTATTCATTTAAACATTCACTTTTGAGCACAAATCTCAAAATCGTAAGTCATGGTTTGACATGATTAAACTAAGTAAATCTGTGGCAACAGATTACTTGGTAATCGAACAATAATCCAGAATATTTAAGTCTTTCCAATTATTTTGTCTTGTACCTGATTACTCAGAGAAAAAATCTCAGAGTAACAGATTAAACAAGCACATTTTCAGCCCGTTGATACACAGAGAAGAGGCGGTTTCTAGTGGCTGTCTGTGGATCAGGTAATTGATTTGATTTGTCCTCACAGAGTTCAGCTCACTCTGCCTCCAGCATCTGTTAACTCTACACTGTATTAAAATCAGATTAGGCTGTTTGTGGTAGACACAAGAGTGTGCCAGTGGGGAAGATTTCAGCTTGCTCACGTGTGTCAGCACATCTCTGCTACTTCGTTGGCTGATTATTGCTCTTGCTTGTGTTTGAGTGGATGAATTTGTCCCAGTTTGTCGTTCAGCTAAAAGAGGTGAAGATTTTTAGCTGAATGAGACAAATTTAGCTGCACAGTGGCGCAGTGGGTAGCGCTGTTGCTTTGCAGCAAGAAGGTCCTGGGTTCGATTCCCTGCCCGGGGTCTTTCTGCACGGAGTTTGCATGTTCTCCCTGTGCATGCGTGGGTTCTCTCCGGGTACTCCGGCTTCCTCCCACAGTCCAAAAACATGACTGTCAGGTTAATTGGCCTTCCCAAATTCTCCCTAGGTGTGAGTGTGTGTGTGCATGGTTGTTTGTCCTGTTTGTCTTTGTGTTGCCCTGCGGCAGACTGGCGACCTGTCCAGGGTGTACCCCGCCTCTCGCCCGGAACGCAGCTGGAGATAGGCACCAGCACCTCCCGACCCCGTTAGGGAGAAGGGTGACGGAAAATGGATGGATGAGACAAATTTAAGGTTCTTTACTGAAAAGAACATTTAACATTTAAAAAATGTTGAATGTTAAGCTGAGTAGAAAGCTGCAGAATATCAGTAGAGGTAGAACATTGACATTTTAGAGTATTTGATGGTGTTTACTAACACCAATGTTGAGGGTTTTTCTCTGAAGCCCAACAAAAAATGAAATATGTAGATTTTGTTTTGAAGAGCATTTCTTAAATATATGAATGAAAATGCATTCTGGGATGCTGAAACATCAAGTTGCGATGCTAGTTGATACGCTATTGGCAAAGCAGCCAATCAAGGAGCGGCATTCAGTTTCCTTGGTGCTGATTGGCTGAACCTCTCCTTGCTGTGAGACCAAAGGAAGTGTTCAGTTTTTAGGTTATTTTTTAATGATTTATTGCATTAACAAATGTATTCCCGTGATTTTAATTGCTTTTCATATTTAATTGAAACACAGTAATTGTGAAATTGTGTTTTTTCAACATTGTCGGGATATTAACAAAGTTTTGTGCACATTTACACACAAAACTTTTTTGTTCTTTCCTCCCCAACCAGGCAGAAACTGAACATAGAGATGCAGAAAAGCCAAACAAATGCTCAGGAAACATTTTAGTCCATTGGAGTAACAGTAAGGTGGGATGATTGGACAAGCACCAGCGGAAGATCTTTTTGGCAAATTTTAAGAATGTATCAGACCCATGATTGCCTTCGCACCAAGATTAGATTTTCCATTTCGCCACAATTTTGTTTCAACAGTGCTGGAAGTTTTGCAGACTACAATCTGAGGTAAAAGGCCTCCAACAAACCACACATGTATCACATCAATGCAAAGTTCACATAACATCCATCTACAAGGAATTTCAACCTTTGTGAAGCTCCAGAGGTCCTTTGTTATCAGCACACAGACTGTGAGACAAAAGGTGAAATTCTCTCGTTTCACACTTTCATGGGACATTGGAACGTCTATATCTTCTGTCATTGAAAAGTTTTTATTTTTTGGTTGAATGTTCAGACTGTGAATTAACCTTCAGCCTTACAGGGTTAACGCTCACCATTTGTCTAAACTGAATTATACAGCTGGACAAAATGTCCAGGTTCAGCCCTGATGTGACAGGATTTTTCATCCGGATGAAGTGTGAAATTTATGGTTGCAAATATATTTCTCTGTTCTTCATAAATTTGAATGGCCCAATGACATGCTTCGTTATGTCTTTACATTGCATCATATCCAACATTCTTTCAGGGAGGCGTGGATCTGAAACAAATTTTACTGGACGATCAAGTGTCCCGTAAACTAGTGCGATAAATGATAATATTGTTGTTTTGTAATGGTAATGGAATAGTAATGCAAGAATACGCTATGAAAGATCAATAAACTTTAAATTTTAATGAACATTTAACACTGGAACTGGAAGAGATTTTAAAAATCCCAAATAAACAAAATAACAGAAACAACAAATAGAATTTATTTTATTTTATGAAGTCTATAAAAACAAAATAGTCCTCCAAATAAGATGCTAGTTGAGATCATAGAACCAGACTGAAGACGTTTATCATCCAATTATTGGTGGAAAAATGGAGACAAGAGAAATACAATAAATCATGCAAATGGAAAATATTGAGCTTGCTTTATTTTATCACATGATTAATTAATGGATTGC
Organism: Poeciliopsis gracilis; assembly: GCA_911649635.1. Classification (NCBI taxonomy): domain Eukaryota; kingdom Metazoa; phylum Chordata; class Actinopteri; order Cyprinodontiformes; family Poeciliidae; genus Poeciliopsis; species Poeciliopsis gracilis. The sequence continues at coordinate 3,947,622 of CAJVRI010000370.1, read as the reverse complement.
TTATTGTAACAGACCTACTGTAAGGATCAACAAATCAAACTAAAAACTGTTTTATTGGATTTACAGGACAAGAGTTTGTTAATGATATGTTTAAGAAATTAAAAAATGACGCTACGGAAGCAAACCGTACTATAAATTATATATTTTCCCCTCAGGCCACAATCACTGAAAAGGGGGTCAGGTTTGTATTTACTTCTGAAATATTTAAAGAGGTATTCTGATTAACAGGAAAAAGATTGGGGAAACTAAAGTGGGATGAATTTAATAAGAGAGCAGCAATCAGAGAAACCATCACGAAGAGTTAAAACGTAATTTTATTTAATCCCTCATTGTATTCATTCTGTGTTGTTCTTTTTAGGTGACAGATTGTAAATTGTAGGAAAAGGACTATATTTCATTCATTAATCCTCACACATAAATCCATTATTCTCTGAACTCATCCTTTGCCTCTTAATTACATAAAAATGACGTTAGTCTGGAAATGAACTGTGCTCTATAAATGTAAAAGACGGAGCTGGAAGCTCTTTATGGTGTCTGGAAATACAAACAATCACTGTTGCTTTAATTGGATAGTTTAAATTTTCTGAATGATTTTGCTGGTTTGTTCTTGTGGTCCACCAATAGAGAAACTATTAAAGCACAGTCTGTACAGTGTTTATTTTAAACTGAAAGAGGAAATGCCCTCCATAATAGATGCCTGAAGGGAGAGAGGGATATAAGGCAGACAAAGTCTCTTGTCCTTCCTGGCGTCTTCTTCGATTTCCTGGTTGCTAGTGACTTAAAAAATGTTCCAATTAAATGTAACAGTCTATTTTCCAGTAACTCAGAAGAATCCGTCACTGACTCCTTCAGTTTTACCTTTTTTAATGTCTTCAAACAGACACCTAATCTTACAAATGACAGAAAGGATGCTAGTACAAAAGATGTATTAATGCATATTTTTTCAGCAAGTGTTACTCCAAGTAATTTCATTGCAGAGGAAGATGGGGGAAAAAGAGGACACGTAGAGCAGTTTTTTCTCAGTGCAAGTGACTCCTCAGCTTGGAAAGGAATTGTGTGCAGACAGAGCAGACAAACTTGGCAGGAAGACCGAACTCACACAAGAGTGTGGAGAACTCTTCTAAAATCAATGCAGCCTACAAATATTTGATTTTCCCAAAAAAAAAAAAACCTAGCCTCCCATTGACAGACTGTATACACTGAGAGATTCACTTTCTTCAACAAATCCCGTGGAACATTGAAAATAAGGTAATTTGTTCTGCTAGGAATATCCTGTGGACACCACTGAGGAAAAGTTATGTTGACTTGAATGGATTTTATCCACTTTTTCCTCATTTGTGGGATAAAATGAGCAATTCTGCATTTTGGAATGGAAAAACTTGAAAAAAGTCCAAATGCAGAGTTGTCTAATTTAATACGTTTTAAGTAACTCATTCACATAGTTTTGCTATTTTTTATGTTCTTTTACATAAAACTGCGTTTGATCATCTCCAACTCTATCCAGAAATCTGACATTCAGTTAGGGTGGCCATGGCCAAATATTTTCCAATTGAAAATCCAAATATTTGACTTTTTTCATAAGTGCTAACCGGTAACACTAAGCACAACTCTCATTGGAATGGGAACTATTGCTGAGAGTTTGCTTGAGATGTTTCAAGCAAACTCAAAGGTGAGGTATTTTGTACATTATTTTCCATTTTATAGCACAATCAAGCAACATTCAGTTCTAATGAAAATGCTGCATATATCAAACATAACTTAGAATCAGTATCTGCAGGTCAAATTTTAAAAAGTACAATTTAGGAATCTGGCTTAAAACTCTGATTTGTGCATTTCTTGTTCTGCAAAATTTGGTATTTGTAAAGCATTTATTCTGTTTTTGAAAACTGAAAAAGGGGAAATTGTTATTTTTTGTTCTTAAAATTCTTATTCTTGTCTTGTGGGCAGGATGTGGTGTTACACCCCTGATTGGTGCAGTACACTGTTACATCTTCCTGTTGCGCTGAGTTTTACTACCTCACTGTAAGAATTTGAGGCTTGATCCTTCCCCTTTTGTTGCAGAGCCACTTGCTACATAAAATGTTTATAGATAAGCATTGATGTTTCCTCACGGCTGAAGTTACAAAAGCCAGGATTGATGGGCAGAATAAAGCCAAACTCTGCGGACAAATGAAGTTGCTGGTAGTTATGAATGCACTGGGTCTACTCGTTATCACTTCGTTGTCAGGACAAAGAATTGTTGTCATTTTTATGTCATAAAAATTAACGGTGAAATAATCTAATAATCTTTTTTTTTTTTTTAAATCAATATTAGAGAATTATTTACTTAAAACAAGCTCAAGCTTGCCTGTATCTTGCTGAAAATTACCTGTAAGTTAGTTTTGTGTTATTTCAAGTCTACTTAGAGATTTGCACTAAAAACTAGACCATAAGTACTTTGCATTATTTTGGGGTTTTGCACTGTATTCACATGTCTGGCTTACGGATGGAAATTATTTAAGAAATGAGAGTATTTTCATCTTCCTAACTGGAGTGCATTAGGTCTTAAGAAAAATGATTAGATACTATTTCTTTTTAGATTCTTTTTAGGCCGCCTTCATTATGGCTAATTGGATTGAATGCTGCCCACTCATTGGCCCACATTTCTACATTTACATCGTATTTAAGACGCTTAATCTGAGTGGCACTGATATCATAAGACTGACATTTAAGCTCTTAAATCCGTAGGATGGTATAAGGGGTTTTAGAGAGAGAGAAAAAGACTGAGGGGGGGTAAAGCCAAAGAGTATGCGGATGAAGAGGAAATGAAGCAGTCAGAGGGTCTCAGTGACTGCGCGCTCAGAGACAGTGAACCAGGATGTCAAAAAGTCGGCCTGTATGTCAGCTCCGATGTGACGTTTTAATCGATGGCCTTCTCGCTCCTGGCTGACAGATGGGTACAAGCTCAATGTCTGTATTGCACAGCAGAAGTTCAGTTAGGGAAGCAGATTTGTGCGGTAAACTTTGGATGTGGTCCACACTTTCCTGTCTGTTCACCTGACCTGGAATAAACAACATGCGGTTCAACAAAAAATCTGTTTGAACTTAGTCGGAAAGACAAGTATGGATTTGTGTTTTACGCCTGTTTCTTCAGAACCGTGTCGAAGGTTGTTCATGTTGAAAGGAAGAGCTGAAGACAATCGAATGAACTCTTTTTATTAAAAAATGAAAGTAACAAAAGAAAAAAGAGACCATTTATTTCTAAATTACTTTGCCACATTGATGTGGAGGAGTCTACATTCTTTACAACCTTCCGTTAGTTCAGTGAGATTTGCAAACAATTGTTTCGGCACAACTCTCTTAAGCTGCAGTATGTCATTTTTATAAAGAATATATTTTTTTACATACTTGTTAAAACTGTCACAGTGTCTTGGCAGTTTGCAATGAACCAGATAATCTGTGAAAAGATTTCTCTCCCTCACTTTCTCCCTGAGCTACTATTGCTGTCTGAAGAAACGTAAAAAACAGCCAACCAATTTTCATCCAGGTTGAGCTATTTACTTTGACTGGGCCATTGCAACGGCATGATTATTTTGTTTTTCTGTTCAGCCATTTTGTTGCAGATTTTGAGCTGTGTGTGCAAAGATGGTTCTGTTGACGATCCAGTTTGGACAACACATCCTTATATCTTATTCTGAAATACTTCGTAATACAGAAAAGTTTATGATCCCAGGTACTCCTGTAATGTGGAGGTGCAAAAGTATATATGATCAGCTTTCCACAATGCAAAAAATATTGTTTTCACCATTCACCAGACATACGTATGTGCAACAATGGCTAAACATCTCTAATTTCTTCAAATGACACTGAGCCAGAAGTGGGGTGGTTTATGCAGAGAAAACGTAGCAAACTGTACTCCTGCTGCTATTTTTTCATTGGAAATAAAATGATTTATTTACTTGCTCGGTTTATTTTTTAGTCTAACATATAGCATGCTATCTCTGTCCTTCATAATAACCCTTCTCTTTGTAAAATTATGGGTCTTATCCGTTTAGAAATGTATTCCTAACCTCTCTCTAATTGATTAGCAGAAACAGTTGCTTCATTGATGATGTCTTTGCTCATTGGCTCTTTGTCAACACACTCTTGTTTGATCCAGCTTTATAGCAGTGGTCACACTTGCTGTTGATAAATTAATCGAGTGGATTTAAATAGCAGCACCTGGCTGCCACACTTTCCCTTATAAATCCTGTTGACGTAGGGAGGAGGCATTTAGGTTTTTCCATGATTAAATTCATTAAGTGCTCTGATGGCTGCTCTTTGTTGATCTTTTTAGTTACTTGACTGAGACTCAGTTTAACTGGTAGGTAACTCATTTCACAATTTTAAGATTTAAACCTCCCATCATTATATTTTAATGTAAATTGGATATTGATTTCTATGATTTTGTAAATAATGCTCTTGTATTCGGATCAGCCTTGTGGTATTCACAGTGTTCTCTTGCATAATGACCTAGTATGTTATTACCCTGTGACACTGCTGTCTTGGTGATTATATATATATATTTTTTATCTTACATGAGCACCTTCAGGAAAGTAAACAATTGTAATCAGAATTAATGAAACGGGAAGCAACATAATCAGTTTTAACTTTAAGCACACAATTTTCTTTAATTGTTCTTTAATGGAAACAACTGCACGATTGTGTTTTTCCTACATTAGAGGAATATCGACAAATCTTTGCACACTTTTGTCTCGCATAATATAAGCAATTGAAATTAAAGTTGTGTGAGCAACTGTGTGCGTAGATGAGTATCTACAAGTTTTTTAATGCCTGGGGCTTCAAAAGTCATTGTCTTTAATTTGATGGTTGTATTGTTTTATAAATTCAGAGTCAATTGTTGGTCTTTTAGAACCTTGTGCAACTGGAATTTAGTGGATTCTTACAATTACATCTTAAAATGTTGGCTCTTAAATGTACTCACTTTTATGAATGTACTCTCACGATTTCTTACAAATAGTAAGAAACTGTGTTGTGACTGGAATAGCAAATTGGCATCCTGTTGAATGTTGCTGTTAAATAACTTTCCCTTAAGGATTTCTCCCGGTCTCATTGTGCAGGTTAACCCTGCCTTTCACCTTGAGAATCCCTCAGACTAGGCTGTCCCAAGCCTTTAGCCTTTAGTGCCTCATGGGGATTTATTATGCCAAAAACTTTGGCCCCTATTCGGGAAGGGAGCCATACTAAAGCCCTTAAAGCAACAGTGCCGCCACTGTTTATGTTGGCACGCACTCAGTTGCCCGCTTTTAGCGCAGCAATGTAACAGCGGCTATTAAAGAGTAGTTCAAAAAGGGGGATAATCTTCCCTGACCTGGCATGGCCTGGGACAGTTTATTCCAAAACGGTGAATTCAAAAGCCTTTGTGTGACATCTCCAGTCTCCAAACTGCTCCCCGGTTTTGCTCCTTTTATCTGGATGTCTATCCACAGCGATTAATCAAAGATTAATTTAGAGGAAAATCATATTAATCGCTGTCACTGCTCTACAGTGGCGTTTAAAACTTTTATTATCACCTTGCTCCTTTATCCTAGTTACAACATTCAGTTTATTATTCAGCTGCTGCTGAATGTAGGCCGCCACTACCATCTGAAAACAGACGTCCATTAGATTACTGCTCAAATGTCCATTTGGACATTAATACCCAAGCCTATTTTACCAAAAGCACCGACAGACTTGTGTGTTCACCATGCAGCTTGTTTTAAGCCATGCAGCATCTTTCCATCCACATCCACCGCGCTTTAGGGAGCAGCATTTCTTTGATGTCGAATGACTAATTATTGACACATCACCTCAGTTTCTTCTTGAACTCACTGGTCAGGAAAAGCAAGTTGTTTGCTGGCTTTCTTTAACAGCTGGAACTTGTATTGGTTCAAGCCTTTCAGATTGATCCTGCCTCACATTCATTTGGTGGTTATTGCTGTAAACATAGATCTCGCTGAGTCCCTGTGCCTGTACAGAAAGACTTCCTCTGCATGCATATAGAGGGCGAAGTAAAAAAGGAGAAGAAGTAAGAGGAAAACTAACAACCAGGAAGAATGAATGGGACAACTGATGTGGAAGAGGAAAAATAAAGCGGTCGGAGACAGCGAGCGATTGAAAGGGAAGAAAAATCTCTAAGGGACTCTTCTGTGACTGTGTGTAATGTGAAGAAAGAAAAGGAGACAAATATATTGAAAATGAAGTTAAATTTACCTTCACTAAAGCTGTGTGTCCAATATTAAACTCCCAGTCGAGACAAATTAGTTTGTAAGGCTCATACGTTTGTTTGTCAAACAGCAGCAGCTGATTTTGTTGGAGCTGAATGAGAAAAATGACTTGTTACTCTGGCCAAACACCAACAAAATGTTTGCTAATACTGCAAATACAGACCAGAGAGGGTTTATATTTACAGCTACCTTGTCTCCCAGGATAGATTTGCTTTGACTAGGCTCCCCAGTGTGCAGCACAGCTTCAGAAGCCGCGGTGAAAATCTTTCATTGCACCCTTACTCTGCTTATGTTTCAGTTTGTGGGTAAGGAAACAACATGAATACAGGAGAAGGCTGGTAACACAGTTTTTGTAAATGTATGTTTAGTTTTTTTGGTTTATTTTTACCAGTGTTAATATTCTTGTATTTTCCTACAATGTTGGGATTTTATGTGCTAAATGAATACAAAGTGTTTCCCAACTGTAAGTGAAAGAATAACAAAAAAACATTCGTTTTTAAAATTACATTGCAAAACGCTGCGGTTGGCTGTACCTCTATCAGCTTTTTCTAATATTATAGTTTATTTCTACCAGATTTTTATGTTATTATTCAGAGTATTTTAAGGTCCCTGTTGTGGGTCTTTTGTTTGCTTTTTAAAATTCAGTTTGAACTGTTTTATTGTTTGCTGCTCTTTGAGATTTCTGTACATATCTATATGAGAAATAGAAATAGGTTCTAAATATCTTTATGACCAAACTCGCCACATCGTTTACATTGTTTTCCATATAATTTCATAAATTTAGCAAATTTAGTCTTTTGCTGTCCTGCCCACTTCTGAGAATACTACACATTTAATTTCTATATTTGACTTTGAAGATAGTTGCATGGGATTTTATGTAAATGATGTTGGTTTTAGGTAAATGCACTATGTGTCCAAGTATTAAAATTTAAAGGATCTGTCATTTTTCTTTCACTTTTCATGCAGTTTATGGCAGATGATGAGAGTATTCAAAACGGGGCTTTTTATCAAATCAGGCAGTCGGTCAAGTTGACTCCACTATGGCAAACTTCCCCTTGTGCAACAAATGGCCTTAATCCACTCAAATTTGTGGAAGTTTCTCAGCAGGAGGCAGAGATTACAAGGATAATGCACACAGTTTGTTTTTGGAACAGAGGGGAGAGAGAGAAGCAGGGAGGCTTTGACAAAAACAGCTGAGGAAGCAGGATTGTTTACGGAGGAACTGTGAAAGCAGCAGCTGGAGTAAAGACTTTTCAGAGGAGTGCCAGTGTTAGCCGTCGACCTGAAGACAGGGTTTTAGTAGGTAGAATCCGATCTGTCCTGAAATACAAAACAATCTCATGTGTGGTATGACCTGGAAATATTGTAACTGCAGGGTTTTGCTGAACAAGATCACACAGTACATGGATGTTCATGGTAGTATCAGTTTGAGGTTTCCTTGAAAACATCTTTAAGCTTTAATGTTTCGTAAGCGCCAGAGCCGAGTGTGAAATGGCCCAAGATGAGAATCAGCTCAGCTACGTCTGACGCCATGGATCTTAGCTGGAAAGGGTTGAATTGTTCTGTCAGGGTCAAGGGTCATAGTCTGTCATCAAGTTCTAGTTTTGCTGTTGAAATCTCCCTGACCAGTTGAGGCAGACTAAACTAAAACCCTGAAGGCATGTTGCGGTATCTGGCGCCAGGAGATTAGATATTGTCCTTTAAAAATACTTTAAGTTGCAAAGTGGGAACTGCACCTCTGTGGATCAGTGAACTTCAGAAGTCACAACTAAGGATGTAAGTAATCAATTATTGAGTTAATCTGTCAAGTCATCACATCTATTCATAATATGAAGGGCTAAATTTGTCATAATATGCTGAATAAAAGTAAAAGCATTAAATTTTAACATGACATTTGGTTAATTAAACTGATTAAGTAAACCGGAAATGTTTGTTTTCTCATATTATTAAAGTTAGACATAATAAAACATAACAGAACTGGAATCTCTAAGATTGCTGAATAGAAAAATAACATGCAGAAAAGAAAAAAAAATATGTGAAAGACTTAATTCCTCATGAACAGAGAGATGTTCATTGAAGAAATGTTATAACTTCGTTCAATGAAGGGCATTAACTCCCAACAGTCCTCAAAATCAACCGTGCTAATAGGCGAAATGTTTTTTCCCCGTCATGTTATAATTTTTCTGCAGTATGACCTCATTTTTTGATCATTTTCAGCAACTCAGCTCGGCTGAAGGAAGCACTATCATATCTCTTTTCTGTTGTGGTATGGCCCTGCCATCTTTATTTCTGTATCAACTGGCTCTGCTTCAGGATGACTTGGGATACCCTCTAGTGGATGGTGGCCAAACTACAACACTGAAACAAAGTCTAACCAGATATCATTAATTAATTGAATATAATAAACTGACAATTAATCGTTGATTGTTTGCATTCTTCGTCATAATGTTGTCGCCCTCCATCCTTGAATCACATTTGATAGATAGATACATAAACTTCTGCAGACCAAAAACTCCTCTGTAGACTCGATCGCTTAGGCATAATCAAATCAGAAATCATGCACTCGCAAATTTTTATTACGTCTAACAAATAAACTTTGAGGAAATACCTTTGTGCTGCCTAATATGTCTGACATAGCAACAGATGGCATAATTAAGAGATAATGACAACTTTCACCATCATAATGATGGATGGATGGATGGATGGATGGATGGATGGATGGATGGATGGATGGATGGATGGATGGATGGATGAGGAAGAATAACAACTAAAGTCAAAGCATAGTTCTGAACGGAAACTTCCATTTCTTAGGATCTAAGAAAATCATCTGAATTTAAAACTTGTTAACAGTGGCTTGTTATACTGATCTTGTTTTCCTTGCAATAAACTTTTTCATTTGGAAAACTTTGGTGATAAAACATTTGTACGAGACTTTATATGACATAATGGCTTGAAGTTGGCGTTCATGAGAAAGCTTCTTGTAAATGTGCTAATTGAAAATTCACATAGAGGTGATTTGTCAATCTTTTTTTAAAGGATCAATTTCCTATAATTGTGAAGCAAACACTATAAAGGAAGTTTAATTATCTGGAAAACTTTCTTTGTTTTACTTTATATTCGGAGTAATGGCAGATCACAGCATTTCTTCTGAATTTGAGATGCTTTGATGGGTGTTTTTGATCAAATGGGCATACCTCACCCTTTAATATGGCCATGATGAAAGGTTTTCTCGCAAATAAAGCCTCTGTGGACAGAAAGATCCTGAGGGCAGAGAACATAAAGAGGAGCCAACCTACACGCTGTCAGAAATCTAGCTTTGACGTTATAATCAGGCATATGAACTATAGAACTGAAAAAAGACTGACAAGCATCTTTTCCAATTCTTCCTCAACTTTTGTCATTTTTTTATCCAGAAAAAGCTATTACGCTCTATTTCCTTTTGTAAAGCCACTCATTAGCACTGATGGGTTTCGCCACGTGAAGCAGAGCAGTGAATAGTTTCAAAATGCAGAGCTGCAATCTGGTTTTCTGCTGTACAAAAGAGGCGTTTCAGAGGGATTTCTTTTGTTCACTGCGTAATTCCCCACAGCTGTCTGTTCAGAAGTCACTTGAGATTTAACTGCTGTTCACAACAACTAATTTAAACACCTTTAAACTTAGTTTCTGATGGGGAGACTTTAGGAACTTTGCATCAGGATTCTGTTTTAATGCTGTTATTTTTAATGTTTGCGAGACCGTGATAAATTCAGACCTTTTCTCTGAATTTTACATGTTTCCTATTCTGAGTGCTTTCCCATCAAGCTTAGTATTACATTAATTTTCTATCCCTTTCATGCTGCACATCTCAAACAGTGACACTTTGTCTGAAGGGAAGGGCATCAGGAGATGGCAAGAAAAGTCACTTCTATATCAACAGTATTTTTCTGAAAGCATCTCGAACTTTAGTTGGGTTATGGAGGCTTTATGATGCAATGCTTCGTTCATGCTGCACATTTCATATGTGCCCAGATTTCATGTTGGACACATGTTGAGTGGAAGCATGGAGGCCATCAATTACTGACAGTCATTTTGCAGGTAGTTCTTTGATGTTAAATTGGATTTAAAAAAAAAGAAAGATTACTCTGTCTTTCTTCATATACAGTGCCTTTTTGGCTGCGTTCACACAGCACCCAAATCCAATTTTTCACCCTGCAAAAAATGTCATTTGTGCCAGTTGTACCTGTTGTATTAAATCAGATGCTTGTCTGATACTTTTGAAAGCATTTCATCTGATTTTCACTTCATTGATGTGAGACATGAATCATAATTCTGCAGACTCAGTAAATCCAGGCGTAAATAATGGCTGAAAATTATAACTATGAAATTCTGAAAGAATTCGGTGTCCTTACATCAAAATCCCACATCTCCTTTTTTCCGACTACACAACCAAACTGACTTCTCTCCAGAAGCTGCACTCACAAAGGTAGTTGCTATGAGCTGTGCTTTCTTTTTATTAGCTCCCTTCATGTTGTTATGATCTTATGACAATACATTTGGCTCTCATTACTTTAAAAGCGATACATAAATGGCTCCCTCTGTTATTACTTATGTAAACACTGAGCTGCTGTATGACGTCTATGTTCTTTTTCTGTGCATGTGTCTCACTTTGGAGTCGTAAAAGATTCACACTGAAGTCTGATTGCAGTCGAATTTAATTGATAATATGAATAACCATGCACAAAAACAAACAAATTGAATTTCAGCAAAAATCTGATTTGGTTCCCAAGTCTTATGTGAATAAACACAAAGTAAAGTTTAAACAACAAACTTATGCTATTAGGATATTATGTGCTGGTGTGAAGTTGGAAAGTGAAAGAAAAATTATACATTGCTCAGATTCTAAACAAAAATAATCTGAAAAGGCTGCACAGTTTGCAGCAAGAAGGTCTTTGGTTCGAATCCCAGCCTGGGGATTCCTTTCTGTATGTCGGTGTTCTCTCATTCCTAACTCCTCCTAACCTACCGATTAGAAGGAGCTTCAGGGATCAGGAGGGAGAATCTGTTGACTGACATCTCTTAATAATTTACACCACAAACCTGGATTTCTTTGGGGTAGGAAGGAAGTGATGAAAGACATTCTCTTTGCCACAATAAGCTGAGTTTCTTACGATTGCTCATGATGCCTTCCGATGTCTGTGTGTCTTAACTGTTCATTTCAGCACAGTAATCCATATATCTGGGTCCATATAGGGATTCTGTGCCCAATATTTTCTGTTCACTCCTCCACAGCGCCACATCCTTGCTGCACTCAGCAACAGTGCAGCAGCGTAACCAGAAAAAAAAAAAGGCAGCATAGGTGCCAGCAGTGAAGGGGCATCCACATGCATCACTGCAAATCGTTTAGCCTATTAAATATAAATCAAAAGTCAGCTACACCTCTTAGCCAGCACTCACCTGAACCAAGGTTACAAGGACAGATCTTGTTTTTAAAGGAAACAGAATGACCATATGTGCTGCAGGGTGAGCAAAGTGACTGAGAACTGGCAGCCATACCTGAAAATACCCTCAGTTACACTTAAATGGTGAGGTTGGGGGATATTTTGTACATATTAATCTCCATAGTTCATTGTAAACACTTAAGTTCCAGGAAAAAATAAAGTAAATTGGCATGAAATGGGGTAATAAATTGACCCTGAGGCATTTCTAGAGGGCATAGGTTTGGTTTACCATGCAAAGAACACACACCATGCAATTATACTTGTGTTGAGTTCTGTGTGAACTCTGTGGACTGTGTTTGAAAGTATCTAATATGTGAGTATGTTTGCCCCATAAACCTTTGATTTTTTCCATGCAAAAGGTTTTATGGGTTGTATAAAATCATGCAAATCAGAGTTCTGCCTGCTCCTAAGAATGGAAGAAGAAAAAATTATTTCTTGCCGTCAATCTTGTGTTATCTGACTAAGTCCTCTTTGTTTGGGTAACTACATATTTTAATATGTATATTTTTTGTTGAAATCTTTTGTTCAATCTAAACCATGTGTGGGCTTGAAACCCCAAAAATAATCACAAAGAATTCATTCAAATTTGGAAAACAAATTCAAACTCATCGTCAATATTTAGAATTTTTTGAAAATAAAGAATATTTTTCACAATTTTCCATATCGCAGACCTCTAAAATATTACAAAAAGTGTGACTGCAGAGCGATTTGATGGAGCACACATGGAGAAAGTGAGCTGCGAAGTTAAAACTTCTGTATCTTTGCCATGTGGAGCCTCGGATTTGGCTCCCACAGCAACCATCTTGAGGTTGTGGTTTCATACCCAGTGACTTTACTGAGCCACTTCACTGTTAAGTACACACATAATAAACTGCTTTACTTGACAGCTGCACAGCTAATTTCACACTTTAGCGTATACCTTAATGTTCTGAGGTTCGTGTGTGCAACAGCTGCCTTCTGCATGTGCTGGACTCAAAGCCCGTCTTCCCTTTTCGTCCTGTGTGGAATTGCATAGGACGAAAAGGGAAGATCACATGTGGGTGTTGAAGAAGATCACATGTGACATTTAATGCGTAGGGTTTCTGGCAACATGTGTTAGCGCCAATGTACATTAACCTACATTCAGAATCTGACCATTTTTAATTCACAGGCGAAAAGAAAAGGTCATCTTTGAATGAAATATTACCTGGCATGTTTTATTTATTTGGAGTTAAAGGGGCCTTATTATGCAAAATTCACTTTTTCCATGCTTTTATTCTTCCATTTGGATCTCACTGTTTCTAAAATTAAGCCAAACACTAAAAAAAAAAAAAAAAGACTCAAAGCTGTTATTTCCAATGAGTTAATGGTTTTTGGTGTCTGGAAAATGAACCTTCCAATTATTGGGTCACACTGCACCGTTACTTTCAGGTTACACCCTTGGCAACCCAGCCAGAGTTCCAACATGTTTGATCAGCTGGTTTTACTGCTCTGTGCACTATACAATGGCTGCTGTTGTTGACTTACCATCTAGAAACCAGTTTCTGCATTCTTATTGATTGCGCAGCAGCCTCCACGTCTACTTTTCAATGATGCATGTATTTATAATTGCATATCTGTTTTCAATCATTGTAAATGTTGATTTGGGGAACGTGGCCAGCAGCAGCTTATTTGGATTTAAAGTGACAAGTGGCCCTAAAACACCTCAACATTGGCAGCAAAAATAATATCTAAATGTAGCTAGATGTGAGTAAAATCTTCTTATCTAAGAAGGATCTTGTGCAAAATTGTGATGAATATCTTTTCTATCACCAGTAGACCTATCCTAACTCTTTCAAAGAAGCATATTAGATCACCTAGACCACCTAAAGGACCAGTATTATGTAAGACTAGACATGGATTTTTAGCTTTACAGTGTTTTATAATGTTATTTCCTCATCAAAAACATACCAGGAGTGTTGATGTGATTCTTTCATGCATGTTTGAGAATTCCCCAACTCTCCATGGCAACTATTCAGCTGTGCAAAACGCCTGGGAGGACCTACCCACGCCTGAAACACAGCTTCTCCTCTGAGCTGCAGTTTCCAAGCTTCCAAACTTTTGCCTCACAGAGTAGCCCTCCCTGCGACTCCCTCACTCAAATCCTTCAGACTAGCCAGAAGCAATTAGCAAACACCTGGTGGAACTGTGAATTTGCTGAGTTCATTATATGAGCTACTTCTTACTATAAAAATGTTGTCAGAATTAATAGAGGAGGCATGTTGTGATGACTTCCTTTAGGCAGGCAGTCTTAAAAAGACAGAGGCCCAATTTTGAGGCGTTAAATTATGAAGTCAAATTTCTCTTAAGTTATATTTTATATATAGAGCATTTTTATAACAACTAAAGATAAGATGGTCACTTGAGTGTGCCACAAAATGGCACTGTGTGGCTGGAAAATACATAATACTGCCCCTTTAAACTCAAAATCTGATACATTAAATGTCAACCTTTAGCTTTCTGTGTATTTCTTATCGACCAGATGATTCTTCCAGGCACATGTGAGGTCAGGATAAACGGCAGTCAGGTGTTGGTGGGCTGTTGTTAGAAAGCGGAGAACAGAGGTAAGGAGTGTGAGGTGTGTGTGGAGGTGGCTCAGGTCAGGGCTGATCCCTTAAAGATAATCTCCCTATCAAGGGATTTGTTTTTCTCAATTGCCCCAAGGCCTCTTAGCCCAGTTTAGAGGTCAGGTCCTGCACATGCAAAGGCATCCAAATCTGCCTTTTAGCAAATTTTGTGCAGTGCCAGGTATTGTGTGAAGCTAGTGGGAGGGAACAAAGTCAGCTGTAAACACAGCTGAAACATGAACAGCGGGGGAGATCAGGCCTAAAGTTCATCCACGCTACCAAAACCCAAGGATTTGCTTGTGTAACAAAACCAGTTTAAGAAGTGTCACTTTGAAGTGATCCACAAAGGTGTCGAATGGAGATTTTCTTGTGTGTAGTTAGTGAGATCAAAACCAGTTACAGTGTTTGCTTTTGCTGTGATCACATAGCTTAGCTTCAGATGGGGGACGTGATCTAGGCCACTGAGCTGATATCTCATGTTCTTTCATGTGTTAAACATGTTGTGTTTATCACCCCCCTCTTGTTTGCATTGTTTCTCGATTTCCCATGTCTGGAAAGCAACTTGATGCCTGACTAAGTATTTCTCAGCATGTCAGCTTTGTTCCACGTTGTATTACAGCTGGCTTTGTTTAGCAGATCAAATGATCTTGAAAACTTGCTTCTAAAACAGGAAAGTTGAGCTTTTGAAGAATTTTGAAGCTGTTTTGTTCTTTTTTTGTTTCGCTTCAGTCAGTCAAAACGACACTACATGGATTTATTGTGGTCTGTTTGAACCTGTTCTGAGTTTCCATTTATTGAACATTTTTGCTTACGTCTTTCAGGATTCAAAATGTATTTAAATAAATCTGTGAAGCAGTCATATTCACTCTGGGGGAGATCCACAACTCATTTGGGAGAATCTTTTGACAGACTGGTGTTTTCAATCCTGTAATTCTGTAAGTTATGTTCATTTTCTACTGAGAAAATTAGATTTATGTTTAGGATATTACATCAGACTAATAAAAAACATTTTTTAAAAAACAGGAATGGACTAAATGAAAAGTATGTGTTATGTCTGCTTAAGAGTTATTTTCAAAAAAATATTTCTGATCTGACGATTGGATCTCAGTAGTACACATATTCTGGTTTATTAATTATAATTATATTAGTGATTTATTTCAGAATTGTCTTATTAAAAATGTAAAACCTGGTGCAAACTGAAGCAAATGATCTTTTATTTAATTATGTTTCATATAAAAAAATATATTTACTCAGTACTGAACAATTAAAAAGTTGAGTGGAAGATCAAAAGTAAAAAAAGTAAAAAGTTCGTCCAAATTGTAATTCTGATAGTTTTATGGTAAACTTGATTTTGAGCTGGACCTGTAGTTTTTAAGTGCATCTAAAACAAATATTACAGAATAATTGAAAAGATCAATGAATCATCACACCTCAGTTTTTGTTCAACTTTATCTAAATTAAAATTCTGACTTTGAAACCCTTAAAATGTCATTTCAAACTAGCTTTTTTCTTATCGAGTCAACTTTTTTCTTCTAATTTTATTTTATGACATTCTTCTGGTAAAATTTTGTTTTTATTACGACAACATTCTCATAATTAAACAAATATTATTATACCCTCACCCAGGTCATAATTTCAATGACCTCACAGAAGACACAATCGAAATAAAAACCACATGTAATTTCTTTTTCAGAAAAGAAAACGAAGAAAATATTTTATTAAAACCCCATCTTGTGTAAAATTTTTTTTTCGATTTTATATTGAGTCCTTTCCTTTAATTTTATTGTTATTATTATTTCCGTTAAGTTCCTACGTGGAAAGTATGAATGGAGCATTTGGCACGCGGTTGCATCTTGAGCCTAAATTTACACTGTTTGGATGCGATTGGTTCCTCTGCCCTTGGCAGGCACAAATTAAGGTTGCTCCCATCCCTGATGATCCTCCCCACCCCGTAATAACATCCTGCCACGTCTCCCACAGATTTATGCTCGCCAGTTCTAAAGCATGGCCAAAATATCGCAGGTGATTAATTTTATTCATTTTGTATGACAGTACATAATTTATGTCAAAATGGTCAAGTGACTCAGCTAGTTAGAAAGTGATGAGTTGTACTCCTGCTGGCCTTAATTATTTAATTCAGCTGCAGCTGCTCCATAGAAAGAGGTAAGAAAGAGCAGCAGAGACAGGCAGGCAGTGGATGTTTATGTTCAGACATGCTGGGACCAAACTGGGTACTGTGTAGCTCAGAATCAAACTGTAGTTACTTTCTATCAGCACATATACTGAGCCTGCATGAACTTCTTAAAGGAGTGTGTTTATTTAGCTTGTCTCCTTTCTTTGTTTACAGTCAAAGCAGGAGATTTATAGGGGAAAGGTAATCTTGATTGGCCAATATAAGGGAAGGTCACTGAAAGTTTGCAAGCGAAAGTGTGGGAGGAGAATTAAAAAAAAAACCCTGCAGAGAAAATTCTTGGTTTATTAGACATGCAACATCTTAAGGTTATAGTTTTTTTTAATCAGTGTGGATTATACTGTAACCCTAAGACAAGTGTAAAACAAGCCCATGCAAAGAGGAAATCTCATATTTCTCTATGCTCAGGTACAGTGCCCAATGCCAGGGTCACCTTCGCTAGGAAAAATAAATCCCCTGTGGCTCTCTTACACTACCCATAAGACCTCTCTCCCTTTGAGAGGTGGTGAGTGGGTGTCAACCTACTGTTTATACTGTCTGCTCGTGGTTATGTAAGCCATTTTGTCCTCTTTCAAACTAATCTACCTTTACCTTTCCAACATGCCAAGTTGTGTGTTACGTAAATATTCTTTGAAACGGGTCTAGCATAAGGTTTCTCAGTGTGCCAGGAGTGTGTATTACATAAAAATTGCGGACCAGACTGTGGAGAAGTTGTGTGCTTGTGTGTGTTTTCCTGTCAGAGTCAAGGATGCTTTTCTTTCATGAAGGGTTGGTTCAGGGAGGTTGTGGCGCCTAATCTGAACTATCCCAGCTATAACAGCCTCTACAGTGAGGGAGTCGGTGTGTCTGCACGAACACACACACACGCACACATGCACACACGCACACACATTTGTCTTTACAGTGGGCGGCTGGCTCTGCAGCAGTGCAAACAAAGCACTGAACATGTGCGAGCAAGCATGTGTGTGTGTGTGTGTCAGGCAGTGTTACATGCATGATGAGGACATTGTTTTTCATGACAACAGACCTCTCTGTACAGTTCAGCTGCTTGTTTACTGACGCCGCCATGCTAATGTACTTATTTGGGTCACGCGGCTCTTTTTTTAACTATGACAACTTTTTATAGCCAATTTGCTGCATTTATTCACTCGGAATGATATTATCCTAATAAATTCAGCGACCTCCCTGCTGATCAGCAACCCTTATAGCGAATTAATCTTTAGCTGCATCTACATTTGCTCACACTGAAAGAATTAGGAAAGTCTGTCCTTTATTTTGGGTACATTTATTCAGTGTGCAATAAGAACTCAATAACTGACAACAGCATTACCAGTAACACACTTATTAGAAATCCTTAACGAGTCTTAAAACTTAAATGTTGTTGAAGCATTTTATTATTTCATTCTTAACTTCTATTAAGTTCATCAGAGTTTCCAGAACCTTTATTTAGTCATCCAGGACTCTTTGGCAACAAATATGACCTGTTTAGCCATTATTCAAAATAGGAAAGACAAATAAAACCCCATCACATTCAACTCTAAGGCAGCTTTTTTGATGCTTTTAAATCTGAAAATGACTGCATGAAAAAAATACAATAGACATTTTTATTTTACCTGTTTGGGATAATACAATCGTGGACATATGAACAAATATATAAAAGACTCTACATTTACATTGACAAAAATTTCATTTTAGTGATAGACAATATGAAAACATAGCTGCAATAACCAGTAATGCTTGTTTTTAAGAAAACAAGCATAATAAACACATGGTCATTTGAAACATTTCCTGACTGTTTTGGTCTGTTTATCGGGAAAAGGACAAAGCAATTAAAGCGAAAGCAGACCATTTCAAAAATAGGTTCGCTTTTGCTTTAATTGCGTTTATTATGGAAACATATTTTGTCTTGATTTTCGAAAGGTTTGAGAAACAAAACTCTGTGCATGATGTTATAACTGGACCCTTTTGCTCTGAGAGCTCAGATTGTTTGCTAAATTAAATCTACAGTCAGAGCAAAAACTGAAATGCCATAAATTCTTCAGAGAACAGCATTGCAGGTTGTATAAACCAGATTTTTGGGAGACAGGCAAAGGGAGTTTTTTTTTTGTTTGTTGCTGTTTTACCATCACAAATGTAAATATTTGTGCTTTTGTTTTATAGCAAAAGTGTCCACTGTTAAGTATGTTGGTGGATCTGTGATGCTGTGGGCCTGTTTCTCTACCAAAAAAAAAAAATCAGGTGCGGTCTCCCAGAAAGCTGGAAACATGGAGCTTCAACAGGCTAAATTAAAATTTATGGGCAAATTAGCACAGAAAGGCTTCATAAAAAATAGAAATATTTTTTATGTTGTGAAAAATATTATTTACCAGTGTTATTTTAATGATGATCTTTTTTGCTCTGTTTTGTGTTTTGCTTTCCCTGCGCTGCTGCAAGGCAGCACAGACATTTCAGCCATTTAAAGAATGCCCCCAGTGTGACATCTGAATTGCTTCCAGAAAGACATGAGAGCAGTTTAAGCCCAAACATCTGTCCAAAGTTTTTCGTCCTCACCAATTTCCTTTTTTCTTTTGATAATTCATTCATATTTCCCCTAAGCGGATAAGCAGTAAAAGCTTGTGTAAAAGAGTTGGGAGATTAAAACAGCTGCTTGTAAATTTGGGTGAATATAAACAGCCGTTTGTGTACTCATCTGCACCCTCATGGGAAATAAACAGTAACTAAATCAGTTGTTAGCTTTTGTGTGTTATCTCTAAAGATGAAAGGACACTGAAAACAATGAAACTGCTGCCCTGGGGTTTTCTCTGTGGAGAGAGAGAGAGCGAGAGAGAGAAAAAAGCAACAGGAGCAAAGACGGAGGCCTCTTTGATCTGCGTAGTTAGTCTCAGTGAATGAGTCTTAGACGTACCCAGAAATAGAGGAGAGCAGTCCAGAAAAAAAAGATGTCAAACACTTTGTGCATTGAACTGTCCACAATCAAAGTACAGAATATTACCTGGTGAATATTTTGCACTGAGGCTTTGGGCTCTTTCCTTATGGACTTTGCATGTTTTCCCAATTATATTCAATTTATGGATATGGCGCCAATCCACAAGAGTCAATTTTTTTTTATTATTATTATTTAATTCAATCAGACGTACATTTCAATTGAGTAGAATAATAAAGTTAGTTTAAAATGTTTCATTACAAGGAAAGCCTGTCAATAACAAATATTGCTGGATAATAAATGATTATTAATTATTGTGAAAAATGATAATATTGACATTTTGAGATAATTTTTAAAGGGAAAAGGGAATAATATTGCAAGATCTCCCACTCAACAACAAATAAACTTTAAGTTTGTGCAGAACATTCCACAATGGAGACTTGAAATATCCAAAATAAAAACAAAAAGCAAAAACCAAAGCAATGAATAAATCACAAAGAAAAGAAACACTTACAGCTGTAATCATAAATGGATAAGTATCTGCAAACAAATCTGGCCATCACAGGTACGCCAGACCAGGTGTAACTTCAATGGAGAGAAGAAACTGAGAGAAAACAAAAAGTTAACAGAAATGAAAACAAATTTTAGGATAAGAAAGTGAGACGTTGTCAGTTTGTCCTCCTTTAGCACAAACCTGCAGCAGCACAACTACAGAAATAGGTCTGGATAGCCTAGACCTCATCTGAAAAGTGAACAGGATGTTTTCCTCTTAGACTAAAACAAGGAGCTGATTCCACAGACGAGCATCTTTATAACTAAAGCATTTTTCACTTTTAAAAATTCTAGGAATCACCAGTAAACCTGCAGTCTGAGAATGAAGTCTCTGTTAGAAACAATCAGATCTCTAATCCTTATTAAAGGATTTATATGTGAGATGAAAAATCTTAAATCCTGTTTTAGCAGCGAACCAATGAAGGGAAGCTAAAATATGGCAGCAAACAATTGCAGTCGTCGAGCCTGGAAGTAACAAATGCACGGCCTAATTTTCCATCTGGAGGAGATTGTTTCACAAAGGATTCCTCAAAAAATGAAGAACAACCATTCTGACCATCCTCTTCATCAATCCTAAATGCTTTCATGTTTTCAGTTAGAGGCTTTGATGGACCCGCTGTAATACTGACCTCTACAGGAAATCCTTCTTGCCCACAGGCATCTATAACAACTCTTTCAAAAAATTGCATCAGCATTAATGCTGGGATTGATAAAGTACTTTTTGAATTGAAATGAATTGGAGGGAGACACCAGTCCTTCTTTTGTGATTCTTGTGTTTTTATGTTGTAAAGCGTTTTGAAAAAAAAACCCAGCACTTTTGCTGAAATGTACAAATAACCCTGATTGTTTGATTAACAAAATTTTGGTAAAGGTTTAGTATGGAGTTGTTTCAACAAATGCCTGCTGCAAAAATATATATACTAGATTTATTGGCACCACTCCTAAATATGTGTACATAACAATTACATAAATTAATTGTAATGGAACCAGCAGTGACTTTGGAGAAGTTCAACTTTTAATTTGAGAATATTTATTCAGTAAGAGGGAACAAAAAAATCAAATTTTAAGTCATTACTGTTTTTCACAATGTCACTGGTGTCAGTTATTGGTAACTGGTAAAAGTTTTTGGGTTCTTCTCAAACAAAGTGTCTGCAGCAGCAGAACCCAGCAGATGCTGAGTTCCAAACCAGTAGAAAACAGAGAATTTGATCACATCATAAATGTGTTTCTGAGTATTATTTCAGGGAAATTTTCAAAGAAACACGCCAGATGATTTTGAGAAGAAAGTTGTGCATATATTTATACTTTACAAAAAAAACCAGCATTGCTTATTAGCTTGTTTACACGACTGTATCCAGCAATGTAAATCTGGATACTGGAAGGAGCTTAGCTGAAGCTTGCAGAGAACATCTTAGGAAATGTGTCGGATTGACATCGAATCACACCATAAACGCTAAACGGTCGTTTTAATCCAAGTTCCTTCATAATTCCAGGGTTTGTTTTATGCAGATTAAACACCCTTACATGCACTTTCCTGCCTCATACATGGATGAGATGCTTTCATATTTAAAAACCTATTATGGGAAGCTAAAGGAAGAGCATGTGGTGGAATGTCAAGTCATGCAACAATTTAGAAGTATTTGTGTTTTAATGCGTTTTTGTTCTAATTATCACCTGTAAATTGGGATCAAATTGGATTTTTACTGCGTCAGGACTGAGTATGTTACCTTTGCCATGATGACTCTACCTCCTTCAAATTTTTTTCTTTGAATACAACTCCAAAGCTCCGTTGATATCTCCAATGGTCGTTTTTATGTAGTTTACATAAGTAATGATAAAGTAGGTCAAGATGTGAGTTTCACTTACAGTTTGAAGCATTCGATGTATCCAGGGGAATTTACCTGTGCAGAAAACTTTGTTTAAATTGACATTAAATAATGTTCTCATTGTGTCATTTCTGCAGTATTTGAGTAACAGTTGTGCTGATTCTGCAGCAGTGGCGATATGCACGGTGTGTAAGGGGCTAAATTAAATTCTGAATGGTATATTTTCAAATGTGTAGGAAGACAATGCTGCTGTAATGTTGTTCTACGTCATTGGAACAAAACACTTTTTAAAATCTCATCTGACCAAAACAAGCAGTTCCAGGTAAAATCCCATTACAGCTTTGATGGTCAAGCTGATGTTCAAATAAATTTTACCTAAATTATCCTCAGACAAAATGAAACCTAAATATAACATTGTTTCTGTTTCGTTTTCTTCCTCATAGAGGCTCTGCTTATGAAACCGGAGACCTAATAATCATGCTTTTGTATGTCTTTGAAGCATTATTTTGATTTGCTGGCTTTCTTCAAGTAACCCAGTCACTTTATAACAATAATTTGTAAAGGGGCTCTTCTAGGAGACATTAAAACTATTTACTAATGTTGTTTTTAATGCATGTTTTCCCTGTGAGTTTCTCTTTTATTTGATGTTATGCTTAAAACAATTTTTAAAGGTATAAAAAGTGTAGGTATCCTGTTTTTCAAACTCAACCCAATGACTCCTCTAGATTAAGAACGTTAAATTCTTGGTACTTTTCCACAAATTTTATGAAAGCAGAAATGCTAACATTTCTGCTAACATCTTCAAGTCAATTATCACTGAATGTAAAGAGCTTAGTGTGATGTAATATGATGAATCTATTTATGCTTTTTGATCTTTTTCTTAATTGTTTTGTTATTCAGTGAACCCTTTGTGGCTATTTATTAATTTGTACAGAGTTTAAAAGTCTAGCAAAACATTGCTAACATATCAGACCTTTTGTTTTTATTTGATTCGCAAATCAAATAACTGTTGTTGAGCATACAGTTGATAGGAGACAATTGTAGAAGATGAGATTTTAGCAATACTTTTAAGTCTCAGAGGTTCACAAGTAAATATGTACGAATCCAAAAATGTATTTTAGAGAATGCTTTTTAAAAAACAAACAAACAAACAAAAAATCAGTAAAGATCTTCAGTTTTAACGTTGACAGGAGGCTCTGATGCTAATTTGAGCTTTGTTAGTGACAAACCGTTAGCTCGTCGTTGTGTTCCCAAGACAAAGTGGTACCAGTCTAGACAGTGCTTTACCACCTTTGAGGAGAAATATGGTGACTGTTTAATGATTTGAGATCTTGTTCCTCCTCTTTCTGTAGTTTGAGTTTTCATTTTGCAAAAAGAAAATAACTGCTTTGTGATTGTTTGCTCACTTTCGTTTGGTTGCTTTTCGGCAGCTGTTCCTGGTGCACAGTCACTGTAGCCTGGCCTGTCTGCTCCGGTTTCATAAGCAGAAAGTGAATGACCTATATACTTCTCTGAGGGAGGGGAAGTCACCTTGCTGGTTGACCAGGAAACAGGCATGCAGCATGCAAAGAGGTTTTAATGTGCGGCACTATTAAAGGAGTTGACCAGCAACTTAATATTGGAGGGAGACTTTGAAACGGACCTCGTTTATTGCTGCTCTTATTGTTGTTGGCTGGAAATCTTTCCAGGACTGCTTCTCTTGGCTTATGTTGTCTCCTTCCTAACACCACTTTGTGTTGATGTGAGAAGGCCAAAGTACAGAGAGGGATCCAGTACATTAACATGCTGAAAAACACATCTTGACATGGACTGAATTTGCACACACAAACACTCACCTCAGGTGAAACCACGAGGCCCCGTGCCAGAAAGATCAAGCCAGACAAACACCTCACCAGAGACTCCTCTAAGCGTCCTAACAAATTGAATGTGTGTGTAGACGGACAAGAGGGAATTAGATCAGTGGTCGTGATTGTATCTGAGTGTGCTGCTGCGGTACACCTTTCCAGCTCGTCCCCTGGAGGAAATGTGCTTGCAGGGAGCAGAGACAGAGAGAGGATGGGGAGAGAGAGCCGAGCAGCTGGGTTGATGGAGGCTGTACGGAGAATTTTAACCAGACAATCACCTTGCATGTTATTGATTGGGATGGAAGAGAGGTAATTAGCACAGAAAAGAGGGAGAAGCTCAGGCCACTTTTGATGTTTTGATACAAAGTGTTCTCTCCTTGTACCCATCCACGTGTTTGTGTGTTTTGTGTGTCAGCTTGATGGGAAATGCTTTACCTAAGATTAATCTATAACTTTATGGTTACAGCAAACTATGAATACACAAAGCTGCTAAAGCTGCAGTGTGTAACTTTTACACAATATGTTGTTTCCCATGGCTGTTTTCCATGGCTGCGCAGTTGTGAAGTTGGTAGCACTGTTCCGCTGCAGCAAGAAGGTCCTGGATTCAAAGTCTTTCTGCGAGGAGTTTACGTCTGCCGCAGAACAAATGGATGACCAGAAAAAGCAAACTCTGGTCTGCCTACAAACCCAGATGTTGGTTTGGTTGAAGTGAAGTCTGGCATGGTTGAAATACATATATGAACGCCAAGCGGACTGAAAAATGATCTGAAAGTCGTAAGAGGACAATAGCTCAGGGAATTCTGGGTAAATTCAACCAAAACAAACACACATGTCTAATGCTTCTGGGAGAAATGATTTGTGGTCGTTTGCCTACAACAAAAGAGAAATCTGATGCCACTTATTGTTTACATTTCATGAAGAAGGAATTTGCTTTCAGTGAGGTTTTTGTGTTGTTTTCTTCAGTACTTCTTTGGTGAAGCGCCAATTAGATGTGAAAACGAACCACGCCATTGAAATTGTAACAAATATTGCAATTGATGTTATGCTTTAATTGAAGAGAGTCTACTGGACTGTCTTCTGTGAAAACACTTTAAGTCTTGGTTGGATTCCTCCAGGTAAACACTTTGTCCTGTCCATGAGTTTCATGAAGAGGATTTTGTCGTGGAAAGAACGGTGTCTGGTTTGGGATCAACAGGATTTCATATTTGACTTTTGGAGCTGACATGGTCACGTGTCTGTCGTGAAACCATTACCTTCTGCTTGCTCTGGAGTGTTTCGTGTTGAATGCAAAGCAGCTGGGATACGAGTCATTTACTGATTGCAAATTCTCAAATGGCAAGAGGTGAATTTTTCTCTCTGGTTCAAGAGTTAAACTCTGTCTAAAGAGTGGAGTTGAAGGATCTTGTCTTGTTTATGGCTGATTGTGGGATGGATGAGGTGATAAAGGGCTTTGCGTGCTCTGTTTGTCTTGGTCTATCTGCTCGAAGAAAGAGTATAGACAGAAAAGAAAGTTCTTAATTTACCAGTCCGCTTGCATTTTGAACCTGACCTATAATCATGAGTCAGACAGGGTGTCTGTGCATCCTTAAAAAGTCTTAAAATGTATAAGTTGCCTTCAAATACGTAACTCAGAGGTCTTGAATTTTGGTATGGTCTGACTATTCAATCTACCTATATTATGTTTTTTTTTTCTTGCAGAGAAACATTTGTCTTCTCTGTCAGACAAAAGTTGGAGTCAGTCAGACGTCTTCATTACGAGGCGGTTGAGGCTACCGCTAGCTGTTAATGAGCCTTTTCAAGCTTGCTAGGTTTTTTATGTCTATCTTTGGTAAGTGCAAACTTACCGGCAGTTGGCTGGACAGTATTTGTCTTTGCCACCGCCTTACTGCTGTTGCCAAACCGTACAATGGCATATGCATTTTTGCAAAAAGCTTGGCATAACTTTATAAAATATGTCTTTTTTTTTTGTGTACATATCTGTCCGGATACACGTCGTATATTTCATACGTAATGGTCTTACAAGGGTCTTAAAATGTAAATTTGTGTTGACGAAATTTGCAGATACACATCATAGTTATCATGATATAAAGAAGGAAGATCCATTATGAAAGAGTCTGACAAAATGAGCTATTGCCGTAGAACTAAAAATCTACTGGACACCGATCTAAACTCTAAGCACTGCTTCGTCTGCGACCTTCTCTTGAATCAGTAGGTGACCCTGAAGAGAGATTTCTGAAACATGCATGGATGTATCAAGCAACAAAATGTCAAAAATGTTTGGACTTTATCTTCTCTGGCGCATTATGTCAATAAAGCATTTTGATGAAGCTCTAAATCATCATTAGATATTTTTCTACCTTCAGAAGACAGTCCTCTTTTTTTGGATAGATCACGGCTTGCTTTCAGGAACACTTTGAAGATTACATCCTGTGATCACAGCTAATTACTGCGGCTGCAAAGTTACCTTGAAACTTTAATATCTGAAAAAGATCCAGAAAATCCTTCCCTGGTTATGAGCTTTTTACTGTTGGACTGAGACCAAGTAGGAAACACTGTCCCATGGTCAGATGATTAAAAATGTGAATTTGCTTTTGAAAATTATGATTTGACATGCTCTCCAGCTAATGGGCGATGAACAAGTGAAACACATTAATATATAGGGGTGCACTAGTGTTCGAGGTTGGAGATGTTATCTGTAAAAGCACCTTTAAAGCTGAAGCACATACAGGTGTTACAGGAATTAGAGCATCTCATAATGCTGTCAGGTTAAGGCATCTTCACTTTCAACAAATTCAGGTTCCTCTTGAAGGCCAAAGCTAATGGTTAGTCAAAGTACAGCCATTCTCAACCATTAATGCTGCCATCAGTCTTCTTTTAACTTTTTACTTTCCATCAACAGGAATAATCCTGCATCAGTTCATCTGTTTCCCTTTGTGCATTTGCTGTGTCTTCTCAAATCCCCTGTTGATTGTGATGGCTGCTCCGATTGATCCATGTTCTGGTTCTGATGGAGGTTCCTTCCTCTTAAAGGGGAGGTTTTCCTCTCCACTCTCACCACATGCATGCTCAGTATCAAGGATTACTGGAGACTCAACAACGCTACTGTTGCTACGTCCAGGAGCGAATTGTTCAAGTCAATGACTTGATGCCGTCTGCTGGGTTTCCTTAGATAGAGCTTTTTCAACGTATAATTTTTTCAAAATTCTGAAAAAAAAAAAAAAAGAAAATTAAAAATCCCGAAATGGTGCTCGGTATGAAATTTATTTATTTAAATTTTTTTAAATAATTTGAACTGGGTGAGGCTAAAACTTTGCCAGTTGAATATTTCTCTGTAGAACATATTTACATACAAAGATTTCTTTAAATTGCATTTTAACTGTAAAATATGTATATATTATATGTACAGTTTTGAAATCGTCACAGCTCTGAGTACAATTTGCCTGTTTGTGAGTATATTTACTCCAGTTAACAATTAATCAATTACAATTAGTTGACGATTATTTCCATTATTGGTTGATCGCAATTTATCAGTTAATTATTTCAGCCCTTTTTCTAACAGACTGTGGAACATAGCAACATAAGAATCAAATGAATAATTTATGAAAATATTAAAAAGGCTCCAAGAATCAGCACCTTTGATATTTGACACTCCATCATCATCCAGAAATTTTCCTTGTTTGGAGAAAATCCTCCCCAGATCTTGAAAAAATGCAGTCAGGAAAAGGGATACATGTATTGAAAGTAAACGTTGCTATGGATCTGAAAATAATTCAACACATCCATCAGTTCAGTCACCTCTCTATTGATTGTGAATGAGAAAGTAGAGCAGTCCTGCCATGTCACAGAGAATGCTGCACAATCTTTGATCTTTAATAATATTTCGTCTTTATTTTTTGTCCATTTTACAACACTTTTTCCAGTAATTCACATATTTTATTCTGAAAAAGGTGACAAGTGGTTTAGTTTAGGTTTGACATCCTGTTCTGTGTCTCACTGCCTATTGAATTTAAATAATCTCCCCTATAATTCTGTCAGTGTCACCTCTGTAAGCCCAGTGGAGCTATAAATCAGAGGATCTCGAAGCCCCTTCTCTCTCTCTTCCTCTCTCTGTCGAGAGACATCTTTATGGCCAGCCACATCGTGCTGCTGCTGTCGTTTGAATTGTGAAAATAAGGAAACAGTCAGTCAGGAATTGGTTGTCATCTTTAATATAATCCCTTGTTAATTTATGCTCTAAAAACATTTTTCTATGTGTCCTTTCAGCTCAGCGCTCAGACAACCTTCCTCAACGGCCAAAGTGTGCCTGGTCTGTGGAGACGAAGCGTCCGGGTGTCACTACGGTGTGGTGACGTGTGGAAGCTGCAAAGTGTTCTTCAAAAGAGCCGTGGAAGGTAAACCTGCTTTCCATCTTTACAGAAGTTATCGCTGGATTGAGTCTTTTTTTGTTTGGTTTTGGTTCGTAGAGAAAATAAAAAACAAAAACCATAATCAGAACGTAAACACAATGCTATTGTGATGATGTAATTTTTGAATATTTTAATTCAGATCAGTTCAAACCTACTAGCACTGCTAATCCACCTTACACCAAATTATTGTGCAAATTGGATTTAAGTGTCATAAAGACTTTTTTTTTTTGTGCTATTAAATGTATAGATGGTTTGTGTGTCTTTGAATCACTATAATTAATTTCAGAGAGCTGGTTGATTAGTTTGTCTGTTTTGCTCAATTAAAGGAAATCTACTTAAGAAGGATGTTCCACATTATTAAGCAGGCCACAGGTTTCTAGCAATATGGAAAAGAGAAAGAATCTCTGCTGAAGAAAATCATCAGATATTGTAGTGCCACATGACAAGTATGAAAACATTAGATATTTAACAAAAACTGAAGCATTATCATCGTTCTGCGAAGAGATTTGTCATATTATTTTGACTTTATTCTCGTTATTTTATTTATTTTTTTCATATTAATTAATAAATAAATAAATAAATCAATCAATGAACTAACTTCTTTTATACCATTAGAAAAATTTGGTTGCAATTACATGAGTCAGTTTTTTTGTCAAATAGCAAACTTTACATCAACAATAAATACAGATGTAAATATAATATGAAAAATTTCTGGTGCTCAATACTTCAAAAGATTAAAAACCTTAAAAAACAAGTAAAAAAACTAAAACAGGATCCTCATTAAGACAAGAGTAAAGAATAAAAATAAGGAGGAAACAACATGATTTTAAAACTACGCAAAATTGAATCTTGTTGGTTTATGACAACAGGAACAAAAATGGTTTTATGTCGCTCAGCTTTATATCTCTGGCCTTAATACTCTTTTGTAATAAGTAGACTTTGCTTATATTACTATTTTAATGTCAATTTATTTGTCTCTGCAGCCTTTGTCTGATCTGGGTTTACATTTGTTATTTGTTATTATGTCACTCTTTAAGTCTTTTGTCCAATGCTTGTGAGCAGCTATTAAAGTTGGCCCCACTCCCCGACTTCCTAATCTGCAGGCCTGCAAATAAAACTCTGCTTAGTGCCTCATGCAGCCTGAGGCCAGTCCTTTCCCTTCAAACTAACGAGGTGAATATTTTAGAGGTTGTTCAGATTTTTTAAGAGACGTTCTGGAGAAAACATGCTTTTTCTTTCTCCCAAATTATTCCTAAAATAATCAAATATAAGCTTTTAATTTTGGGAGTGTGACCTGTTTTACACAAGCATAATGAAAAACGGAGGAAAAATCAGTAGGGAACAGCTCTTAAGTTATATTTAGCTTGGGAAAAATATCAGCCACAGTCATAATGTGCTTTTCATGTTGCGCCTGCTGCCTGAGGCCTTGGCCTAACTCATTTAGATGAGTGTTTGAATGCAAAACACATTGAAAACCCCAGCGCTTGTGAGAAAGGGAGAAATGCGTTTCCTGCCAGCGCTTTGGGTGATCTCCTGACCACTGGAGGAATTGCAGTAATTCTCAATGAAATCATGCCCTAATTTAATGATATTTACACATTTTCATTGCCGAGACTTGAAACCAGATTATGTGTCTGTGGTTATTAAATCAGACATGGCGTAGTTGCAGCTTCAAGGCTGCCAGACAGATAGCTCATGGAAGATGTGAACGATACGGCGCACTAGTCAGGTGAAGCCCTGAACAGAGCTCCCATCTGTGTAATTATAGCATTAAAACCACATTTGTTTCAGCCAAATAACTGCAGCCGTGCAAACTCTGAAAGCAAAACGTGCAGCGTAGTGATGTCAACTTGTGAGCTGTTACCTCATTTGACCTCTCCACAGCTGCTGCTGAGGTGGAAAAAAACGAGGAAAGGCGAAGCAAAGCAGAGGATGAAAATAGTGCGAGAAGGATTTTGCAAAGTGAAGGGAGATAGAGGACGGTGAAACGGATACAGCGAGAGGGGGGAGGGAGGAGGAAGGACAAAGAAAAAGTCAGACACAGACGGAGAGATAAAGGGAGGAGGAGCCGGGAGACTAAGTAACAAGGAGAGGGATGGAAAGTGATGTGTCAGCAGTGAGAGGTGTAAGTTAGGACACGAGGAGACGTCCTGCTCCTCCTCTTTCCCAACTATCTTCCTCTTTCTCCTCCTTTTTCCTCTAAAAAGCAACCAAAACACAGATTTGGCATGCAGCATATGGAAGGACAGAGAGTAGGCATTCGCAGATGCCAGACCCATGCCTAATTTCTCTTGGCACAGTGGCCCCCAGGGGACACAACTTTTCAGCTGGCTGTAGTTCATTAGATGACTGAATGGCTCGCAGTCCTTCACCGCCGAGCTGGTTAGCATTCTGCAAACAACAAATCAGATAAAATGATCTGATTGTGGGAAAACTTGTTTCACTTTAATCTGTGGCAGACAGCTTAGCTTTAGGTGGCTTTCGTATTTCAGAGCTGAACCTGAACTCTCCTGCTGTATTTAAGTTGAGACCATCTGTTCAGAGCATCTATTGGCCACCTGGGCCTTTCAGCATCCAAATATTGTCTCTTTTTAAGTTTGTTCAACAAATGCAGCTAAAACCTCACATTAAATCGGATTAAATGTATCCTGCTTTAGGTGGGTTACCATTATCCAAAATTAGTTCTGTTTTTTAAATTCCAGAATAACAAAAAAATAATAATTTTTAAGATTTATATTTTTACTTATTTTCAAATCTGATAGCTTGCCATTATTCTCTTATTATTTCATAGAATCACCTTATAAATTGGGTAAAAACCTCTGATTATTCTTCGAATAAAATAATTTTTGGGAGTTTCTTTCCATTCCCCTGACAAAGTTGGCATAAATGAGTCATTTTGTAGGCTTTCTTGCTCACGCGCTTCTTTTTGGTTTGTTTATTTTTAGCTCATTTATTGTAGGACTGAGATCTGAAGGAACTCAGGTCCACAGATCCTGATGCTGCCACCCCTATATGGTTTACTGAGGGTCGCAAGCATCTTCCGTTTTACCAATCATCAAGCCACAAAACAGGTCACCATAAATGAAGGATTTTGTCCTTGTGTGAATTTGAAAACTCTAATCACACTTTCTGCTTCTTTTGCTAATGACTTCTTCCTCTCTGAAAGGCTTTTCAGTTCATGTAGGTACATTATTCTTCATTCTTGACAGTGTTTGTGCAGGAGCCTCTACTTTTGCTTTTCAAAGATGTGTGAGTGTATAATTGCGCATTTGTTCGCAGCCATTTTCAGGTCTGAGTGTAAATATCGAGTTGGGGGTGTGTGGCCAGCTGCAGCTTATTTGGATTTAAAATGACAAAAGAAAGTCTGGAAGGAGCTCAAAATAAGCAGAACTGAGTGGAACAAAATGTTTGAGAATGATTTTGTGTGAAAAATGTGATGAACATGTGTTGCATCTATTGTGCTAACCTGTTCAAGGCAGCATAACAAGTCCCCTCCAAGGGGTGCACTTTCTTTCTGCCCTGGGTGTTTCTGAATTGGGTATGTTATAGATTTATTGAGTTGTGTCAAAGCTGGGTGCATCTGCTGTGGATCAGGATCTAGAGCTACTGATAATACATCATAATGTTATCGCATCAAGACATGCTCAATAACCTAAATATTTGTGGTCAAATCCATGTCTTTTACAGTCTGCAGGCTCAAGCATCCACATCACATAAACCAATAATTACCCTGAATGTATAATTGATTTGTAAACATGGTTAGAAAGACCAGCTCTTATAAAATGGATCTTTATTTTTATTGCTATACATTCATCCATTTTTCTTTCCTGTGTGCTTCTGCACTGTCTCCTCTACTTAACAAAAGACAAGTGTGTTGATGTAAAACAGCTGCACTCAATAATCGGCTCCATGTGGAGCACATTTGGGAAGTTCAGTGCCAGTTTATTATTCACATGTCATCAGTGGCTTGGCATGTCTGCTCTTCATAATCACACCATACCCTGCTTTTAGCTCCTTCTGCTCAAACCGACGCTCATATTAGATATATTGAACTTTGTTATGGCCTCGTTTGGTTCTACAGTCTGGCTGGGCTGCGGTTTCCATGGCACTTGTGTCAATCCTGCTTTCAACTGGCTCTGCATAAAAGGTCGTCTGAGGACACCAGAGCTGCTTGAACGGCAGCTCAGCCATCCAATAAGGTGATTTTCTGTGCTGGATTGGACTGTAAAAAGCCTCCCATCGCTGCCTAAGCTCTTCCGGTTGTGTGTGCATGATTCTCACGTGACAACAGTTGGGAAAGAGCCATTTACTCTAATAGAGTTATCTAGATCCCTGCTCCTAACTTGTCTCACACCAGATATTGTTTGAATAGAAAGCGTGCACAACATGCCAACACTCTCCCTGTCAGTTTGTAAATTTCAAAGCTGTTAAGTTTGAAAAATGGCGAGGGCTTCAGGAGGAGTTTAAGACAAATGTGTGTCTTAAAGCGGCTTACAGTAATAACATGCTCTTTAAATTTTATGTACTGTTCTTTCAAGCGGCATTACTTTTTTAATAATCTTTGAAATTTGACTTGCTTAATGGTTGTCCGGGTTTTCTGCAGGATAGGTGGATAAGAAAATGTGCAAGAGGTCCGATGGTTAAAAGGGTTAGGGTATTTGTAATTTTCCAGGAAAAACAATGTTTGGGACCAAGTAAAATTACTTCCATTTGAGCTTCAGTTCAATTCAGTTTATTTCTGTGGATTGAAAAAACAAAATCAACCTACAAGTAATTTTTCAGTAAGAAAAAGGATCTGGATTTCAGTATATAATACCTTAATAATGTATTAGTTTCATTGGCAGATTATTTCCCTTGTAACATGGGAAAATGTCTTGTTATACATGAAATAATCTGCGAATGAAACAAGTACTTTTCATCAAAAGGAAAGAGTTAAATTGAAAAGATTTGAAGCTGGCGATAATTTTACATCTGCCATGTTAGATTCAGAAGCAGTGATACAACATAACGCTGCTTCCTCTTTGCCGTCAGTTCCTCTGACCTGGACCGACCCACGAGTCTCTCTGGTGGATATAATCTGACGTGCATCTCTTCCTGTTCCCCGGTGATCCTTTTGTTCCTTGACATCAGTGTGGGTTACACCTTTACTCTGGAACCAAATCAGCTGCAGCAACCGGATGTTTCTATTGAAACTCAAGCTGCAATTTTTTTTTATCTACTTTAAAGACACAGTTCAAATGCAGAAAAATAAAGTTATGTTGTGGTCTAAAGATACACATTCAGATGTATTATATAATCATTAGAAGAAGATGGAAGAAAGGAGAATAAAACAGAGATACTTTTAACTCCTTTCTTTGAATTGAAGGCAAACCCATCCATCCATTTTCTAACACTCTTGTCCCCAGAGGGGTCGGGAGGTGCTCTCGTTCTGTTGCAGATTAAAGATACATATTTGGGAAATTAAATCTTTTTATAAGGGGTATTTGAGAGCCATTGAATGTTTTTGTATTTCACATTCTCACCTGTTACACTGAGGCTGAAATGATGACTAGATGCATTTCACGTTGTGCAGGTAATGCAGAATGGAAAAACCTTAGCCTTTACATAGAGGAGAATAAAATAGTAAACAAATTGGAGTAAAGATTGTTTATGTCACGTTGCTTCTGTGATATTGCTAGGCATGAAAACATTGTCTTTATTTTGTGGTTGTTTATGTCCAATTAAATAAAGTAGTAGAGTTTCGACATGGCAGCAATTTTCAGGACATTTTGATCTCCAGTATGTCTTCTTTTCTTGAGTCCTCTTCCACACATACACATGCCTAAAATATATCTTAAGCCATCTCATGTCAGTAGTGCCAGTTCATAGCTGCAGTCATATTTGTGCTCAATGCCAAATCCGTTTTTAGACTTACATTAGCGTTGTTGTCATTCATTTCCACGAATCTCTTTGATCAGTTGCGTGTGGCTATTACTGCATTTGCATGTTTCGGCTTGAGGCTCAACATTTCTTGGTAAATCTGTTGTATTTTATCTGAACAATGTGAAACCACAGCGCAGATTATAGTCGTTAAAGTGGACTCTCTCTGTGGGACACCGTATTGTGTTTCGTTTTTAGATGAGTGTTCTCATAACTGATGTATGCTGCAGCTGACAGGCAACATGGATTACTCATTAGGCTGCTGCCAGATTGTGAGATCATTAGTTAAGAGTAGATGTAAGTGAACTCCTGTCTTGATTTCTTATAAGGTTTGGTAATATGCTCAAAAGCTGGAAGATTAAAACAATTTTATCTTCAAAAACGAGGGCCCTCTCTGTTTCCAGAAAAACTCATTTTATTTTTGATCACGTGCATCACGATGCTTTGGTTTCTCTTCAGTAATTTGATGGAGATTAGGATTACCTTATCTGATGTAGATTTCTTACATCACACATTGAAGAAGAGCTCAACGGCTGACTGCACTTCAAAAACACAAAGTCTTACCAAGTGTTTTTTGTCAAATGTTTAGTGTAGGTAGCCTACAAGTAACTTTTCAGCAAGACATAGGAGCTTGTGTTAAGTCAATAATTTCCTAACATTGATAAATAAAATACTGTTAGCAGGCATTTACATGAAAAAAATACATACATAAACACTTACCTTGACATTATGGTACCTTTCTACTATTTAATGATTTAATTTATGGGGATATTAAACAAAAATTTGCCAAGTTTTTTTTAAAAATAGAGGAAGGCAGCGTCTTTGCCCTGAAGGAAGCAGGTCAAATGAGTATCTTACATGGTATTTGTTGCTTTAACTCAGAAAAGTTGAGAAATTTATATTTAGCGGAATAACCATGAGGTTTCGGATTCAGAAATATGAGGTTTAGTATCGGCCGATCCCAATCTGATACAGAAAAACAGCTGAAACTCTGGACCAGTTCAGCACCCTTTAAAAACACCAATCGCTTCACAAGATTCAACAAACATTTAAAACAAGTTTAATTTGTTCAGTCAGTGCAATAAGGAGGATAGCAGCCAAAGTACAATAAATAATCAAGAAACTGACAAGAACAACAGGTTGACTATCGTAGCAAAATATGCAAAAATAAATGGAAACAAACCTTCTTTCAAATGGTTCAGAAAGTGCAGTTGGGAATTCTAAATAACATAAAATAAATAATAAAGCATAGAATTGGAGTGAATGTGGATTAAGTGGATTAAGTATTTTGTCACAATACCAGACCTCAATTTAGGGACCAAACCAAATATTAATATCATCTCTAGAAATAGAGATAATACTTAGAAGAATAATGCGTACATTAAATGGCAAGATAGAGTAAGACAGAAAAAGTATCTCTTGCCTGTAACCCTGCCACTTGCAGGATTGATAGGCCAATGCATATATTCAGAGGTAAACAGGCTGTGTGAGTGCATGCAAACAGTGAATAAATAAACAAATTCTCTCCCTCTCAGATACACCCACTGCTGAACACACATCCATCCAAAGCGGCACAGTTTGACTAGGCCTCTTCGAGTGTGTTTCACTCTGACAGTAATTGACAAGACAAACAGGAATGAGCAAATTCAGTTGACATGGAAAGCTTTGGAGTTTTTCAGAATTCCCATCCTGGCCTATCGAAGTGCATGTGTTTCTATGTGAGCAGGAGGGGGATGGGGGAGAGGTGGGGAAGGATATGGCTCCGTTGTGTTTCCTGTGTCGCAGTTTACTGTTTTTTAGAGCAAGAAAAATGGGCTTATGTAACGGTCATGTGATTTAGCCAGAAATAGTGGTGGGGCTACAGCTGCTGCCTCTCCTCCTGCAGCTCGGTTCCTTGGCTTTTGGCAGCAGCCAGACAGACACACTGCGCACTGCTCCTGCTAGCTCAGAAAACAACTTCTGCTCCGTACACAAAAAAGCATAAATCCCATGATGTAGATTGTAAGAATAGGACACAGAATGTCTTCTTTGCAGATAATTGCAAGTAAACAAACAGACATGCTCATACATGACATTCAGTCAGTGCGAAAAGCTTGTAAGTTATGAAATAAGCATACATAAGGTACTTATGAACATGGACACATTTATACAACATTATATTAACACAATGTCAACTAAAAGCCTGGGGAAAGTAAACATTGCATTGGGGGTCACTGAGGTCACAATGCCTCTGCGTGTCATTCAGTCTGAGCCAGCGCTGTGTTGTTTTTTGAATGTGTGCTTTATTTCAAATCTAAAAAATATCTATGCATGTGTGTGTGTGTCTTCATGCATGTGTGCATTTGTGAGTGAATGACTGTGCATAGGCAGGAGCATGCCTGTGTGTGGGTGTTCGGTGCTCAGAGGCTGGCGGACGTGTGGGAAAAAAGGGATTGAGACGCAGTTATAGAGGAGAAGACGAGTGAAAAGAGGAGGAGGAGGGGAGCTGTACAGTGAAGAGCTAGTGGAGCGGAAGGAAGCACTCTGAAATGGGAGATCATTGGGTTTAGCTAAGGGCTAAGCAGGAGGCAGGAGGGATTCTCGCCATGTTAGCATCACTGTCAGAAATAGCCGAGCTGCAGCCAGTGCCCTGCTTCCACCAAATCCCTCATGCTATTTACTGTACAACAACTAACAGTTAGATAGGGTTGGTAGCACGAGAAAAATAACTAATTTATTTAATTTTCACCTGAATGTTTATGAATTTTTAGATAATTTACTTTTTATTCTTTTTAATTCAAGGTGATTTTTCTCCATGATTGTCAAATACCACATTTCTTTTTCTCTGATGCGTCATGTGAGGCTCCAAATTCATGAGGTCTGTTTGTTCTTTCAGGTCAGCACAACTACCTGTGCGCTGGCAGAAATGACTGCATCATTGATAAGATCCGAAGGAAAAACTGCCCGGCCTGTCGCGTACGGAAGTGTCTTCAGGCTGGGATGAACCTTGGAGGTGAGCCGCTTGAAATTCCAGATTTGCTCTGTCACATGTCAACACCTGAGGAAGCGTGAGTCTGTTTATAGGGAGTGATAGATGTGGAAAAGTAGGTCTGGCTGTAGTCACAGGAGGCCCAGAGATGCTGAGTCATTAGATGTTCATGAGTTTAAATCACGTCTACTGTATTTCAGGTTCTGATGAAGGCTCAGTGTTGTGTTTTAGTAAAAATTATGCTGCTTGAAAAGAGTCTTATGATGGTTTGTTCGGGCCATGGAAAGAAAAATTAATAAAAATATGGGAACAAAGTTACAAGAACAAAGTATTGCGATAATAAATTTAAAATAATAGAAGAATATAGTTACAATATAAGAATAAAGTCATATAATATTGTGAGAATAAAGTTGTAAAATCATGACTTTATTTCAACTTTATTTTTATATTTTTTCTACTTTGTTCTTACATTTTTATGACTTTATTCTTGCAATTTTATGTTTTCTATTTTCTTAGCTTGCACCTAATACTCTGTTGCAGAACTGGGGGATTAGAAAAAAATCTGTTTATTTTACTGTTGCAGCTTCAATTACATTTAAATAAGCAACTTGTTAAGTCAGCAAACGATTTAGCAAGTTTTGTCTAAATTGTGTCTAAAGTCATAATTTATAACAGCTGAATTTCTGTTACCAAATCAATCTATAACTTGATATCAAGGTGCAGTAAAAGTAAGAAATACCGCCACCTGCAGTCTCTTAAATTTGTTTCTTTTTTACAATTTTGCGGAAAGTTAGCAATAAACTCACATTAGCATCCATTGGTGCAGAAAACTTTGTTAATTTGTTGATTTTGTGTGAATTTCTGAGATCATGGAAGCGTGAAAAACTGGAGATTGACTGGGAGATAAATGGAAAAAAAGAGAGAAAAAAACGCTGATGATAATCTGGCAGTAAGAAAAACTGAGCAAAGAATTAAAAAAATGAAAATAGGCATTTTCTTAGAGAAATTTTTCTAGAGTAGATTTACCAATAATGGCTCTAGAAAACCGAAACCATCTTAAATCTATTAGTTGTTGTATACAAATAAAGAAGAGACTTAAAGTCTGTTCTGAACAGAAAACCAACAACATGATCGATTGATTTTCAATACACCACCTGTTGTCCCAGCCAGTCATTAAAAGCTTTTCTAATTAATGTTAGACATGCAACAGGCTCAGAAGTAACACTATATTATTAATTATTTAACAATTAAACTATCAGATGGCAGTACATCTCCACAGTACTTCTGGTATTACACCACCAGTCACTGTCTGAATGTCCAAGAACTACCAATAATAACATATTACATAATTTAACTCTCACGATTCAGAATAAAGTCTGAATAACAACAAATGACTGTTGAGTTAAATAAACAGACAGATGATGATAAAACAGCTGGTGAAAACATCTGAGACATTGTGAAAGCTTAAAGCGGATGATGAATGTGATTATATTCCATCATTTTAGCAGCTTTTTGGACCATTGAATAGGTTTCAAGTTACAAATAAAGAGATAAACAAAGTAGAAATCTCAACAGTTTTTGTAATAATACATATTTGGATTTCTGCAGCAGTTGAAAAGCTGAATGAGAAATAGTACTGTACTCAAATAGCTTTTTTTATTATTATTTTTCTATTGTAAAAAAAGCAAAAAAACAAAATCTAACCCAGACTTGACAACATATGGTGGATATAAAGCACCTCCTAAATGTCTGGTATGGTTTTTTTGTTTGTTTGTTTTTATTTTAAGATTTTAACCAGTTCTGGACATTCAGGATTATTGAGATCCTTCTCCAGCTGTGACATTCCTCACAGTGAAATAAACTCACTCTGCCTCATAGGTGGAAAGTAATCAGTGAAACAATCACATTACACTTAAAGACCAAAATACTTTTTCATTTATTATACATTCCTGTGTTGTAAAATATGCGAGTGCCAGAATTGCAGTTTCTCCACTGATTTAATTGGTGGATGTGTTTTAGTGAAACACGATAACAGAGCTTAAATTTAATAAATGCAATTATGGAGCAAAATAGAGTTCAAAATATATTGAAAAATCATGTACTTTAATCATGAGCTGACATTAAAATATATAATTAATTTGACTCCAGGGGATTTAATATTAGCTTTTTTATTGATAATTTTAACAAGCTAATGTTCCTGTTAATGAGAGCTGGAAAATGAGTGCGGAGTGAAAGTCGCGGGTCAGCTCAATAATTTTGCATTTATGAAAACATTTTCCAATAAAATATTTTCAAATATGACCAGGCTGTCCATAAAATCACATAAGTTCAAGCAAAACTGAATTATTTTAAGAAACAGGGAATTCTTTCCTGGAATATGAACTTTATGTGATGAGTAAAATTAAAAAGTTCCACAAAAAAAATAAAAATAAAATAATGTCATGTTTATGATTATTTGGATGTCTTTTTTTTATGTCTGCTTGTTAAATAGCTGTGATTTCATAATTCCATATGAAAGCGGCAGTATGAAACAGTAATAAAAAAATATTTTTAGATATTTGTTGGAACTGTGCTATGTCATCACAGTAAGGTATGTGAAAAAAAAAAAAAAATCAAGCTCCCATAACTTCTCCCAGTGCTAACTGGAAACAACCAACCAGAGCTAGGAGGTGGGTCTTAGCGCTGCCAATCAACGTCTTCCCATGTAGCAGATCCTGTAATGAATGCTGAGCTACTTAGCATGGCCAGATAAAAGGTTATCCTGTTACAGTAAGTTGTTTCTCCACCATTAGCGCAGTTAGAATTAGAACAGCAAGTACACGAGGATGATTAACAGCACAAAGACGTTACTCTTGGCTCCGATTTGTTGTTTTTGATCAGGAGTTGTGCATTTCTGGAGCTCAATCTATTCACAGTTCATCGAATCACAAACTGTCACAAAACAAATATGTAAAAGTATATATATTTTATAAAAGTTACATCCTTCAGCTTTAAGAAATGTAGCCATAAATTCTCCGTTAATATAGTTGTTTTGTTCTCCACAGCACGGAAGTCTAAAAAGTTAAAACTGAAGGGAGTTAACGAGGACCTGCAGAGCTCCAAAGACGCCCAGATTGCCACAGGTGGCGTTGGAGGCGGCTACCTGTCCTCGGAGAAGGAGCTGAGTGCCAGCGCTGCCAATGCCCTGGTGCCCCACGGGCCTGGGGTGGTCACACCTTTTCTGCCGCCCTCCATCTGCAGCGTGCTGGAGCTGATCGAGCCCGAAGAGGTGTACTCTGGCTATGACAACACACAGCCGGACACAACTGACCACCTGCTGTCCAGTCTCAACCGCCTGGCTGGAAAGCAGATGGTACGCATGGTGAAGTGGGCCAAAGTACTTCCAGGTTAGTGACCAGCAGAGGTCTAAATGCTGCTTTTGTGCAGGGATTAGAAAAAAGACTCAAGAAGTGCTCAAAGATATTTTTAGAAAATCTCTCAATTTGATGCATTTAGATTTTTCTTTTGACAAATTCATGCAGATTTGGGATTATAGGAGAATTTAGATGCATTTAATTCTAAAATATTTCCCCATGAGGGGAAAAATGTTATCGATCCATTAAAGCATATTTTTAAATATTTGTTGAAACTTTATTACAAGACAGATAATCTGAGAAAAAAATCCAGTTCCAGTACCTTTTAGTACTAACCAATCAGAGACAGGAGGAGGGTCATAGTGCTGTCAGTCACCCTCTGTGTGGTGCTGCTCATCCTCCTTTCCATCCCCCGTTTGCTTTCTGCTATGCAGAGAATGCCATAAATGTTAAAGATAGCTGGCATGGTAGGTTGATTCCGACTTTAATTGAGCAGTAAGTACATGAAGCTGATTGACAGCGATAAGACCCTCCTCCTGCCTCTGATTGGTTGTTTTTGGTCGGGAACAGGGTATTTCTTCAGAAATCAATCGCAGCTCAGGGAGGAGATGAATAAGATCAGATTATTTGTCTCATATCATACAGTTTCAGCAAATAAGTAAAAAAAACATATTCTTTCCAAAAGTTACATACTGCAGCTTTATACCTGGTTAAAATTGGCTCATAAAATTAAATAGTTTATTACTACTATTAAAACATACAATTACTTTTTTTATAAATCCATCAAACAAAGAAATCATATAAGAGATAAAAAAGTCTTACCTTCTCAGGTAACTTTGGGATTTTGTAATTCCAAAGTTCAATATATGTTATTGGGATGTGATAGAGGGGCAGATATAGGCAAACTATTGCACAAAGAAAGGTTTTAAGTAGTTTGACATGCATTGTGCTGATCCTCATGAGCCAATGCTTTGTTTCTGCTCCAGCTCCAAGTACTTCATGCTGCATCTTTACCAGCTTTGAAAACTGAGACTGAAATGTTTTGCCCATTTCTCCTTGCAAAACAGCTCAATCTCAGTCAGAGTGCATGAAGAGCTTTTGTTATCAGAGATTTCAATGTTGCCTGAGATCCTCCATGGGATTTAAGTCTTTTAATACATTAATAAATATTGACCTAAACCATTCCTTTCAAGCTCTTCCCCAAAGCATGCTGCTGCCACCACCATGGTTCACAAGGGAGAAGTGTTAGTTTTCTAAAGCTGTGTTTCCATCAGCGTTTTTTCAGTGTTGCATAAGAATGAGAAAAAAAAAGAAAATGTCCTCAATTTCGCAAAAGGTTTTAATGCTCACTGTAGGATTTATTTAGGCTTTTCTGAAAAAGAGTTGGTGCGCTAAAGGGGAAAGTTGTTGAATAATCTCAAACGTTTTCCTCACATGACTGATCAGATGTCCTGTTTACGTCCTGTTTATTAGAGCCACATAAACATCTGAAGAAATTACGCCTTACCTGGTTGATTCGCTCCAAGCCAGTAGATTTAAAAACACTTAACTTGCAATTTCTTCTCTTTTTCCTTTTTGTGTCATTTTAAAAGTCTTCTCAAAATTTAGTGACCTATAAAGGTGAAAAGATCGACTGAGTTTTGTTTATGGATATTAGTTTAAAAGGAACTGCCTTTTGGAAACCATATTATTTTCCTTCCAAGTCATAATTATGCACAACTTCATATTGGTCTATAATTTAAACTCTCTCTAAATCACTTCTGGGTTTGTGGCGTAAAAATGCAGAAGAGTTGAAAACTTTTGCATCTTTCTGTATAAAAGATGCGGCACTGCTAGTTTTGTCAGCGCCAACAATTTCAATTTTGAATATTAGGTCAGGAAAATATTCTTCAAAGGCTCAACAAGATTATAAATGAATCCTATTTTACCGTTAAATAGAATCAGGATTAGGCTTTCCAAACAGAACTCATTTACATGACCATTGTCTGTGTGGAAGATCTTATTCAATTTTATGGATAAAACCGCAACCTAGAATGAGAAAAATGTTTGGAAAGAGATAAACAAATTCCTCTAAAATCCCAGTCAGTGGCATACGTATGGAAAGGTGCATCACAGGTAGGTCTTTGAGCATGTTTAATTTGCTGTATTGCAAATATTTGATACCTCTAATGGTGTCTGCTTGCTATATCCGGAAGTATAAATAGAAGCCAGACAGAAGGGTCAAAATGAGTACCTTCGACTTTCAGATATGCCACAGTCTGCCCTCGGTTCAGAGACAGCACAAACACAAAGGAGCATGAACCAGTTATGCCGACAACGTCTGTTTCTCCTATACTTGATCTGTTCAGGATTTTAGTGCTGTATTATTAAAAACCCAGCTGCTTTTTCAAACTGTTACCCTTTCTACACTTCAAAAAAAATTTGAACGTAATCATTTGAAATGCCTTCAAGCCATTCGACAAACTTTTTTCACAAACCCCCTCAAATAAATGCAGATTGTCACGTATTTAGACGGAAATATTCCCTCAGCCACTATAAGTTACTTGTGCGTCCTCACTTGGCCTATGTTTCTGCATGAGAAGGAGATTCTTGCCAGAGTTTGATTGAGAGTTTGGCAATTTTCCTGGTTTACTATTTTTGGAGCTTCATACACAAAGCGCCAATAACCAGAGGCCTTGTGGGATTTGCATAAAAAAGGAATGGGGTAGTACTTGTCACTGGGTATCTTGTCAAAGCAAACGCTGGTACAAATATGCACACTTTAACAAAGATAAACAGTGTGTAATGCAGTGACTTCCATAAACACACATACAAACTCTGTGTATTAAATTAGGTTTTCCAAATGTTTTTAACTCATTTTTAAGTGATCTATGCTTCCTTTAAACGAGACGTTGCCCTATGATGTGTGTATTATGGTGTTTGTGTGCTAGGTTTCCGGGGCCTGCCCATTGAGGACCAAATCACCCTGATCCAGTACTCATGGATGTGTCTGTCCTCCTTCTGCCTCAGTTGGCGCTCCTACAAACACACCAATGGTCAGATGCTCTACTTTGCCCCCGATCTCATCTTCAACGAGTAGGACCACACTTTTATTTTGCTGTTGTTTGTTTAAGAATGATAAATCTCAACAGTTACATGGGGAATTGCTAATGATTTCCGCTGTAATTTAGTTTTATCTCTTAAAAAGACAGTTTGCAGATCTGGAGCCTTTGATGGTCTCATGTTGGAATAACTCCAAATTATTCCCTGTAGGATGTGATATTCGCCAAGGCAATCCACTGGCCACTGAGCATTAGAGTCCTTAGCAAACTCAATTAAGAGGTATTAGACATTAAGGGCATTAGAGTTGGCAGCACTGAGATCCATTTGACCTTGTATGCTGGTGACCTTCGAGACAAGCCAGACGTCCCTATACTTATCCTGCTTTACTGTAAATCAATTTATTACTGTCCAATAAATTAGGAAAACACTTAATGTTTTTTCCAACATATTTTCTCAGATTGTG
The DNA here is from genome assembly GCA_911649635.1 of Poeciliopsis gracilis. Lineage (NCBI taxonomy): Eukaryota > Metazoa > Chordata > Actinopteri > Cyprinodontiformes > Poeciliidae > Poeciliopsis > Poeciliopsis gracilis. The sequence goes on along the minus strand of CAJVRI010000370.1, from coordinate 3,903,828 downwards.
TATTACGGTTTAAACATTCACATGAAATGCAGAGCAGTAAAAATAAGAATTTGCCCTTTAATGATTTCTTCTCTCATTGTTTAGTTTCTAGTGCAAATATCTGAGAACACTTTAAATAAGACAAAACTAACTTGCAAGTAAATTTTTAGCAAGTTATATATGCATATAAAATTGTTGAAAAAAATATAGTGACATTGGCAGATTATTTAACTTATAACAAGATGTTTTTCCCCATGTTAGAAGTGAAATAATCTGGCAGTGGAAGAAATAAATTGGTAAAATTTATTGTATTGTAAATTTAAAATAAATTTACAATACAATAAATTTATTACAATAAATTAAATTTATTGTATAGTAATAAATTAGGGATTTATTACTAATAAATTAGGGATTTATTTCTATACAATAAATGATTAAGGATATTGATATAATCATCAATATTAAGAAATTATTTAGTTAAAACAAGTTTCCTGTAAGATAGTTATTTCTTATTTCCAATGTACTAAACTAGTACAAAAATACTCTTAAGATTTAGTGTTTGTGCAGTGCGAGGGTCAATATGGCTGATTTTATGGTCAGATTTATTTCTGCTTTATTATAATTAATCAGTAAATATTCTCCATCAATCAAAAAGTGATGTTTAATTTTAAAAATCCAGTGAATTAATTAACCTTAATTTAGTCACACTTCCTAATCCTGATTCCTTGAGAGCAACTTTAGTCCAACAAATTAAGATTATCTGAAGCTTAAAGAGCAAAGAAGTCACCAGTTGGAGGTACATTATATCCCTTTTACTTTATTATATTATGTGTTTACACCTTTGTGTTATTTCTTTATTATATAAGTCTTAACTTTATCAGTGGTCAAATTCTGAGGTTCCCTCCAGAACCATGGATGAAAATGTTCAGATCAACACGAGTCTGTGATTATTGTAATCCACTGAAAGCAAAGAATCATACAATTTTACAGAAAAATTAAAAATGGAGAAACATTTGCTATTTTTTGATGGTTAAATCTTTACAGGTGAAGATAATCAAAGCGTCTGAACAATAGGCTCCTTAATGCGTTAATTGTGTGAAGAAGGGGGTTAAAAGCTGCTGTTAGCCTTTAATCTGGTGATCATTTAAATGTTATGGAATGGATCAAAGTGCAGAATTGTAACCTCTGCAGGCTGAAGAGGAGGCTCAGTCTGGGTCACGTTAAAAGCTCTAGCTAATAGCTTGTGTAAGTCAATGTCAATGGGGCAGTTTGTCCCAGATAAATGGAAAAAAAGAAGTGGTAGAGCAAACATTGCTGTAAAACACGCCCACAAACTGCATGCCTTTGTTTCTATCACTGTGTGAATTTTTACGGCAGTTGTTTTCCACACTGGAGCATCTCTGTTCACTTGATTCTCAGTTATTTGCCAAATCAGCCACAGTGCATGAAGAGTTTTGCTGCATTCTGTCAGAAGACTCAACAAACGTTCATGTTATGTTCTAAAGTGCTTCCAAGCATTGTTTCTCCAGGCTTTCTGGAGATTTTTACAGTTTTTGATTGAAATGCAATAACATTTTCACTCATTTTTTGTCCAGTACGTGACCATTGTTTTAGGGAATTTATTTATTGTTTTTTTGTATGACTGGTGTTGCTTAATCTGTTATTTTATTCCATTTCTATTGGACCAGAAAAGATCCTCCTGCCACTGCAGAGGTGTAACTGCTCCCTGCAATACAAGAGTCCAGAATTACAATAAAACAAAAGAAGTATTAGATCCAATCTAATATTCTTGAAAAAACAAGTTGCAGCAGTTTTGGTTTAAGTGCTAATAAAATTCCCCCAATACTTTGTGGAATTGTTTGATAGATTAAGTTGTTTCTTGAGTGAATGGGAAGCGAGAGGAAAGTATTCCAGCTGGGAAAATAAAAACTGGGTTTGTGTAGAATCACATTTTTAAACATGCAGTGCAAAATATTCAGTAATAGCATTAAAAAAGAACAAAACAGTTAAATTACTGAAAAAAGTATATTGTGGCATTCAAAATAGTTTAATACTTCAGCAAATTAAAGATATAATATATTCTAGTTGTAGTTAATATTTGCAATAAAAATATGTGAAATATTAGGATTTACTGACTCATTTCACTCATTTTGTGAAATGATTCTTTCCTCATTCATCTTCACTGAATGTGTTTGTGTACCTGAGCTTTTATCTATAGACGTGTGCAGAACCACCTGTTATCTTATAGTGAGTCAGTCTCATTGGCAGCTTAATATTTGTCTGCAGAGTGGATGCTGAGAGCTACCTGGTTTCTCTTTCACCAAACTGGATTTGAATTCTTTGACGTTGATGCTGATGAATGTACAGCAGAGTTTTTTTCAGGTCACTCATAGCTTTAGTCAAACTTTGGGCCAAAGGGAGTCTGTAATTTGGCTAAACCCACTTAATCTGCTGGTAGGAGAACAATGTCCACTTGTCTTTACAAACTTTAATAAGGCTGCAAGGCAATTCCTTTAACAGCCGACCTATTTAATTGTTAGACTGAAATCTATATTTGATGGAGCATAAGTACTAAACAATCAGATCATCCTTTCACATTAAACTCAAAGAAAGACTGCATTATTTGTTTTTGTCTCTAATTTCCATTGAACAATATTCTTTTTTCTTCTAACTGGCTGATATAGTTGTTTAAAAGAAAGCAAATCCTGGGATAAAACAAAGAAAACAATCAGGTCTGTCTGGTCCCTGGTTTGGTTTAAGCATAAAGTTCCTTTCTCTTTTTTCTTTAAAACTACAACTACAATAAATATCACTGTTGCTAAAAAACAATTTAAACAATTATTTGCTTTTATGACCCATAATCAGCATGTAATGGTTTTATCTGTATTTCCTCAATCCTTTCAGCAATGAAAAAGAACAACAGAAAAACACCAGACTGCAAAGAAATAGAGAAAGTTAGATAGATTCCCCATCGGATCTGATTGATTGGCTCGACAGGGTTGTTTGGTATCAGTTGTTCAAAACTTTGGACTGTTTAGAGGAAATTTTATTTGGGTGCAAAAGCTAGGAAAAAATATATATATTCTTTGCATTTTCTGCCAAGAATTGAGAGACGTGAAAATAAAATAAAAAACATTCCCAAATGACTCACTTTGTGTTGTTGAGCCAGATATATGGCTGGCAAACATGTCTCAGAAAAATCTGCATTTCTAACACCTCAGTGGATGAAAATGTAAACATATTTCTGTAATCCTTGAAAAAAAGAGCTAAACCGGAATATTATTTACATTATTTTGCTGCTGAGCTGTCAGTCAAACACATACACCGCACACCCACTCAGGGGCTTGGACACTACACACACCTTCATATACCCACACAAACATTTATCTGTTTTCATCACGACGGATGTTACTGTTGCTAATTGTTGCTCACTGATTTACTGTAAAATTATATTCAACTGAAGTTGTATTCGTCCTCAGTTTTGTGTTTTAATAAATATTTTGACTTTAGTAGCAGACAGAGGAAGACAGAGGAGGAGAGAGAAGTTATGTTTGTTTGCGGTTTTTTATTTGGGGGGTTCTTCTGAAAACCAGCAGTTTGTTTTTGGGCAGTGATTCAGCAAAATTGATTTCAGGAAGAGAGAAAGAGAGAGGAGGAGGAGGAGGAGGGAGGGAGGGAAACGTGTGAGACTTTCACAAACTTCACCACCAAGTTGTCCCACTCAGCAGGGAAGCAGCTCCTTTCTGTCACAGTTTATTGGCTTTGTGCTACATTCAATTCTGCAAAATACTTAATGCCTTCATGTCAACACTTGTTTTCAATCAAATGCTGCTTGGTCTGTCTACATCATTTAATGCAGCTGTTTTCAGAGTCATATCTCCTTCCTTAACTGCAAACGGATAAAACTTCCACCTTTTTTTAAAAAGTCCCGACACACAGCTTGACTAACCACTTTTTCCCTGATGTGGTGGCGATTTATAGCAGCTCCAGAAAATCCTTGGCATCTGCACAGCACGTTTCTCATTGGCTTGTGCTTCGTCCCCTTCGCTGTTTCTTTCCTGTTTTTGTGGACTCTGTGTTGGAAAGATTACTGATAAAATGTCTGAAGAGAAGGAGAGGAGGGAAGTGTTTGTTTAACAACCATGCACACTTGGTGCGCTGTATGAAGGATTTTTAATACATAATTTACTGAACGTGAATGTAGCAAAGTAAGTTTATGTGTGTAATTACTGTTAGCAATCACATGCATCCTCTTTAATAGTGTTTCCATGGTGACCAGGAATAGTTAAAAGGCCTTCTTGTAGCCACCGCTTTGGAAAAAGAAGTGCATCTGTGCTGCGATACTAGATCTCTGCAATCTGGGGGGATTTGGTATTCAGCTCTCAGCCCAGAAAAGCAGGATTCTCCTCTAAACTTTGTGGAAATTCACTTTTCTTGGACTCAACCAGTTTGTGTTAAAAGCAACTGGAAAGACGGACAGAAATAATTCATGAAATTAGGAGAAAATAAATGGATGAGTGGGTAACTAACTGTAACTCACAGCAGCCTCGTTCAAACAAACTGTTTTTGTAAATGTGTCCTTTCTCTGTTTCCCTCCACAGGGAGCGCATGCGGCAGTCGGCCATGTATGACTTGTGTCTGGGCATGAGGCAAGTTAGCCAGGAGTTTGTTCGGCTGCAGCTAACCTACGACGAGTTTCTCTCAATGAAGGTGCTTCTGCTTCTCAGCACAGGTAGGCAGCCAGCCTCACAACGCGCTCCAGTTATTGTCTCTTTGTACAGTCATGTTGATGAAAGGGAGAAAAATGTTTCCAGTAGAGCTGGATGACATAGGTGAAAAACACAATGTGTTTTACATCAGCCCATATTGTTTTACTTTTTTGTTTGAAATATAGTCAAAATTGTAATGTGACCATTCCTACTTTATCAACTATTTCTTCTGAAGCTGTTCTAATTTTTTCCTTCACTCCACAGTGTTTTTAATTTTTAAGCAGGTGGCGTGGTCGGCTTGATGCCACCCAGCCTGCTTAGCACAGCAAGCAAAATTTCATTTCAGACAACATCAAGATCTTGATTTGCCTTAACATGCATTATATTTAGTGGAAACTGTCTTAATAGCGAGTCAAGTCGGATTGTGCCAAGTTACTTTACCTTTCTTTTGAACATGTCAGACATGCTCCATATGAAAAATCTACAAATAGATGAATACGTTTACATTGTATTGAGAATAAGCGGGAAACCTGTAATACTGATGTTATTCTGTAGGGTTTCCCTTTACTGAAAAGCAGTTCCACACCGTAATACCTTCTTGACTAACCTTTACACCTGACAGCAGTCAGACTGCTGCTCTTCTGCAAAGAGCCACATCCAGACAGAGGAGCTTGATTCATCACTCTTCTAAAACCCTTCTACTCTTCATCACACCACTGCGTCTGGCGCTTTGCATTGAACTTGGTGATGTACGGCGTGGGTGCAGCTGCTCCCTGTGCTCTCTTCTTGAGCTTATCTGAGGGCCATATGACGTTTTGAGGTCTTTAGCGATTGACTCTGCAGAAAGTTGGTGACCTCTGCCTACTCTCCCCCTCGGCATCTGCTGACCTTTCTCTGTGATTTTATGTAGCCTTCCACTCCTGTCTGAGAGACGGTTGTTGCCATTTCCTTCGGCTGTGTTATAAAATCATTTGCAGTTGACTCTGAAATATTTAATCATGAGGAAATTTTACAGCTGGACTTATTGCATCCTGTCATGGTACCATATAAAAAATTCACTGAGCTGATTTGATTCAGTATTTCAGACATGTTGAAATAATTTACATCTCTACTTGAAAGGTGCTGTAATAGGACTGAAATGATCATCGGATTAATTGTGACAGTTATTGAAATAATAACCACCTTCCTAAGATAATGGCCTAAGAAACTTTTTTACAAAAGTGTTTTTACTTTTTGACTAAATCATCTTTTGGCAAAGAAGAGGTGGTGATATTTATTTTATTTTTTTGCCAAATTCCCTTTTGGCCCTTATTTTTAGAAAGTTGACATAATGCATTAATCGATTTATCATTAACTGCATTATAGAGACTCAAAAAAGGTCCATTTGTTGAAAAATCATGACATATTCAGAGTGTACAAAATATATATGTAAATACATTTCACACTAAAGAGTTTTTTTTTTTACCCAAATTCACTAAAGAAATTCTGTTTTGGGTTTTTAAACAATTAAATGTTTATTTTCTTATTTTTAAAATGAACTGAATTGTCTATTTCAAACTTTTAAAGTATTTGTAATGTATCAAAAAGATTAAGTGGTTGAATGAAAAACCTGTAGAATAAATGAATGATCGTTAGCCGCAGCCCTTTGCTGGATGTCACACACCTGTCATAATGAAGGGATTGGAACGCCGGAGATCAATCATTTGGACCTGGTGAATGTTTTTAGTTTACAGCTTTTTGATTGGTGGAAGAAATTATGTTTTCAGAAAGAACTTTTGTTATCCACTTCTCTATGGTGTATGGGTCAAATGCATCCCACTTTACCAAAATAGAAAAAAAAAAAGAAACATCACAACGTTGACGATGAAACAAGTTAAATTTGTTTTAGCAGAATCATGCCTAAAAATATCTCTGTATGTAATTTATGCATAATTCTTTACAAAAAACTAATTCTCATTCATACGAATAAAATTAGAGCGGTTATAATTTGGATGTCTGTGTTAAGAAAAAAAAAAAAAAAACTCCCACCTTGCTTTTACCAAAAGGCTGCTGTTCACATAGGAAGTGTACTGATAAGGTGTTTGGTGTTCTGCTCCAGCACACACCTGAGACGGTTTTGGCAGGAGCAGCTCCTCTTGCACCCACTATCATGCTTTTATAAAGTCTGTGAAGTCACACTTTAATCGCATTCGTAGTAATCCTTTAACAAAGATCCAAACTGTGAAAACAGAGCTGATGTTGCAGAGAAACGTTAGCGATTTGCAAAGGAAAAGGCGACATTTTGCCACTCTGTGACGGAAACGTTTTCTGCTCTTGTTTGATTTTAACCGACCTCATTGCTCTAGGAGCAAATGGTTGTAGTGAAGTTTATGTAGGGCTACAAAAGTAAATGGATCTGAGTGCAAATGCATGCCACACTTTTAATATTTTAACCATAAAACCATTGTTTTTACACTTCAAGTGTATGCAGTCCAATCGAAGTGGATGATTTTGTTGTCACATACATAGATACAAGTAACATTTACTAAATAAATATTACATGCTAATAGTTTTATAAAAGCTTATATTATGAATTCTTTGCAGCAGTTGCTTTAATTTGTGATGAAAGATGTCACCATTTATGCAAAGGTATGAAGAAAGCGGTGAACAGAGAACAGTTTTGACGCTGAAACAAGTTAATTGTTGTATGACAATTTATGCAATTGTGTCAGATTGTAAACTCAATACTGCACCGGTTTATAAGCACCCTCACCCATCTCATTTTAAATCAACAGTAAAACAATCTGAGAGCCAAAAGGTGAGCATATCTGCTGATAGTCTGCTGCATCATTAACTATTAACACAGGAGCACTTTGTTAAAATCAATCTTAACACAGGAGGGTGGAAGCTTTCAAGTGACAATGCTTACTGCTGCTAAAGTCTTTAATGTGCCAGACTGCACATCTTTGTACATTTTTTTTTAAATCACAGAATAAAAATTGAACCATTTCCAATAGTTTTCTATATTCTTTTTAAAACTTTCTGGGAGTTATGTTGAATTTCGTCCTTTATTATCTGCGTTTGCTTTAGCCTGAAGCCAAGAGAAGTTTTGACACAAATTCCTTCCCTCTCACTAACACTGCTCCTACTTTGTGATTTCGATATGTAAACTAGGCAAACTTTGTGCTGTTAGATCTCACCTGCAGAAGCCACAATGTGTTAATATCAGGTACAAGATTTAGGGTGACAATTACTACAGGTGTTTTGCTTTTCTCCTAAGTACGTTTAAGACAGAAACACTGAAGGCTAAAGATGCGTTTTTGTCCTGTTCTTCTCATAGTTGCCTAACTACTGTGTGGGTTTTTGTTCCTTTGAACGAATGTAGACTAATGTGCAATATGTTGTTATTCCTGCTGTTTGGAGCAAATCTGAGCTACAAAATTGGAGTCGGCAGATCAAACTTTTTAAAGATTGGTGATCAGTGGAGATGTATGAAAGAAGATGGCATTTATACACCGTCTTACAAAAAATACACTGCAAGATGAGCAGATCATGGCATTCTCACTTAATTAAACTGTTTCTTTGACCTGTTTGTATTAGTCTGTATTCATGGTTCATAGCACAGCCGAGGCTTTTGTCTACTCTCACAATATTACTATAATACAACGATTCATACGGCTTTTAAACTGGGTGACCTATAATGTACCACAAATTTTCATTTGGTGAAACAGTTTTTCAGACTTTTATGGTTTTCTATGGAAAAACACTCATTATCACTGAGTTACAAAACAAAGGAATAATTTCTTTATGAAGGGAAACATAACCATCGTTTTGTCTTTTCACAGACGGGTTCAGTGCGTTTTTTCCCTGACAAGAGTGATTGATTTTTTTCATTATAAATGGTAATGGGAACTTTATGAGAATCCAATAGTGTTCCTGAAACAGTTTCTTCAGTTTTTGTTGTATTTATTTTAAGAGTATTTTCATCTCTTTATTGAACAACTTAATCAACATCATTGATCCTGGGATGACTGTCCCTTATTGCTGTAGAGTATTTTACCTTTACTTGCTGTGACTATTATTGGAGCTGAATGCGTTATTTTTCTGGCTCCCATTTCATTTCAGAATCTTAAATACCTTAAGAGCATTTTCACTTCATCCAGTTATATTTGTTGTTTTTTAATTTTCTTCCCAAAATCTCATGTTGGAGTATATTTTTTAATAGGACTGTGGCTAGTGGCCTTTATTTGAAAGTAGTAGGAAACAGGGCAATGAGAGAGGGGAAGACATGAGGCAAATATCGTCAGGCTAGGAATCGAACCTGCAACCTCCACCTCGAGGACTAAGGCCTCAATATGTGGGTTGTGCTTTGCCCCTGCGCCACCTCAGTCCCCCCCCCATTTGAAAAGTTTTTAGTTTTAGTTGCAGACTTGCCATATTTGAACGTAACATCGTTTTATCCTTGTATAGCTGGTCATGGTAGCATGCGGCTTTTACTGAACCACAAGTGCTAAGTTTTGGGAGAGATTAATTAGGAGAAAGAATCTAAGGAGCTAAAATATATAAACATGAAAAATAACACCGGTTCAAAAGATGAGTTAGTGTTAGTAAATGAGAACAGGTGCACATGAACTGGGAGGAAGAAAGAAAAGACTATGAGTGCAGCGGGACGGCAGAACGGCTCCTTCTGTTGCTGTGGCCTCCCTCTCCTCTCCTCACTGGTTCTCTGGAGGTTTTCCAGAAAGCCCCGCTGCACTTAATAAAGGCCAGTCAAGCGCCAGGCAAGACTCCAAGACCTGCTATTTTTCTGCACTTCCTTAAAACCCCGACTGGAGTTCTGAAAGAGCGAGTGGAGATAAAAGAGGCGTGGAAGCAGAATGAAAACGGGGGATTGGAGGTGCTTCACAGACGGTTCGGTTCAGATTTGGGCTGTTGTAAAAGATTATTTTAGTAATTTAGTATCTTTTGATGATTCCGAGGATAAATTGAAAAATCTGCAGTAGTTACTTAATCTAGTAAAAGATTACATGAAAGAGAAAACGCTGGTAGTAAGCAATTTGGTTCCCTTTTTTAACAAGAACACTTTATATATTTTAAGATTAAAAAAACTTAAAATTTGGAATTAGTGAACAAGGTATTTTATGTTACACAATTTCAGCCTACAGTTTGAAGTATGAAAGAGCTTTGTTATAAAATAGATATTTCTAATCTACTATGTTTTTCACGCCGTTACTTTTCTTCATAAGGAAGTTCAACAAGCAACAAAATGGAGCTGAAATATATGAAGCAAAAACTAAAAAGAAGTAAAGAAAGTTAAATTATTAAGCATGCAGAGAGCAAAGCCAGAGTTCTGGAAGTGTTTTAAACTGGTACCAGTTTTTTTCATTGTTAATTTTAATTTAATTTAGTTTATTTATTTCAAACAGACAAAAATTTAAAACAATAAAAAATAAAATTAAACCAAATTATCAAGCCCAATGACACAAAATTTTACATTGCACCCACACGTTTTGCCTCTTACTTGCTTTCTTTCCCTCTTGTCATTTTTTCCGTAGCATTCACCAACAGCTCATTGGTGGAAGTGAGAGTGTTGTGCAACCCAATAAACATCCGCCTGGAACAGTGAGCTAATTTAGTAAAATTTAACAATAAATTTTAAAACTTGAGATACTCGAATAATTTGCCGAATTGTTCCAGCCTTACTTGTGATCATGTGAAATCTGAGGGACTAAGATGAGGAAAGTAATCATCCTGTGAGCCCGCATGACGAAGTGTCCGTACTGGAGAGGAGTTTGGCTCGGTTCCACTGCAGGCGTTGTAGGAAGCCCTTGTTCAAATGTGATAGCTGGACGTTGTTTACAGAGGAGGTGTCAAAACCCGTCAGCTGAGGACGCACTACAGAGTCAGGGCTGGTGTGTGTGCCTTTGGGCGGGTTTGTAAAAGTACATTTGTATGCTACACAACGTGAACAAGCGAAACACAAAGAGGAAAAGTGGGATAAAGAGAAAAGAGACAAGGGCTGTTATTTCTCTGTGACCTTGGCTAAGGTTTCACTGAGCCTGCAGTGTCTTATGACCCTATTTGGATTTGGTACAAAAGCAGTGGCCTGTTAAAACCAGTTAAGCTCCTCATCTCCTCACAAACACAGAGGGTCTGCATTTAAAGTATTCTCTTTTTTCATTTGGTTTGTTCATGTGCTTGAATTTGTGCTTTTTACTAATCAGGCTAAGAGCAGGTGGGTCAGGTGTTCATGCACTTTACTGGACTCAACGGAGCTTTGATCATCACACATTCGCTGCCGAACACAGCTGATCGTATCTCCTACATGCATTACCCCGCAGCCTTACTCTGTTTACAAAGGAACATGTCTTCCTTTGCCTCAGGTGCACATACAGTCTGAAGGTCAAAGGTTCATCGTCACCATGAATGTTGTATTAATTGCTGGTTTTTAATGTTTTATTTGAACTGTTCTTTCTCCTGAGTGGAATAATAATGCAACATAAAGCTGAATTAACCTAAAAAAACAATTGTTTTTTTTTACCCCCCAGAAGTTTTCATTAGATTTTTACAATATATTTTATGAAGATGCCCTTAACTTTGAATGCATTCTGTCTGGATAACTGACTAACCTTTTCTTTGGTATTGATTAAAGTAGTTTGTTTTCCATTAGGTCTCTAACCTTGATCTTTAAACAATCCTGCTAATAAAATCACATAGTATGAAGTGAACTATCACTGTCAGTTTTTTCCAGTTTCCATTTAAGTAGGAAACTGAGAAGGAAATCACCTTTTAAAATAAAAACAATTTCCCTGTTCTGTACATCTTACTAGAAATCATGTTAGGTTTCTCAGTGTTTGCAGAACAAAGTATTTCTATGTACTCTAAGTTTGAGGGGGTTAATGTTTTTTATACATATTTGGTTTTTGAGGAGTTTCTCTTGTCTTCTGTTCGGCCTTCACCAGCACATGACTCGGGTTGAAACATTTAGGTTTTCCTGGTGGATAGCAACACATTTTTGTTGTGCTTGAAGGTGTTAATTTTTGAGCAGCTTCATTTCTTAATTGGTAATGATTTGGTCCACAATGATTTACAACTGACTTTTCACAACATCCCAACCAGTATCCTTTCTTCTCAAGAAATTTTGTTTAATTCAGTTCAATCTGAAAATAATATTCAAATTGTCATCCAAGTATCTAAAAGAGTTTCTGCGGATGTTAGTGGTGTGGGCAGGAAGACGTTGACTGAATAAAAGTGTTATGACTATCATGACAGGAAAAAAAGATGATATTACGCAGTAAAGTGTCCTGGATGACACCACTGGTTATTAGCAAACACTGCTATTCTGTCTCATTTGCTTTTGCTGCTCCACTTTAAATCTGTCTGGTTGGAATGCCAAGCAGAGAGACGTAGCAGTTTGGGACATGATCAATATCAGACCTTCCTCCTCCTCTCTCTGCTCTGCATCCTCAAAACGTCCTTTTAGACTCCTCTGGGATCTGGGGTCGTAGTTCAGGTACTATTTGAGATTTTGAGATGCTATCTACCTGCTCCCGGTTGTAAAAAAAAAAAAAAAGTAAAAAGAAACCCTTCGTTGCCACAGTTACGCATCATAACAACTATGAATAAAAAAGTAAGAGTGAAAATCCATCCGGCTCACAGCATCCAAAACCAAAGGGAAAATGTGTCCAAAAAACCAATGGTCCTACCAAAAATAACGTATTAAAGTCTACAAAACTGCCACTATGAACCGCACTATTCTAGAGTTCAGCGTAAAGCTTTGCCAAATAATATCACATCCAATTAACTTGCAGTTGAGATGGATTTTCCATCTTGTGTAAATATAAAATTCTCTTTATTAGATCTACACTGTGGTTCTTTGTGCTTTTATTGTTTTGAGTGATCAATCCAAATGAGAGCTGTCAAACAAATCCTTTTTATTCTGATAAATAGAAACCACCAGCAGCAGTCAATCCTAATCACATACTAAAAGTTAAAAGACCCTGGCTCTGTCACATTAATACACCCTGCAACTTCGATCACCGCTTATTGAAAGAAATCATTAAAAACTCAAAATGAATGGCCTTTATGCCCATTATGAAAACCAGTAAGCAATTCACTGGACCTGCAGGAATGTCAATAAATAAGAACTGCAGCCTTGATGACGGGGTAATGCAGTAACAAAAATCCATTTGATACCAAATTATACAAATGCCCTATTTTTGGGCCACATGTGGAGAAACCCTTTGAATGCCAGGCCATTTTCAAAGCAATGTCCATTTGGGTCAGTGGGAGGCAAACAAAAGGTCCGAATGTGGCCCTCAGTTTTAGCACGTTCTCATCATGTGAGCCATGAAATGCAGCGCAGGACTCCCAGCCTCCGCAGAGGAGAACAATCTGTTTTTCTATCTGCTCCATGTACGTTGGGCCTGGAGGTGTCTGTGTGTTAAAGCAACAGTGAAAAGGATAACACAGCGAGGGAACAAGGCAACAGAGCACACATCTTCGCAGTTATAGTGTTTTATCCTCTGAGACTTGCAATTCAAACACGTCCTTTCGGTTGTGTTATTTTGTAAATTTTCTACAAGCAGTTTTAGTTCACCAGAGGTTCACGGGATACTTACAAGTACAGAAGAATATAATCCAATTTAACACTGTCTGTGACTGGATGTGTGTGTGCAGAGGTCGATTCTTTCAACCCATTAGAGCTGAGAATAGTGCAGTCTGCTGTGCAAAACACAATTGCCACGGGTTTGTAGGTTTCATTTTGAGCGTTTGTCTCAGTGCGTTGTGTTTACCTCCTGTTGCATCTCGGTGGATGGTTTCAGTTTTTGCCCCCTCTGCCTCAGCCGTGTGAACATATGTGGGTCTCATATTAGAAGCTGAATATGTGTCAGACTCCGAACCTCGAGAGCAGGTGTCCCACAGTTTTCAGATGTGTCTCTGCTTCAACACCTGAATCAAATAATGAGGTCATTAGCAGGACTCCGGAGAACTTGGCTGCATGCCGATGAGGCAATCCAGTGTTGGACCAGCAGGGACTAATGCTGCCTTCCGGTTACCTCGGAAATCGGAGCGCTGGGTGTGACAACAGACTGATCTAACAACATTGCAATTAAGATTTGGCCCATCATAATTTCAAATTTTGCTGGACAATGAATTATTCCAGAAGTTATTGCGATAAACAATGATATTGTTGTTTTAAGACCATTTCCAAGTGGTGTAATGGTGATGCATGAGATCTCTTTCTGAAAGATCAATAAACTTTTATTTCTTATGAACATTAAACACATTTAAAATATCCAAAATAGATTAACAAAAAAAAGAAACAACAAATATTAAATGTAAAATAATCTGCCAGTGAATCTAGCACTTTTCCACTAATATTAAGTAATTGACTTAAAAAAAGCTAATTTAGCTTACTAAACAGTTATTCTGTTCTTACTTCAAGAGTAGTAAGATACTGGAAGCTAGACCAAATAAACTTAGTAAGATTCTGTGTTTTTGCAGTGAATTCATCCTATTTAAAGCTGATTAAATGTAAATACATTATTTGCACTGAGCTAACAAGGTTGCAGTTGTTTGCTCACTAACTGAGCCCAAGTTAAAAAAGATTTACAGTTAGGTTTACATAATTGTTTTTCTGAGAACTTTCAATGAGTGAATTTCTTCATGAATGTAAACTGGAGAACTAATTACCGCTTAAAATGGTGCATGTGATAATAGCGAGTTGCTAAAATGGCTTAAATCACCAACAGAGAGAAAATGCCCCCAAATCAGGCTTGTGTGTGGGAGTTGAAGCCTAATTCACCAAGCACCTCTAATTACCCTTTACGCAGTTCCACATCCCGTCATTAAAGGAGCACACTGGTGGCTGTATATGTCTTGGCCCATTTTCTGCAAATCGTGTTAAGCGAATGCTTGCCAGCCAATTCTAAGCTGTATCAAGCTTACTCCATGTTGTTTAAAATTTGGATTTTCAACTGTGAATGTTTTCTTTTTTTTTGTATTTTGAAGACATCTTAAGGAGCTGAGGGTTGAAGCAGTGGGTCTCTCCAAACTCTAAATGTCTGAATTTGTGACGTTTTGAACCTTTTTCTATGAGGAAAGCAGATTAAAATAACACTCAAGAGTTTTTAAAGATTCAATTGAAAAAAGAATCTCTGAGTTTATTACAGAGATGTGAATTTACTGAGATGTTGAAGAAGCTCGGGTTCAGCTCGTCTGCATTGTTGGGTTTAGTTTCTCCTATCATCTTGTGCGCAGATGGGCTCTCAATGGGGTTTAGGTCAGGCCAGTTTGCTGGCAAATCAAACACAGTGATACGTCGGTCATTAAAGCAGGTACTGGTTCTTCTGGCAGCCGGTTCCAAGACCTGCTGGAAAATGACGTCTGAATTCCTATTAACCTCAAAAGCAGAGGGAGGAATGTTGTTCTCTAGTTACCTTTAGACCTGAGACTTGAGAAAACACAGTGGCTGCCTGGCTCCCCATGTCATCACTGACTGTACAAACTTCACACTGAACCTCAATCAACTTGGATTGTTTTCCTCTACACTCTGAGATCTTGACTTCCTCTCAAAATGCATAATTTTCACCTGAATAGAGGATTTCCAACTGCTAAGCACCATCCATCCATCCATCCATTTTCCAATACCTTTATCCCTCATGGGGTCAGGAGGGGTGCTAGTGCTCATCTCCAGCGAAAGTTTTGGGCGAGAGGCGGTGTCACCCCGAATAGGTGGCTAGTCTGTCGCACCGCTAAGCTCCAGTCTTGTCCTTTTTCTTTTGTTTTTTTATACATTTTCTTCATCCACTCAGCTTCCAGTGAATATATACTTGGCTGTACCCTTTTTGACAATATTTGTTTTACCAGAGATGACAAGTAAAAATATCAAATGTCTGTTTTTTTGACCAAACAAATTTTTGAAAATATATATTTTTAGCTATTTGATTAAAAAAAATGGACTTTGTTTGGTTGTTGCTTTTTTTGTTAAGTTCAAATAATATTTCTATTCCAGTTCCCAAAGAGGGTCTGAAGAACCAGGCTGCTTTCGAGGAGATGCGGGTTAATTACATCAAGGAGCTGCGACGTTCTGTGGGAAAGGCGACCAACAACTCCGGCCAAACCTGGCAGCGCTTCTTCCAGCTCACCAAGCTGCTGGACGCCATGCATGATGTAAGTTCCCCTGACCCGGTCCTCTCTGCACACGCTTCCCTGCAAAGCCCTTGTTTTCTGAACTGCTGCCACTTTGGGCTTCTGCTCTTAGAGGAAAAGTTTAGTAAAATGGCAACATAGTGGATTTTGGTTAATGCTTTAGTTAGCGGTTCAATAACATTGTGTGGTTTGCAGTGAGGATAATTGCATCCCTGAGGGGGAAGGCGGAGTTATTTTGGAAGAGGCAGTGGCCGCGCTGTATTAGCGAACAGAACAGAGGAGGATCGATATCGGCTTTCGGTTTATTGGATCAGGGCGCTGAGGTGTCACTGTGGGAAATGTGCTAAATGACAGTCACGTTTCTATACACGGGTCGACTGGTGAAAAGCAAAGCCTGGAGGTGAAGATCAGCAAGCAGGAAGTCATAAAGATAACTGACCAGAATTAATTCAGCCTTATGATTACGTATTTGGGGTTTGTGCTGACAGAATGACCTTTCTCCCCGGGAGAGCTGGGTAGAGAAATAAAATAACATGTGCTGCCCACAAGTGGTCAGCAGAATAGAGCAATAAAGGAAATTTAACCTGAACGGAGAGAAAAGTAATAAAATGTTCCTGTTTTCCAATGAAGATAAGAAGCTGCCCTGCAACAGTGTTCAAACCATTTAAATTTTTACCAATTTTGTCAAGTTACTGGGATTTTATGTGATTGACAGAAACAAGGCAGTGTATAATTGAGGAATTGAGAAACAATAAAAATATAATTTTGTTTTTCTACCTGCCTTGCATGTCTAATAAAAGAATTGTTGTCCTGCTGAAACCATGGCCATGGCATGATACTGCCATGTTTCACTGTAAGGTTTTTACTCTGTAAAAATCATAGAATCTCACCAAGTATTTTTGGGATAGTTTCTATTTATATATCTTAATGTGCATAAAATACAACAAAACTAACTTGCAAGTAACTTTTCAGCAAGATATAGGAGCTTATTGTAAGTCAGTAATTCCTTAATATTGTTATAAATGTACCAGTTCCATTGGTAGATTATTTCACTTTTAACATGAGTCAATTTTCTTATTATAAGTGAAATAATTCACCAAGTGGGACTAGAAAGTTTTTAATTAATATTAACAAATTATTGACTGGAGGCAATCTCCTACTTATTGCTAAAGTAACATGTAAGTTAGCTTTGTTTTATTTCAAGTGCATTAAAATATTTGCAGTGGAAACTTGACAAAAATCCGTTGAAAGATTTTGTGTTTTTGCCGATTTTGTGTTTTGACAGTCTGAGTTGTCTGTGAGATGTTCAACGTTTGGATATTGTTTTATAACCTGACTCTGCTTTAAACTTTCCACAACTTTCCTCCTGACCTGCCCGCTCTGTTACTTGCCCTCATGCTGCTGTTTGTTTACTAATGCCCTCTATCGCAGAACAGCTGGATTCAAGCTGAGGTTAAATTACACACAGGCAGATTTTTACTAGTTCTGGAAATCCTAAAGACAACCAGTTGTTCTGCATCTGATTTAGGGATGTTGGAGGACAGAGAGGTATCAGGACCAGATTAAGAGAATTTTTTTTACAAGAGTGAAATCATAATATTATTTGAATAAACTCTTAGGCAGAATATTGCCAGAAGAAAAGCGTAAAAGTATAAGAAAAAAATTGTTTTTTAAGGTGGAAAATAGAATAATCAAGATGTGACGTGATGCACAAGCATTTTAAAGTCATGCTGGTGACAGTAATTTAATGCTGATATGTATTTCCTAACTGGTAGAACTGAATTTTAAGATCAAAAAATTAAAATTTATCATTTCAATATTCAAATTGTATTTTGGTGATACGACTGTATGTTCCTATTGTTGTGACTTTATTCTCATGTTATTTTGACTTTGTTATCATAAGACTATATTTTTGTAATATTATAACTTTATTCGCATAATTATAGCAATGCATAATTTTTATTAGAGATTTGAAAAATTTACAGAATTTTCTGCATGAAGTATTACACTTCATTTTTGTGTTAAATTTATTGAGAATGTTTTGGTTGTAAAATGTCAAGAAAAATATAAAGCAGTAATAAGATCTTTGCAAAGTCAGTTTATGAAATTGGGTTCTGTTTTCATTACGTTGTGTGTTTGTGATGTGCAGCTCGTTGGGAACTTGCTGGACTTTTGCTTCTACACCTTTCGTGAGTCGCAGGCCCTGAAGGTGGAGTTCCCCGAAATGTTGGTAGAGATCATCAGCGACCAGATACCAAAGGTGGAGTCGGGCCTTACTCACACTATCTACTTCCACAAGAAGTGACTCGCTGCAAAGCCGGAACAGAAGTGGCATTAAGAACCAGGAAAGAAAGAGGAAAACGAGGTTCAGGGAAGGGAACGTGCGCAAGAAAGGCCCGATCTGTCGGCCCCTCACCCTGCCGCCCTCTGAGGCGCCGTCCTCGCCTCGGATCGCAGTCGAGCAGAGTGGTGAGGAGAAGGATTTGACCCTGAAGTCACCATAAGCATCTTAGAGCTGTGAATAGATTGAGACAACGAGCACGACACGACGAGATTGACTTTTGACAAACCTGACGAAAACATCCTGATGTACACCCATGCAACCCTGCCCCAAAGATGAAAACAGTATTCTGTGGAGATAAAGCCATAAATCACCTAGAATATATTCACACAGGAGTAGATGGAAAATTAACACACTTACATGCCTTCCCATAAATGCCCTCCACCTGCACTATATTGAGATTCCCTTACAAATCTACTGAAAAGTTGTTTTTTTTTTAAATTGCAAATACTAAATCTCGCTTATGCAGTCTTAAAAAGAATAATAACACTTGGAAATATCCTGCTTAGACTAGTAAATTAGCTCTCTGTGTAGCAGCAAAGGACTTCATGTGGAGGCTGCAGGTCTCTGTGAAGATAACCCAAGGGCTATCCAGGCATCATCATAAGCTAAACGACGACATCAGATCTAACAAGTCCAAGTTCGGTTCACAAGTCTGCATCGTGACGGCCATTAATGACATCGACACATACACAAGTTTAAATAAGTGTAGTGAAACAATCAAGACTATTATGCAAAAGTCCAAAGCTTGAGCTGTTTTGAAATGAATATATCTCTCAAGTGTGAAGAAAGCTTGCACATGAAACTCCCGTGACGATTTCAGAGACATTGTGTTATATATTGTTGCAACACTTTACCTTTTCTGCAGAAAAAAATAAAATAAATAAAGTTAAAAACATTTTGCAGGATGAAATAATGCATTTACAGAAACAATTTCAGTAAGAGTCGACTCATAATGGATTTGACTGAGGTGAATCTATAGTAATAGCTGTCATATGTGTTATCTCCAGAGCAGCTGTCCAAATGTCTGTTTTTACCCGCAATGAAGCTAAACCAGCCCTTTGTGAACCAACACTTATCTACTCTTCCCAGAGACAATAAAAAGCATTTTATAGAAGGGTTCGTTTTTTTTGACAAGCCAGTCATTTTACATTAAGGTGCTTCATTTCTACAAAGCGAGGCGAGACGTAACATGTACAGTAACACATAGACAGCCCAGACACTACAATATATATGGACTCAAAGTCTGAACACACATACTCTGTAAAGTTTATAGTATCCAACGTGGAGCATTACTCTGCTTACAGCTAACACATCAATACCGAGCAAGTTTGTACAGGTATTAACACCATTCTCCTCAGTTGATGTACAGAAGATGTTTTAAGGTACGTGTTGACGAAGAACAGATTATCCTGCTGAAACGGTCAGTTTTCCCAATGTAGATTCCTCTTTTTTTCCTCCTATGTTTGGGCCAAGTTGTATTACTTTCATTACGGTCTTCTGGACCATTGAAAAGTCTCACACCCCACTGGTTTCTGGACGGTTGTGGAAAACTACGTTGATGCTACTGAAAAGCGACAGAGAAGATAACGTCATTGTTATCCAGTTATTGTGCCCTGTAAGTGTGTATTTACATGTGCGTATGAAGTTTGTGTGCAGTTTTTTTTTTATCTCTCTTTCTCTGAAAGCATGTGAATAGTTTATCTGCTCTTTCAGTGTGGATTATTATGCACACATGTCATAGATTTTAGCCATATCCTGTTTTCACATTTAGTTTTGCACAGAGGAGGAACAATGTGAAATGAGGCAGTAGCGCAGCTAGCATGGATTGTTTGTTTCTTTAAGCAACTCTCAAAACAGAGGAAGAAATTTCTGCATGGTCACCCAGCCTAAAGTCAGACAGCATAATATTAGCCTATTAGCCTGGTGCTGGTGTGCTGCATTAGTGCACCAGCACCTCTCAAAGCCGGCTCAAGGCTTCAGCAAGCTAAGCAGCCCCCAACATCACTGACTCAATTCAGTAAAGGGATGCACCTACCATCAGCTGAGCTTTAACTTGACAGGACATAATCAGGAAACTCAAACATCAGATCATTTTGGGTCAGCAACCATGCTGTGCCCAAACCCTACTGGTCTGCGCAAGCGACAACACCCTTTGGTGTGGAAGATTGTACTGAGAAAAGAAAGCTCAACATTAGCAATTTGTCGTAGTCTAAAGAAGCACAACGGGCATTTTAAATGTTTGGAAATTAGATGGGTATCTCACAAAAGATTAGAAACATTGTCAAATGAGTACACTTTAAAAAAATTTTCTCTCTTTGATGCTCAATGTCTTTTGAGGTTGGAGGGCAGCTTTGCCATCTCCCTAATGTCTCGCTTCCTCCTCTATCAGGTTCATGTTTGGACTTTGGCTGGGCCACGTCCAAATGTTTCTTACACTTCAGTTAGAGGAAAATAGGTAACATTGAAATGTTTCACTTTAAAGGTAAGAATGTCAATAATGTTAGGCATAATTCTAATTTAAATGAGTAGACAAATTTAAACAGATAACAGAAAGACTAACTGTTGTAGCTAAGTTGCTCTGATTTATTGTCCTTTGTAGCTTTCAGCCTCTATCGTGGAACATGGTGTGTTTTGGAAATGTTGGCTTTTGAAATAATCCACATTTTAGGGAATACACCTGGAAGCTGTGGTTACAAAGCAATTTGACAATAATACATTTAGGAGGCTAAAAATTAAATCTGTATCTTAAAAATCAGTTTTAGGGAAACTTCCCTCTCAACTACTGAGGTGGTTCCTTTGCTCTTAAGGTAAATAATTAATGACTGGTGATTAAATTTCTCAAAGAGAAATCTAAATCAATTAAAATTGTATCCGGAGGGTCGGGGCTTCACAAAAATTAGAAATTGGCCACAAAAATCTGATCTGTGCATCTCTTCTCGAACTAAATTTTTTAATTTTAATTTAATTTGACATATGAACATGTTACATCAAAATAATAAAATTCGATAGTTTTGAAACACATGACTGAAGTCACCATAGTTCAGTCATTTATCCTGCTTGTATCTGTGTGGAAATCACCTTTCATCAACACTGTAGCTGTAAATAAATACATAACAATGAACCTTCACTTCATGCAGGATTCTGGCAGCTGCCGAACCAAATGAAGATGTCAGGCAAATTAATTTGGGGCCCCAAATTCAATTTTAGCTTCGGACCCCCCATAATCTTGGGTCGGCTCTGGAACCGTTCCACCAGACTTTTAACTCTCTTCTGAGTTGAAGTTCAATTTCAGGCAAACAGAAGCCAGAATTTGTTTGTTTATGGAGGTGCAGTAAATATGGTTTTAATGATGGGGATCAGAAAAGGGACAGGGTCATGTATTTTATTTATTATTGACAAATTGGGAGATCGGAGGTGGATGTGTCAAATTTTGTCGTCCTGTTGGGTTTTTTCTCCATAAATTATGAGAAAATACATATTGGGTAAGAATGTGGGGCCAACTTCACCTCTTTCATTATACTTTACAGAAATATTATTTCAATGTTTTTTCTCCACTGCAATAATTTTCAGCGCCTTTCCAGAAAGGCTTCATTTAATCCTTTATTTCCCCCCTTTCGTTGTCCTTTTTAAAGAATAAAAAATGTCTAACAGTTCATAGAATGAATGGGAAAGTATTTTTGAGAGAATTATATTTTGCAGGAAATCAATATTTAAGTACTTTGTCTAAAAATGATATCCTTTTTGTAAAACAAAATGTTATTGCATGCTTTTTGATGAGATGTTTACATGTACTTAAAAAAAGGGAAACTTGTGCCTTTTTATCTCACCTGATTTACAGTTTTACAGTATATAATGTAAATAATAAGGCAAGTCTTTATGTTGAGTGTAGTATAAAACATTTCTACTTTAACCATCTTGTTAAACAGTTGAAAAAAAGAAATGTGTTTCCCACTCGCCATGTTCTGTTTGTTGGCTCGCAGAGTAAGGGTTGGCACAGTGAAATGAATGTATCATATATTGTGAGAGACTTACGGCGCATACTACCTGAATGTTAGAGAGAGTACATTTATTATCTACTCACTGAGGACATTTTTTATTTTTGCTTTTTTTTTTTTTTTATTTTCTTCATTATTGTTTCCTTAAACAAATAAAAAGAAAAATCAAAAGCACTTTTTTAAAAAATTTTGTAACAAGCTGTATTAAGAGAGGGATCCTCTTTGCTGTTGAGGTGATATCGTAACCATGGTGACAAAGTTGACAAGCACTATAATAATAAAAACCAAGGAGTCACATACTGTTGAAACTGGGACATGTTAAAGGAAGTTATTGACTTTTTAGCATTGAAATCTAAGCAGGCGAACACATCGACGTAGAATCACTGACTTCAACATACGTTTGTGCTGGTTTATTTATTATTTATTTTATTACAACTTATCAGTTGAAAGGAAATGTGCATGGAGGTTTGGCCATCAAAGGAAATAATTTGACCTAAAGAAAAGTAGATGCAGGATGTTGAATCTTCTGCAACCTCTCAAAGTGAGACTTGATGTCTCGTTATAGGACATGTTTGAGCTGTGAGTGACCGCAAGAAAGAACAAACAATAACACAACTATTATATGAATGTTTCCAGTTATAAAACTGATTTTATGTTTGGTTCTATTGTGTTCACAAAACTATCTTCACACTGTAAATTAGGCTGTTTGAAAACATGATTTATTATTATTTTTTTTATGTGGGTTTCTGTGGAGTTATAGTCAGTATCTACCATCAGCAGACAGTAATCTGAATAATCTCTGCTGGGAGAAACTAAAGCTAATTTCTCAACTAAACATAGTCTGAAAGTGGATTCAAAAACATTTTTTAAGGAACATATAGATTTCCAATGTCCATGTAATGTTTTCAAGAAACAAATTTTACTGACTGAGCAATGGATGCTTCACAAAACGAGATCTGAACATAATCAGTTCTTTTAAAGACAGGAAGGAAGTATCTACTAACTTTAAGAACATTTAAAGAAAATGTCCAATTTGAACTAAATATTGTTCCTGTTTATATAAATACAGTGAAATAGTCATTTTTATTAATTTTGCCATAATTTCATTGAAATTTAAAAATACAGTGCAAAGCAAAATTATAAATAACCATTAAAATGTCAAACGCAATAATGTGAAGCGATTCATTTTGTATTTGGAATTGCTTATTGGATGTCTTTGGATGTATTCAGACACATTTATTTGAAGCTGCAAAGCAGGACAAAACTTCAAACCATTTCATTCTACTGTGTAACACAGAATTTCAAGTTCCCATAATTTCTAGATATTTTGCATTGCTTTGGTGTCGAGTTCTTTAGAAATCATTTGATTTATATGTTTTGCATCAAACATGGATGTTGAGATGTCAAAGCTATGTAACTGAATAACAGGCAAAAAGTTCTGATTGCTCCTGACTGTTTTCTAAGTTTGTTTACCCCAGGCTGTGAAAACTACACAGCTGTGGTTCAATACAAATACTTGAACATCTCAGAGTAAACAACAATTTTAAAGCACAAAGATTGGAGCAGAAATTCAATCTGGACTAGCCATTAGCAGGACTCTTTCATGGGAACTTTTGTTTTCCCAAACTGAGATAGTTCTGAAAGCTTTCAGCAGGTAACATACTGACTAATGACAAATCCACAAAATCCACACTTCAAATTTCTCCCAAACTATTTCTTAAAATTTTTACTGGCAAAATATGAGCTACAAACAGTGGGGGGATTAAAGTGTGACAGCAAAGTATTGAACCGGGAACATGGGGAGTGTTGGAAATAAGTGAGCATATAAATCTGTCTGTGCTCAAGATGCATTGTTAGTAATTCAATATTTCCAACTGTCACTTTAACAAAGTGAGAGAAAAGAAAATCTTCTGCAAGTAAGTGCAATTCTCTGTCAGCAGACGGACCTGTGAGATGTATTGACACTCTCATCCAACTTCCAGCAAAAAGTAAACAAGAATATTCACAACTGTCAAACTAGTTCCAAGAGAGGGAAGCTGATTAATGTACAGTTTATTTTTTGGTCATCAGTCATTACCTACTGCCAGCTATAAAACTTCCCCAAAACTCCAGGGAGCTGCATTGTCTTCTGAACAGTCCTCTTCTAAATTCACTCTCCTTTTTTGGCTCGTTTGTCTCACGATTAGTCTAACTGCTGTTCCTGACACTATTACGTCATTGTGTGTATGGAGTCATGTCATTGCCGTTTTTCAGAGTTGTGAATCGGGTGTAGACAGTCTAAGCCATATCTCCACGGCCATGGCAGTGCATTATTTATTAATAAATATATAAATATATATATATATGAATATACAGAAATGCTTTTTTCCAGATCCAAAAATACCTTTTTACTCAGTACAAGTTTTCTTAGCAAACATACAGTGAACCTCCTTCACCAAACCTCCTTCAGCAATTTTTGAAACCAGATACTACTGTATATCTTAATGCAGATATTGCCATACTTGTGTTTGCAGAAATATTGCAAGATTCTAATAAAACCATTACACTGACTGATTGATGTGATCTGATTATTTATGTGTGTTGTTTACTTTAGAAAACAGAAACCTACAGCCTATCCAACAGTCAATGCACAGTCATATTCACTAAATAAGAAAACATTTGAAAAGTTTACTTGTTTCGGTAATTCATTGTAAAACATTTATTCCTGTTAATTGTGTTTTTCTGCTTACAGCTCATGAAAACATGATATTTGGGATTAGAGTATTACATCAGACCAAAAAAAAAAAAACTTAATGAAGGTATTTTTAATTTCTTTATGTTATTTTCAAAACATCTAACAAACGAGCCTCAAACAAACATATTTACTGAATATGACTGATGAACTTTGATGACTGATGGACATGTTTAAATCAACACTCAGCGACGTTTTTATACGAGTTCAGGTGGATGTTATCTTTTCTGAAACTGTGCATGATGATAGTTTTTTACATGATGTGGAGATTTTTGTTTTGATAAAGACTCGGCTCTGTGGGTGCAAGGCCCGAATGTGAATGTCGTCTTAATTCAGCTGTGTTTCTCCCTTTAAGGAGGAGTTTGCACTATTTTTGCCACACCTAAATGTTTCAGATCATTTAGGGAAGGAAACTGTTGATCAGAAAAAAATGGAATAAATCAAAGACGTTGTAATCAATACTGATATATTTTAATTATTTTCTTAATTTACTCATTGTTTTAATGTTTATAAAAACACAATGTTAAAAGTACATAAATAAACTACTTACTTAGCTTTTTCTTTATGTTTTTGAGATGCCTAAAAGCTCCTGATAACCTGGACCTCCGCCTACTCGTTTGTTATTTGTCAGGTTATATAAAATATTTAAAAGAAAATGCAGCATGGAATCTGAATTAACTGTTGGCTTATGTTTGAAAAGCTGCCAATCCAGGAGCGACATTTAATTTCCTTAATGCTGATTGGCTGAACACAGTAGTTTTTGCTATTAGGTAAAAAAAAAATCGGGAAAATGAACAATCGTTTTTTATGCAAAATAAGTGTGTTGACTCCTTAGTTATTCAGGTGTGAACAGATATTGTTTCATTAATAATATATTTGATTCTTGATGTTAGACATCAGTATTTGGTAATGTTTTCATTGCATCATCTTTGCCTTTATTCCAAGTTTGAAATATAGAAAAATCTTTTTGCTTTTAACATGTGAAATTGATTGTTCACTTAAAATACAGTTCACTTGAATACATTTTTAAGGTATTATGGGGCTGACTGATTTTTGAAGATGAAAATCATTGAATGCAATTTAACTATACTAAAATTATAAGCAAAAAAAACCCCAACCTATTTTATGTGGGTAATATACAACTGCATTTTGTGTCTGAGGAAAATAGCGAACTTTGGCAGCACAGAAAGGATGTGATGAGGAGCAGCAGCAGGTACAGCAGCTTAAAGGAGCTGAAGTAAGAGGAACAAAGAGGGAAGGAAAAGAAAGGCAGGAGACTTTTACAGTTTAAATGAACCTGTGGAGAAAAATCACCATTAACCTTGTTAAGGTCTGATCTGAACAAACGCCTGCTTTGCCAGACTGGAGAGCAGACAGTATTACTTTTTTGCTCATTCACCCCCCCTCTCTCTGAATCACAGCCTTCTCCAAATCTCCCCCAGATTTCCAATTGCTTTCACTTGTAGTTGTGCCAGATAAACAGAATCTATTGGATCAGGCTGATTTCACGGCTGCACCCGCGCACATGGCAGCTTCTGTGGCCCACTTTCTGAGCCGAGGCTTTTTTTCCCTTTCCTCCTCTCTACGCTCTCTCCTTTATGTATGAAATTCACTTTTCTGCGAATTCCCGCTGAGTTTTCATCCTCAATAATACATCAAGTCTTACTATGATTATATTTGAGCTTTGCTCCCTGAAGGAAACGCACAGAGACACCAGAAAGTATTAAGTTAGCATTAGCTCTGCAGTTGCATTTGGAGAAATTCAGACATATTGTCCAGTTGCGTCATTTTCTCACAGTAGCAGGTAAACGGCTCTGAATCTTTGATCCTAGCTGAGTCACAGTGTGTTTTAAGGCTGAAGGACACTGCATCACGGGAAGCAGAGGACAGCTGGAACGCGGCCAGAACCAGGAAGCTGGAGATGAACAAGACTCTGGAGAGTATCACGCCAATGCACCTACATCTAATGAACACATAGTATATACAGGTTTCCTTCACAGTCATGAAGAGTAAAGAGCTGAAGACTGAATATGCAGGGAAAAGGAAATGTATTGTGGAAACATGTCTGCATATTTAGATTATTTTCTGTCTCTCTGTTTATGTGAGAAATATGCATTTCTAAAGATAAGTAGTTAAGTTTCTAAAAAAGTGAGAGCTTTTTACAGACTTTCAATGTCAAATATGTTCAGGGTCACCAATATGTCTTATTTTTCTCATGAGCATTAAAAGGTTCTTTCACTGGAACTTAGAGAAGCAGAATGAAAATAATAGTAATAATCATCATATCTGCTCGTCACTCTTTCACTTCATTCAGCCATTCATTATTTATTCATCTTTTAAACCATTTATCAAATTAAACACCCACTCCATTTATACATCCAACCATCTCATTCTATGCTTTGCTTATCCAAATATTCATTTGTCCTTATTTCTTTCAATCAAATCTACTTTCCATTTATTCATCTGTCCATTGTTCCATCCATGCACCCCTTCATTTTTTATCCAAGCATCCTTCCATCTGTGCATCATTATTTTACTCCATTCATCAATTTATCTGGTTTTTGTCCTTTCCATCATCCATTTATCAAGCCAATCATTGACTGGTTTGTCATTTTTACATCCATCTATTTGACCAATATTCTATCCTTTAATTTTTCTGACATCCATCTATTTCTTTTTTTATATAATTTCATTTACACTGTGCATTAGTTATTCATTCACTGTTTTTCCTACTGTACATATTGAACTATCCACCCATCCTTCCATTTCTTCATTGCATCAAACTGTATGAATATTGTTTATCCATCAACCTGTCAATATATTTTATATTTTCATTCAACTGTTCATCTACAAATGAATTTATTTATCTAACCATTTTTGATGCATACATTCTTTCAAATTTTTGTGATGTTCTGCATTTGCTCTCTTAAAGGGGCTCAACAATATGACTAGTAAGTTTGGAAATTGCAGGTACAGAGCTTTGACATGAAAGACATGTGGTAAATCTGGAATAAGGCATGCAAAGGTTATAAAAATCAGCATAAATTTCCCAGCGTCAAGTGATTTCACTTCAAAAGCTTAAAAAGTGGAGCTGAATTATTTGAAGTACCACTATCATTCACTTCCTAAAACTCACAAGGAGAAGCGAATGAACAAATTTCAAGTCAAAGTGTCTACAAGAGCAGCAGGAAGGTGAAGAAATGAGAGCTAGTTCAGAAAAAAAAGAAAAAAGGGATAAATACTGCATAGTGATAGGCAGGTAGGCAGAGGAAACGGGAGAAATGAGGACAGAGACGTGGCATGCTTTCAGTCCAAACCGAAGTGAGAGGCAGGCGAGGTGGACGTCTTTCTGATTCAGCAACATCCTGGCAGAGGGGAGACGATGAAGGGCCCCGGGGGGTGGGCGGTGGTGGAGGAACACTTTGCCCATCTCATTAGCCCTGCCTCATTTCATTACGTTATCATCGCAGTTTCCTCAGGTAACTCCTCACATTCAAACGATACGCGTGTGATTATAGAGCCGAACAGAGGAGGTCCATTAAAAATCACTGCCTCCTGGTAATTACGCAACAAAGGTCAAAGCACTGTGGAGGGAGGCCATTCGCTGTGTTAATTACAAACATGAAGCGTTAGAATTAACATGGAAGGGCATTTTGTTTCATTGATGGATTCAGGAGAGAATTTGTGATTTCTCATCTAATTTTAGTCCTTTTCCGGAGAGTTGTTTTGGATGTAGCCTTTAGGCTTTTGGACATTAAAAAGTAAGACTTGCATTTCACTTCATCGCTGGCTCAGTGTAGCTGTAAATCAGCCTCTGAGGTGATGCAACGAATGAGTCATCACAAACCGACTTATTACTGTGTATTTAACTTTATCATTTCTGTCTGAAGTTTTACAGAAATCAGCCTGTCCTGATAACCCCGCTCCTCGCTGCAGGTCTCATAGCTCATCCAGTATAACATATTTTATTCAAAGCAATACTGTTCCTCGGATTTGGAAAAGAGCCTCTGTACTACCTTTACTAAAAAGGTGGTGATCCCACTTCACAAAACAGCTATTGACCCATTTCTGACTCTACATTCTCGCCAAGATGCTTGAGAAACTGGAGAATGACCAATTAAAGAGACATTTGGACTCTAATAGTATTTTTCACTCGTCAGTCTGGTTGCAGAAAACCAGAAACTGGTATCGTTTCATAAAAAGTTTTAAATTACTTTGCAAACGCCTTTAATGCCAAGGATTATCGTGTGGTACTTTCTGCAGCACCAACACTGTGGGTCATGTCAGACTTTTTCAAATCGTGCATGTTAACATTTGATGTTATTCAGACACATGTAGAGCGACAACATGGTCTTACTAGCAACTTAACAAGGCTTTAGTTCTGTGGTTGATTTGTACATGTCAGACCAGAACCCATCTCCTTCCTGAGTACTTTGACAATTGGACATCATTATTATGACTGTACTTCCAGTAATTGTTCATACAGATGAACGAGGCACCTTAAGGATGTAGAAATTGTTCCCAAGGGTGAACCAGAATGCTGCCGCTTCACAGTTCTCTTCCTGATATCTTGACTCATTTCTTTTGACTGAAACCAGAAACAGTGAGTTAATTGTGCCTTCAACTAACTCAATTAACCAATCAGAAGTTTCCAAAGTCATTATATATGTAAAAGTTTGATTTTGAAGACTTTAATAAATCTAATTTAGACAATAATGAGACATTTTCTTACACTGTAGCTTTCAGCAAACAGAAATAATTTTGGTAATTCTAACTGACCTAAAACAAGAAAAGTTTGGTTGGATTTTAAATAGTGAGGGAAAAAAAAAAGTTTGTCTTTTTGATCACTGTATGAAAGTTTCTGGTTTCAACTGTATAAAATGTATGAACCGATTTAAAAACAAACCACAAATGTCTGGAATTTTTTTGTTTCAATAAAAACAAAAACAAAATATATCATTTGTAAAATAAATTTTAATTGATAAGAAAAAAAGACCTAAATTTAAACATTGAACAAGAAGAAAAAAAAATATTTTTTTTTTTAACATTGATCAACAGGATGCAAAGTAGAAAAAAAAAAAAAAAGTGAAAGGCCTTCAAGAATGCCAAGAATCATCTTAAATTACTGCAACCACAGCTGAAAACAGCATGCTAAACCAAAGCTCACAGAGAAATTACAGTGTTTAGCACAAGAACTGGGGAGATAAAATGCAATGTTACATGTATGCAGACTGAAACCAGTCTAAGCAAAAGATAAAACCAGTCTATCACAACAGAATGAAATGTACTTGGTTGTAACCTTTTTTATATCTCCAACACGAACACAGCACAAGTTTAAAACGTAAAATATTCTGAGGTACTTTAAAATTCAGCTTTGTTGGAGTGTATCATGTTTTTTTTCTGCTCAAAACTGGAGCAACGTTGAGAAAGGAAAGATACTTGGCTTTGCAGTCTCTGATGACCCTGATAATTGCTAGTGTTCAACATGAAAGATCATCAGGCAAATTCACTGGTTTTCTAAGTGCATCAACGACAAACGGAGAACAAAGTGTGTTCGAAATACAAATCTCATGCAATAAATGTGCCAATTTAATTAAACTATAGCGGCAACGTGCCTCGTTTTAATAACAAAGGGTGCAAATAAAACATTTTATAGGTGAGAGCAGCCCCACTCCAACTGGTTTCAGACATACCCGTAAACAGACATACACCACTCTGTGTTTCTGTGATTAAGGCACGCAGGAATTTCTAATCTAGTAAAAAATAAAGGTCTACAATTAATGGTGGCAGGGGTCGAAGACTAAAGCGGGTTGAGTGCTGGAGTTTCTGAGGATCTCCCTTTGACTTTGAGCTCATGGATACCATGTATAACAGGGCAGAGGAGAGTGAGCTCAGGCAGACACCTTTTCTCTGGTGCTGCTGCTAAATTCCTTGGCTACTACGGCTACAGCATGTAATGTACAGCAGAACACTGTAAGGCAAACCCTACTGCACAAATGCAACATCTCAACGTGAACACCTGAATATTTAATTAACTAAAACAAGCTCTAAAATGCCTTGTCATGTCTACTTGGCCGCCAAAGTATGTATAGTTGAGTCTGGGATGATTTCAAATGTCTGATATTATTACTTGGAGAGAAGCTCTGCTGTGAATCCGAGGTGTGATAAAAAAACGCTATATAAATATCTCCATCATCTTTTTTATAGCATCTCCACGTAGTTTTCAGGGATGAGGCCCTTCTTTCCTTCCAGCTCCCCCTCCAGCCAGCCGGGCTCTCTCGACGAAGTAACTGCAGGGGAGCGTCACCGAGGGGGGCGAGACCAAAGACGGGCGAGGAACAGACACAAAGCAAAAGAGCTCAGGGTTAGTGAGAATATCAGACATGTATTTAAGGAGGCTGCACTGAGTTTATGCAGTTTAATCATTTCAATTCATTCTCCTTTCTTGTGCAGTTTAACCGTAAGAACTTATCTTTAGCTTTTTATATAAACTAAGGAACATTTCCTGGTTTAAGGTGACCTATTGTGCTTCTTTAAAAGGTTAGCATAAGTCTACAGGCTTTAGAAAACATGTATTTTTGCACAAATGAGATTTTAAACTGCTCTGTTCTGCTTAATTTGATATCCTGGCATAATGAGGTGTTTTAAAGTCTCGTGTCACTTTAAATTCAAATAAGCTGCTGCTGGTCACACCCCCACTCAACATTTATGCTCCCACTATAAAGAGGCACAATTATACAACTGGTTGACTTGCTCGGTGACAGGCTGGGCTTTGGTGGTGTTACATTCAAAGGTTTTTGAAATGGCTCATTTTCCAGACACGAAAAAGCTTCAACTTACTGCCAAAAAACAGCTGGGTGAGTTTTTTGAAGCGCTTGAACTTTAAGAAGTAGAAGTATAAAAAAAGTACAAAATGTGAATTTTACATAATAGGTCCCCTTTAAATTAATAATTTATGTTATCAGCTCTTAAAATTATTATTTGGTAGTTTGCTGTAAATGAACCCAAACCAGATTTTCAGTGTTTAATAAGCATTTGTGTTTATTAAAATGTCTCCATTTTCAGTCCTTAAATCTTTTTATCAGAGACAGAATTTCTTCATTCAAGCAGGAAATAATTAGCTTCAGTGGGATGATCCCAGATCATAAAAAAAAAATATATGTGAACAGAGTTGCTGGAACTCAAATAAATCATCTGATTCTGTTTGAACAACACAATTTCTGGTAAATGAAAAGATAAACAACCGTTTATTTTCTCTTATAGAAGTGCTGACTGAAGACTCCCCGTCACTGTCCTCACCACTCCCTCCAACTTCAGATCAGATTAAGAGCCCGGTTCCCCTCCTCCTGCCTAAATCCAATATTCCAGAGCGGGTTGTGAGTGAGCGACTGGAGCAGGAGATAACACTCACCATGGCTGAATATTGCTCCGACCTGGAAGGAGAGCTCCGTCTCGTGCTCGGCCTCACATGGGTACACTGCCCTGGCTTTCCTGTTGGTGACACTGAAAAATGAAGGCAATCAGCGAGCTGGCGGAGGCTTTGGGGAGGATTACCGTACGGTTCAATCTGGGCACAGGTTGAACCGTTCATTCACGCACGAGTCTGAAACAGCAAAAATTGGCTTTTACTGAAAAATAAGCAAAAAAAGCACCAACAGAAGGGGTTCGGGTACAATACTCTGGTAGCCCAGACAGAGTGGGGAGAGAGCTAAATCACATCTACAGCATGCTGCATGCGCATGCTTTGAGACGCGCTTGACGCAGGTCTGGTACAGCAGGAGCACATCAGCACACACCGCAGACAACCATCAAGGGAGATAATTAAAAAACCGGCGACTGGATTCTAAAGAGAGTTTATGCACACATATAAACGTCAAACAGACGTCTCCCTCGACGGTGCTCAAGCTTTTCAAAGTCACATTTGTGAGTTTGGAAAGTGAATTTTAAATTAGTTTGATGTCAGAGACTGCAGTCAAACAAACCATAGTTATCGCGCTGCAAAGTTTTTGGACAAAAAATATTTATGCTCTTTCTACCCCTGACGAAATAAAAACCATCCCTGAAGGAAACCAGTTTTGCGCGACATTGCAAACTATTATCTCGAAAGCTCGGCAACATTATTATGTTGAATCTTAGCTTCAACACAAGATGCCCTGATAAATATTTCATATTCTCTGCACTGGGCAGCAAAAACGCAGGATGAAAAAAGGAGAAAGGAGGCACAAAAACTGCGAGGGAGTCGCAGAGTGGTCACAGAGTTGTCAATACAATAACGTTGAGCAGAGCCCTCATATGGAGATTTTTACAAGAATGTAGAGCGGCAATTTGCAGAAACGAGGGCTTACATTTACATGAAAATACCCCTAATGGACCGAATAGACCTCTTTGCATGTTCCTCGGCAGAAATTGATGGCATTGAAAATTATTTTATATTTTATTCCAAAGCAGACAGAGTCATCATTCAGAGAGACGCAACTTCTGTCATCTTTAATCAGGGACTATTTGTGTTCAGGAAGGAGGGAGGGGTGAAGCTTTTGCTCCAATTGCAGCCATAGATAAAGTTCAAGGTAAAATAAAAGTATGAGGGAGTGAATGAAAACCGGACGGGAAAATATTGAGATACAAACACTTCAACAAATAGTTTGCCTTATAAAGCTTCTCTCCATGGATGTTGAATTAATGTGGGGCTTTTAAGGATTCATTTAAACAGTCCTTACTCCATTGTGGAATGATTTCACAACAAAACAAATTCAACTAATTGGAGAACCAGCATTTGTGGTGGATTTTATCTAACATGCAGTGTTGAGTTTTTTTGCACCCTTAAATATCTCTTCTGTTTTTTTCTCTCTTTAAAATGACACTGTTGCCTTGCAGCAAGAAGACTCTGGGTTCAAAATCCCAGCCTGCACAAAGTTTGGGCGTTCTCCACGTGCGTGTGTGGGCTGTCACTGGGTATTCCACTGCAAAGGCGGTAAATAACTTTTTATCGCATCGTACATATTTGAACCTAAATTTATAATATTGATCCATAAATATGAAGCGAGAAGTTTTAAATAGAGGTAATCATCATAATGAATTTTTACTAAAACCCAATATTACCTCTGGTCCTGCTTTTCTTTGTCAGTACCAGCTGTTGTTGCAGCAGTTAGACTGTCCCCAGAAGCTCCAGATGCAGAAAAGGACGCTTGAGGAGATCTGCAATTGATCACAACAGAAAGGTTATTGTTCATAGGGTGTAAAAATAATGCACCGCTTCTTAAGCCAAACCATCCACAGAATCCTCTGGGACACGAAAAGCATATGTTGATCAGAACTGAACAAATGCAGCAGAAACATTTTTTAAACAAAGTTGGAGAAAATTATTCTTCGTTTTCAGCAGTAAAGCAGAAAATATAAAGTGCTGAGGTATCAGATAACAGTTAAATATTGTTAAATTGACCATTATTGCAGTGGTATCATCAGATTAATCTTATTTTGACAACCAATATGCTTGACTGCATTCAGTGAATTTTAACTAAATGTAGAATACAAATTAGTCTGAGTGGGAATATACCGTTTATATTTTTTTGGGGAAAATTTATTATAAGAATTTTGATATATAATTTTTCTGGTAAAATGCAATTAAGGTTAAAAAACAAAACTATGACAGCATTATAGGAAAAAAGTTGTTTTTACCATTTTCTTCACAGTTTGTTCTATGAGAGTTTCAGGAAAATTCAGCAAATTTGAAAATATTTGTGCAGGTTAGCGATATCAATCACTCTTCTGTCAGTGGCATCCTGAAGAAGACCAGGATGCCAAGAACGTTTTCCAAGAACAGCTTTGAATGCAGAAGTAAAAAATAATTTGTCGTAATTTTTATTGTCTCAATACTGAAATGCACTATGCAAAACATTTGCAATAAAAGTCAAAGTCTATATTACACACCCCTAAATCACACTTCAAATTATAATTTGTGTTGAATTTATTTTGGGTGTGTGCAACACTATTTAAAAAGGTGAAAGGTCAAAAAGTCCCTTTTAGCAGAGCTTCAAAATGTTCCTGGTGTACAGTAGTAGCTGTGCTTGACAACTGCTTGTTGTTAGGGCCAACAGGTCTGTAGCTGCTTGAAAGGCTGGAGGCAGGGGTCCTGTTAAAGGCAGAGTGCAGCCAGGCTTCCCTCTGTGTTGCATGCCTGCCCCGGGGCCAGTGCTAATACAGCACATAATGAGCAAATTGCTTCTAGTTGCCGCTCCCATAGAGACGCTAATAAAGCCAATTAGAGGGAGCAGCTGAGGAGGGGCTTGAGGTGGGGAGGATGTTGTGAATAGTGGCTACGTTGGCAGTGGTGGCGGTGAGAGAGAGTGCACGTAAAAGGGTATTTTGTGAAGGTGAACACGCAGTACTATGCTCACACTTTCATTCCCCGCTTTGCATTGCTTCCTCGACTTTTGTTTCTTCTGCTGCCTCTCTCTCAGCACTCTTGTCCATCCCCAGCGGTGGCTGTTCAGCTCAGTCCGGGGCTGACTGTGGGTGATTTATGGCTCTGCAGCAGTGTGGAAGTACTGTGGTGATCAGCTGCTCCACATCAGCATGGGGGGACAGTGCGCTGCAGTGCAGCAAATCCACTCATTAACCTGGGCCCAAGTGCAATCACTGTCTCCCTGGGTCACTACCAGGAGGGGGAGAGGAGCACTAGCACCTCACCCGTTTGCAGAGGAACTGAACTGCATGCAGTTAAAACCAGGTGGGTTCATCTGAACTGCACTGGGAGATAACCAATGAGTACACTGCAAAGAAACAAATTCTTACCAAGTATTTTTGGTCTAGTTTCTAGTGTAAATATATTTATACACTTGAAATAATATATAACTAACTTACAAGTAACTTTTCAGTAATCTATAGAAGCTTGTTTTAGCTCAATTTCTTAATTGAGTTCAAGGAGTTCCTTTAAATCACAATTAAAACGCACCAGTTTAGAGTTGCTTTTGTACCATAATAAATGAAACACTAACATTTTGATGTGTAATGATGACACTTTTGCCTTTTTATGATATAAAGCCCTTAAAATTGCCTTGTTACTGAAATGCACTATGCAAATAACCTTGGATACCGATGAAAAAGTACTTGGCAGATTACACATGAAATAATTACTAGTAATTTTTTGTCAATATTAAATCATTGTTTACCAATCATTTCTGATAAGAGCAAGAAAAAGATATTTGTTTGGGAAATCAGGATTGCCACAGTTTGTTAGTCCATTACTGTATTGAAAAGAAAGCAATGCAGATTTTTTGTGTTGCGTTCTTCCTCCAGCTTTTAGTTCATCTTGGTGGGTTTATGGCAAATTATTTGTGAAAGAGTCAAATGTTTTCCTTTGAATCACTGTTCTCTTTCTAGAGTCATAGATTGGAAATAACCCTTTAATGATTAATGCCATTGATCGCTTCTCACCTGTACGTTGTGTTAACTCACAGCTGCATGCTTCAGATCAATTTAAACTGTTATCCAAGTGTACTGTATTTTATTAGCAGCATCTGGGTGTTGCTTTTCCTAATTAAACAAAATTGACTAATATGTCCAATCTTAAAATTGAAAGGGTTTTTAGAATATCTTCTTCAATTCAAGGTGAACAGATGTAATTTAAGGTAAATCACACAATGAAAGCACAAACATTTATGTTCCCATCACCATCTTTAGTAGTGGCAAATAAAACTGATTAACAAAGGAAAGAAAAATGTATTTGACTAATTTGAAAATAAACTGGGGATATCAAAAAGGGTCCATCCTAATGTTCTGGAAAGTCCTAAAATCTAGGAGAGGTAAATTGACTTCAGTCAAAATTGTCTTCACAATTACGGCAAAAGCCAGGCAAAGGAAATTGTCTCTCCAACAGAAATAGCATCAAGCTTTAGATTGCTTTTTGATGATTTCACCCATGACAGACAAAGCAGAGATTAAAACTGAAGGCAAGGCCAAGCCAAAAAAAAAAAAAAGACCATTTGTAACTAAAGCACATCAACATTCCAGGTTTGATCGCTCACCTTACTTCTAATGCTTTTCTCAAGATCTCAAAATGTCCCTGCTAGACTTTTAGACAATTCCAAAATAATCACTGGAAGTTTTTGTGACACTTTCCCAGAGTAAATACTTTTATTTTACTCTTTTGCAATTGATAATTCTCAAATTTAAACAAGCATTCGCTGTAAATGTAAACATTACATTTACTTAATGATTACATTTTTAAAATGATAATGCAAGACCAGCCTATGCTGCGAGATCCTACAAACAATAGAAAAACAAGAACTTTGCACAAATACTAGAAGTGTAAAATGCAACCAAACAGATTTATTGTGGGTGATCATACTTGGTTCTGATTCTTTTGGGGAAAGATTACGTGGTTTGTTGGTTCTTTATAAACCCTTAAGCTGAGCTTTCTACTGTCAGCACCTCCAAGGGCTCATTAGAAAACAAGAGAAGATCTTATTCACACTAGCCCGTTTAGTTCACTTTAATCAAACTCCAGTTTGTCTAGAACGTCCGGTTCATTTGTGGAGGTGTGAATGACTAAAGTCCAATGCGGATCAAACACTAAAGCAAACTGCAGTCCGTCTCAAAGCCTAGATATCGGTTCGGTTGAAATGAACTGTGACGCAGTTCAAATGCGTATGTGAGACTGCTCCAAAAGCAGGTAGTGGACTACAGCTTAAGGCATTCTGGATAAATGCAACCAAAACAAAACAGGCATGTGGTCTTTCACCAATGATGAAAGACACATCGTACAAACACTAAAATAAGATAAAACTGGTTCTTATATTTGTTCTTATCCACATCTGGGAGAGACCAAAAATGTAGAAATTGCAAACCTTTCCTAGAATATTTTATATGGTATTAAGATATATATAAGCAATTTCTTTGCCATCATTCCAACAAAAACAAACAATTCAGAAGCAGGAGGGATTGCAGACAAGCGAACTGCTGCCTTCTCATTACTGCAAGAATTCCAGGGTAAAGCGTCAGAGCCTGGTTGATCCTGGCATGTAGCTAACGTGGGGATGAGCAGGAGTATCGACTGCCTTCACAAACGAAAAAGGGCAGTGGTGGGATTCATATCTATCCGTCTCTAGTAGAAACCAGGATCAAAATTACAGCCAGGCTCCACCCGGCTACTGCCAGTTGGGTGGGCAGGAAATCAGCTCAGATCTACAATCTTATGATCCACAGCTCTCTGCCTGCAAAAGGCCTGGAGATCTAAAGACAGGATAGACAGTCCGGAGGAAAAAGAAGGAAAAAAAAATGGCTGAATATCCAAATTGTGAGGACTTGGGGCAGCAGAGAAAAGCTGTGACTGAACTTGAGGAGAAGGAGAGAAATGAGGCGAGGCATTGAAAATGCCAGAGAAGATAAATGAAGCAAGAGCACATAAACCCCCGCCCCAAAAAAAACAGTTACAGTAAGATATCGTGAATGAGGACGCCTCCTGTGTAGGACCAGGTAGATTTTGTAGAAAACCACAAAAAAAAAAAAAAAAAGAAAGAAATTGTTGCCCAGGTTCGCCTCTGGGAATAGCAGACTACAGATATCAGATTTCTGAAACTGCATGGAAGTAATCTAGCAACTGCAATCCCTGCTCGCTTTGGATGCCGAATCCCTGGGTCCAACGCCAGGGAGGTGCTGTGCTAACAGGTCTCACCCTCTCACATGCTCTGATTTATGAGTAAGCAAAGCCAGGGCGACACCCTGTGACATATGGCGCAAGTCTTCATAAAGGGACAGGGGCTGCGGCTGTAAGGGTAAACAAGATGAATATCTCTCCAATGTCAATACGATTTACACGGCCAACGCACGGCCACCTGTCTTCCAAACAAATAAGGCCTGGGATTTACGACCTCCTCCCGTTTGCTCCTTCCGTCCTACGACGTGATGCCACATATGTGGGAAAGCATAAAAAACACGCACAGAAAAAAGAAATGTAGGTTACACAAGAAATATATAGTCTTGTCCATTTATTCCTGCAACTCCAAAGACATGCCCCACACAGAGGTCACAGAGTAAAGAAATCACTCGGTCCTGTCAAGTCAGGAGGTGGATTTGTTTTATTTTTTCTCTTTTCCAGCAGAGGGAGAATGGACTATGAATGAGAGAAAGTCTATTTCAAGGTGAGTCTGTAGACATGACACAGCAAAGAGTCTAACATCTGCAGCATAACCCAATAATTCATCTCTCACATCAGCATTCAAGGCAAGTTCTGGCCTGGAAACAACAAAAGGAACCAAGGACTTAGAGGGACTGAGAATAGAACGGAAAAGCTACAGAGATATAAGCGAAGCCATGACACTTTGGTGAATCAGAATACGACAGGTTACCATAAAATCAACGCTAACTTGTGTACAACTATGACAATTTTCTTTTTCAACCCGATTGTATCCTAGATAACTGATCAGATTCTCAACCTCTACATTTTCAGATAATCTGTCTCAGAATTTCAACATGAATTTCATCCAGATTTCTGTTGATGTTTCGATCCGATTTTCTCCACTGCATCACTGAGAATCACATTCCTGCTCTTTGTCCAGCTAGTTTTATGAAACATCTGCTTCAAAAATTACACAGCTTGTAAAACTATATCATTGCCTTATTTTGTTGCCCAACAATCATTTTTTGCATCGACAATGACAGTAACAGTAAAATGGAGAGTGTATTGCTGGAGATGTGTAATGAGACCTGCTCTGCTTGCTCAGCTAATCATTAGTTTACAATCCCCAAAAGCAAAATGGTATTTTATGAAGCAGGACAACAAACTTTCTGTGACTTTTATGAAATCACAATTGACTACAACTGGAGTGAAAAACATTTATCAACAACGACTATCAAAACATAAAAAAAACAAAAAGAAAATCAATCTTGGTGAAGAAATAAAACTTGTCTTCAGTTAGAAAAGATATCTTAGCCTGATGAAAGTTGTATAAATTTTAGAGGAAACTTGGAAGAAAAAGGAATGAGAAAAAAAAGTCAGCAGAATAAATTTGAAGCAAGTAAGAGGGTTTATTCTGCTACAAGTTAAAGGCAAAAAACAATTTTTAACCAGAAAAAAAAACAAAAAAAAACAGCTTCACTCTGTCACTCTGTTAAGGTTATTTCAACTGCAAGAAACCCAACAGTTTGGTAAACAGTCTTGTTCTCTTGTTTCATTTAAATCTTTGATCTGTGAACCAAAAATACGTCTAGCCTTGCAGTAGAAGTGGGCCAAGCAGAGACGTCACCCACCTGTGCACGATAAAGTGCTCAAAATCAGCACATTTGACATGTTATATTTTCTGTTTTAGACGGCCTCCGTTTCTCAGTGCAAGTTCTTAAAAGTTTAAGCAAAGCTACAAAATGTTTCTACTCTAAATGTGCATCTTTGTGTTTATTCCTCCCCAAACATGGCCAATCCTCAAGTACAACATGGTCTCGCAGCTGTAAACTACATAAACTGCTTTTTGATTTTAAGATAAAACAAATTCAAGGTTTTGTATCGCAGGATAATCTTACATGGAAAAATAAACTCAAAACCAACATTAAGTAGTGATCCAAGACAATGTGATGAAATACAGATGTTATTGCAGCTGTAGAGGTAAAACAAAATAAATTAAATCTGGGACTATTAGCTGATGGAAGGCTATAACAGGCGGTGTTTAGTCTCCATTTCTGACGCCTTGTGATGTTTGGTAACAAAGAAAAAACAGTATTTAAATAATTTATGAGCACACAGTTTTGCTTATATGCTTAAATAACATTCATCTGTTTTCTATGCCTGCTTATTGCAGGGTAATTCATACTAGTAAGGCAGCCCACCTTAATGCTATGAATTATTTCTCATTTATTAGCATTAGAAACAGTATTAATTTTTAATTGGTCGTACAAAATAATAAAATTTGTATTGTGTGAAGCCACTGTTGAAAAATGGCAAAATATATTGCTTTAGATGCATTGCTGAGTTCTGTTCATCCGGTTTTTTTAAGTTTTATTTCACCTCCACCATTTAAATGGTTATGTTAAATACTAAACTTTATTTACAGCACACTTTTAAAAATACTGCATACAAAATAACAATGACATCTTAAAAGTACTTTACAGTGATAAAATATATAAAAACACAGTAATAAAACAGGAGAAAACACAATAGACAGTAAAATAAAGCAAAAAAATAATGAACTGAAATTGCGTTACGCCCCTACCGAGAGTTGCTGCCTGAGCTGAGGCTAGCGGTGAGCGGCGGATGGTCCGCCTTCTCCAGCTCAGAGGTGGAGGCCGACGACGACTGGGACGACACGGACTCATTGCTGCCCATCGAGGTTTCTTCTGCTGTCAGGACGGAACCGTCTCCTGCTGCTGAAAACACAAAAACAGACAATAAGAACAAATAATCTCCATCTAATCAACAAGTTTGTTAATAACATGTTTTTATTGTTTGTATTCCACATAGACTCAGCCCATACTGCTCAGTGATGAAAGCTTGTTTGATAAAGCAGCTGAATAATTAATCAACACAAAGGGAACAGTGTATCATCATGGGTCTTTAGAAACCAAACCTTTGTCAAAACAAGCGAGACAACAAAGTTCAGTGTGTTCCTGCCGATGCAGTCAAAGGCATGAACCTATGGGAGAACCAACTTCTTCTATCCACTTTATTAAAAAAAACATTTAAGTACAAACAAACTTCATTTTCAACAAGTAAACAATAGAAGTATACTCTAATATGTGGAACTATGTATCATTAAGCCTGTTGCAATTAATCGTTCAGTTAATTGCATAAGTCAACGAAATAAAACTCATTTAGAGTCACAAGGAAAATGAACTCTTAGAAAAAGAGAACT
The DNA here is from genome assembly GCA_911649635.1 of Poeciliopsis gracilis. Classification (NCBI taxonomy): domain Eukaryota; kingdom Metazoa; phylum Chordata; class Actinopteri; order Cyprinodontiformes; family Poeciliidae; genus Poeciliopsis; species Poeciliopsis gracilis. Next base: position 3,862,099 of record CAJVRI010000370.1, on the reverse strand, counting down.
TGTTAAATTATGATGAACATTTTTTGACAGGCGGTTTCATTATGATTCATTTATGGTTTCTGTTGTCTGTCATTTTCATTTCTGGTTGTGTTTTATTTGGAAAATTTAAAGCACCTTCCAGTTGCATTTTGAGGTGTTCTTTATAAAAGTAATGCATATTGGTCTCTCAGAGAACAAAATTTCATTATTATGCTATTATCAATATATAACTTGAAAATAAAGGGTCTCAAAGCAATACTATTATATTTTTTTGCAATGATTTCTGGACAATTTGTTGTCCAGCAAAATTTGTTATTGTGGAAGGCCTATGGATAGTTAAAAGGCTCCTTTTTTGTTAATTTGTTTCTATACCAGATGGTGGAGATGATGGACCCTCTGAAACAAATTGGATGGGTGAAATTCATGATGTGTCAATCGAGCATACTTCATTTGAATAAATGGATAAATCAGTGTTAAAAGTCTAATATTGTTGTAATAGGTGCCTCTGAAATTTGAATGTAAAACAGTTCATTTTCAAGAATGTTATATAGATTCATTACACACCAGAACATGTTTATTTTGCTCAGGAAACGAAAAATGGAATCTGAGAGAATGTAATTTTTTTTAGTAACACTAACTTAAAACATTTGTTATATGGGAATGTTGGCTACTGTCCATGAATAGCTAAATCCACAAACAATTAGTAGAAACGCTATCGTAGAAGTTAATATCTGTGGTCTTCTTTATCATCCCCCTTCATGAAATGCCGCTCCTGGGTTAGCCGCTTTGCAAATGGCAGACAATAGTGTTTCAAGTAGCACTGCATCTCAGCATGTTAGCATCCAAAGCTAAAATACCTTTTCAATATTTTAGAGACATTCCACAAAAAATTGCAAATGGATGAGTTTTCCATGCATAATTTGGAAACTATACTAATATACAAATGGCTGGGGATCCACTTTAATGTCCAGTTTATGCATTTAACATTTGAATTCAACTTTAACTTTATTGTCATTGCAATGTCACATGTACAAAGCAACGAAATGTGGTCTTTGTTGTCATTGAATGAATAACTATTTGCATCTGTAACATTTTCAACAAATAACATCCTACTGAAGAAAAAGAGTCCATCCTCATTTTGCAAATGTTTTTCATTTTAAAACCAAAGAACAGAAATAAATGGCGGTTCTTTAAAAAATGAGACCCAATTTCCTAAAGTAAATATCAAGTAAATTATCAAATATTTCTTTTTTGAACAGGTCATGTACTTTTTGAATCTAAATAAGCTTTCTTTAGCTGAAGTGAAGGTTAAAAAAATGCTTTCTGGAGTGTAAAAGCTGCAAACTCCTGCTCTGGACAGCAGCCAGTAGATTGTTTTTGGGGTTTAGGTTGGAGCAGTTTGCTGGCTAGTCAAGCAGAGTGATACCATGGTCAATAAAGCAGTTCTTGGTACTTTTGGCAGTCATATGGTGCTGTTGGAAAAATTTAATTAGCATTTAAATAAAACTCATCAGCAGAAGGAAGAGCGAAGATGTGCACAATCACTTACAGTGGAAAATGCTCACCATAAATCAAGCAACTTTGATTCTGTGACTCTCCTCTCTCCCACCAAACTTTTGAGACTTTGATCTTAAAATACACTGGAAAATTTATTACTGTGCTATTTGAAAAGAAAACTTAGATCAATGAGGTTCAGCCTTTTTTCCGTAAAGCGCAGGAAAGACTCTTGACGTTGTGTCTGTAGTCCATAAAGTCTGTGAATGTGGAATCTTAAAGAATCGACTCCAGCAACATCCCAGGCCTCATGAAGAGAACCTTCAAACTTTTCACCTTCCACTCAACTCTTTTTAAAAAAAATCTATTTTAAAAAATTGATTTTAATGTTCTTTTGTAGTATATTTTCAATTTCTGAGAAACAATATTTTGTTTTGTGTTACATACGAGTAATATTCGCTCACACATAAAACACATCACTTTGCATAAAACATGAGTCTCACTTCTTGAACTTTTTAGTGGTTTTCAGAATTATTGCACCTCTATGTAATGTAACAGCCAGTAAAAATGCTAAAAATAAAAACAATCTGGTCAAAAGATATATAATTTATTCATTTATTTAGTACAATTTGATTTTGTTTTGTTGTGATTATAAAACTTGATAACATTTCAAATTCAGAACAGTTTCACTCACTGAAAAACAGGTGGCACAAATTTCACCAGATTTTTAGACAATATGTAGTTTGATAACCTACTGCAGCATAAAATATTTGCCTCATCTGTTCCAAAATGCGTTATCTACAGTAAGGCTTTGTGACACAAACAGTGAACTAAATACACTTCTTCACACTTTGTGTGTTCTCTCCCCACCAACATAGTTGCAGGTTGATTAAAAAAAATAGCCATCTGCATGCATCGCTCTTCAGCCTTTCAATACCCTTAAATTTGATTTGGACCTCATTAAGTTGGACCCACATAAAAAAACACAAAGGTTAAAAAAAGGATTACGCCTTCCATCTCCTGATATTAAAATAAGCCACACTAAAGCTGGTGCAAAGAAGACAAACAGAGGCAATCTGGTAAGCAGATTTAGACTCCTTTGGTGTTGCAGACAAGGGGGGGAGGGATTCGACTGACCCTGGATCAGAAATTGCAGAAGCTAGATTTTGGGTCAGCAGGTCGGTTGATCTGCTTTCCTGATGCAACCCCCGTGGGAGCTTCTTATAGTGTCGTGATTCAATAAACTTGAGGGGAAAACATTAGTACACAAGGGCACATAAAGGCCACAGATGTAATTATGTCTACACGGTATTACAGACAGGAGGTGGCAGAGTTTAGTGTGTCATGTGTAGATACGATCTTATTTGAAGTAGGCACTGTGTCTGAACGAGTGACTTTAAGGCTTACAGGAAGTGAGAGGGAAACGCGGCTAGCGGCTAGCTTTTAGTAAAATGTTATTTTTCTACTGTCATCGTAATGCGATTGAAAAATAAGGCCATTGTATATTAAAAAAATAATTGGTCACAGTAGAAGACTTGTGCCAAGAAAATTTTAATTTTGAGATTCATTTCACAAATTTACAAGAAAAAAATCTTGGATATTCTCTGATGTCAGAAACATTGTAAATTTACAAGAAAAAGAATTACATGTTTAAAAACATAAATTTACATCATCAAAATAAAGTTTTTCAGACATTCATCTAGCAGCCAGATTTTTTCTTGCTTTTAATAAATTGCTGATGAACCTGTTGCATTATATATTCCGTCAGCTGACAGGTGCCACAATAACGAAATGATTAAAGTTGTATCCAGCTTAAACATGAAATCTCCACTTATTTCCTCCCAAGTCCAATTCAAAATCCAAATAAATAGCAGCTGTAAAATGCAGATGTCAAACAAAATGGTGGCTTTGGGTGCACTGTCATCACTCTGAATTAGAGAAACTCAAGAAGAGCATTGGTGGGGAAAAAAAAAAAAATCCAGATTTTTCAAAAATTTGATTTTTAAAAAACAAAATAATTGATTAATCAGTTTGTGCTACAGCCCTACTGTCAATGTAAACGGTCATAACATTACAAATTCGTGGTGTATTCCACAAGCTTACGTCTTTATGTTTGCTGTTTATTTTACTGTGTGGAACTGGATAAATATGATGTGATGTTTGCAGTGACCCTTCATGACCTCTCCAGCAAACCAGGAAATGTGAAAAGATAGACGGAACCTCAGAAATCTCTTACCATTCTGAATGTCAAGGACTTGTGGATTGTAGACGGCTAAAGGCCGACTCTGTCGACTCACTTTCTTGGACTGCCTTGTAGGAGCAGATAACACTGGGCCAGCAGGTGACAGAGGGCTTAATTCTGGAGAATCTGTGAAGATCTGCAATGCACAAGTGAGTAAGACTCTAACCAAACAACATGCATTGCACAGAGACTCTATTAGCAGCAGCACATCCTCAACTGACCTCACAAGTTTGAAAACTCAGTCTTTCTGTTGTGGTAGATGGGGAAAAAGTATTTACAGCTCTCAGAAAAAGTTGCACAGCAGACTGACTGGACAAAAAATATACTGCTCTTAAGAAGATTTTATTTCTCCCTAAAAAAAAAAAAAAAAAAAAAAAAAAAGAAAAAAAAAAAGGAGAAAACAAGAGCAGCTCCACACAGACCATAAATCACACCCTATTCAAAAATCTGTGTCTAAGTTAAGGTGACTTTTCCCCTCAGAGAAATTGACCCACTCTCTGAAAGAGCGAGAAATAAAATAAACACACTTTTGGACTTGAGAAAGGTTGGCCAAGTGGTGCAGGCTGTTTACACTGGACCATGTTTACATATAAACTTTAGATGTGGAGTTGAAAGAGAATAGGGCTACAGAGGAGAGGAAGTCTCAGCAGAGCCTCGGAAAGGATCACAGACGAGGGGGGAAGAGGGGATGCAGAGGGAAGGGAGGAGAGAGAAAGTGGCAGAGAAAGTGAGACGGAGTGTGAACGAGAGAGACGCAGAGGAGGGGAGGGCATGAGAGAGAAAGTTTGTAGAAAAGAGGCAGATAGGGAAAAAAAAAGAAGTGAGAAATCTGATATGGCTGAGAGTTTCTGCTGCCTCGCTCTGCAGATGGAGGTGAATGTAAAACAGAGTCTAGTGTTGGTATCTGGGGGTATCAACAGTCTGGAGTGGGACTCAGCTGTGAGGAAAGTTAATGCCTGTCTGTCTGTCTGCTCAGCTTTTCCCCTGCTCTAACATGCTGTACTTTCCAAAATGCTCTTGCTGCATTCTAACACTACATCTTTTATCACCAGGCCGGCGTCGGGTAGATTCAGAGAGGAGCTGTATACGTACGCAGGGCTGCTGATGCTTTTGCTTTAGCACATTTATATACCCTGTTGGTTTTCAGCTGCCTTCTGTGGGGCTGGCAAACAATTTTGGGTTTGTGATCTTGGGTAAAAACATTATGCACAACGCATATTTACAATTTAATGAACCAAGAGGAAGGGGGTAAGAAAAATCTTTTAAAAGCTCCAGGTCTCATTTGATTCTAAGAAGGACAAAGGGCTGCTCCTAACAGATTAGAAACCTAATCTCAGAACCTTTTCTGCTTTGATGCAAAATCACCTTTTGAGGAAAGACACAGATTAATGGCTTTCTTGGGGGTCACAGCTACATTTTTTTTTAATTATTGCATTCAGAAAGACTGAGAATTTCAGAAGTACAGAAAATGTACACAATTATCTGATCATTAATCAAACTATCGGAACACCAGGTGTAGCAGCCAAGTTTAAGCACTTGGAGCTCCCCCTATTGGTCAGATTGAGAAGTTTTGCAAGTATAGGAACTTCAATTGGTGCCTTTCTTACTGCTGTGCCAGAAGCATGTTTAAATTACTTGTTATTTGCACAGAATCAGACAAAATTTACAAAATTTTACATAATTCATGTTCACTTCCTAAACATTTATTCAAAACAGAAAGATTTTGTTGCAGCAGACAGGAAAATCACATATAATCTGGGTTTCTGATCAATAAGAAATTTCTCTTTGTCACCAGTAATTACTTAACATGATAAAAATAAAACAAGACTTGCAAATATATTTTTGCTTTGCTTGCACCTTCGTTATCCTTCAGAATCAAGTAATTATATGTCACCAAAAGTGGTAAACATAGCCGCCTCTTGCTGCTTTGTTTGTCACCTGATATTTCCGCATTTTTTTGTTCATCTTGAGTTTCACAGGACACATTGCCTTCAGTAAAAATAGCTGTGAATGCCAAGTTGAAACACAATTATGAAGAAAATTTTGCACTGCCAGAATGAATCAGAGTCTCACAGTAGCTTTGTACAGTGGGGGATGCAGTTATTTGATCTCCTGCTGATTTTGTAAGTTTGCTCACTTAGAAATAAATGAAGACACAATTTTTTATTGTCTGTTTATCCAAAAACAGAAAATAATACTTTTTTTATGTCACCGAGATTAATATGCATTATATCTTTTACTGCCAAGCCACAATTCTGACTCTCAGGTTTGTCATGCGCCCTTGTAGCACACAAATTACAATCAATCAATGTATGTATTTATTATAGATAGCCTTGACCTTACCCTAATGATGTTACTAAAGAACATCTACTCAAAGAATTGGTTTCTGCCATTCTAACATTCCCACAAGAGACGCATCAAGAAGCAGGCTGGTGACTGGAATAGGCAGCATGTCAGTTTGATTGGGCCTGAGTGGTGACAGCAGAGTCAGAATGAAAAACAAATCTGATCAGTGAACAGACCTGCCTTTAGGACTACTGGGTCATGGGCAACAATAACCCTCTTCAATGTGGAAGCTGGTAATGAGAAGGAAGACTTCAAATTATCTATATTTAGTGTCAGTGAGAGCACCGTCTCAGGGTCAGGAATGGAGATATTGAAAGTGTAATTAATCCCAAAACTGAAAAACTGCCTAAACTGGTTACTTTGGTACCATCTGTATGTTTCTGTGCAAGTTTTCACAGTTTTGTGTAAATTTGTTTTGTTTTGCATTATTTTGCCTAAACCCATCTCAGTGCTGGCCTCTTTAGGCTGAGCGGTGCCTATGCAGGTGAATTCTCCTAGATGTTTAAAATGGTGTGACTATACGTCGGGAATAAAACCGCCTGAGTCAGACACACAGCCCTACCTGGTGGCGAGTCAGGAATTATCACAAACCCTGCAGCTGATGCTGCTAAACCAGTTATTAGGTTGAGGTAATAATCACTTTTCACTCAGGGCCATATAGGTTTCTTATTTCCTTCTCCTTTAATAATAAACAGCTTCATTTAAAAACACTTGAGTTGTCTATTGCCAATATTTAAATTGGTTTAATGTTCTGAAACATTTAAATGTGACAAACATACAAAAAAATAAAAAAAATAGGAAATGAGAAAGGGGGGAAAACACATTTTCACATCACTGCATATGTGAGGTAACCTTTCAAATCAGAAAAGGATCAAATAGTTATTTTCAAAACCAAAGTTTTAAGTTACATCCCATAGAAAAGGTTCTATTGTAAGTGCCAAGTAAATGATAAATCTGCACTACCTTTTTATGGTGTTCAATGAGGATTTCCACAACAATGTTTTGGAACTTGAGATCCATGATGGCAGCGACGGTTTCTTCCTGTGGCCTCATTAGCGTGGGACCAAACACCACGCCCAGGTTGGCAACCGTCATCAGATTCTGTTTGCTGTGAGCTGCAACGCTGAGGGAAAAGAAAAAGAATTTGTGTATTGAAACAAATTAGCAACATCATTAGATTAGGAGATAAATTATCCAACTTTGCTCAGTTACATATTTAAACTGCACCATAAGGCTGAGTTTTATCTATAAAAATAAAAGTGCAAACGTCTACTCTTTTAATGATAGGACTATACCCCCCCGGCCAACTTTAATGAAGTCATATCTTTTTTCTATTTTAAGTTTGATCCCGTTAAAATTGCAAATTTCAATTTTTGAGAGGACTTTATGTTACAATGATGCATGCAAGAAAATATTATTTTTACAAATAAAAATCAGAAAAGCGTAATGTACATTTTTATTATTTTTTATTCAACCAACGAATATTTAGCCAATTCTTCTCTGTGAAATACCTCAGATTCAGTTTGGATATAGAGAATGTATATTTATACTTCCAAAAATTCATACAAATACTTTAAAGTGTTGTGTTCACATATAACATAACTGAAAACATATTGGCGATGCAAAAGAAAAAAAAATTAACTGCTTTAAAAAGGTATTTACAAGAAAAACTACTAACTAAACTACTCCTTCTGAATCTTACATTGCATTATATACTTCTGTGTGGTTTTCCATATATGGGTTGCTTAATATGTTGAAGTAAATGTTCTTTTGATATGAAGTCATTAAATAGAATGTTTTCAAAAATGGATTTTCTTTTACAGATAGAGAAAAGACAGATGAATACAAAATAATGCAGCACTACTCTACTCTGTGTTGGTCTGTTGCACACAAATCCTACTAAACTCATGGAAGTTTGTGGTTGTAAAATGAAAAAATGAGAAAAGCTCAACAAATATAAATACTTTGAACATCCAGCTCAAAACTAGGACATCATGGTGGTCATAGGACCAATTACAAGTTATCTAGACCGGTGAAGAGATTTCACACTCAAAACAAGATGATGCGTGTCACAGCTGAAGAGAGACAGTTTAAATAGCTTCAAAGAGTGCCTTTGAAGACAAAAACATTGGTGACACTCACATTTATAACATCTCTGCAACCATTTCAGATACGAGTGTGAAATTCTGGCTTTGCTTCCTTCCCCTGCAGGACATGCACACACGCCAACTTTAGAAAAATATTCAGGTCTCCAGTCTGGAGAATTTCACGCTGGATAATCCAAATTCAATTTCAATAGCGCTGCCTTATTTTTTTTTCTAAACCAGAGCTTGATTCTACAGCGGGTTTCAATGAAATAAGACTTACCAGACTTCTACTGCCTCGGGGAAGAGGGATTATTTGCTTATCTTCAATTTGCTCATATTTAGTTTATAAAAAGCTTGCTGAGGTAAAACCTTGTAATGTTGGCAAACATTATTTCCTAAATCTTTTCCTTTTATCTAAATGCTAAATAAGTGATTCATAATAGAGGGCCAACCAGGGGTGAAAATAATGCTCTTTGACTAAAAAAAATAAATAAATAAAAGCTCCATTTTGACTCCATTGTTCTTCTGAGGCAACAAATGGGTATGGTAAACAGGTACAATAAGCTGATATAATTATCCCCCCTTAAGCAACTTGCATGAAAATTGCCCAAGAAAAGGCAAAAAAAGTCAAATTTGTTAGCAAGCAGTGAGTAGACATGGAAGAGATGGAGTGACAGCAGGGAAGGGGGAGTGAAGAGAGTGGGAGTGAGGGAGATGGAGAGAAAAAGCATGTGGAGTGAGAACGAGGAGACAGACATGAAGAGATGAGAGCGAACTGAGAGAGAGGAGGCGGAGATTGGGTGAACTATGACCACTCACTTGGCCAGATGCTTCATGAGCAGCCCGAGGACTTGTCGGTTCCTCTCCGGTAGTTTGTGGACCAAGTGGTGGATGGCTTGGATGCGAGACTCGGGACTGCCGCCCTCTATTCAAAACGCAGGAGGAAAAAAAAAAAAAAAAACAGCCACACACTCATTTTAAACTACAAGGATTTTTAAAGTGGCAAAGAGCCAGAGCTGCTCAGATCAAATATTACACTTCAAACAGGCGATTCAATGCTGAATACTGAGTTTATCTGAGCTGTATACAAACAGATTATGAACTGAAGTTGAAGATAAATCACCTCAAAAACAATTTATGTTTATTTTTATTCACTTAGACACTCAAAATTGAAGCAGACTTTTCAGAACACCGTATAAGCAGTGATCACCCTTAGTGTGAAAGATTACAGATTACAAGAAAGATGCCTTCCTGTTCAAGCAAAGAGGTGCGATGAGTTGAACCTTCTCTGAATTTGGCAGCAGAGTCCAAATCGTTGGCAAGAGGGAGACGGCTCTACGCTGCTGTCGCTATCGTGTTAAAAAAAGGTTGCATAAAAACCTTCAAGATCATGTCTTAAACATTTCCTCACATGTGAGCATCTGAACACCCACGCTGCAGCGCACACAGACACTAAATATCATTACTATGGGAACGACAAGGATTTAAACATGTGGGGGAAAAAAAAAAAAAAGCTTCTTATGGATGCTGTCATCCATCAAAAAAATAAAAAAAATAAATAATTCATTGCTAATCCATTTTTCCTCCCCTCGTTATGAGGGCATTGCGAGCGCCTGATAAAAACATCAACCTGATCCAATTACAGCACTTGTTGTAATAAGACTCAAGTTTGGCTCGCTTTAAAGGCAATTCATGCAAAATTATGCTGCGTGGGTGGAAGAAAAACTACAGTTTTTACAGCTGGAGGTTACCGGACAATTATGATCTAAAACCTCCATTAGCTTATTGACTTTATATATTAAAGTTGTAAAAGGTATGGAAACGTTATAGGAAAATATTAATTATAATTTTTAGGACAATTAGATTGATGAAGTAAAACTTCTGAAGTCAAATATGACAATATACAATATCTACAGAGCTAATTAATGGCTGCTACACTAAAAACCTGATGGACTAGAAAGAGAAAAATTATAAAGGCAGGCTATGATGGCATTTAAATTTAAAAAATGAAAATTAAATTACAATTTCTTTTTACTTCACTGCATGTTACAACATTCAATACTGACATGATGTATAGAGTGCATCACAAAAGTATACAAAACCCTGTTCAAATGATGGTTTTGTGATTGTACAGATCAGTAATTTCAAAACCTGTTTTCTTTAAATGTGGCATTCAGTTGTATTCAGAGATAATGGTGTTAAATTAAAAATCAGTAAAGCTGATTTCGATACATGAATGCATTAGAAACATATTATATTCCCACTTATAACCTAAAGAATGGTTTAACAATTTGGAATCAGTTTACAGAAAATTAGGAGAATTAAATATTCAGCTGTTCAGAAATCAGCAGTGAACAGATTTCTTTTTCAAACCCAAATGTTTGTTGTATAAATAAACAGAAATATATGAACATAAAGGTTTCCTATGAATCACAAATATTTGGATCAAACCTATTAACTTTTCGTATAAAGCACCCTTCATACTAAACATAAATCAAAGTGCTATATGAAATCAAAACAACAACCTTGTAAAATTAAAAACTAATAACATGTTGTGCTTATTATATTTGATATGTGGAAACAAATCAAGCACAGGGCTGACAAGAACCCGCAGTTTCGAAAGGGATTTTTAATTTCTCTCAGCCTCAGCTCAAATTTAAATCCAATGTCAGTTTTCTACCGTCAAGGTGTTTAAATCCAAGACAAACTAAAATAAAAAAAACTGCATTTATTGCTCAAGGATCATTAAGAAGTACAAAGATGTTTGTGTATAGCAGTGGAAGCTCATTAAATGCCTCCTGATGAACAAGTGGCAGCATGTGCAAATTAAAAAATATGGGGGGCCTAAAACAGAGCCTTGGGGGATGCCAAAGTCAGTCTCATGAATTTGTGAGGAGCACGGTTATATAACCAACCCATTTCTGAGAACTGTTTCACATCTGTGTTGTACTGAGTCAACTTCTAGCCTCACTAATCAGATATGCCAGCCTTGGATGACTGGACTACACAATTCCTCTCTGATTCTGGGTTTGGCTACAGAAACAACAATTTTTAAATCACCCAATGATCCCTTGTGAATTTCATATTAAATGTGTAAGATCAGGAAATTATCTTTCCTGATCTTGTTGTCACTTTGAAAGATAACGCACAATCTGCTGTTCTGTTGAGACAGTTTTTATCCGGGTGAAACCAAACTTACTTGCTGGGTTGATGAACTCCTTATAAAGTCCATAGGTCATCAACGGCTCAGGTAGACTCCTTCAACAACACAGTGAAAGGATAAGGAGGGATGGGAGGGGTGGAGAAGGAGAGTAGAAATGAGCAGTGGGAACAGAAATAGCCGGCACATTGTTTTATAGTGGCTGCACACAGCAGTGATTAATGTGACTAGGCCATGGGATGGAATTACAAGGTACACGGGTTGATATAACCAAGTTCATCTGAGGTTAGGTGCATTCACAGTGCAGCTGGATTACAGCCAAAAATATTTAGCTAAAGAGAAAACAGAGGCATCAGACCTGCTTTACTCCTGCAGGTGCAACAATACAACTTTAAAAAAAATATGCATTTAAAAACACTTTGGAATCTGTTTGAATTCCTAACATATTCTCAATATCATACTACTTAAAGTTAGTCATAATCTGCAAATACACCAGTGGAAAACAGCAATATCATTGTGCTGCTGCATAAGGGAGAAAGATGTAATTTCCATTATTATTATCAATATTAGTTTTTGATTTGAGCATAAAAGTTAATTAAGCTTCCAGATTAATTAGTAAAATAATATTACCATGACTTTGTATAAGCCAGCAACTTTTTGTTAACTAATCGTTAACTATTGGTAGGAACAGCCCTAAAAAATTACTATTTGATAATATAATGCAATATAAATTAATTTAGCAGAAAATATAACTTCTTAGTAACATATGGTACCAAATGGTAACATACGACTGTAGGAAAGAATACTTGGGTTGGAATCATCAGCAACCAAAAGTCTAGAATTGATTGGAAAACTAAGGTTCATTTCACTTCCTGTAAAAGCAATTTGCAGCTTCAGAACATGGTTTATTCAGGGAGGGCGGTCAAAAATTCACTATAATTGAACAAACCTGTACACACATGCCTGCATGACTAATCTGGCTGCATAAACTGAGACTACAATATAAATTAGAAAAGAAAGAATGTCTGAAAAACTAGCAGAAGAAGACATTTACACACCTCACCTGGATCTTCAGAGTGAAAACTCATTTGTTATTTTTAATTTTCCTTAAATAACAAGGCCTCTTTGATTAGTTCTCTTACATCCTTCAAGAACAAATAAAACTACCTTAGATTGTTTAGGCCAAAGTACATTTTGAGTCTTTGTGAATTGTAAACCATTTATGCTGAGTATAAACCTAGACAAAGTGTGTAATTTGTGGGATGGACAAAGTGACAACTTATGTTAAAAAAATAGACTGATAACATCAGAAACTGGATTTTCTTGTATTTCTAGAAGACTATAAACAATACCGGTAAAATTATAAGATTGTAAACTGATGGTGCTTTTAAAATACCTTCAAAAATCACAATGCAGGAGTAAGCCTGAGCAAAAAATAAAAAACAGTGGTATATTTTTCTTACTTACAGCACTTGTATAGCTTTTTAAAACATGACGGCTTCATGTGCTGCTATCTAAACCTCATCTTGCTTTGGCAGACGCTACTGTAACTGCTACCTTGAAGAAAGGAGTGGCAAGTTACAAAGGTCTTCCCTTTCATGTGATACAGTGCATAAAGTGTCAACTAAATTTCACTTGAAAGAATTTATTAGGTCTTGTTCAGTTCACCTTGAAGTCCAAATAAAGCTTGAACAACTTATATGTGCAGTAAAAACAATTCTTGCCTGTAAACCAGATGTGATCTTTAAAACAATGGAAGATGCTCCCATATTGAACCACTTTTCTGCTGTTTACTGAGCTCAACGCTGTCTCTTAAAATTTTAAATTTGTTCTAGTAGTCTTATATGATGACTAAGGCAAAACGCAACAAACAGGTTCTAAAATATCAGTATACTGTACACTTTATGCCTTTTATGAAATTTCAAGAAATTCTCACATAATTGACTTTATTTCTTTACATTTGGACCTGCTTAAAAGGTTTTATTTAATTTCTGTGGCAAGATAAAAAAGGAGGGGTAAGGAGATTTTAAGCGAGTTGATTTATTCTAGTAATGGGGGGTAATTGTTCCAGCTTCACTGTTTCTGAAAGATGGGAAACTTGCAGGCAAAAGTAATACTGATCAACTTTTAGGCTGAGGAGGAAGAGGAGCGAAGTGAAGTAAGGAATAAAGTTCTAATTAAGGCTTTAGATGAGCGCAAACATCGCAGTAGCATAGAGAGACATAATGAGGACAAGACTCTTAACTCAGGCTAATCCCTGTAAAACCTAAAAGGAATGAAAAATCCAACTTACAACCAAGCAAAACATCACCTGGTAATCTTTAAAATTCAGAATATCCATAAATTGGGCTGTTTATACATATATAAGCCTGTATTTGTATATCATATGACTGAATCTTACCTCAGATAGAGCTTTAGTGCACTTGTTATCGTCTTGACATCCCAGTCTTCATTGGCTGATAGGTCCACTTCATTACTCTTCTCATCTAAACAAAACATTAAGCAAATCCTTACTTTAATTTATCTGAAAAGTAGAAGAAAGTATTCTGCAATGTGAGTTACTGTGGCCTATTTTATGGCCAGCCCAGAACATCCAAATATGTAAAATAAATATGAACATGTTAGTCATTTGAGGATAAAAGCATTGTTGGTAGCTCTGGGGACCAGCTGTTTTCCCAGTGGACGCAGAAAGAAGTTGCAGTTTTGTAGAGAGTGGCCAGTTCTACACTCATTATAAGTTTAATTAATCCCTTACTACTTCGCTGACTCCACAGGGACTTAAGAGGTGTGTGGTGCTGAAGTTTCGCTGAGCTGTAGTCATACGTAAGGAAAGCTCTCACAAATTAGAGGAGATGTGGAAATGCAATGAGTCAGTGAAGTGTTTTGAGTAGAAAACATGCATAGAGGCCTGAGTCACACTGACAGGTGGCAGTTGGCCTGATAGTAGTGTGTTTTTTCCTCCTTATTTCATCCATGCACTGCAGGCAGGTAGGCAGGCAGAATTGTGGGTTTCTCTGGCTGCACTCTCTACAAAAATGACCTGTCTAATGTCAACTTCTGGAAATAAATATTTGAAGCCGAGTGTGTCTCTGTGTTGAGGATTGATGGGGTCTGCACAGACTCTTCTGGCACTAATAGACCTGCCTGTTACAGTCAGGCCAGGTATTGAAAAAAATAAAAAAATAAAAAAAACCCCCAAAAAACATGGAGCAGCATTGCCAAGTACAGCACAGAAGCAAACCATAGCATTAATCTTGGTTATTATTTCACATTAAGTAACAAGTACTATGTGATGACTTCAGCATAATGAGAACAATTAAAGGAGACAACCACTGTAGAGATGAAGCCTCTTAACACAATAAGAAGATATGTAATGAACAAATATACAATTTTTGAATAAAATTTTCAAATAAATGGTCCAATTTTAGGATGCCCATTAATTGGACCACAACCACTTACATAAAGCTGAAAACTGAATAATTCTAAAAATGCTTTTAACTGACTATTTTAATAGTTCAGCATCCAATGCATCACACTTGGACTGACTAAACCTGAACTAGTTAGCAAATCTAACAGCAGCAACTCAATGTATTTAGGCATGGAGAACTGGTAAATATGAGCTGCTGACATTCAGAACTTCAGATTGGGAAAGAAATGAAACTGTAGTGACTGAACATTGTGTGAGGTATTGGCGTCATACAGAAACAGGAATCTGCTGATCTACTTGGGTTTTCACAGCCAAGAGAAGCCATCCTGTAAGCAGCAGTTATGAGAACTAAAATGGCTTGTTGCTGTCACAATCCTGAGGAGAATGGGCGGACTGGTTTGAAGTGACAGAAAGGATACAGCAGCTCAAATAAATAATCTCTTGTTTAAAGGTAGCAAAAGACCACACTAGCTCTTCTACAAACAGGAAACAAAGGCTACAATTCCCACAGGCTATTCAAAATATGACAATAACAGATTGGGAAGACGTTGCCTGGTCTGTTGAGTCTTGATTTCAGCTGCAACATTCAGATGGTAGGGTCAGACTTTGGCATAAACAACATGAACGCATGGATCCCTCACACCTTGCATCAGCAGTTCAGGGTGCTGGTGTGGTAATGGTGGGGACAGATTTTCCTGGCAGACCCTTAATAACTTAACATGTCTTCGACACCATACTCTACTCTGTGGTGCACCAATCTTCTATTTCACTAGAATAAAGTCAAATTCACAAAGCTCAAATCATCTCAAACTGGTTTATTAAACATTAAAATGAGATCACTGCAATCCAGTGATCTCTATAGTAACCAAATCTACAAAAGATTGGATTTGGATTGAGAAAGTCACATCACAAATGTACAGCCAATATATCTGCAGCAACTGCTGCATTCTTGGTTTAATGGTGGAGTAATAGTAAAGAGATCATCATCTGCCAAATCTCTGGCTGTTTTTGTATTAATTTGTCTGAATGCTGCAGCATACCTTTGTCTTGTTGCTAACCATGTTCCTTTATGACCAGAGTGTGCAGGATTTTATGCATTTATTACCAAAAATAAGAAATAACAGAAACAAATCTCATAATTTCAGTACATTCCTTTTAAAAAAATAAAGGACTTTTATGTTTCCAATGTACCGTTGTGATTACTACTTTAATTGTAGAGAAATACACCATGTCACAAAGTTCAAATTACACTGAACAAATAAGCAGAATCTGTGCGATTCTAAAAATGTCAATTTCAAATGAATTTTCAGATATTTCCAACATCTCGAATCTTTGCTGTAATGAATTAGAGAAATTTTGAACACAAGCTGTACCTTATAAAATGTTGTATTATAATAATATTCTGTTATTATAATAAAACCTACACTTTTTTTCCTAACACTACTACTATGCATCTTGTTTTATGAATCATTTATCTTTTCTTTAGCTAGATGTATCTATACACTATATATTTTGTAATTTAAGAGTCAAATTTTCCATTGTATTGATCAGTTCATTGTAAAAAACTTGTATTTCGGCTGCATTTACAGAAAAAATGCTGTAAAATATTACTGTTTACCAGGTTGTCTAAACCAGAGACTTAGATTCAAGCACACAGTTTTATATTACGGCCTGTCATTCAATAGGGGTTGCTTTCTTTGTTTGCACTGTAATAGGGTATGAGAAGATTTTTTTTTTTCATAAATCAGCATGTCCTTGCTGACTTACTATGGGCATATCTATGACTAAGAGACAAAATTAAGCATGGTAGAAGAATCTCAAGTCTTTCTTCAGGGTCTAAAGCTTGTTTCACCCACTCAATGGGAGTTGCTTCATGTATACAAAGTTTATTTACACATCTCTTGATGGGCAAACACCATGTATTTTTCTTTTCCTCACAATAATCTGTGCTGCAGTGGAACGCCAAGACTAAGGCTCAAAACTTCCACCATAATCAGGCTGTAAAACTTCTCAAAGTTTTGCAGCAAAGTGTTAATAGTGTCTACAGCATGAATCGGCAGGTTGGCAGACTAGAAGGTTTGAGAGAGGAAGCTGAGACAGTCTGGCGGCTGCCTGAGTTCGTTGTCATTCTGAACACAGAGCTGAAAGTGAGCTGGTGTCTGCTGGAGACAGCAGGAAACCACAGAGCCGACAGAGAGCAATAGAAAGGACACAGGACAAGGTAAGGAGTTGGTTGAAAGGGAATACAGACAAGCGGGAGGCATAAGGGTGATTGAGAAAGGCAACTGAGAGAATGAGCCTGCCATGAGAATAGGAGAGGCTGGCTTAGTGGTGTGTTGATGAAGCAAAACCCCAAAAAGCTCAAGAATACCAATTGGATGGACCGTGTCTGGGTGTTTGGAAAGGTGATGGGGGGTGGTAACAAGTCTTAGCAAAGCAAATAATCACTTTGACACCTGTTGCATTTTGGAGAAGTGGTACAAATAAGCTAAGTTGCTATTTTTTTTTTTCTTGCAATCACCTCAAATAGACAGATCAATTATATTGCCAGGTTAACTCCATGAAAATAAACTAAGATGTCATTAAAAGCCTTTTAAAAATACATCTGTTTAAAAATGCTTGATGTTACTCACCAATCATTAATGAGAGCAGTTTCTGGACTTTGGAGCTTACACCCCCAACTCTGTACAGACCTTGGTCATTAATACCTATCAAGTAACAAGGATAAAAACAATAAAAAGACGCAGAAACATGCTAAAAAAACAAACAAATCTTTTGTCATTACCTTGATGATACCATTAGGAGATTTAAACAAGCTCACTGAAACAAAATGTGAATCAGAAAAACTATCCCAAACAGATGAATTACATAATTTGTACATCCACAAGGCAAGCTGCCTGCAGCACCTGCTCACTTCATGTTCTCTAATAGTTGGAGAAAGTCTGCCCCCTTGTGTACAAACAGACACATTGACTTACAATTATTTAAGAAAAACCCATTAATCAATAAAATGTGGAAATAATTAAAGGTACTCATGTTTGATTAAGAAAATGGTCCATCAAAGTAAATTGGTGGGACTAAAATGTTAAAGACAAGGTGAACAATCACATGTTGGGGTGTACTTAATTAATTACAAACATTTACATAAACATTTATAATATTTATCTAAATGCATTTGTAAGCTGTTAGTTGAATTGTTTTCTGATAAATCATTTGCTGGATAATGGTACTTTTGCCCTTGATAAAAAAAATGCAGATTTCCAAGGATAAATGTATCCAACTGAAAGCATTTAAACCACTGGTGTCAAACTCCAGTCCTCGAAAGCCGACATGCTGCAACTTTTAGATGAGTCTGTTAATACCCGAATTAACAAACTCATCTCATAATTGGCTCACAAGCAGGACTTGGACATGAAGAGTGCTGGACACAAGCTCTTTAGGACAGGAATTTGACACCCTTGTCTTAAAGTAATGATTATAAATACTTTGAACTCACCTCTCATTTCTATGGCAGTGATGGAATTCTTCACAAAACTTAAACCCACGTCATCCAACTGGGCATCGACTACAAGTTGGGGAAAAGAAAAGTTTAAGAATATAGAACATTTTTTTAGTATACTGTTAAAGCCTTCAGACCTCGTGCTGCTAGAAACTTACTTCCTCTTTCCTTAGAGAGAGTTCTTCCAAGATAGCAACCAATCTAAAAAAAGAAAAACACTTTCTTTAATAGAAAAAAACAAACAAACTGAAGCTTCTTTCAGTAATTCCCATCAAAAAGTGGACACATCATACATATATGCATAGATATGCACACAACACAGATTAATGCATATCAAGTGTTCGGCTTTGTTAATCTTGACAAAAGCTTAAGGAGGTGGTTGATTTTAATTTTGTGCTTTGATTTTGTTTGTGTCTAATAAAATGATTTAAATACATACAATAAATACATTTACAAACAAACATTGACTTACAATTATTTAAGAAAAACCCATTAATCAATAAAATGTGGAAATAATTAATGGTAACTTTAATACAGGACATGTTTGATTAAGGAAATGGTCCATCAAAGTAAGTTGGTGGGATTCAAATGTCAAAGATGAGATGAACAATCACATGTTGGGGTCTATCTATTTAGACCCCAACATGTGAAGAATAGTCTTAAATAAATAGAGTATAATTTAGCCATTGCTTAATTTATGCAAAGAAAAAAAGTACCTGGAAGCATTTTATAGCTTATTTGTTATTTTACATTTATTTATTTAATTTTTTTTTAGTATAAACTCTGACTTTCTTGAACTACTTGTAAAAAAAGTATTTTTTCCCTTTATTTAAATGCTGTAGGAGCATAGAAATTACCTAGATGGAAAAAAAACCCCAAAACTATATTTTTTAAATAAAAAGACATCTCAAATCTGTCTAGGAAGTTAACCACAAAAGTCTATCCTGTCAGAATAAAACATAGCATGTGTGTGATTTATATGATAACACCATGAGGTTGACTCACAGGTTCCTTCCCTCCCATGGCGTGCATCCAAAGCTTGTGGTCATCCTCTGACAGCGCCTGCACAGTTAGCACCGTCCCAGGCCTGTGAGAGAGGCATGCCACGTTAGCATCAGACAAAGCCTTTGAATTACAGTACAGCAAGACACTGAGCTATTTAAGTGTCAGGATGAAACATTGAGGATGCTTAGCATTATGCATGCCAAAAATACACTTCCTGCCAAGGACACATTCCCCTTGAATTTACTGTAACTACAAACATAAGCCTTCTCAGACTCTCCAACTGGTTTATGACATCCATAATCATGTAAGGCCAGATGGATATCAAATTATTCGTAACAGTCAGAATGAATACGCACACTCAAATTTCCATTCTAAATAAGGGGCATTGCTCATCTATTAATACTGCTGAAAGGAGGCCGGGCACAATTAAGTTGTTTGACTGAATGGGTGCCTGTTACTGTAGGCGAGAAGTCCTGCTATTACATGTTCTGCAATTCAAGATGAATTGTAGGAGGAAAGGGACAAAAACATTGATGTGGTTTCACTGTGATTTGTGTAGATGTCAAATATTTTATGCTGCATTATCACAAAAGGCACGCAGGAGGAAATGGCTGCCAAAGCAGTCGTGTCATTTATCTGATAAAGTGAGTAAAAATAATAATAAAAAAAGTTTCATTCATTAAACTTTCATTATCCAAACAAGATGAACTGGCTCTGCCTCTCTCATGTGTTGTTTAAAGGGCTAGGTTATCTTGAGCTACCTTTGTATGTTGTTGCATATCACTTTATTTTTT
The DNA here is from genome assembly GCA_911649635.1 of Poeciliopsis gracilis. Lineage (NCBI taxonomy): Eukaryota > Metazoa > Chordata > Actinopteri > Cyprinodontiformes > Poeciliidae > Poeciliopsis > Poeciliopsis gracilis. Next base: position 3,842,066 of record CAJVRI010000370.1, on the reverse strand, counting down.
TCCTCTTAGTATTTATCCAATCAGAACAGCTTAGTGTTCTGATTGGATGTGGTTCGTGGCCGGAGGGGGTATCGGCTGAGACAACGCTGCCAACAACCAAACATTCTCCCTCTCCTGCCATCAACATTTTACTTTTCTTTAACATCAGTTATTCTTTCTTTTTTGTGACTATGGAATGCTCTTCCTGTTTTCTTCCTGTTAAAGGGGTGTCTATCCTCTCCACTGTCGCCACATGCATGCTCAGTATGAGGGATTTTTGCATAGTCAACAACACAATGAAGGGAATTATCTACTGTTGCTGCAAGTTTGTCCAGAAGGAGGGAATGCTACAAGTAAATAGATGCGTCTCTATTAGAAAATGTTCGCAAAACTTTGTGATTTTCTGCTTATGTTGAAAAAACACAATTTTGCAATTGATGCGTTTGCCAAGTCATTAAACAAGAACCGCAATTAAAATCGTACATGAATACATTTCCTCACAAGGTAAGTCATTAAAGAAGTATTTGTGAAATGTACCAGTTTTGATTCAGCTTAAAAAAAAAACAAAAAACCTTTTTATCGAAAACATGTTTTTTAAGTTGGTGCGTTTCCATTAATTCCAATTTGTTCAATTTCAGATAATAGAAACATTTATAGATTCAATCCAATCTGCTTGGTTTCCTGAGAAAGAAAACTTTTTTGTAAAGTGCCTTGAGACGACTCATGGTATTATAAAAATAAACTGAATAGAAATCTTACCTGTCTGTTATGTCCAGCTCAAGGCAGAATCTCCTGTCCAGCATGTCTGTTGTTTTGCGAACGCAGGATTTGAGTGTGACCGACTCCATCTCACCCTAAAATGAGTTTATTACTTACATTATGAAAGGTTTTCATAAAAAAGAAAAACATACCTACAAAACCTAAAGCAATAGCTTAGATTTATATATATATATATATATAAAAAGTGTAGCATAAATAAGAAACAGCACCGCATAGTGTGACTACTCACAATCTTTCCACCTGATCTGTGGTCAAAAGTCACCATGTTTAGAATGTTCTGCTTTTTAACAAAAGTGCAGTAGCGTTTGACCCAGCTTGAACCAAAGGGGGGTGGTCCTGAAAAAAATTATACAACACAGGAAACTTAAATGTAAATATTTAAGTTTCATAATATTTTTATTTGGTTTTCACAAGTTACAACATAATTTTGTGAGACAAATTTTTACCTGTGTTGAGGTTGATTGTTATTTAACAGCTCAAGTAATAAGTCTTTTTCACAACAGTTATGAGAAAGACAAAAATAAATCTACAAGGAAAACACTGCCATGAGTACGGCATCTACACGGTAAAGCATATTGAGGTCAGTATCAGGCTGTGTGAAAGCTTCTTTTCAACAGGACAAAATGATGCTATTCAGAGGCCTTCAAGAGCTAAAAAAATAAAGCTGGCTAAACAAAGCACTGACTGAGGGCTGAATACAAATTCACACCAAACATTTGTAGCTGTGATGTGAAAAAAAATGTCTAAAAGTAAATATGATTGAACAGAAATACTTTCTCAAGTCACTTTATTTTCAAATATGTTTTTTTCTGAGTTTCTGCTCATTCATATGACCTTACGTTTTTCCTGCACATAGAGGTATCCTTCAAAACTGATGGGGCTGGTCTGTCTGTATTCTTGTGGTGTGTCTTTGATCCGCTTCATCAGCTCTTGCACCTCTGACCGCGTGCCCTCGAATCGACTCCTTGTCTGGGTGGGAGAGGAAGCAAATACACACTCCAGGAAGTGAGTGTAGGATGACCTTCCTAACTGAAGGCCAATGCATTTCAAAACAAGTGTTCTTTTCTGAAAACACTGAACGTGATCAAATTTGCCACAAAACACAAAAACAAGCAATTAGATCTTCAACGAAAAACAAGAAAGGAAGGACTTTTACGATATACATGTTCTTTTCTTTAAGATTCACAAAAAGCAGAAACAAAAGCAAATAATTTATTCATCCAGGATAATTTGTTTTCCTTACATTCTGAATATTGATCTGCAGCTCTGTTTTATAATGATCAAAGTCCTTGGCAAGTTCATATCCCTGGTGATAAAAGGTGAATACAGTCTGAAAGAATGCCAGCATCTACAAAATATAAAACAAATATGAGTTAATAAAGTCTCCCACTATATTGTGACAAAATATAACATTTTTAGGAGACCAACCAATTAGAAAAATAAACTAAACATTTACAATATCACACCTCACTTTAAATAAATTCAGAGATTGGATGCATCCATCAGGTCAGTGGTCTCTTGCCAAATTGCAGTGGTAGAACACTTTTTTGATCCTATATTTAAGTAATAATTTAAGTTGAATGGCTTTGTTACATGTGATGTATTGAGAGATGGATTTTGTTTTATGGCATGTTAACTTTCTACCCATAATTGACATGTTTCTAAGTCTCAACTTGGGGACAAACTTTAAAATGTTTGAAGGTTTGAAAAGACTAGAGTTCAACCCAACTAAACATTTCTACTATGACTGATCAGTTATTAGTGATAAAGCATTAATTTGTTGTTTGTTTAACCCAACTGTAAAAATATGGCTAAAAAATTTGAACTAGATTGATGTTTTGATGTTTGATCTGCTAAACAGTTTCAGTTTCTAGTTCTCCAAGTCAGGAATCACTGCTATGCTAATCAAAACTGCATGAGTTTGGTTGCCACTCACAGGTTCCACACATTCAAACTTCTTCCTCTCCTGGATCTCCTGCAGCTTGCACACATATTCAAGTGATTCCTCCTGAAAATGCTGCCTCATGATTTCCACCTGGCTGTCTGCCTGGAGAGATGGAGAACACACACCATGATAATTACAGACATGTGGAGGAAAGGAAGAAACACACGCTTGCTGCTTGGAGAACTGAACGTCTTCTTTTGCCCTCAAAGCATGGGATTGAATTATTCCTTAACACATCTGCAGTGGGTAAATCTGCTGCTGTCAGTAAACTTCAGATAAAAATAACTGCGGACAGCAGCACACTGCCTCAGACTCCTTATTTGCAAAGCAAAATCAGAGATGGACGCACACAGGCACCTAACAGGAAAGACAGAAGGACGTCTAAGGAAGCTCAAATTAAGGAGTGCTTTTCCAAGGACAGGACAGGCTCCAGGAGCCAGTGTCAAAGTGAACTTTAAAGTTTCAAATGCTGGAAAGATTAAATGAATGGGAAACTGAAAATCTGGAAAACACCTTAAAAAGTAGCTAGAAATTATTACGATTTTGCGACTATACACAACAAACTATTTACAATTTTGAAACTGTACAACCAATGTAATAACTGCAATTGTGTGTGTTTTGCAGGAACACTAGCAAGAATAAGATTAAGAGTAAGTTAGGGGCGTGTTAGGGGATCTATTATGACCATGACTAAAAATTACACGGACTTCAGTTTTAATTCACCATTTCCTGACTCGGAACTGGAAACCGTGACGCTCGTCGATGAAAAGAATTTTAATCTTAACAACAGTGTATTATAATGAGAAAGTGGTCAGAAATAGGCTTACTGACAAGTACTGTGCTGCAGCAAGAAATAAAATATGCTGACATAAATATTTGAAACCCCCTCTAAAAACAATCTGTTATAAACAACTGCCTACTAACAGTTCAAAAATAAAATATACCTTAATATGCATTAATACACATTGGATACTTTCTCAATACTACAACAGAAGCCAACCTCTACAGCCTTCTTGAACACAGCCAATCAGTGTCAAGAAAAATCAAGCTGCATTTTCTTTAGAATATTTTGGAGTTGCGTTCAATAGGTAAATCCACAATTTCTGAACCACGAATTATCCACTGAGTTCCTGTAAAACACACAAGCTGATTATCTTGAATGTCGTGAATGAAGTATTGGTACGGTTGGGTCTGTTTATAACGTGTGACGGAAGTAGCCGTTGGTAGCCCTGGATCAGAATAGAACAGGCTGCTGAAGTAATGTTCACAAGTTCAAGCCTCCGTTCTAGCTGGCCAATACAAACAACATGGCATTAACGACGGACAAAAACAAGATGTCAGAAGGATTACATAAAACGTTGCTAGTTTCCAAGCAGTTCATAATAATCAACTAAAGGTTGTATAGCAACGACTGCTCCAGAAACTGCAGAAAGCAGCAGTAGCCCCAAGTCCAACATGTCAGTGAAAACCAAACAGTCAACAAGCAAGTGTAACAAAAATACGTAGCTAGAAAGATTTTTCTTTTTTAATATGTTATGGGAAAGATAAATACCTCTTGCAGCTGAGGCTCCTTCTTCTTTGCTGACAAATTTAAAAGCTTCTCCAGGGAGCTGTAGTACTTTTCCGTTTCCTTTTCATACCTTTTTTTTTCCGCCTTCCAGAAAAAAAACAAAAACACAAAAAAGTGTGATTAGCTTAGGAAAAACATTATTCAGAAGAAAAAAAATATGGTTTCTATTTTTGATCATTAATTGTAGCTGACAAGCAATCTAAAAGGTCTAAATTAAGATTCAAATAGATCCACTAAAATTAAGAAATGTGGAGAAAAAGCAATGAATATTTATACATTACCCTCGCGTTACCGAGCTGCTCCTTCCTGAACTTCTCGAGGGGCTTCATTAAAGTTTCTGTGATGTTTCGCATCTATTGCGAGAACAGATATTATTTTATCTCAATAAAATACAATTACTTTCTAGCACTTCCAGTAAGTCAAACAAACAGTGGAAACCAAAAAATCCTTTTTTGCTGTGATCCTTGCGTCTTCTCACACATCTGAGGTCCATAACAGTTTTATGAACATTGATATTAAATTACACATGGGGCAATTACGGTTACTCATTATGTGATATTTGAAGGTAACAAGCTGTACTGGATTTTATTTACTGCATCGGAGTGTAGGGGATCAATCTACAAATCTAAATCCCGCTTTTCAAATTTTCATCACCAAATTAAAGTTTGAAATCCATCCTGCTTTCTGTTGCTGTCAGTGTAATAAAAAATATATTAACTGTTGAAAAGGTATCAAGTCATTTGCAAGGCACGGCATTAATAATCAATGACAAAAGTCTTCAGTCTTCTAGTTTTTTCAGTTTTGTATTTTTCTGAAGGACAATTTTGTTTACAGACTTCAGTTTCCATTTTATTTGTTGTTTCCGTTTTGTTCATGTGTTTTAGATATTTAAGATGTCTTTCAGTTTCAGTGTTAAATGTTCATTAGAATTTAAAGTGCATTTATCTTTGAAAATGTGTTCTTGGATTAATATTCCATTACCATTATATTACTTCAAAAACAACAATGTCATAATTTTTTTATTGGAACAGGCCTACACTGTACTAACTCAATGACTTATTTTACATTTTTGAATCTATTTACAACTAAATTTGCAAATAAAAATGTATGCTTTTCTGGCTGTTTATGTAAAGTACTACATTTTACACAAACATGAACAGTGAGTTTGGCATGCAACCCGTTAATGTTTTTGTGTCGTTTCTGCTGCGCTGGCTGCAAGGCATGTCTGCACATGCACCCTGCTTTCCTCTGTTTGCAGTGTGATGTCATTACTCTGGGCTGAGAGGTGCTTACCGCTGTGGTCTACTTGGCACAACAGTCATATCAGTCAGCCACTGATGACCGGTTCTCACCTTTACCTCAGACACTACATGCAGACATTACCCGGAAAACTGACTTTTACACAAAATCTCAGACGCTATAGAAATGTGCAAGTGTCACGAACTTCAACTATTGAGTATCACAAAACAAATGACTCCAAAGTACTTCTGCTTCTTAACTACGTGAGGTGTGATTTCAGTAGCTCTTAAAATACCTGACTTTAACACTGCTACCTTAGTCACATGTTAGTTTTATGAGTAAGGAGTTGCAGAGCTGTGGACTTGCTCCCAGTTGCTCCTTATGAGATTTGTCTTGTTATGTAAACCTATGATGTTTATAATGTCCAACTGCGATGCAGTCATCTGCACAGCCACTCCCAGACAGCTGATCCAGAAATTTGCATGGTGATGAAAAACTGTTCAAACATCATCAATGACAGAGGAACTGGTTCATTGTGTCACCTGAATGTTGCGGGTATGAAAAATACTCAAATATCTTTTGAGCGTGCATCAAAACATTTTGCGATTATTGAAATCAAAATGATTGATAGTTCAACAGAAGAGAGGAAACACAAATGCATGTGGTTTCAGGCATGAACTACAATCAGTTACTACATTTTATTGATATGTATGCGGCTTAAATGTTAAAGGAAGTATGTATATATACATGTGTTTTTCTAGCTAAATGTAATGTAGCTTATTAAAAATAAAATACATATTTAGAAATAGTAATTTAGAAAAATTCTAACATGCCATTATTCCCTAATTGACAATTAAACTGGCCAGGTGGGTAAACCTGACTAATATTTTAAAAGAAAAGTCACAGAAAGCATGTCTGACTTAAGAAAATATATAAGATGAAAAGCAACATATAAAAAAACATGGTCTTTAAATGTTAAACTGTACTGAAGATAAATACTTTACGGTGAAGGTGGGCCAATATACCACATAGCTAGTAAAATATTCTAGTACCTTTTTTTTTATTGCAGCCGCTCGACTCAACTTGGTACAATCATCCAATAAACCAGTGAGGTGCATCTGCACAAATGGTTAACTGTGTAAAGGTACAAAGTTTTTAGTTCCAGTTTTAAAAATTGCTACAATTTTTAGATGCTCCACTCCATCAGTTTAAAGTTCTGAGGTAACATTACTTTAAAAATCCTGCCTAATGAAGTGGGGATGCGCTGTTTTTGTTTCGTATCAGGCAATGCAGACCAAATAAAGAAAAAGTGTTGAATTGACTTCTAACGTTCCTTTCTTTCTTTTTTGTGAACACAGACATAGTGGTACTGAATTAGAAATGTATGTGATAACTGTGGACCAGTACAGCCCACTTAAATACACTAACAGTTTCACAAGCTTGGTCTAACTTAAAAAAAAAAAAAAAAAACAAACCCCCCGCCCACAACTTTAATTTGTTTATTCAGTGCAATTAGGATTGTAACCATTAATGTAAAATAAAGACGCTGACAAAAATAGGTTAACTATCTTAGTCAAATATGTAAAAATAAAACTGCACCATTTCCAATCTAGAATTTTTTTAAATATCAAGACTGACGCAGATATCAATATCGGATTGGTGCAACTCAATAATTAAACTAATTTGTTGTAGTGGCATTACACTACAAAGAAAAGAACATCAAAATTTAAGTCTAAATCTAAATAAGGAATTAACTTTAATGCTTGGTGTAATATGAACTTCACAGCAGGGTGAATAATTCCTGCTATTCTGTCTCAAACAAAAGAAATCGGCAGACCAGCTTTAGTTTCGTAATCATATTTGCCACATAACCACATTTTCTCATAGAAAGTTGTGAGAAGGTAACAATGTGTCATTTTGACTCGATGTGTAAATAAAAGTGAGATAAAGAGAAGCAAAACAAACATTTTGGGAAGCAAAACATTTAAATTTTAGGAAGCAAAGTTCTACTTCTGCCATTGATTCGTTTGCCTTGTTCTTTTATAGCCTTGTAAAAAATGCTTTGCTGAGTCAAGTCTAATTCACACACATACTTATAAAATTACACATGTGGCAGTTAAAAAATAATTGCAAAACACTCTTGTGCATCTGGTCTCAAACCCACACTTATTTTTCCCAGGGTTGTAAATGGAGTTAAAATCTTCTTACCATCAGCTCTCTTTGGTCCTCCAGATTTTTCAAGAACATGGAAAACTCTTGCAAAGACTCATCTATAGAAGAAAAAATAAATAAATAAATAATAATAATTACAATCCCTTATTCATCCTGTCTCTTTCTCAAATACATCTCAGCTCTGCTATGAGCCTCAATCAGTTTCACAAATATTATTGAACATCTGCTGCAAATGAGGTCTCCAGGGAAGAATCTAAATTATTTAAGAGTTTTCAATAATAAAATAAAATAAAATAAAATAAACAATAACTTAACTGGTTAAATAAAATTACATTACAAGCATTTTATATCCTACTTAAAATGTCTAAGGTCTTAAGTATGGAAAATGCTGGTCATGAAGAGGTTGAAAATCTTTAAGACTACAGAAGTCATTATAATTTACATTTCCTGCTTAATTATGAAAAAAAAATCACTTTTAATATTGTGTTAAGAAATTTATATGGTACTTGTTTATTTTTTTTTTTATATCTCGAGCAGCAACTAGCTTTGTCAATCTCTCTAGAAAGTGGAGTAAAATTAAGATAAAATGTTATACCTGGAAAAAAAAAAGACTATCTAAATAGAGGAAATTGCAGTGGGGGGTGAATAATTCTAGTTGTGGCTATTCTTAATTGGCTGGTGGAAAAAGAAGAGTAAACAAACATTTGAAGTGCACTTCTTTGAAGACTGTAACAAAACCAGTGGTTAGTTCTGTCATCACAGAGAGAGAAACCACTCTCACCAATGCATTTCTCATCGTCAGTTTTTGCATCGCCGATGTACTCAAACTGAAACTCTCCCAGGCACTGGGCAAACTTTCGCTGAGCCATCCCGAGCTCTGAAAGGTAGTTGCAAACAGAACAAAGAAAAATGATAATTACAAAATATTTTATTAGGCGCAAGTTTATAAAAAAAATACATTCACAGTTATAAGAACATACAACGGTACTTTTACTAAACAAAATATTGTGCTAAGAGTCGATGCTAGGAAATCATTTACCATCAAGAGATTTAATGCGTTTGAAAAGTAGGTTTGATGTGTTTGGACCACAATGGTAACATCCTGTCTGACTATGTTCTGCTACATCCTGTTAAGCATACATGGTGACGCCACAAAAAGAGCAAACTTGGTATCTGTCTGCAAACAAAACTTTACCAAAGATTGCTGTCAACATATTTACCATGTTATGCAGATTGTAAACATAAAAGCAGAGAACTTTCAACTTACTATTATGTTTTCTGCAAAAAAACACCCATATCACTCATAAACATTGTATCAGTTAGGATTACTGGATCTTTATGTTATTTATTAATAATGTAAATTACAAGAACCTAAATTATTGGAGAAAGTACACAATGTAAAACTCAACATCAGTAAATTTTAGGGCTCATCCGATTGTCGTTTTCTGGCCGATCACTGATCTTCAAAAATCTTAAATTATTCCACTGTTCTAATTTTTTTTTTTTTACCGGTATTTTTTTTTCTTAGTAGCCTTGTTTGGGTTAATCATGTGAGAGATATGCCAGAGTCTGAAACTAGGTGGGTGGATTTTATCTTAGTAATAACTTTTAAACCTCCTTAAATACCCGTTCAGTGCTGGACCCATAATCTGTCTTGGGTAATCGAATCGTACAAGTTTCAACACAACCAAAATGAACTGAGGACAGTTTCACACAGGCCGCCTTCAGAGGTCGTCTGGGATTAATATCTGAATTAGTTTAGCATTCTGAAAGCAAGCCTGATGCGACTCCCTTAAAGAAGAAGAGATGATATGTGGATATATCCTGTCATCACAAATATACTTAAAAAAAAATTGTATGTGCATGTCATGTGAAGAAAATGCTTCCAGCATTGAACATTTTAAAGGCTATTCCTGATATAGTCAAAGCATGCAAATACAAAAAAATAGAATAAAAATGCATATATTATTTGTTAAAGGTCTATAGGCACAATTTTTTTTTTTTTTTTTTAATGGCTGTGAATTAAAATAAGACCAAAATAATGAAGGTGCCGAGAAGTACAGACAGAAAACAATTGAGTGAGTGTAACGACATCTGAAACGATATCAAAGTCACAAATTATTTAATTCTCCTCCCAGGACAGAACCTAAAGAATAAACAGTGATATTTCCTCTAATTTTAATACATAACTAGGTGTAAGCACTCTTGCTTAACCCTGTACGCTTATAACTAGAATCAGTCATGATGCCAGTTAATATCAGGTCTGCGAAGTTCTTGTTGTACAGGAAACTGAGAAGATTTCCTTAACAATAGGGCAGCTTTGGTACTGCAGTATTTATAAGTATTTGCGTTTTGATAAGGCCTTTAAATATCCCTTTAGAGGAAATGTTCTGTGCGCACATTTTAGCTGAAGGGAACTGTTGGCAAAAACCTGACTATAAATATATAATCAGCTCTTTTGAACTATAATCAGTTGGGATTTTTCTCCTCATCTTATCGTGACCAAAAAAAAAGTCCATTTTCCTTCATTATTTAGATACAGATAATAAACATGATAAAACAGTGTGACAATAAAACACATTACACTAAATCATTTCTGTTTCTGCCCATAACCTTTGCCAGATTAGTAACATAGTAAAAGTTACTGATCGATCTAAACAACAGAAAGTATTATGGCAAACATAAGTCTGCCAACAGAGGTGATTATTGAGGCACTTAAAAGATGGATGTATCCATTTTATCTGAAGCGAGTGTAAATCTAATAGGATCCAAACCAAACAGACAGCAGGAATCCAAACCAGCATGGGCAAGTCCATAAAAGGTGAACCTCCTCTAATCGTTTTATTCACAGTAAGTGGAATGACGGCAGCCACACACAAACAGGTGACATGTTTTTTTGACAAACTGTCAATAAATAATGTGAAAAGGAAATCAAGCAATTTGAAAGTCAAAAGTAGTGTTCAAAAGGATTTGTAATATCTGATAATGTTTGAAATTTCTCTCACTCGTTTTTCATCTCTGCTCTTATGACATTTTTGTGTGTTGAAAAGCAGAACAGGTAAATGTTTATGAGGTGCAAGTTTGTCCTGCAATCTATGTGTTGCTGGTTTCTTTGTCGTGTCCTTAGAGAAAACTTCACCTATCTTGCCTGATGGTGGCAATCAGGATGTCTGGTGTATTGCAGCCTTCCTTCAGTCTGCCCCCGAGCAGCTGTGGCTGCAATCTAGTTACTTGCAGTCATCAGCGTCTGAATGTGTGCATTAACGGGTAATTTCACTGTAAAGCATCTTTGAATGTCCTAATGGAGCCCTATACAAGTCTGATGTTTCATTTCATTACAATTGCATAGAGTTGAAAAGGGTGAAAAGCATCAGAAGAGCATGTTGTAGCCTTTGAGTTTAAACTCAGAAAAGCAGCTGAAAAAGTCTTGCATCACTTGTAACTGAGTTGGATCATTACTAATGTAGGGTATAGCAGATGAGGTCTTAGACAAAGCAGGAAGCAAGCATAGTCATTCCCAATCACAAACACGAGAGAGCACAGAGTCTAAGATGTTTAAGATGATCTGATCTCTCCCACATGCTCCGCCCAGAACCTCTTATTCTGCTACCATGACAACAAACCACCAGAACATCACTATGGATGCTATGCTTGACACAATCAGGAAACTCTATGCAATGCAGTTCCCATTGCATTAATGTGTACAATCACACCTCACCAATACTTTGTAAAGACCACATACAGTACAGCATGGCAGATTTCAAGACTGTAATGCTGTGTCAAGACATGTTTGGAGTCCTTGTTGTAGCTTCTGGCTGCTTCACAACATGGTAAAAACATGTTTTGACAACATTACACTAAACCTTGACGGACTTTACAAAAATTAAAAAAAAATAAAAAACATTAAAATGTCACACGGTTGTGAATCAACAAGCTTATATGTCACTTGCCATGTTGCTGAAATGTGCCAGTTTTTTGTAGAGCTTCATGAACAATTCACTCATTGTGCAGAACAGACATATTAAGCAATATGCTTTTTTTCCCCTGTTGCTGCCATTATGGTGAAACAAAGAACTTTGCGTTTTTTGGCATTCTTTTTATAAATAAATTAAACATGGTTATTTTTCTATTTATCAAAGACAGGTTTGAGTTTTACATCTCTGAACATTACTTAAGTGCATTCCAACAACACTTATGTAAATGGATAAACATGCTGGCCCTTTATGAAAGCCATATGCCCAAAGTGCACAAAACAGCCCAACTGCACCAGGGTGGACTGTTAAAATATAACTCAGCAATGAAACTTATGACATAAAACATGAAGAATGAACATTTCTTGATTTTTATGATACTCCAGCAGTAATGAGAATCAGACAACAAGCAGGGCAGGGGAAAACAGCAACAGCAAAGACAAACACAAATGTGCGAGAGATGGACAAGAGAGCCGCTCCAAGAAAAAAGCATTGCAAGACAGAAATACCACACACTCCAGGGCACACAGCAGTCCAAGGCAAAGTCTTCTTGTGATTTTTGCCTTTTAAAGCAAGGTATTTCAGAGTAAACCTGGGAACTGTCAAACTTGGCTAGTTTCTAGGCTGAACACAAGAGAGGCCCCAGAGTCCAGGCTTCGAAGCATGACTCATGCAGACCCCACCTCACCTCTATCTGAAACTGAAAGCAATGTTCCTCTAAAAAACAGCCCCAACTTCACTTTTCACTTAAACATTAGTTTCCCAGAAAAGGGGCATTCTGACATAGCTACAACAGAAGACGGATTTTATTGATAAAAACTCAAATATACCAAATCAATGTTAGCTAAAACACGTAGATATAAGCTCTAAAAGTAAGTTGAGGAAGTTACTGTTTTACAGTGCAACAGGCAAACTGATGAAGCAAAACATGTTGCAAAGACCATCTAATTTATACTTAAATCACAAATAATAAATGCATATTTTGCACAACAACAACAGGACATGGTCATTTTTTTGTGTTGATTGTTGAATTGACAGTAAACAGATAGTGCAGATGCTAAATAAATGCTCCACAGCAGTTCAATTCTAGCCTGGAGTGTAATTTATCACATGCTCTGCTCTCACTTCATGCCTGCTGTGACATTGTGCTTTGATTACATTTCGATTTATGCCCGTCTGCTCATACCAACTGCGTTACGAGACTTTCCCCGTTTGCAGCCGTGTTACAAAGTAAACCCAGAAGCACAATTTGGAATAATATTTACAATATGAGCTACAACAACATTTAATTTTCCTTTGGGATTAAAAAAGAATTTCAGAATTGAAGTGATGATAAAAAATGTCATGAAACTATAGTTTTATGACATTCATGAGCTAATTAACAATGGTTAAATACAAACTCAAGTGTATAAAACCACAGAAATCACAGACATTCATTAAATAAAAAACTAACACAGCAGGCCTTAAAAAGCACAGATTCTGACAAAAACATTATCTGATTGGCTCAGAACTGGTGAACAGGTCAGATAATGAAGACCTTTTGCTTCTCATTAAATCTAACAAAAACTAAGAACTCAGATAATTTTTTTCCATCAATAAATGCCTCGCATATCAAAACACACTTCTATGATTTTAATAAAAGTCCATTTGATACCCTGTGGCAACAACTTAATGTCAGCGTTTTAACAAAAAAACTCCCACAATCTTCAAGAAACTTAAGTAATGATATAAAAATGTGGACTAAATTTCCTCCATAATCATAACCTGACATATTGATAAACTCAGGTTATTAATGCTTAAGGTGGTTCTAGAGTTACTGAACCAGTGTCTAACTCTTTCCAAACATCTCTAATTTAGCTTTATCTTTGTTTATCGAATACCGACAGTATTTATTGAATACTGACAGTGTTTATTGAATACTGACAGTGTTTATTGAATACTGACAGTGTTTATTGAATACTGACAGTGTAGAATCTGTTGTGCGTTTTGTTCTCTTGACGTTTTATTTATCAACTCTGTAAAGGCAAGAGTTTTAGAAATAACTGAATAATTTGCAAAATCCACCATACTGAAAGAGGGTGTAGTGTCTTATTCCCATCATTTCATAATGTCCAACTTTGAGAGGAGGAAACGGCATCCTATGTAATGGACGCTCCACCAAAGTTTTTCCTAAACCTCAAACATAAAATGCAAGTCCGTGTCAAAGAGCAGCCGCTATTAAATACTCCATCGTGTATTAATTGGCACTAGTAGGCGGAAAGTTTGTTATGATTTCTACAGCATGATCAGATTTGCTGCTGAGGTCAGAGCTGCCCTCCGTTTCCACAGTGGGCCTTTCCACAGCACTTCCTGTTTCACTCTCCCCGTCTCTTCCAGGCTGAATTTCTGGTCCACTCAACTCCAACCTTTGGCCCGGACAGAGCTGGCTCGAACATCCCCTCCCACCGTGTCCCTGCCCCCTCAGCTCCCTGCCCACTAAACATGCATTACTTCATTCATGGCTTCCTGATCCTCAAAACAAGTGTGCATGCAGGGAGAGGCTGCAGAGTGCTGCATCCGGTTAGCCCTGCCCAGACGTTTGATTACAAAATCAGGATGGCGTTTCAGAAAACATCCAATGCACATGTGTGCACATTTGCACCAAGAAAGAAGCAGCAATGTCTTCATAGAGAGCTTCTTTCTGCAGAAAGCGATACAATCTTTTCCTCCCAAATGAGCTCACATCTTGAGCTAATGCAATTTTAATGAAAGATTGTGATGTGGCTCTTTGGCAGAACAAGTAATGTGATTACAGACAGGAGGAGGCTGCCAAAGCGCACCCTGACAGGCTACTCTTAAACCTGTCTGCCAAGGAGAAGGCGACCATTGCATGACCGGCCTTTCCAAAGACAAATCCACTAAATAAATTGGCAGTTTTCTTGAGAAAGTCCAGAAGCAGACCTGACAGCAACAATCTCTTATGTCTTCTCACAGGTTTTATTGCAGCAATAACAACATCAAACTATTAATGAGGGTACTACTGCATAAAAAAAAAAAAAAAGAAATAATATGTTAGTTTTAGAAAACAATGGAAGGGTAAAGACAGGAGATGGAGGAAACCCTGTGAAACAGAAGCCCATCTGCATCGTTCTGTTCAAGTAGGCACTTCCATGTCACAACTCTCTGGCTCAGAGCCAGGTTTCAAAGTTTCCTCCCACAACCAAGGACTTTCCATAGTGGGACATCCTCTCAGCTGTGGCAGCCGAGGGAGATAACAACTCTGCTTCTCGCTGCCCAAACACTAGATCACTCTGAGGTCAAACAAAAAGTGAAACACTGTGCCATGCAAATTTGGTCTTGTACTCACAAACACTCTGAAATGAGTCAGTATTTACTGCGGGAACACATATTTATCTCTCTGCTTGGCACTTTAACTTATTTTTAATCAACAAAAATGGCCGGAAACAGAAAGTCACACTAATAGAAATGAGCATTACAACAACATGAACATGCAAATTATAGCATGCATTTAAGAAGGAAACTTTCTGTTAATCTGGATGATCTGTGCAGACGAGAAACAAATACATGGCGATACAGGACCCTACAGTAGGAGCAATGTCCACATGTCAGCTAGGCTGGCGCTGAGCTCCACCCCGAGTGTGTGTGTGCAAGAACACTGTTATTTGCTTATACTCAACTGAAAATGACCTAAGGCTTGATTCACTAAAAGAGACTTATAAGCGTCCCAGCCTGTGAGGAAAGAAATGCTAAAACCAGTTGAAGAGGTTAAACATTCAGTTCTTGCTCTTGAATGCGAGTATTATACTTATATTTACAAATATTTGCTTTGAAAGGCCTGTTAGTAATTTTGAATGAGGATTCAAGTCGAGTTCATAGTTGAGCAGGATGTGTGAAAAACATAAAAATCAAGAGGTTTAAAAAAAAAGAAAAGAAAAGGGTCAGCAGACTACAAAAAATGAATGAATGAGTCATCTGTCAACAACCCCACAATATGCGATTTGTCTTTTATAAAAATGTTGCACATTTAAGATCTTCTGGCTGCATGTTTCACATTTTATTAGTCTAAAAATGTGGAGATTAAAACTAAAAATGACAATATACCGTTTAAAAAAAAAAAAATATTTCTGTATTTTCTGGATTGTTAAAGTGGCTTGGTTAGATGGGAAAATGGTAGGAAATATTGTTCAATATCATAACCACAACGAAAAGCTTGGATGCAATTTTTGGCCATTTGGATGGATGTTGGAATAAAACTCCATCTTTAGTGGCTGAGATGCAGAAACTCATGAAGTTTAGTGGGAACATTATAGAGGGTATGTATGTAAAGTGGCTGACTGTATAGTTAAAGTACATGTTTAAGGTGAGCTGGTGAGTGGCTGAAGCAGGTGGACAGAGGGTTAGTAACAGGTGAATGGGGGTAATGCTGATTAATGAGAATATCAAGTGGGTGTGTAAAGTGGAAAGAGGAGAGGTCAAAGGTTAAAGAGGCAGGCAAAGAGGATGAAAAAAGAAGCTGGGCAAAGTTTATAGATTGCTTGGTCGAGCGGGTGGCTCAATCAGCTGAATGGGTGGCGAAAGTGGGGGGATAAATGAGTTAAATGGGCTATAAAGTGGGCAGGTGGAACTAGGTTTGTGAAGTGGTTGGATGAATGGTTTAAGAATTTAAGTAAAGTTGCTGATTGGGTGGATAATGAAGGATGGATATTTCTATTTAATGCCAACATATTACAAAAGTTCCAATCTGGGCTCCAGTTTTATTCAATAAAAATCTACCCGACATCATCCAGAGGCAAACAAAACATTCACCGTTGCCATACAAAACATATCAAAGTACATATTTGCAAGATCTTAAGATTTCACATCAACTTTTCACATTAGAGAACGGCCTTAAAACAATCTGTTCACATCTTTCAAAGTTAGGATTTTGTTTCTTTATAAGATGCCTTGCTTATGGGTTTGTTATCCATTAATGTTTTAAAATCAAAACTAAAAGAGAATGCAGTTCTCATTTTGAAAGCTCCAGCTGATAAACTGCAAGGAAAAAAAAACTGACAAATGTGTCACCATGAGAGCAATGAAACAAAATAATGCAATGTTTTTGACATTTTTAGAGAAACAGTCTCAGCTTTGGCAACAACACTGACACAGAGAATTTAATGTCAGCACATAAGAAGATGAACATCAGTTCCTTCCTGAAACTTTAACTGATTTTGCAATAGTCCCAGTGGGAGGCCATGACCAGAGTTTCCCATTCTCTGACATTCTCATAAACTTTCACGAACTTAATGAGAATTAGAAGATGAGGCTTCTCAGGGCAAATTTTTGGAAACACTTAAAAAAGAAGAAGAAGAAAAAAGGGAAGCTGGGATTACATATTTAAGCTACATCCACATACAGAAAGTGCAAGACATGGCATGTCCTCCTGAAATGAGACGCTACGCAACCTAGTCTGACACCAACACTCTGAACCAATATCAGCTAATCTGCCAGTGCCGCATCACATCCATGAAGATTCCTCTGGAAGAAGCATGTTGTTGCAAAAATGAATGCAAAATATACATAATGGTTATAGAGACAAAATAAAATAGTGTCTGGATGATGACACTTTTTTTCTTAGAAAACATGTAAAGTTTCAGAACTTTAAAAAAAACTGCCACTCTTTTTCCTTTCACTAATAAAATGACTCAAATTGAAATGATGTGTCATAGAAAATGAATAAGAAGTCGTGTAATTTGAGAATGCTGAGTATGAAAACAGCAGCCAGTAGCGTAGAATCGGATGATTGAAAAAGAGCAACAGCTGCGACACACTAAGCTGAACATTTCCTAATCAAGTTACAACAGGAGTAACAAAGGATCATCTGCTGAAGGAGTGACGCCAAGCAAAAATATCTAAAGAAAATGACGCAGATGCTGTAGATTCTGAAATAAACAGATTTCACATAGTGGAGCGCCTTCATATTTAATTTTTTTTTATGCTTTCATGTCTTTAACTGTTGAGCTGTAAAAGCTGGGATGTTTGCAGTTCAACCAAAGCTATCTGATAAAACAATAAGTGTCCATCTGATTAAAGACATCTATATCTATACCAAGGTCATGGTCTCAGTGTGAAGTTTTCTGTCATGATAAATTATACCTTAATTTTGCTGCTGGAATTTTACTGAAGTCACCTTCTGTAACAATAAACACTGTTTATCAAAATGTTCAGTTAACTGCATGATGTGCTTCAGGCAAAATGAAAATCATAAGTCACATGTTTGGAGACACACTGCCGAAAGTTTTACAGAAGAAAGAATGGCTGATGTTTTGAGGTTATAACAGACGAGGAAACGTAGGGCAAGACTGAGCCACCAGCATTTTTCCATCCAGGATAAAAAACAGGTTAAACTACTGTTTTCCAACCCTGGTGTTGTGGCAAACTGCCCTGCATGTTTTAGATGTTTTCCAGCCTCAGCTCACCTTAAATCAATTGATGGCTGATTAACAGGATTTTGATGAACTGTAATCATCTGAATGACGTCCGTTAATGCAGGAAAACATCTAAAACATCCAGGGTAGTGTGCCATGAGCATCAGGTTTGGAAAACATAGAAAAGTCAAAGACATTTTCCAGTAAAGGACCAGTATAAGATGATAATCATACAGAGATGTTCACTTTTATTTTCCTGAACAAATTCACAGTTTCCATTACAAACATGAGCAAAACTGTCAGTTTTTTGCTAATGTCAAAATAATTTGGCATTTTCAGTGTTTTCATTAAACAGGCATCTAGTTTAAATACTTTGGATCAACATTATTAGATTATTTTTCTTCTTTTGCTCTTTTCTTTGGTTTGTTCATTTGTTTGAATTTCCCTTTAAGTAATGTAAAGCACTTTGAATTGCCTGGTAGCTGAAAATGTGCTACATAAACGTGCCTTACCTGAATAAGAAACACAATTAGAATACACGTGGTTAGGTTTGTGTACACTATACAGTATCTTTGAAAAACCTGCCGTGCCACCATCCTCCAACTGCTTCCTGTCGTCGTGTTTATGGTTTGCATCAGAGGCAATATCTGATTGCTGATCATGTAATATAAAATATTACAAAACTTGCAATTTTGTCAAGCAAACTAATTTTGTTGTGGCCAAAAAATTACCTCATCCTAGTCTCAAAACCTTTTATCAAATTTTTTCTTTTTTTTTTTTTAATTGCTGTGTTTCCCTAAAACAAATTTATTTTCAAAATGTCAAATTGTGCAATTATACAGTCAATGGAAATGCAGATGCGGACAGTAAAAATGTACGCAAAGTCCACTGGAAACCTAGCAATTAATTCTGCTTTATCATGTTTGGGTGAACGACGTCACAACAGTGTGAACTGACTGGATGAAAAATGGGTTTTGAATTTATCACCTTCCTCTGGTGTGTTCTGAAATTACATCTCTCAAGAACCATTGTCATCAACTGTCAAATATGGGGGAAAAAATGGATCAACACTAAAGCCTTACATCATTTGCACCAACATGTACTTTCATATATATTTTTTTTTTAGTTTGATAAAAATCAAATATTAAGTTGTGGTGCACTGACTGTAGTTTTCAGGCTGATCATCCATTCTGATTTTGGCCAATTTGTTTGTTTGAAACAAAGTTGTTGTTTTGGGTTTTTTTGCGTCTAAACCACAAGTCTCAAACTCCAGTCCTCCAGCTGTCCTGCAGCTTTTGATGTGCCACAGGTACAAAACACTGGAATGAAATGGCTTAATTACCTCCTCCTTGAGCAAATAAGCTCTCCAGAGCCTTGCTGATGACCTAATTATTATATTCAGGTGTGGTGCAGCAGAGGCACATCTACAAGTTGCAGGACACCAGCTCTAAACTAAATACTTATTTTACTTTAGTAGTTGTCAAAATAATAAACAAACAAGAGATCTTCACTGGCAAGGAAAAGCATAACTGGTTCATTTCTAATCCAGTCTACTGCAGTCCTATTCCAAGAACTTTCATGAGTTTTATTGTTGCTAAGTTCAACAGATGACCCTTACTGCAGCAGCTTTAAAGAATACAAGTAAAGAAGCAAATAAATGAAACTGAATGTTCTAAAATAAGCTCTGACTTGTTGATAATGATGTCACCAATTATGGGAATTTGTTTTGTGAGGGTAGGTCTGATGTTGAAGACTTCAACAACAATTTACAACAAAATAGCAAAAGAAACAAAGTCACACCATGCCATGTTCTCCAGTAAGTGACAAACTATCTATAAGGTGATTGATTATTCTGCAGTAATTTGCCCAGCAGATTTAAAGTGACGTTTCACCCACTTTTGGGTACCACAAATATTAAACAAGTTTTCCAGATTAGATAAAGAACAGCCAACTACTGATTGATGGTGTCTGTAACTTTTAGTTAATAGTTGCATGAAATTCAGGTTTTATGTTGCAGAGTAAATACTGACACGAATAATAATAATAATAATAAAAAAAAGACAACGCCTTGATCTGATCAGATAAACATGACTGCATCCATTAACAATAGCTGCACTGTCAGTAGGGCCACCTCAACATAACATGATGTAGTGAAAGAATCACCCTCAAGTTTAAAAACAAAGCTTGATTCCAAACAAACTAATAATGATTGGCAGCTCACGTTTAGTCGCATGGATGAGGTCCTTCCCATATTTGTAGAGTTCTTTGATGAACCTGTTGGTTTTGTCCAGCTCAGCTTCTTGCGCCTTGATTTTCTCCCTGAAGCTGGGACTGTCCAGATAGCACTCACTGAATTCCAGCGGGGCTAGTACCATTTCTGTGACAGCTTCGTCTCCAAACGACGGAGGAGAAGACGGGGAAAAAAAGAGGGAGAGAAAAAGGAAAGCTCCTTAAACTCTGTAGCTGTGAAAAGAAAAACGGTTGCGCTCACACCGCCGCAGGCTTTGCCGCAGGTTTCAGGTCAGAATGATGGACCATAGCTTTCTGAGGTAGCAGAAGCAGCAGCTAACAGTTGTTAGCATCGCAACTTCTGACACGGCAGCATGGGTGTTGCTCCCCGCTCCACCGCTGTCAAATAAAACCACGAAGGGCGAACAGGTAGGGCCGTTCAACAACGAGCCTGGAAGTTAGAGGCTCATTAGAAAGTCAATTAAAATGTGTGTTTTTAAAAAAAAAGTCACGGATGCGGCGTTCAGTTTTCCCTTTGTCCATTAAAGGAACTCCACCTAGTAAAGTGACAGATTGAGAAAGTCTGACATCTGAGAGCGTGTAGAAAACTTAATAAGGTGCGCCTCTTTAAAGCCAGCCGGCGGTTGGCCCGGTTGAAGTCATGAGGGAGTAAACGAGGGAGGTGTTTAGCGCGTAAAATGTTGGAGAGAAGCATGCGTGATTTCTCTCCTGGTACTGCGCTTCCTTTCACAGTTTGGGGCTTGTCCTTAGTTTTATGTATGTATGTGTGTGTTTGTGTGTGTGTGCAAATATTTGTCCCCCAGTGATACAACACATTCATGTCCAAGGAGAACTTAACAAACTTCATGAAGAAAAGGTTTGCTTAATATGTTGCCTTCTTGCTGCAAGGCAACAGTGCTACCTCTGTAGTTTGCATTCAACTA
Organism: Poeciliopsis gracilis; assembly: GCA_911649635.1. NCBI lineage: Eukaryota > Metazoa > Chordata > Actinopteri > Cyprinodontiformes > Poeciliidae > Poeciliopsis > Poeciliopsis gracilis. The sequence goes on along the minus strand of CAJVRI010000370.1, from coordinate 3,820,830 downwards.
ATTTTGATGAATCTATTTATATCTATTTAAGTGCTAGTGTTAGTGGTCATTAGGGCAGCACTGAACAATAAATGCATATCGAGAACAAGCAACATGAAAGAAAACCTCTCTGTGTGTTTGTTTGTACGGAAACAACTCTGCTATGTTTATATCACATGGTCGATGTGGGTCTCTATCTCGAAATCAAGCGTGGATTTGCCTTCCTTGTGCGGCGCCTTGCTTGCTGGCTTACAAATGATGCGCAGCCTTGTTCAAAGAGTATGTCCAGGTCCGCGCGAATTCAGTCACTCGTGTTTCCGTTTTGTTTGCTGGCGACTAACCATTAATTTATTTGTTAATTCAGTCATTCCAAGATTAAATATAAATACTTATAATATGAAAAACAGACAACAAATTGCAGCTTAACATAAAGTACTTCCCAAAAGGCTTCTAAAAAGTAATGTTAATGCAGCTGCTGAGTTTATTCATCTGAGCAGTAAAAATACAGAGTGACAGTTAATGAAAAGACACATGTATGCTAGATAATTGAAGTACTGAATAATCGTATAAAGTCAAATATAAAGTTGCAAATCAAATTTGGATGCTGTTATTCTTGCAAAACATGCATATAAGTGAAAGTAGTTCACTGTCATATATTGTGCAATATTTAATGTTTTATCCAATTTATAAGTTCACTTTTATAGACATTTAGAAAACCAAACTGAGTATAGGGTTCACAATAGAAGATCTGTATTCATATTAGTATTATTAGAAATCACAAACTTTCAGCATAATTATTTTGTGAACAATGAACCAAATGTCACAACTCCACTACTTTCTACATAAAACACAAACATGTAGTGATAAACTCTACATATTGCTATAGAATAACAATTGGGATAAAATATAGGTAGGTGTTAAAAAAATAACCTTGATAATAACAAAGCATATTATACTAGTACAGAATTATTTCTCACATTCTTTATGTGCAAGTCTCAAACCTAATGATATGCAACATTTGAATGCATAACTAATAAGATATTGAAAACAGCTGAGAATTGTAACCAATCAGTGATTTGCTGTTGAGATAATATCCTTATTGATATGCGACCCTGGGCACATTCAGATGCAATGAGGCTCCTTCTGACCACGTTTCTAAAAACTGAACCATCTTGATCAGTTTTACTCTTTGTCTTTCGATCGCGAGTTCTCAATGTCGTCAAAGACAAAACTAAAACAGCCACATTTATTGTAGATAAATATGTAGATAAATATAAATAAATAAATGCTTTATAAACGCACTTCTACTAGCAAGATTGTCCTTTTTTAAACTTTAGGCCAGTAAATATCCGTTTTTGTTCGTGAAGGTACGGAACGTGTAATTGGAGACATGTTTGCCACCGAGCCGCTATTCAGGCGGACAGCTGCGCGGCTCAGTTGGATATTTGTGAATGTGATTCATTTTAAAAACCTGCTTCGGGTTTCATCCAGATAACTGTTAAAACTATAATATTACCAAGCACGGAAATAAACAGCTGCAGTGATCATCACAGCGGATATTATTACGCGGCACTCTGTCCTTTTGTTATCAGGGTTATTTTTGTTTACAGTGAGGCTAACCGCTGATGGACGTCATGGTCTGGTTTGCGTGCTGTCAACATTAATAAGTCCTCTGCGTTTGGCTGCAGCTGCGGGTCAGCTGCAATTTCATCCCATATACCAGCCTGGAATCTAACTCTGCTCAGAGTAAGTGTTGCACATATCTGAATATTAGGGAACAGAACGGAAAGTGCTCTGATATCAGGAATAACATAAATATAGAACATGGGATGGGATATTGAGGCTAGATAGTAATATGTGTTCTTGTATTACTATATTCACTGCACTGATTGGGTTCCTGTTCAGTTTGCAACTCGAACTGGAACTGAACCAATCATTGCTGCAGACCAGTACTATAAATATTTTAGAGACACTAGTTTAAAAATAGAAAGTGAGCAAGTGAGATTATTTTAAAGTCAAGTAAATATAATCCTTATTTCTATAATTATGTAAAATCTGAGTGCGTCCTTTCATGGTATTTGCACCGGCTATAGTAGTTTCAGCAAATTAAAGTCTTGTATTTCACTTTCCCTTCAGTTTAGGGATGCCAAATACCAACGCAAGGCCCAAGCATGGGAGGAGGGCCCGGAGGCGACGCAGAGTGGACCCTGCCAGGGACCAGCTGGTCTCCAGTTCCCTGGAGAGTGCCCAGCAGTGTCTGCTCAACCAGGATTATGGAACAGCTTTCGTGCATTACCTTCTTGTGCTCAACCTTGCACCTGTTTTCAAGGACTTTGCACAGGTAAAACATGGGTATGATACTTTCTAGAACCGCCTGAGTAGATTTTGTGGTTATAATCACATTAGAATTATGAAGTATGGTATAAAACTGAAATATACAACTTTGATTTTGTTCACTACTTTTTATTTATGTTGAGATGAAAAGAAATATTCCCATCCACACCCAATATGGCTATAAACCATTAGTACCTCTTTGAATACCATGTTACTCATAGTTGTGACACTTGACCACTGCGGTATGTATCCTCCACTGTACCTCTGAGTATTTAAATGCTTCACTGTTTCCAATGTGGTGGTGTTTTTTTTTCTTTGCAAAATAGTAGCTAATTTAGATGTTTTTTGACACCTTTTGACTGGAAACTTTATATGTTGAAAATACCGCTTTGTTTTTGTGAGGATGATGATTATATTTGCAGCTCCCAGAAATGTTGTCTTAGTTTCAAGCCATGTGGTTCTCCCTCTGTTCTCTTCACCATTTGCATAAATTGCGTTTGTGTTCACATGGCTTAGAAGAACTAAATACAGTGAGCTGTTCTTTTTCAGGAGTCATTCAGGTTCACTCTGTTTAAATGGGCCGAAGAGTTGGACTCTGTGGGACGGATTCAGGAACTCTTCGACTGCTACGAACAAGCTCTGGAAATCTTCCCTGCTGATGAGGTCATCCTCAACAGCATGGGAGAACACCTTTTCCGGTACATGACAATAACTTTTTAATCAATATTTGCAGCAGTATTCAGTTGCACAAGATCAATTTCATTTGTTTTACAAATCAGAATGGGATTTCGGGATGAAGCTGCAGGCCATTTCCACAAGGCCTTGAAGCTGAAGCCAGACTTTCCAGAAGCCAGAGAGAATTTTTACCGTGTTGCCAACTGGCTAGTGGAGCGCTGGCATTTCCTCATGCTCAACGACCACGGCAGGAACCGAAAGTACCAGCAGGCCATTCAGAAGGCTGTTCAGAATGGCTGCAAAACCGTACTTGATATAGGTACTGGCACTGGAATCCTTGGGTGAGACATTTTCCATCGCAATTAAAGACCTGTACATTTTTTAAATTTGTAGCTTCCTGAAAAAGCAAACTCTAGTTTGCCTAATAACCTACATCTACTCTGGCTTCATAAGCAGGAAGCAAACTGTAGTGCAGGGCATTCTGGGTAAATACAACCAAAACAAATCAGTATGTCTAGTACTAGTGGGTCAAGTTGCTCACAATATTTTACCATAGAAAAAGAGAAGTTCTGCAACCGTTAAAATCTGATTCTACACCATTTTTGTTTGCATCAATTGAAGAAAGAATCATACTGAGTGTCTTCTTAGGCTTTTGTGTCGTTTCCTACAGTAGTTCTTGGTGCAGTGCCACCACAGGCAAGGGTTTTTAATTAGTTTGGACACAGTGCAATGTGAAAGCAAACCATAGCAGCTGAAAATGTAACAAATGTTACATTTTTGGTCCCCAATTGAACCCAGTCTACCAGACTATCAGGTGTGAAAACACTCTAAATCACGAACTAGTTAAGTAACAGATATAACAAAAAGTGCAATTCTGATGCCTGTTTTCTGTCTGTTTAGTATGTGTGCTAAGAAAGCCGGTGCTGCAGAGGTGTACGCCTGTGAACTTTCAAAGACGATGTATGAACTGGCCTGCGAGGTGGTGGCTGCTAATGGGATGGAGGGGAGCATCAAAATCCTACATAAGAAGTCCCTTGAAATGGAAGTACCAACAGACATCCCAAACAGGTTGGAATTTTAGCTGCTGATGTTGGATTTTTAGACATTACTCCACAAATTAATTTTTTCGTCTGTACTCAGGGTCTCATTGGTGGTGACTGAGACTGTGGATGCAGGGCTGTTTGGAGAGGGCATCATAGAGAGTCTTATTCATGCCTGGCACCACCTCCTCCTGCCTCCAAAGGTATCGCTGGACAGAGCAATGGTCATTTTTTAGTGGTATTTTCAGTGCAATGCCTTTAAAATGCAGAATAAGGACAACTTTAATTTTGATGCCACAAGTCTCTGGAATGCACAGCAGTTTCAGATAGGCAGATCCAATCTAGGCAGATCCGATCTGCCTATCTGATGACACATTTCTGCAGAGCTGAAATGATTGATCAGATTAATCACAATTAATCTGATTATTATTGAAATAATTGTTAAATGAATTAGTTATCAATTTAATCATTAACTGAAGTATTCAGACTCCAAAAATTTTTCATCTAAGATAAAAATACCTTTTTCTGTAAATATGTTTTAACCAAAATTCCTCAAGTTTGAGCTTCACCCAGTGTGGCCTGGGACCCCCGGCCAACATGGGGTCTGTGGGTGATTTGTGGCCCTTTGAATGATTTTGTTCAGCCTGTCATCCGACCTGATGACAGGTCAAGAATGGTGAAAACTTTGGCCAACAAAATGGAAAACAATCGAGAACTTATTGGAAATTGTCTCAGGGCAAAAAGTTTGGACACCCCAGTCGGTTGTAGATCAGCCGCGACTCACCAGATTTCTGTATGACTTGATCAGCCTCTCATGTGGTTCTGGAGGAATTTTGTCCCATTCTTCTTTTTGGTTCATTGAAGTCTGCATACATTAATCTTTGCACTGCTCATTAATCAGCATTTCAATCAGGTGGAGCTCTGGATTTTGACGAGGCCATTACATCACTTTATGTTTATGACTCAGTTTCAACCAAGCTTCAGCAGTCAAGACAGATGGCGCCACGTTTTACCTTGGAATACTTTGTTATCCAGAGGAGTTTATGGTCAGGTGTTCAGGTCTGGTGATTTCAAAATAAACCCCAAATCAGCAACCCTCAACCGCTAATAATAGTTCATTTGTAGGAGTTGTTCCTGCATGTACCCTCTGTTTGGTTTTCTCTAAACATGGACCTTTACATTATGGCCAAGCGTCTCTATTTTGGTCTCGTTTGTCAAAAAGATACTGTTCCAGAAGTCTCCTTGTTCTTTCACTTCAAACCTCAGGCAAACCTAGAGTCATGCTCCCTGTTTCTTTTCAGAGAGAGTCTGAGTCTTTTTCTCATTTCCAGCCTAATTATTGTTGGGGGGTGTTTCTGCACAGTACTGATTGATGTCTTTTCTTCCTAGTATGATCTTAACACGCTCCACTAAGATGTGCAAAACATCAGCTTTGTGGTTGGGAAAAAACATAAATCTATGAAGCAGCAATTGCTTTCCAGGCACGGACTTGATTTCCTCTGAGGTTCATGTTTAATTGATTATTTTCTGCAGAGGGATGAGGGTGAGTTTGGAGAAGATTCTGCCACAGGACGGGTCATTCCTGCTGGAGCCGCTGTGTTTTGTATGGCCGTCGAGTGTCTGGAGATCCGCCGGCATCACAGGTAAACTCCTGAGGTCACTTTGTTTACCCTGCTCTTTACAAACAGCAATCATACAATTCAATTCACTTCAATTTTATTTGAAATGATTATACCAGCATGCACAGTGGAAATGTTTTACACTGCATGCTGAGATGAACTCCCCACACATTGTTTTGTCTGCTTGTCTCTGTGTTTTGGTTCAGGTTGTGTGCTGCAGAGGTGGGTGGTCTGTCCATGGCGGCAGCGGGGGAACTCCGCAGTCCGGTGAGCTGCAGCCCTGAGCAGGATGACACCACGGAGCCGTACACCACAGAGAGGCTGAGCCGGCTGCCCGGGGGATACGGAGCACTCACAGAGCCATTCACGGCCCTCACCATAGACTTCAACAATGTTCAGGTGACAGAAAAAAAATCACTTTTTGAAGCTAAAAACAGAGTGTAAAATCTCAGACCATCTCAGACCTATTATTCTTATATTTTAGTTTATTAGATGAATTCAGAAAATATTTCAGAGATAGAAAGTAACTCAAGAGTATGTGACATTGAGATTTATGCCTTCAATTTAAATAAACAAGTTTTCCATTCCCTTTGGTCATTCCTAGCATTTTTAGCATTCCTTTATGAAATTAAAATCATTTATGTTATTTACATTTAAAGTGGAAAATTTAAACAGTTTTTAGAATGTCCATAATGTTTTTAAATGGTTTCAAATATGAGTTGAAGATTGTAAGTACACTTTTGTTGACTCTTTTTGTCATCATGCTACCTTCAATAAAAGTATTAATATTTTGACTTGATATGACCTTGAAATAGCAATAAGTCAAAATTCTCATGCTAAGAATTTTGACTTATTGTTTTCACATTAAATTGCCATTCATGCTATTAAAAAAAAAACAGTCTGTAATGTCAGAATTGCTATTTTTACTCCATTTTCTGAACAAATTAATACATTTATTTTCAGTTTTGTGGTTAAAATCTCACTTTTTCATGTGATTGGTGTCCTAAAGAAGTGCTTTGTGTTTTTTAATAGCAGTATCTGTGTTTGTTGGGATATGATTGCTGTGGTACGCAGTCAGAGTTGCCTGAAAATAAGTGATAAATAGTTATCAATTTTATTGTGATTAAACTTTAAGTGTACATCACCTACTTGAACAAGAGTTTGCAACAACTAAATGCACTATTTGTGCTTGTATAGGCCACCATTGTCTATAAAATCCCTCACAACCAACCCTTTTGGAGATATTTTTGTTGTGAATCCTAGTTAAGGTCTTGTTGGTCTCTCCTTTCATTCTGATGGTTATGAAACTCCCAGGAACTGGAGGGCCTGAGCTCCAGAGAGGTGCGAGAGATGCGGCTGCCCGTCACTCAGGAAGGAGAGTTGGATGCTCTGGCTGTTTGGTTCCAGCTCCACCTGGACGAGGAGAACAGTCTGTCCACCGGACCGCAGGAAGACACCTGCTGGGAGCAAGCCATCTATCCTGTCCACAGTGCAATGAGTATGATGGACAAATGTTCTTTATGTTTTCATAGATATGTTTTGATTCATTATTTATCACCATCTGGTTTTCATGCTTTTTTTGTTTATCTTTGATTTTGGGGGGGGGGGTTTCATTGTTTCGTCAAGATGGAGGAGTAACGGGTATCAAAGTGTCTCAAGAGCCAATAGTCCAAAAAAATAGATTCTTTGTTATGTTTAAACATGCACTGTTTCATCTCTTTAGTCTAGGAGCCTTTTTACGTTTGGAAGGTCAGAGTTAAATGGAAATGATCAAGTACTGGAATGAAACAGAATAACAAAGTAAAGAAAGCCCAAAGGGAAACTTTCAGAAAACAAATTGTTGACCATGAGAGGAAAAGACAACATATAGATTGTCCTCTGAAATCATTGGAAAGCAAGTAGAATGTTGGTTTAACATTTGAACTTCATTTAGACTCATTTGGAAACTTGTACAAATGTCTAAAATTATAATCAGCTCTTACAGTAACTTCTGTAATCTTAAAAGGTTGGATTAAAGATATGAGATTAAAATTAGATGACTATTGTTCAGTATTCTGATCCATAAAGGCCCTTTGATTCACTTTGTTGTGATTGCAGAGAGCGCTGAGCCGAAGGGCTGCTGACATTAGGTGACATGTCCCAGTTGCAGACCAGACTGCACAGCATGTCTCTCCTCTGCTAATTAGTTCAAACGGACTCAAAGGAGACGCCACCTTTCCCAGCGATGATAAACATCCGTCACCCAGCACACCCTGAAATTCTGCGACTCTCTTTAGTGTTCATGAAATTTTAATGAGCAGTAAATCTGCATTTTCCCCCAAATACGTCTGACGAGCTTCGAGATGACGTGAACAGATGGTGTCCCAGTAGGAATCCTCTCGTTGTCTGCGCTCCTGGATCTCTTTTCACAATGAGAATGATCAAATTAATTTAATTATTCATTAAATGATAAATCAACATTTGTGAAGTGGAATGAAAAGGAAATGTGGTTTTCCAAATATTTTTCACATGAAAATTTTTCTGCCGTTGCAAAGTAAACATTGTTTTAAACTTTGCTCATATATACAGTGAGATTTTGCCAGAATTCTTATTCAAAAAGAGGAATTTCATTATTTGTTCATTTTAATCTTTTAATGTATTTCCTTTATTGCATAAAAAGGGTTAAATTAAAAATCATCAGAATGTGGCAATTTTATGTTGACTAAGTGATAACTAAGACAATCGTTAGTTTCTGTCCTTATTGACTGTAGATTAAAAATATATTACGTTTTAATTTTGTAGCTGTATAATCAGATGAAGTTAAATGTTTTCCGTTTTGCAGATTTTAGGCTAAAGCCTCTGGATGAGCTGATAGTTGAAGTTTCCTGCCGAGACGCCTACCTGAGGCTCAGCTGCGTCGCCGTTTTGAGAGAAGGTCACAAAATCTACCTCGACAAGCGCATGGACTTCCCCAACTCTTTCAAACCTATCCCAAACCCAAACCCAGAGGTGGAACTGTGCAGCGCGTTAGCGTGCCTCCAGACGAGTCAGAGTGAGTCCGAAGACTTCTGCATGCTGGAGTGTTCAGAGATGGCGCTCTTAAATAATCGGGATTACCATCAGAGTTTTTGCACGGCGTTGACCAAGCTCATCTCTGAACTGAAGGTTAAAAATCCAAATCGAAATACGGTTGGCACAGCTTCCTTTGCGGCGGACAGCAGTTTGCTCTACGTGCTGGATGTGTCTGAGGGCTTCTCGCTGCTCTCCCTCATCGCGGCCCGTCAGGGTCAAGTAAAAGCCTACAGCTCTGTGGAGAAGAGCAAGCAGCAGAACGTCCTGAGGAGACTCGCTCGCTCCAACGACATATCTGAGCAGCATCTGGAGTTCTGGTTGAACCACACAGAGGACGAGCAGGGGATGTTGCAGCGACCGTCCCGTGAGAAGCTGTGGAGCGCCATCATCCTGGACTGCGTGGAAACGTGTGGGCTTGTTAGACAGAAGCTGATGGAGAAAGCTTCCCTGGCCAGGTCAGGACTAGAGTATTTTAGTCCACAGTAGCTACAAAATATGACCAATCCGTGTGCCTGATTGCTTCAGTTCAAGATAAAAACACCCCTTGCTTTAGTTTTTAAAAATTTTTTAAACTTTTTTTCCCCTCTATTTTTAGTCGTGCGACATACATCCAGCCACTTTTTACTCAACCTGGATACATCAATATATTATGCAGGGGTAAATACAGCAAAGGTTTTAGAAGAAAATTCTCATTTCATACATGTGAATAAGCTAAAACCATTTTATAGACCAGCAGAGTCAAAAGCAATTACTGCAAAAAGGTTTAATTCTTAGATATTAAGGCAAACATAAAATATTACATGTTTAGTTCATTGTTGTGTGGGTACAAGAGAAATAATTGCATCTTTAAATGGTGAAAAGAACATTTTGTCCCTTGAATACTTTTGACAATTGTTGCTAAAAGTTTGGACATCGCTTGTCTGAAAGTTGTCTGTCTATTGATCATTCAGTAGTTTTTAAGGCTCCATAGCTGAAATTTTGTAAATATACTTCAAAAAGTCAGAATGTTGACATAAAAAGATTGTAAAAGACATGCATTTCTTTATTTTTCTCGTTTTCCATGTTAGGTTTCTGCTGGAAGAAGGAGGGCGTATTTTCCCAGAGAAGATTGTTGTATACGGTATGCTGGTGGAGTCTGACACTTTGTTACTGGAAAGTGCTGTTCAAGGCCGGGAACCTACTCTGGGATTTAATATCGCTCCTTTCATTAATCAGTTCACTGTAAGTATTCCTTTAGAGTCCTCAATCATCTGGCTTTAACTTTTAAAATGTTTGCTTGTAATGGTCCTAAAGTTGCATTTTCAGTTCAGCATTCAGTTTTTAGGATGATTTTTGATCATTTCTTGTTCTGCCTTTTATTGGTTTGACTTTGGTTACACACACTACAGACGTCGCTGTTTAGTTTTATTTTCTCTCCTGTACTCCTGATCATGGTGAAGATGAAAAATTAATGCTATCTCTTTGTGCTCTGACATACCTAAAATATTATCAGGTGCATCAGTTAAACTAACATTCAGTTTCGAGGTGATTGAGGCTTCATCGGAGCAGACAAAGGACTTGCATAGTGTAGCAAGAGATAAAGTTACTGAGTAGCAGTGGTGCATATTTAGCATCTCAGACATTCCAATGACCTTTTTTTAGTTTTTTCTCAAAACAATCCACAGCAGGCTGATGTAGAAGGAGAGATGATTTCCAGATTATGGTGCTGTGTGTAAGAAGGCAACGCTGAAGCATTTTCTACTTAAGGCTGTGTATTATTCTAACCCAGAGATCAACAATTTTTCTCTTTAAAGAACCTCTTTTGTCCCCTTTACTACAAAATAACATTTGCCTAGAGCTGCAAAAATCTATTTTCTTTTTTTTGAAAGCTAACAAAATTGAACTAAAATTTATCTCAATTTTTAGATTTTAAAACAAAATGAACCCTCTTATTACAAAAAGCAATTTTGTAGAATGATTTGAACCTTTTTTGTAAAAATATATAAAATGAAAAGAAATGTAGCATAGTCTGCAAATAGTAACTTTTAAGAGTCAGTTGTAGATATAAAAAACAGATTTTGTTTAAGAACTTAAAAATAACTTCTTATTGCGTCTATAATCAAAAACATTTCCATCTGGAGAAGTAGCATTACTGCACTGTGGAAATTATTCTTGCAGCTATTTTAATAATCCCAATTTAGACATGTTCAGGGTATATTTCTGATTTGACTCTTTAGTATACCTTTTATATATTGCCCTAAGACAAACCAGGAAGTGCTCAGTTAATCAATTAGTACTATGTTAGTACTATGAGATTACATTTTTACATGCTTTTTTAAAAGTTGAATAATCAACATTCACATATTATTGAACATTTACTGGATTTTCTGTGGTTGGCTTAACAACACTCTAAGTAAATGGACTACAATACACTACAATATCCAAAGAGAAACATATTTCAACTAATGCAATTCTCCCAGAATACTGATGTCTAGAATTGTTTTCTTTGCTCCTCTTGGATTTGTGCTTCCCAGCTGCCAAATTCCTATGAATTCCTTTTCTTTATTTGGTCTGGAAATCCCAGTTTTCCTCCAGCGCCATGTTTGTGCTCGTAATTCTGATAACCTCTCATGGGGGACGGCTGTTTGTTCTAGCAGATGTCTTCTCTTTGAAGCCATCGATGGTAGGCACATCTAAGCTCTTCTACCACATAAAACACAGCTTTGTGCCATTAGCGCAAGTTACATAAATAAGGAATATATGCTCATATCCTGAAACAGCCAAGACCACAAAGTTTACATGCATTTATCCTCTGTACGAATGTTCTATGCATTTGGAGATTTCAGGTTCAGATATATACCTACACCCCTACTAATATTTGGATAAATGTTTCTTAGCAACTTAAACTTGAATCACCAGCTGTATGTTTACCCACTGTTTGTGTCAGAAATAATAAGATGTATTTGAATTGGTTTCTATATTGTTATTTATTTACCACCCCTGTGTATAATTTTGCTCCCATGTGTGTTAGCAAAAGCTTATACAGCCTAACCTGCTCCTTGTTTTTCAAATTAAATGTCACATCTTGCAGGTGCCGGTTCATGTTTTTTTGGATTTCTCCACTCTGGAGTGCAGACATCTCAGTGAGGCTCTGGAGCTCTTTGTTCTGGACCTCATGGATGTCAACAAAAACTACACTGAGAGGGAGGTCAAGGTAAAACATGCATTATTGATACAGCTTAAGGTGTCAAGAGTCATTTATTTTTGATGTGTTTATCCCAAAGCAGTTTTATAGTCAAATTACTCTCCCACTAAGCACCGATTCTTATCCCACACAGGTGCAGACCACCTCTGGAGGCAGAGTTACCGCGGTTCCCTTCTGGTACCAGATCCAGCTGGACCCAGATGTCAGTGTCAGCACCCTCAGCCGGAACTCCCACTGGAAGCAGGCTGCTGCCGTTCTGCAGGATCCCCTGCAAGTCCAAGCTGGAGATTGGGTCCGTCTGGCTGTGAAGCTGCACAAGAGCACCATCTCCATCTCCGCTCATTTAGACAACACTCCTGTGCAGATGGACTAAAACCTATGTAGTATCGTCATTTTATACATTTTTAGGAGAGCTCCATTGTTACAGAGTCTGCAGGAAATATATTATGGCACGTTTAGTTTATTCTGTTAAGAAAATATTAATCTGTATTTTTTTTTGTTTTTTTAGCAATGACCTGCATGACAAAGTTTTTAAGTGCCCTTGTGACGGAACTGCAATAGAATTTTCTAGTAATATTCATGTATGAATAGTTTCATAGTACATATAAAATGTACTGTGGCATTGAAATTGTCTTTATGGACCCAGGTGTTAAAATGTTTATTATGAAAACTGCACTGCAAAAACAGAATCTTACCAAGTAAGATGAAACTAACTTACAAGTAACTTTAAGAACGATGAGGTTGTTTTAAGTGAATAATTTCTTAGTACTGAAGAAAAGGTATGAGTTATAAGTTAAATAATCTGCCAGTGGAACTAGACAAAATTACTTGGTAAGATTTTGTGTTTTTGCAGTGTATTCACCAATGCATGTGACATTTTTTTAATACACAATGAAAAACTGGTTTTTGGTCACTTTTTTATTGATATTTACATTTCATGAGTGTAGTATTTACATCAGATCTGATATATTCCAGTAAGGTTTATGTATAAAAAAAGGCAACAACATGCATGAACTCACGATTATAGACCTCAAGTTGTATGTTATTTTGAAAATAACGTCAGCAGGCCTGAACAAATCCATATTCTAGTCACCATATTAGTGGAAAATAATTAAAATATTAGAGGGAAAAACATCTATTCATGATGTAGTTATGAAAAAAAATAATTGGTGTTGCCCATATTTGATAAACTAATGAGAAAATGAGTGGAAAGAGGCTCCAGGTTGGAAAAGTGAACCAGATTCTGATTATTACATGTGAAGTTGTACAGATTAAAGCATTTATAGGATCTCAACCACAGAGAGCTCATTGTACTACTTCAAGTTGAGTTCTGCATGTTCTCACATTTAGTGTTTCTGTGTCTACTGACACCATTATAAAATGCAGAACACACCAAGTGTGTTCACCTTGTTCTAATATACCAATGCAAACATTTTGCGTACACAAAGAAAAATTGTGCCTTTTACTTCATTCCTTGATCTGGAAACGTTTTTAATTTAAAATATTCCAATGCCCTTTTCTAAAAAATGTAGCTTTGGAACAATCTGTGTGTTTTAAAGGAGGGGCATTATGTATTTTTCAAGCTCATAGTACCATTTTATAGAAAAATCAAGTAATGTTGCCTTCAGGTCTAAAAATGCTGTCTAAATCAAAAATAACTTAGAAGTAAAAATAACTTTGCACTTTGACGCCTTGAAATTGACCTTTGTCTCTTTAAAACATTCCTTCTCTGACAGATCACCTGCAGTACATCATGACAACAATTCTCCTTCATTACATTGTCAATAATCATTCTGTGAAGCTTTTCACTGAGAAGTAGTTAGCAAAAGCTCAACAGACGCGCGGTTCCATATGTCTGCTAACTGCAGTTGCCGCTAGTCTAGAAGAGCTACGAGGGGGAGGAGCTACAAGAGGGAGGAGCTAAAGCTAAATAGGCAGAGCTTTGTATGACCAAGCATTTAGGCACCCCCGAATAGTTGCCATGGGAGACCCAAGAATTGCTCAAACATGTATGAAAGACTCAAGACAACACTCCAGGTAGGTTTTTGATGAAGAAATGTAATGTGACAAAGCACTTAAAGGTCAACTTTACATAATAACTCTCCTTTAAGTAATGTAGCCTCCTGAATGCTATAAAGCCCTGCAAGTCAAGAACATGCTAATACAAATAACATTTGAAATCTGTCAGACTTCATATCAAGACGTTGTGAAGAAATAATGATTTGAAAGGCTACAGAAACAATCCTGGGTTCAGATGTGTTCTTGGCTTTATAATGGCTATGATGGATTTACTGTGGGAACTTTGAGCACAAGCTTCTTTTCCCTTGCTCATACAATATAAAATAGTAAAATGCGTGTTAATAAGCCATGTAAGACCCAACCTTCATCAGGACATTCATACAGCTGTCATTAACGGAGAGGTCCTTTTCATTTTTCACCGGCTGAAAAATGTCTTGCTGATTTTAATCAGCTTTAGTGTCATTTGTTTGCCTAAGCTTTGGACCTGGGACCTGCCCAGTCATATAACAACAGACCAACCTAAGTGATGACTATGAGATCCGCCTCTTCTGGTTCTTTGGTGTGATTTGTCCTTACATTATCTTGGGTTGAGTCAGTTCTAGCCTCATGACCTTCTTCCCACACAGCCGAGTCCAACCCTGCTGGCGCTGATAAGGAATGCGGTGTGAGGGTTCTTCCAAGCCCCTCGTACTGACCTTGGTTGCTTGCAGCTTCTGTGATGGCATCTTGAGAAGCCGAAGACAGAAGCCCAGAACGCTCACTGTCGTTCTGCGCCTCGCCAAAATACGACTTCTTTGGGCGACCCATGACTGTCCTTCCTGGAAACGAATCCACAAAGAAAACACATTTAAGGATTTTATGAAGCTTGTTTCTAAAGATGTCTGAAGAAAAGGTGCATCTCAGTGAATCTATTTCAATAATTGGATCCTAAAAGTGTATTTATCCAATGATTGAATTTCAAACATGTTCTTAAGGTTTGGAAAGTGCTTGATTTGTGTATGATATCCTTCAAAGTGCTTGACATTCAAACTGCACAGTTTGTTAATGTTCAAACTAACGTTTGATTGAAAGCCTACATTTGAAGAGTTATTTATAGTTGAAACCAGATATTTAATAATTTTTATCTTACTGTCTAAAGTTAAAGTAAACTTTGAACATTGTTTTAGATATTTTTTTTGTAACTTTCTCAGACAAGTCAGTCGTTTAGCCTCTGTGAGAGAGACTTCAGAACATAAAATTTTGTTATATTTTAGTTTACCTTATTCTTGATACTATCACAAGACATTAATAACACTAATAAATTAGCCTGACATTTCTGTTCATATATATTTTTTATTGATTTTATGCAATATTTTAACTTTCTGGTACATTTTGGATTTTCATTCTTTGTGAGACATAATCATCAAAATTACAAAAAAAGTAAAGGCTTGAAATATTTTACGCAATGTGTAATGAATTTATATAATAGATGAGTCTCACTTTCTGTAATGAAATTTTTTTCATGACATTTAAATTTATTCATGTGCCTGAAACTTTTTATTGCTTGTATATTATTGAGAATCCATCTCTGTGTTAATTGCAAGGTATGGAATTAACTAACTCACTGCAATGAATCACATTTTAATCAAAGAATTTGGCGACATTGTTTTTGAAATAAATCATCAGACTTTGACTATGTAATGAGCAATAACATTGAATGAGTTTATGGAAATAAAGTCACTGATTCATAATATTCTAGTTCAATGAGATGCACCTGCACATGAGCGAACATGAAGGACTTACCAACATTACGAACTTGTTCAGAAATATCTGCTCTGACATCTGAGATGTCCCACATGGCCATAAAAGAGTCAAAGCAGGAGACCTCCTCTGCCTCCTGGATGTAAGGTTTGTAGGTAAAGCTGAAGTGATGAGCGATGGCTGCGAGAAACATCTCAACACAAATGATGAAATCCTGAAGGAAACAATGCAGCTTGGTTTGTTTCACAACAGTATTAAATAATTAGGTATTTCAGCTGTGTTTTAACAATGTTGCCTACCTGTAAGCCGGTAGCAACAGCCTCCACACTCTGCCAGTCCCAGGTACGTTTCTCTGAGATTATTCCCACTTTTACTAGCAAAGCAATTAACACAGCTTGCCTGGGAACATTTACAAAGCCTCGGTTTCCTCAAACAGATACAGATTATCTATACATTGACATGAAATATCAGCAATAAAGAGATATTTACCAAAAAGAGACAAACACCACCATTTTGACACACAAAAATTTCCCCACTGGTTTGATGGGACTCAGCTCATCCCTCAGAGCCCGGTAGAACAGAACCAGGCAGTACATTGCAAACTGGAACAGAATGAGAAATGTCAACAAAAACCTAAAGTTTCATTCAGCCAATTATTTGAAAGAGCAGCAACACATTTACCAGCTGTGACATGTTGTTGAAAATAACCAGGTATGTCCAGGCATTTTTAAAGCTAAAATTGCCTTCGTCGTAAACGTCACACAGCTGACAGATCCTAGGAAGAAACGCACGCATCACTATGTCACATACCAAATCATTTGAGTTAAGAAGAAACTGGGTGAAACAAACTTAGAATCTACTTACAAAGCGATCACTGTTGTGACGGGTCTTACGACGGTGTACTGCAGGACTCCCAGTTTACATCGCAACAGCAACACCCTGGTTAAACAAGAAAAGAGAAGACGTTACTGAAGACAAGGCCATCAGAAATGCAAAGTCAGAAATATTCAAACTGAATCAAAAATGATAAAATTAAATAAATGTATCAGCAAATGCTATGTGAAAAGTTTTAGCCTAGTCTGTTAAAATAAATATGTGTTAAACATATAGATGTTTAACACTCAAGACCTAAATATTACATTAAAAAAGTCAAGTGGTTTTCATTAAGTGTGAAGTCTTGTCTGGTGTGAACAACAACAAACTATGCAATTAACAAATAAGTAGTCACATGGATGACTTTCTAAAGATTATAACAAACTGATAAGTTCATAGTTACAACCTGAAACGTGTCCAGTGTTGTGGCTGCAATAATCCCAACTGAACCAAATTTTTATCGCACTCAAAATTTTCTGGAATTGCCTGTGGCTAACTTATTGCAAATAGGAAATCTGACCAAACAAGCTGGTAAAATTACTGAATTTTCACCAACAGAGTTTGAACAATTCTTAAAAATAAGATTTGTTTTATATTACGCAAAGCAAAAACAAAATTATTTGCAAAATTGAAATGTTCTGGAGGTCGATTATTAAGACAATTACATTTTAAAAACGCCAATCATTCAGACACATTTTAAATCTAATTTGTGCTTTAAATAATAGTATCACAGCGGGAAGGACCATATGTTATTGTTACAACAGTAAAACTAGTTTTATTATTAATGGAACTCACTCTCCCATTGGCCAAGGTGGGCAGCAGCAGAGCGGTGGGAGGTGCTTCTGCTGCTCCTGTACCTCCAGCATCATCACCAAGCTGGGATACTGACGCTCCAGGTAGTTAAGCAAGAAAGTCATAAAGTTATAGATGACATAGGCCTCGTAGCATTCTCTGCATGTGTCCACATAAATTGCTATGCTGGGGTACTTTAGCGCAATCCACTGGAAAAAACAAAAGACAACTGCCTTAGGCAATTCTGCAGAGAATGTCATACTTCTTATTCTTATAATCATATTTAAGAACTATGCATGTCAATTTTTTTTTTTTTTAATAATTTGACTCACGCTGTCCAAGCTGTAAATTGGGACCATCCATAATATCCTGAAATAATAATAAAAATTGTGATAATAGTAAAAATATTGTTAAAAAAAAACAAAAAAAAAACAGTAGTTTGTTGGTTTTTGTAGCAGACATGACTTACCTGATAATAGGCTTCTGGAGCTCTGGCTGGGTGTAGTGCACTAGATGCTGGAGAATGCCCCATAATGATATAGGTATGGTCATGAAAACAAAAATCCCAGCAATGAACCATGCTTTGTTGTGAGTTCCAACCTGTTATTAAATGAAGAAAATTGCATAAGTAGAACTATAGTGTGTCAGATTTTCATTTGGGTCAGCTTTCATAACACACAGACTAGCAACGCAACAGCTAGCCATCAGCTTATTACTGAGCTTCAAAGGATAGATAGTTTCAGAAAACTTTCAGATTAAAAATTGATAAGCTTTTAAACACATAATCTTCCTCAATTTTAAAACCATTCAAATGACATTCAAAAGAAAGAATTGATGTAACCAGAGCGTTTTATTTGGCTGTATGGAGCATAAAATCAGCACAGAGCTCTCCACCTGTTGTTGCACACTGCCAATCAACTGACTGAAACAGGGCCCCAACACTTATCCTCACAGAAGAAAAGCACAAATGTGAAAATGTATGAATATTTCTTGTTGCAAAAAAACAAACACACAAAAAAGACAGAACTACATTAGTATCACCTATTAAGATAATACTTGTGTTCTCACGAAAACACCCTAGTTCTAAAATCCTTACACTGGTTCTTTATAGCTCAAAAAACAGACTTTAAAATATGTCTGATAGTTTATAAATCAATAAACGGCTTAGCACCAAAACACATTAAAGATCTGATGTCACTGTATCGACCTTCCAGGCCACTCAGGTGTTCTGGTTCTGTTCTACTCTGCATTCCCCAAACCAGAACCAAATATGGAGAAGCAGTATTCAGTTTTATGCTCCTCTAATCTGGAAAAAGCTTCCAGAAAACTGCGAAACAGCTGAAACACTGAGTTCCTTTGAATCAAGGCTAAAAATCCACCTGATTAGAGTTATCTTTGATTAGTGGTAACTGGATCATTGATCGATATTTGACTACATGTAATAGTTATTACTCATTTCATATGAGTAATAATGACTATATAATGTTTTATTATGTAAAACACTTTGAACTGCCTTGTCGATGAAATGTGCAAATAAACTTGACTTAACTGTGTTTAACACAACAGAATACACGCAGCATGTCTATTAGAAGCTGACTACCTGAGCAGATTGCCTGACTAATTACACCAGTGTTACTCTATAAAGAACTGAACAGAGGAAAGGTACAATATTCCATGTTTAAAAACATACAGCTAAATGAATCTTCTGTTTATTAAATATATTTCTTAAGTCTTTGTGTCACAATAACCATTATGTGTTGCATATATCATGTTGTAGGAACCTACTTATTAGGTTGAAATAATTATGAACAATGAAAATGAACTTACCCCAGATTTCTGTAGCTCCCAGATGACCAGCGGTAAGACGACAATTAGCAACAAAATATACAAAACAACGACCAGCGGCCGAATCCATCTTCTCCAGTCTCCACAGGAGCAAGGCATCTTGTCATGTAGTCACCACAGGGCCTTTAAAACAGTCCCCCGATCCGATGACACACAGGAACCTGTAGCTAACGCCTTAACCTTCTGTTAGACTCCCATTAACATACCCCAAATGTATCACTTAGTGCTTTCCCAGCAAATCTTTCTACTCTACATCTACGCGGCAATTCCTTCTCTAACTCCGCGTTTCATCTAAGAAGGTACAACTGGTGATTTATTAACAACTCATGTGACTCAAGTTTGCTAACGTTAGCTCGTCAGCTGATTCACCATGTAAACAAACCGATCGAGGATCCATGCTTCCGGGACGAGTTAAAGCTACAGACGAATAAAAGCGTCGGATTAAAAACTACAAAATCATTGTGTACTTTTTTTTAAACAATAACACACTTTAAAGCAAGTTAACGTTGGTAGGTACTAAAAGTTTCCTATCGAGAAGTAACCGTAACTAAACGTCCTTTTCCGGGTTTCTCTGGTTACATTTCCGTCGTTCAACTTGATTGGACGAGAAGGACTTTCGCTGCAGCAAACAGGAAGGAGCGGGAAGGGACCGCGATCAGTCTCATACCTTATTTGGAAACGGGACCATTGCACTCCGGAAGTGAAGGGGGCGCTATTTCCTATATTATTCGAGGTCTCCTGTTTTAGTTTTCTTTTGAAATCTGTGATACATTTTCACCTTTAGGAAGGAGTTTCGCTCTCAGCTTGTATCTGAACTTTTCTCTTTTATTTACTTCAGCGCAGCTCACAGTTTTTAACAAAATCTGGCGCTTTCTGTGTAACCTACTTCTAAATCTGCTCCTTAGTCGCATCTTTTCGGGCTTGCTACTGCCTCTAGTGGCGTGGAGGTGATAACACAACTGATATAATTACATTACTAAATCAGAATACCACACAGTTTTTATTATATATTATTAATTCTGACATTACTGGCACCGTGAAAGATAAATTATTTCTAGAGTGGTTCACATAGTTAATCGTGAAATATTGCCGCACCAACCTCAGTCTGGTCTACTTTACTTACTGGTGGGCAAAATGGCGGCGGTAGTTTCACTCACCTTGACTTCACTGTTTTGATTGTGTGCCGGAAGTTTTTTCTTCCTTTTTTTCGATGGTAGGTCTGCTGTTCTCTTTTCTTTTTCCAGTGCTAACCCTGGAGAGTTAGCACTCTTATTTCTAGAGTGGTTCACATCACTAATTAGTTGTCAAATATTGCAGCACCAGTCCAGTCTGGTCTACCTGTTTGTTGCCAGTGGTTACTTTGTGTATCTTGGGTAGGCAAAATGGCGACAGCAGTTTCATTGGCTTATTTCACTGTTTTGTTTTTGTGAAGTTTTTCTGTGGAAAGGGTTCCAGTATTATTCTTGGACAGTAAGAATGTGGTTTTCCAGTATTATTTTTAGACTGTAATTCTTCTCAGTTTGATGAATGACCTTATGTGGCCTTTCTTGGCTCAATTTCAAAATACCTTCTGAAAAGTTTTAAGGTGTCACTCTGTCTGCTTAATTTTGCATCAATGAAGTGAATAAAAAATATTTATTCACTTTCCAGACCTACCCTTAGAGACATGCTTGCATTGCTGCCAAACAAAAATTGAGTGCTTGATCATCATGATCCTGAAGATCATGAAATTTCTCCTGCATTTCAGCACAAAAGCTTTGTCATGCTTTTGACAGATCATAGTTGTTCTATGAAAATAGAACCATCAATGCTTGTGTAACTGAGAATATTCCTGCAAATGATACTTGGGTGTTCTGTAGATCATGATCATGGCACTGTTCATCTTGACTATCATCCCATGGTGGAATAAATAACTATGATCATTTATAATTTTGTTTTTTTCATGTCAGATTTTTTTCTCTTTTTTTGTTCTTGTGTTATTGCTTTTATTTCAGTCTTTAAAATACAGAATTTTCACATATCCTCATTATGGATTTAATGAGGTTATGTGACCTGAAAGTACTTGATATATATATAATTTGCAGACATGACAATTTCAGCAAAATCAGGATATCTTCAGAATGAAGCAGCTGCTTGTACTTGTGTCTTTGCAATACATTTTTCTTAGGCACAAGTAAATTGACACATTAAACTTGGATTGCTTCTGATCTGCTTCTCAGGTTGAAGATGACACCTCTTTCCTCCTTCTTCCAGTGAACCTCTTCTGCACCATTAGAGGTAAGCCCCTCCCTTTCTACCGGCTCAGACACCGTCTGTAGAAAATGGACTGAACCCAGTCACACGTTGCACCTGTTTTTCATCTATTGCTTGCAACCACTAGATGGCACTGTGATGTCACTATTTATACATATAAAAAAACGTTCGGCAGTTCTAAGTTTCTATCATTGCGGTTATTTATAAATGCTGGTATTCACATTGTATAAACTTCTTCTTTCAGTGTGAATTTTGGGTATAAATAGAATCAACGTTTCTTATTTCTTTCTTCTTTTTTTTTTAAATATATACTTGGCCCAATATGAACTTCAGCAAACAGCAGTTTTTGTTTTATTTTTTAAAGCATTTTTTGGTTACCTAACGAAATAAATATAATTTAATAGCTAAATATAATTCTGTAAAGTCCAAGACTGGATCAAAACAGCACTGGAGTTGGTTGGCCTCATGTTCTGTCAGGATTCATTTATAACTGAGACAATTAAAACTTTCCTTATCTTAACCATGTGCACAGTTGCACGAATAGAGAGTAATAAATTATACTCATCAAACTGTGGCTAGATTGTACTTTAGGTTTAGAACTAAAGAAATTCATATAAAAAAATAGATGCTTTCAAGAAGTTTGGACATATAATAAACTGAAGTAAAAAAATATATTTTTTTATGTACTTGACGACATGACAGTGTTAAACTTCTTTAGTCACTTTTAGTGTTTTGCTTAGAATATACAGATTTCTAGAGTATTCACTATGCAATCTGAACATACCTACAGCCTGTTTTCCTTTTTGTGCATGCATAAATACATTTGCACGCACAGTTTTGTACAATATGAGGGGAGGCAGAACTTTCCTTACTGTTGCACCACATCTCCTCAGCCCCACAGTCACTGAAATCACTGGTTGTTACAGGACAGATTGTTCATGAATTTTGAATTGATCCTTTTGGCTTTTATAAATTAGAAATGGTCCTTTCCACAAGTCCATGGCTGATAGCTCGGAGGGATTGTCAGTGTGAAGTGGCACACAGTGTACAGCGACGTTAAGGGCAGGGTAGATAAACATATGTTGCATTTGATCAAACCCACATGCACATTTTGGCACGAAGGATGTGGCAGCCTTCACGTCTGGCTGAATCGTATAGGAGCCCCTACAGGACGCATCTTGTAGGAAATGTGCATAAATAGATAAAGAGAAAGGATGGGTCTGAACAATAACAGTAATCAACATAGAGCAAAAGGAGGAGACATCCTGTCTAAATCTTGACACAATCTATCAACTAAATTGCCCCTCCTTCCTTAAACCTTTACAAAACACAGCAATTTTTAAACAGTTGTCTATTTATGTGTAAGATGTCGGCCTTTTCTCGTTGGAAATGTTCTGACTTTGTGGGAATGTTTCAGTTAAATTCATCATGTTGTTCTGGAACAAAAGCAGAAGAGAAACATGAAGCTTGTCAATATGTCAAAATGTGATTGTTGCTAAATAAAACGAAAATAGATTCTTAACTTTCAACTAAATCAGACTTGTCATTTTGAAAGTGATTTTTCTTCACAGATTAACGTGAGATTTATTTTTTGAAAATGTGTTTACTGTCAGATAACTAAGTGTAAAAAGATCAATTTCACTTCTCATAACAGTTACCTAATTGAACATGAAAATTAAAAATTGTATTTATTTTTATTTATTAAATATGTTTAAGCATTAAAGATATTTAATTTAACTGTTAACAGAATATTATTTGTAATTAACATATTTCTCAACTGAGCGGATCGAGGTCTAATATCGGAGCTCTTAGTAGTTGCTGACTTCCCTCTTTTGCGGGATAAAATTTTAATATGACATGTATCCATTGATCCCAAAGGAAAAATGGTTTGTTTGCTGACAAGCTACTCCCATCCAAAGTGTTAGAAATTTGCAAAAATAAATAGAATCATTTTTGAGTATCAAATTTATAACACAGGTCTGAAATTCTAAATGATTTAAATATGACCCAAATATAACATAAATGAATGAATACATAAAAGAATAAATAAATATTTTAGATCTATAAATAAGTCCAAGTTAACTTGAGGGCAGGGGGAAAATAATCTTTTCTCTCCTTCCCTCACAAAGGCCCTGGGAAACCTTCCTTTAAAGCGAATGGCATTTTGAACCCTTTGAAGTATCAGGACATTTTAAATAAAACTTTCAGACTGTGCCAGAAAAACTGGCTTTTTATCACACTTTTCAGCAGGATAGGATTGGCCAAATTGTGACAGAAATGGTTCAAACACAAAGTCAGCCTTTTCCCATGATCATGTCAGTCCGCAGACATGAATCCTAAACATTTAGGCGAACTGTCATCCACAACACAAGACCGTCAATGATACTTTTTATTTTGGTGTATGTGAAAAGTGTCTCATGAAAAAATAGAATGCTGAAACCTCAAGTCAGTTGCATCATTTATAAATTAGGAGCACTACTTCATGTGGACAAAGCTTTCTGTTTCTGTCCTTGAAGTGCTCCATGCACCCTCCTTAGTTTTCCATAGAGGTAAAATTCCCAGATGAGGACAGTTTATTTTAAGTAAGTGCCACATTCTGTCCAGCTGCTTCAAATCCTCAACATTTAAGTTTGAGACTCATGTCTCTTATGTTTAGGTCACAACAACAGGACCCCTGCATCCCTGTGTGCCCTATATATAAATGACTAATTTTGTTCATATTTTCCCTCAGTATTATTTACAGCAATGTGGGATATTTACGGCACCTTCGTTCGTCACACTCGGAAACTCATCTACCAGCCATGTAGTGCCACAATAATTTCCGCCACCCGTTTGAAAAGAATGAAATGAAATTTATTGTGCGGTTTGTCCGTAAAGCTACACTTACACTGTAACCATCTACAACTCAGCCGCCTGCTGTGTTCAGTCTATCTGCTTACCTAAATACTCTTGCAGCTCTTCCCGCCGTTCGCTCTGAACCAGCAGTGAAGTGTTCAGAGCTGCTGGAGAAAGGCTGCCGTACTCCAGGCGCCGCACCAGTCATTTTAAGGATGCTTAATGGTCCTCCAAAGATGATGAAAACCCAGACATTATCATCAATCAATAAAATCCCCACGGGCTGAACTTGAAAATTGGACGTTCGCCGCTAACACTTAGCTTTTGTCAACAACTCAGAGGCGGAAGTCAGAGCTCCGCACAACGCAAGTAATGTTCTGGTCGGAACATGTTGCGTTAAATAATAACACATAAATTAACGAAGCTTCGAGCCAGGTAAATTTTCCTCGAGGAATTTTAATAATCGAGGTATTCGAATCATTCGAGGAATCGTTTCAGCCCTAGTTATCAACTAAAGATATTAATAACAATGGCAAAAAACAATACAATTGTAAAGCTTAATTGATCTGCAATAGATACATACTATAGGAAAAGGTTTCTTCACATCATGCGCTCCATCACCTTTGATTCTTTGTAGCTGAGGTTGTAGTAATGTGAAGTAAGTGCTGATAGTGTTTCTTTTCCCCCAAACATCTCCCAAATAAAGAGCTAAAAAAGGCATGTCACATAACATCATCCTCATTTGGGCCTAATTGTTTATTTTCTACAGTTGTCATTCATTGCTGTCACCCAAATTTATTATAACAACAACCAAATCTTTATGAGCTTTGTACAGAGAAGCTCTGTGACCTTTTGAGATCCCCTGTTATTTGTTTTTGGGTTTATTTCAATTCATTGTTGGCAGGAAGCAAGGTTCCCACCAAATTCCAGAAATAAATCATTCTCCCTCTCCTTAGGCTTTTCTCACACTCAGAGCATTCGCCTTCACCTCTGTCCAGCCTTGCTCCAATGCTTCAGTCGAATAACATCTATTTGTCTATTTGTTTTTCTTCCTCTGTGCCTCCTTTAATCATGGACTCCAAAGCAGTGATTTCCAGTGTTTTGAGTAACAGGTCCTCCAGGGTCAGGATAAGATAAATGAACAATTTTCTATGAACAATTTAAACAAAATGTTTATGGCCTGGCTGAGGTTAATGTCCATAACAAAGTGCGATAAAGTAACTGTTACAACAACCTGCTGGCTTACCAATAGGTGATATACATTGTGCTGTTAAATGTCTCCTTTTGAGAGAAAAATAATATAGAAATAGGCTAAACATTAAAGTAGATGCAAAAAATGTCTAGAAAAGTATTTTCTAGAAAGAAACGTTCTCATCTCTTTGTTACTCAGTTTCAGAGGCACCTAATATGCTGTTATGACATTAGTAGACTAATGCAAACCTTTCTGTGGTCAAACTTTGGTCGGGGCGGGAGAAATGCGAAGTGAATTACAAGTATCAAATTCCCACCATCCAAGCGGTTCACATCCTCTCTGCTGACATTAGCAACCCTAAGGGCTCAGTTTCGGAGTAGGTCACAGTCCGCTTTAAATCACTCCCAGACGCCTCTTTCACACAGACACAGAGGAGAAACAGAGAAAAACGCTTTGATTTATTTGACAAACCACCATGACATCTTTATAAAATAAAAAAAGTGAGACAATTGGAAGAGAAAAGCGATTTATTGGTTTAAGCAGCAGCACTGACATGAATGTAAAACAATAAAAACACATTACTGATCACAGGTTATCACAAATCGCTTTGATGAATAGTGGTAAAAGTAATACTTCAACTAAAAGACGTTGCTTGTTCTTCTGTACACAAGTGTGCAAAACACCCAGGGTGTGCAAGTAATGGCGCACGTTCATGCAAGTATACATTCAAACTCACAGGTTTGCATTTATTCACATATCAATGAAAGAAAATACAAGTATATTTACAGTGTTTAAGGAAGCTGTTTTGACTGGAGTAGTATTACTACAGAAAACATGAATGTTTTGCTTTTAGTTTAGTAGGTGAGTATTTGTTCCAAGTCTCATGTTGAAATTATGGCCAAAATGTAAAGCTTTACCATCATTTTGTCTTACAGAGGAAGTACAGTGGATCTATGCCTATTTTTTTAATTTTTTTTTTTACTTGCAGATTTTTCAAAGTATTTATGTAGCATTCAGCTATTCTTGGATTATTTTATTTTATTTTATTTTTTTTGTAGAAAAAAATGTTTAGAAAAAAAATGCAACTGGGGAAGCTGAAATACTTATTTGATACATTATTTCTTCTTTGCAAAGCAGCCAATCCAGGAACCACTTTCATCTTCCTTGGTAGTGATTGGCTGTACCCTCAGAGAGGAAATAAAATGCAAATTTAGATATATTTGGTCTTTGTACTATTATATTTTTAGGAGGGTTTCCAGTGTTTTAGCCATTTACAATCGGTTTTGATCCCTAACTCCTTGCAAGATTTACCGGTTTTCCACTGTACTTGCATTGAATCAGAAAAATTCAAAATATAATTTCATTTTACATTGATAATTGGTAAAATCCTTCACTTTTACATATAATTCTGGTCGATAACTGTTAGCTCTTTGTTTCCTTTTACATACAACCCACCCATATTTTAGTTAAGCTTACTTCCTCTCCTATAAATCACCATATATTTCTTTATTTTAACTGGTGTTTGTATGGATTTTAAGCAAAATTATCTTCTGATTGTAGCATCATGGTATTGCAATGAAGCTAATGTTGCCTGAGTAAAATGAGTATTACTACTATGATATAACACTTTATAAAAGTGAAGATATTAAAGAGATTGATGTTCATTTGGTTATACAAGCTTAGATGACACCTTTATTGTTGCATTTCTATGGTGAAATTCACAGTGTTGTGATTAAAAAGCTAGTTTGTGTCATTTCTCAGTATAGATTTCTGAATGACTTGAACAGAAAATGGTTTGTTTTCTTGGAAAACCAAAGTATGTTGTGTTGCTGCTTATTGTCAAGAAAGAGAAATGTTTAAAGTTTGCTCTTGTATTTTACCCAGAGATTCTTGTTGCAGGATCAGTGGTGTGCATTTATGAAAGAATCGAAGGCAGGTTTTAGGTCACCTACCAAAACGTCTCTCAGTTCAAATACCTTTTACACCAACATTCAAGAGAGGGAACAACTCAAAGCTGATAGTTTGTATAAGTCAATTCAAGGACTAGATAGCTTAAGGAGACTCAGCAGCCAGACAATTCAGGCAGCTGCGTTGTTTGTCAGCATAAAGTTTCTTTCAATAAAAGAAGCATTGTTTTATTTTTTGAACTAATAAACCATAGCTTGCATTATTAAATGAAATCAATAACCACTTGCTCCAAAGATTTTCCATGCCTAAGAAAAATTAGCTGCACACTGACAAGTTTTTTTTCTCAGTCTGTTCTTAATATCGGATCTGTATTTTTCTTCCAGATCTAGTTTTCAACCATCACATGTCCAGCATTAGTTTATAAAGGGCACATAGTGATGGACGTTATTTGTGGTGTCCTTGAAACAATCATGAGTTAAGCACATGGTTAAGCACACTGCTTCCATTAATATTTTTTACATAACCACATCATAGCTGGTTAAAGTGAAAAAGTCAGCAGAAACTTGCTATTTTTGACACAGGTGACCATTTGCTAGAAGGGTGAATTATTGATATACTGCTCTTGCCATTACACAGTTTTAATCCTTGTGCAGGGTGCCTGTCTATTAGATCTCCAAGCTTCTGCCTCTCACAAAATATTTCTCCTAACTTCCGTCTTTGTACTGGACAATTGCTATAAAAAGCATTATTTCATCACTATATGAGCTTACATTCCATCTAGAAATGTTGCCAGGATGCATTATTTTGTCTTTAGCAACTTTCACCTGCACTGTTTCTTTTTTCACATATTTCACAGATTTATACATGGAAATTAATATTACTGGCATGAGCTACAATCTCAAAACTAAAATAAAAAGCTGTAAAAGTGACTGCATATACATGGCCTTTAAAAAGAGTTTTAAAATAACAGGGTTGTAAGTGATAATCTTGCAGATTTATGCCAGTTATGTGGGAAGATTCTTAGTACTGCAAAATCTTGTAACCCTTTACTTTTACTATACACAGGTCTGTGTTCACATTACACTTAAATTATTCTTTTCCCACAGTTTTATTTTTTGTAAAAATCTTGAGGGATAAAAAATAGCAATATCCAGCTAACTGCAGTGAGAATAGGTCAAATAAATCGCAAACCTTCAGTCTTGATGATTATTGTCGTTTGAGTCAGTAACATGCCTGTTTGGTTATTAATCCCAGTGAGTAGCAAACTTCTGGGAACAGCATGTACATGTGTCTCAACATCATTCTCTCCAACTGCATCCTTCCCAGTGGTGCTGCCCTTTACAGGAAAAGCATGCCGGGGTCCTAATGGCGATTAATTTATAGAGTTCAGCTGTATTCCTTTAAAGAGTCCTCCTCCTCTTCCTCATCATCCTTCTCTTCCTGTGAGGCAACTGTGTCACTGCCTGTGGGTGTGGAAACAGAGGGGGGGTTTCTCAGGAAGCTTGGCCCTTTTGTGAGATTCAGGAATCTCACCCCATGGTTTGTTCCTTCTATTCCAGTTCCAAATATTTTTTCATCCAGATGGATTTGTTTCTTCAGAGTCCAAATTATGCTTTCATATACGTTTGTATTTTCATATTTACATTTTTCTTGCACTCTGAACTCATTAAAACCTCCAGAGAGCAATCAGTTGCTGTCTTTCCTGATACTTTTGTCAGTGTGGAGGTTGTTGGGTTCTGGACTTTTACACTGGACACTGGTACCATTCACGAGTCCAATGCTGTTCAGTTGGTTGTCAGAGTAACACCAGCAACACAAGCACGACTTGGAAAACATAAAAAGAGAGAAAAATGTACATTTCAGCATGGCTGTATTTATCCTTGGGTTTTTCCATATGTGGACTTATCTCTTGTTTGTTCCCACAAAGCCCCTTTAACCTCCGAAGTCAGGGTAAGGTTTATCTTGGGTAACATTCCCTTGACAGACATTTACAGACTGTGACCTCAGCCTGTGAAGTGACTACATATATCATCAGGCTGCTTTGGCTTTTTGCTCATGACATGTCATCACTACGAAGCCTCTGAGTCACAGACAAGAGAGTGTAATTCACTGTTTATGCTACAGACCAGTCTAGTTCCAAACAAACGTGGGGGTTACATCTTAAACATAATCATGTATGTGTATATATGTGTGTATGTGTAATAAGAGAGAACCTCACCTTGAAGCAGTTTTTGAATTTCTTGCTGACAAAGTATAGAATGATGGGATTTATGCACGAGTTGATTGTTGCCAGGTTGATGCCAAGGTGATCCAAAACAAGCAGGAAGCTGAAAAGATAAACATATCTGAAGATCATAAAGTATTCTCTGTTAGAGAACTCAATTTTTGTGAAAGTTGTGACGTCGAAACATAGTTGCCCCCACACATTTTTCAGTTTTTGTTTTTGTTACACTGAAAATGTTTAAGATCCGCCCATCCATTATCAGTATCCACTTATCTTTGCAAAGTCAAGCGGTCACTGGGAGAGAGTCAGGGTACATCCTGTAGAGATTATGTTTTGGATATTTTTCTATTTTTTTACACTGTGTAGTTTTCAAATGAATAACTAATATTGTTTTTTTAAAAAAGCAATACAACTGCCTAAAAAGGCAGATGCAAAACAATGTTACAGCCATATCAAGACATCCAAAACAGGTCTAAGCACAGTTATTCCAGTAAGAAATTACCTGAGTAGTTCACAGCGCATGTTGTCTTTCGGGCGGTATACCATCTTCTTTAGAATCCTGCTGAGGTGCAAAGGGAACCAACAGAGGGCGAAGATCAGCACAAGGCAGAAGACAGCTTTTGCCACCTCCCTCCTCTGCAAAGAGAAACACAAGATAAGGTTCCACCTTGAAAAGAGGAGATGTAGAGTCGTAGTTTATTTGAAGACAAAATCCAAGTGTTGCCCAACCTGTTTTAGGTGTTCACTAAGCGCGATGCGGAGGGTGCCATTCCGGTGGTTTAACATCTCACAGGTCATGAGAGTGTAGAAGATGGCAGTGCAGATAAGTGGCACACAAAAGTAAAAGCCAAACAGCCACCAGTCTTTTGCCTCTGTGTAGAACTGGAGAGAGGCAAACACAGTGATGGACTCTGTTGCATCTGAACTGCATTTATTTCAAGGTTTACAGTAGTTTGGTCACCTTAGAATTGAGTATCTTTGGGGCTGAAAGCATCTCCATAGCCAATGTTTTACGCAAATCTTTACCCAAAGAGTATTTATCTGAACTGGAAAAGTCCTTTTGTCAGGAGCAAAAGTGGATTTAATGTTTTTTCATTTGATGTGGATTGCATTTAAATTGAGATTTTTTAGCATCCAAACCAAAATTTGTAAGCAAAGCTGCATGGCTGACATTGCTCCTGGCATTGCTCCTGTTAGTTAGACTGAAATGACAGATCAGAGGGCGGGACAGATCACAGACCTGGAAAAAAACAACTTCGGAAGTCCTGCGTGCTGCCCATGTCAAGAACTGCTAATACAACACAGGTTTATTGTGTGATATTAATTTAGGAAAAGCATCTGCAAATTCAGCTTCAAGCTGAATAGGGCAAGATGGCAACGGTATGAAGACCATACTGACGTTTATTTCCTGTAGTTGGTCTGGATTAAAGGCCAATCTGTGTTCAAATCCAAAGCAAACACTAGAATTCATTTGAAAATGCTGCAGTTGTTTGGTCCGCACCAGGACTTGCTTGATTGTATTCACACATGCACAAAACATCTGAACCAACAGGGAAACAAAGTCTGATTCATTTACAGAGGACTAAATGTGTTAGGTGTGAATACATCCAACTCAACCTGAAACTGTATTTAAGTGCTTCTGAAAGTCAAAATTAACCATTATTCACAGTGACATGGTGAAACTGTAAATATGTCACGTTTGCATTCGCTACCCAGAAAACACCATCTGGTTGCTGTTGTTTCGATGTGAAGTTTGTGGGAATTTTGCTCAGAAGTAGCAAATAAAGCTGGTTCCAATTATGCAGCGTATAATACAAGCCTGTGGTTCTGCAAAGGTATGATAAATGTGCTAACTTCAAAACCGAGAAGATCCGGTCTGGCCTTCTCACACAATAGTCGTTTTACTTTATAGCCCCTCTCATAAATCGATCATTGTGGGGGAATTTTGCCATCCTAAATCCTGGTACCCCCCACTGCCCAACCACCACCCCATATATCATGCAGGGTGTAGAGAATTCAAAAGTTAAACGAGCAATTAAACTATAATAGATTCTCAGAAGTTGACACTATATTGATATCTGGGAGAGATTACAGCAGTTTTGAGTGTGTGGGAAAAGCACATGTGGCTGCTTGAGGGCCAAGGCCCCCATAATTGCACTTGGCCTGCAATCAATTATGTGTGTCAGGCATGTAGAAAGGCCACAATCACAAAGAGAGAGAACAAGGAAGAAAAATTACTGTGTCCAAATCTGAAAGTGAAACTTTACTCAAAATGTTGGCTGAATTTGCTAATTTTCTTTTATACACATTTTCTTTCTTGTTCTTTATTTAATTGCAATAGATAGCAATTTCAGTTGTTTATTGAACAACCACATGATGTTGGAGATGACTGCTTCACTGTTGCATTGATGCACTGAAATAAAGCTTTCAAACACAACCGAGATGCATGTCAGCTGTCCATTATAAAACACTCCAGAAATATTACGTCTTTAACATGATGGAGTCATTATTAGACATGTTAGCTTTCACTTCAAGTAGTTTCAACTCAGGATTGGACTTTCTGTCCCTCCAGTCCAGTATTTAGTGATGTTTAAGTTCTATTATCCAAATTTTTAAATACCTACCATTGTACACAAGAGCTTCACTGTCTTGGCTTTTTAGTTTCGTAAATGATCAAATAGCAAAGAAAAACATTTTTGAAATATTGTGCTATTTGATTCAGAAAGAGTTATTCTGTCTAAACTGGCCCATTGTTGCAGTATTAAAACTTACAAGAAGGTTTAAATGTGGTTTACTGGAGTCTGCACTAAAGCAGCTGGAGAACGTATTCGCTATTTGCATGTTAAGTAAATCAGCTTCAACCTAAAGTGGTCTATAAAAAACATTTAAATGGTTTATTTTAGTTTCTACCTCAGAGCAGAAACTGTGCCACTGTAAGTGGCTCCATCTGTAACATAAGGTTACAGATGGAGAACCCAAATCTGGTAAATGTGTCCTATTAAGGGAGAAAACTTTGCCCACGCACACCTCTGAGTGTATCAAACATTTTAAAATTAAATATATATTTAAATTGAGTTTAATATTTTTGTACTACCAATCATTTGAAATCACTCAAAATCAGTTTTTGTTTGTCTGCTTGTGGACATATTGCTGAGTGCTAATCACACCAAATCTGGATTTTAAAATTTTATTTTGGAGTGCAACAAGAGGCTCAGACTGGAAGTGGATATGCTTTAGGCAAAGAGCCTAAACTCTCTGAACTTGTTGTCTTCTATTGCTTCTTTTCTGTCAGAAAGCTAAATGTTGAGGTGAAACCGCAGAATGAAGAAAATTCCCCTGTTTTTTTATTGCCGCAACAACAAGAACCACAAAGCCTTGGCACAATTTTGAGGTGGGTGGCCTTTTCCCAATCATTAAAGTCTACGCCACTGTCAAGTGCAGTGTACTTTGCTTCCAAGCAGCTTAAGACTAATAGGAGTGTTAAAGACAAGTGTAGAGCATTTATGCCATTTCTACTTCTTTTTACATCATGTCCAAGAAGCCACATAGTTGTGTAATCTTTTATGAATAGTTCTCAGTGTTTTCTGGTAAATCCTTCAGTTTTTCCTTGTACACTGTCCATT
Organism: Poeciliopsis gracilis; assembly: GCA_911649635.1. Lineage (NCBI taxonomy): Eukaryota > Metazoa > Chordata > Actinopteri > Cyprinodontiformes > Poeciliidae > Poeciliopsis > Poeciliopsis gracilis. Next base: position 3,787,644 of record CAJVRI010000370.1, on the reverse strand, counting down.
TTCACTGAAGACAAAAATTAAAAGTGCATCAGAAAGTCATAATTACAAGATTTAAAATAATAAAATTTAGAATTTTCAAAACCTATTCACAGGAACAAAAGTAATAATTGCAAGAGTGAAAATTATAACTTTGACTTTCAAAGTCATAATTATGAGGTTGAAAGTTGCACTGTTTTTCTTTGGAGGTTTGCGCCAGTATTTCATTATCATGACTTAGAATTTTGTAATTATAAATTTGAAAGTCTAAATTATGACGCTGGATCGCAAAACAGATTTTATATCTCATAATTGTAATTTTAAATGTCAGAATTTTAACTTTATATAAAACAAATGATGTTGACAGTCAAAATTATGTGTTCTAAAGTCGAGATTGTAATTTTCTACCTCAAAATTATGGCTTTGAATCTCTTATAACCTTGAAAGTCAAAATTATGTCACTGTATATCAAAATTATGACTTTATAACATGACTTTAGAAGTCTAAACTGTAACATTAAAACTCAAAATAATGACTATCTGTTGAGCTTTTATTTTTTTCTTTAATGTAAAAAATGGGCATTCATATTAATGGCCAGAAAAATCGTTTTATATATATATATATATATATATATATATATATATATATATATATATATATATATATATATATATTTCTTTTATATATACTGTATATAAAGGAATATAATGGCTTACCCTCATGAAATCGCTTTGTGGATTAAGCATGCAAGTGCGCATGGTGGTGTTGCTGAAGTTGAAGGTGACCATGTCGAAACAAACGGCCTCAGGCACGGCCAGGATGAGAGACAGCACCCAAATGGTCACTATCTCGATGACCGTGAGGAGAGGGATGCCCACTCCCTGCACTCGGCTCCAGGATGCTACGGCTCTGTACCTGTGTGACAGGCAGATGCAAAGACGAAAATCAGAGTTGCACATGGATAACCGAAAGGTTATTCATTATAAACTGCTTCTGTTAATTTAACTGAAAGATATAATTCAGGAACAAGATTGAGCGAAACATAGTGGATGGATGAAAAGAAATCTGATATTTCAAATCTGAATACTGGAAATGTAAGGTAAAGATTTAATTTATTTGTTTATTTATTTAATTTATTTGTGAGAAAATGTCCAAATGTCCAAATAATCTCATATTAGTTTTGTTTTCAGTTACTGATTCATGAACAGCAGAAAAAATACTTTTTGTTTATTAAATGCAACCGCTAACAAAAGTGACTTCCTGCCTGCCAGCATGCCAAACACGACAAAATGCGCAGTCAGTAGACAATCAGAATTTTAGCAATTTATGAGGCGAGATGATCAATTGTTTATTTTTAATATCTAATATTTATATTTTTGTGAAGCCTCCAAACAGGCTGGCCCATGTTGGCAGCGAGGTCTCTGTGTGTTGGCTTGTTTGCCACGCACTAAATAAATTGTTTGCTTGTTTGTTTCATTAATAGAAACCACTTGTCGAAATGTTTTAGTAAAACCGTGCATCAAGATTTTATGGCAAAAATAATATATTTTTCATGATACATTTGAATTTCCCTGTTGAACAACATGGCGGCATTTATATTTCACTAAGTGGAAATGTATCCACCTTTTCCTCTTCTTGTAGCAGTGAAATAATGCAAAGGTGACTAAAATAGATTGTAATATGTACTCAAATAGATTTGCTATGCATTTCCAGGAACAAATGGAGATGATGTGCTTTTGAATGCAACTGAACAGTTCCTGGACCTTCCTCATAATGGAAGTTATTAAAACTGTCTGGCTGGTTGAACCTCGGAGCCTTTTGGAAAAGGTTGAATCTCTTACGGCATCAGTGAAGATGGATAGTGCATTAAGTGACATGCCAATGAGCAACAGCACTTCAAGACCATAACTTATTCATTACAAAAATATTTCTAAGGCACTATCAAACTCATTAGCATGCTGGCTATCAATACAGCAAGTAAAGTTGACTTCACAAAGTGCGTATATTGCATAGTACTACTCCATGTAAAGATGTGTAAAGCCATATTGTATGAGCATAGCTTCACAACTATAAAAGGAGAAAAATGCAACCTGTAATTGGAATATATCTACATGGCGTGGAAAAAAAAATCAAGAAAAATGAATTGACCTGATATACGATAATCAGAATATTCTTTTTATTATGAATCCAATTCACTCCTGATGTGTAAATATAATAGACACACTTATGTTGGATACTAATTAAAATGGGAAGGAGAGGAGAACATGATTTTTTCCTGCAAAACCAAAATTCCCACCGAAGATGTTTAAAACAACATTTTAGATGATTAACAGAAAATGTTAGTTTATAATACTGTTTTAGAGCAAAATGCTTTATATTTGTTTGAAGTAATTGCAAAGTGCAAACAAAGAGATGGCATTTGTAACTCTCCAGTTTTCCAAAATATACATCATCTACATTTTTCTGGTGCCCTAAGATGTGAAGTGAAACAAAGATTGGCAGCTTGGACTCACCAGCCAGTCGTGTTAATTTCGAGAAAACCTCCATCCCTGCATAAAAAAGCTGCAATATTTTTCAAGAAGCTACAACTTTTATTTATTTTCTTATTTGTTCTGACTTTGTTCTGAATTTTGTTTTTGTTGTGTTTCCCCCAGAATATCTATTGACAAAATCTATTGTCATCTGTTTACTAACTGGAGCAAAGTGTCCATAAAGGCAATTTAATTTCTAAAGCATTGTACACTTCTTTGCCACGGGTGCCAAGAGTTTCGGATGATCTTACAAACAATTGCTGCAAGAGGGGTTAACAGGAGCCAAAGGATATTTTGTAATTCAGCAGGACAAACTCGTAAGTAGTACTTTCCCGAAAGTGATCATCTAGTCTTCCTGTCATTGTTAAGGAATGTTTTCCATGTGGTCTCTTAAATAAATAAGCCAAAAGCAAAAATAAATCTTGAGCAAAGCATTTCTTCTCTGTGTGAAAAAAGGATTAATTACAAGGGGTTGCCAAATAAATCAAATTACTTATAATTTGTTTTAAAAAAAATCTGGCTTCTATAGCATAAATTCTGAGCAGTAATTAGTAACTTTGTTCAAGAAAAAAAAAATATATATATACGTTTCATCTTTACAAATGAGTTAAACATCGGTATAAAGACATTTGGATATTTTTTTTTTCTTAAACTTAATTTCTTTTTCACTTTCCCAGCATATGAAACAGATTTCATAACATTAAGGTTAATATTTTTCATATATTTGTGCTACTGAGGAGTCTGACAGCACTGACCTGTCCACACTGAGGGCACACAAGTTTAGCACTGTGATGCCAACAGAGGCCTTCTGTAGGAAAGGCACCAGCTTGCACAGACACAGGCCAAACCAGTGGTCATCAAAGGGGAAACGGGATGCCAGGAGCTGTGGGGAAGAGTCATTATTTTAACAACGCTGCACAATCAGCTGGTTATTTCTCAGCAGATATTGACTGATTTGTAAAAAAAAACAAAAACTATCAAATATCTGTATGTTATAGACATGAGAGGATGTGATGTACAAAATGGGCTTAATTTCTCTGAAATTGGACCCAAATAAAAAGCATTTTTGAAAAATAAACATTGTAAAAGGCGTGTACAATTTACCACACGGCACTAAATAAGAGCAGAGAAATTCATTTTGCCATAGCTCCATGTGTCGCTCTGAGACATAAAGACTTTGTGCGTCTCCAAGCTGTCAATTAACGATAAGCTGAATCGAGAATAAGCCAAACTCTATTGCCAGCTTGGATTGTTTTCACACTTGTCTAGAAGACTCAGTTTGATTGTGGACCAACCCTCAAACCCTTTGTAAAACCAGTTCCCCCCTCTTCTGTGATGGAGTTGCACCAAAAACCCTTGAAGGAAACGACACAAAACCCTCTGAAGAAGACTTCAACTTCCTCCTTCACAAAATGTAAACAAAACTGGAGTGACGTCAGACTTGGAGGAGTTCTCTTTTGTCACTGAAAAAAGACCACAAGCCATTTCTCCCACTAGCACTAGACGCATGTCTTTTATGGGTTGTATTTACCCAGAATTCCCCTGGTCTACAGTCCGCTTCCTGCAGTTAGGTGGTCCAGAGTTCACTTTTTAGACCCACATCTGTTAAATTTTGCATTCACACTTTCCCAAACAAATCAGAATTTCTAGTCAAAAGAACTAGAGTTGGATTAAAGCGTAATAAACTGGGCATATTTTTGATGTGTCGTCATAAAATCTATAGCAGTGGATCCAATCTGAACTTGAACTTTTCCACACTTTGCCATGCTTCAACCATAAATATCAATACATTTTTATAGTTATGTGCACAACGCAGTCCATTATTGTGAAGGGGAACTTAATGGTTTTCAAAATTGTAAAAGTTTATTTGTAATCGTTTAATTGCATTCATCTTAACTAGATCTTTATGCTCTGACCCCTCCTAAAAAGATTCAGGGCAATCAACTGCCTTCAGAAATCCAATATTAACTAACATTACATTCAAATGGATTGTAGTTTGTAGGAGTGGTGTAAAAGAAGCAAGAGTGGAACTACAGAGCTTGTTGGGAAAAGAAGGTGTCTGGAAGTCAAACTGGAAAAACTGACATCTAAAAGTTCAAATATAGGCATCTGAATTCTGTGCCATGTGTCACTGAGGTTCTAATCAAGAACATCTTCATAGAAACTTTACCTTTGTTCTTTTCAGGTACTTTCTACCCTTCAGCATGAAAACAAAGGAAGAGTTTTCGGAAACGGTGTCCTTATCCCTAGGAAGAAGGGGCAGGGGGATTGCAACCTTGTGGACGTGGCTCACTCATTGTTTGTGCGCAGACTGCTCCCCCAAAAGATTTTTTGTTTCCTCTTTGCACATGTGTTGCTCAGACAACAAAGTCACTGTGCCCCTCAGAGTCCCAAGTTAATTTTAACCAGGTGGCTTTCCTGACTTCTCTCTGTGCAAAATTACGTTCTTTTAATGTGGCTGCACAGAAATCTGTGTGACTGATCCCTCAATCTTGCCATCGCTCTTTATTACTACACAAAGCTTGACAGTGTTTACTGGCATAAATCGAGTTAGGCCGAAAAGAGTCTGCAACTGTTTAGCACATAGGTCACGCAATGTTTCAAAATTTCAAGTGGTTGTTAAAGTAAACAACAGGGCTGTGACTCACTTGAAACCACAAAGAAACCTTTCTAAATAAAAAAACTGATTTGATCTGTTTCTCTCATGCAAATTCTTAGCGACTAATAAATCAGCGCCTTTAAATGACAGAAGTTTGTTATGTGGTAAATACTTTACACAAACACAGGAATGAAAAGAAACTACAGTCTGAACGAATTGAAATCTCCACATAATTTATGTGCCATGTGTTTGGGGGACAAAAAGTGATGCAACAATCTTTTCTGCAAGACTAGATTTATGTCTTCTGCTTTGTTTCAGATCACCAAAAAGAACAAAAATACAAGATGTAAAAAAGAGCATGGTCATAAATGTAATTGCTCTCTAAACCTAATAACTGGTTGTTGTCCACTTTTCGGAGAATTCAGCCACAGATGAGGGTTTTAAAGCGTTAACATTTTATGTAAGATAACAGTAACACTACACCTCCCAACAATCTTCACATTAGTCTCATCAGTCCCGAAAATATTTCCCCATGTCTTTGGCATTAAGATGTTTTAAAGGAAAATGTGAGGCAGATCTTTGTGCTGTTGTTGATTAGCAGGGGTTTTAGTCATGAAGCCTTTTTCTGTCTCTTTCTTCTTGTTACATCACAAACAATGATCATGATAGTGAAGCCTGCAGTGCTTTAGATTTTCTTGGTTTCTTTAGTGACCTCCTGAATGAGTGACTTAAGCACTTTTGAAGTTATTTTGGCAGGTTTACTGCTGTTTCACGTGGATATTGGCTCTCACTTTGGTTCGCTAGAGATCTAAAGCATGAATTATTTTTTAAGCCTTTAAAACCAGATGAGTGTAAGCGACTTTAATAAATATGCTTGAAGTTCTTTAGACTGAGGCATGATGTCACTATTTGAGATCTTTTAGCCTACTCCATGCAGTAAGATAGGTTCTGTTTTGTGACTTTTTGATTTTAAAGGCTAGGTTGTAGCATTGCTGGTGAAACTGAACCAAATATTTTGGCTCATACCAGTTAATTCCTAAGTCAAACATAGGTCCAGCTTAGGTTACCTATATTTTTGGAAAAAACTTTTTGTATTTTTTCAGGTTAGTTCTGTCTGATTTATTTGATTATCTGAAATATTTAGAGGTTATCTATTATGCTTTCTTGAACAGGGGAGGATAGTTTATGGGCTATGGCATTTTTTCACATAAAATCATTCTTTGATTATGAGATTTTTGTCTCACCAATTCTGTGTCCTTTGTTGTTATAGGATCTCTTGTCACTTTAAATCCAAATTAACTTCTGCTTCCTAACTCAACTTTACACCTGAAAGAGTAAAGGTGTTTAAACAGATGTACAATTAAGCAATCATACATCTTTGAAAAGCACGAGTAAAGCATTCTGCACAATCATCAACAATTCTCCATATTTTCTTCATGGTAATTTTACAACAAAACACTTTTTCAGCAACCATTGTACAGCGTTAAAACCAGCTGATAAGGTGCTGGAGCTCTTCTTGGGTAATGGCACAGTGTCTCTCAAAAATTGGGAGATATATGAAACTAATCATTTTCCAGACACCATGAAAATTTAACTTACTGTTTTCAGAAGCAATAGGAACCCAAATGTAAGGGACTGCAAATTTTGCTGAATAAGTTCTCTGTAAGAACCAAAATAAAATAAAAAATTTGTAAGGGCTGAAAATACTTTTTACGGTTCTGCAAGTGAAGAATTAACATAAATGTTTGTGTGATAGTTAAGTAATAAACAAGAGGCATGCTTGACTCCAGCTTGACTCTTGTGTTTATTTAGAACAGTCATATCCGTTCTCCTCTCATCATTTATCTGACTTCACGAAACAGATAACGACCCTCCGACTGATTACGCTTTCCCGTCTCCCTTAAACCGCCTCCCCCACCTTTTCCCGTCTGTAATATTCCTGTTTTATCTGAGCAAGTCTCCCTCATTGTTGCTGCTTTTCATCATATCAACAGTGTGCAACCTGTCACTCAGCAGTCTGGCTATGAAGATATAGTTAAGAACAGACAAAAACACACAGCAAGGGGAGTGAGAGTGCTACCTTGTATGCATTGATCGGTATGTCAATGAAAATGTAGATAAGGTCGCCCAGGGCAAGGCTGGCGATGAGGGCGTTGGGCCCGTTCCTCATGCACTTATGCTGGTATATAATCCTCAGGAGGGTGGCGTTTCCGACCAGGCCGACCACGAAGACGATAACTGAAATGACGGTGTTGATGTACTTAAAATAGTTGCTAATTGAGGGATATGCAAGGCACTTTGGAGGTGACACTGGTCTCTTCAAGACTGTGTTATTAGCAGAGCTAGATCCCAAAGCTTGCACCCGAGCTCCCGGGACAAATGAAGGCAGATCTGGACTGGCAGTGCTGCGGAGACCTGGGGACTGGAGGGTGGAGTGGATGACTGGCAGAGAGTCCTCGGCTTCCGCTTCCTTTATCTGGCACATTCCTCTGGCTGCCAAACAGGCCATTAGCATGAGCATATGCCGGGCTGCGGTCCCCATTATCAAATACATCGAGCTCTTTGATTTCACTGACTGGAAGACTGCCTCAATATGTCACTGCTGGAATGAAAAGAAACAAGAAGAACAGGTTATATTTTTGATTAAAACTAAAGACTAAAAACTAAGTAATTAGAAATTTGAGGCGCAAACTTGTTTTTGGTTGTTTTTTTTTACTTTTTTACAATGTGTCAACACAAACGTTATTGTATTTAATAATGAGTTTAAGTCAAAGACTAACACAAAGTCCTGCACTGTGGAATGATTGAGTGATATAGCCTAAAAATAAAATTTCCTTTTTTTTCCAGCTTTGATTTGTGAATTTAATTGATTTTGTTTTCCTGTAACTGAAAAATACAAATGACAGACAATAGCTTACAAATCTGACTTTTATTTCAATCATTCCTTCTGTGAGTTTTTATAGAAACTTTATAGAAAATTTATAGAAACTGTAAACCTGCTTGTCAAAAAAGAAAGATTTCAATTATTGGATGGACAAACATCATTCTAATCATTCCACTCCTTGGAATTTCAAAGAGTGCATCTATAAAAAAAAAAAAAAAACTCCTGATTTTATTTTATTTATTTATTTCAGAAACAGTAAATTTGATTAATTGATTAAATAAATTGATCTTCTTGTCCTTTAATGTGGTAAAGGACACATATCTTTCAAATCTTCCTTTACAGATCAACTAATTTTCTTCCAGAATCATCCTGTTTTTAGCACCTCCCACTTACAACCAGCTTCCCCAACCTTAGTGAAAAAAGCGTCCCCACAGCATGATACTGCCAGCACTATGTTTTTCTATGAGAGTAGTATAATCAGTTTTATTTCAGTGAATGTTTTCTACCACATATAGAGTAGGACAGATTTTTTTTGTTGTTTTCTTTTTAAGTTTAGCCTCTCTTCTGCAGAAGGCTAAAGCTTCTCCAGTAAACCAACTCTTTCTCAGCTGCTTCTCTTATTAACGCTAATTTTATGCAACCTCTCAGCTTAAGTGAATAGCACCACCTTAGCTTTGCAGGTGTGCCATTTCTCTACATTTTAAATTAGGGTCTGAAATCCATTTCCTGAGAAGTTAATAGTCTGTGATATCATTCACAAACTTATAACATATAACATAATCCTGGAAAAATCCAGGGCCGCTGTGTTCCTTTATCTTTGACACAGTTTGATCACTAATGTTCTTGAACAAACCTCCCAGGCCTTCTTCAGACAGATGTTTGTATATTACCTAACAATAATATACAAACGCTCTGGATTTGATTTAGTTGCAGGACAGTAAATGAGGCAACTCCTCAGATTTTTTTGTTAAGTTAAGAAGGTTTAAGAGCCATAAATACTAATTTAGAATACGTTTTGAAACATTATTGTCTCAATCAGGAGCTTTCATGAAGATTAACGTATTTAAGACTTCAAACAGGGGCTCACATATGGGAGATGTCACATATAGTTATACTCAGACTTTCAATATAAGACATCAACAGAGTGTAATGAGGACATATTTTGCTCTCACTCATTCCTGTATGAAAATTCAGTTCAGTCTGTAATGTTGTCCTGTTTGGATGGATGTCCATTTCTCAGGTTTGCACTTTTCAATTCTCACTGCTCCGCATTCTCCCTCTGTTTTTGATTTTAAAAGCTTTAAGCATATGATTATGACTTTGTTTAAACAAATAAATGTAAGCTGAGCAACAAAAGTATTGACGTTCAAATACAAAGCAGGCTAAATTACAAAGAGAAAAACAACAAATTCAACTTCCTCTTGGATTACGCTCCTTTTCACCAAAGAAAAAATGGAGTCAACAAATTTCCTGAAAAATCCAGAACGGTTAATTACACTATGCTGTTAGTAAAGACTTGTTAAAGTTTCAAACTCTTAGATCCACACCGAAGCCCATTTCATCATGTCACGGTGCAGGCAAGTCTTATAGCCCGGAGTGCTTCCTGTTCAAAGTCCCTGCTGTCACCAAGTACACAAAGAACTATTTAGCAGCCAGCCCTTCAAGTAGCATCACAGTTTAGCATCAGCATGACACTGCTGGGATCTGTGACAGCACGCAAACTGATCCATGCATAAATAATAAATACGTTTGGTTTTCACCTACCGCTTCTAAAATGCCTGCCTGGCCCCCTTGGAAACCGTCAGGCAAACTTTCAGCTGAAGCCCCCAGACATCTGTATCACATCATATGAGTAATTAACGCACTATCAAAGCTGCGCCGTATCCCACTTGGTTTGAGCAATGCACCCGTCTGCTCTGAGGTGCCTTCACATTATGGCTCAGAGTTTCCTGTGGAGAGTTTGCAGTATGTCTAAGTGTGTGTGCAACACTGTGCATATGTGTGTGTGTGTGTGTGTGTGTGTGTGTGTGTGTGTGTGTGTGTGTGTGTGTGTGTGTGTGTGTGAGAGAGAGCACCAGCAAGACACTTTGACTGGGTGGGATAGTAGTCTCCACCTCCCTTTGGTAACAGACTGGGCCCCCTTTGGAAACATCACCCTCCTTTCCCCTTTTTCTCAGAGGCACCGCCTGCTGACAGTCATATCCAACAGCAACACACACACACACACACACACACCCCCCACACACACACCCCCCCCACACACACACACACACACACACACACACACACATGCACACGCCAATATAGGGGGGCATTTGGGAGCCCAGTGCTCCACCACTGTGCCCCCTTCCTTAAATCCCTTGTACCTCCCCAGAAAGCCCACCTCCTCAGTCACATCTATGAGTTGAATACATTACACGCAACTGTTTCCTCACACAAAGAGCTGCAAAGGTCAGACTTTCAGAAAAGGAGACTTTCAGCTAATGTTTGTTTCACTTGAGAGTGGAAATAAAAATGCAACAAAAAAGCAAAAGCTCACAATCGGTCAGTCTTCACTTTTACGCGCTCCATGTGTGGCCAAATTACAACACCAGGTTACGCAGCTTCGTCGAATTTCTAACAAACAAAAACAACCAAAGTAAACAGAAGAACATGTCAAACAAAGCCAAACAAATCCCAAACAGCGAGCGCGCTCCCTGAGATGACGAGATCCACGAGTGACGGATGGGAAGAAAAAAAAGTCTAAATGTCAAGTACTCTTACATCAGCGAGTGTTATGGATTTCAAAATGGACCATCTATGTTGATGGGAGCTGAGAGTAGGAAGGAGGCTTTCAGATTCACTACAATGTGTCTTTTGCTTTGCTGATGCAGCAAAATGCTGGATGAGTGGAGCCATTGATTTAAAATTAAAACACTTGTCAGGATTTACTATTCGCTTGTTCATTTTTCAAATCCTCTTCAGAATTAAGTTATTAATTTTTAAATCAACATACTTGTCTAAATGTACTCTCTCTTATTTCTGGAAGCAGTAAAATACAATAAAGTTAATCTTTTATTACAAATATTTCACACTGAAAACTAGGAAACAAGTGAAACACAATCGTGAAACTAGGGGAAGTGGAAAGGATGGTCAAGTCTGTCTCTAATTGTAATAGAAAACAGCAATGCATCAAAGCCTTTACTCAGAGCCTTTCCAAACAAGGTATGATAAAAATGTAATATTTATTATTGACCAAACACATATATGATGAAAGAGAAACGTAAAAGAAAGGAAGAAAGACAAACATACGCTGACACACTGCGAATGGCTGAGGTTCTTCAAATTCACACAGTGTTAAGAAAACATAAGCTGCAATTTCTTTTCTTATTAGTTAATTTCTTTATTTATTTTAAAAAAATAATTCTGACTATTTTTCACACTTCAAAATGCTTCGTGGCAAAATGCTATGCGATGTAATCTAGTCATGTTGATTTGCATTGCACATTTCAGCAACAAGACAGTTTAAAGTGCTTTAAACAAAAAAACTACAAAAAAAAAAGCATTTCTTTTTGTAAAATTCTATCATCACAATCATCAAAAAACATTCATCAAATTTAATCAATGTTCCAGTCATTATGACTCAAAGTGTGCAAAGTTCTAGACTGGTGGGTTTTTAGTCTTAATTTAAACGAACTTACTTTTTCAGAAGGAATTCAGAAGCCAATAAAGAGGAATAAAACACACAAGAATGCATTCATCATGAACACACATTCTTCATAAAAGTTTTTCATATCTAGTATCATGCTTAAAATGAACTTTTAAGGTTTCGAAGTGGTCTGTTTGCAGAGCTGCTGTCTGTTTTTTTTAAATTTAATTTAATTTTATTTTGCAACTCTAAAATCCTGCTTTATCTTAACTTGAAAAAATGAGGCACATTTTTGGAAAAAGTCCTTTATGTTCATACAGTGACAATTGTGTGAATGACTGATGATGCATATTAGAATTTAGCCCTAATACACATAAATGCCCTCAAGTGGTTAAGTTCAACTCCCCTACCATAGCAGCCACTCCAAGCATTCAGCAGACCGAAGTGAGTTATTCTTCACAGCAGCAGCACTTAAGTGTGGTATATTTACGTTGTGATGCCAAATAATTTGTTGTTGTCAGTAAAATCTGTGGCAGACAGATTTAGATGAAGATCTCATTGCAAAAACTACTTCATAAGATGCATAGAAGGTCTATTAAATTGCATAATTCACTAAATTCTGTTTGATAATCATTCTTTTATGAAGCATTTTATAGTTTCTTTCATAATAAATAGAAAATTGTTGCACATTGGTTAATATGAGAGTAGTTTACCTTCAAGGTAATTAGGTTCAGATAATTAGGCAATGCCTATATTTACCACTATTTGAAATTAAAGGAATCATGTTTTCTTTAATTGTAGTCATGAATATCTCAAAGCCTTTGAATTAGTTATGGTCAGCAGTTGTAAATATTTTATTTATTGGAACATAATATGCTGACAATTTAACCCTAGTTTTTTTTCTGTTGTTTTCTTTCCTTTTTATTTTTTCCCAAACGTCCTCCGAATGCTGGCAGCTTCCGTGACATTTTAACTTTTGAGGGGGTGTGGGGGGCTGGAAAAGTCTTTGTTAGTTAATCCATTAATATATAAATGATGAAACCTTTACCTGCTCCCAGTTGCTTTGGCTTTCATGTTGTTGTTGTGTTGTTGTTTGGATCGTAATCAGGTATTAATGCCATTCTGTCTGAACTCAAAGATGGCAGGCTGCCTGGTAATTCATATGCTTGTTCTCTGATGGCATCTGTCGAAGTGTGCTCTCTGCATATTGGTACATACCCTATGGGAAATTTCAATCCAGCCCCAGACTGAGTAGGATGTAAGCAATTTTATAACTGGGACACTTGCGCAAAAACAGAAAGAACAGAGCGGGGAGCGACTCAGTAAGGAGAAGAAGAGATGGAGAGGGAGGCTCAGAGAAAGAGTTTGAGGCCAATCCTACTGTGACAAGAAGCAGTGACAGAGTGAAGAGGGCTCAGTTTACTGCCTGGATTCATTAATTTGTGACATATGGTTCACACAAACAAAAAGTTACAGCACAGACAAAAACAGAAACTGGGAGTCTTCATGAACCATTTTCCCTCATGTTCTGATTACTGCAAGCACTTCATTTTAAAATGAAATATTAAAGAGAAAATTAACAGATTAATTAGAAAAGAAGTTAATTCTTGACAACGATGAGATAATGTAGTTGTAAGTGATGAAATGAGCCTTTGCACAGGATTGTCCTCCTATCTGAAACTTTTTACAAAAGGCCTGAAACATTTAAAAAAGGAAATTGGCCATAAACTAAAGGAAGTAAAAAATGCTCAACATGACTCCCAAAACTAGCTATGTGGTAGTTTGGGATGAACACAAGTCATAAATGGTTATGTTTATTTTTCAGTTCTTTATAGTGAGTCTTTTCCTCTAAATGTTTATTGTGACTTTATTACAAAATTGTGTCCATAGAATATCGAACACTTTCAATTGCTTGATACAGAACTCCAGAATTTTGTTTAAACTCAAGCATTTGAAGTACCCATCTAAACTCTGTCTGAATGTGTATTTTCTGTAGAGACGTTTTAAATATATTTAGTATGTATTTTTTAGTGACCTCCCACCAGTTAAAGGGCTGCAGTGCAAACTATATGCCACTGAAACGTTTTGCACTTAAGGATATTCAACTTCTGTTTCATATCTCAGCTGCATACCAAACATCAACCTCCTACAACTCCTAAAAACAAGCCAGTATAACTGATTACTCAGTTTTATCAACATTAGCTATTCCATCTTACATCAGGAAGGAGCCAAGTCTGGGTGTAAGCATTGTGTTGTTAGTATAAAATTTAAGGTAATGTGCAAGGGACCTCTAAGAAAAATTTTATAATTGGTTAATAAAAGATGATTCCTGTTGAAGGGATATTTTAAGATATATATGAATGGAAGCATATGAATTATCAGGCAACCTATTATCCTACAGTTGCATGACCTTTGGAGCAGCTCTGTTATGTTGTGTTTTTCTTTTTTTCATGAATGTCATCACCAGGATATTTTAATGTTTCCAGCATAGTTTGCGTGAGCTGGACAGTCTCACATCAAATCTGTTTTTTACAGATGCCAACCTTTCTGTGGAAAGTGGGAGGTCAGTTTCAAGCCCAATTTTCTGTGTACATCACACTTATAAATGAGACCCGTGGAGCTTGAAGCACAAATCCAAACTCATGTCATTCAGGTCCAATACTCTGTGGATTGAAGCTAATATCTCTGCAATTAGTGTAACCAGTTTCAGTGGAGTTAGTGGAGGTTAGTAAGCTTTCAACTTTATGGCTGTGACACACTCTCACACCTTCCCTGGAGAGAGCATAGTCGTTAATACAAGCCAAACTGACTTTTGAGAACATACAGGGCTATAATTCCCAAAACTATTACTAAATCATATGTCTGCTGTTCTCTCATGAGCAGGTACTGCCTTGACATGTTCCTAGTTCTGATCTGGCTCTCATCAGACAGACCCTGAGAGCTCTGATAGGCAGCAGTACGCTCGGTTCATCTCACTTAGCTTTACACAACTCCAAAGTTCACAAGTGCATGCTCAAAATGTCTCAAAATATCTCCATATCAGGTAGGCCAGCAAAAACTGTTTTGGAGGGTGGAACAAAGTTATCTTCACTGACTTTTATTGCCTAACAAATCTTTCATTTCTCTTACGTTCTTAACGTCATTTTTCAAATCTCTCAGGAATAAAACATACGCTTGACTCATTCTGTGATCAACACTTTTCAGCTTTTTACTCAGATGGATTGGCCTTTTAAAAACATCTGTGGGCAATCTGAACATAGCATGCTACTTGTAAACACAGCTGTGAAGGCCAAGCGGCCAAGACCAAAGATAACAAACATCAGTCAAGAAAGACTGAAGAGATTTCCACAATGAAACTCCAGATGTTGCTCAGATCAGTCACCTGATAGCGACGTAAGATCACATATTTCAGCACAGTTTCATGCACTAAAATAAAAAAGCTATGGGGATTTAGCCTACATTCAGAATTGGATCAGTTTTTCTATATCATGTACAAAAAGGTAAAGGAAATAAACCAAAATTTGCTTCTACTCTTTTTCTATTTTCAGGTTAGTCTGCACCTACCTCGTGCCTTGTTCCATATCTGTCTGCAGCTAGCCATCCAGTTGCTATTTTGGTTGGAAGAGATTTGTACCTTATTCTCCTCCCCTCTCTTCAGAACACTTAATCCCTCCACTTATTTCCCTTGATTGCTAGCGGTGTTGTTGTTGCTTGACATTGGGCACTGAGCCCATTTGGATTGTATTGTTTCTGTGCCTCAAGAAAGGGAACCGCTGAAGAAAACTCTTTTTATGTCTGTAGTAAATAAAGAAAGGTTCAAAAACCAGTATTTTCTGTGAAAAGTATGTGGTAAGATAAAACAAAGCTTAATTGATTCTGTCTTACCAAGTTGCTGCATATCTGAGCAGAGATAGAAATCTTAACTTCTTGACATGTCGTTCTGTTCAGCTGGAAAACAATGCACTGCTGATATAAGTGTTGATATCGATGAACACTTAATATCGAGTGTTCATCGATATCAAAGTTTAAAACTGCCAATTTTTCTGTCATGTTCTTTCCATGATTGCGCAAAATCTTTCTCAGATAATGAGATTTCACTTTGCTCTTTTTCTGCCCATTATTAGCTCCTATCAGAATGAGATGTTTTAAGGCTTCTTGTCACTTTAATTAAAAATAAGCAGTTTAACACAAAACACTTGTCTTTTCCAGCAGCTACTTTAAACCAGCTGACCAAACATACTCGAGCACTGCTTGCGTTGCTAGGTGATATATGAAGCTAAGCTGGGGTTGCTAGTTTAGCTAAGGGGGTTGCTAAGCCCCCTTAGCAAGCACCTTTAGCAACCTCCAACATATTACCTGTGCCACACTACACATTATCACACAACACAGGTAATGTGTAGTGTGGCTAATTACCTGGCACACTAAAGGTAATGTGCCAGTGTAGATTGTCATTTAATAATCTAGAGATGTTTTTGAAATGGCTCACTTTGCAGGCATCAAAACACATTAACTTACATCCAGAAATGGCTTGGTGTGTTTTTATTTTCTTTATTGTAGATGCTTGGACTGTCTACTTGACCATTTCTGCTGTGACCAAAAAATATAAGCTAAATTGGAAGTCATATTTTTGAATTTTAAAGTCATAAACACAAGACACTGAAGCACAACAAAAACAGCTTGACTTTCTATTTCTTTGAAACTCTTTTATTCTCAAAATTGACTTTTATTCTCAAAATTATAACTTTTATCCTTGAAATTATGCTCTTTATCATAATTGACTTTAAAACTCGAAATGGACTTTTATCTCATAATTATTACTTTGAAAATCAAAAACTGGAAACTTTGAAACTTAAAATTGGAGACTTATTCTCTTATTTATGCACAGGCACATTCATTTGGTCCATTTTCTATTGTCTATTGTACCCTAAGAATAGAAGCTGCCTAATAATTATGCACACCTTGATATAGGGTGCTGGTCTCCTCAGGCCACATCCTCCCTCATCACAGAATTTTTATGTTTAAATCCATTAAGAATTCAAGTTTATCCAGCTTTGAGTTGGAAAATATGGACAAAATAATCACTTGCTTCCCAATGTTCCTACAGTATACATGCCATTCAACTCAGATAAAAAGTAGCCCATGTGTCATCACATCCCCTTAGAGGGAACAATAATAGTAACATCAATTTGTGTATGGTGCCTGCAGCTGTTATGCATATCTAAACCCAAATAAAAGTATAATCTGCCCTTTAAGCTTGTGGCTATTACAAACTCCAAGCAGAAAAGCTTGGAATGCTTTTAGTAATAGCAGTGAGGATATTGATTAAAGTGAAATAGGAAACTTTGTTGTGGTTAATAAGAGTGTATCAGAATAATGTTATCATAACAAATTTGTTTTCAGCATGAATTATCAGTGTAAAAAAATTAAAGGTGCCAGATTATGACCATACATATTAGAACATAGAAAACCCCTAACTGCTCTGTTGCTGTTTTGAGAATAATTAAGAAAGCAAGTAGCAGCCATCATTGTTGTCAATCAGTTTTGGACAATTGTGATGCCTTTTTCAAATAAACTGAAGTCCATCAGTTATACTGCAACAGCCAACAATACTATTTAGTTTTCCTGCAAGATAAAGTATTTATTAATTGAGTTGAATTTTGCATGTTAGACTCTATAAACCTCAGTTAGTATATTAAATTTAAAAGTTTGCTTTTTCAAACTCGAAGGATTACCCGTACAGTCGTTTTACTCAGAAATGAACATTACAGCACAACTTACTGTTGCAAAGTTGCAAACATTGTGACAAGACTTCCAAAACAATGTTTGTTAGAGAGACGGAATCAGAGATTTTCACCACAACAAAATACTTTTTTGTTGTTGTTGTTGTTGAAAACCAAACACAGTGCATAATATGTTCCAATGCTTCATAACAACAGTCAAGCAGAATTGTTGGTCTGAAGATTTTCTCATAATTTAGTTTCTATGCTCCTCTGCTCTGGAACAAACAGTTTTGTTTTCTATCAAACAATTTGAATAATTAACTGATGCATTTTTTTTATGCCTTTATTGTCTGTGTTTTAAACACAATGATTTTATGCTGATGCTTTATCTGCTTTCAATCCTTTTTACTTAATGTCCTGTAAAACATCTTGGTTTGCCTTATGTGTAACTTGTTCTGTGTAAATAAACACGCCTTGCCTTTATATTCTGCCAAAGAACCTGAATACTTTGCAGCCAGTGAGTCGAATATGAAATTATAGAAGACTGGAACAAACCTGGTTATTGACTCCAAAAGCAAATCTAATTTTCAAGAGGGACCTGGGCAGAAGTCTGCAATACACAGCAACCTGCTTACAAAATAAAACTAATGAATGCATATCCGCAAGTGTAAAACAATAGAAAACAATTAACTGTAGGTTCAGATTTTTAAAAGAAGGATTTTGGGCAGCTTTGTGGTCCAAAACATTCAGGTTTGTGGTAGTAAGAAGAAAAACTGGATAAACTGAAGCACAGTGGATCCCAGCATATTCACAGATTCACCCATTTGTGTGTCTTTCTGTAAAATTGCCTCTAGAGAATATGAAATAACGGGGCATAATAAAACTTGACACACTGTTGGCTGGTGCTTGCAAAGAAGCCAATTCATTAGCACAGCTAATTTTTGATGCAGATTGGCTGTACTCTCAAGAGCAGAGTTGTGGAAGACGGAAGATATTAAATTCTGAGGCAGAGCCAAGACGGTTTCCGCTGTGTGCATTAATGCTTATTTAGGTATATGTGGTGTTTAAACTATTAAAATATACAGTTGTAAGCATTTTTACATAGCCGCTCTGAGCTATTTAAGTATTTTAGCAATGGTTGCGATCCCTAACCTCCATAAATACCAGGAATCCACTGGAAAGCCAGTAAGGCAAACATTCCTCAAAATGTATGTAAGAGAGTGATGGAGCCAGATAGAAAATGACAATGCGTAAAGAGTTCAAAAAATGAGATAATCAAATGACGTACTTTTCCAGTGACAACACCAGCACGAATGGAAACTTTCCTTTTTGAATTAAATCTGCCATGACGGCACGTTTTGTTGATGACCAACTAAATGACCCACAGTGTTGTAATATGTTTTTCTCTTTACTGATTTACTTCAAGTTAAATATGACAATAACTGATTTCAGTAACTTGTTCAAAGTGGATCTGATGACACTAAGCTACATCAGTTTTTAAGTAGCAGGATTTATGTTATGATAAATAGTAGGAATAAAAAACACAGAACTGAATAGTGTATTTCAAACTTAATAAGACTCATAATGTCCCCAAAGTCTTTCTGAAGTTCACCCCCAGGTATTTAATGTGATTTTTTATCTTCGATTTATTGCTTTTTAATCGAGGTCATAGTTGTTTCCCTGCATCATCTGACACTTTATGCAAACTCCTGATTTTTACTCCTTAGGCAGATATGGGAGCAACTCCTTGATTTGTGTTCTCCCTTGAGTGTAGGAGTCAGAGACAGAGAGAGGGGGAGTCAAAGGTTAGGAAGGGAGAAGATCGACACCATCTGGCTCTGATTATGTCTCTGAAAAGAGAGATTTCATCCGCAGTGTTGCCTGAATGTCTGAACGTTTTGTTTCTTCTGAAACGTCATACGCAATGTAAACATGCACAGAAAGCCTCTTCACTTAGTCCTACACTGTTTCTACAGCATCCATCAGTTAGTGACCAAAATATTAAATGTTGCAGAGTGATGGGCTCATATCCAAAAGAACCAATCACACTGATTAGCTGTGATTGCACATATGCATAGGTAAGCTCACTACAATCAATTAGCCTGAAGCGCAAAACTGACCTTTGACTTTTATAATGGGAACCTTAAAAGGCCCTCAGGGTCAAAGGATACTCAGAGGCCCACCTGTGTGGACAATTAAAAACAGGAAGCTTGTTTTCAAACTGAGACAGAAAAGCGAAGAGCTCATCGTAACACATCTAACAGACAGCTTTGAGATGTTTGGAACATGTTATTTTTATACATGTTCCTCTTTTGATTCATTTAACAAGAAGACATTGAGGGGCGCTTAAATGGACAAATAAAAAGCTTTTAAGATCAAATTTGAATGTTCAAAAAGCAAGTTTTCACAAATATTTCATTTTATATGCCGGATTTTATGCTAAATTTCTTCAAACTTCTTTTTAGATGTTTTTTTCCACCTGCATAATTTGTTGTAGGTGTAGTTTATGCATAAGCAGTTAGGAAATAGATTATGTGTTTGGGATGTTGTTCATGCAGCAGGGAGAGGTGGTGATTAGAATCTTGTGGATTTAATGAAAAATGAAGAAAGACTTACAAAAAGAAGTCATGTGAGCACAGGGAGCCATGGGATAACAACAAAACCCAGTAGAGAACAAACAAAAGCACAAGAACCTATAGAAAGTGTTTAGGAAAGTGATTCTGTTTTGCTCATTGGTTTACTACTTGTTCCTACATTACCCATCCCTCCCTTATTTTAAAGTATGTAAGATGGTTGTTGCATTTATTACTGTCGAAAATGTAAAAATATATTTCTTATTTGATTTCTATCACCCTAAAAAGGCTCATTGGACTCAGAATCTCCCAAGTTAGGATGATCCTCTTTGTCAGGTAAACCTGTCTGATCTTCATTGTTTTCTTAGAACAAATTATATATAAATGCTTCATTGTGTTGTTTTCTTTCACTGAAGATTGTTTTTTTTATTCTGCAAAACATCTTGAGTTACTCTGTTTATAAATATTATTACAGAAATAAGCTTGCTTTGCTTCATTCTTGATTTTTATCTTTTTAGATTAAAACTCGTGCAGTTATTCCCATCAAGCTGTGGTTGATCATCAAAGCATGGGAACTTGGCGTCGCCCGGGTTGAGCTACTGAGACACAGAATGTTTGGAGATTTGGGTAATTAAGAGCAGAAGTTGCACTTGCATGATACAACATTTATTTTGCTGGGTGGGCTTCTCTGAGAGGTTTGCTGAGGTCTGTTGATTAGAAAAACCTCTGAGAAAACAAACACTACGATAAGAACATTATATGTGAAAAGCATGACATCTAAACTTAGTTGCTCGAAATGTAAAAGTATTAAATTGGATTGTTTTTAATGCAGTTGGGTATATTAGACCAGATATCTTCTCAAAATACAATTTCCTACAATATTTTAAACCATCAAACTCTAAAAATAGTTTTCCCATAAAAAGAGCGAAAAATAAAAATATATCAATAAAGGAGTATTTACAGCAGGTCTTAGAATTGTTAAACAGTAAGTATTTCAGAAAACAAGTGATTTACAAAGGGTTAACAGGTCCTATGCTCAAAACAGTGTTCCAGAAAATAATGAGTGGACATCACCATCTATGTCAGCTTCATTTCCTGAGCTTGTTTACACTGAACGTTCCAGCTGAAGTCACGGCTGCTGCGATTATCAGAAATGTTCGTTTAAAAAATGTCAGATAACAATTTAGAGTTCATATGTGTCGGTGCCAAGACAAGCCGAGAGTGAAGCGGATTGTTTCATTGGTTCCACAGCTAAAGTTCGTATAGCATATGCACAGAGACGTGTATGCACCTCTGCCAAAACTGTGGTAAACTTGGAGCGAGACAAGTACAAACGGTACATGTTTGGAATAAAAAGGCTGAAACCCATTTTCTTAGATGAGCACGTTCATCCTGCTGCATATTTCCACGGGTAGATTTCTTTCTATTCATCAACTCAACAAATTAAATCCTGTAATTTGATTCAGAATACAAACTGAGCTGACCTGTAAGCAATCTGGGGCTGTACAGGCTTGTGTATCTTCTGCTGCAATGTGAATGCTGTCTATTTTATACAGGAGGGCAAGTTAGTATTTACACATGGGCAGTGTTTACCTATAAATACAAGCTCAAGTGAAGCTGTCTGAGTGTCTGTCTGTCACAAATTGTGTGTTTCTGTGTGCACGTCTGTGATTCACAACAGCTGAATGAACAAACTGGGCCTGTCCAATCAGGGGACTTGGAGACTCCAGATGTGAAAATAATGTTTTTTTCTGCAGTGCGGAGAAATAATTTAGAAGCAGTTTTTGGTGAAGCTTCTGATTGTATAATCACAACAAATTTTTGGTTGAAGTAAATAAAATTGAAAAGCTCATAAATGATGATGACAGATGGCTCATACTGACTTTAAAGTAATGCTCTCACAGTGCAGTTATTGAGAGTTATTAGAAACCTCTTGCTATTTCTGACACAAGCAAACTAACCAACAAAAGGAAACCTTTAAGCTGTAGAGTATGGATTTCATTACATGTGTTTTTATCTGGCCATTCATAGTGAAAACCTGGATATCTTTATGTTTAGAAAGTCCAAAAATGGATTGAAAATTTTTACTTCTCTGTCCAAAGACATTTTAGTACTGCTTCAATAAATATAAATCTGTTTTAAAGTATTACTGAATGATTTATCGTGTGCTGGTTGGAGGCACAACTGTACAACTTAAAGCAGCTGGTGTATACAAGGAGGCTATTTGAGAATTGAAAACTGTTATTTGTAGAGCAACGTTTTTGTTTGTGAGGCTCTAATGATGAAAGTGACATCAAAACTGGTTTGAAAATTCATCTGTTTTTTATTTGTTTCTAACATTAGAACTCCATAGATAAATAGTCTAAAACCATTTGGCCAGTTTGTGTTTAAGTATCGGCCTGCAATTCTTTCTGCACAGAGTTTGCCTGTTCTTTCTGTGCATGTTTGTTCTCTCAAGATACTCTGGGTTCCTCCAAAGCCACAGTTCATATGTATTTCCCATGCAATGCCCATGCATAAAACTCTGTTGCATAGTCCAGCTAAAGGAAATGTGATTATATATGTTGTTGAAAAAAGAAAATCTACATGTTGACTCCAGTCAGACAAAACACAGACATAAAGAACAACAAACACTGAAAGAAATCAATGCAGGGGAAACTGCACTCATCATTGTCATGATAAAATGTGATGTAATTTCTTTATCAATCAATTATAACTGTTTATCTGAGGGAGATATGATCAGAGGCCAGGAGATCTGTGAAGCTGCTGCATGAGAGGCTTCCTGTGGTTAGGGACCCTCAGTGGAGAGCAGATTATGTGTTTAGAAGTCTTGGATCACAGTACAGCCTACAGCCGTTTTTCCTCCACCTGCCTCAGCAGCCGGGATAACGACCCGAGTCTGCAAGGTCTCGGCTCAAACAGGCTGCAGCTATCGATAAGTCTGAGGACCTGAGGATGGAGTTGAAAATTAGTACCAGCAGGAGGTCCACTTTCAGTCCATGTCTGAAACTCAAGACAGTTATTGTCCAAATTGGTTAGAACCGGAACGTTTAACAGCATTTCAGTTTATGCAAAAGTTTTATGTAAAAATCCAGCTTACCTTTGGATCGGGGTCAATATCAGTCTCAGTAAATACTTTGAATTCTGCACTTGTAAAAATACTTAACAAATACAAAGAACATCCAAAATATAGCAAAACCTGGATATTCATGAATATTAGGGACCTAGACCCGCAAACAGCTGACATCCGCAAATACTTAAGATCTAAAAACGCCTATAGCTGCTTATTTTAACAGTTTACACACCAAATATGCTTTGGTACTTATTAATGCACATAGTGGAAACCTTCTTGACACAATAGCAGAAGCTGACATCCACAGTTTTACGTTTCCTTGTTCTTCAGGGAACACCCAATCAGTGTCAAAGAAAATGATTGCTGCTATGAGATTGGTTCATTTGCAAACACCAGCCAATAACGTCTCAGGTGCCTAAAAACCTAGAATTCCACCCAGGTATCTCAGCTTTCTGAGTCTCATTTTCTTTAGAATATTACGCTAAAGAAATCTGCAAATAGGAAATTTTTTTCATCAATAATACCAAGACAAATCCATGGATACTTGTTTTTATTAAACAGAATATATCTGCAAAGATGTGGTTTCTTCCCGAGGAAAGACTCAAGACACCCAACCCTCTAATACATCTGAAATAACCTTTGAGAGACTTGCAGACATCTACCAGTCTCTGACGTTTGTCTGCAAAAAGTTGTGAAAAGCTTCTAGATGTTCGAGGTGTTTCTTGGATGTTCACCTTGTTTTAAGTCGCCTCACAGCATCTCAGTGAGTTTAAGATCAAGGCATTGTCTCTGCCAAGGATTGTATGTGTTTTACTTCTCATCCAGTCCTTAATAGACTTACTGGTAAGTTTTGAGTCACTGTCATGTCCAGTTCTTCTTCAGCTCTGTCATTGTAGATGAAAACAACTATGACTCTTCCAGCTCTGTGCCTCACATTTGACGTGATGTTCTTTTCCTGGAAAGATGTGTTTGGTTTGTATAAAGTAAGTCCTTTGTTCTAGTGTCTAAATAATTCAATTTGAGACTTAGAAGTCCTGTTCTTTGGTGGTGATTTTATTTTATTTTTTTAGCTAGCAAGGCTTCCTCCTTATACACCTCCAGGAAAAGAGTTGTGAAGTCTTTTTATGAAAGAACAGGCATCATTTTCGTATTAAAAGTAGCAAGAGCCTTCTGTAGGTCTTGTGATGACATTTTGGGTTTTTAGAGATGTTCGTTGGCATTTTTCATATTTCCTGTTGGTAGTTTAATTTTTTTAAACAGACACTATTTGTTGACTATTGTCTGTCCAGTGGAATGGATGATTTCAAGTTTTAGAGTCATCTGTCCCTTTTTCTTCAAATTATGCAGAACTCGTTATTGTTTTACCTCGTAAAATTCCAGCAAAATACATCAATATTTGTGATTGAAAAAAGTAAATCTACTCCATTGTGCCCCCAGCATTAGGATCCTGGCTTGATTGAAATCATTTGCGCTGGTTTTGTCAAAAGCAAAGTATTTTTTTTTTCTTCCAAAGGCTCAATTCCCATCAGGAAGAGATGCAGTCTCATGAAATATGTCCAAGAAAAACAGGCACCTCTGTGACCTCCAGGGACAGTCAGTGTGGGCTTTTAAATCCTCGGGGGAATGTCTCCCAGCCCGAGCACGGGCTGATATAATTACATTAGGAAAACACTGTGTATATATTGCTGTGTGCTTGAGCCGCCATGTTATGCTTTCCAACCTTAGCTTAGCTGTTCTTGTGAAATAAGTGAGTTTCTATTCATCTTCTTCATGTGTCTTCTAATTTTCAAATAGTCCACTTGCACACATGAACAAGAGGTGAGACATAAATACTGCATAAAGATGATGAATCTGTGAATCTGTGTGTACAGCAGTTTGATCTGCTGTGTGTAATTGCAGAACAGAGACATTCGAAACAGGCTCAGGAGTCAAAGCTGATGCAACTGTAACATCTCACAATAACCTTCTGTTTCACCTTATTTATGATTTTGTTCTTGCTAAAAAAGAACAAAATCATAAATGTAGAATCAACAAAAATAAATGTGCGATTTAACAAATGTAGATGTTCTATGATAAGAAGTAGAATCTCAAGTTTCAGTTTACACACATTTTATGAGAACCTAATGAATTACACAATTTTGATATTATACAAAGGGATAATATAGGTTTTTAACATATATTTAATTTTTGCTTTAAGGAAAAAACTACAAAAGTTCCAGATAAAACTAAATATAAATGCATCAAAACGACACATAAGCTTAAATCAAATAAATACTCTACATTTAGCTATTTAAATATATACCTTTTTTTAATTATTATTATTTTATCAACATTTTACAGGAAATAAAGCTTTAAGCAAAGATAAATTTTTATTTTAAATTGTCTAAAATGTGACGTGACTTGGAATTAAAATTAAAGACTTGAGACTTGACTTGTGGTCTGAGATTCAATTCTTTGTTACAGTTTCTATCTCATAATTAAGAGTGATTATGACAATTGACCAAACCTCAGTTGTCATCACCCTGTCTCATTCATGATGTTGTGATCTTGTCAGCATCTCAAAGAAAAGCATTTTACAAATTTAATCTATCATAATAATATTTATATCCTATAAATATTAAACATAAAATGTATTTCTGGATTTTACGTTTCATTATAAGTTTAAAGAGAAAAGGCTTTGTTGTTTTATTTCTTATTATCATTTACGCTCATTAAAGTTTTTGACGTAAAATACAAAGGTGCACGGAGCAATCAGTGAAACATGAAACAGAGAAAGTCTTGTCAGTGTTATGGCTGGTTATGAATCCCAGAGCTCATAAAGTGAAAACAAGTCACTACACTCTGACTGACTAAGGCTCCAAAGTCCAGACACTGATAAAATATCCCTTTTATCCATGAAATACCACGAGCCACTAATCACTTCCAGCCATGAGCACACAGGATTCCCAGTATTTTTCCTGTTGTATTTTTCTTCTGCACTCTGAGGAACACATTTAGTGCATGTTTTATTTTTACACATCACTTTCCCACAATTTTGCACATTTCAAAATTCCTGCTAACAGAAATCCTCAAAACCCTCTAAAGTGTGTGATTTCTCCCATAGAGTGTAATCACAAACATCTCAAAGCTTCGATAGTCTCCTGAACTTACACATGGCAGCACTTCATCGGTAAAGCCTTTGAGCTCGGTCAGCGACTGCAGGGATTAAAGATAAGACGTCTAATGGCAAGAAAACTTTAAGGACTGACATTTTATGCAACATGCTAGCTAGCATCCAAATAGAGTTATAATAAGTTTTTAGATACAGATATCAGATACATAATTTGTGGGATATTACTTTGTGATATTAATCAAATCTAGAAGTGAAAATTGTTTATTTGCCTTCAATTATTTAGTTTGTGATCTTGAGAGGGAGGTTGATTAGGAAATATAAGATGTTTGCAGATTTACTTCTAGAGAAAACAAAATAAAATTGAAACAGTATAATAAATAACCTCACAGTCTGTGTGGCTAATGTTTCATCAAAGGAACTAAAGATAAAAGAAGAAAACCCACAGCATGGGTAAACTGAGTCCCGGCATCTGAAATAAATTCACTTTTGACAGAGCAGCTCCAGGGTCAAAATCTGGACTCTTCCCAAAAACAGCAGCAAAGCAAAAACAACAAGGCAGAAGCAACACCGCAGCTTATTAAACAACAGCACTGATCATCTCCACATGTCCACGGATGCCTCGGACTGTCCAAGGAATCTGATCTCCTTGATGCTTTCCCCAGGAGGTAGAACAGCTGATATGTAATGAAGCATTCAGCACATCATTTCCATAAAATGCATATATTTAGAAACAAGTCAATCATCAAGCTTATTAAAGTCAGCTGTGCAGCTTCTCTTCGGTTAATCTGTTCGGAATAATTTCAAACTATTTTTGTGCGTCGAACTGATTTTAACATTTGGAAATGCTGTTGTGTTATGTCCAGTTATTTTCATTAAAGTACAGAGCTTTGAAAAGACCTTGAGTGAAAGGCATGTTTGGAGATCGGTTAAAGACATGCGTGAGAATTTTCTAACCTCTCTCAGGGTTCAGTGGGCTTTGGCTCGCAGCCTGGAACCCAAAAGCTCTACATGACAGGCCGTTTAAATGGAACTGTTTGGAAAAAAGGTCCTGAAAAATGCACAAAAATAAATATAGTATACATGGAGAGATCTTATTTATAGTTATAAACAATAATTCTAGTCTCTCATTCTAGTCTTTTTCTTTGTCCTGTTTTCTCTGTTAGGTGTGCAGTTTTAAAACACGATCACAGAAAATGAGCTTTAAGCGTTCTCTCCCAAAAGCCTAATTTAACGTGTTATTTCCTGTTTTTATGTGTTTCGTTTAGCTCTAACAAACAGAAGTAAAGGCTTTTCTTCCTTTTTAATGGTGATTGATTTTCAGAAAATAACCACTAGATGTCATGGTTGCTTGGTTTTCTAGACAATCAAGCAGCAGCATCCCACTGCTGCAGGCTTTCTAATAAACAAAATAACAAACAAACAAAAATAATCAAGGCAGAAACTGTATTCTTGAATATTTTTAATCAAATTTTGTCAGAAGTATTAGAAGTCTTAAAGTATTAGAAGTCTTAAACATACAATGAGTCTAAGACTAATTAGTTAATATTAATCTGCAGTTAAATATTTGTAATGAATTTTTGTTGCATTTCATTTAATTCCAAGTTAATTCAGTTTATATACATAGTGTCAATTCTCAACAAATTGGCGCAATAATCAGAAAACAAACAGATGCAGTTTATTTACAGATGTCCATTTCAATCCAGATTTGAAATTACCATCTGATAAAACTAATAAAACTATTATTATATATTATTATATTATTATAATAGTTTATTAAAACTATTATTTTGATTAATAAAGGAAACTCAGTGAGTTGCACCAGGTCAGATTTTGCAGCGATATGTTTTCCTCTTGAATTAACACATTATTAGTAGTTTGTTTTGTGTAGTTTTTTTTTTAGTTTGATTTCACTTTATGAAATATTAATTTATTAATGTTTATTAGTTTTGGACTGAAACAGACTGCAACCTATATAGCCGTACAGGAAAGATGACAATAATTATGTCATTGATTGCTAAAAAGACAGACATTTTCCATAATTCAACACATATTTTAAGTGTTTAAGATTAATAAAGGGACTTATGAATGTACATTGAAATTTTTTGAATGGACTGAAAAGCTACATTTGGTCTTTTAGAAGTAATAAAAGAGATAATAACCTTAAACATTGATAAAAATATGGAGGAATTAAACTGCAGTTATCGTAACAGGTGATCATTCAAACCAATTTGTCAAACTCGTTGCGTAAAAGCTAAAAAAAAAAAAAAAAAAGAAAAGTCTATTGCTGCACTCTTCTTCTTTAGAGTCAGAACAAAAGCATGGTATCTGCCCCCTCTTCGGCTTCAGCCCCCCTCTGCCTCCACCTCTCCATCCTGCTCCCTCAATTTCTTCCCTCTCTCTCTACACTTCTCTTGCAGCTCATCTCTCCATCTCTCCAATTCAAGTCAGACAGATGCCTCTCCGGAACTTCAGAGCCGTGGAGTGGAAGTGATGAAAGCCACAAGCTCGGGTCCCACTGCAAGACCCCAGCTACTCGTCTGCCAGCGCAAACTCCCTCATTTAGAAGCACATCCTGGAACTGGGGCTGCTTTTTAATTAAAGCCTTGGTGGATTGGGCGAGACCCAGCAGAGGTTTCGAGGGGGAAACTTTAAAGTTGCACTTGACAGGTATATTTAAGTTCACCAAGTTTGACCAGATGGAACATGTATATTGTATAAGTCTTTGAATATTGTGGTGGTAGGGTGGAAAGAAATATATCAAACAAGTAAAAAGTAAAAAAATAAAAAAAAAAAAGATGGAGGGGGAGAATGAGAGGGGAAAGGGGAAAAAGTGGCAGGGATGAGGGATGTGTGTATGGAGGCAGGGTAGGAAGCCAAGAGCAACACGGTTGGAGCAAATGGAGCACAGACTTCTGGGTGGATCTTAGATGTTTCTGCAAGGAGCAACTCAGGAATTCATTCACTAAGAACCCCAGTCTTTATCTGGCAGTAGATAAAATGAGACATTTGAAAGGCTTAATTGTTAATATTCATCAATATGTCTAATTATTCAGAGAAAAGTGAAAAATGTATTAGGAATTTTCTCTGTGGATTAGTGGATGTGTTCCTGAGTGGAGGCACTTCTAAAGTGTCTTTATGATTCATTAATCTCTCCGGTAATCATGGCATCACGGCTTTTGGACAAAGCGCTAAATCAACTGAATATAAAAAGACAAGCATGCAGTATTGATCGGTGCTCCCTTTGTTAAATGATCTTCGCGAGGCACAGCTGTTGAGTGGATGAGTTTTGGTGAAAACATTGCTTCATGTGAATGTTCAGCATCCAATACGAAGTTTCTAAACTCAAAAACAAGCAATTTGTTGTCGAAGAAACTGTTGTGTCTAAAACCCGAGAAGAGAGTGAATGTTTTTCTGCTTTCCTGCCAGTTTAAAGGTGGATTTGTAAATTTCTGACGGAATTTATTTATTTATTCCTTTTTCAAAAATACGCCATAACTCTTCAGGGCGCTTTGCTTTGCTCCTGTTCTCTTACAGAAGAAAGAGTGAAGTGATTGCTCCCTCTAGTGAATACATTCAGAAACGCCGACTGGATGACAGAATTTTACATGAGCTTAAACATCAATTTATACAATCTCAAAGTTCTGGCTATTCTACTGAGAAACAGAAAAAAACCTATCCACAAGTTTAAATTATTGTAGCCGGAGAACATTTTATTCATGAGGGCTCAGATGGCCAGCATTTTCCCTAACAGAACATTTCTCACTGTTTAGCTGGAGTCCACCAGTGTTTTCTAATCCCTCTTGATCGCATGTTTCATTTCCATTTATTTATTTTTTTTGCTTTGCGCAGTTGTGTATGACAGCACTAAGTGTATCCTGAGCAAGGTGTGAATGTTTTATTTGCAGAATGGTATACTTAATCTTATTTCAAACAGGTTTTATAGGGCAACCTCCTTTCATGTCATCAAAATCCGATCCGAGAGTGATGCAGAAAATTAGTACATGAGCTTGTTATTTCTGGGAAAGTGTGTTGCACTTTTTCATCATCAGGAATTTAAAACACCCAAATGGTGCTGCTTGAGTTTTGATCTTTTTATTATGGATTAATTAAATACAGAGTGATAACTTTTGTAGCACTGACTCCAGCCACAAGCCATAAACTATGAACCTCCTGCTAAACGGTGGAATGGATTTTCCTTCAAAATCTTCTCAAGGTTGTGGTTTCTCTGGCAGTTGACAGGCGCTAACATGCTGCAAATGGAGAAACGCGCTTCAGATACACGAATGATGCAAGCTAAAAAAAACGAATGCGACAGAAGAACACCGCAAGCAAAACTGCAGTTTGTCAATAGCTCTCTGTTAAATTCAGACTAGAATTTGAAATTATTCTTGCACAAACAGCTCTGAATGACCGACATGAAGTCACCTTTGGGTTTTGGTTGTTCCATATGGAGAATCTCTGAAAGCAGAACAAACACCCTGGCTACATTTCAGCTTAGAGTCAGAGTTGCTTAGGTTATACGTTGCTGTTTTTTAGTTTCCACTGTGGTTACTCTCTTTACTGTAATTCTATTAATTGGCTGATGGCCAAGCTTTCCATTTATGTGCATAGAAATATATACAAAGATGCATATTTATGTTTACAGATGGTGTAAGTCCTTTACTGAGTCTGTGTATTACAGTTGAATCTGTGTGTTTGCTTCTCTTTCATTGCTCATTCATGCAGCAAAACATCCTCAACAGCAAAGTTCCTGCAGAAAGTAAAGCAATTGTGTCAGCAGTAAGAAACATAGAAAGTGTTAAATCACCACACACAGAGCTACTGAACTTATATGATTTCTGCTGGGTCTTAGTCCTAAAACCTTTTTTTTCTGTTAATCAGCTTGGTCATGCCTGCATTATTAATAGAGAAAGGCCTTCAGGCTCAGAAGAACCAGAAGCATTTTTCTCCATCATATCTGTGGAGAGTTTGGTTCTTACAAAAACTCAGTTTTCATCTGAGTTTTTAGCTCAGATCGAAACTTAACATCACCTGTGATCATAGACCAACAAACAATCACAAACAACCCCTGTCACTTCACTGCAGTGTAAAAACATAACTGATTTGTAATCCTCTTTGTAAGTTAAAACAGGACTAAAAAGGCAGAAAACTTTGGTTGGATGGTAACATTTTCCACAACCTATTTCAGCTAAAGTCAGAGAAGAGTGAAAAGGATGTGATGTTTGAATATCACAATAGCTTCACATTATTTCTCAGAAAGAGCAACACAGCGGCAAAGTCAGATTAATTCTTCCCATTTCTTTACAGAAAACCTTTAAAAGCTCTTGTGGAAACTTAAAGACGGGCAACACATAGAAACAACAAACATACCATCAGGTGGCGATAATTTGAAGGGTTATCTTTTGACATGTTCTGGATCTTTGAGTTGATGTTGTTTATCTTTTTTCCATCTTTTTGGCACATTAACGTGATTATAACATTATTGACTGGAATCCCACAGACAGTGTGCACATAAAGGAAACGGGTATAATAAATCTTTTTACAGCTTTGTGTACAGTGTGGTTTACATATAACACAGAGGGAGGTAAACATAACATTTGAAACATTTGCAAAACAATGTATAAATGTAAGGGTTATAATAAATGTTACAATGCAGTATTAACTGCCCCACCGGGTCGAACTGTGGGGACCCAGTTTATTCCCAGTCCTATAAATAAAAGACTGGGAAAAGGTAAAATAGCACAATCCTTCCCATCAGTGTGACATGTTCTCCATCAGAAGTGTGACTCACTCACCAGAGATGTTTAAGATGCTGATTTTCTCACCATTTTCTCTGACAGTAACAGATATTGTATGTTGTTTGAACAAGAGTTTCTGCAGGACAGTCTGATGCTGTAACATGTCACAGCCAGAGCTGTGTGCAGTTGAGTGTGCGAGTGTGTGTCCACAGGAAGTAGATGGAGTTGGCATCTTTTTTAATGACTTTTTGGGTAAAAAAAATTATTAATGTGTGATTCTTATTTAATAGAAATACTTTAATTCCAAAATAGTTTTTTGGCATTCGTGGAATACCGACAAAGTCAGACATTTTAATTGAAATGCAGCTTTATAGAGCATGTGAGAGAAGAGGTTGTCAGGTTAAAAGTATGTCACCATATCAACCTGCAAGCAGAGTTTACACAAACTTTTTTATTCCATTTCTGTTTGAAGAATGCTTTTGTTCTTACCTATATGTTGTTTTCATTTATAGAAAAAGCGTAAATGTACTGAAGTTATAAGCGTCCTTGCAGAATTCACTCAGTGTTTCATACTGTAGATACATTCACACATTTGCACTTACAAACACATATATGTAGAGCGATGCGTAGAACAGTAGATAGCAATAGCTGTAAGGAAAAAATCAATTAGAAATAAAAGTTGGAAAATGGTCTGTCTGTAATTAATCAACATAATGTGTTTCAAAACTTAAGTTTGAAAAAACATAAGCTTCACTAAATGTGATTAAATATCTAAACATATATTGCAAGAGAAGATAATTGACCTAAGCTAATAAATAAAAAATAATTAAGCTCAATTTTAAATATTTTCCTTATTGTTAAGTCAGAAGTCTGTGTTTGTACCCCAAAGACCTAATCAACACTGATGTTAAAACAGAAAACTAACCTTTCATGGCCACAACTGCACTTTTATACCAGTTTCATACAACCTGAGTTACTATTTTAATATTTTAAGTTACAGGGCAATATTAATTCACTTCTGCCATAAAGGAATTGGGAATGTGGTTTACCTTGATGTGTTTTGATTTATTCTGCGGGCCCTGAGGTTATACCCGTGAATTAGAGCACATCAATAAGGAAAGGCCATCTCCCCTATCCCAAAAGTGATAATTACCAACATCACTATTGATCTGACTATTGATGCATTGCTAATTGTTTCTTGCGGTTATTTATTTATTTCCATCTCTGGTCACACGAATGTGTTGACCTTGTGCAGAAGGAAATTTAAGGGTTGTTCGTTACAGGAAAAGCGCACATTCAGATTCTTCTTAATGAATTAAAATAGCAAGAGCTTGTCTTTTTGTTAGTTTGCAGGATGGAGGTTAGTTATGATCTCATGAGGTTGATGAGCACCAGCAGAATGGCAATGTGATCCGAGACGGCGTCAGATGATACCACAGCCTTGAAGAGCAATCTTCTTGAGCGTCTCCACGGACTTTTCTGAAGGTTCAGGGTGGTTGTGTATTGATTAACTACAACACCACATTATCAGAGATATAGAATAATAATGAAGATTATTCATCATTAAAGGTCTATTGGATTTAAGGGCTTAAAAAATGTATTCATAGCTCCTAAATTGGTTTTTCTACTCGATGGCTCCAAATGAAACTCAAGGTCTCTTGACTTTGGAATCACATTTGGGATGAATAATGAACGTGTAGATTTAGTAGTTCTTCTAAGAATTTAATCTTCACATTTGTCTAAAATCATAGGTCCACACTCTACACAAATACATTCAGCTCACATGTTGTGCTTATATTAACCCCAATATGCTGGCAGCAAAATAATAATCCGCAACAACCTTGCTATAATTTTTTTTTTTTTTTCAGCAGTATTTTTAACAAATACCTACAGATCTAGATGATTTTCTACATCTTCATGAAGGGCATAAGACATTTCTTTTTTTTTTTTCCCCTGTAAAAAACTGATTGTGTGTTGAACAAATACAGCTGCTTCAAATAAGTCATGGAAACAAAAAGAAATAAATTTTTGTCCTGCAAATTTTGTAGCTACTTTCATAAAACAGAGAATGAAGCTGCAGTGAAAACTGAACAAACATTTAATGCATTAATTTACGCAGTCATTTAAAACACTTTAAAGTTTAAATAATATACATCTCAGCAGAGATGAGTCTACAGTAACTAAACGTCCTGTGTTGGTTTTACTGGAATTTTTATCTGCTTGTCAATCAAAAATACCAGTTAAGAAGGTACTAAACATACTTTTCCATAACTCAATATTTCTATATTGTAACATGTTTTTATTGGGCAAGTGACATATTCTAAGAACAATCTTAAATGTTATATTTTATTAGCTCTAAGGGGGAAATACCATAATTAACATAAAGGCTTGAATACATCAGTCTGAGTGTAATTAATCTATAAATGTTTAACATAGTGATGGGTTGGTGGTCAAACATATTCTAATTTACTGAATAAGGTTGTAAAGTAGTTTAGTCAAATTAGTTAGTTTCATTTTTAGTCATACAACCATACATCTTTGAAAAGCAGAAGTAGAGCCTCCTGTAAAACCAATAAAAATGCAGCATGTGGTTTCTGGATGGTATGTAAATGACAAAATGCTTGTTTTTTCCAGCAGCCATTGTAAAGCACATATAAGAGTAAGACCAGCTGACCAAACGTGTTGGAGCTCAGCTTGCGTTGCTAGGTGATGGGCGTCTCTCTGCTGGGATTACTAGGTAAGGGACTGGGTTTCGTTGGGGTTGCTAGATGAGGGGATGTGCCTTCTGATTTGTGATGTTACATTCATAAGATTCATTTTACAGACATCAGAAAAAAAAACTGGATGGTTTTGACTTTTAGATAGAGTTATATTCTCTTCCTAAGGGCGTTATTTTAAAAAAAGACAAGTATACTTTATTTTTCCAAAATCTTTTGATTGATAAATGCAAAAAATGAGTAATTTGTGGATTTTAGCATGATGCCATGGCCCCCAGTTATAGTTCACAGCTGTTTGGAACATCTTCTGCATGGAAACGCATCCTACATCCAAATGTAATGTGCATACAAGTGTGTGTGTGGGAGGTGGTCACTAAGAGAGGCAGCTGGGCCTTGCCAGAACATCTGGTTCCTGTCACATCATTTTGTGTGTGTGCGCAAGAGTTTTTCATTGGCAGGACCTTCCTGGTTCTGCCCACCCATCAGGTACCTGTTTAGACTGTTAGTCAGAGCACAAACAGCATTGACTGGCACTATTTTGGTACCTAATGCTAGGAGTGTGTCGCAGCAAGGCAGCAGAAAAATGTCCTTGAAGAGCCGGAAGCATCTCAACACATAGCAGAACCTGTGAATTGCTTTGGATCTCATCCAAAGACTGAGGTGATGATGTGAGAAGATGTGACATCAGTGGCATGAGGGAGAGCTTGACTGTATGGTTGCCTCCTCGCTGCCATTGCATGGCCGTTGTCATAAAATGAACTATTGCTTCGCCTCACTAATGGGTGATAAACCAATGCTTTTCTACACATCCATATATTTACAAAAGATGTCAGCGGTTGATGATCTGAAGGTAATTACAGCATGTTTATTTTCTCCTGCTCTTCCTCGTGTCTCTGCCTCCAACTCCCGCCTCTGCAGATTGTGAAGCCGTGCCTCTAGCAGTGTATTGCTGAAGGTGTGTTTGTGCTGTTATGCCCTCTGGCTTGGCTGCCAGCTTACTCCCACTGATCTGAGCCAGAAGGCAGACTGCCGAGGAATACCGATCACCTTGCCCAGACCGAATCCTTTGAGCTCTCTCTGGCATCTTTCCCCCTTCTGCCAGTTTCCTCCTCTGCTACTCTCTTCCCCCTTCTGAAGTTGACAACAAAGACATCCTCAGGGTCCTCCTTGATGTGAGACCCACTCTTGATCTTTTTCCCTATGTTTTTGTACCTTATAGTTGCACTACTTTCATATTCCACTAGCACAATATTTACACACCTGAAGACAAAGAAACAGGGGTGTTTTCATGTAGAAACCCCTGCCAACATGATAATCACCTGAAGAGCTGCAGTGGTCACACTGGCCTGACAGACGCAGGACATTAGTGAAACACTTGCTTGGATGTCTGAGCATCCACCCATCTATCCATCCATCCATCCATCTATCCATCCATCCTGTGAGATTCATGTGTCAGTGCCTTGTCATTGGAGCACAGCATCCGACACGACTGACTCCACTGCTCATCGTTCTGGTGTCTCTCTTCTTACCCCACCTCACCCGCCAAGCCCCCAACACCCCACCACCAACCTCCAGCTTCCATGAAAAGAAATCTCTGAAGAGCTAATTAGTGGTGGAATGGAGTCCAGGAACAGCCAACGGAGCTGAAGAAAGGAGATTGGCGCTGGAGCGCGCTTTATCGGTCAGGGCCTGACAGAGGGGTGACAGTGAGTGGAAGCAAACCGCCGGCTCACAACTGACAGAGACAATAAAGTGAGGCTCCGAGTCGGAGGGGAAAAAAGAGTGACAGATAGACAGGTGACGTAAATGTGGGCCTCCAGGGGCTTTCTTGTGGCCTAGGCAGGCTGCAGTCCAAGTCACTGAGGGAAGTTTTTCTGAAGCAAAGAGACGTGTGTACTGACCAACTCATCTTTTTTTGATTAGGATGGTTGTGTATGCGTTTTGATAGTTTGCTTGCATTTTTCGGTTTATATTGTGTTAGAAAATAAGAAACAGATAGGCCATTTTATTTTATTTTCCTCAAGCTGGTTGGAGGCAAAGAAACAAAAATAACTTCACAGACAGAAGTGAAACTTTAAAATACTTTTCCCCCTCTTTCTAAATGGCAAAAGTGTAAACAAAAACATTGCAACACATTTAGAAAACATGTTGTTTGTGTCTGTACAATATAAACTTTTATGAGCTCTGTGCATTTTAAGAAACATAAAGTTCACTTTCATGAAGGTAAAAACATTCAAGACATTCTCATTTCATCTGTTATGAGAAAAATTGATATCAAAATTATTTCATTACAGTTAAATTTAGCAGCAGTTACAGATAATGCTTAGTATTTACAAACAGAAAAAACAAGATAAAGCTTGATTGACGATAAGTATCTTACATGGGACAAATTCATAAATGCGCTATTGATCCCAAAGGGAAATTAGATAAGACTAAGCTTATTTACAATTAATTAGATAATTAATTAATTAAGTTTAGTTGATAAATACTAGACCCGTACTGGATATAAGATTAAATGACCAGAGATCAGATGTGATGGCTATTGAATGTGGACCAGATGAGGAGAGATAATATCGAGGGCAGGTAAGCAAAAACCAGACATTTGTCAGCCGACAAGAAATTGAAAAGAACACCTTCAGACACCAAAGCACTCACAAATAGACCTTTTTCCGTTGCTGCTGAATAGTTTGTCTTCAAATTTCAATGCTTTGACATCAGTTGCTTGTTTCCACCTGTTTGTGGAACCAAACAACAGTGGGTGTCACACAAAACGTTGAAAGAGTGTCGTATTAAGATGGCAGAGACGTGTACCTTACTTCCACTGATGACCAGTACAGTGTTCATGCTAACTGCACGTAAAGTCATAAAACAGGAAAGTTGCTAACTTCATACAGTGTTGTGCTTTCCAGGCCATAGTGAAGATGCGTGTCAACATCTCTGCAACATTCCAGTCAATCCCCAAAATATCAGCTGCTGGGTTTCCTGAATAGACCTTCTTCAATACCAGCTTATCAGCAATGAATCACTTTATTTACACCAGACCCACTGAGAAAATTGTAATATATTAATTACTTTGATTTCATTTATTATTTGCTCATTTGTTGCCCTTTGACCTTATATTTCCAGACATATTTTGGTTTTAGAATAACAT
Source organism: Poeciliopsis gracilis (assembly GCA_911649635.1). Classification (NCBI taxonomy): domain Eukaryota; kingdom Metazoa; phylum Chordata; class Actinopteri; order Cyprinodontiformes; family Poeciliidae; genus Poeciliopsis; species Poeciliopsis gracilis. The sequence goes on along the minus strand of CAJVRI010000370.1, from coordinate 3,749,942 downwards.
GACATTGACGGTTAAAGTGAAACTGAAACAATGCAGCATTATAGTATGTAGGGGAACCTAGATCATAAGTCCATTTCCTGTTTGTGGCTGGGCTTTATGTAAAGATAAGGAACCAACATGTCTAGGTGTTTCTGCAGGATTGGGAAGTGTGTTTAAACAAGATTGTTTCCTTTGTTTTACAGGGAAAGCTCTGGCCCACCAACTGTGTAACACTTTTAATATTTTATTATCACTGAGAATAAGGACTTTATTGACATTGAAATTACTGTTGGCCCCCGAGTTTCTCTTTCTCTGTAACACCACCCTTAAATTTGACAAACAAATCAGTTGAGTTGTCCAAATATATTGATCTATTGACCTCTTTTAGCAAAAGTAAAGTCTATTTCTTCTCTACAGGCTTTAAAAAAATCATCCATGCTTTTATTATGACACACGTAGATTACTGCAATTCTTTATTCAAGGGTTTTGATTTGTTCTAAAGGTCAATGAATAATCTGTCACTCGTCTGTTAACAGTTACAAGAAAATGTGATCACATAACATCGGTGGTGGCTTTGGTTCTTTGTCTAAAACAGGATGATTTATTTCAAGCTTTTGTCATTAATGTTTAAGGTTCTATCCCAGTCCTATCTATGCTAAATTTATTTCAAAAAGATACAGTTTATCTTTGGATATTTGAATAAATGCCTGCTATATTTATAACAAACACAAAGATGTGTGCGCTAGGGTTAGGGGGAAGCTACAGGGAGTTTTTCGTGCCTCTAAGTGGAGGTGACAGCATTCAGACACGTTGACCTTGTGAGAAGGAGCAGTGACTGGCATCCCTGTGACTGCGGGAACGTTTCTGGAGGCATCCTGCAAGGCTTTTAGGTACAGGAGAGCCTGGGGACTTGCATAGTGGCAATAAGAGTGGCTTTTTATGCTCTTGTATTATATCAAAGTTGCTGCAGCAAAAAACTACAGCTAGGTCTGGCTTGCCTTACTTTGATTATCACATGTAAAGAATAGTTTGTGCACAGAACTTTGATTAATAGAAATACATTTGTTTGTCCTAAAAGTGTATTAGAAAGTCACTCCCTGTAAAGTAACAGAAGGTGTAATAAAAAATATATGAATGGTTCCAAATGAGGAAGTGCACAGAGTTTTTAGCACTTTGATTCGATCGTTGGATAGCAAGATTATACATAGTCGATACTTCAGGAGTAAGTTCAGATTCATTTAATGCTAAATATGTACAAGTTGGGAAAACATAGAGAGGACTGTCAAGGTTTTTAAAGCTTTACTTAGGTAAAGTAATGGATGAGAGATGTCAGTTTTACAGTTTATAAGCCCTCTCTGTCCCCATAGGGTTGCTGTAGCCTCTGGCCATTCTCCCCTTACCTTAGGCATCATCTGGAAAAAAATAACCTGATGCTTCTAGTCATTCTGCATCTCTGCATCTGACCAGAAATAATTGGCCGAGAACTTTCTCTCCCACGAAAAAGGACTATGAAAGAATAACAGCTTGGAGCAATAACATGCATGTCTGACAGGCCATATTGGAAGCTAAATATGTACAGACATAAACAGTGTGCACAGCGAATTTTATGCCTAGTTTAAAAAGTTTGCTTTACTCTATCAACTGTCCTCTGGTAAAAAAGTGTTTCCTCTGGATCTCTTGACATCCTAAACTTTTTATGTCTCCTATAAGACAAACTAAATGGACTGGGTAAGTTGTTAGTGATGCCAAAATGCAAGTAGAAGAAAGTGAAGGCAAAATACTGATTTGGAGTAACATTTATTCACATTAGAGCTGTTTTGGGAGTGAAATATCATGAACTCCATCCACTGCATTCTGCCTTTACGAAACTGGGTCGTAAAGGGAATCCCAGACAACCCTAAGCCCAGCAACATGTTCCAGCTAAATGTGAGAACCTTCTCTTCTCCCTGACCAGAAGTTACATTACAATCACCACCCGTTTCATCAGGTACACTTGTCTGATTATTCGTTGTCTCAAATAATATAACACCAAATCAGATGGCAGTAGATGGGTGTCTGTTGAGCATAAAATTTCACAAATTAGAATTTGTGCAGTCAAAGAAAATTCAAGCTTTTTGATAAATAGTTTATTTTCTCAGATAATGGTGGTTTTAATAAATATGTCTCGCAAAACTGCAATGGAAACACTTTTTTTGCATCATGTGTCATGTGATCAACAGATGGATGCTCCTACTGGCGGCAAAAACAAGGAACATTACAGGAAGTGGAAGGAGGTTCATGTTTTTTTAATTACTCGTCATGTGAACTTACTGATTCACATGTGATTTTAATCTCATTTCTTATTTAACAGAAACACCCGTGTTTTCAACAGTAAGGTAATTTTGACATTATGTTTGCAATGGAAACGAAGCAACTACATGATCGCTGAGATCGATCATGCAACGTTCTGCCAAAAATAGTAAAATTCTTCAAATCCCTGCTTAAACTTTTTAAATATGACCAAATTAGTAAGCTGTAGAGTAGGAGAAAGTAATATTCCCTACACATGTGTTATAAGGATTGTTAATCCTGTGGCCGAGATAACTCCTTGATCCAAACACACTGTTCTTCCGTCTCTGTCCTTTATTGTCCATTATTTGAGTCAACAATCCAGTCGAGACAAACAAATCCACAAAAAACACAGTTTTCTTTACATTTCAAATGACCATGTCTGAAATAAACATATTTATTTTTTTGCAATTCAGTGTCGGCAGGAATATCAAATGTATTCAGCAGGCTGGGCCTAGATTTCCACTGTGTTGCCAACCTTTAATAACGTTGCACATCTGCATTTGCCATTCTTTTTGGCCATGTCTGATCTGGCAGAAGAAAGGCTCATGTACTCTTCCACTGGAGGGAGAACAATACCACTGGGTTTTGCTCTACCTGTAAGCTCACAGATGAGACAGAAACACAGACAAAATTAAGGGGGGAAAAAAATCATTATTCTCAGAATGAGATGTCTCGGGTTTGATCAGAGTGCGAATCAAAGCCCATCTCTTAGACTACTTAAACATTCACTTTTAAAATTCCAACCTGATTGTACTTTTATGGAAATTTCTTACCATCAGTGGTTGCATTCTCTCCTGTCTTCAGGTCCTCTCGGATCCCTGTAGATCTCCAGCTCTGCCCTTCATTAGAATTCTCTTGATAAGAAAGCGGGAGAAATGAGCAGGAGATGTAAATTCAGTGGAAAAGAAAAGGTTTAGATCTTTCCCTCTCTTCTTTTCTTTTTTGTCCAGGGAATAAAAAAAAGGAGGAAATCACAGATATAGCTCTACATCATCGAGTCAAACCTGACACCAGGGCAGAAGACTTGAGAATGGAGTGTAGTGATGCATCAAAATCACTGTCAGGCTTATAATAAAGTCTACTTCACGTGACAGTTAGACAATAGAAGAAAAAAATTATCACCTAATCTAGAAAAAAGCTACATGAATTTCAAACCTGGATCTGAAATTAAATTTAAAAATTAATTTTAAGATCCAATTTAAAAATTCATTTTAAAATCCAATTTAAAACTTGGATTTTTAACTCATGCAGTTTTAAATAGAGCACAGAAAATGTTTCCATTTATCAGTTTTAAATATTTATTGTATGGGCTCCAGTATGCCAGAGTATTCTTCATTTTTTAAGCTGCATTTGTCTGTTGTGCTCAAAACCTCGAGTAAAGCATCTAAAAACAGACGATTATGTCATAAAATACACAGTTTATCAAGAAGCTCCAAACTTGCTTTTGGCTTACTGCAATTTTTTTATTATTCAATTCTATTCAGTTTAATTTAATACAATTCAGTTTATTAAAAAAAATACTTTATTAATTCCTAATGGAAATAAAATCCAACTTTCTTCATTGTTGTAGATGTTGATCTGTGGTCTGTATTCCAGCTGTTCTGACCTGCCTTAATAAGACAAAGCTAACTCAAGCAGTTTTGCAGATTGTACCCTGTGCATATGCAAGTGTCAGATGGGATTGTTTTTCTTTTTTTTTTTTTTCTGAGTAATACAAATTTTTTACAAAAAATTAAACCTATAAAAAATGCTTGCATTATTTATTGTCATATTAAATGTTGGGAGAAAAGAGGATTTAACAAACATAGGGCAAACAGAAATATGGCATCAGGGTCGAGACAGGTTTGAGGAAACCAACATGGTTTATTTTTTTGTTTTGTTTTTTTATTTTTGTCTCATTATAAAGATGCAACGGATTGTCTCCTGCTAATCAGTCTCCTGGAGACCTGAGTGCTGTGGGGTTAGCACAGACTCACAACTCATTGTGGTCCTCTGTGATTATTAAACATGATTCTTTCACCAAGGAGGAAAAAAAATAGAGTTTTCTAGACAAATGTTAAAATCCAATGCAAAGTTTCAAACATGAAAGGCAAAAACTGCAGGATTATTCTGCAGCTCCTCCAGTTAGGGTGAAAAAGGAGGAAGGAATGTGGAACAAAAACATCAAAGGACCAAAGAAAAAGGGAAAAACATGAGAAACGCTTTAAAATATTCAACACTGTGCCCTAACAAGTGGTCAAAAGTGCAACGTGTGAACATGGTCTCATTATCATGATTTATAGATGGTGCTTGTAATAAAATTTAGTCATTTGTCTTCTTCAAATAATGGAAAAATGTAATCATTTTATGATAAAGAAATAATACAGCCATTATACACTGATATAATGTTGTGGAAATTATTATAAAATGTAATAGAAAAGCGCTGTCATTAGCAACCGCAAAGTGATCAACTTTAAGTTCTTCATCAATGCGGTGCAATGAAATATTTGCTTTTGTTTATTGGTAATTTAAATCAATGTCAGGCTAGTTAAAATGAAGAAGAAACTAAAATGCAAAATTCTTCAACTAATAAAAATCTGGTTGGCAACGCACTAAAATAAAGCTGCCCTCAGACTAGAATCTTAAATAAAAGACAAACAACCATGCACATAAACCTAGCAATCAATTAACCTGACAGTTAACTGATTGTTTTTGGTCTGTGAGACAAAGCTGGAGTACCCAGGGCGTACCAACCCAGGCATGTGGAGAACATGCAGGGTTTTAACCCTGGACACAGAACTACCAGAAAGAGCATTTGTGTAACTTCAAAATGCAACCAGGATCCTTGTGAAAAAGCCATTATTCTACTGGTTAAAATCATAGAATAATGCATGTTGAGTCATTATTTGCAATCAAGAAACAACTGACCAACCCCCCCCCCACACACACACACACACGCACACATACCAAAGGGCAATTAAGAGGAATCACGTTTTTAGAGTTTAAGAGAAAGCTGGAGTACCCAGACAGAACCCATGCTTTCACAAGGAGAACAAGCTAGTTAAATTAAAATAAAATATAGCATGACAATGTAAAACCTGTGAACACTTTCCATTTAACCATTTAAGTGGCGCTCTCTGTGATTTATGTAAGCAACACTGGCTGCAATTTTCTGCTATGTTGAAGTAGATTTTACAATAATTATGATGCTTCAGAAGTGATTCAATCCTCATTTGAAACTTAGAAATAAATTGCACAATGTTTGATATATGTCTCGCAGACAAGTTAGATATGTGTCAACAGAAGTCAAAGTAAATTGATAAATATCACCAGCACATTTGTTACACAGACGGACACCCTTGGCATCAAACACCAGGCAGAAGGTTTGGAGTTTGCATGGATTTGTTTCCTCCTGATGCTGCAACAGGCAGAGAGAGAGAATGATGATTCTGCAAAGATGAAAAACTGGATAGTTGTCATTCTTCCTATGGATATTTGTTGGTGATCAGTATTATGTTGTAAATGATAGGTTTGTTGATCATAGATTTTGACCTGTAAGGATCTGAAAAAGTTCTGTTTTTCAACTATTAAGTAATTTAAACATCTGGATTAACGCCTATCAGAATTGCTTTTTGCAGTGCAGCTTCCCAAAGAATCGGATGGTGAATTTTTCTCAAACGGCTGATCAAAAGTAAATCAAGTGATTTTGAAAAATGTCTTAAAATCATAGTGTGTTTGCGTTTGAGCAGTCTTTTTTATGATTTTGTATAAACTGCAAATTAAAGTAGCCACACTTCCTCCCATGCTGTTGGAACTTGTAAAAGCCACAGGACATCTCAGTCTCTGAAGCTGCTGGACTTCTGCTCCACTATCATCTCCATATGAATTTATATAGAACCAGAACAGCTTTAACATCACTTCATCTGCCTCATGCAGAGACCGTTTATTTATTTATTTATTTATTGCAGCTTAATCCACCAGACCATATACTCGTTTAAACTGTAACGATAGACTCTCTTTTAAAATTTAATTTACATGAAACTAAAAGTAAATTATGGACGACAAGTAACGGCAGCAGATCAGTGATCTTTTAAGACAAGCCTTTTAAGTTTGTCGGCCTTTCGCTGGGGCAGATCTCCACAGACGAACTCTGCTTCTCTGAGAGTCTTAATACAACCCTAAGGGAGAACAAACTGCAAATCTAGCAACTCTTTTATTAATCTCTCCGTAAATTAAGGAGCAGTGGTGGGCATCTTTTTTCCTGTGGTTTTCCTCTCGCAGGTTTTACACACATTGGACGCCTGTATCGGTTCTAAGCCTAAATTTCCTCTAGCAATTAAACAATGTAATTAAAACCTCAGCCTGCCTAAAAATAACTGAGTAAGCAAAAAAAGTAAACTGTGCAGCAGAGTGTTTTTATTTGCCTAAATTCATAGACATGTCCTGGGTCTGCCTTGCAGGTAAGTTTGAATTTCATTTGGCTTTTGCAACCTCTGAAGAAAAGAGGTGGAAAAAGTGGGATAATTAACATATATTTACAAATCATACAATTCAAACTAATTTAGTTTCTGCAAGATGAATCTCAATTACAAAGAAAGTGGGAATGGAAATTTGTGAGCATTAAAATGAATGAGTGTTGTTTTATGAACAAGTCTTTAGCATCCGTGATCATTTTATTAAAGATTTTCTGCTGCCTTTTGTGAGATTTGAATGAGCTCAGAGCAAGAGCGTTTCCAAATTAAGCATGAATTAATACCTTGAAGCTCTCATACGTGGCAAAAAAAGAAAAAAATTAAATATAAATGCTACTGGGAATTTTTGTCACTTTCGATTTGTAAAGCTATTGTGTAAAAACCTGACAATTAAAATTAGAGCTCTTTGAATCTTCACTGTTTTTGGTTACGTGATGTAAAAGTGAGTGGGAGGAATAAATGTTCTTTGTGTATTTTGGGTTATGAATGAAACCAAAAAATGAACTGATTTACTAAATAAGATTTTGTTCAGTTTGGATGATAATTAAAATAATTTGAAGCAAATTGTTTCTCAATTTTTCTGGATCATTTCTACACAGAAATTTAAATCACAGAAAAATGGCAGCTGCATCTGTATATGATTTTGTTGGAAAGTTTAGATCCATTTTTCTGTCTTTTATCCAGCTTTTATGAAGAAACTTTAAGTAGGAGAAAACAAAAAAAAAAAAAAAAACGTCACTGAGGTGATTTGATTAAATGAGTTAAGCTTATAGATAGATTCATTTTATACGCCATTTTCTACCAAACTTTTTCCTTCCATGCAACTTTTCATTTGTATGCCTGTATATAACTCTGTCAGTTTCTATGGCTGCAGCATTTTGTGGCTTACTGTGTAGGCTAAAATAAAACAATTCTGTATTAAAGGCATTTTTATTTGTCTCATTTGGTAATTCATAATTGTTCAAATAAACAGAAATAAGTAATAAAGAATATTTCTATTTTACTATATTCTATTAATTTTTAATTTACTAGGAATTACCTGCAAGTAAATACACGTAACAAAACTTTTACATAAAAATAAACATATTAAAGCAGTTATCTACACCCTTTTTTGTCAGTAACAAAAAGACTGTAATATCTTTTGATTTAAATATGCAATTAACGGCTGCAGTTGGTAGCACTGTGTGCATGTTCTCCATCTGCATGCATGGGTTCTCTCCAGGTACTCTGTCTTCCTCCGACAGTCCAGAAACATAGCAGTTAGATTAATCAGCCTCTCTAAAATTGCATTCAGGTTAGAATGTGTGCATGGTTTTCTGTTCTGTGTCTCTGTTTCCTTGGTGATTTGTCCAGCATGTATGATCCCCATCAGTTAGAGATAATAGATGAAACTAGATTCTATCATCATTTGTGTTGCGATAAAAAGGTTTCAGAGAAAGTGCAGACTATGATTAGAAGCTGTCTCGTATGGATGATAGTTTTCAGAAACAGGCTGATGAACATTCATATCCATTCAAATGGGTTTCTGAATTTTAAAGGTCATGCTGTCTCCTGTGAGGAAGACTGAGAAGTTGCTCTAACCTCGAGATTTTCTACAAAATCCTTCATTTTCCTCCTAGCTGCTTCACAGTGACACTTATGAAGCCATCTCAGCAGACAGTAGTTTTATCTTCCATCTCCATCTTTCTCCAACATTTTTCCCTTATTCTCATTCATTTCTGCTGTGAATATACATATCATGTATTGATAATGCAACCATAAAGAAGGATTTTATTTCCCAACCATGAAGCAAACCATTTGTTCGCCCGGCTCCATTTTCTTTTGGGTTCCTTTGACTCTGTCACACACGATTCATAATTCATCCCAGTCTTCTGTATTACAAATGGCCCCGGATTAGGACAAATCAGGGCTCTCCAAACTATCAGGAGGGAGATGGATTCCTGAACACTATGTGTCAACTGAGAAATTGGCAAAGGAGTGGCGGTGGCTCTGGAGAAGGGCCAAACAATGCCTCGCGTGTCACAGGAGGAAATCACACTGTTCCACATGAGACAAACACAATTTCATATTAATGAATAATTGAGAAAGTTTAGAACTGGGTTGAGACAAATGTGCATGAGTGTCAGATGTATCTGTGTCACAGTAATACTTTGAATGTTTCCAGCTGTGCAGCTGTTTTGTGTGGAATTAGGTGGATTGATCATATATGGTTTCAACAAAGAAATGTTTTGGGAAACATCTACATACTTTAGCAAATTGATTCTTTTGTTTATTTTTTATAAACGTACATGTCGCAGAATCTAAAAATCAGGTTTTGTTTTATTTGAAACATCTATGATAATAAATCAGAAGTTGCTTCTGAATAAACTGCGTGTAAGGTGTGCTATCCCAGATTCTCCACGTATTTACAGCTCATCACAATGAACTTGTGCCAGAGCTTGTTAACCTGTGCCTCAATAACAAGGTTGAGCTCGTTTGTTACATGAGAGGGGAGGAGGAGAAAGGAGGGGGTGGTCGACTCAGAGCGCGCTGCCTTGACTGGAGACGAGGGCGCCCCTCTCCGCTCCGCTCTGCTTTGCACTGAACCCCCCCCATCCATGCTAATCATCCCAGCTCTGCACATAATTAAAGCCCCGCTACCCCTCTCCTGTGAAATGCAAGAGAGGACTTATGTGCATCTCCCAACGTAGCTAGAGGAGGTTTGGAAAACTTCTGAACATCCACGGTCCATTATGTATAATCTCAAAACACATCCCCAAGTACGAGGAAAAGAAACTTTTCATTTTTAATGACAAAATCATGAATTATTCTATTTATTGTGTACTCTTACTCTTTCAAAGGTATCTGGTCCATGAAAGGTGAAGCCGAACCAGGAGAAGAGTCTGCTTGCCATTAACTAGGACTTAGCGGCTGCAAATGACACCTGTTGCGTGCAGCAGAAATGAGCAGAAACTAAATGAGAGCAACATTAAAGGGTTTTATTTTAGTTTTAACATTTTTCTTTTCTTCTTTTGTTTTACATGAAGTTCCTCTGAAATCTTTTTTATTTTAAATCAAGGATTTTGGGGACAGGGCGAAACAGTAACAGCAAGTGTTAAATTCCTCATCTCTACACTCCAGCTGAATCTCATTTTAACCCTTCACCTTTATTCTCTGTCCCTGAATTAGTAACATGTACAGCAATTCAATGTTCAATATGCTACATTCAGTGTCACTGTTAAATTTTGGTAACCAGCATAATAATGTAGCAAAAATTACATATGCAACAACCATTTAGTTGGTTTGTGCCATTTTACAAATCACAAAAACATGTTGCAAAAAAGGCAAAAACCACTGTTTTGTCTGTTTATATGAATTTTAATGTTTTTCATCAGTAAAAAAAACATGAATGTACTGAGCATTTGAAATTTTGACCTTCTTATGCATGTTTGCAATATAATACGTCAGTATAGTTAAATATTAGAACAAGTATACACTCCACATTTTACTCTTTTGCTTAGCATATAGGCAAATAACTAACTGTAAGACCCTTGATTTGTTTATTTTAAAGCTCATATATTTGTAATCTATGAATATTATGTCTGGATGCTTTTTGTCCTAAAAAACATTTACTTCAAATTAATTGTTTGTGCACACACCATTGACCAGTGGAGCTGATTTTGGTTCCTACTGTATGACTTTATGCCTGTTTCTGTCATTTTTTATGTCTCTTACTGAAGAACAAAACTAAAATGCCAACTACATACTAAAAAATAAATCTACTATAATGTATTTTAAATATCTTCAAATAGATTTACTATACATTTCTGGAAATATAACAACAAAAGTACTAGATGATGCATAGTTTAATAGTTTTAAAACGCAGTTGATGATTTGTCTGACTTTGTAGAGTTATTTCTGTTATTTTTTAAACTTTTGGTTTGTTCATTTTCACTGTGGTGATAAATCTAAATACATCAAAATAAACATTATAGTATTTTTAGGTTATTTTTACACTGTAAAATATATTTTAAGTAGAGATACATTGTGTTATTTATTCATTGATTTGAATTTTTGGGTAAAATTGAAAATGTTCTCAAACTAAATGCTTTCAAATTGTACATGTTACTTTTTAATCAAGAAATAAAAGATTTCCCATGATTAATTTTGATCTATAATACTATGTTCTAAATAATCGACAGTGATACCTATCAGAATACATTTAAATGCATAAAGTAAATGTCACAGGGATTATTGTGCTAATAAAATGTTCACAAACTATTTACATTCATTAATTTATGTCCACGTTTCAAAGAATCTTGTTAGAAATTTCCTCTCTGCTTCTGCACAGAAACAACTGCCCAGTAGGGTTGGATGTGAGGAATGAGGGACAAGAGCTCTAAAGGATGAAATTCAGCCTTTGAAGAGACAATCAATTAAACTTTTTTTGTGTAATTAAGTGCTATTTTTCTAATCTGCTGTCTGCAATCATACAATTTCAGGGATGTTTCTAGTCTTAATTAAAATATTACTCGCTGTTGCATATCCTGGGACAGAAATGTGTGCTTGCAGCTTGTAAGACGCCTGCATTTATAAACCAATAATGATTATCTTTTATACATGATTCATTAGTATGTCCTAAGGAAGCAGTGCATGACTGTTTAATATGTGACTTCATTCTGTATTAAAAGTAGGAAAACTTTTCTTTTTTTCAAAGCGAGGCAGTATAGCATCCCACGCGCTTTAATTGTTATCATTAATGTATGATGAATCTTGTTTGTTGTTCAACGTTAATGAACTACACAAATTAAAAGCAGTGCACTCTTGATTGGGGAGGGAGGACATTTCTATCTTGTGTGCATCTGCCCCATATTGTGCAGTTGCCACGTTTGGCCAATAGGTGTCCCTGCAAACCAATGAAACTGCAGCGAGCCACGCTGCCTGCAGCATCACACTGTTGTGACTGTAGACAAAACAATCAGCACCAACCTTTTCACAGTGACAGAACCAGAGGCCAGAGTGGCAAGTTGTTTAATTTCTACATTTAGATTTCTCCATGTTTATCATAACTTCTTTTTGCGTAACTTTACAGTCAATCAACAGAGGGTTGAATGAGCCTGAAATCACTGCTGCTGAGAAAACTGAATAAACATGAGATTAATTCATAAATCTACAGATTATGGAGTATTTAAAAATTCAGAATGATATAAAACTAAATCTTACAGTTCAATAGAAAAGGCACAACATCGGGAACAAAACACATAAATCTAAAACACAAATGAATCTTGAAGATGACGTGCTGAACTCGCTAAGTTAAACCCTGAGACATAAGACATAATTCTGCATCGTGGCAAAGGATTATTTCTGATCATGTCATTTGACAACAGACATCCTATTAAAAACTTGAGCAGGCTCCAGATCTCATCTGTCAGTTATATTACCCAATTCGCCTGTCAGTTAACTATTCCCAGGGCTAATGCTTCAATCGGCGTCTTCTCGCTACGATTTACTGTTCACAGCCACTGGAATGGGCTGCAAAGCAAAAACTGAAATGGGCATTTTTATGTTAATGGCTTCATGCCTTCACTGTTGCTCTCCCTCTCACTCTGATATTTGATTTTTCTTTGGGAGCCAGAAATCATCCAGCAACAAGCATGTACAGATGCCATGCACTTCCTTGCAGAAGACGTCACATGCCTTTCAGTTTTTCACTTTAGGTTTTGGATTTTATGGAACAAAACAGAAAAAATAAATAAAATGATACTTATTACTGATTTAAACAATCCTATTCACTGTGATACCCCTAAATAAAATGTGCTGCCAATTAACTTTCATAATCACTTATTGGACTCCAATAAGCAAAAAGAGTCCAAATGTGTGAATTGAAGATATTTGCTTGAGACCTACAAACACAACAAACGGGTCAGGAAAGAAGTTCAAAGCAGGGTTAGCTTATACAACAATCTCCAGAGCTTTGGAGATTTCATTTGAACACTTTTAAACCTAAACTGAATGATCAGACGAGGAGAGCAACAATCAGAGAAGAGATGGGCACCGGCAGCTCCCTATTGCTGTCAGGAGTTGCTGGTGTCCATCTCCAGCTGCGTTCTGGGTGAGAGGTGAGGTCACCCTGGACAGGTCGCCAGTGTGTCGCAGGGCAACATAGAAACAAACAGGACAAATGACCACCCACCCACACACACACACACACACACACACACATCTAGGGAGAATTGGGAAAGACCAGTTAACCTAACAGTCATGTTTTTGGACTGTGGGAGGAAGCTGGAGAACCCGGAGAGAGATCATGCATGCAGGGAGAACATGCAAACTCTGGCAGAAAGACCCCGGGCCGGGAATTGAACCCAGGACCTTCTTGCTGCAAGGCAACAGTGCTACCAACTGCACCACTGTGCAGCCTATAAGCAACGACTAAATAAATATTATGGTTTACCTGATTGTCCATCATGGAAGAAGGACAAGAAAGCCAGAGGGTTCTCTCATGAGATGACACCTAAGTTAAAGTTAAATAGTAAAACAGGCAATGGCCTCCATTTGTAAAAAGCTTTATCAAATCTAATGGTGTATTCACCTCAGCCCTGTTTAGTTTGCTTTAATCAAACTTGAGTTAATTTGCCTATAAAGTCCAGTTCATTTGGAAAGGTGTGAACATGCAATTGAACTTTGATGTGGACAAAAATGCTAATTCTGGTCTTTCAAACCCATATCCAATTGAAATGAACTCTGGTGTGGTTTAAGTGCAGACATGGATACAAGCAGACTGGAGACTGCTCCAGAAGCAGGGAGTGGACATAGCACAGGTGATTCTGGGTAAATAACCAAACAAATGCTTGAGTTTAGTGCTAGTGGAGATATGGCACATGGTCTTTTGCCAAAGAGAAAAGTGAAATCCTACTGCTGCTCAAATCTCATGCCAGTCCACTTTTGCCTGCATTTTATGAAGAAGGAAGTCACTGCAGTGTGACAGTGAACCAGCTGAAAATATAACAAATGTGGTAACATTGGTCCCCAATCAAATAGATTCTTCCAGATTATCAGGTGCAAAAAAACCTTAAAGAGTCCAAAATGCTTTACACTATCAGTCGTTCACCATTCATTCACTCATTCACAGTGGTAAGCTACAAACCCTGGACTGAGCAGGGGTTTGATAGGTTTAACACACTTCTGGCTCTCATGCAAGAGATTAAATGGGTATGAATAGTTTTGGAAGGAACTCAACGTTTCTTCCTTTGTTCTTTACCTGGTCACTTGGGTTTCAGTCGTCTTTGAAATGATTGACTTCACAAATCTACTGGCAAGAAAACTGAAATATCACCTGATACTTTCTCACCTGTGCTGGGTTTTCTATGGTGTGCTTCTTGCATGTGTCACTAAATTCTGTTTGCATTTCTATTTACTCACATGTTCATGCAGGCCTGTAATTGAAAGCCAGCTGAAATCTTCCTTCAACATGTAAATTACATCTTCAAACTCCCGCGGGAACCAGAGTATTTGGCACATAAATAAACAAACACAAATTAGATAACAAGGTTGCCACAAAGCGGCTCATTGTAGGTCTTTGATAGGACATGACTATGTTAAGATGATTCCTATAGGTTGGACTTTTTTGCCTGTTGTTTTCATACCATCTGGCTCCTGTAACAACTATATCCCTTTAGGCCCACAAATAATGACTTTCCATATCCTTACATCTAACCTGTGCATGGTTTATTGTGCTACAGGGGAGTACGTGACACTTCACATCTCTCCCCGTCTCCTTCCTCGTTTTTACCACGCCTCTATGGTTGATTTTTTTTCACTGTGGAGAGAGGTAGACCTTCACTGGCAGGATAAAAGGCAGGGGTAGCACTCCTCAATCATTCTGCCCTCCAGGAGGCGAGAGGAACGTGGGATAAGAGGGATGGGGGGGCCTGGCAGGGTGCAGAGATGTAAGACACATTGAGATACAGCTTTGGCCAGTGTAAAAACTGTTGACTTTTTCCCCCTCTATTTCTTTTCTACCCTCTTTTGTTGCCTTTGGGGACAAAAAGGCATGCAAATATTGGCACAGGACTATTGAAACCACTGGTGAAAGCCTATTTAAAATGTCAGGGCACTGACTGGAAAAGTGGAACAGTTGGAAAGTGCATCTCCCGCATAGTCCTGCGAGTATTATTTTGAATAGTGCCACAGGTACGGCATTCTGCGCCATTTATTCTTTACATTTCTTTTATCTATTCCATTTTTTTTATCCAATACAATCCAATAAAAACAGACGATTCTCCCTTTTTCAACTTGGTGATGTAAAATGTTGAAAGGTTTGTGATTCCAAATTGCTGAAACAACATCTGTGTAGTCATGCTGGGGATAGAGGGCTAATGTGGACAGCCGGATACCCAGAATCTTTACTCTGATCCAGGCGCAAGTCACCCCTGGGGAGGCTGCAGGGCCTGGGTCAGCCATATGGTAGCTGAAGCCCCTGAAGGAGCAAGTCTGAAAAGCTGGATCAGCTTCAACACTTCCTGACCGTGGCCCGGGCTGCACCATGGAGCAGGTAAATGAGGGGGGGAGACGGGTGAGGAGACTTCCCCAAAGTGGCAGCAACATTAAGAGCCTGAGGGAAGAAAAATGGAAATGGCTTAATCCGAGCTATCTGCAGTTCTGAGGAAAATATTGTCATAGCTGCTCGAGCTCTTCTGAACTTCATTGCTAAAATATTGGTGTTGACAACTTGTTGAGTGTAGTTTTTATTCAGTTCTCTGTCCCAGACTTTTTTGTTTTAGTGGGGAATTGGTGTGAATTACTACAAAATGCAGATAGTTTATAAAAATAAATTTGCCTAGAAGATTTCTTAATTCATGCTTTCATAATTTTAAGGTGACCTCAGTCTGGAGAATTTTATTTAGCTATCTATTAAAACACAATGGGATATAAATGACTCGTGGCACAGAAATTCATTTTTCTTAAAAAAGAGAACGAGACAAGAACATGCCAATTAACTGAAAGAGATTTTCTTTATTTTTTATAGGCCAGAAATGAGCTACAATACATATTTATTTGCTCCTTAACTAATTTATTTTCTCTTTGCTCTTTCTTTTTGGCATGGTTAAAGTTTTAAGTTTTAAGCAAATACATTTTAGCATCATTTAATAATGATTGTTTCATTTACTGAGGGAAAAAAATATGTAGTAACTGGACCGTAAACCTCACAACTGGTGGACCACACATGGCACCAACAACTGTTTTATATATATATATAGGTTTGATCATTTCTCATTTTCTGCAAATAAATGCCAGTAATTTTGGAAACATGTTGTCTGTAGTTCATAGAATAAAAGAACAATGTTCATTTTACTCATACATATTTACTTATAAAAAGTAAAATCAGAGAAACTGATCACGTTAAGTGGTCTCATAATTTTTTTCAGAGCTGTATATAATTGGCTACATTTTTTTTCACAACTCAAAAAGCCCAGTGGAGTCGTCAAAGAAAAGCATTGTTGAAAGTTTTTCAGTTTTTGCAAGTTTTTGTGCTCAACCATGTCATTTTCATTTTGTTTGGCAGGTTTGACACGTCTGAGGGAGCTGGTGTGCACTTAAAAAGATGCTGACATGTTATTGTCTGAGGCCCTTTTCGGTCTTCATCTCTAATAAAGAATGTCTTGCCTTTTGTATTTATAATGCATGTTCTCTTTGAGCTTGTTACAGGTGCCACAGAGAGACTGCTTCATATGAGTATCTCCTTGTCATTATCAAGACTGATATAATTGTTTTGTCTTCTTAGCATTATAATATGTATGTAACATATTAGCTAATTACAGATTCTCTCAGCAGTGCCCTGCCTCTGTTGGTTTCTATTTAATTAGCTGTGTTTATGCCAGCCATTATAAGCCTGGCAGCTCGTTACCTTCATCCCAGAAAAAGGTTCTTTCATGACAAATTACGAGGCAGGATGTGTGACACCTCTTTGACTTGCCTGTGGTGTCCTGTGCTGGGGACAAAAGCCCACATGACTCTATCTGAGCCATGTCTTGAAGATATGAGATATTCAAATGAGATGCTAACAGTGAGGGACTGTGTGATGCTAGATGTCTAATGTTAATGTTCTCATTTGAATATAAAAGAATCTTTGCCAGTTTTCTGTGGAACAAAAAGTGAGAATAAGAGATGTGAGCGTGAGTTCGTCAGGCATGACTGACAAGACAATGGGGGAAGTTTTACGGCGCTGCTGGCTTTGTTATCTGATGGTTAACATTCAGACTGATGGGATTACAGTTTAACAGGGGCTCACTTAATTGAAATAAAGACAAATTTGGCTTCTGGACCTTGATAACTTCAACTCGGTAGAGGTGCAAAATCTAAATCCATCCATCCAGGTTCTGAGTCAGTCTCTTTCTGCATGAAAAACCACGAGGTGAAGAGGGCATCAAAATGAGACTTTTATGTTCGAAGGACTTAAAATCTTTCTGCCTAAAAAGTACTTTTCACATCCTTCATTCACGCCACAATGCAGAGTGATGTCAGGACGGCTTAGCTCACGTTCAATGTGTCAGAAGTGACTTTAGGAATTAGTTTGAAGACATTTTCATTCAAGAATTATGACACAAAGTGATTTGAGGAAACCAAGAAAAACAACAGTTAAATACAAACAAGGCGAATTGACCAGTTGATTCTCCGTACTAAAAAAAAAAAGCACCCACAGATGAACTCACACATCCACAGACGCTTACGACTCATCTGAGTCATCTGTGACTCACAGAGAGTCACCGATGACTTTGGGAAACAGAAGAAATGCTACCTGAGACTCTGGTCCATCAAATTAAACATTTGATTTCAAAATCAAATATTGCTCTTTTCTATTTTTCTTTGTCAGTCTAAGATGGTTTAAATTGACTTTGCAATGTGGACAGGTTGCCAACTAAAGGCTGGGACACAATATTTTCTCTGGTTGGTCCTTTGGAAATTCATGTCTACATGCATTAAGTACATTGATGCCACTTGGTTCATAATTATGTGAAACAGTCTGATGTGTTGAATAAACTCACTTCTACGTGTCTTTCATTTCACCTTCTGACGGTTTTCTGCTGTGGAGAATTACAGTTTTGCCGGATCAAAAACAACTTTTAAAGAATAACTGCTTTACCTATGTTTGGATTCATTTCCAAAAGTTAAACTGTGATGGACTGATACTGACAGCTGAGTTTGAAGATGTTTTTCAAGGGAACGTTTGAAAAATATTCAGTAGCTTTGATCAGTAATTTAAAATCCTTGAAATAGAATCAGGGATCTGTTCATCATCCACTCAGATTTGACAGTTTTTCCTATAAAAGTTGAAATCAAATTACAAATACAAGGAAATCCATTACAGCTCACTCCGACAAATCGGCCTGTTCAGATGGAGTTCATGGTTTTCCTGAACCTGAGTGGATGTCCTTCAGTGAGTAGTAGATAATAATTCATGCTCAGGGGCTCCAGAAATGCCAACAGGTCTTAACAACAACTCTTCTTCCACCAGCATTGCACACTATTCTTTATTGAGGAAGGCAAATTGAGAATGTATAATTCAATAAGCAGTGTACTAAAGAATTAATATATTCAAGTTAATTATGCCACTGTGTGAGGGAACAGTTGTACATCGGATTACCAAAATGATTTTTACTTTTGACCTTGGTCTCTGCGGATCAGCTTCATTATTAGGTTGTAGTTATGGCTTAACATTTTAAAACAATTCACATGGAGTAGCTCTTTATTTATCATTCATTTATGATGTCCTTTGTTTGAATAAAACATGGCTGGAAGGTGGAAGTGTTGGGGAATTCTTTCAGCAGCGGGATGAGATGGGAAATTTATTTATTCATGTTTATGTTAACTTTCATCAGAAAGCAGCCCCACAGTGGAGATATGAGAAGAACTGACCGACATAAAGAGTTTCCAGGCAAAGACGTTAATGATAGCCGAAGGTTTTAATGAGACGAAGTTCTTCTCCACTCGACTTTTCAGGTACAGTGCCTCTCTGAGCTGACAATTTTTTTTTTCTGCAGCTGAAATAAGTTGTCTAATTGTGTCTGTTCCAAAACTTTTCCTGCTGGGATGTGCCTGAGGCCCGTCCTGAAGCCATGGACTTTGTCTTCAGTAGTGAAGCAACTGCTGAAGTTCTTGTCCGTTTGTAGTTTAACTTTAATTTATCTGTACCTGACATCTCTTTGAAACAGTTTGTCCTGCCAGTTGTGACTGACCTCAAAATTGCAGAAGTATTCTTAAAGGGGACATTTTATGCAGAACTCAAATTTTGTACATTTTTATACTTCCATTTGAGTCCCAACTGGATCTATAACAGCCCAAATGCTTAAATATCCCCACCCTGCTGTTTTTGGCAATAAGTTCATGTTTTATGGTGTTTGGAAAATGAACAGTTTCCAAAACCTCCTGATTGTTGAGGCCCCGTTTCCTAGTAACCCCAGCTAAGACCAGCCCATCACCTCAGTCAATGCAATCAGAGCTCCAGCATGTTTGGTCAGCTGGTTTTACAACTGAATCTGCTGTACAATGGCTGCTGGAAAGGACAAGTGTTTTATTGTTGACTTACCTTCCAGAAACCACTTGCTGCATTTTTGTTAGTTGTGCAGGATGCTCCACTTCTGCTTTTCAAATATGTACATTTGCATAATTGTGCATCTGTTTGGAGCTACTTTACAGTGCAAGTGTAAATGTTGGGTTAGGGGGCGTGGCCAGCAGCAGCTTATTTGGATTTAAAGTGACAAGAGGTCACAAAGCAAGATTTTAAGCCTTGATTTAAAACTTTTCCTTTTAATAAAACTTAGTTAGACTGGCTTAGGTTATCCTCTCTAAATTATGTAGTGAAGCTGCTATTGGCTCAGTCAGTGGACAAACAGACCACTTTTTGTCACTTCTTTCTTCTACTACTCTCCAATTTACATTATTCTCTGTTATTATCTTGCCTTTATATTGTCAAACCAGACTGGCTTGAAAATAAATTATCATAATATGGACTATAGACACTTGTGGGCATTTATGTATTTTGCATAAGGCATTGAATTTTGATCCACAGAAGATTAAGCATAAGGAAAAAATGGAAAAAGTGAACTCACAGCAAAAGTAAAAGTCATAGCTAGAAATAGCTATGGCGTTCTTTTGAGATTTGAGTTTTTTTTTGCTTTTTTTCTATTTGTGAGGAATCCATTTTCATCTTGGTTCCTCTCAAAGTAGCCATTAGCTTTAGCCTGCAGGGAAAAACTAATCTGGATATAAATAAATGAAAACTTCAAGCAAGTTCTTAAATCTTGAACTGTCCGTTTAAGTTTGTAGGTTTGCCACAGAAAAATTGCAGCAGTTAAACAAGTGGCAGTAATTTTGTAAGATATTTGTGTTTTCTGGACTGTTTCACGTCACTGTGTTTCTATGGCATTAATAATAGTTTCGAATGCTATACTCCCAGCAGTTCAGCTGTTGTTTTTTATTTTATGTTTGTTGCCATACCCATAGCTCTCCAGAATGCCCGCAGAATGCCTCGAGTATACATATAAACTTTTCAAGGGCTCAAGTCTAAGTTTTTAAAATGTGAGGGGATGCAGAATTTCCCCAAGAACAAATCTTTCTTTCTTCCTTTGCTGTCTGGCAAAATCCACTACTTTTGGGCTTTTTCCATTCAAAAACCACTGAGAACCACATGGCGGGAATGCTGCTGTTGGACAATACCAATTTTTTTCACTACGTGATGAGTGTTTAGTTTGTGTTTATTTAGATTAATTAAATCTCAACCATAATGTCGATGGCCTGAGTTACCCAGGAAAGTTGTTTGACTTTAGTTTAGGGCCTTCTGATTAAATAATTAAGAGGTAAAAGAAAAAGTGCATCAGAATAGGAGAGCAGAGAATTACACTGAAGTTTCTCATGTTTTAGAAGCCTTTAACTTGTTTTGTTCTGAACACTGAGAATTCTTTGTCCAGGTTTCTCTCTGTCTTTGTTTTTTTTTGTTTTTTTTTCGACTTGTGGTGGGTGTTGAAGGAATATGATGAAACTTTTTTTTCTCATTCTCGTCTTTTTGTGGTTATTTACTTAGATGAACTCATCAAACTCTCACTCTCATGCCATAAAAAGGCTTTTGTTAGAATGGACATATTGTACAAAAGCAAATGATGCAAAAAGGTGAAATACGGGGATATCTCTCCAGCTCAATTTAGCCTGCCTTGTCTCCTCACTCTTCATCAGCCTTGCCTTGCCCGCCTCGCTTCTGTCTGCCAGTGTGTTTGGCTTTTTCAGATGTGATGTGAGCATAGTATTCTCTCAGACCGAGGCGGTTACTTTGTGAACAGCCGCAGCCTGCACACACTGATGGTATTGCACTGCTGCATCCCCCAAGTAATATTAAATTTGCAACTGGCCCTTTTAAAGTCTTTTTCATGAGATGTATGTTTTAAAGAGTGTGTCAATTCTTAAAGACGCCCTTGGCTTTTATCCGTCGTTTTTAAGAAAGCTTTCAATAAGGACTGAGGCAAAAGCTCAATGTGGCGGAGGCCCCTTTTTGCGTGCATAAACTGCATATAAAAACCCAACTTCAGATGCAGAAAGCAGATATGTTGTGACTTAAAACTACCTCAATAAAGCTGAGGCTTCAATATTGATGAATTTAACCCGTCATCTCGACAATGATTCAATGTTTGCTCTCTTTTTTTAAAGCTTTTTTTTTGTCATTAGAATCTAACTGCACATTCTTCTTTATGCAAAACTTCTCAACCCCACAGCAATCAGAGATTTAAAGTCTTGGCTTTTGCTGTGAACTACACCCTCCCCCTGCTTTGAAAGAAACTTGCAGTCTGTTCATCTCGCACTGAAGGCAATTTACAAAATAACCTCAAGCTATCGTGTTTGTTTTCGACAGTCTCCAGGTTCCAACTGTTCTGTTGACCTGCATCCCTTGTAGGGTGCCAGGGTGAAGCGAGAGTACAATTACTTCTTATTAGAGGTCTGACTCCTGATACACCTCCACCTGGAGGGGGGAACCATCAATTTCACACATGCTAAACTTCTTTTAGCAAGGAGACCTGGGAGCTCAGCAAATGACTGAAGCTGATCCAGCGGTGGACTTGGTGCTACAGTGTCCTGCTGAGTTCAGAGATTTGCTGATCAGCACCGCTCACCACTGAGAGACGAGCCTCTGCACTACATATACACACCACATAAACTCTGACATGCATTCGTAAACTGAATGCATATCAGGATGATTGCATGTGATTGGACAAATTTGTGTCTCTGAATTAAGTTCACATTTAGGACCTGATCATCCTACAGCTGTAGAAAGTTGATGTCTTCTGTCTTGATTTTCTTTGACAGATTAGTAATTGCATTTTCTTATACATTTCAGATTATGAACCTATTCTTTAAAATCCAACACTCTTGATTCGCCACCACATTACATTACGGATGTCTAAACAAACTTAAGCTTTTATTTTTCCTTTATTCAAACAGGCAAATTGATTGAGAACAAATTCTCAGTTTTAAACAATGATCTGTTCAGAATACATCCTACAACAGAAAACATATCATAAAACAGAGAAAAAATAAAACAAAAATACAACCATATTCATAGTGACTAAATATACTATAATAAGTGTGATAAATTAATTTTCAAAAGCAGGTACGTTGATCATAAACTATTGTTTTTACTGACAATATAAAGGTTGATATTTATATACTGAGCTTGAGTGTTTTTTGCAAATTGCTCCAATCAACCAAACTGAAAAGATCCAATACATTTTTCACAGTGGGAAAAAACAATTAGATGTATTTTTGGGGTGTTGCTTTAGTGCAAGTACTTTAAACTTAAAAAAAATAAATAATACTTTTTAGGTTGACCAGAGCAACCTAACTCCAGAGATAGGGGAACTATCAAATAGTAATATTGATTTTTTGTTTCCCCTAGCAGAGCTTCAAAATGGGAAAGACATTAGAACCTCCTTTATTGTGCCTGGGTTAAAAATAAACTGGAGTGCAGGAGACGCATCTGATGACCCTTTTTTTACTCTGCGGTGGCATCATTAATCATCCATAGTGTAACATGTTGAATATGATATAATCAAATATTTTCCAACTTTTCTGGCAAAAAATGGTGATGGGAAAAATGATGAAGAGATGCAGTTCCTAATTTCTCCTGTGATTACTGACTGGGATCTGAACTGGCCTTGTCACATTGATTCACGCAGTAAAAAGAAAGTGAGGAACGTCAATGCAAAATAAACTCCACTTTGGTCTTAGTTATAAATAATCATGACTTAACTTTGAATCTGCAACTGATGTAGTCGCAACACATTTCTTTATTCTGTACACTCACATATTTGTGAGGAGGGAGAGGAAAATTGTGCATAAAACCGTGTATTGCTTCTTGCACTGTGGTAAGTTTGTAAGCAGACAGATTATTTTTTTCCCCCTGGGTCTCTAGAAGATGATTAGAAAGAAGTATTTATTGAGCTGCTGTGGGGAAAAATTGTATTCTAAATGCTGAAATTACTGAAGTTCCTGAAAATGTGATGATGCACTGGCATCTAATGGCCATGCCTGGCAAAACCAATCTGGAACAAACCACAATTTATAACGTTCAATATATTATTAAATTAAAATGTAGATAATAAATTAATAATTTCATCCTAAATAATATCTGACTCATCTTTATCTATTGGCAGTGCCTCATTTTCAGATCTAGAATCTATACCAGTATACAGTGGCGGATTTAAGGTTAAGGGATCTGATAGCCTCAGGCAAGTTATTCTAAGAGCCCCCTGATGTCAGTGGGACTGCCTGGCAGAATAAAAGGCAAGGCAATAAACTGGGGGAAAAAGTAGCACACACGCATTGAAATGGGGGCCTCCCCGAGGCGATGGCCCAACTGGCCCATGGTTAAATCCTCCACTGAAAGTAATAATCACACCAGAGCCTTGCAGAGGGAAGAGGAGAAAGAGTGGGGGAAGACACCGAGCTACCAAAACAAAAGCCACCCGTCTCCGTCCCACTCTCTTTGTGCCTTCAATCTGAGGGTGAAAAAAAAGAAAGACGACAAAATCCTGGCGCCAAGAAAGGGAATTATAAGGGCTGTGATGATGACTGATGGCTAAGTAGAACAAGATCTGAAATGGATCACAAGGGTTTATTGTAGCAGTGGCAGTCGTTCTGATGTGTTTGCAGATATGAGCGTGAGGCTTGAGCTCTAATCCTGTCCATAGGCTGTTGCTGGTTCTCTTCAGATCCCTTAAAGAGGGTTAATGATCCTATCACTGCACTAAACTGTAGGCTTTGCAGTTGTTACATTTCACAGTTCTCATTTTAATCCTGAGTAAAAGATTAAATAGTGATTGTGTTTGTCCATATAATCATTTATTATGATTGTAGTGGATAATTCTCCAGATTCTGAAACTGGTGGCTGATTTTTTGTCCACATCTATCCTTTAAAGTTGCAGAAATATTTTAAGTATTGCATTAATTTCTAAAGCACCTGACTTGCCAAGATCACACATACTCTGTTGGGGTGTGTGTGACTCCAACAGAGTATCATATATATTTTAAAGACATCAATTAGAAGAATGCTCTCCACCCAGCAACACACCTTCATTGTCTCCGCTTTTGTTCTTCCTGGTAAATTGTAAGAGGTTGAGTGGGCATGCAAATCATGACAGGAAAGGTCAAGCTAATTAGCGCTCCCTTTGAACCTCCCATTGAAAGCTCATGACGTCTCCATGCAGACTTGACAGAGTTCAAATTAATCATGGGCTGTCCTGTGTGGAGCCAAATATTAGCTTTTTTTGTTCAGAAATGCTAATTTAAGAAGCTACACATTTACCAGTATTAAATGAGCTTTACTGTTGTATTCTCATTGCCATAAGCAAATAAATAAATAAGAGTTTTATGTGCAAAGGATGAGAGCTAAAAGCCCCCTTTATCAAATGGAAAGGGAACATTTTGTGCTCCATTAAACCTGCACAATGCTGTAATCGACTTTGTTTAGATATGTTAAATAAAGCATGTCGTTATGCTCTTCTGGGTGCTGAGTGTTATTTTAAAGGTCTATAAATTCAATTAAACAATATTTAACACTGCCCCTGGATGGTGTAAGAGCAGTGACGCATGTGATGCAGGGAGGGTTTGTGTCAACCATTTTTAAGAATTATTACACAGGATTTACATTTATATTGTCTCGTTAATAGTATGCCCATCTTTATCTGAGAGGGGCCTCAGATGCTTTGAGGGCCCGAACTCATTCCCCTAACTCAAAACTGCATACCATTTGTCATGATGCATAGCTTGGAAAAAAATCTGCTCATTCTCAGGCTGTCATTACAGCGGTCCCGTTAGCCACCTACTAATGCACAGTTTAGCAGCCACCATGGAAAAATGCTAAAGAGGGCCTGACAACTCCTGGGGGTTGGCTAAGTGTGGGCCAAGGGTTTGTGTGTGTGAATGTGAGCTCACATTAGAGTTGGGGGGAGAATAGGGGTAGGAGAGGGGTCCCAGTGGTTGTTTGCCTGTTTTCCATCAAGAGCCCTCATCTCCTTTATCCCCTTTGTGGCAGAAGCCCTCCTCGGGCAGTTCCCTCTGAGGGGGATCTAAAAAGAGCAGCTGCTGGGGAATGAGTGCCATTTCCTCCTGCTGTCACAAGCACACTGGCAACCCTTAGTCCTCCTGTCCCCCTCCGCCCACAGCCCCTATCCTCCCCCATTAATATGCATATGAACTTGTTTCTCTTAGTTCTGAACTCCAATGACAAAGTGGGAAAGCATATGCCTGAAATATTCATGACTGCATGCAGTAATTAAGCGATAGGGAAGGGAGGTCTGCACGGAAGTCACTACCCCTCTGTCGGAGTTAAAAACAGCCGTGTTTCTGCAGCGCTGAAAAGCTTGTTGTCCTTTGCTTTCTCTGTAATTTCTTCTAAGCGGTTCCACTTTTTGTGTGCTTTTTTACATCATACAGCCTCTTAACTGGGGAAGAGTTAATGAGGTTTAAATAAAAGCTGTTTTGCTAGAAAGACTTTACTCACTCAACAGAGCTAACAGTGTGACATGGAGATGGCATTTTTATCTGCACCACATCAGTTGTTACCTGTTTTTGTAGTAAATCTATTCAAAAGCTTCAACAGAAATATGGGGATTTTTGAGTATTATGCTATGTATTTGTCTCATTCATGCTAAGTTTATATAAAAATAATCAGAAAATTATACTGAAACAACATGACAGAAAATTAAAATTTATTCTGGATTGTTACACCTTGTTTTTGTGCATCTGAATCCCATTCTGATACAATCATACAATTCATAAATATATGTTAGATGATTATTCTTGAAAAGTCTCTGAAACTTCCGCCTGAGCAGTCAGACTTGCTGTAACTGTAAATAATAGTTTGTAGTTTTCAAGCTGGAAAATACAGAATTTTTTTCCCTGCCTGGATTTTTTAAAGTTGACAACTTGAAGATATGGCCTTATAAATCAATGGATAATGTAGACGAAAATTTTACCCAATACAAATTAAAATTTTATAACACAGAAAAGTCATTCTAGCTCAGAAGTCTAAGAAAATATATATTTTAAAATAAATCATGACATTCCGAATGCAAAATGATTTCTTCACTAAATTGGTTGCAGAGTTGTAAAGCTGCATTAGGTCATTTTTATAAAATGGATTTTGCACATTTTTGTTAAAACTCACGATCACTCACAGATAATCTGTGAAAAAAACAAAATCAAGCTCCTCTGGCTCCTCCCAGTGGTTCTACTGCCATTAGCAGAAATGCACTGGTTCCATTCAGAAACAACCAATCAGAGCCAGGAGGACAGTCTTAGCGCTGTCAATCAAGCTCATGTACGCTCCTAGTTCTATGATTTTGTATTTTTACAGCTCAAAGTGCTTGAGCACTTTGAGCTGTCTTTTTGCTTAATTGTGCTACATAAATAAACTTGATTGATTAATTGATTGGTTTATTGATTCAGTGAGTTTTGTCATCCAGGCTCAACATTGCTAGTGACCTGTTGCTGTGTTAATGGCAGAGAAAAGACCTAACTTTAAGGGGAAACTGCTGATTTCTTGAATCCTTGTCAGGCTCTGCTGTGGGAGAAGAGTTGTGTAGAGAGAGCTGCTGTGCCAAGTGTGCTTATTAATATTTTCACACTAAATCCAGACTAATAATCCCCTGAACTATTAGACTTTATTCTTTATTTCCACAAAATGTCCATCCATTGTCTAACATGCTTATTTACATTTTACCTGCTTCTCCCTTTTTAATCTGGGCTAATTGTTTGAAATATGTTCCAATCTTTGATTAGAGAATCTAACATTTTTATGTGTTAACATTTTCTTACATGACTTTATTGGATTATGGTATAAAAATTAGCACCGCTAATGCACTTACCATACAAATCTTCAAAAATGTTGTTGAACAGTTGGCCATTATTTGCAAAATCTCCTGTTTCTAAATGAAAAATTGAAGCAGCAGGGATTTTTAGAGCAGAGATTGAAGCAAGTTGCAGACTGTTCTGTGATTTTGCCCAAAGAGTCAGAGGACATGGAGCTGGATGCCTGTGTGTAGCCACTAGAGAGATAAAGAGAGAACTGAAGAGTGATAGAAAGAGAGGGAAAGCCATGAGGTAGGGGTGTGGGTGCAGCGAGTGGAGGAGGAGGTGGGCTGCGCTGTGAGATGGTTGCTGAGGTTTGACAGCCAGGTAGATTGTATCTGACATAAAGCCCAGAGATGAAAGGGAAGCGGACAGCTGGCCCACTGCACTCAGCACACTGCATGCAGTTGCTCTCACCATGCCGTGCCCCTTGCCCCTCCACACACACCTTCAGCGTCCCGCCCCTCCTTTTTTTCACTCTCATCTTCCCCTCCTGTTTACGCTCTTCTGACAACCCCTCATGGGTGTGTCCCCCACTTTACACCAGAGGATCATCCTTGCTCTCCGTCCTCGCCGGCGCCCCCCTCACGTACTCAGAAGCCGCAGATTTCAACATTTACCCCCGGCGCCCTGCTTTCTGCACCGTCTCCACGCCTCTCCGTGCCTGTCATCTCACAGCCCACTCAGTGCCACACTGGCTTGTTTTGTCAATAACCATTTATTTGCTGCTGGAATGGCAGCAGCCATTACATCTGACCTCCCTGTTTCATCAATTATGGATAGATTATTGGATGTGAACATCTGCAAGAGCTTGCAGTTGGACTTACCTCCTGGCAGGGATTAGATAAAGTATTAAACTGTTGTTTATTGTCAGGCCAAAACTCTACTGGGAAGCCAGAGAATTTCCACAACCCCTCAGCACAAAATAACTCCCATCAACAAGGCACCTTAAATAGTTTAGCAGAGCAGCCAAGGCCCCCCCATGGAAAGAAACGGTCCATTTATTATTTACAGTTATTATTAAGACTCAGAGTAAAAGCTCCTGGCAGGTGAGACTTAGTCATTGTTTGTCACCTTTGTAAATTTGTGAACCAGGGGCTAAACATGGCAGGAAAAACACAAACACAGAGATGTTGTCTCTGAGGCAGCCTCTTCTTTAGGATGAGTCACAAACTGGTGCAAAATCTCTAATAATTCAACACAAACAGCCTCTGTCCATCCTGAGGATTTATTAAATAATGAATCTGTTCTTCACCTGATTCTAAAATTATTTAAATCTAACCTCGAGACTATGAAAACAAACCCAAAAAGATGTCACATTATTTGTTGAAATAAGATGAAGACAATATGGAAAAGTTTGTAAAAACAAAAACAAAAGTGATTTTACTTAATTTTCAATCGACCATAAAAGTTTGTTTCTTATTTTTTAAGTCCTTCTTGTACTTTGTGTCATTATCCAGATAATAACACTTAATAATATGGTTATTTTCATACTTATTTCTGAGACACTCCTTTCAGATACTGACGTTATAGTAATCAGATGCTGGTTACAAATGCTGACCAATTTGTAATTTGAGATTTATATTTTGTAATGAGGCCTATGCCTTAGAGGCTGGAAGTCCTCTTTACCATGACCCTAATGTTTAGCTCCCTCTGCAGATTACCCAGAATTTGACATGGGACTCTACCTGGACTCTTCCAAAACACGAATACAGCTTCCAGACGGCTACGCTGGTGAAATTAGAAACTACTCTAAACCTAAAACTATGTAGACTACACTCGTTTTTGATCACTGTCCTTCAATTTGTTGCGTCAGTCATTGTTGTTTGATTTAATTAATTTTTTAATTTTTTTTGGCAGCAACCCCGTTTTCCTGTTTGTAAACAAATAAATTCTCAGGTCATTTAACTTCATCTCCATTTCATCTATCAGGAGGTTAATCTCGTATCTTGAAGATGTCAAAAGGAAACAAATGGAGACCAGAAGAACAGCCAATGTAAACAGGATGTAACACAAGGTCTTCACAAAACATTTAATAAATACATTTCATAAATAGAGAGAAAATAGCCATCAGCATTATTTAAAAGTTATTTTCTTTTGCCAACTTTGTTCCTGACTATCTGGGGACCAGACAATTAATTGGACATTCATTGCATTATGAAATTCAATTATTTAATTTTGGAATATCTCACTATTTTGTGTTCTTCATACATTGTCAATGTGAGATATCTAACAAAATGTGTCCAGGCTGTTAGATATAATATTATTTGCAGTAGAATATGATATCTTGGGTACATTGAGACAAATGCGTACATAATTATTATGCAAACTGGAAAATAGTTATTGCTTCATCTACAAACCAGCATGAAAAACAGGAAAGTGTTTCTCCGACTATTTCAGTTTAATATTTTTTATTCAAACAGGTGCCCTGACTTGGACTAATGTTTTCACTCCTGACTGCTTATCGTTTTTGTCTGACTGCAGAGAAGAAGAGGTTGCAGCTTTGCCTTTTTTTTCAGTCCCGTTTCAAAGCCTCTCACAGTTCACCTTCCAGGCATCTGCTCAGCTGTCAGCACCAGTTGTCAAACCGACACTTTGCATTCACATTGTTTCTGTGAAAATGAAGATGTGTATTTTCCACTGTGAATCGGTAGAAAAAGAAAAAAAAAAAAAAAAACAGCACATAGCCCCAGCATTTTCATTAATGTCTTGGTGGTTGAGGCAGTGATGTAACCTCTGTCAAACAGGAAGTTTTTTGTTATTTCGAGGCTTTGAAGAAAGAGCGCAAAAACCCTCCTGTGTGCCGGAGAGTAGCGGGGCATGGCGCATCAAAATATCAGCACAGGTTGAAAGGCACAAAATAAGGTCAGTGTCACTGCACTGCATTATTAATACTCAGCTGTTTATCTCCTTGCCCATTGAATCTGTGTGCAATGAAATACTGCTTCCTATGAAATATTCATGAAATTTCTTGGCTTTACATGTTGAAGAAGCAATCAGAAATGCAGGTGTGACGTGCCTGCAGCAGGTTGCTGAATTGCATGGATTTCCCATGTTAACATAGACGGTGAGACTGTTAAACACTGATTAAACAAACCAACACACTCTGATCTGGAAAGACGGTGGGCTCTTCATATTTGATATGGCTTTGACATCAACTATTGTTAATAGAAAAGCAAATTTGAAAACATTCTAAAACTTGTCACAAATCTTATTCTGATAACACTTTAATATAAGAATGATAAACAGACGTTTTTGAAGGTTTTGTAGAAGAAATATTTAATTCATAGATCAAATGCCTAAACAAGACTTGCTTCAAAAAAAAAAAGATCTTTGGTCTTTAACTTTAACATATCATCGAGGAATATCCCTGACTGATCAGGGAAGAAAACTATTTATTGGTGGAATGTACTGGTCATTCAGAATATTCAAGAAGTCCACTGACCTCATAATATTGCTGAACTTTGACCTGACCAATTGTAGCAAGCCCAGGTCAGAATGTGACACTCACAGACTGCTACAGTAGAGACTTGACATGATAGATGCATCACTTCATTGTCATCTCTTGTTACCCTGATGCAACCATCAGTCTGAAAGAGGATAAATCTGGAGTCATTAGATCACTGCAGACTCAAATCCTTATGAAATTTAATAATTTTTTCCCCGGTTAGCATCAATGGTTGGTGATTTCCTCGTGACTATGCAGCTGTTTATTCACTTTATATTTAGGAAGGTATAAAGGAAATCATTTAGTGTTAAACAGTAATTTAGAAATGTATCTCTTCGTTCATTTCAATGGAACTTGTGCGATGAGGCAACAATTGCCTGACCTCAGCTGGGCAACCAGCGTAATTCTTGCATGTGAAACTTCAAGCTTCTACTATGTAAGGCAAGTGAACTTTCACCTTTCGCTCTCTTAAGTTGCTCTCTATGTTTCAAGCCCATATACATATATAAAAATGAAGTGGAGCATTATAGGGAAAGCTTTAATGATCCTCTAGTGAAAGTAAAGCCTTCTAATTGGCATTCCGACCACATTTCTGACTGCTACACTACTTAGACGGGACACATTAAAAAAAACAAACAAAAAAACCCCCATAAAATTCTGCACCACAACAAATCCTTGCACAGCTTTCTCGTTTTGTGTTTTATGCTAAAATCACCTAGTGATTAAACCAAATGCCATTGCATCCAGAGAGCATGCTCACACACAGAGGAAGAGAGAGCGAGTTCTCTAATGATCAACAAGCTGCAGCGTCTTTATTATCCCAGCCATCCAGTGTCTCCACAGCCTCCTCATGTGCTGTTTAAGTGATTGTAAATCATCCCTCTCTAATGGCTGAGATTAGCATACTATCAAAAAGCTTTCTTCATGCGTGATGCGGTAACATCTCGGGGTCCTAAGTGTTTTATGGTGAGTAAGACCGTACACACTGCTATTAACAATCTCCTCCTGGCCGGTCGGCAGCTGCACGGCTGTCAGTGTTACCAGATGCTCAAGGAGAATTCAGGCCTGGACTGCAGCCCATTATGGGTGCTGCCTGTCAGGAGCCATTAGGCATTTGCTTTTTGATTAATGCCCTAAGTGATGGCGTGGATGGTACTCAGAGACTAGTGCAAGGAAAGAGAGGATAGAAAAGGTTATTGCCTGAGTGAAAAAAAAAAAGCCTGAAGAGACACTGTGGTGTCAATGGTGATGAGGGTGAATACGCTTTAACTTGCAGTGTTTTTTTTTTGTCTGTGCTAGATAATTTTAGGCTCTCTGTTTCCGAGGCTGGGCCTGCTTTGCTGAGAGGATTTCAGGGTGTCACTGCTCCTCCCCCTGACTCCTGCTGCCTCCAATTGTGACCCATGAATTATTAATTAACTTTGGTAATAGAAAAGATATAGGTGTGGTGTGCTTTGACCTGTGCCTACCATTGTGGATGAGTCTTAATATAAAACATATATGCATAAACACATGAAGGATTTCATGAGAATTATTTCAAATTGGATCACAGTTGAAGCTGGCCTGTGTGATTTCATTATATTTTAAGATACAGAGTCAGCCTAAGGCATAAGAGAACTAAGCTGTGACTTAAGACCCCAAAGCCAGCAGGTGGCCCCTAAGGAGTGACTTTCTTATTAACAATATATGTTGAATTGGTTTATTTGGACTTAAAATAATTGAGAATTATTAATTTACAATAGGTATATTAGTTGTAATTATACATAGGTCAATACTTCATCGCACTGCAATCAGCAGACAGAAAACATTGGATTATTTATTATTTAGCCTGAAGTTGATGCTAAACATCAGATCAAAAATAATGACCCAGTTTTTTGGACAAGAGAAGTGGTCTCATCTTCCTTCAAAGATCAACAATTTTAACTAATCATCAGGTTTTGATGAATGTTTTTCACACCAGGTAAATAAAATTTTTAGATGGTGAAAACATGCAGCAGAATTGCTTCAATTTTAGTGTGTTGTGTTAATGACATTGGTTCATATCAAACAATATATTGATGACACTAGACTTTTGCCTGTTAAATTGCTTGCACAAGCTAATGTTAGCTAAGTTCAACATTCACACTTTGACTAATTGCATGATCGTAAATTCAATATAGGAAGCCAATATTTCAGAAATTCATTTTTGGAAATAAATCTATTTAAATTTTGTGAGGCTGGTCTTTCTGTGTGGAGTTTCTATGTTCTCCCATCCATTGGTTCTTTTTGGGTACTTTGTCTTTCTCCCACAGTCCAAAAACATTGCTTTTAGCTTAACCAGTCTTTTATGTCCAATTGTGTCTGAATGGCTGTTTTTCCTGCGTGTTTCTTTGTTGCCATGTGATGAGTTGCAAGTATATATGCATATGAATATCAACAGTTAAGGATGGATGGAATTTGTAGAATGAGTTATAAAAAATGAAATTGTTTTTACTATGCAGTGTGTAATTTGACATAGCCTGCATGCTGACCAAAGCCCACATATAATTGGCTAATTAGGCTCACTGGAGAAATCCTACCAAGGTATGTTTGTTCTGGCAGAAAAAGAGCTCAATAAAATATCTCATGAAATTCAAATGCAATGAATATTTTTTTTGCATCCTGTCCACCATTGGTATTCTGAACACCAGACAGCTGTTTGGACGCCAAATCCTGACCAACATTCTGCAAAGATTACAAATATCCACCAGTTTTCTGTCAATGCAAACATCAAAAATAAAGTTTGATTGAATTCTTTTACCTTAAATGTTGCCCTCTCTTATACAGTACGTCTTTAATTTAAGAAAAAACAAATAACTACTGGAAACAAATTTGATTAAACAAATTTAAAACCTAGAATGTTAATGAAATCAACGCTTTCTCAAATTTTGATTTTGTAAAACATGCCTGTTTAATAGGTTGCCTTGCAGAGCAACAAGACCCATGTGTTCTCATGACATGTTCAAATGAATCCATCTGCTCAGGTTGCGTTCCTGTGATAATCACACCTTCCACAGCGGATCGATAAATGAAAAGCTATGTTTAAACTGAATCAAATTTTCCAGTTGTGGGTTTAGGCTTTCATCCGCAACAAACCACGACAGTCCTTAGTATTAGCTTTACCGTATATACAATTAAACGCCCCAGTAACCTGCACATTTTCATCAGATTGGACGTGTGGAGATGTAGCCCCAGGTTTAGTTCCCCCCTCCTTCACTCTAACCCAAAAGAGATGACCAGCTGCAATAATTGCACTGTGCTGTGTTTACATTTATTCATGAAACGGAGGATCGCCTTTTCATTCCCGTGCCCACCTGTCACCCATTCCATTAGCAGCGTCAGGAGAGAACACCTCCCACCAAATCAAACTTGAGGCTACAAGCACTAATCAGTGCTTCCCCTCGTGAAGATGACTTGTTCCACACCTATATTTGATTCCCTTCCACTCCCAATGAATGATGAAGGTTTCATCCATTTGGTTCCACCAAAATGTATGTGCACTCATCCACATCCTTTATTGATTAGTTCTACTGCAAACAGTAGGCAGAGTGGGATAGACATAATTGGACAGTTGTCAGAGCAGCTCAAGCAGTGATACCCAGCATTCCATTTCCCCCCTTTATGGAAATACAACATACTTTGGAAGAGATTGTTGCCTAAGATAATTAAATATGTCACTAAACTGTAATCACCCTAACAAAAATATATTTTTCCTTTTATAGGACTTTTTTTTGTGATAAGTTGAAGATGGAAACAAATAGCATTTGCTTTATTTGAAACACTGCAAAAATCTTGCTTAATTTCTCTTTTATTTATATTTTGTTTAATATCATCTTTACATCATTTTAATCAGTTGCTTTGTAAGCTTTTTGAAGAACCTTCTAAGCTTTGCTTTGGATGCTGATTGCTTAACTCTGCTCTGCTTATATAGCCAGCTAGCTGGCTAACTGACTAACTAGCTATATTGCTAGGACTGTCTATTTGGTGGGATTTGACCAGGATGTAGAGATGATGTGCCTCTATTTGTGTCTTCAAGTCATGACTTTTAAAGTTTAGTGGAGCTGTTTGAAGCTATGTGAGAAGTAGCCATAAGCAATAAGAGTTAGCAATGTGCCTGAGTTCACAGTTCTCTCTAAATTGGGGTTGAGCAGAGGAGTCAATGAGTAATGCAAAGATGCTGTGTTTTAGGGGATGAATTGGACTTTACTGTGCAGCTATGAAAGTGCTGTTCTGGTTGTGCAGAGACTCCTAGTCGATTTCCCTGTGTATCTATGCTTTGACCCCTTCAGAAGGTTGAGACACAT
The DNA here is from genome assembly GCA_911649635.1 of Poeciliopsis gracilis. Classification (NCBI taxonomy): domain Eukaryota; kingdom Metazoa; phylum Chordata; class Actinopteri; order Cyprinodontiformes; family Poeciliidae; genus Poeciliopsis; species Poeciliopsis gracilis. The sequence goes on along the minus strand of CAJVRI010000370.1, from coordinate 3,715,038 downwards.
GGATCATGACCAAAAAAATGACATCTTAGATACAAGGAACTGAAAAGAAGGCAGTCTCAGAATAAACGTGTACATTGACTCACGTCAATTGGGTTAGTCTCCTTTATGCTTCCTGCGCACATCCACCTAGAGGAAAACCTCAAAGCTTACCCAGAAATTTAAGGAGGGAGTCCACACATCTTCAGGAAAATGAAACCCCAGAACAATAAGAGGAATGTCAACTGTGAGATTAAAATTGGGGGAAAAAAAGGCAAATTATGGTCAGTTTATGCATGGATGTACTTGTTTGCAACTTAAGCATCACTTCCCTTATGCTTTTGATATGTTCATTAAGTTGACTGTTAGGCACTATTTCCACCAGATGGCAGTTATGAGTTAGCCTCAAAATTCAAAGATAGCTTTTAGATAAAGCAAATATGGCATAAGTAGAGGAAGTTGTGATATAAAAAGGCATGAAAAGCAGCAGATAAAGGTGGTATGTGCAGCCATTACATCACTGCACGCTGCTGGAGACATTTCACTCTCTCTGTCATTGTCTTTTGTTTCTAAAAGACAATGTTTGTTGATCATATGTGAGGGCCACAGTGGCCCCATTAGTACTGGTGGTAATCTGCCATTTGTTGCGTTTGGGTTCATATCCACAGACTTCTTGATGATGGAAAAAAATATATAATGCAAGGAGAAGACATACAGAAGGCTGTGTCCATTTGACAGAGCCTCTTGACAAATGGACAGAAAATGTTCCATAATTTAAAAATCAGGAGAATTATTACTCTGATGATGATTCTTTTAGAGCATTAAAGGATTTCAAAATATCTGGCTGCTTGGAAGCAATGCAGAAAGATATTAGTAGAGCTTAAAAACTTTTTCAAAGACCTGTGCATCACAAACAGATATGTCCTCTAGGGACCAGGGTAGAGCAGCTTGTACTTAATAAACACAACATGGGCTCTGCTAATTATTTTCTTAATGCTCATAACCACAATGAACCTGCTGCACACTGCTGGAACAAAAGCCAACACGTTCCTACTCAGCTTCAAAAATGCCATTTCTCAAAGGCACAGCAGAAATATTACCACTCTAATCATTGCTAGAGTAAACAATGTTCTGTTAAGAAAACAGAAAGGCATCCTTAAAGTTTGTGTTTGGGTAATGAAAACCAAACAGCGCGTGCCTCAATTGGCTGACCCGGGCCACGAAGGAGATGAAAAGTCCCAGCAGAGGCTGAGCTCAGGCTGCTCTCCCTCTGATGATAGATTCAGCCGCACAAAAGGCAGAAGCACAGATGTGTAATAACTCTATCAAACTCACGGCTCTGTGTTTTCACAAGGTTAAACACACACAGAGACACCCACTGGAATTTCGCATTTTACTCCTCACCCATTCCAAAGAATCATTCTGTGTGGCCAAGGTTACCATTGCTGTGCGTGTGTAACCTACGTGTTTGTTGGCTAATAAGACAGTATTTCCAAGGTAAGCTCCCCTCCACTCCTGAGCCCTCACATTACAAAAACATTCCCTTACACAGATTCCTACATGAAGACACTGACACCGGCGGAGAGTCGGTGGGAGAAAGGAAGCAGCCGACGTGGGACCCAAACAGAATCCATATTTAATAATGCTTCCGCTAGGACTTGTTCTCTTTCAAGTCGACATAAAAGAAGCCACCGAGACCAGTTCTCTCTTTGACCAGCAGAGTGTGGCATCAAAGATGAGGTGGTAATAAGAAAAAACACAAATTGCACCAACTGCTTGGCACGCACTGGTCAAACATGCATGTCCGAGCATTTCACTGAGCTTCCTGTTGACCAGTTTATAAATAAAATAGAAACGACATGTTCAGTGATCCAAACGGAGCAGGGTTCTCTGGTTTTGAGGCCATGAAGAACATAGAAATCATACTCTTTACTGTCTGCCTACACTTGTTGGTGGTAGGGCATTGAATTCAAGGTCTTTATTATTTTATTGCTGCCAAGTTTTTGCACCACAACAGGTTGGCGAAAATTAATTCCAACCATTCTACTAGTTCCCAAAAGATAAATTTCCTGCTCCCTCAGTCTTGTGATATATTTTTGTAAAGTATTGTAATCTGAGTGTTTGTTTGATTTTCTTGTATTTCCTTTTGTTTTTTTCATGCTAGATGATGTTACAATCTATTTTATCAGTCTTATCTTTAGAGATGCACCAATCTGATATTAATATCTATACTTTTCCCGATATTGAAAAAAATTCAACATCAGGTATTGATGACAATGTTCCTCATCTATTCAGTCCAGCTTTTTGCTCTGAGCAACATCAAGGTTTATTATTTTATATTGTAGTTAGTAGTTAGTTGATGCAAAATCTATCAAAAAATAAATATACCAACCCTGAAATAACAGGTGCATCATGTATTTTGGCCAGGGTGAATAACTTTAACCATGTGAGAATCACTGAATTTTCTAAATGCCCAGTGATTTTGGATGCGTTTTAAGCTGGGACATTTCCTCGCTTACTAAAATAATTTGCAACCTTCCTTCTGTCCTGTGGACAGCATCCCACCTCGTCTTGTTAAGGAGGCATGAAATTGCCTCAGTCTTTGTATTTTACACCTGATAAACAAATCATTGGAGTCAGGCTGTGTTCCAGCAGCCTGTAAATATTCTGCAGCTGCAAAAAGCTGAAAAAACCAAAGCCTCGACCCAAATATTCTATCCAACACCAGGCCCAAATCTGCTACCCTTTCTGTTTGAGAAGCCTGGTTCAAACACAAAGATGGATATTTTAAAGGTTCTTGGTTATTTTCTGGGGTATTAACTCCTTGTAATGTGGTAGACATAGTATTATGTAATTTAATTAGGGACAATATGTGGGGAGCAATGGTTTTAATAGTAGGCGATGATTTAATCAACAGAACTACCTGTCAATTACTCTTTCAAAAAGTTATGATGCATCTGTTTGGCAACTATAACACTGTAATGAGATATCCATAAAAATAAAACAGATATTCTGGTATTTGGGAACAGTTTCTGTGGCTTCATTGGTCCCATCAGGCTGTGAATTTTGGGGAAGTGATTTATTACTTCATGCTTGGGTTACACTGCATGTCTTAGATGTCTCTCTGCACATCTAAAACATGTTATGTCTAATCCAAATGGCTGCATTACCTCCTCAGCATGCCATTTAATGCCACAGAACCCTGTTAGTTGCCAATTCGTGTAAGTTTTCAGCAGAAATTTCAGCAGAAAACACCTAAAAGATGCAGGACGGGAATGGCCATATTTAATTTAATGATTTAGAGGCCTACTTGGCTTCTCCTTTGAGATCCTCAAATGAGCTTTTTAAGTCCAGACAACAAATAAATGGGGAAATAATGGAACAATATCCAAAACAACATTTCTCTCTCTGCTCTTGTTGAGTGTGCTGGGATCCTTTTAAGGTGAGATCTTATACTTAATTATTGGCTCTACTGTTCTCAATACGCCTGCTCAGGACTTTATAGTTGTTTGTTGTTTTTTTTACATTTTCCATTCAGGAATGAATTAATTAATGGATTAGATGAAACTCAAGCTGAAGTGATCAATGCTTGCAAAAATGTTCCTGCTTCTTTTTCTTACCTGCATAACTTCACATCCTGCTCTTTAACTTATGCCTACAGGAAGCCCAAGCCGGCTCATTGAAGGTTAAAAGAACATGGATTTCCACAGGAGAACCCTCCTCACATCATCAGTCCCAGTGTAGCTCAGCCATCCTTGCTAATGACTTGCAGCCAACAAATTCCTAAGACTCTCAGGTGGCTTCCTCCAACCAGGCTCTGAGCAATGATGAAAAGCCTGAGATAAGATAAACTGACAATTGCAACTCATTGCAAGGAGCAGGCAGCAACCAAGCAGCAGCTGAGACCCTGTGAGCTCAGCACTTGCTCTCTTTTTTTTCATCCTTTTCTTCATCACCCCGCTGCATTCTCCCTGGCCCTCCTACTGTGCGTCTCAGTGTGTGTGCGTTAGGGTGGGTGTGTAGGTCTGAAGGAGAGCATATTGTGTCTAGTCTATTCCAATACATTTTTGTGGCATTGCATGTGTATGTATGTAGGGGATCTGTGTTGAAAAATGTGAGGTACCAGCAAGTCCTCCTGAGTGGAAACCAGTCATTTTTGTCAGTATTCCCTAATTGAAGCCCATTCCCGCCTGTTTTATTCTGGTCCATTAAGCAAAAAACGTTGGCCTCCCCTCTCTCGCCTCCACACATGACACACACCAATCAATACACTCCCACTGGCTGCTTCACCGGGTGCCTCAAATGAATAGATTGCGCTGCAGCATTATGTCTAATTGAATTTGGTGGAGCCCTCCATGCAGAGCTTTGATGCAGCGTTGCAGATTTTGTTTTAAAGCTGAAACAGAGACATTTTTTCTCTTTAGTTTTTTCGTTTCACTTCATAATCAGAATTAATCAAAGATAAATTGTTTTTAAATTGTTGTGTGTTTTTATATTTAAATAGTAACAAATTAGTCCACTAAAATCTGTCCCTGAAAGATTCATCTCAACACATTTTGATTTGAAAATATCATTTTTCTAGGTGAGGATGCAGGAGCTGCCCCTTTAAAAGACACATGTTTCATTTGTCTTTAAGAGACAAATGTTTCTTAAAGGGGCAGTATTATGTAAAATTTACTTTGTTGAACTTTACATCATATTAAAATGCAGTTCCCTGATCAAAAACATACCTGGAGTGTTGCCTTGATTCTGTGATGCATGTTTGAGAAATCCTTTAATCTTCTTCTGTGCAAAATGTCTGGGTGGACTTTGCCCCGCCTTCAAGGCGTAGCCCCTCCTCCTTCAAGCTGGAGTTTTCAAGCTTCCAAGCTTCCGCCTCACAGAGCATCTCTCCATTTAACTCCCCCACTCACCTCCTTCAGACTAGCCAGCAGCAATTAGCAAATACCTGGTGCAACTCCTCATCTCCTGAGCTCATTATGTGAACTACTTCTTAGTGAAATGCTTGTAAATATGTTGTTGAAGGATCAATAGAGGAACCAAGTTTCGATGATTTCCTCAAAGAGAAGTTTCAGAAAAAGTAAGACTTTCTTAAAGAGACAGAAACCCAATTTAAAGGTGTTAAATTACAAAGTCAAAAATCTTTTAAGTCATATTTGACTTATGTAGCATTTTTATAATGACTGATGGTAACACCTTTGCTTTATTATGCTATAAAATGTCATTATGCGCCTGGAAAACACGTAATATTAGCCCTTTAAATCTATTTAAGTTAACATTCATCCTCAATTTACGTAAATTGTTTCTCCACAAGATGTTTATCCTTTGCTTGATATATTGTGTGTATATATATTGCGTGAATTTTATTTAAGACCCTTTGTAGTAGAGCTCAGCATATTTTTATATCAAAATGAGAACAAATTCAGATGTCAGCATCCACCAATCCAATTCTCTAGACGTCTCAATTCTTGTTTGCGTTAAATTTCTGTGTGAACATCTCACTGTGTGCCTCAGTGACCACTCCAGTGGCTCCACTGCCAATTAGCACAGTGGCTCAAAGCAGGTGCCAAGGCAAATATTTAGCTAATTATCAATATTTAATAACATTTCTGCACTGGCTTCTTTCCTAAGGTCCAGCAGATGCTATTAAATTTCACCCCATAGATACACAGCTATGACACGTAATAACTACATGAATATAAAAGAGATGAATAATTTAAAGTGTGCCAACAAATTAGGACCATCATTAAAAAAAAACTAAGCTTGAAACCATTTTGCATAAAACCAGCCCAGTTCAAGGTAATGCCAAGGCTCTCCTGATGAAGAATTGCAACATTAATTCAGCAAAGTAGACTTATTCCTACAACTCCTTCTAAGTGCTTCCAACTCCCTGGAGCATTCTGAGTAGAAGGATGAAATTATGGTATTTTTGGACACAGAGGTACTTATATCCTTTCCCTCAATCAAATCAAATCTGAATTCTTAGAGTGTGGATATTGGTAAGAGTCTTTCAATAGAGAGTCCTATTCAGTTCCCAATAGAATAATTACTTTTAAAACGTCATTTTTATGTCATTGCAAATTGTCTGTGTTGTTTATTGTTGCAACAGCACATGTAGATCTAACAGATGAGGCTAAAATACAATGAGGGACACATGCTTCTGTTACTTTTACAAATGTCTTAAAAACTCATGTTTTTTAGAATGTTATTTTTCTGATTGTCTACATTAAAGTGCTCATAATTCCCTCTGAGCAAACACTTCAGTCCTTCCATGTGTGCAGAGAGAGCCGCAGCACCTTGCAATGCGAACTCTTTCAGAAGAGCATGTTGCTGGAGGCGCAGTTGCTTGCTTGTGTGATATTACCATTTACCTGCTGTTTTGAATTTTTCTCTGATTTTCGGATGAAAAAGCAAAGGAAAAGGTGTCTGCTGGCAGATGTCTTAGAACTCCAGCTTGTTTTCTTCTTTTGCTGCATTCTAATTTCAGACAAGCAGTGTTTTCCTTTGTCTGCCTGTTGGGATTTAACTTGCTTTGAGAGAGAGAGGGAAAAAGTCTACAGGATTTCCCCAAGGATGTGCATGCAGAGGACAGAAAAGATCAATTGATCATGTGATGCCTCACACCTAGAGTCTGTGTGCATGTGTGGAGCTCTTGACAAATGTTTTACCTTCTGAGGTGATTTAATGCCTCTAAAAGAAACGCTCACCTTGGATCATGTGTTGGTTTACCCATATATGGTTGGAAATAATAATATTGTTTCACTTAAACCTGCTTCGTACTTAGCAACAGAAGCATTTATGATAATTTTTGAATCAGTACTCTTAATTTTATATATCCTGCAGAAGATTTAGTTGCATAGTTGCATATAGACAAACCTCTCATTTAAAACGGGGATGTTTTGACATCCAATGAGGAAGTGAAAAGAAGGCTTACCACATATGACTCGTAAAGGATAACCATCTGTTGGATGTATCCCTTCTCCAACACACCTGAATGAATGGCTGAATTTTCTTATCACCATGTCATCCTGGCAACAAACTGTCCATTTGATTCAGGAATGTTGCACCAGGGATGGATCGAAGCGTAGATCTTCAGGACTGGAGATCAGCACCTTCTCCAGCCTGTCATCTCTTTCATGCATGATGATATCAAAACAATATGTTGCTGCTTTCATTTTCCCTTGCATCCCACAGAAGTTCAGAATGATCACTGAAAACTACTTTATTGTAAATATACCAGATTTTGGTGGGAGAGGACTGCTGACTACAGTTATATATAATAAATTTGAGTATTAAGACATAGATTAATTACACACAAACTGATGTTTTCAAGCCTTTTTTTCTGATTGCGATGATTTTAATGGTATAGCTATGAAAACACAACATTTACAATATAAAACATTTTTACATAAACGTGGGCTTAAAAAAGTATGTTCAAAAGATAACTACCTATAATCTGATAAACAAGTCAGATTACAGGTAATGCATATTTTAATTTACTGTGACTAAAATTAAACACAGGAAAAAGACAACTTTTTGCAGTATTCACTGGAATCCATAAATTAAAATGAAGGTACAACAAAAACTCCCATTTGCAAGAGTGTTTTAGAAAAAATTAACAAAAACTGAGTTTAACCTACATGGTCATTTGCAACTGGAAGATTCTTTTTAAATCACTCAAGTTGATTTTCTAGATGTCAGTGAGAGGTTTTGTCTTATTTCTTCTGTTCACATTGTGTATTTAAAATCACACTTTTTTCTCATCAAACCACACTTTACCCTTAAAACTCTGCTGCTGATTGTGTATTCAATGCTGAAAAAAATCGAAACTGATGATAAATAGGAATGAACAGATTTCAAATTGATGGAAAAGTTTTGGTGTTCCTGTCTCCAAAAGATAATGGGTGCAAAAAACGAAAAAGCAAGTTAAACAGCAAATATTGTTCATTCAAAAATCAGAAAATGTCTCCTTCAAGAAAATAAATAATTGAGGACAGCGTTGCCAGAATTATCTCCAAATCCAAATACGTTCATGTTTGAAAGTGATGGCTTTGAGGTGAAAACAATCGCAGGCTTAACATTTAGGGGAAATTATGCTCCACTTTCCAATAACCTGGAATATAAGAACAACCCAAAAGACCTTCCCAAGGACACATATCTAAAGGTATAAATGTAAGCTGTTCTGAATTTAGGTATTAAAATGAAATGTGTGGAAGACCTAATGAGACGGACAAGAAAGAAATCACACAAGGTCATATTTCATAAGAGCAGGAATTTCATCCCTTTGGGGCAGAAAAGACAGAACTTTTTGTTTTAGCAAACTGCCCATCAAATAAGCATAATTACCATCAGAATTCATACAGTGTTCTGAGAGTCCTGAAGGCAAGCAGCTCCACTCAAATTAGCAGCTCTGATAAATCACCACTAATTAGCTAATAAAAGCCAGCAGGTGGTTCGGAGCCCAAAGACATCCCCTGGTTGTCTGAATTATGTATATTCCAGCAGCGCACTGATAAAGTAAATGAGCAAGGGCAATAACATATTGGGCTTCTGGAGGACCCTCTTGTAGGGAAAATGCTCCAATCAAATTCCTGTATTTCCACAATCCCACCCAAACGAGTTTAAGTGACGCTGACTCTCCACTCAGATCACATAATCCACAGAAATCTGGATCTTTGTTTACGAGTTTTCTATGATGAATACAAATTTTGCCTTCGCAGACTCCTGGAAAGATGCTAGAATGTAATTTTAGAAAGATAAACTTCACCCACTGACTGAGGCACAGCAGCAACAGTTCAGTGGAGTGACGCTATTTTAATTTTTATCATCTTCTACCAGACACTTTTGATATGTATGGTTATAAAGGTTTTGGGCAATTTGTGCACAGCTGCACATAATCTCAACCTTGCAAGTGCATTTAGTTTAAGATCTGAGTGAAGTTGCACCCGCCCTTCACCTTCTTCAAATTAAAGGAAACGTTTTGTGTTGTGCAGCAAAAATGTTTGTGACAAATTTTAAAATGAAACATAATCAGACGTATCTGGTTAAACAAAGGTTACATACATGTACACATACATAAAATTATAAAACAAAAACAATTTCCAAAGGTGAAAAATGATTGAATCCGGACTGTAAATGTAAATTTGATTAAAAAAAAGAAATAAGAACAATAATAAAAAAATGTTGTTGATCTGTGAAAAGATCAAGCCTCTCTGCCTTCTCCTAGTGCTCCGAATGCGAACTGCAGAAATGCCCCACTCAGTCAGAAAAAAAAAAAAAACAATCAGAGCCAGAAGGAGAGTCTTATCGCTGTCAATAACACTTGTGTACACACTGCTCACAGCTGCCTCTGGCCCTTTCCTTCCCTACAGCTTCTTCCGGCAAGCAGAGCCTGTCCTGAATGCTCAGGCCCACCAGCATGGCCACTGTGGACAGTGGATAAAACATTTCCTGGAATGGACATTTATTTATCCGCCATTACCACATTAAGCAGCGCACACAAGAGAGTGATCGACTGTGATTGGTTGTTTTCGCTTTGCATTTGTACAGCCAATAATAGTACTGGAAGGAGGTGAATGAGTTTGATCTTTTCACAATTGTCTTGTCTCATATATATATTTATATATATGTTTATATTGTATATAAATAATAGTTTTTATAAAATTTGGATACTATGGCTTAATGTAGCTGTTAAAAAAACTGTGTTGGACATTAAGGAACAAATGAAAATCTCTTCATGAGTCTTTTAAAGGTGTGGAATAAAAAGAGAAGGTGAGATGGAGATATCCTCTGCTCATCTATCGCTTGGTCACTGTTAAACAATCCTCTCCTCAAGACACAATTTAAAAGGACCAGCGGGACTCTTAAGCAGCTCCATTTTGCCCTTTTTTGTTGCAGTAGTCCAACCTTCCTGGTGTAATCACTTACTTTTTGATTATTTGTTGAATAGAAATACTAACTAGAGCACATTACTGTCCTTCAGGCTCACAGAGAAAGAGAAACATATCCTTAATATTCTGCAGAGCTTGATTACTTGAAGATTGATAGTTTGAACCAATTTGAATGTAATGCAAAGATGAGCGATTCTGATCATCTTTGGAACTGGTTGAAATTCATCTAAAACATGTAGGATTGTAAAGTCCCTCTTAGTTTGGTGCCACTTACCTTTCAAGCTCAAGTTTCCACTTCAGATCATTCCTGTGAAGCACCGCTGGGAAGAACAAAGGCTAATGGGGGTTAAATGACCACATAATAGAGATTTCAGTTACTGGCTCAATGCAGGATTTTCATTGTACTCACAGAGCTGCTCACAACAATATTTTTAATATATCGATATGAAGTGCTTTTGGCAGATTTTTCGCACAAACATTTCAATGTACTTTGTTAAATTCCGCCACCTTGTCAGCAAACACACTCAGAAATCTAGTTTGCTTCTTTCCTCCTTGGGTAAATGAGCTCTTTTCTCTGGGTTAGATGTCCTGAGGCAGTCGCTTGGCAGAGAGTGAAAGAAATGGCAAAAAGGCATCCACACAAGTGGGACATGGGAGCAGATGGGACACTGATTGCAGTGTTGTTTACAGCTGTTGAGGTCCTTCCACTCTGCTATATAGAGGTCAGAAACTGTGTCTGGCTGCCACATTTCATAGCTCTGCCTCTCCAATATGAAGGCATTTCTGTGTAAATATTTGAAATTAGAAAATGCACACATATGGAATGCATGCTTTTCCAAAAACAATACCAATTTTGGACGTATTTTGTGTATTGATGCTGAATTTGTATTTTTTATTTTTGTTCATTTTACAGAACATCTCATTAAAATTTGTAAAATATTTTAGATAGTGTGGGTAGAAATAAAAAAAACCCCAAAAAACAACAGAATCTTCCAGGGAAGCCAGAGCTACTGCAAGGAAAGCCGTCCAACACAAAGGTCTTTGATGATCGTTAACATTTCTTTATGCGCACATTGAATCACTCTCTATGGTTTTACTAGGAACAATGCCAGTTCCGGAGCGCTCCATCAAGCTTCTGACTAAAGTCCCTATCTCAAGCAATAATGGCCCAGAGCGGCAGGTGAAATATATCCACGGTAATCAACCTTTCGCAAAGGCACCTCAGAAGCACACATTTCAACAGCATAATGTAATCTAATATAATGGGTGGCATCAAGCCGCTTTGCTGAGACATTACTTCCTGCAGAGTATTTGCATGGCAAGCTGCTAACTTTTCTGCAATAAAAAAGCTATATGTCTCTCATTTCTATCACAGAAACCGATACGCTGTAGGAAATTATAGTTTGATGATAAAGAGGGAATATGTTACACCTTCCTTACAGATGTAGCAGATCGAATGTTTGGCATTCTGCAGTTTGTTCCACTGATGTAAAAGTGAGAAAGTTGTAGAAAACCGTCACCATAAATAAGCCGTGTGACTTTAAAAAGAGTGTCTCGTTGGAAGTTATCTGATGGCTCATTTGCAGCATGATTGCTGCCAAATGTCTGTAGCTGGCTGCCCAGAGTATTATAATTGTCGGTTTATTACACACAAAGTCATAAATGTGGAGCTGGAAAGGATTGTAACATATGAGGCAAATGATTACTGGAAGACAGCGAGCTAAAGCCATCGGATTTTATGGAATATATTAGCAATCTGGATCCCATTTTTTATATCTTCTCTTTCTGGTTATATTTTTTAAACCCCCTCCAATTCTTGATCATATTGGAGGAGTTTTAACTATGAGCACACTGCTTTAGGTCACCCAACATCATTTAAATCAAATTTAAGTCCAGACTTTGACTAGGCCACCAATTTTCTTAATGTATAACCCGAGTGAGTTTGCACTTAAGGTCACAAACTGTGAGATGGAGATGCTCCTTCAAGAGTTTATTATGGAGAGCAGCTCCATCAGTATCTGTGTTTCCATTGACCATGTAGAACATTTTTAAGTAAAAAGCTTTGGCTCTAGAATGAGTTTTTTTTTATTTTGGCCACATCAAAATTGGTTTATTTTGTAGAACTGCAATGGAAACACTTTTTTCTCATCACGAGTCACATGATCCACAACTAGACCTTGCCCCTGGTTCAACAATGAAGAAAAACACAACAGAAAGTAGTTTGAAGATGATAGTGAAGTAATTTTTTGGTATTTATTGCATGTATAACTTATTCATATGTGATTTTAATTGTGCTTTTTTTCTCAAATTTAGCACAAAATGGAAAAAAAAAGTTGTGGACATTTGTATGGAAAAACAGATAATTGCTTTAAGTCAAGACTGTGACACTGTCACTGCCATGTATACCAGCTTTTAGGCTGTTAGGTATTTTTTTGAGACAAAGTTTGACTTTTCTTACTTCAGTCCACATGTCTCTTCCAAAAATCTCGATGATCATTCTGTAGTTTTGTTTGGGATATGTGAGCCTATTATTATTCTTGATCAGCATCAATTTTGGCCTTGGAGCTCTCCCATAGATACTTCTTCTCCCCCGTCTCTTTGTTATTATTAAATCATCAACACTGACCTTAACTGCAGGAAGTAAGTTGTGCAGTGCTTTAAATTTTGATCTGGGACGTTTGTTCACCTCTTAGGTTTGGTTACCAACCTCTGCCTGAGAAGGTTCACCACCGGTCCATGTTTTGTCACAATTGGATATGAGTCTCATCTGGATTCCCAAAGCGTTGGACAAATCTGCGCAACCCCTTTCTAATAGAAGTCAGTGACTTTGTTTCTCACTTTTTATTTGGATTCTTTGTAGTTTTTTTTTCTTTCGGATCATTTTAACCTACTTCATGTTGTCAGACAGGTTCTATAAAAGTGATTTGTTGATTCTACTTCTCAGATCTTCAGGATCTGAGATGTTTCAAGATAGATATATAGATATATTATTGCACTTGGAGCAGTTTTGAGGAGAGTTATTTGACTCTTTTGATCGTATTCTTCTGAATTTCTTTCTATAAAATAGGCAATAATTCAAAAATAATACTTTGATATATTATTTTAAAATATTTTAATTACTCAGCATAAGCTACAAATTCACTAAGAGTCATCTCCTCAATGAATTAAATTAAATATGGGCTTGATAATAGCATATTGTCTAATTTTGTATGCGCTTCGCTTGTATTTGTATGTATTATGCAATGTTTTCTGACAGTTTGAGTTGAAACATGTAATTCTCTGTTTGAGGATTGGGATTGTGTGTGTTGTCTGTCCTCAGCGGTGGTGTGAGATGCATTGCCGTTGAGGCCATAATTCAGCCCATTATGTCCTCTGGTTCGCAGCCGTAGCCCCCGGGCCTCTGGCACAGAACGTTGTGTCATTTGCTACCAACTGGGTTTTTGATGAGAGTGTGTGACCTCGACGCCTCATCCCTCACCACTGTCTCATTCTCTTTATTTACATCTGTCTTTAGCATTCTAATTACTCTCTTTATTGCTTTAGCCTGGAGGAATCTGGTACACTGCAGAAAAAAAGGGGGCTAAGGACACTGGAGTTTAAACCAATAATAAGCAGCATAACTCCCATTACGCCCAGGCAAAGATTGGGCCTGGGAGTCTCTTATTTTATGGGCTGTGGACAATAAAGCATTAGACAGTCTGTGAGTGGATATGCGAGAGTTCATCTGCTTTTACAGGGAAGTGAAATTCAAAACTACTCATTTTCACAATACAGTGGCTTTCCAAAGAAAAAAAAATGGTGATGCAGCGTGGCACAAAATGTATTCCTTGTTCATAATTAAGGATGCATTATTGACTTTTTTTTGTTTGTATTTATCTAGAAAGCACAATAGATCTGTGCACACAATTATTTCTTGAAAATATAAATACAAAAATCTATGCAATGTTCCATCCCTTCCCTCTGAATCTTATAAAATAGCATCAAGAGCAGGCACAGCAGTCTTTAATGAGCTCTCAACTTTAAAGACTTGAAGGATATTAACAAGCTGCTTGACAAATGGTGCTTAGAAGCACATTAAAGACGCAGCTAATGGTGCGCATAATGACGGCTAATTTTCGATCAGATATAAATTAGAGCCCCCAACAGTTATTTGCCTTAAGGACTTTATGTAAATGATTCTGTTCTGTATAAACTGAAAACTGAGACTGAGTGAGTGAGTAAGTGAGTGAATGAGTGAGTGAGTGAGCGAGAGAAAGAAAGAAAGGGAGGGCAAGAGAGAAAGAGAGAACGGGTGAGAGAGAGACCAGCCCTCCTTGTGGGTATGATTAATAGATTTGCAACAGAGCACGGCTGTCAGAGCCCAGTGAGCACACATGCTCCAGACAGCTCTACCACCTCCTTGAAAAGGTCCAATCTCATCCACAACTCAGTCATTCGGAACACCAGAGAAAGCAGTGTTGGAGGGAAAGGATGCCTGGCTCAGTGGCCTGTGGTTGTTCATGAACCATAAGATCTGTCTGTTGTTTAATCAGGCATAAACTCTGCAGAAGGTCACTATTTACATTACACTAACATCTGTAATTCTGTGGTCAAATGTCAAATTGCCTTTACTTACAGAAAAATTGCATTTACACTCTCTTTAAGTAAGGATTTGTTAGATTTTAATCAATAAAATCTTTTGGAGGGTAGATTTTTATCAATATTTATGACTAGAAATTATGTAATTTGTGATGTAATTTCTGAATTTTCATCTTATGTTAAAAAAGACAAAAACTAAGAATTGGTTTTTGAGACTTGAGATTATGACATGAAACACTCACAAAACTGTAACACGTTGCTCCAGTCGATTCAAAGACTAACAAATAAAAGATGTTTTTAATTTCTCTTTGGGATTGCTGAAGTATTTTTGAATTAAAGGTGATAAAAGTGACATGTAAGCGTCGACAACCACAGATATGATAGAAATGATTGATGCAAGATTAAGAAGCTACACTTGCCAATAAGTGTTGTCATTTAACTCGCAACCTTTCTTAAGGTCTTAAGGTCTTTCTTAAGAGTAACGGTTAAACAGAATAACAGAAAATAGGTAAATTGTTATCTTTGCTGTCTTATCTGCAGTTTTCATACAACAAATAAAACATTTAAAAGACTGTGACTGTCTATGATTGATATGCAGTCAAACTCTAACCAGAAACATTATTTTAAGTGAGCAATCTGAGTGGCATTAATGAGTGAAGATAGTTTGTTTGTTTTTTCACTGTTTCTATTTATAGGCCAAAAAAATCCAAAACTTGCTCAATACAGAATAAAAAATAAACAGTATTGTAGCGTAAAATCTTCTGTTGTCAAGAATCTGTACTAGTGTTTAGTTTGTGGACACTAAAATAGAATTTTGGAAATCTTTATTAATATATTTTTGGGCTGTAAGTGATGTTTTGTCCAATAAAATAACAAAATAACTTTTAAGAGGTTAGTATGAAGCTGTATTTTATTGTTTAAATAAATACAAAGCCCAAACAACACTCAGATCCACTCTAACATGGTAGGCGTTTGTAAATTTATGGTAGGCAATTTCGTCACACCAGATTGTAAAAAACCTATAATTGCAACATTAAAACTTATTAATTCTATTGGTGCACCTGTATAGTTTTAGGTATGTTTTCAGATTCATTTGGAAATATATATATATATATATATATATATATATATATGTTTTTTTTTCAACAATTATACAGGTCTGTGTTGCAAATCTTCTCTTCAGTTTTTAAAAATTAACATAAACTTTGTGTGCGTTCCTTCTGCTGCTGTAGGATTTCTCTTGGTTATATCCATCTGATGTTTCATTTTACAAATCTACTAAACACACATAGCTTAGAATAGCTCCCCATTACAGCAGATTACTTTATCACAACACTCTAATCGAGTTGTAGAGTTGCACTGACCCTCGAGCAAAAACATTTTAATATTTATTTTGACTCATACAGAAAAATAAAAGTCATAAAATGGAATTGATTGCATGACTGTTAAAGAAAAATACAAAACATAGAATTGGAAATAGGACTGAGATGTTGAATGTTTAAGAAATTAAAATAGATGTTCTGGGTTCCATCAGTAATAAATGCATGAAAGAGCTGAAAAAGCTCTGGGGAAAAGGTGGGAACTTGGGTTTGCATCAAAATCATTATTTTGGTATCAGCCACATGTCAGTGTGACTGGGGCTTCTCTAATCATGCCCTTAAGCTATTTTAGTTATAAAGGAGTTGCAATAAATTAAAAGGACTTTTCAAACCATCCATACTGTTGAAACAATGAAAAACTAAAATATCTGGTTATAGTTTTAACTGCTAAAGTTCCCATTTGATGTTAAACACAGAAAATAATCTATTTTATTTTATGGATCTGGGAAATAAAGGTATGTCTTTAAAGGGGTTTCACGTCATCAATAATGTATTCGTAAGGGAACTCTTGTCTACGCATGTCTGCACAGCTCATATTCGTTTCAGATTAGATTTCAAAATAAAAGTCATTGAGATAGAGACCCTTCCATCAACCTGATCAAAGAATTTACAAGTAAAAATAAATCAATAAAAATAGAAAAAAAGCATCTAATTTCACTACCACATTTTTTATCTATTATTATTATTATTATTATTATTATTATTATTATTATTATTATTATTATTATTATTATTATTATTATTTATATATGTACTTCGTACATTTTAGATTCAGCATAATATATTAGCTTAAAACATAATGTCAAATAACAACATTGTATATTATCACAGAATACAATCGACACTAAAATAATATTAACAAAATGAATGAAAGTAAAATGAAAAGCAGTTCTCCAATCAGTTTCACGCAGAAATACTCTATAAAATAAATCAAGCTTTCTGTATCTTTTGAATAATCAATTAAAGAATAAAATAATAAGTCAGTGTGTTTATGTTTAACACATCTGCCTACTTTTTTTGATGAGATAGAAATTTGACCATAAATTGAATTGTTTATTCGCAAGAAAGATGACTTAAATGTTTCACATGTCTTCCAGCTGGAATGCTGGCCTGCGCATTTTAAAGCTAACCTCTCTGGCTGCAGCTCCAGTTTATCACTTCGCCTGTGGCTGTTGCGCGCTTGCGTGCGTGATTTCATTATGACTACAGAGCTGTTTGATTGGCAAAGAGAAAACTGCGGCTTTCCCGCCCTGTGCACGCCACCTCCGGTTCAGAAAGTATCCCAGCAGCCTCCTTCCAGCCTCCATCGATTAGATTCTGGAAAATACTTAACAAAGTAATGACTATTGATGGCTGATTAATATTGCATCAACAACAACTGATTGGCGACAGTATCAAATGGCGATTGCCACTTCCCATTCGGCAGCCATCTGACGGGTCTGTGCGCAGCGTCGCGGCGGTGCAAAGCAGCCAGCTCCAGTGGATGATAAATACGCGGGGTTTGTAGGGCCTGCAGTGTGCAACGCGCTCAGTTTATGGCTCACAGTTCATCTAATTCGAGAGCAGCAGCCGCGTCTTTGAAGGCAGACACTTGGCGTAAATGTACAGTTAAAATATTCTACTCTCAGGTCCCCGGGCGGAGCTCCGACAGTCCCTGGCTTCATTAAATTTTCATCAGCATCCCTGTGAAAGAGGGAAATGTTGAGGAGGGGTGGTGGTAGTGGTGGGGGGAGAAAAAAATAAAACAGAGGGCGTAATTATGACAAAAGGAAACAGAGCTGCCCCTTCTTGTTTTGTAGAAAGCGCACAACACTGCGTGTTTCTTGGAGCCGATGCTACATTATCTAAAAAAAAAAAAAAGAAAGAAATACAGTATGTATATCGCGACTAACGCGTTTATTAAGTGCTTCAAGATTGAAAAATCAAGATGTTGTTTTCTATTTTTGGTGCTGGGGTCACATTGATTCGCTTTAAAAATAAAATAAAATAAAATAAAATTAAAATATATAAATAAATAAATAAATAAATAAATAAATAAATAAATAAATAAATAAATAAATAAATAAATAAATAAATGCAATCTGAATCGATTTCAGCACAAACATGTGAAAGCGGAGCCAGGGAGGTCTGGTCTGGTTGGGAATCTGCTCATCTCTCTGTCTGAGCTCCGGCATGTTAACCTGCAGCTGCAGCAGCAGCGGCTGCAGCAGCTGCAGCAGCAGCAGCAGCAGCAGCACAGCACAGGCTCGCTTGGATAAAGTTAATTTCAATTCCCGATGAGACCCTCACACTGCACGCCCTCCCCTGACCAGCGGTAATTAACAGGGATAGCTAATGACTACTTAACTGGCTCTTCATAATTATCTGCTTTTCATAAGTCGATGTGTAATTTAATAATTCGCTCTTATTAGCGCATTAAGTGAGCGGCTCGTTCAGGGGGGGAAATTAGAAGCGCTCACCAGGAGCATCTTTTAATTGATGAACCATCACCGCCGTCTCATTAATAAGGTCTGGTTTTGATTCCTCTTAATTTGTCACGAGGGTGGCGGTGGAGCATGTTTGGCTTGTGGCTGCTGTTATGGAGACGTTGTGATTTTCAGCTGGGGGTCGTTTTAATAGGGCGTGAGAATCCTGAAGAGTTATTGGCATTATGGTATGAATTTGATCGCAATATATTTCTTTTTTCCCCTCTGGACTCTGGTGGATTTATTTTAATTATATCAGCCTGTATGTGTGGACATGGATTAACTCTGCCCTGCAATTGACTTGTGAATTGTTTCTATTGAATTGGACGGAGTTGGGTGTCTCCTGGAAGTTTCAAATGTGTAACTGCTGAACACAATTATTATTAGTATGTGTGTGAGGCTGTGTGAATGGAGGAGGGGTCAGCAGAATCCCATCAACCCCCAGTCCTATCTTGGTGGCGCTGCTGAGCAGTGCGCGTTGGTATTGAGCGAAAAACACATTCATAAACAAATCAACGAAATATTGCAACACATATAAGTTTGTGCTCTTCTGTCTTAAACTTATGCGAAAAATGTATATTAGCTTGTATGTGTGGATTCCCTGCAACGTCATAGGGCAGCTATTGACCCCCAACCAGCTCCCGCCCCACACCGCACTAATGGTTTATTTTTTACGAATTTTACGTTTTACAAATTTGGGAAGCATCGTGGAATGTTACAATAAATATAATAGACATTTAATAGGTATATATATCCATATATGTACCATTTAAAATTTGCTGCAAAATTTAAATGCTCGCTGAAGTACACTGTGTGCATATGAAATTGAACAAATAGTTGAGATTACAGATGGCAATAATAAATTCTAACGTTTATCTTTTCATGGTTCCGTCCTTGGTACTGAAAATGTCCTGAGCGTAAGACTGAACAGGCCTGTTTTTTGGTTTCTTATTGTACAATTAATTTTATTAACTAAGAAAGAGCATAGATAATTAGGAAGAAACATTTAAAGTTTCAGGACACTAAGTTGCGTAAAAAGGAGAATAATCTCCCCATCTCCTCCACCAATGGCCTCGGTTTGGTGGCGCCATTATAAAGTTCTAGTTTTTGTAACATGGCCTTAACATCTGCTTTCAAAAGTATCTGGCATTGCACGTGAAATGGATTTTATTATTCTTACAAATTCAACTGAGCAATGTTTACATTCCCAAGAGTTAAAAACGATGAGCATATTTATTCAATTTTCTGCAAAAAGATGTGAGCACCATGTAGAATTATTTAGTGTGAGCAAAAGAAAGAAAGAAAGAAAGAAAGAAAGAAAGAAAGAAAGAAAGAAAGAAAGAAAGAAAGAAAGAAAGAAAGAAAGAAAGAAAGAAAGAAAGAAAGAAAGAAAGAAAGAAAGGAAAAGAGAAGGAAAGAAAGAGAGAAGGAAAGGAAGAAAGAAATAATAATAAAAAAAAAACGGAGTAATTTGATTAATGACGCTAATATTTGGTCCTTCCTTTTACTCGTGGAGCTGTCCATGGTGCTGAAACGCTGGCTCAGCGCTCACGAAATGCGCCCTAAAGTCCTACCCCAGCGGCTCTGATATGGACATGACATTCAAAATAGCAGGGTTTTTTTGTCCTCCCCTCCTCCTCTTCATATCTAAGCATAACATCGAACCAAAGGTTTTGCTTCAAAGCCTGAGCGCGGTGGAGGCATGATGTTTGAGTGTGCATTCAAATAGAGACGGGCGCGTTGGCAGGCGAGCTGTTTTTCTGGCGGGCTGACATCTGGCATGTCTGTGCTCCAGGGACCCATCCAGCTCTCCACAGACCCTCTGATTAGGCTCTAATAGAATATTAGCATTTGCTCTCAGGTAAAGGCAACAGTGAGCCGCATAAGCTGCCTGGCTGGCAGCACGTCACCGCAGGAGCCACGTGTGTCTTTAACGCTGATGCAGCCGGGAAAAAGTGGCTCCTGTAAGGAGGCCCTGAGGAGGAGGAGGGTGAAAGGCAAGAAAGGAGATATTTGCAATTATGTTTTACTTTTGGGCTACATGTTATTCAGCTGAGGGTTTTTTGTCATGGAAATGACAGAAAAGCAAGGATTGGACATGCGGATGTTTTATTTATTTTTTCTTCCAGAAATATTTTTTGTATTTTTCTTTTTAAAAAGGAAAAAAAAAAAAGAAAAAAGAAATATATATATATATATATATATATATATATATATATATATATATATATATATATATATATATATATATATATATATATATATATATATGCGTTAAAATAAACCCAGATGATCCGAAACTGGTTTTAAAAGCGTCATATCCCCCGCAGCTAAAGCCTTTCCCTCCTCCTCATCAATAAATAAGCAGATGAATAAATAAAAAATACTAATATGTCTGGGAGAGCCACATCACACAGTGCAGTCAAAAAAATAAATAAATAAAAATAGAAAAAATAAAAAATAAAACGTCGGATTAAATGTTAAAATTTCTTCTTTAATGAAACACATATTGCAGTTCAATAATTAATAAATTAAAATTACATGGATGAAATGAATAAGTAGAAATATTTAACCAGGGAAACCAAAAAAAGCAACAAACATTACAGAAATAAGTTACCTCAGCTAAACAGCAATACAGCAAAAACCTGTACGAATATATTTATGTGCATCGACTGATTCCAATGAAAATATTTACATTGTACACGTATACTTCCATGAAGCAGTTTCTTTTTCTCTTCAAGAAAAAAACAGTAAAACAATGTGATTTTTTTTTTAACAAGCAACGATTTCATCATGATGCGCGCATATTTATACAAATAAATAGCAGGAAGAAACATACATAAAAATAATAATTTAAAACGATAATTTAATCTCATATATCTCTCGATTGTGCCATCTCAAACGTTAAAAATCGTCAAATTTGAGACTGTAGTTTTGTTGTTTGTTTTTTAAAACTCCACAGTCGCTTCCCTTTAAACCACAACAACAAGCCGAGCTGCTGTCAGAATTTGATTTTTCTCAAGCTAAACGAAGAGGAGGGGGGGGTGGGGGGATTCCCAATAAATATATAATGAAGTAAACATGACCTCACCCAATAAATAGTTCATAAGACAGCCGGCCCATGCTGGATTGTAAACAGAACATAAACGGCAAATTAAAAATAAAAAATATATATATTTAATTACAATAATCTGCACAAATTATTCAAAATGTTTTGATCATTCCGCACACTGAGGCCTCACAAACAACCCTATCTGAGTCCAAACGCCGGGAATCTCAGAAACAGATCCCTGATTTAGAGCTAAGAGCAAAAAAAGGTGAAAAGAGTAACACAGTTAGACACAAAATGAAGTGCTTGACAACTAAGATGTTAATTTACAGAAGGTTATTTGGCAGTAATCTAATATTAGCTTTCAGGACCAACTGTCCGCTTAATCCCCCCACGGACCTGAATAAATGTCAGACTGCATTGTCATGAACTCGAAGGGAAGAAAATGTAGCTCAGAAGCCTAAAACAGGAAACCAACCAAGTGCTTTGAATTAAACAACCTCGTTTAGAGTAGAAATAAATCACAAAAATGCTGCTTCTGTCGGGAAATAATAATCAGCGTTTAAAAGGAATCATAACTAAAAATCGTAGCAACTCTGACTGCGCTGGCATTAAAAAGGTGAGGCATAGTAAGTGGAAACAGTGGTTCTTACTTGCTCCGTCAAACGATGCCTTATTGACTCCACGTCTTCCTCTGACAGAGTCGTGTTGAGTTTTTCTCATTTTTTCACTCATTGTTCGTTTTCGGGATATTTTTTTTTTCTCGAAGTTCAAAGTCTTATGATTGAAAAAGAGGGTGTGAGTTAGGAAATATGATACAAATAATCTTTATTCAGTTCCAAGTCTTTTGTGGTGCTTTTCTCTAGCTCTCTTTCTCTTTTTTAGTCTCTCTCTCTCTCCATCTCTCTCTCTCTTTTAGACGCATGCGGAGTACTTCATTCGTTTCTGTTTCTGCCGCTGGTTGCAGAACCAGACCCGCACCACGTTCTTTTTCAGGTCCAGCTTTTCAGCGATCGCCGCGATTTTCTCCGAGGAGGGACGCGGCTGGATGGCGAAGTAGGCCTCCAGCGAGCGCTTCTCCGGCGCGGCTATCGACGTGCGCTTCCTCTTCTTCTCCGCGCCGTTGAACAACTCGGGCTTGTTAAGTTTCTCCCTGTGCGATTTCTCGGCTTCCTCCAGCCACGCTTGCAAGATGGGCTTCAAAGCGATCATGTTGTTGTGGGAGAGCGTGAGGGACTCGAAGCGGCAGATGGTGCTCTGGCTGAGGGAGCCCACTCCGGGAATCTTAAGGCTGGCTAACGCTGACCCCACATCCGCCTGGGTGACCCCCAGTTTGATCCTCCTTTGCTTGAACCTCTCCGCGAACGCTTCCAAGTCCCTAGGATCGGCGTCCACGTCGTTCATGCCCATGTGCGGCGGTAGCCCGTGGGCATGAGCCATGTTGATGGCCGCCTGGTGCATGTGGTTCATGCCAGCCATGTGGGCAGGGTGCGCAGGCGTGGAAACCACCGAGCCGTCCGGCCCTGCCATGGCTCCCAGCGCGAGTCCCGGGGTGATGTGGTCCAGCAGGTCCCCCTCCAGCGCCTGGTGAGGCTGGTGGTGGTGGTGGTGGTGGTGGTGATGGTGGTGGCTAGCCAAGGCGGACGGATGAGAAATAGGCACCGACGAGGAAGAGGAGGAAGAGGAGGTGCAGGGGAGAGTGTTCATTGTGTGGTAGGTCGCGTCCGGCTTGAAGGGACTGTGATGTGGAGGGTGGTGGTGGCTCTTGGTCTGCGAGACTATATCCACCGCCGCTAGAGCTTCAGCCCGGGCCAACAAACTCTCATCCAAGCCTCCGAATATATTGCTCTGCAATTGCAAATAGAATGCACACATAACTGTCAGCAGGGAATTCTCCCTCCACTCCTCGGTTTAAAACATTTCCAGAATGAGAAAAAAAAAAAGAAATCATGAAAAAAGGGGGAGCACACAAAACAAGACACATGCAACATCCCAGGTCATAAAAATTAATACGAAAGGGAAAGCCGGCTGAATACATAAGTTGAGCAGAGTGAGAAAAAAAATATGGAGGTGTTGGGTGATTTGCTGTGCAGACATGAAAAAAACATCAAGCAAAAAGTGGGCTGTCAAAATGTGCCTTTAAGCTGTGATTATGCAGAATACGTACCGGTGGGGTTGGGAGACAGGCTCTGCGCATCACCTCCGAGCTGCTGCTGCTGCCGCTGCTGCTGATGATGGTGCTGCTGCTGCTGTGGCGGGAGGATGAGCAGGAGGACGACGGTGCGTTGGAAGTCAGAGTGGAGGACGAAGATGAGTGCAGCGAGGAGTACTTGGGCTCCGGCAGGCTGGTGTGGGCCATGGTGAAAGCCTGCTTGCTGTTCAGAGACATCATCATCATATTTGCTGGCGCCCGAACCTCCGAAAGTTCCTTTTAATAAGTTAAGACTCCGCCTCCTCGGCTCGGAGTTCAAGTCCAATAGCTTCGCAGGAATCTCGAATCGCTGTCGAGTAAAACGCTCAGGCAGGAAAAAGTCGGCGGTCCGACACCGAGTCACATTTATTTATTATTACTGGAGCAGGTGTTCTGGTCTGGGTTGAGGTGAGGAATCACAGACGCGAAAGAGCCACGCGGCTGACCCCCTTCCTTTACAGACTTGTGGCGCGATGTTCAAAAACAATCTCAGCGTTTATCCATCAGTCTCCACCAATTTTTTTTTTTTTTTTTGCCTTGGATTTTTACTATAATTTTTTTTCTTTTGGCAGAAACTCTTCACAGATGCCAGAAAAAAAAAAAAGAATCAAAAAGTTTCTCTTCGTCTTTTAGGATTTCCAAAATAATTTCGAGTTATAGTCGCTGTTTTCGTTGCTCTGTTTTTGTTTTTGGGTTTTTTTGTTTTTAGTCAAAAAGCTTCCGTCTTGAAAATGGACGTAAGTGGAAAAAAAGTAGTCTTGGTGACTGTACCTCTTCGACTCGGTTGAATGCTGCGGGGACCCAAACTGGCTGCGCTCTGAGGCGAAGGGCAGACTGAGTCTCTCTCCGCCTCTCTCTCTCTCTCCCTCTCTCTCTCTCTTTCTCTCTCGCGCACAAACACCCTCCCTCTCCTCCTCTCTGTGCGCCTCTCTCTCTCTCTCTCACACACACACTCACACACATACAGTCATACACACACACTCCACTCGCAGCTGCACCTGAAAAACCCTTTCATGATTTATTATTCTTCATTAGCCACACCGCCGCCGCCGCTGGGGACTCTGCGCATGGGCAGTCTACAACAAGGCATTTATTTCCAATGACTCCACTTCATCACCAACACCTCGTTACCAGCACGTCTTCTAATGAGCCACAGTGAAGTTTTTTTTATTCCCTCTTTGTGTTTGTGAAAATATTTTATCTTTAAATTTTGCAAGCCACGCTTAAGACATAGAATAGAATTGAATACTAATAACACCAAATATGCTTCCACAATTTTATCTATCAGCTTGGAAATGTGAAGTTAAAGACATGCTTTTGCTTTAATTATTTTTATTCATTTTACCGCTAAAAAGCAACTAAACATCAGCAAAACATTCTAACTAATTTATTCCAAATTTCAGTATTTAATTTATTTGCTTTTCTTTATCAATTCGATTAGTATTAAAGTAATTAAAGTAAACTTAGAAAAATTAGTTTTTACCCTGTTTTGCTGCCTTGGAGTCGCATATTTTCCTTTTCCACTGCACTGTGAGCGAAAGCACGAAAACCCCAGTTGGTTTAAAATAATAATAATAATAAAAATAATAAAAATGAGCTGCTTCTAAATTAATATTCTTGTCATAGCAGGCCATTATCTTATCTCTCCCCTAATTAAGGGCACATTATCGGTAAAGCAATTACAACATTTAATCACAGTGTAATTAACAAGAAGTGTCTAAATTGTTTCAGATGATCCGCAGGGTGATAGATTTAAAACGTCAGGAGATTGTGGGAAAACAAAATACAAGTTTTTTTTTTTTTTTTTAATTTGCATTCAATTTTTAAAATTATAATTTTAAATCATTTTATTTTGTTTTATTTGTTGTATTTTACTTTGAAGCAAAACTTTTATTTGTGTTATCTGACATAAACGTCAGAGGTGTCAAGCATTTCGTTTTTTTTTTAAAAAATACACATTTTTGAATCCCTTTTAATTGTGTTTCGTTTTTGCAATATTTCAGTGCATTACAGCTTCTATATATTTTACGGCTGGCTGAGCGGAGCAGGCATCCTGCAGCCCCTGAGTGGCTCCATGCGTTCAGCACAACTCGTAAGTGTTGCAGCCGCTTATTGTGTAGCACATTCGCGGCGAAGAAAACGTGGAGATTCCGCTGGCTTTTGCACAGCAGAGGTAACAGAGTCATCCCTGCATTTTGCTTTTACTGGTTCGTATAAATAAAAATGTACATATATGTTCATATCCAGAGCTGGATTTCGCCACAGCAGTGACAGCAGCATTGTTGGTGTTGCAGATCTCCCCAGCAGCAAGACGCGGATCCCCCAGCGGGACAAACAGGCGCTGCTGGAGCCACCTTAAGAGATCGGGGTGAAGTAGGGGGAGGAGATGAGGTGGTGGTGGTGGGGGGAGAGACACGGAGATCAGGGCTCCGGAGACATCAAGGAGGGATCAGCGTCTGCTCACATATACCGACAAGACTGATTTATGATGAAACTTTAAAGGAATCATTTATATTTCACCACCTCTAAATCGGTGTATGAAATTTTCATTCACAATGAAACACACAAAAAAGTATATCTTAAGTCAAATAAATCAAGCCCTGGCTTCTCAAAAGCAATTGGCTTTGAAGCATGCTCTCCAACACTTTCCTTAGCGCGTTTTAATTCCCAACCTAAAGGCTTTTGCATCCTTTGCCAACAGCTTTCTCACGTTTGAGGGAGGACATCATGTCTGAATGCTTAACAGGATTACCTCTGAAGGATCTGTCATGGCAAACACTAACACAATTACACCACACTATTTACCTGCAGTCAGAAACCTGCTGCATAACTGAACAAGTTTTGTTTTAGGCTCACAGTGTTTTGAAAATTGTTTAATTATCAACTAGACATTGCTAGTTATTTAATTTGGATTTTATTATTTATTTTGATACAGAATGGAAATTATACAGCTCTTTAAATACATTTTTTACTAAGTCATATCTGAAAAGTTTGATGTGCATTAATGTTCTCTCAGCCTGTGATGTTTTCCAATTCATCTTTGCAAGACAGCTCAGACTGATGAACATGGTTTAAACCATTCAATGTAGCTCTGATTTATGTTTAGGGTTTCTGTGCTGTGGAAGGAGAACTTTGTCTTGAGTCTCAACTCTTTTGCAGCCTCTAAAATGTTTTCTTTCAACATTGCCTTGCATTTTGCCTTCATCCATTTTCCAATTAACTGACCAAATTCCTTGTGTTTTCTCACTAAAAAAATATTTATATATTGCATGAAGGTTAAAACTTAAATTTAGCCAGAGGATCAAATTACTTTTTTTCGACAATGTTTTTTTTCTCTTGCTAGATTTGTGAAGTAATCAGTTTATATTTGTCTTGTCAACATATTTTAACGTGGAGCTCTCAGATTGGATTTACACTAAGCTACACTAAGATTATACTAAACCCTGTGGAATCTAAGCCACTTAAATCACATATGAAGGTAGTTTGAATATATTTTGGAGCTTCAAATAAAATAATACAAGCTAAGAAACATGCACACCACACTTTCCAGGGTTTTACTTGGAAACAAAATATTAAATTCTTTTCTCATTTGTCCCTCTTGTATAAACAGTTATGCAGTATTTTATGTTGGTTTGTCACTTAAAACCCCATAAAATACATACAAGTTTGTAATTATAATGTGACTAAAAAGGAAAGATTCAGGAAACGTATAGATCTGCAGAAGAACGTCTTTACATATAGGGGTTATTCCAGAGTGTTTTAAATGGAATGGCCAGAAGGGGGTGACTGACAATCTTGAGATACCAAAATGAAATCAATAAGGACATTTCAAGAGTTTTATGATCCTGGCATCTCCACCTGTAACCAATGTAAATTTACCAACTTCCACTTCTAATTAAACCCACAGATTACCATACGAGTAAACACACCACTTCATGTCCATGTACGTAAGTCATTTCATGTTAGTTTATTTGAATTTGCATTGATGAGTCTTTTATAAATTATGGAGATGAATAGAAAAGTTAGATGTAATATATAATGTACTGTTTGCTCAATTTTGCACCTTAGCAATGATTATGATTAGGGATCAACTGTTATGATCCATGAGTTTTCATGTCTTCCTTTCCAAATGGTTTGTTATTTCTATAAGATCTTGCTGTGTTGAGTTATTTAGCATTGCCATTAACTTTCCATACTAGTTCATTTGAGTGAACTAGTATTTATTATTAAATTCTTATTTTCTCTGTGCATTTCCATTTATTCTCTGTTTAAATTTAAGGCTTCACCCTTTTTTAATTGTAGATCCTTTTGTGCCCATGTCAGACCCCCTCTGTATTGTCCGTGTTAATTTGTCTCCTTCACTCAGTTCTCCTGCTCAGCGTTTGTTCACAGCTGTTCAACATTTCCCTAATTAAACTCACCTGATCCCCATTTCAGTGGTCACATCTCTGTATTTAAGTTCTCTGGTTTGCATCATTTACTCTTGATTCATTCTGTTACATCCTGCCATTTTCTGCACTGGCTCTCTTTATGCCTCACTGCAAACATTTGTTTGTTCATCTCAAATTTCATCATGCTTCTTATGTGCTACTGTCTGCATTTACGTCCAGCTCAAACCTCACACAACACGACGCATACTGGGTCCACAATAAGAAGATGCAATATTTTTATTGGAAACTGTTTCTACAAAGAGAGTAAAAGTTTAAAATCCCAAACAGTATTTTAAAGTTTATGCACAGTGTAGAATATTCTAGTGTAGGTGTGACTTGTCCATATTTTGTGGTGGTATTCTTCTTTTACTGTATTTTGAATCACTTACTTTCAATATTTAGCAAGTAACCAAGTAATTCTAATTGTAGCTATATTTTATGCACACCAAAACAAAATATTGATGAGGCCAGTAGTTGCACAAAAAAAGAGAAGAAAACTAGGATAATCGAAACCAAAATATCTCGTCATAGTTTACATTTTCCGTCCCTTCAGATTTCCTCAAATACATGTATTTGAATATATTTTGTTCCGTGATTCTGGTTGACTTGTTCTCCAGAGATCGAAACACCAAAAAACATTGGAAACGGACCATTTTCATGATTTTACAAACAGAAATAAAGATGTTAGAAATATTCGCTACGAATCAGCAAACGTCTGTTTCTTTACATCTTCAGTTAAAGTGGCAGCAGTAAATAGTACCAACAAGATAAGTTACAGCTCTAAATTACCAGATCTGAACATAATAAATTAAATCAAATCATTACAGACTGCGGACATATTGAAGCTCCGTATTAAATTAACCTTCTTTAACCATTTATTATGCAGTGTTAATACATAGAACGTTACTAACAAGACATAACTATTGAACCAGCTTTTTTTATTTATGAGGAGCATGTGATCACATCTCAGTAATTCATTTTTATCTGTGATATTTATCTTTCAGACATTTCTACTTCTATTCATTTGTTTACTGTTTCATTTTTTTTGATATTCAATATTCTACTGATAAACATGGTAGCATTTTGACTGGAGAAGCACCAATCTGATGTTAATATCTTTTTTGTCCCATACAGATATTATTGATGTCCGTCTGTCCGTCCCTGTTCTGTACACCCTTGTCCCTAGTGGGGTGGTGAGGGGTGCTGGTGCCGCTCTCCAGCGAATGTTTTGGGTGAGAGTCGGGGTCATTATGTCACACTGTCGCAGGGCAGATATTAATATTCAAAACAAAAATTCTAGATCTGGTTTTGGTGACAATGTCCAGAGTCCATATGGACAGATTTAGTTAGTCTAAGTCTATGCTTTGTGCCTCATGCTTTATTATTTATTTTACAATATGTTTACAATTCTTAATTGCACTTTCTGAACCATTTGAAAGAAGGCTTGTTGCAATTTATTTTTACATGTTTGACCAAGATAGACCTCCTATTACTTTTGTCATTTTCAGTTTCTTTATTATTCATTTTACATTGGCTGTTATGCTCCTATTTGAATCGAAAGAACAAGTTAAAGTTGTTTTTACGTATTTGACCGAGCATATTAAGCTGTTGGTGTGACTAAGTGTGCTGTATTGGTGCAGATTTATCAGATAAATAAAAAGAAACATTTTAAATCAACTCGACGGTGTTTTTCTGTATCGGATCGGTATCAGCTGATTCTAAACCTCAGATATATGTATCAGTATCAGGAATTAAATAAGTGGATTGGTGCGTCCTCAGTTTTGATATTATGATTTCTTATTTAAGATAATTTAATACCAAAACATGAAGAGCAAAACAGAACGAGCTTTCACAGCACATCCCGACATAACTCAGGTGACTTGTTTGCTTCCTTTCTCCTCTCTCTCTTGTACTTACATCAAATTGAGGACTGCTGGTGCACTATGTGCTTTACACAAAGACATACTCTGCTCAGCCTCCCTCAGGAGAGCTCTCCACGTTAACAATCCCAATTACACCAAGACCACCAGAGACAGCTATTTTTATTACAGAGCCGCTCCTTTGTGGCTCCAACAAGGTATCTACCTCCAAGACACGAGCTGAGCTCAGACGAAGCCAGACTGAGGGAGAGGAGTGTGGAGTGGATGAAGTCTCCTGGCGGCTGGTGGAGGTGCTGCCTTTATTCTCAGTCCCCCTCCTTTCCTTTTTGAATCTCACGGAGCTCTTTACATGCTGGAGCAGAAGGTCAATGCTTGTTGCATGAGGGTCTACAAAGAGATCAGGATCTGACTCAAGGCAACTGCAAATCACACAAAAAAGGGAGAGTTTCAGCTGACAGTGGGGCTTTATTTATTCATCTGCTTTACCTGGGAAATGTGAAGGTCTCCAAGAGGAACATTGTGCCTTTAATATGTTGTTTAAATGCATACTACAAAAGCTAGAAAGCCTCTAGATTTAGTAAATGTCACACACAGTGTTGCAGCTCAGGAACAATGAAAGTGGCTCAGCGGCTGAGATAATAAGAGGTTTCAACAGCTGCACTTGAACTGCAGCACGATTGGCAAAGAATGTCTGATCGTTTCCTATTTGATCTCTTTCTGGTGCTAAATATGAGTTATTAGCAGTTCTCAGGGAATCTAAGAAATATATATTTTAGTTGACACATTAACTAAATATTGAGACCCTACTGAGTTTGTAGCATTTGGATTTTACAAAGGAGATGCACAGTGGTGCAGGTGGGAGCATTGTTGCCTTGGAGCGACAAGGATCTGGGTTTGAATCTTGGCCTGGAGTCTTTCTGCAAAGCATAAGCATTTTCTTCGTGTGCAAAAATGGTTTCTCTCCAGGTGCTCCAGGTTTCTCACACAGTCCAAAGACATTAGCCTTAGGTTAAC
Source organism: Poeciliopsis gracilis (assembly GCA_911649635.1). Classification (NCBI taxonomy): domain Eukaryota; kingdom Metazoa; phylum Chordata; class Actinopteri; order Cyprinodontiformes; family Poeciliidae; genus Poeciliopsis; species Poeciliopsis gracilis. The sequence goes on along the minus strand of CAJVRI010000370.1, from coordinate 3,684,186 downwards.
TGGTGGTGTCTGAAATTCTTAACAGACTAGTAACAAACAATTTGCAAACTAATTTATGTGTTTAATTTGCCCACTGTACAGTAAAACTGACAAAACTAAAAGAAGATCGCGGTAATCCCGTAAAGTATTAGGGATTTTTTCTTAAATATAGATTCTATGTAGTTATTTATTTTAGATATATTTTTTAACACTTCCAGAAATTATGTATGTGGATGTACATATTCACTGTTAAAACCTGAAGTTCTCCTCTGTGCAACAATAAAAAAAGTTTCTATTTTATTTCTGGTAAACAAAGCTATCCAGATTTGTTCAGTTCATACATATCATAAAGATATCACCCAACTTGTAGCTTGAAGGAACACTGCAATGACACAAAATAACACTTCTTCATCAATATTAAGGAATTATTTACTTAAAACAAGCTCCTCTATCTTCCTGTGAAGTTCATTGTAAGCTAATTTTGTCTTATTTCAAGTGTATTAAGATTTTTGTAGTTGAAAGCATAGATCAGAAATACTTGGTAGGATTTTGTTTTTTTGCAGTATAATGAAGTATCTGGTGAAACTACTGATTGTGAATCTTTCTGAATGATTTCCCAAAAACTGGAATACCTGTAAATCACAAGAACATGTCATTGTCTAGGCTGATGAACAATTCAGACTAAATCCAAATAGCAGGTTGACACAGTTGGACGGTTCAAACAGAACAGGTTCAAATAAAACAGGACTGTTGCTTGGCTGGAGTGTAGAAATCTACACTTATGTTGTATCATTTTGGACAATGATGTGAACATATTGCTAAAGTCTTCTAAAATATGCACCTCATGTCTAACTATCTTTTAACCATACACCCATCCAAGGAGTTATTTTCACTAGTCCAAACTAGTAATTTGATTTGTTTTGCTAAATCTGTTAAAAGAGATTTGAACACTCGAGGATTATGAAGCTAAAACTTATCTAAGTTCAAGAAACATTTCCAAATATTAAGAGGACACATATGGGTGCATATTTTCTTAATTCTGTACATGACCTTTGAACTGTTCAGATAACCTTTTCTAAAGACAGGGTGCTCTGTAAATTGTAACAATAACCTAAAATAAAGCATGATTAATTTGCCCGAATCCCAAACAATGCATAAAGAATGAAATGATCTGAATAACTCACAGGCAGATTCTGAAAGGGTAAAGTGATTACTTTTCTTGTCATCCCCACCATTCAAAGAGCCTTTACACTCTGAGTCACATTGACTCATCCACACTCCCATTCATGCAGAGGAACTATGACTTTCTGACTGCAGGATGATCACCCCTCCCAATGAGCCCCAGCTGCCCATGCGCATAGTAAAGTCATTATTGCTGCAGGCATAGTGAGAAAAGCAGGTTTGTCCCAGAGTTGGAATGGATGTGTGGCGTTTGTTTCACCTAAAACCAGTTTGGATCTGAACTTGTCTCTTACTGAATATTTCAGGTGGAGCTGTTCATTTTCCACCCAACTCATCTGCTTGACATCTATTCAAACAGCATGTGAAAGACTTCCAGAACTGAACTAGAATAAAACATATCTAAAGTTTGTTTACAGTGGGAGAGAAGATCTGCATTTATTTCTGGATTGTCTGAGACAATAAAGCTCCCCAGCTTCAGTCAGCAGTAATGGAAACATGACGCTTACACTACCGTCAGCAAAAACTCCCATAAAGGCAATAAAGGCTTTTCAGAATATTCCTTATCAAACTTAGATTTTATCCACCGCAGCTTTTCCACCTGTTCAAAGTTCTGCGGTGTGTGGGACACCTCAACGATGTTTCTCAGTTTTCAAGTGCTATTTATAATGTCCATTAAAATCTGATCTAATGAAAACAATTATTTTTACGATAGCACTGTTGCCTTACAGAAAAAAGATCCTGGATTTGAATCCTGAATTGAGGTCTTTCTGCATGGAGTTTGCATGTTCTCCAATGGATGCATGGATTCTCTCTGGGTACTCCAGCTTCCTCTCACAATTCAGAAACATGTTAGTTTAATTTTCTCTCTAAATTTTGTTGACCTGTTTGTCTCTGTTGTCCTGTGATGGACCGGCCACCTTCCTCACAGGTATGAAAGGCTAATATGTCTTTGAAGGATATAGGCAATGGATGGATAGATTATAAAATAAGTTGCACAAAAAAACAAACAATTGCATATGAAGGTTATATATTAAAGTCCATTCAAGTGGCATTATTGCAGCCCCATGGTTAAGTAAATATTTGGACTTTTGAGGGAAAGAGTTCAAGTTTCTCTGTGCAGAAATAAAAGATTGTAAGTTTTCTTAACCTTCAAAGCATAAGGTATAAAGCAAGACTCACAAAAGTCACAAAGTATACATGAAAATAAATTAATAAATATATGTATTTTTCTTGAAAGGCCAAAAGTTTTGCATATTTTTAGTAACTAATTAAATACCCTAGAGGACTTCCTTCAATAAACTGTCATACATTTCCACATATTTCCTTGTTTTTAAGTTGTAATTTGCTCTCAGTGTTACTTCCTCCTTATCTCTCTTGTATATGATCATGTAAAATTGAGAAATTGGCTCTGTGCCCAAATGAGTTTGTATCATAATGACTGATTTCATTTCAGCTGTTAATAGTGTTCAGTAGAACCAAGTAATCTGGTGTAGAAGAGAATCTGACCTCGGGCACTAAGGCCAGAAAAGCAAATAAAAGCGCCCCAAATTTCCCTATTACGCACCAGGTGCCAACCTTAGGGGGATACGCATTAGATTCAAGCCCAGCCCAGTCTGCAGGCTGCAGGGCAGCAGATGATAAGGTCAAGCTTCATAATGATGTCACATACCTTTAGGTACTTCAGATCAATATCGAGAGAGACGTGTTAAACCTGACATCCAGCCAAATAAAGCCTGGCTGGCAAAGAAAAAAGAAACCCACTTTGAGATTGTCTCAGCCGATAAAATGAGGTTCTTTCGGTCATGACGCTTTTGGCAAAGATCCAACTGGTTGATGTTTTTGTGATTTTTCAGAACAATGCAGTCGCTTTTGGAAATGATGTAATAAAAATCTTATTTTTAAATATGTAGGGGGATGAATTCCTGTAAACCGTGGGCATTTGATGTATCATTGATACACATGGTTCTGTTGGATAATATTTGACATGACAGACATTCCCTTTGGTAAAACTGACCTTCATAGCTCAAAAAAAAAACCTCAATGGGAGAAAGGCATTTAATGTGAAGAGTAACGCTTCAGAATCTGTGACTATAAGGAATTCATATGTCAAGTGCTGTACAAATGATTAATGTAGCAGGAGGATTGTAGGATTCTGTACAACCTGAATGAGTATTTCTGCTGTGTCTCTCATTAGTTTGACTGTCCCACAGAGTAATATATTGCTTGTCACTGGGTTGTCTAATGGCTGATGCTAATTGACCTTCTTTCCTCCAGTCTTCCATGCAAATAAAAAGATTTCCGTGCGCCACGTGATGGAGCGTGTCACAATCTGATCCGACAAATTAAAAAGCTCTCTGCTGTCATGCTGTCATGGTGCGCAACCCTGCCTCATCAGCTCTAATGATCATTTTCAACACCAAACCACTGCAGTGCATCGCAAAACACAATACTAAAAGGGCATGCTGCAACAGATATCTGCATTTCTGTCAACAGGAAAACCATCAGCGCTGTTTAATCATGAGCACTTCTTCCTCCTACAGTGTCATGTAAACCAAGGATGCCTCGTGTTTGTTGTTCACACATCTATCAACTATGGTGCTGGATACTGTGATGGTCTGGTGGCTTTGATGCTTCAGGACTTGGATGACTTGGATGACTCTTAGGACACCATAAATTCCACCTCTTAATGAGCTAAAACGATTAATCGAATTAATCGTGATAGCTGATTTTAATTACTGGTGCAGTAATTGATTAATTGTTATCTGGAGTATATAGACACAAAATAAGGTCATTTACTGAAAAAAAAAAAAACATATTCAAAGTCAAAACTGTACAAAAATATATAAATTTTAAGGTAATAATAACAACAATAATAATAATAATAATAATAATAATAATAATAATAATAACTTTATCTTTAAATATACCCAAAAACTCTTCAATTGGAAATTTTTCCTCCATTCAGTTCAAATTCATTAAAGGAATGCATTGCAGGAAATAAATAGTTTATTTTCTTTGGAAAAAAAATTGTTTGATTAACTCATTGCAAAATCTACAAATCTGTAGAATGCGTCATTTTTTATGTGATTAATTAATTAATCATCAGAACAATTGACGGGATAATCATTAGTTGCAGCCCTAATACATGTTCAAATATAAATTATTATTTATTGAGGTTACTCATTATTTATTCATGTATATATTGGGTTTAAACTCATGACTTGATTATAGAAGATGCAGCTGGAAGACGTTTGTGTGACATGAAGAGAATTTTTTTAAAGGGGCTGTGGGGGCCACTACCCTCTTTTACTCCCCCCTTTAGGGGCGCCACTGCCAGGTTGGTTGATCTGCTAATTTTTCTTAATTAATGAATTCATCCTTTAAAAACGGCCTCTTGTAATTTCATAAAATTTCATTTTTCAGACTAAAATATTTTGATCATTTTTACATTTCCTGCGACTCATGAACGCTCCTCTGCAAAGCGATTGGCTCAAACATGATTGCAGCACTGAGAGCTCAGACTCTGTGTTTTATTGTCTGCAGACCAAAGATGGAGCTCCTTAACAGCAATAATGTGCTCGATCTGCGTCCGAAACAGAAATTGACTGTGTCATTTTACCTGCTGACTTTGTGTGTATAACTTTATAATTTATGCGGTGTATCCATACTATTGACAAAAACACATCACTGTGATCAAAGCGAACCATTCAGGAGGTTGGACAGGGCCATGAAGACAGGGCCTGTAACACTAATGATCTTCAAACGCTCGTCTATTTCACTGGGAGCTATGCGCAACTCCCTAGCAAGTCCCCTGTCTTCCCCCTGGGGGTAATTGTGCCTGGCTGGTTAGGTGACAGGTGTCAAGTGGCCCCTCCTCAACCGATTCATCATGCTAAGCAGAGTAGAAAAGCACATCTCAGTCTCGCTACTTTCTTTGTATTTTTCTGCTTGTCTGTCTCTTTCTTGTACCTTGCTATGTCTACTTTTTCATCCCCTCAGTGTGTCCAAACACATTTTACCTGGTGTTACAGTGTTTTTCTACTACAGCTGATTTTCTATCTTTACCATGGTCCATGGTGTTGACTCGCCACCATGGAGTTTGAAATAAATGATTGTTTTCTCTGTCTAGTAAAGTCATTGTCATATTTATTAGTGAAAAATGTCTATCAAAATTCACTTTGATTAAATTATGCATGCAGCCCAGATTAAAAAAAAATAGTAGGTAACATTCAGCCACAATAACCAGAAAAAAGGGACATTTACAAGATATGTACATATTCTTGCCAACTATTGTCTGCAGATTAGCAAACAAAATGCTTTATCACATACTCAATTTCTATAACCTAACATAACATACCTGGAGTGTTGCTTTGATTCTTTTATGCCTGATTGAGGAATCCTTGAATCTCCCATGACAACCAGTCAGGGGTGCCTTAACACTCCCTCGTACAATGCAATGCCTATTTACACAAAACTGCCGTCTCCAGCCAAGCTTCACCTCACTGAGCACCTCTCCCATTCATCTTTCCCACTCAGCTCCTCCAGACTAGCGTCAGCAGAAATTACCAAACACCCCGAGGAACTGTACATTTGCTGAGCTCATCATGCATACTACTTCTCCATCCAATGGCTGTAGGTGGGGAAAAGGATGAATGTTATTGTGATAATGTGCTGAAGGCAGAGTGCTGGAAAGAACAGAAGCTTCTTAAAGTGACAGAGGCCCGATTTCTAGGCGTCAAATCTCAAAGTCAATTGTTTCTTTAAATATCTATTATATATGTAGCATTTTTTTTTAGAATAACTAAGATGAGGTAAGATATTTACCTGATTGTATTATAGAATGGGACTTGAGCTGGAAAACACACTGTAAATGTTTTTTTGCTCATATCCACATTGTAATTCATGTTTATGAAGTTTCAAGAAATATTTTATGTTTTGAGAGGTTCTGAGAGAATAAAGCCTCATCTGACCTTGAATTTGTCCATTTTTACTTTTCTGAGAAAGCACAAGGAAACAGCATGCTGCTGTTATTCCTGTTTGTTCTTTTTGATGAATCTGTCAAGATTCTCTTGAACCAGGAGTTTTTAAATCATCACCGCATGATTAAAAATACCATTTAAAAGAGAGGATTATTAAATATATCAAAATCTGAGCAACTCTTGAGGAACATTTTGATGCATTGGTATTACATGTATGTGATTCCCACCTAACATCCAGTAGTTCATATGTACATTTTTTTTTTTTACTGCTGAAATTTTTCAGAATGAGAAACCAGAACTGCAGAGTTTATCATAATGATGTCAAGAATGAGTTTCTTTGTCAGCTTTTAAACGATAACAATAAATTCACAGTCTTCAAAAGGTACTGAACTGATTGAATAATTGAATAATAATTGAATAATTCTGTCCCAGAGCCACTGGCAGGCAGGTTGGCCCACTGGCCAAATATCCTTCATCCCAGTGGATGTGAGGAGAAAGACACACTGTCGACTCTGTGTGCAGCAGAGGCAGAGATACAGAGACCACACCCTCACTATGCCCGCCTGCCTAAGCAGAATCCCATGGGGACCTGCCTTACACACACACACGCACGCACACACGCATACACACCCTAGTCATTAATTCCTGCTTTGCATCCCCACACCATGTAATATTTATGGGTCACCGCAGCTTTGTATTCACAAATGGAAACGCCAAGAGGAAAAAGAAGGAAAGACACGATACCTCAATCAATTCCGTGAATAAGGTTCAGATTGTCAGATCATGGCTTCCTTTCCTCCCCTGAACCGGTGCTTAGGCAGCATTCTTTTCTGTGACCTCTAAGTGTTTTGTATGACGGATTGTCAGACACAACCTCTGAGACTCGTTCTTAACTCCCTGGGAGATGAAAAGGTATTATGAGCGTCAAAATTTCATAAGTGCTGAATGGGAAGAACAACAAAACTGCATTAGTCAGTTAAAGCAAATGCAGGCTCAAGACATTTTGACTTATATGACACACAACAGAAGTGCAAACAAATGCAGCTAAGCAGAATCTCTGCACTAATCAAGGGAAATCTTTCCCCATTCTGCATATGACAGATCCTAATTGGGCCCTTCTTTCCGGGAAAACGTTGCTTGAAACCTGTGACGCAACAGTGGGAGACGTTACCCTCGCTGCCTTTCAAATCGTCAGTGGTGTCACAACAGAGCCCTGAGGAACACTCAGAAGAGTGAGGCTCACTAGACCCCTGTAGAGATTTGAAGACCACTTTGGAACTCTAATCCACTCAAAATGTGCTGATAATTTTCCTTGCCAGGACACTCTCTGCCTGGTGTCACGAGAGTGGCCTCTTGGGACCAGATCAGCCAATGATAACAAAGTAGCCAGATGTCTGGTGCTGGCAGAATCCCAGAAGCCAGACAGCGGCGCGCAGCAGCATCCGCTGTGGGCCACAGATCAAAGATACCTGAGAATTACTTATGGGCACAAAATATGTGTTGCTTACTCTACAGTTCCCATTAATAACAATCTGGGAGAATTTGTATTTCTAATTAACTCTTTTCTTTCGGCATACAAAGTGCTGTAAGGTTGTCTGAAGCTGCAGCAGCGTTTTTTTTTTTTTTTTTCAGTGGCAACTGCGAGTCAACAACAGGAAGTCGGATGCAGCCAGCGCTGTCTGAAGGAGGTGGATCAGCTTTAAAGGCAGTTCTGAGGCTCAGAAAAACCCCTGACTTGCTGTAAAAAACAAACAAACTATGTAAGACTCAGCCTGTTTACGTTTAATCATGTTTAAACCGGCTTGTAATGCCTTCCTCGAAAGCTGCAGGTAGTTGCACAGAAAATTGAGATGCAAAAGATTTTTTCTCTGAAAGCAAAGGCTTGTTATGCTTAATTTTTACATTAATTATGACTTACAATGAACGTGTTTCTGAGTGGTGCTTATTTATGCTTTCAACTAGATCTTAAAGTTTGTTTTTGAACTGCTTGTCAAACTGACAGCAAGTAGTTCCATGTAGTCCTTCAGTTATTCCATCTTATTATTTATACGCAAATATTTAGAACGAATTTCTGACTTTGAAAGTATTTTAATTGTCTCTCCAGGTTTATGAAGATATGGGGTTTGTTTTTCGTGGTTTTGCGATCTCTATTGGACTTAGAAATTATTGTTAAGGGTGATTCACCAATGTACTTTACTATATCGACGACTGGGTGTAGAAAGTGTTGCTCCATGTCTGGATTTGATGGGAAAAAAAACCCTCCTCTCCTACCCTTTTCCCCCAATTATGTATATTACCTTTGCTGCTGAATGGCTCATGCAAATCCTCATTTGCATCTCTCTTTTGAACCTCCTATATGCTGGATGGAATCTCTAATATCAGAATACACTTACCGTTGCCCTTTGTCAGATCTTGTTTTCCGATTTATTATGACTTTTCTGACTGTCAGTAGAAGTGTTTCCATTTCTTTGATATAACACACAAGTAGCCACTCACAATATTAAGTGTATATATACGAATCTCTTTTTCGTTGTAGTTGTAAAATGTGACACTTAGACAGGTATCATGATGCAAAAATCATCTATAGATTGTAAATTTCTTCTCACTTAAAGCTTCACACACAAAAGACAACATCTGTGTTGAGTGTGTGTAAAGGCAGCGTTCAGGGTAACTCCGGGTCATCTTTATCGCCATTTACTTGAAAATGTGGCTTTAAAATGAGGCGTTAAAAAGTTGCCTCGTCTCCCAGCTCCGGCAGCTCATCACTCCGGAAAACAGCCGTGCTCGTCCGAGTCGGCCCCAGCTGTTATTAATGTGCGCTGAATTATTTAACAGGGTAAAATTACCATGCTCTTTTGAAAAGATTTTTGCCTACACAATTAAAGTGCATTATAGTGATTTTTAGTTGAGTGAGAATTATGGCTGTTTTTTTTTCCTCAGCTCGCTGCGCTTCCTGCCTCCCTTGTTATGAGACGCGGGTGTGCAGAGCTGAAAAAGGCCCAACTTTCTCTGATTCTGTCCAGCTGCTTGGAGAGGCTTTGCTCCAGCTTTGACCTGTGCCATAATGTGCAGCCAATGGATAATGGATGAGGAATGTATATGTTAAATTCTGGCCTATGAAAACCACATTATATCCACTCAAAATGTAAGTTTTATCTCTCTAATTGTAAAGGCTATAGACTCAACTTGAAGGTTGTTAAAGCATTTGTTGTGCTTCTTCATGTTCCAGCAGGGAAAGAAACATTTATTTGGCTCATTCTTCATCAACGTGCTAAATTCACAGAGATGTGACTATAAATGGTATAACCTTGTTCAATGAAGTGTCACAATGTTATTCATACTTGCAGCAGCTACAGCAAGCATTCAGTCTGATCCCACGTGGACAAATGTCCACATCTCAACCACAGCCCAACAATTGGCAGTAATTGGCACATTGCCTCGGCTGTCCTGGGAGAGATCTAAGAGCGCGCACGGCCACAGACAGGCTGCCCTTTCCACCAATTAGAGAGTTGTCGTTTTATGGAGCGGGAGCTGGGGGAGGTACACCTCGCTCTTACCTTGTCTCTTGATCAAAATGATTTGCTGAGACCCCCTTTCTTCCCGCTCCTCTCTTCCTTCTTTGCTGCATCTGTCTTGCCACTGAGGTCCGACTGTGTGTGAACCGAGTCTTCAGTCTGTGGCCCCAACCAGCAGCTGACAGCCTTACAGCAGCAGTCGCATTAGAGATGCTGTGACTGTCAATCTGTACTACAATGCCTCGCAAAACTATTCACACCTCTTGACTTTTTGTACTTTGTCATGTTACAAACCACAAACTTTAATGTTTCCTTTTCATATTTTATGAGATATACCAACAATGTCAATATCAATAAGAATGGATTTTTTTTTTTCTCAAATGAAAAATCGGACATTTGCAGCACAAAGGATAAACGCCTTGCTGCAGTTACACTTGTTTTTGTAAGTCTGTCTTCTAATCATCACCAATCAGCTTCCCTTGTTCTACTGAAGGAAACATTTTCACAGCATGACGCTGCCACCACCATGTTTTATTGTGGGAACAATTAGTTTGGGGTGATTTTCCACAAAGGTTAAATATTTCTGTTTTGATCTCATTTGCCTCCACTATCATCTTATCTTTGGTTCACATCTGAAGATCTTTATGTCGATTTTTGACTTAGTCTACAATTTCCAACTTCTCTGATTGTAGGCATGATTCTAAAAATAATCTTCTGATATTTGTTTTCAAATCAGCCAGAGATTCTTTTAGTCTTGAAAGTGATCTATAATGACTAATAGTGATTAATTACAGTGCTTGAGTGTAATTGATCTGATTATTCTTTTTTAATCAATTTACAGCACTATTTATCTTTGTCCCTGATCTTTCTGACATTCAGAAGTAGCTGTGTTATTCATGCAATTTGACTCTCGAATGTATTTGATTGGACAGGATTTTATTTAGGGATACACCACACTTTTCAGTTTTATTTCAAACATTTTTAGGAAACTGTCTTCTTTTCTTTACTTTCACAAAAATGCTCTTTTGTACGGTGGCCCTGAGGTGCAAAACACAACAACATTAACAAAAACACAACAACATTAACGAAAACACAACAACATTAACAAAAACACAACAACATTAACAAAAACACAACAACATTAACAAAAACACAACAACATTAACAAAAACGCAACAACATTAACAAAAACACAACAACATTAACGAAAACACAACGGAAGAGGTAGGTCCCAGTGGGAGACCTAAGAAGTCGCTGATTGGACGACAGGTCGTTTCTCTTTTGAACCGGAAGTTATTCTGGCTTTAATTTGATCGTTAAAAACATGAACGTTCTCAGTGATCCAAACCTCAGTACAGCTATTCGGGAATATTTTGAGTCAGGACAAGTGTAGAGGGGTGAAAAATAAGTTACCAGAAAATAAAGAGAATATTTAAGAAAATAGACACCCCAAACACAATTTTTTTAATTCTGTATCTTTTAATTTCTTGTAACAAATTAAGTGTTGTTTCAGTTTGTCCACGCAATTCTCCACATGACCACTAGGGGCGCATTGCATTGGTGGCATAGAAAAGAGCGAGCTCACAAAAAAGAATTAATCTTCCGTTGGATGTTAACGAGAACTCAACGTGTGTGTCTCATCTTTCCTGTGTCACAGCAACACACGTTGGAGGAAGATCCTTTATAATACATTACTCTGCCACCCAAGGTTGCAGGGTAACACATACATACGAGGTGATACTGGACATGCTACAGATCAACCACGAAGTGTCGGTTAGCATGCGTTCACTAAGACTCATTCCAGAATAACTTCCGGTTCAAAAGTGAAACGACCTGTCGTCCAATCAGTGACTTCTTAGGTCTCCCACTGGGACCTACCTCTTCCGTTGCGTTTTTGTTAATGTTGTTGCGTTTTTGTTAATGTTGTTGCGTTTTTGTTAATGTTGTTGCGTTTTTGTTAATGTTGTTGTGTTTTTGTTAATGTTGTTGTGTTTTCGTTAATGTTGTTGTGTTTTTGTTAATGTTGTTGTGTTTTCCTTAATGTTGTAGTGTTTTGCACCTCAGGGCCACCGTACTTTTGTTTGCTAAAATGAAAAGTTACAGACATAATTCTGATCTAAACTAAGCCAGGATTTCTATCTTTTTTAGACTTTCCCTTGTTACTGGTGCATTGTCTTTTTGTTGCCTTGTCTCCAGGCAAACTACAACGATAAGGCTACAGGGCTTTATTACTGCATCTTTGACGCAATGATAGCAGCTGTCTCATGTGGTTCAAAACGTGCAGGCCATGCAGGGTATCAGGGGACCCCAGTGCAAGGGATCACAGGCCTCAGTGCGTGCCACTAGGTTTTATATCGCCACGAGGAAGGCTGCAGAACCTATTATTTTCTCCCCTTTCTTCTCCTCAAAGCTTCTGTCTCTCCTACTTTCTCTTCAATAAACAGGAGGAGGCGAGGAGATGCTTCCTTTACTGAGAATATGTGTCAGGCTTATGAGTTCTGTTGTGTTGCAATGTGATGCAGAGGCAAACACGGGGAGCGCGAGAAACGGTGTTCCTAAACCTTTCTGGGATGTTGAGCTATTCTGATACCTTAAAACACCAAACACGCATCCCATCTTGGTTTGCAACACGACCATTTTTCGGAGATTTGCTTCTGGGTTCCTTTTTCCCTTTCAGTCAACAATTAGCAGAGGGAAATCCTCACCTTTGCCACAGGTGTACAGGCTCACCATGCAGCGCGGACCTTCGTGAGGGAAGCCTACCTAATATGCTGTCTGGCCCCGGGGCCTGTGGGACTGCGCTTGGATTATTATGTTAATGCATGTGCCTCCTGCCCTCTCCTCAGTCCCAGCTGGCCTTCCTGTCATTAGGAAGTGCTTTGCTCTGACAGAGGAGTAATATGCTCAGTGATTGAGGGGCCAAAAGATCGAGCTCTATAAGAGCGGGGCCACCACTGATAAGCATATGATAAAAGTGCCATTGTAAGTGAATGCCTCAGAGAGACGTGAGATGACTTGGCGGATCCCTTGGATCTCAGTGGAAGAGGGAATATGTATAAAGAACATGTGGACCTTTTTGTGTGGCCGAGTTTAATTGCCCATAGCATTACTGCTCATTTTATGTATCACATTGTGATCCGGTGAAACATCAGCCTGTAAATATGATGGCTGCACAAAATGATCTACTGCTTTTAATCACCCTGCAGGAATCAATGTAAAATACAAAAAGAAATTATAGTTCACAAAGCAATTAAAGCAAGTAATGTGTAAAGAGAATAATGTGTATAAAGTAAGCCATATAAAAGAAACTGGGCACAATTAAATAAGGTTATACTTCTGCATATTTTGCCATGTTTTGCATAATAGACCAATTCAAACTGGTGCATAATCATGGATCTGGAAAAAAACGGTTCTCAAATATTTTTTCAAATGAAAATATTTATTTGCATCCAGCGCCCTCTGTGTGAATCTCTGCACTTCTGTTTGTCACTTTCTGCTCTTACACCTGAATTTCCGCTCTATTCGACTTTGATGACCATTAATAAAATTCAGTGCATAGTAATATAATGGCAGAACACCAAGTATCAATGAGAAAAGCATCCAAGAGTCCCTGAATTACTCTGGAGGAGCTACAGAGAGCCATAGCTCCACCAGATCAGAGAAACAAGCAAGTTATTCCACAGATCTACTTCACCCTATGTTAATGTATCACATAAAATCCAACAAAATAAAATAAAGTTTGTGGTTGTAGTGTGACAATATGGCTCTGATGGAGAGTCGGGTCAGGGAAGTTTCAGTAGGAAACAATGATATTGGTTTTCTGCTTGGTGTTGTTCTGCAGGATCTTTGTCATGCATTCAGAGTTAATCAACTTGACAGTAAAGTAAAGGAGGTGAAGAACAAAACTAAACTTCTTGTGACTTGTCAAGAGGCAGAGAGATTGCCATGCTTTGGATCCTGCACATAATTGTGTAAATATGTCAGCCTAACTGAAGAAGATCTCTCCTTTTAAACACTTGTCTTTTTCATCTTTCCTCCACAGGAGAGTTTGGGTTGTTCCATTTTAGCTTTGTACAGACCCATTCACAAAGTGTTTGTTTTGTAGAGAGTTTGTTTTGGTTGCTTTTTAATCATCTTCAATTTCATCTACATCAACGCTACTTCTTTCCACTCCCCTCTTCCTCGTGTCTGCTTGCATGATAATGTGTATCTTTTGGCAGGGGAGCCTTCACTCTTGTTGTTTGTTTCTTTTTATGGAGCTCCAGCTCTGAGGAGAGGAAGAGGATCTCAAATAATTGCAGGGTAAGTGTTTGCTGTGACTAAATGTCAGCTTAAGAGAGGTTGTGACAAAAACTGGTTGATGAGTTGCTCCAGTAAAGGAAACAGCAAAATTATCTTTAGGCCAGTGCTATTATCTTACTACAATGATTACTTCTTGACTCATCCAGTTGTCTCCAGCATTCTTTTCCATCCACCCATCCATTGCCTTCCACATGTAGCTGGATCAGGTCAGCAGCCTCAGCAGAGAAATATGTGAAAATTAGAAAAATGAATTGATACATGGTTTAAAAATCCACGCAAATAAAGATGTTCTGGAAAGTATTTGTGCATTTATAACGAGAACATTTCTTTAAAAACCTTTTAAAGAACTGCTGATAAGTTGTTTGCTAAGACCATTTGTCGTCTCTCTGAAGCTTATAGTCAGGAATAATCTCACATCTGAGATTAGCACATTGAGGTTGTGAGATGGAAATCAATGAGATTTTATATTTGCTTCTGTGCTAACCTCCATTAGAAATTTCAAAAGTTATATTCTTCTCTGAAGCTCGTAAGCATCATTACAAATTGAGGTTGAAATGCACTATTTGTAACATTGGATTAATGTCAAATAAACCTTCAGAAGTAGAAATAAACAGTTCCACCTTCCACTTGGATACAGACCTCAGCACTGCTCCGTGACCTCAGAGTTTCCAAGTTGGAATTCTAACTTCAGGTCTGAATATTGTTATACTTCAAACTACGGTCTCTGAGATTTATGGTGCATTGCAATTGTAGCTGGAACTTGGAAATTCTGACTTTAGAGATGAAAATTCAACTGGAATATCCTTTACCCCCGAAGTCGGACTTTCTACTCAGACAGTCAGAGAAATTTTCTAATGCCACCTTTGAGGTCAAATACGGTAGATGGTCAAGAGTAGTAATTTCTGGTGGAAACATGTTGATTTTACAAGACAGATTTGTAATAGTGCATCTAAAATTGATATGACACGCCGTTCCTCCAACAAAAAAAGTTAATTAATTGTGTAATAAAAGTTTCTTGCACGATCATTTGGCTCCTCTTCAATTTCATAGAAAATCCATCTCAGAAAACAGAAAATTATGCAAAACACTTTTCAAGGCTTTTATTTTTTTAACTGAAGCAAGAATATAATCTTTGAACTATTAAAACAAAATTTATCTCAAACCCTTGACAAAAGAATATTTAACATATTTAAATTTGATTTCTATTTCGTTTCCTCTTTGGTCAGAGTTTATATGAAACGTCGTTTATTGGAGCTGGCAATAGTTCACACAAGTTTTGCAAAGAAAAACAAGGGCACTTTGATTATTACCCTCTCCTTTGTTGTTTGTTAAGGGCCTTGAGGATTGGCAGGCGCGGTCTTTACAAACTCAAAGCTGCGTTAAATGCAGGCCCGACCCAGCTAATGAGAGGGAGCCTTCAAAACATCCATGAGATGATGCTGTCAAACAGGTGACATAAAAACGCTGCATGTAATCCCCCTGTGCAGACCCTGGGAGTAAATATGCCAGCGCTAACATTTTCACTGCGTTTACTCCCAGTTCAAACAATTGCTCTCCCTCTTCTGCCTCCCTGAAAACACAATGACAGCTCTGCGAATTTCTCCAAAATCCTCGGCTGCCTGCGACCAATGAAACAACGAGGAATCGCTCTGATAATCTCTTTCATCCACATTGTGGGTAAGACACCTCTCTTTCTTTCACCTCCTCTTTGTTTCTCTGGCTTGAAACTTCTGCCACTCACACATATTCATAGTGAATGTGTTTCCAAATTTGGATGCATTGCTAGGAAATGAAATAAATTGCGAGATTTTGTCCATTTTTATCCAACAGCTTTTCAGCAGTTGTAAAAAACATAAAATGATGATGCGTATATAGGAGCCATTTGTAAAGGCGCCTGAAATGTTTTGGATGATGCTCATTACGTTAAGATATAAGACTCTCAAAATTATGCAATTTGTGAAATGATTTAACAATCTTTGACTTTTAAAACATCTTTACCTTTTGTTATATTAAAAAATAATTAATTAAAAGCTAAATGAAAAAGCTAAAATTGCTAATTAAGCCACATAACAGAAAAAGAAAAGCTAACATTCAGTCCTCCAGCTGATTCTGTCATTTTTGCTCATCATTAGATGCAGATTTATTCTTATTTATGACACTGATTTGAAAAACATTTTGTTCTATTTATCACAGCAGCTATGTTTAAATTCATTCCATTCAACATTAGCTTTGGCCTTTTAGGCAAAGTCAAAACAAATATTTATTGGACATTACTGATATTATTTATTGAAATAGTCAAAATATAATCTTTGACTTACCTATACTCTGTAATGTACAACATTTGTCTAAAATTTCTTTACTTTATAGCAAAGTGAACAAACAGAAATTGCACAAGAAAGAGGAAGGAAAAAATTGAGTCCAGTAATGAACCTTGTGTGATTCTACAAAATGTATCACTTTGTGTTATTTAGGCAAATTAAATTGTTTCAATGACTAAATTAACTTAATATAAACTCTTCTTATTCTATGTAAAGGTAATCTATTCCACAGTAATTTCTACAACTAAAATGTAATCAAATCTGTAAGTTACTTTGTATTTTTTACCAAATATACAACAAAATATTTTCTTTAAATTATTGCAATTATATCATTGCCTTTTAAGATTATATTTATAAACAGATCTTCCTGTGGTAAGGAATCTCTGAACTGATTGCAAATTAAGTCCTATATACTATGTATAGGACATCTATATAAAAGGTGAAGTATTATATATTTCACCTTAAACATGTCAGAAACCAATTAAATGTTACATAATTTAATTACCATAATTATTTTAGCCAATCATTTAAACTATACTGTTAGATTTTCCTAGTTCTGTACATAAATTATATTTTACTTATATGATTACCACAATAATTGCAGCATTAAAGTCATGAGTGCATTCATTATTATTTTCTAAAAATCAGATTGTGTATAAAGACTCTGCTGCAGATTTTTCCTAAAACTGAAAGCCATGTTGCAGCAGGGATCGTCCGCTAGCAGTTCTAATGATTTGTTGTCGACTGTTAGCTCACTTTGAGTTTCTTGCTGCAGTGGTTGATTGGGTTGGTGCATCCTTTGTGTGGTCAAAACAGTGCTTCATGTTGCTGTCAGAGATTTAAACCAGAAACACATCAACAATGAAAACAGTTTCACCAAGAACCATATGTATGATGAGTAATTCAAAAATACATATAATAAAACATTTGTGTTGTTATTAAGGCCTTTGCTTCTTAAAGCTTGAAACATGCACAAAACTGTAAAAATCAGCAAGAGAAATATTTTATTTCTATAGTTTTCTGTTTAGTTTAGAGAAGGTTTTGGGTACTTGAAGAATTGTCTTGTTAAAAATCAGCTTTATTATTATTTAAACTGAAATGGCAACATTTTAAACCTGATTTTAGATCCCTATATTGTAGAAGTTGCATTTGTTTGTCAATTTTTTCTCATTTCTAGACTTGAATTAGACATGTCCCTTATCTGTATGTTCTTATGAATAAATGAATAAATGTGGTGCAGAGAGGTCAGATAAGTTTTTGTACGAAGCTGAGCTTACCCCTTCTCTAATTAATGTACTGGAGAGGGTCTTATCAGTAATTGTCTTCGTCATTGCTGTTTAATGTTTAATGATCTAAGAATGTGTCTTTCTGCAGAGATGAACATGTTTCAGTAGAAATCAGTCAAATGATAGCCAACTAATTGTCTCAGTACTATTCAGGGTTAGATTTTATCCAGATGTGGTACAAAGATGTGAGCCATTGCACTACTTTGCTCAACACAACTCCGTAAGATAACTTTCCAAACTTGCAGAACAAGATGGTATCGCTCCATGCTGAGAGAGTTCTCACCTTAAACCCATGTATATTGAATAGTTTTATTGTAGTTTCAGTGTGTACCTGGAAACTTTTCCCACAGAACTTTCCAAGATGTCAGTGTTCCCTCCCTATCTATCTGTGTGCCCTTTGATAATGTTGCCCATAACTCCTTAAACTCACAGGAGAATTCTGCAGAATTTCTGAAAAACTTCTGTCTGGCAGTAGCTGTTACTGCCCAACCATTCACCTTCTTGATGAAGTGGGCAAGGCTTGGAGGTTTGAGGGGTTGGACGTCCGATCCCGGCACAGGCCATTAAAGATGAAGGAAGGTAGTGTGGTCAGGGCGAGAGGAGAAAACCAAGTTGGACGGTAGGCACTCGCACCTGCCCTCATAGCATCACAAACAAAGCCAACACTTCCCACAGTAATGAGCAGGGGCCCAGACTACGAGGTCAATTATTTATACCCAGTCAGCCCATGAAGATGGAGCCCCATCGAATCCTACGAGTCTACTGTGTTCAATGATTTCTTCTGCACTGCTGCCTCCATCCACACAGCTAAATCTAAGACAAAGTCTTGTCAGGGAGGATGTATGGTGTGTAGCTTTAAAAGGCATACATGAGTGGCCATTCACTCTGGCGGGTGTCCTGCAGCAAGAACTGATGGGTCCTCAGGCACACTCCGGCCTCACAATTGTAATATAGCGAAAACACATTTAAACCCAATAGATCTTGCCTGGTGTTTCCAAGCACTCCTGCTGTATATATATATAGAAACCACAACATGTCAGTTGTCTAAAGGAATTACACAACACATGTAGCCTCAGTGTCTAATTGTTTCTAAAATGGGAATCATAGTGCTGTGTTGCCTTGTATAAGTGTTAATGTTTTCTTTGACCTAAAACTTAAATAACTTTTTCTTTAATGCTTCTGTTAATAAATTTAGAAGTGCAGTGAGTTTTTGGGGGATGGATTTACCAACAACTATCATCCTCAATTAATGACAGGCATTCTGCCTCAGCTGGTGACTAAAATTAGTTTTTTTTATTAGTGGAAATGAAAGAAGACCTTTTTTTGTACGGCAAAATGGTGGAAGACTTTGTGCGAGTGGCACAAAGTCTACAATCTTTCTAGTATGAGTCAAGTGAAAACTCTTCAGATTTGGATTCTGCTGATCAGGACTGCAATGGTACAAAAGTACAATATCACTGGGAAAATTGTGGAAAATTTGAAAAATTTGTCTAAATTTAAATCTAAAACATGTGGCTTATGTTTAGCTTCCACGGGTCAATATTTTGTAAATTCACCTTTACTCTCACCACAAGTCTTTTTGTAATGACACATCATGACGGTGCCACTGCTTTGTACTAATATGGAGGTTCTGTGTTAATTTTATGTCACACTGTGCTGTTTGAATGTCGGACAAAAGTTCAATATTGTAATGATGGCCAAACTCATCCACATGTCTGCACTATCTGCACTTGTGCAAAACACAAGTGCACAAGTTAGGTGGCATAGCAGGTGTCTCATCTTTACATGAAACACAACCAGGAAGTGTCTCATGGGAATGTGTTTTGCATCATTTTCAAGACTGTGTGACCATGTTTCCATGCTTAGTAGCAACGTCTCTAATGTCAGGCTAATCCATTTAGGTGACAGACTGCTGAGCTTTTCATTCACAAGTTGTGCATCAGTTTGCATTTTGATGAGACACCAGCACATGTAAAGGAACAAATCTTATTTTTGTCCGGTTTCGACATAACTCTAACTGTTATCATTGCAGTTTTAGACAAGTTAATTAATTTTCAATAAGAATAAAAAAACTGCAATTTAAAAATTTATAAAATGTCCAAAATCAAACATAGCAAACTGATAATATGGAAAGACAGACTGGGTTTAATGCAGCGTTTAAGACGACTGAAATGTGAATCTGAGGTATAACAGTTATTTTCATCAATACAGCGTTAGAGAGATCTTAGTGAAGGCAAGACTCACTACAAGGAAGGTCCATTGTTCTTTAAGGAAGACAAGCAGAGGGTGAGAGAGGGTTACAGGCCAGTGATCCAGTTTGTTATTCAAAAACATGCTTGTAATAAAAAAGAAAAACAGAAACAGAGGGAGATTTTTCTGTTCATCCTGTTTCAATTTCAAGGTACATCATTTCAGCAGCTAAGCTGATTTAGTTTCCGTCCGTCCATTTGATACCAAAACTATTCATTTACATATTTTAGAAAGGTGCATACGTTGTTTCTGTGTTTTTGTTGTTTTTTTTTATTACAAAGCTTAACACTCCTAAAATGGTTCAGAAAGCCATGAAATGAAACCTCTCCTCATGGACCAGTGCAGGAGATCATGGTATATATATTTAACAGTGTAGCACAGCATTCTTAGACTCACTGTTGTTGTTTTTTAATTCAGTAAACCCTGCAAAAGTTGGAGATTTACAAAAAATGTTTGTCAAGTTTTAATACAAACCCTTTTCCCCCTGACATATAGTTTTAACTTGAAAAACATCAAAAGTAAAGTGAATAGTATCTGATGCCATTGTGATTTCCAATTTTAAAATCATACTGTAAGGGACTTGCAACTGTCCATGAATATTTTATGCATAAATGTTGAGATGATAAGGAGTCCTTAGTGAATTCATGTACAAATGCATAACAATGGACCAAATCAAATCATGTAATAATAATAAACCTTACAGTTCCTCTTGTAAAATGGGGTTTCCTTGCAGCTAAATTGTATTGTTCATCTATCTGCTCATACCAGAGGCTATGCTGTGCGTATTCTCTAAGAGTTACTGTGACTATGCAAAGACATCTATTAAAATCAGATAATGGCTACCATCAAGATGCACCATGAAGTAAAACCACATGGAAAGAAGATCTCCCACTTTATTAGCTGTCACCGTTCCCATGAATAAATGTGCAAATAAATGGCTATTATCACACAGGGAGCAAACGTGTCCCTGATGAGGCCGTAGAAAATGGAATGGAGGTGAGGCTGCATGCGCGTGTGTGTATGTTTCAGAAACACACACACACACAGGTTCTGCTTCTGCTTCAGAGAAACAGAAGCAGATTGGAAAGGTTAGGGGGGCTTGGTGGGTGAAAAATCATCACCAGTCCTGATGCAGATATTGTGGCCGGCCTCGCAGTCTTGACAGTGTCACCCACCATCCGTCACTGTCTGCGAGCCGGCCTCTCATTAAGTGGCCCCGCTCCGGCGACAACTTAATTTTCTTAAGAGGACCAGACACCTGATTCAATTGTGCACCCATTACAGATTTGTTTTGCCCGCCTAGGCCTTGGTGGGACTACATGACTCTGAACAGAAATACCCTCCCACTATATTAAATGCTGTGGACATGATTCCCAGAGATATGATTCATGTCTGCCCTCAAGTCATCATCCCTCTCAATGCCTTGAGCTCATTGGGCGCCGTAGCTCCAATCAGTTGGGCTGGGTGACCATTGCTCCAGCTTCTGTCAATCGTCAATCATCTTAGTATCATCACAATGTCTTCCATTGAGGATGTGCTGATAGCTTTTGTGATTACAGGCTTAATATTACATTTTGGTTATATCTGCTATAATAATATTTTACCCCCAAAAATCCTATTAATTGTCCAGGTGGCTGCAAAGACGTGAGTAAAGATAGAAAATGCCTTACGTACTTATTTACACTTTACCTTATTTTAAAGGATATATGTATCAGTTTTCCATTTTTTTCATTTTAAATTCTGTACAGGCTTGTAGCTCAAGATAGTTAATATATTCTATAGGTAATACGCATCACATGTAATAAATAAAAAAGCATAACAAAGAAATTGCAGACAATTGTGTAGTGATGTTATGTCTGGAGCATCAAACTTATGTATCAAATATCAGGTAAAGTAATAAAGCAGAGATAGCAAAACTTTGTATGCTTTTCACAATGAGGAGGAAGTCAGGACAAATTTTCCTATCTTGGCAAATGAGCATTTGTTTAAAAGTGCTGTTCAAAAAACTCCACTTTTGACCATTTATTACTCTGAACAACACAAACATCCAACATTATTTCCACTTCCCCGAATAGCTGTGTCTCTAGAATCCCTTATATCAGTGAGTCATGCAGTGGTTTTGTAAAACATAACAGTTGTGAATGGAAACAGCTGAAAATCCCACTTTTCTACATGTTATAATTTTCTTGTTTTATTCCTTGCAGCTTAATTGCACAACTGTATTGAAACTGTTGAATTTTTATTCAGCAGACACATTCTGTTGAGACCTTTGACCTTCTCAAGCCTGTCCACTGTTATAAAAGTAATTTATTGGGCTTACAGACAAGTGAAGTCTGGCCAAGAATGAGGCCAAAAGCAACACATTGTCGATGACAATCAAGTCTCTAAAAAATCTGGCGTCTGGTGTACAAGAACAGGAGGAGACGGTGAAGAATTTAGAGATTTTTAGGCTAAAAATGATTCTTAGAATGCCATATAAAGAAGCTCATAACATCTTCTTTTTCATATTATTAGATCTTTGATAAATATAAAAAAAGTATGTCCTTTTTCTGGACTTACAGAAATCACCAAATTATTTAATCAACTGGTTAGTTCTGACTTCATCCAAAGATTCATGGTTCTTCAATAATGGATAGACATTTTCCAACCATTTCAACATGTCTGTTCCTCAGACATCAGCCTTTGAACATCAGACAATGAAAGACATTTTTTTCTGTACATCAGTGTGAGTAACACCTCCAGTGTCCATTTGACTGCTGGTCTCTATAGTTTACCTCCAACCCTCACCTGTCAGTCAATCTGTGGCCAATTGAGACCAGTAAGATAAACCTATTCTGCTGGTACAGGATTGAACTGATTGTTGCTGTAATTTTTCTTGTCATGGCTTTTATGTGCTTGGTGTGTGTCGTTTTATACCAGACACGTGTCAAATGCCACACAGAAAGCTGATTTTCATTTCACTTTCCCTTTTTTGTGAGAACTTTTGCAATATTAAAGCTGTAAATTAAGTCATTACATTTTGCTTTAGCCCCAATCTTATAAAAGAAACATCTTTGGTCAGGTGAACAGTCATGGGTTTTTGTTGTCACATTTCTAAACTGTTTCTATTTTAAATGCCACAAACATTAATACAACTGCAGTGTTGCCTTTGACTTTAACTTAGCCACCAGACACATTCAATATTAAAAACTGCAAAATATGGGTAAGTTACCAGCAGATAGAGAAACATAAAAAAAAAAAATAAAGCATTCCTCTGCCTCATTTCTTGCCTCCTATGAAGATGCCTTCTCATCGAGCTGAAATGTTTCTGTTTCTCTTGATATTATTGCTAAAACTGGTGACGTTGCTAATAGTAGATTAGCAGATTATGCTGTAAAACTATCAATGAAGGTTGTTTTCAAACTAAAACTGAAATCCACTCATTTACACGATGTATGTTATAAAGAGCAATTAAACAAAACTGAGAGAAAGGTATTTGGAAATGTTAGTGTCTTGACACTTTTTAGAAATTTCAAAATACAGTAAATAAATATCCAGATGTCTTTTTTAGCAGTATCATTTACAGCTTGTTTCGTATCACAGCTTTACATTATCATCTTCCACATTTCTGCTGTATGTTTCATTAGTGTGTTTCGCTCTTTATTCCTTTCATTTTGTCTCCATGTGACCCTGTTGAGCTCAGCAGCGTGTGTGGAGGAGTGTCTCCTGTTCCCCCCGTCTTCTCCCTCTCCAGGAGCATCAAAAAGAGGAGGACCCACGCAGGGTGTTTGAAGAGCCCACAGACACTCCCCTATGGGTGGTGAACTGGCAGATGCTCAAACCTTGCAACTCTATACAGGCGGGAGGAGCATCCTTCTCATCTGCGTTTGTACCTTTGCCATTGGTTTAGCTTTCAGCCACGAACCAAACATTAGGTCACACAGCACACGATGATTTCTATTTCATACGCTGCACGTCGAATCCCAGTTTATTTATTAAGACAATACACTGCATTACTGTTTTTGTCCAGACAAACCAGTGGAGCGTCAGCACCTTTTCAGTGGTGTAGCTGTAACTGTATACACAGCTGTGGTCCTTCCATGCTGATTGTTTGGCCTTTACCATCCTGGGTGGCAGCAGCGAAGCTTTGACCTGTTCTCCCTCACTGTTCTCCAAATACTCACTCATCCACCTCATAACTACACTTTTTGTCCAGCTCCTAAAAAACAAGCCTCCGTCTTTCCATTTTTTTTAAAATTCATATCATCCTTTCTTCCAAATTTTCCTTTTCCTCCTTGCATCGCTTTCATTCCGCCAGTCCATCTATCACAGACAACTCTGTTGCCAGCTCCCATGCTTTCCTGTCAGCAAGGGGTGAAAGAGGTGTCTCTCTGTAAAGAAGAACCTGCAGCTGTGTTTCATATCACCTCTCACAGCGCGCTGTAGCTGTCTGTGACTATCAGCCTCTCCCGGAGCAAGCTGCAAAACCTCTTCCCCGTCACAAATACCTTTTTTTCTTTGGCACACTCTTAACTTCTCAGTGGTTTGACAACAGAACTGCAATATTGAAAAGTATGTATTTACTAGAAATTTCAATTAGGGCTGTCAATGTTAACGTATTAACATGTGAGATTAATTTATAAAGTTTCACATTAAATACCACAAAGGGTTACTTTGCTCGAAGTAGTGTGTTTCACAGTCTTCTACTGCGGTCAACAATGCAGAGTTGCAAATTTGAGTGTAATGATGAGCAAGGGGAGTCAAACCGATCTGCTCCCCTCTGACCACACCACAAAACACTGAGATGGACTTTTGAATAAAATCAAGGTAGCATGTATCCTACTTACAACAACAATTAATTATCTGCTTTCACCTTTTTTAATATAATTTATGTTTCTAAATAAATGTTTGAATTAAAATGATGTCTTCTCAACCTTCCTGAAGATGAGAACTTGGAAAATTGACCTGCTTGGTTTGAGATATTAAACATTTTTTGGACATTTTTTCAAAATATGCATTTTTACATTTCAAGCTTACACAGTTAACCATGGTGATTAATTGTAATGAATCACAGCGCTAGAGTGTGATTAATCTGATTTTATATATATATATATATATATATATATATATATATATATATATATATATATATATATATATATATCGATTGACAGCACTAGTTTACCGTACGTCAGATAGCCAGAAAAGTGTCTCTTTATTCAGTGAATGTAAACATCTGGTTTGGACTGTTGCATGTTTAATCACTTAAGGCCTAAGAAATTAGATAACAGAAATTATGAAAGTATACTGTATAACTCACTGTTAAAAACGAAAAGCAGAGATCTAAAATACAAACACAGATAAAAGACCAGCTATGTGCAGTCACTAGTTGCATCATTCTGTCTGAATTATTGTTGTGGTATTGATCTTAGAAAGGCATCAAAGCTCAGCTCCAACAACAATGAAGAGAGCAGATCCCTCTATAAGTATTGCTTTCAACTGATTGATGCTCCAGTTTTTGAATATTTTGTAGTTTTGTTACTATTTTCTGTTGAATGGCTTTAACTTCTACTAATACTTCACTGTGATTTAATGTATTTTTGTTCACTTAAGCAAAGTCTGCGCATATGGTTGTAATAAAGTGTGTTTGTTCATACTTAATTACAATTAACTTCACTTTTTGAATTTTAACTGACTCAGTTTGTATTGTGTCAACAAGAAAGCAAATGTGCAGCTCAAAAAAAGTAGATTATCTTTAGTTATCATGTTCTTTATGTATTAAAATATTCTAATTGGTATGTCATTTTGCTACTGTAGTGGTGTCTTGCAGCTTATTCCTCCCCTCACACTTTTTAAACTTCTGAATTACCAAAAAACAAAGCAAAAAAAAAAAATCTAAAAAAAAAAACAACGAAAAAAAAATATTCCAATAAATATTTAGAAGCTTATGAATAATATCTGACAATTTTTTGGAAAAATATAAAAAAGGGGGGAAGTTGTGAGTCTGTTTGTTCAGGCAAAACATTCATAATTTAAGTGCAATATTTGAATTTCATTGTTTATGTGTAGTTACTGGGGCAACAGTCAGTGGTTTTGGTCACTGCAGATGTGATGGCACAGTGTGGATTATTTGTTTAACTTTTTGAATATTAATTAAACTGAACAAATGTCATTATTATCATTTTAAAAAGTGAAAAGTAAACATTTTTGTGACTCCTGTTAGTCAACGTATTACGGTTCTTTTCACTGTTTTTTCATCTCATCTGCTATCAAAACAAACAATTGAAAACAAAACATTGGTCTAAAAAATATTTTCTCATTTTGAAGACACCAAACCTCTTATTTCGGGTCACATTCTGGTACTATAAAATTTCCTGAACACGTCTCTCTCAATCATAGATTTGCCTTAAGAAGTCTTTAGTCGGCTGAAGATTGCACCACCAATACCAACAGTTTAGATCATGTTTGGTTTGTTCTCCTGCAGGAAAAACAGAAAAGTCAGTTGTGTTTTAAATTTCCTCATTTGCAATGATACTTTCATCCCTCAAGCATGTCATTAATCCCTTGGTCATATTTCATCAAATACAATATTCGTAATAGGCTTTTTGTGATTTTTTCGTATGTGTTGTAGTGTGTGTCAGTGCCCGCCCATTTACCAGCACATGAAATTTTCCCAGTTGTTGAATCTCTTTATGTGGTGATCAAAAAGGGACTGTGTGCCCTTGCATGCTGAAGGGGGCTGGCCCAGTGAAAGAAGAGCCGGGTCCCTACACATGTAATCCTTGTCAATGAATTTAGGCAATCTTTTTTCATCATTAATGAATATTTCAGTAGTTATTGCGGTAAGCTTCTCGGGTGTCTCTCTCTTCTCTGCTCCCATTTCTCATAAGTGAATCACTCCTCTAATAATTTAATTAATAGCATTGTATCCACAGATGAAGCGCTTATATTTAATCAGCAAAATGGGGAGAACGGAGATCAGGGGCCTTGACTGTCATCAAAACGTGCTTGAGGTCCCACTTGTTCACTAAGCCACTCTAAGCCCTGGGACACCCATACTTAATTGAGAGTTCATAAATAAATGTGGTTAGTGTAATCCCAGGATCCAGCCCCTCAGAGTCCACACTTGAGCGGTGTGTGCCTGTGTGTGTGTTTTAAAAGTATCTGCATTCACAAATACCCAAGCCAAGCTCCCTATGTAACTAAAACTGTGCCAAGGCAGACTCCACTCCAGTGTGCCAGATCCTGGTTTATTCACCTGACGTGTCCCATAAGTCGCTGGTTGTGCCATATGTTATATTCCCAGTCGGATTGGTCTCAGTATGCTCTTCTTTACTGCTCCACTTGCTTATTGGACTCATGTGGTGAAAGTTTCAATATTAACCAATATTTATTTAAAGGTTTAGTAATCATCAGAGCTGCTAGTGGTGAAGACTGAGCTAAGCTGGTTTCAGTGGTTTATTCAAATTTCCAGTAGTTTCTAAAAAAATAAAAATATTTAAAAAATGCACAATGTAGTTTTGTTTAAAAGCCCTTAACCCTCCGCCCCCCCAAAAAAGCCTATGTAAAAATGGATGGCAGGCGTCCCGCTGCTTATTAAGGAGTTAAATAATCATAGGTAAAACTTGTAATTTCTGATAATTGACTTAAAAACAACTATGTTTTTAATTGCATAGATTAAAAGGTGAAGCAAATTACTTTTCAGGATTGCTATATTAACTATAGAGCATTAATATTTTCACCAAACTTCATTTTAAACCCAATGACTTCAAAGTAGGGAAAATCCCACCAGGATTTTTTGCCCTCATTGCTCATGTTGTTAAAATTAATATGAAATTTGAAACACTTTTGTTACCAGTTTTCAATATAACTATTAGTTGCACAAACACCAAATTTAGAAAAGTTACTTGAATCAATTAGAAAGAAAATGATTGTTTTGAGACTTTACTTGCTCACATTTTTAGTTGTTCAACCTCGATAAAGGAGTTCAGAAAAGTGTGAATGATGAAACAGTTACGAAGTGAAAAAGTAATGTGCACAAAACTGCAATTAATAACAATATAAAATAGAATATGAGCATAAACATAATTTAAATGTTTTAAATACATTCTACTTTAACTTGAAACCTGTCTCTCTTGAAATCAGCAATTTTTTTTATGGATTTGCCCAAATTTGTTGATTTGAAAACAGAGTAAGATTTAAAAAAAAAAAAAAAAGAGCTTAGTGTGTTTAGCTAAGCAGGGGTAAATCTTGGTCCAGTGTCCATCATTTATTGATACAGACCCTTGAAATTTTACGGGAAAAAAATAATAAAAAAAAGAAAACTAATGAAATTATCAACGTTGTTGAATTAATGATGAATGGGAATAAGAAAAGGCTGGGATCTCTGTGGAGTCAGAGTGGAGCGCTGCTTCATTAGCCATGCAGTCTCATCACATCCTCTTTTGGAGCTGTAGACACGAGGGCTCTTCACGTTTTCCTCCCTTCACTATCAGGACCTGCCATTGGATCTCACAAAGTAAAAAAAAAAAAAATAAATTTCACTCCATCCCTGCGCCTGACTTTGTCTTTTTTTTTAGTCTTTCTTATTGCGTCACCCACCATCCTAAACCATGGTGCTGCTCGTAAAGTTGAAATTCTTTGGTGGCTTGCTGCACACTTCACCTTTTTCTTATTTCCTGAAGATGAAGCAAGAAAATCTGTTTCTTACTGTGGTCAGAGCGCAGATATTTCTCTCTCTTACTTTCCTTCTTTTTTTGTTCTTGAACTCTCCCTCCTGACTGTCTCTCTGTGGATATCATTCCTGGTTCTGTACATGCAAATGAAATAGAAGGGAGGAGGGTTTAGTTTTGGATTCATTGGCCCCCTCCTGCTCTTCCTCTTCATCTTCTTCCTCTTTTCCCTGGGTGGAGCAGAAGTGGGCTGGTGAGCCGCAGCACGCTGTGAAATCCTGGGCATGGGGTCTCATTAGGTAAGCAGAGGCCAGGGCAGCAGGGCTTCACCGAGGTCCTGATTATTCTGAGCGAAATCCAAAGAATCACCTCAGCTTTAAGCCTGATTAGAGCAACTGTCTCTCAAGGTTCACAATCCTCTTTAAATTGAGAAAATTCAAAATGTTCAACTCATTTTGAATTAAACCTATTATGGTTCCTGGACCAGCATAAGATAGATGTATAGGCAATGCAAAACATGTTCATTAATGTTTTTGCCCAAAATTATTCTTAGATACTGAGATTTTATTCTGCTCAGTTCTGCCTATTTTGAGCTCCTTTCAGAATGAACAGTTTTAGGACCTCTGTCACTTTAGATCCAAATGAGCTGCTGCAGGCCACGCCCCCCCAACTCAATGTTCACACTCGCATGTGAAAATGACTGCGTGCACATGCAATTATAAAAAAAAAAGCAAAAGCGGAGCCTCTTATAAAGCCAACAAGAATGCAGAAAGTGGTTTCTGAAAAGTAAGTTGATAACTAAACACTTGTCTTTTCGAGCATCCATGGTACAACACATACAGCCATAAAACCAGCTGACCAAACGTGCTGGAGCTGCTTTGTTTGGCAGAGGTTGCTTGGAAGCGACTTAATGCCCATTGATTGTGATTCGACACAAACACACAAAAAAAACATCACCTTTTTTGTAAAAAAAACAACTTACAAATAAGTCTTAAGAAAGACATAGGAACTTGTTTTAAGTCAATAATTTCTTAATATCAATGAAAAAGTACCAGTTCCTTGCAGATCATTTCACTTATAACCAAATAACTTTCCCATGTTTCAAGTGAAATAATATGCCAGTGGAACTAGTATTTTTTATTTTACATCAATATTAAACAGTTATTGACTTAAACTCCCATATCTTGCTAAAAACTTGTAAGTCACGTATGCCTTATTTCAAGTGTACTAAGATATTTGCACAAAAAACTAGAGCAAAAATATTTGAAAAGATTTTGTTTTTGCAATTCATGACTTCTGCAAGAACATCAGCCAGCTAAAATTTTATAAAACAAATATTAATGAGGGCATAATGATATAAAATAAGGATGAGATAAAAACCGCAGTTTAAAGGTGTGCAGCATGTTCTTGTCTTTCTCATCATTGTTCTGCTTTGAAAAAGAATGGATCAAATATCTAGCTAATAGTTCAAATAGCATTTGTGTTTTAACAGACAGCAATTGCTTATGTAATATTTTATCCTTTACATAATTATCTGATGGATCAAGGATACATTCAGTTATCTAATGACTACACACATCTAAGCAAATGAGGAGTGTCAGGGTGAGCGCATGGAGCGTAGAGGTCACATGTTGCAATGTTTTGAAGTGTTAATCCCTCCCACAGATAAATATCCCACATCCTCCCCATCATCCATTGGTGCTTCTTCCACGAATTGGCTAAATTGATCCTCATATGAATTAGGTCTTTTTCTCAAAGGGCTTCGTCAATACATTGACTCCTTTTATGAGGGTCATCAAATAGCCATTACTGGGCGTCAGGGGGTCCCGTTTGGGGAAAGGCTGCCCAGGGTGACTGATGAGGCGGCTGGGGGAAAGCAGCTGATCTGTGGGGGCATCTGAGCGAAGGGCTGATAGCAGAGAGAGAAAAGGGGGGGATTGCTTACTGGGTTTAAATTTATTCTTAATTAAAAGCACATTCTGTTTGAACAAACAACAAAGTGAGATTTTCACCTACCTTTAACGGGAATAACCTGACTTGGAGCTGCAACATATTTGGTTTTGATCTTATCAAAACTTAGATCAATGTTTCACAACCTGACAACTAAGGGTGATGAATTAAGCAAATGTATGCTTAAATGTTCAATGTTTCCTGGTGTAAATATGTACCAGCAATACACTTAAAGTGTAAAAAAAAAAAAAAAAAGAAGCCTTGAATAATCCTCACTGCTGCTCGCAGGTAATGTGAAACAACCTTTTAATGTGAACACAGACACAGCAGGATGTAAACAAACTGCCACTGCTGTCAAACACTCCAGTGAAAACTGTCAAAAGTTCAGGCTTTTCAATTACAGCAGCTTTAATATGCACGCAGGTTTCCCCTGGCTGATTAAAATGCACCATTTTAAGTCTAATTGTTCAAGAAAACTGTGTTTTATGTTGCTGCAATGGTAA
This sequence comes from Poeciliopsis gracilis, assembly GCA_911649635.1. Taxonomy (NCBI): domain Eukaryota; kingdom Metazoa; phylum Chordata; class Actinopteri; order Cyprinodontiformes; family Poeciliidae; genus Poeciliopsis; species Poeciliopsis gracilis. The sequence goes on along the minus strand of CAJVRI010000370.1, from coordinate 3,653,271 downwards.
TAACTAATGATAGATGCATAAAATTTGCATACATTTCCCAGACCTAGAGAATATCTGATCATTGTGCCGTGGAGAATTGCTCTAAGTTAGGAAGTTAATTTCATTATCTCCTCCTCCTCATTTAAAGCCCGCCACTTTACAATAATTGGAAAACAGAATAAAAGATTAGCTTTTGACTGGATGATGGGCGTTAATAAAGTGTGATAGAATGCAAGTGTTACAGAGAGGGTGCCAATTACGCCAGCCAATCTGAGGCAGGCAGCCATTGATGGTGGTGGTTCAATCTCTTTATCTGCAGTACAGTACCATCAGGGACCCACTGCGGAGACCTTTGCTCCAGCTAGCAGGCTAATTGTCAATTCTGCTTAAGTCGTAAGGAGAGCTATTTTACCCAAGCTTTGCAGAGAAAATGAACTATCAAATAAAAGCAAAAATTGAGAATGGATGTGGAAATTAAGCTACAGGAGGAAGATTATGTGGCATTAGGTTTATTAATACTAAAGACTGCTTTATCATAAGTCAGCTTTATGAATCTCCATACAGTCAACATGCTCAAGTATAAGCATTATCTGTTTAATGGAAAATTTCTGAGCATCGTACACAAAGCACACCAATAATGCGATCAGATTTTCAACATACATTACAAACAATCATTATCATTTTATCAACAATCTGCACACACATAAAAAAAAAAACAGGTTCTTCTTTATTCTGATGGGTGATTTTTGTCGTTTAACGTCAATCACTGAGGCCTAACACATCAGCACTCATTGGCTGCACCTAACATCTCAAACAAATAAAAAGAGCAATGCAATTTTGCAAAGGGTTGAAGGTTTTATTAGTGAATTAGCAAAATAATCAAGAGGTGCAATTCAGGTCAAATTATCCTGTTTAAAAATATTATTACTATCAAAAATAACAGATATTTTAGACAACTAATTTCTCAAACCATCTAGAGACTTAATTTTGGTATTTGCATCCACCTCAGAAGTCATCAGTCATTAATTTATGCATCTATTTTGCTGAACATACATTAGATCAAAAGTTATGTGGTTTCTAATTTTAGAAAAAATGAACAATTTGTGGTGAATCTTTTCTGTTCCCTTGGAATTCTTGTTTTCTCTAATAAACATGAAATCATTTAGTCTTAACCAACAAATATTTTGACATCAAATTCAAACCTTGACCCCACACCCAATCACCATAGTTTTTCAGGGATTGTTGCTCATTCTCTATTTCGGGAATTATTATATAGAGATGGAAGTAGGACAGGATAGTCACAACCTGGATTTCTACACACAAACAGGCGATCTTGCCTCATCAAAAATGATGCAGTGGGTCCTTTGTTGTCAAAGTCTTCACACCGGAATCGCATATTCATGGGGGTGCATTTAAGCCATTTCTGCTGGCATAAGCATGCAGCACAGCAGCGAGTCCTCTGAAATGTTGTTTCCTTGCCACTTAACCTATCTCTGCATTTGAGAATGTGACATCTTGTGTTTGATGCCTTGCACTGTATCACAGTCCCTTTCTTTTTTAGCAAAGTCTTCATGTTTAATAGTTGCTTGGAGGCCTGTGGTAAATAAAAACACCTTGCGATTATACACTAAACCGCAAGATGTGCAGTTATTCCACTGACTACACTTTGTTATAGAATGGCAATGGACAATGAAGGGTGCTTTGAGTTAGTGACTTGCTGCTTCCCATTTGAAGCGTTACTTACTGCCTTATAATACAGATGTGGAACGCTGCTGTCCTGTCGCTCTAACAGTAGATGATGTCTATCACATACCCACCAGACCGCTGAACATCTATATTTCATCATGTCTCCAGACTCCCTTGAATTCCTTTTTCAAATGACTTTATTTTAAAATAAAAGGCATGGAAGGATTCCATGGAGGGATGAAACAGAGGTTCATCCATCCATCGTCTTCTCCTTATCTGAGATCAGATTGTCAGATGTGTCAGGAAGCCCTCCAAAGAGAGGCTCCCAGGGGCCGTCCTGATCAGCTACCTCAACCACCTTTCAGTTCAATTCAGTTTAATTATGTAGCACCAATTTACCACATATATCACTTATATATAACTTTACAAACTCAATGTTTACACTTGCACATCAAAATGCCTGCAAACTGATGCACAATTATACAACTATATATCTTGGAAAAGCAGAAGGAGAGCCTCCTGCACAATCAACAAGAATATAGCAAGTGGTTTCTGGTTAGTAAGTTGACAACTAAACCCTTGTCTTCAGCAGCCATTGTACAGCTCAGACAGCGGTTAAACCACCTGACCACCTGGATCTCAGCTTGGGTTGCTCGGTCCCGGGCAGTTCTGCTGATTTGTGACATTACATTTACATGGTCTTTGTTTTTGTTTTTTTTTAATCTTATTGCCCAAAATTGTTTGTTTTTACAGGCACTAAATAAGAAAATGGAAACATAAAAACATGTGAAATGCTTTGACTCTGCTGGATTTCCTTAGATGGAAATTCCATTGAGCTATTGGAGCATTTACGTTCTACTGCTACATTTTACTTTAACTCCTCCTGGAAGACAGAGATCCTCACCCAATTTCTAATTTATTTGGGATGGACATAAATGAACCAGTAACCAACTTACTGCAGTTGAGTCCTCAGTTTGTCTGTCTGCATTTCTATCCTGCCATTACACAAGAACCATAAGACAAAACCCTGAAACTCCTGCTCTCATGTCAAGGACTGACCCCTGATACCGGTGCACTTATTAAACACAGAATTCACTGTTTCCATTAAAAATAATCTCCAGCTGTGGCACCAAAAATTACTTCCCAGAAGTCAAGTGTGAAAGCTGGCAGTTGAAAATAAAACGGTTAGGACTGTAATGTCATAATTGCTCTAACTTTTTATCCATATGGTAAAATTAAACAGTTTGCTCTCACTACTACAGCATACAGACTAGATTTGGCGTTTTTCTTCTGGATTTTATCCAGTTTCTTTTCGGGAAGGTTAGCTTATAAAAATGGGAACAAAATGTGTTATGCTGGTTTCATTGTGTGCCTTTCTGTCATAAGACAAGCAGCTGTTCAAGACCTTTCCTCCTGCCACCCGGGTTTAGCTTCAGGTACAGCTGGCGGAAGATTAATATGGGAAAATATCTACAAAGAAACACAGCATATTTTGCATCAACACTTGTGACTGGGCATTATTTACATTCAACAACAGCAGACATGAGTTGTTTCTCCTTGTTGAGCAATGAAGGGTGTTACATTATAATCACTTCCTCAATTGTATTTTAGAAAAAGTTTAAATCGATAATTAGATGTAAGAAAAATAAGGTCTAGACAGAAAACACAACACATATCTTTAACTAACTGAATAGTAATTTTACACAAGCACTCTGTTATTCTAATAGGAACCGTGCCATGAATTAACTTAATTAGAAAAGGCACCTAAAGCTTTTTCTATTGATTGTCCAGCAGGCGGATTCGAAAAGTAAAGTTAGACATCTACCCAAGGAAGCCCTCACTGATTAATCAGCGGCAGTTCAGTCATTAGTCGCATGAGTTTCATCTTCTTTTAACATATCTTTGCCTTGCCCCAGCGTTCTGTATTTTTAATTTTCTTTTCCCAGTGCTTTGTTTGATGTTTTGTAACTTTTCATGTGTTGCCAGTGAATTGGTGCCTTTATAAAGGAAATGCTTCCCTTCCAGGGTGGCGAGGGTGTATCTGCATATGAATATTTTCAATTGATGAATAGTATACGACACGGCAGCGCCTTTGATACTCTGCTGCTTGGGTCTTGAGTGATGTCATAATCGTGGGACACTGGCTATGGGCAAAACATCCCAATCCACAGCAGAGAGCAGCAAACATTAGAGCCCTTTGACGTCCTGCGCGTTTAATATTACAGCAATGTTTACAGAGGAGGGAGTTGGCTTCAGCGTCCACCGGAGAGCCAAAGTGTGTTTAAGGTCAAGCCATCTCGGTTCTTCATCAATCAACTTCTGCATCTTTGATCACTTGTTGTTTTGACTGCGGTGTTTTCAGTCATGGCCAGGTCTTTATAATGCATGAGGACATTACATAGTTATGAACGGATTGGCAGGCAAGTCAAGGCGGCGGCTGAACTTGCTACAAACTTTGAAAAAGATCTTTGCGTTCTTCCATATACCTAAAAGCTTTAACGAAGTTTGAGATGCTGGCAAACTTGTATGTTTGCGCTGTGGTTGCTAGTTTGTTGAGAGGCACGCTACCGCTGAGAAAGCGAGGAGAGAAAGTTCAGTTTGGCTGAAAATCAGTCCGTCAGCTGAATAATAAACTACAACGAACCTCTACAAACTTTCATTGATTCTAAGATTACCTCATGAAATTTCAGTGTCATTTGTAATAGGTAACCAGCATTTATGGAGATAAATTATGATTGTCTGACTTGCAGTATTGCCCCATGATGTGGTCCAAGGTTTCAGAAGAACATCTAACCAAATTACAACTAGTCCAATATAGGCCAGGTTATTCCAGATTATAAATATTCTCAAGATGCACCGAACTATAACTTGGCTCTTTGTTAAAAGCAGAGTGATATTGTCCTTCTGTGTTTGTTTTAGAAATATTGTAGTATCTAAGATATCAAATGTTTTTTTAATCTACTTTTATTTACACTAAAAGGTTGACTCTTCCACCATGCAACAGAAATTCTGGGCAAAGTCTGTTCTTTGTAGAGGAACATGGAACTTATTTCCTATTTTTATAAAGGAAAGGAGTCATAAAGTGTTATAATTGTACATTTATGAATCAATATGCAACATTACAGATGTTATATTAAGTGTGTGTTACTGTTTTTTAATAAATGTGTTTTTTATAATGTGAATCCCAGGAAGAGTGGCCATTGTCACAGTAAACTATCTGATGATGATTTAAATCTGTGCTTAAATAATATGTATCGTTTCTGTGCTGTAACTCCCAGCTCCTTGAAAAGTACAAGTGCATTATTTCAGTGAACATCGCAGGTAATTTCCATGTTTTTGATACGTTTCATTTTGTGTAAAGAGGTACTTTTGCTTGTAATAGTACATATAAGACCTTATGAGTGAGTTTGAAATAGGCTTTGCATATATTTACACCGAAGCTACAAACTATTTGCAGGTGCAGCACCTTTTCTCATGTTTCAGGTGTTGAAAGGATCTAACGAAGATTACTGCTGGTGTAGGCGGGAGGAAAGAGGGAAGCTATCGAACTTGTGTCCTGGTTTCCCTACTAGATAATGATCTCTTGAAAAGTGTGTGTTTTTTTTCTTCCTGCTATTCTTCCAGTAACAGTGTGTGCAAGATGAAAGATAGTTCCGGGGCTAGTGCACCAGAGCACATCTGACTGAGGCAGGTGTTAGAAATGTAGATGGCTCGTGGAGACTAAAGACAATACAAATTTGAAGTGAAAACGCTACTGGCACGCCTCCTCTGTTCTTAACACGTGAAGCCCCAGGCCGATCAATTATTCATCTTATTGTGCGCGCGCGTGGCATAGTGTTAGTTCTGTAGCCGGTGAGGAGGTGTCTGTTGCACTTACAGAGTGAGCGCCACATCACTTGGCAGGCCTAGGTCTGTCAGCCTGTCTCTGTCTCCCTCACACACACGCTCACACGCACGCTCGTCCGCACGCACACACAACGTAAAAAGCCCTTGTTCTGCCTGAGCCTTTTTAATGATGGGATCAGGAGCGAGAATTGGTGGCTAAAGTGCAGCTCTGGTTATTTGAAAAAAAAAAAAGGAGAAAAGAAAGAGAAACAGAGTAAGAGGAGTGTTAAAGAGTGGGGTGGGTGGAAGGAGATAGTGGGGAGAAGAGGAGTGGGGGGGTGCTTTGTACACTGGGGGTATTTTTCAAAGCAGTGCAGACTTGAAGCCATTGGGAGACTCCTTTGACTTTAATCTTGGCTGTTTCTTTGAAAATTATGACCGAGGACCACGGTTGCTTCATTAAAAGACATGTTCTGTTTCTTGTGTAGTTTCAGCCAGATTTCTCTTTTTGTGCATGCACTGCTGATTTCAATTTTCCACCCTCTGTGTCTTCCTGTAGCCTCCTGAGCACCTACTGTGTCTGGGGCCACTCACTTTGCATGTGTGTAAGCAAATAGTTCACCGAATGCTAATTACACAGACTCATTTGATTTGTGCCCCTTTCTGCAGGGCCTAACCTCACGTCTACAAGCCATTGTCAGAGTTATCGTCACTCTGTCTAATCTCCATAAAGACTGAAGAAATATGTTGATAGCTGTTTGAAATGAGAGAACTCAAACAGTGAAGGCAAAATTAATATTAGTGTTGATTCAATTAATATTGAGAAACAGTCCACTTTTCTATGCACCTTGCAAGGTTTTCTTTAAAAAAATCAATTTATTTCATTCAGAGAGTTAAAAGTGTAAATAAACAGGAACAACTTCCACTGACTTTTTTCACTTATGATATGGGAAAAATCTACCAGTGGGACTAATACTTTTCAAAAATCAATATTAACTTAAAACAGGCTCCTATATGTTGCCGAAAAGTTACTTGTAACTTATTTTTGTTTTATTTCAATTGTACTAAAATATGTGCACTAGAAACTAGACTAAAAATATAAAATTAGATTTTGAGATTTTGCAGCGCAAGGACAAAATAGTAAACACTGAATCAAATATGTATTTATTAATTCCCATCAATATTTGTTGTTTGAATTCATTTCTAAAAGGGTTAAGATCAGGCGCAGTCCAGAAGCTGTTTTATGTGTTTGGGATTATTGTCAAGTCGAAAAACACCTGCCCAAGTTTTGACCATGTGTATGTTGAGTTGAGGGAAGGTGGAAGAACTGGGAGGTATTCTTCATTTTTAATATTTCATGGACTTTCTGCAATGCACCAGAAATGCAAAACAGAGCTGCAGCGTAATGCAACCACCATCTTAGTTGTTACAGAGCTCTTAAATGTGAGTGACCTTGACTCCTTCAAACATAGATCTTCTCATTGCAACCAAAAGCTCCAGGAGACACGTGGCTTGCACTGTACATACAAAATGGATTTCCTGAGCCCTATTATTTAGTAGAATGTTGCTTGTAGCAAGAAGATCCTGGGTACAAATTACCCCATGAGCATTGAGTTTCCATGTTTGCATGCATGGATTTTCTCTGGGTACTCCAACTTCCTCCCTCAATCCAAAAATGGGACTGTTAGGCTAATTGGTTAATAGTCCTGTTCAAACTAACAAAGATATTATGCAAAACTTTTTCTAATGTTTTTTAAGTGAAGATATTTAAAAAGATGAGAGAAATTATAAGTGTTATAGTAATAGAAAATATCAAGCCATGTGCAGAGTGTTTTGTAATTGGCACCAACTGCAGGCCTGGTGGGGTCACTTTAGAAAATTTCTCTCATATCTGGATGAAGGTAAAACAAAGCTGACGGTATTTTCAATCACCTTGCCCCCAATGTTCCTATAATCTAGCAAAGGTCACTGTTTTAGCCTTTGTCTTTCAGCCCAACACACACAAACATATATATTGAAGACTTGATTCAGAGGCAGTAGGAAATGAACGTACAGAGATGAGACCTGTCTGAAATGCCACACAAGGTATTAATCAATGTCTTGCTGAGTTCACATACTGTGAATGCACAAATCAGGGCACAGCAAGCTCCCTCTAATGACCTGGGCAACAACACATACAGACAGACAGCTACAACCCTCAAAATGCATACAGTACATACGGAAAAATGCCCACTTTAAAGTACCTGCACACAGACCTGCAGCATAATTTGCCCTCTACTTCTCATCATCCTCTAACCCTTCTGCCTGTCTGTGTCATGCACTCTATGTGTTAATATACAGCTCACTCAAATGCAGACTGGTAAATGCTTTATGAAGTGTCAGTTGTGTAAATCACGCCACAGCCGTTTCCCAAAGCCCTGCCAGCAGGAAGCATCTGTACGTTGTGATCCTCAGTAAACTGTATGTGTTTTAAACATACAGTGCATGCAGTATTCATAGTGTACCCGAGCAACTGTCTGCTGAACGAGTCTGGAAGGCTCACACAGAGAATGGCAGAGTTTGGTGTTTCTTTGAGAAACAATGCTGGTTTGTTTCAGCACAGAATGTGATAGTGGTACCTTACACTTCACCTGCTGTTTTATTTTGGTTTGTTGCTTCATCTATATGCATATATTTTTGGCTTGTGTCCTTTATTTCTATCTGAACACAGCTACAAAGATTCCCAGACCCACACCATCTCTGTAAAAACAAAACATTTTAATTAGAAAAAACAAAAGTTGATTAATTTAAATGTACAGGTTTTATTAAACACAAAGTCTTAATACAAATCTTCAAAAATTCTAAAATGCTCCATTGGATGTTATGTTTTATTTACATATCATTTACTTTTTCAATATTTTCTTCAAAACTTGAAGCGGTCAAATGCCCAAATCTTTATTTAAAGCTGCAGTTTGTAACTTCCATAAATTTCCTTTTTCCATATGTGTTGAAGTTGTCACCATGTCATGACACGTTATGAGACAGATAATCTGGAATAACGTCAATCTCTCCCTGAGTTACTATTGTCTTCTAAACAAATGCACCGCTCCCGACCAAAAGCAACCAATCAGAGCCAGGAGGAGGGTCTTAGTGCTGTCAATCAACATAATGTCCTCACTACTACTAACTATACAAATGGTGGAGAAACAACTTACCACTACAGAAAAACTGTTAGCGCTAGGTAGCTATTGTTGGTGACTTAGCCACTTAGTTGCTATATTTAATCCGTTTACAGGCCACACAGCGTCACCTTTTCAAATAAGCCTCTTGAGAAACATGTAGCAACTTTTTATGGTGTTATTTGAGACAATAAAGCACAAATCTTTCTTATTCTTCTCAATAATCTGAAGGTGCAGATGTCATTCTCTCCTCTGCTCCAAAACACTGAGCTGTTTCTTCCCTGTGTTTATTTGACGTGTTGATAACAGTACTTCCGACTAATAGTTTGTGAACAAACTTTACAGAAAGATTTTGTCTCACTCTACATAAACTAAGCAGACTTTATTTTGGATGCTCAAATATTAATGACTTATGTTCCAGCAGCATGGAGCACTGTGTTCAGGTCTCTTTGGAGTATCGTATTCTCCCACAGGACTTCAGCATATACACTAAAACTGGGGAAAGGACTGGCTCCAGATTGAAAATTAGACTCTATCTATAGGGGCAAAGTTATTTTTTGATTTGCAAATTAAGGTATTTTCACATTATTATTTGAAGATTTTGTTTTTTTAAAGTATACAAAACAAATGCAGGGGACAAAAATCAATGAGAAGATTTGAACAATTTCAGTTTTTAACACTTATATCTAACACAAAGTAGCTTGTGATTCCCACTACCATAAGAGCTGAACTGAAGTCTTGAGTTTGTGTTTGTTTTTTTAGTTGTTTGTCTTTATGTTGTTTCTTTCATCATCACTCAACTTTATGCTTTTTTCATCAGCAAAGAAACCAGCAAAGAAAACAATCATAACCAAGTAGACTGAATAAATAAATAAAATTTCTCCCACCTTGTAGACAAAAACTCAAAAAGACATGGGCTCAACTGATTTTGATGTCCTTGTTTACAGTGTATGTATTTTAGCTCCCCACCAAAAAAAGACACCATTCAATGCGATAAGTCAAGGTTGAATACCTCACAAAATGAGCTTTTTTATATATTTATATTCAGTGTTTATTAGATGGTCTCCAAAATTACAGTTTTCACAGTAATAAAAACCAAACTGTCCCTCGGTATGTGTACATAAAACAAACAGAGGAGCCCTTTGATCAATCAATCCGTAAACAAACCCTGAAGCAGAAGCCCTACAATTGGGTATGCGCAGATCAAACTGTGTCAAATCATCAACGTGCGAATAATAAGCTCTTGTTCTCTGAAGGGCAGCAGTCACTGCAGCACCATCAATTAGACTCTAGAGTTTTTGTCATTTTTATTTTTTTTTTCTGTTCGACCGAGCCTCTGCTTTGTCTCGCTCCATACCTTGAAACTCTGCTGCTTACATTACCTTGAAGATGACGGAGAAATGAATGCAGGCTTGTTTTTGAGAAGAGTTGAATCTTGAAAGGCTTAAATTACATATGCCATCATGCTGATGGGTGGAAATCGCGCCTTATTTGGGGGTTTTCTTATTTGTACTCGTCTTATTTTTTCCTCTTTCTGACACATTGTGAGATGCAGCTGCCGTTATTGTTTGAATTGTTTATATATTATTTTTGTTTGTCCCATTCTGTGTGGCCACATAGGTAGAAGCTTCACAACTGTGCAAAAAGTTGGAAGCATTTTTTTTTTCTTTTTCATTCTGCTCCTTCTTGTTAGTGCATGCTTCACACTGTGCACAAGAGTATTACCCTCAAACAAGTCTGTCCTCTTTGTTTTAAGCTCTATGGGGACCCTCCTTGCAAGAAAATAATGTTTTGGAAGGCAAGCCAAACCAATGTGTGAGGGAGAGCATGGAATCAATACTGTCTTCTTTTCTTACTTGATTTAAATGAGGGCTACCAGCTCTGAAGTTCCTTCTTGCCATGTTCATCTTGAAAGAATATTCACTGGTTGCACCGACTCCAAAGCCCCAGCACAGTTACCATTGGCATATTAATAATTTAATGCAAATAATCATTGAGTATGCAGTTTGTGCAGGAATTTGAGCTGAAAGACAAAAGTAAAAAGTGGGGCCTCACATTGCGTTGAGGAAAATAAAGTGAGATGTTACACAGGCCTCTTTCCAGCGTCTCCGCAGGGCGAATGCTGGAATGAATCCCCTCAGGAGCTGTACTATCTCATCTTGCTTTCTCTGATTTAGATCCTATCAGCTGCTCTCATTTCACGCTGCCGTAAAACGAGATGTCAAAGTGTAAATTGACAAGGTTTCTCAGCGTAAACAAGCACAGAGTTTATCTCAGTCTGGTAATCGTGCCCTCATAATCCCCTGGTCTGTGGTGGACTTTTTTGTGGGCTAATTTATATCTACATTCACAGCTTGGATGCTTTTTAGGTGAGGTTTTTTTTCTTCTGCTGTGCAGACAACCTGCTACCTATTGTGATTCTGGCTTGGTTAAAGGGTTTGCTGAGGTTGTCTGGAGGTTGGGCTTTCTGCCACACAAGACAGTCTGATATGATATTAAGGCTTCTTCTCACCAGGGTTGCTCTCAGGCTTTAACTCCAGCACCATTCTCTCAGTCCCATCAGACTGTCAATAATTCATATCAGGGATTTCACGGGATTGAGCAGATACATTCTCCCGTACTGATGGCAAATTTATTTTATTTACGCGGGGCCTTTGATGAAATAAGAAGCCTCACAAAACTCTGCACTTGCTCTGTGGGCTAATTTTGAGGAAAGAAAACAGGAGGATCACTGGTGGGGTTGTAAAGCTGCTGGGGCTTTAGTTTGACAAAGAGTCCGTGGGCTGATGTCCTGAACCGCCTGACTTTTCACTCTCATCACACCTTGTGTGAGATGAGAGCGATGTCTGTGACAAATACTTAATGTTTGGGATCTTTTTGGATAATTGTAAGACTTTTTAAAAGAAAACGACTCTTTTTTTTACAAAAATCTGTGATACATATGAAAAGCAGCAGGTTGGGCTGTTCCAAATTTAATGCTGGACTTTATATTCAGAATGTTATTATAGTTAAATAAAGCAAAACCAGAATAACGAAAACTGAAATTGAGCAAAGAATTTCATTAATTGACACACAAAAAAAGTAACTAACCAGAACAATATGAACCTAATTAATGTCCTTATGAATTTATTTATTAGCCTTTTGAACTGACATGAAATAGATTTTTTTTCCCCACACATGCAGTTTATGTCAGCTGTCAGCACAAAAGGTACTTTATGCTACTTTCTATTCAGTGGCAAAAAAGTTTAGAGAAAAAAAGTTTCCTCACAGCCCTTGTTATCCTGAAAAGTTTATCTGCAAAAATAATAATAATTTTAAAAAATGCATGCAACCCTTGTTGTTAGGTTACTGTGTTTCATGCTGAAAATCATCACGAACTTCCCATACTTCATATAAATTACATGTGCAGCGAATTTGGATTTGTTATGTTATAAAAGAAACAAATCATTAAGTGAGCTTGGAAACAACTGGAGACAAATATATTTTGTACAGGAAGCATAAATTAGAGGCTGAGACAGGAAACATAGTTTCTTACTGTATAAAGTAAGATAAATACAGGCAATGTTTAATTTTATTGTGGTAACTGTGTGTGCTTGAAAAACATTTTGATTACATATACAGGATAGTTAACTGATCTAGATCTCGGAGTGGGTGCTATTTTTCATTTTGTTTCCATACAATACATTGAAATGACCCTAAATATTAAAAAAGTACAAGGCTTTTGTACATAGTGAAAATGACACGCTGAAACTTTAAGAAGTTCTAACAACAAAAGACAGAATGTGCTTTGCTTAAGCAATCCTAATGAATAATGTTTCCTTCAGGCAGATTTTTTGGTGAAGAACCCAACACTCCATGTGACACTTTCTGTCCCCAAAATCTGAAATTTGGTTGAAAAATTATGATTTTTATGGCTTTTCAATGAGGTTTTCTTGAATTAAAGGAGAATGGGGCAACATTTAATATGGTAACATTATCTCCTCAGCCAGGCTGCAGACTGAGATGTTATGCCAGATCATAATATCAGAAAATGACCCTAGTTTTCCTCTGGGCATTAAGGCCTAACTACTGTGTTTTGTACCTTTCACAAGAAAAATAAATTAAATACAAATATTCAAGTCCCCAGAAGTTGTAATGATCTGAGGGTTTCCCAACCAAGCTCAAAACATCCATAAAGTCGTTCCATCACTTGCTACAACAATCAATTAAAATACAGTATGCAAAGAATATGTGAGTGCATGTGCTGAACACAATGTGGTATGAATCAGCTAATGCCTGTGGACATTGTCATACAGACGTATTAGCAGCAGAACTGGATTCCTTAGTGTTTTATGTGTATAATTTCCCCTTGATAGTGGTAGTTATGATGTTTGGTATGTGTGAGAGGGAGAAAGAGAGAGAGAATGAGAGAGGTGATGTGGAAGGATGAGGGAGGGTGAGACAAGAGAGCTGCCCCTAGTAATGAGGCCCTTTTATGGGCTTTAATTTGTCCCGTTCCCCTGGGAGACTGATGGATGGCTCTCTTTATGCTCACTCTCTTTCTTTTCCCCATCTGTGATCCAGAGGATTTATTTATACCCTGATATTACCCTCTAACAAGTGCTGCCTCGCTATTACGACTCCCTGACTTACCTTATAGATAGATAGATAGATAGATAGATAGATAGATAGATAGATAGATAGATAGATAGATAGATAGATAGATAGATAGATAGATAGATAGATAGATAGATAGATAGATAGATAGATAGATAGATAGATAATTTTATTCCTAATCTACTTTTTGTCTGTTTGTCTAACAGAAATGAAAAGACTAGTGTCCCTTGTATTCACCTAATTTATAAAGAGCCACTTGCATTTTATTGAATTTCCAAAACTTCAAACTTTGAATATCTCACTGAGCAATGCTCAACCCAATGTCTAAACATGGAAACAGCATGGTACAGCTGCTGAAATACCCAGGAAAAGAAAACATCTTTAAAGGAGGCCTGTTGTGCGTCCTTGAACAGGTCAGGAACAGGACTATGGGCGACACACGACATATTAATTGCATTTTTTGAACAAAATCATTTTTAGATCATGAGATTTTAGTCTGTTCAGTTATGTCCTTTTTAAACTCTTTTACAAATGAGCTGTATTAGGGTGTCTAGTCACTCAACATTTCCTGTAACATGTGAAAATGGCTGCAAACAGCAATCATACAACCATACATCTTTGAAAAGCAGAAGTAGAGCCTCCTGCACAACCAACAAGAATGCAGAAAGTGGTTTCTAAATGGTAAGACCACAATAAAACACTTGTCTTTTCCAAACATGCTGGAGCTCCATTTGGGATGCCAGACAAGGGGCTGGGGTTGCCAGGTAACAGCGCAGTGTCTGTCAAATGTGAATTAAGAATCAGGAAGTTTTGGAAACGGCTTATATTAAACACCAAAACACATTAACTTCTTGCCAAAAAAAGTAGAAGTACAAAAATTTTCAAAATGTAAATTTTGTGTAACAGCTCCCGTTCAAGAGAAGATACAGAGAGTTGATGGTAGGAGCTGCAGAGATCAATAGCTCTAATGAGAGAAGGTACAATTAGTCTGACTCTCAAAAAATCTATTCTTCCCAGAAGAGGAGCAAATTTAACAAGTTTCTTAAAAACCAGCTGCAATAGTCCTATGGAAGGAAAGGTAAATGAATGGATAAAGCAGAGGACACTCATTGAAAACACCTATTGGAGATGGCAAGATGTGAACTTGAAAACTGTTGAAAAAAACTTGAAAAAGTTTCAGCTATTCTGCATCGACAAATGGGCAAAAACAATTCTATATTTATCTATGAAAACCTGGTCGAGACACAACCTAAGAAGATTTGCAGCTGTAATTGTAGTGTGAAAGATGATTCTGACTGGAAAAGTGTGTTAAATCTGCCTTTTATGGTCACTGCTGTGTGCCAAATTATGACATAAAAACATAAAATTCCTTTAAAATGCAACAAAAAACAACAACAAAGGGGTCTGAATACTTTAGCTAATCAATGTATATATTTTTGCTGTGATTCTTCCTCTTTTCTTAGTTTCCTTTCAACGCAAATGGTAATAGAAGAAGAAAACAAAACATATTTGCCTCTGGGCAACTAATTTTCAACGCTCATCCTGACTCTGGGGAAATGAAAAAAAAAAAACAACAACAAAAAACAACAGAAAAAGTTTTCCACCAGTTGGCAGTTTTTGGCAAGTGATAAAAATGACCAGTAGGGAGAGGTAGATGCAGGTTGACAGTCATGCAGGGATGAAAATAACTGGCTGCATACGTTTACCTCGGGCGTTTCAAAGGTTTTGGGCAACATGCTGGCAGGGCTGCCAGTGCCCATGTTCATGCATTCATCCACAGCTCAGAGGCCTGTCACAGAACAAAACTACAAAGGAGGCTCTTCAAGTCACAGCCGCCATCGGCTTTAACAAGCAACAACCAGCATGCACGAATTTATAAAGTTATTGATCAGGCACATGTTTCCATGCAAAGTGTTTCCCAAGCATAGTTTGTACTAATATAATTTATGATGGCTTGAAAAGTTAGTTTATCTATTTATTTTACTATCACAATCTTAATTGTTTTGTTTTGGAAGATTTTATGTTATTACAGAAATAACAGTGGACCGCTGGTATTTACAGGGATTAGAGACTCAAATTGCCTGCAAATAAAATCAGCAAATGCTCTTTTAAAAACAGGTTTATCTGCCTATTTTAATAGTTCAAATACCAAATACACCTTATTATCCATTAAGACACACAGAGGAAACCATCTTGGCTCTACTGCTAACATCCAGTCTTCCTAATCTTCATTCTGCATTTCAGAGCAAAGCCTTTTGGAAGAAGGCTTTGTGGCCCAGTGTAGCTAAAATATATGAGTTTGGTCATAAACTCAATTGTTCAATGTATTATGGTATATTCAGAATAGACTAAACACTTTAGTTCTTAAAATAAGATTTACTTTTTTGTTTGAATTAATACTTAAATTTTAATTGCATTAATTAAAAAAAAAAAACAGGAAGACATTATTTTTTGCAACCCTTTTGTCCACCATTGTCGGCCATGGTTTTAGATTTTTTTATTATTATTATTTAATCCATAATTATTAATATTATTTTTATTATGGTGTTGTATACATCCATCCATCCATTTTCTGTACACCCTGGACAGGTCGCCAGGGTGACCTACTGCAGGGCAACGCAGAGACAAACAGGACAAACAACCATGCACACACACTCACACCTAGGGAGAAGTTAGAGAGACCAATTTACCTGACTGTCATGTTTTTGGACTGTGAGAGGAAGCCAGAGTACCCAGAGAGAACCCAAGCATTCGCAGGGAGAATGCTTGGGTTCTCTTCAGTTTGCAGCTGAAGTTTGTCAGCTGCAAACTTCTTACAGAAAGACCCTGGGCCGGGAATCGAACCCTTCTTGCTGCAAGGCAACAGTGCTGCCCACTACGCCACTGTGCAGCCCGTATTGTCATCTTCAGTTCAGCTCTGTCTCATTTTAACTACCATAAATAAAACGCTCTTTCCTTTCCTTCTGCTCTCTCTACTCCTCTGGATGTGTGATCGCTAACATCATCTATTCAGGGACGAGCGACGGTTGGACATGTAGATTGTCAAATCACACCTCCACTCGCAGCACACTTAGCTCAAGGCCCAGCTAGCTTACATAAGCCTCTGATCCGTGTGCAGCTGGAGCAGGGCCAGCTGAGGATTGACAAACACACTGAGCTTGAAATGAGACAGCCCGCGCTGTCTTACAGGGCTCAGAGAGTCGCCGTGACGACAGCCTGAGTGGTTACACTCCGCACAGATGTCAGCTGCAAACGAAAGTCCCAAAGCATCATGAAGTCAGCAGATTTTAACTTGTCCGGTCTTAAATCCTACACAGTCTTTAAAGGTTTTTAATCTGTGAAACAGCTCCTGCATTAAAGGATTTTTTCAGCTGATTTCTCTCAGCCGCATTTCATTCTTCATCCGTCCGCTGACCCTCTGACCGTCTGTTTGCTGAGAAGGGAGGCCCTCTTGCAGAGTCCCCGTTGGCAGTTCTTTTCAACTTCCTGGTGTCCCGTGGTTGAGCTTGGATCTGCTACAAAAAGCCATCTGCCCACTGTGATCACTTGCTTAAGTGTCTTAATTAGGCCTCACTGCCTTTGTTTTGTCTTCCCATTTTTATGGACCTCAGAAACAGAAGAAACAACTTGGAACAGAAAAAGAAGTAGAAACTGACTCTGCTGTATCACTCAGAAATATTCAATCAATGTTTGTATTTGAAATTACTAAAGATCATCATCCTGTCGAAAAATCAAGTAAATGCCAAATTCATTAAGTTTAAGCTTTTTGAAGAGATCTGCATATTGAGATATTGTATAATATCTGTATATTTAGACTTGGTGAATCCAGGAATTAACTGTTTGCTGCATTTCTCTAGTTTTGATCCTTGAACATTATTTTTTTTCACCTCCCTCAAAATCTTATTTACTATGCAAGAGGACACAATAAACCTGCTTGGTCGTCAGAAATCAAAAGATATGAGCCTTTGTGTAACATAATTATTCACTAGAAAAACAAATAAATATGATTTACTATGTTCCAAGACATCAAGGAAAGAATGAATTAAATTAATGTTTAATCTGTGTTTACATTTTAACCGTTAACAGTGTCAGTAACAGTACATTGTTTATTGATCATATTATCGTATTATTTGCTCAGATTAAATTTTTTTTACTATACTTTTATGTTTGTTTGTTTTTTTACCAATCTTTATTTCACTGAACAATTTTAACTAACATAAACAAAAATAGAAACTAATCTTCAAACTTGTCTAACTGACTTTACAAGATGATCAAATGAATTGCTGTTAGAAACAACAGATTTTAATTCAGTAAAACACATAAGCTGCAAAAACGTGTTTCAGAAATGATAGTGCAAAGTTAGACAAACTGGACAATGTAATATTAAGTAAGAAATACATAATATATATTTATTATTATATGTAATGTTTATAATAAGTGAATACTATATACTGAACAATATCAACTTTGCTGGTTTTAATTAGAAGTAAAAGACATTTTCTTTTTATTTAGAGATAAAAATACAGAGGTCTAGGTAAAGCATTTGCATGATTACCCTTTGTTTCATGGCAAAACATTTTGGAATAAATTTTTTGCAAGGTCTTTTACTGTAGAAGAAGAGAAAGCACTTTGCTGAATTCCCAAATTAGTGTCATTTGTGGGGTGGCAACAATTTATTTCACTCTGAGGCAAGTCAATAAATGCTATCAATAATCTATAATATTATACAAAAGAAATCATATTCTTAAAAGCACTTGAAGAATAAAAAATGACAAAACAGATGCACCAGTAAAAAAATTTCAGATCTCTCAAGGGCTGATTGATCCTTCATTTGTCACACTCAAACCTAAAAGTACCTCTAACTGCTCTTTTCTATACTCGCCCCCTCTTTCTTGCCCTCCCACTCTTTCTTTCACCATTCATTACAGCTGTGTGACAGGTTCCAGACGGATTGAGAGAGGAAAACAATGTGTTGTGACCCTCAGCACCGCCCTCCAGCTCAGCGCCTGGCTTCGACTCCCACTCCCAGCAGGCTGTGGGAGGAGGAGCGGAGGGGAGGAGTGGAAGGCCGGACCACCCCCTCCACCATCACTACCACCAGAATCAATCGCCCTCCGACACCATACAAACGATCCACTGAAGTCCATGCATCATAAAACTGTGCACCACCAACAATGACCAGCCATGTGGCTCAGGCAAGAGAAGGAGCACAAATGAGATGGAAAGTTACAACGGATAAATAAAAATATGTGATGGAGGAAGAGAGGAGAGAAAGGTGGTAGAGAAACAGGAGACGTGTGAATATTAATGCTTTGTTACCACTTAAAACTTGTACATGTGCATCATTGATAATTTGATAAAACTTATAATATCTTCAAATGTGCTGTGCAAATTGAAGATTTTTTTTTATTGTACTGTTTATTTCCACTTTAGAGTAAAAGCAAGTTTGTGTTTATAGCATTATTCGTACAAAAGACATCAAATGAAAAAGGAATAAAATCACATAAAAGAGATCAAATGAAATAACAGCATAAAAGCATTGCATAAAATATATGTTAAAATGCAGATAATAAAGGAAGAAGATAAATAAATGTTTCAGAAAGTTTGGGAGAAAAATTATTTTTATCAAAAGCTGCAGTAAACAAAAGTGTTTTCAATCCTAATTTAAAGGAATCAACAGATTCTGCACATTTCAGGGATTTTTTTTTCCAGAACTGACAAGCTTAGAAACTAAACATTGTTTAGCTTATTGTTAGTTTATTGTACAGTGTAGTAAAAGGATATTGCCCAGAGAGCGACAATAATTTGCTGACCTTAGTACAGTGGATCTCCAGTTACAGTCGTTCAGTATTTGAAGGTATTTCTGTTGAACTCCACAGTTTCTGTGGAAAATCTGCCGATGTCTTGATTTTTTTTCTTTATTTTTAATACATCCAATTTGTGGTTCAGTATTTGCAGATTTAACCTTTTTTGGGAATTTTTCTGTGGAACGTAATTCAAAATTATTAGCAGTAAAATTGATAATTTTTCTGCTAATAAAAATTGCAGGTTAGGAGACTTTTTAAGGATACTAGCTGCAGGATTTGCAAACCAGCCAATCCTGGAGCAGTAACAATTTTCCTTGGCACTGATTGGACAGAGATAAGGAAGACTGTGGATTTCACCATGTGCGTTGGTGGAGATTAATGTATGTTTCATGTTATACATGTTCACAGAGGGAATTCCAAGTATTTATGAATTTCAGCTATTTTAGCTAGTCTCTAACTCTCACAGATATTGGGGGTCTAATGTGGTGAAATTCTGACCGATTTGTCTTCCCAGAAATTATTAATTCAACCAAATTTGATTGTGTTAGAGCATTTTCGAGCCACACCATAACATCATAATAAGATTTTAGCCCAGACTTTGACTGGGCCATTATGCTACCACCATGTTTGACGACTGGTTTTATGTATTTTCTCTGAAATGCTGTCCTTAAATCCATACAGGATGTAACAGGACCAAAATATGTTCATTAAAATATAATATGCTTCAGTACTACTTAGCTTTTTTGACTGTAATTAATCAGTGAGTGATAAAGCATATGCTGAACAACTGAGAGCATCTAAAGAGCTTAAATTACAGCCCTGCAGATTTTGTGAGCATCCCAGGTTCTCTTTGGTCAGCCTCTGCTTTGTTTACTTTAAGTGCTGTTTTACTCTCCAGGTCTCCTGGGAGACCGGTGGTCTCCTTTAAACCTCCCCCTTATCCTTATAAATGCACACAAACACACACACACACACACACACTTGCAGCACACGATGCCAAAATTGTGTTAATTTACCGAGCCAGTAGTATTAACTATATTATATCAAATAACTGCCACAGACAATTGGGCAGCCAGCTCTGTGACTTCATTTTAATTGATTTTCTTACATGCTCTCAGCCGTGGATGATTTGGTTTCCCTCTGACACTATGTTTATTAAAGGCATATTGCATAAAGGAATAAATAGATATTGTTGGCTGGATTTATATGAGCTTGGAGGGAATGCAGAGATTTGCCCCTCGTTTTAATATGAGCCAGGCTTTCGGTGCTTAGTTTGATTAAAGTCAATATATTTGTTTAACCTTTGGGCAAAAAAACGCTACCTTACAGTGTGTACATGTGCGTGTGATAATAGCATATGGTTCAATAGAGTGTTTGTGCAGGGAAAATAAGGCACACAGAGCTCCGTTTGCAGTAATATCTACCTGTCACAGCAATAACACTCAGCTGCTTAGAAGAGCTGACTTCACTTTAATGTGCAGCGCAGAGCCACGCACCTCCGTTTGCCAGAAACACACTTTCGCTTCTGTGTTTTCTTCAAGTGGAATCGCTCCGAGGAGACCCCAGGACCATTTCATCTTGAACATCCTTTACCAGCTGTCTCAGTCTTAAAGGCATGCTGTTCAGCCAACAAAAAATCCCACTAATCATCTTTTTGTGTTTCAGGGCACAATATGCTGAAACAGGCAGGGTGCAAATACAGAAACACACACACACATACGTGCATATATCCACATAAACACACACGTGCAGACACTTCCAGCCTGCTGCTCTCTTGTCCCCATGCCCTGGGGGGAGAGGAGGGAGAGAAGCAGGGGGAATTTTTGGTATAATCACTTGTTAGAGGTCTGGCTACGTCCCCCACTCTCTCCTCAGGTCACATCCCCCAACAGTTCTGACCATTCACTAATCTGTCCCCAATATCTTTATATTTTTACTCTAGAACTTCTTCCTGTTGCTCTTTAATTAGTTCATCTCTTTGAATATTTGCAGATTTCAATTAAGAGAACTTTCCCTCACCTACTCAACATGTTCACTTTACCAGGATACCGCAGGAAAAATGATGGTCAGATTACATTAAGCCTACTTGAGTTGATGTAAAGATGGTAAATATTCGTTCAGGCATTAAATGAAGCAGTTCCTGGAGTTCAAACAATATCACAGGTGAGTGTTGAGTGTCTAATGTTTTAGATATTTCTGTAATTCTACATTCAGGAGAGGATTTTCATCACATTATTGTCTGTTATGTTGCAAGAACTTATTTAAACTAATTCAAACTAATGTTCATTCCCATTGATAATAATAGAAAAAATATTTATTTCATAAAATTGATCACTGTCTTTCATTTGAAAGAGAATACACCCATAAGCGAATCATGTTGTTTGTATGGAATATCTTAGAGCTTAGTCACTAACAAACATGGTTTGTTTTCCTGTGTATTTCTGAGACTGCTGCTTTCTCTTGACAAGAAGAGAAAACACTCAATTTTTGCCTTGTTTTGTTTTTCTATCATATTGATTCTGCACTGAAGAGTACATACTGTAGCACTGGTTGTGTCCTAGTACATGCCTTTAGAGATTGAAATTAATGAAATTTAAAAAATTTAAAAAAAACTTGTTTAACAAACTAAATTTTATTGATGGCTAAAGATTTTTACAGTAAAAGTTATTACTCACAGCCAAATGTAGCCGGACTGACACGGTTATTTAAGGTACATGAACTTGTCGCTCTTGATTGGCCTTTTGATTTTCTGGCAAAATGTGTCTCTGTCTAATGTGTCAAGACAGGGATGAATTCTTAACTTGAAAACTTTTACACAGATTTCTGCTTTACTTTTGTTTTCAGTGGTGCAAATGAAAACACTCTTCCTCTAAAGTTAATTCAGTTATAAATCTTATATCTACAATGAGTTGAAATACTTCAATGGACAAATCAGAAGTGTTAGACTGTGAGACATTTAATACTTTATTTTCCTCTGCAAATGCGTTACTCTGAAAGCACAAATTATTTAAATAGCTAATATTATCTTTGAAAATGTAATGCAACAAAATTTGCATCAAAAATCTTGCTTTTATGATGAACACAAAGAAAATTTGTTTTTTTTATAAGACCATTTTCTTTGTTTCTTTAATTAATTAATACATATGATGAAAAAGTTTCGCCTTTCTTGTGTCTTGTAGAGAATGAGAGAGAACATTAAATTCTTTGTGTAATTTCCACTCCCTGGTACTTCATGGGTGAGCAGGTAATGCATCATTTTTCTCACTGACTAATGTTCTGGTTCATTTTGTCCTTTCTGCTACGACACCGCCCACTGTGCAGCACTGATTAATGCCATCACAGCAAATTAGATAGCAAAGGAGCAACATGTTTATCATTTTCAAGAATTTCTGGCTTCGCTTTCTTCAGTGCATTTAAAGTAGTGACCACAACAAGGTGACGAAAATGCACCACAAGGTGAGATACTGCAGAAAATGGTTTCCATAACATAATGCTGCAAGTCCAGCGAGCCGATATTATGTAAATTAGTAACGTTATTGTCTAGAGAAGAGCCACCAGTCAACAGTTTTAAAGGCGCGCCACTTACAGCTTGCTATCTTTAGCTTTAAAACACTGTTACCTTAGAAAGAGTGATGAGTGGCGCTCAGTTAGCTTCCACAACATCACTTCTGTGCTTTTTACAATTTGACATATTACGAAAATCTTATTTCCTTTTTCCGAAGCATGGAAGACATATGCCAGACATTTTCAGCCGGCTGACCAGCAGTGTGCAGCCACAGATTGGAGGGGAGCAGAACTGAATCGCCGTCAGGTCAGCTTTAAAAAAACTGTGGACACACAGATAGCTCATTTATTAAACTTCAAACTGTAGAAAATGTTTTCAGATTTGAATTCATAACTTTAATAAATGACTTTGATACCTCTGAAGTATCCATGCACTGTATTTTTATAAATTTCTTGAGTTTTTTAATCTGAGGCTAAAAACAAGACTGCCACAAAGACTAGACTGAGCCAAAATCTTGCACATTGCGACTTGCAGAAATTGCAATTAGAGAAACTTAAAAGTTGACCCATTTTTAAAAAATACAGATTTTTTTTCCTCAAGTTTTCTTGTAACATTGTAAACAGCTACAAAATCATTCCTTGATGTTTTGGAAGATTTTACCAAAATCACCCACAACTAATCCACTCACCAAACAAAACTTTTACAGTGGCGCTGCTAATTTCTTATTCAATCTGCTTCTATATAAAAATTGATAGCATGACCAGAACAGCTGCTGTTTCTGTCAAAGCCATTCTGCTCTGTCTATCTTTTCTTCCTCACAAGGAAATCCCAAATTTTGCAGAATGATCTTAAAATTCCTGCAAGGCCACAGAGTTACGACAGCAGCCTCAGGTACTGACAGAAAGAGAACGCTCAGATATTCTCATCATTTTCATCCTTATATCATGCAGAGAATGTAGCCTGGCATTGGTATGTTCTTACCCAGTGTTCCCTCTCTCAGGCTGTATATCATAAAGAATACATAAACCCCCTTTCTAGAAAAAAAATATAACAGTCTCCCAGGCAATATGTGCTGTGCCCTGTTCACTAACTCAGAACAGAAAGAGCTGAGGAGCTGAAACAAAGAACTTTCCTTAGAAAGAAAAATAAAAGAAGAAAAAAAAATAGCTCCCCCCCGAAAAAATAAAAAAATTAAGAGACAATGCTAATAAGTGTAAAATATGAATGGCGACTTGTCATATTTACAAATGTGCTGAGAGGTGCCCTACTAAATGTGATAAAATGGGAAACCAATGGCACGGAAGAAAGCGGTTGTGGGCCCCCATCTCTTGCCATTAGATGTTCAGTGGAAGCTGTCAACAGAAGGTGCATTTGCCTGCCAAGCTCCCTCTCTGACTGAGCTCTCTGCCTGCAGCACGCCCCGAGCTCCTCTTTGACTCAAAGGGTTCATTTCACTTCTTTTAGCCTCATTCGCATGTGGTGCTACACAAAAAAACACAGCTTGCTCGCAGGCTCTCTTGTGTGTGTGTCCTTATGTGTTTGAATGGCTGCGCATTTCAGACATTTTTTTGTTCATGTGCGTGTGCGCGTGCGTGTGAGTGTGTTTGTGCATGTCTGTTTTTCTTTGCATCACAGCATTTACACTTGCATGTGAGGAAGAAAATGTCTGAAGATGAGATCCTAAACACTGTGTTGACTGTTATATATGAGCACTGACATGAGGTAAAAACTGGAAAACTGGAACATTTACATTTTTTTTTAGGTGTATAGGGATTAGTTGTGGAAACAAAAAAAGACTAGGGAAATCTGTTACCTCAGTTTAACAAATGAAAGGTTATTTTGGGGGATTTACAGTAAAAAGTTGGACAATTTCTAACGTGCATCTCCACCTTCCATACGCAGAATTGCGTATTACAGCTGGTTTGGTGTTTAGGAGAGAAAGAAAATGTCTGCAAACCTTTTTAAAACAACTTTGAAAAGAAGAGTGGGGAAAAATCCTCTGCATTGTTGTGAGAAACTGAAAGGCAAAATTTCACTACAAAGAGTTTTTGCTCCTAAAGATGGTTCAACAAGTTTCTGAAGTGCGCGCTTAGATTTCCAGCAACTGTCAGAGTCTGATTATTATTTCATTTATAGCAAGTCAATCTTCCCATTTTATAAGTGATTTAATCTGCCAGTGGAGCAAACACTTTTTCATCAATATTATTTACTTAGCTCTAATGTTTTGCTGAAAATAGTGTAAGTTAGCTTTGCCTCATTTCAAGTGAGCTAAGATGTTTGTACTGTAAGGTAGACAAAAGAATATTGGTGAGATTTTGTGTTTTTGCAGTGCAGCTTCTGTGGATGTTGTGTCTTGTCACTTCAACAAAAGCATTATGTCCAGGTTCCTTGCACATAGAGATTGGTAGGTGTTAAAAATCTAGTTCTAGGGCTCCTGGCTAGGTCACAGTGTACACACCTCCAAATTGTACATTTGGCCAGAATCATGGGAGACCAAAGAAATATCCAAAGAAATATGTTAATCCATTGAGAAGGGGGCTCTAGGGATAAAATATATCAACATTTTACTTAGTTTGAAAATTATTATTACATTATTGGCAGTAATTTATATAAACCAAAACAAAATCTCTAAAATATGTTAGACTAAATGACTGTACATATTTATTTGTACTGACTGTACCTGGCTGTTTGTCTCTGTTTATTTCTGTTCTACATATTGTGCAGTCCTTGATAATTAAACCTTTTTTATTTAAATCCTTATTCTTAATAGTAGAAGAAATATTTGGATGTTTTACTAAGTGAACGAATCCTATGATTCTTTCACCAACACATTTATAGAATTTTATATTAGGGATATAATGTTGTTAACATAATGAAAAATTATATCACTGTTTTAATTAATGTTGTTGGGTGTAATGTCTCAGGCTGCAGCTCAAATGTGATTAATTTGCTGATTAGTTTTCAGTTGATTGATTCACCACAAACCAGAAAAAAAGCTTTCAGCCCAGAAAAACCACAAAACATAGTTTACTTTGTCCAAACAATATCAGAGCAAAAAGTGATTTTAAAAAGCAACAAAACCTGATAGAGTTTTGACAGAAAAAGAAAGTCTGACTGTATGACGGGTGACATGTTTCGCAGATTTGTTTGTGTCACACATCTATTGAAAGTCCAGGTGCATAAAAATATTATGTACTGGATGAACACAGACTTCAGTTTAAGTTGACATAAAACTAAACATTTGTTTTCTTATAACATAGAAATGAACCAATCAGGATACTAATCTGACTCATTTGAAAATGGGTCTTATCTAAAACTTTTTACAAATTAACTACCTCTTCACTCATGAATACATGAATCATTTAACTCACCTGTGCTTCTCCAATTATCTCCACCTGTGCTTTCGGTATGAAACCCCATTTTTATTGATTGAACGAAACACTTTCTTTCACAAAAACTGTGTCTTGAAACTGAATAAATTGTGGAGAAAAAGTGTCTGAAAATTTGAAAGTGCAACAGAAGTGATCTAAAACTGTAAGGTCAAGAGGATATCGGTAAAAATCCAGTTTCTGTTGGGCAAAACACTTAAACTTCTATTTTGGGGGTTCACATCACTCTGCTTCTAACATTATCTCAGCAGGTCTTTCTATTCGAACACAAACATGTATTCTATGTTGCATGCATTCAGTCCACCTGGAAAACAACTACATTTTTGTCCATGTCTGCCTAAACTCTAGTTGAAAGGTGTAAATAAGATGGTTTACATTCTTCTCCCAACAGACGTTTCATGGATGCATTATTAATCAGCTTGTTTGAGATGCTTCACATCCTGCTCAGCTGCAAGAGATCTGAGATTACTTTAAATTCTCTGATAATGCTCCATAAAACTGAAACAAGAAGTTGCAGATTCCTCTGCAAGAGATAATAGGTTCGTGAAATGATCCTGTTATAATTTATCACAATTTTTTTTTTGCAAGTGACCCGCTATCTTTTTTTAATCTGAAATTTCAGTGTCATTATCTGACCATTTTTGATTGTTAACGATGAAACAAATGTCTTAATCTAAGTTTGCGACTTCACAGCAGTGTCGCTGTCCTCTGGCCAATTTCTATGACGAGCAGCCCAAGGGTCAGACCACTGAAGTGGAAATTGAAGAGGGCTGTTTGAACGTAATAGGTTTTGACTGGCATGTGTTACATGCTCCACTGCATCATTGATTGAGTGCTTGTTTGCTAAATCACTGCTGGTTCTCCCTGTCTGGTAGCCCTGTGACACGTGTGGTGTGTGGTCACTTCAGCTTGGAGAGAGGAGGAGACACAAAGCAGCAGGTCCAGTGTGACCCGGGTGACCAGACAGGAACACATGTCAAAGATAAGAGGCTGGAAAGGCTGAAAATACATTGAATTTTATCTCCTCTTATGAGGAATCTCACCAGCCTCTAAATTCATTCACAAATATTAGCACTTTAGTGTTTTCTCCATGGACACTCAGCATAACACCCCTCCTCCTCCTCTTCCTCTCCTCCATTTCACTCCCTTAATCCCCCCCACCCTTCTTGATTCAGTCATGCTTTTTACAGCTTGCAGGATGTGGCAGTTGAGGGAGGTTGGTGTCAGGGGTCAATGTCACTCAGCCAGTTGTCTACCTGAGTGACGTTGTTCTTTCAGATGAGATTCTGATTTTTCTTTCATCAAGTTTCTGGATTTTCAAATGTGAACAAACCAACAAATGTGCACTTTTGATTAAAAAAGCATCACCATCCTAAAAACAACAAACAATACTTGAATTAATTTTAGAAAATGTATTTCAGGATTTTTTTTTTTTTTGCCTCTTTTAATTGTGTTCCAAATTTTACTTCAGCAGGGTGGAACATCGGACCACTGTGCAGGTTTTAGAGACCGCACTCACCTGGAAATAGCTAAAATGAGCAAA
This sequence comes from Poeciliopsis gracilis, assembly GCA_911649635.1. Lineage (NCBI taxonomy): Eukaryota > Metazoa > Chordata > Actinopteri > Cyprinodontiformes > Poeciliidae > Poeciliopsis > Poeciliopsis gracilis. The sequence goes on along the minus strand of CAJVRI010000370.1, from coordinate 3,625,783 downwards.
TATATGAGACCCCGTCTAAAAACTCATATTGCTAATTTAATAATTCAAACAGCATATATACCTTTTTCTGCCTTAAAACGGCAGTGGAAACTGTGTTAGCATGACAGCAGAAGCTAAATTCCAGTCTTCCTTATCTTCATCTTTGTGAGTACAGCCAGTCAAAGCCAAGGAAAATGAATGAAGGTTTGCATCCAATAGCATGTCAGCTAACATTATACCCCTTCATTTCAGCTCCACAAGCTGCATTTTCTGACAAATATTTTTGATATCCTCTGCTAAAAATTCTGCTAGTATAAAAAAGGAAAAAAGAGAAATCTGCAAATAGTAAATCACACTGTAAGCATTTCCAGGTAGAGAAATATGTGGCAAAAGTAGGAAAAAAAAGAAACACAAGCTGACCAAACACACATCCAAAGGTTGCCAAAGAGTAATGATGTCACGACTGCGACCTCAAACCCAGGCATCAATGCAAAATACTGTGATGAAATGCAAACTCATACGATGAAGCTGAGGAGAAGCAGTAGCATCAGGACCTACCAAACTGGCACCATTCTGAAGGGTTTAAAAGCATGCTGTTGTGAGTCCAGTCAGCCTTGATGTAAATATCAAAATTTACATCAATATTTTTCCAAAACAAAGTCACGGAACAGCTTTAGTTCAAAGAGCTCCAGGACTTGGATTCACTGAAAACGTGTCTCTCTACCGTTTCCCAGCCGCCTTTCACATTTAGTTACAAAACGTACGTCAAAATAGTACGTTTTGTAGTCTGTTACTTTGATGAATTCAAAGTAACAGACTTTGAATTCATCAAAGTCTGTTACAGTAAAACTAAACTACCAAACTACCAACTATCTGGTGGATGAAACACAATAAAAGATGATCTTGAAGAGGTCAGAGTTCAATTGTCTGAAGTCTCACCATTAAACTGAAGGGTCTCTAAAGTCCTGTGTGTGATTTTTTTCTCAGCACTAAATAAAGCAAGGACATGAAGTAGCTCATTATTATACATGATTCTTCTCCATTTCCCTCTCTAATTCTAGACTGAAAATATCACAGCTATGTAGTTTATCCAGCGCCTCGGGTCCCCCTCCCCACCTTGGGAAGGCTTGGCGAGTAAACAGTGTCTTTGCTGATTACAACGCCTTACTCTCTGCAGCCCAAGGTAAGCTAAAACACTTTGATCTGCTATTGATTGTCTCCCTCCTTCCCCTCATCCCTCCGCCTTGTTTTTCCCCTGCCGTTGTTAAAGCATAGGTGAGTCAGCCGAGCGCCCGGGGCTCTGAAGCAGAAAGCAGCAGGCGTGCGGCTGTATTTCTTACGCTGACCACTGAGGTTAATTGATATCCTCTCTGAGGTGTAAAAATTATAATTATATTTAAGAAAAGCTATGAGAGCTGTTTACAGAAGAGGATACAGATGTGCTCTCAGAAGAATTTCATTGGGTGTTTTTACCAATCGTCAACGCAGGGCACAAAAAGTATAAATAAAGCAACAACAAAAAAAAACAGACAAGTTGAATTAATTAAGTGTATAACCAACAGCTGTTTTGTGAACTGGAATAATATGAAACTGTGGGAGTTAAAGCCAGTGTGTTTTTGTAAGAAGATGTTTCCTTCTTTCTTTCATGGTTGCAGATGTGGATCAAGTTCCACACATTCACTTTGCCTTCCCACTTTAGCATCATCATCTATGACTTCACAGGCAAGTTAAAGCTTCTTTAGAGTAAAAACTGCTACAAAGACAAGGCCTAGTTAAAGTATTAATGGAATAACATCAGGAAATGAATTTATGTCACACTGTTATACACTGATATGCAGGTTGATAAGCCACTTGGGCTGTTTGTCCATGGCCATTTTAAGATGTGACAAGAGGAAACTGAACTCAAACCTACAATCTTTTAATTCCAAGGCAACTACTCAACCACTCAGCACACAATGTATTTTCACTTTTCACTACTTTGTGCCATGATTGCAACATTTGCTTCTAACTGCTGGGTAGTTCTTGGGAAGTACCAAATAAAGTTATTAATGATACAAGCCTGTTTTTGTAAAACTGTTGCTTTTCTACACTGTCACAGTGTAGAAACTATAGAAATGAACGCGGCTGTACTCTGTGGCTCTTGTAACGCTGAAGTTGGTGTCTGATTTGTGATGCTAAATGAACATGTCCGTCCAGTTCGTTGAGATTCTTCGATCGCAGAAATTTTTACAAAATCAACAGAAGCCTGCATTGTTTTTATCCTAAGGAATAATTGTGAGTTTATTGAAAATGTTCCACTAGAGTGGTCAAAGACACTGGGTTTAAGTGACTGCTAACTCCCACCTGTAGGTGGCAGTACTTCCTCCTTCTGCAGTCTCAGCCTCATATGACGTGAAGTTATAGTCTGTGATCTATAACTGTGATCTACTTTTATTATTTTGCACATAATAAAAATGGTTTAAAGTATAAAAATGTTTGTGTTCAATCTGTCTACTTGTTATAGTGTTTTTTCTTCTTGTGTGTAAATTTTTGGAAGGAGTTTGATGAGGGGAAAAAAAAACTCTTGTAATCTTGTGATTTTGTTACCAATAAATAATGAATTTTAAAGCATAAAATTCATTTGTTTTCCCCATTTATTTTTTGTTTTTTGAAATTTTGAATAGAAAATTAGTAAAAGTTCAAAATTCAAAACTCTGATAAATAAAATCTGAATAAACCTGAGATTGTCACAGACTTACATTGAGATTAATGAAACCTTTATTCAAGCCTTATTTAGCTAAATGTTTGCCACATGTTAACAAGAGAGTGAAAACTACAAACATGCACCTGTATGTCTGTCCATTTACCCATTAATGGACAGATGTACAAATTGTGTTCATGAGAGGAGGAGGAACTCTTATTCATACAAGCATGAATAAGTGTATTTCTGTTACACTAAGTGTGACAGAAATACTTGTTAACAGTGTCAAAAGTTCGGTTGAAAAAGTTGCATGTTTCAAACAGCTTTACTGTCTCATAAGAAAAGTTTCTTCTGTCATATTCATTCACTTGATTTTCATGCCTTTGGACTTTTAAATCTAATAAAGGCCGTCGCTGAGGCCTGGTTAATAGAACTAAAAGCAAAATTAATCACCTAATCTTTTGTGGTAATTGCAGTTATTCACCATTTAATTACAAATGTATAACATTTTCATAATCCTTTAATTGTTTTTAAATAATAGATTCGTAATTCTTGCTGCACGGTGGATTTGGTGATTAGTTTTTGCCTCACAGCAAGACGAACCTGGACTCACATCAAGGCTGGAAAATTCCAATCAAGTAGAATCATTCAGCATCCTTGGTGCTGGTTGGTCTTGAGAGCGGTGATTCTTTTGAGCATGACCCATTAGGGTCGACGTCTCATCCCATGACCACTGGCTGGCCACCAGTCCCCTGCAATCCTGCATTCTTAAGAGGCTATAAACGATGAATGGATGGAGATTTTAGTTTATGCATCACTGTTTTTATTGAATAGTTGATCACCTTATGGACTAAGTTATGTGAAATGTTACAAAGTATCTTGTCTGCCATACAATGGTGTTACCAATAAAAACTAAATATTGTGTTTGCTGCATCAGGACCTTTGATGACAGCAGCCATCCAGCTGTGTGATCTTTGAAACAGTTTGTTAGATCCTCCTCTCATTGTGTCGAGGCTCCAGACCCCAAAGGACCCGGTCCAGATGAAGGGAGTGAGGAATCAATCAAAGCGCTAGTAGCAAAGATCTAAAGCTGAGATCCATCCAATATTTTGTTTGTTTGACACCGGAGAGTGATTTAGTGACTTCAGAGTGCTGAGTGTCATGTTCCCCCACTCTGATAACCTTAATGAGAAACTGCTGGAAGGAAAACACATTCCTGTTTGTCTGTTTTCACTTTTTCTCATGTTGTATGTCTGTTTCATTTCTCTCTTATTCCGCCGCACGTGTGGAGGTATAAGGGGGTTGTTCTGCTGCTGCTGTGAGATGATGAAGTTTCAGGGAAAGGTGGATGTGCCATCCATTACAGGAGGTGGAAAGGTGTAGATAAATCACCTTATCAGCCCTGCTTTCTCCCCACTGAGCTGAGGGAGCAAAGCAAGGGGAAATCCATCAACCTCCACAAATGGGACATGACTCAGAGATCACTCTGCCTCTGTACTGGTCTCTCTGTACATACCTGACACTGGATTTAACATTATATTATGGCTCAGACTGGCCTGCACCCGAGCCTGAGCCAACACCACTTCAAGAAGAGCCTCCAACATCCACTGAAGAAATGCATCCAAAATAATCCTAAAATGCAAATTACATAAATGGAAATGATTGAAATCAACTAAGTAATCTTCACCTCTGGAGAGTATGTAACAAAGAAGGATTCTGTAAAATCACGAAAATTATGGACAACCCAGGTTTTCCTTCCATTCCCTTCATACAACAGACGAGAGCTTTTTCAGAGCCGCTGTCACATAGACTGCTACAGGAGATCCCTCCTGCCAACTGTTTAGACAACCTTAGATAACCTGAGGTAAAACAACACACCTAGGATAAAGGAGCCAAGTGGTGTTTATCAAATGCAGTTTAATAACTGATGATCATCAGCAAGTTGCTGACAGGTAGCACACAAGTGTTAACACAACGCCAAGGTGGAAAGACTAAAACTAAAACCAAAAGAGAACTAAAAGAATTGTTGCTGTTCATCAATATGGGGATGGTTATAAAAAAACTCAACAGTTGAGAACAGCTATTCACTCTAACTAAGTGAGTTTCATCTCATCTTTAACATTTTCTGCACATTTTCAACTCATAGACAGCTGGACATTTCCACATCTAATGGGAAACTTAAAGAGGCCGCTTAGCAGAACATGAACAATCAAAATTCAGTTTTTGTTTCGTTGTGTTTTACAATCAAAGCTGCCCAACATAGCAAATTGCAATTGTCTTTGTAGCGTCATAACATCCAGTATTGTACTTGCAAAGAACTACTTTGATGAAACACTTAAGTGCTATGTAAGCAAATTTGCAAACACTGTTGGCCAGATGGATGGACTTTTATTGAGTTCTGTTCTCATACTTGGTTTGGATTTTCAGTAGCTGAGATGCTAAACCCTGCAACAGTTGATAGGAACATTATGATTCAGGAAAGAGAAAGGAAGAAATCAAAATCACCATTGTGATCAGAAAACGGTCTTTCAGTTAAATGTTTTCATGAAGTCATACACAATTATACAGCAGAGCTCTTGACTTGATGCAGTCAACTTGGTTTTCTCAGGCAGCTTTGTACTAAAGGATCGTGTTGCACTATCTGTACTTGTGACATCAACAGATTGTGTTGAAATTGGCTTGATTTGAATTTATTTGGATTTTTAATAATTGAAAATACATCAATAGACATTTTGGTGAAAATTTGGGGGAAATGTGAAATAAACCAAATGAATTTTAAACTAAAAACATCTATGTGGATGTCAGATGAGAAAAACGGTCTACCTGCATTCATGTAATAATTTTAGTGATGCTGCTGGCTCATTTTGAAGTAAAATAAATAATAATCAGCAGGGTGTTCGCATAGAGAGAGAAGCAGAGACAGGAAGATACAGGAAGATTTGACGCAGAACAATTTCTCTTGGGGTTTCCTTTTTTCTGTTTTCAGTACATACTGTTACACTACAGGTGAATACATTCACCTGTAATTATGAACATGGACTGCATCATTAACATGGTCAGCATTTAAAATGAAACAACTGCCACTATGTTCCTGATACCCATCATTTTTCAACATAACAACGTTTTTAAAAATGTATAACTGATGCGTTTTGCCCGATAACAACACACTGCTCTCTCCAGTATTATCTATATGCTTCCTCCTGCATTCGTTTTATTTTCCTCTGATCTTTCGCAGCTCACCAGACGCCTTCACAGCTACTGTAAAGTGTACACCTATGGCTCCAAATACAGGGTTGCTAAGCAACAATAATGACAGTGACCTTTTAGAAATCAGTGGGATATGTCCCACCAGTCGAAGACTCCGGCATTCACCACAGTACACTTGTGGAGCCTCTGTTTACCTCAGCTCATATCCTGAGCAGGCTGACGGAGTGAGCCACACATGCACAGCACACCCTCATCCGCCATCACGCAAAGACATTAAGCACATTTTTGCCCTTGAGGAAACAAGGGGAGTTAGCATTTTCCCCACCAGCTCTCGATGTACTACCTTGTCACCAAGCCCCTTAAAGTAATACCAGTCTATTGGTATTCAGCAGCTCAGGTATCTGAGAAAGCAAAGCCTTTTAAATGTCTTTACTGCTGTTTGTTCTGTCTCTAGAGGGCATGTGCCGTACACTGGGGGTTTGAGAATTGACAAGGAGAATTGCAAATTTGTTTTGCCAGCTACACGCGCTCTGTAATTCTATGCTTGCTGCATTGTTGCAAAGATGTGTTGGATTTTACATAAACATACACAGAAAGGTGGGATGCTTTGTTTAATTCTTTGAAGCTGCGAGATGTTTAGTCATGATTAATGCCTTCTCGATAGGACGAGCGTTCCTCCTGTACTGATGTTTTGCTGTTGCTGTTGTTTTTTCCCTGTGAGCAGTCACAAAGCAACATGAATGCTGGGAATAAATATTGAAATTTAACTATAGCGACATAGTAAATAAAAACAAAGGAGATTACCACCCTTATTGATTATTTTGTTCCTTTTTTTGGGACAAGAAAATAGCTCAAAAATTTCCTTTAAACATTTCAGAAGTCCAAGCAAAAATATCTCAACCTTTTTCACATTTTCTCATGTAAACTCATTATATTTTATATGGATTGTATCTAATAGACCAACACAAAGGTACTAGAAGGTTTTCATGCATTTAAAAATGAAAAAATTACAAATGTCTCCTCGCAAAGTCACCTCGGTGTTAAAGACTCCATCCATTTATCTGAGAATAAATACGGATGCTGGCTGAAGGCATCGGAGGCTCGTTAGAGAAACAGCATCATGAAGACCAATTCAATGGAGAACTAAACCTTTTTTGCACCTGACAGGCCGGAAGACTCGGTTCAGTTGGGGACCAAAGTTGCAATTTGCTTCATTTTCAACTGGTGCGGTTCGCTTTCACACTGCACTGTGGCAAACAAACCAAACCCTTTAACAGTTTGTTCCCTCCTCGCCTGCAGTGGCGCTGAACCAAAAACCTCTGAAGAAGACGTGAGCGCAAAATTCTTTCTTCGGAAAATTTAAACAAAAATAACATTATATTGTGTTTGGTAAAAGCCCATAATCCATTTCTCCTGCTAGGTTTGTTTTTGGTTGAATTTACCCAGAATGCCTTGCACTTTAACCCACTTTCAAATGCACCTTCTAGGCAACAAGAGGTTGATTAAACAGGGCTGATGTGAATGCCTCAAGTGGACGAACTTGAATTGATGTTTACAATGTTTCCATCCCATCTGACTTGCGCTGGCTGAGTTATTTTACAATGAAAAATTAAAAGAAAAAATCTTGCACTTGTAACTGCAGCAGAATATTGTTCTGATAGGAGTACCTCACTAGAAATGTTATCGCTAATAAAATTTGAAAAATACAAATATATATTTCCGTCCACTCTCCAGTTATGTGATCATTTGTGTCAGGCTATCACATAAAATCCCCAAAAAGTACATTAAATAAGACAAATTTTAAAATGTTCCTGTGGTTTGGATACTTCTGCAAGGTAGACCATTACGTTCATCTGCAGATTTCAGTATTTTACTCCACAAATGTCTGGAATCTGACTGGTGTTCACCAGAGCAGGGAACCGCCTAAATGATAACAGAGGGAAGTTCCTCATCTGGGACTCGTGAGAGAACAGGATTCCTCCTCAGAGTTGGTCTCATAAGTCCTGGGTATGCATCCAAATGACAAACCTGCACGCCTGTCCCTCTTTTAAAAAATCCTTTACAAGTGCTGAGACACCGGGGCTGGTGCTGTGGAGGCTGTATATTTCTATTCATAATTGATGGCCCGGACCCAGACAGACAGCACACTACACATGTAATATGGATTCACTCTTGGTTTCAAATGCATGCACTCGTCTGGACTCGACTGTGAGCCAGCGCTGTGTGTGGAGCGGGAACGGAGCGGAATTGGCATATGTGCATGTGAGCCAGTGTGCCTGCATGAGAGAGTGTGTGCATGTGATCGCGTGTGTCTGATGGGAAACTAACTTCTGTTTGAAAAGAGGAGAGGTCAATTGCTTGCATTCCGGAAAAAGTAAAAAGATACTTTTTAATAAATAAAAAAATTAGTAAAACACCTGCTAAATTTTTACATAGGACCAAATATTCTTATATTTTTGGGGTCTGCCACAATTTTCAACCCATTTCAACACATTTTATATAGAAGCCTAAAGGTAAACATTTGTCTCAACTGTCTATTTGAAAGAAATGGCAATATAAAAATAAATCAGAGTCACTTTTGATCAAGAACATTAAGTTGAGGTGTCCATTAGGTTCCTTCTCCTTATCCAATGAGAGGCATAAGAAGGAAAGCAAGGTTTATCTATGAAGCATCATTCACACATAAATGAATATAAAGTGCTTTACAGGGGCTGGTGACAAAAGAAAATATTAAAATCTGTTCAGCTTTGCTTTAAAAGAAGGCTTAATTTAATGATTTACGACTGAAAGCACTGCGCAAAAGAAACCAATGTTTTCAAACTGATTTAAAGTGGACATTTAAATCCAAATCTAAATATCAACCACTTCAACCACTTGACTGTGATCAGGCAAACAGTTCAATGGTCAGATTTTTTTATCAAAAGCTTCTGTAATTCAAAGGACCTGAGGGTTTCTGCACATCTCAGGTTTTCAGGAAGATGAGATCTATAATTGAAATTTAAAGCATTGGCTGGATCATCGAGAACAGCGCTACATTTGGTTTGTCTAGAAATATTGTGTTGAAAAAGAACAATATGGGGAGACCTTTGACACAGATTTTATGCATGGTGCTGACGCCTGAGTCGCACCGCCTGTCCTCTCTCTCTGCTTCTTTTCTGCAAGCTCACAGCTGATACTGCTGTCTGCATGTGTGATTCATGAATGGACAGAGACCAGACAATGGGAGCAAGTCTTTCCAGGTCTGTGATGGTCTGTGAATGTTTTGTGAAAGAAGCTGCTGATTTCAAAAAGTAACATATCATCAACATAGTTTGGTAAAAATCAGAATAGGTTTTATCCTCTACAATTCAAAGTTCAGCTGTAGTTAGTGGCATCGACTGAAGTTGAGTTGCTACTTTTAGTTGTATTTCAAAGTCAAAATGCTTGATGTTAAAATGTTAAAATTTCTTCTTAAAGAGAAAGTAATATAACAAAAGCGGCAGAAGATCGATGGATGGATGGTAATATAACAAATTTTAGACCATGATGTCGTTGGTCAAGCCACAAAAATGTTCAGCTAAGACTTTTTACATTTACCTATCCAGAGTTTCCAGCCTCAGGTGTAGTGATTAGCTTTCTAGCCCAAACAAAGCTAGAGGGCTGCAGAAGATGAATGGACTTCACATGTAAAGCAGTATGCACACTGTGCCTCAGATAAACTTCTAAGTCTGCTTCCTCTGCTAAAATGATGAGGCTGATCTTACTGATGGCTGCTGGAGAGAGGCCTCACCAGCTGCAGATTGATTCTACCCTCAAGCAACAGAGAATAAAATAGGTTCCCTCCAGCTCAGAGAATGTGAGGATGCAAACACACCATTGATCCTTTTCATGTTTGCAGAGAACATACACGCTGTCAAAATCTGATGTTTATTGTTGTAATTTTTCTATGTTTCAATGTGCAGAACACTGGCTGGATTTGGAAGTGTGGGAACCTGAAGATGTTGTAAGTGTTGGTAGTTGGTGTTTTGGGATGGACTTGTGATTAAATTCATACTGCATGAAACTTCTTGAGTCATCACTTTTGTTATATAGGTACTTTTTCATAACATTAGTTCTCTGCCCTTGTGCTGCTACTCACGTTTTATGCTGTACAAGCTGATGAGGCTGTTTTTTATTATTATTATTCCAACCAAAAGGCCCTTTTTAAATTGTTTTTTTCAATTTATGACTAATACTTTAGTTAAAATGTTGGAAAGTGGCAAAATCACTGTGCTAAATGTTGTGCATTAGCTTTAGGACCATTAGTTGCCCAGAGGCTTCTGATAACTCATTTTCATGTACGGCCATATCAATTCATGAACATCCTCAAAGAGCAAAATGTATTGATAAACCCCATTAACAAACTGTTAAAACATTAATAAATAACTGTCTCTGCATTTGAAGAATACTTTTTAAAGCTAAAAAACATTGAACAACTTTTCCCACTGATGTAAGATGGCAATATACACATAAAAAAATTACTTCTTAAAACTTATTTGTAGTCAATGGCTTTTAAAAAAGAGTGAGATGAATTTGTTGGGTTTCCTTTCATGTTGGTTTTCTTTTTTTCTGTCTGATTCTGTGTTTATATCTTATTTTTATGTTAGAGTCATTATTTGTTGTTTTTGTTTACAGCACTTTAGATAAAGGCAGTTGTTCTTAAATGTACTATATAATAAATTGGAGTTGATTCAATGAGAAAAACTGCTTATAGTTTAATGACAAAATAATATTCAAGCACACAACTGCTATTTTGAAGTTTCCATTTATGTCTCCCTCTAGAGTTCATAGTATGCAGGACCTCAGAAAAAAGTCATGGTGTACTGGATTTAGCTCCCGGGCCATGACTTTGACACATGTGTCATAAGCTATTTATAAGTCATATACTATAAACGTTCATCCATGTAATTTTTGTTTTGACCGTTTGAATATTTCCACCCAGAGGTTGTTAATGGGGAAATGTTAAAATAAATAATAATAACAGTAATAGTAAGTTAGTTTTCTATTTATTTGTTCAGTAATTTTTATGTTAATCATTTTTTGAATAATGAGTTACATTCATTGTTTTATTAAATCTTTAATTAACTAGATAAAATCCCATTGAGATCAAGACGTCTTTCACAACTTACTTTCGACCAACATTGTGAATTGATGTTTTCAATGATGGTACATAAAATGTAACATCTGTTATCAAATTGGTGACTGTATGATGTTTTTGTGACTTTTTGTTTTTTTGTGTTTTTATGATGCAATGTTGCCTTGTTGCTGAAATGTGCTATACAAATAAACTTGATTGACCGATTGATCATAATTATCATCATTGTTTTTGTCATTTAATTAAGTCATTTCATAATTAATTTGCTCATGACCCGTTGTTTATCCAACTAATGCTGTCGCTCCTCATGTGTCTCTTGATTGAGAGGTTTAATATGCTTGTGTGTTAGCGTCTGAGTTTTACTCTCTCTTGAAGTTCACAAGGAGCAAAGTTCATACCCAATGTTACCATGGCAACACATAACACCCACCCCTCCACCTTTCCACACAGAGTCTCCCTCTCAATCCTACATAATGGATCTGACCTTTGCACTCCACTGCCTCTCTGACTGACACATAAACAAGTGTGAAGCTGTCCTGGCTGTAGCCTGCAGCCATGTCCACCACAACGAAACCCACATACATGACACACCGGGGTTAATGATGGCGTCTGCCCCAGCATATGGCGTCTAAGTGAACCAGCTCGCGCGCTTAGGTAGCAGCATCGCCGGGGTGTGATCTCAACGATGAGTCAGAGGAAACAAGGTCATCTTCTAATGCTGTCATGGTTTTGGTTCAGTCTTAGGATTTATCAGTAGACCTCTCACAGGTCGCTTGTCATCGTTATGCAAGCAGCCAATCCCGTCCTCCAGCCATCCTCGCTCGCTGCATTATTTATCAGCACTAATCAGGAGCCCAGCGCTGATGTGCTCGCCACCCTACTGGTAACATCACTTCCCTGACCTGACCCTGCCTGTTTCCCCACAGCATTGCCGTGTGTTTACGCTAACGCCTGCTCATTAAGCCTAACTACGCTTGGCCGGGCCCTGCTGCCGGAGCTGGAGCTGTGGGGGCTTTTTAACATGCTCTAACCCAGCCCGGGCATCCCCCAAGTGCAGCGCCGAGAACAGCTACGTGCTGATGTCAAACAACAGGAAAACCAACCCATGTAACAAGTACACACAGAGGTGGTTTACTGGGAGACATGGCCTGTGAGGACCTGCGATCAGGCTCCATTATTGTTGTAATTAGTGTGCCTCAGTGGAGCCTGGGCTTAGAAAACGGCATACAGCAGCCTCCCTGCTTCTCAGTCTGTTTACAGCCAGAAAGAGACAGCGCTGAAAGGGCAGGGGTCCGGCCACACGGCTCAACGCCTCTGCTCAGCTCCTGCTGCAGGACAGCTGCTTGTTCATTTGAAGGGTTGACACAGACCGCTTTCCATTTCTCTTCTGTCCTCTGCTCCGCAAATATTTGTTTGTTTCAGCATAGAGAGGAGCAAACCAAATACCAGAGGAGGGGTTTGGTTTGCAGGATAACGGATTTCCTTCTGTTTAGAGTCAGGTCTGAAAAATGTATCGCAATATAATGGTTTCTTATAACTTGATACTGATATTATTGATTTGTTTTTTCGTTTTAAATATCTGAACTATTACCAACCTGGTGATGTGACATTTTCTGTTTTACCCCCAGATTCCTCTCAATCTGTTGGACTCAATTTCTTCCTTCACTCCACCCCATTTTTTATTATTATTATTATTTTAAGATACTATGAGGTATAGAGGAAAAACCTGAAAGTGTTGCTGCGCAAGTCACTCAATAGGTTGTTGCTAGGTAACCAAAGAGTGAGTGAGTTGATGCATGGCTGAGCATCCGTGGTCACTCAGCCATGGGAGGCTGAGTGACTAAAGTAAGTTGTCTGCCTACATTCCCCAGAATGCTGTGCTGCTCTGGATTGGTTCACTGTAATTATTGCAAAATCTTTCAGATGTATTATTGGTCAATAGATAATGTTTGTTATTATGGTCTCCAAGTTTTGTTTTTTTCAGTTTCTGCAGGTGTAGAGGCAGACTTCTAGGGTGACGACTTGTTTCTCTATGCAACAAGTCTCCTATCCCCTTCTTTGCCTTTATATATTTTCCCATCTTTCTGTTCTCCTTTCTTTAATAATTTTGTGATTGCTCCTTCTGAATGGCAATGGTAATTAGGCAGATATTTTATAAAAACCAAACCTTTTTACAAAACCAAAGAGAACCAAACCTTTTCCTTGACTCTTTAACATTTAACTTCAACTTTTAAGGAACTGCGCAAGCTCCTCACGTTTAATTCCTACCCTTTGGCCCCCTCATCATCAAGGGGGCCATGTCCCAAATGCATCACAAAGTCCCCTGATCACCAATTAGCAAAGCCGCTGCGTTTCTTCATGCTGGTTTCAGTGTGGAGGCATGGAAAAAGGTAGTGCGGCACTATCAGGGCAGAGTGAGGTGGAGGTCCCGTGAAGGACACGGCTCCCTGGGTGGCTGAGCGATGAGCAGGGGAGCGTGAAGGGCTGAGGCAGGTCTTTCCCACAGAATATCCGTCTTTTAGTCAGTTACTGTCGCTGAGCTGAAGCACCAACCCGTAATCAGGAAGCTGCTTATATAAGAATCCTCCCTTTCTGACTTACTTCCTTTCACCTTAAAGGAGCCGTGTGCGACCTGCAGTATAAATGCCGTTGACATGATTTGCTCCAATTAAGCCTGGATGGCAAACCGTAATGAGCCTCCTAAATGATTTTCTTCATAATTGTTGTAATTTCATTGAGGTTGAATTATTGAAGTACATTACTTGTTGAATTTGTGAGCACAGTGCATTTAGTGGACATAAAGAACAAAATAAGTGTTTTATATGTTCTTTCAAAGTCAATAATTTACAGTCACTGTCACCTAAAAAAGTGTTCAATCTTATACTTTGTTGGTTAAAGCTGAGACCATCACAGATTCCACATCTGTTAAATGCTAACATGCAGACCACTATTCTATACAATAAATTCATTTTAAATGTTATCACTAGTTTGTAGAATAAAAAAAATATGTTGATTTTACTCAAACACAAAACAGCAAATGGTAAAGTCAAGAAGCCTAGTATTTTTTAATGGCCTCTCAATTCTTAATTCTTCCTGTGTCATTTCAGCCACTCAAAATATTCTATAATGTATTCATTAGATTTTTAAATAAATTAAAATAGCAGAAAGAGTTTTCATACAACAAAATATTGGATGTCTAGGTGAAAATAAGGCAATAAAGAAAGGTTGGGGTAATTTTGGGCTTGTAAAGCTCAAAATCATTCATATTGAAAACAGGAAACATTTAATACAATAAAATAATTTAAACTTAAAACTCATTAGATTTCATTAGGTCTACATTACCTGTTCTGCCTGTGTCAGCTAATTAGTTTTCTTGTCTCCATTGCAGAGACAACAGGGTTTCCAGAAGTTTAATGTAGATGCAAGACTTTCTCTAAACCATAGATTTATCAGTTATATTTAAATTAATATCTCACAAGACATTTACGACAAATCTTTACTTAAACTTACTTCTACTGGGGATTTTTGCAAGTGGCTCGCTATGTTGCCTGACTTAAATACTGTGTCTTAAACTGTGATCAGATCCCTCTTTTTCAAATTTTCCAAACTTTTAATTGTTCTGTTGTAACTGGAAACTTTTAGAAACATGAAAATCTCCATTGTTTTAGTCACTCACTGACGGCCCGGTCCTCCCAGCTGCAGTCAGAACAACAGAGTCATCTTTCAGGTCTCTCCACACATGTCGGTTTGTGTCACGGTGAAGTAAATATTCAGAAGATCACATCCACTTATTTACAAATTCCACATTATAATGCTTTTTAAAGTCCAACAGTGATTTTCACATTGCAGAATTCAAAGGGAAAGTGGGAAATAGCCACAAACGTTTAAAACTTTTACATTAATAAGTGTTTTCTGAGCTCGTTTGAAGATGAAATATAAATTTAAATATATATATATATGTTTTTATTGCACGGCCCTACCTCAATCTTTATCCTTGAATGGATCTTGTGATATTTTCTGAAGGCTCCTAAATGCACAAACACTAAAGAAAACTGACAACAGAACCACAAAACTCCTAAACAAAATCTAGATAATTTTCAAAAGATTAAATTATCTTTGCCTGCAAGCTGATTAAGAGTAATTTATTGCAATAAATCTTTAGGGTTCAAGCATGTCATGACTCATGCACTGATCTGCTCCAAGTTGTTAAAACTCTGCATAGCAGACAATGCTGAGTAACACAACAGCAAACATGGCCAGAAACCAGATCCACTCCTTTTGTCTCTGTAAACTCTGGATCTTCATTGTTCTGGTTCTGTTGCATTTGTGTTGCATTTTTAAAAGTGTTGCTCATCTGCCTCAAAAAGTAAAGTCTAGTATCTGCTTATGTATGTTATATTAGTGGAAAATAGCATCTAAATTTGTGAATCCAGAAACAATAATAACAGGAATAAAAATGATATGACATCTATTGATAATTATATCTCAATTAAAGTAAACTAACAGCAAATAAAAGAGAAAATGAGACTCAAAATGCAGCAGATTTAAAGGTTAAGTATGAGGTTGGACAAAGTGCATGCTATTGTCAACCACAGGAGGCCCATAAACAATGTGACAGATTTATGTTTTCCCAGAGTTTTTGACTTCAAACACTGAATGATTTGCAACCATATATTCCCTGAAGGTCATTCTGATGTGGATTTACCAAAAAAATAAGTGCTCTTAGTCCTTAATGTTTCTCAGATTTTGTCACATTACAGTCACTCGACCTTCACAAAATAGTGCATAGTTGTCAAATAGAAGGAGACGGATACATTTGGAAAGGATAAAATTGAAAATTGATGCTCAGAGGTACTCCAAGTTATTTTCATAAGAAGAATGGGCAAACATTTGAGTCTCTGGATCAGCAAAACTGGTGGGGAAATTATGTATAATCTTCCATTTCAAAACTGTAGCTACTTTGTGTCAATGTATCACAAAAAAAATCCCAATAAAATTAAATCTTTTGGTTAATTAGACCAAATGTGTGTGGTCATCTTTTCTGCTCCTCTGACATAATTGTGATTGTGATGGGATATCTCTCTCCTGAATGCAAACATTAGTGAGGATCAATCAGGCCTTTCAGTGGCCTTCCTCTGTGTTGCTCCTCGTTGTCTCGCCACATTCCCTTCTCTTATTGTGTCTGAAAAGAGATCCTGTGTGGCGGCGCGGTAATGAAGCTCGTGTTAGAACAGCAGCACCGCTGGGCATTGAGGCCCCGCACACCTCGGAGAGGCATGAGGCGCGTGCGTATCGATCTAATATTGTTTCCTTGCTTTGTGCTCTCACTGCACTGCATCTCACTCCGCTGCGGTCTAATGTGCTGTCATAAAAAGTGCCAAGTGAGGGGTTTCTGTGCGTTTTATACGGGTGTGTGCGCCATCAAATTTATGTTACCTGTGGATTGTTTTCAAGCTATTCTGAACCACCAAGACAGGTGGCTTCAAAAATTCAACACTATTTAAGCAATGTTTCGGGACTGCATCCTAAAATTCATCAAAAATAATTTGCGTAAAACTTTACAGCAGTTAATGACATGTTAATTTTGTTTTGACACACAGAACATAATTTGTAAGTAGCCTATTCAGGAACTGTACCAAAAAATATTTGACTGAATTTTATTAAGTTATTAATGCATTCAATAATAAAGCAGGAAGCCTTATAAATTAGTGAAACAAAGGTTCACATGGGCCTAACCTATTCATTTCTTCAAGTTAGTGTGTTTAAACAGAAAGGCCATGGAGATCTGAAGGACTAAAGCGCCATCTGGTGGATATGTAATATCTACTTTTTCCGCTCACACTCCATCAGATTAAAATTAAGATGAGTAACAAATTTATTTAGACTTTCTATTAACATAGAGGGACTTTTCTTTTCCATGAGAAGAGGACCAGCTGGATTTTTGGGGGCTATTTTATGGCTTGCATGTCTGGGTTTTAACATTTTGTAGGTAAACTGCAAAAGGAAAACAGAAAATTGTAGAGAATACTAATTAACATTAGTAAAAAAAGAAAAAAAAAACATCTATTTTAGGTTCTGAATGCTAATATGCAACTATATCAATCTGATGTTAACGATGCAGAATGTGATTCTATTTAAATCTACATTATTTTCAGCACACAAAAAAATACTCATGCAGAACAAATCTGTCATGATTTTTATTTGCATAAAAAGAAACCCTGCAAATCGACTTGTTTACAAAACACCCAGTGAGTCCTGTCCATGCCTTTCACTCCGACTCTTTTGCATGGAACAGACTTATTTGCAGTAATGCATTTAGAGAGGGGCTCACTGCTCTGTCCTCCCTAATTGGGGCTGTCAGGCTCCCCTTCACCGGCTTGTTTCACAGTCTGATCGGATAAACTCGGTCCACATGAAAAGAGGGCTGAAAGACAGCCTCGGTGAAGCTTTAGAAAAAAACAGAAAATAAATGTAGAAAGTGAAGAGATGCAGGTTGTTAGGACGCGTGAAGCTGCTTACGTATTATTAACTGCCAAGCAGATGACAGCATGAGCTCTCCTTTATACATAAATAGTTGTCTTTCACTCTGTATCTCCGCAAACAATCACTGATCAGAGGTGTGTAAGCAGGTAGAGGAGGAGGGACTCTAATGCAACATGACAAAAGTGCTACTTTGATATTGCTGATATGATTACCCTGGTTAGGAGGTAAATGCCACTGATAAGATAGAATGGGAAAACAGACACAGAAGGCCTGCTTTAAAGTGCAGGGAGGAGCGAGATGTTAAAGCGAGGCAAAGATGTTTATTGTATTCTCTTTTATCCTGTCTTTATCACTCATCCCACTCTGTTACAGTCCAATTTACTTATTTAATATAGCCTGTTTAATGTTGTTTCAAATGCTTTTCAACTATTTGGCTGGCCTTGTGTGTTTGCCTCTGTGTGAGCGCCTGCACAAGCGAGCACGTTGCATTAATACCTGTGCTGCAGTGGAAAGTAAGTAACTTCAGAAGTCAAGTGTATCATGCTGCCGGGATCGTCTCTGTGGTGACAACAGTGATTAATAATGGAGAGCAGATGTTGGCGTCTTGATCTGAAATTTTCATGAAACTTCGCTAACATGATTAAAGTGTATGTCTTCCTTGAGTCACTCAGAGTCTTTTAACTCCTCTCCCCAGGGAGTGGCAACAAATCATGGTTGAGACAACATGTCAAATCACAGAGAATCTCATGCATGTCACAAACGAGCTCTCTGTTTTACCGTCGAAAATTTCAACTCATCTTCACTCTGCTGGAGCTGGCAAACTTTGACTATTTCACATTTTACAGCTGAAACTGTTTCTGTTTCGTGTTTCTTTCTTGAATTTTGAAAGACAAGTGTGCAAATGCAACATTATACTTTAAAAAATATTTAAATACTAATATATGTTAATGCAATCCTGTGTTTGATTGCCCTGCAATTCTACAGCTGCAAATTGCTTATAAACCTAAAACATAAATATATACATATATATGAATGAAACATAAAAATATAACTCAAAGTTTTTGTCATTAGTTTCAGAACACAACAACATGACATTCATTTAAGATAAAAGTTCATCTAGATGACCTTTATGCTTTACTAAAATAAATAATCTAAACATCAGAACCTGCTTCTGGTTGGCGGGAAAAATGCATTTGCAGGTAGCGCTCAGAAAGCTTATTTATATCTTAAGGCACGTTTAAAAGCCCTGGCTGCTGATGGCATCCCATGGTTCGCATTGCAAGGTGCAAATGCATGAAAAAAGGCTCAAGCTGAAGATTGAGCATGAAGCAACCAGGACAGGGCAGGAGTGTTGTTACAGCAGAAGCATCAGATCACTTAAATCCTTTCTCAAATATTTCCTACAGAGGCAACGGATGTGATTTTTCTGACTTAATATGTTTCTCTCAAAATCTTTATTCACTTTTTCACAAACTTATAATTTTTATCCCCTCTGTCTTCAACTCCAACCACCAACTGCACAGATTAGTTATACTTATAATAAATAATACTCAAATTGCAAAATGAGTTTGGATTTTCCTCTCATGTGATCATTAAGGGGTTAATTATAGTAAGGACAGTTCAATTTTGAGGCTAAAATATGTCTTGAGTTCCTAACATATTCTAGTCTGTCTCAAAATCTCAAATATTTTCCAGATCACAACTTATTTATGGTTGTCCAGAGGTCAGTGTTATATTCAATACACAATAAGCAGCACAACCTAAACATATTTTAGCAAAAGTAAAAGATAGCCAGTAGTCACAAAAATGTTTGGCAAAAAAAGTCATGTGAGTCGTCATGAGTGATCAGAACGTCTGAAATATTTAAAACAGGTGTGTCAAACTCATTTTCGTTTTGGGCCAAATCAAGATCATGAAGGCTCTTAAAGGGCCGGTTGTGCCAGAATGTGTAGTTAAAACCTGTTCACAAACTGTTAATATGTCAATGAATTCTTAAAATTACATAATATTATTGAAGATCTTTTCAGTCCCTTCAGGGATTAATAATAAATGTGACTGTTTATTTACTCGCTGTATAAATCATGGATTATAATCATACATCAACTAAATTCTCAAGAAACTGGAGGGATTGATTGATTGATTTAAATTGGCAGTAAACAGATAAAAACTGCATTGATATGATTGATAATATAATATTTAATCACACTTAGAGTCTAGTCTACACTGTGGAGGGCCACATAAAAAGCTAAGTTGTTGACAGGGTAAAGAAAAGAACAAGTTGGATGTTTCGTTGGTAGTTTCTGCCTAAAACATCTGACCTCTGTGGGCTGGATGATGATGATGCACTCATGACTCGAATATCATTTTAATTAAAAAATTTTCATTTTCTGCTCAAATAAGAGTATATAAAATAAAATGAGGCCGTAAGCATTCCCTCCTCCATGTCTTTCCCTTTTACAGACATTCAAATAGAGGAAGACAAAGAGTCTAACCATAAATGAACTCCTCGCTGCCTACATTATCATTTTTGTGATAGTTTGAATAGAAAAGAACGATCCTGCTGACTCAAGTTCCCCTTCCTTGTGTTTGGGCTCCACAGAGCAACCTCCATGAAGTGCATTAAAAAATGTGTGCAAATG
The DNA here is from genome assembly GCA_911649635.1 of Poeciliopsis gracilis. Lineage (NCBI taxonomy): Eukaryota > Metazoa > Chordata > Actinopteri > Cyprinodontiformes > Poeciliidae > Poeciliopsis > Poeciliopsis gracilis. The sequence goes on along the minus strand of CAJVRI010000370.1, from coordinate 3,605,682 downwards.
AATATAAAGAGTGAGTTTTATTCCAGCGAGCCAACTGTTTTTCACATTTCATCTCTTTTCTTTTTTTGTTTTTTCTCTCTTACCTTTTCGCTCCTCCCTGAGGCCATAAAACAGTACTTTTACATATATTACCTTTTGATTAATGGAGCTGTATTCATTATTCTGCCCTGTTGCTAATTAGAAAATGCACCCTGCTAATAATATACAGTTGGAATAATACTTGCCCAGGAGGCACGCTATCACATCAGGTTTCTGTGTTCTCCTGGTGCGAGCCTTCACCCTGCAGATCCAAGGCCGCCTCCGTCTCGCCGGCTCGGCCATCAGCAAAAGAGTCACGGCTTACGCTGGGTGTCACTGTTTTGGTTCTGGCATAATGAGGTCTGTCTCCTCCTGGGAGTTGTTCAAAGGGTTGATGAGGTGTGCAAGCACTGAGTCAGTCTTAATCAGAAGCTCCATGAGCGTGCGTGCGGTCTTGATTGCCTTGGTATTCTGCAGAAAGACGTTTTCATTTCCTTTTTTATGCTTTTGTTAAATTAATTGTCCAAAATGAAATGGAAAAATGCTTGGTTCTCTTTTGCAACTTGGAAGAACTGGCAGAACCAAGACTGTTTATCGATTTATGTCGAGGTAGAATACATAGTTTACATATAAAAACAGCAAGTCAAGCTGCATTTTATGGAAACTGTAAAATAAATAAGGCACTATATTGGGGCCATACAGTGTATTCAAAACTGAACAACACATTTTAAAAAACTCAAACTGAAAAAAAAACTTAAATCTGAAAAGTCACTTTGAACATTTGTTTTGTTTAAAATCATCTTTTTCAGTTTTAAAGAAAAAATAGACCTATTATACATAACTACCAGTGTAAGAGACAGTTTGTTCAACACTTTATTAAATATTTGTATTGGATATTGCAACAAATGAGGCAATTAGTTGAGTTTTTATTGATTACGGAAGTTTTAGATTTTGCTGCGGCAGCAGTGCATCACAGCAAAGGGAAAATGACACTGAAGAACAGAAGAACAACTCAAAACTGCTCAAATTTTTCATGTTTTTCTCATCCGTTGCCATGGCAAATGGCTGACAACAGCTCTGCAGACGAACAGATCTGAGATTACGTTCAAGCATGTCACGAACATCGACAGCAAAAAGCATTCAAACATTTCCCACACAAACAGAACATTCAGTCCGTTACAGTTTTATGTTTTCAGACTTGATGTTGATAAGCGGTCGCTTGGACACAAGCGGTGGTTGATGAGGTCACAACAGCAGTAGCCTGTTAGTCGCTGCTCCAACTGCCCTGTAACGCTGCTGTCATGGTCCAAATAACCAGTAATATCGACAACCATCGCAGAGTAAACTGGTGTGGACTAATGCAGGCCAATTCCCCCCGGCTGCACCCTGCCTGCGTTAATGGCTGCAGGAGTGTGATGGAGGCAGAGAGGTGGGGATGGACGCAACATACTGGTGACAAGGTATCAACAATTTCTGAGCTGACAGACTGTTTGTCACTCATTTTCTTCTGCCAACAACCGAGCTGCTAATTCTTCAATGTCTGAATATGCTTTGCAACTCATGTTCTTTGCCAGTATTTTGTGAAGATAGATTTTAATTTCGCTAAAACATTCAGACTGATCTCTTGCCTCAAATTCCTTAACAATTTCAGCTCTCTTATTATTCTGAACTGATAGCATTTGAATGAGAAAAAGACAAAAAAAAAACTTGTAATGTCTTTTTAAGAAGTCATTCCAAGTGGGAGGTTAATAATAAAGCACAGTTGAAATTATATTTTCTATGAATAGAGAAACAAAAAGACAAAACTATGTCAATAGCAACATTAACTGAAAATACTACATAAATGGAAAGTTGCTAGTATTTCCTCCGGCAGCCAAAGCCAACAGCAATATATCTAGAGAAATATCTAAATGTGAGGAAAGCCAGCCATAAACATTAACAAATAATGATCCATTTTAAGCCTAATCTGAAAAGTAGAAAGGGGTTCCATCTGAAATCTTCTATAAGACAGGAATATGAAACAGAAGGAAGGAGGAACAGAAAAATCTGTCTCTGAGTCCATCGTTAGAAACTCTTGGAACAAGAAGAACTTCCACTTCGAAAGGTTTCTCTTCCTGCCTGCCAGTCTTTGGGTCTCTGTGTGTGTTACCTTTTTACAGAAGATAATTGGGCCAGTTGGGAAACAAAAGACTCTAAACTCAGATGTTTTAGTTTTTTTGAACTTATTACTAAGAAAAGTGAAAAACTGGATGCACATTTAGCTCGACCATTACCTTCTGACAAAATTCTACTTGATTCTCATTTTCCTTCAGTACTCTGTCTGGTATTTCTCCCATTAACTTAGATTGCTACAGTAGGATTTGCCAATCAGCAGACAGAAAGAGAAGTTGTGAGCGATTGTAAGCAGACTTTCTCCGCTTACAATTGAAGTTTGCCTGCGCACTTATTGAATTAACATTTACAGGTCAGGATTTCTCTCTTCGCAGTGGAGGATGATTGTTTACAGCGCAGGCAACTTCCAGTAAGTTTCATTGTATCATTAGTGATTGGGTACAGTTTAAAACTTAAAACACGCCTCCAGGAAGCAACCGTTTCTCAATAGACAAGAAGCTCAGTAGAACGAGAGGCCGGTTTTTACCAGGACAATGTACATTAGTCCCATGTCAATAAAATGAACACTTCCTTAATAGAGGTCACTTTAAACTGATAACTATACTCAAGTTATTTATTAGAAACTGACCAATTAAAAAATAGCATTGTCAGAATGAATTTCTTCCCAAAACAATAACTTACACACTTATCAGTGCTGGACCTTTACAAGTTAATGTGACTGAATTATCTATGTTCTGCAGAATTTCTTGAAAATACATCTGATCTGTAAATAATGTTCAGATTACTAAAATGACACCTGATGATTTGAATTTTCCATTCCAGAATATTTGATGGAATAAAGTAAAAAGTTGATATCTTGTGTTTTTCTTTGGCCCTGAACTGAGGGCAGGTAAAAAGCCTGGTGACCACAGGTGCTAGAAAACATGAAGGCTGCTTTCTGGAGTCTGCAGAGAAAATAGGCCAGAGGTCATCTTCAAAAAGGGAACCAGGAGTCAAGCCGAGGAGCTGTTAACACTTTGCACCTACTTTCTGTGGCTCAGAGGTCAGCATTTTCTAAGATTACCACTTCTTATTTTCTCTTTTTCCACTCTCTGAAAGCAGCATTACAGCCCAGCACAGCCATTAGAGATCAGCAGTCCATACTGTGGTAATAGCACCATCATAGAGCTGCAGGCTGCACGAAACCTATAGCCTCCGCTGTGTGCTGTATGATCCTGTAGCTAAAGTTTTCAGTGAGGTTAAGTAGGTCAGGGTAAAGGACTGCAGTTTGTGTAACATCTGGGTTTAAAATTCATTGTGAATGTTTTTTGATGGCCATTTGAGAGACCATTGGTCACTGTTACTAAAACAACTCTGTTCCTTTAAATTCTGCACCCAATGCAGCTCTCCGCAGCTTTCCGGTCTTTTTTACTGTTGCTTTGTTCAATCTTGAGTTTTATCAAGACTGGTGTCTAGTTAAAGTATTTATCTGCTTTCAGTATTATACATGACCAGGAAGCAGTGGCGCACTATACCGCGAGAAATATTTAATTTATTTGTATTTTCACATGAATATTCTTGCTGTCCAGAAACAACAATGCTGCAACAAGTTGCAACAAGTTTGCTGTTACAAATAAATATTTCTAACGGATCCAGGTAAAAATATTAAAACAAACAAAAAAAATAGTACAGCACAAAAGTCCAGCAGTCATAGTTTTATAAAAATATAAAACTATGCGATAGGGTTTTACTAATGTACAAACTTTATTAAAAGTAAGCTGAAAAATTGTGTTTTTAAGAAAGGCGTGACTTCTTTTATTAATTATCTGCTTTGAAAATCATTTGATTATAATTTATTTACATGCTTTTGGGTGCTAAACTATGATAGTATTTGCCCTAAACTATATCAGTTTTCATTTCCCAAACCAAAAACTACCAGCAGGCTGAGATTTAAATGGATTAGATTTGTATTTATGCTTGATCTTTCATTTGAAATCTTTTAATCTAATCTGTTTTTGACAATTTTGCAGTGTTGTTTAATGTAGATTTTAATGACCAAATATCGTTGTCATTATTTCCAATGCAGTGCAGCATTAAATAACGTTTTACCACAGTTTACGAATCAGTTATGTGATGGATTTTTCATCATGGAAAACTTCCAACTTAATTTTTAACTCATTTTTTAGAGTTTCTGGAAATAATCTGTCAATCATCGCAGGAAATAGTTTATAAACTGATCAAAACCAGATGTTATTATGAACCAAAAAAGTGATCTGCAGTAAAATATGGAGAATTACAGCTGAGCTACAGTTGCAGTAAAACATTTTTCACAGCCATGTCTCCCCTTTTCCTGTTTGATGGCCTCACAGGCAGCGTGCTCACGGTTTCCTCCAGAGGCAGTGAAGTTGCTGTCAGGATGGCAGAGCAGCACTGAGGTCTGAATCAGAACCCACAGAAGGTGGCGCTGCTCATATCTGGTTAAACTTTTACTCACTTGGTAAAACTGCAGCTGTAGCTGAAGCGTCTTGTTTTATTTTTTATACTCACATTTCCTGTTCGTTGCAGGACCAATATAATATTCCAGCTTTTGGCATTTAAGGGTCTTAATGTTCTTCTAAACCATCATACATATATACTCCAAGGTCAAACAACTAGCTGCTCTGAAATGTTTCGAGGTTTGTGCGTTTCTTGTTGCAGTTTGAAAACTCTTAAATATTCTACTGATCCAAATGTGAGCTTCTCATTATCTCCAGTCTTAAGGTGCATTTTGAAGCCCCACTTCTACTCCTAGCTTCATAAATTAACCAGAGTTTGGCATCTTAATTATTTCCGTTCCTTTACATTATTTTATTGCTTTTCATTTCTATTATATTATTTGTGTTTTTTTCTTTTGAACGACTCTTATCAGTCATTTTATTGTTCTGGATGTGCAGGATTTTAGTTGCACTAAAGGTTCCATGTAAATAAAATTGACTTTGACTGTAAATAAATTCTGCTAAGCACTATTTGTGTTAGTAGATATCCCTGTAAATATAAATACTAGTAAACCTAAACACTGTATTTTAATGATACGGATGATGAGCTGATTTAAATTACATGCATTATGGTTTTGAGTGAAGAGAACATTTTTTGTCTGATGCTGCGTCTTTAAAAAAAAAAAAAAACTTAGAAAAATGAAAAAGAACTTGTTTTTAACATTTTTAACAACCAATTAACAAAATTTCCCCTAATTGTCACTTATAGCCCGTTGGTGCTTGCCCTTCTTTCTCTGGTGAGATATTAAATTCCTACAAATGTTACTATTAAAATGTCACTAATCATGAGGGAAGCCTAAGGCTCAAAATTTCAATTAAGAGTCTAATTAAGTGCAGAACGTACAGAGCTGGAACGTGCGCCATTTTCTTTTGCCTTTGATGGTTGTCAAGTAAACTGGCATTTCATTATACTGTACATTTGCAAATAAGAAATACACAGAAATGTATGTCATGAATGTTGTAAATGTTACTTTTGTTCCTATTTGTTGGGCTTTATTTATTTATTCATTTAGATATGTCTTTTAATGGCAGTCTTGGTCAAGATGAAACAAGATTTAAAAACTCTGATTTTTAAACTACATTCAATTTTATTTAGGGGCTCATTGAAAAGGGGGCTGAATAAAAATGCATCCACACTTTTTTGTTTGCAAGAAAGTGAAAAAGCAGGATAATTTTTTACTTTCCCAGTATAATTGTGCACTACAAGTGAAATACAATGAAGTTTGTGGTTGTAATGTGATGAGAATCAAATTTTAAACTTTTCTAAAGTACAGTATATGTTACAATCTTAAAATGTGACCTATGATCACATATTTCAAACTCTAATTTTGAAATTCATAAGAACGTAAACTAAACAAGAAAGGAATAAAAATCTGGAGGGAAAAAAAAGTTGATTTTCTGTTGGAAAAAAAAAACTTTTATGCATTTGCTCTGTATTTTGTGCAGATTTTGCTTCCTTCCCTATTCAATCCTAAAGTTAGAGTTCGTTTAGCATAACTGTGTGCATTCTGTCTGTCTGAGCATCCAGATCTGCGTCTTTACTGGCAGGTTTTTTTTACATATGAGGGCAAACATCAGACTTCCAGAAAGTTGAGCTGAAGGTTTAGAAGACAAGTGTGCTGGCACATATCTGTGGGACATCAGGCCATTTATAAAATTATGAGTAAAGGATCCCAAAAGAGCGCTCATTATCCGGCAGCCTTGGCTTTAAACACATCTCCTACACCCAAATGACACAACCTGCGTTGGTGATTTTTTTGTCAGGCAAATCTTTCACAATAGAAGCCTTTTTTTTTTTTTTTTCCATCTCCCCAAGCATTTAGAAGCAGCGCAGCGAAGCCACACATCCTTTTTGCGCTTAAAGGCAACACCAGCAACTTGACAGCCAGAAGAAACAGCAAGTGCCACAGTTGACATATTCCCCATCCTTTTGGCATGTCATCTTCCTTCTTCTGGACACCTGATTGATTCTGACAGCATATATTGGGTATTTCATACGAAAGAGAATTTTGTGATTAAATCTTAATGAGTTGGAATTTCTCTCAGTGCTTTTATTACAAGCCGCCAGTTTTGAACATTTTTCAAAGTAACACACCCAAATTCCACTGTTTGCAATGAATTAATAATGCAGTCTTGTCACTGAAGTATCATGCATTCTTTAATCAGGCCTTGAGTGTGAAACAGAGGCGCCTTGAAAGGTATTTCTTAATGATCAGAACAATTAGAAACTTAGCAGCAATAACAAAGAACTACTCACAAAGTCACACAATCACATTCACATACAGTATATGAGTGTCAGAAACACAGCCAGACCCCTGGGGTCGACTTCATGCTTGTAGTTGCGATCAGAGTTATGTGTCGTGACTGGCTCACATCAGCCTTGAGAAGACTGAGGCCAAAGGCTGTATGAACTGCAGGCACAAAGAAACAGAAACCAAATGGCTTTTATTGCACAAACTCAAAGTTCTTGCCAAGTTGTAAAATAAACATCCCAAAGTTTGTTTCAGCTGCAAGTTCAGCCCGTTTGTACAGCCAGTTTCTCCTTCAACCAGAGGACAAAACACACATTTGTTTCCATAGTTTTACAAGGTTTCATCCACTTTTTTTGCCTCCCTGCATCAGAGCTGACATAGATCATGTCTGCATCTACCCGCTACATGAAATTTCCCTTTGCTTTTTGACATTCTGCCAGCCAGAGAAGAAGACGAGGAGAAGAGTGGAGAGCCGGAGATCATTTTATTTCATCATCTAGGATCATCTACGCCATCCGCCAGTATGTGTGCGGTGTTGCAGAAGGGAATGCAGTACTGTGAGAAAATTTTGAGTTCTGTCTGATTTCCTCATACTTTCTACCCAAGGAAGCAGACTTTCCTTTAAATTGGTACCGATCATTATCGCTCAGGTATTCTGAAATTTATGAAAAGTTCTTTGTTGGGACTTTTTGCTGCTTTTTCAATCTACTACCTGACAAGTTTTAAACTAATTTTTGGTGACTTTGTCACAGGAATATATGTAGCAAAATGTGGTTTCTAAACCCAACTATTTTTTGTCATGACTTTAGACCTGTTGTGAACAAATATTTTAGTAATCTATTGATTATTCTGACCTGAGTAATCAGTAAACACTGCCTTTTATATTACACTTCACTTTGTCTCAAGCTTGAAGTTTGAAAAATCTTTTTTTCTAAATAGATATTTCTAATCTATTTGTTTTTCGTATCATTACTCCTTTTGATAAGCAAGTAGAAGCAATACTAGTCAAAATATATTTTCTTATGCATGTATAACACACCAGATTCAATCACAGGTAAAAAACAAAGTTAAACTGTCAGCAGCCATGAATGAGCTGGATGTGTGTGGTGGATGTCAGAGTTTGGATCGACAGGCAGAACCGAACCGGTGACCCCGTGACCTTCACCATGTGACTCCTGGAAATGCCCTACCTCTAATCTGAGGGAATTTTTCCTGAAGGCTTGTGTTTTATTTACCTGGTGTTGTTATGAAAAGCCTTTCACTGAGTGTTGGTGGTCTTAAACTCGTCCACTTCGGTTTTAGAGCCCAAGATGATTTCAAGGTCCGACACCCAAAAAAACAATTCAAATTTCAACCAGAGATCTGTTGGTCCAGTCTCGTCCATCTCTTTGGAGTCAAAGTATAAAGAATTAAAGAGTTTCATGAACTAAATGACTCATGTGACGTCCAATAGTCCTCTTCCTGTTTCAATGTTTTTCTCCGGAGTTGAACATTTTCGGACACCGGAGTTTTGTTTCTCCAACAAGATCCAGTTTTGTGGATCGATTGTCTTTTTTGTTGTGCCTGAGTTTGTTTTTCAGAGTCCCGTCTGTTCTCCGCACAGTCTTGATGAAACAGGCCTCTGAGATCGCTCTGTTCCTGAGCAGAAGTTGGAACAGTTGGCGGCGCTCAATAAGTCATAGCGCCGTCACGCCAAGTCAGAAACACGCAACAGTGTGGAAGAATTTCAGGTAAAAGAGCCTGTCTAATTACATCCCATCAAAAATGCAATTCTCTTTCCGAATTATGCCGCAAGGCCAAAGTAGCCAAAAGCGAAAATACCTGGCGGTATGAAAAAAATATATAATGAATGAAGAGAGATATTCTAACCTCGAGCCATAAGTACATTTATATGCTTGACATGAGCCTGCCATCAATGTTGGGTCGAATTCTAATTTAATTTCAGAGATGTATGTGTAATTTTGCCATTAATATGAATGTTAGCAGCCTAAATATTTTACGCTTCTCATGGATATTGTGAGCTTCTCATATATCCTTCAACAGAGTTTTAATTAATAAACTCTTTTCTGATACTTTTTTTTTTTTTGGCTGGAAACTTCTAAAAGGAGGAAGCAGGTAGGATGATTTAGTGAGAGGAACCAGAACACAGTTGTCTGGCGTCTCATTAACATCCCTGATTCATTAGGAAGAAGCTTTTTTCCTGTCATCTTCCCACAATGTGCCGATGTTGTGTGGCCTTTAAGGTGATTAATAATGAATTAATTAACCAAATTAATTCGTAGGTTAGAGACGCTGTTCTGTAGCGAGGCCAGTCAGTTTGGATTTGGGCCCTGATGGGTGAGGCCCTTTACAAGCTGATGCTGCTCATGTTTCTGACAGTGCCAGCCCCCCGTCTAAAAGCCTTAGCAAGTGCCATTTGTCTCTGGGTTAACAGAAAGACGAGATATAGGGCGGGCTGAATTATTTAGGCTCCCACAACACATGCACTTTTGCTTTTCAAGCATGAGTTATAATTTAATTAGAAACTTCTGGTGCGTTGCTGGCTATTTAAATATTAAAATCTTCCGCTGATCACATTGGATTAGCCATCCCTGTGAAATTCCCTGAGATGTCAGTTGTTGTCTTTCTGTCTCTCTCTCTCATTCTCTCTCTCTCTCTCTTCTCACTCTCAATGCTTTCCTGTATTTCCATCAGCGTTTTCTGAACTCCTGCTCCCGCCGATCGTTTGTTGACTCGCTCACCGTCAAAGCAGTTTTTCGCCGACCTTTGGGGACTTTAATGGGTGCCGCTGTGCATGAGCCTGAGCACTGCGCTGACCTGACGTGAATTAAATCAGAGAGGTTATGCTCATAATGAACTCTGCATGAGGAGATGATTATATTTGGCCTCTCCCCTGACAGAGGGAAAACAAGAGGTCGTGCTTTGGGTGTGATTATTGCCACATCAAACCTTGTTTTCCACCATCTTACTTTTTGTTCCCTCTGCATGTAAAAGATGCAACCTGTTGGCTTATGTTAATGTTCGTGCTTTGAAACATAAGCAGCTAAAAGGCTCTGAAAAGTCCAAATTAACTACACAATGCAAAAAACTATTTACATTGTGCTACTTTACTGCACGTTTTCTATGATATTGGCATGATTGTGTTAAATCGTTTGATCATTTTTAGATAAATACTTAAGATAAATAAAAAATACATAAGAAAATGTAGGAAAAATGCAGAAAAAAAGATTTTAAAAATGGCAGCGATTTGAAGAAATTTGCCTTACCTTGCCCTTATGTAAAGTTGGAGCAATAATTAGCTGCTACAGAGTTATTTTACCGTAGTAGACAAAAAAAAAAAAGCAAAGCGTAATTTTATATGTGGAAACAACACTACATTTCTCTGAACACACAAAACACATGAAAAATTAATACAAAAACATGAGAAATTATCCCATGATAATTTGAATAGAAGAGTTAAAATCCAAAATTTTGTGCTTCAGTATGAAGCAGTTCTTTAGTCTTTAAGGATTTTGGGCTTTAGAAACTTCCTCCTAGAGGATCTTCTTCAAGAAAACAAAACCTTCTTTGTAAAATTATATGTTTTATGTTTTTTTATCAAACATGTATTTATGAGATAAATGCATGTGCACAAAAACACGTCTGATTCTGATGAATCCCAGTTCTGTATAACACTACCCATTTTTCATTCCATTCATTGCAAAACACTTTGAAATGTGCTGTGCAAATAAAACAGATTGCTTGCACCTTATTTGTTTCATTGTTTAATTCCCACTTAAAGTCTGCTGTCTTTGAGAGCATAAACTAATATAACTAATATGACTAGCTCCACATGCTAACAAATCTGTTAGCTCCTTTTCTTCTAAAGGCTGGATTTGTCCAAAACAGAAGTCAGTTTGATGTTAAACTGCTGCTGTAAAAGAGGAATTTATTTTTAATGTTTTTCAAATATCTTTACCAGGGTTACTAATAACTGATGAGGGAGCTACAGCCTGTGCAGTTTCACTCTGAATTTTGGATGAATTATGTTTGACAGTCAACCACCCTTGTCCCACTGTACCCAGTTAAACACACACACACACGCACACACACACACACCCACACACACACACACGCACACACACACACACACACCCCCACACACACACACACACACACACACACGCACACACACACACCCACACACACACACACCCCCACACACACACACACACACACACACACACACACACACACACACACACACCCCCACACACACACACACACACACTCTGTCATGAGTGGCACAAATCTACCAGTGATTACCAACTCTGGGCCAAGCAAGCAGGTAATTATAAACCAGAATCCGCTTTAATGTTTCATCCAGAAGCTTATTGGTTATGAGCCCCTCTGCTAGTCGGTGGATGACTATCTCACCTGACATCCAGCGAAGGTTTAACTTTCTTCTTCAGCGTCAGCCGGCTCGTTTGTCTCTTCCTGAACAGGTGTATTTGTCTGCTCACACTGTGCTCTGTGTCTCCCTAATTCTGTGTGTGTTGGGCGGAGGTGGGTGGGGGGCTTTGGCAGCAGCAGCGGTGGAGCTGCGTGTCAGCTGGCGGCGCCGCAGACGGCCTCTCAGGCCCCCCGTTGTGTGGGGTCCTGTTCTTCACTTGTCTCGTCCTGTCATCCCACATTCCTTTCATCTCTCGCTCTGTTCCTCCCACGATCCTTCAATCATCAGCAGCTCCCTTTCTCTAAGACTTTCTATACTATTATCCTCTGCAATGTGCAGTTTGAACCTTTTCTTACGGGCAATTAAGTGGAAATAATGTTGCACTTTGAGGCTAAAGTTAGATAATAGTCACAGAAAACATCTTGTTGCCTGTGAGATCCATCGCTTATCCCCCAAAAAACAAAACATACATGATCTCATTCCTACAATGGAGCATTAGGGCCATGCTGAGAAAATAAAAAAAAGCATAAAGTCATAATATCATGAGAATAAAATCATAATATTTAAGAATAAAGTCACCATATTTCAACTTTATTTTCACAATACTATGAATTTATTAATGCATGATTTTATTCTGGAAATACTGACTTTATTACTTTGTCTTTATTCTCATGTTATTGCAACTGTAGTCTTGTACTATGTTGACTTTATAATTACATTCTCGTAACATTCTAACATTCTCATATATTTTAAATTAACTTTATTCTCATGACTATATTCTTGTAGTTATATATTTTTTTTCTTAGCATGGCCTTGATACTTTGTCATTCATTCTGCATCTAAAGGAATATTAAGCAATGGTCTCCCACAGTACTTCCTATGTTCTTCATAAAACAGTATGTTTATATAAATCATTTTGTAATTCATTATTCTCATCAAAGGTGTTATCTCTGACTTGATGCCAAGTAACAGCAAATTTATAGTGCTGGTCAAAGGCATTTAGCAGCTCTAACAATACCTGCAGGTTCAGTAGCTGTTAAATCATTAGGGGGGATTGTGCAAGATAGTGGTAGGAAAAGGTGAATGATGAAAACATTCCTATGAAATGAATCTCTTTCAGTCTGGAATTTCTTAACAACCAGAAACACACTCAATGGTGAAATTTATGAAGCCATTTGCAGGTATTAAATGCATGCAAACGTCAGTTTGTGCATTTCTTTCTGAATTTAAAACTACATATAAAGGGCAGATTTGCTTGTAAAATAACTCGACTGAGTAAATAGCTTCTCTCTGTACTGACACAGATTGCTCACATTTAAATGAAGCATAATACATGCATTTAGGGCAATGTACACCTTTACTATTGTATTTTTACCCCTAATTAAGTTTATTTATATAAATTATAACCTAATCAAAAACCTTTGCATTCTCAAAGTTTAGGCCCACTTGCGTTTTGCGAATTGCATAGTTACATTAACATCTGGTGGTGATGATAGTAGAGAAAAACAAAAGGAAAAAATGTGAACTTTCTGCATTTCTGCATTCTTTTAAGCATTTTTGATGATGCCACAATGTCAGACAGGTGTCATAGTGCTACCATTTAAGATGAGAGGCTGTTACAGAGATGAACGTCTACAGTCAGAACGGCACGATTTTCAAGTTCTAACTTAAACTTAAATGAGGTTTTTATCAAAAGTATAGTAATGTCATACTAACTTAAACTTTCCATCGTGTTTACTTTACCTCAGCAAACTTTTCAGCATGTTCTGTGTTTATTTGTCCTTTTGTCATATATCATCCGTCTGCAGCCAAATGCTCAGTTCAAACATGCTTGAGCAACCTCCGAGCCAAAGGCTTTCTGTTCTGGGGAATCAGACGGGCCTGACGATTAATACAACGGCGAAGAGGGCACTTTAATTATTAACCGTGCGTTACATTTGAGCAATGCTCACCATGCATGAGATTTAAAAGTAGCTAATGTTTCACTATCAAACTATTTCATCCAATCTTCAGAGCAGATGTGTGCTGAGAGGAGGGCATTACTTTCCACAGCAGGCGCTGAAAATACGCCTGCTTTCCCCTCATCAGGGAAGAAGTCGCGGTTTGTCTTGAGGGGCCGAGTGTCTCCTTGTGACTGGCCATTGGTTTTAAGTGGCTTGTGCATTTTTTATGGGACAGTGGTCGCTGGGAATGTCTTGTCTCTCTATTAAGACCTATTCAAATGGTAGAGACCATAAAACGAAGCAGGGACTAAAATATTAATTTGATATTGCAACACACCACTGTGCGTGTTAATTAAGGAAAGAGCTATGTGCTTTAGATGGGGCAGGACTCTCAGTGAACTGTAGGGGTTGGAGATGAGGTAAATGAATTCATCATCTGGGTTTCTCATGGAGTTACGTAGATTTTATGGCGTAAGAGGCTTATTTGTTCGTTAGTAAAATAAAATGCAAGTCTTACGGTACATCACAAAAATGTACTGTGAGTTTTACGATTTCAGTAGTTGAAGTTGCAGGAAGTTGTTTAATTTTTTTTTTTTAAATAATATCCCTAAACCCCAAAACATTCAGACAAAAATTTTACCTAGGCACAAAATAGGTAAAGACTGATGCATTTCATGACTTAATTTCCCTTTGGGGTCAGTAAAGTATTTTTAAATTTCAATTTGCATTATCATCATTCAGGGATTTTGACCTTTTCTCCTACAGTGGTGATTAATAATCATGATATAATGATGCACTCAGATTCTGAGATATTAGCAATTGTTGAAAAAAGGGAAAACTCATATTTTAACATTTTGACTAATAGAATAAATGTTTCAACAAACAATCATGCATGTTTAGCTGTCTCTAAATCCACGTGAAATATGTGTTGACATGACTCAAGTAATTTGAATCATTGCATTACTTATATAATAATTATTTATTACTTAAATAATCCCAGTTATTTGAGGTTGTGTTTCTCAATAAGGAATGTAGATATTGCAGAAAAGATAAATAATATCATTGCTATTATTGCATAATCATCCATGCGTATGTGATTACAGCTGCTACGGGGAAAGATAAAGTTGAGAAGGAGAGGCAGTGCGTACAACAGCCCCAAAATGCTAAGAAATAAAAGTTTACTTCATGTTGATTCTTTACTTTTTTAACATTTCTATTTCAACCTTCCTTTATTTGGTTTAGAACTGCCAAAGATGACTCAAAATAACTTTTTTGTCAGCATTACTAAGGTTCTGTTGTTGTTTTCTTCTGTTTTTGTTTTTTTAGGCTTTCAGTTACATTTTTATCTGCATATTTATTTTTATCTGTATATTAATATTTAGTGACATAAATATTTTTAGTGCATTTACGTCACTAAAAGTGAACGTAAATGCAGCTTGGGAACACAGCAGTGATCACCAGCTATTGTCTCAATGGATGTAAAAAGAATCTTTCATTGTATTTTAGATTTAATATTAAACTTAATTGGAAGTAGTCCACTTACAATCTGAAGTGGCTAATGGTATGCTAATTTTGGTGTAATGTACATTGAACTTCCACCTACTCACACTTAACAATTATGGATTTTTCTGCAGAACTTGATTTTAATTTAATTGCAGAAATTTTGCCTTTTTGCAGATTTTATCCTTACAGTATATCTATAATTTTCTTAATAAAATGCACCTAAGGAAGCCGAAATACCTACATGCAATGCTGCTTAACAAGCTAGCGGCTGGTGCAGCTAATCCTAGAGTCCCATTCTTTTTCCTTGCCACCAATTGGCTGAACAATGAAAATAATTGGCAGTTAAGAATTATTTGAGGGGATCTCAAATATTCGTGGATTTCAGCTATTCATGCATGTTATCAGACTCTGTCAATAGTTTTTAAAACTGTATGTTTTGCTAATAGACAGACAGTCCTTCTTTAATAAAAGCACCTGGTTATAATTTCTATATTACTCCCTTATATTTTTCCCTTCACAAAGCAGTTAAAGTGTCATTCTGCTGCCTTTGCTCTTTCTTCTTTTGGGCTCTTTTATTACCTCTCCAACATCTCTCTTTCCTCTGTAGGACCGGCTAGCGATTATATACCCTATCTTCCATCTTGGAGCTTATTAACCTTTTTGTTGGAATATTTGGAGCATAAAGGCTTCATTAAATATTTACATATGCACTAACCACTATGAAAAATTAAGAAAGCCAAAGTTTTATTAACCTGTAGTAATATAATGTCTACTCTTGGCCAGAAAAAAAGGGTCTTTTTTGCACATTAAAGCTTTCTGTAGTGCATAATAATGTATGGTAAGAAGGCCCCTCTTGCATAGATTAACTCCGCTTTAATATAACATTAGGTTTCCCTAAACTGGCTTTATCATAGAATTATGCTTTTAATACGCGGTGTGGAGCGGAGGGCAGGGGGGAGAGATGTTTTGCCTGCAGAAATAAAGCATTGCGACAGACATTAATTATCCACAGCTTCTTGTGTGTTGAAACACACGTGAAGAAATCAGAAAAATTCATACCCTTCCTTTTCATGAATTTTATAGAAGCTGTAGTTTAAATGCTTGCCTCTGCCAGCCAAGCTGACCTCATGGCTCCGTAGGTGTAGCTGATCCACAACACTCACCCATTCACACGAGACTAAGTGGTTCTTAATTATTCAAACACATGTTTAAGAAACCTGCGTAATGCTCAATATTATCTTATTGGGATGCTGCTCTGCTTCAGCTTGCAAGAGCATGCTTTGGCTGTTATATGGCTCTGCTTAGGGTCCATTTTTTCTACTAAACACTTAAATCTGGTTCCCAGGGAGTCAGTGCTTGGATGCAGAGCAGGCAAAGCATAAATGTGTACATTTACAGGCAGTACTGTAGCTCAACTGAGAGATTAATGATTCAACTTTAGTTGCTTCTATATAGTTTTTATTTATTTTTGTTGTATTTCTTATTTTTATGTATTAAATTTCATGAAAGTTAGTATCTTGTGTTGTTATTTTGCTAAATGTTGTAAATTTATGACAACATTGGAAGTTTATTAATATGCACAGTTCCATTTCAATAAAATCAATCAATAAATCAATGACAGGACATTGACATTGACTCCTAACATTGTACTAGTTCATTATGATTAATAGACTGACAGGAGGATTTAATTTTTTATACTATAGAATATTTTATCACTGTCCACATTTTATGATGAGATGCTTGAGTGTTTCACTTTCTTCATTCAGTTGCATCTAAAATAGTTCAACAAATAATACAATTTATGGCACAAGTGGCTGTAATTCAACACAAAATGCCATTTTTAACCATTTTTTAACCTCTTTATAGGCAATAATTAAAAAATGAATAGATTGCCTGAAAAATGTTTCAGAACAACCAAAATAACGTCGTGACATTTTTAGGTGCACTTGTAGAAGTTGCCCAGAAAAGCTTATTGTTGTAGTCAAACCTTTTAGATATATTTAAGTACCTATTCGCACATAATCCGGTATATTTTCACATTCTGTAACCTTAAAACAACATACATGCATGCAAAGCAATGCTATACTGTAGAAAAGCTTCTAAAATTTGAAAAAGTTCAACTTTGTATAAAAAACAGTGGAAAAAAAAATCATACTTTGATTAAAAAAAGGGAGAGAAAAGAGAGTGAGTTAAAAGCGGAGGCCAAAAGACGGACAGAAGCGAAGCGAAGAGTAAAAGGGGGGAAAGACGACGTGCAATTACAGCGAATGATGAAAAGCTTGGCGAAACAATCCGAGAGCGAGAAACACGGAAAATGTGAGCTGAGATGTGACTGAGAGCTGTAAGTTGTAGGTGTTAAACTTTGATGCCTCCAGTGAGCGGAGCTGTAAAGTACAGTACAGTGTGGTCTGTGAGTAGCAGTAATAGAGTGAGGGCCAATCGAGGCAGACGGAGGGGAAGAGATTTAGAGATATGCGGGGGGAGGGCATTGTAGAGGGAAAAGTCGAGCCATACATAGTTTTGAGTGAGACAGAGCGAGTTAGGGGGTTGCGGATAGTTAGATAGCGAGAGAAACAAGAAGGTTATCCATGATTTAAAGCCTGTGGGGCCATGAGATGAGCCTTGCTAGTTGAGGCTGCTGTGATTGCTGGCTGAGGCTGGGGCCTTTCAGCTCATTTCATCATAGAGCTCCTAATGAGGCCTGGGCCGCCTCCCTGAGCACTGAGGGCTCCGCTCTGATTCAGGATACTGAGGGGTTCCAGCTCCTGCCAGTAAACACCAGCAGGTCCCAGGTAACCCGACGAGAGAGGAGTTGCGCCGATGGTGGGGGTGGACGTTGCTCCGGGGCGAGCCGGGAGAGCCACTTTGTCCCGAGGCTGTGTGAAAAGGTCACTGCCCGAGAGGAGTAGCCACGGGCCGCCGCTGCAGGGCGTCTGGAGGGAGAGTTGTTTTTGTTCAAACAGGAAGTGGCAGCTTAAGAGGAGCACATCCATTAAAATATGTCCACTGTTTGCTCACAGAAGCAGAAATACAGCATTGTGCAAAAGTCTTGAGTCATCTCTTATTCTTTTATATTTTACTTCCAAGAAGCAGGACATTCTTCCGTTCTTTTAAAGTTCTTTTCTCCAGGCTTTCTAAGTCACTTGCAGGTTTTTCTATAGGCTCTGCTGTTTTTGTGCTCATTTTGTGTTCAGTATTTGACCTTTTCCATTGGTATTTTGCTGTTTTTATCCTTTTTTTTGTCAACTTATCCAGAAGAAGGCAGCTGCTAAACTGAACTGGTTATTCTCCTGGAACTTTTCACACATCTTGTCAATTTAAACCACAAACATCAGAGCATTCACTGTGATTTTACATGCTTGGCCAACATAAAGTAGGACATAAATGTGACGTGTAAGGAAAATCACGTATTTATAAATAAAATCTGAAAGATTTAGCATGCGTTGGGATTGAGCCCACCTTTCCTGCACTCACAGCTGCCAGTATGTTTGGCTCATTCTTTGCAAAATACCAAACTTGCTCAGTCAGATTACAGTGAGACCACCTGTGTACCTGTTTTAAATTCTTACCACAGATTGTGAGCTGGATTCAGACACATTAATATGCCCATGAGTCAAGCCTTTCTATAAATGTTGAAAAATCTTTCCTGGAATTCATGCTATATTTTGTCTCTGAGTTTGTTTTTGCAGAAGAAAAATTCATTAGTTTCACAAATGCACTGACACTTTTTCTGTGCCCTGAATGGTCAGTCACATGCATGTGCTGCCAGTAGCTAAAAACACAAATTAGCAATTGCAGTGTGTGCCTTAAAAAAGAAATGCAAATAAAATCTCCCATTAATAAGTTTGTCAACATTGTAAGTCATAAAACATCAGCATCTTACTCTCAGGCATTGTGTAACCAGCTCCTTATGCTTATTACACAAATACGTATGAGGCCTTTTTTTCTGTGAAAGTAAAAAAAAACTGTGGATTCAACACATCTGAATGACAAACTCAACTTTAAATAAACTGTGTTCTGCTGTGAGCCAACTGGGCTTTGACCAAAGAGGCCTGCGTCCACTTTTTTTTATCGAAATTGGCATCTTTCCATTAAGTGAATTTATTTTTGTACTTCATATTTGCAAATCTTTACGTAAGAATAAAACTCAGTCTGCTAGTTTTATGAGATGTTCAAAGTTTAAATACAAGAAGATGGGATATAAAAAGTTGGCAGCAAAGTGTCAGAGTTGGTACCACTGTTGCCTTGCAGTAAAAAGGTCCTGGGGTCAAATCCCAGTCTGGGGTTTTCTTGCATAAAGTTGCTTTGTTCTGCATGTTCTCTGTAGGAACTCTGACTTACTTCCACAATCTTGGCTATTAGGTAAACTGGTCTCTCAATTGTCTTTACATATGAATGGTTGTGTGACTCTGTAGCTGTCTGTCCATTGACAGTTTTATGAATGAATTGCACCAATTTAAATTACAAAAATAATTTTACTAAATGGAAACACTCCAATTGAGAAGATTTACGTTAAATACTTTTTTGCACTAGGATGAGGTGATTTTTTGGCTGTATCAAAAAAAGCATATTTCACAAAATGGAAATGGCAATGGAAACACTTTTTTTCCATCATTCAGGTCCTGTGATGAACAGATAGACGGAACTATGGATGGAAAAGATAAAGAAAACGGTCAGAGGATGATGGCGTGGCATCATTTATAATCACTTATATTAAACTTATTCACATGTGATTGTAATTGCATTTCTTTAATGCAAACACTGCAATTGCAAGATTGTATTTTTTCAACGTTAGCTAAATATTGGCAGTTTTGAGCACATTTGTAAAGGAAACACGGCTAACATCAACCTGTGACAAACTGGTGACGTTCAGCCTTTTGCCCAATGGCGTCCGAACAGACTCATCCTGCAAGGACAAGAAAATAGATGGACGCTAACCATGAGAAGATAGTTAAAAGAAAAATGTCTTTCCTACATGTCTGCTGTATCTTCAGGCTCCAAAGGAGAGCAAGATTTAAAGCAGCAACATGATATTTGCAACTCCAAATGCTTTTTTTTTTTTTTTAACGTGACCTGAGATTTTCAGTATGGGTGGCTCCCAAATGAGGGTAAGCTGAGTGGCAGAAGGCTGGTGGAGAGACCCGCCTGTTCACCCCGGCTCTGGCCTTTGAGCGGAGTTAATGATGTCACTAATATGTTCTTTAAAGACCACACGGTGATTCATGGCTTTCATTAGCCCTGTGTGCCAGGGTGTCTGTTCTAACTCTCTCTCTCGTTCTCTTGGCTGGCTCCGTTTTTAATGATGGCCTGGAGACGAGGTGGCACGCTTGACCCTTAATCATAGGAGGCCGTGGTGAGTGAGCTGGGAGGGTTTGAGGGGGAGGGCAGCGGTCAGGGGAGGAGGGGAAGGAAATTTTTTATTTCATAATCCAGCTCCCTGGGGCTGCTTAATACTTTGACCGCACATTGTAATCTGTAGTGTTTGCAGTTACAGGGCAGAGAAAAACTCACATTAGAAGAAAAACTCCTTACATGTTTAGAAGTATGTTTAGTGTTCAGATATTTTAACCTTTGAGGAAAGACCTATGATAACCTAAACGCGATGAAATAGAGGTTGAGTGCATGAAAAAATATTTACGTTTTAAACCCAATCTATTTTAATACTTTGCTTTTAGAAATTCATTCATAAAACTGTCAAGTTATTTTGTTTACACATATATGTAGAAAGGTTAAAGTTAAGCAAAAAGCCACAAAATAATAATAATGTTATCTGAAGAGCTGTAGTTGATGGTTTTTGAAGAGCGGTACTGTTGAGCATTTTAAGCAGTTAATATGTTACCTCCTCTTTGGTTCTTTAATTTGTGTAAATGAGTTGTTATTTTACTATCTTAAGAGAACTTTGTATCTCAAAAAGATCAAAGAGGTTTATCCAAATAATATTTTGTAAGAATTAAAAGAAATCCATAATTTTCTCATATGAGAAATAGAGGTAGGAGGCGGTACGTCCCAAATAATCTTCCTGGATTCATTGCTTTTCACTCAGTGAGTTAAAACGTCTGCAAACCACCAAATGTCTAGATAATATCTTTGGCACCTGACTGTCAGGAAATGTGTTGAATGTAGAGATGAAACTGTCACTGATCAATGAAACTCTCAGAAATACAAAGTCCAAAATCCAAACTAAGGCTCAAAACTGGTAGCAACAGAGACATCTGACAAAAGACAAGACGGCTGGACAAGACTAGACTAGAACAAAGACAATGAACAGGAAACACAGGTGGGTTTAATACACATGGAGATAATCAGGATAAACCTGAAACAGGTTATTAATGAAGGGGCAGATGGGACAACACAGAGACTCCAATCAAAACACAGAAAAACTCAAATCACTACACTGACATTATAGTCAGAAAGCTCTTTTATGTGTTCCAGGACTGTTTACTTTCAGAGTCCTAAACTTTTTCTGTCATTGCATCCCGAGACTGACCTGATTCTTCAGAGTCTTCAACACTGAACGTTGATGCAGGTATGTGACTTCACTGTGTGTGTGAATCAAATAGATATCTGCACCAGAATTAAAGGTGGAATTTATGGAAATAATGTTTGCTTTTTCACTTTACAGTTTAATATTGAGCTCTCTGGACTTCTGTAGTTCTCTCCAAAAATGCTGGTTTGACTGACAGCAGCACAAACTTTGTTATTATCATGGACAAGGTAGCAGCTCCGTCTGTGTGCTTTGAAACTACTAGAATTTCCACACTGTTGCATCATGTCTACAGCTCTACCAAAACACCACATCTGAGTGTTTCCAGGAGAGAAAACATTGCTCACACAAAGAATGTCCAGTTCTTTCTAAATAAAGGGCAACAGAGTTCATTGTTCTGAGTTCAGGTGTGAAAACAACTTGAAAAGTTATTTCAGAAAGCAGGATTATTGACTCAGATAAGATTACAGATAATTACTTCTTAAAGTAATCGGTCAATATATCAAGAAAGATTTAAACACCATCATAACGATGCGACTACAATCTTTTGGTGAGTTTATACTTAGAAAGTGCAACAAATCAAACATTTATGAAATGGATAATAGCTATGAAGCTTAAGAGGAATTGCATTTTATGAAAACAACCATCATCCAACCATCCCACATCTTTGCCAGCAATAACATGTCTGCAACATCCCTCTTGGTCAGACTTTAATTACTGTTCACTGATTGGCACAATTGAAACTACCAGAGAAGTAAACGCCAATGGGAGAAATCCCAGCTGGAGCTCTGAAGGGAGATGAGAATCAAAAGCAACTGCACAAGAAGGTCAGGCTGTTGTAGCACCGACCTAAAGGGAAACGTTTAAACAGTGTGTCCAGAATGTGTGGGGTCTGCAGAGATGTTAACTACTATTTTCCTGACCTAGATGGAAACAGGAAGGAGTGACCAAACAGAAAGTTAACCTTCATTCATGCCCCTTTCAAAGAGTTGCTTCAAAGGCTGATTAAAAAACTCTTTCTGTATGCTTCCAGCATGGTGCAATGTTTCGAGAGAGTAATTCATGCTGTTCTATTGGCAAAAGCAACCATGTAGTATTAGACATTTTTACCACAAGTTTCACAAAAGTAGATGGGCTGGGATTGTTTGTATGTCTTCTGACCAGTCCTCCCAGCGTCCTATTTCAGCCTCCTACCATTTTTTCCTCCATTTTTCCACCTCCTTCCTCTGACTCCCGGGTCTCCGGCATAGACTCCCCGCTAATTCAATCTCGTTATTTTTCCAAACATGGCCGAACTCCATGGCTCTCCTTCAATCAGCAGCTGGCCTAACCCCCTGATCTCTGGCAAATGGAGCGCCGCTGTGTGTCTCTCCCCTTGCCGTTCCGCAGCACACAAAAGGCCGTGACCCAAATTGCCAGAGGATTTAGGCCCTAATCTGTCTTTGCTCTAAAGAAAAATGGACGGCTCGGACGGAGACCGCAGGAAAAGTCAGAGGAGGAGGAGAAAAATGGGAGGGGTATAAGATTGAGGGTTATAGAAGCATTAGGAGCATAACCCCGGCTGGGAAAACATCTGCTCTTCATCATCTGGATGCTCCTCTGGTCTAAAGCCTCGGTGTGTGTATGTGGGTGTGTGTTTTCTTGTCTGTTGTGGTTCGTAAGCAGGGATTTCACATGTCCTGCTTTACATTTTTAAAAAGCAATGGATGCTGTACCTCCTGTCCATACATCAACTGTAAATAATTGAAATTATCCCCAGCATCAGTGGCCTAAGTCAGCACAACATCCTACAGAGAGACATGTGTGGCTTTTCCAGCTTGGTCCCATAACACACGTGTAAACAACTGTAATTGTCTGCAAAGCAAGCTCGAGTACAATAGTTCTGTGTGTAATTTATTTATCATTTATTCACTGCTTCCCAACAGGCAGCTGGAGGTTAGACTTACTATGTTTACCCTCCTATGCACATCAGCAGCCAAGCCTTGTGTGCACAGACACTCTGACTGAAACAGAGTTAAAGTTTGGCTGCAACTCTGGTACAAATCATTGCAAACACTTGGTTTTACTCCCAGGAAAAGAGTTTAGATTCCAACTTTGTTACTTGTTATATTTGTGGTTCTATTGATTATGCAAACGATGAACAACAACTTTAATGGAGACACGAATTACAAATAATTCTATCACAACAAAATACTCATTCTTTATTAATTCAGAAAACTCTTTTCTTGATCTTCACCTAAACAAGAAAGGCAAAGACTGATGAAATGTCAGAAAGTGAGCAGGAAAGTAATATAAGAGTACATTCACACCAGACCTATTTAGTTAACTTTAATCAACTCTAATTTGTTAGTCTAGAAATTTTGGTTTGTTTGCGGACATGTGAATATGTAATTGGACTCGGATGTGAGTCAAAAAAAGCGAACTCTGGTCCGATTAAAAACATTCGTCTCGGCTTGCTTGAAACGAACACTGGAGCAGTTTGAATGTATTTGTAAAAACAGCAGGAAACAAATTACATCTCAGGGCATTCTGGGTAAATCCAGCCAAAACAAAGGTGTGAGTCAATCGCTACCAGGAGAAATGATTTGTGCTGTTTTACCAAAAACAAAAGGAAAATCCCACAACTGCCGAAATCTGACAATCCTTCAATTTCATTTACGTTTTGTTAAAAAGAAAGTTCCGCTAATTTCTTCTTTTGAGGTTTTTGTGTTGGTTCCTTCAGTATTTCTTGGTGCAGCGCCACCACAGGCGAGGAGGGGAACCAATTTTTATGAGTTTAGCTTGTTTGACACAGTTTTGTGTGAATTGAGAATGACACCAGCAGAAAATGTAACAAATGTTGCAAATTTGGTCCATAATCAGATTGAGTCTAAAACACCATAAACTTTTTGTTTCAGCTATAGAAACTGACATAATCTTGACATTTTGTTTGTCTTTGGAAGCATCAATATTTGTTTTTGTTTTCTTAACAAAGGGTTTTTAGCACAAAGGGTAGGAATCCAGACATTTTAGTATATTTCCTAGTTAGTCACTGGAGCCAAAATATTTTTTTGTTTGTGTTTCTTTTCAGCTGGCTTAATGCTAATTAAAATGGTAAAAACTGAGATGAGATTCACAAAAATGAAAGAAAAACAGCACCCGGCTCCAACAATTCCTGACTTTGGTTTTGTGAGCATTCCTAAGTTCAAAGCGACGTGATGTTAATGAAGGTTCCCATGTACAAAGAGAAGCTTATGTAAATGTTACCTCTCCAGATGTTCTGCAGCTCTCAGAGCCAGAACTCCCAGCTAGCCCCGAGCCACGTACTACCAGTTAGCATTTAGACAAACCTTTGTACCTTCTCGTGCCTATAGGGCCTATCAGCTCGTCACAGCCTAAAAATCAATATCTGCCGCTAATGAAGTTTAGCCACACATTTTAATGAAGAACCCAATTTGCATTTAAAAGTAACATGAGGGGAAATGGGTTCATTTTCCCCCCATATCTTATTCAGTATGTATATTTAAACAGAAAGTAATGTGCAGGTTTGTTCAGCGTGGTAACGGTTCTCTGTTTGTTGGGAGGTTTAGTTTTAATTGGTTACAGTAAACATGCTGCTTCTGCACAAGTGAAAACATTAACTGATGCATGAGGCCTCCTCCAGCATAAATAAGTTTGAATCCAGTGAAATACTTCTCTGTAAGGACAGTTTTCTTCATATCATTTGTGACGATAAGCCTTAATTTATATCTATTTCATTCAAAATAGTTAAATAATAAAACTTCAGTTGTAATTACCTGAAAAAAATGCTTTTAAAATGTTTCTCCTCCTTTTTCTGGATATGTAACGTTATCTAGATCAATTATGTGTAGTTTATAAGTATTAAGTACTGCTTTTTTTTCTTTTTGTCGAAAGCAAGGCAGTTCAAAGCACCTTACGTAATGAAAACCTTACATTGCACTGGCAGAATAAGTAACAAAGAATTGTAATCCAGTCCAGAATCAAACAATTGTCTAGTTATTATCAATCAAAAGCAGCTCTACACAAATCAATTTTAGTCCAGATTTAAATTAACTTGGCATTTTTGGAGGACCGTAGTATCTGAATGTGCAGATTGGTCTCCAATATGGCTAGACATTGCATAAAGCAAGATTATCAAAAGTGCCTTCCGGGGCCCATTTGTGGCCCTTCGGATCATGTTGTGTGACCCCAGATTGTACTTCAAGAAGGGTACAAATTTTACCCTTCAGCATATGGAGCTGAAGCAGATGGACTTTTTAGGATGAAATTTTTCATGACAAGTTTATATAATTAGGTTCAATGCAAAGCCATGTTGCTTTGCTTTTATTTTGATCCAGTCCAACTAAAAAATATTTTATTTGTCCCAAAGGGAACTTACATCCAATCATCAGCGTCATCGTGGTGATGCTGTGGACCGGAATAATCTCCAGTAGCAGCCAGTCTTGCAACCAATCTAAAAAAGCCTCTGACTGGACACTTGACGTATGACAGTCATAACTGTAATGGCATGCTAATAGTTCAATATTTGAGATGCTAATCAGCTGCTCTGACTTGTAAAACTTTGTTGCTACGGTTTATAGCAACTTTGTTGCTACGGTGTATTTTGAAAAGTTAAAAAAACAGCATCCAACTACAGAAGGAGTAATTGTTCAAACATGTAGCACCTAAACAAAGCAATTTATGAACATAAGTTAAACCGGAAATGATGTAATAGTTGTTCCAACACCATAAGCTGCACAAGTTTCATTTTTATTTTTGGATAAACCAATAAAATAGAAAACAATTTTCTTTTACCAAATGTCTTGGACCCCTTTTCAAATTTACACAAATCTTCTAAATTTCTTTTATTTCATTAAAATAAAAAAAATTAAAGTGTTTTATGTGTAGGTAAAAAGAAGAAAATTCACATTAACATTATTTTTGTATTTTTAATACAAAAAATAATATTAAGAAAATTATGACATCTGAGTACTTTCAATGTGGCGCTTGTTGTAAAACATTTGGGCATCATTCTACCAGTTTTAATAATTTGGTGGAAGTTCAAATTATCTTTCAATATTCATGTCAAAGAAATAGAGATTTTGTTTAATCATATGAAACCTGTGGGTTCTCATTCTGAAGGCTTTATTTCTGTACTTCAAATAATTATATTTGCATATGCATGCATGCATGAAGTGCCATGCGTACATCTCTAAGGTTTTCTTTGGATATTTGTACCATGTTGTACCTGTTTTGGTGTCTTTTCTACCTGTTTGCTTATGATAGGCAGACTGACTGTTTTATGTAAATAACAACAAGTCTTAGTCTCCTGTGTGCCGCACTGTTATGATACTGCGAGATCTTTGCAACAATTTTCATGCTGTTCCCTGCTGGCAAAATGTGCCGCATTACCAGCTGCAGCAGGAAGGCAACTTAGCCTCGAGCAAGACTAAAGTGTGCATCAGAGTAAACCAGTTGTTTACTTTGTTTGAACTCACCCAGGAGAGAGCGACTGCTTGAAGTTTGTTTTTTTTTCTGCATCTTTGACGCCCAGCTTGTGACAGAGGACCGGATGAATAACAATGTCACTTTCTTTACCTTCGCTCCAGATGTTTTCTTTTTCTCGTTCTTTTCCACATCCCATCCTTGTCTTTTATCACCTCGCTGCCACCACATCCACTCCTCTTCCCCTCTGCACTCCTCTCAAATTATTCATCCGCTCTTTTAAAGTTTTAGCATGCAGTAAATTGATGCTGACACACAAACTACATTATATGCTTTTTTCCCCCGTAAACTAACAGCACGGCTCATCTCTCTTTAATTGTGGAGCAGTTGGGGACACAGATGCTCACAGATGCAAGTGCAGGAGGGTGAGATGAGAGGAAGGAATGTGGGGATTCAAAGACGGCGGAGCGAAGGATTGTGTAATTTAGTTAAAGTGATGAGGCAGAGGCCCTGAGTGACCCAGTGCAAGCGTTGCCTGTGCGCTGATGGGGATGCAAGAGAAGAGGCGGAGGGAGGAAGGAATGATACCAGTTTATATTTAACTCAAGCTCAGGTTGTAACTTTTCAAAGCTCACACCAGAATAATTATCCTAACCAAAATACAATGAAAGTTTATACTCTTTCAGGAACCTTTTTGACATGTAATCAGGATCTTTGTCCTGTTAGAACACCCAAGTGTGTCGAAGTTACAACCATCTTGTTGTTGATTTGAAAAGTTCAAACATTTCAAGAATGAATAGTCTCCATTTATTGTTCTATAGGCTTTGTACAATGCAAAAACAATGATTTAGGCTCTAATTGCGGTAATAGTTACGTTTTAAATGATCAGAAAATTGCACAATTTGATATTCAAAAATAAATTTGCTCAATAGAACGGTATGCCAATTTAAAAAATATAGTTTTTTGATAAAACGTTTTGGTGCTGGATGAGGTGAATTTTTGATGGTATGGAATTCAGTGTATTTTGAAAAACCGCAATGGAAACACTTCTTTCACATCAGATGAGTCACATGATCAGGAAGGAGATGTTACAGCTGTACAACAACTGCTGAAAAACACAAGTATCAAGAAACCACTTGCTGCATTCTTGTTGGTTGTGGAGGAGGCTACACTTCTGCTTTTCAGAGATGTGCAGTTGTATATTTGTGCAACTGTTTGCAGCCATTGTCACATGAGAGTGTAAATGTTGAGATGGGGAGCTGAAGGGGAAGCAGCAGCAGCTTATTTGGATTTAATGTGACAAGAGGCCCTGAAATCAGTTCAAAATAGGCAGATCCGACCAGACTGACATCCTATTATGAAAGAATGATTTTGTGCAAAGAAAGTTTGTTTAGCAATTGGACATATCCTAACCTGTTCAAGGAAACATTATAGGTCAGGCTCAGGCTTTATTTTCAGCATCACCAGTTAGCAGATGGCAAAATGAACAATTTCAATTTCAGGGTTTCTTCAAAGATGCAGAGTTTTATTGGCCGTTGAGGGAAGAATTCAGGCTGTGAAACTGATCAGTTTATGGACACTGATTTGGTTTAACGTAGTTTACCAATGCTTGCTTTATACAGTGAAGTTCCAGGACAATTGATCTCCTCCATTCTCTTTTAGTTTACCAGAGATAAAACACAGAGTGAATGGCTTTGGTCTGGGGACGTGTCAGACAGAACAGAGGTGAGATCCAAGCAACAGAAGAGTATTGATTGGGAGAAACAGCAAGATGTTTTTATTCCAGATCAGACTGAAGAGTCTGTACGGCTGTCCTTGATCCAGTCTGTTCTTACGCTGATGAACAAGTCTCAGGAGGAGGCGTCTGACTCTCTGAAAACATGTCAATATACCTCTCAGCAGCCAAACCCTATAACACATGCCCTCATGTTTCTGGAACAGGGGCATGCAAAGGTAAATCAACATAATGACAGCGTTAAAAAGATCATAAAGCGTCATGATTTCGGTAAAGTGAAAGTTAGACAGCGGAACAGATCAAAGTGGCACAAAACGCGTCAAATCTTCCGCAGATGTTTGGATGCATGTTAGTGGCAGGATGTCGCTCCCTTTTCACCGTCTTGTCACTTTCTTCTTATTACAACCCCTCCAACAGGAGGAAAATAAATAAGTAATCCCCAATATGATCGGATGTGAGTGAAGAAGCTCCGAAATGGAGGAGCGAAGAGCTTCAGCAGATGAAGTGAAGTGTTGGAAAGGGTGATTATTTTTGCTTCACTGAGGTCTTATTTTTCAAAGTGCCACTAAAAGCATGAGAGACTTATGTCACTTTGCGCTGCAAGGATGGAAGGGTGATTTGATAAAAGATGAAAGGAAGACGGTGACACCCCATCTGCCATTTCTTTTGGTTTCAGTTTAGACCTTTGCTCAAAATCTTCTGGAAATCATTTTCCTTCATGAGGCCGTGTGATATTTATGGCCAGGAGCCCAAAGCTAAAGCTAATATTATGAGCTTCCACAGTGCCATCCATATTGTTTTACCTCTGCACGCCTGCGGTGAGGAATAAATAAAGTGCCTGCCGCTGCAGTGGCGTTGGCAATGCCGGCTTTCAAAACTTGCTCCTGTGGCAGGTTGGAGACTAGGGTGGGCTGCAGAGAGAGGGGGGGTGGAGGAAAGGAAAGCAGGCTGTCACTTTAGCTCGGGTAATTTTTGATGTGCACGTCAAGGCCTTGACAAGGAGAATGTGGCCAGCTTGTACATTAGAGTCGCAGCGCAGCACTGGGGACAGGTAGTAATGCAGTCCCAGAGAGCGCCGTTCATCTGCTCACACTATGTACTTGTCTGGTGCCACACAAGGATGCCCCCTGTCGCCCCAGCAACCCCCCACCCCTCCACATCCCTCTGCTGAAATGACTTTAGTCAGTGAAGGAAGAATCCATTTACAATGTGTGCTTTATAACATCTCCTTGACAATGCAGTAGTGGATTAGAGACAGTTGTGATGAATCTTTTATAAAGATCCCCCCCCCCCTTCCATCTTTCTTTTCCATGTGCAGAGGCTTTCTGGGTCCTGGTGCGCCACATGCACATGTGACTGTTCGGATGTCATCGCATATTGGGGAAGGAGATGGCAATGGGCGCTTAGAAAAAAAAAGAGAGAGAAGAGAAGGAGAGTGACACGGAATTCGTCAGAGTGGGGGCATTAAAATTTATCTCCAAGTCACAGTGGCTGCCATGATAGCAGCGTGAAACTTTCCTTTAAAAATGAAACTCACTTGTCCTCTCAGTCATCCACATGCCTCGCAATCAAGACAAGCGCTCTCTGTCCTCATCAATTCTTCAATGCCGTTTTGACATTCGCTTCGTTCATTTGCATAGCCATCCAACTCGGCTGGAGCGCGGCGTTCCTTTTCGCTCCACTTTAAAACGCCGCTTTAAAATTAATGCGGGCACAAAGAAATATATAAATATATCCTAAAGTTGACATGATGTTGTTCTACATTATTCCCCTTGAAAAGGGGTTTTGTTCAAACTCGCCAGCTGAACAGACGCGGCAGCCATGGAGGTGCAGGCTAACAGACGCGGGTCGTCTGTCTGCTCCGAGTTATTTTAACGCGGGAAGACCTGCGATAAAAGTTTCACCCTGAACCTTTGTTTTGCCTTTGATGATGCTGTTACTTGATCAAATACACTCAATTATGACAAATGAGTTACATGCTTTACTGAACATATTTGTCTTTCATGAAGATTTCTCACAACACGGAGCTTTTGTAGTTTGTTTTTGCATTTTTAATTTAGATAAGGGTTTTGCTTTATTTCTGTGTGGTGTTGAAACTGATAAATCATCATTTTTGTGGAATCTTGATCCATTAATATGTGACTATTTTATTTTTTCATATCCGTCAATAAAAAATAAATCTAACCTATTTAAAACGCTTACTCGTTTTTGATAAGGTAAAGGTTGAAACTAAAATGTACTTTATTGTTTGCAGTTGTTACAAAATAGCTGAAATTAAGTATTCGAGTTTTCCAGAATATTTAAAGTATACTGATGATTTTTCTGTATGCAAGTTTGCACAAGTTTACCAAACATTCCTCTTTCTGGGATAATTCATCTAAATATATTAGCCAATGCATTAGCTCTTTTCTATTTTGTTTTTTTTTACTGATAACTGACATCAGATATGTATGTAAAGTCCCAGGGAGTTTTTCACATCAAAATTGATCAAATTTGATGTAAAATTTGATCCACTCTTCTGCTTAAATTTGTTTTAGTTGAGCCACATTGGATGGTTTTGCTTTTTAGATGCTGTTTAAGGACATTGCAACCAGATTGATGTCAAAACGTTGACTAGGACACTGCAACAATTTCATGTTATGTTATCTTGGAGGTTTTGGACCATCACACTTCCACCACCACCACCACCAGGTCTTATTCTACTATGTAAAAACTCTGAGTTGCTAGGTAGATTGTGTCTATAAAGTAGTTATTGCTCTGTCTGAAGATATGTAGATTAATATGTATGTACATAAAAGGTCAGCACACAAGTGCATTAATGAAATGTTCCTCTGTATTTCCCATTTGGAGGAGTGCATAAGAAATATGTTCTTTTGTTACTTCATGTTTATTTTGTAGGGAAACAGGATGTGATTTATCACTATTAATATGTTTGACACCAAAGAAGGAAAAGCAGAATTTACTTAAGACTTTAATTACATCCATTTTTTCAACTTGGAGAAATGTTCT
Source organism: Poeciliopsis gracilis (assembly GCA_911649635.1). Classification (NCBI taxonomy): domain Eukaryota; kingdom Metazoa; phylum Chordata; class Actinopteri; order Cyprinodontiformes; family Poeciliidae; genus Poeciliopsis; species Poeciliopsis gracilis. The sequence goes on along the minus strand of CAJVRI010000370.1, from coordinate 3,574,257 downwards.
AAATCCTGAGTGAATGTCCTGAAGCATTTATTTCAGTGCTTTTCTCACTAGTTTTACTGTGGATAACACAAAGTTTGAAGCATTTTGTTACAAAAACAATGCTGCTCCACCATAAATGATCTACATTAGGTTTGGTTGATTCATTCATTTTCTTGTTAACACTTTTAAGCTCTTTCAACATTATTTTATGTTGAATGTTTTTGATGTGGTTAAAGAACATTTCATTCCTCTTGGGATCTCAATGTATTTATTTAATCTCTCATTAATAATTCTTCTTCAGTAGCAAAAAGGTCAGGCTAAGTTACATTATTTCATTCCTTACCATTTATTTTCAAAAGCAAGTAAATCCTTTTCCCAGTGTGTGCCTAGATGTGTTTTTTTTCCTTCTTCTCCATTATTTCCACTTTGAAGCTCACCTGCACGCCCTAATTGTCCATTTGAGAGGGACACCAGCAGCAGCAGCAGAGGATTCTGAGAGCGAGTCGATGCAAATGCTGCTTTAAAAAAAATAGATATTAAAAATTGATCAGCTTTTCCATTTGAATTCAAGGTAGGCATCACTCTCCATAAGCAGGGCTGTCTCCTGAAATCAGAAGAACTGTCAGTTCTGTGACTGGCTGTTTACAAACTACGAGGCTGAAAATGAGACCTGCTCCCTGCGGACAAGTGCCTTGTACAAATATAAATAATGAATATTCAATGAATAATTTCTGCCCTTTAATAATGTACAACTTGACGAAATTGACTCACACTGTGAAACTGGAGAATCTTACTAAAAGTGGATAATGCTGAGGTACAATAGAGTTAAGAGCTTTGCGTGTGGCAGAGAGAAACAGGGCCCAGGTGACCCTGAGCTTACCTCTGCAAAGGCATCCTGTGCAAGTGGCATTAAACTCACAATATCCAAAAAATGTATATCAAGTGATGATTTAACTATACAATCTGCAAAAAAGGAGGATTAAATCCAACTTCATCTGCGGATCCTGGCCTTCAGAGTCGGGAAGAATCGGATAAAACCGTCCTCTGCTCTGCCTGGATGTCTTCTTACAAGGAATACCGTAGGGCGGAGATTTGATAAATGGTTAATTATGGAAATTATTGTGCTGAAGCTTAACTGTAATTAGTTTTAATTGGCTAATTGGGAAGAATTAGTGCAATTAACGGCATAATGACGTCTTTTTTTCTTGAAAGCGTTCTGTGCAAATTTAAGGATGTATTCATACCCTTTGAAACTTTTCACATCTTGTGGGTCCTGCCACCAAAAACGTCAGTGTATTTTATTAGGATTTTATCTTCTTAATCATCACAAAGTAGTGTTGAATTGTGAAATGGAAGGGAAATAATGGTTTACATTTTTCTTTTTACTATTTTAAGTGTGAAAAGTGTGGCATGAATTTATATTCAGCTCCCTAGAGTCAACACTTTGTAGAATCACATTTTAAAGTATTTTAAATGTGGTTCTACATTTACAATACTGTAACCGGTCTCTCTCTGGTTTCTACAAGAATGAATCTTTTTGAACAGAAGTCATTTGTGGACATCAATTTTCAGGTCTTGGCACATATTCTGAACCAGACCTACAACTGGACTTTGATTGGACCATCATAACACATGAATACCCTTTAACTTAAACCGGTTTTTCGTAAAGATGTTTCTTCATTGAATGGGTTAGGATTGGTCTCTTTTTGCAGGAATGTTTTCTCTGTTATTGAGATTTTATTCTGCTCATTTCTGCCTATTTTGATCTCCTTTCAGGATGAAAGGACATCTTGTCATTTTAAATCCAAGTAAGCTGGTGCTGGCCATGTCCCCCAAATTAATGTTTACATTCTCATATGGAAATGGCTGCAAACAGATGCTCAATTAAGCAGCTGTACATCTTTGAAAAGCAAAAGTAGAGCTTCCTGCACAACAAACGAGGACGCCACAAGTAGTTTCTAAACCAGCAGATCAAATGTGCTGGCACTCCTATTGGGTTGCTAGGTAACGGGCTGAGCTCAGCTGGGGTTGCTAGGTAACGGTGCAGTGCCCATTGAAGGTAACTCAACAATCAGGAGGTTTTTATAACAGCTCATTTTAAAAACACCAAAAAACATTCACTCATTTCCCAAAAAAAAACAAAAAAAAAAAAAAAACTGTTGGGTGGCTTTTTTAATCATTTTGAGGGAGCAGTAGGAAATATAAAACATGCAAAATGAGAATTTTGCATAACAACTCCCCTTTAATCCAGGCGCTCAGATATTTGTCCTGCATGTTTAGGAGATTTTTGAGGTGTTTCCCTGCTGACACACAGGCGAACATGAGTGTGATTGACAGCACTAAGACCCACCTCCTAGTTCTGGTGCGTTGTTTGTAGTTAGCATTGGGGCAATTGAAAGAACGCAGAGAAACTTGATTTTTTTTTTTACAGATTATCTGTCTCGTACCATACTGTTTATGAAATTACTTTTCATAAAAGTTACAGACTGCAGTTTTAAACATTTCCTGAGAGAAGGTCTTTTTTCCCCCTCTAACTGGTTGATTTTCACCACAGAGTGGGATCGTGTTAAGGCATCCTCTTCTGGTGGAGACAGTCGAGTATAAAACAAGAATTTCTATCCTCCTCACACCGCCTTGTGTCACACCAGCACAGAACTCAACCCAAGTATTAGAGCGGCCTCGGCTCAAGGTGCTCAGACTCTCTGCTAATAACACCATCCAGAATTCACGCCTTCCAAATGGGTTAATGTGTTTTTGCCCAGAGGGCCCTATCTACCTCAACAGCAGGACTCTCTCTGCACTTCCATTAAGCTACAACACTGCCGCCTATTAGCTGCTTTAGTGTGCACAGGGGCTACAAGTGCGAAGTCGAGTGCAGACCCGGCTTTGTGTGTGTTTGCGTGTGTGTTGAACCACGGAGTGTCCCGACCTGGAGCTGCATGGCACCGCTGCTGCAGGAGAGAACAATATTGTGGCCCCTGACAGCTTGTTAAAGACTTCACTGTGTTGTCTGCTGGGTGGTGTATTAGCACCCGGTAATACACTACAGATATTTAACACACATACACACACATATAGGGCTTGTTTGTTGCAAGGTGTGAGTGTGAAACACAGGTGAAATTCAAGCTGAAGAATGAAAAACAGAGACGCTGTCACTCAACGCTTGAAAACATCACTTTAAATTTGTTACTGCTTTATTTCTTCCTTTATAAATTTCTAAAAACAAACAACGATGTAATAAATTATGAACTAGTCCTGGTTTAGGAAACCAGCTCAAGCAGCAAAAACCTTCTATAATCCATAGAGTAACATAGAGCACTGCAAAAACACAACCTCCTTTTTGGTCTAGTTTCTATACAAATATCTTAGTACACGTGAAATAAGACAAAACTAACTGATAAGAAACTTTTCAGCAAAATGTAAGAACTTTTTTAAATCAAGAATTCCTTAATAATAATAAAAAAGGACAGTTATACTAACAGATAATCTCACTAAGGAAAAATATCCTGCTGTAAATGAAATGATCTGCCAGTCTAGCTAATAATTTCTGTTACTTTATTAAGGAATTATTTACTTAACACATTCACTTATGTTTTGCAGAAATGTTGCTTGTCAGTCAGTTTGTCGTATTTCAAGAGTAATAAGATATTTGCACTAGAAAACAGACCACAAACATTTGGTAAAAGTTTGTATTTTTTTTGCAGTTAGTGCCTTGCAAATAAGTATTCATGATTTTCCGTATTGGTCCAAAACAGAAATAGTAAAAGAAGAATTTATTTATTCAAAAACGTCTATAAAATCTGAAAGATGCAGGTTTTATATATTCAACCCCCTTTATTTTGTAACCCCTAAAATATTAAAATGTGACCAACTGAATTCAGAAAAATAGACGGGGTGTAATTTGAGCTCAGTGTAATTAATTACTAATAATTTCTCTTGAGGCCTAAGAGGTTTTTATGTGAATATTAGTGAACAATCAGCAACAAGACCAACAAACGAAACTGACAAATCGGGGGAAATTTGTTGCAACGCTTAAAGCATCGTTGAGTTATAAAAACTTTATGTGTTTGTCACTTAACATCATATTAAAACTTTGTGGTTGTATTTTGATAAATGGTAGATATATACAGTTACAATTTTTTCAAATGTAATTTTAAGATTATTTTCAATCACCAAGAAAACCAAGAAAAAATTTTTTAAAAGGAAATGAGACAAGTATCACTTAAAAGACAATAAAACAATTTCAAAAGAGGATCAGTTTTTAAAAAAGGATATTTTTTTAGGTACATTTCATTATTTTTTTATAGCTTTTCACATGTTGTCACTCGTAAATTAAATTGATGAGGAGCCTTGCTATCAACCTAATCTTTATACCCTTCAAGAAAAGACAGACAGACAGATATTAAAATCCTACTTTCTATTTCTCTCTTCAACATCCAATTTCCATTTCTTTAAAATGAACTAGAAATGAGTGGAAAAACTCACGAAAGTCCAAAAAACACTTAGAAAGATCATCAGAAAGCCTAACAAACGTCGATCAACATCATTTTCAAAGAGAGTCTAAAGTAAAATATGAACAAAAAATAATGAAGTATCTTAAACAGAACTGTGCAATATTAATAGTTTGACAATTAAATGTTTATTTTTCACTTTGTGCATAGCGTTTGACATTAGAAATACCACCATCACTCTTCTTGCTGGTTTCCAGTATCACCTTCCAAATCTTAACCAAATGCAAATGGGAAGTTAAAAATACTGATGGAAGAAAGACTTTATTTCAGTAAAATAAGAAAAAGAGACTTTATATTCTGAAAACGCCAGCTGATGAAACATTTCCACCGCATTGCTTTTCAGGGTAACAGATGTTCAAATAATTTCATTAAACTTGTTGTAAATATTGAGGGGAGTCTTGTTTAGTTATTGGAGACACGAAAACAAAAAAAGGCAAATATTCAGTGTTTCACATAATTATTTAAATTCAATGTAACTTTTATAATTTACTTCAAGTCAAATATGATTCTCTTAGACTCTGCACTACATGAGTGTTTAAAATTAATTTTGACATCAGTTTAATACATCAGAGTATTTTAGCATTTTTAAAAATATGAAACAAATAAATTGGAGGAAATTAGTTTAGCAGTTCTCTTAGTTTAGAAAGTGAAAGAATAGCTAAAAATTTGAGTAAATAATAAAAAGGGTGAAATTATATGATTTATTATGTAAAATATTAGAAAAGTTGAGTGAGGAGAAAAACTGATTATGAATTTAATATAATGATCTAATTTAAATTAATTGAGTGACTTTTGCTATATTTGTCTTATATATGTATAAATAAATTTTGGAGCAAATCGGAAACATTTTGTTTGGAGAAATGCTATTTTCTTGTTAATATAAATAGCATTCATTAGTATGTAGCTATTTGGGGTTTTTTTTCTTTCAATGAACCAAATAAGTTGCCCTGTTTTCAAAGTCAGACATCTTTAATTTGCTGTTTCTTGTTGTGTTTAATGCAATTTAAATTTTTTATATTGTTAATCAAATTAATTATGTTTTATTTTAATTCAGTTTCTTTTTTAAAATATATTTATCACCAGCACAGACATTATTTCAACTTTAAACTGGATGAATATCACTGTGTGCTTTTATTCCTCCACAAACAGGAGTTGCTAAATGTTTAGTGTCAGGCTGCCCCCTAGTGGACACTCAGCCCGTCCGATGATGGGTAAAAGCCCTGCCGTTTACTGAGCAACACATACACAGAACAGTAAAAGGAAAACATCTATAAAAGTTGTATAACTTTTGCTAAAATGAATAAATCATCTAAAATGGGTTGATTAGGTTTCACAAGATGCACATGTAGTGAATTATGTTGCACAAAGTATTGGAGCTAAAACGCCGCAGGCCCTCGCCAGTTGTGTGTCTGTGAACATTTATTTGTGTTTAAGGAGGCTGAGCCATTATTCATGGTGTTTGATGCCAAAGTCAATAAAAAGCTATACATGAATGGGAGTAAAAATCGCCCTCTGTTCTCTGGAAACGGCCGTTCACTGTGTGTGACTCTGACGACAATAACTCAAGAGTCTGAATATGGATGAACTTCTGAGAACTCCTCAGAGATGCAATGCATATAGTTGATGAATTTCCATGAGTGACCGGACCAGACCGTATCACGGAGAGTAAAATAGATCGGACCAACTCAGAGACAGCAGAACTAATTAAATGGATAAAATATATATATGGCCCCCTCAGAGTGTGTAAAATTAATAGAGGAGCAAAGAACTTTCCCGGAAGCCACTTCATTCAGTCTGCAGCGCCGCACGCCTGGGCTATCAGGGGCACAAGAGGTGCTACATACGTTAGCATGAGACATTGTGAGCACATTTATTGCATGTTTATCTGCTTTTATTGGTGCGTGAATAGTTCTTGAATGTTTTATAATCAAATATTTTAAACCAACATGATGAATTTAAGTGTTTTAAATCTTGTTTGTTTGGGGGGATTTTTGCAAATGAAATTTTAAGTCAGACAAAAATGTGCCTTGGCTTCTCTTTGTTTGAGAAGAAGTAAATTAAACGACAAGCAAAATGTTACATTGCAGTAGCAAAGTAAGGGAAAATAATAGCAGTTCATATGTTCCTGTTATTTTTCAAAAGCAGTTCTAATCAAATGTGTTTTTTGCCTGGATTTAAAGAAACTCAGTGTTTCAACAGTTTTGCAGCTTTATGGAAGATTGTTCCAGATTAGTGAAGCGTGAAAACTGAATGCTGCTTCTCTATATTTGGTTCTGGGGATGCAGAGCCGAGCAGAACCACAAGACCTGAGAGGCCTGGAAGATCTTTAACGTTTTTTGGTGATAAACCAAAATTTCTAAACTAACAGAAACATATTATTTTAGGCAGAGCTTCAAAGGTTTGCCTGAAGTTTCAGTCAGATAAATCCACAATGCTGCTCCTCACAATTTGACCGAAACTAGAAAAATGACGCACATCATCTTAGCTTAAAAATTCTTTAAATGTTTCTGTTCGTTAATAAATCACTAAACGGCTTAGCATAAAAATGCATGAAAAGCTTCTTGACGCTGCACCAACCTTCCAGATCACTCAGGTCTTCTGGTTCTGACATTTATTAAATGAGTTAGTAATAAGACTTTGCAAGGAATTTAAATGTGAGCTAATTCTATTGCCTTCTGTGTTCCACTTCTCTGTCTGAAATTTGTCTTTTTGGAGCCCCCTGCTGGCCTGGAGGCCTTAAGCAGCTGTTTAGTTTGGTTATGCATTCGTTTTGACCTGAGCCATATGTATCCAGTTTGAGTTTCAAAGCCTTTTTTGTCTTTAGCTAACATTATTGTATGGATGGTGAAATGGGAAGTAAAACTTAAAGCACTACCTCAATAAGAGACGGTTTAAAAAACTCAAACCTGATTTAGTTCAATCAAACTGAATCGGAAAATCGAAAAACGTACAGTTTTTGAATCTTCCCTGAGAAGAGATCTAGTGTCTCAAAAGAAAATATTGCAGACGCTTGTGCATTTAATTCTGTTTGCAATTCAACCAACATTTATCAAAAACAACAATAAAATACACCATATTAGTGCAATTGATGTTTTTGGGGGGTTTTCTGTCAAAACCAATTTTGAAATTTGAAAACATTTTGAGAATAATTTCTGAAAGTTTGCAAGCAGAATTGTCCAGTATTAAACAATAATCTTTAGCTGCACAGCCAGAGATGATCAGCTTTTTCAGAAATATTTCCCCCTCCCTTCCTCTCTGTATCTTGAAAGAAAACTGTAGTAAACTAAATCTACCACTAGAGGTCACACCAGTGAGACAAATTTCAAAGGAGCGTCCAGTCCTGCCAACTCGCCTGGCCTTGACCATGCACTTGGGAAGCCATCATTTATTTTTGGAGCCTTAGGCTGCGTAGCTGCTGTGAGACTGGCAGGGGGTGAGGAGGGTAAGGAGGGAGGAAGAGATGCAGGAGGAGGGGAAGCAGGGCAAGTCACGCCAGCACAGCCAGTGACACAAAAAGCATTGTCCTGATTTAATGGCTGTGAAGTCTTGCCTCCCCTTGGTCCAAGGAGCTGCTGATGCTTAATTAGGACGAACATTCATTTAAAGACACAACACCTCAGCTCCGGCATGGCTGGCCCGGAGCGAAGACGATTCAATCCATCTCCCGCCATCATGGGGCGATGAGTTATAAGGACAGGACGGGTTCCTGTCGCCGCCCTGCGCAGCGTATTCTCTCCTCGTCCAATATGGAAGCCATAAAATTCTCACCAGGCTCTAATGTGAAGAGTGAAACCTCTGATGAGTCATCAAGTAAAATCATAAGACCTGAAAATGTATTTGATTCATGAGGGGATGGGGAGAGATTTTCAGTAATGAACAACGTTAAAGACAGCTGTTCCTCACAATGCCTTGCTTAAGTATTCACACTGTGAAATGTTTCACATTTTGTCTCAATTTAATAAAAATGGAACATAGTTTCACCTCTTCCGCCACCCTTGAACATTTAACGACTGAATTGTTTTTCCCCATTTTTCTCCACAAATTGTTCCTTGCTCCAGATTCTCAGTTTAGTTCAACTGGACCAGAAGTAGTTTGTATGACGAGCTCAACACATGTGCTGTTCTACCAGGTGCTTGCTAAATGCTGCTGCTAGTCTGGAGGAGCGGAGACGGGGATAAGAGCTCCGAGAAGCAGAAGCTGAGCTGGAGACTCCAGCTCAAAGGCGGCGCTTCAAGAAAGCAAGCATTTAGGCACCTCCGAACGGTTGCCAAGGGCCCAGATTTCTCAAACATGCATGAAAGAATGAAGCCAAGACTCCAGGTATGTTTTTGATGAGGGAATAATATTATAACAAGATATGCACTCAAAACAAGTCTGTTTTACATAATGCACTAACCATGGTGTGATTTTGGAAATAAATCACTATAATCATGAATTCCTGGGGTCCACTGCACACCACGGTTCAGCTTTTTATTTGTAAAGCTGATTTGTTAACCAATTTCTTCTCCCACTTGACAATTGTACACTATGTTGTGTTTATGTGTCCTATAAGCATCCAAGAAAATACTGACTAATCTGTTACACTTTGTAGGGATAAAATATTATTTTCTTCAAGTATCAGATTTAAACGAATAACTGTTAACTGTTATTGTCTTTTATAGCAGGGATATTAGTATTTTATCATTGGATATTGTCAAATTTACATTAAGTCAACTGTTGGTTGAATTATGTTGACATTATTTGCCTGTGAGACACCAACAGCATTATTACATTCCTTATCACAACACAGGACCAAAATGAGTTCCTGCTCTATTTGCTTTAGAAAAATAACTAAAGCTAAGCTGAAAGCGTTACTGCATTTTTATTTAGAGATGTAATGATTCAAGTCAAACTCATTTTCAAGCTTCACTTCCATGCAAACATCTGCTATAATGGTTTTCCTATAGATTTCAATCCAAACATATAAAAACTGCCTTCTCCATTATATCAAAATGCATATTTCTTAATAATTTATCGCAAGGCCTTAAAGCACCCAGGTCTTTTGAATTTTTTATTTCTGCTCAGCTTCAAACAGGAGATCTTGTATTTAAAAAAAAAAAAAACAGAAAAGAAGAAGAAGAAGAAAAAAGGGGAGACCCAATTTTGGGGTGTGGGAATTGCTGCAGGGCCAAACTGACAGGGTTCTTAGTCTCAAGGCGCCTCACGGTTTTTCATTTACAGCACAGCAAAGGCACAAATCCAGGTCAATTAAAATAAGGAGAAAGAGGCCTGTGTGGCAGACTGGGACAGACGCCACCACTCTTACCTGCCACAAGAGGGCACAAGGGGTGCAGAGGTGTCTAAACCATAAAAACGTTTCTGCTGGGGGGGGGTGGCCCAGATAACGCAGTGACAGTCACAGCTCCACTTTACGCGGTTAATCTGAAGGTTAGATGGTCTTCTGCTCAGCAGGATATGACATCAGCTGTCACAATAAACAAAAAGAAAAATAATGATGTAAGAAAGTGCCCCAAGTTTAATTTTGTGTGCAGAGTTAAAAAAAGCTCTTCTCCCCATCACTTTTGGCTCTTCATAAAAGCTTATTAGATGTCTCATCATTCGGGTCGTATACCTTTAAATGCATTTGGCCTATAAAAGCTGCTCCTGCAACCCTTACATTTCTATATTCTAGGAGTGTGTGTGTGTGTGTGTGTGTGTGTGTGTGTGTGTGTGTGTGTGTGTGTGTGTGTGTGTGTGTGTGTGTGTGTGTGTGTGTGTGTGTGTGTGTGTGTGTGTGTGTGTGTGTGTGTGTGTGTGTGTGTGTGCGGGTAAAAGAGAGAGAGAGAGACAGGCAGAAATCCTCCTTCACTTTCCATGACGGTCATTAAAAGCTCTCAAAGTGACACACTGACGTTAAAAAGAAAAGTCTGTGTGTGTAACGCTGCGGAGAGTCACTTTGATTTTAATGGCCTGTTGTTCCCAGAGTGTTGAATGGAAATTTATATCATGAACTTAACACTTTTGCTGTCCCTTAACTATAAACAGGAGCAGAAACTCCTGACTCAGATTTGTGTGTCTGTGCTTTCAGAAAAGATTTTGTTTTAGGGTAAATGTGTCTTTGCCATTTAAAATGCGGGATTGTAGAGTCATTACGACCTCCATGGTGGCCAGAGATGGGCTGAAGTCATAACTCTTCTGTCAGGCTGCACCCCTGAGCCCCAACCCAGGCAAAAACCACAGAGCTTCCCTCCAGGACTCCAGGACCACACACATGCTGCTCGGGCATTTCCACAGTGCCACTTCCAGCCAGACATTCCCCATCTCCAAACAACTAAAAACACTAAAAACATAATATCACGTCGTGGAAAGAAGTTGTGTGACACTGGCTTGTGATCATATTCATTCAATTCATTGAATTAAACCAATAAATTGGTACATTGATTTGATAAATTAAACTATTTATTAATTAAGTTTGTTATGTTATAAATAAGTTTGGGCTGTTACCCCATTTCTGCAGTAAAAATGTTGTGTTTTTTATTGGTCTGATGTAATTTTCATCAGCTTTAAGTAGAAAATTATTATAATTAACAGATGTGAAGGCTTGGAAACACCAGTCTGTGTAAAATTAATCTGCATAATGTTTCACTGAGACAAGTGAGTTACTGGAATAAATTAACTTTTCAGAAATAAAATGGCTTCAATGAAGAAAAGAATTAAAAACATTTTTTTCACACTTTTAAAGGGCTAACATCTCTTTTAGTGGATTTCACGTTCATTACTATAAGTTTGACACTGACCGTGATTTCATTTTATCAGTAGAAATATTTATATGGCATACAGCTCTGTGTTTATTTGTCCAATCGTTCTTTGATAGCTGAACTTGACGCTGGTGTCTGACCACCTTTGGTTTCCTTTAAAAATATTTTCAGAAACAAAAACAGGACAAAACACCATATAACTCAACAAGGCAGAATAAATCCTGTGCAATGTGATGCTAAAAGCATTTTCAGACTCCTCAATGCTTCCAGCACCTCATCATTTCATCCGGTGACACGCCAGACGCTCGGGTACGCTGGTCTGAGAGGAATCAACAATAAAAGACTCGTGCATTACCATTATTACTATTTTGGGTGGAAGCCAGAAACACTCCATAATACCTTGCATGGCAGACAAATTGGCTTTCGGAACAGCGGCGTAATGGAGGTTAACTGCCTGAATGCAGGGTTACCGTGTACTTCATGCAAATCTCCTGTGCACAGTGGTGAGACTTGGCTGATTAACAGGACAGGCAGCAGAGATTCTGAAGCAAGCCTGATTGATGTTTTATTAAGCAACATGTTTACCTCATTTTCAGCGTCGCTCACCGGCAACCGAACGGGAATTTTATGCTTTTGTGAATCCAAAGGCTATTCCTAATGCTAACTCTTTTGTTCAACCTTCTTTTTTATTAATTAAAGCGCGAATCTGGTCTTTTCTGGTCAAAGTTTTGTTGAAAGGTCTTCTCTTTTGCAATGACAAGGAAATCTAGCATTTTCCATCCTTTACCAAAAAGGGCAAAACTTTTCTTTTTATTGTTTGATGGGAAAAAAAATTGCACTCTTACTTTATTGGATTACTAAATGTCACATTTTCATTGCCGTAAGCAGAAAATCATCATATTTAACATAAATAAAGGCTGAAAAACACCAGTTTGTGTTTAATTAATCTATATAATGTGTTTTACTTAGTGTGAAACATCCTGAAATAAATATACTTTTCAACAATATTCTAATTCTAATATATAGAAATATATACAGTTTACACGTCTTTAAAGAGCGCTCAGGTTCTGCTATGTTTTGTCACCGAAGCGGAAACTCTCTGGGTCCAACTTTGACCTGGACAACAACTTCATCTCAAGGTTAATTTACCACGCCTTCTAAAACTACCCACACCACATTTGAACATTTCCACATTTTTCCATGTTACAACCATGAACTTTAATGTGAAACAGATTTAATCACAGAAAAGTACATAATTGCAAAGTGGAAGGAAAATAAAGAAAAATCTGAAAAGTGTGGCATGCATTTGTATTCAGCTTACTTTACTTGAATGCCAGAAAATAAAACCCAGGACAAGTTGTTGAATCAGTAAACAAAATTTATCTGTGTGCAAAATGAGTGAACACACAGCATCAAGAAGACCAGCAGACAGATCAGAAAAAGAGTTGGCTAGATCTTTAAAGTATTGTTAGGTTATAAACCAAGATCTAAAGCTTTGAACATCGCACAGACCTCTTATAAATCCATCATATGAGAAAGAAAAATGAAAGACAACTGCAAAACCTTGCATGACTCCTTCTTATTCCTGCACTACACTGCAAAAACACACAATTTTACCAGGAATGTTGGTTTAGTTAGTAGAAAAATGTTAGTACACTTGAAATAAAACTAACTTATAACTTTTAATATTGATGAAAGTGTAGTAGTTCCACTAGCAAATTATTTCACTTATAACATGGGAAAAATGCCTTCTTATAAAAGACATCGACTGCCAATGGAAGAAGTACTTTTTGTCAATATTAAGAAACTGTCGACATAAAACAGGCTCATGTTTCTTGCTGAAAAGTCACTTGTAAGTTTTGTTTCAAGTGTACTAGCATACTAGATCACTAAGGGATACCACTAAGTTTGCAAAACATTGTAGCATTTTACTCCATATTTGAATTCTCATCTGTTTTTGCCAATAAAATGAATTCAGTTTTCTCTAGAAAGAGAAACGCCGTACAACCCTGACCCTGACTTTCATGTTTTCTCACTCTCTGTGTTGAGAAGTGTGCTTTGTGTCCCCGGCCCTTCAGGCTGAACTGGGTCAGGTCACGGTCAATAAGACAATACGGGTAACATTCGTAGGCAACTCAGTGTGTTTCCAAAATAGAGCCTACTATTGTGGGACAGCTGCAAAGTCTTTTCTAGTCGAAGTTCAAGGACTCACGTGGAGCGCAACGTTCGAGTCTCTTCCTGCCTCAGTCTTTGGCGAATCAGTGAATGTCCACAACAACGTGAAGTGAAACCTTACAGCTCTGTTGCTTCAGAAGGAGCACCTAGTTACCCTCTTCTAACCTTACCATCTGCATCAAGCTGCCATTCGGAGCCAAGATTAATCACAGAAGCTCCTGTCCATGCTGGGAATAGAAGTTTTCCAGATAACAAGGTCAAGGGTCACATTTTTGGCTGAGGTCGAGTGTCCTCGGGGGCTAAATAAAGAGCCTAGGAGTTGCACAGCAGCTCGGGCTACCACTGGCCTTCACACTCAATTAGGATCAAAACAACCACCTGATTTTAACTTGGAATGAGGATTCTGAGAAACAAAGAAGGGCAACACACACACAAGGCTTGAAGATATAAGTAAGGTGTTTTTCCCCTTATTTTTGGATACGAATCCAAACCAATGGAGATTCAATCAATTTAAAAATAGACGGGTCTGTTTTATTACTTTAACAGCCACACTGTTCCTTAGGTGTTTGTTTATCTTGCTGAAACCCAGCCGGACCTCTGACCCATTCTGCAGGATGTGAAAGCAAAGGCCCAAAATGAGAGGTCACGGCCATCGTTTACGTCCTGAGCACATGACAGACTGTCAGGCAGAGGTCAAAGCCGGTCAGGATCACAAAACAACACATGCACAAACAAACAGCTGCTCATAACCAACAAATAAGAGTTATATACTGAAGACGTTTGATTCAAAAGCAACACAAAGAATCAATGCAAAAACACAAAATCTTACCAAGTACTTTTGGTCTAGTTTCTTTCCAAAAGTTACTTTTTAATTTGACAATTGAGCCTCATCAGATTATTCTAATTTTTTCAATATAACTGTATATGAAGAGAATTTAACTTTTGGATTATATTCTAATTTCTTGATATTCGCCTCAACCATAACAGATCAGTTTCTAACCAGGTTCTTTAGTGAGTCTGAAGCAGAAAGTTTTCTCCCTGGTAAATGCTGACATCAATTGGATATGGCCTATAAAATCATGACACAACATAGTTAATGTTTGTCACGTTTATGTCCTTTTTTTAATAAATATAAAAACTGTAAATGCTGTACATGGCAGAAAACAAATCAGGAGGAAGATTAATTTGTTCAATATAAATGTATGCATCCTCCTTTTTTAAAGCCTGGTAAAAATCATCTTTATGATAATATCCACTCTGAATAGATCTGCTTTAACAGAAGGCAGATATTTGTCCTTGTCCAAATGGGAACGCGGCACAGCCAAACATAAAACCCACCACCGGTTGTCCTTGTCATCCTTTGATCCCTTGTGAAGAGGCTAGACAGTCATGCTGCAGTGATCAGTCAGGGTCACATCCTCCTCCGGTCCTCTTAACTCTTCCTTCCTGCAGTTTTGTGTCTCAGGCAGATGGTGGTGCTGTAAGACTTAAAGCTGCCCCCCCCCACCCTCTTTTTTTTTTTTTTTTTTTTTTTTTGCCTTTTTCTCCAAACATAACAAGGCTGTCACCTATTCTATCCTCTTTTGTCCTCTCCGCTCCATCACTCACCTCCGCACGTCAGCAGTGAACCACTGCAGCATCCTCCTCCTCCAGCCCACTCAGGAGGGGAGTGGAGACCCCAACTCAGCACAAACTATCCTCGATAAGCGAGGAAACACACACTAAGCTGCAAAACAAAACAACAAAAAGAATCTATTTTTTTAATTTAATTTCAGTGCTTTAGATTAAATATAAGATTACTAAAAATGCTGAAGCAATAGCTGCAATAAAAGTTTTTTAATTACCAAAAAGAAGCACTGAATTGCATATCCTCTCCGAGGTCATGTGTGTGAATCATAATAATTTGGTTCCCGTTGAGGCCACACAGCCTGCAGCTCAATTATGATTCCAGTGGGTAAATATTTGTCTGCGCTAACCCCTCGCTAGGTGCCATAATGGTTCTTTGTGTGTTGCAGCATGCACACTTCCTTTCTGTGGACCTATCACTCAGTGCCACTGTGTGTGTGTGTGTGTGTGTGTGTGTAAGTGTGTGTGTGTGTGTGTGTGTATACAGCAGCTCAATCACCTCTCCGCCCCCTAACATTTTCTCTACAGCTGCAGCTCGGCGGAGTTTGATCAATAACGCGTCCTTCATTCTCAAATCAGGCCTGACCTTGGCAGCCTTTTGTCTCCTTCCAGGGGCCAGAGTGCGCATGCACAGGTTGGAAAACAAGGCTCTCAAAAATGGAAAAAAAAAAAAAAAAAAAGAAGAAGAAAAGAAAAAAAATCCACCCTTGGAAGGAAATTAACTGCCCTTGCTGCGTCTACAATGCGGCTCCCTCTCATTACCAATCTAATGAATCACATATTTGTTGCATTTTTTTTTATCTCGGTGTAATGAGGTGATGCTGCTTTTGAACTTATTTGCGAAATAACCATGAGCCGAGCTGAAATGAATCCCTGCATATGCTGCTGCATTGATTTCCAAACCCAACTAAGCAAACAGAACCTGAGCAGAGTCGAAGAAGACAAAAAAAAAGAAATAAAGAAGGAAAAGGTGGCCCTGTGTGCTCAGAGTCGTTTTGAAAGAACCAAACCTCCAAAGGCTGGTGCAGAGGGCAAGGGAAGTCGATCTAACAGATCCGTTTACATGTTAATGCAGCCTGCAGGGGGCACCATTTATAGATTAGTCCTGCAGTCGCTCTCTTTGTTATTCTCTAATATACATCTGCCTTCTTGAGAAATGCTTTCTGTCACAGGTACATATTGGATCTGTCAGTAATGGTGCATTAAGAAGAGCAACAGGTTACTCCAATATGCCGCGGTGCTCCATCATGCTACCTGGCCGACAATTTACTCCCAACTCCACATCACATTACTGGAACTCCATCCATGTGCATGCACAGATCAAATAAAGCTGCAGGTCCACTTTGGGTTACATCAGAAAAGCTCCGATTGAGGCCCGAGGTAAAAGATTCAAAACAAGAAATTCTGGGTTTTTGCTTAAAAACTCAATATTAGAGACAACTCCGTTATGGTTTCTACAGGCCAGAAAAAGAGAGATCAGTTACAAAACTGGCACATTATGGATTACAAATTATAATATTATGCTCTAATCTGTTCCAGGCAATGTGGAAAAAACATGCATGACTCTGCTTGTTTCAACGATTCACCAAGGGGGGTTATTTATAGTGCCTGCCACACTTAGTGGCTCGGGTAAACATGTGTAAAATATAATAAGTTCATCTTTTATTGCAGGAGAATCATCTGACAATGAAAAAAACTACCCTACCCTTAGAGTACAGTAAATGGGAAAAACAATTTCTTTTAAAAAGTAACTGAAGAACTTTGTGCTGTTGTAATAAGATTTGAGTACAGTGACCAAAAATAGTATTTTTTACACAAAAGTAAAAACGGTCAAAGAAATTACTCTAGTAAAACGTTACCTAGTTTAAAGGCTACTCAAATACTGATCCGAACATCTGATTTAAAATTTAAAAAGCCAGACAAAAATATAGTTATGTACAAATTCTGGTGTTTTAAACAAAAATGGGAAAAATACAAATAACATGATTATGAAATAACAGATTCAGGCAGAAAAACAGCAGGTAGAAAATGTTAGAAAAATAAATATAATTATTTATGGATATAATTAATTTAAGACCTGAGTTTTTAGGAACTTCTCATCCATCATTCCCTGGTGTATGATAAATTCACCAGGGAATCAATTTTTCTTGCTAAAGCTGATGTGACATTTGTGTTTTCACACAAGCAGGTTTTTAGGAAATGATGTCCAAAAAATACATTTAACTAGTTGCTGTTCTACCAACACAAACATGGAGTTTGTTCAACTATAAGGGATATGGATTTCACATATTCAAGGATTCCATTACATTTGGCGATTGCTGCAGTTAAAGAAATTACCAAAAAATAGAAAATACTGGATTTTAATTTCTATTAGCTCTCCAGTAATGATAAATCATAAAAAAAGGTTTTCTAAAGCTTTATTTTATGCTATTAAAATTATATAGCCACCTACTGTGAAACACAAACAACTTTACACAAACCCATTCCAACATAATTTTATTTCTATTGTCATAACAGTGTGAAAACGTAAATGAAATCCATCATTTATCAACTTATGGTCATTTGTAGAACATTTCAACTTTAGAAAACCACAAAACGTCACTCTCTAAAACAAAAACAATTAAAAAAAGAAGATTTCTGCTACACCTTCCTCTTCTGGGTGCTGATGTACAGAACTGCATGAGAAAAGAAATAAAACAAGTTTATAGCTCTTAAAACATTTTTTTAGTCATTTAACAAGATTTTGCTTCAAAGAGTGTTTTTCCACAAGAACAGCTCAAAATGAGCAGAAGAGTCTCGTTTCAGTTCCGTTTTCACCACAAACATTCCTGCCGTTACCCCAAATATGCAGCCAGTTTGGGTGGCCCATCCAAAGTCCGACCAAAAGGCAAAAAAAAAAAAAGCGCTTGTTTTATAAAAACAGCGTTCTAAACAACAATTGATTCCTGATGCTCTCTCGTCTTTGAAGTCACTCCCACCCTTTACTTCCTGAAGCCAACCACAAAATGTGTGGGACCCAAAGCGCTGCGACTGCCCGACATTAAAATCACAGTTCTGGTCGTCCTGACTGCTGAACAGCAGACAGGTAGGTTGTTATTTCTGCTCATACCTTAAATCTACATGTAACCAGCTGCTCCACTGTGGCTAAAATTGTCCTACCTAGAGTCTGTAAATGCTCCCCACCAGCATGATTCACATTCATGACTGAATCACACTGTAGTTGGCTTCCATCTGGGAAACACAGCCAGAAGGGAGGATGCAAACATCAGCTAAGAATCATCATTCTGAATTAAAATAGTAAAATCCTTAAACTTGTAGTTAGAAGAGTGTTTAGCCATTGTAGCAACAACAACAGAAATCAAATTAAAACTATTTTATACAAAAAAAATCTTTTAGACAAAGGTAACCTAAAGCATCAACAAGCTGCACTGAATCACAGACAAAACATGATAAAAGCAGGAGCATTTTTTGTCATTATGGATACATCTATAATATTTGGTAATCACAAATATTAAAGGAAAATCCACCCAAGATACCGCAAGTTTCTGTAATTTTTATCTTAATTTCAGAATGTGTTACTTTTCATGTTTAAAATAAAAAAGAAGTCTTTGTTACAACATACTATAATCACGTTCTAAAATTTGCATAAAAACATTCAAAACATTTAATGTTTCCAGAGGTCAGTCTTCTCTGGTTCTTAGGATATTACAGTTTCATTGGAATGTTTTGTATCACTACCATACATGATAAGTTTCTCCATCTACTTGTAGCCCAGAAAGGTTTCTCTCATCTATAAACCTGAGTTCATAATAAAGTCTAACGTCAAAATGGGACAGGAGGGATTCAGTCAAACTATTTCTAAATAACTGAATATGGCTCTCGACTAAAACTGAGTTTGTAGAAACACATTTTTAAATGATATCCGAGTTTGTCTTACTTACCTGAGAGAAGTAAACTGTTATGAAATTATTCTGTCAATGTGTCCAAAAAAGATAGAGCGTAATTCCCAGGTTGGCGTTACCAATGAGAACTAGTTTTTAGTCATCTCAGTTGTCTAAAAACTTTATTTCTTGTATATCTACAATGCAAGATCTCAATTACATCAGTTTTTCAGCTGTTTGGATGCCTTAACAAAAAACATGTTTTTTGTCCTCTTTCTGTATGAATTTAACCAATTGTTTGAATCAAGATAAAAAAAAAAACCTACTTCAAAGTTTTTGTATCCTCAAACTATTATACCCAGATGTGTTTCTATCGGTTACTGTATTTGTGGCATCATATTGGCAGCAACTCCCAACATTCTAGACTAAATAATAATATTGCAAGAGGATCACACAAAAAAATACAATTTATCTTATATTTGACCAGGGTACAACGCTAATATTATGGTTGGACAAAATGTTTTCGGTTTTCATAAAACTGACGATTTTTAAATCAAAATTAGTTGACCAGGAAATGTATATTTCATTGCCATCATTTACAAAAGTCACTGTATACATTTTTATTAATAAATAAATATATATATTACCATTGTTTCCTCTCAAAAAGGCATCTCCATACTTGTTCTTGAGCTGCCCGTTGACGTACTCTTCTGTCTGCTCTATTGCAATGTTCATGTAACCATCCAGACAGGCCAGCACACCTGCACAGCGGCAAACAGCAGCAGTTATTCAGATTTACTTAATGGAAGAGGACTATTCCATTCGTTTCTGTTCATCGGGATAATAATGAATTTCAGCATGGCAGCTGCAGTACCTCTGTAATCAACGCCCGAGTTGAGCTTGACCACCACGGGTCTGCCGATAATCTGCTTCAGAAAGTCACTGGGGGTTTGTTTTCGGAGACTCATCTTCACCTAAACTGGGTCAAAACAAACAATGTAAAGGGTTGTTTATCTCAAAAAATGAAGCATTAGCATTGATAAAGGTAATCCACCCATATTCGGCGATGTGTACACGTTAAACCACGCAATGCCTTCAAAACAACAGTACTACAGTACATACCCAGAAGCTATTTTAATAAGAACCACTGCAGTATTTAATAATGTCTGGGCGAGATAAAGCTAGCCGCTGCTGCTAATAAAGCTAACAAGCTAACCTCTTCCGTAAAGGAGAGCATCCAAAGATAACGACATGAAAGTGTTGGTAAGCGAATAAGTAAATTAAACGCGTACTAAGGCTTAAAAGTGAGCTGCTTAACAAATCACAAACTCTTTCAATTTTTTAACAGAAGCGAAATGTTGCTTAACGTTTTTACCTGCTAAACGTTTCACAAACGATTGTGTTCGGCGTGCAGCGAAATCAACCAATCAGGTGCGGATAAAGTACGGCAACCATGCCAGGACAATCATCTCAAAAAGCAAAGTTACTGTGAAGAACGATTAGAGCCATGATTTACAAAAACAAACCATAAGTGCTGCTGGAAACAAACTTGATATTCATAACTAGTTTAGATTTGAGTAAACGACAGGCACAGATGACAAAAAAGGAATGGGATGGTGTTTAGAATAGAGATAAAATAAAAACAAAACAAAAAAAGCTTAATTTGCAGAAGACCATTCATCTCAAAGATATCATCATAGAAAATGATAAAGGTTTTTTTGTTTGTTTACAGTGTAGAGGTTTTTGCCTTGTTGGCATACTACACACAATTCCATTTGTACAATATAATATTATTGTTATTATAGTCATCCAGCAGGACAGTAACATGTCAGCATAGATTTAGTAAAATACATTAAATTACTGAAAAATAATCGTTTAATTTAAAATGTATAAATTTTCTAATTACCATAACTACTCATTATTTTCAAGTTAATGTAAAAACATAATAATGAGAAATAATAGGAAGAACATTAAATAGGATTAATAAATGGACATAAGAATACCTTTGTTTAAAAAGGAGTAAGTAGAATGTAATGCTTATGAAATCCTACCTCAAATTTACTCATCCAGAATATATATTGTATAATAATGATACTAATATTGATCTCACTACTACAGCAGTGGTAAACTACGGCAGTAGTGAAATTATATTATCTGATGGAATGATCGTCATATTTTCAGTGCTTATGGGTCTGGAAAACATTTTTTCTTACATTTTGATTCCTCATTTTAATGATTGAAAACCTAATCTCCAAGAAGCAATAATATAATTTAGTTTTGTTTATTATGGTATCTGAGAGCATTTCTGTGAAGGATAAAGGAAAGTCTTTTCTCTAATAAACCCAGGTTGTTGAGTGCATGACCCAAACACCGCACAGCTTGGGAGGTACATGAAAAACAGTGTAGGGGGGTAAACAAGGATGAAATGGTGAGGAGAACGATAGAAGTGGATAGAGGGCAAGAGGATGTGCCAGTTTGTGTTAGTGGAGACAGAAAGGTGGAGAGCTGAGGTACTGGTGAAACAAAGGAGAGAGAGAGACCTGGAGAAAGAGGGGGGATTGTGAAAGGTGGAATCATAAAGTACTTCTTGTGTGTCTAGACAGGTTGCTTGTTAGCAGGGCATGGCTAGCCCTGTGGAGGCTAGAGGTTAATTTGGTATCTGCTGCTGTGTTAAACTAAGGTCAGTACTACAAGTCCTTAAGTCATAAACAAGAGTGGTTAAGAGCCATGTATACACCTAGGCACCGGTTAATGAATATTCAATGAAGAGTTTTTCTTCCCGCTTGTCCCCTGTTCCATTTGTTGATGCTTGCTTTGAGGGAAATTTTTTGGAAAGAAAAGAGAATCACATTTCTTTTCTTTGCCTTTCAAAAGTGACCTTTGTCCCCTCACATTTATTTATTTTTATATATTCTTACTCTTGGCTCAAGTTATAAGAGGATGTTGGTTTTGGTGTAGTGAAGGTTGATGTAAGCAGCCTAACATATTTAATTGTGAAACACATTAAATCCAACCCACCATCATTTTCTCCTGATTATTTATCAAATTAAAATCTATCCTAAAATTTACAGTGGCACAATTCAGCTGAAAAATAAACAAAACATGTTAGAGGAAATTATAAATAAAACAAAAATAAAACTACCCAATAACATTGTTGCAGAAATATGCACATCCTTAAAATAATATATTTTTGTGATGCTCTTTGAAAAAAAAATCAGCATATACTTTTCTTTACTTCACGCCTGCAATCAATATATTTATCACAGAAATTGCTAAATTAAAGGGTCAGTATTATGTGTTTTCCAGGCCCTTAGTGCCATGCTATAGCACAATCAAGTAACTATGTCACCTTGAGTTGTTCTAAAAATGCTATGTGTATTTAATATGGCTTAAAAGAAATTTGATGAATTTGATTTTAATTTGAAAAGCATTAAAATCAAAAGTTTCTGAAACTACACCTCCAGGAAGTTGTCATGGCATTGCTCTTCTAGTAATTTTCGCAAAGATTTTACCAGCATTACACTGAGAAGTAGCCTGAATAATGAGCTCAGCAGGTACGCAGTCCCACCAGGTGTTTGCTAGTTGTTGCTGGCTAGTCTGAAGGAGCTGAGTGGTTGGCAAGGGATGCTCTGTGATGAGGAAGCTTGAAAGTGGGGAAGCTTGGAATCTGGAGCTCTGAGGAGGAGCAGCTCCTTTTGGAAAGCTGAATGGTTGCCATGGAGATAACACGATTTCTCAAACATGCATCAAAGAATTAAAGCAACACTCCAGGTATGTGGTGATGAGGAAATAAGCTCAAAAAAGTCAGCTTAACATAATACTGCCTTTTTAACAAGTTAGCTATGAAACATGGTGGTGGCAGCATTATGCTCTGTGTACACTTCAACCAATGAAGACTAAAATATTGGTTTAAAGGTAAGTGCATATAGGCAGTGGATGAATGGTTTCAAATGTATAAAACTCAAAAACCAGGAATTTTAAAATTATTGTGTAAAATTCTGAGAACCTCTGATGTGAAAACTTGAATGTGGAGCTTGTAGCTGCAATTTATAAATATATATGTAAAACATTTACTTAAACTGATCCTAGAAAGATAAATCATGGCTCCCAGTGGCTTCGCAATAAGCCTGTTTTCACTATAATAGCAAAGAAAAAAATTATTACAGTAAGCCATTCAGTTCAAAAGAGGTTAATTGTAATCATTGACTCTGTGGGTTAAAATAATGGCTAATATAGCGTCCCATTTTACCGCAGATTGCATGTCAATGATGGCCACACATTCTGCTGCCTATACATTATTTAATATGAAAGCGTGTGGGAGTGCAAATCTAAAATGTCAGACCTTTTTTTCTTCTCTTTGCATTTTTTCCCAAACATACCCTCCAGCACAAAACCAGTAGTATGTTTCTTCTTATGGATTGAAATTAGATTTGATGGGTTTGTTTGTATTGATACACTAGAAAAGCCACCTTAGGGTAACACAAAGAAAAATAAACAAGTCCAATTAGAATTAAATTATTTACAGTCTAGTCGTTAATTTTATGCACCCACTATATTGTTCCTACTATTCAGGGTTATAAAAGGGCAGAAGCTTTTCTGCTGCTAGACTCAGAGAAGCAGGGTACACATCTTATCCCTGTTTTCAGACTGTGGGAGAATCCATAAAACTCAATGGAAACCTGCAGAAGCACAGGGTACAAAGGAGAATTGAACTGGAGAGCTCCTCCATGCCATCATCCTCAATTATTCTACCATAATTTTCAAACTATTGAGTGCATCTGAACATAAGACATATGCACAAACCTTCCATCAGATCATATTTTAGCTTTCCTTCATTGGCTCCAGAATAGAGTTTAAGATTTCCATTCTCACAAATAAACCCCGTAATAATCAGTTCTGTTATCCATCAAAAATTTGATTGTTCTGAACAGAGTCTTCACTCTCATACTGCAGGTTTTCTGGTGCCTAGAGTTTCTAAAAGTACAAGAATGGGAGGTAGATTCTTTAGCTTTCAGGCTCCTCTCCAGTGGAACCAGCTCCCATGTTTAGCCCAAGAGGCAGGCACTCTGTCTACTTTTAAGACTAAGCTTAAAACTTTCCCTTTTGATAAAGCTGATAGTTAAACTAGTTTAAGTTATCCTGAGCTATTTCTGTAGCTGTGCTGCTGCAGGAGTAGGCTACTGGAGGACAAACTGACTACTTTTTCTCACTTTCTTTTTCTGCTACTCTCCAATTTGGTTGATGGATGAAGCTGTGTGATTTCTGATTGTGGAATGATGGACTGTTAGTCATTTGAAAATGATCATTGCATTGTGTTACCACCCCTTTTATGCTCCAGATCAGCAGAGTATCAGAAATCTCGTTTTTCTGTAAGTGATCATTGCTGATGATCAATAAAAAAGGGTGTTTTGATTAATGACTAGGAATAAAATTAGCAGAGAGATTGTATTTGATATTTGATTCCTCTTGGCTGCGATCTGTTTTTCAAGTTCATTCATGCAGCATTAGCTTCTCAAAACCCATGACATTACTTTAGTAAATAAAAGAGAACGTATAAATTATGTTTTATTAATATTTTAATTATAATTTGGACAAAAATGTTCTCTGTCAAGTTCAGAAATGTGTCATTGTTACATCCAACAATTGAGATAAATTATCAACTCAGAGGCAAGGCTTGGCTTTGACTGATTTCCTAGTCATCACAAAGAAACTGTAAAAGAAAAATTAATTATTATTCAAAGGATTATCTGTTTTGCACACATAGAGGATTTTACTGTTACAACTCAAAGCTCACATAACAGGGCAAAGTGCTAAAGAACATTACTGGGTTTTGTACTGTACTTCATTTTCTTACCCAAAGCCACTTCAGAACATCCATCCACTGTTTATTCCTGTTTGCAGTGTTTCCAGATTGGGCGGCTTTCCACCCAATTGGTTTTCTTTTAAACATGTTGGAGAAAAATAAACAGCTGTGGTGAAGTTGTCAAAATATTTAAGAACATTTGATTCATTTTTAGAAAGTGTTCATAGGAAGTAGCTCCTGTAATGGGCGCAGCAGATGCACAGTTTCATCGGGTGTTTGCTAATTGTTGCTGGCTAGTCTGAAGGAGCTCAGTGGAGAATTAGAGCTCTGTGAGGCAGAAACTCAGAAACTGCAGCTCCGAGGAAGAGATGAAAGGATTTCTCAAATATCCATGGAAGAATCAAGGCATGGATTCTTCCCCAAGTATGTTTTTTGATGAGTGAATTATATTACAACATGATCTAAACCAATGATCTGTAGGACATACCTCATGGCACTATTAACATGATTTTCATTAAAGGTTGATCTTTGGGCTGGATTGAGTTGGACAGGTTTTACATTGTGTTTGGGCTGAAAACTTTCAGATCTGCCAATTCTGCCTGTTTTTTTTTTCCATGTAGGGTTATGCAGGGGCTGGTGTCTACCTCTTGCAGTCATTGGGCGAGAGTCGGGTTGCACCTTGGACAAGTTGCAAGTGCAGTACAGACACGCACACAGGACGTGGATCAATTAACCTAACAGTCATGGTAGGAAGCTGGAGTACCCAGAGAGAATCCCACATGTACAAGGACATGCAAAGTACGTTTAGAAAGAACTCAGCACCTTCTTGCTACAAACTAACTGCTCCACCTCTGAAAAAACAAAGCGCATTGTTTTTTGGAAAACACTTTAACTATCTAGAAAAAGGCAGTCATCTAGAAATCATAATATCATAGCAGCATTGTAAGCTGATTGGACAAATCCTGTGTCAATCAAAAAGAAACAAACCTTTTGACCCCCGGGGACGGGTTGGTGAAATAGGATGATTATCGCCATGAGAGCTGCTGTTTTAGACAGAAAAATGGGGAGGTCTGGTCTGAAACAGGTCAGGGCTTTAGGTGAGGGGGAATAAGGTGGAGGGGAGACATCCCTCTTGTGACCTAAAGCAATGTTCAGAATATGGGTCGAGGCGGGGGGTGGGGTGGAGTAACATGAGGAGAAATTCTAGACTTCATTGACCCTTGTGAGGGCAAGTTTTCTCCTCAGGTCAATCTCGATATGGAGAAGATAATGGAAAAAGCTTGGGGGAGTTTTCAAATAAAAAAAACTGATTGGCGGACATAGGATCGCTGTTCTTCTGTCTGTGTAATCCTTTATTGTATGGAGGTAATAGCTTGGAAGTAATAGGAAACCTTTTTGCCATCTAACCGGGGCATGGAAGCCTAAGTTGCCTGGTTTGATGCTGAAATTCATTTAATCTATATTATTCTACTACGTAATGGACCAAGACACAAGTGGTGCATAATTGTGAAGAGGAAGGAGAATGATACAGAATTTTTAAACATTTGTTTACAAATCAAAATCTGAAAAGTGTGGTGAGCTTCCACATTCAGCCACTGCAAGTCAATAATTAAAGGGGACCTATATTTAAAAATGTACCTTTAGCGGGTTTTTAGTCTTCCATTTGGATTTTAGCTGCTTTTAAAAACAGCCCAAGCTTATAAAAACCCATACAGGCAGAAAAGTTGCCGTTTAAAAAAAAACCTTATTGTTGAGCCACAATCAACAGGAACTGCGCCGCTACCTAGCAACCCAAACTGAGCTCAAATAAGTTTGGTCAACTGGTTTTACCGCTTTATGCGGACATCTGTGAAAGACAGATGTTTGGTTGTTGAATTATCATCCAGAAACCTCTTTCTGCATTCTTGTTAATTGTGCAGGAGGCTCCTCTACTGCTTTTCAAAGATGTACAGTTGTGTAATTGCACATCTGTTTGCTGCCATTTTCATGTGAGAGAGTACATGTTGAGTTGGGGATGCAACTCAACATGGATTTATTTGGATTTAAAGTGGCAGCGGCTCTAAAACAGATTGTCCTGAAAGGAGCACAGAATGGGAAGAACTGACCAGACTAAAATCTCATTATATGAGAATGATTTTGTGCAATAAATGTAATTTAATTAGCATTGCTCATATACCTATACTAACCTATTCAACGAACTGCAATATGTCACCTTTAACAAAAAAATGAAACACAATGATTCATAAGTGTGCACTACTTTGTGTTCATGAGGTGAAAATCACAATAAATCACATTTAAGGTGGTAATAAAGATAGATGGGTTTATATATTCTTACAAAGTGCTTTGTATCTGTTGCACAATCTGATCTATTCAAAGCTGTCCTGCTCTAATTTTAGCTGTATACACCAATAAAAGCACCTATTACACATGTTATGACTGAATCCCATCATCTTACTGCTAACCAGAGAAAATTTAAAGAGCAAAGGCTGTCCCTACGGTTTTGTTTTTTACTATTTCCAGGCCAGTGACACATCGCTCAACTTCTACCTAATGACTCAGCTGTGAGCTCCGACAGTTGACGGTGGTTGGCTGGCCTGGGGGAGCAGGGGGTGGGGGTAAAGCTGTGAGAACGGAGGGGGGGGGGATGTGAGGCAGACTAGGTGGGATGTAATCACTCCCTGTAATTTGGGAGGAAATCCACTGAGCTGTTCACAGTGAAGATAAAAGGCAGTCTCTTCACAGCCACCAAGCTCCAGCGCCTCTGAAAGGAGAGGTTCAGAGGAGCGATTCCGCTCGCTCGGCATCCCCTGAGGTTTGGTCCTGAGACCGTCTCAAATCAGCTACAGCCCTGGAGCCATGTTCTTTCCCCAAGGAGCCGCACCGCAGCCAGGCAGCCAGACAGTCAGACGGCCCGTCCTGCGCTGTATAGCCCAGGCGCAGCCAGCCAGCTCACAACTCTCCTGAGATCCTCCTCTGTGGAGAAGGGAAGCTTGGTGGAGCTTATGCTGCTTTCTGTCTGACACCCTCCTATGCTGCATTATCCTCTCCCACTTCACTTTAATGTCTCAATCTGCAGCAAAAAAGCGCAACGTTTGAGCTGCTGCTCTCTTTTCATTTACTGACGATGAACGAATGGGAGTTTTTAACAAGATTATAGGAATTAGGTCTGGTCTAGTATGAGGTTCTCACTGTATAATAACCTTAATTTCATAATGTCACTGTTTTAACACATAATGTTAAAGTAAAAATTATTTACTCTAATTGCTTTGCAAAAACACAAAATCTTATCAAGTTATTTTTGTCTATCTTAATACACTTAAAATAAGACAAAATTAACAATTACAATTAACTTTTCAGCAAGATAAGGATCCTGTTTTAAGTCAATATTTCTTTAGTACTTTTTAAAATTGATGCTATTTGTTACACTGTAACAAATAGCTGTAAAAACTACAGCATTTTGGTGGCTGGGTTTTGAAAATTCAGCTCTTTACTGTGGAAAGTGTATGATATGGGACGTGACTGGACCGCTGGATCACATGTAAATTTTTAATGTACAATTGCATTATGGGATACTTACATGTTGGAGGTGAACTTTCACGGGCCAGAGGGCGGGGCCAACAACGACTTTCACCGTGGAAGTACTTTTTAAAAACATTGTATTCCAGTTTTGTGTTTGAAAATATATTTTATATGATTATATTGAGCAACTCTCGCTTGTTTGCTACAGGTAACTTTGCTTATTTCTCAGCTAGCATTATGTACAGCACAAGTGCTTTTTAGTTGCAGATGGCTACATTCTGGTCTTTTTGCGAAAGTTGTTTGAGTGTAGGATGCCTCAACTGTTGTTTTTTTTGTCTCTCACACACATACAGGGCTGTCAACAGTAATGCGTTAGCGCACGCGATTAACCTGAACATTTTAATGTGTTAATATTACATAACGCAGATCAATTGCACCATCTATTTTGACAGCAAAGCCTCTCTCCTGCAGAGGGTCATCTAGTTCACAGAAGGAATGGCAAAGTCCAAGTCTTGTTGTTTCAAAATACCTGTTACCACAGCATCACTTGGAAAACATTGACTGACGTGGTTCTTGTTGTTAGAGGACCACGAATCAAAACTACAACCTATGTCACAAGAAAATTTGTCTTGAACCATGAGAAGACTGGCCAGTTTCATCACTTTGTCACCCAACAACATCCCACCAAGTTGTCACGGAGACAGCGTTGTAGTGGTTTTAGCTTGATAGATGGTGAATGGTGCTTATACAAGGAGCCACTCCAGTGCTCCCATAAATATGCATCGTGACATTTGGAACAAAGCCGCTCGTCCTCTCTTTCCTGATGAGCTCTGCCTGCATACTATAACATATTGCCATACTGTCACACCTTGTGTTTCATAACCAATCTCTCTGTTCATCAACTTGGCAGATAACCTCTAGATGCTGACAAATGATATGGGGAATGACATTAGGGTTCTATTGTATGCAAAGCTGAGGAGTGATTTTCCAACAGTGATGCTTACACGGGTACTTAATGATTAATGCGTGTTATTTCATGATGTATAGAGTGTATTGTTATTATGAAATATTAATTCAGGCTTTGCAATCTTGTTTTCCTGGTAGTTTAGAAAGAAAAGTAAAAATGTAATATTTAAATTGATCATTTGGGATTTTTTTATGTAAGGCTTTATTTAAATGTTTTGTGCAGTTTTGATCTGACCTGCTGCAGATAATTATCTAATTACACAAATGCAGAAGCTAACAACTGGTTCAGGAGGACCACGACCAAATGTATGTCTTTTGTCTGTATTGTATGTCTTTTGTCAATAATATCATTGATCGTGTTTATGCCTTTTTTGTGAACCTTTAAACACACAGCGAAAACACAAAATCTTACCAAATGTTTGTGGTTTGAAGTGCAAATATCTTAGCACATTTGATAAAAAGCATTTAGTTCAACAGGCAGATTATTTCACTTCCATGGATAAATTTTTTCTGTTATATATGAAATCATCTGCCTGTGGAAAAAGTACTTTGGATCAATATTAAGAAATCATTAACTTAAAAATGCAAAATATTACTTGTATGTTAGTTTGTCTTATTATAACTAGCTGTTAATGTACCCTTGTTAGATTTTCTTCGTCTACCATGGGGAATAACAAATTTATCACCAGTTAGCTGGACGACATTCGTCTTTGCCAACTGAAATGATGCTACGTACATTCTGTGCAACAAAACTTGGCGCTGTTGGGGTTCAGGCTGTAGCCATAGTCAGTGTGACAAGTACAAAACTGCTGCCAAGAGCCACAAAAAGACCCCAGAAATGTTACAGCTTTGCTCCCCAGAAAACTATTAGCAGTAATCTAATAGCAGCATTTGGTGCAACATAACCTCTGAAGTTGGAGGTTTAGTGGATTTTACACATGGAGGTCAAGCACTAGTCTTACCAGATCTTAAATTTCATTCACAATGGTCTTAAAAAGATCTTAAAATGTCTTAAATCTGAGTTGGTGAAATTTGCAGAAATCCTGCATAAAGATAGAACCCTAAACAACTTCTTTTTCATTTTATCAGCAAAAAAAAAGGTTGATTTGGGGGTTAGTTACACTTTGAAGAGGTATCATTAATTACTGAAAATGTTTAAGAGAAAAGACCCTTAAAAAATGTGAACTTTCCCTTTAACGACAGCACTGTAGAGGTGAGCAAATGTGTTCAGAGCACCTTTTACAGCTCTCCCTCTAACATTAAGAACATATCTGGCCTGTTTCTCCAAACACATCAATGCTTTGCAGGGGAATAAATATCCAAGACAGCCAGAAGCAGTTCCTTTCAAATCCCACTCACACTCACTCATATCCCCCCACCCCCCACCCCTCCATGTTTCTCTCTCATTCTCTCTCTCTGTCATTTGACCAGCAGTGCTTCCTGCCACTGAGGACCTGTGACTCAACAGCCGGAATACAGCAATGTTCTTTCGCTCACCCTCTTGAATATTCATAGCAATAAGAGGACTGAAGCTCACACCGATCCATCTTGTATCCATGCGCAATTACATAAAGAACAGGAGCAGTGCATATATATACGTGTTAGCGGGTTTAGCAGATATCTAAGTATCTCCTCGTTGGGGAGAAAAGTGGGGTGGCGAGGCTGTTTTACTCTAATTTCTTTATCCCTTTTCACAGGAGTGCCACGTTACAAGAAAATTCTTGAGGCGAGCCAATGGCCCGATAAATCTGCCGGAGCCTCTCTCTCAATTTGTCTCCGTGGAATGTCAGCTGGCAAGCGCCCAGCCACCGAGAACCTCCTTTCACGACGCGCCAATCTAACAGACGAGATCCCATGTTGGAGGACTGGCGTGGATGAATGGCCACGTGCCTTATCTATGTCTCTTTATGTCTATCCGTCTGAGGTCTCCCGCTCCTCAGAGGGCCACTCTTTTTGCAGGACCCGACAGTTAACCTCAACGGCTGAGCGGGTGACAATGACAAAATGCAGGTGTCAACCCGTGATATGACACAGATGCTGTGTCAACCCGTCTCACTCCATATGACCCGCAGTGTGAACAGAAATTGCTCTGTTTGGTGTCGTTCATCACTGTGTGGCGCAGTCTCCCACATAGCTCGGTCCAGGTGGCGGAATGGCAGAGTGGGAGAACAGACCATGTTTGTGTGAAGATGCAACAACTCTCTCGCTCTCTTTTTCGCCTTTTTTTTATTCTTTCATTCCCTGCCTCCTTCTTGTCTCCCTCTTCTTGTTCAAACTGAGTGCTGTAGCACTCTTTGTGCTCTATTTAAAGGTTGTAGGTTAGAAAACAACAAGATGACTCCCCACCTGTACTCCTAACTGACTCACGTTGGAGGTATTCACCATTTGTTTATGTCCAGTAACAGAAAATACATCCAAGCATAAACAGATTAGGGAAAATTTGTTCCTCATAATACACTGCTGAGAATGAATCTTTCTTAACATAAAGCATTTTTCTGTTAATGCATCACTGAATAACAGAGCTATGTGGCATTTATGTTTTTATTATTTATATCTTTAAAGTACCTTGCAACACTATTCAGATATATTATACTTTTTTATGCTTTGTTATCTTAGAACTAGGGCTGCAACTCACACATTTATTTTAGTAATCAATAAATTTCAGAATTATTCTGACTTTTAATCAATTAATCTAATTTTGAAAATTGGCACATTCTGCAGATTTTCCATTTAGCCACTTTATACAATTTGGAATACATAAAAAGTTTCCCTTTTAAATAAAAAGGTAAAAAAAAAAAACATTCTGCCTAAAATACAACAATATAATTCCTTTATTTTAAATTTGTAGGAAAGTATGCATCTGCAGCTAAACAAACACTGCTAATCTGTTGATTATTTATTTGATTAACCAGTTAAAATTGGATAGTAGTGCATGCTTAATAGGAGATTTTTTTTTTCACAGAATTTGAACCAGATGAAGTTAAATCTATTTCACTTGAGGAGTCCTGGGTAATATATATATATTTTTTTAATGTAAAATGTATCCATAACTAAGTTAGTTGACAATTATTTCAATAATTGATTCATTCCTATTAATCTGATTAATAGTTTTAACCATAAGCTAAATATTGGACAAGAAAACCTGAAGGAAGCTTCAAAAGGCTGGAAACTGGGGTGGAGCAGGACAACGATCCCAAACATTCAGCCAGTAACAACGAATTAATGTGTTAGAAAAGTCTCCATCCAATCTGTCTGAGCTATTTTACAAAACTTGATAATCAAAAACGTCTCCAGATGTGCAAATACTAAAGCCTTGTGGTTGTGACTGCAATTGGCCATGCAAAGTATTAACTTGAATACAAATGAACGCCACACTATATCTGCTTCACAATTATTCATGTTTGTGGTTGTGAGGTGAAAAATAAATTCATAGCTGTATGAATACATTTTCACGGCACTATTTTACTGTGACTATCCGATCTTGTTATTGTAGTACTTAGCATATCTGTCAGATCAAATTTATGCATTAATATATTCTAAGTTGGCAAAACAAATCCCTGAAGGATGACGTAAAATAAAATTTCACAAAAGCCAAGTAATTACATCCTCTAACACTCTAAAATTTGAATACAGCCAGCCACACAAGCGTATTTAGAGGGTTCATGTTGCTGCACGACAGTTGGCATGACTGTAAAAAAAAGCCATGTGCCAAGTAGAGCTGCCAATGCTCAGCATGGCTGGTTTTAATATTTTAATGTGCTTCATTACAACATTATGGGCCAGATAGCCTTTCTTGGGTCCAGACAATTGTTCTGCAAATGAACAAGATTACATGACAAGCCCTGAATGACAGAGCTGCCCACTGTTGCCTGCCTGAGCCTGTTATCTGATGGTAGCCAAGCAACAGATCCCTGACCTGGCTCTGACCTGCACCCGATAAGGTCAACACCTGAAGGCGCTCTCATTGGAGGGCTGGCGGAGGGAGAGGTGGAGCCTGGGCGAAGCAGGGAGACAAAGGACCCACAGAGCAATGCCCTGCTTCCTCCATATTATAAAAAAAAAAAAATCCCCCCAAAAATGAAACAAATAAACACCTCTGTACCTTATTTATCAAAGAGTGAGAAACGTCCTCCCTCCTTTCATACCTCATCATTGAGAGTAAAAACAGCAGCTGTGGCTGATCATAATAAAGAAGTGTTAAGACAAATGGAAGAGACACATTATAAAGGAGGTGCTGAATGTGAAATTAATCGACCAGAGCAACCAGCTCTCATAGTCACCCCCCTCCTCACCGTGTCATTTTGTGCCGCGCTCATGCAAACCTCAGTTGCTTTAACAGCAGTGTTACAGAACTTAATCCAAATGGCGATAGTGGCAATAGCCTATTACACCATGACAATAGAATCAAGCTGAGACTGGTAACACATTAAAGATATCAGTGTTCAGCCCACTTCATTACAGCATAAAGTGATATTAATCAGCAGGGGTCCTCTTACACATAGAATGGGATAAAACAAACATGCAACCCAAACATGAAGAGGTGCGAAATCAAAAAGTTCAGTTCAGACGGATCCAAACTGAATCTGAATCTTTAAATAGTAGGAAAATATCACTGTTCCCTTTACAAATAATTCACCATAAGACAGAAAAACACACGCAAGAAACCAGCCAAGACGAAAGTGATGGACAAAATTAAGTTGATTATTTTTGCTGCTCTGGTGCTTTAAATACAATGTGATATTTAGAGCAGGTGGCAGACATGGCATTCGCAGAAATTTATTTTCATAATTGTAATCTGTGTAGATCTTGTGTCCTAGCATATCTACAATTTAGCAAGAATTTAATTTTTATAACATTTTCCAAACTTGGGACAGAATTTAATTCTAAAATGTAATTCAGTCCTTCATATACATCTGCAGTCTGGAGTTTAAATCATCATAGGCTTGAATATTGTTTTTATTTAGAAGGTTAAAAGTTCATTTCAACCATTTTTTTCAAGACTGGAATAACAATTAGAAATGCCCCAATGTATTAATATCTGATATTGATATTGCTGTTAAGCCCAATAATCAATATTTATCAATATCATATATTGTTAGTGCCAATATGTCCTTAATAATTATGCAACAAACAACTTCATGTTGAACCCCTACTCTTTTCTGAACTGGTAGAGTTCATTTAAACCATCACAGATTAGGCTTTTAAGCATAATCTATTTTTAATGTGATGGTGGTCCTGATTTGAGGAAGTTTGTTCTAAAAGTTAGTTGTTGGATAGTTCTGTCCTTTCCAGAACCGGGTTTGATGCGTGCTGGGAATCATTCTCTTGTTGTTATGCTTAGAAAATGTGTCCAGTTTCCAAGCATTTGACCCAAACTCTATTTTGTTTAAACTGGATGGACCAATGAAGGTTAAACTTCATCTGAAATCACCACCTGGATGGTTAAAACTTGAGGATAATTGAATATTCTAGCAGGATAATGTGGGCCAAGAGGAAATGTGCATGTATCTATAAATCAGAACCTGTTTGAATAAAAAAAAAAAATGAAAATAAATCAAATTAGTCACCCAGACACTCATTTAAGTTATGATAACTTAAATGAGTTATACACATACTAACATTAGGTTAGTATGTGGATATAAACTAGGTCCACAGCAAGAACTTGATTGAAGACTGTTTGTTTTTCAGCTCACTGCTTCCCAATGATTGTTAAAACAACTTCTTGGACATAAATGTATGTCATACTTTATAACAGCTCTACCTTTTATATTTATTATGTTTATACAACTGCAAGCACAGTCATTCCTCCTCTTTAAGAAACTTTAGTCTCTGAATTGAAGGATCTTCACTTCCCTCCAGGCCCTTCATGCAAGACCTCTGGCCCAGATCACTCAGAGCAACTTAGGCTCCTCCTAAGTGCGTGTGTGTGTGTTTGTGCATGTGGTAGTGTGTGCGCGTGTGTGTGTGTGTGTGTGTGTGTGTGTGTGTGTGTGTGTGTGTGTGTGTGTGTGTGTGTGTGTGTGTGTGTGTGTGTGTGTGTGTGTGTGTGTATGTAGGTGTGTGTGTATAAGTGTGGAAGTGCATGTGTGTCTTTGTACAGCCGGGAAACTGTTGAAGGTCAAAGGGCAGGAAGTTGGCCACCTGCCTCTGTCACACTGTTAAAAGTAGCTGAGCTGAGAGAGGAAGTGGTAGCAAGAGACATGACTGTGACTGAGAAAGTTTTGTAATGTATGTGGGATGGGGTTTTTTTATTTTTTGATCTGGCTATCTAAAAGACAACCTTGGTGCTGCAAAAACTGAAAACAAACTCTTTCTTGTGATAAAGTCCGTTTAAATATTTTAATTTCCTCTATTCAGAATTGCCTAAATGAGTTGCAGAATCAGACGGCTGTGATAGGCTTTAAAGTGTCCTAAAACCAGAACTGAAACACTTGGTACAAGGATGTCTTCAGTGGTATTTGCTAAAGGTGACAACCCAACTTGCACCCTGCATAAATGTGCCAACCGAGGACAAGAGCTTAGAAGGCCAGAGGGCAAAAACGGGAGTGAACCACCTGTTTCTGTCACACTGTCAGAATGGAGGAGGATGAGTGCAAACAGGGCGAAGTGTGTTTGTGTGAGTGTATGTGTTGTGGATGCTGTGCAGGAGGGGGGACAGGTGGCGCACTGGACGGTGCTGGCACAGTCCACCCCAGGATTTATCACTCAGCGACAGTCACGCCTGGGCAGGGGACAGATGTTTCTGTTTACCCCAGGGCAACATCTGACTGGCCGAGCCTAACGTTAGCCCAACCAGCCTTTAACTCTGATAGGACGAGCCCTGAAAGGACTGAACTGAGGGAGAGAAAGAGAAACAGGAGGATCCACGCAGCTCAGCCCCCAAGGCAACAGAACATTTTTGGTCATTTTTCTCCAATCCATTTCATCCTCCACTGATGCACCTGAAACTCATTTGGCCTCCAATAACTCTTGAGTCACAATAGGGAATACTTTTATTTTAAGAACAGAAAATATGGAGATGCACAACAAAACTGTTCCAGTCAACCCTGAATCTGTTCTGCATTCAGTGGGGAATTGGTCATAAATGCTCACTGCATAGTCTAACTTCTAAATAGACATGAATTAAAACTTTTAAATCAACTGTAATTTCCATGGGCTGCACCTCTATGGAGTTTTATTTGTTGTAACCTTTCATACAGGTCCTCATCATTAGTTCTCTATGTTTTCTGAATAAATTTGTTTGGAGGAGTTAGGGTGAAGTTGGTTCTAACTATCAAGTTCTGGCATTGGTTATTTTCTGACAACATCTTCTACCTGATCATGCCAATATGTTGTCCACATTTTGACTGGAGAAGATTGAAAAGTGGACAAGTGGAAGATAAAATGCTACCTCAAGGGAGATGAGATTTATATGAAAATTGTATTCTTTATAAATAGAAAGAAATGCAGCAAGGTCCTGACTCAAGACCTGAGAGATGAATCCATTCTTAAGATGATCATCTTTGTTATACGTTGACCCAGAAGGGTCAACAAAATGTATAAACTAATTGTACATGTAGAAACAGCAAACACACAGTCATGCTAGCAATGTTATCAACTTTCATTCGATGACACAAGGGGGACTAGTGCCTGTCTACACTAGTCACTGCAAGAGGCCTGATGCACCCTGCACAGGTCGCCAGTACATCTGTTGTGAACTTTGCTGTTGTGTTGTTGTATTTTGTATTTTTACGTATTTTGTTGACATATTCTGGGCCACCATGACGTCAAATTGCTGCCATCAAACTGTCTGATCTTTGGTAGAATGAAAGAAATTATCTATTTTTACAGGTTGGTCGGATAAACAGATTCCTTGCTAAATTCTCTAATAAGTACTAATGGTACCCGTTATCCCTTCAGTTTGAGAGACATTTTAGGCATACTAATATTTTAGTCAAAATTAAGTTGCTTAATAATTAAACATTCCCTGAAATCAGCAAAAATCCAGTTAAATGTAAAAAAAAAAAAAAAAACTTTGAAAGCTCCTCATAAAGCCTAAAGAACCATCAATTGAGACCACTTTAAAAGATTAAAAGACAGAGTGGCTCATTTAAATATAACATTATAAGAAATGCTTCAAGACTTTTGCACGGAACTGGATGTACTTTCATGTTTTGCCGGTGAAACTTGAGAGGTACCGCTGGCAATGCAGCCGGTGCACTCATCCCTGGAGCGCAGAGGAATGACCTTTAGGTTCAACCCTGAGTGAGGTCATGTTATTGTTGCCATAGCAACTATCAGTAGCCTGTCCTGTAGCGAGCATTACCTCAGCTGACTGGCATTGTCAGGGTCAGAGACCAGGCCCTGAGCTCCCCCTTAGTGACCGGATTCACCAGTGAACAAAAACACCATCAAAACAAAATCTACGGTTCTAGCCTTATCAGCTGGAGCCATGTGTTCAGAGAAAACAGTCGCAACAAATGCTAAACTTTCACACCTTTACACTAAACTGCATCTAAATTAGGGTAGGTTAGAACATCAGCAGGATCATTCATTATCTGCTATGTGGAAAGTTGATGTGAAGAGCCTCAAAATTTAACAGGAGTTGCAATATATTGGCTTAACTTAAAATATAATCATATGTACAGATGCTAAGAAAAATTAATGCATGGATGTGTCGCAACTTTCTTCGGCTGAACAGAAACACAACTGAAGTTATAATCTTTGGACTTAAAGAGGAAAGATCCAGAATCAGCACAAAGATTCATTATAACTAGAAAGTTGTTTTGTTTTTGTTTGTTTTTTTCTGCTTTTGCATCGCAGCTCAAATGAGCTTCGGAAATAAACTTGACATGATGTGTTATAATGACTACTTTGTACAAATTCTCCAGATGTGCAAAACTAGTAGAAACTCATCTCAAAAAGTTGTAATAGCAGCAAACGCAGAAAAGCACTGACTCAAAGAGATTGAAATACAAATAAACATCACACTTTTGAAATTTTGTTTGCTAAACAATTTGAATACTTTATATTTTTTCTTCTTCTACAACAATAATTACTTTGTTTTGCTCTATCACACACAAATGTGAAAAGGGGTTGTGATTGAATAAAATGAGACTTTATTTTGATCCCAATTTAAGGGTATATAATTCCAAATATAATGTCTATTACATAACGTCTCCGTGTATATTATGCAGTGCAAAAGCTGAAATGATCTGCAAGGAGAGGAGAAATGTCACAGTTTCCCACTTTCTCTATGCATCAGCTCTTTCAGGCTTGAGTCAGAGCACCTGTCAACAGATTGTCCATCAGCAGGTGCAGTTGAGAAATACTGCTGTTTGCATAACCACACAACCATCACCAAAAGATGATTACAATAGTCTCTATCATCACCCAGCATTATCCTCTCCAAAACTGAAAACCCTTACAGGGATGTCTTAATTATTTCACGCAGGAGATGCAATAGCAAATCGCTTTTTGCTATTTGTGGAACATGTTTGTCCACTCTCCTCCTGATAGGTCCCATTTAATCATGTTGTTCTGTTTCCTAATTAGCAGAAATGCAAAGTGTCTTTGTCACCTGTGGACAGCCAAGAGGGCTAATTTGGGCTTTTCACTAATTGCCACGGTAACGAGCCTCCTGCGCCTCCACTGGGGGTGGGGGTGGGAGGAAGGCATGGCATGAGGAGGACTGGAGGATGGAAGGATGGAGGGATGAAGACACAGCTCTCCTCACACGCGGCCGAGGTGTGAAAGAACGCGGCAGGCCAACAGAACGCAGCCTGGAGGAGTCCAACAGCAGGGAGCGGGGGACAGCCTGCGCTGTGAAAAAGCCCCAACACCCAGCTGAGAGGGAGGAGGATTCAGCTCTGGCCAGTTTTTGCTCTCTCTCGCAACTTTGATGAGGAGATGACTGCATTGGTTTGGATAATAGTCTGAAATTTTTCTGATAGGGACACCTGTTATTGCTATCACATGATTGAATACAGATTCCCACACAGAGTCCCCTTCTTTTTTTTTTTTTACTGTTCTTATTATAGAATAATTCTAGGAATAACTCAGCAGGCAGATTTTAAATGAACAGCCCTGGGTGTAGGATTCCTAGGGGGAGGTTGACTTCAATAAAATAAAGCTGTAAGTTCAGTGTTATTTGCTAAATTATTTAGATTTCATAGAGGGTGTTACTTTTTACCA
This sequence comes from Poeciliopsis gracilis, assembly GCA_911649635.1. Lineage (NCBI taxonomy): Eukaryota > Metazoa > Chordata > Actinopteri > Cyprinodontiformes > Poeciliidae > Poeciliopsis > Poeciliopsis gracilis. The sequence goes on along the minus strand of CAJVRI010000370.1, from coordinate 3,534,887 downwards.
AGTACTGCTCACTTTTATGAAATTTTTATAAACTAAGCCAATTTGCAATGCATTTCTATACGTTACAATGATTAAAACAGAGTAAAATAAACTCTTATTAAGCCACAACAAAGCAAAATAGATAAAGTAATAAATAGAAAAACACAAGACAATACCAAATACCACACGGGCTGTTTGTTTTTCTGATGTTTCACTTAAACCCACCTCACAGTTTCCACTGGATGGGCCAAGACTCACCGAACCAGTGACTCTCACTGGAGCTAAAAGAACCTTGCCATGTTAAGTTTTTAAAAATAACAATGAGGTTTTCAAATTTAATGAGATTTTCAAAACTCCTCTGTTTCTTCTGATTAATCCAAAGATATGCAGAACTGATTAACATCTTCACTTGCTTATGGAAATACTTTTACTCAAGCTGTTTAGACTTGTTGATAAGGTCACCTCTTACCAATCAAAGATTGGGACCAAAAGTAAAAGACAACTGACAATTTTAAGTGAGACATGACTTTTCAAATCCATCCATCCATCCATCCATCCATCCATCCATCCATCCATCCATCCATCCATCCATCCATCCATCCATCCATCCATCCATCCATCCATCCATCCATCCATCCATCCATCCATCCATCCATCCATCCATTCACTTTCCGGTCACCCTTCTCCCTAACAGGGTCTGGAGGTGCTGGTGCCTATCTCCAGCTGCGTTCCGGGCGAGAGGAGGGGTACACTCTGGACAGGTCGCCAGTCTGTCACAGACTTTTCAAAGCAATCCTGCAATAGACTCCAATACCAAATCGGTAGTGTTGAAACAATCAGCCACAACCTGGAAGAGGTTATGGCAAATAATTTGTATTTCAGTGAAAAAAATAGTGAACTAATAACTGCACTTTGAGGTGCACCTGTGTCAATTAGATTTGTCACCTCTCTAACCTTGCAAAAATTGACATGATAATTTCTCAATAACAATATCAGTTTAATTGTGTTGCTCTACTTTTTAATGCAACTTTGAATTTGTAAATCAAGACAAATGCAAATTAAATCAACTTGCATGGAGAAAATTGTGGTCATGTACACCCAAACGTTAAATATGGTTTAGGTGATGCAGTCATTTTAACACTAAATGAAAAAAAAAAAAGAAATATAATACAAATATTGTAAAAACATATAAGGCACAACCCAGGGGTGGGCACACCACTTTGGGTGGAACTCATGTCAATATTTCCCTAAATTAGTTTTCTATTGCTTATTTTCAGGATAGATTGCAGTGGACACCCCAAAAAACAAACTAAATTTGCATTTGGACTTCATGCAAGAACTGCTTCTGCCTGTGTGTCAACCAGTCCCAACAAATTACAATCTCGTCAAATGCTAGTTACTCTAGTAATTTGGAAAATAAAGAATAACATATATATTGTACAGATTAAATATAATTTTAGTGATTTATTTCAGATGCGTATTTCTGTAAAATCAGCAAAACAAAATTTTTCAAAGAAAAAATTATGTTATGGCCATTTTTTGACTAGACTGCTGACTTCACAGTACTTCACAAGAAGAATAAGGTGCAAACATTCCAAAAAAAGCTGAGTGGTCAGAGTATTGCATGCAAGCAAATTGATGGAAAGTTAAGTGGAAGAAAAAACTCTAGCTAAACAGGGTGGGCAAACAAATGTGGATCTCCATGGTGTCTTTTGTGAAATAGACTTATCCAGAAGAAAGACTGCAACTGCTGCACCCTGTGTTAAGTTCGGAGGCATCTTCCTGGGGCTAAGGAGAAAAATGCTCATTGGTTTTTAATTCTTCTTTCTGGTTGAGAGTAAATTTGGAAATTAAGGTCACAGATTCTGGAGAAGAGGAGAGGAACAGAATCCAACTTGCTTTAGGTTCAATATGAAGTTTCTGTAGAGAGGAATGGTAAGCCATGTCCTTTGTTGATGCCACTCTTTCATTTTTTCTTATATCCAAAGACAGTGTAGGCTACCAGGAAAATTTCCACTCTGCTGATAAACTTTATGGAGATGCTCATTTAATTTTCCAGCAGGACTTGGCGTCTGCCTGCACAACTAAAGGTACCATTACTACCTTTAATGACCATGGTATCACGGTTGCCCAACAATCTGGCCTGACTGAAAACAAAGCAGATGAGCTGGAGGCTGCTTCCTTCAGACTTCACTGGAGCCACAGGTTAATCACCTCCATGACACGCTGAAGCAGTAGTTAATGCAAACGGTTCTTCAAAAAACATGCCACGTGATTCCATCAGTGTCATTGCTTTTAAACTGCTTTGTAATTTGTTTTAAACTTATGCATATATTTCCATTTTTATTTACTTTCATGTACTTGTGTGTTTTGCATATTTCTGCCCAGGTACCTCTTGAAAATGAGATCTGGATCTTCTTCATTCCTGGCTAAATACAGAATGAAGAAAAATAACAAAATGATGGCGATTTCATTAGCTGTGAGCCAAAATTAGCAAAATGAAGACTTAAGTCGATATGTGTTTTTCTGGAACTGAATTGCTGAAAAACATGTTTTCAGAATTTTCTGCCTTATTGAGATGCACCTGAAAATTGTCTTGACACTTTTCTTCTGAAATAAAAAAAAATTCATTATCTGATGCATTTTTCCTCATACTAATACGCAGTTGTCTTCCTGCTGAGCATGAGTCATTCTCTTAATCTCTGCTTTGTGTAATAAGGAGTCAGAAATGTTAGCGACATTTGCATAAATTAACGACCATCACTTTATTTATTTTCATTTTTGTTTTTCCGTGCGAAAAAATGACATGGCTCCGGATGCAATTCGATTCCGTCAATATGTTTCTCTTTGTGTTTCCAAATATCTATATTTTCTTGTCAGCAACGCGCACTGAAAGCCTGGGGGCACCTTGTCCGTACGCTGCTCTCGGGGGCGAGCTCCTCCAATGCGTGCACGCGGGAGAGCGCGTGTATGTGTGTGTGAAGCGTGTGAACGTGTGTGCCGAGTGTGGTGTGTGTGTGCGTGCGTGTGTGTGTGTGTGTGCGTGCCTGCCCACGCGCGTGTGTCTGCTCTGCTGTTGCTGCCCTTTGATCCCTGCATTAGTGTTAGTTAGGGGCTCGGAGACACACTTGCACCGAGAGCAGCCATAGTCAAGACACGGCAACAACAACAGCGAGCGGCACCTCCTCCGCCCGTGTTCCCGTTCCCCCCCTGAACAATACACTTTAAACCGAGCAAAGCCAGGTGCACGACCGAGTCCCTGCCATCACTGGCGCCTCCAGTCTCAATGGGAAAAATCCTTTTTTCTCCTCATCCCCAAACAAGGACGAGAATGTGATTAAAAGCGGGGGGAAAATGCCAAGGAGGAAGCAGGAGCAGCCCAAGCGCCTGCCTTCACGTAAGTCCTCCGCTCGATGTGCGATTTTAGCCGCTCTCCGTGTGTTTTGCGCAGTAGTTTAGGGTTATAGAGGTGAAACAGACAAAAGGCTCGGCGTAGGTTATTTCTCCCCCTTTTTTTTCTTTCTTTTTAGGTCCGAGCGAGGCAGCCATGTTGTTGGCGAATGGGTAACGTTAGCCAGGCAGTGAGTGGATAAACGATACGTGGCTTTAATAAAGAGCAGAATCGATGAGAGGTCCGGTTCCGCTGAAAAGGTTGCGGTCAGTTCGGCGTATGTGTCGGGGCGCTAGTGTGCGGCATAACGGGCGAGCGGTTTCGGTAACGTCTTCGGTCTCTCTCGGGTAGAGAAAAGGGGGAGGATCTGGGAGTCTGGCCGCAATAAAATGAAGGGTCAGCCGGATCAGACGAGCCAGAGTCTGGCTCCCCCGAACAGCCCCGGTGTTCTCAGTTAGCCTCGGCGCTACCGAGCCGCGCCGCTCGGTAAACTCCCCGGCTTTCAACGGCCAACTTTCGCTTCAGTTTTGCTGCTCCGAGCTCGCGGGATCCGCTCGTTTGTTTATCCGTCGACTTTTCGATTTCTTTCTTCTTTTTTTTGAAAAGTGATAATAATGCTTCTTTTTAAACCCATGTGTTTTTTTTTTTTTTCGTTTTTTTACCCTTCCCTGTCTACATGAAGCCAGTGTCACAGACATGGTTGGTCACCTGAAGTTCAGGTTTTTTTTCCCCCTTCCTTCCCTTTGCAGCCATTCATTGCAGACAGACTCCGATCAATAACGCGGTTAGAAAAAAGAAACGGCTCTCGGGCTCAGATTCGCTGCTTGTGCCGCAGCAGAACCATGTTATACTTTGCGAGGAGTTTATTTTAGTCCGTGGTTGGCTCACTTTTGTGCGTTTGACCCTTACTGCCTTCGATATTGTGCCTTTATCAGTCCTATATATATAATGAAATGCTGCAATAACGTACTCCGGCCGCTGGAGGATTCCTTAGTTTAGGGACCATTATTAGTGACATTTTTTATGCTGTTAATCATTTCTGCTGAATGCACGCGTGGGCAAACAGCTCAATTAGTCATATTGATATGCAAATTTCATGAATAATTAAGTGATTCAGCTGGACATATTTTTCTTTATTTTATAAATGTCACATCCCTCCAGATGTTTTGCATTGCAGCTAATTTAGCTCGTTTGTACCCAGCTCAGGTGTTTGACCTGGGGGTGAAGTTAAGGGGTAAATTGCAGAAGCTGGGTATGAGGCAGAGATGTGGACAGTAGGTGCAGTGATTGGTGCTCTGAGAGGAAGTGAATGACAGTGTGGGAAGTCACATGAATGGGCTTCACAACACAGAGCGTGGTTTTGATGTATAATGAAAATAAACCATAGCCGTTTTTATAATACCATCTGGCTTCAAAGTCCTGAATTAGAACTGTGTTTGGTTGTGTTTTAGTCACTTTTATAGGTTCACAGAGATTTAGTGACCAATTACTGACTTTAGTAAAGTGTTGAATTGTCTATACTTATTTTAGTTGATTTTCTTTCTCTTAAAGTAGGCATTTATTCATAGACCACAACATAGGTTGCCCTAAAATACTAACATTTTCTTTCCAAGCTGTTATTATTCCTGGACAGATCTCACATGAAACAGGGGCATGTGGTGCAAAGACCAAAAACTGCCTAAGTAAACCATTTGGTCCTATGCTTTGGTTCAGAAACCTGCAGAGGTTAGTGGTTTAAAAATCTAAGAGCCATTTTAATTCCTGTTAGCAACACAGCTGAGGGGTTTTGCTGAAGTTTTGATTGTTCGATTTGAGTTTGGAGATAAGTTCAATGAAAAATCTGAACAAATTAATATCAAGTTCAAATTTGTAGCTTTAATTTGTGAAGAAAATTCAACCTGAATGACTATTTTTAGGTTAAATAGTATCTGTTTCTGTTTTAAAAGGGGAAAATGTTAAAGTTTCCAGTGCAAACATGGCCTTTTGCCTGTTGAAAGTTACTGTTTCAAGGTACATAACTGACATTTATTCTGACTCGAGCTGGACATTTGATCACAATAACAGTTTGCACAGTAGTATCACAAAATTGTCGGTTAATATGTTCCAAGTGTTGTAAACTTTGATTTTACATGCTAATATAATATTTAGCCAGCTGGACAGAGTCTCAGAGCAGCAGATGCTCACACCGGAGATGAGTAACATTGCCCAAAATACTGAAAGAGTGAAGGAAACACAGATATCACCACTGCAATATTTACCAATATTATCGCCACTGCAAGATTTTTATAAAAGTCATGCAGCTTTAATTTTGATATCTAAAAAGTTGAACATTAACCAAAACTCATTTGTTGAATTTTATGACAATATTTCCCCAAAATGTTCAAATTACTTTATCATATTATGTTGCAATTTTTATAGGTTTCAAAGTGAACTGAAGGCCCTTGAACATCCCAGAATATCGGCCCTCACCTGTCTCCTTTTTAACCTTGGTATAATTTCTTTCTTCAAGTTCTTTTAACACTTTATCAACATCATCATTGTATCCAACTCTTTGAAAACATTTTTTCGTAATGCGTCTGTTTTAGGAATAACAGTAAAATGACTTTTTCTATGTTTTAGTTAAATGAGAACTCTAACACCAACCCAGACTTGAAGCTGCCTCTATGTGACTAGAAAGCTACAAATACAGTAAAAATCCTGCAGGTCAGAGACCTGAGCTTTGTATACATAAAACTAAGCAGAAAAGACAGATAAAAGCTCGCTATTTTTTTCTTCTCACAAATATAGGGGTCAGCATATTACCAATGTCTAATTTTAGAGTAACAGTGGTGGCCAGCTTAATATTTGGATTAAAAAGCTCTGATTTTCTATTAGTTGCTAAATTGCTCTCATTAAATTTATTTATAGTGGAGCTTTATAGAGTTGCTTGGATGCAATATTTGGCTGGATATGCATTCATTCTCTGATGGAGATAATTCTTTTGCCACTTAGCTAAAGCACAATGTGTGTGCAGAGGACATTGGGATGGAAAGAGTAAAGAGTCACAAATATGTGGGTTAATTATAATGAGTTTACATTTTCAGTGCATTTTGATACGTTTTCTGAAGTTATTCACCTTCAGTTTTGGCAAAGGTTGAGTATGAGAGAGCAGCCGATATTACACCGCTCTGCAGCAGGAGATTTCAGTAACACCAAAACAAAGAGAAATGATCACAAAGTTGACAATTTCATCCATATCGCGCTTTATACTAGCAATTTGCATCAGCTGTAGAGTTTGTAAACTAACATTTTCCAAATCCAGCATGTTCTCTGACACAAAATAGGATTTTTTTTATAATAATAAAATAGAGCAACTTCGCTGTGATATGTTCAGTTTTTCTTTACCTTCTGACATCAGACATTATTGTAGTGTTATATTCACTCCTTGCATGTTTTGTGGTTTGTCTGATCATTTGAAACACCTCAATGAATTTGAAAATGACTTCACTTTGTGAAAACCTTCACAAATGGATGTGGCAATAGCCGATTGGGAAAAGCTCAGCTCTTTGCTTCAGATCAGCTGATTATCTGTCAAGCATTACGTCAACCGATTTACGCTTCACCAACTTATTAATTTTGTTGATTTTCCACTACGTTTGTAACAAATAAACCATGTAATATATTATCTTTGGATCTCTTTCCCTTGCCTGTTGGATATTTGTCTACTTTTTGTAATTTGTATAGTCATTAATTGTGTGGGACTGTGATATGTTACCCTTAAAGCAAAGCTGTGTGCTCATTTTTGTTACATCTCTAGGACCTTTCTCCATTAATTCACCAACCTTGTCAACACCAGCCGTATTCATGCCCTGGTCCTAATGAGGCAGGATGCCATTTCTGGGTTAGGTGAGGTTCGTGTCTGGATTAGGCCTGCATTTGTTCCTGTTAAGATCTTAGTTTGTTTTTGAGCCTGTTGCAGTTTGAAAGCAACTCCCTCCCATATATTTGGTCCATTCTATGCCTGTCTGTGTATCTGCATAGCTTGTAAAATACTTTTAAAGATATCACATAGCAGGCATAAGATGTGTATGATTTAGTATCTAATTGTTTACCTTGAAGGCTTATTGGATACATTTTCCACAAAAAGATGAAAACTTTGTAGGTTTACTTCTTTTATCCTGTAAAGAAAACAAAGAAGTATTATTTCAACAGGAATACTTTGGGTTTTAATACAAGACAATTACAAAAGACACACTTGTTTCTGCTAGGTCATCATATAAATTAGTCCCAAATAGAGATAAATACGTTTCATATGGTATACAAACACAAAGTTGTGTATATTTGTAAAAACGGAGCAAGAGAAAGCTAATATTGAAGGAAATCAGTGCAATGTTGTCTTGTCTATGCTTGCCTTGACATGCTAATATCTCAATATCCAGGCAGCAGAGACTAAATTCCACTGTAACATGTCTTGGATTATACCATAGATTCTTGGCAAGCATTGCTAATCTAGCTCACTTGCTTTTGCCACTCCTCTGACTGTATCGTGAGAAAGCCGGGCAAAGAAACACGTTGGAATTGGTCATTTAATTCTTGCCCATTATTACTGAAGATCATATCGGATATAGAGATGTTTTGCTTAGATGAGACCAGAACCTTTTAACCCACGTTCATGTATCATTTGCAAGTCGAGTGTAGGGGCAGAAGTGGGGCCTGAGCTCAACAGTATGGATTTGTCTGAAGTGTTTTTTTTTGTTTGCGGTTTTGGGATCTTCTTGCTCTGGCCTTTTTTCACTGTAGGAGCCAAATGATAAATATGTTTTGAAATGCAGTTTGGGTTACAAACACGCCATAATCCATTTTTCTTTTTTTTTTTTTTTTTTTTTAGTTCTTCTGGATATTAAAAACTTTTTCAAGTTTCAGTGTTAAATGTTACTTAGTCATTAGTTGTTTTTTTTTTTAAACTTTGAGAAGGCATGCTTTTGTTAACAGGGTGTTTGTGCATCTGTAAAAAGACTTAAAATGTATTTCCTAATATCTTAAATTCAATAGAAAATTGTAAGTTGATCCTACTTACATTAATCACAAGTCTTAAATTTCTCTTGGCAGGACTATTTAATCTCATATATTCCATGCAGTTTGTTTTTTCTTGTGGTAGTTTTCTGTCAGGCGAAAGTTTGAGTTACATGAAGACATCTTTATTGTATTTTCTGACGTGGGACAGTTGAGGCTACCACTAGCTCTTAAAAACTCTTAAATTTGAGTTGGTAAAACCTTCAGAAATCCTGGTTAATATACCTTTTGATAACAGGTTTTGAAACCAGGTTTTGTCCCTTTTCTGGGACAATTTATCGTCAAATGAAATATGTCATCATGACACCCAACAAGTCTTGAAAGCCTCTTAAAAATAAAAGGCCAAGCTAAGACAGTGGGTTTAGCGCTATGGATACTCTATCTTAGCTCAGACTCAGTTAGACTGCTTGTTCTGCCCTTCCTGCTCTACTGATGTCCGTTACAGACGAGGAAGGTTTTCTTTGAGGATGGCATGCTCATGTGAAAATAAAAACAAACCTCCGAGTGTGTGTGTGTGTGTGTGTGTGTGTGTGTGTGTGTGTGTGTGTGTGTGTGTGTGTGTGTGTGTGTGTGTGTGTGTGTGTGTGTGTGTGTGTGTGTGTGTGTGTGTGTGTGTGTGTGTGTGTGGGTACAGAAGCTGGCTATGGAGGTCACAGGGCAGTATGGCGCCTTCACTCTGACAAGCACACATGACCTTTGGTGCCACAGAGGAACCCAGCATTCACTCTGACCTTGGTCTTTATTATTGTTTATGTAATTTTTCAGTCTAACTACTCAGTCCTGAAAGTTAGGGACTAGTTTAAATGCTTTTAAGTTCCAGTTTTATGACCGGCACTCTGAGTCAGCGAGAATACCATGGGGAACACTTTTATTCCCTTCTCATCCCTCCTGATTATTTCCATTTAAAATATAGAGATGTTCATCATTTCTGGACTGAATTGAAGGTTTTTTTTCCCCCCGTCTGCCAATAGCTGAGAGACTTGGTGGCTCTCTACCTTACTGTAATGGCGGGTCACTGGCTACCTTCCACTTTTTATGATTATAATGACCTTGGTAGGGCTAGGGCTTGAAAACATTGGATTATAGGGAAAATGAGAGAAGGGTTTCCATTTCCCTCTTGGCATCAAATGTTCGGGGCTCTTTCTGCCAAGAATCCTCCACCTCACCACCGCTGCTATGTTCTCCCCTAAGCTGGCTGGGTTGGGGGGGCGCGTGCTGGCAGGTCTGATCGCACAAAGCTCAAGCGAGAAACGAAACACAGCCTTAAACTTGGAAATGCTTTGCAGGACAAGGGGAATAACGCTGTGCGCCTTTAACCGCACGTCATCTTGGGTGCATAGAAACTGTTTTCAATTAGCGTCCATATTCAGCCGACAAATTAGATCCCATCGTTTGGTCTTTTTTATTTTTTTTACTTCATAGTTGCAGAAAACACAAAGTTGTTTGAATGAACAGTTTGTTGGGCAGAGTTTAATGGGCCTGGCTTCACAGAAGTAGCAGAGCCTCAGGGCGAGGATCAATATTTATACACAAATGTTAACCTTATTTGCTACTTCAGACAATTGGCGAGGAACACAGACGAGGAGGCTTTACAGCACTTAAAAATGAAGGACTGGGAAGGGAAAAAAAAACTTGCTGTTGTGTTTGTAAGTCAAGATGAATGTAAAATGGTCAAATATCTGACTTTATGAAAGGGATTTTAACCAGCCTCATTTTTATTTTACAAAACTGGAATCAGTTCCTTTGACTGTTATCATCCCAGCCTCTGATAAAGATGTTAAAATGAATCTCAGAATAAATTATTCTGGAGGCTTTGTGACCCCAAGATGCCACTTTATGCTGCCATTCTTTTTTTCTGCCCTCTTCCTCGCTCCTCTTTGGAGGAGCAGCTAGAAGACCCAGTAGTGACCCATTTTCAGTTAACTGGCAGAGGCCATCAGATTTTTATTCAAACTGTCTCATAGAGCTCATCATATAACAAGGTTCTCTGGATTGTTTTGGAACTGAATCAGGCCCACAGCATCACAGATTTAATGCCGAAAGGCTTCCTGGCCATCTGATCTTTGTAGGACATTTGTGGGACAGACCAGAAATGTCTGGCCTATCCTATCTGGAGATCAGGTGACTTTCAAGACACTACTTTTTAATGATCTGATAATTACTGAACCAGTGATTTTGTTTTAAAATGAATTAAACAATAAAATTGTTGTTTTGAGAGACTATGCATAGTAAGACACAACAACCCAAAACAATAAATAAAAACATATATAGACTTACACTTACAACCAAAATCATAAATGAAATTGATTATCAAAATGGAAATGACCAAGCTTAATTCATCATGGTATTGCTTATTGTGACATGATCATCAGTCCATCTCAGTGTAACAGAAAGAGACAACCCTGGATGCTCACTGAAACCTGCCACCACGCAAGCACAGGGGAGAACATGCAGGAAGATCCCAAAGCACATTCCAGGATTCAAACTCCCAACCTCCTTGCTGCTATGCTACAAAGAGCTGAGTTTGGGATATTTTGCCTATGTTTATTAGAGTCTTTCCTTCACACAAGGAATCTGTGGGTGATCTAGATTTGAAAAGACTCAACAAACTTCTCCTTCCTCCAGGACTCGTTCACAGTTCAGGTGCTTGCAAAATCAGAAACAAATAATGGATTGTGTTTCTCTTTCCTGCTGCCTGGCCAAACATTCACAGGGAAAAGTAGTTTCTCCAACTCAGCTACAAATTTCAAGCACTAAAGGCTTACAAAGCATCACAACGGCACCAAATCAAAACTTTTCACGAGGACAGATGCATTGCTGGTTTGTCTGCCAGCAGCATTTGGAAGGAAGAAATCTGTAAAGAGTTTGTAGAAGAAGGAAAAAAGAACTAGGATTTTCTCCCTTTAAAAAATCTGGTTCAGGACGTTTTAAAATGGCATTTTTTTCCATAAGTCCTACAGACCTGATGCACAAATCAATAAAATCGCATTTTGATGCTTCTAACATTTACAGAGAAACACCAATATTATTCATTCCTACTTATGGATTCTACAAATTTTGGATGACATTTAATGTAAAGCTGTTGTTTTTTTTGTTTTTTTTTTATCTGAGTTGTTTACTCTCCAAGTACATATGCTTTACCCTGTAAACATATTATTTTTTTTTATGTGCCTTTAGAGAACTTTGAGAGTCAAAGATGGAGTATCACTTTTAAAATCCCCCTCTTTGGGATCATTATGAATTTCTGAAATTGCAAACTAAGCCCCAGAAATTAATGAACAATGTGAAATAAAATTTTTCTTGACTTTGGCATGCTGACAAGGTTCTTAATGAATTAAGAAGACACAAAACTGGCAATTAATTAAATGAATGTAGTTATTTCTCACTTGACGTGTAAATGAGATTTAGCATAATCATACAGTTTATCCCCCAGTAAGCATGGAGTGCAGTGTCCCTGCTTCACAACTCTTACTGTGCCTGATTCATCAACTACGTATGTGGCGGCATCAATGGATGCTCACCTTTTGCAGCATCTGAAACAAATGCACGTCACTACAACTGTATATAAGCCTGGTTATTTTTTATTAAGATAGGCCGGTTTCTATTTTTACACAAAGCTCCTTGTTTACCAAAATTCTGCAACCACATTATAAAATAATGTTATGGGAAAAAATGTAAATCAGAGTTTGAAATTTATTGCACTGAAAGTTTACATAACAGACAAAAATAATTTAGAGGAAGTGTGCTAAAAGTTTCCAAAATTTAGCACATTAGCTAACTTTGCTATTATCCTATTTGCAGATTAGCAGAAATGTGTCGTCTCATCGTATCTCTGGCTGCATGTTTAGAGTTAATGTCCTGCTGGAAGATGAAGCAAAAGCCGTGTCCACTTTTGATGCAACAATTTTCTCCAATCACTGCCTCGCAGTTGGGTCCATTTATCTCTCGCTCAGCTCCCACTAGCTTCTGTTCTGACACTGTGATACTGCCACCGCTGTGTTTTGCCATGGGAATGGTGTGTGTTCAGGAGTACATGGAGTCGTCTTCGATCTCATTTGACCAGAACACCTTCTGACATGTGTTTGCTGTGTCCTCTACATTGTTTTTGGCACATAGTAAATGGAATGGCTTGTGGCAAACCTCCAACAGGACTTCCTTTATCTTCCAGTTCTGATTTGTAGGGTGAACTGTAAATAGTTTAGGAGAGGATTGCTGCTGCTTCTCTAAAGTTACTGTGGGGCTGTCACTCAGCTGCTTCTCTGATGAACAAGTTTAGGTGTTCTGCCATGTTTTGATGGCTTAGCAGTTCGTTCTTCCTCTCTCCATGTTCAGATGATGGATTTAACAGAGACATGAGAGATGTTCAAAGTTTGGAATATTATTTTCTAATCTAAATTAGCTTTAAATGACTCCACAACGTTTTCCCTGACCTACCTGCTGTGTTCCTTGGTCTTCGTGAAACTGGTTGTTCTCTGATTTTCTCTAACAAACCTTCACAATACTGCACAGGTAGACTCTGTTCACCAGTTAGGGGAATTGTGAAGGCAATTATTTACGGGGATCAGAGTATAAATGCACTTCACACTTCTTTTTGTTGTTTGTTTTTTTTTTTTTTTTTAGATTTTTTTTATGTGGAAAAAGAACATTTTGAGAGCTTGCGTCATTTTCTTTCCACTTCACAATTATTTGCTTCTTTGTTTTGGTCACAAAATCCTAATAAGATAAAAGTTTGTGGGTATTAACACTTTTGCAACGAGCTGCACATCACGCATCTGGGAAACATTTATTTTTTTTCCATTCAAAGTTAACTTTAGCATCATCAAAGCATTGCTCTTTGTGATCGCCTCATCCCAGTGGATGATGTGCTGGATTTCTTCCTCTCTAATTGTGCTTACGACAAGACAGTCAAAAGTATTTTCTCAGATTTTGCTGCTATTGACTTTATTACAGGCACATTGTTTCTGATTTTTGCCTGCCGTCACTTCTTAGCCACGCTGCACAATGAATCAATTTCATTTGATCAAGAGCATACGGTGCTGCCTACCCAGCAGTTTTGTGGATCTCGTATAACAGAAGAGGAAAGTGTTTTTTCTTCTTTTTTTCATCTGAAAATTGACATTTCAGTTATTATTCAGCTGAAAAACAAATCTATTGAAGGGAAAATGTTCAAAATAAAAAATTGAAATAACCTGGTTGAATAAGTGTTCACATCCTTAAGCTCACCTTTTTCATCGAGTCTTTGCATTCAATCTGAGGTACATCCATAATTTATATTCATATTTACATCATTTAGCTAAGGCATTAGATTGCTGAGGATTAAAAGAATCCCTTTTAATAAAGGTTCCAGATTTGAGATGCAAAGAAGCTGAAAGTTGCTTCTCCTCTTTTGGTTCTGGGAATGCAGAACCATAATTTCTATTAATCACTTTTAGAGTTATCATGACAATACTACAAAATATCTTGATAAGATTTTAAGTCCATATCATCCACATCTGAGTTGTGTACGATAAATGACTGATTGAAGGCAGGAATCATTTTTCAACAATTTATAATGTCACATTTTTTGTATGTTTATTGCACTTATTCTTTTACATTTTGGGTGCTGGATAAAGTCCAGTTCAGATTCCAAAAACAATGAAAAAGGAAACTTGAAAATGCTCACATTGTAGAGGTAATGTCTGCTTTATGTGCCTGCTCAGAGACCAGGCTAACTTGAAACCACCAGGCTAGTACCTGCGTCTCCGCTTGGTCACTATCAGACCCCCACCCCTTTTTCCTTTGTGTGGAATGGAAGTGCCTCAGTCTCTAACGATTTTTTTTTTCCCCCCGTGTTGACAAGTCACAACATGGAGATCTACAGCTCAGAGAGCAGGCCTTTGGCTACGTAGAGCCCTGCTTGCACTGAGTAATAGCAATCTCACAGGAGTAGCAGGCTTTCAGCTGGCAGCAGTTCATACGGAACAGCTCGCCGGTGCAGCTGGGAAAGACAGAGCATGAGTGGAAGATGGGAGCGAGGGGCCGGTGGAGATGGAGGGAGGGAGGAAGTGGAGAGGAAGAGCTGTTAAGAGCTTTGGGCGGTTTCTCTGTTGTTGTACCACACAAGTGCATCCAGGCCCTGCAGGACGAGCCTTTAACAGGCGTGAGGGATGGAGAGCATGAGAGGAGTGGAGGAGGATGCAGCGGAGGAGGAGGAGGCTTTGGTTTGGGGAGCTGAAGCCGGCCGGTCGTACCAGACGCCTGATCCGAACATGATGGGATTTATTGTTTGCCTCTGCATCACTAAAGGCATTAAAATTACTCTGAGAGATAAAGAACTTCCTTGATTAGAATCCCCTGCAGGCTGAGGATGTGGTGCATCATTAAAACAGGCTTCAGTTCTTACAGTGCATTCACACCAGCCCTGTTTAGTTCACTCTAATCAAACTAGTTTGTTTGCCTAAGTCAGGACAGTTTGAGGTGTAATTGCCAATCGAACTGTGATGTGAACCAAAAAAGTGCACTCTGGTCCCAGAGTACCCTCATAAAACCTGCTAAACCCGGTGGTAGAGGTGCTATGTCAGTCCACCAGTGTGTATTTTATTTAAAATGTAAAATTCGGAGATGCATGATCAGACATAATTTGCAAATAATAGCATGACACCAATTCAAAACGCTATTTAAAATAAACAAATGATGCTTATCCTGGTGGGGGTGTAAAGAAGCCTGGTGGCCCGCCAGGCTTTTAGCTCAATTGGGGATTCCTCTGGGCCGCCTGCAAACCTAGATCTTGGTTTGGTTGAAGTGAACACTCGCGTAACTCAAATGCACATGAATTACTAACCAGAATGGAGATTGCTCCAACAGTAGGAAGTGAACAGTATCACAGGGGATTCTGGGTAAATACAGCCAAAACAAATACAAAAGTCTAGCACCAGATGGAAAAATGGCTCATAGTCTTTTGCCGAAGACGAAATAGAAATCCTACAACCTCTAAAATCTGACGACGCTCCATTTTTGTTTACATTTTGTGAAAAAGCAAGTTGCGGTCAAGTAGACCTCGTGGTGTTTTTAGTGCAGCACTGGGTATATTTTAAGGATAACATTCAATAATACAGACTAAATGCTGTTACAAATGGAAAAACGGTTTATATATTTTTATGATTGCTTCACAAGTAATAGCTTAATCTCTTCCTATTACTGTTGTTGCTGCTGGTGCCTTTATTGGGGAAACATAAGATATTAAACTTCTTAGCTTGCTTACTGTAAGTTCAATGTTTATCTGCTGATGATGCTTTCAGATAGTTAAAATATTATGGCACACTTAAATACCACACTGTATTTCAAAATCCAAATAATTGTTTTTATTTAGCTGCTAATGTTGAGTTAAAATCAATAGCCATAATAACATCTGTATAATGTAAGCTAATTACAAACGATCCCAATGATAAGAGGTACAGTATGTTCCACACAAATACACAGAGCAGTGAAGGAATGATGAGCATCAGGTGCTGACATGTTGGGCCCCAAATGAAAATGTGCTTAGGGTGCCAAAAAGGCTAGGGCCGGCCCTGGCCACTACAGGTTTTTCAAAGGGTTTGGTTCATATTACACAGAGCAGTGTGAAAGAAAACTGCATCAGCTAAGAATGAAATAAATGTTGCAACTTTAATCCTCAATCGGACCGAGTCTACTGGATTATCAGATGTGAAAACTCTCCTGCTTTCTGCTCCTCACTGTATAAAACACTAACTTTGTATGAAAAATTAAGATTTAATGCTTTTATACACGTATCTCTGATCTGCATGGAGGTCGGCCAACATGTTGATCTTTGTCGCCCTCGCAGAACACCCTCCACAGCGCAGTGCAGTGAGATGACCTCACTTCCTGTGTGGGTAGAGGAGGGCAGCAAGACTCTCGTGCGCACAGAGACACACTTTCCCTCCTGAAGCCTGGCTCCGGTTTCCCCTCAGTGCTCAGGGGGTTGGGGGCCTCAGCCAACCCCCGTCTTTCCTCCTCGCCATGGAGGAGTTTTCAGCGGTTTCACTTCCCCTGCTGGAGTTTTAGGAACAGAATCGGGAATCAGTTCAGAGAAGAGATTAAAAGTGCGGAGGGTTGTTGCAGACGGAGCAGTGTGTGTGTTCATAAAGCAGCAGGCGCTCTCCAGGGAAACAATAAATCAGCTCTAAACGGAGAGTGGAACTGTTTTGGCTCGTGTGCAAGAAATCTGAAGTTAAAGTCCTCTATATGATGTCATCTCCATCAGTTATTGATGCTGAAAATGCAGGTAAACATCTCGACTGATTAATTGTCAATAATACTCCTCCTTTGCATGCTGCAGTCATGGGTACTGTTACAATAAAACAAAGCTGGACTGGGCCCTAAAATAAATTCTTTAACAGTAACTTTTAAGACATTTGTGTGTCTTAAAAGTTTTTTTTTAAGAGTATTTCACAAAAATCCAAGCTTACTCTGATTCATAGAGGGCTAAAAAAAAATCACAGAATAACTGGAAACACAGTTATTGGAATCCCTGTTAACACTTTGTGCAACCCCCTTTTGCCAGTAGGGCTGTGTTTACTAATCCCCCAAGGTTTCTTAAAGTCAGTATGATTGCAAATTCAGAAATCTTAATCCTACTCTTCAAATCTAAAATAAGATTTTCCATTTTAGGTCTTCAATTATATTTCATCTTAAATCGCTTCCCCTATGGTTTCATTTTAAGATTCATCTGTACTGTGATGTTTTACTTCTACCTGAAGATATCAGGGAATATTACAACAACTTCAAGCCCCAGGATACAGGGAAGCAGTTCGCTCGCCACCTTTAAAGAGATTTAGCACGCATTTACACCAGCCCTGCTTAGTCTGCTTACCTCCACTTTCAAACTTGTTTCTGTTTAGAGAGTTAAATTAAATCATCTTATGTTATTCACAGCCAGCTATCGTGATGAAACACATTCTCAAGCACTGAGATATACATTTGCTTCTGCATATGGTTAAGTACTTAAGTTTGGTAACCTAAATGTAAAAGCACTAACATATGCAAAAATGCTACTTTAAGTCAACATAGTTAAGTTTGTTGACAATGTTGAATTATCAACTTTGTCAGTGCAGAGTCATGGGGAGCTGGTTTCTGTCTCCAGCGCTCATTGGGTGAAACAACCGTTCTCACACACACACACACACACACACACACACACACACACACACACACACACACACACACACACACACACACCTAAGGGTAATTTAGAAAGATCAACTAAACTAATATTCATGTTTTGTGACTGTAGGAGGAAGCTGGAGTAACCGGGTAGAGGCCATGCATTGTTTTGTGTCTGATGAACCATTTCTGTGTTTGTCTGATCCAATGTTTCAGATCATTATTCCATGAACAGACCCAATGACGACTCCATTTTTAGTTCTGGTTTTATTTTTAGAGACAGAGTCCAGATCCTCTATTGTACTTAACAGTGGGCATGAGGTGTTTATCTACGCATTCATCTTTTTGTTTATATAAACCCCAACAGGAGCGTTTGTTGTTGAAATGCTCATTTTTAGTGAGATCTGAGTAAAGCATGTGGTTACAGTTAAAATTTCAGCAGACAATTTAGAAACTCCACATTTACATTTGTGATGGTAGACTAAAACAAGGTTTAAAAACACAAAAAACGAGCACAATAAAATACAAAGATAGAACTTTGATATTAAAAATCATTTCTAGCAGAAACTTAGTTCTCCTGTAAATCTTAAGTTGGTTACTCCCAGGTGACCATGTAAATAAAAGTAAAAGATCTTTTTGTTTCTTCAGTAGACTTAATCCTTTTCCGTAGAGTGTTTTTGCAAAAAGAATTTATTTGAGCTTCTAAAGCTTCATTGTAAAGGACGCTAATAAATGTGGCCAGCACTGTACCTCCACTTTTCCTCTTTCATTGCTTTCCAAGGACATTTGTTCATTTCATATGGTTCCTTTTTTCTGCTACTAAGATTTGGTAATCACCGTTTTTTTAAGAAAAAAGATATCATGTGTATTTGTATTTAAAATCTAAAAGCAAACAAAGTGAGACAAATGTGAAGTTTCTAAATGAGTTGAGATCAGAAACGGCCGCAGGAAGATGTGAATCAGACGGCCCACCTCGGTAATTGCCTGTGTTTTTTCCCACACCACACGGGTCCTTTGAATGGGGGCCATGTTAGCTCAGATTGCCATGTCATTAATCCCTCGTACTCTACAGGGGAGTGGTCAGCGGCAGATGTGTTTGCGCTTACTCCAGAAGGTTTTCTAGATTAGGACAAATCCTCCCTGAAAAAAAAAAAAACGATTAAAAACCTCATTTGGCACGCACGGCCGGATCGTGTGGGCTCATAGCCGGCCAATGACAATGACAACCATCCCTCCCTCGACGTCTAATTCTCCCCCCACTTCCTGATTTATTTTTTATTTTTTTTTATTTTTTTGTTTTGTTTAGTTCCTGATCTCCCCCCACCCACCTTGTGATTCTCAAAGCGTAACTCCCCCCTCACTCCCCTATGTTGGTTCAGACCGGTCAGCGTAATTGTTTGGAAGCCGGCTTCTGTCATTTGCATGTAGCAAGCAGCCACTTTTCCAGTTTCAGTGGTTTGACCTTGCTGTACCTGCCAGCCAGAAATGAGATCATCAGAAGAGTAGACGAGAAGCTGACATCTCTCCTCCACCTACCCGTGGCTTTAAGTGATGGTTGTCATAGCAATCATTATGCCACAGAACAGACTCAGTGGGTGAAGGATGGCTTTGAATGCCGCAGCCTCGGGTCACAACCTGGTTATGACAGAACAGATAGACCTACGGAGGTTGGCTGCAGACTGTAAAGTAAACAGCTGCATACGCTGCTTGTTAGGGCTATAAATTCTATATTCCTATTTGAATAGTTATGGCAATATTCCCTTTTTTATAGCATGAAAATGGGAAGGCAGGTATTGGTCTAACTGAGAGGAGAGGGGCAGCGTGGCGCAAACAGCGCCTCCCATTCCCATCAGCTGCCCTGGCTAGCATTTAACATGGAGATTGGAAATGGAAAAAAAACCCACCATCCCACCATCATTCTCCCTGGACCTGCATGTAAATGAGATAGCAGTGAGCATTTCCTGCTGTGCCACAACAATTCCTCTCCTTTTTGCTCGCTCCTTTCTTTTTTTAAGTGATGGCCTGGAAGTGTGCCCTTGCTTCACTAGGACCAATCACTAATAATGACCCAATCCTCACTAATGATCGCCAAAATCCCAGATTTGAGTTCCTTCTGCCAAATCTGTTCAACTAAAATGCTTTTTGTCCTCCTTGCTCCTTTTCCCACTTTCTCTCCTGCTGTATTTATTTGTTGTTAATGTTGCATTATAAACCTGCCGAATTATCTCCCAAGTCTGTCCTCACCTCCCACTGGACCTTGATTGTGTGACCGCTGTAGGGCCGAGCGTCCCTCCTTACCAGTAGGACGATTTCTAAACAATACATGGACACTGTCCGCAGCAACCTTCCACCCTCCTACTGTCTCTCACTTTTTTTCTTGCACAGCTCCACAGCGGGGAGATAGTCTGTTCGTTTCACACTCATTCTAAAGAATGCATCCTGTCTTCTCCCGGACGTTGGAGCAACATCCACATCTCCTTTGACAATGGATGCTTTGTTGGCCAGTGGGAAAATTTATGGCAAACTCACTTTTTTTTATTTTTTTTTTTATTGACTTGCCTTATACAATAATTTAGTTTGAAACCACGTGAAATTTTTAGATTGAATTTATGTAACCTAGGCTTGGGACGATATGAGATTCTCACAGTATAATTTGCTACAGAATCATAGTATAGGAAACGTGTCAGTCTTCAAGCTTTTATTCAAACCCAATAAGCCTTATTTGTTCTTAATGCTCAGTTCCGATTTATTTGTGTGTGCGTTTGTGTGTTTTTTGATGTGGTCGTTTGTGCTACTAATTAAACTCAATTGCACTCTGAATTCTGTGTGAACGGTTTATGATCCCAAAGCAATTCGCATGAGCGGAAGAAGAACGTAGATATCACACAGTAGCGCATTGTGTATAGAAGTCATAATGGACAGAGTAGTCTATAGATCACTTTTATTCAGCGTCAGAATTGTCACAAAATTATGACAATACAAAGACTTCAACTAATGACACCTAAAACAAATGGCTTTTTGTGGAGCATTAACTGCAATTTCTGTAGAGAAGTTTATTTTGGTGTGTAGTCAGAATCAAGAGCTGACTGCAACTCTTATTGTGATCTGATGCGCTTCGCTAACAGACTTCATAAGTTCATAATCATAATTTTCAGACATTGTTTACTTCCTGATTTACTGAATCTGGTTTCTCCTGGAGCAAAATTATGATGCATGTCTCACATCAATGACATAAAAGCTGGATAAAATATGATATGACCATTCAAACTGCCGGCACTTTGAAAACAATCAGATACGAATCCAATTTAGTACCAGACATGGAAGGAGGAGGACATGGGGAGAAAAGATTGTAATTGGGTCGTTCAGACTGTGGTGAAAATATTGGACATATTTTGCATATGGGTAAAATAAACCGGATTTCGCATGCAATGGTGAGGAAAGTTTGACAGCAGAGTTGTGACAAAAAGGGTGGGGATCATGAGACGGAGAACAAAATTACGTGGCTTTTGTCATGCAACTGCGACACTGAGAACTGATTTTGGCACTTCAGCTCTGTTTTGGCTTTTTTCTTAGCATTTTTTAAAAATGTGTAATGAATGTCTGGCGTGTCTAATATCATGTATAAGCCGACCCCAGAAAGGAGAAAACAAGTCCTATATTTCAGTTAAACCAGCCGTGTTTGGACTGGAGGGCATTCTTCCACTGCGCCCGCTCCTTGACCTGCAGAGTTAAGAAATCTAAACTGCTTTGTGGAGAGAAGTTGCTCAATAACTTGAATGGCGGAGTGTCTTCAACAGTGAAACAACGCTGAACTCCTCAGAATAAATGGAGAACTCTTGTTGCATCTAAAGGCTTGCTATTCAAAACACAGTCAGGGTTGTTGTTCCTATGTTCTCCCCTGTGAGACCATCTTAGATGGATCAGGAAAGAATCCCCACCATCCCACCGCTGAATCCTCTCAATTGTTAGAATTATATTTATTCCATTCTGTGCACCACAAATCTGGAACAAACTTTCAGAAAACTACAAAAAAGCTGAATACTGACCTCCTTTAAATCAAGCCTAAAAATCCACCTGTTTTTAGTTTCTTTTGAACCACAATCACTGGAACATTGATCATATTTGATGTGTATTGGTGATTTTGATGAATGCACTTGACAAAACGTAATGTCTGCAACTAGTTTCACAACTGGTGACTGCATGGTGTTTTTATATTTATGATGTAAATCACTTTGAACTGCCTTGTTGATCAAATATGTTACACAAATAAACTTGATTGGTTCATTGATTATATTTTATCTGCATTGTTTAGTCATTTATACTCGTATGCTGACAGAACTGCTGTCCTTTCCTTACATGGAAATGTAATTTCAAAAAATGATTGAAAAAAGCTGCAAACTACTAAGAGCAAATTTTTAAAATCCAGTTTTTTTCTTTGAGGATGTTTTTCAAAACTTTTGAGAATTATTAAAATTTTCTTGGTTTTAAAAAAGACGCTTGAAAAGTGAGGCCAAAGGTTAGTGTGTCGACAGTCACTGCGTTCAGTCATAGTCATGTGCTCATGACAAATTTAATCAGCATGAGATATTTTGAATATCAAGGCCGAAATCCAACTTTAATCTGGTGGACCGAGCTGATCTCAACAGGCAGTCGCAGCTCAGCCGCTGGATAATCAGCAAACATTTTTAAAAGAAAGTCTTCTGTTTATCAGATGGGCAGTTTGAAGATTGTGTATTGGTTCAAAAATATATATTCTTATTGCTAGCTACTCCAACCTGCATTAGGGTTTTATTGTACCAAGAGACATGGAAACCTTTGCAGGTTGCTGATATTTATTTTAAAATACTTCTTGTAATATCTGTTTTTCCCCAATAAATCCTGCTAATTTGTTATCTGGGAATAGTTCTGTTCTTTAAGCCAACTGATTGAGTGAATGCTCCATCAGGTGTAGGAAGGGGAAGGGCCACTCTTATACAGATGACACACGGATGTGATGGTATTTAATTTTTTAAGTGAGATTTAATAAACCATACAAAGACAACCTGATGTCTTGATATATTGAAATATCATAGCAAAGGTTTTGAAACATTAAAACATTATTCATTTCCAGAAGCGTTGATTTGTGAAATTATAATTCAGTATTTGGTAATCCATACATTTATTTTATTAGTCTTTTTTTTAATTATGTTTTTGTTTTGTTTTTTTCCTGGAACAAATTTACATTCATCCTGCTTCTTTATGGACTCAATAATCCACTGAGACAGATTTATTTTCTGGATGGTAGTTTAAATGGAGGGATTTAAAAAGAGAGAAAAAGCGAGTTCTTAAATCTAGATTTATCTTCCTATACACAGGTATGTCAATGAATTTTAAGCATTGCTGTATAGAAGGAAGACCGCCACAGCGTTTTTGTGAATTACTTTTTTCATTTTAAATGTTTTATTTTTATTTTCAGCAATGGATTCTTTTTAATTTATTATTTAAGCCATCAGTTCCTTTCAACTAACGATAAATGTGACCTATACCAGGTCTGTAGCTTGTTGAAACACTTCTAATATGACGTAATTTGGTCTTGTACAGGAATTAAAGCCAAAGATCTAATGATAAACTTTGCATTCATGTTCAGAATGCAAAGTGCAGATTCAGTAGATATATCACCTCTCTCCTCTAAAGCGGGCCAATCGATTTGATGACACATCTTATGTTATGAGAAGCTAAAAAAAGGAACGGAAAAATAAACCGCTGGTGGTGGGGTAGGGGGCTAAAGTGCACTTCATCTGCATTGAGGAATTTCAGAGGTCTCGGGTTGTCTCATTCTTTTCCAAGAACACTTCTCCTTCCTGTTTCACCTCTGGCATACGGCCCAAAGAACCCACAAACCACGGAGGCCAAGGCTGAAAATACACTCATGGTAATTTGCGCTACATTTCAGTACGACTCAAACCAGCAGTATATATAGCCGCGCTGCCTGAACTCTGATCCTCACCGAGAGGATCATCTCACCTCAGAGTCCAGCAAAAAGATGATCTTTTGTGTCTTTGTCAAAGGCAACAGTTGGATGAGATTATGGAGGTAGTTTAATGAGATTAGGAGTTTGATTCAAAGTTTTCCAAATATTGCAACGTAAAATGTACTGATGTTATGTCTGTGGCTGATTTCCAATCGCCGACTTACAGACACTGATTCAGATTCTTTTAAGAGCCGGACGATAAGAAAATATAGGAACAGTATTAAAACTTCCTGCCCAAAGATGTCATTGATTATTGGGAGCAGAGGAGATGTCTTTGTGTGAGAGCAGTTATTGTAAACCAGATTTTGCTAATATTTTAATCAGAGTTGATGTCTTAAACAATCTTTTGCATATTATATGAAAAATGTGTACTTTTAGTGGTTGGCTTTACTAAAACAGTGTCCTCAGACACACTTAGATTTTGGATCTACGAAAGATTTTTGAATTAAATTCAAAAATACTTTATTAACCCCAAAAAGACATTAAATATTGTAGCTCAAAAGTTATTGAGTTATCAAATTGTCTTTAAAGAATTGTTGATGATGCTGTGGGAAGGAAGCAACTCCAGCTGCAGTCAGTATTACAACAAATATGAAGAGGTTTCTGACAGCAGACCGTTGCTTTATGACAGTTTAACTGTCATGATGCTAACAGCTCAATGTTCAGGTAGAAGAGATGGTATTCCACATTACTATGTTTTGAATGACATCAGCAGTTGTTATCAACCGCTGCTATTCCACCTCATTTGCTTTTACCGCTCTTCTTTACATCTTTGTCTGGCTATATTAGAAAGCCAGGCAGAGACAGTGGAGTTTGGGATATGGTTTTTGGCCGTAATGTTCAGTGGATGGTTTGATGCTCTGCATCCGTGAAGCCTCCTTTTCCACTCCTATGGAGTTTGGGGTCATAATTAAGGTATTGTTTGAACTTTTGAGACACTTACCAGCTTTTTCTTGTTGAACTGTTTTTTTTGTTTTTTTTTGGCTCTATGTGGTCTAATGCTTTTATTTTATACTGTTTGTCAGTGCAATAGCAACACTCTTTGTATATGGTGTATTAAAGTAGCCTATTGTTTGTATTTGTGTTTGAACTCTAAATGTATTTCACATATAGACTTATTATCTCAAAAACTTCAATCAAAGTCATGAAATATGTATAAAACGTGAGCAAAAACACCTCGAGTAGTTTTAGAGCTTCAGAGAAACTTTCTTCATATTTGTTTATTTATTTTTTATTTGAAATGTCAAAACCACAAACCTCACACTCCTTTTATCCAGGTTTTACCAAGTAACCCAAAACAATCACTCATTTATTTTAGTTTTACTTCATCCTGTTTACTGGAGATTTCTGACGACTCAGTGCCTCATATTATCATTCTTTTCAATGATCAGCCTTCTTGTCCCACCAAAGCACTCACAGATGGCCCAGTCCTTGTTCAACAGTCTTCTCAGCTCCAATCAGAAGAGATGTTCACTTTTGCACTTCTCATGCATGAATCTGCCAGTAGCTGAGTTGTTGTTGCCTCCTAATACGATTATCAAGTTAAAAACCAAACCAGACTTAATGACCGTTGGATACATGTCCTAAAATGTTTCAACATGTTGAAAATACACTTACCTTTTAAGAGCCTTTATGAATTTCTCTGCTTCCACCGACAGTTAAGCATCTTGCTGATATTGAAGATACGGTATGGTGTGTTCACTGACTGTTAGGACATTAGATTTTAATGTTTCTTGTTCCCGATCATAGCCTGTTAAGCCGAAAATTGTCCAATTGTGGTTACCAGATGGATTTTATGGGGCTTTCTGGTGTGTTTTTCTAGTTTTGGCAGAACATTTAATGCCTGACAGAAACACAGTTGTGAGAATTTTGTTTTTCTCAGGATCAACACTGTGTGAAAGTGAAACATCAATTTGATGGTTCAGGATACCAGGAGTTCAGTTTATTTAGTGGACATTCATTTTACATTCAATTTTATTTATTTATTTATTGTTTTTATTCCTTTTGGAACAATTCAAAATTCTTTTAACACAAAAGAAACACCTTCTTATGAAACTTGGCCTATTTTTGTTGTTAATTGTATTTGCTTTTTTAATTCAAATTTCTTAATTATTTGAATTGCTGCTGTATTTTTATTTTTTTGTCTTTATCAAAACAGTTTCCACTTGTAAATGAGATCTTGGATCTCAGTGAGACAACTTGTGTAAATAGGGGTCAAAACGTTTTGAATTGGATTTTAATTTGACTGCTTTTATTCATTTTGGCTTGCTTTTTCCTTGTAGTATCTTGATGTCATATTTGATGTGAATAGTTTAGTTTTCTCTTTTTCTTCCAAAGTTTATCAAGAAGCTTTAAACTGTACAATCACTAAGTTTATTAAAAGTAAATGTCCACTGTGCTTCATGCCAACTTGCTTCAATGATCTTATCCATTGCCTGGTTGTCAGATTTCATTACTTTCTAGTGGAAATAACCAGGAACATAAACTAGAATTATGAGGGTTTCTTGCAGAAATGGCAGTAAAACGACTGAAGGGACATCTGTTTAATTTGTTCAATATGTATTTTATTTCTGGCAGAAATGGAAAGGCAGGAATAGTTTTAAGTGGAGAAGTGATTGAGAAGTGTGCAAAAGGGATCAAGTAGGTGACAGATTATGCAAAAAAGGAAAGGGGGGCGAGCATTATCCAGTGTGTCCCAATTAATGGAATTACACTCCTCCTTGGGAAGGCTGTTAGTCATTTGTTGAGAAGTGAGTCTGCTGTGGTGCATCTCTCCCACCATATTGTCCAGCGAGCGCTTATTAAGCCAGGCCTGACCGCTGGGCATGCTCATTAGCATAGCCCACGGCCATGGCAAGGCCCAGTAGGGCTCAGCTGGACACTTAATTACCGTCAAAGCTTCTTCGGCACTACCTCCATGCTCTCTGCTTCTCTTCCCGTGTCCTCACCCCCCTGCTCAAACACCCTTAACCCAGCTATAGAGGCACAAATGTGCCCACACACAACTGTCACCCTTGCTGCCTTGGCAGGAGAGGGAGGCTAATCATTTTGGTCATGTAAATGTGATGGCTTTAGTCTGAGTATGTTGTGGCAGTCTTTTATGTTGCCTCGCTCTGCACAGCTCTGCGGTCGCTTTGCGGTCAGCAGTCTTTGAGATTTTACTGACTCGCTGACCTACACTACCTCTCTCTGTCTCTGGGTCTCTCCCTCATTCTTATATTAGCTCATGGGCATGACTCTCCTTTTGACATCGGCGCAGTATTGATGCATCCCCTTCCAACCTTAATCGGCTAATGGCCTCTTCTTCTTGCCTGCCCAGCCAAATCAACCCCTCCCTTATTTATCCCTTTATCTCTTCCTTCTTTCCTTTGCCTTCCCCCCACCATCACCCTGTTCCTGCCTGGGGTCGCTGACGCCACTTTTCATGCCTAGCTGAGGAAGAATAGCTTACATACATGTTTATGGGTCCACCTGCTAGAACACAATGACTAAAATATATTTTATGGTTTTTAACTAATTTAAACCTCCATGGTGGATTGATCTTGAGAAATATTTGATTAACAACCCAAAATATTTTTTGTTACAGCTGGTAGCAGTATTAACCTCACAATAATAAGGTGGATCAATGGAAACTAGATGGTAAGATATCTAATCTTACTGTAAATATTTTACTGCAAAGACACAAATTCTTGTATTATTTTCTTAATTCTAGTTTATGTATATTGATACACTTGAAATTAGTAGAGATGTATAGAAATATATAGACTCAGAAAAAAGGTGATTGACTTACAAATAACTTTTAAAAAGGGTTTCTCAGTTATTAGTTGATTTTAACTATTTGCAAGCAGTTGTTCAGTGACATTAAAAATAATCTACATTGCACTGATATTTCAATAACCATATCTTATCCAGAACTTGCATAGAAGTCTATACTTAAAAACTTGATATTCTTCATTTCTAAAATGTTAATCACTGGAGTCTAATAAGCTCCTTTCTTTTTTGCTATTGGTTCATGCAACAATTTTATATCAACAATGTTTGAGATCAACATGTTTGACTTGATTTGTGTGTATCTGTTTTAAGACCTAAGATGGCTTGTTGTTGTCACCATTGATCCCCTTCAGTCTATTTATATAGACTCAGTCTGGACTTCCTAGGTGTCTTTGTCTGTAAAGTAGTGATGCTATGCATTATTTGTGGCCCAGAAAGATCATCCTTCTGCGCTGCACCAATGAATCATTCGTGTGTGAGCGATAACAGATCCCGACTGCTGAGCACCCTGCAGCTGTTTGTCTCAACATGCAAGTCATCCCCGCCATTACATCGCTAAACGGTCCCCTTTCAGTGGCAGACGCTTGCCGCCTCAGCCCGTTTCTCTGCATCTCCATCACTCGGGGTGGCGGGCGGCCGGGGTGTGTGGTTACTGTCACCACGCCAGCCACGTTCCAGAGGCAAAGCGCTTGACTGCATCTCAGAAGCAATGCAATAGAGGGAGAGCATAAGCTGTAGAGTAACACTTGAGAAAAACGTTTGCTCCAGGGCTTTCCCTGCAGTTGTGGGGCGTAACTCCACTGTTCAGCAAACAAATCTGTAAGAGTGTCTTAAAAATTAAGCAGAGATGTCATGAAAATACAACCAATACAGTTAGGGTAACCTAAGAGCAGTCGTTCTTAATTATTTTCATCCATGGCTCCCTAAATTTAATTACTATTGAGGAGCTGATAAGTTTAATCATTTGTCTATACAAACTACTGTATGCATTTTTTTGCACAGGCATTCAAAATTAGACTTGCAACAACCTAAATTTTAAATTGTAACTTATTTTATGGTGGTAAACTTTAAAACTATTTCAAATGTGTGTGATTCTCAGAGAAAAGTCCAAATGATCCACTGAGATGTGCATTTTTATACCAAACTCTGTATAATTCAAAACTTTTTAACTGTAACCATTGATTACTTGTCAGCTTCAGCAACTTATTACTTTTTAAAAAGACAAAACCTTTTGAAGAATTTTGTGAAAATTTGCAACTGTATTGTCTTTTAGCTTATCAGAAGACTTGGAAAGTGCAAATCATATTGCATTCACAGAAAACCCAACAGCAATGTAAGCCTTGTCATACTTACTGGGATTTTTCTGCCGGCTATTGTCATTTATCTTACTTGCTTTTTGTCTTTTTCTTTTTACTTGTCCATCTTTCCTCCTCCTTCAGCTCTGTACGCTGGTGTACTTTGGTAGACTACTTCTTCTACTGGATTGATTAATGTGAGCACTGCTGCCACCTAGTGATTGGATGCTTCTTTATCATTTAATCATTAATAAAGACACTAATAACAAAAAGTATTCCTCTTTCAAAATAGAGGTAAACCAATATATTAAGCGACAAACAACATGGATCAATATATTTGCTTCTATCTATTTTTCTTTCTTTTTGTTAGATCTTGAAGGATCATAGGCTGGATTATAGTTGCTCTGGGTGTTGGTATTAATAGCACATTTTCAAGCAATTGAAGCTGATGAGCAATAAGTTCCTACAAAATATGCATTGATACAGATTTTACCAATATCTTACTTTTACATCAAGCCTGTTATAAGAACTACAACAGCCACAAATTTGTTTCAACTGTTTCTCAGTTATGGATTAAGTTTAATAAATACAGTGGACCAGTTTGGCATTCACTGACTTTTCTGTCGAAGATTACTCCATATTATTCAGGGAAACTTTGGCTTTAGGTGATTTTTTTATTTATTTTATTTTATTATTTTTTTTCTGAAATATGCAATAGAAAATGCAACTTGGGAACTTGAAATACTTGTCCATAATGCTATGACATTCTGTTGGCTAGAGTTTACAAAGAAGCCAATCCAAGAGCGTCATTCATTT
Organism: Poeciliopsis gracilis; assembly: GCA_911649635.1. NCBI lineage: Eukaryota > Metazoa > Chordata > Actinopteri > Cyprinodontiformes > Poeciliidae > Poeciliopsis > Poeciliopsis gracilis. The sequence goes on along the minus strand of CAJVRI010000370.1, from coordinate 3,505,432 downwards.
TCTTTGGCACTAATTGGCTCAACCCACAAGAGCAGAGATGAGGAAGGGTGGAGAAGTTGGCTTCTTCAGTATAGCTAAGCCGCTATCCATTGTGCATATTAATTCATATTAAGATATATTTGATGTCAGATGGCATCTTTAGAGAAGGTCTCAAACATTCGCAGATTTTGGCTATTTGTGGGTGTCTGTGGTCCCTTACATCTGAGAATACCAGAAATTGATTAGCATCATAAAATTAAGCTACTACATTATCCCCATTTTTCTACAAAGCACATGGCAGATTTTTATTTAATTTAAAATGAAGGGCATTTAAGATCCTTCTGGTGTTGTGGTTTCAACTGTATCATGTTTAAGTACCGATACATAGAAATACATTAAGGGGTTATGATGTCTTATTCTGAAAAGGAAATTACCCTAAAACTTGTTTCAACCAGACAACACCCATCTCCTGAGCAAGTGAGCATCATCTTTGCTCCTGACATGGTCAACGTTGTAGAGTGATCATCCCTTTAGCAGAACCTTAATCCAGACAAAAAGCTTGAGTCACACTGACTGTTGCTGAATAAAACCAAGAACTGCTGATGAACTGAGGAATGTAGTCCAGTCGTCCCGGGCTGGGAAACCTTTTCTCTGGTGCCAGAAGTTGGTCCATGCAACACAGATGTGAAGCAGTTCTCAGAAGCAGGGTGGTTATTCCACTGAATGTTAGTTCTGCGATTCACAATTCACAAAACTAGAAGCTACATCTTCTAGTATTTTTCAGTTTATGCAGTAGATTTTGTATTTTGTAGGAAACAAAACATCATTATTTTATGGTAAAATTCAGGGGTTTTTTTTCATGTTCTGTATACTGGTAAGAAATATGATATGTTCTCCCAACATTTGTAATTATGGAAACTAAAGTTTTAAGGATCTGGCTAGTTTAAGGATCTAAACTAGCCAGAAGCATAAAGATTCAGATTTAAGTTCCATATACCTTCTATTTTTTTCCCTCTTTGCATGTGAACGACTTTTAGCAGCATTTGGGAGCCCACGGCTCTGCTGAAGTGCCCTTAGAGGTTGGGCTGGAGACCTCGACCCTGGAAAATGCCAGTTTGCCCACGGGGGTGGCTTGCCTGTGACACACGAAGCTACCTTAGTGAAGTTCATTGGTGCACTTTAGCACTCAGCCAAGATACTGGTGGTGCAGTGTCGCGCTCTGCTGTATCTAACCCCGGGATTTTAGCGTGAACTCAGGAAGGAAGAGGGTTCAGCCTTAAAGCTGGAACCTCAGGTCAGCAATCCAGCTATTTCCCTCTAACCATATTACAGCCATTAGTGACTCTTACTCCTTTTCGCATGTCACATGGAAATAGGTCAAGGCCTGGGCTGTATGACTCACTGTCTCTTTTTCCCCCTCTCTTTATTCTTGCTAACCATATTCAGGTGGTAAAATGGCTGGAAGGAGCATGGGAAAGGATCAGGATCAGTGCATTTACTTATTCAGCTCATATGTTGACTGCTAATAGTGAAAGGTCAGGCAGTGTATGATCATTCCTGTCAACACAAGCTGCATTGTGTACGAAGTTAGGAAATCAGAAGTGTGAGGATATATATATATTAGAACTGTAAATGTGTTGGAGATGAGAAAATATGTGAAAGTGTGTGTTTGATATCTGTAGCAGCTGGAGAGCAGCGGTCATCGTGGGTTGGGATTCTGGCCACCCCTGTGGACCTCGGTGAGCTGTGCTGGCCTGATGTCAGGCAGCTCTAAAAAGAATCCCAACAGGTTGCCTGGAAACTCCTTTCCCCGTAAACAAAGAGCCAGCCCACCAGGCCGCTGGAAAGTTCACCAGGGTTAGACCAGCTTTGGTGTGCAGATACACCAATGTTTGTGTTTTCAGACATTTTGGGCAAAAGAAACAAACACAAAAAAACTAAAGAGGTTTTTTTTCTTTTTCTTTTTGCTTTAGTTTCCTTATGAATCTCTGTGAATTGTTTTCTGTTTAATGTTTGGAAGGTTGTGTACAGTAACCCAAAATGAAAATGCCGGTTTTGACACCCCACTTCACCCGGACTAGGTGCTTTTGACTTATTCTTATGGAGGTTTGTTAATATGTATCAGGAATATTCACTTTTCTTTGTTCGCCCTTGTCTGGCAAGCTGTAATGTTTTGCTTATGAATATTGATACATGAAGTGTATATTAATGACCCTTGGTGACCTTAACCCTATCCTTATTGGCTCCCTGGTGGTATCTGCAGGCTCATGAATATTAATCTGGTTCTGTAACCTCCATTACCCTAATCTTCGCTGTCTAGCCTCCCAGAAGGACCTGTTGTCATGGTAACCCCTTTACCAGGCTCTTCCTGACCAAGGGTGGGAAAAATGTGTTTTAAAAAAAAAAAAGAAAACTGAAAAAAACTCAATTACACACAAAAAAAATCTCCAATGTGCTATAAGGAATATTTTTATACCACTAACCTGTTTGTGTTTCTAAATGGTAAACGTTGAGGAATTAAGTACATTTGTACCATTCATCACAAAATACCTACAATGGCTAAAAACTCCTGGATTGACATTAGGGCTGCAGCTAATGATTATTTTAGTAATCAATTATTCTTACGGATTATTCTGATGATTAATTGGACAAAAAAATTACCCCTTTCTGCAAATTTTTCATTTAATCATGTGAGCCTCTTCATACAATTTCTTAAATACACAAAAGATGCAAATAAACAAATAATTCAATTATTTTTTTAAAATAAGAAAGGAAACATTTTATTGCCTAAAATTTTGGTGTCACTTGACGATTTGTAGCAAAGGATGCATAACGTATATTGAAGTAGGAGGGGCGTCTTCACCGTGTGTGAATACAAATGCAACGCAACTACGTCAACTGTTTGGCGCTGGGCGAAGTATGGAAGAATCTTTATTCATTTTGCTACAGATTCTCAATTGGTTTTTGTCTAAACTTGAATTAGGCTATCCTAATTTATTATTATACTTTGGTATAAAACATTGCACCATATTTCCTAATTGTCCTGATAGAAGTTGTGCCTCTTGGCTTGAATTTAACTCCGTCTTCATGTCAACCATGACCAGATTCCCAGTCTCTTACACTTATGATGTAAATTATTTTCAAAACACTCTGCTTGTTACATCTGGTGAAATGGTTTCATTTTATGTCTTTCTGCAGATGTGGACGGCGATGAAGAAGAGGGCCCCAATGACGGTGCGGTGGATGAGGAAGGCTGGTTTGGGAATGCCTCCGACACGCGCTCCGACTCGTCATCATTTGGCGACACGCAGGATGAGCTCCTGCTGCACAGAGGCTCCTCTCCTGAGGAGCAGTCCGGAATCGGTGATCATGACACCTGTGGAGGCGAGAACTCACTGGGTTGCCCGACACCCGTCCATCGTGCCTCTTTGGAACTTCTTGGCCTGGATGGAAGTACATTCTCGGCCCAGGACACTCTTTCTTCTGTTGTGTCGTCGCTATATGGTGAGGCAGCGTCGAGAGCCCTGGGTAAGCCACTCAGCAGCAACCTGCGGCGCCTCCTAGAGGCAGGCTCACTCAAACTTGATGGTGGAGAGGTCCTGGGCAGGTCATCTAGGGGAAATGCTGGCGGAGAGTCCCCTCCGATCGCCCTAGCTCCACCTTTGACCCTTTCTCCATCTTCCCACCATGCCCAGCAGTTAAGTGCTCTTGCTCGAAAACTGGCCAACAATAACAGCGGCTCAGCCTCACCAGCCTCCTTGGCACCCTCAGTCACCAACATAAAGCAAGAGCCCCTTGACCCCTTTAACTCTGTCACCCCCACCAATGGAAGCGGCTTTGTGTGGGCAGGCGTGGCCGACAAATGGCCGCCGGCCTCCTGCTCTACGCCATGCGGCTCCAGCTTGTCCCCAGATTCTGCAATCCAGAAGTTAAAAGCGGCAGCTAACGCCGTGCTTCAAGACAAAAATGCCGTTGCTTCCTCCTCAACGACCTCTTCCTCATCCACCTCCGCCTCATCCGCAGTGCCCTCGCTGGGTGGGGGCGTTCGAGGAGATGATGTGGTGCGCTTTGATGCCTTCAACTCTCCGTTCAGCCCGCAGTCGGCGAGCTCCACCCTCGCCGCACTTTCCAAGAAAGTGAGTGAGAGGACCCAAGGCTCATCGGCAGCCAGCACAGTGTCGGACCACCAAACCTCGGCGAGCTCCTTCCTCTCGCTTGTGTCAATTACCACCTCCTCTGCTGCCTTGCTCAAAGAGGTGGCAGCTAGAGCGGCGGGAAACCTACTGGCAGAGAAGAAGGACGGGTCCCCTTTGTCAACTGTAGGAGTCCTCCAAGAGGACATCAAGCCCCTGCTGGACAAGAACCAGAAAGCACCAACGCCCACTACGCCGACGCAAAGTTTAGAGTTGTTGTTACCGTCTACGCCGAAGGGCAGAGGCAAACCAAACAACCAAGCAGGTAATCTGAATGTAAAATAATATTATGCATGTTATTGGTGAATGAGCTGTCCAATATTTTCTGGACTATGTCACTTCATGTTGTAAGTCGCATTTATTTAGAAATTGTCAAATGTGAAAGGTTCCAGTAACACGTTGTGTTACAGTAATCAGATAAACAAACCCCTTGGCTTTGACTTGGAAGTCTGCTGGGTGTTTCTGATTTACCAACGTCCATGCTCTAAATCTGGGTCAGGAACGACTCCGCTCCACCAGTATTCTAATAATCTGTGCTACCTCATTAGGTTTTCCAACCATAGTTGGTGAAGTGCGCAGCAAAGCGGAGACACCTGCAGTAAATCCTGAATGATAGAGAGGCTGTTGTATTCATTGAAGTAGTTTCACTTAGAAGCACGCGAGTCCCACGCTTGGAGATGTAACTGAACATCTCCAAGCGTGTTATTTAAGCACCAAGCCCACTAGCTGTGTTAGCCAATGGAACTGAGAAGTTAGTTGTGTTACCTCTAAAATACTAGTCATAAATCTTAGTTCTGGTACATAAATACACTATTCAGTGGAAGCTAAAACCAGCGCTTATGTAAGTTTACTCAGTACTGCACAGTCTACATTACTCAAACTCTTATGATGACGTTTAGAAGGAAGTTGTCTTTGTTTTACTGCTGTGTTGATTTTTATTAAAGATACACCATTTGTCCTTGTGCACAAGTTGAAAGTGAGACTGTGGGAGGCGGAGTCTTGCTGCTACACCGTCACAAACCAGACGTGTTAAAAAGACGGTATTAGCCTCTGGTTTAACATATCGATACTCCCAGATGAAAAATTGATATCTTCCGAGGGTGGAAAAATGTATAAATATCGTACAATCGATATAATTATACAGCCCTAAACTGTACTACAATAAATCCCCTATATATTGGGCTAAATGTTGATTTAGCAGCTGATGGCTGCTGAACACTCAACCAGAGCTGCAATAGAGTAGCTCAACGCGTATTTATATGTCAAAATGATCAAGATCATTGATTCCCAAACTCTCTGCCTTCTGACCCACAGAATAAAAAAGTAAGAGGTTGTTGACCTCAACTCTTGGTTTAGCAGACAAGCATTCCTACTGAGTCAGTAAAAAAAGTGGTTCAGTGGAAACACAGTCTGCAACAGCACCCAATATATTGACCGATATGTCTTTTTTTAAATTGTCTATTAAACTATTTATAAGACACACATGCTTTCTCAAAGCTAGTTTTAGTATGTAGGTTATTGTCTCAAGAGAATCTCAAGACCCTGCATTTACATAAATGTGACCCCAACTTTGGGAATTACTGTTCCAGATAGTCTGTGCAAGAGAGACATTATTCAAATAAGTTTTGCAAAAAAAAATATTTTTTTATTTTTTGCATTTCTTCTCAGTTTTTTTTTTTAATTATTTGAGTTGATGAGCTCGAAGACTTGGAAGGTCCCCTTTCTGTCACCCTAATCTTGTGGTCCAGCTCTATCAGATTCAAGTCAGGACTCTGAATAATTAATAGTACATTCAGTAAGAAGAAATGTGTTTGCAACACAAATCGGCATCATTTGGTTGCTTATTTCTGTTTATTCATTGATTTAACATTTGTAAAAGTGTTGTTAATGATAGATTCCATCTAATATGGACTTGACCTTCAAGATGATGACAATCTTTTTTACTCCTACTAAAACAGTCACCCGCTTCTCAGAGAAAGCACAGCTCTGAACTTCTCTGACATGTTTTCTCGTGTTTTGTCATAGTTTTGCTCTCACTTCAACGGCGCCGCAGTAGCAGTGTAGCCTCAGCTTCAACTGTCAGCCGAGCAGAGAGCACAACCGAGAGAAAACAGCCCTGGCTGGCCTTACAGTATGGGAAATGGTCTGCGGGCGCAACGGGGGGTTCCGACTGAGACCTCGCTGCCTCCCCTAAACCAGTTCGTTTGCGCTCGGATGTGCCTGCTGCCAAAAGGGGGTCGTCAGTGTGTGCTCGGCACAGCGGGGCGCCCTGGAGTCCATATCCATCTCAGCAGCCTCCTCCTGGCTGCAGCCCCCCTCTTACCAGAGCCCTCTGCACTCATCAGCACAGTAGACTTAAGGCCAAACACATCATACTTTCCACTGACTGGATAGAGATGCGTGCACACTTTTTATTTTCCCCTACCCTTTCTTCCCTTCCCCTTTCTCTCTTTCTTTCTCTGTGTGTGTGTATTGCTCATGCAGTATACTTGGCAAGCATACACTCAGATGTAGACACATAACCCAAACAATGGCGCACACAAGGATCTCGCTCGGGACTCTAAGTAGTCTTAAGGGAGAACCGAATGCTTTCAGAGAGATTGATGGGCACTTTTGAGGGATTGTGTCGCAACCCCGCCAAACCTAAAATGGCTGGATCAAATTGACTTCAGACAGATGAAGCAATCGATGTAATATTCTGTGATCTGCATGCTAAAAAGGGTGTAGGGGTGGGGTGGGGGTGGGAATGCTCTAACCCAGGCTGCCGTCAAGGTCGAGCAACGCTGTAAAAATGCAGGTACTCGTTTGGTCGCCAGACTGAAAAAATGTGACCTTGATTATCGACTCTCGTGTCTTGTTTTACTGTCATCCCTCGCCAGTTAAACTGTAAAACCGTGTCACACAGGACACCGTTTCTTCCTCCGATACGCTATGGTTCCAAACATGTTGAAGACCAAACTCCCAAACTTTCCTCCTCCTTTGTCAGTTTTGCTGCAATCACCTTAAATCTAAGAAAGCAAGGCTTCTTTCCCTTTTTGTTTTTTCTTTTTTGTGTTTGTGCATCCTGATTTTCTCTCGGGGAGAGGTTGGGCCGCAGATGGCGGTTTATTGTTGCAAATAGGCAGTCTCGAGGTTTTACACCTCAGGTCAATGAATGGCTGAGCGCAGTAATTTCACCAAACACTGATTACCAGATGTTTTTCAAGGAACGGCGCTGGAATACTTATGAAGCCATCCTGACAGGCCCCTTGTAGAATTTGTAATGCAATCATGCCTCTTTCTAATAAGACCAATTAAACAGTAATGGATGCCGGATATGAAGCCAACAACAATAATCGAGACACTAAAACATGCCTGAGTTTTCTCTCTCTCATTGTTCCATTTGCTTCTAGCTGGCATTTCCCTTGATGCGTCCCATCATGAGGTGTACAGACGCATTCTCCTACTTCATTACATACAGCACCGGCCTCATTTATTGGCACATCTGATAAAGAAATGTAAAAAATCTCTCATTCATTCACCTTTTGTTGAAGCAGCAAGAACTCGCACTTAAACCTAGAGAAAACCCAACTTTTAATTGGATTATACCTATTTAATTTGATTAGAAATAACAAAACCACAACTTCCCTTCTTCTGTGACCATGAGGTCACAGAAGGAGAGGAATAATCAGGATTTCTTTTCACCATTGCAAACATGTTTTACAGCTTATATTTATTTGGACTTTGAATTCAGGTCAACTGTACAGCAAATATAAGGGTTATGCAAAAAAAATGTATTTATTTATTTAGTAGAATAAAGTCATAATATTACAAGAATATTGTTGTAATAATAGGAGAATAAATTTTATGAGAACTACCACACAGGAATGTGTGGCACAAATCAAGTTTGTGCCACTTCAGTTTGTGGTACTAAATCTGATGCATATAGAAACATTTTCAAGTCAGAACAAATGTCGTATTTTGTTTGTCTTTTAAGTCAGTGACATGAAACATGCATCATAATTCTTCACCAAACGAAACCAGATGCTGTAAATGTGAATGTAAAGAATAACTTGGTGCTAAGCTAATCCATGTCTTGCTTCGGTCTTGTGGCGATACCGTCTGCTCTCATCAATCAACAACTTTAAAATCGATCCTTAGATGGTGACATCCGTTACTTTGGAAAGCGGTGCGCTGCTGTGTGACATGTAGTGCTACATGCAGGTTGCTTTGGGGTTGAAAACCGTTCACACACAAGTCTTATTGTGGTTGCATTTCATTAGTAGCATGAACCACTGTGCAAAATTTCAGAATTGAACATCAAGACCTGCAATGTGAACTTCATCTCTCATCCAGTTAGCTAATACTTCATTAAGTTTGTGATGATAGGACACCCAAACAACCTGTAGATGTGCTTGTTGGTGGTACTTTTTGACCCCAAGTTGATGTTTTTTGCTTCAGGATCTTTTGAAATGATTTTTTTTCACCTCCCTTATCATCCTTCTCTGTTTGTGTGGTGGCAAGATAAACTTGGGACATCATCCAGCCCTGTGGCCAGAGGGGATTGAAAGAGAAATGGGTCTCTGTGACGTGTCACATTTATTCCCCGGGGAAACAGAAAATCATGGATTACTAATTAGATGTTCCTAGGAACTTGATTCCTGCATTGTTACGGGTGATTGTGCCACTGGCGGTTTTGTTAAAAACAATTATTTCATATTATAGGATTTTCTTTTCCACGAATTGGTTTCATTAATGGTTTGGTTTTTCTGCATCTTTAAGTCTGAGAGCTTCTACATTAATCAGTTTTTAAAGACTTTTAAACATCTTTACCCTGCTGGTTCTGCTTCTGGTTACTAGAATGTCTTTGCAAAAATAAAATAGAATTTTTCCAGTTGTAAAAATTGCATGTCAATTACAAACACCAACAGTTCTTCTCTTCCATTCAGGGTCTCCTGAGGACGGCGGCAAACCTTTCCAATGTCCTGTGTGTGGACTGGTCATCAAACGCAAGAGCTACTGGAAGAGACACATGGTCATTCACACAGGCTTGAAAAGCCATCAGTGTCCACTGTGTCCCTTCCGCTGTGCTCGCAAAGACAATCTCAAGTCTCACATGAAGGTTGGATGGTCTTCTGTTTTTTTCTTTTTTAATTTATTTCAAATGATCTGAAATTGGTTATTTAAATATGTTTGCCAGTATAATATCTGATGGTTGATGTTGATTGTTCTGATTCTTTCCTACCTGTTGAAGTCTTTAGTGATTTTTTATTTCTTTGTGCTTTCATTAAAAGGTGTCAAATAATAAATGTTTGAAGAATTAAGATTTCTCTTAGAGATCTATCTGTCTGCTCATTTATCTATCCAACCATAAATGTTTTCACTCATTCATCCATCCATTCATTAATAAGCCCAACCAACAATTACTCCATTTAGCTGTCATTCATTCATTCATTCATTCATTCATTCATTCATTCATTCATTCATTCATTCATCTGCCCATTTATCCATCCATTAATCAATAATTTAATAAGGATGGATTAATCTATCCATTATTAGATGGACATATATCCATCTTTTAAACCATCCATCATACCAGCAATCCATCCATCCATCCATCCATCCATCCATCCATCCATCCATCCATCCATCCATCCATCCATCCATCCATCCATCCATCCATCCATCCATCCATCCATCCATCCATCCATCCAAAATTTGCTGAAAAAGCAATGAGGACAAAAAGAAAAGTGTGGAGTTTTGATGTATAGAACCTGCTCCTTTCTATTAACTTGCTTCCTGTTTCTGTCTTCCTCTTCCAGGTACATCAGCACCAGGATCGAGGCGAGACATTTCAGTGTGAACTTTGTCCCTTTACCTCCTCCCGACACTTCAGCCTGAAGCTTCACATGCGCTGCCACCAGCACTTCCCTCGCACCGACGTCAAGGTGAAAGAAGAGCCCACCACCGACACGGAGGGCGAGGGATCCCTGCTGGGCGACGGCAGCACCAACGACCTGAGAGCGGCCGAGGCGTCACCGCTGCAGGCCGAGGCCCAGCAGCAAACCTCACCTCCGAACGAAGCATCTTCTAATCACGTCCACGTCAAGGAGGAGCCTCAGGAGAGGGATCTGTCCGTGCTCTCTCCATTCAGCATTTGCAGAGACCGACCCGGCAGCAGTACCAACTCCCTAGACCTACCTGGAGTTGGTATCGGAGTTGGGATGAGATCCAGTCCAAGTGGTCCGACCACAGCCTCGCTCTTTAGCCCCGACATCACTACCAAAACGGCGACTGACCTGCTTATGAAGCTTTCAGGTGAGCTGAAGTTTCTTTTCTTTTGGAATATAACAAAAACGCATTACAATAATGACTTTTGTATCATTTTGGGGCATTTAGTGAGTCACTATCACATTCCTGTTACTAGTTTGCACCTGCAGACCAACAAGCTAGGAAGAGTTGGAAAACAATGTTGAAATTATTTGCAGTCAGTTATTTGGAAGAGAGAAAGGTGATTTACAAGTGGGAAATATTTGGGAGCGCTAACAAGTTTCCCTGGAGTGGACAACTTACAGTTATAGTAGAGCAGTTATTGTTGCTGTCTGTAACTCCTCAACACAATAAAAATTTACATTTACTCAGTTTCTTATCTTCTGGTTTGTCTTTAATTTATCAATTGATTGAATTCCATAATTTTAAAGTTACTTGATACAGGACATCTAGAACAATGTCCTTTAGAAAATGAGACTGCAGCTGTACAATGGCTGCTGGAAGAGACAACTGTTTTTTTTTTCTTTTTTTGTTGCTGTTGTCTTGCCATCCAGAAACCACTTGTTTCATTCTTGTTGGTTGTGCAGCAGGCTCCACTTTCCAAAGATGGCTGCAATTGGTTGCAGCTATTTTCACATGCGAGTTTAAGCACAGAGTTGTGTGGGGCGTGGCCAGCAGGAGCTTATTTGGACTTAAAGTGACCCAAAACAACTCATTCTGAAAGGAGCTCAAAATAGGCAGAGTTGTGCAAACTAACATCTCATCAGCTTAGAATAATTTTGTGCAAACAATTTGGTGAACATATTTTGTATAGCCCATAGACCTATCCTAACCTGATCAGGGAAGTATAGTTGGTCATCTTTAAAGGTCACAAACAGCATCAGTGACAAATGGCAACCTTGGTGGAATTCAATTCTCACCAGAAACAAATCCAAATTACTGTCAGCAATGTTGACTAAGCTTTGAGAATCTCAGTAGAGAAACCTAAGAGCCGTCACTAAAGGTTCTGGTACCAGAACATCTTCAAGTCTATAAAATGCATATAGACTGGTTATAGACCAGTACCTGCTGAGGGAGAGGAACTGATCAGTGTTCCAGGATGAAAACTGCAGTTCCCCCTGAACTCTGGTGGCCAATGATTTTGTTTCTGTTAAATAAGTAATGACAGAGGGGAATATGATGCTTCATTTTTTAGATGTTGGCTCTAAATCATTACCTGATAAAGGCCAGATAATTTATACTACGTTCAGATAAATATATCCCTACAGCTAATAGTGTACTCTGTTGTTGGTGATTACTGTAATTGTTTTCTTTTAAAGGACTAATGAAGTAAATATAGTTTTGACATTAATCATAAGAAAAGGTGAATTTTTTCTAGTCTTCATTTTTTCGGTCAGGGCTGCAGTTCTGATTCGTTACAATTTGATTTTGAAGGTAATCAAAGATCAGAAAATCTGAAAGTTTTGTGGTGGAAATCTGGGTTTGTTCATGGAAAAAAAAAAAAAAGATAATAAAAGGTGTTTACACCTGATTGCATTGTATGAGCTGCATTTGTTTTGAAATGGAGGACTTCAGGTGTAGCAAGGTTCACTCATTGCCTTGCTTTTTAGAATATTTTCCATTATTGTTGGGATTAAATTAGAAATATTTCTCAGACTTTTAGGAAACAAAACCTTAATTTGCCTGTGAAATGACACTTAGAGAATTCAAACACATTTTCAGCTAGAGAAGAGCAGGTAGCTTTCCAGATAAGTGTCAACATGATAAAAACTGTACAAATATTCCAACTGCAACGCCCCGCCAGCCCACAGCAACACTGGAATAAGCACAGGAGGGGGAGATCTGGTTCTTCAAACCCGTCTACAAAACCTGGCACATCTGAGTGGTCAGTTCATGTCGAGTATTGCTGGTCCAGACACATCTAAGTCGGTCTCTCCTTCTGTCATGCTGTTGCTGAGTGAGGCGGAGGGGGAAACGCAGTCTTGGCTGTGGATATAAGCCACTCATGGATGTTTTTTTTCTATTTAAAAACCGTGGCGTCTGTGGCTCAGTGGCTCTTAACGTCAACTTTTTGGGCCTGCATGTTTTGTTTTTGTTGGGTAAAGTGCAAGTCACCATCAGCCTCCCAGCATGTGATGTGTGATTAGTAGCAGTGGGATGGGATGGGATGGAAATCAACCACTTTATGTATCGGTGTGCAGCCCTAATTAATGATCTGATTTATGAAGAAAATGTTTGCTGTAAGGCCTTCAGTAGAATCCCTGCATTATTATAAACATATAAACTTTCCTGCATTTTCTGATCAGATCTCCTGCAGTTCGGACAAGTGAGGAGTTACGTGTGCACATGGAAATCTGTCTGACCATCCATCCATCCATCCATCCATCCATCCATCCATCCATCCATCCATCCATCCATCCATCCATCCATCCATCCATCCATCCATCCATCCATCCATCCATCCATCCATCCATCCATCCATCCATCCATCCATCCATCCATCCATCCATCCATCCATTCTTAAGGCTATCAATCATCCTCCCTCTCATCCATCCTTTCTTCAGTCCATCGATCAGTCCAATCCCCCCTTCCATTTAGCCGTCAATCTATTCGTCCCTTCGTCCAGCCGTTTGTTCATTAAATATATGTATAGATAGATAGATAGATAGATAGATAGATAGATAGATAGATAGATAAGCTTTCTCAGCTCTGCTGTTGTCAGGTGAAGAATGATCCGGTTGTTTTTTTTAGATGCATTTTTCCGTGTTGCAGAATATCAAAAGAACGAGTCTGGAGACGACGGTGAGATTGATGGAGAAAGGTTGACCGAGGTCTTGAGCGAGGGTCGAGGCTACAACTGCCACTCTCCCGCTTGATGGCATGTAATTAGATTGAGATCTTGAGCGAGTATGTGAAGGAAAAAAAAAAACCCTGGGAACATTAGATTAATTAAAAATTTATGCATAATTCATAATTAAAAAGGAATTCATAATTTGAAATGATTAGCACCCCGAGCACCATCCTGTGACCCCTCCAGGATGCACGGGGACTGGGACAGCTTAGTTAACTCCCCCTCGATCTCACGCGCCCATCTCCACGCGACGCCCCCCGGGTGCCAGCCGCACTCCGCCACCAGACTGCACAATCAAGGCCAGGCCGCTCCCGGAGGAGCCGAGGTGGCTCCTCGCAATGTCAGTCCAGTGTCAAGCGGCGGACATCTTAGTCAGGATATTGTGCGAAGGGGATTAAAAGGAAAACCTGGATTTCCAACAAATACTGCTTTTCAGGTTCATATGGAGGATTGAAATCCTTTAAAATGCTTAGATTTTCATTAGATGATTTCAAGGTTCGAAAATGCTTGAAACTCAAACTGCACAGTTTTGTAATAAAGTGCAATCTAATGTTTGATTAAAAGTTTTCATTTGGAAAATGTGATTTACAGTTGAAGCCAGATATTTTCATAGACATAATAAAACGCTTTTCTTGTTTTGTGTTAGTTTGCATTACCAAAATTATTTCTGCTAAATGCCAGAAAGCTTACTGAGGAAATCTTTTTGTTTTCAATAATTATTTTTAACTTTCATTTTATGTTGTTTTTTTAGTATTTAATTTGAGCAGGAAGGTCATTTGCCTTAACCCGACTTGTTTGAATTTGTAATAAACGAAAAGTTCACCAAACACACACCTGCAGTTTCTGTTAAAGCTTTATAAGTTTTATATTGAACAAAGTTGGTTAGGAAAAGTGTTACTTTTTGTACCGTATTTTCCGGACTATAAGTCGCTCTGGAGTAAAAGTCGCACCCCGCCAAACTATGAAAAAAAAAATGCGACTTATAGTCTGGAAAATACAGTAGTTATATTATTTATATGAATTATTTTCATTTTGGTTTTTAAGATACCAGCAAATCCCCATAAATTTATATTTTGGTCTGCTTGATGATGTAATTTTTGAATATTAAGTAATTTTTTTCCTTGTCAGTTACTCAGTGCTTGAGTAGCCTTTTTACCAAATACAGTTTTACTCTTGAGTAAAATTTTCTGATCCTGAATTGAAACAGTCTTTTTTGTTTTCATTCCTTTGCATTGTTTTTAACTCCAAAGTGTGGTGCTGGAAAGGTTTGAATTTTACTGTGTGAAAATGCTGCAATCAGAAGCTAAACCTTTATTAGTTATTAGTTTGTTGGAGTAACAGGGCGGTTTTGGGCTTGTTGAAGCACAGCCATGACATGTAGCTGCCAGGCAGACGGAGGTGAGGAAGTTCCTCCTGGGACCTCTAGACTCCATTTCCTCTGACCTCCCTGCCAACCCAGATTTAGTGCGTACACAAGCACCTCATCCCTCCTGCTTTTACACTGATGTCTCAGCGTATCAGTCCCACAAGGCCTTTAAGAGGGGTGAGGGAGGATGCTTAAAAAGCTGCAAAAGGAATGGGGCAGGGGGAGAGAAAAACAAAGTGACAGCAATCGAGTGAGACATAGTAGGAGCTGAAAGAGGGAGTTGCATAGACTCCCCCCGGCATTAAAAAAAAAAAAAAAATCTGAACTCTCACTGACCCCTGACATAATAAGCGTGTCAGTTTTTTGGGCTGCCCTGCTTTCCATCGAGTGATACACTGATACGCTTTGATTTTTTATCCTCGCACACTTACACAACCGTTTGCCGTCCAGTGTGATCCACATTCTGATTCGCAGATGAAAGCCACAGAGGCGCTTTGAAATGCACAGGGCCTCTCCTGAGCCCACTGGACTCAGAGTTAATAATGACAGTGGGCACTGCACTCCCTCCCAACGCAGCCCACTCCCCCCACTCCCGCTGCGGTGACACAGGCACGGCGAGCTTGACCCCGGCTGGGTGTGAATAATTGGCATGCAGGGGGTTGTGGGAGGTGTTGCATCTGTCATGATGCTTCTGCAGTTGTCTTATTTATCTTTTTGCTGGCAGCGTGTCTTCCTTTCCTCCTGTAATGTTATGAATTGATTCCTAAACCCATCAAACTAATGGGATTTCTAGTTAAGTAGTTTGGAAAGTAAAAATTCACCTTACATGGTCCTGCAAAAGTGTTCATACCCCAAGAACTGTTTTATGTTTTGACAGAATACAACCAGAGGGTTTATTTATTGTGTTTTATTGGGATTTTATGTAAATGACCAACACAAAATAATGTATTATTGTGAAGTAGAAAGAAAAGGATACTTGACTTTTGTTTACTTGAAGTAAATCTGAAAAAGTTGGCCATGCAAACAGGATTTTTTTTTTTTTTTTTATGGTGGTCTGTCTGCAATGTTGTTGTTTTTTAGCTGCTGCACATGAATGCCAGACTTCTGTTTGATGAAGGCTTGTCTGTCAGCACTTTCTCCCACCTGAGATGTGGATCTCTGCAGCTCCTTCAAAATTACTGTAAGCCTGTTGGCTGCTCCACTGACTATTGCTCTTCTTACCTGTGTCCCACTGAGAGTTTAGTGGGACAGCCAGGACTTGCTGTGTAACTATTTCCATATTCAGATGATTTAGAGATGGACGGACAGCTTGCATTATTGTTCTATCACACCACTTTGACTTGACTCGGCCCATTTTTCTAAATTTCCAAAGTGAAGCTTGAACATTATGAAGCTTGTTTCCTTCTGGATTTTTATTTTTTATTATTTATGGGACATTTAATTTTGATTCTGAATTGTAGTGAATGAGAATCGCATATCTTATGTGAATTTGTTTGTTTGGTTTGTTTGGCACATTCCTGATGCCATGCGTTCATTAATGTTCTCTAACAAACATCTGAGACTTTCTATGTTGCTACTGAAAGCTATGGGTTGCACTTAGATTGTGTTGAAAGGGGATTGAGTGCAAATGCATGCCACACTTTTGAGATTTACATTTGAAACCGTCAGTCGGAATAAATTTGATGAATCGACTACTGAAATAATCATCAGCTAATTCAGAAACGATAAGCTGACGAAGTGTACAGACTCAAATAAAGGTCAATTGCTGATAAAGCAATACATTCAGAGCAGTAATTAAACCAAAACTGTACAATATATACATATATACATTTTGCATCTGAGGTAAAAACCCCTGTTGGTAGATGGGTTTCACCCAAAACTAGTCATTATTATTTGTAGCTTTTAATGTATTCCTAGTATTGTACACAAAAGGTTACAGTAGTTAAATAAAGATATAAATTTCTTTATCTGAAAAATCATCAGAATAATCGATTTACTAAAGTAATTATTTGTGACAGCTCTATTTGTATCCATTTAAGTCCAGACGTAGAAATACTGCAGATTCTTTTGAAATGAAACCATCTTTTTTCTTCTTTGTGAATATGAGTTTCTTTCCTTCCAGCTCTGGCTTTTTGTGCGTGACCTCTGGTCCATACATCCCCTCTGCAGCCATCAGTATCACTGTCCAGTGTCTAGCACAGTGTCAGCTGTTGTTGGGTTCTCAACCTGCCCCACGCAGCCTCTTTTTTTTATTTCTCTCTGGGAGAAAACAGCAGCCGATTGTTAGAGGGGGAGCAGGCCGGCGTGACAGAGGTGGAAAGCTAATGAAGTTATTTGACGGCAGCCCTGACCACAGAGCGAGAGGTGAGGTGCAGTGGACAAGCGCCTGGCAGTGAGACGGATGAGGCGAGAGAGAGTGAGGCAGAGAAGCAAGCGAGGGAACGGTGGTGGAAAGGAGCGTTGGTGGCAGGTGTCAGAAGGGTGTGATAACATGGAGACAAACTGATAGCATCGTCCATCCTGAGCTAGAGCCTGCCGTACAGTATCGTGCACACAGAGCTGTCACCGGCCTTGGTTAGCACATAACCACCCTGCCAGGAAACTCACAGAACAGAAGCTTAGTCACCCAGAGATGCCCATCTCCTCCGCAGAGATGCACTCGCTTCACAAAATGATCCGCCGGGGGACTGGACAGTCATGATGCGATTACAATTGTGAAACTTTGACAGACAAAGAGCCCAAAGTGTAAGCTTGGTGTTGCTGGCGGAAATGTGCTGCAGTATGGCTGCTTGTTAGCTCTCCATGCTGCCTTTTTGTTGCCTACAGGAAGAAAGAAACTTGCCCACTCTATTGGTCTAAATGGGGCTTTTAGTAATCGATTAGTTTATCGATCATTCTGCTGAACGGATAAGAAACTGATATTTTGCAGATTGTACCGCTTAAGCCTTTTTAATATAAAATTAGTACATTACATTAAAAAAATTTAATCTGATGTATATGTTGACTATTTTTTGGATTAACCAATTATTAAAAAGGTGCTTTTTACAAAGTTCTTTTTTTATGTTATGTGCAAAATACATATATTGTTTGTACATTTTTGGCTTAATTACTGCCTTGACGGTTGTTTCAGGAAAATGGCCTCGTTTTTTGGAGACTGTATACTGTTGCTGATAACTATTTCAATAATTGATTCATCATGATTAATCCAATTAATTGTTTCAGCCCCAACTCTAAATAATTCACTGTGCTCTGTAATGTAGATTCTGAGTGGAAATGTCCTATTTATAGCACCAGTCCACAAAGGTCAGAGAGTACGGTGACTTTCCTGGAGCTGATTTCCTTCTTCCAGCTCCACTAAGGAGGATTTTTCTGCTGATGATTCCTTCTCTGATTGGTCAAATGTGTATTTTAAGAATTAGTTTGCAAGGCGACGGCAGCCGTGTGCGCGGTCCGCATCTGATCCAACATGGCCTCAACACGCTTCTAATTAGAGGACGTCCTTCCAGGTGCTGACCAATTTATACTTAGCCTGCCCGCTGACACCCGACAGTGTGACATTTCCAGCTGGTGCCGTGTGCTGCCCCGCGCCACTGGCCCCGAACTTGAAGGTCACCGCCACCCCTCCTTTTCCTCACCGCTCAACCTCGTCCTTTTCACCCTCTTGAACTGCAGTCCAAACCTGCCCTGGCGTTGACTCTGTGGCATCACATGGGTGGTAAAAACACCCGCACCTGTCCCCTTGCCTGCCCCGCGTCTCTCGTCCTGGAGCTCTTGGCCATGGATCATCATTAATCAGAAGCGCTAGAGGCGGCACAGATTGATGGCACGGGGCCGGCAGCGGCAGGCCTGTGGTGGTTTGAGATGTTAGGTGTGATGGGAGGGTAAGGACCGGAGCAGATCTCTGCTGGGGTCAAAGGTGAATGGCTAGCATTCTGCTTATCTGGGAGTTATATCTGCTGGTGTCAGGGGACGGGTCTTCCAAGCGTTACATTAGATGTTTACTGTTATTAAAATGTGGGCAGAACTTCTTTATTAATCTGGAAGATTTAATAACTTTTATGTTTTTAACATCACATAGAACACAAACGTGCAAAAAAACCCGAGAAGTATTATCTTAACACATTAAGGAAGAATCCTAATGAAACAGAGTAAAATTCAGTTTTCTTGTCCATCATTTGTGTAGGATTATACTGTTACAAGTAAATATTTGCTTGTCTTTGGTCCTGATTCTCGGCAATGTAACACTTTCCAGACTTAAAATATTTTTTAAATATAAACACATCCAAATATGGCAAAAAGACTTCTTATATAATTCTGCCCTCCTGTTTAGTGTAATCTGGTCTTTGAGGGTGCATTCTCACCAAATCTGTTTAGTCCACTCTAATCCAACTCCAGTTTGTTTGCCTAGACAGGGGTGTCAATCTCCAGTCATCAAGGGCTGGCGCCCTGAAACTTTTAGATGTTCCTCTGCTGCACCACAGAAATAGGTCATTAGCAAGGTTCTGGAGAACTGATCTACACAAGGAGGAGGTAATTAAGCCATTTTATTCCAGTGTTTTGTACCTGTGGCACATCTGAAAACTGCAGGACACCGGCCCTTGAGGACTGGAGTTTGACACCTGTGGGCTAGGAAGTCCACTTCATTTGGGGAGCGTGAATGCGTAATTGAACTCTGATGCAGACCAAAAAAGTGAACCCTGAAACCTTGGTCTCGGTTCATTTCGTGTCGTTTAAATATGGATGCAAATGCCAAGTGAAACAGAGACCCCTCCAAAAGCAGGAAGCAGAATATAGTGCACAGTGTTCTGGGTAAATGCAACCAAAGCAAACATGAGAAACTAACTGTATAGGGATAAATGGCTTGTGATATTTTGCTAGAGACAAAAGAGAAATCTTACTAAAATCAGACAGTGCTCCCTTTTTGTTTCATGAAGAAGGAAGTTGTTTAACTCAGGGATACTGAGAATTCAAACATGCAGTGATCGGTAAATCCCTTGTCTCTATGCTTAAAAAGTGAAATATATGATGGACAAATCTTGCAGCTTCTTCCAGTGTTCTGTATTTCTGTCATATTATAACATGCGACCAACCTTCGCTTTGACAGATAAAATAGTGAAACGTTCACAGAGACACAAAGAAAGCAGCTTGGCCTGCTCTTCTTTTCTTGGCGGCGAGTTGTTGCTCCATGTCTAATTATTAATTATTCATCTAAGGCAGATTAAATGTGGCCCAGTTTCTCCTGGAGATGCCTTCGGACCAGAGCGATCCATGTGACAGTTCAGTCTCTAACCTAGGCTGCATTACAGTTGAGTGAAGCTGGTTTTCTATCAGGCTCTGAAACAATAAATACGTTATTTTTGATGCCAAAGTGTGATGTGAAGGAAAATGCACCAGAGCAAGAGTTTAAAACCCCAAAGCACAAATAATCAGGAGTAATCGCAATTATTCATGATGACTAGGTTGTTAAAACAATAGTCTACAAATGTATTAATCAATTACTCGTTAAATGGCAATTGATTGAAAGAACAACACAGTCAGAGCAGTAATTTAGCCAAAACTATAAAAATAATTGCATTTTGCATTTGTAATTAAATTAATGTTTTCTCTGTAAATATGTTTTATACCCAAAACTCCTCAAGTGGCAAAGTTTTGGTTTACATTCTGTGAAAAAAAATCTTCAATTAAGCACCTTTTGCTATCCAGTCATGAGTCATAAATATAATTAACAGATTAGTTGACATTATTTAATATGTCTATTAAAGTTTCAGAGGCATTCTATTTTTATTTTTAATTTAAAAAGGAAATTATTATATATTTTTGCATCTCTTACTATATTTTTAATCTATTTCTCTTATATAAAAAATCTAAGTGGTCACATGAAAATCTGCAGAATGTTCCAATTTTTTTTATATATGATTAAAATAGTCAATTTAATAGATAGAATAACAGTTAAAATAATCTGTTATTTAAAAAGGGTTAGTGCTCTTAAATGTTCTCTTTATTTATGATGTTCGGATGCCTCTCTTTGAGATAATAATGTTTTTTCCTAACCTATCCTTCCAAGTGAAACATACCCAGGTTTTACTTGAGCTTCACCAGGAATCCTTTGATCCAACTCACTCCTTTAATCTCGCCGTTTTTCTCCCTCTTGCAGCAGCCAACCAGAGGGAATCACTCAAGTCTCCATTCCACCTGAAAGAAGAGCCCAAAGTGGAGGAGGCACCGAGCCCGAGACCATCCTCGCAGTGCCAGAGCCAGGTTCAGCAAAGCTTCCCTGGGTCGTTCTGCCAGGATGGGCCGACAGGGGCGGCAGCCATGGAGTCTCTGAAGCCGAGGGAAGGAAGCCCCATGGCTAAAAACAGCCTGCTGAGCCAGGATATCAACGTTAAGGTGGCCTCTGAGCTGCTGATCAAGCTGTCAGGTAGGTTGTGCTCTTAAGACTTCTGTGATGGTTGACGAAAAATATGTAAACATTTCTGCATTTCTATTTCTTCTGTTAGATATAATAGTCTGTAATTATGCTGTTCTCTAACATGTATTTATTGCATCTTGTTCTGGACATAGTAGATTTATGTGACCTGTGTTTGTTTTTTGTTCTGACATCCCTCTTAAACCAGCTAAATCATATATTTTAAGTGTGTGTGTGTGTGTGTGTGTGTGTGTGTGTGTGTGTGTGTGTGTGTGTGTGTGTGTGTGTGTGTGTGTGTGTGTGGGTGTGTGTGTGTGTGTGTGTGTCTGAACCTACCTGTATACTCTGACATCTTCTAGTGCAGAATGATTTAACCTCTACATCTTCGACTGTAATTTGACAAAAACGTTGGAAACAACTCCTAAACCAGGGACTCAGATTTGTTTCTTAACTTTTCTAGCTAACTGCATGTGCTGCTGCGGTTTGTTTTAAATGTATGTGTTTTGTGTTGCTGCCAGATTTAGCTTTAAAGAAGGTGCTCATTTTGCCAGGTGTGGTTGAAGTGCAGCAAGAACAGGTGTTTGTCTGTGGGATGGTGAAGAGCTGTTCTCAAACATTTGAGAGGGAAACTGGCTGCATATGAAACATGTGAGCGGTTATTATTGTCTTATCCTGGTAAAATACATTTTAAATTAGTGGTAATTTATTTTACATAAAGTACTTAAATTTGTTTTTAGAGTTCCTAGAAATTGTCAGTTTTGAATTTGAATTTTGAAAAGTTAAAGTATGGATTCTATGCTTTTTTTCTGTTTTTACTGTTTTGCAGCTTAATTATACAGTCACGATGAAAAGATGCAGATATACTAAAAACAATCTGTTCCTAAATTTATTAAATCTAAGTTTCCTATTAATAACAGATTTCTAAAAACATGCCCAAATGAACAAATTGCATCCTTAAAGCTTAGAATACAATGGATGCTTCCAAAGGATTAAAAAGATGTTAAAGCTGCCAGGTGCTGCTAACTGCCTAACTGATCAGCAGCTTTATGGAACAGCTTGGAAGTTTGTGTATTTGTGTAAACACACCTGTTTGCTTCAAATCAGCAAAGAAATTTAAAAAAATGAAGTTTTAATAGAAACATCCTTCTTAGTCCCAGAATGGGGAAATTCCAGTGCAACAGCTGCAAGTTGAAGGTAAATAGAAGCATCCAGATTCAAACTACGGCAACAAAAATATTAAGACTTGTCTCTTCAGTAGAGGCAAATTTACAATCTAAAAAAAATAATATTGTACAATTACTAAAAATGGCATACTCTGTGCAACTGACTACTGTAATTTCAATAAATGAATGTATATTTGTGCATAAAAAATATATTACAAGTAGTGAAATAACAAACTCTTAATGAGTTTGTTGGGAGCAGATTATTACTTTAAAAGCTGCTGGGAGGAAGGATCTGTAGTAATGCTCCTTTGTGCACTGAGGATGCAGCAGTCTGTCACTTTTCTTAATTAGCTTAGCAGACCACTTTCTCTCAGCTATAGTTATGCTGCTACTCCAATATACTACACCAGAGAAGATGCCAAAGACCTCAGCGTCTTCAGCAGGTGTATTAAATTTTCTGCGCTTAGCCTTCCTGCAAAGAGCATCAGTGTTGTGAATCCAATTCAGTTTATTGTTCAATGTAAAAAGGTTTTTCACATCTGGAAAATATTATACGTCAGCAGCCAATCATACAAATAGAAGAACCAGAGAAAAAAAACTTTCATGTTCTACATATCACAAATGGAAAATGTTGAACTTCAGGACTGCGTCACTGAATGAATCAATCCCGAGACTTGGACTACATTCACTCAGCAGGTGAATGTAACTCAAATCCGCTTTTTTCTTGCCTATATTTGACCACAATCCAGCTGTTTCACTGCAGTCCGAGTGGCTCAATTCCAATCTTTTCACTCCAAAAACATCCAATCTGTGTCACTTCCATATGTGATGCATCGCCAGCAGTCTGAAAAGTCATGTTGCATTGTATGTGGCTTTTATTTCAATGATTTGAAACATGTTATGATTCTGACATGATTCTGAGTCATGATTCTGCTCCAGAAGAAGCTAGATTACACCCAGTAAATCTGGATGTAATCAATGGCTGAACATTATGATAATAACTACACATACATACAAACTTCCCTACAGAAACTGTAATCCACAAAAAGTCTTTGTTTCCATTACTGCATCACTTTAAAATCAGTCCATAAACATCTGCTGCTACAGCTTGTAGTTGCTGGCGCTACATGTAACATTGATTTTAACACCGCACTCTATGTGCGTCTTATAAAATAAACTTTTCCACCACGTCTTCCACTGTTGATATGAGGAGCAGCCATATTGAAACACAAAGTCCGCCTTACAAGTCGTAAACTGGGGTAGTTGGAGTTACTTCCAGTTTCCCAGTGGAAAATCTGACTTCAGAGGGCGATGCAGTTAGGGATGGGCATTTATCGTATCGTTGTTTATAATTTATTGTAATAAATTTCTTAACATATTAATTAGCGTTTAAAAACCCCCAAAACTGTCCTTGTCACTATTTTCTTCACTGTTTATTCAATACAAGTGTCAGTAAATGTCAAAATGTGCAGTTTATGTGTGTAGCTAATGATACAAATCACACTTCTTTATGTGACTGGTGTCATGAAGAAGCGCATCACAAATACAAGAGCAGTATTGGGGTTTGTGGGGAGTGATTGATGTATCCTGAAGTTACAGCCATACAGTTACCTAAAACAGAAATAAATATATAGTTCTTATGATTTTTTTTTTTTTAGTACAATAGTACCTCAAAAATATTGCAATAAAACTTTAAGTCAGTATTGCCCAACCTGTAGTCTGACATGTTAATTATTCAGGTGACATCCGTCAGTGTTGTAAATTCTCCCACAACAATGGAAATGACAGCTAAGAGTTGAGTTGTTCTACAAGCTGTTGACTCATGGGGTGTAAATCTTTTTATTTTCATCAATGACATTTTTATTTCAGTTTTGACTCATAAATAATGATACTGTTCCAATTATTGATGGTTAACTAACCCAAAATTGTCCATGTTTTTTTGGATTATTTGTTCAATGAAATTATCAATAAAAATATGAGTAGACTAGTTCCAGTTCACTTGTGTAACTGGAAAGTTGAAATTTCCCACTTCCAGTCCAACTGGAACGCAGCATAAAAACCTAGACTTGATAAAGAATGAACTGCAGGATGTAATTCTGATAAATGTTTGCCAGACATTAGATTTTAGAGCATAATTATTATTTTTTGTTGCAAACTTTAATAGTTGATCAGAAAATGACACACACGCACCAGGTTAGTTGTAATTTGATGGTGCTGCAGTGAGCCGCTGCTCCATCTGCAGCTCTTCATCCTGTGCCAGTGTGCGCACGCTTGACAGACACCTCACACACCGGTGGCCATTGTTCTCTCTGGGTCGACTGGTGTTCGCAGTGACTCATGCTGGCTGGTAGCTCGGTGGTTCTACACGTGTGCTGCTCCGCTGCCTGCCCTCGGGTCACGTTTCCCTGTGTGCGTGCATGTGCGGCAGCAATGTTAGACATTGGCATAGAGGGGCCCTAAACAAAGAAATGCATCGCCTCTACCTGCGTCCTTTTGTTGAATCGCAGCATCTCTTCTTCTGTCCTTTTTTTTCTCCCTCTTTTTTTTTCCTTTTTGCTCCTTTCAGCTCTCGCTGCCTCTCCTTCCTCCTTCTCTCTCTTTTTCTTCTTTCTGTTTCTTACACCGGCTCTGCCAGGTTGACCCGGGTTAGGGAACGATGCCGCAGCGTTCATCCCGCTGCCCCCCCACCCACAAACCCTCCCCCCCTCGTACAGCCCTTCGGAGCGCGGTGCCGTCCGTTGCCGTGGCAACAGTGGGGGCGAGTAGATGAAGAGGGCTGTCTGGAGTGACAGCCTTGACAAGAGTCTGGACCCTCAAATGACCTTGGTTGGGGTTGGGGGGGAGGGGAGCCGGTGAGAGCATCATGGAAAGGTCGGCGCCGTTATCGTCACGTGTGATTACAGTCGTGAGGTTCAAGGGCGCGTACACTGTAACCTCTCGCCGTCCTCCTGCAAAGGTCGGCCCTGGTAAGGAAGCTTGGGTAGGAAAAATGCAATGGGAGTCAAGTCTCAGCGTTTTTCTTCCTCGTTCTTATTTGGCATCGCTGCCAAATGGACAGAGCCTAATTAAATTTCTGCTGCTCGACCGTGGCGTTGGGGATGTCATCATTACTGCCCATTGTGCTGTAACATGAGTTGCATCATTCCTTTAACTAGGTCACTACCTCTCTCTCTGTCTCTCCCTCCTCCTCGTCTTTTCTTCTTCATCAAACATTTGTCGGCGGTGTTGCTTGCGTTACTTCCCCCACATCTGTTTAAAACCAGGCTGCTGGTGTCTGGGGGCTAATTATGCCAGGCTAAATAGTCCCCGGTGCCAGCGGCTAACGTGTCCTAGCAGATGGGCGCTGGTGTTGCGGGCCAAGGGGAACATGGCGTCAAAGGAAGAGAAGAGAGTGAGGGGGGTTGGGGTTTCAGGGCGCAAGGTGGTGCCCTGACAGACTGGCATCGTGTGGGTAACAGCCGTGCCACCCACTCACCATCCAGCCACCCTCTCTCCATAGGTGTGAAATCACACTCTGTGTTCACTTAACTCCCCTCCGCAGGGCTCCGTAACTTCCTAATTCAAGTTGGATGAAGCAACTTTGACAGATACACAGATAAACTTTCAACTGAACTGACAACAAATATTTCTTTTTTGAGTTTATTTTAATGTGTGTTCCTTTTTTTTCATTTGGTTTGGTCTGCTGATTTTGTTGAAAGTAAACCACCATGAACACATCTGAGACTTTAGCACTTACTGGCAATATTGGCAGCAAAACATTGGCTTGTTGTTCTTGCCAAAATAAACTACGCAGTCACATGTCTTGTCATTGTCAGTTCTACTCCTCAAATTTAACTTCAAGTTTATCCTTTAGCATTTTTTGTAGAAGGTTGCATTGACACAGGCTGTTTCTTCCATTTTAATTTAGCCTTAGACCATTGGACAGTTTTGTTTGTTTGTGGAGGTGTGAATGTGCAGTCAAACTTCAATGCGTATCAAGAAAGCAAACTGGTCTGTCTAAAAATCGAGATCTCAGTTCGGTTGACGGGAATGCCAAGCGAATTGGACACCTGAAAGTATGTGTGAAAGCAGGAAGCAAACTACACCGCGCAGCATTCTGCGTAAATACAACCAAAACAAACACGAGTGTCTAGTGTTGGCAGGAGAAATGAGTCATGGTCTTTTGCAATGACGAGAGAAATCCTACAACTGCTAAAGTCTGACGCCACTTTTTTGTTTCTATTTTGTGAAGATGTTCTGCTTAGTGTCTTCTCAAGAGGTATTTGTGTCATTTCCTTGTGTCATTCTTGCTGCGGCGCCACCTCAGGCGAGGAGGGGAACAGGCCGCTCAGAGGGTTTGGTTCAGGCTGAAAAGTTGCAAATGGTGTAACTTTTAGGCGTCCAGTGAAACCAAATCTACCAGACTATCAGTGTGAAAACACCCAAAATTTGGTGGTTTCACCCATAAATAGGCAGTGTTGCTCTTTCCATCCCTGGTCAGGGTGTAGTCAGTTTTTGGGGTCACAGGTCGGTATAGGTATTGAACAACAGCAAAAAGAAAAGAAAATGCCAAATGCCATTAGTCTTTAATGTTGAGCCTTGCTTCATTAATGTAATGGCTCTGAATTAAGCTATCAATGCAGGATGTGTTTACAAGTATTCATACGAAGAGTGATAAAATATCCAAACTGTTGAACCATTTTAAACCCTGTTATTTTCTGTTTCCACATTGAGAAGTGCTATAAAGGATGTACTGCCCTTTATTTTGAATTAATGTTGAGGCCATATTGATTGGTTGTAATTTAAAGAAAAACAATTAACTCACCTCTACGTGGCCTTTAACGCAATATTTATTCCAGTCATCAAGTTTGACTCATTTTCAACACTAGGTGGCAGCTGTTAAGAACACTGCAGCATTTACTTAAAGTGTGAAAAGAATATTTTTTCATTTTTGGAGCAAACAACTGGATACTAGAAACATCGAATAAATACACAAATGGTTTGCTCTAATTAAATTTCATAAGGCTATTGGGCTTGCCATATTTTCACTGATTGCTCATTTCTCGCTGCAGAAAACCTGAACCCACTCTGTGCTTTACAGACTCGAAAAAGCAGGCCTCAACCTCCTGTGGCATTTGTTTGGTGGAGAGTGCTTTAACAATCATTCAAGTTTATTTGTGTTGCATTTTGTCAAGTGCTGTCATTACACATCAGAATGTTGATTCATGTTACATTGATGATGTTTCAAAAGCAACTCTAAGCAGGGAGTGTTCAGTCTTGATTTAAAGGCACTCAGTGTTTTGGCTGTTTTGCAGTTTTCTGAAAGTTTATTCCAGATTTGCGAAACGCTGCTTCAACATGTTTTGTTCTGGTTCTGGGCATGCAGAGTGAGCAACCTGATTGTGTCCACATTGCTAACAGTAGACGTGTACTACTTTTATTTCAACAGTTTCTCTTCTACTTTATTTGCACCAAGTGAAAAAAATTAATTTGATAAATAAATGTTCTGTTATTGGTAACACATTACAGCAAATCATGCCATTTTTCTGGCACTTTAACTACACAGTAAGTATAAACCTTCAATTCCTCTGCTTCTTGGCATATCTAGAAAAGACTAAAGAGGTACAAGGAAATGGGCAAGCAAAATGTTTTATGTGTATATGTAGGTTTCTTTTAACCTCTTAAGTCAATACGATGCTGTTTATATTCCACTGTTGCATTAAAAGATGTTTATTTCTTGAGTGTCGCTTATCGCAGCACACTGTCCAAGCAGTTCTCCATTGTGGTTCACAACATTGGCGTCATTCTGTGGTATTACCTCATATTAAGCCGTGCTCTGCTCTGACAGTGTCCTCACCGTGACCCCTCAGCGTGGCCGCTCGCTGACCTCTCTTATTCCCACCCTCTGTACCTTCTGTCTCTCTGGCTCTTCATCACTTCCTATAGTTGATTTTTTTGTGCAAGTATCATTGGTATATTTGCTTTTCATTTGGTACCAATTTTGATATTCATTGGTGATTTCAAGACATTTATGCTGTTTGTGTCTTGACCTCCTTTTATTACCAGAGGTTTGGCTGTTTTTTTTGTTTTATTTTCTATTTAATCCTTTAGTTGTCTGACAGTATCCACCTAATTATTGGTTGTTTATCAGGCACGCTGCTCTGCATCTTGCTGCAGTTTGTAACTCTTGTAAGGCTTAACTACGGCGCTCTAGCTGGTTGAGGATCAATTGTAGCAGCAGCTGTCTGTGAAGTCTGCAGGCAAGGCTGCTGTGGCTCCCACATGACATCCAGTCTCCACACTGCTGCCTTTGAAGCGCCTGAACTCTTCACCCCTGTCTGAGCAGGTCGGCTAGAGAGCAGCAGAATAGAGAGATTGAGAGAGCGAGGGAAGGGGGCAGGGATGGAGAGAGAGAGATGTGGAATAACAGAGCAGAAAAGAGGGGAAGAGGGGGGGGAGATGTCATTTAGGCTCTGGCCAACTCTCATTGCGCTGTCCTCCCCCAGCTCTTCATTCTCATCCCGCTGTCTTCGTTTCTATCTTACCCTCGGGTGTTCTTTTTCTGGCACTCTTTGACAGTTTTTTTTCTCTCTCTTCACCCGTCCACTTTGCCTCGCTGCCTGTCCTCCTCATTGGTTGTCCCTCTGCTTTCGATGCATCCATGTAGTGCAGCGTCTTCACTTTTTTCCTCCTTTATCTAAGGGTAATTAGAAACTACAGCCGAAAGTTTGTCCTGAGTTAAAGGTTCATATATATTCATTGGGTCAAAGTTGACCACTAAAAACAGAAAATCAGGCAAACTCTCATCACTTCAGATCAAACTGAGCTAATAAGTGCAATTAAAGGGGGCAAAGGTAGATCTAATGCGTTTCTATTAACAAGGAATCGCTTTTGACGTCACATTTCTGCTTTACTTCCACCCAGTAAAGACTCTGACTGAATCTGTAAGTTGACAGCTTATTAAAACATCTGGCAGCAAAAAGATGTGAAAGAAACTGATTGAA
Source organism: Poeciliopsis gracilis (assembly GCA_911649635.1). Taxonomy (NCBI): domain Eukaryota; kingdom Metazoa; phylum Chordata; class Actinopteri; order Cyprinodontiformes; family Poeciliidae; genus Poeciliopsis; species Poeciliopsis gracilis. The sequence goes on along the minus strand of CAJVRI010000370.1, from coordinate 3,476,239 downwards.
AGAGATCTAATAATAAAAATGTACAACATTAGTTGTTCAGTTATTTTATCTCTTTAGATATACTGAATATAAAATAACTAATAACAAAATAATATTTAAGATTGTATCACATATAGACACAATGAGTTTCATTGATAAAAAATGTACACAATTCATCCAGTTTCCATATCTTTGTGCTGCATTTCAAATATTAATGCTTCAGACTCTGCTATATGTTGTGTTATGGCATAAATAAATTACTATTTGGTGCCTGCCCTGTTTTTGGGTCATGATTCCCTTTGGGTAAAATACAACGGCAAAAAGAAACAAATTTACAGGCCAAACACAGGTTTCACATCTTTTAAACAAAATACTAACCCTAACAGGAACAGTGTCCTGAACAAAATGTTTTAGTAGATCTAAAACTTTTATTTTTTTAAAAAGATAGACTCTCCCAATATAAAAATGCAGGATACATTTTAAGTTAACTTTTCTCATTAGAGTATTTGTGTTTATTTATCTAATAGAAACTATTAAGACTCAAAGTATGAAAGTCTTTCAATGCCCAAGCTATTATAAGTAGAACCTCATTTTTCCAAAAACTTTTACTAAAAAAATGACTTTGCTGCACCCACATCAGCTTTTACCTAATTTATTAAACTAAGCTAAATGTAGCGAGCATTGTGAATGTTTTAGGTTCAAATTAATTTCTTCAAATGACCACAAAAGAAATTGAAAACTACATATATTTATTTGAATATAATCAACATACAAAACAATCTTTAGTTGTGGATTTATGATGAACAACACCCTTTACAAAAAAAACCAAAACATTCTTGTCTACTTCATTTCCTTAATTTTAGTTTTTTTTTTTTTTGACTTGACGATTTTGGCTCACTGAACCACTGCATTAAAACTTGCATTTTGATGTGTGATTTTACTAGAAACTACTAGTACATGCAAGGCAGCGTGTCTGCACTGAAGGGCTGACAGATACTGTACATGCACACAGACTAAACGATGCTTTTTATGGCTGCAGAACATTAGGTCATGACCCGAGCCAAAGAGCCATATCTACTATTAGTGTGGGAGTGGGGGCGTATTTAAATGTTTTTTACTTTGTGACAGGTAGACGTTTCTTCCGGCCTGCTGTGACACTTCCAGTGTCTGCGTTTCCTCTCTTCGCGGAGGAAACATTAGTTGCCGCATATTCTGTCAGTCACGTGTGTGTTTTTTGTGTGCAGAGCGGCCGCCGCTGCCGTTAAAGCTGTGATCTACTGATGGAGGCTCGCGTGTCCCTTGGTTGACCCTTACAGTGCAGTCCAACCCCCACTCCCCCACACCACTTCTCCATCAGCCTCTCCTAGGTTATTCGGCCAACTCAAGCCACCTGATTAAAGGATTAGTGAGGCTGATGGTTGTCAGTGTCCACCCCCCATGCTGGTTTGCTACCAATAACCCAGACACCTGGCTCTGAAGGATGAAGAAAGAGGGGGTGTGGGGATGGTTGTGCTTTAATTCAACGCTATAAGCAGTCAGATAAACAAGCGCATTGATTGAGTAGATTCTTTTCCAGCCAAACAGGTTCAGCGTTTCTGTCTTGAGTTATCAAGCAAACGAGGAGAGAATGCAGTCAAGGCAGGGGTTAAAATAAGGTTCCTGGTTTCTATCCTCCCCACCCCCTTCCAACCTTCCCAGTGCTCCCAGTGACCTGCCAAATTCATACATCTCATAATCGTGCCGAATCACAACACCAGGCGCGGTCTGTGTTCTGCTCTTGTTTGCCAGAGTTCTGCAGTACCATGAGACAGTGTTTGTCGTGTTACACTTTCTTATGCTTTTTAAATATTTCACACCATCAGACTAATTCTAATATCAGACAAAGATAACCTGAGTAAATATTTTTTTCTTAAAACTGTTTTCAAATTACATTTTTATGAAAATGTGTTCTACTCCTTTGTCAATTTTTTTTAGTTTATTTACAGTAATGAGGCCAAATCTTGATTACAGTTTTATAGCCTGATCTACCATAAAACTGTTCAAATTATGATATAAACATATGATTATTCTTCCTGGATATATTAATATTATTGTGCCAATATATATATATATATATGTCCTCACCTGTGTTGACACTGCACAAAAATCATTGAAGGAAATGACAGAAAAACTTCTAAAGAAGTCACTGAACTCAACTTCCTGCTTTGTAAAATGTGAACAGAAAGTGGTGTCAGATTTGACCTGTTGTGAGATTTCTCTTTTGTCGTTGGCAGAACGCCACAAGCCATTTCTCCTGCTAGTACTATATTCATGCATTTGTTTTGGTTGTATGTTCCCAGAATGCCCTGCGCTATCATCCATTTCCTGCTTTTGGAGCGGTCTCCAATCTGCTTGCCATTCCGATATACACTCGATCTGCACCAGACGATTAGGACTTTCTCGGCAAGCAAACTGGAGTTCTATTAAAGCGGACCAAACAAGACTGATTTGAATGCACCATAAGTTGATAACCTCTGAATGGCTTAAAAAACACATTGCTTCAGAGTGGCTTAGTCAAAGGCCTTCATTTGCTTGAAGAGTATCATTTGCTCTTCAAGCTTTAAAACCCTCGTCTCTTCAACCAGTTGTCCACCTGTAGGGGGAAAGTCAGATTAACTGTGTGTTGTGGAAGGATTACCTTTATATGAAATGGGGCAAAAAAGTCAAAACAGAAGAAATCTGCAATTTTACGGCACTGAATATTTTTTGGATATCTCCAGATGGATCTGGCCGGGTTTCTGCAGACGAGACCGAGACGTTCCTGAAAACTGGCATTTTATTTTTAGCTCGCACACAGTTTGAACTTGTGAGGGAATTAAAGCAACGGCTTGTTCTCACCTTTTGCGCCACTGTTTTTGTGAGCTAGGAAACGATAATAAAAAAAAAACAATTTTCAGTTGAATAAACAGATTTGTTGCCCCTTTGTTAACATTCAGAGTGTTTTACTGCCTTTCCTGTTTGCTTCAATGAACCCACATGAGCTGCTGGATCGCTCCTCCAAGCAACAGCGTGACCTCTCCGTGCACTCCTGCCCTAATAATCACCCCGCTACATGCTAGCAGACTCTGCTCCAGCTCTGAAGGGAAACCGCTGGTTTAGGGTTTATTTGGATTGTTGAATTTCTGCCCTTTTTCAAAATCTTTTCATCTTTCAGCTTAGCAGATTGAGTCATACCTCTTATTTAGTTTAGTTTTTAATAGATCTTAGCTAAATAAACAGTTTGGAGTGGGAATTAATTCCTCTCTATATATTTTGATAAATTTGGTGGATCTACAAATATCTTTTGCTTCCTATAGTTCTGTGATTCTGGGAGTGCAAACACAATTTGTTATATCTATTTTTAAACCCTAGACTTGTAAGTAGATGATTGGTATAACGAAAATTGACAGATTTTATTTGTATTCTTGTTCCCAAGTTTTATAGTTTACAGTTTGAGAAATAAAAGGTAATTGTTGCTAGTAAACCAGCAAAGGACAAAGGAAACGTAGAAGTATTTTTCTGGTCAGAATGAGTCATAATTGAGCTGAGTCGCATATATATGCAACGGTGTGGGGAAAAAGTGTTACAGCATGTTACCCTGAACACACCATCCCCAGGGTCAGACTTGTTCATGGCAGCACCATGATATGGGAAGGTCGAAATTATCTTCAGTAAGATTTATTTTTCCCAGCCAGTTGGAGTTGATGAAAACATGGAGAGCGATAGATGCATGGTTGATGTTGGAGAAAAGCTTTTCACAAGCCGCTGAAAGCGAATGGATGAATATACTTCAATTGAATATCTTTCAATTCATCTATAAATTGACGTACGTTTCGGCTTCAATATCATCGTCCAGCAGGACAGTGGTATTAAACATGCGTTCAGGTTTCCATTGCAAACCTGGCCGTCAAATTTTGACTTGATCAGGGGGTCAAAATTCAAATCTAACTCTGAGTATTTGAGTTGGAAATACAAAAATACTGATGATGTTGTGGGAAGGTTTGCAGTAGAAGTCATTCTCACAGCACATCTGATGAGGCCTCTGACTAAAGACTGTTGCTGTATGATGGTTTGATCACTGTCATGACATACTAACAGCTCAATATCTGGACAGCAGAGACAATAATTCATAGTAAAATGTCCTGGACACACCAACAGTTGTTTTAGTCACTTCTAATCTACATCATTTGCTTTTGCTGCTCCCCTTTAACTCTCTGTCTGGTGGTGTGGTTGGAAAGGCAGGTGGAGAGATGCTGGAGCCAGAGAAATGATCTTAGTCCATTTTATAGTTGCTGTTGACAGATTCTCAACATCCGGTCTGAGGAACAATGAGGAAAAAATGCAAATGCAATCAGAAATGTTAATGAATGTGTTTAGACTTCAGAATATATACACAAACAATATCCTTCAATTCACCTATGAGTAACAGAAGTCTTTTCTGTTACTCTCTGTGTTTTCCCTGGAAAAAAATGGCTAGAAAACTGTCTCCATTCAATCAATAGCCCTACACCAGAAGTGCTCAAAATATGACCAGGGGGGCATTTTTGATTAGAAGTCAAAACAGTCAAAAAAAAAATATATATAGCCAACAAAATGGAAAGTCAGCAGTCCAAAGGCCTTTACCTGCTTATTGTGCAACATATAAAACTAAATAAAAAAAAAAAACAACTCACATTGACCATTTTAATTTAAATAATTTTGTTGCCTCCCAGTAGTTAAAATGTTCCAGTTTTGGAAAAACTGCACTGCCCTGCACCTTCCTCAGAACGTTAAGCTCAGCTCTGTAACTGACGGCCTCACTTGCTTTCTTTTTTTATTTATGTTGTTTTAAATTTTTATTGGTGTTCTTATTGCTTTGCAGTTACTTTACGTCTTTCATAAAAGTGTGTTTGCAGAATCATTTCATTGTGTTCTGGAGCCGAAAACAGAAGCTGCATTCATTTTAAAATCCATAAGAAGCTGAGAGATTGATTGTCATTTCTATTTGAGAATAACAAGCTTTTCAGAAAGTCTCCAGGATTTAAAAGAATGTTGTTCTGACCAAGAGTTGCTGTCTTCTCTCCAGAGAACAGCAAAGATGCCCAGTACCAGAAGGTGAAGGTAAAGGCCGAGCCCATGGAGGTGGATCCACCCCCTGCAGATCTCACCCCGCCTGCCTCCCACCTGCTGACCTTCAGCACTTTAGGGGCGAGTGAGAAGAACGAGCCAAGGAGCAACCTCCCAGAGACGTTGGTCTGCCCCCAGAAAGACCTCTTCTCCCAAGACATATCGGTCAAAATGGCTTCAGAGCTGCTGTTTAAACTGTCAGGTACGCTCCCTCTCAGGACACAAACACTGTCACACATCACCCACACGCACATCAAGAGGGGAAAACACTCTGACTTTAATCTCAGAATATTGAATGACCCAAATCTAGTCTTCAAACTCAAATCTACCAAGTAAATACGGCCCAGACTTTCAGAGAGGATAAAGTGAAGGTTTGCAAATCTTACAACAAGGAATTGAGATTAAAGTACAACATGCAAATGTGATGGAAAAAGTTCCCTTCATCTGTCAACATATAATAATTTGAGACGTTTCGTAAGATCCAAGTCAAGTTGAAATGAGGGGAGGAACTAGTTTTGTCATCTTTAGTGCAACAGATCAAGATTTGTGCTCAGAGTAATGTTGCACTCTTTGACTTTTTCCGTTATCGATACAGTTATCGGAGGTTTAGCATCAGCCGATCTGATACAGAGAAACAGTGCTGAATTTACTTAAAAATGTCACATACATAAATGTACTGAATTACAAGTTTGAATTGTAAGTTTATTTGATAACTATGCACCACTACAGCACACTTGGATACATCAATTAGCCTGGTAAAACATGTAAAAACACCTTTAATTTGTCCAGTCAGTGCAATTAGGAGTGTAGCAGCCAATGTAGAATAAATGATAAAGAAACAGAAACTTATAAAAATAATAGCTTGACTACATAACCTCACTCAGAGCACAAAGCATAAAAATAGACTGAATAGATTTGCTTTTATGGATCGGGCACATTGTCACTGATACCCAATATGGAATGTTTCTCAATATTGGGACCAATACATCTATAACATTGAATTGGTGCCTCTCTACTCCAGAGAGTATGATAAGAGTTGGGGTGCATTTATTGTCCCTTAGAGCGAAAAAAGATAAGTGGATGTGTGGCCAAGGCTTCCTTCTGTTCAACGTCTGCTTTCTGTCGCTTAAATCCAGCTGTTTTTTGTTTGTTTGTTTTTACACATATTCACACATTGACAATTTTTTTCTTTTTCCCACATCGTCTTTTACGCACACCTTTCCACGCTCACACCAGGCCCCACGGGAATCGCCGTCTGCACAAATTCCCGCTCTCCAGTCTCTCTCTCCTTCTTTCCCTCTTTCTCTCTTCTCTCCCCTGACTTGTTTTCAGACATGCCGGCTCAAGCACACTTGGCTGCACATGTCCCCCACCCCCCTCCTCTTCTCCACCATGCCACCCCTTCCTCATCACTTCCCCTCTCTCCCTCCCCTTTACATTTCTCCTGTGCAGCATCTCCATGGCAACGTGAAAAGAGACCTCTGTCCTTGGCGAACAGTGTGACGGAGCGGGGCGTTTCGGGTACGGGGGTGGTAGTGGCGTTTTGTAAAGGCGGCAGCGGGGTGAAGGGTGAGGGTGGTGGTGGGGGGGGGTTATACAGCTTGCCCACCCAGGGAGGCCGGGGCATCGTCGGCCCTGGCAGCAGCGACCGCCACCCTCTCAGAAGTTGTTTTGAACGTCGAGGGGGGGCTGGAACAGAGTGGGCTGCTGTCACACAATGAGCAATCAATATGAATTACCCAGAGCAGTAGGACCTCAGAGACGCATCAGCAGCAAGGTCGCTGTGAACACTGAGATGATTGCAGCTTTGAAATTCACTTCAGTACGTCGCCTTGAAACTCACACGTAAGTCTTCGCTCTCACTCATTTAGTGGAGTGGCCTTTACTTCTGAACACGGGGAACTACACGCTCTGAGCTCCGGTTTTGGCTGCTTTCACCTCCTTTTTTTACACCACTGTTGAAAAGTTGCCAAAACCTCAAATCTCTGTGTGTGTCTGAAACTTTTGGCATTATTAATCATATGTGAAATATTTCAGTGCATTTGAGGTGTGAGGTACAGTATATGTCCTCTGACTAAACAAAATTATCAATCTTAGCACGAAATTATTGATCCAACTCTGATACTGACTCAGTATTGGTATCAATGGATTGAATAGATGCGTTCACCTCTGCTGTGCAAGTGTGTATTTGAAACCTTTAGCGTTATTTGAATAATCATCTTTTCCAGCTTCCCATCAGATAATGGTTTTGAAACAAAATGTTACCGCCAGACGACTAAGAGAAGCAGCTTGGTCATGCATTGCTGTTGCTTGCCGATGTCGTTTATGACTCAGATTTATGGGTGTACCAGAAATACGCAAATTCAAATCCATTAATTGCATTAAACTTTGAAATTTATGTATTTAATTCATTAAATCCTTATCTTCCAATAAAAATCCCAAGTTAAAAATCACATAAAATCCCAACTTTCTCAATTGGAGTTTGGTCTGAAATTTGACTGGACCATTGTGACACACAATTCTGTTTCGATCTTAACCATTTGATCTTTTGCAACCTGGTTTTACAGCCTGTTAACGACATTTCCTCCAGGACTGAACCGCATTTAACTCTATCCATCTTGCAGTCAATTCTGGCGATCTTCCAGAATTAACACTTCACATTTTTATGTGTGAAAACCTTTGAAAGCCATTCACTTTCACAATTTTTAACTACTTTGTGTTGGTTTATCACTTTAAATTGCAATAAAAAAAACATGGAGTTTTTGTGATTCAAATGTAATAAAATATGAACAACTTCAATATTTTTGCAGGTACTGTGCTGTTGAAACCCATCCAATTATTTTTTGTGAGAGAAGTAATATTAGGCGTGTTACTTATGGTGTCTTTACTCATGTCAGCAGTTGATGGATGAATCAATCACAATGTGCAGCCGCGTCAACGTCATTAATCTTAACAGCACTAAGCTGAGTCAGCAAAAAATAAATAAAAAATCTTTTTTTTTGCAAGTTAGGAAAATGAAAGACGAACTGCTGGACCAAAAAGTGCCATAAATGAAATATTAAATATTTCAGTTACTTTTCTTTAACCATAACTGAGTTTAAATAGGTTTCACTCCTTTTAGTACGTCATTAGTGTGGCCATAATGCCAAAACTGCTGTGAAATTATTATGTGTGCTTCCACTGAATAAAGTAAAGATTTTACAGATCACAAACTTCTCTAACAGCTAAGCGATTCTTCAGTGAAGAGTCGCCTAGCCGAGGTTGGGCCAATGTTTCTGGATTAAATGGCTGCAATAATTGTCACAGTTTTCAAACTAACTGCATGTTGAAACACAAACCGAATCAACAATGTAATTTTAAATTTAACTCATGCAGGAGAGTCCAAGCTGCAGATGGGGGCCATTTGCTGGCCGGTTTTGCTCGGAGCCCAAACTTGAATTCAGAATCATTTTTTTGTTTCTATTTGTATCCTGCACATGTTGAACCTTTTTAAGGCTTAAGAATCCTCCTGAAAACCTGCAAAAAGAGGAACCAACTTTAAATCAGGTTTCATTTCTTTTCCAAATCGATAGAAATAATCAAATGTAACATTTTGACAGAAGAAATATAGATCAGCACCATTTAGGTGAAAAGATTTTGAATTTGGTATGAATTTTATAAAAAGCTATTAGCAGAAACACTTTGCATGCAAAAAATGAATTGAGGAGGTTTTATCTCTCAGGTTAATGATGAAACATCTGTTTGATGTTTCATCAAACAGACTTTGCTGTTTGATGAAAAAACCACTGCAATTAATTTTTGACACGTCTTTATTTGTCCACAAATAAATCCACTTTGCTCATTTTTTTTTTAAAGCTCACAGCAGATGGTATGTAGTCAGGGTCACCTACAAGGACTGGACCGAAAGGAGTGGAAAACACCTGAAGGAAAAACTTGAAAAGACCTTCAGGAAGTCTGAAGAAATATTGGTTTTGAAAAACTAAAAACTGGCTTATTTTTAAGGATGAAAACAAGAACTGAGAAATGTAAAGAAACACGTTTGTCATGTTTTTAGTAAAGATCTGTTGACAGCAGCTGACATGAACTTGAAAGAGTCTGAATCCTCACAGCTGCTGCAGATTTTCCCTTTAAATTTAAAGTCTGAGTTGTCATCTGACATCTGCCGTGAAACACAAAGAAACAGATGTATTTGCAATGAATAATGTTACATTGACTCTGCTGATGAGTTTGTATTCTTGTCTTTCCAGAAAAAGTAAGCAAAGCCAACAACCACAAAGACAGTAACATGGTGGGAATAAATAGGTAGGTCAGTTTCTCTATAAATACTCTGTTTTTATTTGTGCTTTTTAAATGGTCAGTGATAGTTGGAGTGCGCCTGAAACCTGTGGGTGTTTTTTAGTGGCTGTATAAGTGTTGGTAACATCGACGCTGCTTCTCTCTGTTCCAGTTCATTCCTGGACGAGTGCTTCAGACAATCACCCTTTAACTCGCGCTCCAAGAGCTCGTCCCCCGCAGAGGCCAGTTCCTCCACCAGGGCGCCGTTCCACGGTGAGGAAATGTTACTGTGTAGAGCTCAAAAACGGCAGCAGTCCAACATCATTAACCAGATCAATTAATGTGTTTCTGTAGGAATTACACTTGGAAACAGCAAATCATTCACCAGCTCAATTTTATGTTTAAAAGTGATGAGAGATTCAGAAAACCAGCAAGAGGGTCCGTACTGGTTCTTGGATTCCTTGAAAATGCTTGAATTTTAATTACGCGTTTTCCAGGCTCAGAAAGTTCTGGATTTCTGCATAAAGTCATTTGAAAGTGTTTGATATTCAAACTACATCATTTTGTAATGAATTGCAACCTAATGCTTAGCTGAAAGCCTAAATTTGAAAAAGGTTATTTACAGTTGAAACCAGATATCAAACCAGAAAAACATTTTTCCACTGTTTGAAATTAAATCAGACTAAACTTTTCTTGTTTTAAATTTTGTTAGAATTAACAAAATTTATATTTTTTTAATGCCAGAACATGTTTAGAGATTATTTTGTAACCTTTCCTTGGTATATTGTGCTTTAGCAACTGATTTTAATTGTTTCAATGTAATGAGTATTGATTATTCCTAATGACTGAATTGATCTGTGTAACTGAAATAAACGTTGTCTTATATTTCATTAGTTCAGTAAAGTTATTTAAATGTGGGGAATTTTTGTTAAATTAGTGTTTGGTTTGTGTGAAACTGTTGAGACTTTTCATCAAATGAACCTAAAAGGAAGTTACAGAAGACTGTGAAGCACAGTGGGAAAAGTGTCATGATACGGGGACGTTTTCCACACTATGGAGACGTGCCTAGGATTAATAGGCTCATTGGAGGCATTAAAATAGTTAAAATGGGATAATAATAATGATAGAGCAGCATGTCGGGTCAGTTTAACTTGAAAATACTTTGTTTACCCTACCGAAAAATTAAATATTAGTCGTGGCTGTGGGTGATGATGCTGTAAGCTGGGAGGATCTGCCGTAGCTGTCAGTCCTTCACAGATTTAATGAGGCCTCTGACTGAAGGTTAACAACTCAACACCAATGATAATATTCACTTTTTGTAACTTTCTGCAGAATACATTTTTTGCTACACATCTTTATGTTTTGATTTGGAGTACAACGTGCAGAAAATGTATTGATATGTTTATAGATGAGATGTATTATTAGAGTTTTGAGCTTTGCAAAATGTTTAAAACACTTTTTTAAAAGCAGATTTTTATTAAATGTATTATGTTGGTGCCTCTAACAGGTAAGCATTCATTAATCCAGAGGCTCAAATTAAAAAAACTCCTTCAAAGTTTAAGTTTTAAACCCAAATCTCAGATCTAACTCTGACAGACTTCATAATGCAGTGATGTTCTGATTCCACACATACAAACTATATTTGCACGTTTTTGGAGCTTTTTTTTAATAAACTGAGGTTAAGGCCCCATACTTGAATTGGCCTTTCTGAAGCCCGGAGCGTCCACCTGCCCCGCCCGACTCCCCCTCATCCCTGGCATCTCTCAGCTTCCCTTGGTGTGTCTTTGACAGTGAGGGATCCAGAGGTTAATTAGCTTGTGCCAGTTTCCTCTGTCCCTCTGCCAGTTAATGAAAATCTGATTGGCTTCTGGGTGTCAACAGTGTCCTGAAAGTTAATTCGTCGAGGCCTTTCCCCTGTGAGTTTAAGCCTTACATCCAGCCTCTGCTGCTTTCTGCTTTATCACCTCTGTTCTGCTTCGCAGATTTTTCTGTCTCCAAGTTGGATTTCCTGACTTTTCTATATCTTCTTTATCCAAATATTGGAGCATTGGTCAGATATAATGAAATGAAATAACAGTTCCAATCATATATACTTACCTGGCTACCTTGGTACAGGTCCTGGGCTCACCCAGTATTTTTTAAAAACAACTTTTTTATCTTAAAATGTAGCAAACCGTATCAATTTTAAATTCATACAAACTCAGAGGTAGCAAAAAGAATAAAAAATAAAATACAGCGGATAAACACTGCCTAATTAAAAAACATTACAGAAATGAATAAAAAAATTAATTCTGAATATCCCACTCCAATTAATTAACTTCTAAAAATTTATTTTTAAATTATTAGAATAAAATAAGATCTGTAAATGTTAATTGATAAGAAATACATTAGGAATTATTAAATAAAATTTAATAAAAAAACAAAAAAATCAATAAAAACTCAAAATTATATCGCATAAAAATATTTAAGTCGAAATTAATTCTTAGAGAAATTTAAATGACAAGTCAATTGTCACTTGTAATGAATCAAATGTCTGAATTAAAATATTGTCACTTTTTTCCAAAGTAAATTTGAAATATATTTTTCCCAATTTTGGCAGTGTCAGTCCCCCATATGACTTAAAATTAAACTGCAAAATGAATAAATTAAACAAGTGAAAATAAATTGCTACCAAGAAATTTTAATGAAAAATCAGTTTGTATTACTTCTAACAAGTCAAATGTCCTAATTAAAATTGTTTTTCCACATATGTTTAGTCCTAATTTTGGCGGTCTTAGCCCTCCGTAAATAAGTTTTTCAGTTTAAACGGAAATGACCAGGGATTCTCACAGTTTCCCCTCTTCCAGTCTGGATTTAGCTTGCTCCTTCATTTCTTGTTTGCGTCGCTCCTCTCGGCTCTAACAACACTAATTAAGGCGTTAACCACTTCAAGGCTATCCACTTTAATTGGCTTAATCATGAGTGTATTTGCTGGGTCATGGCTTTGGGTCCCTGCAGTCTGACTTCTGAGACCCTCGAGTGACCGACCCTTCCTCCTGCTTCGACTCCGAATCAAGACACCTAATTCTCCTCCGCTTCTTCGGCTTCAGCCACAATCCTTTAAGTTTGGGCTAAAAGCTGTGCCTGAAATCAACTCACTTCAGCCAGATTGTATCTCATGCAGGAAGCCGGATAATGAAATATAATAATCACACATGTCACTGCTTCCTCTCTAAGTTTGTGCATTTGCATTACTGTCTCTCTAGAACTTCTAGTGGCAAAAATGTGCACAGAAAAATTAAAACAAATATTGCTCCCAAATGCATCAAAACTTAATTCATTCAACTTGAGATGTTTTCAGCTCAAATTAAAACTATTCTTATAGTCACTAATTATTGAATACTCTAATGATTAATCAGATCTTAAAAATGGCACATTCTGCAGGCTTTACATTTAACCACTTAAGCCTTTTTCATGCAATATTAAAATACATACAAAACACAAATTAACATAATTGAATTATTTTTTAAAATAAGAAAATTAAAATCTTATTCCTTAATTCTGAGTGAACAGCTGATCATTTGTAAAAGACTGCATCAAAATGTGGAAACTCAGACCTTTCTGCTTGACTTAATCAGTTCAGTGAAGCGCCGATCTGTTGACCGATTAATAACTGGACACCAAAGGTGCTTAAGAGGAGTTTTTTTTTTTTACTGAATTTGAAAAAAACTAGATCACTTAAGGAGTTCTGGGTTGAACATGTTTACAAACAAAAGCTTTCTTTATCATATGTATAATGTATTTCCTTTTTGGCTTACCTGCTTGGAGTGTGTTCTTTCAGCAATTGGCATACTCTAGTTGTTATTAATCAATTACTAAATTAATTGACGATTATTAATCGATTCAGCCCTATAACTATGTCAACACTTTTTCAGCAAGTTCCTGGTTTTGCTTTAAATATGGAACTTGATTAGATTATTAAATAATAATTTCCAAGTCTATATTGCCTCTATGGACAATATTGAACAACTGAACCAGTGAAATTGCAATGTTAAATGCAATTCCTGTCAAAAGTTTGGATGTTGCTGACTTGCCAGTGCAACCAGAAAAGGTTAGTCTGAGTTCCTGGTATTATGCTTCATTTTGACTCTAATGATTTCTACTCCATGCCTCCATTAATGTTGGCTTGCTTTATGAAAGATTTAACTTTTTGACCAAAAACTCTCCTGGAAATTCAAGAGTAAAACAAACAATGAAAATGCGGATAAATACCTTGTGTATTTAGTCCACTCAGAAATAAATGTTTCTTATCCAAAGACTGTGAAAACCTTTACATGCCTTCATGTATTATGAGGACCTGTTCAATAAAAATCCAGTCAGAAACTATAAAATGAGTCGTTATGAACCTTTCAGAAGGTTAAGGATTCAAACTCGGACACAAAATCAACCTCCAGTCACGGCCATCTGAGTCCTCAGGCTTTAATCCGGCAGATAAACTGTGGGTGAGCTGAACAGAGGTGATGGTCAGGGATCTCGTTCTCTGCACAATGAGGTTCCACAACATGTTTATAAGCAATTAAGTACCTATGATTGCTTTAAAAATGGATACTTCTAAACTTGACATTTTAAAGATAAGATATAAGGTTGCAATAGGATTTCAAACATTTCTTCAGCTTCAAATCATTTATTTTGGATGGAAAACATATAAAAAATAAGAAATAAAAGCAGGGCAGTAAAGTAAAATCTCTTGATTATTTTTAATTAAAGAAAAACAAAAGATTGCGTGGAAAATGTGATTTGTTTTCTTGCTTTGCTGTTTTAAGAAGTCCATAAAAGCTGCTCTGACACAAAAGAAAGCAACGATTCAAACTGCACACAGCACGACAAAGCTGGTTTGCATTTTGGGGGTCAAAGAGGAAGTTAATATCTGACACAGAGAGGAAAAATGCTCAAGGTTGCTTGAGTCAGTGCAACAGCAGCTGAACGTCTTCTCACACCACCATCTGTTCTTTAGGGACTCGCCACAAAGTCTTCCCCCTACATGCCTGGAAAAAAAAGAAAAAGATATTTGCTTTCTCTTCCCGAAGTTTTCAGAGCTGTATAAATACCACATCATTTGTCACCAGTGGAACACACACAGGTTTTCTTCCATAATCTCATACAGGCGCAGCTCAAGGCCAAACTGCAGCCTGAACAATGCACTCCGGGAATAAAGTCTTCATTTACTCTATGGAGGTTGCACAGCACAATGGAGAAAAATACTGCTTGTTCTCTTTACTTCAGCTCTTTAAAAGCGCCATCTCTGTCTTTGACTTGGCATTCGGTGAAAAGAAGCTGCAGAGGTGTACTTACCATCAGAGGCTTCAGAGTGAAGGACTCCTGTTTCATGTTGACATTAAGGATGCGTTTAAGCTGCATCCCTCCTGTAGGTTAGATAAGGAGCGTCGTTTAGACGGCGGTAGGCAGCTTTCAGAGTTTTGGGTTCACGGTTGAACGAGAAGTGAAAGTCACATTTTGCATGTTTTTGTATTTCAATTTGGCTCTCAAAGGTTTCTAAAAACAGCTCAAGTGCTTAAATAAGCCACCCAGCCATTTTTTGGAAACAAACTAATATTTTTAGGTGTCTGGAAAATGTGCAATTTTCAAAAACCTCCCTAGCTGTCACCTAGCAAACTCAGCTGAGTTCCAGTACTTTTGGTCAGTTGGTTTTACGGCTGTATGCACTATTCAATAGTGCACTGTACAATTGGAAAAGACAATTGTTTTGATGTTGACTTACCATTCAGGAACCACTTGCTGCATTCTTGATGGTTGTGCAGGAGACTCCACGTCTGCTTTTCAAAGATGTACAGTTGTAAAATTGTGCAGTAGTTTGCAGCCGTTTTCACATTTAAAGTGACGAGAGGCCCTAAAACAGCTCATAGGCAGAACTGTGGAGAATCTCATCTGAGAATAACTTTGTGCACAAAATGTAATAAATATGTTTTTAAATCGCCTGGAGACGTATCCTAACCTGTCCAAGGAAGCATAAAAGGTCTCTTTTAAGTGAAAATTTTTGGAAACCATTTATTTATTTCCTTATAGTTTTGTGCTACTTTAGTTTCGTCTTATCACATGAAATTTGATAAACACTTTTAAACTTGGCGTTGTAATGTGACAAAAACGTGCAACATTTCAAGGGGTTGCGCGCGAACGTAGTGAGTGATGGGAATGTGTCTTTATTTCAGATTCTGAGAAGGACGATGGTGAGCCAGGAAACGGCCTCGCCCAGTGGAAGCTACACGAGCAGCTCTTCCCCTGTTCCGTCTGCGGGAAGGTGTTCGGCAGGCAGCAGACCCTGTCCAGACATCTGTCGCTCCACACAGGTAAACCACACGCTCACACACAGAAGCTTGGCTGAAACAATTCATCAGATTAATCGTTATGTTTCAAATAACGGCCAACTAATTTAGGAATCGATTAATCATTAAACAGAGTGTTCAGACTCTAAACATGCCATTTTGCTGACTGTACAACACAATAAGAGTGATAATTACATCAAAAGTGTAATAAAAACATAAATATTTTGCATTGAAAAAAAATTGCCTCTGAACTCAAGTATCATAGATTTAACTTCATCTGATTCAAATTCCGTAAATACATTAAAAAAAAATCTAAGCACCGTTTGCAAATCAGTTTTTAATCAGTTAATCCAAAAAAATAATCAACAGGTTGGTCATAAACTGTGTTGATCGTTTTTCTAGCTGCAGATGCCTCCTTTGCTACATTCGATCAAGTGTTCACTAAAGGAACGTTGTTACGTTGTACAGAATAAAATGTATTTCTTATTTACAAATGATTCAAATTATTTGTGTTTTAATGTATTTTTAACATTGTAAATTAAAACCTTAAAAGGTTAAATAAAATTTGCAAAGTATGCCAATTTTCTATTTGATTAATCATCAGACTAAACGATTAATCATCAGACTAAACGATTAATTGATAAAATAATCATTATTTGCAGCCTCTTATTTCCTTTAATGCATAGATGTTGTTTGTGGCGCCTGCTGTAAATAGTTAAGGTTGACCCGACTAGATTACCCTTCCTCAAAAAAGATTACTACCGTGATTAATCTCTCTGGGAAAACTGCCGTCTAATTACCCGGCTTGAAGGATGCTGCACACACTTACGGTCCGACTGGTCTTCTCCATCCGTTTCTCTGTCCTATACACACACACACACACACACACACACACATAGAGGCTTGGGAGGCTTCCTCACTCCCTGGTGACCTGATTACTCTGCGTTTTCTCCATTGATCCGTTCAACCACATCCCCATCTTCCACTGTCCCGCTCTCTGTCCTCGTTAGTTACAAGAATCTAATAATAATCCCACCTTCCCAGTTTTTATTTAAAGGCACATTTCCTCTGGACTCCAGATAAATGGAGCCTTTTTGGGACACCACAGCTCACAAGATGAGACTTGTGTACCAAATGCCCCCCAAACAACCGAACATGCTCACACATTTAGGATACACACACACACACCATCTGAGAGTGTTGGCCGTGAACAGCTTGGCCACACCACAGAGAGCAGAAGCAGGGGCATATGTCACTGTGATGGTCTTTTTGGTTTCCCCGGCGACATAAAGGTTGCCTGGCTTCATGTCCTTGGGGCAAATGGGTTGAGAGTTAGTTTTTGTGTTTTTGTTGAGGGCGGGAGTAGACTTGTTATGCTAATTTGTTTTTGCATAAAAGGAAACGTGTTTCTGCATGTCCTCTATACTGCTTATACCAAAGTCTACTTACACAGAATAAAAGGACACTTCCATCTTTTTTCCTAACTATTTTGAAGCGAAATCAGACCAAACCTCTCTTGTTTTAGGTTAGTTAGAATCACCAAAATTATTCCTATTTGCTAAATGTCTCAATAATAAAATAATATTTCAGAGATTTATTTTTTAATGTCTTTAAGATCAAAAGTTTACATAAAGGATGACTACTGTCCCTTTATATAAGGGAAGGCCCAGATGATGATGTCATAGCTTTGGAAACTTCTGATAGGTCTACTGACACATTTTAGTAAAGTTGATGCATTTCAAGGCCACACCTGGAACTCCCCACTTTCTCATTTGACACGATGGGAAAGTCAAGAAGAGGACAGAATCGGGAAGCTGCAGCAATCTGGTTCATCCTTGGGAATAATTTGAAGATTCTGCTTTCTTCAACTCAAGTTCAGACATGAGGGGAGTGTCCGACCATCAGGCCGCTCAGGAAGGAGACAGATTCTGGTCCAAAATGTGCAGAATGAGCCCCGAACTAAAGCCAAAAAACTGAAAAGATGCAGCTGAAGCTGGTAAGACGGAGCCATTATCAACAGTGAAACTTGTACCAACATGCAAAGAGGAAGCTATTATTCCGTAAGAAACAAAAAGTCAGATTATGCCATCCTGAATGTGAAGTTTGGAGCTGGCAGGATCATGTTGTGGGGCTATTTTGTTGCAGGAGGAACTTGTGCGCTTTATGAAGTGAGGAAAGAACATTATGTGGAAATATGGAAACAAAGTCAATGTTTTGACATAACCATCACACAGCCCTGATGTCGATCCTAAAAGAGAAGCTGTGGGAAGATCAGGAAAGGCGTGTGAGTGAGGAGGCTCACAGATCTGACCCAGTTCCACTGGTTCTGTCAGGACGAATGGACCAGAACTCCAGTAAACTACAGAGAGAAGATTTGACCCAAGTCTTGGGGTTCAGAGGCAGCCCTATCAGATACAGAGGAAAAGTATGAGAACTCCTGAATTTGAAGGCGTTAATAAATAAATCCTTGACATGTTGTAGCATTCAGCAAGTTGAAATTACTCTGGAAACTCTAAGTGACTGAAAACAAAAACGGTTTTGTTTGATTTAACTTCAGATGGTGAGGAAAACTTGGTGTATATTTATGTTTTTTACCTTCCTGAAAACTGGGCTGTGTCAGGAATTGATTAACCAGGTTTAAAAGTTTGATCCAGAGTGAAGTTTAAAATGAGGCGGGGTGTGTGTGTTGCAGAGGAAAGGAAATACAAGTGTCACCTGTGTCCTTACGCAGCCAAGTGCAGAGCAAACCTCAATCAGCACCTGACCATCCACTCTGTGAAGCTGGTCCAAACGGACGCTGAGCAGATCGTCAGCGCCGTCACCGCCGACTCCGCGGACTCCGCAGAGCGCAAGAACTGCCCGTACTACTACAGGTAGGCTTCACACACCGCACACACACCCAGGAAGTGACAACACTGAGGTTTTACGCAGATTAATGTTTACATTATAGGTTGTATAACCTACTTTTGTGAGTCAGGTTCACATTGTGTGATAAACACAGAGGAATATTGTCAAATTTAGATTTTATATCTAACATTTCAGTTGATGAACTTGAGTAATCATACATTTATCTTTCCAGTAGAATATCTGAGCCATGTGATTTATAGGAGACGATTTAGCATCCAGTCAAAAGTTTACATACACGGTTGGTGTCCAAACTTGTTGCCATGTGGGATAAAACTGCAAAGTCAAAAGTTCTCATCTACCCCAGATAAATCATTATTTTAAACAAAACGTGAAGAAAATGTGATTTTTATTTTCTACCTTTTCAACAGTAAACTAAGCATTCAGTGTTTTAATTAAATAAAATCAGCTTTTTCTCTCGGAGGGGAATGAGTAATTCATTCTAGATTCAAAACTTAAAAATAGTTTTGTAAATTTGGCTTATTAATAGAAAGACATCCAGTTAGTAAATTATTTTTAGCCTCTATTGGAAAAAAATGTAAATTTAAAAATGTTTGCTTTACTTCAGTTAGTTTAATAAATTTGCTAAAAGCAGATTTGGTTACACCAATGCTTACTTTCAAGATAATAACTGTGATATTAAAGAGAAGGCAAAAAATCCTGCATATTAAGAAATTAATACTTTGTTCTGGACTTGAAGCTTTCTGTTGTAAAAAATAAAAAAAAAAAAGAAATCAGTTTATTGGAAATAACTGTTCACTGAAATTTAAAGGTCTCCACTTGTGCTATTGGGTCAAATTTGGATCATTCTGGTTTTGAATATGGGCAAGAATTGAACCCCCAACTCCAACGTGACTCTGACATTACGGTCAGACAGCAATCTAAAGAGGAGCAGCAAAAGCAAATGAAGCGGATTAGCAGTGCTAACTGATGATGTTGGTGTGGAAATTGTTTGGAAATTGAACTGATCATTTGTCGAGACAACCACTGGACTTGAGTTGTAACACTGACTGCTACTGGGGATCTTTCCTGCCCACTGCGTCGCCAACCACAATGGTTATCTGAAAATACTTGAATGATCTGAGTTACAACGTTTAATTCACCTGTAGGATAAACTATTTTGATTGAAAATCCAGAATAAATGCAATCATTTGGTTTAGGTCATGTTTTTAATACACACTAAAGTCGTGTGCGGTGTAGTCACTCCAACCTGGTGAAAGAACGACTCAAACCAACCATTGAAAGTTAAACTTCAGACTCTACATGAGCTGCTTTCCTCTCTGTCTTGTGCAGCAAACCCAATTTTTTAATTTTTTATTGACACAAACTGACCCGTTTCATCATGTGAGAACAAACCACTTCCCATCTGGTTTAACATTTTATCTAATACTCCTGGACTGATTCTCTTTTTATTCAATTATTCTCTCTAGAAATTTCCTCCGTGTTTCAACACTAGAAACTCGTTTTTCTAGTCATTTTCAGATAATCTTATTCAAACTAAAATGAATGCGGAGACACCATACATTTGGTAAATTATGCAGGCAAATGTAACACTGAATCTGACTGTCTCCCTCTTCTCATTCTCACCATTTTCCTCCCTCCCCTCTCTGCTGTCTGTTCCCTGTCCAGCTGCCATGTGTGCGGTTTCCAGACGGAGCTGAATGCCCAGTTTGTCAGCCACATGTCGCTTCATGTGGACAAGGAGCAGTGGATGTTCTCGCTCTGCTGCAGCGTCTGTGACTACGTCTGTATGGAGGAGAGCGACATGAAGAGCCACATCAGCACCGGACACGCAGGTAATGACAGCTGTCGGCGAAAACACTCCTGCTTCGGTTGTCCTGTCAGATGTTTGTATAAAAAAATCAAATTAAGATGTTTTACTGCTCATTCTGGTTCTTGAATAGAGCTAGTTTGGGAAACCTCTCACATGTAAGAGCGGGCGGAAACTTGTTTGGACGATAATTTTGATCTGGTTCTACAAAACCTAGGGTTTCAATTTAAACAATGCGGAAAATTCAACATTTGGGATTGTATGTAATAGGCCAATATACACAGTAGGTTACAATTAAGGGGAAGAACAAAAGTTTTACAAATAAAAATCTGAAAAGTGTGGCATGCATTTGTATTGGATTCCCCTAAAATAAATCAACTGCTCTTGAAAAACATTCCCATTTTAATACGGCTGGTTAGGACACCAGTGATTTGTTTCACCAAACTGCATTTAACCATATTTTTAAATGTATTGACATGTATTGATACTCTTATTGACAAAGCTGAAGAAGAATATAAAATAATCTCAGCAATACAAACAGTTTTTGGGGATTTCAAACATTAACTGGAATTTATTGTGACTAAAGTCAAAATGATAAATTATATAATTAATGTCCAACTCTACAGTGCAATGTTTTTTATGTGTTAGAAAGGCCTAGTCAAAGGCTAGATTTGAATCCTATGCACTAGTTTGTATCGGTTTTGCAATTGTGGCAAAACATGAAGAGTGAATACTTTTACAGTTCTGTAATCATCTTTCAAGGTCAGACTGTGTTTTTCATTTCTGTGTGAAAGAAGCTAGAATTGTTAGCAGAAGCGTTGTGATGCAGGAGTTTAAAAACACGGGGTCAGAGGTCAGTTCAGAGGACGGGGAGGAAGAAGCAAACAAGCCCGGTCCGATCGACCGTCCTCACACTTTTAGAGCCGCGGCCCTGAGTCCCAGGTTGTCGATACGCGTTTTCTTGTCTGAAACAGCTTTGTTCAGTTTTATTGCTGATGTTTTTTTCTGCTCCTTGTTGTGGGTGATGGTGTTGCTGGGTGGGAGTGTCCGGCGCAGACAGCTGAGGGGTCCTCGGCAGTCCGTGGTGGCCTTGTTTATCTGAGAAGGCTGGCCGTTATCGTGCCTGTTGGGGAGGAATCGATAGGCCTCGGGTCCTGAGAAGACAGGCTGGGTTCTGCTCTGGGGACGACTTTTAAACCTCGCAGCCTGCTGTGGCATTTATCTTTGTCTCAAACACGGACTCCACTGTTATATGTACAAAAACTTTAATTACCTTAAACTGCACAAGTAAACGTTTTTGCATCCTCGGGAAGATTCATCTGTCAGGGTGCGGCTGAGTTTACTGAGCTTAAAAAGCATCTGCTGCATCTGTTTCTTCACATCCCAGAAATGAGTTTCGTCATAAACAAAGCAACACTGCTAAATGATTGCTTTTATATTTTTGTTTTAAGCCATTTGTAGGTTAGTCATCTGCTTTTTATGTCATTTTTCTAATGGTGGGACTGAATTTAAATTTTTAATAGAGCTAATTGGAGGGGCTTTAATTAATCAATTACATTGTTATCAAAAACTATCAACAAAATTTTGAATTTTCAATTCAAAAACCCTCTTTTTGTTGATTAATTATTGAATAAGTATGATTTGCAACACAGATATATTTATTGTTTTTAATGTTATTCACATTATTCAGCTGTCAGGTTCATGCAAAGTGGAGCTTTCCAGTGTTTCCTTCGTGGAGCTTCTTTAGAAATGTGAATTTTGGATGCTAACGTTAGCATAGGGGACAACTGCACTGCTAAACATGTCTAACATTGAGATGCTTCAGGCTTCAGGCCAGTTAGTTTTTAACAGGAAAATTGGAAAAACAGTGAACAATTGATGAATAAAGATAAGAAAAATACCATTTTTTTCACTTATCACAAGATGTTATGAGTAATAAATCTGCTAGTAGAAATACTACATTTCAATATGCATAAACAAGTTCCTATATCTTGTTATTGTAAGTTAGTTTTATCTTATTTCAAGTGTACTGAGTTATTTGCACTAGAAAGTAGACAAAATACTTGGTAAGATTTGTTGTTTTTGCAGTGTAATGGCCTAGTTCAGGTG
The DNA here is from genome assembly GCA_911649635.1 of Poeciliopsis gracilis. Lineage (NCBI taxonomy): Eukaryota > Metazoa > Chordata > Actinopteri > Cyprinodontiformes > Poeciliidae > Poeciliopsis > Poeciliopsis gracilis. The sequence goes on along the minus strand of CAJVRI010000370.1, from coordinate 3,453,757 downwards.
CAGATTTGACTCTGATTGAAATCTGATAGCATTTTGTAAAAAGATCCCTCTAGAGAGAACGCTCCAATCACAGGATGTACTTAGTTTTTCACATTAATTTTCGCCATTCTCCGTTGTGTATTATTGTAAACTTCAGGTAAAAGAAGCTGGAGTATTTTTAATCTCCTGATACCTAAAAAAAAGGGGGGGGAAATAAAGTTGTGTAATTTTCTTTCTTCATGAGAGAAGGTAAGCGGATGCAGTAAAGGAAGCTGGTTGAGTTTATTAAAAATGCGGCAAAGACCAAGCTGTAATGACCTGCTATGTATAGATTTGATGGAAGGTAATCATTCATCCTCCATCCCAGAATAATTTCCCTGCCTGAAAGAGCAGACCCGCTGCGCTTCTACATTGTTGTGTGCCTGTATTAAGGAGAGAGGTCAACCATTTGGAGGCTTCTTCCTTCCTCCATTCATTTCCTCCTGAGTGAATGCCCTTTGTTGCGCTGTGCCCCAAGATGCTCCCACCATCTTAGCTCCTTCGGCCGTGACCTGCGCTCCCCGGCCCTCCCTGCTGCCGCCCCTCCTCCGTCTAATTCCCCCTCTCTTCTTGCTGAATTGTGGACTCAGGGAAGAGGATCAATAAAAGCCCACTGCATCTTGATTGGACTGGCAGCAGGGCTCCCAGTTCAGGCCGCCTGCCTTTATTCTGCATGTGTGTATTGGTAGCGTGTGCGTGTGCATGCAGATAACAATGGCAGTGCCCAGAAATAGATTTTCTGCACAGTATGCAGCCCACAGATTTATTTTTGGGTCTCGATTTTATATTCAGGGTTCATATTGGTGCTTGAAATCCTGGAAAACGTTCGAATTTCAAGGCTTAAAATTGAGTTTTGTAATAAAGTGCAATCTAACATTTGATTAAAAGCCTAAATTTGGAAAATGTTACTTACAGACAAAACCAGATATTTTTGCACATCTAATAAAAAGACAGACATTTTTTTCACTTTGTCTGAAGTTATAGCAAGATAAACTTTTATTATTTTAGATCAGTTGAAATCAGAAAAAAAAAATCTGTCTAAATGCCAGAAAACTTGACAAAACCATTTTTGTTACTTTCTTTATGTGTTGCGTTTAAGCATGTAATTTGAGCACGAAGGTCATTTACCTAAACACAATTTGTTTGGATTGTGTCAATGATATTAGTATTTATTATTGCTGGTGACTCAATAACTTATATTTTATACGTTAAAATTGTTAAATTAGTGTTTTGTTCTTGCCCCACTCAGGTGTATAAGGTGGGTGTGAAATTTCAAAACATTAAATTTTGTTATATTTTAGTTGAAGGTAAAATACCATCACTAGATTTTATTAATGTGATCAATTACATAACATAATAGTGATTTGAAACTATCTTTTTTATTTTTATCTCCAAAGTGTGGTGCTGGAAAAGTTTTAAAACTTCCTTGAAAGTGCTTGAATTTTACTGCGGTTATTATTTCTCAGGTTTGTCGTCTCAGTAAAACTGAACTCTCACTTTCTTCCTTCTTCTGTCCAGGTTTAAATTCAAGAAGTCCCCTCAGCGAAACCAAGAGCACCTCATCGTCTCTCTCGGCCCTTAGCGATTCGCTCAACAGCTCGGAGGGCGGGGACGTTGCCCATGGCAACGAAGAACTGAAGAACCTTCTGGCCCCGCCCTCGTCGGCGGGCAGCCAGGCGAGCTGCGGGAGTCACTCGGGATCAGGAACTGAGGACAAGTCGGACAAAGGTTAGGAAACACGTTTTGTTTTATAGTCCATAAAATCTTGACATCATGTTTGATTCTTTTTTAAATTATTTTTATCATTTAAAATAAATAAATAAATAAATAAACCTGACCTGCATATTCTGAACGGGGCCAAAACACTTTTTGTGTTGAAAGCAAGTCTCTAAGAAAGCACAACACGACTGCAAAAATCCAAAATGGTAGTTATGCTAACAGGGAAGTTATGCTAACATATGGTAGCTTTACTTTTGTTCTGGTAAACAAAATGCCTTGTTTATCAAGTTTGTTAAAGATATAATCAAGACTGGGACCTAAAGAATGAATTAATTTCATATTATTCCTATTTGAAAATAGAATTGGGTTTGGTTTTTTATTGATTCACAAAGCAAGAATTAATAAAATCACAGATGTGTCAGAACTATAGGATTTGCATGACATTTTGTTCTCACTGTATTTGATTGTTCCAGGAGGCAGTCTTGCTAAAATCTAGTCTAGATCACATCCAAAATCTAATCAGACTAGATTTACTTTGCCCATTCTTCACTTATTTTGTTCTGTTATTCATTTCTCTCCAGGCTTCGAGTGTGTTTTCTGCAACTTTGTGTGCAAGACGCGCAGCATGTACGAACGGCACCTCCAGATCCACCTGATCACGCGGATGTTTGAGTGCGACGTTTGCCACAAGTTCCTGAAGACGCCTGAGCAGCTGCTGGAGCACAAGAAGTGCCACACCGTCCCCTCCGGAGGGCTCAAGTAAGGAAAGCAAGTACAGACACAGGTTCCTAACTCCACCAGTCCTTCCTCTCCATCGTCGTTCCAATTCACCACATACAAAAACCTCCAGAAATACAGATTTACAACAGAGACGTGCCAGCTGAATTATTTCATCTCTACCTGATTTAAATAAAATAGAACAGAATTTATTGTCCAGCAAAGAGGAAATTCAGGCAGCAAAAGATAAAAAGTTTTACACAACAAAAATATAAAAAACAAGATTAACATTTGTGCAAAGTGCACCAGAACCTCTTGCTGCAAAATTTGCACCACAGCATTATGATGCCTTCACCATGCTTCACATCTGGCAAAAACATCTTATTTGTGAAAGCCTCAGCTCTTCCAAACAGCTAAAACTTTCTTTCTTTAAACCTTTACTCCAGATAATTAGTTTTGTAAAAAAGAAGAATATACTTTATAAAATTGACTGAAAATGTCACAAAATGATTTTTAAAAATCATTAGTATTTGAAGATTTTTTTTTTTTGTCTGTGAAAATGTCACACGAAACAACGAAAATTTTAAAAAATGAATACAAATATTTTTAAAGTCCATGTGCATCAATCAGCAGACTTTGATTGTTGCAGAATATAGTTGAGGGTCCCACAAAATCATTTTAGAGCCGCAAATGGCCCCTTTGCACCTGGTTTACATTTAAAAAAAAATATATATATATATATATATATATATAAACGTTCCCTCCACTACTGCCACTTTCTAACTAAATGAACCCCGAGGATGATGCTGCCACCTCCATGCTTGTTTGTGAGCCTCAACTCTTCCAGGCTTACTTCTTTGATGATAGACAAAACACTTTTCTCTCGTGTTTTGTCATTAAATATTTCGGCGTTTCGCTTTTCCATAAGCTGCACGATTCAATTAAGTTTTGCTTAATTTTGATTAAAGACGACAATTATTCCAAACAAAAACTTGATAACAATTCTTATACAAAATCAGGCGCTTTATCAGCCACCATCTTCGTAATCGAGGCGACACATGACGGCTGAGAAATAAGAAGTGAACTGCGAGAGCCACACAGATGACACCTGTAAGCGGCAGAATCGCAGATGCACGGTCAATTTGAGGACGATTTCAGCCATGTGGCTCGAATCAGTTAACCTCACTTCTCTGCTCATTATCTGCTGCCAGGAAAACCAAACGATGCAAGCTGTAGTTTCGCTGCTTGACAGCTTCCCTTGGCAAGTCTGACTTATTAGACAGTGGTCTGTGGGTCTGCAGTGGCTGTTCTGAACAGAAGGGAGAGTGGAAAAGGAGCTGGAAATGGGCTTCCCCTCGGGGTCTGTTGTTCCTCTGCCCACAGCTAACAGCCATGCCAGAGAAAAATATCTGCTGAAATCTGCATTCCAGCAGAAATACACAGACACTTGGATTGGTTCACCAAGTGGCTGATTATATAAAATCTGTTGGCGCACCCCTGAAAGATAATCAGACACACTTTATTAGCGCAGATATCTCAGTTCCTACTGCCTTTATCTGTTAAAAATGTTGCTCTTTCTACTATAAACTGGTTATAATGTACAAATATTCAGACATTTATTCATAAAATTGTGATTGGAAGTGCTTCACACTTTAAAAAAACCTACTTTTCCACATTTTGTACCATTTCAAGTTCAGCCAAATCCATCCACTGACCTTTTCCCACACACAGACGCTGGCCTTAAGCTTCAGTCCATCCAAGTGAATTTTTTTTTTAAAAAGTAATGTTTCCAGATTAATTTCAACCAACATGAGCCATGTTTTTGTTCCGTCTAGTCTGTGCATGTGCAGAATCATTGAAGTGTCACTACGACTGCCGCCTCATCATGTCATGAACAGGAATCTGTGTTCAACATGTGTTTTTCTGTGCAGACATCAGTGGAGTTAGCATGTATTTATCCATCACATGCCACTGGATTAGAGTAGGAAGCTGCAAACAAAGTCACAGCACTGACGTCCTCTGCAGAGATCAGAACACGAATGCATAGGAAGCCCCTTGTTAGTTCCAAAGTCTCCACACAGCAGATTTCCTGCAGCCACTGCGTGGATAAATCAACTGTATTTGGAATATTTGACATGTTTCTTCTGTCTGCTGTAAATGTTTTTCAAGTTCAAATTTCTAGCAGTGAAAGTCAAACTTTTATCAAGTTAATAGAGGTTACTGAGGGAAGAAAAAGGAGCACTTTTATGTACATATAACGTATGTGTAAACACTTTGAAACAGTATTTAGTTTTCAATTTAAACTTTTTTATCAAAAACAGGAATTAGAGTTTGGGTCATAAGTTTACATACACTGTTTTTGGGTATAAATGTCATTATTTTTGGGCTTTTTATTTTTCTTCTAAACTTGCAGAACTCTAAGCATGATGCTGCCACTACTGTGCCTCACAGTTTATGTGGTTTAGGTAGGAAGGCCTTGCAACGACTCCACCAAACATAATTCTCTTCACTGTGGCAAAAGGTCTCGGCATGATGCTGCCACCACCATCTTTGACAATAATACTTTGGTAAAATACACCTGCAAAGAGTTTTAAAATGCAGTTTTTAATCCGTACAGCCAACGGCGTAAATCTCAGCTCTTTACTGGGGGGGGAATCATAAACTGGAAAATTTCTTAAGACCAATTTTGGGGGCAAAGTTACAGTGAAATGTAATATAAAATGTGGTTCAGGAAGTTTTTAAACCAAATTTGAGCTGCAGGACCAAAAATGACTAGTAATGCATATCAAGCGTGTTTTTCTCACTATTTAGAAATAAAACTAAAATTCAAATGTTGCTTCTATATGAGTTGTTTAGTCTCACTGATCTAATCTCTGCTATTCCTTACAGAAATGTAAGGTTCTTCATAAAGAAGCTTTGATGAGAAGCTACTCTTCATAAAATTCCTCATAAATATTGATCTATTGAAATGGCTCCCAATGCAAATTATGGGCTATTTAAATTACAACTTAAGTTGCTTTATTTTTAAGCCTTTTATTGTTTTGCCATGTCCTGGGTGACAGAGAACCAACAAGAACATAGAAATTAATATCTGGGGAGAATTTTAACTTAAACATAACATTTAAAGCACCAGGGTTTATACAGAAAAATATTCTGATTTTATTTTGTGGTTTTAAAGCCTCTACATTGAAGACAGTGAGAAATAAAAGCACAGATTTGTTTTTTTCTATCCATCCTTTCGTCTGTTCTCGGCTCCCAAACTCTCAGCCGGGTCCACTTGCTCAGCCGTTTCAAACTCTTCTAATTAACTAAAACTTGAAGAATTAAATATGAATGTTTGCTAACTTTAACGAAAAAAAAAAAAAAAAAAAGCTCAACTCATCAACTTATTTATTGGGTTGGTTTTCTTGCTGGTTGTTTCTCAACATCCAAACTGTTCAGGCCTCTTAATAATTTCTACTAATGCACAATTGTTTAAAAAATGGCTCCAAAAAACTTTCCCAAACTAAATCTGCGATTCTTCTTCTACCTTTTGTTTGAATTCGACTTTACGAATTCAAACAAAAAGCTTCCAGTTGCCCTCATCGTCATCAGGAACCCGGCTGGCAAAATCGAGGCAGTTTGAGTCCAATTCTAACATCCAGTTCTTGTTTTTTGAGTTCTTTGCTGTAAAATCCTTCCAACCTGGAAACGAACATTTCACTCTGCAAAACACAAAATTTTATTTAATTTTGTCTAGTTTTAAATTTCAAATAAAACAAAACTAACTTACAAGTTAAGTTAGGCCTTCTAACTTGTTATAATTTATTCTTAAATTATAACCATAAGCAATAAATCAATTAATTGACTGATAAATTATAGTAAACGCAATAATTTCCATTTGCATGGTTTATAGTTTTTTTTTCTTTTTTCTCTCCTTTTCTATCAAAAACTGGATGACAAAAGTTTTCAGTTTTGGTGTCAACTAGTTCTTTTTTCTTTTTTTTAAAGGAAAATTGTTTACAAAGACATCAGGATCCATTTTCCTTGTTTCTGTTTTGTTTGTTTATTTTGGATATTTAAAATGACTCCCAGTTTCAATGTTAAATGTTCATTAGAAATTAAAGTTTAAAATTGCAGTCTTGCATTATATTGCTCGATAGTGGTCTCAAAACAACAATATTATCGTTTATCACAATCATTTCTGGGACAATTTATAATCCAGCAAAATTGATTGTGACAGGCCTATTACAAATAACTTCACAGCAAAATATAGTAGCATGTTTTAAGTCAATAATTTCATAATATTGATGAAAAACTTGTAGTTCCACTGCCAGATTTTATGACATGGGGAAATGATTTGTATAGCATTCAGGAATAATAGTAAGTTAGTTTTGTCTCATTTCAAGTGTACTAAGATATTTGCTCTGGAAAACACTTTTTGTGTTTTTACAGTGCACATGAATAATAAAAGCCCAAAATGGGTGGCATCCTTGTCCGTGACGAGTGTATGTAAACTTGTGGCCGTGTGCGCAGACAGACGGGTGTAGCCAGATGTTTGTGTTTCTCTGTCTGACGGAGCGAGGGAGACAGGGCCTTGATCATCACGAGGTTTTTTTTCTGAGGTGATTCTGTTCTGCAGGGTTTGTGAAGCGCTTTGGGGCCCAGAGCAGATGAAAGGTGCTATTTAAATGTAAGTGCCACTCATTCCTTCATTTCCCCCATCATGTCCTCCTGCTCCCATCTTTCTCCAGCCTGTCACTCACCCCCCACTCTTTCCACCCACACACCCCACTCACACCTGCTCACCTCCATTCTTACACCATTAAACCGACACACATATTTTCCACACAGTTTTCCTTTATCCGTCCTCCTCCTCCTCTTCATCACTTCCTGTTAATCAATGTCAAGCTGTGTTACTTGGTTGTGAATGACCTGAGCGAAGTTGCCCTGCCCTCCACTGTCTTCAATTCAAACGAAATTGGTGTCAAGGGTTTGTGCTAGTTTGTGCAGCTATCATTTTTAAAATATTAATAAAAGTTTCCAGAGGCCAGAGAAGGTCAACCAGCTCCTCCCATCTGGTGTTAATCATCTTTGGCTGTATAATTGCGCAAATAAGAATTACAAAAATAAATTTGTTTAATGGAAACATGCCAATTTTGCTAAAAAAGTAAATAAATGTAGGTTTTTTATCAAATGTTTTGTGGTTTTTCTGCTTTCTTGAAATTAGTGTAATGGAAAAGAGTGATGTGATCAACAGCTGGATGTTACTACTGCAGGAAATCACGAAGAAGGCGACAGGAAGTGGGAGGAGGATGATGGTGTTGCATGTTTTTAAAGAGTTTTCCCGTGAACAAACTTATTCTCATGTGATTTTTATTGCGTTTCTTGTTTAAAGGAAACACTGCAATTGTGAAATTGCGACACAGCTTCTCTTAGTTTGTGTTGCTAAGACGTTCCTGAACAAACACAGAAAAAGTGTTTTTGCTTTAGGGAAATATGGGTTGAATTTTTGACCTTTGAACTTTTAAGGCCTTCAAATCAAAAGCACTAAAAACTTACATTTTACCAACGTAAATGTTGCAGTTAACACCAAATTTGTTAAATTCAATAAACGTGGGGGACTGGTTGACCTTCTACGACTTCCAGAAACTCATGTCAAAGGGAACACAATTTACATTTTGCACGTTTTTGTCCCTCCATTTGGATTTCTATAACTTCTAAAAGCTTAAAAACTCACCCAGTTAGTTTTTGGCAATAAGTTAATGTTTTTTGGTGTCTGGAAAATGAGCCTTAAGAATGTAACGTAACAGCAGACACTCACCCTCACCGGCAACCCCAGACCGTTACCTAGCAACCCCAACTGAGTCCAGCCTGTCACCTAGCAACCCAAGCAGAGATCCAGCACGTTTGCTCAACTGGTTTTACAGTGGATGCTGGAAAAGATATTTTGTTGTTTAATTACCATCCAGAAACCACTTGGTTCATTCTTGTTGTTTGTGCAGGAAGCTCCATTTCTGCTTTTCAAAAATGCACAGCTGTATAATTACTAAGCAGACTAAAATCTCATTGATTTTGTTTAAAAAAAAAATAATAATTTACATGTTTTCTACAGTCCATAATCCTCTCCTATCATGTTTAACAAAGCATAACAGATCATCCTTAATATCTTGAAAATGAAAGCAGCCCAAATGAGACGTTTTGGCTGCTCAAACCAGCACAAACATTTGACACTAAACTAGTTTGATTTGAAGGCGGTAGAGGAGGGAGTGACTCCACTCAGGTTTGTGAACGTACACTTTCCCTTCAGCTGTCTTCTGCTTCTGTGTGTGGCGTCCGTCCTCCCTCCTCCCCTCTCGTTGCATTAACCAGGTGCCCTTTTTGCATCTACTCCACCAACCGTCCAGCGGCCATGGAGTGCCACCTGAAGACGCACTGTAAGGTGGAGTACCGCTGCCGCATCTGCCAGGGTCTGTGGCCGGACCAGGCCTCGCTGGAGGCGCACATGCGGGGGCATCGCCTGGGCAACCACTACAAGTGCGAGCGGTGCGGCTACCTGTCCAAAACGGCCAACAAGCTCATCGAGCACGTGCGCGTGCACACGGGCGAGCGGCCCTTCCACTGCGACCGCTGCTCGTACAGCTGCAAGCGCAAGGACAACCTCAACCTGCACAAGAAGCTGAAGCACGCGCCGCGCCAGACTTTCGGCTGCCGAGAGTGCCCCTTCACCACCACGCACCCCTTCGTCTTCAGCCGCCACCTCAAGAAACATCAGAGCGGAGGCCCGGGGGGGTCGGATGGAGGCGTAGGAGGGGGAGGCGAGGACAAGGAGGAGGAGAAGAGCGGCGGAAGCGGCGGCAGCAGCCCCCTCATGAGCCTGACGGCGTCTCAGGCGCTGCAGTCCGTCGCGCTGTCGCTAACGCTGGGCCGGTCCCGCCAACCGGAGACGGCCAGCACCAACGGCGGCGCGAGCCTCAGCATCAGCAGCCCCTCCCTCTTCCCTCCCTCCTCCCGCCACGTGTTGGAGCAGTACAGGAACGGCGAGCAGGCCCACCTGATCCCCCTCACCACCCTTTACACATTCCACTCGCACCTCCACCCAAGATGGCGGCCGGCCACGTCTCCCCTCGTCTTCGCCTCGCCCTCCCACTCCCACAAGCACTCCTTCCTGGCCTACCTGGGACTGATGGAGAGGGCCAAGACTGTGTGACCTCACCCTCCTCCACCTCTTGACCACTGCAGCGGGAGCAACGTCTTTTCCAATCAGACCAGCAGAATAAGCTGGACCAGACAAACATATTAAAGGACGAAAAATAAGAAAAAAAAAACATTTATAAGAGAAAAACGCTGTACATGCTAAAATGCATTTATATCAAAAAGCTGCTTTTCTTATCAGTTCTATCAATTGAATTATTACTACTACAAGTACTACACTCTATTACCTTTTTGTTTTCTGTTTGTAAGCATCTGAATGACCTGGACCCAGTCGCTTTATCTGATGAAACTTGCGGTTTTATAGATATTTTTCTTTAGTCGTTTGACAAAAAAAGGTTGGTCAGGGGGAAGGGAAAAAAGTCAAAACAAACATTGCAAGTGCTCCATTTTAGTGCATTTATGTCCCTTTGCTATTATGCATCGAAATGGCATGCCTGTTTCTGTGTTTCAGCTAGCTGTGACGTCATTAGGAAGCTGAACTCCAGATATCCCGAAGTGTTAACCGCTGCGACTCGGACGCAACCAATGAGACGGGAAAGCTTTTCATCTGAAAGGTCACGTTTCCAAAGCGACGCCTCAGACCATGCACTTACTTACTTATTTATCAACCTTGTACATAGTTTTGTAGCCCCTGGCCCCGTTCCCGTCTGTTTGAGTTGCTTTTCTTTTGTATAACGGTGACGGCGTGACGTGCGTTGCTGCTGACTGATCTCAATTCTGTCTCAGAATCAATGTGGTTTCGTGGAGCAGATGAAGCTAACAGGTTGTTTATTTTGTTTTTTAAGCTTGGAAGATTTGATTACGCTGCAAAAATACAAAATCTTACCAAGTAATTTTGCCTAGTGTCTAGAATAAATACCTTAATACATTTAAAATAAGACAAAACTAACTTACACGTAACGTTTCAGCAGATATAGTAGCATGTTTTAAGGCAGTAATTCCTTAATGTTGATTTTTAGGAAGTACTAGTTGAATTGGCAAATTTTCTCACTTAGAACAATTTTTTTTCTGTTATAAGTTAAATAATCTGCCAGTGAATCAAGCACTTTTTCATCAATATTAAGAAACTATTGACTTAAAACAAGCCCCTACATCTCAGTAAAGTTACTGGTAAATTAGTTTTGTCTTATTTTAAATGTACTAAGATATTTAACTAGCCAAAATTGGTTCTTGTTTTTGTTTGTGTTTTTGCAGTGACTGTAAATATAGAAAATATTCAATCTGAACTGTAATTGAAAAAGATGCATTTATTATCAGAGAAGCTAAATATTAAAGTTTTTTTGTATTCCCAGGTGAATAAGCAGTAAAACCTTACAGAGCGGGGGTCGTCTCAACACGTCATCTAGTGTTTAAAAAATATAGCAATATATGCATCGCTGCAGCTGTGTACAGTACTGTGCAAAAAAATCACCTTTAGTTCTTTAGTTCTTTCTTCCAAGGAGATTTCTTTAAATCTGTCAATTTTAGCTGCTTTTATTCTCAATTTGCTCCCAGTAAATTATCACTTTTTAATAATTAGTTTAAATTGTTCATCTTTTACCTATGAAGGCTTGAAACCTTAAAACTTAAAGGATGGATGTTAGTGGTAGAACCGAACCAACTCGCATTCGCAGTCAAATAAAGACTTTTTATTTTACTTTTTTGTTTGATTTGTTTGTTTGTTTGTTTGTTTGTTTGTTGTGGATCTGGACCCAATTGGGTCGTCTGAACTGAAAACTGAGCTGGAAGCTGCTTTATTTCTAACTTTATGGACAAAAATGCACTGGCAAAACACAAATGATCAAATCCGAGTGATGGAGCTGATAGCCTGACTAACCAACCAGCTAATATCAGCTTTTGAGATCAGAATTACTGGAAAGGAAGATATTTTATGCAATAAGAAGTTTAGCTGGAGTTTATTCAAGTTTTTTAGCTTTAAAATCAAAATAAATCAATATCATATATGATATAACTGTAATTATTTGGCTTATTTTGGCAGCAGTATTAATTAAGAGATGAGATCACCTTTATTTAAGTATTTTAGTGGAAACATTATGACTGGTGTTTTGACTCAAATGTTTTCCTGTGAGATCACAAACCGCCAGTTTAAGTTCGCGACCAAAGATTTCGTCAAGCAGCTCTTAGTTACACTTAGTTACTATTTTTTCTATTTTTATCAGCTTTTCTAGTGAAAACTAAAACTCTTATTTTGCAGCCAAGATATGAATGAAACGTATAAGAGAGCTTAAAAAAAGTCAGGAATGACTGCAGTTGAGGGTTTCAAACTTTTGCACAGTACTGTAAATAACCATGATGTTTCCCCCATTTGCATGCAGTGCAGCCCCCCAGTATACCGTACTCACTGGGAGGCCGGGTGTTTGGTGATTCCCGCCTTTACGTGTGTCTGTAAGTAAACCTCCTGTTATTATTTCTGAGACCAGGTTGACATCAGCGCAGCAAATATGCAGATCTATGTATCACGCATCCATATGTAGAAGAGATATATGAGAAAACTGTTTTGTGGAGGCGACCTGCTGGGGTTAGCGAGCTTCCCCGCCAGCCAGAGTCGCCACAGGCCGATTCAATGGTGCTTTTTGGAGCTTTTTGTAATTTTTGTGTACAAAAGAGAAAAAAAAATGTTCCAAAATGACTTGAATGAATGTATTTTTGTTTATGTACATGAAAAAGATGCGATACAGAGGAGCGTTAACAGTTCTGGTAAAGACGGTGACGGTGGGGAAAGCTGGTGTGTCTGGTGGCCTTTCTGTGTCTTTTTCTGTTGGATTTTTTGTGTTTTTTATTCAGTTTTGTTGTTTTATTACTGAGCCTTTTACATCATATTCAACATTTTCTACTAACGCTCACCGAGAAGCTCCTGTGGGGTGCAGAGAAGAAGAGAAGCCATGGTTTGTACAGTGTTGCGTTGAGCGGCTTCGGTTAGGCAGGCCGACCTGGTACTGCTGTTCATCCAACTTCCCCCCTTCTGTCAACCTTTGAGTTTTAATTGCACTCGTTATTGTTACTCTTTAAGCCAAAAGCACTTAAACGTTTTATTTTATTCTTTTTTTTTTTTAAGAGCAAACTTGGATCCATAATGGGACTCAATCAGTCCCCCTCCCCTTTAGTTTCTGCTCGTTTCTGGCGGTGCAAAAGGCTGCGCCTCTGTGAAATCGGAGAAAAGTCAATGAACGCAAATTGCAGGAATTAGACAGTAGAGGTCAAGCTCCCCTCCTGGGAACTAAAGGTCCCAGACTAAATAGTTCTGGCCAATTTTGCACAGTGCTGCACTTTTTTTGATGATGAGAATATGTATTTATCCACAAAAATGCTGAAGGAAAGGTTTGTTCTGGCGACATCAGGCAGCGTAGTTCAAGTATTTTCTTTTTAAAAAGGCTTTACGTATCGATTGCGCTTGTGTTCCTAAGTGTTCTTCAAGCCAAATTCCCTTATTTGTAATGTTTTTGTATTATTATTATTATTATTATTATTTCTGTTTAACAGGATTTTTTTGTTTTTGCTTTTGTTATTGTTTTTAAATTTCTCTCTTGTTAAATTTGAAATTTCAAAGATCTTGGACCGTTCCTGCGTCTCGCCACCGGATGTGATGTTAGGATTGAATCCGTCACGTTCCGCTCTGGGAGCGACGCCGCAATCGTCTCCCACCCCCCCCCGTTTCATTCCCGTTTGTTTCCTGAGAGAAACTGTTCCCAACTGTTTTATCTTTTATACTCTAGTGCCACTTGGTGGAAGGAAACCACCTGAGACTTCTGAGAATGAGTCAAACTAATTATCAGGGTCCAGTAGAATAGAATAAAAATGTGTCCGCTCTTTTTCTGTCTTTTCTTACAGCGGAATCATGACTTGCTGCACTTCCTCCCGTCCCCTTTAGCTTGAGTTTGAGGTTTAAAAAGGTAAACGGGGATCAAGTCGTTTAAAGCACTTATCCTGCTTGTTTTCGGGGGGAGAGGGGTTTATGCTCAGTTGTCCGCAGCACAATGACCTTCTCTTTAGCTCGACTACCTTCTCAGCACTTCAAAGTATGCATGACACGTTTTTCTCTCTGGTCCTTCAGCACTTAATTGCGTTTCCAACTTGACTCCCGGGGGTTTGCATTTAGATGCACTGTCTACAGTCGGTTAGCTTTAAGTTTGGCTGTATGTCATGATTAGAAAAAAAAGGCTCAACTATCTTAACTTTTGGCACTTGGTAAAGATTGGTATGTGCTGTACAAAGCTTTTTTTTATTACTCCATTGTTAAGGCTGTACAGGGTTGTGACGATAACTGGTAAATAGATCATTTGTACTTTTTCTTTTTGGGTTTGTATTTGTTTTTGGGTTTTTTTGTTGTTTATTTTTTCTTGTTTCACTTTATTTTATGTTCAACTTGCCAGATCTAAATGTAACAGGATTTGAAAGTAAAGCTTACATCAGATATTACTTCCATTGCTTGTCGTCTCTTTGGCTGTTGTTGTACAACGTTTTAAACGTCTATTGTTACTCATGCAAAAATACAAAGTTCAGGTTTTTAATGATGGGAAAAGCCGATTTAACTATTTATTCTAAAACAATCCAATGATATCGCTGCTCTGCAGGATTTATTAAACATTAATACAATTTTAGCAACTGATTCTATAATGTTGGTTAAAAAAGAATGGGGTAAAGTTTTTTCATCCATAAAAGCCCAGCTGATTATATGAAGTAAAGATTTTGTTGGCCAAATCATAAAGGGAGAAATCCTATAACTGCTGCAAGTTTTTGCTCAGTTGCTTTTATTATTGACTTGGAGACGGAAGCTCCAGTAATGAAACTGGATTAAAAATGGAGACTTTCCAATCTTGGCAATAAAAAAACAGTAATAATGAACAAGAAGAAAAGCTTGAAAATTTACCACTGCCTCTACATAGCAAACCGTTTTAAATGAGTATTTTGAACACTGGAAATATTCGTTTTTAGGCTGTTTGACGAGGCTTTTTTATCATATCGTAGGAAAGACGAGCTCTGTGCTTCTAAAGTTAATAACCACAGGAGGGTTGACAGAAAAATATGTGGCAGATATTTCCTGAGTAAAACGATAAAACACATCAGCATTCAGCAACACCAGTCAAAAAAAGGATGTTTTTATATTTTTAAATATAACATCCTTCACCAGTGTCTGACTGCTGACCCCTTAATGTAGCCAGTCTGTTTGCTCCAAGTGTTAATAAAATCACTCCAGGTGTAGTTTCACCTTAAATGCCTTAGCTAGCGCTTTACTACATGCACTAGCAAAGCCAGCTAACCATTGCATTAGCGAACCGCTTCCTCGCTTGTTGAGAGGTTGTTGTGGAAACAGTATTCAAGGTGGAGTCTATTGATGCCAAGCTGTACCGCAGGAACCAAAGAACTACGAAGCATCAGCCTCCCTTCCAGAACAGGACGTTTCCCTGATCATCCAGATCCTGGAGATCTTTGCTTTTCACTTTGGTCCATCATCAAAGTCGTGGAATAGATTCTAGGATGTCCTCACCTCTGATAGTCCAGTGGAATCGATTCGATTTGGGGACTAAAATTGCAACATTTCTCCCTTTCGCACTACTCATGCTTTTGTTTTGGTTGCTTTTACCCAGAATGCCCTGCACTATAGTCCACTATAGCTGCTTTTGGAGTGCTTGCATCCACATGTGCATTCAACCAATACCAGAGTTCGCTTTAACTGAACCAAGACCGAGGTTTTCAAGAGGACCAGAATTCGATTGCGCTGTCAAACTGCCTAAAACGAACCAGACTTTCTAGACAAAAACTAGAGTTTGATAAAAGCGGACGAACAGGGCTGGTGGGAATTCACCAAAAATCCAGTTTGATGGGAACTCCTCAATTACAACCCTTTAAAAACCCCAAACGGTCAACAGCAAACCATTTTAGGCTACAGATAGCGTCTCAATAATTCACCGGCAGCACCAAGTAAACAAGACGCACCAATCATCTGTGAGGGACGAGGCATTCTCTAATTTCTAACAAACGCATACCGAGATAATAATAAGGAATAGGATCTGTCACTGTGTCGCGCTGGTGTTTTTATTAGACCGATGGGAGGTCCCTCAGCCTCTCCTTTCTGTGTTGCAGTAATGAAAGTTACAGCACGTTCTCGCCCAGCCAAAGGTTGGCCCTGCCTAATGAAAACAGATGAAGCAGAGATAAAGTGTTTGCCGACATTAAGGGACTCATTTATCACCGTTAGGCCTGGAGCTACAGAACACCTTGGTCTGGATCCTTCCTTTAACAGGCGCTGCCTCCCAGCACCCCAGTGGCTCCCTGCAGCCTCCCAGACGCATGCAGCCCTCCATCTTTGCCTCCGTTTCCTCTGTCGTTCTCTGCATGCTCGCTTTGTGCTCCATACACCCACACCATCTTATCTGCACACTTTACACATTCAGCAGGAGGGTGTAACAGGGAAAAGAGAGTGTTTTAGAGGAACCCTTATCAGATCTGAAGGATTTGGTAGTCCTTGCGGGACCGCCATCACTGCGCCCCCAACGTTGACCCAAGTGGGTTCAACAGCCATCCGACGCTGAATCTCCTCTGTTGTGGGGCCATGTTCTCATCTAGCTGCTCATCTTGCCTGTGTATTAATGAATCTTTTCGGCTGTGTTTAAAGCTGCTTAATTAAGTTCAAAGCAGCGCTCGGGGCACAGCGCGCCTGCTCAGCCGACCTCTCTACGAGTGGAAGTGTTGATTAGGAAGTAAAGAGACATTGCGGCACTGCAGGGGATGGCTATTGATTGAAGGGATAGAAAAACTTCATTTGGATTTTTTTTTTTTTGGACTTGAATATCAGGCATCTAACCGGGAATAATGGTATTCATTCACTGAATCCCAATAACGCCCCTTCTGCGCCAACAGTTTGGTGAAATTGCCAACTAAATGAGGAATTTCAGCGATGAGACCAAACGGCGGCGTTTTCCCACACCCCAATAAAAGCCCTTCACCCCAGGCTGAGTTGGCTGCGCCGTGTCGACCTTTCGACACCACCTCGCCGAAGTTGGCCGCTGTCGATCAATAGCATGTTAGCTTTTTGTTTGTAGGTTCAGGCCGCCTTGGCTTTATTACAGCTGCAGAGAGTCACGGGGGAGCCATGCAACGCTTTGAGAGAGTGGAGCTCCCTCTTGTTTGCCAAAAGTGTAATCCTGCCGTGACCTGCTGCAACCCTGCCCTGAGAGGAAAGCTGCTTAGACAGAAGTGTGTGTCTGTGGGAGCTCCCAGCTGCCTGGCCTCTCTATATAACATGTACCTCACTCCGTTTTTTTGCCTTCGCAGCATCTTTTTTACTGCATGTCTTATCTTACCCTCTCTCTCTCTCTCTCTCTCTCTCTCCGTTTCCTCTGTCTGTAAAGTCAACGCATGCTTCATTCAGCCTCAATGCTCGCCCTCTTCGCAGCTTATTCATCTACCATCAAGGTTTTGAGCCATGGCTTTGGTAAGTGGAGACAGATCTAGCTTTTTTTTGCCCTCTCTCTCTTACAGAGAAAATAAACACAGAGAGTCCTGCCACAGATAACCTTCAGTGAAGTCTGCAGAGCAGGACCAGCGGAGCACAGGAAGGAGAAAATGAAGGGAAGGAAAATGACCTCTGGTATCGATTCGGTTCGAGTTGAAGTCAGGGCTGAAACAAGCTCCACCGAGGCAGCTTGTTGATTTTTGCAAATCTATTCAGCTTTGAAAAAAAATTAGGGGGTAGGGAACTTGGCGAATATGAAATTCAATGTTTATTCAGACCTTAAAAGATTGTTGAAGTTCACCCAGACTGCAGGGAGCATATGCAGTAAATGCAGCGGGGCAAGAAGATGACATATTCCAGCTTGTTTAAAAAATAAATAAAAAATTCCTGATTTACACCGAGACGTCACATAATCTGATGGACTGGCTTGTTGTCATTTACAAAAAAAGAAAAAAAAAGCTGGACACGCATGATGGAACGTGCATGCATGTTATTATCAGCGCCCGTCCCAGGAAAATAGCATCAGTGGCGCCCGCTACCCCGCTGCGCCCGCTCCCCAAACTCTGGGGTGAGACATCACTCTGCGGGGGTCAGCAGCAATCTGATTCTGGAGGCACTGCAGGGGGTGTTTGGGGTGAACGGCTTACCCACAAGTCTCTGGGCCAGGCGTATCCAGACTGTAGGCGGCCCGAATCAGCAGGGGAGACGGATCATTCGCCCCCCTGCTGGCTGCCGCCTCAGATATGAAGCTAATGCTGGGCCACTCCAACTGAATGACAAACACATCGTTGATCTAAGGGACCTGGAGGAGGATGATAATGGGCTCCGGGAGACCAGCGATATGGCACGCCATTACAATGTAAAATCAAACAATCCTCTCCTTTATGTATTTTCTGTCTCATATATTGATATAAGTCACTTTGTCATTTAAAAACAGCTTTGAAGTGAAAGATTTTTTTAAAACCCTAAAAGTTTCTAATGGTCGTTTCAACACTTAATAGCTGCAAAAACACAAAGTTTTTTTTGGTCTAATTTTATCTCCACACACTTGAAATAAGACCAAACTAAATTAGTAGTAACTTTTCAGTAAGATACAGGAGCTCGTTTAAAGTCTATAATTCCTTCATGTTGAGGGGAAAAAAGATTGTTGAAGTTCACCCAGTTACACTTTTGTAATTTGAGCTTAAAATAATGATGGTTGAAGGATCTGAAATGTTGATTTTTGAAAGAAAAATGTTCAATTTGACCAAAGGAAATGTAAAATCCAGAAATTTGTGTCTCCTTTCATTAGATCCGGTTGAAATTTATGTTCCAAATTTGCCTGCCATACGGCTCTTTTCAACTATAATCTTGGAAATGGATAAGAAACGAGCCTGCTGACTCCTCTATTGTCAGGCTCTGCTGTTACCATAGCATTCAGTGACAGCCACCAGCCATAGGTTACTTAGTTTCTATGGGTAACAATCGACACTACACTTCACATCCACTGTGACACTGAACTTACCGCTGCAACCCACTGATTCTCAACAGCCTGCAAAAGCTCTCAAAGATATTCATTTGAAAACAACAAAGCACACTTGAGCTTGTGTTTTATTACGGTTATTTTAGCGATTCTGGATCTGTTGCCGTCTAAAGTGAAGTAGTCAACAGAATACGGCTCGAGGTCGAGCCCAAACTAATCAGCCTGCTTATTTCCCTGGATGGAGTAATGAAGAAGATCCTGACCCCTGGCCCACCGGAAGAATCTGGAGCAGAAATCTGTCCTGGATACTAATTAGCCAAAAGTAAACTGAAATATTAAAATAGACAAACATAAACGTCACACGATAAAACAGTATATAAGATCTGAGGCGTTGTAAAATAAGACTTTGAGATGCTTTAGTGCTGAAAAAGGATTAGCTTTGATGTTCTGCACCTTCTGCCATAAAATGTAAAGTCTTACAGGATAACAAGCTACTTTTTAGTCCACATTCTAAAGAGGAGAGTTGATTATAACCGGGTTAGCTCCCCTAATTATCTTCTGCACTTGAGCTTTTAATGATTTCCATGATTCAATTATCCCTAACTAAATTCCTGTCTTCAATCAATTAAAGCTATAGCAGCACAGTCATCCATCTTCTGATCAGGACATCAGAAATCCCTCCATCCATTCTCGTTTGTCCAGGGAGAGGGTCAAGCAAATTAAAAACGCTTTGCATCCATCTATGTCCTCTCATCTTTTCCTTCACATATTCCCCCCTTTATTGTTTACTTTTGATGTGTTTGGGATGGATGTGGGCTGCTGTGTGGCTTTAACTTTACGGATATCAATCCATAAAGTGTTTGATAAGTTTACCCTGCAGCAACAATTAACAGCAATTCCTCCTGAGAAATGCCTCTAGCTTTGAGCGGGATGCTGTTTGAGGCCCCGAGTTCATAAAACTACAATAACCATTCCACAATCTATTAACAGTAAATATTAAAGGTGAATTAAACAATAAAAAAAAACACAATACAGGGAAAATGCCAATATTCTGTACATTAATAAAAACAATTTTGAATGTTTCTAAAAACTCTGCTAGAATCTGAATAAACAGTTAAAATGTCAGTAGCTGTGTTTCCATTACAAACATGCATAAAATGTTGTCAATTTTCTGCTAATGTAAAAAAAATTATATATTTTTTGTAATTGTGGTGTAACCATTGAAATAAGAAATTAAAATCACACATGAACAGGTTTGTTCACATGATAAGCCATTAAACAGCATCATCCTCCTGCCATTTCCTGTTGTCGTCTTTGTATTTTCTACCAGTAGTAACATCTGTTTGTTTTTCTTCTGTTTTCCAGGCTATTAAACTTCTTTTTGATGCCATTTTTTACGTTTCTTCATCCACGTCAATGCCATATATGATCTAATAATGTTCATATTTGCGTTAATTTTAATCATTTCTCTTTTTTAAGCATTTAAAGGATGTAAAGATTAAGGTGGTATAGCGAGAAACGTTTGGCAACATCTGCTGGAACACAGAGAAAAATTCCTGTTAAGATGTTTAAAAGCAAAAATTCCACAAAGACGCTGATAAAAATTAAACATGAATGTTGAAAATCGTCAGAGATTTCTGTAACTGTTGTCAGGAACACTCAGGTCTGTTTAGCCTGTTCAGAGTTGAATTAGAGGAGGAAGAAGAAGGAGCACAGAAATGGTTGCCAAGGTGCCCAGATAGTCATTTAACCCTCATTGGTTGAGAGGGAAGCCAAGGGCAGCGCAGCCTTTTCACATGCTGCTCTTTCCATCCCCATTATCTCCTCCGTCTCATCCCTTCACCCAGCAATGTGGTGTCCATGAAAGGGTTTAGCATTTTGTTAAAGGGAAATACCAGACTGTGCTCTTTCTGTGCAGGCGCGCAGGACGGGGGCCGAAGATTAGGTTTGATGTTTTATCGCCGCGGCGCCTTTCTTTTCAGCAAAAATAATTTAACAGCAGTCCCCCAGCTGCAGAGCGGAGCGTTAGGGCTGGTTTGGTCACATTTAACCGCGGGTAAGATCAAACACAAACACAGGCCGGCTACGCTGCAGCAGGCCCCGTTTCAGCACCCCGCCATGATCAAATCTGTGGCTGAAACATGGCTGCAAACTTCAACTTCATCTCGCTCAGAAGTGTTCTTTCAGGCTCTGCTTTGGCTCTCGCTTTTATCCCCATCTTGGATTGGATGGAGGGAACGTTCCTTGGCACATTTTCCAACAGAGCTCCCCCTGGAGCTGCAGGACAACGACTGTCGCAACAATTACTCTGACAGCCCTTTTCTAAAGTGCACTTGATTTATTTGATTAGCTAAGATTAATGAGTCTCCCCACAGAGCCAACTGAGATGTGCAGCACCACCCAACCATCCACCCATCCAGCAGCTGAAGGAGTCCACAGGTAAAGAAACCAGAAACAAACTAAACTAGAAAACTGATCATTTCGCATGCAGCCATTTGGGAATGCGATCACACTTTTCCACATTATATTATGTACAATCTCAGATTTATGTGATAAACCAATAGGGCTGAAATGATTAATCGTGATTAATTATTAACCAGTTTGGCAATCGATTAATCGTTAACTGGAGTATTCAGGCAATTGCCGAAAGAACAATTTGCTAATTAAGCCAAAAAATGCATTTAAGATTAAAAAAACCCTTTTTCTGTAAACATGTTAGATCCAAACTGCTCAAGTGGCAATTTTAGCTTCACCTGATTTCAGTTCTGTAAAAAGAAAAAATATATAAATATCTTTTGGTATTACATTATTAATCAATTAAAAACATTTATCAGATTAGCCACACACTGAATTCAAAACACATGATAGATGTTGATGTTTTTTTACGTTGCTTCCTTTGCTACAAATGATCAAGCGTATCCTGATGGGATGCTATGTTGTTGCATGTCATGAATCGTTGATTTTCTTGCTTTGAAAGGAATTGAATTGATTATTTATAAGTTTTTAAAATCCGCTTCATCGATTAATCGTCACATTAACTAACTAAAATAACCAGCCCTACAGGGCAAATCTTTCAGACCCCCCTTTCACACAGTTACCTCTAAATGAAATGTCACCTAAGTTATATAAAGATTTCTCCTGTCTGAGATCCAATATCACAATAAACAGCTGCTCTGTGAAGCCCTAGCGGTTTGTTGGGGAACATTAGTGAACAAGCAGGATCACAAAGGTGAGAACGGTGGACCAAACTGTACAAAAGAATTGGTATGTTTTCTCCCCTCCAGGCTAAATGCTAAATTATCTGCCTCTTCAAAGTTTAAATAACTTGGAGACACCCGGCCTCCCACTCTGTGCCAGGAAGTGCAGCGTTGTGCTGGCTGGTCGGCTGTTTCCAGGCCAGCAGCGGGTTACAGTCCGGTGCGGTTGGCATCGACTGCCGCCCATCTGCCCGAGTTCACACGTTTGCTCTTACACCGCTTGTTTCCGGAGGACGGAACGTGCTGCGGTGTCCTGGCAAAGCTCCCTGAAATGTCAACCTGGCGTAACAAACCCACGCCGCCCCTTGGACCTCGCGGGCCTGGCGGCGTGGGCCGCTGCCCCACATCAGACGGGCAGCGTGAGCCAGGAACATGCCACGGTAACACACACCGCTGATGGACTGCTGGGGCGCCACCATCTTGTCTGAGGTGAATACGGCTTGTTGGGTTGGAGTGCAGGATGATTGTTCTCATTATAGGCCTTGGACCTTTTCAGGACATCAGGCCAGTGGATAACAATGGGAATCCATTCAGGGAACAAATGCAAAATCTCACCAAGTACTTTTCGTCTGGTTTCTACAGCAAATGTCTGAGCAACAAAACTAACTGACAAGTAACTCGCTAGAGATTGTTTCCATAAATAATTCCTTATCGATTAAAAAGTACTTGTTCCACTGGTGGATGATTTCACTTATAAAGAAACAATTTTCTCAAATGTGAAAAAATCTGCTAGTGGAAAAAGTACTTTAAAAAAAATCAATAAAGAAGTTATTTATTAAAATAAGCTCCTATATAGTTCCTAAAAATTACTCAAGAGTACTAAGATACTTTCACTAGAAAGATTGTGTTTTTGCTGTGGTTTGAAATGTTTCTTGTTTTGAGCCCAAACTCAGGGTCGCCGACTATAAAACATTTCAGAAGTTGCTGTATTTTACAGTGTTTTACAATGTAAAACACTGTAAAATTTTACTGTAAAAAATGTTTACAGTATTTTACATTGTAAAAAATTTTTACAGTGTTTTACATGCGGCATGTTTTTTAATGACTTTGTGTGAACAAACTTATTTACATGTGATTTTAATATGCATTTTTTAAATTTAGTGGTAAAAATGCAGTTTTAAAATTGTGCTTTTCGACAGTGGTGGAATAGCAAAAGTTTTGCCTGCATTTGTAATGAAAATGCTGCTATTGAAACAATTCAGTTAAATCTCCTTCCTGTTCAGATGAAACGATTAAGCAGTTACAAAAAATGTGTTGAAAACGTTTTCTGGCAATAAGCAAAGAAATAATTTGTTTAATTCTAACCGACCTGAAACAGGAGAAGTTTAGTCTGATTTCACTTCGGGGAGTGGAAGTCAAAGTTTTTGGTTTCAACTGTAAATAATGTTTTCCAAATGCAAGTTTTTAATGGAACATGTAGATCGCACTTCATTACAAAACTGTGCAGCTTGAATATCAAGCCATTTCCAAATCGTAAAAGCATTGCATTTAAACTGAAGCATTCTGAAGGGTTTCAGCCTGGTTTGATGCTGCGTGTGCAGATGGTGCGGTGAGGTTCTGGTGTTGGCTGACTCCGGCCTGCAGGCCCCTCAGGGCAGCAACTGTGAGCGGTCATTAACTCGGTGAGCAGCAGAGAGGGGACTCCTGCAGTAGTTAACAACTAAATCCTCCTCATCGGTGCTAAACAACAGCCGTCCTCAATGCCAAAGAACATCGCGTTAGACCTTTATGAAAAACAAGACGTTATGCAAGAGCGAACCAGGAAGCGGTGCGTCTCTACTGCTCTGTGCCGAATGTAAGGTTACAGCCAGAGCGCCTGGCAGCTGTCCATACAGTAAATCATGCGTGTGTGTGCAGATGAATATGTGTGTGCACGGATGAGCTGTGGACAGGTATGACAGGCTGACCTCCACGTGTTACCAGAGAGAGTGTGTGGCCCAGTGTTACCTGTCATAACACGGGCTGCCTGGAGCCCGGAGCAGCAGCCTGACCAGGCCACTGGGCAGCCAGAAATAATAGAGACTGGCAACAGGGCAATGAGGGGTCAGATGGAGGGAGAGACAGGGACGGCGACGAGAAGGAGGAGGAGGAAGAGGAGGATGAGGGAATATGACAGGAGGATTCTGCAGGCAGGGTTTTTACTCCTTCATGAAAAATTTCCAGATTTTTATTGGTTCTGTAAATTTATAGGAGACATTTGGATGGATGGATGGATGGATGGATGGATGGACGGACGGACGGACGATGGATGAGGAATTAAATCTGTAAATATCAGCGTATTTCCCTCCATCTTGTTCAGGCCTGGAAAACCTTTAATTCGTATTCCAGACTTTTTCCGCCAGGCTTCATGGAAATGTTCTGTTTGGACATGGAGGCAACGGGAGGAGCAGCAAAACATTCACTGCAGTGAGAATAATGAGTAAAACGGGTCAATCAAGGAACAGAGGCGTGCAGTTACCCTTCACAGCTAAAAATAAAATCAAGAAAATCTTTAATTTTAGTCTCAAATAACAATAATGCACTTAATTTCCCACTAGAAAAAACCCCACCTTTCATCACTTCCCGTTTGTTTCAGCGCTGAAAGGCGGCCGGCGTGCCATCGCTCGCCTGCAGACGTCCAACCGTCCAAATTCACTCTGAGAAACTTGGCCGGCAATTAAAAGCTCTGGATTAAAAGTGATTGCGTTTTGTGTCCTGAGGAGGTGCTGCCTGCCATCTTGAGGGGTCTCATTAGCATGTCTGCCGCGGGCCACGCCGAGTGGGGCCACAGGCAGTTAAAAAAAATAATGGAGACATTATCAGCGTTAATGTCCTGTACCTGGAGAGGAGGAGATTTTATAACCAACACTATGATGAGCCACAGGCAGACAGTGTTGCAAAAAGAGGGGAAGATTGGATAAAGATAACCCTTTTTCTGACCAGAGCCCCTGTATGTGTGTTTTTTGATCAGCTCCTACACGTGGGGAGCCCGAGCAGCTGGATTTCATTAATTGAGTGCTGGCAGCGCTCCGCTCTGGCGGCAGGGGTGAGTCACACTGGTGGGATTGGTCTCTCTCTCCCTGATATCATCTTCCAACCATAACTACAAATAATTATTCACTCAAATCCATTACCGGGGGTCAATCAAGTTCCCCAATCTGTTCTAAAGTCCAATTACTGGCGCCAAGGCTCCATTCGCGCCTTCCTGCAGATGAAGGCCTTGCCCACAGGCGACCTGGTAAATTACACACAGCAAACGGCGGAGTGTACATGTGTGGGAGAGTGGGCCTCCTCAGGTGTGTAATAAAGCAGAGGTACATACTGGACTCCCCTGGGGCATTCTCACTGAACCATCCAGCAGACTTCACCGGGTTAAATAGAATTAGCTCCGCGCAACGAGATGCACTTTGAATACCAACTGCGGCTCCGCACTCTACAGGCTAGAGAGCACACAGCGCGCACACTGAAGCCTGGTATTAACATCCATCTCTGCGGTTGATATAATAAGACGTGTCGCCATGAGGGTCTTCTTATGAAGAGGCAGCAGTGTGACCCATCACAGCCGCGTAATGAGCGAGGCGCTACATGTGCTGAGGTGTAGCTCACCGCCGCCATTAAGGAGAGTCCTAATGCAACGTTTCTTTCTTCAGATAGGAAATCACCTGGACCTGCCTCTGGGTTGAAATGTGCAAAACAAATAAGCCTCATTGATTGATTGATGGCATGCTGTTTGCTAGACGAATGGACATTATAAGCCAGTTCTGATTTCCAATTTTTCCATTTTGGGGTTTTCCACTAATTTCTGGTCTGGACTCAAAGATCAGTTTTGGTCCCCAAAAAAGTCGGAATTGAATCACAAGATGGTAAGCGATACCGGAGCCAAGTTCGAAGCCAGGCATACGGAAAAGGATTAGGGTCACTGAAAAAATAAACTAATATAAAATCTGATTTTTTTTTCTCAGAATTACAACTTTTCCCAGAATTCTGAGTTTAAACTCAGAATTCTGACTTCTTCCTCATAATTTTGCCTTTTTTCCCCTCATAATTCTGACTTTTCTCAGAATTCTGTTATTTTTCTTTTTGATTCAAATTCCAACTTTTTTCTCAAAATGAATTTTTTTCTGAAAACTGTGACGTCTTTTCTCATCATTCTGATGCTCAGAGTCCCGACGCAGAATTCAGACTTTTTTCCCCTCATAATTCCAAATTTCTCAAAATTCCGACCTTTTCCTCAAAATCCTGACATTTTTTCTCAGAATTCCAACTTTTTTCTCAGAGTTCTGACAATCAGAAGATTAAAATCAGAATTAGTCTGACTAGGCTCCCACTCCTGGTAAAAAGCCAGGCAGCTTATCCAGCTGGATGGCTGAGTGTGTGTGTGTGTGTGTGTGTGTGTGTGTGTGTGTGTGTGTGTGTGTGTGTGTGTGTGTGTGTGTGTGTGTGTGTGTGTGTGTGTAAGGGGGGAACGCACGGTGTTTAGGTGTGAGGTGTGCAACGAGCGCAGCAGCAGGGACGGCTGAAGCTGTGTAGCTCAGCAGTCCAGGGCCAGTTTGTCATTGCCCCCCCTCCCAAATCAACCAGGTAGCAGCGCCGCTCTGACATTTCCCTCAGTGTCAGGCTTTTCCTTACGCTCTGATCTGAGCAGAAAACAACTAAACTCCAACACTGATACAACCAGCAGGAAGACAAACACAGATGTGTTTCCAGTCTACAACATGCCATCGCTGACATTTTTAGCAGATCCAGTTTTTCAGGGTTTTCTCTCCAGACTTTGAGGCTTTGTGAGGGGAGCAGAGTTCCTAGAATGAAAACAGCATGAAGGCTCTGTTTAGATTTGTCCTACAGACTGCTGACACCGTCTTTCTAATCCTGTCCATTAAACATGAGAAACCTCATCAAAGAGGCAGTCTCTATCCCTCTGCTTACATTCAAGAGATCCAGCAAAATGCTAAACACATGTGCAGTGACTCTGTGTTTAGGCTAAAATGGCCGAACACGAGCCGGCAGCAGTTGATTAAATCTTTCTTAGCGAAACCGCATGGTGTTGTTTACACTGGAGATAACTGTGTGTATACCTGTGTGTGTGTGTGAGACAGAGCTGCAGAACTCACTGTACCCTGTTGCAAAGCCAGAGCAGTCACAGTGTGTATGCGTTTGTGTCAGCATGATGGAGGAGAAGGGAGTTACTCAGACCTAATGAATCCATCTGCATTCAGGGGGCATTCTTCCTCTCGTATGCAGACGGGAGCAAACGAGCAGCGACCTGGGAGTCTGTCCAGCAGCCTGGCAAGGACGGGCACAGATAACCGAACGCACCCCATAATTTCCCCCTAAAATACACAAAGACAGGCTAAAAGCTGCCTTCTTTTACTTTGTAATGTTCAAGGAATCACTCTTTTTTCATCCTGGAGGAGGAGGGGAGCAGGGACTACAGTACAGCCTGTCCTCCAGGAGAGTGGCAGCTGTTGATGTCTTCACCCCCGAGTGACCTGGCACCCTGCGCAACCTCAATGAAGAATGGATGGAGGACAGGAGGCGATGGGAAGGGGAGGGCGGTTTGGGGGGTGTGTGCCCCGTCATTAGGGTAATGAGCCCAGAGCTGGTGGTGTTTGGGAGACCTCTAGTGGGGAAATGTTCAAGAACTTTACATACAGAACCAGGGGTTGATAAATCGAGTAATCGCACAGATTCATGTCTAATTCAGAAAAAAAAGGCCTCAACTAGATAATATTAATATCTGCATCAGTCCTGATATTGAAAAAATTCTGGATCAGTATATCTATTCCATAAATTCTGTACTCATCCTTTATTATTTTACGGTTCCAATTTATACTTTCTGAACTATTTGACAGACGGTTTGTCAGTTTATTGTTTTTCTCATTTTCAATTTATTTTACATTGGACTGAACAAATTAAAGTTGTTGTTTTTACCCGTTTGACTCTAAGCTTGTGAAGCTATTGGTGTATTTAAACACTATTCTGATGCAGAGTTCTCTGACAAATACTTTATTGTTGTATAAATACATTTATGTCTGTGTTTAACATGACTTCTCTTCTTTATTCTTTGAACTAAACCAAGAAAATAAGCGTTAAAAAGGCAAATCATTCAGTCTAAAACACACATTTCCCATTTTTATAGTTTACCTGGTTCTATTTAGAGGAGAACCTCATCACGGTTTCTGGGTCCGTCTTTTTCTCCAAAAAAGTTACCTAATGAGATAAAACTTCAATCTACAGTAAGTGCAACCAAATTGACTTATTTTAGGTGTAATAAGATGCGACTGCAAATAAAAGAAAATGTAAGTAAATAAACAAAACGGTCAGAAAAAACTAAGAAAACAAATGGCAACGTTAAAATAATACTGTTGAAAATGAAAACTTGTCATTGTATAATCAAATAAGTTCATTATTTTTGTTTATTTCTTGGATGTAATATTTCCTACATGACTTACTTTATGAATCCATTAATTTATTTTGATATTCATTGTCAATTTTGGCAGGATCAGTCCGCCGCAGACTTCTATAGAGAACCTGGCCCCGGTATTTGTGGCCCCAGGCAGAAGAGGAAAAGCAAATCCCAGGAGTAAAATGCTTGCAGGTAACTTTGATCACTTCTTCTTTCAAATGTAAACAACAACGGGTGAAAAGCTTCGTCAATTTCTATTACAAACACTTAAATAATCGATTTAAGATTCACATTTGTTTTTCATGTAACCATTTTAATCAGGTTAAAACATCTGTAAAAGATTTTCACAATAAAACGATGTCCATAGCAGCTCCAACAGGTCATAATTATTTATATGTGAAGCCTCTTTTAAAGCTTATTGTTTAAAGATTTTCTTTGTGCTCAATTTAAAGCTGTACTGGTAAATAACCCAATTTGTAAAAGTGAGTAGAAAAGAGGTGGGAGCAGAAAATCTGGACCTTTTTCCTAAAGAATGAGAATCTTTAATGTAGTGAAAACTGGACCAGTGTTGACTTTAAAACTTCATCATTATTTAGTCACTTCTTACTCTTATTGCCATGGAGATTTAGCGATACATCTCGGTCACCACCTCTTATGTACGACAAAGTATTAGGGCCACTATAAAAAAATAAAATTTAATTAAAAGAATAAAGTAATAAAGTCACGAGAATATAGTCATATATATATTATATAAGTGGTAAGAGAATAAAGTCAAAATAACACAGGCTTAAAGTTTTATTAATATGCAAATAAAGTCGGAATATTTCGAGAATGACATAATATTACCTTAAAGTTGTAATATGACTATTCCTGTAACAGGAATAGTAACTTTATTTCCTGTAACTTTATTCTCGTATTATTTTGAGTTTATTCTGAAGATATTCCAATTTAATTCTAGTTGTACGTCTTTATTCTCATGTATCTCAAAGTACAATGACCTTAATCTTTTAAAGTTTTGACTACTTTCGCACAACTTAATTCTCATAATTTTTTAAATTAATTTTTCTTAGAGTGGCCTTCATACTCTGTCATACTTACGAGTAAAAAGGAATCACAATTTGGTTGTTTCTCAGAAAGGTTAAAAACACAAACACTTCTTGTGCAAATCAAAGAGTCACGGCAGTTCACCCCGTCCTGCCTTCCTTGACCAGAGGGGGCGCAGCGACGATGGCCACCAGGGATTTGTTCAACTCAAACGTTCTGTTGTTACGATGACTCTGAGAAAGCTTTGAGAAGCAGGTCAGCGGCCAGTCCTGGGGAGATTTCTCCTCTGGTGACCTTCTGCTCCAGGCGGGGCAGAGTCCCTCTGACGGCCGGGTGGTTCTGGAAATGCCAGAGGACGTTCTCCTGGATCAGACTCCACATCCAGACCTTCTGCTGGGCCCGCCGCCGGCCCTGCAGCTCGCCGCTGCTCAACATGGCTGCCCTGTACGCCTCCATCTTGGCCCAGACTTCTGGGATGCCCTCGAAGGTGTGGGCGGAGGCACGGACCACCTGAGGAAGGGATTTGAGAGGGGTGGGACCGGGTCACAGACGTGGACTAAAACCCTCATTCATCTGAAAGGTTTGACAAAAAATTAAAAATAGTCTGAACCTCTTTCCACACATCGCCATGAAGAACTATCCAGACTCATTCGATTGTTTTAGATTATTTTACATGTCAAACCTTTCTTCCGCCCTCCTGTGTCGGCTAACATGCACGCAGCCATCGTCTCCTCACGCAGGCTCACCTTGGCGTTCCAGGATTTGGTTTGTCTCCTCAGCAGTTTCAGGGCGCTGGTGTATTCAGTCTGGATCCGTCTGGCTGGCACCACCAGATCTCCATCTGACTTTGTCACCACCACCAAGTCGGCTCTCTCAATAATGCCCCTCTTGATGCCCTGGACAGAAAATCATTGGAATAAAGGAGGTCATTAACAAATGAACTCTGACAGATCTGTGCACAGACTGAAAGAAGAATGGTTTCAGGATGGTTTCAGTTTATATAATTAATTGTTACTCTGACAAAAAGGTGTTAGAAAATATGTTCTTGGTTTTTATTAACTGACAGTAAAGTTATGCCACATGATTTCATCTGAGCTCAAACTCTTTTTGTTGTTTCAAATTATTACCAACACAGCAGGTTTGAATTCATATAATTCAATGTTAAGAACATCAACTTTAAATGGAGTACTGGATAAAATAAGTTTTGTTTACATGATGAAAAAAATGTCTTCTTCTCAAGTCATTCAGTGATTTAACTTTACATGATCTTAGACTATTTTCACTTTTGTTACAGATGAATTTAAATATTTTTTATTTAACCAGAATAGTGCATATTAATAAATGTACAGTAAAGCCATAAACACAACAGTTAGCATGATGCTAATTCCTACAGATTACTGCATCCTAAGTACACACAGGAGCAACATCTTAGATCCTTCCGCCCAACAAATTCAATAACCTTTTACAAAGATGTTAGTATTTGCAGTTTTACTCATTTTAAATATTTCCACTGGTATTTCATTTTTCCAAACTATTCCCTTTACATTTATTGTTAATAGTCTTGTCTTTTTAATCTACACTAAGGATATAAAAAGAGTTATCCTACTTGGTTTCACTTCCTTTGGATCAGCATAAGCCATTTCTGATAAACAGTAATTCTATAATTTTACTCTATAATCTTGTTTTTATATATATATACATTCAACACTTTTGGACTTTTGAATAAACTACATTTATCAATACTGTTGTTACACTTCAATTTCTCCAGCATGAGGCAAGGATATTTGTATTCTTTTAATTTTTCCCATAAAAACCAAGTACAAAATTATAAAGATTACAAAATATACAAGAATGTTGGGTTAAACCTGTTTTAAGATACCTATATTAAAGTACTGCTATGTTTTAAAGTGCACACAAGACAATATCTGCCATTAAATATGAATGGAAACCGGAGGTTCGACGATCACAGGGCTGATTACTGACCTGTGGTCGCTGCCACTTTAAGGAGAAATGGGTAAAGCTACTGCTAATGGTGACAGACAATGTATTCCAGCTCCTTTAATAGATAAAAACCTTCAGTGAAAACGAGGATTGTCTGAATTCTCCCCTGGAGGTCAACCTGCTTCTATTTATACCGTGATGCTTTATAATAAAATCCTTCTGGGGTCGCTTAGGCAAAAATATGATTGTGGCCTCCAATCTAATACTTTTATAGCTTTTTTTGTAAAAGCTACTTAATAGGTTTTAATCCAATGACACAAGCAAATGACTGTGTTGTGAAACAGTATTCATTGTGATAAAATCATGCAGTTGAGGTGAGATTTATCAGCTGCTGTTAAGATAAGAGGCCTAATCAGTTTATAATCTTGTAGGTTAAATCATTTGAATTATCTTTTTGTATGTGTTGTTTAAACATGAGACAGGAGGGCAGAATAATACAGATTTATTTAAAATGGTGAGTGTCTTCAGCTCCTCTCCCTCTAGAAACACAAAGGATCCCCTCGGTGACTGTTGCTTAGTGTTGTTTATACAGACTGCTTAGTGATCATAATGCAATTTTTTTTTATATAGTATTCAATAATTGACAAATATCTTGTAGTCAATCTTGCATTTTTGTCAAAGCAGCAGTTTAAATATTTTTCCCTGTATGAAAATCACAGCATCACCTGAGAAGAAGAATAATAAAAGGTCCAATGATAGAGCCCTGTGGAACCCCAACATATGTCTGATTATATATGCGGTGGGAGGGTTTGACACACTCTACAGTGATGCATTGAGTTGTGTTTGATAAGTAGGACTTGAGCCACAAAATAACATTCATAGAAAGATTTTAATAAGTTTAATTAGAAGAATGTAATGTCTGACAGTGTGAAAAACCTTCTTAAGATCTAAAAATAGCAAATATTGCCCAACATGTAATGTTCTCCATAAAAAAATTTTAAAAAAAGTATACAGTTGTTTCGGTGAAATGGTTGACAATTACACCAAACTGCATTAAAATTATATAATTAAAAACATGTTTTAACTATTTTTTCTAACATTGTTTCAGTGTTAATAAATTCTTCAATCTGATTTTGAGTCTGCATCACGTTTCTAATGAAAAAACCTCTACTATAATCAAAACGAATGTCATCTCACCTTCCTGTCTAACCTCAATCACAGCAATATGAATCATAATGAGCTGGCCTAATGAAGCCACTAATTATCCTAATTAATAAACTGATTAGCATATAGTTTTTGTCAGCAAAATAAACCTAGACTTCCACAAATAAGACATCATCGACTCGTCTCCTCCTGTTAACTCTATGGGAGGAAAAATGCTCACGCATTCTAATTTTAACAAGTTTGGTGTGAATGAAAAAGGAAAAAAAAACAAACTAATAAATCCTATTTCTTCCATTATAGTTCAACAGTAAGAAAAAAAAAAATCTTCTGGCCGCTGGTTGATTAAATGTAAACAACCTTAAATACTTAGTCTCTGCACCTTTTCAGCGTTCAAGGTAGGATAAGTCAACATCTCACATCTTTATTTGGCAAAATGTCTCCAAATTATCAGATTATGATTATAAACCAATACATCAGGGTGAACCACTGGGAAAACTTTACTCTTCTACTGGTGAAGCTATTTCTTTGTTCGGTTGAATGCAGATATGGGCCAACATATTTTTTCTCTCATTATTGTGGTATTTAACAAATAGAAATAACTTAGTTAACTGACCTAAAACAAAAAACATCCTATGTCTAAGTCACTCACATACCATAAAATTAAAGTCAGGGATGAAAAGCAGTGACATAAAACCTATAAGATCTGTAAAAACAACTTCTGAAACTGTAGCATTTGTTAATTGTTAGGAAAATATAATAACCAAAATGGGTTTTTTTATACCAGATAACTGATAAATAATGCTCTGATGTTTCAGTGTGTTGCTCCTCACCGACCTGGAGTTCATCGCCACCTGCTGGTGGGATCAGAAGCACAAACATGTCAACCATGTCTGCCACTGCAAACTCAGACTGGCCAACACCTGAAACAGCAAAAAATGTTTCAGTCAATAATGCAAAATCAGAACTTTAACTTTCCCTTAAAAAAGAGCCAAAAGGTCACACCAACACATCATAACAACAGAGAAAATTTCAGTTTTTTTTGCATTGTAAACTCAACTTTGAATGTCTGAACGGCAAATGAAGAAGTGGATAAGGAAAAAAGTTCTTCTGAGGAATTGTTTGGGTGAATCATAAATGAATATTCATGAAGTCAAACAAACTTGAGATTCCTCACAGTGAATAAATTTTACCCTTGATATGCAAATCAGGGGCCTGGTGACCAAACTGTCCGAGTATCACTAAAGATCGAAAAGTGTGTATTAACAGTTACAAATACTTCCTGTGACCGTCAATCCTAGCTTTGTTCTGCAGCACAAGAACAACCAAAAACATGTTCACCAAGTCAATGTAACACAAAACTATTAGTTTTTGTTTGCACAATTAAGTCACCCATCTGCTGGAGTATCCAGGTGTTCTTTCATCTAATAAGAAAACTCTTTTCAGGCTAATAATACGAACCTATAGCAGCTACATCATATCAGAAATTATGAAAAATTTATACAGGTTTCAATAAATAAATGTAATACTTTTTAAGAGCATTCTCATTAAATTTAAGACCTATATCTTACAAAAATGTAAGAACTTAATTCAGGCAAAAATAAGTTTACACTTATGCATGACAGACGCAAAAACACAAAAAACTAGCTGGCTAGTTAGCGGTAGCTTAAATGATCTCAAGTCACATAATACAAAGACAGAAAAATAAAATACATTGAAAATATGAGATTAAATAGTGTGAAGACAAAATCTAAGACCTGTGTTTAAAGGCCAACTTACTTTTTAATAAATTTAAGACATTTTAAGGGCTTAATTTTAGAGAAATGAATTTAGGGATGTGGGGATACCTGGATTAAATTGTAATAGTGTTCAACATCCACAATAAATAATCCCCAATTTTAGTAAAAATAAAATACATTAAAAAGGTGAAAAACAAAATTAATAATGTTTTTTTTAAATAATAAAATAAATATTTAAATGCAGTAACCTTGCATTGCTTTAGTGATTTTGAACGGGGTGAAGCTAAGATTGTGTCATTTGAGGTGTTTTGACAAAAACATATTCACAGACTAAAGTGTTTTTATTTTAAATACAAAAAATAAATATATTTTATACAGTTTTGGCTTAAATATTGTTATGAGTATGTTATTTATTCAGCAAATAAATTAATCGATTTCTACATTAGTTGACAATTATTTCAATAATCAATTAATTGTTTCAGCACTAAATCAAATTACAATGACAATTGCATTTCAAAAGCTTCTTATGCAGCTTTGCTATAGATTTACTATAGATTGTCTTACCAACAGTCTCCACCAGAACGATGTCATATCCTGCTCCCTCACAAAGAACGATGGCCTCGTTGGTTGTCCGGGTGACGCCGCCGAGCGTCCCTGAAGCCGGCGACGGCCTGATGAAAGCGTTCATGTCTCTAGAAAGCTCAGTCATACGAGTTTTATCCCCTAGCAAAGACCCTGCAACCAGAACTCAGTCAGCTAGAGCTTGAATTTTATTTTGAAGGATCGTATTTTAACTCTTTATTTGTCACCTCCTGAAGTGCAGGAGGACGGGTCAACAGCCAGAACCGCCACTTTATGTCCCTGTCCAGTTAACATTTTTCCCACTACCTCAATGAAAGATGATTTTCCAGCTCCAGGAGGGCCAGATAAACCTAAACAAGAAACAAGTAGAGAATTAATCAGCATTATAGCAAAGTCATGGTATATATCAGAACGTTTTTTAGCCTGATGGAGAAACCAAGCTACATAAAATATGCCTTATTACTGTGAATTCAATATAAATAATAAAATGCTTTATTTTATTTCAAACATAATGCTTCTGCAATGAAAGAAATTAATTTTTCTATAAAATGCAGAAATTCTAACATAATGACCATGAACAGAAAAGATTAATCATGATTAATCAATTATTGAAATAATTGTCAACTAATTTAGTAATCAATTAATTGTTAACTGGAGCATAGACTCTTAAAGGCCATGACTAATATATTCAAAACAAATTTTAGCATTTAAGATAAAAAATACTTCTTAGTCTGTAAAAGGGTTGTATACAGAACACAAGTGTCAATTTTTATTAACCTCATTCAAATTCTGTAAGAAAAAAAAACTCATATTAAGCCCCATTTGCTGTCTAATTAAGCAGAAGGGTTTAGATTCCCAAAAGTTGATATTAAAAGATTTGATCTCCAGACACATCCTTTTTCCAGCATTCACCAATGCTGAATGTTGCCTAAAAATGTTTTTTTCTTATTTAAATAAAACAATTGAATTATTTGTTTATTTGGATTTTTAATATTGAACAAAATAAGATTAAAGGGTTAAATAAAAAATCTGTAGAATGTGCAAATTTTTTCAAATTGAAATTTACTCCTTTTTTTATGTAAGGTACATTGGCCCTAATACATCATGGTATTAAACTTCTTGGAATAGGAATAAACTTTCTCCATTTTTATTGGAGTTAAGGACGTTATTTCTTATTCATGTGTTGGTATGGAAAAGCATCATTGCTGCCTACACACCTACTCTAAAGGCCACTGGTTTTCCTCCATTCCTGCTCTCCTGCTCCCTCCTGAAGACCAGCACCTTCTGCAGCAACACCTGAGCCAGCTCCTTCTTCCTGGGATGCTGGGTCTCCACCAGCGTGATGGACTCCGCCAGGGAGGCCCTCTGTCCAGAGATGAGTCCATCATACAGTTTATCCACCAGTCTCTGTTCGGGCCCACTCAGGTCCTGGATGTGCTGGCTGACAGCAGTGCTGCTGACACCCCTGTGGATGTGGCAGCTGGAACCCGGCATCACGCTGCTGTGACCTGGTAGGTGACCTGCTAGGAGAAGCCTACGACCAGAGAGCGGAGGACGGTAGAAGTGGCGGAGGAGACGAACACCTAACCGTCTCATTGTCTGGAAGAAAACGGGACATGAACCACCGCCTGAAAGTCTCACCAAAAACATCACATTTTCTGGGCGATGTTACCAAACACCGCCGGTTGTTTTATGGTCACTAACGGCTGCCGTTGCTCCTCACATTGACTAACGGTTAAAGCTCAATGCTAGCATGAGCGTCAGTGAGTTAACAGAAACTGTCATGGTGTTTCTTTTCTCAGATGAAATATCAATAAGCACCAAAGACCGAACTTACTGTGACCTCGCACCAGCCGCTCAGAGGCGCAACACTTTACATGTCAGTCCCGTTTAAATCATTATCTTCCGGTTTCCGGTGACGTCATTTCAATGCTCCGAAAAAAGCAAACAAATGACTTAAAAAGTGTATATTTTTAAAATAATTTAATTTTCTCTTATGTTTAATTTATAAAAAATATATTTTTTAAAGTGTTAAATAAACAGGCAAAAATATTTAAGCCCAAGTATTTAAATGGATGAAATTCGCAGTCATTACCTCTAGATGGCAGCAGAGGAAAACAAGGTGCAGCAACCAGGAGACTCCCTGGCATTTTTATTCCTAAACGCCACATCAAAACAAAAATAACTTATTTGTTGTAGCAATTTACAGCACTGCTTCCCAGTTTTTAGAGTCCGTGACCAAATGAAATGTTTTTTTTTAAGTATTTATTGTATTTTATTCCAATACCTTGTAAACTACGTCAAAAGATTTTGTCAGATTTGTTTTAATACTCTGCTTCTACAGTTGGACTCCCAATTTTTATTTATTTACTGTTCAAACCAGATGTTCAGGTATACTGCCTGAAGTAAAATCTGACCAAATTTGTCATTTTAGGTCCTTTCATATTTGCCAAATGCAAAAAAACAAGTATGTGAGAGATTTTTTGACCTATTCCAAGTCCTAACAATCTTAACTTTCAGCATCTTTCTACGTACGCATACTGACCAGAAATATTCACACATTTACACCAGATGCAGTATTGGTAGCCAAAAGTGGGCTTCAACCTTCATACAAACATAATGCTTATTTGTAAGGCAGACACACAAAGCTTTCAACTTTTGAAAGTTTGCCCAGAAAAATGTTGACACATCCAAAGAGGAGGACACCAGTTTTGTGATTAATGAAACAATTTTATTCAATCTTCCAGTAGAGACTTGATATTCATGGAATAAAACTGCTTTTCTGGGAGTTTTACAGAGCAAAACAGAAAAAAAAAAAAAAAGAAAACAACAATGAGGCAAAAATGTGAAAGTGCAGTCAAACCGAAACACGTTCAAAAAATACAAAAAAAAAAAGAATGTTATAAGTAAATCAGTTCAGCTGCAAAGAGGATTGCTAAAAGCAAGAAAGAAACAAATAGCAAAATCTGCATTTAATAAAAAAACACGATAGGACAGTAACTGGCATATTTTTCAGTTACTGGTTAAAATCTGAATGCACAACATTTTCCCTTAAACATTATTTTAATACACTTTGTTCAGTCACTTTAATAAGAGGATGAGCAGTCACTGACTATTTACACTACCTTTCAAAAGTGTTTGAAAACAAAACAAATATTCCTACAGATTTTATTGAAACTTGAAGTCAAATGATGCAGAAAATTGATGCGAGTTCATGTGTAAAAAGAGCTTTAAAAACCAGCCTTCAGAACAAAACCACATAAAAAGAAACAGTTGGGACCATATGGTACTGAAGGAGGAGTGAAGGGTGAGTCAAAAATGAAAACAGACGGACTAAGAATTCAATAAAAATGTGTAAATAATGTAACAAGATGAAACAGGTGGTTGGAAACAAAGAGCGCTTTCATAATTTTCAGCTATTACATACAAATAAATTCAGTAGATATTTTGGATAAAATCAAGAAGTTGCTGCAGTGTCTTTGTGACAATCAGTCCCATGTTGACATAGTAGAAGCACAAACCATGATCAGACCGGTAAAATCAGGGGGAGCCAGAAAATAAACATTTGAAACATCTAAAGAAGGTTTATGCCACTCTGGAAGTAACAAAGAAACTCGCAGGGATCTTTGGCACAAGCCTGTACTTTCCTAAAAATAATTACAAGTTACTGTCTTGTAACTTTTAGGGTATTTTCCAGAACCAGCCAGATGCATTGCTAACACTTAAAGTGTATTCTGTTATGTTTTCATTAAGCAATACGGAGGATTTCTTAGACTTTCAGGTTGCTTTTCAACACGTATCAGAAAGCAACTTATAGATTTCAGGAAATCTTACTTGTATATTTCAGAAATACATTTTCATCTCTCAAAAATGACCTACAAGTTCTTTAAAAGTAACTTTTAAGGCCTCAGGAAGTATCCAGTAAGCTCTAGAAAGTTACCTGTACCTTCCAGTAACATAACCCTTGAGTACTTTTTGAATTTCAGAAAAGTGTTTAAAAAGAGTAGTCTGTAAGTCCGAGGAAAGTAATCTGTAAATTTAAGGAAAGAAACCCAAAAAGCACAGAGAAGTTACTTCAAAGTAGCCTGTAAATTCAAAGAAAGAAACCCTGGAGGTACAGAAGAGTTACTGGAAAGTAACTTGTAAATTTCAAAAATACTTCTCTGGTTTAATTTTCAATCTTTGATTCTGAGCAATAAATCAGTAAACTTCATTAAAGTAACCTCTATATTGCAGGGAGAGTTTAAAAGACATTTTATTAAAAATGAAACATTATTAGTCCTCATCAACAGTGTTTATGTAACTACTCTCATTACCAGAAGGGTAAAATGCTGCAGGATGGAACAATATATTTAACAGATAAAATGGATCATGAAGTGTTTCCAAAATCTTTGAATGACGGTGTCAATCCGCAGTGCTCCCACATCAGACACCATTCTGCTGTAGGCTAAGAACCTCCTCAACTTTATGTCATGTTCAGCTACCATTTTTATGTAACGCCACTCTAACCAAAAGGTGCTCTGCAAATCCAGAAAGCACACATTGTAATGGTGAAAACATCTACACAGTAAACAAAAAGTGTAACAAGATGACAATGAAAGTTTCAGTCTTTATCTTGTGAAATGCTACTTAAGTCCCGTGTTCCACACACAACCAGACACTTTGCACTTTTAAACCCCTCATTTTGTCCTTGTGTGACTAATTATGATTTCTGATGGCATAACATAAATTCATTTCCTGAAAATATCAACCATTGTACTCTGCACAGCAAAAACACAGGATTTTACCAAGTATTTCTGTCTATCTTCTTAGTGCACTTGAAGTAGGACAAAACTAACTTACAAGTAACTTTCCAGCAAGATTTAGGAGCTTGGTTTAAGCCAATGGTTCCTTAACATTGATTTAAAAAAGTTCCACTGGTAGATTATTTCACAACAAGACATTTATTCCACATTATAAGCTAAATTATCTGCCAAAGGGAACTATCATTTTTTAGGGAAATTATGATGTAAAACAAGCTTCTATTTCTTGCTGATATAATCTTGCTTCAAGCATACCAAGATAGTTTCACTAGACCAAAACCAAAAATAAAGATTCAGTGTTTTTGCAGCGTTTGTACATTTGATGCCAATTCTAATTGTTCAGACAGAAAACATCAGAAAACTGCAAATTTGATGACTTGGAATGTCCCACAAACTGTCGTAGCAACACAAATACAGCTGTATTTTTCAGGGAATATTGAAATGCAAACTAGATTTCAGTTAGAATAACAGAACAATGAAGAAAGCACTTGTAGCAGGAAGATACCAGAGGAGTTGTTTGCCTCAATTATTACAGTTGGTCACAAAGATCAAGTATCTTCAGTGCGTCACACTCACGTTGTTTCCTCCTCTCCCAACCTGTTCATGTGTTCAACTCGGATGTCCTTCAAGTAGAAGCACCATGTAACAATCCACCTAACCCTACTGGTCCCAGATCAGCTTGAACTCCCATCAGTTACAGACCACTGACTGGACTACAAACCAGTCTGGGACCAGTTAGCTGCTATTCTCGCTACTTGGACCAAGATGCTGGGGTGCGGACAGCCAAGTGGCTGAGGAGACTGGGGTTACTGGAGCCTATGAGACAGAGGAAATAGGGTTGTGGGGGGAACCCATCTGGGTCAGGACTTTATCCAGCCACTGCAACGGACCATGCAGATGGATCTCAATCCAGCAGGGCGTGCTGGTCACATCTTGGCGGTGGTACTCCGCTCCCCAGCCCTGAAATGCAGGATTCTATTAGATCTCAAAGTAGAACTGTTCAGACAGCATCTCTTAAAAACATTCATCTCATCTTCTTCACATTTTGTTACTTTACACTTAGATTCATATTTGCTTATTTTCTCTCCAGAGACAGCAGCAAGTCTTTCGAGGTGCGTCTCTAGCAGGTTTCATGTCTGCTGTGTAAAGCATCTCAAGCTCAAGCAGTTCACACCGAGAACTTTTATAAACATCCATGTATTTCTCAGTCCCATATAAAAGATTAGGAAAGTCTGAAAACATCTCTCAAGTTCCATCCTTTAATGTTTTAGTGATCAAATGTTTTACCAGAACTAAAGCAGATTACCTTAACGAAGCTCATCCGGATGGTACACATCTTGGTGAGCTCATAGACGGCCTCGAAACCGTGGTTAACGGACTGGGCCAACAGCTCGGCAAACTCCTGGTTGTTGAAGATCTTCAGGCTACATCTGCTGGGAATCTTGCACACAGTTGTGGGGTGGAAGTTGTGGTGGTAGTTACAGTTACGACTCTGGACGAAGATACTGCTGTCGCTCAGGCACTCTGCGTACACCTCCCCTCCAACGTAATACAGATGAACGCCTGACAGAAATGTGATAACGGGCTTTTTAATTCCAAAAAGCACCAGCACTGTGGTACAGCGGAATGATGAACTGATTGTTCAGATGCTTCACCTTTGCCGATGTGCCGCCGGGTGTTCTCGATGGTGGAGTTGCGGTTGACGTTGGAGAGCAGGCCGAGGCAGAAGCGGTTGCGGTTGTTGGAGGGATCTGTGAAGCCGTCGACGAGAACGCTGGTGGAGGAAGCCTGAAAGGCTTCGCCAACACGATTGTTCAGCTCATAGTAAACAATGGAGCACCAGTGCTTTGGTTCCTCGTAGGCCACCGGCTGCACATCTGCACAGGAAGCGCAAGGAGAGGGTCAGAGGAGGGAGCCAAGGTCAGAGAACAGCCAGAGACAGAGGGAGAGACTTCGCTGAGCTGGAAAGATTGTTTTTAATTCCAGCTCATCCACGTAATTATTCCAAACTTTCTCAGGAATGTTTCAGAAGATCTGCTTCCATTGACTTCAGAATGACAACCAGATATTACTGCAAGCGGAAAAGAATTTGTAGCAAAGGATAAATCTGCAGCTCCAATAATAACTCTAACATCAACACGATGTGGGGCTGATCTGTTGACCAATTAACAATCAGACTGTAAAATATGCTCAATAGGAGATTTCTTTTTTCACATAATTTAAACCAAGTTCAGCTAAAACTAAGTGATTTGGATAGAACATGTTTTCTTAGGTTTTGTTTTCAAATCATAAATACAAAAAGTATAAGTTTTTGTCCAGTTTTGTGTTAATTACTGCTCTGAATTTGTTGTTCTTTCACCAAATGGCATTTTTTAGAGCCTGTGCACTCCAGTTAGAAGTTAATCGTATTACTAGATTACTTTACAATTATTCGAATAATCAGTTCATCACGATGAATCCGCTAATTCGTATCTTTAAAAAGCCCGAAAATAGAAATGAAAGTTTCAAAAGCTGATGAGTAGCTTTCTCATTCTGGTTGCGCTCTAAAAGGTGCAGCGTGTGTTTTGTGGTGTGATCCTGTGGCGTTCTGGGCCACTCCAGGATGACCTCCCCCATATGGAAAGAAGAATAAATCATGTTTATCTAGGTGCAAACCCCCCTCCCAAACTTCCTCTGCAGTGTGGCACTGGCTGGCAGGTGTGTTTTGTCTTTCTCCTTCCCAGAACTGATCTACAATAGAAACCTGTTCCCTTGTACAGGATGCAGCTTGTGGAAAAGGAAAAAAAGAAAAACATTAACACTCCTCCGACCTCCCGTTACCAGCTAACAAAACTTTCAGCGCCTCTTCCTGCTACTGCTGCAACCGGACGAGGACAAATCTGTGAGCTTTAAGAGAATGATGATACAGAAGTACAAATAATGTACTTTATGGGCCGTAAAAAGGAGATAAAAGTTCAGACAAAGGTTTTAATACACTCCCTGTCCTCTCTGTGGTGAGTCAGATTTAATTCAAAGCAAACTCCTAAATGTTTTCCAATTTTGTGTGTTAAAAGATGAAGACTATGAAGTCTTAATCTTTGTCAACAATCTGCATAATGTAAATCAGTGATTATTTTCATAATCGACGGCAATTCAGGCTTAAACTAAAACAGCAAAACACGAATCGGGTAAAGATTTATTTTCTACTGGCTTCAATTCAACAATAAACCTACTTGGGGTGGGTGATATAAACTTTAGTTTACTTGCGATATCTTGTTATGATGATAATAAAAAATTAATTGCAGTTGTCTTTGGCAAAAGTCTTTATGGCTTTAACTGCATGTCAATAAGCAATGAATCAACTAATTAAATTAAATTAAAATGAGTTCAATAATATCTCTTCTGATGATCAATATTTTTTTAAAGGAAGCTTTGTTTAGACTTTATTAATCATTTTTTTATGGTTTTGGTTGTGTGTGTTTTTTATTTTCTTCTTATTTGTTGTTTCTGGTTGTTGTCTTTTATTTCCGATATTTAAATCAATGTCTTGCAGTTACAATGTACAAAAGTTAAGGTTTATGGTTTGTTGAGAAGGAAAATTAGCAATATTATGCCATTATGATTATATTAATTGAAAGTAGTCTCAAAAGAACAAAATTCCAATTTCTGGGAAATTTTCCAGCAAGTTGTTGTCATGACGGCTCTGCATTTTGCTGCATTACACAAGCTCCATAGAAAAACACATTCATTTAATCATATTCTTAAAGATACTGATATTTATTAATGCTCTAATAGATAGGTGTAAAAGGTGCTTACAGTAATGAAAACCCACATTTTTAATTTAACCAACCCAAATTGTAGTTTCGTTGATGCTAAACATAAATATCTAACAGCTAAAACAAACTCAACAGTTTATTTTTATTATGTGGAAAATTAAAACCACTAAGCTAAGATAAACGATTATTGCACCAAGCTATTAAAGTAGAGGGAATAAGTAAATATTTTTATTAACGATGTCCGAGCCCTGCACATCATCAGGACGTGGGAGAACATCATTACCTGCCCGGTTGTTTGTCTCTGTAGGCAAAGGTGGAGCCATGAGGTTGATGTCCATTGGCTGAGGACAGTCCTGCGTCATCTGCTCCTCTGGGGGCATGTAAGCAGGTGGGGGGGTCTCTACATGAGGAAAGAAAGGCCCAGAATGATGCAAAAAGTGACAAACTGTAGCGCATTGTAGCGGAAACGGAGACTCATCGCTCCTACCAGGCATCTGGAACGGACTTCCCGGATCGGAGCTGGATGGCGAGTGAGGGAAGGTGGTGCTGCTGCCGCTTCCGGGTGAGTTAGGGAAGCCGTTTCCCGGAGAATGAGGGAAAGGAACAGTGTTTGCCTGAGTGAAGGATTCTGGGAAGGTGGCGTTCTGGGGCATGTGCGGCTCGTTCTGCTGAAGCGGGTTGCGGAAGCGAGGCAGCATCGTGTGCTTGGCATTGAACTCGCTGTTCCTCGGTACCAAAACAGGAGGCAGCACTGAAAGAAGAAAAAATAACACTTCAGTTTGTACACTGTTGATGACATAATGTTG
Source organism: Poeciliopsis gracilis (assembly GCA_911649635.1). Taxonomy (NCBI): domain Eukaryota; kingdom Metazoa; phylum Chordata; class Actinopteri; order Cyprinodontiformes; family Poeciliidae; genus Poeciliopsis; species Poeciliopsis gracilis. Next base: position 3,409,722 of record CAJVRI010000370.1, on the reverse strand, counting down.
GCCGACAATCTGTCTACAAATAAAAAGCTCCATAAAACTCCAAAAAGATTTACAATAACAAGGCATAACATTTTCCTCTTCAGTGTATCGTTTAATTTTTTTTATAAATGAACATTGATGCCACCATTCTAACATTGATCAACACTAACACTGACCAATGCGTTAGTGCTGACAGATCAAATCAGATCAGATGAGCTGGGGGTTCAGTAACCTAGTAATTGAAAAGACTCCACAAATACAAGAAAACGGCAATCAGACATAGAATATCTCAACAGTCTAACTGTATTCATAACAATTTAACTTTCCCTTGTTTTGTTGTGTTGTACCACAAACCTCGCGTCAGCGTTAGTGTTTTCACCACTGTGTAGTCTGGCAGACTCAGCTTTTAGTGGCTGTATGATTTTACATTTTTCACAGGCGGAGGGCCAAGAGTTGCTTCTACTGCTAGCGCTAGACACAAAACATTTGCTTTGGCTGTTTTTACCCCGAATGCCCTGCGTTGTAGTCCACTTCCTGCTTTTGGATCAATCTCCAATCTGTTTCGCATCCAGATATGCGAGTTCACTTCAACTGAACCAAAACCCAGCTTTTTAGCAGACCACAGTTTGTTTTTTTGGTCCGCATCACAGTTTGAGTAAGCATCGATCAGACCTCCCCAAATGAACCGGACTTTCTGGGCAAACGACCTGGAGTTTGATCACCCATGCTTACATCACTGAGCATGGGTGATGTAAATGCACTGTTAAATAGATTTCATAGACAGTCCAACATAAAGCAGCTAATAATTTTTATATTGAAGAAATAGATGACATCTTTTTTTTAAAAATGTACAAATTAAAAATCAGAGAAGTACAACATGCATTTGCTTGGTAAAAGCTGTATATTTTTGGGGTACATCTCCATCTTCTTTACACACTTGGCTCAGCCAGATTTTTTCAAATTGGAGACTGTGTTCAGTATGCAGCACCACTTTTTCTCCAGACATTAAATATATAATAAGAGTCCTCTTTGTGCAACTTTTTCATAAAAGTCATATTTGCGTTATGACTACAGCTCCTCCAAAGGTACCCTTGGTCAGCGGTGAATTAGCAGATTTTCAGTTTGGCCAATGGGAGCTGAGAAAGGCTGATATGAAATCCCAGACACATTTTTTTCAGATTTTTATTTGTAGGAAAAAAGTGTTTCCTTTCCGTCCCCCTTCAATTTGTTAAATTGAAGGGGGATGCAAAAAAGCGTGACAGGTATGAATACTTTTAATCACTCTTAATAGCCTTTTTCTGTGTCTCATAAGTGAAGAAGATCCAGATTGTAAAAACACAAGACTTACAATCACATGCATGTGAGCTCAGATTAAACCCTGATGTGTTTCTGCTCCATGATTCAACATTCTGAGTGCAGATGTCGCTGCATTTTTCAAATGTCAGCTTCCAGGCAGTTGGTCTGAGCCAGCAGTATTTGGCTCCGGCTCTCAGGTTTCTGCCCTGAAAGATGGTGCGAGATGAGGCATTCTTGTGGAATTCATCACTTGGGGTAAATATCCCAGCGGATGGCTATTCAGGTGCATCGGAAACCACAGTGATACGCTCCGTTTGCGTCTATAAATACCTGAGCAGATACAGAAAGCTGGAGCTGACATTTTAGATGAGGCTGATACATCAGAGGAGAAGTTATTTTAAAGGCTAAAAATTGATGTTCGTGCTGCGGGAGGTTGGCAGGGCGTGTGTTTGCTGGGGGGGCGTGAATAGACAGGTAGTCTGGAGTTGAATCCCCTAAGCTATCAGCCACTAAAACTAAACGTGTGCAAGGCAGGCAGCAAGTCTTTCCTCCCTTTGTGTGTGAGCGACTGCCTTCCTGTTCTAGCCATCCTCACAAAACCCTCATACAATTAAGAATCAAGTGTGTGAGAGCAGGAGGGATCTGGTGAGTCTTTCAAGAATGTGTGTAAGTGAACGAGCATGTGTGCCTTTGTGTCAATGTGTGCAGAAGAAGGGGTCTACAATCTGAAGCATGCGTATAACAAAGCCCCAGTTCTCCCTGACATGGAATTTCCTGCTCCAAAAACACATCAAAGAACACACACACACGCACACACACATTTTTACCCATATTACAACCTCATATTTACTTTGATTCATTCTAGTAGCTACATCAACTGCCTAATCCTAACAATTACAACTCAATTTGAAACTACATTATTAATCCCACAGATTAATAATGTGATGTTGCTAAAACTCATGTAATTTTCCTTAAAAAGTTGCTGTTGGTGCAGATGGCTGCAGGCAGGGAGGATTTCCTGCAGCAGTCTATATTACAGTGGCTCTGAAGAAGCCCCTGACTGAAAACACTACTGTTGTGTAAAAGTCTGGTGATGAAGTAGCTGAGGGTTTTCTGTACAGATGCAAATCTTTCAGTCAATTTGATTTTGATTTTTAGGCTCACAATTCAATTCAGAAAACTATTTTCCTATTAAACAATGATTGAGAAGAGGAAAGGACTGTAAACAAATAAGAGCATTTATTTAAAACAACTCGACAACGTTGCATACTGTATCAAATTCCACACGTTTGCATTTAAACTAAAATAGGTTTGTGCATAAAACACTGTTTTATTTTCTTGATTTTTATGAAGAATCTTTCTTTGCACCTCCAGAACTTCCACAGTAATCTTAGGGCAGAACAAGCGTTCTTTACTTAGTGTGGTCCTTGACCTCCTTAAGTAATCACACTACACTAACCATTACCAAAACATTACTATTCCAACCTTGACCAAAACCTAATTCACATGATGCCTGTAAACCAAACCTTTGAAGAGGTGAACATAGACCAAGATTTAAAAACAAAATAACAACTACAGCAGCTCATGTTCGTCAAGAATCTAACATAGAATCGCACCATTCTGTACCATTGTCATCAGGTATGTGAAGCAGAAGTAGCCTATGTTTTACCTGATGGGGTATAAAGTTGCTGTTGCTGCTCCTGCTGCTGATAGTGCTGGAGGGCATGGCTGTATTGATCTGAGACTGTAGACATTAAAAAGACCATAGGAGAGATGGTCACTGATTCAAGAAGTGTTATGTAGTACATTATGAAATAATTTCTATTCATCTGTGTCTCACTAAATAAACCCTAATAATATCTGACTGGTTACACTGCACAGCAACTTTAAAGCAAACTATTTTAAAGATCAAAATATCTCAGAGGGGTGAACTTAAATTCGAGTCATAAGAATTTAAAATAAATTCATGAGATCTTGTCCTTCTCAACAAGATCTTGAGAATATTCCATCCATGCGTTTATCTTTAGTCGAACTGAAACATGGAGAAGCAGCATTCAGTTTTTATACTCCTCTAACCTGGAAGAAACTTCCAGAGAATTGCAAAACTGCTGAAACACAGTTCCTTTAAATCAATGCGAAGAACCCATTTGCTTAGAGATGCCTTCAGTTAATAACTGTAACATCATAAACTGTAGTCGATCTTTCAACCCGTCATCATTTCCTTTACTTTGCCATTGCAATGTCAAGTTTTTTTCTTGTTTGTTGTTTTATTTCCTTTTTCCTAATCGTTAAACGCTCCACGAATTGCCTAGTCACTGAAAATGTGCTATACAAATAAATTGCCTTGCCTTCAGCACACAGCTATTAAGTAAAAATATGAACAAAATTTCAAATATAAATGAAAAAATATTTTAAGTCGTATCATTATTATCATAATTAAGATATATTACTTTAATGAACAAATAAGACTTAAGTTTTATTCAGATTTCCACATGTATAAACATCAGTTTTGGGATATTTTGACTTAACTGAATTGTGGCATGTTTGGCTCTCTGTATCTGCTGCAGTTAAATGTTATTAGTTAGACATTTTTAGATCGCTGAGGGTCTACAGGAACATTTTCTTCCTGCTCACCTCCAGCCCAGGTCCTGTTACTACATGCCTGGTAGTAACACTGGATAAAACGGTGCGAAAGTGGACGAAAGTGCACACCAGAGGAGTGAGGCGATTTGCTGTGATTTAAGTTGAATTAATTGTAATCAACTTATTGGAGGTATCAAAGAAAGCTGTCTGCTCGGAGATGTTATTTTCTGATCATACTTCAATGCCTTTGGAGCGCTTCTCGTCAACGCCTCCTTTCAATACCAGAGACTTGATGTCATTTAATATAAGTGACTCATACAATAACAATATTCTGTCTTCCACCTAGAGTCATTTTTTAGTCATTTTTATTTTTAGGCAGTACAATATGATGTACTGGACTGAAAATGAGGGATAAAAGAGCCAAAGTCCAGAGAAAAGGAACTGAAAAGGAACAAAAAAATCGGACTTGCTCATTTGAAACAAAGGATGAAGAAACTTGATTTAAAATTTCCCATCAAAAACAATTCAAACCATAAAGAAGAACAGTTAACTATCTAAATGGACATTAAAGGAAAAGTTAAATTAAAAAAAAAAAAAAAAATCACATAAGTAGATTTTTGTTGATATTATTTTCTGCTAGATCGTAGTAGAAGTATGGATTTCAATCACCAATGTTTCATTTCTAAAAACATCTAGTACTTTATAATGAATAATAGGGGTGGGCCGATTTCCTTCATTTTGGGGGATCGGTGATTGGCCGATCTTAGCCCCAGATCTTATCTACCTCAGCAAAGGTCTAACAATCAACAACTGTCCTCTTCTGCTCTGCACTGAGAAAATTTGACTGACAGACCTGCGCACCAGGTCCTGTCTGCAAGTTTTCAGTTAACAACTGTCTCCCCACTGTTGCCAACTCAGCAACTTTCTTTCTACATTTAGCAACATTTCAGCCAAAAAAATTTGGTATCAATCAAAATTGGAACCAGCAGGTCCAGGCTTTTTAATGATCGGTAATCTGCGACCGACCAAGAAACTGCAATTGGTTCTCCCCTATTGAATAATAATTTAAAAAAAACCTTCACGTACATTTTTTGCTTCTGTGTTGAAACTTGTTGGGGAGTAAAAAGTGACAAACCCAAAATACTGTAATTCAACCATTACCTTGAGAGTGATATTTCTCACCTGGACTGTCCACTCTCTTATAGTGGTAGGGGTTGATGCACACATCCTTCTGTTTGGAGCCAAAGGGATACTCGCAGCATTCCAGCGCCTTCAGCTCATGGTGGGACTGCAGGTCAGGCCAGCGCCACACCCGGCAGTAAATGACATGTGGCAGACCCTTTCTGTGGGACACCTGCAGCCGTCCGTCCAGCGAGCGAGGGATGGTCACGCAGTTACTGGGCTGACCCGGGCAGCTGAGCGCCCGCTCCAGCTCCTCCATGGCTCCCTTCTTCTTTTTCAGTTTCTTAACTAGAGCATCCACAGCTTTTTCCGCCCACTTCTCCTCTTCATCACCCTGCTTCCAGCCCAGCAGCCGTTTGACGGCCGGGCTGGTGAAGGAGAAGAGCGAAGTAACATTCATGGTGACTAATTTTCCCTCCTGAAGTCGCCAAAAGAAGCAGCAGAATTAGCTAGAAAAGAGGGACGGACTGTCTGATTCTTGGATTCCTTTTTTTTTTTTTTTTTTCCAAGTACTTCTCAAGTTTCCAAGATCCTGCAAGAAAAAAAAAATTACAATGAATCATTAATCTGAAATAAATTCTGTAGTTTTTCTTTTCTACAGGAGAAAGGTAAAGTTAAAAGTGACTGCTGCAGCCACACCCATTTTTCATTTGATTGCTTCAGCTTATTTTATACAATATTAGAAATGCATAAAAAATTACAAATAAACACATTTTTTTTAACTAAATGTTAGTGTGTGGTTGATCATTTGTAGCAAAGAATGTGTCAGTTGCAAAAATAAATTATCTCTAATAACATGTGAAAAGCTCAGACGGCTCTGCTGGATTTAACATCAATGCCGTCTAGATAGAACTAATCTGTTAGTCATTATTTTCTGATTCATAAATGGATAGCAAAAGGTGAGTAAGATTTTTTTTAGCAGAACCAGGTGAAGCGAAAACTGTCATATGGGAAGAACGCATTCAGTTTTTAGTTTTTATCTTAAATGCAAAATATATATATATATATATATATTAGTTTTGGCTGAATAACTGCTGTAAATATGTAGAAATTAGTTGAAAATTATTTCACTGATTCATCGTGATTAATCATTTCAGCCTTAATCTGTTGTGATTTCAATATTTCCACCAAGCATTTGACGAGTAATTGTAAGTAATTTCTTTTTTTTTTATTTAAAAAGACAGATTTCCATCATATACAATAATTATAGCGTTACCCATTTGAGGTTGTAATTTCTAGATGTATTTTTTCATTTAGCAAACAGATCAGTTTTAATTTAGTAAATTACACAACCTATAAACACCAACCATGTGTTTGTGTAGGACAATAAAAGGGATGTGACATGTGGACCCCTGAATAAAAGTGCCCATTCATCGGGTCCCAACAGGGCAATTAAATATCCAGAAGATCCACACCTTCCTGTTTTTAAAAGAAAAAACTAAACAGCATTGAAATCTTTCTGCTCTATTTGCTTTCTCTTTTTTTAATTGTCAGAATAAAATTAGACAGAAAAATTCAGTCATATTTGAGGTTTGGCTCTGGATAAATGTCCTGAGTCCAACGAACAGCTGACCAGAAATGTGGCACTAACTGAGGATGCATCAGCATCTGACAGTAAGTCAACAGCTGATAGAGAACAGATACATCATTAAGACTGCTGTGCAGTTATGACTGGTGATGCAGCTTATGGGATGAAGAGTGTTTTCTATCTTTGTCAGCAGTGTGTGTAAGACTCAATACAATGCAGTCTGATGTAAACAAATGCTGGATAACCTGCAAGCAGAACTAGAAACATGCTTTGCAAAAGTATAAGTCATAACCACAGAATTCAATATAAAATATTGTAGGATTAAAAAATAAAACAACTTTTTATTTTTGACAAATAAAAATCTGATTCTATTCAGAGTGAATATTTTGTAGAACCAACTTTCCCCGGAAAGTTTCAAGTGTTTCAACGTTTTCTCTCCTAGCTTTGCACACATCAACACATTTTCTGCTCATTCCTCCCTGTATTTAGCTTCATCCAACTTCCTACCAACTTTGACCAGCCTTCTTTATCCCTGCTAATGAAAGTCATCCCCACAGCATGATGCTGGCACCACTATATTGTGTTTTCAGGTGTTGGTACATTTTCTTTCTTCCACATACAGTGTTTTGGATGACTGTTACTAAAGCTCTCCAACAAACCGCTGAGGCCTTCACAGAACAGCTGTATTTATACTACAGCTGCACAAAAGATTACATTGCAACCATCACTTTATCCGTATGTGCAATATTTACATTCCAGGAGTTTTTACTTTACTTCTCAAAACAATAAGTTGCACTGGATATCATTTAAGGCAATCAGTGGGATGGATAAAAACAAAAATGAATAAAAACAATAAATCTTGAAATTCACAATTATGCATTACTTTGTGTTGTCCTGTCACATGAAATCCCAGGAAAATATATTAAAGTTTGTGGCTTCAGCAAGAAAAATAATGTGGAAAATGCATTTGAATATATTTGCAAATTAGAAAGTCCCCAAAATAAAACCAAGATTTTCAAAACAATTCACTGAAAGCATTTATTTTGTCATATAACAACAACATGTGGAATCAGGTTGTAAGCCAATAAAATGATCACAGGATTTATGTATTTTTGGTATTTCACAGTCAAGCATCCTTGAAACTATGACATTTTTCTGCCTGAAAAAAAAAATAACATGTACCTTTTTCTCCAACTGACTGGGAAGTTTGCTTCAATAAACTTCTGAGTTCACTTCATTTAAATGTTAGTATAAAATCTGACACAATCTCTGCTTTGTCAGACCTCAGTTTCAAATGAAAAAGCAGATTGTGACAATGTTACCGCAGAAAAAACAGACACATCAGGTAGCAGCTAAGCATGAAGTGTAAAAGTTAAAGTTTTAAAACGATGTCACAGGTATATTGTATCATAAGAAGACATTTTAAGAAGCATCCAGCCAATACACATGCTTTGAAGGCTTCTCAGTAACAGCCAGCGCTCTCAGAGGAATTCAAGACTAGCCGCATGAAAACAATTCCCCGTCTCAAATGGAAGTTTGGACAGTAACATCTGGAAGAGAACTAACACAATCTTTTGCTATGATTCAGCTGCAGCTGGAGGCCATGTTCCCTGGATGTTTCCATCGCTGACAGTCAATCATATATGACTGCTTGTCTCACTACAAGCGTATGCAGAGAGCCTGATGTGGCACTGTGTTGCACATTAGGACAGGCACTGTGTTGCACATTAGGACAGGCACTGTGTTGCACATTAGGACAGGCACTGTTGCACATTAGGACAGGCACTGTGTTGCACATTAGGACAGGCACTGTGTTGCACATTAGGACAGGCACTGTGTTGCACATTAGGACAGGCACTGTGCTGCACATTAGGACAGGCACTGTGCTGCACATTAGGACAGGCACTGTGCTGCACATTAGGACAGGCACTGTGCTGCACATTAGGACAGGCACTGTGCTGCACATTAGGACAATGCTCTTCTACTGCTTCATCAGGGATAGTCAAAATACATCGGTGCCAATGTGGAGTCCTCTACATTTGGTTGATTTACTATATTTATCTTATTTCAGAACTATTGATGGATTAATTCCGATACTGTTTGTGTTTTCTGAAGAGTAACGCCAGATCTCTGATGTAACATTCTAGTGACTATTTTACAGGAAACTGATAGGTTTGTTTGGCTGTGATTAGAAATCCAACTTGTGACACATCAAAGTTTTACCAACCATTAAAGCTGACTGGACCATCTGGTCAGAAAAATGTCACATTTTTAAATAATCTCACTACATCGCAGCACACAGGAATGCACATATACATGGCACAAAGGACTGTTGGATTGCAATAACTGTTGGTTAATATATTTTAAAATGTCTTATGTTTTTTGTCATACAGTTTTAGTTTTCACAGCTAAGTAAAGATCTTAGACTCGCATTAAGGGGTGACTGGCAGCATTTCTTTATTCTAAAATATTTCACTAATATTTATGAACTACATCCACGGATATTTTTTGATAATTGTATTATATTATCTGTAACTTTGGTAGGTTACAAACTTTGGAACAAGAGCAAATCATTTCATAAAAAAGGTGAAAATGGTTAATCTTCAACCAATAAACTTTAAAAACCATATTTTCAGGAGCAGTATGCAACAAACATTATTAGTGTCAAAATGAATGATTAATTCTTTAATAAGTGATCAATATGTTCATATGCTCCATTTAGTTTTCAGTCAAACAAAACAGTAAATATCATAGTTAAGCCTTTGAACTAACTCCTTATATTGAAGTGATTCCTATACGTTTCCATGGAGCTTTAAACTTCCTCCTAGTCAATGAAGAGCCAACAGATGCCAGCAGTGACTTTGGAGCTGCTCTCTTCCCTATAAAACCTGAAACACTCACAATCATTTGCACAACAGACCCATAAAAAAGCTCTCCTGACATTCCCTACAGTTGAGCCCGAGTGCAGCGCTTCCCTATTAGTTTAGCGGTAGCATGTCATGGTCATCAGTTAGCCCACTGGACAGAGACTGGAGATAATGGGAGCATGTGACACAGGCAGGCGAGGGGTTTGACCCACCTGGTGCGAGCTGTTAGCCACTACACTAGCCACATGGATCACTTTGCACCGCTCCAATATCTGTTAATCAATTTAAGCCTGCGCTGTGTAGGATGAGGAGGCAGTAATGATGCTCTCTGGACCCTCCCCAGGGACGGGGCATTATGAAGAAGCTACATTATTTATCAGCAGGGTCCTAGATGGGGCGTCCATTAACCCTCGCTCAATGGAGTCAGCGGCTATAAACGGAGAAAAGCAGGAAGGGAGAGAGGGTGATAGATAAAAAGAAAGAGCGAGGAAGAAGATGGGGAGACATGAAGAGACAGAAAAAGAGGGGGAAAGTACAAGTGGTGCAGCCAAAGATGTATGACAGGCGAACTGTAATCAGGGCTCATTACTGATGAACCAGGCACTGTGTTTTACAAAATGGTAACAACTCAGTTAAAAAAATATCAGAGAAGGAGATCAAGGCATCACACTGGAGAAACCCATGCATGAGTTTTATTCTTACAAAAAGACCAGCTTTGAATTTTACCCACTAAATATCTCATCAGCTGACATTTAATGAACTTTATGGCATAACTCAGGTTTGACATCATTTCTACACCTTAAACTATTTATCACAAAATTACAGAGAAAAGGTTGAGGTGATGAGAGTTTGTCCGGCTGTGTGGAGGACAGTAGCACCACTTGTTGCTGCGCACTGCTGGTCAGCTAGTTAAATGAATGCTGCTTTGCTTTTCCTTCCCTTACAAGATGTACAAATTTTAGTGTGGAAGAACATAAAGAACTGACAAGCATGCGAGTGTTGCACAACTGGGAGAAATGGCTTGTGGTCTTTCTCATTAACTAGAGTAATCCTACAACCGTTAAATTCTGACACCACTCCATTTTTGTTTACATTTCATGAAGAAGGAAATTGCGCTCAATGTCTTCTTAAAAGTGTTCATGTCATTTGGTTCTTAGTGCAGTGCCACCCCAGGCAAGGGGGAAAACAAGTTTTTCAAAGGGTTTGGTTCATTTGTCACAGTGCAATGTGAAAGCGACGTGCACCAACTGAAAATTTAACAAATCTTACAACTTTGGTCGACAATTGAACAAGTCCACCAGACTATCAGGTGTACACTAAACGAGTTTAAATCAAAAGATTTTGGATTGTTTAAAAGAAAAAAACAATACGAGGTGGCGGACTCAACAGTAAATATCTCATTCGGTTCTATGGAAGCCATTTCTTGCAGACAAGCAGCCATGCAGTAGCAGATGCAGATTCTTGCCATAGCCACTTGAGTCAATATGGCAGACTAAGAGCAGGGCTTGGAAATAACCACAGACAGACAGGAGGTGTTGCCCTCCCTGACTAGACATGGCATTGACCCAGGAGGCTCATTTTAGCTGCTGGGGTCACTCTTCCTGACAGACATGAACACAAACACAGAATGAGGGTCGGTAAAGATGAAATAAAGCCATCACGTCTCTTCAAACAAAGAACAATAGCAAACCACTATGTTTTTCTGTGTTGTTTGGAGGTAAATCATATTTTGCCTTACTGGAATCAGATTCTTTACATCCCAGACACAGCTGTCCACAAATGACCACGGCAGACATAACTAGCAAACACATGGGTTTTCAGGATGCCATGTCAAACACGCTTGGCACTCAGTGTTATGTTAGAGAGGACACCTCACCCCGTCACATCCAGTCTACCATATCCACACCATGCAGACATACAAGAAGCAACTTGGCATTGGTTTAGCGTTGTTCTCTGCAGATTTTTTTTTTGGTAGATGTTACCATGCACAGATATAAACTGAAAAGATTACAACAATCACGACTAATTTGTCAAAGTACAAGTCTCACAAAGCGGTAAAAATGCTCCCATTCTGGAAAAAGCAGAGCAATGATCCAACTGGAACTGTAGCATGAACAAGGACAAATTCCTGTCCTTTGGGTAATCTGATATGTCATCCTCAATAATGTCAGCAGATCTAGGCTTAGCTGCTGTAGGTCCCTCACTTTGTTTTCCTCCGTTCTTTTGCAAAGATTTATGATTTCACGAATACAGCAACATAACAAAACACATCCTATGATGTAAAGTCCCTGAAAAGGTCTTAGGAGATCCAAATGTACAAATATAATAATGATAACAGTGGATGAATTATGAAGAAGATGCATAAGAGGAGGAATATTTTTGAAAGATCTCATGAATGACAAGACTGACACAAAAAAATTTATAATATTATGCAGATTATTATTATTAACCTTCAATCTGTTGGCAGTGGAAAAATGCTAGTTCTGAGTGTTTTGGATTTTCTTGGTTGAATTTTTAATGAACATCTCAGCGTTTCTAAGCTATTGTGCGCTGGCAGTTATTTTATATTTTGCGTAAAATGCACCCCATTTCTTTTGTTTACAAAAAATGAGTTAATATAAAGTTTGACTTGTGTTTCCCTATTTATTTTCTTGGTGATAAAAACACATAAATTGTTATGCAGTCAGAGCATGAAAATCTAGGGCCAACCATCAACTTTATTAGGTGTTTGAAACTATTTCTGCTTAACAGCCAACTGCAGGCTCGACTCATGACAATTTACCTGCTTATTTTAGCTTGTTACACTTGATTGTTACTCCATATGGAGCGGAAACAAAAAAGGTGTAATATTCTGAACACAAAACACTTAACAGGTGAGTATCTTGTATTTTACTACCTACAATTTTGTGTCATAAAGTAATCAATGAATCAATACATGGCTGAAGCAATCAATATATTTCACTGTTTGCAGAAGTGGTATTAATTGTTGCTTTTATGTTTTAAATAAAAGCAATTAGATTATATTATGCACTTGTGTTTTAATCGGTGTAAATATGATGATACCCTAAAATTGGGATATTTTTACTCAAGGTTTGCAAAACATCACAACCTCAGAGGATGAATCAATGAGCTTACATTTGTATGAATGACTGGCTTAATTTAGCCATTCATCCCTAAGTGTTCATACTATTTAAATAATCATAAATGAAACATTACCACCTCAGTTTGGAGACACATTCTTTATTTTTAGGGCCTTTTTAGCACAAATTTATAAGTTACTCAGACAAATTGTCATTTCGGATGTGAAGAAAATAGATGTGTGACACAGTAACCAACCAATTTATTCACATTGTGTAACTCTGCATGCATTCGTTCCCAATTATTCTATTTAGAGCTTCTCATTTAGTTTGTACTGGGAATGGTTCCTAATAAACCCTGCTGAAGATAAAAACTCAAATCAACAGGGGAATCAGAACTGAGTCGATACGTGTTTCAGTAAAAGACCTGAAAATTCAAGTTTTCAGAGGGCAAAAAGGCAGCAGCGTAGTAAAAACTTAGCTAAAGATGGCTTTGGTGAGACGATGTGAGCCAAAAAGGAAGAGGAAAAGTTTGAAGCTTTCCAACTGACACACAGCTGAGAGCTGCGGACCGTTGGGATCTACTTTCTCACAAACGCAGCCGCGCAGAGTTCACCCAGAAGAAAACCTAGAAGAACAAACGTCGCGTTTGTGTTTTATTATAAATGAATAAAAGTTTTACGCTACCTTTCCTGTCCCTGTCGCCCCGGCACTGGGTCTGTATGCGGGCCCCTCCTCAGCGCTCCCACCGCCTCAGTTGAGTCTGCAGCTCGACCTGGCGTCAGAGAGTCGGCAGGCCGCATCACTCTCCGCTCAGCGCCAGTATCACGCCGCGGGATGCAGCATCACCCCAGACAACAAGTGAAGAGGACCTACATTTTTTTTTTTTCTACGTTAACATCTTCATTCACAGCAGGGAAATCACGGATTATGTAACTGTGAAACAATGCAGATTTCTCGCTGATTTACTCGAGATGCTCATGAAGGGCAGACCTTTTTCCTCCTCAGATTGTTTCCTTTAGGTAAAGTTGATGCAGTCATAAGAAACAAATGTTTGGTAACTTTTGTTGTAAACTTTGAATTTTTGTATGTATTTTTATGGATGTGTTACTTTCTCCCTCTCCCAATCAAATGAAACACATCCTATAGTTTGTATTGTAACAGTTTCAAATAGGACAAAACTCTTACTTTAAACTCTCCTGACCTGGTAGTAAATTTATTCTTAAAACGTAAAAATGTTTTCTGTAATTTTAGATTTAGCTTAGATGGTTTCTGTTAACTCTTGCATTTAGTTTTCCTCTCAGTCACTTTGATTGCAATGTGATAAAAAGTGGTCTCATTTTAGAAATATTGTGTCTAAAAGCACAGCCATGTCTTACACATGTTACCATCAAAGCTCATGCATCAAGTATGAAACGTTTACTTATTTATTTTGGTGTCTATTTTTCATATTGTGCACTTTTTAAACTTTATGATTCTGCAGAAGTATTTGATTATATTATTTTTAACCCAGAATATCGTGACTTTGGTTACCAGAGCTATTCATAGACACATTAAAGGGAAGCAAAAAATCATATTTAGAGTGTGAAAAAAACAGGTGCAATGAAGAAAATTACCTATCAGGAAAAACATATTTTTATGAAGAAAAAAGTTTAAATATGTTATATAACTTATTTTATAATAAAATAAGACCAGTTATTTATTTATTTTCTTTTAAAACTAAATTTCTCAAATTCGCGCCTGCCACCACGAGAGGAACTAGTTTGTCTTGAGGACTCGCGGAGGGTTACGCTCCGAACGGTGGCGACTGCTGTCGAACGTGACGTCACAGAGCTGGCGGCAGCATGTCTGAGTGAGGCGGGCGCGAGCTGCACGTGAATAAATCTGGGAAAACAGCGCGTGAAGGTAGAGAGGAGTGGAAGACGGAACGAGGGGAGGAGATGGGGGGTAATTTCACATTGATGATGATGATGATGATACAGTAGAAAGATTTCCTAAACTTTTAACTAGAGGATTCCCTTTACAGGCCCATTACAGAGAAGAACCCACTGAGTTTATACAGACACTGTCAGGCGTTGTGGCATTGAATCTTTCAATAACTTTTGTAATAAACCTGTAGCACTCTAATTAGGTTAATTTGACCTTTATGGCGTGCAAACGTCTCAGTGTGAGCGTTTTATACTAAGGCAATCCAGTTGAATAAACAGTTTTGAACCTAAACTGGATCCATGCAGAAGAACCTGCTGCAGTTGTCACAGCCAGTTCTGACATCTGAAGATGCAACCACTGAATATCGCGTTGATTTCACCAGACTGACAAAGTTAACCACTCAGAAGGAAGTTTGATGTGCTGTTGCAATGTTTTTATAGGTAGCATATTGTAGTTGTAGGGACTATTTTAAGGCCCCAATTCTATGACAATGCCAGGACAATAGGTAAGATGGAGATGTTTTGTTGCATTTTGGTCTCTCGTTTACACGGTAGCAGCATTTGACAACAGGCTCCAAAGTGGAAGTTTTGCAAAATGTGACGGTGATCATGTCTGTGTAAAAGTAAACAAAACATTTGGAAATGATGACGTCAGTCACGTCATCCAGTTTCCTCAGAGAAGTTCGAATTTCAATATGGCGACGCCCAAGTAGTCATTATTCGCAGTACCTCTTATGAACATCGTTATAAACTGTACTCTCCACATGCAAACTCCAATTTTATTTCACATGTAGCAACAGCACTTACAAGTGTGTCTTGTAAAATAAACACATTTTCGCTTACTGTTGTTGCGAGTGGCGGCCATATTGAAACTCACCAGGGTTGCGGTTGAGTTGTCAAACTGAAAAGTTGAAATTTCTGAGTTATGACTCCAAATAATTCTTTATTATTATATTCATAGGCAGATTATTTGACTTATGACATGGGAAAAATGTCATGTCATAAGTGTCTGCCAATATAATTTGTACTTTTTCATCAATATTAAGGAATTATTGACTTTAAACAAGCTCCAAATTCATGCTGAAAAATTACTAGTAACTTAGTTTTATCTTATTGCAAGTGTTTCAAGATATTTGCACAAGAAACTTAACGGAAAATTACTTGATAAGATTTTGTGTTTTTGCAGCATGCTTGAGCCAAGGGTTGTGCTTGTAGAGCGTTCTGCATTGTTTCCAACGCTATTTGTGTTTTCATTTGCTCAAGGAGTGTTTTCTCTCCTGCATAAACCCAATTTTTTTCAGACATGCAACAGAACTCATTTTTGGAATACCACATGTAGACAGGACAATGGAGCCTAAGACAAACCATTGCACATTATGTGAAACAACATATTTTAATCTTGCATGGATTTAAAAAATCTAAAACAATTGCACATAATCATTCTGAGGATCAGAAACCTTTCAGTTTTATTGTGATATAAATAAAAGCAAAAAAATAAATAAATAATTTTGTGTATTTTGCACATCTGCTACTGTGGAGAATTTATCCAGCAGTAAAAACTGTCAACATGCTATAAAATACCCTACAATAGTTATGAACAGATGTTAAAATTCAGGGAGACATTGTGCTTTACTACTCTGAAACAATCAAGTTTAATAAAAATAACATTATGTTCTACCACTGCTGCTTTATCAAAATTTTCTTTATGATATCTCATTGAGTCTCTGCTTTCATAGCCTTGTAGATCATAATGTAGTTTTATCAATGCTTGCTAGGATCAATAATAAAAACAATAAAAATTGCAATATCAGCCATTGCCTGTAAAGTTCACATATATGATATATACATATATCATATATATCATTTTGGAGCTTCTAATAATCAGGTTGACTGATATTTAAAAGACTATCCAGTTCTCATAGCACAAGAAAACAATGCCAGACAAACTGGAATGTTACAAAAACACAGAAAATATTAATAAATGATATTTAGTTATTAGAAAAGCTGTTGCTTCCAGTGCTCAATCAGTCATTCTGCACTGTTTTATCATAGAAAACTGGCAGAAAGAGAACGCTGCTGCTGCTGCTGCTGCTGCTGCTGCTGCTGCTTAAAAGATTTGCTGACAAATTAGATTTTGTGGTAGAAGAGTGTCAGACATCCGTTTTTTCATTTAGCATAATGCTGGCACAAGCCAAACATTTGCATCTTTAAAGCGTCTAACATGAAAGAAATTACATTTCAGGTAATATATGCTGTGCATGAATTGAGATTATGGGGCAAATGTATTACATTTTCTGGTTTACTATGCTGATCTACTTAGGGAATCAGAGGAAAAAAATCCAAAATGTTCATCCCTTAGACGAGTTTTTCAGGTTTATTGTTTACATAAATATTTATAAATATTCTGATAGATTTTGCTCAGACAGCAGTATTCTGTGGATTAAAGGTCGATCCTTATTGTTGAGCCTTCGCACAGAAGGACACCAACCACTGAGGTACACAACTTCTTCACTAGTATCTTAGTACCCTTGATATAAGACAGAACTAAATAAATGCAAATTATTTTCATGTTTGCTATTTTGAGCATCTGCTATTTGTCTGAAGAATTCAACCAGCAACGTTACAAGTAACATTTCAACAAGATGTAGGAGTTTATTTCAAGACAATAAATCTTTAATGTTGATGGAAATGTACTTGTTCAACTGGCAGAAGGTTAGTTCACTTATAACGTTTAAAATATCTTTTCTCGCTGGAAAAGTTCTATTTGTACTAGGAACTACAAAAATAATCTGTAAGACTTAATAAGACATTGAATGGATATTTTTAATGCTAAAGTTGTATTTCTTTAAGACTAATGCTTTTGGGCTGTGGAAGACAGAAATCATTATGAAGCATTTAATTACAACAGGCAGGTTTCCTCATGTAAACACAAATCTGTTGCTTTTAAAACAGTCATCTACTTCTCTGCTTTGACCCAAAACAGGCCAAACTCCACAACACCATAATCCTAACTATGAAGTGCGCAGATGGGACATGAGCATTATGGTAGTAGGCCCTGTTAGCTCAGGGTTCACACAGAGAGGGAGCCATTTGAAACCTTGGAGAGCTGCCTGTCTCTGACCAGCCGGAGGAAGAGTGGACCGATTACAACACTGGACTTCCATAAAGTGGCACTGGATCCAAACGCTTTACGATGACTGACACACAAGCGGAGCCGCCACTCCTTCGGGCATGCGACTCATTTTGTCATACGAGGGCTGTTGGCAGTGACGCTAACATTTTTTGCAGCATTGCAAAGCGTGACAGTAGTGCATCAAGCCAGCTCTCATTTCAAACGGGTGGCTCATTTGGCTCCCGCTTTGCGAGTCTTTCTAGAAATATTGAAGGTGGTAATATTTGAATGCTGTCTCCAGGGGATCTTGGTGTACCTCTTCCACCGTTTGCTGCACAGAGACAGCGAATGCACCAATCAGAGGGTGTTATCAGTAGTTATTCAGGCTAAATGAATTAACAGTAAGCTGAGCTCTGGAAGGTGTGCAATAACATTGTGTTGTGATGTTTTTTTTTAAATTGCTGTGTGTATAGTCTTTGTTTTAGCTCTTTATATGTATTTTAGGTGTATTTGTTGCTTGTTTAAGCATTTGTTACTATGCATAAAACACCCTTGAGTCCATGACATGTATTGTACCCTAAGGAAAAATACATTTGATTCTTTTCTATGCTAACAATTTCTTTCATTTTGTGGTGAAAGTATTGAGAAATGAGGTACTCATGCACAATATAGTATTCATATAAGCATTTCATCTTTTGTCATGTTACAACAAAAAAATATATGCATTTCATTGGGATTTCATGCAATGGAACAACAGAACATTCAGCCCCTGTTATTCTGATGGAAGAAGGGACACATTAAGGGTGCATGTTTAGTCTGTTTTAATCAAACTGCGGTTTGATTAAAGTCCAGTTCATTTGGGAAGGTGTGTATTGCAGAACTCTGATACAGACCAAAAAAGCAAACTGGTCCGCAGACAAACCTTGGTCTCAGTTCGATTTAACATAAAAAAGTAAAGAAGTCACTGCTGTCATTTGCAGTTTTGATCCTCTCCCAGGAAAAAGTCTCTTTCTCTTCTTAGCATGTGCAAACTGAAATTGTGCCTTGCTCCCCAGATCAACCAAACTTTGAGTGGCGGGAAGCCTGCGATGGTTTACTGAGCTGAAGCCCCAGAGCCTGACAGCAGCTGTCACAGTTAGTAAGGACAATTAACCCTCGATAGGACAGTTGACGCAGCTCAATTTGCACAAAGAAAGGGTGGCATGTCAGACTGCATCCAACTGCTCTACACCTGTTGCTGGTCACCTGTCTCCTCCTCACTACTATCTGCCTGTAATGTCATGGTTGTGATAAAACTGGACAAATTGTTACTGTAATTTATACAAAAACACACTAAGGTTTACTTGTTTTGACTCTTGAATTGCATCTCAACCTCATGGGAAAATTCATAATTGAAACATTTTTCAAGTTCTTCCTATTGAACGTGCACAACACTATCCACTGGAAAAAATAAATGCATACAAAAACAATCTATAAAGACAGCTGGAATCCAAAGATTACACACACTGAATAAAAAGACACGCGTAGTTCCACTTCAGCTTCCTAAAACTACAGAGCATGTATTAAAAAATGAATGTCTTTGTCTATGTGTTCATTTGCAGGGAGCAATCTGTTCTTTTATGTTTCTTTTGAAGTCATTTGTTTATCGTCATGGAATGGTCAGAACAAAAACAAAGACTCCGGAGGTTAAAGCCGCAGTGAAAATGGTTCTTTCAAAAGTCAAATGACCCCAAATCATATTGATGAATTAGTTACAAATATGCGAGAGACAACAAAGTCAGTGTTTTGAAGAAAAGGGCAGAAATCAAGCAAAAACTAAAACACCAACTCAATTTGCTTCTTTAGACTAACATTTTCTCAACTTCTATTAGTCTTTCAATGTTTCCATGTAGCATAAAAAAAAATCTTGCACTTTTAATATCCTGCATCAGGTCAGGCAGGTCATCCAGCAGATGTTCCCTGCTGACACTCAGTCTGATGTCATATCTCCGGAGAGGTGGAGGTCTGTACATCTGGAGCAGCCGGGGCTCTGTAAGCGATAGCCATCATGACATCACCTCTTCCTGGTTTAGCCGAGCAGCGAGGGGCAAAAATAAACTGCTTCTCAAACAATGCTGATGACTGATTGTGCATGGGAAAAATGATTACACCAACGGATCAAACTACGAGGACATGAGGAATCAGGGAGCAGGGAAAGGACTTTTTCTATATGAGCCCATTGTCAACTGGATAAAAAGCAGCAGTTTATTTATAATCAGCTTTAATTTAATTATATTTTTATCTTTTTTATGTAAAAATCTGATAAAATGTGAAGATTAATATTTAAATATTAGCGTACATGTTGATTTGAGGCATTTATTTATTCATTGGAATAATTATTTTTCCAAAGTGGAATTATTATACTGTGTACAGCTGTAATGTTTCCCTTTTCATGGATCATTTCTATTCCATAAGTGGTTAAAATTATTCTTACAGGCTTAAGTAAATACATAAACCAGCACTAATATTTGGGAAACTGTTCCTTAGCAAAATAACATCTAACCCTAACACTTCTTTTTTGCCATTAAAAAGCAAACGGTGAAAATATTAATTAGAATATGCTTATACATTTGATAAATACGTCTTAAAGGTAAAAGGTAAATAATACTGAACATCTTTTTACACTGATAAAGTTTAATTTGTTTTTCTTTTTGTTTGTTTCTTCTTTTGCAATCAAAATCAATTATTATCATTATTTTTTTCTTTTTAGCTAATTTAGAAATATTTACAAGGTAAATATTAATGATGGTATGATGGTAAAGACTATTTTCACTGCATCTAAATTTGACTTTTTGCTACTTGCCG
Organism: Poeciliopsis gracilis; assembly: GCA_911649635.1. Taxonomy (NCBI): domain Eukaryota; kingdom Metazoa; phylum Chordata; class Actinopteri; order Cyprinodontiformes; family Poeciliidae; genus Poeciliopsis; species Poeciliopsis gracilis. The sequence goes on along the minus strand of CAJVRI010000370.1, from coordinate 3,389,326 downwards.
TGTTGCTTATGGACCATGATTTGACATCTCCAAAGTTGAGGCGGCAGTAAAGCAGAAGTAAGAAATACTTCCACCTGCAGGTTGGCGTCAGTATCACTATTACTCAATGTTTTTCACTTTTTTTGCATAAAATTTGTAATAAACATAAATATTAATTATGGCGAAACATTGCAGGGATGTGTTGATTTTCTGCAAATTTCTGTGAAAAGCTGGAGTGACTGACTGATGTAATTTAGCAATATACAGATAAAAACTGCTTTGATTTGACTGATAAATATTTAAGCTCACAACCGTGAGGCTCTGTTTATGTTCCCCTCTGAATCTAAAAAGCCAGATTGAGTTTGTGGCTTTTAAACAGTTGTGTTCAATGTTAGGTTTATTTAGGAAAAACTCATGTTTGGCAGCTTGTACAATATTTCAGAGGGGCAGCATTAAATGACGTGGTTGAACTGTTGACATCAGATTGTTACTGGAAGGTCAAATTGTTTGAATGAACGAGAACTGATCCGAAATTCACACGTGGGAAATCATCCCTCAGCTCTCCGGGAGAGAAACTGAACCCAGAGGGCGAGAAATGATGTCACCAGGTTTCAACTGTGGCTGTCATGTAACCAGCACATAATGGAGGCAGGACGGGCTGTTACTGGTTTTACTGGGGCTGGAACATAACTGAACTTTAGGGAACAAAACCACTTCACCTTTTAGCATTATCAATGCTTCATCTATTGGTTCTACATGTAATTCCTACAGTTATTTGCTGCAAGAAATAATTAACAAGCATTATGTTTCACAGGGACACATGGGAACTTTTAAACTCAGTTCACATTTTACACAGCAGTGACAAAACTAAAATATAAAATATATATAAAATATAAAATGTTTGCCAAAATGCTTCCAACCAAGACAATGATTTGTCAGTCATTTCAAAAATGTTGGTCAAATATACAGTATAAATTCACACGATGCAGTGCATTAACTCTACTTTTTTTTTTAAAACTATATATGCAAATAAAGACATATTCAACCCATTTTAATGAAGTTTAAACATTCACCCATTGCTTGCCACACGGAAAGACTCATCAATCTCTAGCACCCCCTACTGGTTAACTGCAAGACATACTTTTGTGATAAAAAAAAAAAAAATACAAAAAAAACTCCACTTCAAGTATATTTGTACCCCGGTGAAGATTTATAATAAGCTTCAAAATAATAATTATATTTCACAGTATAACCTTTCTTTGGAAAGTTTAGGGGGAAAAAAAACAACAACTTTAAATTGGTCCAATTTAATTAGTGTAAACAAAAAAATCACTTTACTTTCCTCAGACTCTTTGTGCATTTCTTAAATTGTCCTTTACGTTTGCAAAAGTTCATTTCTCAAAACCATTTGTACAAACAGCAAAGCACCATAGATTACCTGAAACTAAATCTGACCTTCATGGATAAATCAAGGTCTCCATCTTAGCGGTCCTGTCAACAGAATCTCAGCTGCTCCTCCAAAGTTCTTCTCTGATTAATGATCTTCTTGCTCAGTTTCTCAGTGATGGTGGAAACATATTGTGGTGGATTTTCAGCTTCTTCTTTTCATTTTCCTATGATTTGAACAGAGCTCCACTGAAAGACTTGACGTTTAGTTTTCTGCTTTAAAATTATTCACACCGTTCACTAATGTTCTCTAACAAACATCACTTGTAAATCATGTGCTCTATTGTGTCGGTTATTCAGACAAAATCTCAAAAAGTGTTTCTTTCATTGGAAATTATTTCACTTTTAATATGGGAAAAATGTCTTGTTATAAGTGATATAGTCTGCCAATGCAACAAATACTTTTTAAAATCAATATTAAGAAACAAGTTTCTGTTTCTTGCTGTAAAGTTACTTGTTGGTTTTGTGTTATTTCAAGTGTACTGAGATATTTGCAATTGAAACTGGATCAAAATTACTTTGGAACATTTTGTGTTGTTGCAGTGTGGCTGTTATGTGGCAAATGTCCAACAATTTAAGGGACATAAATACTGCAAGAAATAAATTATTCAGACTAAATGTCCACCAATACACACAGAGAGTTATACATCCCAGTATTATTACATCTGTGCAGATTCGTAGTATTTTAACTGTGACATGATTTTGCTTTATGTGAGTGCAGAGTTTCTGCTCCTCCATGAGATGTCAGTGTTGCACAAGCAAAAGCCGCCATGCTCCAGGAAGCTGAATCACTTGGGGCTTTGGGAGTTTTCTGGCAGCACCTGCCTCACAGACAAACATTTGGCGCATTTGGAAGGAAAACTCCAACCGTAACTCAGGCTCCAAGAAACATTCCACGTCAAATTATTTGAAGGTTCAATCAAAACAGACCACGTTTTTTCTGTTTTCTAACTGAAATGTTGGGCCGGTAATTCATGGATCTAGCGCTGAAGCCAGTGTTGATATGTGAGCTGCCAAAATGGACAAAGAAAAGCCTAAAGTAAAACAATATTTCAACCGATAGTTTATAAGATCTCAGCGATGGGAGAGGGTGCCAGCAGGGGCTGCGGCCTGGTCGGGTTGAGGCGAGGTTTTGTGGTTTGTTGGTTCCTCCTCGAGTTTAGCTTAAGTGGACATTGAGGTCAGGCTTGGCCTCGTTTGTGTGAGTTTGGGAGTATAACGAGAAACTGATACACTTCCTTAGCAGCACGTCGAACCTAAAGGGTGGAAATTGGAATAAGTGAACAGTGTAAATACTGAATATTGCTTTTGTTTTACATCTCCAGCTGGATGTCAAAGTGGATCTCCAAAGTTGTAATTTAAACACTACAGTGCTCAAACAATTTCCTTTAGACAGAACACAGACTTTTCATTTCTCAGCTGGAAATCTGTGTCCAGCGGGCAGAGCCGTTACCGGCGGGAGGCAGTGCACAGCCTGCGTCTGGTGTTTCTGTGAGATCACTGATGGCTGTCGGGGAAAAAAGGCCGAACCCTCTCGGATGTCTGTTTGGCTGCCAACTTGTTCTCCTTTAACTGTCCCAGACATCTGATGAGCAGCAGAGAAAGAGGGGGAAGAAAAACAGACATCTGGAAGAATGCATCCCCAGAGTGACAGCTGTTTGCAGTCATCCAGCATGGTTCTTATTAAACTTGTGCCTATTTCCTCATAAAAAGCTGCTTTCACTCATACAGTGCTGTGCATGGGATACATGTATTTTGTTTTGCACTTTGGCAACTATTTCTCCCATTTCGGTCCAGTTCTTGTTCTCAACCTCCTAAAAATAAGCTAAAGGAGACCTGTTTTTCTTCCTTGAACAGGTTAGGAAAGGTCTATGGGCTACACAAAACATGTTCATCACATTTCTTTGCAAAAAAAAAATGATAATTATAATAACTCAATTAGATTTTAGTCTGATCAGTTCTGCCTATTTTGAACTCCTGTATATCCTTAAAAAGCAGAAGTGGAGCCTCCTGCACAAGCAACAAGAATGCAGTAAGTGGTTTCTGGATGGTAAGTCAAAAGCAAAACATTTGTCTTTTCTAGCAGCCATTGTACAGCAGATACAGCGCTAAAACCAGCTGACCAAATGTGCTGGAACTCTGCTTGGGTTGTTAGGCGGCGGACTGAGCTCCACTGTGGTTGCTAGGTAACGAGGCTGTTTTTGAAATGGCTCATTTTCCAGACAACAAAAAAAACATGAACTCATTGCCAAAACCAGCTGGGTGGTTTTTAAACACTTAAAAAAATAGTTTCACTGACAGATTATTTCACTTATAGTTTGTAATAAATGTTTTGTCAAAAGTGAAATAAAACTGCAGTGAAACTAATGCTTTTTCATCTATACTAAGAATTATTTACTCAAAAAAGGTTCTCTATCTTGCTGGAAAGCTACTTGTAAGTTAGTTTTGTCTAATTTCAAGTGTACTATATAAGACAAAAAATACTTAAAATACTACAGTGTTTTTTGCAGTGTAGCCTATGATGGGAGCAGATAAACAGTTTTGCTGGAACAGTAAGTTGTTTCTGGATCAATATCACATTTAGCAGCGTGTAAACAAGCATGATTGACAGCGCTTTGACTTTGACCCTCCTCGTGGTTGTTGACTGGGAGAAGCATAATCTGCCTCATATTATAAACTCATAACATGTTAAAAATATGTATATTTTTTTAAAAGTTAGAAACTGCAGCTTTTAATGCAGTAAAATCTTTTCTCTGTTTAAATCCAGGACAGCACATGACTTCAGTTCCCTGATGCTGTAAGAGGGAACAAGCTGTAAACGGACTTAGTCATCGTTTAGCCCTGACTGCTGTGAGTACCAGCTTCCAGGAGGAACGAACCTTTGGTCCCAACCACTTCCCCTCAACTTCTCTTGAGTGGGCATTCCAATAAAGATTAGCTGCAAATCTTTCCTGTTCGACTGTGGATAATCCCTCAAACACTGCCGCACTTCTCTGATACCAAGCCTGAATCGGGCACAGGTCGGGTCGCTGCTTTTATCTTGTAATGTGGCTGTTCAAGGCCTTGTAGGTTCCTCTCTGAGACAACAGAAAAGTCAAGGAAAAGGGAAAAGAAAGATTCAAATTGTAATTTGATGGATTGGCTGAAGCTCTTTCATATGAAACAAACAAGGAAGTGGAAGAGGTTTGGCTACTACCTCACTAAAATCATCAGAAGAAAGTTACTCACAATTCTTAAAGGATGCTTAAGAAAAACAAAAACCAAACTAAAGTCATGAAAGAAGAAACCGCTACCATTGTGCAACTTTTATTTTTCTTTCCGCAGTCTCCACATGCATGCTGATTGTGGGAATTCTTGTAAAATTAACGACTCGTTGCAATCAACAGTCACCAAACATTTGTTTAAGGAGGAGGAATGGCTTCAAAATCATTTTCTCGATACAATCGCCTGCTTTTCTTTCTTTAGAAAAAGGTTTTCCTAACAGAAACAAGGATTAAAAGGGAATGTATACGATATTATTTGAATCTCTCTTTGTTTTGGAACTTAATTGACATATTTCTGACTATAACTTGGATTTGATTGTCTTAAAACAACAATTTCTGTGCCCTTTGAATAAACTAAATGGAAATCAATAGCATTTATTCAGAGAAAGTAGAAGAATAAAATCTGGAATTTGAAGATTTGAAGCAAATCTCTTTAAATTAGGAAGGTTGTAAAAATGCATCTTTCCACAAAGCAAAGAACTTTTTAAACTTTGTGCTGGAAAAAATAAACATGACCTGCAAACAGTCCAAATCTCAAACATCTCCAAAGTTCTTGATGAAACTGGAAAGGAAAGAGATGCACATTGAGCAGAACCGGCCTGTGGTATGAGCAAGCTTTGCGTCTTTTGACTTGTGGGGCCCTCAGAGAATCTGAATTCACTTTAAAACACTTCGCCAAGCTTTAAAAGTATCTCACAGTGTTCTGGTCAATCCGGATTCAGGGCACAGAGAAGCAGCCAAAAGACCCTCTGTCACTCTGGAGGAGCTGCAGAGATCCACGACTCAAAACTAACATACAAGTAACTTTTTGTCAAGAAACAGGAGCTTGTTTTAAGTCAATAATCCCTGAATATGTGAAATAATCTGCCAGTGACAAATATTTCCAATATTATAATCTATTTACTCATGACTAGTACTGTTTCATCAATATTCACAAACTACTGACTTAATAAAAGCTCCTATGTTGTGTTGAAAAGCTACTTGTAAGTTAGTTTTGTCTTTTTTTCAAGCGAAATGAAACATTTATAGAAACTAGACCAAAAATACTTGGTCAGATTTGGTGCTTTTGCAGCAATTTCATATTTTTTTTACACCTAAGCTGAAATTCATTGAGTGTGGGCGCTCACAAGCTCTTTTCATGTCAGGATCACAGTGAAAAACTGGGATTCACGCGTGTTTCTTGCACATAATGCGATTTAAAAGTGACGGAGAGGACATTGCTGCTTTTAAGCTAATCGGCAGCCTTCAACAATCCCCGTGGCGTAATTGGGAATCGCATCACGCCAGTGATGTGATTCTACTTTCATTTTTGCAGCGAAACAAATGATTTCCTTTTCATGTCGTGCTTTTAAACACAGATTTGTGAATGCAAGGGGATGATGATATAACACTAGAACAGATGCGCTTAGCTGTGTTTGCATGCAGACAGAGTTTGTCGACCCCCTTCTGCAGACTCTCCCAACGTGATTTATCATTTGAAATACCAAAGGGTTCAAGTTTTGGCTTGATTTAATTCATTAATGGAAACAGTACTGGGTGTTTCACCTCTCTCTGGGATTGTGTCTCGGAGGGAAAAGGCTTCAAATGGGAGGATAATGCGAGAATTAGCTTTCGGAAAAGATTCAAGCTCAAGTGAAAAGGACAGTATGGGGGAGACAGAGGTTTTAGTTGTTTTACAGCTCAGTGGTGGCGTTTGAAAGCTCTGCCTTCCAGCAACGTGGGTGGCACGGTTGTTCCGAGCATCTCCTCCAACGTATTGTCACTGCCTCTGGTGCACTTGTCAGCGTCTCTCTCTCTCTCTCTCTCTCTCTCTCTTGCTCTCCTTTGGGTGAAAATGTTGGTTTGGTTTTATCTCAGGTAAGTCGAGGCTTTGATTTGCCTGAATTCCTCTGACATGTTTACTGTTTGCTTAGGTTTTTTTCCCCTGCAGAGGTCACGCTGCCCGGCGCCTCCATGGTTCCCGGATGACATCTCATGTTTTGCATAAACAGAGAAGCGGAAAATAACAAAAAAAATTTCCCCTGTTTTACACCCATACTCAACTCAGTACACCCCTTGTTGTCCTTTATGTGCAGCCTAAGTGCTTTGGCATTAAATCTTTTTTTTTTTTTTGCTAAATAAACCAGTTTCTGGTTGGAATTACACACAACTTGGTGTGAGGTCCCTTTCAGAGAGGGGGCCTGGATCCTTTTATCCAAAATGTTTTCTATTTCTGCTTTTGTAAGACACTTTTGACTGCTTTGAAAAGAGAGAAACCAGGTTTTTCTTGTGTTTCTGGGGGTGAGGTTGGGGATTTTTCTCGGCATTGTGGTGAGATTTATTCTAAGAGGCTGCATTTTTTCCTGATTTCCCTCTTTGTTCTCGGTAAGTAGTTCCAGGTCCCCCCTCCGCCCCGAAACCCCTCACTCACAGTCACACGCACACACTCGTTCAGCGCGCGGGTGCTTTTTCCACGCCGGCGTGCACGTGAGTGTGTGTGTGTGTGTGTGTGCGTGCGTGCGGCCGAGGCGGGGACTCGGTGTGACACCTGCTGCTGGGATGAATGGGGTCAGTGGCAGGGCCCTTCAGCAGGCAGCAGCTGCTTGTTCTCACTACAAACCCGACTCCCTCAGCGCATCAAAGGACTACAACTGAAGGACACAACACATAGTGCCCTCTACCATCATCTCCTCTCATTACAGTTATTATCTCCAAGCACCGCGACCCCTGTCTCTCTCCTGGGGTCACGGACGTAATCGTCGGGAAGGAAACTTGAAATTGACCAAGGGGAAACATCAAAAACAAACTTCAATTTCCCCTCCTGCAGCTCTCCCAATGCAGGAAGAGGTCTGCAGACAGCTGCTGACAGACAGGATTCCTGGTATTTGGTTGGTCTGACCTGTCTGTGCTCTCTTGCTGTGTGGTAGTCTGCCCTGCATGTGACTCAGTGGGTCTGAAAACATTCCCCCTCAGGCATAAAATAAAGCGAAGGCTGGTGGATAAACACTGAGATATGAAAACAACTGTCTGTTCTGCAGCGCCAACAAGTGCATCACATCTGTTCCAGTCTCGTTTTCAGGATTCATTTCTTGCCTTTTTTTATTGGAAATTAAGAGGACAGCAGCAAACATTATTTTCCTTTATCTATCCAGCAGAGGTCAGCCTTTTATTAACAAATTAGGAGGGTTAAAGTCATGCAAAACCAAAATTAAAGCTAAGATAGCATAAATTATCGATGGTGCGTGTCATATTTGTGACTCCATAGTTGGAAAAACCTCCAGTAGGTTTCTTTAATGTCCAGGTGGGATCATAACTGAAGCTGAAGGAGGGAACAAAAGTGATTATAAACCTGGAAAACAGCTAACTATACCACAGATTAACCCAAAACAGCTCTCAGGTAAAACAATTCCAGTCAGAGTTTTGCTTTCTCTCATCATTCACATGAATGTTACATTAATATTAGGCTTTTTATGATTTCTCTCTGGGTTCAGATGAGAATCAGTCATCATCCTGGATGATTTTCAAAAATTAAAATCAGGAAATTTGTATGTTTCAATTTGCACTTGGTCAAATTTATCTTTACAGGATCAAATGTAAACATATATCCCCTCCAATATTTAGCCTGCTGCTCCTATAAAGTTGGTTATTCAACCTACTTTGTGCAATGCAAACAGTCCCACATTACAATGCAGCCTCCACCATGCTGGTACAGTGTCTTTCAAACTAAAATACCTCAACCTTTTCCTCGTCTGACTGTTACTTTTTTCTGCAGAAGTCTTTTCTCTGGCTAACATGGGAAGCTGCAACATTTTTATCATCCTAAAACTTGTTTTCAGTGGGTTTTTTTTTTTGTCTTCCTCATCAACCCCCTTTCAGTCCATGCTGAAGTAAAACTGGTTTGGACAGTTTGTAGGTGAGGAACATGGCCGCCTTGGACCCGGGCGCTCTCCTGGGCCAGCAGGAGCGTCCGTTTCCAAAGTGGTCCTCTAAGCACTCCGAGTCGATGTACCGCGCATGGCGGCTGCACGTCTGGTCTCCAAGGAGGCATTGAAAAAAGCAAGAAATTAGGAACACAGTTAAAGACACAAGAGGCGACTCGATCAAAAACCAGAATTTCTTTATACTTTTATTACAAGCTACGATGGCGCATTAGACTCACTAAGAAAATAAATATATATATAAAATACATTTACAAGAATAAAGTCATAAAATAAGAATAAAATACTGCTTTCTTGTTGGCTGTGCTGGAGGCCCTACTTATATTTTTCAAGGATAGATGGTTGTATCATTATACATCCTTTTGCAACCATTTTTATGGGGGCGTGGCCAGGAGCAGAGTATTTTGATTTAAAGAGACAGGACGCCCTAAAACAGCTGAAAAGAGGCAGAACTGAGCAAACTGAAATCTAATGATATTAGCTTTGATTTGTGTAATAAATGTGATGATGATTCTTATTATTATTCAAGGAAGCGTAATAGGTCACCTTTAAACTAATTTGAACAATGAACTGATGAACTAATGAACTTGAATTTAATTGAATATGAAGAAAATAGACTTTGTATTCATCCTTTTCACAGAAAAGCTGCTTTGCACTTTAATACTAGTTAAAAGTGAGAGAGCAAAGCCTTTCAGCGCCGCCTGCTGCGGATCCTGTTTGAGAGATAATTTAGCAGCGCTCTGGTTGAAGATGAAAACAGAAAGAGCTGGTGGCTGATCCCAGAGCTGAGTGGGTGAGCCGTCAAATAAACACGGTCTCTCTGGATTCTCCACTGCCAAGCTCTTCTTCACAAGATCACTCTCTCTGCCAGTTAGCGCGGATGAGGCGAACATCTGGGGACGCGCTCTGATCAGTTCAGTCTTTTACAGGCCTGATGTCAAACATGTGAGTGAAATCTGCAGCGCTGGTGGTCATCGTGACATTTCTGGTTTGATTCTGGAGAGAGATCGCCAGGAAAAGCTCCCACTGAACGCTTCTTGATCACCGATTTTGCATGCATGGTGTGAGATTTGCTTTGTGTGCTGCAATCATCCAATATTATGGTGATGAATCATTTGCTAAAGAAAATAGACAAACTGAAAATAATTGCTGTGTAATTGGGGCAAAACCTGCAGATTAAATACATATTCATTGGCAATCTTGCTAAATGTAGGATTGAAAAACCTTATATCTATATTTAATGTCATCTCACATAACATGTAAAAAAAAATCTTTTATTGGAGTACATTTATTTTATTCCAAATGTTTACTGCATAACACAGGAGTCCATTTCCCTCAAGACCAGAAAATATGTCTTTTAAACAAGGTTTATTTTGAAATATCAGCAACTATCAAGAACTGCAACTAATTAGTATTTTACTAATCAATTATTCTGATGATCAAATGACTAATAAGATAAAATAATTAATTCTGCATGTTTTTCATTGAAACACCTTTTTCACACATTATTACAAATACATTAAAAGATGCAAATAAGCAAATAAATCAATCGCTTTTATAAGAAAATGAAACATTTATTGTCTGAAATACAATGTAAAGCACTCCTTAAGCGAATGTTTGATCATTTGTAGCAAAGGATGTATCTGCAGCTAAACCAATACTGTCATTTAGTCTGTTCGTTATTTTTTGGATTAATAATTGGATATCAAAAGCTGCTTATGAGGACGAGTTTTTCGTTTTGTTTTATTTTGTTTATTTATTCATTTTTCCTGAATTTTAATTTAGGTGAAGCTAAAACTAAAACTGTCACTTGAGGAGTTCCGGGTAGAACATATTTACAGACAAAGAAGGTTTTTGTTCATCTTAAATACGAAATGTATTTATATTTTTGTACAGTTTTGGCTTAATTACTGCTCTGACTCTAATGTTCTTTCTGAAAATTGCTATTGTTAAAGTCTCCAGTTAACAATTAATAGATTGCTAAATAAGTTGACAATTTGATGATAAATTAATCATGATTGATTGTTTCAGCCCAATTTATATGGGCTGTTGATATAATATAGGATATGATATAAATTAAGTTAAACATAGAAGTTAAATAAAATTTGAAAAACAACAAAAACATACATGTCAATATATCTAAATTTGAAAACATTAGTTATCTCTTTATAATTTTTAGCTGAAGATTCAAAGAACCACTTGTGGCTCCGGAGCTGCAGGTTGTTTTTTTTTTACATCCACTGAATAAATGTCATTAAGTTTAAGGTTTATAAGTAAGATGATGCAACTGCAATGAAAGCCTAATTTATTTGGCCCCTCCTCCCCCTTTACTACGAAAGAAAGGAATTGTAAATGTTTCTATAACTTTAAAAACTTTTCTTAAACGACCTGGGAGCAAATTCCAAAACCTATTTTTATAATTTAAAAAAAATGTTTCTGCTGTCAAAACACTTAGATTAGATTGTTAGAGGCTGACAGAAATAAATAATAAAATATCTTATATGTTTTTTTTCTTATTATGTGGGTTTTTATGGCGTTATGACTCTCCACTGATCCCTGCAGACTTCCCGTCACGAAGCCGTCGCTGCAGACGCAAACGAAGCTGCTGAAAATGTTCCTGCAGGATGGACAAACATCAGCCTCCTGATCTACATCTTCAACAAAACGCGTTCAACAAGCGATTCTTTCATGCCCAAACAAGAACAACCTAAACTGTTCTTTAAAAACAAACAAACTCAGGACAGGATGCCAAAGCGTGTCTCTGTCTTTGATCAAAACTGAAATGTACTTTTAAAAGCAACCAGTGGTCTGAACAGGCAGCTCATTGTTTGCAGGGATAAAGTTCACTTTGTGCATGTGAGATGAAGATTTTTGAGTTCAAATAATTGGCTTTTAGTTGTCTCATAAAAACCAGCACTTTGTTCTATGCTTCTCTTCGTACAGTAAAAGTGAGCGGATTGGTCCAAAATATCGATAATCTCAGTCTGTATCAGTATTGGATCAATGCTAGCATGGTAAGATCGATAGTTTAGTTTCAGATTCTCTGTAGAAATTTCCTTTAATTCTTGTATTGTAGTTTCTCCAATTTATTTCCATCAGAACTGATTTTGGATTAAGGAACACTCAGCAAAAACAGATAATTTAACCAAGTATTTTTGTCTTGTTTCTACTGCAAATCTCTTAGTAAACTTGAAATAAGGCAAAACAACATTACAAGTAACTTTTCAGAAAGATATAGGAGCTTGTTTTAAGCAAATAATTCCTAGATGTTGATGAAAAAGGACTAGTCACACTGGCAGATTGTTTCACTTATAATAAAGGAAAAATGTTTTATTATTAAATGAAACAAACTGATAGGAGAACTAATCATTTTTCACCAACATTAAGAAATTACTGGCTTAAAATAAACTTGTAAGTTAATTTAATCTTGTTTCAAGTTTACTAAGAGATTTGGACTAGAAATTAGAGCAAAAACACTTTTTACTATTTTGTGTTATTTCAGGCTTCTGAACGCGTTTAAGGACTTTGTTCGAAAGACAAGAAATTTCTGCCAGGAAACGAAACAATTTCTGCTAAAGAGAAGAACCGAACATCCAGCCAGAACACGGTATTATCCAGTAATGATTCAGAAACACTTTCACAGCAGTGAGGATAAATTTGTGACTTCATTCTGGCTCAGATTTTACCCAGAGCTGCTCCCACAGTGTGAGAATGTTTCCCCAGCAGCCGTGGGAGAGACTCGGCTCATTACAGGACAGGAGCTGTCGGCTACTGAGTTATCGGAGGTCACAACCGGACGCTGATGAGAGTCCGCAGTTTTCTTTACTTTAGCTAATTAGAGGTTTTTGATAATTGGTTGGGCAGACCGCCACGACTAACAGAGCTGCAGGAGCTGAGCTATCATCTCTGGAAACTTTAGTTTCTTTAAAAACAAACGTAACACAGATGATTCATGCAAACGTTTCTGTGTGCAGGTTTTCTTTTGGTGATCACAAGGAAAAGTGACTTTAACATCCTGTGGTAGGAAGAGTTGGATTATATTTTTTAGATAGTTTGTACACAGTTTTACAGGATTAGGGAAACATTTTTCAGAGGTTTACTGATTTATCATCCTCTTTCAATCACTGGCTTAAAACACATGTAATCACAAACAGAACCGAACAGAACCAGGGACCGACTTTAATTCTCAGAGGATGTAAAAGATGAGTTACTCTCCTTAAATTGTACTTAAGTCAAGTTACAGACGTAAAATGCAACTCAAATAAAACACAAAACTTATCTAATTAAAATGTTATTTTCAGTAAAAGTTACTTATAAACGTTTATAAGTAACAAGTAAGTTAGCGTTATCATAGCTAATGCAAATCATTCATGCTTTGACGCTAGCGAAGCTGACTTTTCAGTTGGTTGTGCTTGTTAGCAAATAGTGACTATTTACTTATCGGAAGATTGGATTTTATCGAGGTCTATTGAGTAAAAAAATGCACATTTGTCTTATTTTTAATTTCAAAAGAATTTGAAAGCCATGCGTGTCTTTTTCTTTCCCTTTGTAGTTTTTGTTAGCAGAGAAAGTACCAATAAAATGAACTGAGATTTGAGGTTATAATATTACAAAGCGCTTCGTTATGGTGAATTAAAGTAAGCATTCATTTTGCATGTTAAGTTTTTTAGTTTTAGATACTGACATTGATCAAATACAGTTATAACTTCAAGAAGATCAGTAGTAACAGCTTGTTTCTTTCATGGTTTTGCATTTGATCCCAAAAGTACCACCATAAGAAAATACCTCAGTAACTCATCAACATGGTGAAAAATGAGAAGAAATTGACATTTTTATGTATTACTAAGATGTTTGGTCTGTTATGCAGAGATGTGTGCCTCTTTAAAGGGGCCCAGACCTTTACAGGTTTTATTATCTCTCACCAGGTGGAGGCCAGGTGGACACAGGCGCTGAACTGTTCCCGATCTCTCCAACTGGCAACCAAACTGGCAACGCAGGGAGAACATGTGGTATCTCCTGAAAGAGAGAGAGAGAGAGAGAGAGAGAGAGAGAGAGATAGAGAGAGAGAGAGGGGTTGTGCCGCCATGCAGCACAGTCTGCAACTATCAGACAAGAACTGAAGCCAATCAATATCTAACCCCATTTTTCTACTTCTAGTTTTCTACATTTGCCTTCAAATGTGGCCAGGAGATTTATTCCTGATTTTAATTTGTTGGCTATAAGCTGTGGAGATGTAAATATGTGGCTGAAAAAGGACTTTACTCACTGGTGCAGGTGTACCCATCTGCAGTTAGGGAGTGTCTGTGCTCACAGTAACAACGGTAGCTGCCCAGCGTGTTCATGCAGCGCTGGGAACAGGGTCTCTTCAGCAAACCGCACTCACTCACATCTGGAGTTAATACGGAACATCATTAACGCAGTAGATAGAAATCCTTGCGCTAAATGATCCAGAAGGACACAGGTAATGGTTAAGAAATTGAAAACATAAGCCTAGCAGCGGTTTTAGAAATTGCACTCCACCTTCATCACAGTGTGGTCCTTTATATCCTGCGGAGCACAAACACTTGTCTGGTCCCACACATTTTCCATTTACGCAGGGCTTCCTGCACTCTGCTGTGGAGCAAAACCCCAGCACAGCTTTAACCCCTGACATGAAGAGAACCACTATTTTTTTATGCTGCTAAATAAAAAAATGAATGCATCGTTAGTGTAAATCTGATGGGTGAAAATAAATGTCTAAACTAACAGTTTGCAGCAGATTCAAAACTCTGATTGAGCAGAAAAATACTCAAATACTTTTGGAAACTAACTACGACTCCATCAGTCAAATCAATCTCATCAGAGTCATCTTCAACATTTTTGATGAATGACTCATATATCTGGGTTTTGGATGTTTCCAAAATATCAATTTAGCATCATGTGTTAAACTTGGTTCAGTTGCTTCAGCTTCCAAAGCAGTGGAAAGCACTGAGTGCTGAGATGGCAGCTCTCTGATCGCTTGCAGTTTGCCAAAAACGCCGCACTGCGTCTATATTAGAAACCATGATTGCATTACTTCAGCCTGCATTGGCAGGCAGCTTTCTTCACATATAGATTTATTACTTTACTTCATTCTCTTCATTATTAGAGGCAGCAGTCAGAGCCTCAAACCTGCTCAGTCAGGGTGACTATGTGCACATATAAGCAGGCCTGTTGCAGAAGTTATTGCTGTAAATGATAATATTGCTGTTTTGAGACCATTTTCAAGTAATATAACGGTAATGGCAAACACTGCATAGACACAAAACCTTTCCAAATATTTTTGCTCTAGTTTCCGGTGCCAATATCTCAGTAGACTTAAAAAAAGATAAAGATATTTGCACTTTAAATTAGACCAAAATTCAATTAGTTCAATCAATACTTTAATTTTTACATTTAACACTGGAACTGTAAGATATTTCAAACAAAACTGAAACAACCAATAAAAAGGATGCTGAAGTATCTGCAACCAAAATGGCTCATTTGATCCATGAGAACAAAAGAGCTTTGATCTCATGGATCATTGACATCCATGAGAAAAACAAACAAGCATTTTTTAGTCACTTTAATTGAGAGCCAAATGAAAGTATGAAAAACATGCAAAAAGCTAATTTTACGTAATCAGTCCCTTCGGTGCTGGATTATCAGGTCACTGTCAACTGTGGCCACTAGGGGGCAGGCTCAGAAATGACCACAAATCATGGTTGTGATGATGGTGTTTTTGTTTCAAAGAGCCACATCAGGGAATCTGATGGGGATGTAACTCTTTGCAGAAATACTGAGATATCGTTCGTTTTCCTGCAGCAAAAAAACAGGAAGCAGTTTGTCCAATGGGAACTGGCGGTGTTTGACCCCAAAGCACAAAGACACCACAAAAACATTCTTACAGACGCACCTTTTCCTCTTAATAATGAGATTTTTTGGGGGCCAGTGTGTTACTGAAAGAATAAATCAAAAAGAATTTTGAAATAAATTTTAAAAACCGGTGTGTAAATGATGCAAACACCTGTAAAATCCACATAAAGATTGTTTGAATTTTAGTTCTGCGCTCTGTGAAATGATGAGATCATTTTCAGTTTGACAAAATGTAGATGTAGAAAGAATCTTTCAGTGTCTAACTGCAAAATTTAAATTTTCAGGGTAACAATTCAGAAACGGTTTTCAATTCCGAAACAATTTGATCCAGAAATAATTTTTGATTGAGAAACCAATTTTTCTATTCGAACAGTCCAGAGGTTTTGAGAAGGAAAAAAAGTCCCACTCCCAAATATTTCACTCATAACAAAACATATTTCCCATGTTTTACATGAAAAAGTCTGAATTGTTTACTTAAAACAACTTCCTATATCTTACTGAAAAATAACCTGCATGTTAGTTGTGTTTTATTTCAACTGTACTGAGATATATGTGCTAAATTGCAGATGAAAACTACTTTGTAAAACGTCGTGTTTTTGCAGTGGATGACTGCATTAAGTCCAAATTGCTCCCATCTGTTGTGTTTGGAGGTCGTTTTTGCGTCTGCATGTCTTCAATGCAAACTTTGTCGCAGACATTGTGCAAAATTAAAACCAATAGCAGAACCAGACATCAGGGAAACATGCCGGCGATTGCACTGCTTCACGACTTCCTCCCTGACTCTTTCTGCCGATGATCTGTGGATCTACATGAAGCTGTAGCCTCCAGCTTTTGTTTTCCTTGGTTTTGCTAAATTACGCCTTCATCTTCATTCTGTAATGGTCTAAGGTTTTGTGGTGCTTTTGATTTCTCATGTCTTTCATGACTTTGAATTTTTATGGGTATGTTAAGGTTTTGTTAAAGTCATTATAATTTGTGTTTGGTGTAATTTATGTCATTTTGTTTCCTTATTTCCACTGTTTTGTCTCAGCTTGTCTGGAACTCTGCACACAGACTTCTTTGTTTCTTAATTATAAAATCTGCTCTGTATCAATATTGACTCCCTCCATGTAAATGTGCTTCTAGGTTTTCAGCTGTTGCAACCTTGTTTTTGTGCTTACATCAGTTTTTTGTTCCTATAGTGGTTTGAAACCCCCCCCCTCCCCCATTTTGTGATTTTAAGTTGTGTTGTGCTGAAACCTACCAGCTAAAGAGTCAATAATTTCTAATCGTCGTTAAGCATTTCCTTGCTCTGAATGCAAGGAGAAGAAAACTCTCTAATCTTGGGGCTTAGTGTGTTTTCTGAAGGCTCAAACTGGGATCTTATGGTCGGAAATAACTGCTGGCAGCCTCAGACTTGGTGTCTTTGAAGCTTTAACTATTACCAGGACTGATCAGAGCGCAATCAGTTGTATTAAGCTCAAAGGCGGAGTCTGCGTCTGGACGCCTGGTGGTCCACTCACTAAGCGACGTGAACACATGGTCGTGTATCTAAGAGATTAGACATTACTGTGACCTACGTTCTCCCCCTGGAGGGTTTTTTTATTCTAATTTTAACCACAATCACTGTTTGCAGTTCCTCAAGATTGTCCAAACCTTAAATCATGTTTTCACTTTAAAATTGTAATGATTTATAACATGAGGACTAATTTCCCACAAAGAAAATCAAGTCCCTATTACAGGCAAACAGCCTTTGACAAAATCTGAAAACTGAATTCTGGTAATGAAGGTGCTTGAAATTCTTGAAAATGCTTGAATTTCAAATCAAGGTTTGGAAAGTTCTTGATTTTTGCACAGTTTTGTAATAAAGTGCTGTCTAACATTTGATTAAAAGCCTCAACCTGGAAAACGTTGCCGGTATTTCCACCTAACAGAAACACAGACGCAGTTTTTCAGACTAAACTTTTCTTGTTTTACGACAGTTAAATTTACCAAAATAATTTCTGGTTGCTAAATGCCTGAGAACTTAGCAGTAAAAGATTTCAGAGACATTTTTGTGATTTTCTTTGAATAATGTTTTAAGCATTTAAACTGTGCATGAAGGTAATTTATTTTGACACAATTTGCTTGGATTGCTTCAATGTAATGACTTATTGATCAGTGTAACTGAAATAAAGGTTTGCTAATCTTTTATATAATAAACACGTTTTTAAATCAAAAGTGTAGGATTATTTTTGTTAAATTGGTGTCAGGTAAATCAGACCAGTCAGGTGTGTTGAAAGATTTTACAACATAAAATGTTGTATCTTAGTTTGCCTTGTCCCTGCTCTACAATGTATAACACTATCACAAGACGTAAAAAAGTAATAAATGATATGATTTAAAATGGATTATTTAGCTTATTTGATCATTTAATTCATTTGCATTGTGTGGTGTTAGAAAAAATTTTAAATTTGCCTTGAAGAGTCTTGAATTTCACTTTGGGAAAAGTGTATATAACCTGGAGACAAGAAAAAGCTGCTTACCGTTACAATAGTAAAACAGCTAGTAGGGGTATAACGATGCATTCATCTCACTGCGTTACCTGGCAAACGTTTTGACAGGGATTGCAAAACTTTTAAAAGACAATGCAGAAGAAAAACATTCACACACACATTATCCTCTAAAGGGCTCCATAGAGTAGAACATTCCAGTATCAGATGTTTTTATGCTAGTCAGTGTAGAATAATAATTAAAGTTTTTTTCTGACCTAAAACTGATATAATAAAAATATAGATTTCTTTATTTTTTTGAGGAAACATCATTCCTCTTTAGCCAGAAAACACAAAAAGAAATTCCCCTAATATCCTCTAGGGGGCTCTGTGGGGTAGAATATTCCAGTATCAAGACATTTTTGTGCTAGTTTAATGAGCGTAAAAAAAAAAAGCATGAATTTTTTCTGACCTCAAAACAACTCTCAGATCCATTAAAACTTTTATAAGATTACGGGACACAAAACAAAAACAAAGTCATCCTTGAAGGTGCTTTTTGGTACATTGGTGCGTTTGGTCCTGGTTCATTTCCCACTGGCTCTCTCTGAACCCCAACCCTTCACCTTGGATGCTTTTTGTCAAATGTGTCACCACCACACACCAGTGAGTGAGGTGGAAGGAAACCACAAAATAGCTGTCCACAGCCTGTATCGAATTAGTGTCAAGCTCCGGCCTGTCATACACAATACAATTAAACCTCCTCCTGCCTGCCAAAGAGGAAAGCAGGAAGGAGGGGGGGGGGGGCGAGAGGAAAAGAAAGTGGCCGTCAACAGTAAAACAGAATGACAAATGTTACCGGCGTCCGCTCAGTGTGTGGCAAGTGCAGGAGTGGATCAGAGAGTCGAGCCGTGCTCTGCTCCATCTGCCAGCGTGGACAGGGTGGGAGAGAACCGAGATGTTTTGGGGCCAAAGCTGCAGATCCTCCCCCTCTTCCTCCCTCCTCCTCCTCCTCCTCTGACCACATTAGAGGTGTAACACTCCGGTGGTCTTTGATTCCTCGGGCTGAAAAGGGATGCCCCACAACGAGATCAGATATCATTTAAAGCTCGCGCCCCACCTCAAATTGCTCGAGAAATGCAACATATCCATCATAAACGAGGAAGGCGAGCAAATCCAATTATGTTGAAAATATGATTCCTGGAACTTTGTTGGTGGTCATTTGCACTGAAGATACGAGCAATGCTTCATGATTTCTGTTAAATTTACATGTTTGTACGTAGTAGTAACTCCTCAGACGAACTTCTGTTTTTAGCTTAAAATTTAAAACAAATTGATGCTTTTGAGTAAAAGTGTCATTTTTGACTGATATATAAATGAAACATTAATTAATGATAGCACTACAAAATGTAATGAAGGCTCACTGAACTGCCTGGTTGCTGAAATCTGACATACAAATAAACTTGATTGATTGATTGATTGATTGATTGATTGATTGATTCCTCATTCAGCTCACTTTACTTTCCAGAACAGAGTTGTGCGAATCTGGCCAGACAAATGTATTCAAATGGTCATAATCATTGAATAAGAAGCAATATGAGCTTTGTGACTCACTGTCTGACTTTAAACTAAATGCTTCCTGCTTCAGGTCAAATAAAGGGGGAAAAATTCACATTTTTGTATTTTGATTTGGGTTTAAATGCTTGTAAAACAGCTCAAGCGAGAATAAATTGTATTTTTTTTTAAACTTGTTTAAACTGAATCTATTTTTATTATTGCATGTTGTTTTCAACTTCCTTGTTCAAACACTTTGAATAGTTTCTTGCTCAAAGGTGCTCCATAAATAAAGTTACCTTGCTGAAAAAAACAGCAGCTTTTTGGGCGATAAGTTTATGTTTTGTGTTTTATGTTAAGTCATAATCACAAGGCACTGCGCTGTTGCCTTGCATCATGACTATTTCTTTTAATTATGATGACTTTCTGCTAACAGCAAATGAAAACACAACATTTAAGATCAGACTAATAAGAAAGAAATCTATTTTTTAAAACACAAATGTTGGATTAATGAAAAGTATGTTTAACACCTGCTTAAAGAGAAAAAGGTACTTTTGATCTAACAAAAAAAGAAAAATGATTCTAGATGTTAGAAAAATGTTTTGCCTACTGTGTCAAACAGTTTTGGTCGCTGTTTTTAGAGACCTGAGTGAAAAATCACGCTGCGTGTCAAAGTACTGGTGCATCATCATCCTGCCCTGATTTATGAGCCAGACTTTCAACGCTGCAGAAATGCTTTTAACAGGTGACCCCCAGAATGATCCACAGTACGCGGGGTCAGAGTTCAGAGAGGGTCAGCCGAGGCGTCGCCCAGGTGGGAGGGTTGAAAGGCCAAAGGTCGGCAGGCGGGACACCTGCGAGGACGTGATGAGGACACCTGGGACGGCTCTGACAGCGGGACAATGTGTAAGGTTCAAGAAGGGAAACGTGGCCTCAGGTGCTGACATGGCAACGCTGAAGCCGTTTTCTCATCCTAAACATGAAGCTCTGGGTTATGACACGTCAACGGGCCAGAGAAAGAGATGTGGTTTTTAAATATGAGAATAATTTCATTCAAGTAGAATAAAGAAGCAATAATACCAGAAGAAAGTTGTAAAATGATCAGAAAAAAAGTTGTTTTAAAAGAAAGAAAAGCTTCATTAGAGTCATCAAGATCTGGTGATACCAGCATTTTATTCTCATACTATTATGACTTTTTATAGGTAATATTATGAGTTTATTCTCATATTATTTCGTTGCTGCATGACTATATTCTTGCAATATTCTGACTTTTTTTCTTGTAATTAGATGTTTTTCTTACCCTGGTCCTGATGCTCTGTTGGAAAACTGAATTTAATCTGAATTAGTTGCATTGTCTGTCAAAAATAAGAACTTTGTTTGTACACCTGGTGTTGCTATTCCACCTGAATTTCCCAGTTTTGGGAGACATTGAAGTCTTTTTCCTTTCTATTCTCTAAATCAAAACTGCAAATCAAACATTTCTGAAATGAAGCTTAAAACCCTTCCTGATTTATCATGTAGATGTTTATTTCACCTCAACGTGAACAGAAATGTCCAAACTGTGTATTTTAAAACAAATCTTTTAACTCCTTCCTCTCCTTGCAGTTTGTGTCGCATCCTCCTCGTTTTGCCTGCGTGGTTGCAGCTGAAGCGGAGGCACACGGAGAGCGGAGAGGCGGCGCGGCCATTAGACACAGAGCTGTGCAGAGATTAGGATGCACACAGCACAGCAGCACCACAGGCAGAATCAGTACCAAAGCGAGGATTAAGGATTAGGCAAGGTTCAGGCTGCAGCACCACAGACTCTTAGCCTCTCAGCTCACCAAGGAGATTCACTGGTTTTTATGGCACTGAGGATGAACTGCTAGTGCTTTCTGAAAAAGAGTGGGGCATACAATAATTCACTACTAGACATTTATAGTTTTACTTTTCTTGATTTGTTTATTTCATCTTGTATAACATCTGATGCTGGACTTGGTCTGAGCCTTGATTTTCAGCCTTTAGTCCAACTAAACATGATGTTTCTTTTACAAACTTATTTCTTTTTTCTGTTGAGTGTTTAGATTCCTGTTGAACGTCAGTGAAACTTTAAGTAAAGTCAACAACATGCTGATGAGGAAAATCAGATATTTGGTTAAGAGGTTTTGGAGAAAAGATGCATTTAAAAACTGGACTTGGGGATCCCTGATGAAGTACGAGTGGATTATATATATCATTTGCAAATAATATATAAAATCTGGTCATAATGTGGTTGAAAACTGTGAGAAAAAGACAAAAGTCATCTATGTAAAACTTGTTTAGAAACACAAATCATCACCTTTTGGGAAATACATATATATACATCTACTTTTGTTATTATTTTTAAAGAACCAGAATTTTATTTCTATTACATTTTGAAATAAATAAAAACAGGAAGCTCTGTAAAACTAGGACAGAAAGATTTAGTGTTTCCAAACTAAAGACAAAAAATAGATCTAAAAAGTTGTGGAAAATCAGCGCAATTATTCCAGGAGTTAATACTAAAAACTTGTATTTGGTATTATACCCATATTTAAAAACATAAGTTGTTTTTTTTTATATGTCATATCAATGAAGAGCCACTGCAGATTTTCCAAAGAGCCTAATTCTGTTTCAGCATTTAAGCATTGCAAGATATTTGTTCCTTTATTTTTGCTGCTTACCTGAAGCAGGAAGTAAACTGCCTCAGTTCCTATGCTGCGTCTCCATCCATAAAAAAATCACTGTTTTTATGAGACACTTTGCTTCACTTCCTGAATATTTATTCACATCTGCAAAACAGGGAGTGCATTTCTCAAAACAATTCATATGACAGCAAACAGAATGGATTACCTACAAAATCCAGCTTCTTTTTCAAAATCCAGTCCATTTCTCATAATTAAATATCTGCATCAATGAACATTTCAAGACCTTGTTTCACTGAGTTGGGATAAGAGACTCAAATTGATTTGTCATGTTGTAATAAAGCTGTGTATTTGGAAGTGCACCAAGTATCCCTCAAATATTAAGGGATATTTGACATAAACCACGGTAAAAGTTTTAATGACGAGTCGTAAGTTGTCATGGTGGGAGACCGATAGCAAGAGAGGCTGAAGTCACCCTGATACAGAAAGCAGAACACAAAGGAAAAAATAATTAAAGTCACAAGAGGAACGCAAGACAATCTCCTTAAAGAAAATGGTGCATGCAGTGCTGCAGGAATTACAGGTCAGTCTTCAGACTTTCCGTCTCCATGCTGAGAAAAATTCCTTGATGGGGTTTAGGAATGAGAGGAACTCCATCAGCATCCTGCTGTGGGCTGCAAACCGTTGCCTGATGCTGGTGGAGCGATGGAAACTGGCATCATGTCCTCAGTCTCTTGTTTTTGTTGCTTGTTTCCACATGAAATATCTAAAGTTTTCCACTAAAAAACAAAGTGTGAATCTTATATTCTTCCCCAAACAGCGTTGTTAAAGGCATCAGGGTGAGCTGGATTCAGTTCCTGTTCGGCATGTAAAAAATATTTCCAAACATTTTCAGACTTAGCATTAAATACTTTACAGTATTTTTCTGATGCCTCACCAGAAGTTGCACCAAAATTCACAGCAAAATCTCCATGAATGAGGAGTTAACAAAATAAATCAAATTCGCCTAAATCCACCTGGACTCCAGTTTTATTTTTACTTAAGCCCAGAATTTGGTAGCAACTAGTTACATTTACCCAATTATATTTACTTGAATAACTTTTTTGAAAAAAAAAAAAAAAAGTACTTTTAGGAGCATTTTACTACGCTGTACTTTGAGTTATTTTATTATGAAGTATTTCTACTCTTAGTTGAGTAAAATTTCTGGAATTTCTACCCACTGAATGAAAAACAAACAAAATGTTTTAGCCAAAAATTCTAAATACCAACATTTCCTATTAACTTTATATTCTGGTTCATCTGAGGAAATAATGTTTAAATATTAAATGACTGATACTTTGACCAGTTAATCAGTGCTTGAGTAGCCTTTTTACCAAATACTTTTTTATTCTTATTTGAGTATTTTCTTGGAAGGCTACTTTTTACTTTTACTTGAGTAAAAGTATGTTAAAGTAGAGCGACTGTTATTTGATTACAGTTTTTAAGTACTCACCTCTGCTGACCCTACAATTTAAAATATGAATCAAGGAACATTTCTGGACTCCAGACCTTCAGTTTAAAATCAAAATAACTGAGTTTTTGCTCGTTGTCTGCAGGAATGCCAACCTGAGGCCGCAGTGGGGCAAAGCTTGTTTTCCTGCCTGTGAAGCTAACAATGCAGCAGGCGTCTGACGGAGTCCACTTTGTTTCTGTGTCGGTTTGGACACAGAAACAAAGAAGACGACTCAGAGGAAACCGCATGTTAACTCTAGAAGGAAATCAGACATTACAATCAGCCTAACTGGACAATGAAGGAAGCGTCTTAAACAGGATGTTGTTGCTGTGGTCAGGTGTCGCCTGCACTGATCCACAACCAGACATTTTACCCTCATGTTAACTTTGGTCCAAGTAAATCTGAGGCTGATGTCTCTTTCTGTTGCATCTAAGTGATGTAAACTCAAGATGAGCCCTGCAGATTAAAAGTGAAAACAAACAAAGGCTCCTGCCAAACGGAGCCACAGTGTATGCAGATTAATGCAGCAGCGCAGCCACGCGAGCGCTGCCGTAAACCATTTGCATAACTTCTTTTAATGGGTTTTGGAAAATTTCTTCGCTTTGCTTAGAGGATGTACCTCTGCATGGAAACTTATACTTTGGTGGTCCATTCCAGCCTACATCAGTTGTTTATTTTGCACGACAGACTGGATCGGAGAGGGGAAGCAGACCAAGGACAACATGTTGCATTTGACAGCCAGGCGAATGTTCAGATCAGAGACGGCCCAAAAGAAAATTTAGATGCTAATTTGCTCCAAAGAGTCAGGCAGGTCCTCAAAAACCAGAGTGGAAAGCATGAACTGAAACCTGGGGCCAACTTAAAGCACTTACATCGCTTGAAATGTGTTGTGCTTGAGTTTCATGCTATAGACTGATACAAGCTAATGTCAGAAAAGAAATACAATAAAAACTAATAGAAATATAGCATTTGTATTAAGCCTTGTTTGCTCTGATACCCCTAAATAAACTATACTGTACTCACTTGAAGTTTAAAAAGTTGCAAATTTCTAAAATCGAAATGAAAACATAATTTGCCGTTTATTGGGAGCCGTTTGTAGTTACACATTCAAAACGCACTGATCTCTAAAAACATCATAGTCAAATGTTTCAAACTAAATATTCAAGCTAAACATTCCAAACTATTTATTTATCTAGTAAGCTAAATATTCAGCTCCGAACTAAACGTTAATTTGAAGATAAATATTTAGATTTCAAAAATCTAAATATTTGAGACTAAACATTTAGCTCAGAGCTAAATAGCTGAAAGGATATAAATACAGCCAGAAGCTAAATATTTAGTTTGAAACTAAACAAGGGCGACATGTTCAGTAGATCTCAAAGATAAATAGAGCGCTATATACTGAAGATTTAAAACATATTACAAGTTAATGATAGATCTATATAATTAGCTCCAAACTACGTAATTAGTAAATGTTAAAACAAACATTTATTTGAATATCGAAATATTGACGGGCTGCACAGTGGCACAGTGGGTAGCACTGTTGCCTTGCAGCAAGAAGGTCCTGGGTTCGGAATATATGAAAATGTTAGGTAAAAATTGACCTTCAAGCTAAATGCTTAGCTTCAAACTTTACAATTAGGTAGTTTTGGTTGTGAGTTTATCTTCAACAGCAAACGCCTGAACACAGCCAACAGAAGCAAGAAATGTTGCCCTAAAAAGCTACTGACTTGGTTTGTCCAAATTGCAAGTGTTGCTGGTTCTGCTCCTCTTGCTTCATATTAGTAGATGTGTTAGGGAATCTGAAATCTGCTGTGAACATTGAAGTTGTGTTTTTGACTCAGTCACTTTTGGACTGCCTCAAATGATTCACTCATGGCTTCTCAATGCCCAAGTGCTTCTTTTGAGGTGATCTTAATCTGTGACTTTAACGTCATCAAGAAACAACAGAAAACATCCATTCTGTACTTGATCATGAAAGAGTGATTTCCACACTGTTGATAAATAAAATAGACATTTAACCAGTCGAAAGACTGGCTTTCAAAAAGTATATTTTAATCTTGTATATTTTTTTCTCTTTTAGAAAAGAAGATTCAGTTGCAACAACCACCTCCACCAAGTATTCATATTTAAAGGTGATTGACCACTCAACAGTTCTTAACGGCTCGCATTGATCACATCAGGCCCGTTCCTTTCTCATGACTGACGAGTCGTAGGAAGAGCATTGTCTGATCCACTGAAAAGAAGGTGGAGTTTCATCGAAATGGTTGCAGACAGGATATGAGATGCAAAAATCCCTGAAGCATCTAATACATGCAGGTCACCTCAAATTGAATCACTCATGTTAGTTTCTGTTATAAGTGCTTCTCTTTTGGGTTGTCTTGGTTGTAACTTTATCATCAACAAGAAGAAACTGCAAACAGACACAAGGAGGCAAAAAGATTACCTTAACAGAGGCACTCACTTGAATTATGTATACAGGAAGTGCTAATTGTTGAGTTAATCTTCTGGTCTTTTTCTCCGGATGGGATCTCTTGACAGTCTTGCTGAAATTGGTCTGATAATTGTTTTGTATCTCACTGCAAATATCCTTTCCTGACAGCCGTGTTTCCAAACTTGAAGAAGCCATTGCATTATCACTTCTATTACCTTGACATGAGCACAATCTTGAATATACTCAGAAAGTGCTACATGTTGAGGTGGTAGAAATGTGACAAATTCATCTGTGGCTACGAAGAAGGTTATTTTGAAAGTTCTTCATGATGTGGCAATTTAAAATGGGAACAAATCTGCTGTGAACATTGAAGTTGTGTTTTTGACCCAGTCACTTTTGGACTGCCTCAAATGATTCACTCATGGCTTCTCAATGCCCAAGTGCTTCTTTTGAGGTGATCTTAATCTGTGACTTTAACGTCATCAAGAAACAACAGAAAACATCCATTCTGTACTTGATCATGAAAGAGTGATTTCCACACTGTTGATAAATAAAATAGACATTTAACCAGTCGAAAGACTGGCTTTCAAAAAGTATATTTTAATCTTGTATATTTTTTTCTCTTGTAGAAAAGAAGATCCAGTTGCAACAACCACCTCCACCAAGTATTCATATTTAAAGGTGATTGACCACTCAACAGTTCTTAACGGCTCGCATTGATCGCATCAGGCCCGTTCCTTTCTCATGACTGACGAGTCGTTGGAAGAGCATTGTCTGCTCCACTGAAAAGAAGGTGGAGTTTCATCGAAATGGCTCCAGTCAGGATATAAGATGCAAAAATCCCTGAAGCATCTAATACTTGCAGGTCACCTGAAATGGAATCACTGATGCTAGTTTCTGTTATAAGTGCTTCTCTTTTGGGTTGTCTTGGTTGTAACTTTATCATCAACAAGAAGAAACTGCAAACAAACCGTGGAAGGCAGAAGGATCAACTTTACAAAGGAGCTCACCTCATACAGTAAGTACCAACTGTTGGGTATTCTTTCTCTTTTTCTCAGGATGGGATCTCTTCACAGTCTTGCTGAAATTGGTCTGATAATTTTGTTGTATCTAACTGCAAATATTATATCCTGACAGTCGTGACTTCAAACTTGAAGAAGCCATTACATGATCATTTCTATTACATTGACATGAGCACAATCTTGAATATACTCAGAAAGTGCTACATGTTGATGTAGTACAAATGTGACAAATTCATCTGAGGCTATGAAATAAGTGACCATAAGACAGGCTCACTTTTGGGATAGTCATCCTGTCTTTTCACAGGTTCGACAAAGGTACTTTGTCAAATAGGACAAAACCTGCTCTGGCTTTGGAAGGGCTGCTTTTAACTGAGTCACTCTTAGACCACCTCAAAGAAGACACTCCTGGTTTTTTGCATTTCCAAGTGCTTCGCTTTGGGGTAGTTTTGGTTGTGAGTTTATCTTCAACAGCAAACGACTGAACACAGCCAACAGAAGCAAGAAAGGTTGCCCTAAAACGCTACTGACTTGGTTTCTCCAAATAGCAAGTGTTGTTGGTTCTGCTCCTCTTGCTTCACATTAGTAGATGCGTTAGGGAAGCTCAAACAAGGCACTACAAGTCCACATCAGGGTTACCTTAACACAGGCACTGACTTGATTTGTGGAAACAGTAAGTGCTAATTGTTAAGGTGATCTTGTTGTATCTTACTGCAAATATCCTTTCCTGGCAGCCATGTTTCCAAACTTGAAGAAGCCATTGCATTATCACTTCTATTACCTTGACATGAGCACAGTCTTGAATATACTCAGAAAGTGCTACATGTTGAGGTGGTAAATGACAAATTCAGGAAAAGATTATTTTGAAAGTTCTTCATGATGTGGCAATTTAAAATGGGAACAAATCTGCTGTGATCATTGAAGTTGTGTTTTTGACCCAGTCACTTTTGGACTGCCTCAAATGATTCACTCATGGCTTCTCAATGCCCAAGTGCTTCTTTTGAGGTGATCTTAATCTGTGACTTTAACGTCATCAAGAAACAACAGAAAACATCCATTCTGTACTTGATCATGAAAGAGTGATTTCCACACTGTTGATAAATAAAATATGCATTTAACCAGTCGAAAGACTGGCTTTCAAAAAGTATATTTTAATTTTGTATATTTTTTTCTCTTGTAGAAAAGAAGATCCAGTTGCAACAACCACCTCCACCAAGTATTCATATTTAAAGGTGATTGACCACTCAACAGTTCTTAACGGCTCGCATTGATCGCATCAGGCCCGTTCCTTTCTCATGACTGACGAGTCGTTGGAAGAGCATTGTCTGCTCCACTGAAAAGAAGGTGGAGTTTCATCGAAATGGCTCCAGTCAGGATATAAGATGCAAAAATCCCTGAAGCATCTAATACTTGCAGGTCACCTGAAATGGAATCACTGATGCTAGTTTCTGTTATAAGTGCTTCTCTTTTGGGTTGTCTTGGTTGTAACTTTATCATCAACAAGAAGAAACTGCAAACAAACCGTGGAAGGCAGAAGGATCAACTTTACAAAGGAGCTCACCTCATACAGTAAGTACCAACTGTTGGGTATTCTTTCTCTTTTTCTCAGGATGGGATCTCTTCACAGTCTTGCTGAAATTGGTCTGATAATTTTGTTGTATCTAACTGCAAATATTATATCCTGACAGTCGTGACTCCAAACTTGAAGAAGCCATTACATGATCATTTCTATTACATTGACATGAGCACAATCTTGAATATACTCAGAAAGTGCTACATGTTGATGTAGTACAAATGTGACAAATTCATCTGAGGCTATGAAATAAGTGACCATAAGACAGGCTCACTTTTGGGATAGTCATCCTGTCTTTTTCACAGGTTCGACAAAGGCACTTTGTCAAATAGGACACAACCTGCTCTGGCTTCGAAGCGCTGCTTTTAACTGAGTCACTCTTAGACCACCTCAAAGAAGACACTCCTGGTTTTTTACATTTCCAAGTGCTTCGCTTTGGGGGTAGTTTTGGTTGTGAGTTTATCTTCAACAGCAAACGACGGAACACAGCCAACAGAAGCAAGAAAGGTTGCCCTAAAACGCTACTGACTTGGTTTCTCCAAATAGCAAGTGTTGTTGGTTCTGCTCCTCTTGCTTCACATTAGTAGATGCGTTAGGGAAGCTCAAACAAGGCACTACAAGTCCACATCAGGGTCACCTTAACACAGGCACTGACTTGATTTGTGGAAACAGTAAGTGCTAATTGTTAAGGTGATCTTGTTGTATCTGACTGCAAATATCCTTTCCTGGCAGCCATGTTTCCAAACTTGAAGAAGCCATTGCATTATCACTTCTATTACCTTGACATGAGCACAGTCTTGAATATACTCAGAAAGTGCTACATGTTGAGGTGGTACAAATGTGACAAATTCATCTGTGGCTATGAAGAAGATTATTTTGAAAGTTCTTCATGATGTGGCAATTTAAAATGGGAACAAATCTGCTGTGAACATTGAAGTTGTGTTTTTGACTCAGTCACTTTTGGACTGCCTCTAATGATTCACTCATGGCTCCTCAATGCCCAAGTGCTTCTTTTGAGGTGATCTTAATCTGTGACTTTAACGCCATCAAGAAACAACAGAAAACATCCATTCTGTACTTGATCATGAAAGAGTGATTTCCACACTGTTGATAAATAAAATAGACATTTAACCATTCAAAAGACTTGCTTTTGAAAAGTATATTTTAATCTTGTATATTTTTTTCTCTTGTAGAAAAGAAGATCCAGTTGCAACAACCACCTCCACCAAGTATTCATATTTAAAGGTGATTGACCACTCAACAGTTCTTAACGGCTCGCATTGATCGCATCAGGCCCGTTCCTTTCTCATGACTGACGAGTCGTTGGAAGAGCATTGTCTGCTCCACTGAAAAGAAGGTGGAGTTTCATCGAAATGGCTCCAGTCAGGATATAAGATGCAAAAATCCCTGAAGCATCTAATACATGCAGATCACCTGAAATGGAATCACTGATGCTAGTTTCTGTTATAAGTGCTTCTCTTTTGGGTTGTCTTGGTTGTAACTTTATCATCAACAAGAAGAAACTGCAAACAAACCGTGGAAGGCAGAAGGATCAACTTTACAAAGGAGCTCACCTCATACAGTAAGTACCAACTGTTGGGTATTCTTTCTCTTTTTCTCAGGATGGGATCTCTTCACAGTCTTGCTGAAATTGGTCTGATAATTTTGTTGTATCTAACTGCAAATATTATATCCTGACAGTCGTGACTCCAAACTTGAAGAAGCCATTACATGATCATTTCTATTACATTGACATGAGCACAATCTTGAATATACTCAGAAAGTGCTACATGTTGATGTAGTACAAATGTGACAAATTCATCTGAGGCTATGAAATAAGTGACCATAAGACAGGCTCACTTTTGGGATAGTCATCCTGTCTTTTCACAGGTTCGACAAAGGCACTTTGTCAAATAGGACAAAACCTGCTCTGGCTTCGGAAGCGCTGCTTTTAACTGAGTCACTCTTAGACCACCTCAAAGAAGACACTCCCTGGTTTTTTGCATTTCCAAGTGCTTCGCTTTGGGGTAGTTTTGGTTGTGAGTTTATCTTCAACAGCAAACGACTGAACACAGCCAACAGAAGCAAGAAATGTTGCCCTAAAACGCTACTGATTTGGTTTCTCCAAATAGCAAGTGTTGTTGGTTCTGCTCCTCTTGTTTCACAATAGCAGACATCTTTGAGAAGCTCAAACAAGGCACCACAAGTTAACATCAGGGTTACCTTGAGACCGGCACTGACTTGATTTCTGGATACAGTAAGTGCTAATTGTTAAGGTGATCTTGTTGTTTCTTGCTACAAATATCATTTCCTGACAGCCGTGTTTCCAAACTGGAAGAAGCCATTGCATTATCACTTCTATTACCTTGACTTGAGCACAGTCTTGAATATAATCAGAAAGTGCTACATGTTGAGGTGGTACAAATGTGACAAATTCATCTGTGGCTATGAACATGGTGACCTTGAAACAGGGTCACATTTGTGGTAGTCTTCTCGTCTTTTCAAAGGGTTGAAAAAGCGACTTTGTCAAATATGACAAAATCTGCTCTATGGAAGCGCTGCTTTTGACCAGGTCACTCTTAGACCACCTCAAAGAAGACACTCCTGGTTGTTGCATTACCAAGTGCTCCTCTTTGATGTAGTTTTGGTTGTGAGTTTATCTTCAACAAGAAGAAACTGCAAACAAACAATACAAGGCAAAAAGATTACCTTAACACAGGCACTGACTTGATTTATGAATACAGTAAGTGCTAATTGTTAAGGTGATCTTGTTGTTTCTTGCTGCAAATATCATTTCCTGACAGCCATGTTTCCAAACTTGAAGAAGCCATTGCATTATCATTTCTATTACATTGACATGAGCACAATCTTGAATATACTCAGAAAGTGCTACATGTTGATGTAGTACAAATGTGACAAATTCATCTGAGGCTATGAAATAAGTGACAATAAGACAGGCTCACTTTTGGGATAGTCATCCTGTCTTTTCACAGGTTCGACAAAGGCACTTTGTCAAATAGGACACAACGTGCTCTGGCTTCGGAAGCGCTGCTTTTAACTGAGTCACTCTTAGACCACCTCAAAGAAGACACTCCTGGTTTTTTGCATTTCCAAGTGCTTCGCTTTGGGGTAGTTTTGGTTGTGAGTTTATCTTCAACAGCAAACGACTGAACACAGCCAACAGAAGCAAGAAAGGTTGCCCTAAAACGCTACTGACTTGGTTTCTCCAAATAGCAAGTGTTGTTGGTTCTGCTCCTCTTGCTTCACATTAGTAGATGTGTTAGGGAAGCTCAAACAAGGCACTACAAGTCCACATCAGGGTTACCTTAACACAGGCACTGACTTGATTTGTGGAAACAGTAAGTGCTAATTGTTAAGGTGATCTTGTTGTATCTTACTGCAAATATCCTTTCCTGGCAGCCATGTTTCCAAACTTGAAGAAGCCATTGCATTATCACTTCTATTACCTTGACATGAGCACAGTCTTGAATATACTCAGAAAGTGCTACATGTTGAGGTGGTACAAATGTGACAAATTCATCAGTGGCTATGAAGAATGTTATTTTGAAAGTTCTTCATGATGTGGCAATTTAAAATGGGAACAAATCTGCTGTGAACATTGAAGTTGTGTTTTTGACCCAGTCACTTTTGGACTGCCTCAAATGATTCACTCATGGCTCCTCAATGCCCAAGTGCTTCTTTTGAGGTGATCTTAATCTGTGACTTTAACGCCATCAAGAAACAACAGAAAACATCCATTCTGTACTTGATCATGAAAGAGTGATTTCCACACTGTTGATAAATAAAATAGACATTTAACCATTCAAAAGACTTGCTTTTAAAAAAGTATATTTTAATCTTGTATATTTTTTTCTCTTGTAGAAAAGAAGATCCAGTTGCAACAACCACCTCCACCAAGTATTCATATTTAAAGGTGATTGACCACTCAACAGTTCTTAACGGCTCGCATTGATCGCATCAGGCCCGTTCCTTTCTCATGACTGACGAGTCGTTGGAAGAGCATTGTCTGCTCCACTGAAAAGAAGGTGGAGTTTCATCGAAATGGCTCCAGTCAGGATATAAGATGCAAAAATCCCTGAAGCATCTAATACATGCAGATCACCTGAAATGGAATCACTGATGCTAGTTTCTGTTATAAGTGCTTCTCTTTTGGGTTGTCTTGGTTGTAACTTTATCATCAACAAGAAGAAACTGCAAACAAACCGTGGAAGGCAGAAGGATCAACTTTACAAAGGAGCTCACCTCATACAGTAAGTACCAACTGTTGGGTATTCTTTCTCTTTTTCTCAGGATGGGATCTCTTCACAGTTTTGCTGAAATTGGTCTGATAATTTTGTTGTATCTAACTGCAAATATTATATCCTGACAGTCGTGACTCCAAACTTGAAGAAGCCATTACATGATCATTTCTATTACATTGACATGAGCACAATCTTGAATATACTCAGAAAGTGCTACATGTTGAAATTCATCTGTGGCTATGAAGAATGTTATTTTGAAAGTTCTTCATGATGTGGCAATTTAAAATGGGAACAAATCTGCTGTGAACATTGAAGTTGTGTTTTTGACCCAGTCACTTTTGGACTGCCTCAAATGATTCACTCATGGCTCCTCAATGCCCAAGTGCTTCTTTTGAGGTGATCTTAATCTGTGACTTTAACGTCATGAAGAAACAACAGAAAACATCCATTCTGTACTTGATCATGAAAGAGTGATTTCCACACTGTTGATAAATAAAATAGACATTTAACCATTCAAAAGACTGGCTTTCAAAAAGTATATTTTAATCTTGTATATTTTTTTCTCTTGTAGAAAAGAAGATCCAGTTGCAACAACCACCTCCACCAAGTATTCATATTTAAAGGTGATTGACCACTCAACAGTTCTTAACGGCTCGCATTGATCGCATCAGGCCCGTTCCTTTCTCATGACTGACGAGTCGTTGGAAGAGCATTGTCTGCTCCACTGAAAAGAAGGTGGAGTTTCATCGAAATGGCTCCAGTCAGGATATAAGATGCAAAAATCCCTGAAGCATCTAATACATGCAGATCACCTGAAATGGAATCACTGATGCTAGTTTCTGTTATAAGTGCTTCTCTTTTGGGTTGTCTTGGTTGTAACTTTATCATCAACAAGAAGAAACTGCAAACAAACCGTGGAAGGCAGAAGGATCAACTTTACAAAGGAGCTCACCTCATACAGTAAGTACCAACTGTTGGGTATTCTTTCTCTTTTTCTCAGGATGGGATCTCTTCACAGTCTTGCTGAAATTGGTCTGATAATTTTGTTGTATCTAACTGCAAATATTATATCCTGACAGTCGTGACTCCAAACTTGAAGAAGCCATTACATGATCATTTCTATTACATTGACATGAGCACAATCTTGAATATACTCAGAAAGTGCTACATGTTGATGTAGTACAAATGTGACAAATTCATCTGAGGCTATGAAATAAGTGACCATAAGACAGGCTCACTTTTGGGATAGTCATCCTGTCTTTTCACAGGTTCGACAAAGGCACTTTGTCAAATAGGACACAACCTGCTCTGGCTTCGGAAGCGCTGCTTTTAACTGAGTCACTCTTAGACCACCTCAAAGAAGACACTCCTGGTTTTTTACATTTCCAAGTGCTTCGCTTTGGGGTAGTTTTGGTTGTGAGTTTATCTTCAACAGCAAACGACGGAACACAGCCAACAGAAGCAAGAAAGGTTGCCCTAAAACGCTACTGACTTGGTTTCTCCAAATAGCAAGTGTTGTTGGTTCTGCTCCTCTTGCTTCACATTAGTAGATGCGTTAGGGAAGCTCAAACAAGGCACTACAAGTCCACATCAGGGTCACCTTAACACAGGCACTGACTTGATTTGTGGAAACAGTAAGTGCTAATTGTTAAGGTGATCTTGTTGTATCTGACTGCAAATATCCTTTCCTGGCAGCCATGTTTCCAAACTTGAAGAAGCCATTGCATTATCACTTCTATTACCTTGACATGAGCACAGTCTTGAATATACTCAGAAAGTGCTACATGTTGAGGTGGTACAAATGTGACAAATTCATCTGTGGCTATGAAGAAGATTATTTTGAAAGTTCTTCATGATGTGGCAATTTAAAATGGGAACAAATCTGCTGTGAACATTGAAGTTGTGTTTTTGACTCAGTCACTTTTGGACTGCCTCTAATGATTCACTCATGGCTCCTCAATGCCCAAGTGCTTCTTTTGAGGTGATCTTAATCTGTGACTTTAACGCCATCAAGAAACAACAGAAAACATCCATTCTGTACTTGATCATGAAAGAGTGATTTCCACACTGTTGATAAATAAAATAGACATTTAACCATTCAAAAGACTTGCTTTTAAAAAGTATATTTTAATCTTGTATATTTTTTTCTCTTGTAGAAAAGAAGATCCAGTTGCAACAACCACCTCCACCAAGTATTCATATTTAAAGGTGATTGACCACTCAACAGTTCTTAACGGCTCGCATTGATCGCATCAGGCCCGTTCCTTTCTCATGACTGACGAGTCGTTGGAAGAGCATTGTCTGCTCCACTGAAAAGAAGGTGGAGTTTCATCGAAATGGCTCCAGTCAGGATATAAGATGCAAAAATCCCTGAAGCATCTAATACATGCAGATCACCTGAAATGGAATCACTGATGCTAGTTTCTGTTATAAGTGCTTCTCTTTTGGGTTGTCTTGGTTGTAACTTTATCATCAACAAGAAGAAACTGCAAACAAACCGTGGAAGGCAGAAGGATCAACTTTACAAAGGAGCTCACCTCATACAGTAAGTACCAACTGTTGGGTATTCTTTCTCTTTTTCTCAGGATGGGATCTCTTCACAGTTTTGCTGAAATTGGTCTGATAATTTTGTTGTATCTAACTGCAAATATTATATCCTGACAGTCGTGACTCCAAACTTGAAGAAGCCATTACATGATCATTTCTATTACATTGACATGAGCACAATCTTGAATATACTCAGAAAGTGCTACATGTTGAGGTGGTACAAATGTGACAAATTCATCTGTGGCTATGAAGAATGTTATTTTGAAAGTTCTTCATGATGTGGCAATTTAAAATGGGAACAAATCTGCTGTGAACATTGAAGTTGTGTTTTTGACCCAGTCACTTTTGGACTGCCTCAAATGATTCACTCATGGCTCCTCAATGCCCAAGTGCTTCTTTTGAGGTGATCTTAATCTGTGACTTTAACGTCATGAAGAAACAACAGAAAACATCCATTCTGTACTTGATCATGAAAGAGTGATTTCCACACTGTTGATAAATAAAATAGACATTTAACCATTCAAAAGACTGGCTTTCAAAAAGTATATTTTAATCTTGTATATTTTTTTCTCTTGTAGAAAAGAAGATCCAGTTGCAACAACCACCTCCACCAAGTATTCATATTTAAAGGTGATTGACCACTCAACAGTTCTTAACGGCTCGCATTGATCGCATCAGGCCCGTTCCTTTCTCATGACTGACGAGTCGTTGGAAGAGCATTGTCTGCTCCACTGAAAAGAAGGTGGAGTTTCATCGAAATGGCTCCAGTCAGGATATAAGATGCAAAAATCCCTGAAGCATCTAATACATGCAGATCACCTGAAATGGAATCACTGATGCTAGTTTCTGTTATAAGTGCTTCTCTTTTGGGTTGTCTTGGTTGTAACTTTATCATCAACAAGAAGAAACTGCAAACAAACCGTGGAAGGCAGAAGGATCAACTTTACAAAGGAGCTCACCTCATACAGTAAGTACCAACTGTTGGGTATTCTTTCTCTCTTTTTCTCAGGATGGGATCTCTTCACAGTCTTGCTGAAATTGGTCTGATAATTTTGTTGTATCTAACTGCAAATATTATATCCTGACAGTCGTGACTCCAAACTTGAAGAAGCCATTACATGATCATTTCTATTACATTGACATGAGCACAATCTTGAATATACTCAGAAAGTGCTACATGTTGATGTAGTACAAATGTGACAAATTCATCTGAGGCTATGAAATAAGTGACCATAAGACAGGCTCACTTTTGGGATAGTCATCCTGTCTTTTCACAGGTTCGACAAAGGCACTTTGTCAAATAGGACAAAACCTGCTCTGGCTTCGGAAGCGCTGCTTTTAACTGAGTCACTCTTAGACCACCTCAAAGAAGACACTCCTGGTTTTTTGCATTTCCAAGTGCTTCGCTTTGGGGTAGTTTTGGTTGTGAGTTTATCTTCAACAGCAAACGACTGAACACAGCCAACAGAAGCAAGAAATGTTGCCCTAAAACGCTACTGATTTGGTTTCTCCAAATAGCAAGTGTTGTTGGTTCTGCTCCTCTTGTTTCACAATAGCAGACATCTTTGAGAAGCTCAAACAAGGCACCACAAGTTAACATCAGGGTTACCTTGAGACCGGCACTGACTTGATTTCTGGATACAGTAAGTGCTAATTGTTAAGGTGATCTTGTTGTTTCTTGCTACAAATATCATTTCCTGACAGCCGTGTTTCCAAACTGGAAGAAGCCATTGCATTATCACTTCTATTACCTTGACTTGAGCACAGTCTTGAATATAATCAGAAAGTGCTACATGTTGAGGTGGTACAAATGTGACAAATTCATCTGTGGCTATGAACATGGTGACCTTGAAACAGGGTCACATTTGTGGTAGTCTTCTCGTCTCATGACAAATCTGCTCTATGGAAGCGCTGCTTTTGACCAGGTCACTCTTAGACCACCTCAAAGAAGACACTCCTGGTTGTTGCATTACCAAGTGCTCCTCTTTGATGTAGTTTTGGTTGTGAGTTTATCTTCAACAAGAAGAAACTGCAAACAAACAATACAAGGCAAAAAGATTACCTTAACACAGGCACTGACTTGATTTATGAATACAGTAAGTGCTAATTGTTAAGGTGATCTTGTTGTTTCTTGCTGCAAATATCATTTCCTGACAGCCATGTTTCCAAACTTGAAGAAGCCATTGCATTATCATTTCTATTACATTGACATGAGCACAATCTTGAATATACTCAGAAAGTGCTACATGTTGATGTAGTACAAATGTGACAAATTCATCTGAGGCTATGAAATAAGTGACAATAAGACAGGCTCACTTTTGGGATAGTCATCCTGTCTTTTCACAGGTTCGACAAAGGCACTTTGTCAAATAGGACACAACGTGCTCTGGCTTCGGAAGCGCTGCTTTTAACTGAGTCACTCTTAGACCACCTCAAAGAAGACACTCCTGGTTTTTTGCATTTCCAAGTGCTTCGCTTTGGGGTAGTTTTGGTTGTGAGTTTATCTTCAACAGCAAACGACTGAACACAGCCAACAGAAGCAAGAAAGGTTGCCCTAAAACGCTACTGACTTGGTTTCTCCAAATAGCAAGTGTTGTTGGTTCTGCTCCTCTTGCTTCACATTAGTAGATGTGTTAGGGAAGCTCAAACAAGGCACTACAAGTCCACATCAGGGTTACCTTAACACAGGCACTGACTTGATTTGTGGAAACAGTAAGTGCTAATTGTTAAGGTGATCTTGTTGTATCTTACTGCAAATATCCTTTCCTGGCAGCCATGTTTCCAAACTTGAAGAAGCCATTGCATTATCACTTCTATTACCTTGACATGAGCACAGTCTTGAATATACTCAGAAAGTGCTACATGTTGAGGTGGTACAAATGTGACAAATTCATCAGTGGCTATGAAGAATGTTATTTTTGAAAGTTCTTCATGATGTGGCAATTTAAAATGGGAACAAATCTGCTGTGAACATTGAAGTTGTGTTTTTGACCCAGTCACTTTTGGACTGCCTCAAATGATTCACTCATGGCTCCTCAATGCCCAAGTGCTTCTTTTGAGGTGATCTTAATCTGTGACTTTAACGCCATCAAGAAACAACAGAAAACATCCATTCTGTACTTGATCATGAAAGAGTGATTTCCACACTGTTGATAAATAAAATAGACATTTAACCATTCAAAAGACTTGCTTTTTAAAAAAGTATATTTTAATCTTGTATATTTTTTTCTCTTGTAGAAAAGAAGATCCAGTTGCAACAACCACCTCCACCAAGTATTCATATTTAAAGGTGATTGACCACTCAACAGTTCTTAACGGCTCGCATTGATCGCATCAGGCCCGTTCCTTTCTCATGACTGACGAGTCGTTGGAAGAGCATTGTCTGCTCCACTGAAAAGAAGGTGGAGTTTCATCGAAATGGCTCCAGTCAGGATATAAGATGCAAAAATCCCTGAAGCATCTAATACATGCAGATCACCTGAAATGGAATCACTGATGCTAGTTTCTGTTATAAGTGCTTCTCTTTTGGGTTGTCTTGGTTGTAACTTTATCATCAACAAGAAGAAACTGCAAACAAACCGTGGAAGGCAGAAGGATCAACTTTACAAAGGAGCTCACCTCATACAGTAAGTACCAACTGTTGGGTATTCTTTCTCTTTTTCTCAGGATGGGATCTCTTCACAGTTTTGCTGAAATTGGTCTGATAATTTTGTTGTATCTAACTGCAAATATTATATCCTGACAGTCGTGACTCCAAACTTGAAGAAGCCATTACATGATCATTTCTATTACATTGACATGAGCACAATCTTGAATATACTCAGAAAGTGCTACATGTTGAGGTGGTACAAATGTGACAAATTCATCTGTGGCTATGAAGAATGTTATTTTGAAAGTTCTTCATGATGTGGCAATTTAAAATGGGAACAAATCTGCTGTGAACATTGAAGTTGTGTTTTTGACCCAGTCACTTTTGGACTGCCTCAAATGATTCACTCATGGCTCCTCAATGCCCAAGTGCTTCTTTTGAGGTGATCTTAATCTGTGACTTTAACGTCATGAAGAAACAACAGAAAACATCCATTCTGTACTTGATCATGAAAGAGTGATTTCCACACTGTTGATAAATAAAATAGACATTTAACCATTCAAAAGACTGGCTTTCAAAAAGTATATTTTAATCTTGTATATTTTTTTCTCTTGTAGAAAAGAAGATCCAGTTGCAACAACCACCTCCACCAAGTATTCATATTTAAAGGTGATTGACCACTCAACAGTTCTTAACGGCTCGCATTGATCGCATCAGGCCCGTTCCTTTCTCATGACTGACGAGTCGTTGGAAGAGCATTGTCTGCTCCACTGAAAAGAAGGTGGAGTTTCATCGAAATGGCTCCAGTCAGGATATAAGATGCAAAAATCCCTGAAGCATCTAATACATGCAGATCACCTGAAATGGAATCACTGATGCTAGTTTCTGTTATAAGTGCTTCTCTTTTGGGTTGTCTTGGTTGTAACTTTATCATCAACAAGAAGAAACTGCAAACAAACCGTGGAAGGCAGAAGGATCAACTTTACAAAGGAGCTCACCTCATACAGTAAGTACCGACAGTTGGGTATTCTTTCTCTTTTTCTCAGGATGGGATCTCTTCACAGTCTTGCTGAAATTGGTCTGATAATTTTGTTGTATCTAACTGCAAATATTATATCCTGACAGTCGTGACTCCAAACTTGAAGAAGCCATTACATGATCATTTCTATTACATTGACATGAGCACAATCTTGAATATACTCAGAAAGTGCTACATGTTGATGTAGTACAAATGTGACAAATTCATCTGAGGCTATGAAATAAGTGACCATAAGACAGGCTCACTTTTGGGATAGTCATCCTGTCTTTTCACAGGTTCGACAAAGGCACTTTGTCAAATAGGACACAACCTGCTCTGGCTTCGGAGCGCTGCTTTTAACTGAGTCACTCTTAGACCACCTCAAAGAAGACACTCCTGGTTTTTTGCATTTCCAAGTGCTTCGCTTTGGGGTAGTTTTGGTTGTGAGTTTATCTTCAACAGCAAACGACTGAACACAGCCAACAGAAGCAAGAAATGTTGCCCTAAAACGCTACTGATTTGGTTTCTCCAAATAGCAAGTGTTGTTGGTTCTGCTCCTCTTGTTTCACAATAGCAGACATCTTTGAGAAGCTCAAACAAGGCACCACAAGTTAACATCAGGGTTACCTTGAGACCGGCACTGACTTGATTTCTGGATACAGTAAGTGCTAATTGTTAAGGTGATCTTGTTGTTTCTTGCTACAAATATCATTTCCTGACAGCCGTGTTTCCAAACTGGAAGAAGCCATTGCATTATCACTTCTATTACCTTGACTTGAGCACAGTCTTGAATATAATCAGAAAGTGCTACATGTTGAGGTGGTACAAATGTGACAAATTCATCTGTGGCTATGAACATGGTGACCTTGAAACAGGGTCACATTTGTGGTAGTCTTCTCGTCTTTTCAAAGGGTTGAAAAAGCGACTTTGTCAAATATGACAAAATCTGCTCTATGGAAGCGCTGCTTTTGACCAGGTCACTCTTAGACCACCTCAAAGAAGACACTCCTGGTTGTTGCATTACCAAGTGCTCCTCTTTGATGTAGTTTTGGTTGTGAGTTTATCTTCAACAAGAAGAAACTGCAAACAAACAATACAAGGCAAAAAAGATTACCTTAACACAGGCACTGACTTGATTTATGAATACAGTAAGTGCTAATTGTTAAGGTGATCTTGTTGTTTCTTGCTGCAAATATCATTTCCTGACAGCCATGTTTCCAAACTTGAAGAAGCCATTGCATTATCATTTCTATTACATTGACATGAGCACAATCTTGAATATACTCAGAAAGTGCTACATGTTGATGTAGTACAAATGTGACAAATTCATCTGAGGCTATGAAATAAGTGACCATAAGGCAGGCTCACTTTTGGGATAG
Organism: Poeciliopsis gracilis; assembly: GCA_911649635.1. NCBI lineage: Eukaryota > Metazoa > Chordata > Actinopteri > Cyprinodontiformes > Poeciliidae > Poeciliopsis > Poeciliopsis gracilis. The sequence goes on along the minus strand of CAJVRI010000370.1, from coordinate 3,347,892 downwards.
TCATCCTGTCTTTTCACAGGTTCGACAAAGGCACTTTGTCAAATAGGACACAACGTGCTCTGGCTTCGGAAGCGCTGCTTTTAACTGAGTCACTCTTAGACCACCTCAAAGAAGACACTCCTGGTTTTTTGCATTTCCAAGTGCTTCGCTTTGGGGTAGTTTTGGTTGTGAGTTTATCTTCAACAGCAAACGACTGAACACAGCCAACAGAAGCAAGAAAGGTTGCCCTAAAACGCTACTGACTTGGTTTCTCCAAATAGCAAGTGTTGTTGGTTCTGCTCCTCTTGCTTCACATTAGTAGATGTGTTAGGGAAGCTCAAACAAGGCACTACAAGTCCACATCAGGGTTACCTTAACACAGGCACTGACTTGATTTCTGGATACAGTAAGTGCTAATTGTTAAGGTGATCTTGTTGTTTCTTGCTACAAATATCATTTCCTGACAGCCGTGTTTCCAAACTGGAAGAAGCCATTGCATTATCACTTCTATTACCTTGACTTGAGCACAGTCTTGAATATAATCAGAAAGTGCTACATGTTGAGGTGGTACAAATGTGACAAATTCATCTGTGGCTATGAACATGGTGACCTTGAAACAGGGTCACATTTGTGGTAGTCTTCTCGTCTTTTCAAAGGGTTGAAAAAAGCGACTTTGTCAAATATGACAAAATCTGCTCTATGGAAGCGCTGCTTTTGACCAGGTCACTCTTAGACCACCTCAAAGAAGACACTCCTGGTTGTTGCATTACCAAGTGCTCCTCTTTGATGTAGTTTTGGTTGTGAGTTTATCTTCAACAAGAAGAAACTGCAAACAAACAATACAAGGCAAAAAGATTACCTTAACACAGGCACTGACTTGATTTATGAATACAGTAAGTGCTAATTGTTAAGGTGATCTTGTTGTTTCTTGCTGCAAATATCATTTCCTGACAGCCATGTTTCCAAACTTGAAGAAGCCATTGCATTATCATTTCTATTACATTGACATGAGCACAATCTTGAATATACTCAGAAAGTGCTACATGTTGATGTAGTACAAATGTGACAAATTCATCTGAGGCTATGAAATAAGTGACCATAAGGCAGGCTCACTTTTTGGGATAGTCATCCTGTCTTTTCACAGGTTCGACAAAGGCACTTTGTCAAATAGGACACTAACGTGCTCTGGCTTCGGAGCGCTGCTTTTAACTGAGTCACTCTTAGACCACCTCAAAGAAGACACTCCTGGTTTTTTGCATTTCCAAGTGCTTCGCTTTGGGGGTAGTTTTGGTTGTGAGTTTATCTTCAACAGCAAACGACTGAACACAGCCAACAGAAGCAAGAAAGGTTGCCCTAAAACGCTACTGACTTGGTTTCTCCAAATAGCAAGTGTTGTTGGTTCTGCTCCTCTTGCTTCACATTAGTAGATGCGTTAGGGAAGCTCAAACAAGGCACTACAAGTCCACATCAGGGTTACCTTAACACAGGCACTGACTTGATTTCTGGATACAGTAAGTGCTAATTGTTAAGGTGATCTTGTTGTTTCTTGCTACAAATATCATTTCCTGACAGCCGTGTTTCCAAACTGGAAGAAGCCATTGCATTATCACTTCTATTACCTTGACTTGAGCACAGTCTTGAATATAATCAGAAAGTGCTACATGTTGAGGTGGTACAAATGTGACAAATTCATCTGTGGCTATGAACATGGTGACCTTGAAACAGGGTCACATTTGTGGATTTTCGTCTTTTCAATGGTAGTCTTTAAAAAGCGACTTTGTCAAATATGACAAAATCTGCTCTATGGAAGCGCTGCTTTTGACCAGGTCACTCTTAGACCACCTCAAAGAAGACACTCCTGGTTGTTGCATTACCAAGTGCTCCTCTTTGATGTAGTTTTGGTTGTGAGTTTATCTTCAACAAGAAGAAACTGCAAACAAACAATACAAGGCAAAAAAGATTACCTTAACACAGGCACTGACTTGATTTATGAATACAGTAAGTGCTAATTGTTAAGGTGATCTTGTTGTTTCTTGCTGCAAATATCATTTCCTGACAGCCATGTTTCCAAACTTGAAGAAGCCATTGCATTATCATTTCTATTACATTGACATGAGCACAATCTTGAATATACTCAGAAAGTGCTACATGTTGATGTAGTACAAATGTGACAAATTCATCTGAGGCTATGAAATAAGTGACCATAAGACAGGCTGACTTTTGGGATAGTCATCCTGTCTTTTCACAGGTTCGACAAAGGCACTTTGTCAAATAGGACACAACCTGCTCTGGCTTCGGAAGCGCTGCTTTTAACTGAGTCACTCTTAGACCACCTCAAAGAAGACACTCCTGGTTTTTTGCATTTCCAAGTGCTTCGCTTTGGGGTAGTTTTGGTTATCTTCAACAGCAAACGACTGAACACAGCCAACAGAAGCAAGAAAGGTTGCCCTAAAACGCTACTGACTTGGTTTCTCCAAATAGCAAGTGTTGTTGGTTCTGCTCCTCTTGTTTCACAAAAGCAGACATCTTTGAGAAGCTCAAACAAGGCACCACAAGTTAACATCAGGGTTACCTTGAGACAGGCACTGACTTGATTTCTGGATACAGTAAGTGCTAATTGTTAAGGTGATCTTGTTGTTTTTTGCTACAAATATCATTTCCTGACAGCTGTGTTTCCAAACTGGAAGAAGCCATTGCATTATCACTTCTATTACCTTGACTTGAGCACAGTCTTGAATATAATCAGAAAGTGCTACATGTTGAGGTGGTACAAATGTGACAAATTCATCTGTGGCTATGAACATGGTGACCTTGAAACAGGGTCACATTTGTGGTAGTCTTCTCGTCTTTTCAAAGGGTTGAAAAAAGCGACTTTGTCAAATATGACAAAATCTGCTCTATGGAAGCGCTGCTTTTGACCAGGTCACTCTTAGACCACCTCAAAGAAGACACTCCTGGTTGTTGCATTACCAAGTGCTCCTCTTTGATGTAGTTTTGGTTGTGAGTTTATCTTCAACAAGAAGAAACTGCAAACAAACAATACAAGGCAAAAAGATTACGTTAACACAGGCACTGACTTGATTTATGAATACAGTAAGTGCTAATTGTTAAGGTGATCTTGTTGTTTCTTGCTGCAAATATCATTTCCTGACAGCCATGTTTCCAAACTTGAAGAAGCCATTGCATTATCATTTCTATTACATTGACATGAGCACAATCTTGAATATACTCAGAAAGTGCTACATGTTGATGTAGTACAAATGTGACAAATTCATCTGAGGCTATGAAATAAGTGACCATAAGACAGGCTGACTTTTGGGATAGTCATCCTGTCTTTTCACAGGTTCGACAAAGGCACTTTGTCAAATAGGACACAAACCTGCTCTGGCTTCGGAGCGCTGCTTTTAACTGAGTCACTCTTAGACCACCTCAAAGAAGACACTCCTGGTTTTTGCATTTCCAAGTGCTTCGCTTTGGGGTAGTTTTGGTTGTGAGTTTATCTTCAACAGCAAACGACTGAACACAGCCAACAGAAGCAAGAAATGTTGCCCTAAAACGCTACTGATTTGGTTTCTCCAAATAGCAAGTGTTGTTGGTTCTGCTCCTCTTGTTTCACAAAAGCAGACATCTTTGAGAAGCTCAAACAAGGCACCACAAGTTAACATCAGGGTTACCTTGAGACCGGCACTGACTTGATTTCTGGATACAGTAAGTGCTAATTGTTAAGGTGATCTTGTTGTTTCTTGCTACAAATATCATTTCCTGACAGCCGTGTTTCCAAACTGGAAGAAGCCATTGCATTATCACTTCTATTACCTTGACTTGAGCACAGTCTTGAATATAATCAGAAAGTGCTACATGTTGAGGTGGTACAAATGTGACAAATTCATCTGTGGCTATGAACATGGTGACCTTGAAACAGGGTCACATTTGTGAGTAGTCTTCTCGTCTTTTCAAAGGGTTGAAAAAAGCGACTTTGTCAAATATGACAAAATCTGCTCTATGGAAGCGCTGCTTTTGACCAGGTCACTCTTAGACCACCTCAAAGAAGACACTCCTGGTTGTTGCATTACCAAGTGCTCCTCTTTGATGTAGTTTTGGTTGTGAGTTTATCTTCAACAAGAAGAAACTGCAAACAAACAATACAAGGCAAAAAAGATTACCTTAACACAGGCACTGACTTGATTTATGAATACAGTAAGTGCTAATTGTTAAGGTGATCTTGTTGTTTCTTGCTGCAAATATCATTTCCTGACAGCCATGTTTCCAAACTTGAAGAAGCCATTGCATTATCATTTCTATTACATTGACATGAGCACAATCTTGAATATACTCAGAAAGTGCTACATGTTGATGTAGTACAAATGTGACAAATTCATCTGAGGCTATGAAATAAGTGACCATAAGACAGGCTCACTTTTGGGATAGTCATCCTGTCTTTTCACAGGTTCGACAAAGGCACTTTGTCAAATAGGACACTAACGTGCTCTGGCTTCGGAGCGCTGCTTTTGACTGAGTCACTCTTAGACCACCTCAAAGAAGACACTCCTGGTTTTTCTATTTCCAAGTGCTTCTCTTTGAGGTAGTTTTGGTTGTGAGTTTATCTTCAACAGCAAACGACTGAACACAGCCAACAGAAGCAAGAAAGGTTGCCCTAAAACGCTACTGACTTGGTTTCTCCAAATAGCAAGTGTTGTTGGTTCTGCTCCTTTTGCTTCACATTAGTAGATGGAAGGACCACAAGTAACATCAGGGTTACCTTAAAAAGGCACTGACTTGTTTTCTGTATACAGTAAGTGCTAATTGTTAAGGTGATCTTGTTGTTTCTTGCTACAAATATCATTTCCTGACAGCCGTGTTTCCAAACTGGAAGAAGCCATTGCATTATCACTTCTATTACCTTGACTTGAGCACAGTCTTGAATATAATCAGAAAGTGCTACATGTTGAGGTGGTACAAATGTGACAAATTCATCTGTGGCTATGAACATGGTGACCTTGAAACAGGGTCACATTTGTGGTAGTCTTCTCGTCTTTTCAAAGGGTTGAAAAAGCACTTTGTCAAATATGACAAAATCTGCTCTATGGAAGCGCTGCTTTTGACCAGGTCACTCTTAGACCACCTCAAAGAAGACACTCCTGGTTGTTGCATTACCAAGTGCTCCTCTTTGATGTAGTTTTGGTTGTGAGTTTATCTTCAACAAGAAGAAACTGCAAACAAACAATACAAGGCAAAAAGATTACCTTAACACAGGCACTGACTTGATTTATGAATACAGTAAGTGCTAATTGTTAAGGTGATCTTGTTGTTTCTTGCTGCAAATATCATTTCCTGACAGCCATGTTTCCAAACTTGAAGAAGCCATTGCATTATCATTTCTATTACATTGACATGAGCACAATCTTGAATATACTCAGAAAGTGCTACATGTTGATGTAGTACAAATGTGACAAATTCATCTGAGGCTATGAAATAAGTGACCATAAGACAGGCTCACTTTTGGGATAGTCATCCTGTCTTTTCACAGGTTCGACAAAGGCACTTTGTCAAATAGGACACAACCTGCTCTGGCTTCGGAAGCGCTGCTTTTAACTGAGTCACTCTTAGACCACCTCAAAGAAGACACTCCTGGTTTTTTGCATTTCCAAGTGCTTCGCTTTGGGGTAGTTTTGGTTGTGAGTTTATCTTCAACAGCAAACGACTGAACACAGCCAACAGAAGCAAGAAAGGTTGCCCTAAAACGCTACTGACTTGGTTTCTCCAAATAGCAAGTGTTGTTGGTTCTGCTCCTCTTGCTTCACATTAGTAGATGCGTTAGGGAAGCTCAAACAAGGCACTACAAGTCCACATCAGGGTTACCTTAACACAGGCACTGACTTGATTTGTGGAAACAGTAAGTGCTAATTGTTAAGGTGATCTTGTTGTATCTTACTGCAAATATCCTTTCCTGGCAGCCATGTTTCCAAACTTGAAGAAGCCATTGCATTATCACTTCTATTACCTTGACATGAGCACAGTCTTGAATATACTCAGAAAGTGCTACATGTTGAGGTGGTAAAATGTGACAAATTCATCTGTGGCTATGAAGAATGGTTATTTTGAAAGTTCTTCATGATGTGGCAATTTAAAATGGGAACAAATCTGCTGTGAACATTGAAGTTGTGTTTTTGACCCAGTCACTTTTGGACTGCCTCAAATGATTCACTCATGGCTCCTCAATGCCCAAGTGCTTCTTTTGAGGTGATCTTAATCTGTGACTTTAACGCCATCAAGAAACAACAGAAAACATCCATTCTGTACTTGATCATGAAAGAGTGATTTCCACACTGTTGATAAATAAAATAGACATTTAACCATTCAAAAGACTGGCTTTTAAAAAGTATATTTTAATCTTGTATATTTTTTTCTCTTGTAGAAAAGAAGATCCAGTTGCAACAACCACCTCCACCAAGTATTCATATTTAAAGGTGATTGACCACTCAACAGTTCTTAACGGCTCGCATTGATCGCATCAGGCCCGTTCCTTTCTCATGACTGACGAGTCGTTGGAAGAGCATTGTCTGCTCCACTGAAAAGAAGGTGGAGTTTCATCGAAATGGCTCCAGTCAGGATATAAGATGCAAAAATCCCTGAAGCATCTAATACATGCAGATCACCTGAAATGGAATCACTGATGCTAGTTTCTGTTATAAGTGCTTCTCTTTTGGGTTGTCTTGGTTGTAACTTTATCATCAACAAGAAGAAACTGCAAACAAACCGTGGAAGGCAGAAGGATCAACTTTACAAAGGAGCTCACCTCATACAGTAAGTACCAACTGTTGGGTATTCTTTCTCTTTTTCTCAGGATGGGATCTCTTCACAGTCTTGCTGAAATTGGTCTGATAATTTTGTTGTATCTAACTGCAAATATTATATCCTGACAGTCGTGACTCCAAACTTGAAGAAGCCATTACATGATCATTTCTATTACATTGACATGAGCACAATCTTGAATATACTCAGAAAGTGCTACATGTTGATGTAGTACAAATGTGACAAATTCATCTGAGGCTATGAAATAAGTGACCATAAGACAGGCTCACTTTTGGGATAGTCATCCTGTCTTTTCACAGGTTCGACAAAGGCACTTTGTCAAATAGGACACAACCTGCTCTGGCTTCGGAAGCGCTGCTTTTAACTGAGTCACTCTTAGACCACCTCAAAGAAGACACTCCTGGTTTTTTGCATTTCCAAGTGCTTCGCTTTGGGGTAGTTTTGGTTGTGAGTTTATCTTCAACAGCAAACGACGGAACACAGCCAACAGAAGCAAGAAAGGTTGCCCTAAAACGCTACTGACTTGGTTTCTCCAAATAGCAAGTGTTGTTGGTTCTGCTCCTCTTGCTTCACAATAGCAGACATCTTTGAGAAGCTCAAACAAGGCACCACAAGTTAACATCAGGGTTACCTTGAGACAGGCACTGACTTGATTTAGGGATACAGTAAGTGCTAATTGTTAAGGTGATCTTGTTGTTTCTTGCTACAAATATCATTTCCTGACAGCCGTGTTTCCAAACTGGAAGAAGCCATTGCATTATCACTTCTATTACCTTGACTTGAGCACAGTCTTGAATATAATCAGAAAGTGCTACATGTTGAGGTGGTACAAATGTGACAAATTCATCTGTGGCTATGAACATGGTGACCTTGAAACAGGGTCACATTTGTGGTAGTCTTCTCGTCTTTTCAAAGGGTTGAAAAAGCGACTTTGTCAAATATGACAAAATCTGCTCTATGGAAGCGCTGCTTTTGACCAGGTCACTCTTAGACCACCTCAAAGAAGACACTCCTGGTTGTTGCATTACCAAGTGCTCCTCTTTGATGTAGTTTTGGTTGTGAGTTTATCTTCAACAAGAAGAAACTGCAAACAAACAATACAAGGCAAAAAAGATTACCTTAACACAGGCACTGACTTGATTTATGAATACAGTAAGTGCTAATTGTTAAGGTGATCTTGTTGTTTCTTGCTGCAAATATCATTTCCTGACAGCCATGTTTCCAAACTTGAAGAAGCCATTGCATTATCATTTCTATTACATTGACATGAGCACAATCTTGAATATACTCAGAAAGTGCTACATGTTGATGTAGTACAAATGTGACAAATTCATCTGAGGCTATGAAATAAGTGACCATAAGACAGGCTCACTTTTGGGATAGTCATCCTGTCTTTTCACAGGTTCGACAAAGGCACTTTGTCAAATAGGACACAACGTGCTCTGGCTTCGGAAGCGCTGCTTTTAACCGAGTCACTCTTAGACCACCTCAAAGAAGACACTCCTGGTTTTTTGCATTTCCAAGTGCTTCGCTTTGGGGTAGTTTTGGTTGTGAGTTTATCTTCAACAGCAAACGACTGAACACAGCCAACAGAAGCAAGAAAGGTTGCCCTAAAACGCTACTGACTTGGTTTCTCCAAATAGCAAGTGTTGTTGGTTCTGCTCCTCTTGTTTCACAAATAGCAGACATCTTTGAGAAGCTCAAACAAGGCACCACAAGTTAACATCAGGGTTACCTTGAGACCGGCACTGACTTGATTTCTGGATACAGTAAGTGCTAATTGTTAAGGTGATCTTGTTGTTTCTTGCTACAAATATCATTTCCTGACAGCCGTGTTTCCAAACTGGAAGAAGCCATTGCATTATCACTTCTATTACCTTGACTTGAGCACAGTCTTGAATATAATCAGAAAGTGCTACATGTTGAGGTGGTACAAATGTGACAAATTCATCTGTGGCTATGAACATGGTGACCTTGAAACAGGGTCACATTTGTGGTAGTCTTCTCGTCTTTTCAAAGGGTTGAAAAAGCGACTTTGTCAAATATGACAAAATCTGCTCTATGGAAGCGCTGCTTTTGACCAGGTCACTCTTAGACCACCTCAAAGAAGACACTCCTGGTTGTTGCATTACCAAGTGCTCCTCTTTGATGTAGTTTTGGTTGTGAGTTTATCTTCAACAAGAAGAAACTGCAAACAAACAATACAAGGCAAAAAAGATTACCTTAACACAGGCACTGACTTGATTTATGAATACAGTAAGTGCTAATTGTTAAGGTGATCTTGTTGTTTCTTGCTGCAAATATCATTTCCTGACAGCCATGTTTCCAAACTTGAAGAAGCCATTGCATTATCATTTCTATTACATTGACATGAGCACAATCTTGAATATACTCAGAAAGTGCTACATGTTGATGTAGTACAAATGTGACAAATTCATCTGAGGCTATGAAATAAGTGACCATAAGGCAGGCTCACTTTTGGGATAGTCATCCTGTCTTTTCACAGGTTCGACAAAGGCACTTTGTCAAATAGGACACAACGTGCTCTGGCTTCGGAAGCGCTGCTTTTAACTGAGTCACTCTTAGACCACCTCAAAGAAGACACTCCTGGTTTTTTGCATTTCCAAGTGCTTCGCTTTGGGGTAGTTTTGGTTGTGAGTTTATCTTCAACAGCAAACGACTGAACACAGCCAACAGAAGCAAGAAAGGTTGCCCTAAAACGCTACTGACTTGGTTTCTCCAAATAGCAAGTGTTGTTGGTTCTGCTCCTCTTGCTTCACATTAGTAGATGCGTTAGGGAAGCTCAAACAAGGCACTACAAGTCCACATCAGGGTTACCTTAACACAGGCACTGACTTGATTTCTGGATACAGTAAGTGCTAATTGTTAAGGTGATCTTGTTGTTTCTTGCTACAAATATCATTTCCTGACAGCCGTGTTTCCAAACTGGAAGAAGCCATTGCATTATCACTTCTATTACCTTGACTTGAGCACAGTCTTGAATATAATCAGAAAGTGCTACATGTTGAGGTGGTACAAATGTGACAAATTCATCTGTGGCTATGAACATGGTGACACTGAAACAGGGTCACATTTGTGGTAGTCTTCTCGTCTTTTCAAAGGGTTGAAAAAGCCACTTTGTCAAATATGACAAAATCTGCTCTATGGAAGCGCTGCTTTTGACCAGGTCACTCTTAGACCACCTCAAAGAAGACACTCCTGGTTGTTGCATTACCAAGTGCTCCTCTTTGATGTAGTTTTGGTTGTGAGTTTATCTTCAACAAGAAGAAACTGCAAACAAACAATACAAGGCAAAAAAGATTACCTTAACACAGGCACTGACTTGATTTATGAATACAGTAAGTGCTAATTGTTAAGGTGATCTTGTTGTTTCTTGCTGCAAATATCATTTCCTGACAGCCATGTTTCCAAATTTGAAGAAGCCATTGCATTATCATTTCTATTACATTGACATGAGCACAATCTTGAATATACTCAGAAAGTGCTACATGTTGATGTAGTACAAATGTGACAAATTCATCTGAGGCTATGAAATAAGTGACCATAAGACAGGCTGACTTTTGGGATAGTCATCCTGTCTTTTCACAGGTTCGACAAAGGCACTTTGTCAAATAGGACCTAACCTGCTCTGGCTTCGGAAGCGCTGCTTTTAACTGAGTCACTCTTAGACCACCTCAAAGAAGACACTCCTGGTTTTTTGCATTTCCAAGTGCTTCGCTTTGGGGTAGTTTTGGTTGTGAGTTTATCTTCAACAGCAAACGACTGAACACAGCCAACAGAAGCAAGAAAGGTTGCCCTAAAACGCTACTGACTTGGTTTCTCCAAATAGCAAGTGTTGTTTGTTCTGCTCCTCTTGTTTCACAAAAGCAGACATCTTTGAGAAGCTCAAACAAGGCACCACAAGTTAACATCAGGGTTACCTTGAGACCGGCACTGACTTGATTTCTGGATACAGTAAGTGCTAATTGTTAAGGTGATCTTGTTGTTTCTTGCTACAAATATCATTTCCTGACAGCCGTGTTTCCAAACTGGAAGAAGCCATTGCATTATCACTTCTATTACCTTGACTTGAGCACAGTCTTGAATATAATCAGAAAGTGCTACATGTTGAAAGGGAGGTGGTACAAATGTGACAAATTCATCTGTGGCTATGAACATGGTGTCAAATATGACAAAATCTGCTCTATGGAAGCGCTGCTTTTGACCAGGTCACTCTTAGACCACCTCAAAGAAGACACTCCTGGTTGTTGCATTACCAAGTGCTCCTCTTTGATGTAGTTTTGGTTGTGAGTTTATCTTCAACAAGAAGAAACTGCAAACAAACACTGGAAGGCAAAAAGATTACCTTAACACAGGCACTGACTTGATTTATGAATACAGTAAGTGCTAATTGTTAAGGTGATCTTGTTGTTTCTTGCTGCAAATATCATTTCCTGACAGCCATGTTTCCAAACTTGAAGAAGCCATTGCATTATCATTTCTATTACATTGACATGAGCACAATCTTGAATATACTCAGAAAGTGCTACATGTTGATGTAGTACAAATGTGACAAATTCATCTGAGGCTATGAAATAAGTGACCATAAGGCAGGCTCACTTTTGGGATAGTCATCCTGTCTTTTCACAGGTTCGACAAAGGCACTTTGTCAAATAGGACCTAACGTGCTCTGGCTTCGGAGCGCTGCTTTTAACTGAGTCACTCTTATACCACCTCAAAGAAGACACTCCTTGTTTTTTGCATTTCCAAGTGCTTCGCTTTGGGGTTAGTTTTGGTTGTGAGTTTATCTTCAGCAGCAAACGACTGAACACAGCCAACAGAAGCAAGAAAGGTTGCCCTAAAACGCTACTGACTTGGTTTCTCCAAATAGCAAGTGTTGTTGGTTCTGCTCCTCTTGCTTCACATTAGTAGATGCGTTAGGGAAGCTCAAACAAGGCACTACAAGTCCACATCAGGGTTACCTTAACACAGGCACTGACTTGATTTCTGGATACAGTAAGTGCTAATTGTTAAGGTGATCTTGTTGTTTCTTGCTACAAATATCATTTCCTGACAGCCGTGTTTCCAAACTGGAAGAAGCCATTGCATTATCACTTCTATTACCTTGACTTGAGCACAGTCTTGAATATAATCAGAAAGTGCTACATGTTGAGGTGGTACAAATGTGACAAATTCATCTGTGGCTATGAACATGGTGACATTGAAACAGGGTCACATTTGTGGTAGTCTTCTCGTCTTTTCAAAGGGTTGAAAAAGCCACTTTGTCAAATATGACAAAATCTGCTCTATGGAAGCGCTGCTTTTGACCAGGTCACTCTTAGACCACCTCAAAGAAGACACTCCTGGTTGTTGCATTACCAAGTGCTCCTCTTTGATGTAGTTTTGGTTGTGAGTTTATCTTCAACAAGAAGAAACTGCAAACAAACAATACAAGGCAAAAAAGATTACCTTAACACAGGCACTGACTTGATTTATGAATACAGTAAGTGCTAATTGTTAAGGTGATCTTGTTGTTTCTTGCTGCAAATATCATTTCCTGACAGCCATGTTTCCAAATTTGAAGAAGCCATTGCATTATCATTTCTATTACATTGACATGAGCACAATCTTGAATATACTCAGAAAGTGCTACATGTTGATGTAGTACAAATGTGACAAATTCATCTGAGGCTATGAAATAAGTGACCATAAGACAGGCTGACTTTTGGGATAGTCATCCTGTCTTTTCACAGGTTCGACAAAGGCACTTTGTCAAATAGGACACAACCTGCTCTGGCTTCGGAAGCGCTGCTTTTAACTGAGTCACTCTTAGACCACCTCAAAGAAGACACTCCTGGTTTTTTGCATTTCCAAGTGCTTCGCTTTGGGGTAGTTTTGGTTGTGAGTTTATCTTCAACAGCAAACGACTGAACACAGCCAACAGAAGCAAGAAAGGTTGCCCTAAAACGCTACTGACTTGGTTTCTCCAAATAGCAAGTGTTGTTTGTTCTGCTCCTCTTGTTTCACAAAAGCAGACATCTTTGAGAAGCTCAAACAAGGCACCACAAGTTAACATCAGGGTTACCTTGAGACCGGCACTGACTTGATTTCTGGATACAGTAAGTGCTAATTGTTAAGGTGATCTTGTTGTTTCTTGCTACAAATATCATTTCCTGACAGCCGTGTTTCCAAACTGGAAGAAGCCATTGCATTATCACTTCTATTACCTTGACTTGAGCACAGTCTTGAATATAATCAGAAAGTGCTACATGTTGAGGTGGTACAAATGTGACAAATTCATCTGTGGCTATGAACATGGTGACCTTGAAACAGGGTCACATTTGTGGTAGTCTTCTCGTCTTTTCAAAGGGTTGAAAAAGCGACTTTGACAAAAATCTGCTCTATGGAAGCGCTGCTTTTGACCAGGTCACTCTTAGACCACCTCAAAGAAGACACTCCTGGTTGTTGCATTACCAAGTGCTCCTCTTTGATGTAGTTTTGGTTGTGAGTTTATCTTCAACAAGAAGAAACTGCAAACAAACAATACAAGGCAAAAAGATTACCTTAACACAGGCACTGACTTGATTTATGAATACAGTAAGTGCTAATTGTTAAGGTGATCTTGTTGTTTCTTGCTGCAAATATCATTTCCTGACAGCCATGTTTCCAAACTTGAAGAAGCCATTGCATTATCATTTCTATTACATTGACATGAGCACAATCTTGAATATACTCAGAAAGTGCTACATGTTGATGTAGTACAAATGTGACAAATTCATCTGAGGCTATGAAATAAGTGACAATAAGACAGGCTCACTTTTGGGATAGTCATCCTGTCTTTTCACAGGTTTGACAAAGGCACTTTGTCAAATAGGACCAAATGTGCTCTGGCTATCGGAAGCGCTGCTTTTGACTGAGTCACTCTTAGACCACCTCAAAGAAGACACTCCTGGTTTTTGCATTTCCAAGTGCTTCTCTTTGAGGTAGGTTTGGTTGTGAGTTTATCTTCAGCAGCAAACGACTGAACACAGCCAACAGAAGCAAGAAAGGTTGCCCTAAAACGCTACTGATTTGGTTTCTCCAAATAGCAAGTGTTGTTGGTTCTGCTCCTCTTGCTTCACATTAGTAGATGCGTTAGGGAAGCTCAAACAAGGCACTACAAGTCCACATCAGGGTTACCTTAACACAGGCACTGACTTGATTTCTGGATACAGTAAGTGCTAATTGTTAAGGTGATCTTGTTGTTTCTTGCTACAAATATCATTTCCTGACAGCCGTGTTTCCAAACTGGAAGAAGCCATTGCATTATCACTTCTATTACCTTGACTTGAGCACAGTCTTGAATATAATCAGAAAGTGCTACATGTTGAGGTGGTACAAATGTGACAAATTCATCTGTGGCTATGAACATGGTGACCTTGAAACAGGGTCACATTTGTGGTAGTGTTCTCGTCTTTTCAAAGGGTTGAAAAAGCGACTTTGTCAAATATGACAAAATCTGCTCTATGGAATCGCTGCTTTTGACCAGGTCACTCTTAGACCACCTCAAAGAAGACACTCCTGGTTGTTGCATTACCAAGTGCTCCTCTTTGATGTAGTTTTGGTTGTGAGTTTATCTTCAACAAGAAGAAACTGCAAACAAACAATACAAGGCAAAAAAGATTACCTTAACACAGGCACTGACTTGATTTATGAATACAGTAAGTGCTAATTGTTAAGGTGATCTTGTTGTTTCTTGCTGCAAATATCATTTCCTGACAGCCATGTCTCCAAACTTGAAGAAGCCATTGCATTATCATTTCTATTACATTGACATGAGCACAATCTTGAATATACTCAGAAAGTGCTACATGTTGATGTAGTACAAATGTGACAAATTCATCTGAGGCTATGAAATAAGTGACCATAAGACAGGCTCACTTTTGGGATAGTCATCCTGTCTTTTCACAGGTTCGACAAAGGCACTTTGTCAAATAGGACACAACGTGCTCTGGCTTCGGAAGCGCTGCTTTTAACTGAGTCACTCTTAGACCACCTCAAAGAAGACACTCCTGGTTTTTTACATTTCCAAGTGCTTCGCTTTGGGGTAGTTTTGGTTGTGAGTTTATCTTCAGCAGCAAACGACTGAACACAGCCAACAGAAGCAAGAAAGGTTGCCCTAAAACGCTACTGATTTGGTTTCTCCAAATAGCAAGTGTTGTTGGTTCTGCTCCTCTTGCTTCACATTAGTAGATGCGTTAG
The DNA here is from genome assembly GCA_911649635.1 of Poeciliopsis gracilis. Classification (NCBI taxonomy): domain Eukaryota; kingdom Metazoa; phylum Chordata; class Actinopteri; order Cyprinodontiformes; family Poeciliidae; genus Poeciliopsis; species Poeciliopsis gracilis. The sequence goes on along the minus strand of CAJVRI010000370.1, from coordinate 3,332,859 downwards.
GGAAGCTCAAACAAGGCACTACAAGTCCACATCAGGGTTACCTTAACACAGGCACTGACTTGATTTCTGGATACAGTAAGTGCTAATTGTTAAGGTGATCTTGTTGTTTCTTGCTACAAATATCATTTCCTGACAGCCGTGTTTCCAAACTGGAAGAAGCCATTGCATTATCACTTCTATTACCTTGACTTGAGCACAGTCTTGAATATAATCAGAAAGTGCTACATGTTGAGGTGGTACAAATGTGACAAATTCATCTGTGGCTATGAACATGGTGACCTTGAAACAGGGTCACATTTGTGGTAGTGTTCTCGTCTTTTCAAAGGGTTGAAAAAGCGACTTTGTCAAATATGACAAAATCTGCTCTATGGAAGCGCTGCTTTTGACCAGGTCACTCTTAGACCACCTTGAGGTGGTACAAATGTGACAAATTCATCTGTGGCTATGAAGAATGTTATTTTGAAAGTTCTTCATGATGTGGCAATTTAAAATGGGAACAAAATGCTGTGAACATTGAAGTTGTGTTTTTGACCCAGTCACTTTTGGACTGCCTCAAATGATTCACTCATGGCTCCCCAATGCCCAAGTGCTTCTTTTGAGGTGATCTTAATCTGTGACTTTAACGTCATCAAGAAACAACAGAAAACATCCATTCTGTACTTGATCATGAAAGAGTTATTTCTACACTGTTGATAAATAAAATAGACATTTAACCAGTTGAAAGACTTGCTTTTTAAAGGTATATTTTTAATATACTCAGAAAGTGCTACAGTAGTTATCTCATCTTTTTCCTAGAATGGGATCTCTTGAAGTCTTATTTTAGTTTCAAGCTAAATATTTAGCTCAGATTTAGATCTGCATAGATATTAATATTTAAGGTATTTAGAATGCAGATATCAATATTTAGATAAGCTAAATATCTAAATGATTAAAAAATATATTTAGTTTCATCTAAATATTTAGATGAACTTAATTTTTTAGCCAAAAAATTAAGTTCAAATCTAAATATTTAGCTTCATCTTTACATTTGCCATGTAAGATATATATTTAGCTGAAACTAAATATTCAGCTGTGCTCTAAATAAGGAGCTAATATGCAAATTCACTGCCATCTATGCAGTGTAGCAGACAGACGACCTGTTTATTGAGGGCGTTTAGCAGCAGTCTGTTCAGCTGCTCAGTGTGCATTGCGCCTGCAGAGCGTCCAAACCTCCTGCTTGTTGTTCCCTCCAAACAGCAGGAGGATGATGATACTTTCATGCCCTCGAGAACTTGGAAAACTTTTAAAACTGACAGTGAACCACTTTCAAATGGGTCCTCCCAGAACATAAATTGCATTTTTTCCCTCATTATAAAAGGTCAATGTGTTTTTCTGAGGCATTTAGAGCCACAACACTTTCCTTTCACTTTTTCCAGGTTTTAAATCTAACTTCAACTGCAGAGCAGGTCAATAAGCTGCTGTCAACCAGCCATTCAGTTTTACCTGTCGCTCTGACGCTCAGCGCTTCTCTCAGCCCTCTGTGGGGGTTTAGCATGTGCTAACATGACAGATTGAGCCCCCAGTAGGAACCTTAATTGCATCATTTCATGGATGCGAGTCAGTGCTGTGGTCCGGGAGAGTAAACAAGTTCTGAATCCAGGGAGGAATGAAGAAAGGAGGTGAAGGAATTGATTACACAACAGAGAAAACAGATGAAATATCCACAGATTTTTGGGCAGGAAGGTAAAATGTATTAATTAAAGAAAATGATACAAAACCTAAACATTTAAATATTATTAGTGTCTGGTTAAATTTTAACAGAGGGACAATTTTTTCAGATGAATGTCTTGAGCCTCGACCTTACTGTGGTAATTTATAAGATTAACCAGGTCTTTACAAAACTATCCTGATATGCTAATTAGGCATTTCAGTTCCTTTGATTTAGGTTTATTCTTCCATGGATGCAACCAAAAGTTACAGGACAGGAAATAAATGGCCAAATGAAGGTTTTCAAACCTTCTGATAACATTTAGATAAATGCACAGAGATATTTGTGCAGACTAAATGTTTACAAGTCTAAGTTTGAATCTCTGACTTGAGTTATTTTATCCTAATAAAATAAGTCATTGCTCTCGAAAAGCTGTTTGTGTTATGCAGATTGTGTTGAAAATTGAGTCTAAAAAATGGGGGTAAATTTGGGTCAACTGAAGAAAAAGAAGACAAAAAAGTGGTTTTGCTGCCTGATTTTTTGGTAAATATTTTTCTTTTCAGATGAATTAATCTGGTTTGGGTTCTTTCATTTTCTGCTCCACTTCAAATTATAAAACCTGACATAAAAATGAAATGTATCATCAACTTATTTTTCTAATTTAACTCAAATACAATACATACCCAGCCAATTGGTACATTTACAGTACAGTGGACCTGTCGCCTGTTTGTGGTTTTCTGCAGAGCGTGACTTTTGCCTGTTTTTCTTAGGAATGTATTTAAAATGTGGTTATTTTAGAATTAAAAAGGAAACAGACTGAAATTAATTTCTGTTTTACATTATTAGAAATATGAAACAAATCTTGAGATAGTAAAATATGTATCAAATTCAACCTAAATATTTCTGAAAGTTAATATTTTTATTTCATTTATACTGTCTTGTATAATAAATTAGAATATACATCTGGATAAGTTTTGTTTGTCAGATTAAAATGACCTTTTGAAAATAACAACCTTAAAGGTATTAAATTTACTTTCAGTAAGAATACATTTCTGCTTTATTAAATTGGTTTGGTGTAATATTGTAGTTTTAAATGCCATATTTTCATACACTGTAAGCAGAAAATTACTAAATAACAGAACTAAAAACTTTCAGGTTATTTGTCATGGATATAATGTTCTTGTAAATTGACTTTTCACTGATATTCAACTTTCAATACATATTGAAATATCCTTACAATTTCTAATGGATTTTATATTCAATTAAACATTTCTACCATTTTTCTAAATCAGTTAAATCTGCCCCTATTTATTGCATCAATTTGAGGTTTGTAATATTTTAATGAAGCGGTAACCCAAAGATTGAGACGTTTAGGGAGGTTTGGGAGAATAGAGTTCCTGCAGAGCCTCAGCATTGTATCCAAATTCCAATAAAACACATAAATCACAGTTTCAATACAAAATCCAGAAGGGAGCCAGACACATTGTGGACAGCAGGGATCCCTCAGTTAAGGAGACCTCATATGTTGACAAATGACATCAAACTCCGCTAAAAGCACCACACACTTCACATTTAGCAATGATTTTGTGGTCAAGTGGTTTTCTACAGTTAGATCATAGTGGAAACAGTTACTCATTCTGTAGGGAGAGTCAAACGAAACTGAAGAAAATGTCACAGTTGTAGTGAACGTGTTTTATAGAGACGGATGCTATCAAAGCGACGGCTGTAGACCCGAGTTGCTTTTTGACCGTTTGCTGCTGGTTGATCCCTGAATGCGTTGCACAGAAGGCAGCAGGTTTTTTATGTTTCTGCAAGATCGTTCTTATCAGAAATTCTCCGTCAAGTTGGACACGTCCGGTTTTTCAACCCAATTCAATTCAGTTCAGAAATATTGCCAGGTCAACTCCACTACCTCCGAATGCTACCAGAAGTCACTTTATTAATAAATGGAGTCCAGCTGTTTTTATTTTAATCTTAGTATAAATCCAGCAGGGCCTCCAGGTATGAGGAGCCGTTTTTAAAGTTACGCAGTGAAATATTTGGATGATAATATTTGAAGTATTTAGGGTGTCATAAGAGAAACAATGGAGGTTTATTTTTCCAAGTCAAATTTTCACCATGCCATTCATTCATTTATAAATGTTTGCGTTTCAAACTAAATATTTGATTAGCAAGCTAAATATTTAGCTTTGCAACTAGTTAGTTTGAAGATAAATGCTTAGCTTTGCAAGTTTATGAAGGAATGTTGTGATGACATAATGAATGCGCCGTGTCAGAGCTTCTTAAAGAGACAGAGGCCCAATTTCAAGATGTTTATTTGCAAAGTCAAATTTCATCCAAGTTATTATTGAGACATACAGCTTTTTTATAACAACTCAGTTGCTTCACTGTGCTGTAAAATGGCACCATGTGCCTAGAAAATACATAATACCGCCCCTTTAAGATATTTAGATTCAAACTCAACATAGAAACTGTTATGTTCTCAAACATCAATTATTATAGACGGAAATAATGACTTACAACTCATTTACCTCCTTAACTTTTCTTTAATATATTTAGCACATTATTTTGTGTTTGTCTGCTGTTCCATGCATAAGCATGGAACAGCAGACATGCTTATGCATGGAGCGAGTGGAGGTTATCAATCCACTCGCTCCTGCAGGTTTTTCCACGTTTCTACGTGTGTGAGCGCAATCTGATTTGTCTGCATCCTTTTCTCCAGCATCTCTACCATGAGGTACCACCTCTACCATGAGGTGGGTGGTCTCTGCAGGTGTCCAGATATATTCTGGACACCTGCAGCAGGCCGACGGATACTTCAGCTGTTTAGCTCTAAAACCGGATCTCTAAGGATCCTCAGTGAGAATTGCATTGATCATACTGTTTGATCATTGGATGGAAAATAAATCCTGCACTTAGGATTTAAGAAAACCTATACTGCAAAAACACATAACCTTACCAGATTTTGTTCCTTGTTTCTACTACAAATACCTTAGTACACTTTAAAACAAAACAAGAAAACTAACTTACAAGTAACATTTCAGAAAGATATAGGAGCTTAGTTTAGGTCAACAATTCCTTAATATTGATTTAAAAAATACAAGTTCCATTTCACTTACAGTACTTTTTATGAAAATTAAGGAATTACTTATTTAAAAAAAGGTTCCAGTTACTTATAAGTCAATTTGGTCTTATTTCAAGTATGCTAAAAATATTTTCACTATACATCAAAAAAGCATGTGGTAAGATTTTGTGTTTTTGCAGTGCAGATAAATACTCACCAGAGCTGGGGTCAGTTTAATCAAGGGAATAGTTTTGGTTTTTTTCCCCCCATCTTATTTGTTAATATTTAGCACAGAAACTCTGCATCAGTTGATTAGTCCAGTTGATACTGGACATTGATTACAGTTCGCAAAGATCCCAGTGAAAAGATATCACAACAGAAGAGAATCAGGAATAAATACAACAGAATAAATGAATGTTCACTTTGTTCTGGATCAGAGTAAACACAGCTATTGTTTTCCCCGCTCTCCTCCCGTTGCCCTATAAGTATGGCTTATGCTGACTCTCAGTCATGTATACAATATTATGGCATGCACTTCCAGTCTTCTCAGTTTTACAAATATTTGCTATACAGACTCCTCATGTTTATTAAAAGTACTGAATTACACTGTTACAGAAAGACAGCCAGACGAGGGCCCTTTGGGAGGGAAAAGGAAAACGATTCCAAATGAGAAGTAATGATTCATGCCACAGATAGTGTGTAAACTCAAATATATGCTGGACCTAGCAGCTCTATTGGACAGTTCCACTTTATGCAATTTTGATTGGACCTGAATGTTGCATAGACAACTCAGGATCGCGTTTCTCTAAATATGGCAGCGTGAGCACTTCTGGGCGTGTGTGAATGTGCGAGTCGGACCGGTTTGAGGTGGGTGGTCTCTGCTCACTTATCATTATACAACACAAAAGCCTCATTGGTATTTTGAAAAGGAAATTAATATTGCCATCAGCAGTCGCTCTTGCGTGTGTGCTTCCAAGCGCGGCTGTGTTTGTGTATGTCTGAAGCAGAGCAGTGAATTTCCACAGCAACGCAAGAATTTCCACCTTGAACTCCAAACGATACCGCCGAGCTGAGCGGTGGCGGAGGTTATCAATGCACTCGCTCCTGCAGGTTTTTCCACGTTTCTACGTGTGTGAGCGCAATCTGATTTGTCTGCATCCTTTTCTCCAGCATCTCTACCACAAAATTTCTAGAATGAGGTTAATTTCGCTTTTTTGGGGTGATGTGAGAAACTTTTACCCTTGACATCTTCATCTGCAACATGTATCATATAATCCAGGCGAAATAGACATTTCACTGCAAAAACGCAAAATATTACCAAGAATTTTTCACTACTTTATAGTGCAATTATATTAGTATTAAAATAAGAAAAAAATTACTTGGAAGTAATTTTTTCGCAAGCTTGTTTGAAGTCAATAATTATAGCACTAGTACAACAGGAATGCTTTTTCACTAACTGTTGCCTAGTAACATCAACCATTGTTTAATGGTTACAAAAGTACAAAAGAAAACTTTAGACATTTGTGTGTTCCAGTATTGTCTGGAAAATTATAAATAGGATTTTACCCGCCAGCGTCCAGGTTCAGTGTTACGGCCCTGAGTTTGCTGTCACACTGCAGAGCTCCTCCTGCCGCTTCACAACTCAGATGTACCACTGCACAGATTGGTGACATTTATCTTAATATTAATAATTATAATGGCATTTAGTTGCACAACTTTAGGGACTCATTCAATCATGGCTGTTCTCACGTTTATTGTGCTGTTCATATTAGTCTCAGTAACTCAGTAAATCTGCAAGCGACTTTAGAAACAACAAGTCCAAAGCTGCTTATAATAATCGGACTTGGCGAGCGAAACTCAAAATAGTTCCTGTTTTTCCAGCAACAAAATGCGCATCTCTCTCTTCCCTCCATGGGGAACAGAGAGATGTTTCAGTTGCTGCTGATACTGTCGCATAGAAACGGCGTTTTCTCCCTAAGAGCGTAGAGGATATATTTAATTATAAAAGAAAATAGTAATGCAAAGTAATTTCGATAAGTAACTGTAGTCTGACGACTGGATTTGAAATAGCAAAGCGTTACTCATTACTGAAAAAAGTGGTCCTATGTCAGTAACGTGTTATTTAATAGCATTACTATTCTAATGTTTGTCAAAATCAACATGCATAATAGTTTATTTTCAAGCCTTTCTTTATTTTGAAGTGCAGAAAAAGTCAAACGAGTCAGGATCGAGGGAAAGATGGAGACAGATACATCCTGGATGAAAACCTGCTCCAGAGCCTTTTGTCCTCAGACTTGGGTGAAGGTTAATTTGTCAGCAGGACAATGAGCCAAATTATATAACCAAGATCTCAGAGGCTTCAGATCCAGTCCGGGAATGTTCTAAAGGAGCAAAGTCAGAGTTCAGACATGAATCTGCTAAACATTTCTGGAGAGATCTGAAAATGGCAGCACAGCTGTCTCCCCTCCAACCGGATGGAGCTGGAGAAGAACTGCCAAGCAGAATGACCCAAATTGCTAAAAGACAGGTGAGCTAAGCTAAGCTAATTGCTAGGTTAACTGCTTGCAAGCTAGTTGCTAAGCTAAATGCTACCAAAGGATGTGAGTACTTATTTACACCACAAGGTATAGACCCCTTGGTACAATAAATGACAAAAACCATTTTTGTTTACGCAAGAGACATCCTCACAACATTGTTTCTCAGTTTTGTATTTTAAATATTTATAAGCAAATAAACACAGAAATCCCGTTCCCATAAAAAAAGTTCTGAAGGCTCCCACAGAGATTGCCTCACAGCAAGAGCTGTGAATAAACATAAAAATATGTAAAAGAGGCAGAACCAGGAATCTGTTTTTTTTTTCTTTTAACATACTAGACAAATATCACATTTAAATGTATTTTATGTTTTATATGGTATCACAAATTATTTATTACGTTATTTATTTATTTAAGTTTTGATTCATTCTAAAACTCACCAGCTTTCCGGACTTCCGGTTTGACCGGATGGAGCCCAGGAGCCATTTTTATTGGTCCCACGAAGAATGTCGCCACCCAGCGAAATGGTGAAGCAACCCCGGATTTATTTTAGTTAGCGACTCCTGTTTGCGTCTGTACAGAGAGGGTCTTCGCTGCAGCCTGCGGAAAGGGGCGGGAGACTGACAGTGGTCCGTCCCCGCCCCTTTCCGCAGGCTGCAGCGAAGTGTACTTGTCTGTACAAGTAAAGCGCCATCTTTAAACCGGAACACAACCGGTTTAAAGATGGCTGACTCACCTGAGCAGTGGACCAATCAAGTGAGTCCATCCATCCACGCGCGATCCAGCGCGTCTTAAATTGTGAAGGTAAAAAAAATGAAATTGATATCTAGTTTTTGTTTGTAATAAATTTACAAAAATCTCTCAAATCTTTTTCCACATTGTGAAAATGACATTTTTTGTCTAAGAGTCATAAAGTTGTGAAAAAATAATACAAACTTTCCACCATTTTGTGACATCGTAAACTCAGAAATCTGCAGGATAAAACTCAGATGTTTTCCGTTATCGTAAAGTAAAACATTTGCAGCAAAGATATGCTAGAGAATAAGTTGAGATGGTTCTGTTAGGAAATATTTAGGCTCTTTTCAGGCGTCAGAATCTGCTTCGATTCGCTTTCGAGTCTGAACCCGAGACATCAATCCTCTTAAGCAGTCTTAGCAATTTATCTTTCACCTGGTTTTTTGTCTTTCTTTAATATTTGATTGTGCTGTGGTCTGAAAACGTAAAAATATTAGTTTTCCATTAACTTCTTGTAATTCTATTTACAAAATGTTTTTGTAAATAGAAAACAAACATATAAGTGTACAAAAGTAACAATGAGAATAAGAGACGAGCGTTGAACACATGCTATAAATTTTAATAGACATATTGATATTTCTGAGGAGAAACAGTTATCCCTAGTTTTATTTACAATACAGGAATAAAAAAATGTCACATACAGTACAATGGTAAAAACAAAATAGAGAACTTAAATAATTATTTTATTTGTGTAACTACTTAAATAATGAAAACGGTTATTCTATTCACACCACGCCATCTCAGCAGCTACAATGCAACTTTCACATTAAGTGCTAAAAAAGTTATGATTTTTTTTCATTTTACAGCATGAATATTCCATCCTGATACATTTAACCCAGGTAGAGCTGAGCGAAGCAGGAGATGAACGACAAATACAGATTTTATTAGAATTGCTTTTTAAAGTACACGTAGAAGAAAAACAAAACAAAATAAAAACATTTTACCATCCAAACTGTTAAACAGAACTGGACTCATTTTCATGACTTTGGGGGAAAAAAAAATAAAATGATCAATTAAAGGAATGAGTGTATGCATATGCATGAATGCCTGTGAGAACCAAGTAAAAACACGGACTGATGGATCTCCTGAGAATCCCAGCTGTGTTTAACTTTTTGTTGCTCATGAGACAGTTTAGTCACGACGAATATTTTCCCTCCGGTTATTCAGAAATCTGCTCTTGGTGGATAAGATCTAGCCCTGACTGTGAGCTACTTCCACTGCGGCTCGGAGGCCCGACTCCATCTTTGATCATCTCACAACAGAGACACATTTTTGACGGTGGTAATATAATCATATGTCAGGGGAAATAGATGTTCTCCCCCAACTGTGGTGAGTTATTCTATGCAGGCACAGACATGCAATACATTTACACTGACAAAAAAAAAGAAAAAAAAAGAAAGAAAAATCCACACGTGTCTCTTTAAAAGCTGCAATATATATATAAGTACAACATGACCTGACAAGCTTAGTGTAAAACTGCCTTCTAGGAACACCATATTCTCCCATATATTATTACGATTAAAAAAATAAACTCTCTTCTATGAGAGTAATGCTAGATTCTTTTTTTGCGATGCTAAGTAGTAAGCTCTATTGGAAATATACATCACTGTGTTGTTTCTTCCCTTTGTAGTTTAGAGTTTGGATTTAGTTTCAGTGTGTGACAATGAACTCAGTTTGTTGGGGGAAGCCTGTGATTTTTCTGGTGTTTAACATCAAACCACTCTTAAAATTCATTTCAGGAAGTGAAAAGGAATACAGTGCATGAAAGCCAGACACGCATTCAGAATCCTGAAACTCGTTTGGTTCTTTGTGTTTTTGCTTCTTCGATTGAGTTTGAAAATACCTTATTCATCTCAAAGGTAAACTAAATGTTGAAACTTGTTTAATCCTGGCATCTTCAAAGAGTCGTTGTGGATGGCGATGCTGTGGGCACTAGCAGTCAGTCTTGCAACAAATCTGAAGAGGCCTCTGACATGCTAACAGTTCAGACAATATTCCACAGTAACATGTCCTGCATGACACCATCACTGCTAATCCATCTCATTTGCTTTTGCTGCTCCTCTTCTCTGTGTTGATAATAGATGAATGGTGGAAAACAGACTGCAGATTGCTTTAGTTGTCATGACAACGTGCCCACTGACTAAATGATGATACAACATAATCTTTACAAATGCAGGCTCAATGTGGCTTCTCTTCCTTCAATGTTTTGCGTTTGCAGATGGATATCTTTGCTTTTGATTGAGAATGAACTGGTTCTCGAGCTGAACCAGGCTTTTTAATCCCTAACAAAGTCCTGAAAGTGGTCTTAGTAAACCCCTGAAAAAAGAAGAAGAGCCAGAGTCTCGGTTTGGTGCGGTCCGTTCCAGATAAGTTCCTGAAGCTGTGGAGGCAGCCGAGAGCGGGTGAAGAAATGTCTGCAGGCCTCTTCCAATGTGAACACGGCTTGGATGCCAGGCCCGGTGCTCAGAGCAAATAGCTTATAGGCGAGAGGAGGGAGAGTTTCTTTAGGGTGAAAGTGGATCCAAAGCAGTCTGAAGGGATCCGGGTGTATCTGTGGTGTTTGTGTGTGCGCTCGTTTGCACTCAGGTGAGGGAGATTACATAGCCACGTTAATGACGCCTTGGTACGAGTCTGCTGGCGGTGATAGGTAGATCTGTGTCAATGTGGCGGCGGGGAGCAGGCCCCTCTGCGCGCCCCTATACGATGTAGGTGGTCAGGTCCAAGAGGTACGAGGTCATGTCGATGATGTGATCCAGGATCCCGTCTTTCTCTTGGTCGTTGGGCATCCCCCGCTCGCTCTTCTCGCATTGAGCGCCAGAGTAGCCGCTCTTGCACAGGCACTTGTTTGGCTCTATGCAGACTCCTCCGTTGCGACAGGCTGGTTCACATTTAGCTGCAGTCACAGAAAAGCACAAAAATATTGCATTTAAATTCAAATACAGTTTATAGAGTGTTTTAAGTTTCACCAGGTTCTACTTCTGGGGAAAAAAATCCTGGTAAGTATGCTTTTGTTATCCAATTATTAATCTGTTAATCCAAAAAACAATCAAGGGCCCAGCTCTAGACTGTATTGATATTAGGTCAAGTAGAAAAGGCTGAACTTTTCATAAGTTGATGCTTGAAGTATTGTTTTAGCTATAGAGGTATTGTTGGCAACAAATTATCAAAAGGAACGCTGTTATTGCCTTTTTTAAATAATAAAAATTCAATTGAATAATAGTAATTTAATTATTAGTATATTTGCATTTTTTCATGAGTTTCTAATATCGTATAAAAAGGCTTAGAAGAAAAATCTTCAGAGTGTGCACTAGTTTATCTGATTAATCGATTAAGTTGTAGGGTTAAATAATACTAACCTATTCGGCAGAAGGGTCCCTCCCAGCCAGGGCTACAGCAGCACTTGCCAGTCGGAGTGCAATGTCCGTTTTTGCAGTTTCTGGAACAAGCTGTCATTAGTAGCTCTGGTGGCTCCACCGGGCGCTGACACTCCTTGGGGGAATGAGGCCTGCAGAGAAGAACAAAATCAAAGTCAATATGATGAAGCAGAAACTTAGCAGATATTATCACAGAAGATCTAAAACAATCGGCTAATTCCAAAACATTATGCGAAAAGGTGAACATCTTTGGAAACTTTGGGTGCATTCAAAATAGTCCTGTTTAGCCCATTTTAATCCAACTCTATTTTGTTTCCCTCGATAGTTATGATGTTCCACTTGTGAGAGTAAAACTTTTGAGTTTCACCTGGACACCTACAACAATTTTGAGTGCTACACTGCCGAGCAGGACATGTAAAAAAAAAAAAGAGAGATTGGTAAAATTTCATGAGAAAATGTAGGATTATTTCAGATTCTATACATGCAAAACTGGTGAAGTGATACCCTTGGATACTTGCAGCTGTGACAGCAGTTGGTTCTTCTATGTACAGAGGTACAGAACACACACACACACACACACACACACACCGCACTTCACTGATTTCATTTGTAATAAATGCTAAAAAGCATTTTCCTTATGTTGCGTCTATAAACATAAAATCCAAGTGCGAGTGAAAGAAAACTTTGGTCACATTTTAGTGCTGCACGTAGAAGGGTGAGGCTGAAAACAAGAAAGGAGTAAGTTACAATTTATTTGCTTTTTTAATTACATTTTATGAGGATTTTCCTTTTATTTGAGTCATGCGGCCATTGTTTTTTTTTTTTTTTTTATAAGCCCCAGAAGGAACAACTATAAACTTTCTAAATGTTAAGAGCTTATAAATCAGTGTGAAGGACTAGGATAACAACAATAACATGCAGGACAGCAGCCAATGAGGAACTACAAAGTCTTTCAAAACTATTCATATATCTTGAAGTCTCACAATTTGGCAGAATAAATACACATTCACTACACTTCATTTTGAGGTTTTTGACAGGCAAACACAAAATAGTGCATAATTGCAAAGTGGAGGGAAAATGATGATCAGTTTTCACAATTTTCACAAATAAAAGTCTGGTGTGAATTTATCACACCAGCATGAGTCAGATTTGATTGCCACATAATATCCATCTCACTTTATTTATTCTTTGACTAGGCCACTCTAACATAGCTCTGGCGTATAGTTTGAGTCATGACTGGATATTGTGTTTTCAGGGTGATGAATAATGTTAGTTTGCTGTCACACTGTTTCCTATCTTGCTATGTGTGCTGGTTATTGAAAGATGTGTGGTTTGCATAAACATCTGAACCTGACCAAATGAAGGACATTTTGTGAAAATATGCATGGTACTTTTGATGCACACCTTTTCTGACCGGATCAATGATGTGGAATTCAGTGCCTCACTGCATCAGGAAACCTTGGTCTTCTTGATGCTGTTTGTTCAGTAATCTTCTCTTACAAACCTCTGAAGCCTTCACAGAACAACTGAATTTATGCCAAGATTTAGACTTCCTGTGCTGAATTTGATCTAAAACTCAAAAGGGAGGCTGAACACAAATGCAAAATGCATTTTTAAGAGTTTCATTCGTAAAACTATAAATTGAAACCTTTACCAAAATACCAGTGAAATACATTGATGTTTGTGCCTACAATGAGGCAGAAAATGACTACTTGTGCAGAGCACCATAGCAATCCTTGCACATTCTGTCTTTTTGTGGTTCCCCCTCTTATATTTCTCCAATCTGAGGAGCAAAACAATTCATATGGCTAAGACAAGGCCACTTCTCGGATATAAACATGACTTGGAAAATTCACACAGACACAAACACAAACATCTCCACACCATATGTGTCAAGTTTGAGAACCAAAGAGACACACTGCGACCGTTCCGTATTAAGACAAACATCCAGACACGCACATCGGCAAATGGGCTGAAACTGAATCTTTTCACATCACGCTCCATGAGTCTGGAAATAATACACAGTGCGTAATCAAGTTCAAATGTGAAGTGTCTGTTGTACACTGGGCCACACACAAACACACACGTACAAACACATCATTGTGTCTGTTTGCGGGGGAGAAAGAAATATTGTTGCGTTAACATTTCTGTTGTGCTGAAAACACTGGACAACCCAACACACAGTAACACACTGGACTCTGGTTGACTCAGTCTGGTATGAGAGGCAACAAGCATGAGAGGTGAAGTCAGTGTGTGTGATGTTTAGGCCATTAGAGAACGAGCCTCATCTATCATGGGCTAAGAGCAAATGGTCATTCAGAAGCAGAGGCCAACAGCAGATCCAGTTCAGAACCAGTGTTGAAAATGTCTTCCGTTTCTTTATGAAAGTAACATCCACCTGTGGCTGATATCATTCACCTGACAAAAAGACGGCTCAGTCTATCATGTGGCCTTGTGTATGTTTTATAAAAGAAAAAAACATTTTACCATTTTATTTTGCTCTTGTGCTCTATCCTCTTACGTTGTGATGAAATCCATATTTATCAGAATATTGTTCAGAATATTCTTGAGCTGCAGTTTTGACAAATATGGTGTATTTTTAAATGAAGACTTAATTTTTTGACTGAAATGATGGCAAGACCAACAGTAGTAGACTTCATTGCTGGTTTATCCACTGATAAACAGGCAGTGATTGATTTCCTCAATTTTTCTGTGGGCCTTCCACCATCACAGGAGCTTTAATTGCATTTTTTACCGCTCTATAAACTGACCTGCATTTAGTAATGGTCAGAATCCTGAATTAAATTTTTTTTTAAACACCTGAGTTGTGGGCACTGCTACCAGAAAAGTTAGTTGTATTAACCCTAAAGCAGTAATCATAAGCTTTATCTGTTGCTAAAGCGCTACACCAACACAAAATTAATTTCAGCAATATAATTTATATGTTGTATTTATTTTTTCTAAACTATCCCTGTCTTATTTTGTTCCTGTATGTTTCATGTTTGGGGAAGAAAAACAACATGAGGAGAGGAAATGGAAGTGCTGCATAAATAGTCTTTACCTCTTCAAAATAAAAGCATGAATGTCTGACCACTTGAAGAGTTCTTAAGTCTATAACCAAAACTTAAACACAGATGTTGAACTTTATTCAACAGAAACTTTACAAGAAAATGAGCACATTTGAATTTGTCCTGAAAAATATGCTAAATGTTTTCAATGTAAGCAAACATACAAAACAAAAAAATCAGCGCCACTGTGCATTAGCAAAGTGTGCCCATCACTGCTAGACTTAGAAGTCTGAGGAATTGGTTTGGGAATTTTTACACTCTTCAATCACATATCACTCCACATTTTCTCACCTATCTTCAAAGTTGCAGTCAGTTAAAAGAGATGATTTACATTGATAAAAAATATATTTTGATATTTCTGTTGACCTCTGCTTAAAAGACACCCACCAAATGCGCTGACAAACATACTGACTGATAGCAGTGACAATAAAGTGGCTGTTCATGTGCTGTAATGGCTTTTAATTTCACGATTGAAGGTGGGGACGGAGGGGGTTTGATTCCCATGCTCCCATCAGCACCCAACTGCAGACTCCGTGCCTGTTGGCTTTTGTTGTTGCAGGCTGCATGTAGTTAAAAAAAGAGCAAAAAAGGAAGAAAACAGAAAGAGAAGGAAAGAGAGAAAGAGTAAGAGTCCCTGGAGAGTTGGGGGGTCTGTAGTGAACACTGTTAATAGCAGCCAGGGGTCAGCAGCACTGCTGAACAGCCTGTACTGCTGCCAGGGAGGCTGTGAAAACAGCACCTGCTGGTAGCGCCACTTGACAAAGGCAGCTGGGTCAACAGCCACTGTGGGAATTTATCAACTTTGGAAGGGGTGGTGCATGTGTGATAGTGAGAGAGTAAAAAAGGCAACACTGCGCTCACGTCGGTCAGATAAATTCACAGAAAAAGATACAAATAACTTAACTTCGATGGTTGCATTTACTTTACAATATAATATATATTATAGGATAATGTTCAGGATTGGAAACAGCTGTTTACACAACATATGAGATCATCACACATATATTTGTGTTGTTTCAGACATTGGTTAAATATTCTTTTTAAAATTTGTGTCAGATCTGATCTTGGTTGAAGCTGGGGTGCATTTAGCTTGTTAGCTTGTGAGCCCTGTTTGACTGACATGAGGTATATGTGAGAAAAGCGCGATGGAGTGGTGTACATTGTGCACCTTAACAATGGCTTAATCAAACGGCCCAGTGTGGTCTCCTTTGCTGTTTTGTCATCTGACTCCATTGTTTGCAGGCTCCTTTTGTAGCTTCATTCCTTGTTTTCTCTTTGTGCGAGAAATTTACTGTGCATTGTAGAATCTGGGGGTATTCAGTGGGGCTGGCATGCAGCTTTGTGAAGGAAAGGACCACAGCAGAGATGTAGGAAGATTTAAGAGGGACAGGGAAATAGAGAAAAGGCTTTTTTTTTTTTTTCTGCAGGGTGCTGGGAGCAAACGCAACGCACGCTCACAAAGACTCACAGATGTGCGAGTAGCCACCACCCACACAGTTTGCATCCATACACACAACCCACAGAGAAGCACCCCATGTCCGCTTTCTGAACACATTAGAGATTTGTAACTTCCAGAGCTAACACAGTTCATAAACGGGGAGCCTTTCTGAAGAAAATTAGCGAACCTCCAGTTGAGAAAGCCTTGAATATGTGAAATACCCTTCCTGGTGATGCTCTCTCTTGTTCTCTGTGGCAAAGGGTTGCACTGAGCAGAAAGGCAAATAGCATTTTACACTAGAAAGCATCACAAGTGTTAGATCTTTTTACTTACATTGGATGTATAAAAAATATATTGTTTTTCTCACTGCTTGACATTAAATCAGACTGAAGCGTAGCTGTTTAAAGCCAGTTAGGGATAAAATTATTTGCAGCTGCTAAAATATTGAGAGAATGTTTTATTACTTAGTTCAAATTGAGAAGCTTACAGTATATTCACTTAGAGTGCTATGCCTTCAAACTATTTGCGAAAGCATAATTATTAAACTATGTCCTGTGGGGCTCCTGACAAACATCTCAATTAACTGGAGGCACACCAATGGATGCAATTTAACCTTAAACAGTGCTTTATGTGACACTGTTGGGAAATCAGGAAAGATATGAAAGAGAGAACTAAGTAGCTCAACAAATCTGGTTTGTCTTTGGGCATTGATCTTGATTAAGAAATTATACCTAGCTAGAAAGGTGTGTGCAAGGAAAGCAGCCTAAAGGCTACAACAAGTTTGTCCAGCAAAAAGAACCAAATAAATGTCTGTCCACTCTAAACTGCTCCACTACAGTGTGAAAATGTGTGTAAAGTTTGAAATTTAACAAAAAAGATTAAAATTTGAAGAAAAAAAATTCTTGTATTTAGCTAATAGAAATTATTATGTTAATTTTAACAGAATTAAAGCAGGAAAAATATGTGAGAATAGACGAAGAATGTAAATATCTTGTTTTGACTGTAAATGTATGCATAGAGACTATATATCTGCTGCTGGTCAAAGATTTATGTTGGGAGGAGAGACAAGATCACAGTGTCAGAGATAAATCGCTGCAAAACAAGGATTTTAAAATGTGTTCTTAAAACATTATAACTGTGTAAATAAGTGGTTAGACAACAAACGAGTCTCAATGAAACTCAGGTCTCAGTCTCGTTAACCTGCTGCTTTGGCCACCTGCTGTGAGCTGCATTAGTATTCTATGTAAAGCACTTTCTATTACCTTGTTGTTGAATGTTGCGGCACAACACTCATGCATTGATGCCCATTCTAAAGCCGTGGCAATAATTATGGTGGTTATATAAGGATTATATCTTCTGAAATCTTTTCATCCCACTGCTCTGCCACAAATAAGCCCCCTCCAACATTTTTTTTCTTCCTCTCAAATCAGTCATACCGCACACATTCAGAGTGTTTCAAAATGCATGGTGGCCTATTTATTATTGGAGGGGTACTCCAACTGACAAACAAATACCTAGGAATGAAGTCATCTGGCCAGGACATGTTTACACAAACACTGCTGAGCGATTTTATGGCTGATGTTTTTTTGTAAGCCTTTACCGCTCCCCCTAGCAGTTCCACCATTTTCCCTCCTCTTCTCTATGTTCCCAAACATAAAGTCGATGAGAATGCTGCCCAAGACGCTGTACTGGACCACAAAACCCACTTTACCCCAAAGCAAAGCTTGGTCTGAACAAGCTTTAGGGTCTGGATGAGAAAAGACCACCAGACTTGATAACGTACTGAGGTCAGACATGCTGCTTCGGTCGTCGTCAGCCCCTCTCTTTTCTCTTTGTAACAAGATCCTAATAACGAAGTCGGCGTGTATTAGGAGTCGGGCCTCCAGCACCACAGGGTCCGGTCAGACTAAACACGTCCAGTTGATGGTGGAAAGAACTGTTCTGTGGGAGAAACGCGTTCGGCAGCCACTCCAGAAAACATAAATACAAAGCAAGCCACGAGGGCCCCTCTGAAACATCTGCGGTTTCATTAATTGCGTGGATGCCTGGGTGGCACTGTCGTCACTCAGGAATAATCAGCTGCAAATATGTTTCTATTATGAATCCGACGCATACAAATTCTCCTTCTGAGAGTCTGCTTTGCTTATTTGATCTGTCTGATTCAATCAAGCATGACAAACCTTTAAGCAATAAAACAGATCAGGGATTTTCTCTCTACATTCCACTTGAGGACTTCGTGACTTGAGTGGTTTGTCTCAGTCCTACGAGAACGTTCTCATCCATCTTGAGCAGAATGCTGATGATAAGATAGGTGGAAACATCAGCTGTGGTTTGGCTAGGCGCATAAAACAAAATTGGTTTGAAAAACAAAGTCTCTTTATGTCTGAACTGTTTTCTTTCTTGTGACTTTTTGCATGCTCCTCCCGTACTGTGTGGGATATTTTTTTTTTCCTCCGTTTGGGAGACAAATGTTTTTCACATGGGTTTTATAGAGCCCTTATTTTCAAAATGATTTTTAATACTTGAATGCATGTGGAACAGATTATGACCTACTGACACGCACATTTATAAATGATAAAGTTGCCTTCATGCACACTCCCTGCACATTTCCCTGCACGTTACAGTTGCGGAGCATCAAATGTTTGAGTATTAGACTGCACACAGAGAGATTGGGTTTCACTCTGGAAAATCAATGTGTGTGTGCTGAAGCCTTTTGACACGTGCGTCAACTTTTACCCCAAATGTGCTCATTAAAATAGTTGAGAACAGGTGAACTTTTCAGCTAAACACCACAAGAAGAGTCATACAAGTTAATCAGTTTAGCTACTAGCAGTTACTTCCTTATAATAACAGTTTTGAAATATTATCCAGTAGTTTCTGCTCAACTCTTTTTTGAAAAGGCGCTCGGGTGATGACCTGTTGAAAAGCATTATTACTTGACATGATGTTTAGGCTGTTCTGGAACTATTTCTGGTTTTCTTTGAGGTTTAGCGTGCGGAGAAGTATCGCTCATAAAAAAGAAAAGAAAATGTGGAGCAGGTAGTCATTTTAACAGAAAAAATACCCCTAAGGTAAGAAATAAATACAACTCTGACTAACTGCATCACAGTAAATACATTTAAATCATGCATGTAGACACAAAATTATAGGAATTGTAGTTGGAAAAGGAGCTACTCAGTATTTATTTTGCAGATTACTGATCTGATTGCTTAATTATTCTGCTCTTTGGACCAATAATTGGTACATTTCCAATCATTACTCTGCAAAATATCTAGTAGGGTTTGAATGCTAAACAAAAGTCTTTGTTTGGTACGCTTTTGGTTCACTTTGATGAAGAAATACCAATAATTAATAAAAAACAAGTGAGTTAAGCCACTTCCAGCATGGATGGATTTGACAAAAATTAAACCACTTAAAAATGATGAAAAATAATTGAGCAGACCTTTGAGAATTCAAAAAAATGTTTTAATGACAATAGAGTTTTTAAAAATATATTTAGACAATCTAGTGTACCAGAAGTACTTTAATGCACCATAAAAGCACAGCTGTTGTGAGTCATCACTCCACAGTACCAGGGTGTTATTATGCTCTGCAGTGTTTTGGACTGTTTGAAAGCTGCAGGCAGCTGGATTTGGACTTCAGGTGATTTTTAATCTAGTACCAATAATTTTTATGCTCCCAGACAGCACAGTTCAGTGATAGCTGGGAGTCCTCTCTGTTTTGTTTTGGTGTTATGCTACACACACACATCATTCATGTGTTTTGGTTTAAAACAACACTGGAGGACCAAACTGACAAAGCTGTGCTGGATGTGTTTGATACAAATACGAGTGTCACTTCACCCCTGAAGTAGAGAAGGGCAAGAGCTAAATGAGTAGAAAAAAAGAGACATATTTGCATTTGCAATCTGATACACTATGATCCTTGCTTTCATTTGTGTAAGTTGGAACCATGAGGGATACATCATAAAGACAGAACAGCATGAAATTACGAGTGAAGGACTAGTTGGTCCTTCTGGACAAACAAGAATCCCTTACTCACTGAGCAAAGACTCAATTAAATAGAACAAAAAGTACAAAAGAATTTGCTGAGTGTACCTTTTCGGGTCTACCAACTTGTAGAGTTTCCCGCTGTGTGACTGTGCCATGCTTTTACTGCTCGCTAGAATGTAGACTTCACCTGCAAAAGTGAAACAGTTACAGGAAATTCCTGTTAATATTTTATTGTTAGATTACATAAGTCTATTGGTAGCATACATGCAGGCATAAGCAATTTATAAAAAGAGATAACATGTGACAAGACAGGCAGACAAGAGGATGAAAGGAAAGGACAGATGAAGAAAATAAATGTAGCTTAAGCTTCCACAATGCTCCACTAGCCAAGGCACTTTAAGAAAAAGTTTAATGGGACAATTGGGTACTCATGACTGGGAAACAGGCGGATAATTTAATGAGGAACAAGCCTGCAAGAAAATTCCATACGGGGATAAATTGTAAACATGTGTCTGTGAGGCCCCTTCATTGGGACATATAATTCTAGCGTTGCTGGCAAAGCATGAGCCAATGCAGGAATCTATAAAAAGCTCATCAAATAATAACGCCAAGACCTGGCAATAACAGCGATCCAACATTTATGAAGCCTGTGTGAGCAATTCAGATCATATGTACATTTTGATTCAAAACATCACAGCCCACAGAGAACCATGTAGTAAGTGCGAGTGCTTTCATCTCTGTTTACGTTTAGTAACTGTTAATTTCTACAGTTGTGCTGTTAGAAATTAACATCATTAGCAAAGCAAAACATTGCTTCAGACATTGTTTTGGAGCAATTCAATATTGATTCTACTTTCCGTGTTTTAGGGACACTCGTCTTTCCCCAACGCCAGTTTTTACGTCAGAAATTGTTCTCTTCTCACTGTTTCCGATCTGGCACCACTTTCTTAAATCCTGTCAGAAAGCAATCGCATGCTAGAAAATCCTGCCAGGTCAAACTGCCATTGATAACACTTCTGTGCCAAGATGTTTCCATGGTCTTGTCTTCATTGCAATATTTTACAATAATACAACAGGCTTATGATTTTTTTTTCCTTTTTAAATTATCATTTACTATAATTTAGAGGTGGGTGCTCCTCTTCCTCACTGAGAATGTTACTGCAGGATGCAGTGCTAGTAGCAGCCACAGCGCCAAGAGCATTGTGCTTCACTGTAGTTTTAAAGCCTATTGGGTGAAAATATGTCGAAGTCAAACATTACCAACATATTCATTAATATTGATTTTAAAAAACAACTTAAAATAAGTTATTTTTCTCATGTTACAAGGTAAATAATCTGCTAGTATAACTTTTACTTTTCCTTCAATATTGGGGAAGTACAGACTTAAAACAAGCTCCTATATCAGGTTGATAGTTTTGTTTCATTTCAAGTGTTCTATTATATTTGCACTAGAAACTGGACCAATAACACTTGATAAGATTTTGTGTATAACTAAACCTTCACAAAGACAGTTTTTCTGACTTTGTGGAAAACTGTCTTTGTGAAAAAAAAAAATAGTTTCATTCGCAGTTAGTCAAGTCATGGTTATTGTGGTGCATTAATAAAAATCTGTCATTACTTGTTTGATCTGGACAATGTCTCATCTCTAATGAAGAAGACATTTCAACGAGAAGCTGTTTTTTTTTTTTTTTTTCTAGATTAAGTCTCCAGCTTGGGAAATTTTCTAAAATAAGAGACTAAAAGAATTATCATGAAGTCAAAATAAGCAGACTAATAATCTAAGTTTATTAGAGAGGAAGATGTGATCTTTGGGTTTCTGTTGCAGTACTCACCGAGTTCATCCTCTCCGAAACCCAAGACATGCCCCACGAGGGGAGAGGCGCAGGAAACCGAGCCCAGACACAGAGCCTTTTCCTGCCACTGCTCGCTGTCAGACGATGTGGCAAACGGAGACTTCTGGAGGATCCGCAGGTTTCTGAGACAAACACAACACACAGAACGTTTAATGTTGAGCTAAATTTTAACCTGAAACAAACTGGAACAGAAAGATTTATTTTAGACTTATGATTCACAGTTCTTGCGACAAAGCCTGAGTTAATATCTGGAAATGGGCTGAACTGTTCTCATAATATGGTTCAGGAATCAATCTTCTTTTCCAACCAAAGTTGCAATTGGTGTTATTTAAGACCTCCGCTTTGGTTTCAAAACAAACATCGTGCCGGGGCTTTTCTACAGCCACAGCACTGTGCTCCCAAATGGTAATGAGACACAGAATTCAGCGACCACACATTGTTTTAAACACGGTGCCAACTCCTGATAGCGCACCAGCACAATATTTACTTCCTTTGCTTACTCGAGCGTCAGAGTTTGACATCAGCGAAGCAGGATGAATTACAAACCAAGGGAAAGTGTGAACAGCACAAGACAGGATGCCTAGTCTCCATTTACACTCATTGGGCAATTCTGCTGTGCTGATAGTAACAGAAAACCTGTTTGCCCTACATGGATGGAACTGGGTGCAGCTACTTACTTCATGTGTCAACTATAGGAACAGCTTTTTCCATTATCTTTTCCATTTTTCTTCTGATATCCTTATATTTCCTCATTAATTTTGACTGTTTTTAAATCACTTTCCCACTAGAACAGATGTTGTTTCAGCCCTTTTCCTGCTGGAAACATAAATTTAGACTGATTACTATAAAAAAGATTAAACACTACTTTGAGACACTTGGATCATCCCCCTTAAGCTTCACATGTAAAAATCAGTCATGCTTACCCGTTTCTATCTCCAAACACATAGCTGCCATACAGTCTCCTCGACTGGCAGCCCCTGTAGATGAAGCCCCCCACAGGTGGCGCTCCTCCACTGGACTGCAGGTCATACACAGAAGGCTCATTTTCTATGAAGGAATAAGCAGACATTGGTTTGATTTAAGCCCAACTTGATGAACTGAAAGACTGCTCGCTACCTGTAAAAACAAATCTAATATGGCTGCAATATAATTAAGCACTTTTTCCTAGAAAGCAATGTTTTGTTTTTGGTGGCTCTTTATTAAATCTAGAAAAGAATGTGTTGCACTTTTAGATTGGATAAAATTTTATTGTCACTACACATGTCACGAGAAACTGGAAATGGGAAGGAGTGTATATATGATATTAATTGTGAGCTAAATAGTGAGTTAAAATATCTACTTCTGAGATGGTTTCACTAGTTACAAAAGAAAATTGTTCAACTATATGAATCACTTTCTTGGAAGCAATCATTTTGAAAAAGAAAAAATTTAAAGGATCTTGGCTACTTTAAAAAAAAAACATGAGGAGCTGCATGCTTGTTTTCCAGTTGAGTGCATTTCACTCAACTGGGTGAACTAGGGTGACTGGTTCAATCCCACATAAAACCAGATGAGAAGTGAGAAATAAATTCAGGTGAGATTTTGGACTAAAAGTGTTGAAGAAGAGTTAGATCTCTATGGTGTTCTTTCAACACTTAGACATCATATTTCTAGCCATTATTGTTCAGAGATTAAAGTATTTTTATGTGGCCCATCTTACATTCCCTTTCACAATCCAAAATGCACAAAAAAAGAGATTATCTCTGGTTCCAATTATGGTTTTTGACATTTACCCTTCATTGGGATTTCTACATTTCTTTCTAAAACAAAGTGCTCTTGCGAAATGAAATTGATTTATAATAACAGATGTCAGTTTTAAAGGGATACATTCGAAAGGTTATCCAAGAGGCTGAAGTATTTCCCTTCTGTACTCAAAATGTAATGGCATCAAACAAAACTCATGCAAAGGATGTGATTAGTTACTGTTACAATGGACAACATGAACATTTTAGAACAGCGAGTTATTTCTTAACAAGAAAAGGTAAGTATTATGACTCTAAAAAAACATCTTCAGAATTGTGACTCACCATAATCCTTCCCCTTAGTAACTTCTAATATTCTTCCAGCCGATGTGTTTTTACCACTGGCGTCTGTGCAGAGGATAACCAGACTGCCGTTGTCTGTCTGTAGCCGATCCACTGCACACCTTCAAAACACAGAACGCCAACAAATGCAGTTTAATAGAGTAAAAGTAATCATAAACCTTTAATTTATTCACATTTTGTCACATTACAACCACTATCTTTTATATTTCAATGGGATTTTATGTGACAGACAAAAACAAAAGCACATAACTGAAGGGAAAGGAAGATGTTTCAGGAAGATGTATGAGAAAAGCCTCTGAGGTTTGCTACAGAAGGTTAGTGACCAATCAGCAACATGAAGACCAAGAAACAAAGCAGATGGGTCATTTTAAAGCAAATTCAAGTATTAAAACAATGACCCAACATTTCTGTTCAATTAATCATATGAAAATAGAAGGACACAACTTCTGACTGAAATGTCCACCTAAACTGGCAGGACAGCGTGAATCATAGAAGCAGCCAAGCACCCCCTGGTAAGTTTAGAGGAGCTGCAGAAACCCTGAAGCTCACATGCAGATCAATATGTTTCCAAAATAATACAGTGAACGCTCACAACTTTCATTATCTACTTTGCCCAGGAAGCTTGGTTCTCCTCAGGGTCTTTCATAATACACTGGACTGTTTTATCTGTTTATGATCAAAGTAGCAGCTGTCTGCTTTGTTGACCATGTTTTTATGTTTGTATGTTATGCATTGTCTTTTTCTGTTTTAAGCAGCAACGGTTGTGATTATTGTATTGGTAATAAATCACCACATGTGAGTTTGAGTGGGAGAATCTGTCCGAAGGACAATCATTAGTGGTGCACTCCACAAATCTGGCCTGTGTGGAAGAGAAACCAGAAGAAATCCAAAATCAATTTACTTCTCTTCATGTAGGGAGGACACCAAACATGGGGAACAAAATGTAACTTGCAAAATGCTACATATGACAGAAAACTAACACCATGAAACATGGTGATGGCAGCATCAAACGGTGGGACTCTGACTTCAGCAGGGACAGAAAAGGTGGTGAAATGCATGAAATGCAGAAAAATATCTGCTGAGAGGTTGAGTGAAAGTTCCCTTCCCAGCAGGACGACAACCATAAATAAACAACCAGTTAGAGGTCAACGGTTTATATCAAAGTTTATTCATGTGTTTGACTGTTTCAGACCTTATTCAAATTTAGAATTTGATCTGATGCTTAGAGAAAGCCTCAATTAAATCTGACTGAGCTTGAGCTATTTTGCCAAGAATGGACAAAAAAAAAGTGAGAATCTAGATTTCATAATCTGGCAGAGACGTTCTTCAAAAGATTAATTTTTACAAAGTGTTACCTGAGTGCACCCCTAGGTTTTTTTTTATAAAAGATTGTATTATTTTTATAAAATAAGTATCGCAACAAAACACCCCAAGAATCTCAGATGCGTTACTTACCTGCCTGGGTCATGTAATCCATGTGCAAAGATCTCAGGTGGCTGATTAGTGCTGTTAAAGTACGGATTGTTCCGTGGTATCGAGTAGGACGATGTACAAATGTCCGTGTCCACGTCCACCCTTAGGACAGACCCTGTGAAATCACTGCATTCAAACACACACAATCTTCCGTCACAATACGGTGTTGAAACGTCCTCGTTGTGATTCTTTTGACTTTTGATCTGACCTGAGTCCATCCATTTCCTCCATGTCGTCAAGAGTGATCATACCGTCTCCCAGAATGATGTGCAGCAGGCCTTCGGGAGAGAACAGAAGCTGACCTCCGAGATGTTTCCTGTGTAACTCAGCCACTTCCATCAGCACATGGGCAGTCCTGGTGTCCACCTGGTTTGGGTTTTTCCTGCAAGCAGAGGAAACAATTTTAACTTCGATACTGGACTAACGAAAACTAAAACCTCTAAAGACTTCTACAGACATTCCCAAGGTATTATGCTTTCATATAATCTCATGTGTACTATAAGCTTATAAAACATCTTTTGATGGTTGCTTGCAAGAAATGCAACAGTAAGGGTAAGTTAAACATTGCCATATTAAACGCTGACATTACTGTCCATAACAAATAAAATCCAAAGTTTAAAACACTTTAGTTTCTGGAGACATGCAGTTTGTAAACCATAATGTCTTTCGCAGGAAAAATACTTTGGGTGGGGAACAACTTAGACTTCTTCAAAGTGTTGCAGAACTGTGCTGAGAATTTAGTTGGACAATGCCATCAACAAATGTGTTGTAATAGGTTAGGTGTTATTTTGGGTAATTCTAGGACTTTTGAAAAGCAGATTGCCAAAGAGAATCTACTTTAACTGTTGTTACTCCATAGAAATCCTCAATTTAATAACTATGTTGCCATCACTCGGACTGCCTGGCAAAACTATAGTTAAGATTAGCTCATTGAGTGAAACATAGAATGGTGGTTAAGTACATTAAAACGTAGCATTTAAATACCTTCGTGAGAAAACACAATTATCTTAAACATAAGTAATTATGAAAGGAGTGTTAGGTACCAACCCAGTTAAAATACTGTCATCTGCTCAGCACAACAAATCATAGATCATCATGAGTCTCCATTACACAAAGAGGTTGGTGTTTCTCTACAATGTTGCCCTTGCAGCTTTTGTTGTCAATGTTAGTGTTAAAAATCTCAACTGAGATGAATCAACATTGCCATTCATTTTATCATAACTTTTTATGTAGACATGCTATTTGACACGCTATTGGCTGGAATCTGCAAAGTGCCAATTCCAGAGCATTATTCATTTTTCTTTACGCTGATTGGCTGAACTCCCAAAAGAGGAAATAAAGAAGACTGTAGATGTGAGCTTCTGCTGTTGTGCTAAGACAGAGTCTACTGTGTATTTTAATGCATATTCGAGTAAATTTGTTGTTTGAACCATTAAAATAGGCATTAGTGGATTTCATCTAACAACTGGTTGAAGTTTCAATCCCCTGTGAATATCGAGGACCACTGTATGTCTCCACCTAAATTTTGCAGATCAACAGACATTGTTTAATCCATTCTTCTTTTCAAAATGGCTCAAGCTCATTCAGGTTGGACAGTGAGGATCTGTGAATATCAGCTTTCAAATGTCTGAAATGACTTTCAGTTTAATTTTTTTCTCAACTTCATTAGGGATTTTTGAAAATTGGGATGCGTTTGATCGATAGCAAAAACTAGAAGGTAAAAGGTTTTGATTGCACTGTAACACCACCATTCATCTTTCCATCTAACCAGCTTTTAATCTTTATTGTACCATCATGAGGGCATTTCTGATGTAATGTTAGTTTTCACTACACATTATTTTGTATGTATTATTTTGGCCAAAGGTCTCATCTGAATGCAGATCTTCTCCCACCTGTTTGCTGTGACCTCTGCATGTTTTGTGGCAAACTGGTCTTTTTTCTTCCTCCACTTCTTCCATATAGGCCAGACCTACTGAGTCTAATAGTGTCGTTTAGATATTTTTTTGTAGCCTTTGCCTCCTTTAAATGCCTCCGTCACACTTACACTGACTTGTCTACTTTGTTTCTTGGTCTTTACGAGGTTAATTATTCAATGTGTTTCTCTAACAAGCAAGCCTGTCGCAGTAGGAAATTATTACAAGATGAATTAAAATCAATCATTTTCATTGTTATGATTAATATCTTTTGAAAGGCAAGACTTCATACTCTATTTTATGTAGGTTTCGGGTGTGAGTGGTTTTTATTGCCTTTTTATTTGTTGTTTTTGGTTGCCTCCTTTTTATTTGGGGTATTTAAAATGAGTTCCAGTTACAATGTGGAGTGCTCTGTACAAAATTAAAGTTTATTAGTCTTTGAGAGGGTGGACTTGCACTATTATGCCATTACCATTGTGTTAGCTGAAAATGGCCTCAAAACAACAATATCATTATTTATTACAATAATTTCTGGGACAATTTACTGTCCAGCAAAATTTGTTAACATGACATACCAACTAACAAAACCCTGAGATTAGATTATGGACCAGAGAACAAATATTTGCTTATTCAGCAAATATTAAGCTTATATGAAGAGAAAACATAATTTTCCTTTCACTTCACAAATTTGCATTATATTGTTTTGATCAGATAAATTAAACTGTTGTAGTTTTAATCTTTAAATGTGAAGAAGTTGACACAATCACTCTCAATGTTTTGAAACAATAAATACTTTCAGTAAAAAAAAAAAAAAAACTTCGAAAAGAGGAATATATCTGTTAGAGACGTCTCCATTACCTTGAAACGGTGTATTCCACCACACGGAGAATGTGGTCGTGCGGTCCGATGGCCCAGCGCTCTTGGTTGGTGGTGTAGGAGACATAGAGCTTGCCATTCTTCTTGTAATTGGGGTGGAATGCCAGGCTTAGCAGGCCCCTTTCATCACCACTCTGCAGTCAGATGGGAAACACAAAAGATCCAGGAGTTAATTATGTCCCTGCTTGGCTTCTGCTCCATGGTGCGGGGCTGGAATCACCCCCCTCAGTCATATTCATCATCACTAACATGCCAGCTCCACACACCCAGCACCCTCCCTTCTCCCCCCTTTTTTTTCAAACTTGTCTAATCCTCTTTTATATTCGTCCATCACATTCCCCTTTCACTACTCTGCTTATTATCTCATTCTCTCTTTTTCTGCACAGCGTTGTTCCGCTTCGCACCTTCACCAGGCCCCTTTAATATACCATTACAGGCCATTATAAAACATTTGACTCTGGGCAGAGCTGCACTGCCGAGCCTTTCCTGCAGCCTGGTTATGCGACACTCTGTCCCTCCCGGTGGCCTCCATTGTGCAGTGATTTGTGTGTGTAATCTTTGGGGGATATTTGTGAATGCTACTCTGAGTGGCTGGAAGAATTTATTAGCTCACTCACAGTTCATAGAGAACACAAAGAGCAAAGTGCTTCAGTCCGTGCTTTTTGCTCCCCAATCCTCCTGTTTCTGATTCGCTCAAAAATCCATACAAAATTGAAGGCGGGGATGCGAGAGGGGAGGAGATAAAGTAAGGGAGGGATGCAAAAAAAAAAAAAAAAGGAAACCTAAACAAGGAGAGAGCTGCCAACTCCCACTGTCTTGGCAACATGTTTAGAAAACATCTAAATTGCTTGTGTAATATGTAAACCTTTGTCTCACCCTGGAGGCAGTTACATCGGTTGTCACTACCCTGGTGGTCTGCCCATCATAGTTAGCCGTAATAATCAGCTATAGCATTTCATTCCCCAGGCAAAGTGAACTGGGTCAGCCTCTTTCTGCTATATGTTCCCTGTTTTTCTGTCCACTAAAGAATCAACAGAATACAAAGCTGAGGTGTGATGAATGTTTATAAGTAGTGACAATATAAGAATGTTGCTTAAAATTGCTTGTGAGTTTTTTGTGAACTCAAAGGTGCACAAGTATCTGTTTTTGCTGTTATGAATAAATGAAAAGAAATATGTTTGGGTGTGACTCGGAAAGGTCTAGCTTGTCACAAATCTATGATAGTACACACCAACCCAAATGTCCACTGAAACAACAGAGAAGGCACTCGTAGGTTCCCGTAAGCAACAACAGAGACCAAAGTAATAATTTAGATGATGTTTTCACAACCTTGTTATAGAGAGAAATATTGAGCAAGTTGCTGAAACCCTTGACGCTCCAGAAGTCAAAGATCCTCCGCCAAAAAATATAAATAATAACAATAAATGTCAGATTCCTGAAGTGCTTTATGGATGTGGATGCAGTAAAATATTCAGATGGGTGTCAGGCAAAGCAGAGATGGTTATTGGATATTGTGAATATTGGAAGAAAACAGTGCAAACTTCACCTTGAAAGGTTAGATCCATATGATGGAAATGGATATTCAGTGACCCACATCCCCAAAATAAACTTGTGACGGGGAATGAAGCAAAGAGGCATAGATCATGAGCCAAACGGTGGACCACCGGGACACACAGAGGTTTATTGGGCTGAAATATTACCTCCCCAGCTAATGACTGACTCGTTCAGCAGCAGAGGAACAGCAGAACTGGCACCAGAGCCATAAGAAACAAACACTGCATTCGAAAGCAGTCTGAGGAGATAGCTTGATTAAAAGAAGACAAAGTACCACCCCGAGATTTCTTAGAACTAAGCACAAACTGCTGCCAAATCTGCAGTAGATCAGATTCTGTTCAGATATTTGAGAAGTCGTACTGTGCCTAACAAGATCAGTGCAAACAGTGTAAAAACGTCTCACACTGACAGATGTAGAATTAACTTACTGCCAAGTATCACAGAACAAATAAAGAACCACTGCAACGCCTGCACCTAGTTGTAGTTTTATATGAGATGTGTCTTTTGTATTTCCTGTGGCAGTGTGTTACGACCCCCGCAGGACCCCTGTGGTTAGATTAGGCATTTATCTTTCCTATGCAACACTGATTACTGATATGGGACACCTGAGGACCTGGTAAGGGCTTTGGTTATTTCAACCCCGACTGCCAACTAACTTGTCTCTGCCCTCCTCCACCGCTATGCTGCTGCCTTTTGCTTTATAGGTTATTTTGACCGCACATTACAACACTAATTTCATGTTTTGTTTTTTTGTTTTTTTTGATTGATTTCACACTTCATATTAGAAACTTTGATTTTTTTTGTTGCCTCAGCTTCGGTTGGAAAAAAATTATATTTCAAAATTTAAACATTCTGTTAAATTACATGTTACCTTTAACATGTAATTTAACAGAATGTTATCTTTAAGACAGGACATACCTGACATAACATGATCAAAATTGTGTAATTGGATGCTTGTTGCTCTTTTAGTAAGGTAACAATTGGAGCTTGTGGCCTTATATTGTTTTGTGAAGATTTTATCTTTTGTTGGCACTGGGCAAAAGTATTTATTCATGCTGACAAGATGATGCAGTCAAGCTGAACTTTGTTGTTTATAGGAAAACCTATGTAGAATGGTTGCTAGTCTTTGCTAAACGTTTTTCATCCATGTGTTTTTGTTTGTTGCAGTCATTAAGTATAAGTACCATACTTAATGAATTTAAGTCATTAAGTATGGCTCTTTAGTAGTACAAGGCACACTTCCGCTAATGTGCTAATAGCAGACTTACCTTTTCTTTTAGTGTCTTAGCTAACTTTGAAAACAGCTAGCTTTCCCTACATTAAATTTTCTGGATAAATTCAAAACCACTTATTATTTACTTGGCTGTTTTGTACATACAAGTTGGATAAAGTTTGATGTTTGTGTTGAAGTTTTGGTGATCGACTGAAAACAAGAGACAGACGTAAATAAAATATCTAAGGACATCACAGAACATGTAAATTATATAGTCATCATATACACGCACACATGTATAATTGTGTGTGTGTGTGTGTGTGTGTATGTTTTTGTACTTTCATTGTTAACAGATGACCTAAAAGACTTGTGCCACTTCTGTGGAGATGGAAAGTGACACAGGCGTGAACTGGGTAAGAACTCCCTTGTGACCAACTACCTTCGAAAAACAAAAATAATGTTTCTCTCTTTTAGAACGATTGGAACAACCATATAGGACACAGATTTTGATGCTGAATCAACAGAAATATATGGGCTGCGTTTACTTCCGGCCCTCCATCTGCATTGGGTGACATCGGTGCTACGTCATCTGAAAGTCAGCAAGACAATCCATCAATTTACGTCTCTGTACAAAGAGACCACTGCTGCGGTTTGCCACAATACTAACAGTCGTAAACAGTAGTTCTGAAACCTGGCCACTGACAGATATATTAATGCATTTACATAAACAAAAATGAATCTGTTTGGTTTTCCACTCGTAATCTGCTCATTTTGACTGGAAAAGGTCAAGCGGACAGACAGTCGCTCTCATGTACTACATCTGGTCGGCTGCACCTCCCTGGTGGAGGTGTGCTGAGGTGTGCCTGTGTTTATTTGTACTGTAGAATGTAACCACTCTGAAGCAATTGGTAAATAAAGTTTTATAGCTCTTATTTACTGTTGTGTTCAGCATCTGGAACTGTCTTACGTCTTCAGCTCAAATGTTGCTGAGCCGTCTATCTTTCAGTGTGTGTGTGTCTTTTTCATTAGGTCAGGATGCAAGAGCCAAGAAAATAATGTTGAAGTTGCAAACAGCCAGCAAGTACTACTGCTTATTCTGCCTTTAAAAACAAATTGCACTGGTGAGCGCTGCATTATAGAAAGCCTTGATGTTGACAGAAGACAGAAATAATAGTAAAACACCATAATTTTAGTTGAATTCTTCTAATTAAATGGAACCACAAAAAGACTTGACTGGTTTATGTCTGCAAAGAGAATGTGCAGTCACACAGCAGCTTACTGTTTACAAAGGTAAACAAGACGAAGGAAGCTAATAAAAGGAAAGCACAACTAATAGTGATGGCCTTTTATAGACCATTGACTGCAAATTCTGTAGAGAAGTCTGTTTGGATGCGTAGTCGGAACCAGGAGACTGTGATGTTTTGCGCTTCACTGAAAAAATGACTACAGAATTATAATTTTCAGCCATTTATGTCCAGATTTCTCACATCTGGCTTCTTCTGGTGCAGAATTATGACCCATGTCTCACGTTAATGTTGTAAAAGTTGGATAAAATGCAGCATGACCGTTTTGACTCCTGGCGCTTTGAAAACTATCACATCATCCAAATTACTACCACATATGGAAGTGGCACAAAACAGATTTTTGGGGGTAACAGATAAAATTGGGGTATTCAGAATATCATGAAAAAGTCGGATATGGATCGCATTTGCCTCCTCAGTATGTAGCCAAAATGGTTAATTCCTATTCACTTTTCACTGCAAAATTCCACATTTCTCCAGACAAAGCTTTAGGGCAGGGGTGTCAAACTCCAGTCCTCGAGGGCCACTGTCCTGCAGTTTTTTGATGTGCCACAGGTACAAAACACAAGAACGAAATGGCTTATTTACTTCCTCTTTGTGTAGATAAGTTCTCCAGAGCCTTGCTAATGACCTAATTATTCTATTCAGGTGTGGTGCAGCATAGGCACATCTAAAGGTTGCAGCTCAAGGACTGGAGTTTGACACCCCTGCTTTAGGAATTTATGATGGTCACTCTTCCATGTTTTCTGCATACGGCATTTAAAATGTCTATTTTTCTAAACTACAAAAGGTCTCAAACTCCCAAGATTATAGACCCCAGACTAAGGCTTAATTCAAACCTCCCTCTTCACTATGGTATCTGCTTAAACCCAAAGACTGTGTGATGTAAATGTCGTCATCTTTACCACTTTCAGTGGACATATCATGCAGGCATCTAAAAGGGGTGTGGCTTGTAACATTCACCAGAAGACATCCCGGGGCTTTCCTTGGTATCCCTCGGTGTCCTCTGAGATACTGACAGAGTTATTAGGTTAAACGCTGTGATTAGGCCCTCATGCAGGTTGTTTAAATGCAGACATTGATGTGTCATATCCAACATGTAATTATCTGGAATAGATTCTGTTGGTCAGAGTATTTCTCAGATGTGATAATGCTGGAGGAAGCGTCAGGGCAAAGGATGGAATGATTGGGCCTTCGTCCTAAGAGAACACCCACAGCGAAGGTGGAAGCCTATAAAGCCTAGCATGCTATTGTTTCTGTGCAGTTTGTCTTAATTGGCACTGTGGGATCCATGAAGTATGGTAGAGGGGGGGCAAGCAGCAGGAAACACAGAACATTACAATCAAAGCATGTGCATGCGGCTGAAGATAACCTGCTATCTGCCCCATCCCCTGAGTGCCTGCGTTCCTCTCTCTGTATAAAAGAAGCTCCATCCTGTTGATGCTCCCAGTAAACACCTCAACCCTCCCTGGATCACTCCATCACTTGTTGCCGGGGTCTTCTTCCAGCAGCCAACATCACAGAATAGGACTCCTGGGGTTGGCAGAGGATTGAGCCACATCTAATTGTCATAATAAGTCACTTTATCCACAGCCAGTTTTGATTGAATGATGATAAGAGAGCTGAGAAGAGCAGGAAGTTCATCCCGCAGGGGGCAGTTTCATTTTCAAATGCTGTGCTACGTTTGACTCCTTATAAACAAAGTGTCTTGTCAGTGGAGGAGCAAGGGGCGTGCAAGCTGGATAAACTTCCTGTCTGGGAGTGTGCCCCTGAAAACATCCCTGCTATTCCATCTTCTTGTGCAATCTGAAGTATTTCTGGACATTTTTCAAATTCAAAATCTGATTACGCAAATATTATTGATGGAAAATATGTTTCAAGAATGTAATCCTCAGGCCTGAAGTTTCTTTGAGGCTGAGATACTGACAATAAATTATTTTGAAAAGATAGTTTTTGGAACATATGTTTAGTATCAAACTGAGACAACAAACTTTTCAAATGTTATTTCAGATGCAAAAACCTGAGACAGTAATGGATAGTTAGTAAAAGTTACAGCTTCACTGCATGGATTTTATGACATATCTGAGACACTTGTTCACTTGCCCTCTGAAACCCCATTATCATCTCACGGTCCTCTCTCCTCATAACCTTTTGCAGGGTTATGACTTAATAAATTTCTGTAAGGACATGCTCTTCTGGAAATGTTTGGAAAAACAATATTTATGCATGCAATTTATGGCCAGTTTGGGATATTTTAATTTCCACTAACGTTATTCAGTAAATGCCCTAAAACTAACCTCATTTTATTTTTTAAATATGTAACAACTAAGTCAGAGAAATTGAGAGGCCTGACTTCTACCCCTGTCTCAACATGAGGCCAGAAAAGACAAAAAGTTTCTTAACCTGTGCAGCTGGTGCGTCACCACTACAAGGAGCAGCAGCTCTTCCACCAACAGAAATTAATCCAAACACATGCTATACATTAACCAATATATCCATATTGAATACCCTTGAAACCACAATAACATTCAACTCCAACTCCAGGCAGCTTAATGAAAATAAGCTGCCTTATTTTCATTAAGGCAGCTTAATGAAAATAAGGCAGCTTATTCAGGCAGCCTGAAAATAAGGCAACAAACACCAGCAGGGTGTTTGTTGCTGGACAAACACCCTGCAACAACAGTGCAACACACTCCTACCAACGCAGCCTTTCAAAATAAAAGCCCAAACTCTGCTCTTTCCAGTGATATAAGCATAACTGTTCTATGTGTAAAACTCACAGAACCAACAGCTGAAGAAGAGGAAAAAACAAGGCTTATTTCATAAAGTGAAAATCACAAAGTCTTGCCTTTATTGTTTTATAGCCATGATCTGCATTAGAGTTGAATTGAAATTTCTTTATTTTGGTAAAGTGCTTTGAAATGACGCATTTTGAAATGCTGCTATATAAATAAACTGAATTGAATAGATTTGAATAAATATGAGAAAAAGAACTTAAGAAAGAAAAATTGAATAATTTCAAACAGGACATGTAGTGCCAAAAAGACTCTTGAGGAAGGTTCACCTGGACATTTATTAACCAATACCTCTGAACAAACTTGCATGCTTCACTGTTTTTACATGAATTTTGATACAGTAAATGGTCAGGTTTTGTGGTTTACCACAGTGGTCCCCAATCCCCGGGCCGCGGACCGGTACTGGTCCGTGGGCCAATTTCTGCACAAGAAATAATTAAATATTTCCATTTTATGTACTATTTTAGTCTGGAGGATCTTTCCTTTTGAAAATCCTTTAACCAGAATCTCTCGATTATGTCTTGCGAAGCAGTACACGGGAAACAATTTAAGGATTGTCGGCCGATTTTCCAAACCACACAAGACACAAGCCAATTAAAGTACAACAGGTTTGATTGGTTCGCGTGTCCAGCCACATGGCAGGAGCAACACACCACACACAAACTGATTTCACTCAAGAACATCCCGATTCCAGAAAAAAAATCCAGTAAAACCCCCAACATACCATACGTGAATTTAGAATAATCAAACACGGATGACGATGTAGAAGCAGTAGTGAGAGTTTGTGGACTCATTCTAAGCGATAAAAGACATAACAAAATGAAAAGGCATTTGAAAAAAGACAGCAGGAGCAGCCGCTCTATTTGCTGCGCTCTGATTTGGAAGTGAGTTATGGTTTTTCATTGTTAACATTTTAAACTGAATAAACATAATGACATACACTCCTGATCAAAATCTTAAGACCAGTCAAAAAATTGCAAGAATTTGCATTTTGCACTATTGGATCTTAAGAAGGTTCTAAGTAGAGCTTCACAATGTTAAAAGAAGAAATCAGCGAAAGAGACAAAAACTTTTGAGCAGGGAATTAATTGAAAACTGCATTTATACTCAAACATGATTTTTTCAGCTGATCAAAAGTTTAAGACCATAGCTCAAAAAGACCCGAAAACCCCCGAAACAGAAACCAAAGTGTCAAAAAAAAAAAAAAAGGACTCAGCTCCACCATTCTTGTTGATGACTTCAAACAATCGTTTAGGCATGCTTGATGCCAGTGTTTTCAGGAGGCTAGTGGGAATGTTGCTCCAAGTGTTGAAGATGGCTTCACGAAGGGCATCCACAGTCTGGAACTGATGTCCATTTTTGTAAACTTCCTTTGCCATCCATCCCCAAATGTTCTCAATTGGGTTTAGATCCGGGGAACATGCGGGATGGTCCAAAAGAGTGATGTTATGCTCTTGGAAGAACTCCTTTGTCAGGCGGGCATTGTGAACTGCAGCATTGTCCTGTTGAACAACCCAATCATTACCACACAGACGAGGGCCCTCAGTCATGAGGGATGCCCTCTGCAACATCTCCACATAGCCAGCCGCTGTTTGACGCCCCTTGCACAACCTGAAGCTCCATTGTTCCATTGAAGGAAAACGCACCCCAAATCATGATGGCGCCCCCACCACTGTGCCGTGTAGAAAACATCTCAGGTGGGATCTCCCTGTCATGCCAGTAACATTGGAAGCCATCAGGACCATCAAGGTTAAACTTTTTCTCATCAGAGAAAACAACTTTCTTCCACCTTTCAATGTCCCATGTTTGGTGCACCCTTGCAAAGTCCAAACGGGCAATTCTGTGGCGTTGAAGAAGACGTGGCCTTTGAAGACGTTTTTTGTTTCTGAAGCCCTTCTGTCGCAGATGCCGTCTGATGGTTATTGGGCTGCCGTCAGCACCAGTAATGGCCTTAATTTGGGTAGAGGGTCGTCCCGTGTCTTGATGGACAGCCAATCGGATCCTGCGGCTCAGAGCTGGTGAAATTCTTTTGGGTCTACCACTTGACTTTTTTGTTCCATAACCCTCAGGATCATTTAAAAAATGCAAAATGACTGTCTTACTCCGTCCAACCTCAGCAGCGGTGGCACGTTGTGAGAGGCCTTGCTTATGCAGCGCAACAATCCTACCACGTTCAAAGTCAGTGAGCTTTTTTTTGCTTTTGCCATCAGGAGGTCTTGACAGTGTAAAGACTTCACAGAACATGACATGGAATCCAGATTTTTGCACAGCTTTTGGCTTTTAAAGACTATGGTCTTAAACTTTTGATCAGCTGAAAAAATCATGTTTGAGTGTAAATGCAGTTTTCAGAAAATTCCCTGCTCAAATGTTCTTGTCTCTTGCACTGATTTTTTCTTTTAACATTGTGAAGCTCTACTTAGAACCTTCTTAAGATACAATAGTGCAAAATGCAAATTCTTGCAATTTTTTGAATGGTCTTAAGATTTTGATCAGGAGTGTATAATAAACACATATAAATAAACATAATAATTTCACATATCACCTCCAATGTCTACCAGATTCTCAGTTGCGCCATGTCAACTGTTTATCATTCGCCTCTGTTCTTACGTCACAACGCTTTCTGAATGGCTACCTGTCACATTCAACAGGCTGCGTTCTCGCTCCCAGTCAGGAAAAACCCCAAAGGTTGCAATAATCAGGCCAAGACAGTGTGTCTTGGCCTGATTATATGCCCGATTACATGGGGCATATTCAACACACCACCACGTAACATACAACACACTGCAGGACGTTGTAAAATTGTTGTAAAGGGAAAATTTACAACAATCAAACAATTTGCTTTAGCAGGAACACCAACATGCAGAGGCATTATCTGATGGTTCCTTCCTCCCCCAACCTGCAGCAAAATTGCCAAGTCTCAACCAGTCCGTGGTAATAAAAAGATTGGGGACCTCTGGTTTACCAGATGCTTTGGTTCGCCTTTGCACGTTTAGTACTGACAATCAGTTATGAATATGAACTCCTTATTTTTCTCGTATAAAGTCTATATTAATCTTTTGTAACTTACAAGTTCTTTACACAATCTATGAAAACATGTCTAAGACCATGCAGTTTGGCAGAAAAATGTCATGAAAGTCCTACCTTCAGTCCGCTCTGCACCAGCTTGTGGAGATCCAAGAAGGGCTCCTTGATAACTTCGAGGTTATGGTTGAGTATCCTGACAATCCCCTCTCTCTCCACAACAAAAAGCCGCTGAGAGCCATCGCCACAGTGCACTACAGCCACTGGCTGCCTCAGACCACTCAACACCTCCTGAGGACAGTAGCAGTTGTGTTTGTGTTTCCTGGGAAACATGGAAAAGGCAAAAGGTCAAGGAATGATGTGTCCCTCAATAATCCAATTACAGCGTCATAAGAAGCAGAGGGGATTTTTAGGTGGCAGTTTTTAAAATCAAGAACCGCACACAGAGGATAAGCTTAACTTTTTATTGTATTTACTCAAGAATGAAATAATTAATAAAGTGAGTTGAATTTTTGTCAATTTTTCTAAATTCTCAAAAGTTTGACCATTACATCTGCATTTCTTTGTATATTGTGTGTCTAATAACCGGCAGCTATTACCATCATAATGATCACTCAATGGTTCATGGAAAGTCTCAGTCCTACAAGATCATCACATCTGGCCACAAAATAAATATTTCTAGGTTTCACACCCTTTGGTGTAGAAGCTCAGACAAAAGAAGTACATTTCCACCACAAAACTCAGAAAAATTTTGATTAATCTAAAAGATTTTCTAGAAAAAATAGAAAATTATTGTTGATCAAAAAGTCAAAGATTTTTTTAAATTTTT
The DNA here is from genome assembly GCA_911649635.1 of Poeciliopsis gracilis. NCBI lineage: Eukaryota > Metazoa > Chordata > Actinopteri > Cyprinodontiformes > Poeciliidae > Poeciliopsis > Poeciliopsis gracilis. The sequence goes on along the minus strand of CAJVRI010000370.1, from coordinate 3,293,995 downwards.
TTTTATCTCTCGATTTTTTTTCACAATTTTCTGAGCTCAACAAGTTGAAAAAAAATCTTCAACTTTTGAAAAGTCAAACATTTCTTTAATTTCATTTTTTTCTGGAAAATTTCTGGGAATAATCTTGGTTGGATTAAAATTGGATTTTTATTTCTCGCAAACATATCAACTGATATTGACCACATATATATTGTGATATACAGTACATTGTAACTGATTAATTGTTCAGTCCTACTTAAGTCATAGTTGAACATTGAAATCGTACCAGTGAAACCTGAGCGTCTAAAACAGGTCATCTTACTTACAGTAACTCAAGCACCACATAAAATAGAACCAGGTGATAATCAGAGTACAAACCTGCTGATATCTTCTATTTTCTCATCTTCCAAGTAGTTGGAATCTTGCCCAAGCAGTTGCCTTCGTTGATAATCGGGAAAACACAAGCCGGCACCTCTCCTCCCATAGTACTGACAGAACTCATCTACGTCAGCTTGGAACAGCTCTAGCAAACACAGCACATACAAGGCGACACTTACTGCTGATGCTGAACAATTAAAACAGCTTTTTACACAACTTTCAGGCAGCTGAGTTATGTTTATGAATGTCTTGCTTTGAGGCTACGTGTATATACAACAACTAACAAAAGTTGCATAGGGACAGAGAAGGAGGAGCGTTTTCTAAAAAAGATTTGTGGAAAGGAATCTAGTCGAATCAATTCTGGTTTGAAGAGGCTATAAAGAGCGGGTGAACAGAAACTGAGAAAAAGATAGCAGTTTAACTTTTAGCAGAGCAGAGCACAAACACTCAATTCCCAACTGAGACATCCATGCATATTATTTTAAATTATCCACATCATATCCTTGTGCAGTTGCCTAAAATGTATTTTTGGGAAAATGAATCTAATCTTGTTGTTTGGACAGTTTCTAATTAAAAATGTCTTTATTTATGTCTTTACATATATAGTTGGAAAGTCCATAAGTGGTCCCAAGTACCTCAGTGCAAATCAAAGCAATATCACACAAAAACTCACAGAGGAAACTCATTTTGTAACCTGCTGTTATTGTACTGTCTGTGATTTTTCAGCAGCAACATCCTCGAGTGCAGTCATTTTTTTTTTTTAAATTACAGCTGAATTTCATGCTTACAAACCCAGATTTTAGATCATGCACCTTATGTTGTTTATCTAACTAATCTGGGATTTCCATTATAAATAAGTGTTTTGCACTCTTTAAAATGTGCAGGAAACGGTGAGAGTGAAGGAAAGTCATATTACTTGGATATCCCCAACTGTCAGAGAGAAGAAGTTGAAACACACATTCTAAGAAACAAAAATCTTTCCGTAAATGTTGTCTGCACACATTAACTGGAAATTAATGTTTTACAAGCCAAATTATCAACAATTCATTCAACCCTTATACTTCAGCTGCAAATACACATGTCGCTGCTGACTGTAGCTGTATGTGTCAGGTTGAATATATTTTTGTACAAATATTGAAACTAAGGATGTGGCGATGAATCAAACTTGATTTCCTTAATTTTGAGAGCTTGTGATCGGCGAAGGCGACTTTATCTAACTCACGAAAGATGTGAAAATCTGCCTGTTCTCTTTTGCTCTCCTGTGAAAGATATCTGACTGACATACCGGGCCACCAGGTCACAACTACAGGTGTGCAGTTAACAATAGCTTTGGGAATCAATATCAGCAAATTCTTAATCTTAACAAATCAGAATTGCAACCACAAATGAGGAGTTTTGGTTACCAATTGAATTATTATTTATTTAAGTTTATTTGGTAGCGACAGGCACATATCGACATAGACAAACTGAACAAAACAGCAGTCCCATGTTTGCATCATAGTGCAATAGCAACAGCTAATTCACAGCACTTGTCCCTTGATGGGCTCTAAAAATTGAAGTTATAATCGACAAAATCTACAAACAAACAGTGAAACATAAAACATCAAAAATTGATACAGTTCTGTTTTTGACATAACCAGTTTTGTTTGTTTTTTGAACATACCAAAACTTAACCAGTCTGTAACCAGTTTGGAACTGCAGTTTGGATCTGCAGTTGAGAACTGCAGATCCTCTCATGGACAGAGCACTTTGAGCAAAAGTGGTTCTTCAAAAGGGGACCATAAAATTTCCATCTGAAGCCGCTCTAGTAGATCTGCTATTGCAGTCTCTGTATGCAATCGCTTAATGGTGTAGGTGCAAATTCATTTAAAAATCAATTTTGAAAGATAATAATGAGGAAAGACCAAATGTTGAATTTGGCCAAAATGTGACAATGATGGAATCTGATTGGCTTTTTATATAAAATCTTTTCATGCCCGATAATAGAGACTTGTTTATGGTTTGAGTATAAGTTTATATTTGACCTAATTGTTTTGCTGGTTTTATCATCATGACTCTTAAAGTTTAACTGAGCATCCAGAATTATTTCATTATAGTAATATTTACCTTTAGATTTGTGCATTTCTTTAACTACTCTGTCCCTCAAACTTGTAAAAAGCAGCCAATCTGTTGTATTTAAATCCTGTTAACAATTCTTTTAAGTTATTATAAAAAGTTGAGGATTGTGCACTACCATTATATTAAAATTCATACGAGATGAAAGACAAACATTTAAACATACACATTCTATTAATATATGCTCATCTATAAATATCTCATTGACGTTAAATAAGTCACTGAGATAAATTGAAAGTCCCCTTCCTCAGCCTACAACTCTGTCCTTCCTGAAACATGTATCTCCCGGTACATTGAATTGAGTCTGACTATCAGATTAAAAACACTTAGATGTCAGTGACTGACACAGTGTGTTGGAAGCATCATAATGGCAGGAAATACCAAAGTACTTTTATTGCAACTGATTTTGCATATTCTTTGAATATCCCACATAAACAAATACAAGAAGATGCTGCAACTTGGTTTAACTTTGATAAAGCTTTCGCTGTTTTGCGTTACTGAGCTGCACTGGAGAACAGCATGTGAATTCAAACAATCAGCCTGTTCAATATGGCTTGTCATTCAGAGTAAACAAGATGTTCCCATGGTGAGATATGCTCAATACCTAATTTGTGAAACAAAGACGGGATGTTCTAAAATGATGACAGAAGGTGACCAGTAGTTATCGCTCCGCAACACCTCCAGCCAGGCCCGTCACAACACCATTCTCGTAAGAAAACAAAATGTGCAGTGGGTCTCGGAGGCACTTCGAGACCTAACAACAATCTTGACAATATTGTTTCCTCTTGTTAATCCCGTGGAGGACAGAAGAGAGCAAATACACCAGCGATAAAAACACAAACAGGACTCTCCCAGTCCCTCCTTTCATCTCCTTCTCCTGCCACACACCACAACGACTGACCGCATCAAATACTGGAGGTGATAGGATATCCCCTCAAACATCTAAACATAACATGAAGATCAAACACACACAGAGCTCTGGTTATACCACCCACACACTTGTTTCTGCAGTTATCTTAACCATGGTGGTTGGGGACCTTGGGTGCAGGATGAGGGAATGAGTGAAGGAAGATATGAGAGGAGTATAGAAAAGGTGGGGGCAGAAGTAAGACTCCAGGCAGGACACATCTTTAGGGGGCCGAGTACGTTGCCTAATCAAGGGACTGCAATAAGTTTCAAGGTGCAGGATGATAGGTGAAGATTGCTTTAAAGGCTACTAGTTTGACTTAAAACCGTTGTGTTTAAAAAGGTCCAGTCAAAGCCACATTGGTTTGAACATCACAACTGTAGGAAATTCCTACTCTGGTTGTTGTTGTCTGTTGGCAAATCTAAAAAAAGGTTTTAAAATACCAGCATTTTAAACTAAAAAAGGAGAGTTTGAGCTAAGAAAAGGTGTAGGACAAAGAGAAACAGAGAAACAGTGTCCGTATTCCTGGCTCCCTGGCTCTAAAGTTATACTTCCATCTGGTTATCTTCCAAGCCAACCTGGGTGGCCCACCCAAAGCACTTGACATCTTGATGCACTTCAGCAGTTTTACATACACACAAGCTTTGTAGAAAAATAAATGTGTCATTCGTCACCACATATGCTGATCTGTGGTGGGCTGAGCGGAGCGAGCAAGAAGGAGCATAGAAGCAAAAAAACAAAAAAAAGAAAGAAAAGAAAAAGGAAGAGAGCATTTCTGTATTTTTTGATGCGACTCTTGGAGCCCATATGTCTGTCGGTATTCAAGCAAGAAATCTATAACTTAGAACAAGTGTTCTTTTTCCACAGCCTTCTTGTTTTCTGTGAAGTCGCTGTCACCACTCTCAGCTGTAGCTTTGGTGTTCCTCTTTATACACAAGCACCATGTTTGATGCAACCAGATAACTATTTGGATGAAATATATGTTTGACTTACAGCTTACCATGTTGTCGACATGTGTGTTTGAAACTGTTCTGCCTTCTCAAGTCCCTGCTGATCTAATCAGTTTGAGGAGACTCGCAGCCTAAAGTGTTTGATCATATTTGGCATATTCTCTGAAATCACAGCAAACTATGATCTTGCATCTCTTCAAAAGAAAATCTTCAGAAGAGCAGGTGCTTTCAGGCGCAAAAACAATTCCTATGTGACAAACCACATGTGATGCATCAAAGAGTTTTGATGCCATTTCCATCTCTTCAGCTATGTTTAGAATCCTGTGCGGTTGAAACTTCAGAGAACACAGCAAGAGGAGCTGAGATGTAGCTTTTTAAGTGACAGTTTGTACCTGAAACAAAGCACTCAGAAGCTGTCTACAGCACAAAATAGGGTTCACATGCTTTCTCAAAACATTTCCCCAGGCAAACAAAGGCCAGTTCCTGGTATCAAGGTGAACCGAGGTTTAAAAGAGTTCCGGTTTTATAACAGTTTACATTTTATGTCATACTGCTGCTATGCTGCTGGTGGTTCCTTATCTAGCTCTAAAGTTGCTATTACAGTAGTTCAGTATTTACAAAAGTGATACTTGGTATGCAAATGTTTCACAACGACTGATCTAAAGAGAGGAAACTATATTTTGAGGGAATATGTAAAAACATTTTTATAAATGAAGTTGTTTTTTCTTATAAAACCTATTAACATTAAGTTATGCAATTGCACTGTTAAATAGTACACAATTATTTTCAATTACCTTTATTGATGTGTATTAATGTTCCATGTGAACATTAATGTTTAAGGAATCTGCAAGTATAAATAATTTAAGTTCATTGCAATATCAGTAACTCAGAAGAGCTATTCACCAAAATCTTTCCACAGTAACAGCAATAGAGTAGATTTATCATTGTATGGAGCATGAATGACTGTGCTCTGGATGAAATGAGTTCTATCAGACTGATTGAATGCTTGGTCTGCATAATCAAATTCTAATGAATAATTTGTATCAAACTTTCATTGATGCATCCTCGCCTCATCAGTAGAGCAAGAAGGAGACCAGTGAACACGTTTTAGGACAGGCTCAGCTTTGAATGGAGATGAGGTCAGATGAGGTAAGAGCTGGATAAATAAATATTCTCTGACCAGACTACTGACGCACCACTTTCTGCATAAATCCAGGGCTCTGCAGGGTCCACATGTGTGAGCAAAGTCTCAGTTACAAACAAGACCTGTTGTGAATTTTTATTCAACACAACAAAACATGCAGGGCCCCAAAAAATGTGAATGTGTTTGTGCGGTTATCGCTGGGTGACCACACAGGCACCCATTAAAGCTGCATTCATTGCCTTTATTATGGGTTTCATTACCTGGTATGTGCCCCCTGCAGGTGTAATAGAACTCCCGGCAGAAGTCCTGGCAGAGCCGCGGCAGGTCCGGCTCTCTGTGTGGCATCCGATCCATGTCCAAGGAGTGGAACAACACCTGGGCATTGGGGGAGCAGCGTGCACACTTGATCTCCTCCAGGAGATGTCCACATTCTGTGTTGTTGGTGGAGAAAATCTGGAGACCACACACAAAGAAAGCCAGCACCTTGTTAATGGGGTGGAGAATCAACTTGTAAACTTTTAACTCGTACTAAGATGTAGTTAAAAATTAGTGAGTTGTGTAAATAAAAAAAAAAATCATCAAAACTGGGAAACCTGGATTAAAGGTTGGATTTTTAATTTTTATGGAATCCTAGCAACCTGCACCTGGTGTCTATTGGTCAAGGAAGTGATCTCTGACCTCATTGTCAGTCAAAATATAGAAAGCCACTGCTCCTATCTGAGAAATATAATGAAAAAAAAACCTATTTAAAATAGCTCTTTCCAAAGTTCTGCAAATATAATTTTAAGACTTAGACATTTTTAACATTTAATTTCAAATCTAATAATATTTTCTATTTAATAATCTCATCCCCTGCCTGCTCAGTGAAGTTTGCAGACCGTTAAAAAGTAACTACAATCCTCACGTCTGACAGTATTCAGAACAACAAAAACAAAATAAAGAGTCTAAGTTACAGTCATTACGCAGAACTACACAAGGAGTTAATCCAAAAGAAATTAGCAGGATTATTTACATAACAAATTAGCTATAATAAAACACAATGTAATCTGTTTTAGGTCAAAAGCTGCGCTGTTGGGGCAGCCAAGCATGCTGGTGGTGTTTTGCTCTGTGTGAGGTCCATGTGTAAACACCAATTTCAAGATAGGCAGGCACATCATTCCCACTCTGGTATCAACAAATTAGCAGTCTGTCGAAGTCAATTAAAGCAGGGGACCCAAGGCTACCATATGGACACCTTACACTCGGGTTGGAAAAGAAGTCTGCAACTCCGTAAAAGACTTTCTGCTTTTAAGTTGCGTGGAGTTATGTTAGTGCAACAAGTGGTGGAACCCTTGACAAAAAGCTGATATTCCAGTAACAAAATATGCTTCCATAAAGGGAAGACATTGTATTTTTGGAATAGACAGTGTGACGTACAAAAACAAAACAGCACAAAATGTTATTATTCCATTTCAGTTCACAAACTCCAAACTGGATCACACTTTCTGATATAATTGATCAAAGGTCTATTTTTTTTTTACTCTGAAAACGAGCTGATATGTCCCTCCGTCACGGCGCTCTCTGCTCTCATGCCTCCCAGTGTTGTGGGCATGCCTGCTCCCTTGCTCTAAAGTGCCTATTGATTCTGTGTGCCATGGCCTGGCACAAGGTCCACAGAGAGAAGCATTTGTGTGCTCTCAGCCATGCCCCGTGTCCATATGTTGCTGGGATGGACTCCAATGTTGCCATCATCCAAACCAGAACAAGTGGGCCCTTTGTTTGTTGTGTTTTTGTGAATCTCCGGGGGCATAATTCTCAAAATGAGGAAGAAAATAACAGGCGGGCTAAAAATGGTCAAAACGTAAACACACAGGTTGTCAGAGTCCATTACAATATATTTTTAAGAGATGCCAACACAGTTGCAAGATTTGTATAGAACAAACATAACAAGACTGTCACTATGCTCCTGTACCAATCAGAACTTAACAGAGTAATTTTAATCAAAATATAGTCATATTAAGTCATAACAAGGATCAAAATATCCCTCAAACAAATTGTGATTATTTGTATACTTTTTAAATAATTGGTCCTTTTAAACGACATCCAGAGCAACTTTCAACATCTTTCAGTTTTAGATGATGTCCCACTTCAAACTATGATAAGAATTGCTGTGACTAATCTTGCATATGAAAACACCAAACTATTCCTCATCTAACTGAAGTTTGTTTTGCAATTTTCTAGTCCAGTCTCTGTCAGCAGAACTTTCTAGATCTTTCTTCAAGAGTTTAAAGCAATAAAGAAAATGGTTTCTGTACAGCACTGACAAACTTGGACTGAGAAAGAGTCATCCCCAAAACACTTATCTAAATATTGACAATTTGCACTACGTGACATCTTTTTGGGTACTTGGTAGAAGAAACCCATGCTCGGAGGATTGGGAGTTGCAATCGTCACAAATCTGAAGATGCACCTGCTTCCTTCGCCTGTTTCCTGCTCACTGATATAAGCAAAAGGATGCTTCTGGTTTTTGTAAAAGAAAATTGCTTTCACGCTCACTACCATGAAAATTGCATGTTTGGTTTTCAGTCTGCGGCCGTTACTCAACAAGCCCACAACCCAGAGCCAATCTGCAACACACTTTCAGCCTGGCTTATGCATAAAGCTGGAACGTCCTTCTTTTATTCCGAAAAGTAGAAAAAAAACCTAACAGAGCACAAATATAGGCCTGGGTGGGCCACCAGTTCTGATGTTTTAAAAGGTCATGTTCTCAAAATCACGGAAAATTTCACAGCATACTGTTCCAAAGGTTTTAAGTGCTTTAAATTATATGCTAAGGAAGTGTCACAAAGAGTGAGTCGGTCACCAGGCTAAAAGAAGGGTGGTGGGCTTTTCTCTCACTTATAACTAACAAAAATTCAGCTGTTTAGAAATATTTTCTGTTGCACAACATATGGAGAAGCATTAAGTGGAAACTAAAGGAGTGACACCTTTAGTTTCCACTTAATGGAAACCAACTACGAGTAACCTCTACCCAAACAGAGCCTTCCTACATGGAAAACTGAGAATATATTGCTCTCAATTTGCCCTAGAAAAACGACAAAACACTATTTGGTTAAGTTTATGTCTCATTGTTATTACTTGTCGAAGTAATAACATGAAATCATTTTAATAATGAAGAAGTCAAGTTATAGTGGAAGCATAGACATTTCAAAAGAATCGATACAGGTATGTATTTTTGCTTTTTTTCTATGTGTGTGTTATAATGCTATCCTGTTGGTGTAATATCTCTACTCAAGGTCATCAAATCATCTGATCCTCATACTGGGCCATATAATAATAAAGGGAAAACTTGTCCCCGGGTTTTCAAAATGCTCGTCCATAAGAGACCATAAGAGATGGGGGAGCAAAGGCTGCACTGAAGCTTAAACAAAACACTTGCCCTCAGGGAATAGGTGTATGTTTGCTGGCAGGGGGGGGGGATACTGGAGAATACACACCCTCTCAAAGGCATTAACACCCGAACAAGGCTGATTACTGGGAGGGGGAGAGAAGAGAGTGATGTTTTCCAGCTTCTCCTATTAGTGAAACCAACAAGCACAATGGTGTTGTTGTTATTCTTTTGCCATAATCAGAAAAGGCTCCGTGTGTGGGCAGTGTAGTAGGGGAGGAGGAGAAGTCGAGTTCGTCCTATTCAGTCCCCACCTCCACCACCACCCCCTGCCCCCACCACCCCAACCACCACCTCTTATTTGCATGACTTGAGCAAATTAAATGATGCAATATGTGCTTTTTGTATCACACAAAGTGAGATACCACCCAGCCACTGAATTATACGAGGGGCACTTTTACATGAGAATGGCCCGATGAGAATCCAAAGGAGTCGCCCGTTTGGCGCATACAGTTGCGTTTTGTGCTCGTCCCAAGAGCGATTCAGACGCTCCTGTCGGGTTTTTAATTCGCGTTTTAACGGTCAAAGCTGACGTGAGCCGAAGGCTACGACTGGAGTGACGAGGTTCTCTTTTTTTTTTTACGTTCGAAATGAAGAGAACGTCAACTGCCCAAACTTATCTTAAAACATCCAAAAACAGCCGAGGACATGCGATGTAAGTGACAAGTCTATGAGCTCCAGGTTGTAAAAAGACTAAAAAACACACACACACACACAAAACAAACTCCTACCTTTTTTTCACGAGCAAGCGGGTTCGACAGCTTAGCTAGCAAGCGCTCTGTGTGGACGGTTAGCTCACAGTGGAGCGAGATGTAACGTGAATCGGGGCGATTGATTGTCATGGTAACGCAGAAGCGAATTGGACACACATAAACGTTACACCAGCATGTTCAAAACGCACAATAAGCACGACGGTTGCTCTTTCGCTTTCAAAAAGGAGGATAAGCGCTAAATATGTACAAGTCTTGTTATAAGCGACGAGGACAAACTATTTTAGTAACATTTCCCCTCACATTCCCTACATTAATAATAGTGGTTGTGGGCGTTTAAGTGTAAAATCATACTAACGACTTCTTCGACCTACCCGGGCATCTCCGCGGTGCAGAATCTGATAGGCGGCTCTCCTGGTGGGGCAACAGGACACACGGGGGTACAACCTGTGGCAAACTTCTCCGCTGCTGCTGCCGTCAAGCAGCACTTTTCGCTCCCTTTTCTTCAGGCGCTTGGGCAAGCTTCCGTCGTAGCATCTTCTCCTCCTGGGGCTCAACTCTCCTCTCTCACCGAACTTTGCGTCCCCACATTCCCACACGTTCACCGCGATGGCCAGGACGAGCACGAATTGCAAGTGCTTCATGGTTTCCAAAACATATACAAACAAAATAAAGAAGAAAAAAAAGGGGACTTCTTCTCTCTCTCTCTCTCTCTTTTTTATCAAAAAATGCAAATGTGCCCCTGCAGAACAGTTTGTATATTTAGTTGTATTATCCAAACACCAGAAGCTGCTAAAAAAAGAGGGTATTTATACTGTTATTCCTAGATTAAACAGTTCTTAATTTAATTATCACAATGAGAAGAGTTGTTTAAAAATAAATTAACAAACTCCTTCCTCAGAATAAACGGTTTAACTTGACATTTACAAACCAAATAAAAAAGAGACCAATAAAATTTATCCTCAAGAACACAAACACACACACACAAAAAAAAATTCCCAACAGAAAAGAGCCTGATGTTCCTTTAAAAGGGTAAATTCCTGCAGGGAACGGCTCGCCAGCTTGTGCACGCACGGCACAAAACAACATGAGAAAATAAAAGTTGTCTCTAAGTCCTCTCAGAGCGCTCACATGTTTTCTCGTGCTGTTTCCTCCTTCTTTTTAACCAGCGCGCGAGAAGCGGAGCGAGCGCTGTGACGTATGGCTGCGCGGGGGCGCGCGTGGCAAGCACGGTCGCGCCCACGTCGAGGTGGAAACGTTTTACCTGGCAGAGCGCAGATGGAGGCTGGAGATGAACGTTGCCCCTGCAGAGCTCCATACACCGCGGTCTGAGCAACTTGTAATGTAAATGAGAAAACAAACAAACAAAATCGGGATTTTGTTTGTTTGTTTAGATCGCACGTGTGTCCTTTGACGTCACAGCTTTGATTACGTTGCAGAAATGTTTTTTCCAGTCTGCCAAAAGCACGCTGCAGGATAATAGCTACGGTTTTCCATGACAGTGAGAAAAGGTTTATTGTGAGCCACACGTGGCAGGTACATTTCTGAGATTCAGGACAGAATTTTGTTCAACATCATCCTGAAATACCTAATAAAATATTTCAGGATTACATAATTACAAAATGAGAGTAGTTTATATTGTCTTAGGAGACTATAAGGTTAATAAATTACTGACAGCAAGTCACATCTTACTTTAAACCTTTCACAAAATTAGAGAAGAAAATTTGAATCTATTGAGATTTTTAAAAAGTTGACAAGAGGGCAAGATGGAGTTCTTTACAATAGAGCATTCATCCATCATCTAGTTGTGCATTCATCCATCCTTCAATTATTTGCCCTAACAAGGAGAATAAACCATTTTTATGCTCCTCAAATCTGGAAGAAACTCCTAGAGGACTGTAAAGATACTGAAATAAGGTTACTTGGAAATCTTTCATTTTTCTGCCTGTATTTGTTATTTTGCTATTTATTCTATCATTGTTATTTCCAAATTTGGACATTTGCTCTAATTCTTGAGTTGTTTGACTATGAGGCAAAGGAAACGTCAAGTCTGGTATATCACATTTCAGCAGTATGGTAGTTCAAATTGCTTTTCTCCACAAAATGTAAAACAGTAACGAGTAATAAACATTACAACATGTCAAATGCCATTACCAAAATCATTAAGTAGACATACGGCAGATATATTAATTAATGTCCAGTTATTATGAATCACACCTTTTTAAGGGCTCTCAGTGTTGCGGCTGTTTTGCAGTTTTATGGAAGTTTGTTCCAGACCCAGCCACAGATTACTCAACACCCTTCATTTTGTTGTCTTGCCTCACATTTTGAAAGGCATCTTAATTTGTCCAGTTTCACGATAACAACAAATGTCGAGCAATTCCTTTCAGAAAACTCACTTGATGGCCATCTAAAAACAGAGGTGGGGGGGACGTCCAACTGTGGCAGTTACCGGAGAAACAACAGCCCTGCTTTTTTCAGAACAGAACCTGAAATCATTAACTTTAACAGCACCTGTTCTTACTTGGGGGTCTGTGGCACTCAGCAGATTCCCGGCTTAGCTTATCTACAGGAATCTGGAGCGGGTGGGATCCAAGAGTGGTGGGTTTGATTGTGGGCTATTATGGAAATGACTCTGTGTGCTATGAAGCTGTGACCGACCTCTCACGTTCACACACACATTCGTAGAGTCTCGACCTTATCCAAATGGAGACATTTCAGGACCAAAGGCAGCAAAAGTGCTTCTGCCCCTTTACGTCCATAAAGGAGAGAGGGAATCAAATCAAATGAAGAGAGCAATCTGCCACCAACAGCAGTGTCACCACAAACTTGAGCTACAAGAACAGGGAAGAGCAGCATTGTTGAACAGCTTGAAAACATGTGGGATGCAGCTGTGGAGCCGAGTGGAGTGCATCTGCGAAGGACAGATAGATGAAGAGAAGCACAGTTTGACAGACCGCGCTCCTGAGCTGACAGACCAAGAGTAGCTCTTTAAACATACATAAACAGAAATCCATACAACATGTCCCTCTTTTAATTTCTGGCAGTAACAATAGACTTTAGCAGCAAACACAAAGGCTGGATGTATCAAGCTAAATGTTGATACTATCAAGCGGCATAAGATCAATACTTTTTGTTTACAGCTTACAGTTTCTTGAATTTCCCTGACAGAGTTCAGACTAGCACATATGCAGGAATTAAAATGCCAAATATTAAGAGTTTATATTTCAATTTGAGCAAAGGATTTTATACCTTTGTTATGTTTGCAGTCAAAACATTTTCTTTTTTCAAATACAATCTTTTCAATTCTCCCATGAGCACAGTTTTACTTTTAGCTACTCAGGCAGTTGAAATAAATCTTACAGGAACTCAAGAATATACACTTATGTAAAGATATAAACCCTAACCTGAAAGATGAATATGGCTGAATGTTAAATATTAAAGGAAAAATATTATTCCTATTTAGGTTACATGCAGATTGCAGTTACAGACTCACTGATCCTAATAAGCAATTGTTTGCAGTAGAAGACAATAAGGGAATTATGTTATTTCTATGCTGCAACATTGCTTTCTACTGTAGATAGTTAATAAAAAACACATCATAACACTGATAATCGTCAATAATCAACTAATTGAAGTCAAATAGCTAAATTATTCAATGATAATGACATAAATTTTTTTTAAAAAAATATCTCTAGTGGTATTGACAGTACTGGGCCTGTATTAACTTAGTTTCTGATTAATAACAAAAATCACAGTATTGCACATTGTTTTTAGAAGTTACTGTTTTCCAGCCTACATTTCAGGAGCATTTTCTCCTACTTTAAAAATATAAGAGAATAGAGGAGGCTAAAACCCAATCAACTTTCACTGCTGCTTCTGCGGTTTCAATCTGAAATCATTAAATATTGTCAGAATTACTGGGTGATAGATTTACCAGGATGTTAGTACATGTCTTCAACTTCAACATCTTTCATAATCTCAAGTCATTTATATCCAGAGTTGGGAATAACTAGTGAATTTACTCAGTTAACTTTACATGAGTGACCTTTTGGGGAAAAACAAATACTTATAGGAATTTCTTTATTTAGCTGTACTTTTTACTTTTACGCAAGTAATTTTTTAAATAAAGTGTTGCTACTCCTACTTGAGTAAAATTTCTACGCACTTTGAGTATCTTCAGTAAATAAAGAACAAACTTATTTTAACCAAAACAAAAATCACCAGACACAGAAAAAAACAGTTTTACAAGTTTAATACATATAAAAAAGAAGATTTGGAAAGTGTTTTTTATAATATTAATTATTTTCATTCTGACTTTTAATTATCAAACTTTTCACGTATCTTTATATTTTGGTCTATCTGATTATGTAATTTTTATATTTTAAGTGACTGATGTGATGATCCGTTACTCTGTACTTGTCTTTGTACTGACTTGGAAAGACACTATTACTTTTTAAGATACTGTCTTAGAAATAGTCTTACTTGTAAGACTATTTTACTCTTAAAGTAAAAGACGTTTTTACTCTTACTTGAGCAATTTCTTGCACTTCTAATTTGTACTTTTACTGCGTAAAAGTAAGTTAAAATAGTGCTACTCTTACTTGTGCACATTTTATTGGTACTGTACCCATCTGTTTATATCCACAAAATGTATTAAATATTGACATATGCATACATGTTTATCTAATGCATTTATGAATGTCGTAGTTTATTGAAAATATAACTGAATAATGTCAGTAACAGATTGGTTGATCTTGGTGATAAATATTCTTTCTTTTCTGTTTCATCTTCCTCTTTTTCTGACTAAACAGCTAACAAAAAAGCTCATTATTAGCTCATTATTGCCTCTGTCAGGCTCTTGTAAAAATTGCATATCTGTGAGTGGAAGAGAATGATTCATCTCAGCCCAAAGAATATGAACTCGAGCACGAGAAGGTGAAGGTCCAAGAGCATGGAGACCTTAAAGCACGTCAGGCGGTGCCTTTAGCACTCACTGGACAGATCACTGGGATTCAGTTTAATCAGAAACATCAATGCTTCTGAAAAGAACAGGTTTGAAAAGAATAGTGGACTTCACAGCGCCAACCAGATGTTTCTGATGAGGGTTGTCTATTAGAAAATACTCTATTAAACTCACCAATGAGCCTCATCTTCGAGATAAAATAAACTGCCACTCGGCATGCTGTATTTGAGATAATTAATTAAATGCTTCTGAAAATATAATACATGAAGATATAATTTTAATTCATTTTTGACACGTAACTAAATTATGATTAAATTTTGTATAGAACAGTGGCACCTGCATACATCTGTCCAATCATCAGGAAGTATGGAGGCATTTCACATAGTTTAGTGTCCTTCCTTCCTACCTTCATTCTTTCCTTCCTTCCTTTCTTCCCTCCTTTTATCCTTCGTTCCTCTATTGTTAGTTAGTTCCCCTGTTCTTTCTTTCCTTCATTCCTTTCTTCTTTCATTCCTTCCTTCTTTTCTACTTTCCTTTCCCTTTTCCTTCCTTCCTTCTTTGCTTCCTTCTTTCCTTCTTTCCTTTTTCCCATTTTTCTAATTTCCTTTACTTTTTCCTTCTTTTTTCCTTTTTGTGCGTTAGGTCATTCCATCCTTCCATTCTTCCCTTTTTCATTCCTCTGTTTCTCCCTTGCTTTGTTGCGTCCTTCCTTCATTTAACTTTTCAAGATGAAAACTGAACTTAAATCTTTAGGCTCACCAGAGAAATATCTGCTGTGAATTAGTATGAAACTCTAATATTTATATGTTAGGAATGGGCCAGATTTATGTCTGGAAAAGTGTGGAATTTGGACACAAGAAACGTGCTGGAAATTTAACGAGACAAACATCACACACTCAGTGTCAGCCTATCACAGTCTTTATGTCTTATAAAGTTTAGCACAAACATGAAATCATAAAAGTCAGCCCGATGCTAACCATGTGTGTGCTTCCCTCTTCTGACAGCACACAGCAAGCAGCATTGTGTTCCTCACACACCTACTTTAATGGCCCGGCTTTGTTTGGCAGTCGTATGCCATACGGCATACAGACCTCTGCAAGTGTTCACAATGCCATTAATAGTCCTGACAACAGCTTAATGAGCCTCTGCCATCTGTTTGTGAAGGCTTCAGGGCGGAGGGGGAAAAAAGGAACAAGAAAATCAGACTCAGTAGCGATTTCCAGTCGTGTGAGTGCCTCTGATTTCCACTTGAACAGATCCAAACACATGAGGACATTTTAAGTGTAGTGACTTATGTAGCGTCATCCAGCCTGAGTCAGTGACTGAGGCTGGGCTGTCTGCCCAGCATCAACAGCCTCTAAATCACGGGCTTCAGCCATCAGACCACACAACTTCGCTTTTAGCTTCCTCGCCCCTCCTTCGCTCTGTACCACCCTGGAGTGTCCTTAGGCCTTGTTTGGCTGAAGTATACACATGGCATAAGTAAGAAAAGCCACCCAGGGCTCCCTAATGTGGTGGCACGAGACACATACAAAGTTGCAGAAGACAGTGACACTAATGTGTTGCCTGGTTAATGCCGCCGTGGTGTCTTTAATTACGCCATGTAGGAAATTGGATTGCTTGGATTTGACGCTATAATGCAGCAATTTCTTACAACATTCCTGTTTCATTTTCAGCTGGACACGAAACAAAAAAACTGTGTTCATATGTGAGGATTTTTAATCTAAAAATTATTTATACAACTTGAACCGCTTTGCTTGCATTTCTGGAACTGCAGTTCCAGGAATGGTGACAGACTTGGAGCAGCTCTTTTACTTTAATTGTGATTTGATTTTTTTGTGGAGTTATTTTTTATTATTCTTCTTATTTGTTGAGACATTTCTGTTTTGGACAATTATTCCCTCTGGTTTTGGACGTTGTGCTGCTGGAAGAGGTTTTTCTTTCACACTTTCACTTTTTGACAGTTGCTACGATGTGAAACTTTGGCAACAAGTTGCTTTTCTTAAAACTAGGAGCAGCAGATTAGCATCTCCAAAGCTCAAATTACACCTGAACTACGACCCCAAACCTCAGGGGAGTTGAAAGGGAACCTTCAAAGATGCAAAGACGAGAGAAAACCATCTCTCCTATCGACCACAACGGTCAGGAATGATATTCCCAACTCTAACATCTCTCCACCTGGCTTTCTAACAAATTGGCCAGGCTGACATTAAAAGAATAGCAAAAGCAAATGAAATGGATTAGCAGTGTTTACCAACACTGATGGTGTCATCCAGGACATGTCACTAGCATGTTTCCATTAATATATATTTTTTCATCTGCATTTTGATGTATCATATTAGAAAGGTAGATGGAAATGGGAAAATTCTAAAAACACATCCTAAATTTTGCAAAAATATTTTTATGCTCACTTTGAATTTTCTGAAAAGGAGTTAATTTGTAAAAGGGGGAATGGAAATACATTTACCAAATTAGTTCTGACAGAGTGAACTCAACTGGTGGGTCAGTGCACCACAAATTTCAAAGTCCAAATCTCCAAGAAAATAATTTAAAAAAAGCTCAAAATTTCCTTCATAATTGAAAGGAAATGTAGAATATTGTCTCTGCTGCCCGGCCATCGAGGCATTAGAATGCCATGACAGTCATACATCAACAGTCTGCAGTCAGAGGTTTCTTTAGATTTGTTGGAACACAGGCTGCTACCACAAATTGCTCCTGCTCACAGCATCGCCGTCCACAATTTCTCTTTGAAGATGCTTGGATATGAGTAATGACATTTAATTTTCCTTTAGGATACATGAAGTACTTTTATAGTTAAACTGAATTTAAAGTTACAATATCAAAATATTTTACACATAATTTAGTAGCATTTTATGTGACAGATCAACACAAGAAAAAGCTTTACTGTGAAGAGATTGGAAAATGTAATCAATGACTGTTTTAGCCTTTTTTGTACAATATTAGAAATGCTTTATAACACAAAAATAAACAAATTATTTAATTACTTTCCTAGAAAATGAATATTTTATTGCATCAAATGCAAAAACAGACCATTCCTTAAGTAAACACCTGATCATTTGCAGCAAAGGATGCATCTGTAGCTAAAACAATATTTCCGACATCAACATGAGGAAAGCTTGATCCTTTCTGCTTAACTTAACATCAATACATGGTTAATCAATGGTTCAATGGTTAATCAATAACAAAATTAGTTAACGATTATATCAATATTCAGTTCATCACACTTAATTGCCTTACATATATAAAGCTAATAGAAACATTAAAAAGATTTGACATTGTAACGTGAATACTTTTGCAAGGCACTGTATTTCCAATCATAAAAATTCCATAAGAAATAGACAGCAACGTTAACAAATATCTTTTGGCTGATTTAAATTTTACAAACTTGTTGACCTAAAATAGTTCCCCAGAACTGAAAAACTGATTTACTTTAAGCCAGTACTGGTGTTTCTACATTTTCTGTTGGGCGTAAATTGGAGCAAGCTCATCTTTCTTGAACAATATCTGCAGACTGATTGTATGAGGAGATTCTTCCCTGCATTCCTTGCCGACAGCAGACACGAGCCAAATCTAAGACATGCATCTGTTCTGCAGCGGTGAAACATGGAGCCAGGAAATATGCTGGACATCGTCTTACTTTGTACGACAAGGGACGGATATTGAAACGCCTTCAACAGAAGGAGGGACATCTGGTCATCTTGTGCGCATCTAAAACCTTTGACTTCACTTCACTAATGATATTTTGCATTCATAAAGTAGTAAACACAATTCATCTCTGTTTCAAAGTCTTTGTTCTTGCCTTTCTCATGCAATAAAGAATCCTTCAAAGGAAAATAAGGAGGTGATATGCATTTTTCTGTTTCGTGGTCACTTGTCTGTAAAAGATTTGATCAGGATGAAAAAGATTTCAAAGACTTTAGACGCAGTGCATGTATGTGCAAATTGCAGATTAATTACAGATAAGAGTCACTGTGCTGAAAATGGTTTGGTGGGATGGAGGTGGGCGGCTGGTGGTAAATGTTTGGTGTGGGCAGCAGTGATGGTGGTCTCTCTCTCTCTCTCCTCCTTCCCTCCCTTTGCTCCCTTCTTCCCAGTGTCCCGTTGTCCTCAACCCATCTGTTCCTGCTTGGCCTCCCAGGCTTTCCATCAGGTAGGCCTCAGTCACCGAATGCTACTTTAACTTATGGCATCTGAATATGTCTAGCTGAGGAATCTGTGTCCACCTGAATATGGTTCTGTAACATTTTGTCTGTATTTGATGGTAAACACTCCTCTTGTGAGTTATAAGTGTGGTGAACTGATTGCATGTAACCAGATATAAACCTAAAATGATAAAATGGATGCAATATTTTTTTCCTTTTGTTGGAGAATTTTTAAATTCCATTTTTTAAATTATTCTCACCTCATTTTTGCTGTGTCTATAAAAACCATTCACGTTCTTGGATGTTTAACCCTTTGGGGTCAGGATCAACAAAATGTATCTTTTTTTGTATCATGAAATACCAAACAAACCTTTAATGTCAAATTGAAATCTGATTTCTAAAACCGAATGAAAATATTTAACATAAAATAAGAATGATTATTTTCCCCTCTTTAGTCAGTATTTATTACATGCACATCTGGACCCTGCAGTTTTCTCCATTCTTCCTGCTAAGCATTTTTTATCTCTTCGAGGATAATGATGTCTGGGCTTTGACTAGACCACTCCAGGACATCCACCTTATTGTCTTCAGACTATTTCTGTGTAACTTCAGCTGAACATTTTAGGATCTCCTGTGGTGTTCAGTGTCTCAGCAGCTCTGCAGAAATCTTTTTTTTTCACCTTGTTGAGTTTTTTCTTCCAACAGATGACGAAAGCAGAGATTAAACTCTCCACAACAGACTTATATATTCAGCATCTTGCTGCAGACACTGAAGACGCTCCTTCAACAAATAAAGTGGAGATACTATCAAAGTTCTCCACCTGTTTTGAGCCTGCAGAAAACGTCTACCTCTGCATAAGGTTGGGTGATTTTTACTGGAATAGGAGTGCAAAGGGCAGCAACAACAAAAACGATCACCACACCACATTCAGATGTTTGTCACTGTGGGAATATGCACTGCAGCTGGTGTTGCATGAATCACAGTCATAGAGAAGGACAAACGGCTCCAAATTGTGCCCATCCTTGGCCACAATGGAAACGAAAGGACATTTTTTAAATCATAGCAACATTAACAATGTACTTTTTTTTTTTTTTCCCTGTTGTGGGCAACGGGGCCCGACGAATACCCGTGGTTAAACGGACGGCGGAGTCTGGCGAAAACAGGCGCTTAAGATGTTAAAAATTTTATTCTATGTTGCATGACTTTGTGTTTTGTGTTTATGATGTAAAGCACTTTGAAATGCCTTGTAGCTGAAATGTGCTATACAAATAAAATTTCATTGATTGATTGATAGCTTTATGGCATATACATGTATTTGTATTTTGCATTCTCTGTGCACTGCAAAAGCAAAATTCTCACCAAGGAGTTTCTGTTTGGTTTCTAGTGCAAATATCTTAATATCCTTAAAATAAGACAAAACTAACAATAAGTAATTTTTCTTTGGAACCCATCATTTTTTATAATCAGTATTAAGAAATCATTGACTCAAAACAAGTTTCCATTTCTTGCTGAAAAGTTGTTTTTTAGTTAGTTTTGTAAAGCACTTTCAAGTGTACTAAGATATTTGTACAAGAAACTAAACAAGAAATACTTCTAAAGATTTTGTGTTTTTGCAATGCGAGGAAGTGTTTAGGCACGAGTGAATGGTTGCCAGGGGAGATTAAAGGATTTCTCAAATATGCATCCGAGAATCAAAGCAACACTCCAGGTATGTTTTGATGTAACATTATAACATGAGATAAAGCTCAAAAAGAGTCACATTTACATAATACTCCTCTTTTCAATGTTTCAGATCATCAAGCAAACAATAAAACTAACTGCTCTAACTCTAAGCATTCTGGATGCTTAGAGTTAGAGTTAGAGTTAGATATCTGAGGATATCATCAGATGAGTAAGAGATTGAAAATTCATAAATAGATTGCATGGGGAAAATGTCTTGTCATAAGTTACTTGTAAGTTTGTTTTGTCTTATTTCAAGAGCACTGAGATATTTGTACTAACAAAAAATTCTTTGTAAGATTTTGTGTTTTTGCAGAGTTAATCATCAACATCAACAAGTGAGAGGTTTTTCTGTGCAGAGAAAACGTCCACACAGAAAGCTGAAACTGATTGCAAAATGCAAAAACGTTGAAACAAGATAATGGAAACAACTTTGTGCAGCGATGATTTAACTGCAGACATGCAGAGGCAGCCATGTTGTAACAGTGTGATGTGAAGTCCTGATGCTGGATAAAGATGCTGTTGGACAGAGAGAGGCCAACCTGAGTGTAGTTGATCCCCAGGTGGGTCCAGACGGTGAGGTCGTTGCAGAACGGTGGCTCTGCTGTGGAGCATGGTGAGGGAACAGGACAACATCTGGGGGAAGAGGAAAATAGCAGGGACCTAATTGTTGATTACCAAGAATGCAGCAGCATGACCACTTTCACACTGCAGGGGGTCCTTCAGTGTTGTCATTATTCAGCCACTTCCTAATGTGCTGTGGAGAGCTTAGCGAGGCCTTCATCCTGTGTGAAGGTGGTCTTAACTTATACTACCAAAAAGATCACCGGCTCCAGTATGTAATTGGAAAGCCTTTAGCTTTAATTATACCACACATTTGCTCTTGCATTGTTATGATAAGCTTCTGCAATGTCACAAGATATTTTTCCAGCCACTGATTTTTCATCAACATCTTGCATTGATGATGGGACAGTCTGACCGCTGAGCACAACCTTCTTCAGAAAATCACATAGATTCCCTACCGGGTTAAGGTCTGAACTCTGCGAAGACAGATCCATGAGGAATTAATGTCTCATCCTCCCTGAACCGCTAATAAACAGTTTCATTTTGGATTATCCTCGTGTCATCAGGGAAGAAACAATCTGTCGGTGGAATAACCTGGTCATTCATGAGCTTCAAGCAGATCACAGCACTGCCTCCATAGGCATCACTTCATCTGCCTCTCTTCTCACCCTGAAGAGCCCATCACTCTGGAAGAGGGAAACTCTGGACTCATCAGATCACATGGCCTCTTCCATAACTCTAGAGTCAAGTCTTTATGCTTCCTTCTGGTTATCCTCACTGGTTAGCAGTTTTCTTAAGGCTACACAGCTGTTCTGCCCCAATCCGTTCTAGTTCTACTGCTTTTGTTTGATTTGGTGTCACAAAACATTTAAGTAACCACAAATCACTGTCATTCATTTCTTCCTCAGAGACAATGATCCCCACTGTCCTTCCAGTTTTTATGAATCTTAGCAGTTTATGCCATCACCTTGAATATTTTTCTACTTGATGCCAATGGTATGAACTTTCTTTCTTGAAAATAGAATGTGTCTTTCCTTGTGGTTGTTGAAGAAATGAAAAGTTGTTGGTGTTAAATAACTTGCTGAGCTTCTCCATGCAGTAACTGTCCAATGTGAAGTTCTTATTTATCTGCTCCATTAAATTCAGGTGGTGGCTTTTTATTTTGACCTGGTAGCGTATAGATCAGTGATGTCTAACGGGCTAATTTAAGCCACTGGCGGGACACAAACTGCATTCCACTGAAAAATGCTAGAATGTATTTAATGTGATAATTTTTTAGGTTTAATCTGCTCAACAAAAGCAATTTTTATGACCTCTGTTTATTATTAAATAGCCAAGGGCTTTAGCCTGTTGCCTTATTAAAAGAGAAAAAGACAACTTCAAATTTTGGGAGATCAGTTGTTTTCTATTTTGTTTACCAAATTCTCGCCAACATGAATTTGTGGTCAGGGACCGAGCAAAATCATTTCAAGGACCGTAAATGGTCCCCAACTAACACTTTGGACACCCCCGGTGCAAATGAGACAAATACATCTTGGAATAGATGACTAATTTATAACACAAAGTAAGAAATTGATGGAAGAATTTCATCAGTATGCCACAGTTTGTAAAAGTTTGCTGGGTAAATACAGAAAAATATTGATTTAATTTAGCAAATGTAGTTTTCATATTAAAAATAAATGCTTCAGTGAATTTAATTGGTCATTAGGAACAAAATGTATTTGGTTTTGTTTGGAAAATCCACATTCTACACTTTTTTTTTTGACTTGATGTGAACCATAAAAGAAAAGATGGAGCAGCCTTTCTCCAAAACTAAATCTGTTTGGGAACTTATTGTGGTTGCTTGTTCCCCAGAAACATTTCAGAATAACAATTTCTCAACAGTTTCATTTTATTAATTCTTTTCAAATCTGAAGTGAAAACTTCCCCTTCGTCATGGGTCTGATTGCCAGGCATTAGTCATTTTTACAATGTGTTTTCCTATTTTTTCTCTAATCCCATTCACTTTATCCAAGATTGAATGAAAAGTACAGCCCAGTTCTTAGAACATAGTTTCCTTTTATATTCCCAAGTATAATTTAAACGGATCTCTAATTTGCGATTATGGTCCATACAAGCCATGAGACATATTTAGTGGTACCTTTGAAGCAATGTGCAGAAAACTGTAAAATGCCAGATTTGCCACCTCTTTTATTAGCCTCCTTTGCCCTAAGCTCAGTGTGTCATTATTACCGTGTTTCATTTTTTATGTCCAGGTGCATTTCTGCTATGCTGCTGCGATTGTTCTTTATGTATCACTCACCACTTTAATAGCTACAAAGTCTCAGAATTGGTCATGGCTGCCAGCATTCTTGATGTGTGCTGCCTCCTCATGGTCTTCAGGTTGTTTTCATTAATGGCAGGCTGAGCCTCGTGTCAGAAGGTGGTCTCCATGCTGGACTTGTTTCTAACAATGCTGGACTCACTTATTACCAGAAATAAAATAAAATAAAAAGAAAGCAGGAAGAAGGAGAATATTAAAGTCACCACACAGCTAATAACGGGATTAAATGAAAAAATGTGTTGTTGCTTTAGCCCAAAACCTCTGCAGCAATGTCCCATCCAACCGTCCACACAATGGGGGCCAATAATTGTCATGGGATGTTACACCAAAACAATGTCTCCAAAACAATTGGAGACATTTGTAAAAGATAACCGCTGTCAACTATCCCACCTAATTCATAGAGACAAAGAAAAAAAGTGCTTCAGCAATCAATGTGGTGTAAATCAAATCTTTAAATTTCTGTGTGGCTCTTTACAGTGAAGATAAGGTTAATTTGGCTCTTAATGCTGAACTGGTTTACCAGTATGATATGGCACATTTTAGCAACAAGGCAACAAGTGTTTTACATCATAAAAATACAGCAACCAATTAGGAAACAAAGGCCATCAACAAAACCATCAAGTAAATGCACATCAAATATTATTGAGTAATATTCCATTAACTAGGAATCAAAGACAGGTGGGTTTTTGGCCTTAATTTAAAGGAACTCAATGTTTCCAGTGTTGTGCAATTTTCTAGAGGTTTCTTCCAGATTACATGAGCATAAAATCTTAACGCTGCTTCTCCATGTTTGGTTCTGGCTGTAGTACACTAGAACTAGAAGATATGAGAGATCTGGAAGGCTGATACAAAACAGCAGCTCTTTAATGTACCTTGGTGCTAAACCATTCAGTGATTTATAAACTACCAGATACATTTTAAAGCCTAATCTGAGTTTACATAAGTGTAAGGACTTATGAACTGCGCTGATGTGTTCTATTATCCTAGTTTTAGTGAGAACACGAGAAGCAGTGTTCGGGGTTTGATTTTTTTTAGGCAGACCTGCAAAACATTATTGAGGTAATTAATGCAACTAAAGATTAAGTTTCTCAAGATTTTGCTGTGACTTTCTTCTTTTAATCATGGAAATGTTGTTCGGGTGATGGAAGGCCGACTTTGTAATTGTGCTCATGTGTCTCTGAAGGTTCAACTCTTTGAGGACAGACAACTACTGCAAACATTCGTGTTTTAGCTTCTTAACCCCAGCAATATTATTCAGAATAATAGAAAAGAAGCTAATAAACCAATAACTGTGGTGTGTTTTTCACACAGAGAGTGATTGACTTATAAAAGAGGAAATCTCAGATTTTTGTGAGTATTTATAACAACCCAGTGAAGAAAAGAGCACCTTGAAGCACTGAGAGAGGTTGAGTACTTATGTCTCATCCTCAGACTTCTCTCAGTAGGGTTCATCTCCCACTAATGGGGTCACTACTGTCTGCCACTGTATACCTTTTCCCATTCGTCAAATCCTCCATCACACCGACACACAGACAGACAGGCTGCCTGAAACGCCCTCAAACTCACAGATGTCTTCCATGCATGCACACAGATCAGTCTGCACAAGAAAACAAAATACGCAAACTGTTGCAGCGCTGTTACCACCGAGCACTCAAAAACATAAACACTGCTTCATTATCAAGCCCTCCCTCATGTCCTCAAAGCCAATTAAAGCAGACAGCAAATTAACACAAGTTAGTGACCATAAAGACAGGCTGGATGTTTGGGCTTTCTTGTGGGAAAAATCATTTTGTAAATAATTGGGGGGAAAGGGATAAACGGGGACAGTTTAAACTGGGAGTTTATTTTCGGCTAATTGCAGAGATACAGAGCAGAGCTTTCTGGCTGAAGTCGCCATGATGTTCCGTTCCAGATGTTGATGGCAGCAACGGACCACCAAGGAGCGATTCAAGAGCCGAGAAGAATGAGAGCTTTGATGAAACAGAAACATGGCTTCACTGGCAGCGATGCATCCAACCATACATCCAACCGACGAACCGACCCTCTGACTAACCAACCATCCCTCAAACCAACCATCCATAATATCCAACTATCTAACCATCTACCCAACCAAACATCCATTCAAACATACATCCAACCGATGGACCGACCAACTGACCATCCATCCATCCATCCATCCATCCATCCATCCATCCATCCATCCATCCATCCATCCATCCATCCATCCATCCATCCATCCATCCATGCTCCGGTTTATGTTTTAATTTATCCTGATTTTTCCCTAACAGCACAGCTGATGCTGTGTTTTATGTTTATATTTATGTAGTTATTAAAATTTCTGGCATCCCAAATCTCTTTGGACTTTGGAAAAGGTTTAGCATAATTATAAACAGCGGTGTTGTTACACGAATTGCGGTCGTCATGAGCAGGTGTTTAACGTCAGCGTTTGCAGATGTTGAATTTGTGGTAACATGCTGTAAATTGCTGTCTGGCCCCCCAGCCCCCAATTGCCAGAGAAATATGAGGGAGTAAATTGGATTTCTTGCCAACATCAAGCCATAACTGCAATCTGACACAATGTCTTTGATTAGTAAGGCTGTTATGATTTTACAGGCCAGTACGTAGAAACCATACGGCATGTTTTACATTACGATGCTAAATGAACCGAGCCCTTATGTTCTTGCGGTGCATTCAGGCCACCAAAGAGCCGTGTGAATTCCGATATTCATGAGCTCGACAGTGCCAGGAAGATAAACCAGTGAGGAAATTAGAGGACATTTTAATCATAAATCATTTGTGCTGCAGTGTACAACAGTCGGATGGATTTCAACACTTCTCCTTGGGAAAGTGGATTTTTTTTCCCACCAATCTTTCACAACCTGTGACTTACAGGCTGTTTCAAAGAAAATGAGACTGCCAAACATCACTATAAACTCCACAAATATTTGTACGGTCATGTGGTGAGTGCTGTGCCCTTAGATTACATAAGTGATGCTAAAATACTGCTGTTTTGCAATCAGATATTCAAAGACTGAGGTTTTGCTCATAAATACATCAAAGGATAGCGTTATCTTTTTCTTTTTTTCTGCATTTAAATTTGTAATAAATTCATATTTGAAACAAAAAAGTCTAAATTAACTTAAGCTGCTTTGTGTGTGCATGTAACTTTTCTTTATTATCCAACCTCTTACCCAGAATATCTGATTTTCTCTTATTTATTTCAATGTGGCAAATATTTTGTGAATATCAAAACCTTAGAAGCAGCTAAATTACATATTGAAGACTTTGGTTCTTTATACTGAGCTATTTTAAGTTCAACTTCAGGTTGTCAGATAGTTGTGGTGTTGGAGTTTTTTGAGTCAGTCATTCAGGTAGTAATCAGATCTGGTCATGTCTACAGAACTTGAACCAAAAAAAATGTGCTTGGTCAGCATTTGGATTGACTCATTAGATATTAACATTTATTTAATTATCTGAAAAGTAATTTTGCACTGAAATATTAAATGAAGGGGGTGATTCCAGTTTTCCTGATTGGAGCCTTTTTCAGCTTTTCCATTTTGGATTTGTTTTTGTTTAGCGATTAATCACTTTAATAAAGACTTAACTATGTCACTTCTTAACAGAGTAACACAGCAACTGTGGGTTTGATTAATGTAAAACTAAGGTAAACACTTGTGTTTATTGAAAATGGCAGCAAATCCAGTACAGTAATGTCTAGGACATTATTTGTGGACCTCACTGACAGACTCATTGGTTTAAGATCATATTTTACAAATGTTTGCACCAACGGGACAACTTCGCCAGCAGCCAAATAGAGATGTGCTTATAGCTTGGAAATCCATTGCTTTTGTAAATTCAATGGACAAAATTGGTTTTCTTAATAGAATACACAAAGGAACTCTTTTATTATTCTGGATAGCACAAAGTTGTATTTGTGGTAAATGTAACATCATTTTTCCACAACTTTTGTTTGTTTAACTCTCCTGGCAATAAGATATGCACTGTTTATTAGACTTTATATATCAGAGCAAGTAAAAATATTTTGTTTAAATTATCCTCCAAAGTAAAAAAAAAAAAATAAAATAAAATTGACCTTCAGTGGTTCAGATTTTAGAGGGGAAATAGCAACAACTTGCTGCTAATCAGAAGCAACTGGTTGACTCATCATCAGTGTGAGCATGTCAGGAGCTTTGTTTTCATTACAAATGTGCTCAAAACTTTGTCAATTTTGTAACTGTGGTGTTTCTGTTAAATAAAAATCACATGTGAATAAATTTGTTCATTCAATAAGTCATTAAAACACATACCATGATCGTCTCTGATCGTCCAACTACTCCCAGTTGTCTCTGTGGTTTGTGCCAGTGGCAACATCTGGTTGATAATCATGTGACTTGTGCCATGTGAAAAATGTTTTCAATGCAGCCTTGCAAAAGAAACCAATTTCAACATGGCCAAAAAACACTACCTCATTTCAGCACCAATTGGTATGTTTCTATTAAGCAAGTTTATTTCAAATGTCAGATTGTGCAATGATTGGAAACGCAGCTCATGAAAGCTACCTTTGCAGAATACAGGTGGGATGCAGAAAGGCTCTGTAACCGTCACCTCTCCCAACAAACTCAATATTTCATTTCTGTTCGTATTTGCAATTTTTTTACTGATCTTAAATAACATTCCTGCTGGTATTTCCACAATTCTGCTGTTGCACAGTTTTATTGTTGTAATTCACAAATTGTAATTTATTTTAATGAAATTACTTACTTGCACATTCCTTTGGATTGTAGGATCTATTTTTAATAACTGCACAGTATTATGTTGTGTAAATTTGCCCTTAATGTAAAGTAGGTTTTTGATTCTGTCTTTACTTTTTTTGTTTTTTCATGTGTATAATTTATCTGCATGATCGATTCTGTTGCAAGAGATTGTCTCTGGAACAACTAAGGACATTTCTATTCTATTCTTTGCTTTGCTCTTCCTTAGTTTTTTAGGACCCACCATTCACCATTTCTGGGCTCTTATTCTTCTTATCCAGTTTTGAAATGAAGTCATCTTGAAGACAAATTGGTAGAATTTCATTCAGTTGGTTTTACAAACATTTAGAGGGCAGGAACACAGTGAACCCAGCCACTGAATAATATTTATAGTGCCACCTTTGCAGCTCGAACTGTATGTTTTCTTGTTCTGCGGTATCAAAAAGAAAGTCAGGAACAGTTTGACATCTGAAGCTAACAGAATATCACAGAACATTTTCAATCCAAATACTAAATCCTCACATGGAAACATGAAGGAGGCCGTGCAGTATACAGATGATGCCAGTGATAATTGTGCAGCAGGTTGTTTGGACTGGCTGTGTGTCACAGTCGGGAGTCCTGGCTAAATATTTACTGGCTGCTGCAAGGGGGTTTAGGAGGCATACTTGGCCTTGCTTGTGTCTCTGGTTCAGGAGCAAAGACATGAAGAGAGTCTAAGATGTTGAAATCATCGTCACCAGCTGATGTTGTCAGAGAGAGCCCTGACGATCGCGCCTGACCCTTTTACCATTTAGGGGGTCCTTGGACTGATACGAGTGTTACTGACCCAGAGGCCATGTGTGGCATGTTTGGGGTCTGCAGAATATATCCCAAGCTTTAACCTATACAACAGAGCCAATTATAGCTGTGAAAGGCCAAACAATACAATCCATCAGTCAAGTTTCTTTGGTAAACAGGAGTGGGCGGCCCTGGTCCGGGTATAAACTCCAAGCCTCAGAGAAGCTAAGGGTCAGTGAAGCTGTTTGATTGTCTAATTGGGGGAAGGCCAGACTCCATATTTTATCCTTCATGTGATGAAATGAGGGATTAAAGCAGAATATAATCACAGGCATAAATAATCTCTAATACAATGTTTCGTTTTGTCTCCTTTTTGTCATTTTCTGGCTTTTTTTTTAAAAGCCCCAATTAGCAGACTTTATGAAGATCTTTTAAAGATTTCCTTAAATATTTGAACACATTTTCGCACATTTTCACCTCATTTCTCAACGCTTTTCAAAATAATGTTTAGTCTATTGCTGTTTTGTTTGTTCTTTATTCTGACCAGTCAATCATTTAGCAGAGAAAGTTTCATACTTTCACTGCTATCAATGAATTAATGTTGTGAAAAACATGAAAGCCTGTTGTAATACACAATTAATTACTTTTCCACATGGTAAATTAAATTGATCATTTTCTTGATGACGATTAAGCATCAATTTTATTTATGGTTTCCATTGTGTGTGGTTTTGTTTCCATTTTTTGCCTTTGGTTTATTTTGGATAGTTAAAATATCTTTCAGTTCTAGTGGAAAATGTTCTGTACAAAATTAAAGGCAGTTGGTCTTTGAGAGGGCAAACTTGCATTATTATGCCAATTTAACTATATTACTTGAAACGGTCTCCAAATAGCAATATTAGAATTTATCTCAATAATCGCAGGGACAATTTATCGTCTAGTGAAATGTTTTATTGTGACAGGTAAATCAATGTAAAACTGGAAAGAATTCTTCTAAATTAATCTTTTGGCTTTTTCTGTACTAATGATTAGGAATAAAGACAAACATTTGCTTCAGTTTCAGTTGTTGCATCCAAAGAATTTTGCATATACATTTTCTGAACTCCAAAATAAATAGTGCTTGTGCCAAGTTGGTGATGCCTGAAAAGATGCTAGTTGACATACCTGAAGTAGAGAGACCAGTCAGCTGATGTTGCTGCTCGTCTTTTGTCTGGAGTCTGGATTTGTTTCTGCTTCTGAAAGACCTGATTTTCAGAAACTCCTCATCTTCTGTGACATTTTGCACATGACTGAACTGAGAATGAAGCACAAAAATACAAAAGGACAACTCGAAAAGACCAACAGAAAATGAACAGAAACTCATGAGGAAGACCAGTTTAAATGATTGAACCAATGTGCTTTCAGACTTTTGCACAGTTTATTTCAATGCGAGTGAGTGTGTGTGTGTGTGTGTGGACATCACATCTCAAACAGCGCAGGTCTACAGGCACAGAAACACCTAATGAATGTGTGTTTGTTCTTCAGACCCCACACACATTTGTTTATTTGAACATGGGATAGTGTTCCTGAGCTGTTTTATCCTGCCCGTGTTTGCCACTTAACACATGCACCACAGCGTCGGCCTGGTCGGCACTGCGCTCCACTGCGCTCCACTTTTTTTTTCCCCTCCTGCTTTTTTGGGAGAAAATTATAACTCTGCTCGAGAATAATGACAGACAAACAAGCTTTATCTTGTAGTTTGTGGACACAGTGTTCCCCTTCGTTACTGTTCGGTCTTCATTATGGAGCTGAGTTATAATCCAAACAGCCCCGGAGCGAGTCGTGCCAGAGGCAACAGGCCAACGGGAGATTGGCGGTCGGTTTAGTGTCAATGATGTGGTGATGTGGGTCAGGGACAGCAGCAGCAGTGGTCATTGCACAGTGGCTAAGAGCCCAGGGAGACCACCAGGGAGGAGGCTTTCACTCTTTTACTCAGTCAATCATTCACACATGTGAATGATTCAAGCAAACACTAGCAGACACTCTTCCTCACACCTTGACATCATAATTTAAAGCCAACCTTAAAATAGTACAAGTTTTCAGTTCAAAGAACTCACAGCTCAACAGTGGCAAGTAAATTGCAAAGGATGTGCAATGTTTGCCTTGTAACAAAGCAATTTCTGCTTTTTTATTGTTTTGTTTATGTAAGCATCTCTTACCTACTTCAAAACTCCCACAGCTCCAAAAACCCAATGAGAGTTGAAGCAAGTGATTTCTAAACACTGAGAAACAGATCTAATATTTTCAGACCAAGCAAATGATTCAATCTTACAATTTTTAAAAATTGCAAAACCCCAAAACAGTTTGAAAAAACCATAAAACAACTACCAAAAGAATAAACCAAAACTTAAAGGCAGCCTCATTTGTTTTGGTATGAATAAT
The DNA here is from genome assembly GCA_911649635.1 of Poeciliopsis gracilis. Lineage (NCBI taxonomy): Eukaryota > Metazoa > Chordata > Actinopteri > Cyprinodontiformes > Poeciliidae > Poeciliopsis > Poeciliopsis gracilis. The sequence goes on along the minus strand of CAJVRI010000370.1, from coordinate 3,262,703 downwards.
TTAATCTTTTTCAGTTGGAATCTCCCAGTGCAAAATCAATCAGCCTTCATTTTTATTCATTTGAGGATTATAAACTAACACAATGGTGATAAATATGACAACACATCCACATTTAAAGTGTCATTAAATGTTCGCGCTGTGCAGGCGGAGCACCAAACACAACATGCTGTCATGATTTCACCTAACATGGCGATCATTTTCATAATTGTAAGATTGTCAGTCGTTTAGCTGGAATCATAAATAAATCCCCTCCTCTGTTGCCAAGCTGATGATGCAACGCCGCCAGAATCTCCCAGAGCCAGAAAAAAAGGTGTTCAGTTGGAGAACTGGACTAATTTGCTGGACACTTTTGCAACTTTTTAATATGAAATTCTCAATGACAAATTTGTATCAGAATCAACTTCAATTGCCAAGTTTGTGTCTACAGAAAAGGAATTTGACTTTCTTTTCACTTTAAATTTAAGACCTTTATTATAAATATGTATAAAAAGGGGCAGAAATAAAAATAAAAGTGTTCTTCTTTCTTGTAAACAGGCATATGTGTAAATTGGTGTAAATATGCATGCACACAAGAGAAGTGGGGAAGGAACACACCCCTGAGGGGCGCCGGTGCTGATATATATATATATATATAAATATGTATTTTTTTCTAAGCTATGTTTTTTTTCAATTATTGTTAATTTTATGGTAAGGATGGCCAAAATATCCATGCCCATTTATTCAAAAATAGACTGAGGCACACCCATTCATTAAACTAAATACGGCAAAGGTTTTCAAAGAACGTTCTGGTGTTTGTTTCTGGAAATAGACTGAAGATATTTTCGAGACCAGGTGTCTGCAACCTGTGGCTCCAGACTTTTCAATAACTTTGGCCAAAATAAGTGACAAACTGATCAATATTTTTAAATAAAGCTGATGAAAATGACTTGCTTTGGCTGTTTTTCAGTGCGTTCACTCAATTCCTATATTGAATTTCTAGAAAACTGAACTACAGGTAAAAAAATGTCCATAAATCTACACCTTAAGAAAATATGTTTATTCTCAAAGTATTAAAGTTACGGGTTTATTTTCTTTAATATATAAAATTGTTTATTGATTTAATAACAGAACAAATGAAAATTCAGCAAAATAAGTTGATTTGGGACGACACAAACAGACATGTCATGTTTTCATTAAATGTAAATGAAAAATTGTGATAATTAACAGAAAAATAAGGTTTTCAAACATCCATCTATCATCTATATAAAGTGTTTCGCTTAGTCATGATATAGGGATTTTTCAATAATATTCTAATTTATCAATGTTACAACATTACAATTTCAATATTACAATATTAATATGACCAAATAAAATTTGTTTGCATTTGAAAGAGGCATTCACTCGTTTACTCAGTCATAATGTTTAAAAACACAGATGGTTTGGACACCAGTGGTTCTCCAGTTTCCAAAATAGACTCCCTGTCTGTGTGGATGAGTTCATAATTCATAACCTGATTCACATACATGTCTGATGTAATGGTTGCATAAAACCTGTGGTGTTGGCTGTTCTACTGTACAATTTCCCCAACATGTAAGAGTTATTAAGACTAATGAGTCTTATTCCTAGACTGTTAAAATTAACTAGATATTCTAATAGTTAGCTATCTAGCCGGATTTTATTTTGTAACATAACATTTTGATATTTTTTCTTTTATTTGTACACCATATTTCAGCAACAAGGCAGTTGAATGTGCTTTTGAATTATGAAACAAGCATAATTTGATATTTATTGAACAATAAATAAATACCATATTTTTCAATTATTTTAAATCAATTACACAGACAGACAGAATACATGTGGATGCACCAGTTTAGGAGTTGAATATTTCTCAGAGGCTGCCCTAACGGGGCCTGCGTATAAATCTTTCCAGCCCTCGCTGTTGTCTGCTGGTGATGATGTGATGGCGCTCGCTGAGAGTCATTCTTCCAAAGTCTTTCAGTCGCCTCGAACACTTTACTTCAGGGCAAGGCCTTATTGCCCACCCAGATAGGTTATAGGGATTCTCCACTGCCCTCTCTCTGCCTAAGTGGGTGGTCCTGTGGGGTATGACTGAGACACAGGTGGATCATTGTAGGGGTGCTCACAAAAATACCCCCCCACCGAACACACACACACAAACAAACGCACACACGCATACACACTCCTCATCAGCAGCACTTTTTTTCCCTCTTTATGCTCATTGAAAAGGTGATCTTAATGTTGCACAACTGTTTATTGCATCAGTAAGACACTAATCTTGATAAGTCTCTGTTGGATGTGCATAGGAAAACACATAGATCATCCCCTCACCAGTCTGACTAGCTAACCTGTAAGCAATGAGCAGTGAAGGGGGGTTGTGTCAATAAATAAATTGGTAAATAAATAAGACCGCCGCCGCCGTCGTCGTTTACCAAAAATATTCCCAGGCTCTGGATTTGTAAATAATTAGAGTTCTGCTGAACTTCGTTTATAAAGTTTAACTTCAGTGCAGCCTATCTATTGTTTGGGATCCCACAAACCACCAGCAAGATGTTGACATATGGCAGTTCTGGTGTAGAGCACAAGGCATGGATTAGCTGGGAGCATAATAAACAGGAGGATAAAGAAGGACCTGCACAGGCTGCCGTAGGCGGACTCTCCTCAGACCTCCTTGTTTTTATGTCTCTATTTCTGAGACTTTTCAGAGGCTGAAGCAGGAAGAAATGCAGGATTTGATCAGGTGACATTTCAGTGGTAGATTTTTGATAGACACTTGCTCATGTGTCATAAAAACATTGGTGCACACAAAATAACACCAGCTTGTTTTAACCAAAACTTCACCAGACACAGACACACTATTTCAGTTTTTGTTCATTTCATCAGTTTTATATTAAAATAAACTGATTTGGAAAGATGTTTCTTTTGCTCAATTTTGTTATGTTGAGTTATGTTATTGGTATGAATCATAGCAGTAAATTGTATAACTAAAACCAGAGACACAAGTGGATCCACACAGGTGGTGTATTCCTCAAAAAGGTGATGATATGCTTCCTTGAACAGGTTGGGATCGGTCAAGTCTTTTTTCCAGCAGCCATTGTGCAGCACATACACAATGGCTGCTGTTGAAATTGGGTGGAGGAGCTGAGTGGGTAAATAGTGAGAGCAAGCCTTTAGGCAACCTGAACGGCTGTCATTTTAGATTCAAGGATTCAATGTATGAAAGAATCAAAGCAACAATCTGGTTATGCTTTCAATGAGGGAATAACATTAAAACATGACAAACATCCACATATAAAAGTTCATAAAGCTGATTTTACATAATGCTCCCTAAAGCTGTCTAAAAACAGAGTGCTCACAAAGCCATGATCACCTGAGACCTGAAGGCTGAGTAACGGATAAACCACAGAAATATTTGACTGATCTAAAGTCTCAGGTGCTGAAACTTAGTTTTGCTTCTTGCTCTTTAAACTAATAAGAAACTATAAAAAGATCTGATCTCTGGAAAATGGTCTGCACACTGGTGAAGTTGTACAGAAGGTCCCATACAGAAAGACCAGCAGAGTCGATCTTCTTCATTAAATACTGCTGCAGGTCCAGAGATGTAAAACAGAGAAAATTTGGAAGTTTTCGAATATCTTCATATATTTTACTGTAGAGGATTTCTCAGAAAGCTGACAAATTTGGCAATGCCCGTGGACTCTCAGTAACAAGCATCTGAAGCAATGACTGGAATGTTAAAGAACCAGCCAACTTCATGTGAGGCTATCAGAGTTCCTATCCTCTGACGTCTCACATAACTTCCTACTCTGATCTTTTGCAAAGGCCAGATGGTTACATTGGCCACTGGGGAGAGCAACAAGCCCAGATAGACAGTTTTACAATGTGCAATTACTGGACAGATAAACTAAACGCTCAACAAAGCTAGCCATTTCCAGATCCCCGGCTTTTAGACTTTGATAAGGCAACAGTCTGCATTCCTTGGCCAATTTACTGCCTTCAAAACCAAAATACCTCTACTGATAGGCACTTATGCTTTAGCTGATGAAGGAGACTTTTGTCCTGTGTGGTATTTTATATATTTATATCTAACAAAGTGCACTCTTGAAAACCAAATCCCTTAAATCTGACCAATATGTCTTCTGCTTGGCAAAACGCCAACTGATGCTAAAGGGGATAGAGTTTCTTCACCAATGATGCTGGCTTCAAGTATTGCTCCACTCTTAGTTCAGCCTTTTTTGTTCCACATTAACATTTCACAGAAGATCAGGCGCCTGCCCTCTGAGCTTTACTCCAGGGAGCAAGAATCCCCCACAAACTGACACTGATACAATCTCCAGGTAATGGCCGCCCATTTGCAAGGCCAGGGGCCGTTTGTGTGTGTGCACGTGCGTGTTTTGCTTGAAGGAGTACGCAGCTCATCTGGTGTGGTCACAGGGCCAAAGTTCACTCAGAAATGTGTGGCCCAGGGTCGAGAGGTGCTGCAGCCTCCGTTAGCTGTGAAGGTAGAGTTTCAGCGTCCAGCCTCACCTATTTCTCCAGGCTGCAACTACAATTTCTCACCGTGACGCATGAAAACCCTCCACCACATCATCGTTAATCAGCTGGCAGAGGATGTGAGGAAAGTGATGAAAGAATATGTAAGTTATCTCAATATTTTAAGGAGTAAGAGTTTGTTTCAAAACACAAGTTCACCAAAAAAGATTATCCTTCATTTTAAGTGCTGTGATGCAACAACAAGGAGGAAAGAGTTGCAGCAGCTTGCCTGGTCTGGCTAAACATCGAAACAGAAGTGTGACAAAACATTAGTTTTTTTTTGTTTTTTTTTTCTAAAAGGTGCCCCTATTCAGTCATTCTTTCTTCCTTTCTTTCCTTCTTTCTTCCAGCTTTTGGTACCTTTGGCAGTGCGCGCTGGTACCAAGTCCTGCTGGAAAATGAAATCAGAAACTCCATAAAGCTTGTCAGCAGCATGAAGCATGAAGCACTCTAAAATTTCCTGCGTTGAAGGTGGACTACAAAAAACACACCAGAGAGGAAATGAAATGCAAACTTTACTTTCATCTGAAAAACTGACTTTAGATCACTGAGCAAAATTTTATCTTTTGTTCTCTCCTTAGCCCAGTAAGACTTGTGGGCCATGATTTGTTTGTGTGGTGACTCTTAGGTTGCTTCACACAGCAGGCAAATGAAACCTGTATCCAACTTTTTCATCGCAATCCAATTCCAATTTTTCACCGAAACAAAAATCTGATCTGTGACTCGTCCAGATGTGGAACTAAATCAGATACGAATCGGATTTTCCTTCAAAGCATCTGTGGCTGTAGTATGACTGATGCTTCATGATTCTGGATATAAACAAACATAAATCTGGACGTAAACAATGGCTGAAGATTATGATTATGAATTTCTAACAAAATCTGTGTCAGTGAAGATCATGACAGTTCATAAAAAAACTATGTGTGATTTGAAGGTGTTGAAATCATCTATAAATTTGCTGACTATAACTTCATTAGATTGAGACACTGTTAGTTTCCAATATTTCACTTTTAGTTAAATTAGATAGTTAAATGTTTTACATGCAATATATGGTTGGAAATATTTCACAAACTGTAGCAACAATATTTTTTAGAGGTTTTGTTGTAAGAAGTTGACATTGATTCAGTCAGTTTTACTTTCTGGAATGAGTGAAGTTTTTCAGGAGTTTTGAATTTTATCAATCAATTAGTGATTAGAAATGAAGTTGTGCCCTGTATTGATTTTATTCTAGGAATTTAAATAGTAAAAACAAATTGACCTGTATTAGAATTTCTGCAAAATATTCTTTTGATTGAAGCCAATTTAATCCCAATGAATATGTTTTGTTTTCAAGTAAAGACAGTTTAATTCATTTGGATGAATTTCTGCATGAAAATATGTTTGCGAAATGTTACCTGCTGACTCAAGCAACAAACTGGGGAAGCAATCTATTTATTTATGAAGGACAGACATGGAAAGATGTTTCTTCCTGCACAGTTTGGGAACCAGTCAGTTTTTGTGGAATAATGTGAAGACGTCATCGATGTTCCTGTTCCAGTTCAACACCTTCCAACCACAGCCACTCAAGGATGGCTGCATAAAAGTATGTGTAGTGAAAAAGGGAAATGGAAACCACAAAGCATCCATGACTAGAATTTTGGCTCTTTCTTGCGTGGACTCATGTATTTCATTTGACATTTGTAAGATCAGTCAGTGTTTTAAGCTCTGTGTTTTCTTCGTAAGAGACGTTGTGCAAAAGCAGAGAGCCAGATGTAGTCAGGCATGGTTTTTTTTTAAATGCTGACCGAACAAAAGGGCAAAAGGACACAATTAACAAAACTTATAGGAATCAAGTAGAAGCTCAGTAAAAAGAACAAAACCTTAAATGTCATAAATGACTTTAACTTATGATACCAGAGTTGATTTTTTAGCAAAGGGTTTATTTATTAAGAATGCTATTTAAAAGATAAATTGTGGGATAAACTGTTTAAAGTGTTGTTTCAGGAGCCATTGAGCTAAAAAGAACTGGAAACCATTGGGAAAGAAATGTTACCATCCACTCAGAGGAAGAAGCTCGGCTCCAAGAAAGACGTGGAGCAAATTAAATCAGCAGAAAAGTTAACATTTCTTAGCCAATGAACAAACTCAATGTTTTTAAAGATGAGAAGACTTTTCCTTCTACCTGGCAGGGTGATGGTGGCACCATGCTGTGGGATTCTTCTCCTGGGTGTTACAAGGCAACAGTAGATGTGTTTCCATTACAAAATGTGCACAAAACTTTAATACTCTGATAATATGAAAAAAAGCAAACAATTTTGCAATTAAATGTTTCTAGTAAATAAGAAACTCAATAAAAAAATCACACATGAATAAGTTTGTTCCCTCAATAAGTCAGCGGCATCATCCTACAATATCGTGTCGTCTTCTTCATCTTCCAGCAGAGGTAATATCCGGTTGTTGATCATATGACTCTTATGATGCAAAAGAACCGCTTCCATTGCAATTTGGTGAAATACACAAATTTGGATGCAGGTGAAAAACCACTTCATCTGAACGCAAAAACCTTTTCTGGAAAAATGTGAGGATTTTTGGGGGGTTTGTTCGTAATTGGATGGACAGACGGATGGATGAATGGATTGGCTGGGAGTTAACAGGGATTGGATAAATGGAGGGAAGAAAGTTTTTGTTAGTTCAAAGAAAATTTGTGGTCAGAGCTGAAAAGTTTTCTGTTGAAAAGGCTGCGAAGTTCTGTCAAGAGGATTGGGCCAAAATTACAGCAAACGTCTGTGAGAAGCGTGTGCATGGATACCTACCATGTTTGACCCAACGCAGCCACTGTGAGGAAAATTCTACCAACACTGAGGAAATGTTTGTAATGTTTTGCTAAAACTTTCCAAATGCTGCTGCTCGTTCTAGCATTTAATAGGAATAGTTTATGTTTTCTGAACAGCCTTAAAAGAGGAAAAGCTTAATATGATTAATGTCACACTGCAAACACACAAAATCTTACCAAGAACTTTTGTCTTGTTTCTATTGCAAATATCTAAGTAGACTTAAAAATAGGCAATAAATAACTTAAAAATAACTTTCCAGCAAGATAAATAAGCTTATTTTAAGTCACAAATTCTTGCTATTCTTGTCATTTATCTTGCTGGACAGATATTTGCACTAGAAAGTATTTTTGCAGTACAGGTGAGGAAAAGTTTTTAGACATTTGATCTGCAATGCACACAAACTATATACAAAATAACATATTATACATGAAATGTTTAATTGCTATAAATGCATACTGTAACCTTCACTATTTTTGGCGTTTTATTATTTATAATATCATAGAAAAGCTTTTTTATATCAAAGTAATTACTTGTCTAACACCAGATGAACAAAGACATCTGTCCCTGTTTTATTGCTGCATGATTCGCTGTGGAAAGCAGAGCTTCAGAGTCCTTTTCCTTCTGCTTTGGAAGTGACCACTTCACGTAATATATGATATTTTCTTTGCCACATGCTGCAAATTTGAACCCAGACAGCATGTGATCCTCAGACAGGAAAGTGTTTCCTCATCTTGTAAGATGTCCTGTCTGAAGGATCAGCGCGGCGAGGTCACCCAGACGCAGAGAGAAAGCAAATGTCTGTTTTATGATGCTTCTGAGCCCAGAGGAGATTCTTCCTTATTGTTTCAGTTTTTTCATTCATTAAACTCAACTTGTCTGCTTTATATCATCTAGATTTTCTTTTATTGATGCATTTTTATGACTCTTTCCAGTGCTTTTTATTTTATTATGTCATTTTTTTTCTGCCTTCACTGGTTTCCTCTCCTCTTTTTTTCAGACTCCTCTCCCTCTATCTCTGCCTCGGCGCTGGTGTTTTTCTGAAACATAACAAGGTCTGGAGCTGCGGTGCGTGTGCATGGATGCTCTGGCTGCACTGAGGTGGCTTCTTGTGTGGTCCCCCGGCAAACTTTATGATTTATTCAGCTAAAGGCAGAGGAGCACGACCCCCAGTGACCACAGAGAGAGAGCTGCACGTGGGTTTAATGATTTCACCACAAAAATGTCTGCTATGGCTGGGTCTGCGAGGAGCGAAGAGCCCCCCCACTGGATGGATGAGGAGCTGGGGGGCTGAAAAGAGAGCCTGGCTGACCGGCCTAAGTCAATACAAATCTTACCGCTGCATCTGTAGATGCAGGGATGAGGATGGAAGACAGAGCTCCATCCGTTGGCTCGTTGCAAACATTTTGAACTCTTGCCTTTCAGCTAATCCTAAGTGTTTCCTCAGGTTGTGTTTTTCTTCATTAAGCATTCTTTTTTTCTCTCTCCCTATCCATGACGTATTATTGAAATGTGGACACATAAAATGATGTAATGAAGGTTTCATGACCAGAGAGACGGGAGGCGGGGGATAATAAATGGAGGTGTGGATGGGGGAAGCGGCGGTGGTATTTGGCATATTTTCTGTCGCTGCTGTCCAGGTCTGCTGGCCAAAGAGTGTGACTGCTGAGGGTTTGGATCTGGACGCGATGCTTGGTCCAGCTTTTCTCTCTGTCTGTTTGGCTACAACTCCGCAGAACAAGATGATGTCATTCACAGGGATTTGTGAACATTTGTGATAAAGAGAGGAAATCACAAGGGCGAGCCCTGTAACATGAACAGGTCACAGAGCTGTACCGCTATTAGCTCAGAATGAGATGGTCAGCCATTTGTCAATGTTTCTCAGGAGTTCAGAAAATATCTATTCACATTTGTTTCATGTTTAATTCATTCAAAGTGTTAATTTTAAGATTTCTGGGAATTATTATTTCCCAATGAATTTGTAATAAGTTTTCATCAAAGCCTCTTTTCAATCAGCAGTTAAGCAAATGTTCTTGCAAATGACAATTTACAAAGACCTAAATGATACCTTAGAAAAGTGTTAAGCTGTCTCATGGTGACTTTTCCACTTTTAAAAAGCATTCTGTCATTTATTAATAAATGCAAACCTGTTAAAGGGAAAGTATAATGTACTTTTCAGGAACAAAGTTTTGATTTATAGCTCAATCAAGAAACTATGTTACCCTCAGTTGTTCTTTATATATCAAATATGACTTAAAAGTAACGTGACCTTCTAATTTACATCCTTGAATTTGTGCCTCTGTCACTTTAAAAACTCCTGCTCTCTCTGAAACTCCACCTTCAGGAAGTCATCACAACAAGGCTCCTCTGTTAACAATGGAAGTAGCCGGTTTATGTGCAGTTCCACCAGGTGTTCGCTAATTGCTGCTGGCTAGTCTGTAGGAGCTGAGTGCAAAAGCTTGGTCAATTGTTAACTGCAGCTCCAAGGAGGAGCTTCACCTTGAAGGTGGAGCTAAGTCCATAGCTAAATGGTTGCCATGGAGATTAAAGTATTTCTCAAACATAAAACAATCAAAGCAACACTCCTGGTATGTTTTTGATGAGGTAATTACATTATAACCTGTTGTTATAATGTAAAGCCAAAACAAATATATGTTTGGCATAATAGTGCTCCTTTAAATTCAAAAGAACTCTGACTATGAGATAAATCAGCGGATTCTGCATGTAGGAAACAAATAAACATTGACAATAGAAGACTAAAGACACCATAAGAGTAGCATAAAATAAGTTGACAACCACATGAATAAAATCTCTACAGCAAAACAACTACATGCTGCTGCTGCCAGACACCAGACAGGCCTTTTATGTTCAGTATATGACAGGCTGAGTAATGTTGGTGTCTTCAGCTGCTGGAGGTTTTTGAACCAGCTACATGCATTCCTTCCCGTCTGATGTTAGGTTATTGTACAAGCTTTATGCTCAACGGGAAATCACAGCACTGTAAAACTTGCACACGACGCAGCTATGATTAAACTCATCAAAAACAGTGAAGAGTGGAACTGCAGAGAAGAAGGAAAGCACCTGGTTGCATGGGAGCAACCACTGTGTGCATAATTATAAGGAAACAGATCATAATCAGTCCAAAACATTAATAAACCTCAGACCTGGATTCCCAGGTGTGTACAATTATTGGTCAGCTGCTTGCACGCAGAATTTTTATGCAACTTAATGAGAAATATAAATTTTCCTATCTCACTTGTTTAGTTTTATCTGCTAAAGTGAAAATAACATCTTAATACACAACTGTCTCCAAAAATGCACAAGTGTGCATTTTGACTGTGTTGCCATTTTATGCATATTCTCCATTTCTTGTGAGTAGAAGTACTTATTGCTCTGCTAATGGAACAAAAATTACTTGTTCCTTTAGCAGATTATTTCACTTATAACAAGACAGTTGTCCCATTTTATAAGGGAACATGCATAACAACTTATAACCCATGTCATAAATAAATAATCCACAGAAAGGAATTATTGACTTAAGCAAAGCTCCTACATCTTCCTAAAAAATACTTTTATGTTAGTTTTGTCTTGTTTCAAGTGTGCTAAGATATTTGCACTAGAAACTAGACCAGAAACTACTTTATAAAATGTTGTGGTTTTGCACTGAAGATATGCAAATTTTGGAAAAACAAGCTTAAATGTTGATGGAACAGCAAAGTCTGTAATGCATCCTAGTTGACACGGACATTTACATAATCTGTAAAGTTTATGGGTCTCCATGCGCTGCAAGCGTTTCCTGCCTGTCCTCCAGTTCGTTAGCTCGGTCAATGACTGTCCGGTCGGCTAATATACTTTCCCTCAGGATGTAGAGTATTTTGCACTATGACCTTCTGTCCCAATTTTTTTCCCAAAATCCATATACCTTTTGGGAGGATTTCTCTTCACCTCTGCACTGATTACCTATACAAACCTGAATTTCATTTTTCTATTCCGCGGTACAGAAGCTGCTGTGCGGCAGTATCACTTACATCACAGCAGGTTTTTGTCTGTGTCTGCATGAATGTCTCCTGAGTGCCTCTGTATGTGTGTCAGAGAGTGAAACCATATCAAACCAGTCATCATTACTAGCTCATTCCAGTACCCAGGAGGGATTACACAACGGTCAGTGCACAGTGGGTGTGACACAAGCCTCTCTGTCAACCCCAGGCTCAGGGTGCGTAGTGAGTAATGATTCCACCCAGCACAACCCAAACCCACGCCCACGGCCCGACAACGTGTGTGTGCTCACCGTGTCTGGAATGACAGCCCCCCCCAACCCTCGTCTGGCCAGCAACAGGAAATAATATTTAACTTTGATCCCCCAAAATCCCTATGACAGAACTTATTAAAAGGCCAACAATGTTAGTTTTAATCACTTCAAGCAACCCATTGCACCACAGCAGAACACGTCAACGTGGACATCCTAACCTATCCTAACCTTATCTGACAAACTTTTTCAAATTTTGCTGCATTACAGCAAAAACCATGTTCATGATTTGCTTGGATTTAGTTTGAGACTCAAGTGGCACTGCAACTTTTAGATTGATCTCCACTCCAATGCACCTGAACCAAAAGGCTGAACTCCCACGTGAATACTCTTCTCAGCTCCTTCAGACTAGCCAGCAGCAATTAGCAAGCACCTGGTGGAACTGCACAGCTCATTCTCAGTGCAACTCTGGCAAAAACTTTGCTAAAGGGTTAATAGAAGAGTGATGTAGTGATGACTTTCTGAAGGCAGAATTTCAAAGAGCAGAAGGTTTTGTAACTTGAAGTTGTTAAATTATTAAACTAAATACAAACTATCCCTGGAAGTCAACAGAACATGCTAACACTGTGACAGAGGCATGTTATTCTGTTCAGACAAAATCCTTCCTCAGACAACATGACTCTTAAACTTTGACCTAAAATACAAAAATATGCAAGCAAGTTTTCATAGCACCAACAACTCAAGTTTGGAAACAAGTTAATCTGCAGCAGCTGCTGATTTTTTGTCAGAATGTGAAAGTAGTAAATATAGTTTCTAGATCTGATAAAACCCCGGAGAGAAATACTACAAAACTTGGCTCTATAAAGTCTAAAAATGTACAACACACTTTATTACTGGCAAAATAATGTTGAAAACCAACTAGACTTTTTCGCACTTTACAATGATACTCTACTTTATATTTGTCTAACTTCAGAAAGATGCTGTAGGAGACAGTCAGATACAACCATGCAGAGAAAACACTAATCTAAAATATGCAGTTGTAATTAAGACAATACTCAGCTCCTAGTGGATTCTGATATGTTAATCAACTTTTTGAATGAACTATGCAGTAAATCAGAATCCAGGCACCTTGTTAAACAATTATAACAGACTGTCTGAGTTCACAGCTTCACAATTCTAGGTTATTGTAAAGTTAGGAGGAAAATGAGGGAGTTCCACCATCCACATTGGAAACTTGAGGGGAAAATGTGGTACGGATGTACATCCAGGCAATGAAAGCACTTTTTGTTTGTCTTGTCTCTTTCCGCTGTCTCACCTCTTGTCATTCTGGTTTCCTCCTCCCCTTTGCTTCCTCCTGCTCTTTGGAAGGATTTGGTAATCCCTCTTGGATCCAAGTGTGACATATCCACCCGTTCCTGCTCCCTTGCTCTTCCGTTCTTCCCCGCCCTTACGTCTTTGGCGCCCGGTCACTCTTTAAAGGACCGTTTGCTTTGGGCCCTGTCACCAACCACGTAGCGCAGGACTCGAGCCCCAGCGGCGGGGAACCGTCTCCAGTTAATTATTGTAGTGCAGTTGAGTCATAAAAAGAGAGAGAGAGATGGTGACAAGCATTCTCCGCTATTTTTGGCCCCTGACATTGGCCCCATAAGCCACTTTGCTCTCCTCTCTCCCCCTTTTCCCAGTCCCTCTGATCTCTGGACCTCCTCAACAGATGAAACGATGACTCTGAGGAGGGCCCGCACTCTGGACCCGGTCCCGTGTCCGGTGGCCTGGTGTGAACAGCTGTCTGTTTTGGTTTGTGTCATACATGCAAACATTCCCACACCGTGTTTGAGTTCGAGGCCTTTCTCAACAGGTCCTCAGTGTCCTGTGAGTTATGGCGAACATTAATGTGCTGCCTTACACATTATTCGAGCACATGCTGCCAAAACAGAGTGTTTTCCTAAAGTATGGGTCAATTGACTGTGTAATGTTTGAACAGCTGTGTTGAGCAGTTAGCAGCAGAGGTAGAAATTCGCTATACATGAAGGTTTTATAATGAGAAGGGGACCATTTGGTCAATCAATACAACATCTTACTCCTTGTGGTGCAGATTATCCTAACTTAATGTTTGTATTTCATAGCAAAGGTTACATTTTAAGGGATCAACTGCAAAATAATAACATCTAACGTTTCACAAAGACACTTGCTTGTAGGAAACTGAAACAACTGTACTCAGACCCATTTAAAGCCACTAAAGTATGACCCAAATTAGACTATGAGCTAGTGTTGTAATGACTGGCTATGACCCCAGTCTTACCCCTCACAAGTTTTAAATAGGGACCCATTTGCTGCAGCATCAGTGGTGTAGGTAGCATAGCAGCAAGCCAACCATCCACTTTCAGCCAGAGAAATCTATCATTACTGGTGTAATAAAGGGATTGGACTACTTTCTATCTCACAACTGAAAGCAAAATGAATGCTTCCACACAACGTGATAATCATGAAGGGTTACCAAAGCTGAGATTGCACAAAAGTTACTGTTGCTTTCTTTTTGTGAGTGTTTCCCTGTGGTCTTGGAGGGTGTACTGTTGTTAGGTAGCACTGACAGAAAAGGAAGAGCAGATTAGAGCTGCACCCAGGTGAAAACCCAAGAATCCTTCAGTTGGTTGACTTCTGGTGTGACACAGAAAAGCTGTAAGACTTTAAAGAGGCAGTATTATGTACTTTCCAGGCGCATAGTGCCTCTTTATAGCACAATCAAGTAACTATGTTGCCTTCAGTTCTTATAAAAACAATGCGATACATATTAAATATGACTTAAAACAAAATTTGACATTGTAATTTTTCACCCTGAAATTGGGCCTCTGTCTCTTTCTGAAACTCTTCCTTCTGAAAGTCAAGCTCGTCTATTAAAACGCCGATGATTTTTCCAGCTTTTCATTGAGAAGTAGCTTGTTTACTGAGCTCAGCAGATGCACAGTTCCACCAGCTGTTTGCTAATTGCTTTTGACTAGTCTGAAGGAGCTGAGTGGGGGAAGCGTGCATGAGTGAGGAGGAAAGCTGGAAGCCTGGAAGCTGCAGCTCTGATGAGGAGCTGCGTGTGGAAGGCGGGGCTAAGTCCATTCAGGCGTTTTGAACAGATAAATGGTTGCCATGGAGATTGAAGGATTTCTAAAGCATGCATGAAAGAACCAAGGCAATTCTCCAGATTTGTTTTAGATGAAGAAATGACATTTAAAATGATGCCCCTTTCAATAGTGATAGGTCCCTGCAATGCTTAGTCTTCTTAAGGCCTCATTCACATCAAATTAAGCCTTCGGACCTCCACTGCTATTCAGACTCCTGATGTTGCTATTTTCTCATTGCTTGTAAAATCCAGTATTTTGGCAGAAGCTTACTCTCATCTGCCACATCTTGATGGACCTCACTTTGCTCTCTGGTGTCGTGGTGTGAAGTCATTTAGAAACAGGAGGGAACCGTCCCCAAACTGTTTCCACAAGTTAGGAACAGGAAATCAAAAAGCCTCATGGTAATTATCTCTACACCAAAACATCACACTTGACTCAAACCAAGTGTCATTCTTCTGCCTTGGTTTGGCAGAGACTGAGAACTTGGCATGCAGCCTCCAACCAGCTCTCCAAACATCAGTTAACCTGACAGTTTGGAAGTCTGAAGTTTTTGACTGCAGAAAGTTTGAATCCTGATAATTATTGCAATTTAAAGGTATGTTTTATCACAACATCGAAGTACTGTTTGGGTTCTGTTTATCCTAACAATATTTAGCAGGATGAAGGGATAATTATATGTTGGGCCAGTAAACCTCACTGATATACACTTAAAACCAGATATTTACATACACATATAAACTTTTCTTGTTTTAGAAATACCAAAATGATTTACATTAGCTAAATGAAAGACAAGTTTAATTAGAACATTTTGAAGTGAATTTGTTTTTGCAACTTTCCTCAAATTTAAAAGTTTACATATATTTGGTCAGTATCAGTTATGACTGAGTTTTAAGCACCTACTTGGACATATTAGTACGGTCGGAACAATGTACATAGATTTTAATTTTAACTCAGTTAGTTGCATTTTGTCCTGGGAAAATGTCCCAAGACTGAAATTTCCTCTTGAGTTTCTGGTAATCTAACACATAAGCGTCATCCTCAAACACAAAGCCTGTTCTCTTGGCCCGCTTCATTTCAGCTTCAAAAAGTGATTTGAGGAAACACAGGAAATGATTGTTGTTGTGTACAAGTTGTGCTAAGCTGAGTTGGAATGTCATCAATTCTATTCAACCATAAAATGGCATCTTGATATAAAACTGGATGTTAACACGAATGATTACATTTCAAAAGAAGGTTTTTTTTTTTACTTCAATGAAGGTACACAAATCATCCGAAGTTGATGAAACAATTAAAAGCTAAATGGGTTTTAAGCACTTTGGATTGTTGTCAATGTGCTGTTTGGATGAGTCTTGTATTTATTGAAAAATATAGCAGGAAAAAGTGGTTTTGAATTAAACGTATTGCTTATTTCTGTAGATATATGGCTTTTGATTAATTGCCCTGCTGTTAACTTGATTATTAAAGAAATTACCGAGTCTCACCACTACATTAAATGTGCTGTTAATTATGATGCATTTCCGCAAACAGCAAGTTTATTCTCAGCTGTTTTGTGTTAGTCAAGATTCTGCTGAACTTTTTGTTTTTGTTGAAAGAAACTTCCTTCCAGTCACCCTGAGATAGAAAACTTTCAACCAACTGAACTTCACATTGTTTTAGAATTAGGATTGCATCGGATTATGATTACAATTGTCTAAATAATTTAGTTATGTATATCTGTATATAAACTTCATCTGTTTGTCTTGTAAAGTGCCTTGACATGACATTTAGTTGTGAATTAACGCTGCATCAACAAATGGTCGATGGTTTATTGTAGAGCTTTGCGCTTTTTTTCTGTTATAAAACATCATTGACGCATGTTTTTTAAATTCTAAATCAGAGTTTCGGTCAGCCACTGTGTTGGAAATCACTTATTGTTGTGTGGTCTTCCACCCATTTTCCATTGTGTGGTCAAGGGAATTGAGAAAGCCTCATATAGCACTCCATCCTGCCCAGTCAACACACTAAACTGGTGGGGGTGGGGGCTTCTGTCAGCAACCAACAGTCATTTGAAGATGAGGTTTGTGGCTAGTTTCCACCCGCAGTGCCAAGCTGCCTCTGATTAGACCTGGGGATCTAATTTGAGTCAGGAGCCATGCGAGTGGGTTTGGGGTGTGCTTTAAGAGTCTGAGCAGTGGAGAAATCCTCAACAGAGGAGGGCAGAGTATCCAAACACTGTAGTCTCGTAAGAGCAGCACTACAACGAAATTTTATTCAAGTAAGAGGAAAATCTGGTAAAAAGTCTATTCAAGTCCCGAGTAACTGATCAAATTATCAATCATTTAGTGATTAAAAATTAAATAATCAGGTGGACCAAAGCAGAAAGTGGAGATTTTGGCATTTTAAGGACAAAAATGACAATAATTTAAAAAAGTAACAAAAAATAAAAAAAATTCTGAAACAGTTTCTTTTAATAAAAAAACTTATGAAACTTTAATAAACAAAAACTGCAGGTGTTTTTCCTTCAGTGGATAGAGAATCCAGACATTTTAGTCAAACAAGAGCAGCAATACTTCATCATAAAATGACTCAAGTAAAAGTAAAAAGTACAGTGTTACTTAAGTAATTGAGTAAATGTGACTAGTTAGTACCTACAGTATCTCTGGGCTTCAAGCACAAGTGATTGAGTTTCTCTCACGAAATGCATCACGAAACACATTCCAAAAACTTGGAGCAATATGCCCCCTGTACTCACTCGTACACGTATAAAGGTTCTGCTGATCCCTGTAATCACAGCGCTGCTTAACCTTCTGACCTACGTGATGCAGCTCTGCGCACCGTGTCACCTCCCTCAGTGTTCTGGCTCCAGTCTGGGTCATGCATTGTCAGGAATGTTGATGAAAAATGACAGGCCATTATTACATGCTATCCCCTCCTCCCTTTCCGACCGCCTCCGATTTAATAGAGTGATACTTTTGAAAAATGATCAAGCCAAGTAGCTGCTTTAAAAAATCTATTTGCAAGCCCCATTTATGAGGAGCAATTTATTACACATTTTACACAAGGTTTAGCTGCCATTTCCTCTTTTTTCCCCTTCGTCCCACTCCGTTAGGTTCTGACGGACTCAGGTTTCTCTGTTGAGGTCATTGTAGTGCTAATGTTCTGCAGGGCAAGGAACAAAGCACAAAGCATGTAAGAGAGGGCCGGGTTCCTGAGGGAGGAGATGAAGCAGCTGCAGGCAACGGGTGTTAAGGTTTCGGTTACCTGTTCATTGCCCAAACGATCTGAATCTACAACCCACAACTCAGGACTACCTGGGTGGGCCCTGCTACTCCTCAAGAAATCTTATAGTGTGGACACAAGCAGAGAGAGACACACACACACAGCAGCAGCAGCTAAATGATTATCACACACTCGGATGTGATGAGCCCACACATCTCAAGGCTCCACTGACCCATATCTGCTGCGCACAACTCCCAGGGTATTGGGTGGATGTCAGGAGGTGTGGTGGCTGTCAGCGGTGGCTGACCCTGCACCAGTTCTCTCATATCTCCTGTCACACATCACTGCTCAGGAAGCACTTTCCTTTCTCTTCTGGCCTCTGCACACTTCATCATGCTGTCTGACTGCAGCGAGGCTCTAACCACACACCGCCGACCCGCGTGAGGCCGTGTGTGTGTGTGCGTGGGCGGGTGTGTGTGTGTGTTTTAAGCAGGATTAGGGCTAAATGTAAGGTTTAATTTGTGATTATTAAAAGTTTATTTTATTTTCTGTATTGTTAATGCAAAATGTATATTTCCCATTTGAATATTGTTCATTTCCCCTCTCTGTGAACTAAGAAATCATTTTATTTGTCCTTTGCACACTAAACATCTCTCTCTCTCTCTCTCTCTCTATATATATATATATATATATATATATATATATATATATATATATATATATATATATATACACATATGTATATAACATTACATAATTATGTATGTAATGTTATTTTCTTGGCTTAAGTGGTCTTTATTTGACAGTAGTGGACAGGCAAAGAGGGAATGTGAGAGAGGGGGAAGATATTCAATAAAGGTCAAAAGGTCAAGACTTGAACCTGTGATGGCGGCATCGAGGTCTAAGGCCTCTGTACATGGATTTTGCGCTCTACCCCTGCACCACTGCCGCACCACACATTTATATTTAAATACATTTCTCCCAGAATTACCTGACATGAACATCATGTTTGTTTTTAAATGTGTTTTTTAATGGTGTGTGTGTGTGTGTGTGTGGGGGGGGGGCGTGCGTGCGTGCGTGCGTGCGTGCGTGCGTGCGTGCGTGCGTGTGTGTGTGTGTGTGTGTGTGTGCGCGCGCGTGCGTGTGTGCGTGCGTGTGTGTGTGTGTGTGTGTGTGTGTGTGTGTGTGCGTGTTTTGAAGTGACAGGCTTTGTGGCCGACGGCAGACTCTTGACATTAAACACAGACGGTGCTCCTCAGCAGACAGCCTCACTCTGGACGTTTCCATTCATCCCCTTATTGATGTTGCACTTGATCGCAGTCCAGGGTTGAACACGTGGAGCGCGGCTCGCCGTCCACTTGGACACAGGTCAGGAACGTGGGTCAGGATCGCGATGTCCCTCTCATGCACCTTCCTCTTTCAGCAACGAGACGTAAACAACTTCAAGAGTATTTCACTGCGCCGCTTCCTGCTGCTATGTGTGTGGCAGCCTGCGTACGTCAGCTGATGAGTCTTAAAGCGAGTTTGTTTTGGCCTGTTGTAAATACTCAGACACTGAATGGAAGCAGCCAAATTACCAAGGACTGTTTTGATTTAACTGTGGGCTGGGAGATTTCTCTCTGAAATTGATGATGATATGAAGCTGACAATGACATGAAAATCATTTTTGGACAAAGACGGTTTCTGGATGCTAGGATTGAATGTGTTGCAATGTGATTTTAAAATCAGCCTGAGAGGTTCAGACTGTAAAAAGATGTTTCTCTTAAATATAATGAACTCCGAGCTTCATTGGATTGTTTATCTGTTAGCTGGGAAGTTTCTTTGTGAACCTTAGAGAATCAGTAACTTGAGTTCCACAAGGATCTATTCTGGGATCCTTTTTATTTAGTTTAACATTTTGCTTTTATGTTTGATGTTCAGAAAAGATCAACGGTTCTGCTTTAATATAAACCATTGTTTCATTGTCTCACTGTTGTGAAAGTCTGTTTATTTTGTCTTTTTGAACATTAGTTAACATTCGACACTGCAAAAAAACAAAATTATATTTTGGTCTAGTATCTAGTGCAAATATCTTAGTATAGTGGAAATAGAAGAAAACTAATTAAAATGAACTTTTCAGCAAGATATAGGAGATTATATTAAATTACAAATTCCTGGTAGATTATTTCACTTAACTTGTGATTGTAAGTCTTCATAGTAAGATTAGTAAGTCTTATTTCAACTACATCAAGATATTTGCAGTAGAAATCAGACATAAAACACTCGCTGAGATATTTTGCAGTGCACTTGTTTCTTTAATGTTATGTAAAAACATATGAATGTGTTTCCTCTTTCCATGTCAAGCACACAATCTTTAGTGAAAATAAGTGTAGTACAGATATGATTGAGAACAAAAATCACCAACAGACAAACAATTTATGTTTCTAGCAAAGAATTGGAGTTAATTCAGACACGAATCTGATTGTTTTCAAAGTGTCTGCAATCATTTTGCATTTATCTGGCTTTTATATCAGCCAATGTGAAACATGCGTCATAATTCTGCACCAGAAGAAAACAGACGCAGTAAATCAGGATGTAAACAATGGATGAAAATTATAATTATGGAATTATGAAAGAAGTCTGTGTCATAAAACAACCAGACAACGACTGGCTCTGACTACACATTAAAATGCTCCACAAAAAACAATTGCTATTAGTTGTCCTTTCTTTTTATTAGCTTCCTTGGTCTTGTTATGATGTCTACTGTCAATCTTTTTGCTGAATAAACTTTAAAATCAATCCATAAACAGCTCCATCCATTATAACTTCAGTGCGCTGCCGTGTGACGTCCATGTTCTTCCTCTGCGCATGCGGATCACTTTGGGAACATAAATGGTTCATACAGGACAGTGATTGCAGTCAGGTTTAATTAGTAGGACGAACGAGCATGCAAAAAAAAAAAAAACAATTAGATTTCAGCTAAAAATTTAAAATGAATGCCAAGGTTTTAGATTCCGAAGACAGTTGAAATTTCTGGAGTGTGTTTGTATCTGGACAAAGATGGAAGCTAAATAGAGAGCAGGACTCCATGACCCAGAGGTCTTTGGCATTAGATGATCTGCTATAAGCACATCTGATATCCTGTCAGTAATGATGGGGCCTAATGTTGGGAGAAACAAAAGCAGAGGGAACTGTAGGAAAAATAGCAAACCTGCTGAGAACTCCCTTATGTTTTTTCTCATCTGAGTGCCAAATTAGGGCGAGGAGGGGGTGAGGTGAGTGAAAGAGAGAGTGCAGATGGACCACACTGGCTGACTGGTTGGACTAATGTGGATGTTTTCTCTCCAGGGTCAGATATTTACTCTTAATTAGCTGGAGGAATGCGATGCATGAGAGCGGAACAGATACGTTACCGTTTTGGCCGGAATTTCCTTCCCTTCCGTGGCATGTGCTCCTTTAACCTGATTAGGTATGGCACTTATCAGGGAAGATGAAAGCGCTCGGGAGATCGCCGATGCATTGCTGGACACCCCAACTCGCTTCACCCCCCATTTCCAGCATGGCCCTGCTGATGGCCATTACTGTGTGGCGATACACCCTGAAACGGTGCCTGCGATTAACAGTAAAACCGCCACTCTGACCTCAGCCTGACACCTTTTCTGGAACCAGATCAAAACATAGTTCTGAGGGGATGAAGCTGCTGTGACGCTAGACTGGAATATAAAGTTGGGTATCAGGCCAGGTTTTGTGGTCACAGTTTATTTTAGGCTGGTCCTCCTGCTAATGATGGATCGTATGGATTTAATGGCAGATGAGACGAGTTGATACTCGCCTCACCTGTTTGGTGTAGTTCGGCTTTAATCGGCCACATTTGTGAGTTTCCAAACAACAAAAAAAAGCCATTTTGACTTTGACTGTGGGACATTTTGCCCTTCATTTATCATGTGTGAGAAGATTTGGTTCCAGTTCACAAAGACGTGTTTGTCGGCACAATAAAAAATTATTTAGTTTATGCATTTTTTGTTATTTTTTCAAATTTCTTCCCTCTTACTGATTTATCTAGTTTTACCTTGTCTGGTTAACTTTTTCATGTTTGGTGACATCACCCAGGTGTTTTATTGGGGTATGTGTGAGAGACTGACAGGAAAGAGGAAAGATAAAGTTAATAGTTGAAATGACAGCAAATAATGCAAACTGGAGAGCAGTAGAAGAAAAAAGCAGCAGAATGAGGAAAAGTGGTCAGTTTGTCCTGCAGGAGCCTAAAGCAGCACAACCACAAAGAATAATTTAACCCTCAGAATGAAACATGAGTGAAGCAAGAGAGAGCCTGAGGTCTCTTCCTGTTCAAGGGGAGTTTTTCCTCTCCACTGTCACTATATGCATGAACAAACGGTAGGAGGGATTCCTGTACATGAAAGCAATTGGAGTGAATGCAGCCTCCATACAAAGTGCTGGGTTTCCTTTGATAGAAAAGTTTTTAAACTAATTTGAATAGTTAACTGAGCTTAATGTGCTGCCTGGTAACTCAGATTAATTGGAATGTATGTGTGATTGAACTGAAATGACTTTTTTTTTTGTGAAGTGACCCGAGACGACATTTCCTGTGTCTCGACGCTACATAGATAAAATGAATTGAACTGAATTACCGAAGTCAAACCAGAACATTAAATCCAAATTATTTTCACTAATAATTTTCACTGCCTTCTCCCAGTGTCACCATTACTGTCTGAAGAAATGCACTGTTCACAACCAAAGACATCCAGTCAGAACCAGGAGGAGGATCTTAGCGCAGCCAATCATCCTCGTGTCCGTGCTGCTCAATGCTCGTGGCAGAGAAACAACTTACTGTTACAGGGAAGCTGATTATCATCTATTGAGCATTCATGGAGGAATTTACAGCTCAAGAGGGTACGAGCACTACATAGACATGCATGATTGACAGCACTAATTGGTGGTTTAATTTGTTACTTCTTGTTAGCACTGGGAGAAGGCCATTTTCAACAAATATGTGAAAAAAAAAGAAAGTTTATGTAAGTTACAT
The DNA here is from genome assembly GCA_911649635.1 of Poeciliopsis gracilis. Classification (NCBI taxonomy): domain Eukaryota; kingdom Metazoa; phylum Chordata; class Actinopteri; order Cyprinodontiformes; family Poeciliidae; genus Poeciliopsis; species Poeciliopsis gracilis. The sequence goes on along the minus strand of CAJVRI010000370.1, from coordinate 3,239,789 downwards.
TCTACAGCTTCAATTCCCCAGCCAGGTGCTTGCTGCTGAGCTCCAGGAGATTGCTCAGTCTCACTCGTCTCCATCAATTATCTCCTTCCGCCCACCTTCCAAACACAAGCAGGCTGTGTTAGCTAGCCAATCTAAACCTTCCTTAGGTGGTTTTGTGATCATGAATAATTCATTTCTGTGTTTCTGTCCATGATGCAGTGACAGGCCAGTCAATAACTGGTGGAATCGACTTCTGCTTATTGAAACATGAGTTATATTATGTGAATGTGACTCCATTCAGATGCAACCACAATCAAACCTTAATGTGTGTGTAGGGAGAAAAAGCTAAGCTTCCTTTTATGGGAGGACATGGTGGTCTTCCTATTGTGGGTACCACATTCCGGCTAAACAGATATTATTAAGAAAACCTCAAGACAAACAAAATCAATCACCTGCTGTCACACAAACCACCTCTGAGGTGGAACTGCTTAACCATCAGTCTTATCAGGAATCGTTTTTTTCAAGAAATAAAAGAAAACTGTTCGATTTGTACGACTTAGTCTCTTTCCTCCATCTCTGATCATCTGATCAAAGAACAGCAATGATGCAATATTTCCCTGCTGCTGCCATGTGGCATATGAGAGCTATCACTTCTGATTGCTAGACCCACTTCTGCTTGTGGCCAGGGCACATCTGCGAACCGTCTGTGGTGGTCTCTGCCTCTGTCAGTGGGCTTCATTTGAGTGCACGTCTCTGCGCACATGAAGCGGACAAATACACTCACAGAGCACAAACATGCTCACCGACAGTCGCAGGTGGGCCGACTGTGTGATAGAAACAACATCACTGTCGATGCTTAATGAGCAAACTCTGTCCAGAATGTATTCCCAGACATGAAACACACTTCCTGCGCCTAATGTTCAAGCAGAACATGGTGCCTCAAAGCTAATAGTTAATGTGTAATCCCGTTACGGTAAATGACAATGAGGTAATACCCCTAATTTTCATTTTATGCCCCACACAGAGCATGTTCCCAGCTCCTGCTTTTACTGCTGCTTTCCTTCCTAAATACACACACACACACACACACACACGCACACACACACACAGGCTGATAGTCTGTATTTGCTCAGGAGTTACTGGAAGAGGCCACAGTGAAGTCTGGAAACAGAAGGACATCCAGGCTCGGTGCCTCCAGGCCCAGTGGTTCCACTGATTTGACCTAAAAGGAACCAAAGAGTCCCTATCATCAAGCCAATGCGTCTGCGCGCGAGAGCAGCATGTGTGTGGGCATGCGTGTGCATGTGTGTGTGGACACCACCTGACCACACACACAGTTGGATAAAGCATTATCATTTGCACATTAAACTCCTGCTAAAACGCTCCAGAAAAAGTTAGAGCCAAAATCTGTTTTGAGTCTGTCTTCACCTTCTTTCTTTAATCCCACATTAGATGGCCAACATTAGCGGCCTGTCAAACCTGCGTGTGTGTGTGTGTGTATGTGTGTGGTTGCGTGTGGAAAGATGAAAGTCAGCATGCATCTTGTGACAGACGGAGAGATTAACCTCAGTCCCAAATCCATCAATCCTGCTCTACTGTCAGGCTATGACTTTCCGTGAGTTTGGCCATTGATTAATCCCTTGATGGTTTTAATTTAAATGGTATGTTTCAGACCGAAACAATGCAACATAATTGATGACATTCATTACAGCTTAGAAGATACAAGTGATGCTTAGCCAGCGAACTGTCATATGATGTGGAAAATGCGTAAAATATTTCAGGTAAAATCTATCATCAAGTAAAAACATTTGTCTCTTTTTTAAAAATATTGTCAGTTCATACTATGAAGTGGAGGACAGACTTGACAGAATGAAAACTCAAAGTAAATGTTACAAACCAAAACCTCCAAGGACAGAAACAACACATATTTCACACGCACACACACCCCACACACACCCCACCCACACACACACACACACACACCCCCCCACACACACACACACACACACACACACCCCCACACACACACACACACACACACACACACACACACACACACACACAGGGTTTGGATTCAGGTGTTTACAGATACGCTCTATCTTGGGCTGCAGTTTCCACTACTTTTTGTGCTAATTAGTACTTTTCTGTGACGTTGTTGTTATATATGCATATGATGGTCGCTGTGGTTTCTCAGCTTTTGGGTTTTTCTCTTTCTGCAGGTGTAGAACCAGATTTATAAGGTGCTTTTGTGTATTCTGGCCATCCTTATTTCACTCCTTTTCTTCACTTTCTTGTGTTGCATCTCTGGCCTGTGTGCACATCAAAGGTGTATGAGCTTGAAATTTCACATGTATGAATTACGCCGGTCACTCAACCGGATGACGACAAGTGACTGTCACCTCACCGTGCAGGATTCATGAGAAATAAACGGAAGGGACATTTCTCAATAGACATTTAAAACAAAATGGCTTCCTTTAAACCTTTCTGGATATAAAAACCTGGAAAACTGAAAATCTTCTGCCATGCTTATATGATTCCTTAGAAAAGAATCATATAAGTGCTTGCATTTTAATTGGTTGAAGTGCGGCACAGTGGCGTCCATTAAGTATATATATATATATATATATATATATATAAATATATATATATATATATATATATTGGTGACTGTACAGGTGGCACATACACATACGTTACACGTTACATGTCCTAACTAGATCTCCTGTTAGATCTACAGTAAATATGTAATATTTATCTTAGTGTTACACAAAGGTGGGTGGACTGCTCAAAAACTGTTATCTAGTAATAGTTGTTCTTATATTTCTTCTATAAATTAGGAACAAGGCGAGAGCCAATTCTAAGCTTTGTCTGGTTTGTTGTCATAGCAACTGCCTGCCAACATGGCAGTCGGCTGCAAAGTTCCCGGAAGTATGATACCATATGAGAACTACGCAGTTTGTCTGTCCCAGCTTCATGCAAATCACTGGATCCAGGGGCAGGAAGTGCATAATGCACGTTTGCAGGTTGTGCTGCAAAACAAAAACCATGTGCTATAAGAAATTTCATCTGCTTTATGTCTCAGTGATGCTGTTGACAAATGGATGGTTTTACTTTACATAGTCTTTACTAAACACCAACACTTCTTTTTATTTGACTTTCCTTTGCAGCCATTCTTCTTATTGCCGGCCTTCAACACCACCATCTCTTTTCGTTTTTGCACATGCCCAGTTCCTATTTATATTGGACTTTCTGGTGTTTCACATCGCCATCAAACGGGGTAACAATGCCAATACTGTAAGCTGCTTTCATTCATCAAACACACTGACATCAGCTGAGTGATAAATCCACTCCGCACTGTGTGGGTGGTATGCACGTGTTCTCTGGGTGGTCATATTTGGGGAAATGTGAAGTCCAATAAAGATGTATTATTTGGAGGGTAATTTCATTCAGCCTTCTCCAGATGTACACAATGCCCTGTGATAAACAGTTCTTGCAACACTTTGCAGATACATGGTCTCAACATTCTCCCAAACCATGTAAAAGTTTGAAATTTAATGAATCTTCTTGGAAGCAATGAACAAATTCCAGGTTTTTTAATCACAAAGCAATGAAATGAAATTTGTTTTCTTTCGCAGGAACTGGTCAGCCTCACGCCAGAATGATCTTTATTTTGAAAACTTTCCTAATTCTTGGATGTAAGTAGTAAGTGGATCAGAGAGACCTTATAAGAGAAGTGACTGACAGAAGGCAGCGGGTAAGAAAGAAAAGAGCGGATGAGTGTTTTGGCTTTTTGACCTCCAAACACAAGAAATCTCTAAAGTTCAAACTCCAGTGATTACAAGCTGAGCTGGTATTTAAAGCGGCGCTGCTCCCCCTCAACTTCTCCTCGTTATGTGCAAATGTGCTAAAATTTACTGATCAGTATAAGATGTATAAACCTGTATATAGATGTATGCGTGTGTGTGCGTGCGTGCGTGTGTGTGTGTGTGTGTGTGTGAGTGTGTGTGTGTGTGTGTGTGTGCGTGGGGGTGTGTGTGCGTGGGGGTGTGTGTGTGTGTGTGAGTGTAGGGGTTTAGAGAAAAAGGTAAGCAGGGTCAGAGGTTGCTTGGTGGGGTTCTGGAGCCAGTGGGCCTTCTTCATTGTGGAGGAGCAGAAGGGGGCAAAGAGTATTGATGCCAAAGATATTGCTTGCTTGCGGCAGGGGGTTACCGTGAGTGTGTGTGTCCTTAAGCGTATGTGTGTGTGTGCATGTGCGTGTGTGTGTGTGTACGTAGACCCTCATTCCTGGAAGAACCCGCGAGGGGCGGGAAAGGGAAAGTAATTAGAGATGATGTAGAACCAAAGAGAGGAAATTGATTAAAGAAAATGGTAGACCAGGAAGTACACGGGGATCTTTGTTTCCCTTTAATTCAACTGAAATGCTTCAGTGTTTCTCTCTGAGCTGCACGTGGCAGAGCTGCAGCGTGAGGGAAGTCATCGGATCTATTTGATGGAGGTTAAAGACTTTGACGGATCGGTGGTCTTATAGACTCTGATACCTTTCTTATCTTGACGGCATTTATCAAAGTGGAGGCCATCATCTGTTGGTAGGCTGAACCCTTAAATAATAAAGTGTTTTTCCAGGTTGTCGCAGGTTTTCAAAAAGCAAACATGTTCATTTAAGGGAGCAACATGAGCGTCTAGTCCCCAGCTATGTTAGAAATGTGTGCTAAAAGGCTGTTGACATTTAGATTAAAAGGACAAGCTTTTATCACGCTGAAATATTGAGCTTGAGATGCTGGAACATACAGTATCTGTGAAGAAATGCTGCAGAATCAAGTAGAGATTTGATCCTCCCAGATGAGCTCAGGTACTTTGAACATGGTCTCACACTGAACACCAAATACATTTATCTTTTCTGTATGACATCACAAATTTACTCCAGTTAATAAACAAAAGCAGATCAAGACTTTACATTAGAATTTAGGTTGAATGTTTGCATAAATATATTAAATGTTTTCAGTCAGATTCACATATTCAAGACTATTCTGGAGTTTAACATTCATTGTGAATCATAATAACTAATATTTTTTGGTGAAGTGATTGAAACGTTGAATAGGAGTGGAATTTCGATGTGACAAAACTGTATTCTGCAGTTCTGAATTATGATAAATAGCAATCTTTGTTAGTCAACCAATAGATTTTTAAAGACATTTACACCCAAGACCATTCATTAACTTGTTTGTTCAAATTATTATTATTTATTTCAGCTAAAAGCACAAATCTCAAACTTTTTCTAAAAGTACCACATCTTCTTTGTCTTCATTTTGTCTGTTTCGACCAACCAATTGGACTCTATAAGGCCAATAAAATGCAACAGAAAGAATCAGTTCAGTCTAAAACACATGTCCGTTTTTCTCCTAAAGGTTTTCTCTTCCCCACATTTACTGTTACTCTTCTGTCCCCCTTTGGCGAACGTGTGCATACAGTATGAATAGTTTTACAAGGCCAAGGGAGGAATAACAGTGAAGGAAGCTGCTTGTGTGCGTGTGTGTGTGTGTGCGTGTGTGTGTGTGGTAAGGAGGGGGTAAAGAAAAAGAAAACAGGTTGTCAGTGTGGTTGAACAGCAAAATAGCATTTTCTCCCCTGGGCTCAGCCTCCACAGATGTTTCATTCAGGCCCCATGGCAGGGCCACTCTAAAAAGTGCTCCAGCCCGACACAATTCAGCCCCTTTGTGCGCTAAAGGAGAGAAGCTCGGCCCACTGTTTACTGCTCATCCACCACCGCGGCCCTCTTGTCCGCCCCCCTCTCCTCACGCTAGCAGGCGGAACAATTGGGGAGGGCCTTGCACGGAGCCGGGGCAGTGTGGCAGGTCAACAGAATAGGCTGTGAATCCTGTGCCTCTGAATCCTCCGGGTGGGTGGTCCGGCTCTCTCTCCTCTCTGAGTCTCTCCACACATTTGCACGGAAACAAACCATCTCCTCTCTCCTCATCTGATGTTCCTGTTTGGGGTCTGTGACGTGGTGAGAGGTGGAAGCCGAGCGCAGGTCTTTCTACAGGATTAGTGGACTCTATGTCCCCCCGCCAACTCCCCGAGAAGGTCGCGAACACCCCGGGTCGGGCCAGACGGCAGGAGGGGCCTGCAGTGGCCCACGTGGAGCCTGCCAGCGACTGGGTGGCAGTTAACACTAATCCTGCAGCTGATTACCATTGGCATGGGCAAATAAACAGCAATAAAATGAACCTCCAGGACCGAGCGTACATGCACACTCAAAACCACACAAGTAAAGTGACACTGACACACTTGCAGCACAGTGCACTGACACTGGGACAACCAAAGCAATGAAGAAACAAAAATAGCCTCTAATCTCCTATTTTATCACTCGATAAACGGATGATTTGGTCCACAAAGATCCTGATACCAAAATAAGAATTCTCATATTCAGAGTTTCAGAGTAGCCAGTTGAATTTACTTAATTACATTTATTTGAACAACTCTTTTGAAAAAAAAAAATGCCTTTTAGGAATATTATTTTGTACATTTTACTTTCACTTGAGTAAAATTTCTGGATTCTCCACTGAATGAAGAACAAACATGTTGCAACCAAAAATCCACCTGAGAAAAACACCTGCAGTTTTTGCTAAAGGTTCAAAGACTTTTAAATGGAAAAAAAAAAAAAAACAGATTTAAAAAAAAAATCATTATTTTGCCTGTTTCTGTTATTTTTTTGCTACTTATATGAATTCTCCTCACTAACTTGATATTTTGGTCCATCTGATTATAAAGTTTTTAAATATTAAATGATTGAATATTTGATCAATCACTCCGTACTTGAGTAGATTTTTTTACCAAATGTTTTCTCATCCTTACTTGAGTAATTTCTTTAACGGCTACGTTTTACTTTTAATTGAGTAAAAATATGTTGAAGTTGTTCTACTCTTACTTCAGTACAACTTTGCCCACCGCTGATAACATTTCGATTCATGTAACAAAAACATAGTAACTCATTAATATTTAATTAATTAAAGCAGATTTTGCATCTAAGAGGGAAGCACACTGATTATATATGAATGGATTTTGTTGTGCTGTAAATTTATTGACAAGTGTTCTGGTAATTTGCAGTTAGAAATCATTTAATGTGTTTTTCCTAAGTCACAGTGACATCTAGTGAGCATAAATCTAAATAGCCACCTGCTGCAAACACAACTATTATGCAACTTTCTGTGTCCCAGGAACAGGACAAGAAATCCTGTTTTAACCCATTAAAGTGTTAAATTAAAAACCACAGTTCTAAAATAATAAAAAAGTTTTTTTTCTCTCTTTTCACATTTAAGAAAAAAAAATTCAACTGCAGTGGCAGAGCAGCAGTTTCCTCTCCTGTAACCTGTTTGAGCAACAGTATTTTGTTTTTTCAAGCATCCTGCTGTGGCCACAGGCAGGCGTTGATCCTCTTTTTGTTTCTTCAATACGTTGAAGAATTAAGGAAGTACTGCAGCATATGAACGCATCACCTCTTCATGCGGAGCTGTACTCTGACAAATTTTTCTGGCCTTTCGGACTGGTGTCATCAAACAAACTCAAAATGCCATCAATTTATTTGTTTTACCTTGGTAAGAGAACATTTTTATCTATATTTTATAATGGAAACATTTTCTAATTAAGAGATTTTGCAAATGAAAATGGAGGTAATGTCAGTTATCTGGAGATCTGGAGATATCTTCTGCAAAAATTTAAATTACATATATTTTTTCTGTCTTAAATGTACAATTGTACCCTTTTCAAATATATTTTAATCTCTTTTGTTGTTCTCTTTTGTTCCCGAGTTGCTATATATGATTGCAAAATAGAGCAATAGCTTGAATTTTTAACCATTAAATGATTTTAATATTTTGTTTAACCAGAAAAGTCCCATTGAGATTAAAAACCTCTTTTTCAAGGAAGTCCTGGCGAAGAGGCAGCAAATGATATACGACACATACATTGTACTGCTCTCATCTACTAAAGATTTTTATTTTGTTTTAGTTATCAAAGTCACAGTCGTTCCTTCGTCTGTAGCTTTCTGGCATCAGTTTGCATTGATTAATTAACAAAATCTAAATTCTTACTTGAAGCTGAGAGATTGCATGCCGCAACTTCATTATGCTACGTTTTGACAGCATGAGAGACAGAAACAGCAATCTTTAAATGGCAAAGATTGAAAGTGTGAGTGGAACCCCATTAACAAATTAGGCAGTAAAATAAAGTTGCATAAGTTTGAGTGGGAACCAAAAAGGGGAGTGAAGTGGAGAACAAAATTTTGAGTGGGACAAAAGGTGGAAAGTAATGTTGCTCTGAACGTGGTGAAGACGACTTAATGTGGTTCAAACTGAGAATTAGAACAAAGGAAGAAAAGAGTTTTATTTTAATATGTTATTTCTTTTGTCATCACTTTGGTGTTTCTCAGTATACAGTGAAATAATCCCTCTCTTAAAATTGTAATAGTTCACACACCAAATATACTTTCACATGCACTAATATGCACAGCGTTTCAGTCTTAGCTGCAGAAGCTAACATCTTAGGGGAGCATCAAATCAGCACCAAGAAAAATGAATGGTCTTCCTGCTTTGGCTTCCAGCCAATAGCATGTCAAGTCGCATAATTTCAGTTTCCCAAGTTTCATTTTCTTTTGAATATTTAAGATTGGCTCACTGACGAAATCAATAAATAGATGAAATTTCGGCAATTAATTTGCAGTTATGGACCTGCAGAAAAATTTGTGAATACTGAACCATGAATAGACGGCGATCCACTGACTTTGGTCCAAATAATGTGGTTTTAAATGTGCTTTAAAAATAAATTGGCATCAATGGAATAGATGTGAGAGTTCATCCTGATCAATTGCTTTGATACCAGGAGAGAACCGACATTTCTTACAGGAAGGAAAAAGTGCTAACAAATGTAGCATTGAGAGTCAATGACAAACAGTTGAATCTAAGTAAAAATTAAAAATTAAAAAATATTACAATAAAATATAGCTATATGTGAAATATTACATATAACTTATGGCCAATCCTTTCCTCAAAATGCTAATCTTTGTTAGCTGTCCTAACTTTTTAACAGATAATTCTAATGCTAACTGAGCAAACTTGTTTCTTAGCATTCACAAAACTCAGAAACATAATGCAATGATGTTAGTTTTATTATAGGATACTGTTACGTCATTCTGTGGAAGAGGTTTGGTGGAATCTGATCAAAATGGCAGTCTGTGAAAAATTACGAGGTTCCATAAAGTCCTTTTTCTAGTCCAAGTTTTTTCTTTTTCTGTCGAGCTAAAGCTAGCCTTTCAGAAGCTGAGGAAGGATACTTTGGTGAGATGGAGGTAGAAGATTCACTGCGGTGGTGATTCCCTAAAAAAGAGCTGAAACAAAAGCAACAAAAGCAATTTGAGTTGTCAAGATGGCTTGAATGTAATGCTAATAACATATTAACTGTTTTTCTGTAGGATTGGTTTTGACCTCCGTTGTTGCAAATGATGTAATGAGCACAACCCAGGATTTCGGTAGTCCAGAAACCATTATCACCGCAGCCGCTGGCCCAGTGGCCACCAGTAGCACCACTTCCATGACCTCCAGCATCACCACAATGACCTCAAATACCCTGGAGACCCGCAGAAGCATGAACGCATCTCAAAGTAACACCAACACCACATCTACTCCAGGACACAGGAATGGTGAGAGCCATGAACACAAGCTAGTAAATGATTTCTCCTTCAAGTCCCATTTATTCCTAAATTTCATATCTTTAAGAGTTCCTAATGTGTTTATAATTTTTAGAGACTCAGACCAGTCATGAAGGTGTCACCAGGGGAACCATCCCCATGAAGTCTTCACCTACACCTACTCCCAGCAAAGAAAACATTCCACTGACAACAAAGCGTAAACCAGCAACCACAGCAAAGCCCAAAAAACGTAAGCTGCAGCAGCTGCTGCAACAGCTGCAGCAGCTGCAGAACAATCACATTCTAGAAAGACATGATATTTGCATAAAAAGAATCCTTAAAACATGATATGATAGTTCACAATATTTCTATTTTTTGGGGGAGCAAATTACTCCCACAATCAATCAGGAAGTGGATCAGGTTATGTTGTGGACAGGCGGCTGCAGGTGAACAGAGGGAAACAGCTCACCATGTACAGGGTTTGGATCCAGTGCAAGTACTGCAAGCCTTGTTGAGAAATAAGGCCAGACGAGAGGAAGAATCCTCCAAAGATTACAGCTTTTTCCAGAAGACCTTTGGAACAATGGGATAGTGGAATTTATGTTGGATAAATCAATGACTGACCACATTCACTACTGAGCATTCCTATGTAGAAAACTGATCCACACAATGTAATATTTTTTGGAAAAAATGTCGTTGTTGTCATATTGTTTTAATGTGAATGAATAGATACAGTTCAACAGAAGAATTACTCAGCATGCATTTGCACCTGGAAGTTTCATGTGACAGGCAATAGAAGGTTCCTATTTTTGTTTGGTGTGTTTATGAAATATTTCCTGTTTGAAAATCAACATTTTGCATTTCTTACAGTTGTAAAGTCAAGCGAGACCACTGGTGAGTTCTTTTTTCTTTTTTCTTTTTCTGTTTCTGAGGTAAAAATAAAACCAAAGAGTGATTTTGAAGGTAAAAATATTTCTTCAGACACAGTTATTGGGCCCCTTCAAGCCGGTTATAGACGACCCTGTGGGCTCCTGGAATTCAAAAACCATTCGAAAACCTAAAATACATGACGGTGATCATGGCATCTGTATATGAGAGGTTTCTGCACCTCTACCATCAATCACACTGTGTCTGTGCAGATCTTTCAGTATTTCAATTAGTTTCATGAGTTTATCAGGAGGATGAGAAGATCCAGACGAAGGTTTATTTTTTACTCAGACTTTAGCGCTGCAGATTGTGCCATGTGTGCTAACCTCCCAACAAGCACAGAAAGAATTTAAATCTTAAATCTGTATGATTGTACGAAACCTAAATAAGACTGTATTTACTGCCTGGTCTCAAAGCATAATTTATTAATGTCTCTTTGATGAGGAACATTTTAATTTCAACTGTAGCTTTTCAAGTAATTTATGTTCCATTTGGAGGAAAATATGTTCTTTACATATTTGTTAAAACTGTCATTGTGTCATGACAGGACAGCGTGAGAAAGATAATCTGTAAAAAAAAAAAAAAAAAAGAAAAAACATCCACTCTTCAGTCTGAAGAAATGTTGTGAACCAAGTCAAAAACAACCAATCAGACCCAGGAGGAGGGTCTCAGCGCTGTCAATCAACCTTGTGTACTCTGCTCAATGTGCTGATGACAGAGAAGCAACTTCCTGTTTCATTTATCGTCCATCATCAGCGGCCATGCTAACTAGCCTTAGCATTTGTAGCAGACTATGTTATGGTAAACCAGCTGTAGCGTAGCAGAGAAAAAGGGAGAGAGTGTGAGTAGTGAGTACACAAGCTTGATTGGTTGTTTTAAGGAAGCACTGAGAGAAGGCAGAGGACCTCGATTTCTTTTTCCCAGATTTTCTGTCTTAATCATGACAGTTTTAATAAATATGTAAAAGAAATATATATTTATATATTTTATTATTACTATTATTAAAGTTATAAACTGCAGTTTTAAACCCCTTCTCCATCGTCAAGTCTCACTCTGCCGGTTAATGTCTGGTTCAGTCCAGCCCAGTTGGGTGTGTTCCTCTCTCTGTGGCAGGAATACAGGCAGGAAGGGGTGTGGACAGACCTTCACAATGACGTCATTTCACCTGTAAACCATTAGGCAGCCAATTTATTCAGGATCTCTCAGTATACTAAAAGATTTATTGAATGAGATAGCATTTATAATTTAAGCAGATCCAGGATAAAAGACAAAATAAATCACAATTAAAGTTAAGTTTGTGTTTATGGAACAAATATGAGGAACAATCTGTCTGACGTGTTCTTCTTTTTATTCACTATAAACGTTCCTCATTCACTATAAATTGCTGCTGTTCTGTCTTCAGGAATCATCATCGTGGTCATAATCGCTCTTGCAATCGTTGTGTTTGCTGTTGCTTGTTTTGTGTCACGCAGAAGAGGAAGGGTAAGAGGAAGAGGCATCAGATGTTGCCTGGCTAATTGTTTACTGCAAAATAAAGTAAAATGCTCTGTCTAAAGATTGCACATGAGAACTAAAACTCTGCTCTGACTGCCTTCTTCTGCAGCGCTACTCTGTCGATTTTGCTGCCAGCCCTGATGAAAACGTCCCACTCAGCACCGTTGACCCGGAAGTCCGTTTTGAGTCTGCGCCTCAAAACGGTCCGGCCAACATCTCCAAAAACACTATCACCTCCAAGGAAACATCATTTAGATCAGACAAGCCTTGTTTGTTTAAGTTAAAAAGTGTTGTGCACTTTTCAGGTCTGAAAACCTTTGATAGCACAGAAACGGCTGCGACTGAGCCAAAAGGACCAGAAGGAGCACCTGAAACACAGGAAGAGAAAAAAGGTGAGTTTTATGTTGTTTGTTTGTTTTAAAAATAATAACAAAACAAACAAATATAAAAAATGTATTGTGTAAATTGCAGAAAGTCGTGTTGGAATGAGTTCCAAGTTAATTGTGTGCTGGTTTCCTTCCTCTTTCTTAATGGCATCAATGCACAGAAGAGGAAGTTTGGTTCAAATATTTATCTTTAAGTCATCTAAGTTTGCTGATATAATTGTGCATTTACAACTTGTATGGAGTGTTTTAATGCAAAAAACACTTCAACATTATTTTGACAACAATTATGAGTCATGACAGAAGGTGACGTTGATTCCCAGAAACCAAAAACTGACTTCTTCCTGTTGAGATCAACAGGCTGGTCGTCATGACTACAAGTTCTTGCTGTGGCAAAAATATTACCTTCATAACTTAAAATCAATAGTATTATGTGCATTATTAAGAGATTTGTTGGATTAGAAAGTTTACTTGAAAAGTTTACTTTTGGAAGACATTAATTTGACTTTGTTTGTGAAAAGGTCCATCTGAAAACTCATTATTTATCTAAATAGTAAACTCATTGCAATAAAAGATCAACTATGTGCTCAATGATTTCTTTGAGCACAAAGTATTCATTCATCATTATTTTTCATTAAACATGCACTAAAAATTTGCTCCTAACAAGATTGTAACTAAGGGAACAGTTTTCAGGATGTTTAAGAAAAAAACATTTGCAGACGTAAGAAGTCGATCTGTAGATGTTTCAGGAAAGTCAAGAGAGTCCAGCAAGCATTGGACTCTCTGTGCCACCAATGCACAGATTTATTCTTGTTGGCAGCAGGAGGATTTGTTTATTCCAAGATAAACATTAAGCAGAGACTAAAATTCTGCAGGAAGGGTAAGGATGTACAGCAAAGGACTGACGCAGCATTAGGAACCTTCCTTCTGATGCATCAACAAAAGCATTTTCCAGGAAAGGAAAATGTGAGCTCTCCAACAAGTCCAACATATTAGAAATCTAAATGTGTTGGATTGTTTCTGTTCCTCACAATCTGCCAAATTATACTGTCATAAATAAAGAGAGCAATCAAAATGTCCCACAAAAGCAACTTCTAGCAATTCAGGGGCAATTTGGAGATGATCTGTGAATCTTCCCCTCCAGTGGAACATTGCAATTCAATGTGGTAAGAAAGAAGCTTAAATCGCAACATAATGAAATTTTGGACATGTGGTTTGGAAACTCCACATCACCACAGTGAGAACATGCGGTCACTTAAAAAAAAAAAAAGTGGTAAAGAAACAGCAGATAATAACTGATCAACTTCAAGGACCAAGAAAAACTCCAAGTTTGGGGAATCAATGAATCACTTTAAAACATATGAAAACATTTTTACATTTTATTTGGCTTACCACAGGAATTTGTGCGGAATAGAGTTAAAAGATGATGAAGCCAGAAAGTGCAGAAGTTTTTTTGTGGGTGATATGATTGCAGAAAACAGACGCAGATCTTTGTAACGCATCCTCTGATACGACAGAAAGTTTGGTTTTGTTGTTTTTCAGTTACTGTTGGCTTTTGGTAGAACATAGGTTTCATCATTGTTTCCACTCCCATCCAAAAAAAGGGTTTTGAAATATTGGTGACGGAACGACTTCCTGGTGGGGGGTTCAAACGAGCTGCAGTACTCTGACTGACCACTGGGTGGAAACAGAAGCTCAGGTGGAGCTTTTTATGCAGCTGGTGCCTTTTTAACACTTTGTGGTTTTCTTTATAGTTTAAGTGGCCAGTTGGAGAAATTTGGAAAGTTGTTTTGAGATTTGTAAAGGTAAAAAGATAAAGTATTTCATCATGCAGCTCCCTGTGTTCATTAGTTGGTCTATTTTATTATCCTCATTTGAGACCAAGATGCTCACATTTGCTTGTAAATGCATAAAGTGTTTCTGCTTTGTTCAGGAGTTGGTGGGTTAGAGGTAAACAGCATCATCATGTCTGGACTCGTCATTCTGCCTTCAGCCATATTGGAGTTAAATGGAGGCTGCTGATTTTAGAAACTGTTTAATCCCAAAAGATTTACTTCCTGTGAAAAGAAATAATCCACAACCAAAACAAAACAGAAAATGTTTTCTTTTACTTTTCGTTTCCCACTGGTGGTGATTCCTGCAAACCGATGGCGTGTTTGTTTGCTGCAATCTTAAAAAACTCCCAAATTTACTCCTCTGAATCATCTTCTTGCGACAATTGTAAAATGTTTCTTGTCATCAGAAGTGTTTCTTCCTCAAAATGATTACTTCAGTGCTTGCAACATTTTTCCATCTAGAAAAACTAAACATGCATTAAAGGACTGCTGGCAGAGCAATGCAACGTTTTTTTTCTGAGCTAATTTGGAAAGTTAAATGACAGGAAACTTTGTTTTATTACCACTGACAGTAAGATGATGACAGTTTTATTTTAAAAACTTGGAGTTTTTCATGATCTCAACTTTGAAGGGAATCAGAAGAATTAATATATTAACTAGCATGTTTCACCTGGTAAAACAGCAACATACCTACGCAGGTGTTTAGTTTACACGAGCTCAGAGTCTGCACAGGTTCCTGCTGACATGAGGAGGGGTCTAATCAGTGAAATCGCCTGTGTAGCTGCAACTTCAAGGGCTGATGCCTTTAGTTAAGGAAGCTGAGAAGGCAGCGGAGGAGTTTTATGATCTGCAGTTTCTGAAATACCCAGACCTGCCCATCCAGGTTCAAACTCACTGAAATCAGCTTTTTTTTTTTTTTTTTTTTTTTTTTTACCTTTCTGATGCTCAACTTGTATCAGTGGCACTTTATTAGGAAAATCTTACTTACAGCTAGATGGGAAAGAAAAACTTCAAAGTAGAGAAACAGAAAAACTGACCAAAAACCAGCAAAAATGAAAAAGTGTGTCCAATATAAAACTAATGGACTACATAAGAATCACGCCCAGTTTTATTTTTAATATGTCTGAATAACGACCTGACGAATGAAAGAGATTTTATATCTATTGGTTTTTGACTGAGCTCAAATTTACTACAAAGTGAATAATTTGGAGAAAGGAGAATATTTTATGTTTTATTGTTTGACTCTCTTTAAAATGAAATAATTCAACACTAATATTTTTTCTGGCCACTTTTACAATTTGTTTCATCTTGTTTTAGTCTTCTATTGATTAACAATTATATAAAATGAGCATCAACACTCTCCAATTTATTTAATCTTTGATTAGATTTTTGAATGGACGTCCAACTTAATAAAAATATTGTTAATTTTTCACATGTAATCCAATTAAGTTTGATGAAGCTTTATGTACTCCATGTGCATGCATGTGAGTTTATTGCATTTTCTCCAAAAATGATCAAAACATTGGGTTTCAGTGACTAACTCCTGTCTGTAGGTGGCAGTATTTCTTACTTCTACTACACTGCAGCCTCAACCTTACTCAATGTCAAGTAGTGCTTGATCCATGAGGCGAGTAATAATATGTGAGTTCTTTAAGTTTGCTAAAGCCTAAAAATGTTTGTGTGCCTCATCGGAGTGCTTGCTACTTTTTAAAATCTTTGGAAGGGATCCACAGAGGGGAAAAAATGGCAAAATTCCTGGCAGATATTTCTGAAGTAGCACCAGTAAATTAGTGAAAGAGTCTTCAGTCTGTGTTGAAAACTGAGCCGCAGGGAAATCACAACGAGAACATGAAATGAAGTAACACCCACTTTGTAAGTAAAAACCTTTCTGGGTGCCAACATGCCAGAATTATCCAGGGCATTTTGTAAAAGAAGAAAACCAGGGAAACAATTGGCATTCAGAGAATTTGGCCAGTCTTCCTCTGGAAATCGCCTGAAGACAATCGACTCCACCAGCAGACTGCAGCTCCTGCTGTGATTCTATGTTGTTGTTGTATGAGAGACAAGTAAAGAACCAAATTCCCAGCATTTAAGAGGAGAATAATAAGCAGAAAGTGATATTATAGGTTCTGGTAGTGGTAGATTCATGCTTTGATCATCAAACATCTTCCTATTCCCCTGGTGTCGCCTTTCCCTACTGTGAAAACTGGGTCAGGTAATGATGGGGCAACCCGACTTTCCCATAGACTCCAAACAGCTGCATGTCTCTGGCTTGTTAGGAGCTGCCCAGTAATCAGTCGCCTCATTATAAACTCGCTGGCCCCCTAACAACGGCGTCACGTAGGAGAATTGATGCCTGTGTACAAAAATGCCTCAGGCAGGACGGGTGAAAAGGTTTCTACTGCTTAGCAGCTCTGCATAAAACATGTGAATGATGAAGAAATTACCTGAAAATTTGATGCAACTTGAACTGCAATGGTTACGTTGCATGAAAACTCAGAACATGTGTTGTTTTCTTTCTAAATTTGGCCCATAGATGCAGATTGAAGCTTTTAATCTGTAATCAGGGTAAAAATTGTTACCAACAAGATTTATGTAAACCACAACACAAAGTATTTGTCTTTTTTATAACCAAGTTTTAACAAAAGGTTAAACCAAGTTCATTCAGAGGCTTTTACTGAAAAACCAACTTCGCTGCACCCAAGTGAGCTTTTATTCTTCCTTAAACTTGGTTGTTTATACCAAGTATTTTGACTCAAAGTGACCCAAATCCTGCTCTTATTCCTGAAAATAATGCATCTGATTGATCCAAAACGAAAACTAGAGTACTATTACTTTACTATTTAGTACAGTAGAAAAAAAGTTGTACATTTCTGACAAAAAGTTTTGCCAAAATCTTTGAGTAATCTCAAAAATTTTCTTTAAAAAAATCAAACAAGAAAATTTGCGAGAAAAAAATTTAATTTTTAAATATAAAAAATTTTCTGAATTTCAAACAAAATTTTGAAGTTATTGGTGGAAAGTTACTTCTTTATTTCTGTCACCAATGTTCCTAATACATGGTCGTAAAAATATTTTTCAAGGTTTGAATCTACAATAAATATCGGGCCACTTTCTTTGCTTGACTTTGGGTTGTTTCTGTTTTTTGACCCAGTATTACTTTTGAGTCTACAGTTTTGGCCCATGTTGCAATAGGTTTGGACACCCCTGCCTTGCAGTAACTATAATGTGTTAATCAATGTCAATATTTGATTTTATTCAGAAGAGGTTGCCATATCTACTGCTGCACCCAGCGCTGAGGCTGCTGCTTCACCCGGAGCTGCAGCTGCAGCTCCACCGGAAGCTCCGGCTGCAGCTCCTTCTCCAGACAGCTCGGATGAAAAACCAAAAGCGGATGAAGCCCCGCAGAGTTCCTCTGCACCCGCGGACCCTCTTGCTGAAGAGAAAACCGATGATGAAGGCGTTGACTCCAACAAGACTTCAGTGGAGTCACTGAAGGAGACGAACGAGAACAACAGCAACAACTCTGGCTCCAGCCAGAGGAGAGGTTGGTGTTGGTTAATCTCATTAACCATAAAATGCGCAAATTTTAATTATGATAATAAATGTGTTTAATAGAAACACATCAAATTAGAAAAGTCTCATGTTTTGGATAAAGTTTTTGCATTAGGATGAAGAGGTTTTTCAGACGCATCAACATTGGTTCATATGTTACAGCAGCAACATGTTTATTTGTGTGCACTATCCTCCCACATTCTCACGCATCCGCAAACACACTAATCACTTTGCAAACTTATCCCACTGGTTCACAGACTGGCAGAGGAGCAACACAATCTGGGAAGTCGGTGCGGACTGCCCGGTGTGAGGTTCGCCATCCACCTTGGGTTCCTGCCGTCCGTCAGAGTCGAGGTAAGGCAGCAGCTGCTGCATGTTGAACTTCAGCCGCTCGGCCTATTAAGGTGCTCATAAAATGGCGGCACCCCCTTCTCCCACATTATAGGCTACAAGTCAACACACCGCATTCAGTCGGCTGGAGTTACAGCTTCCTGTCCTGATTTAATCTGTTATAAATAGAAAACTCATAATCATTAACTCTATAATTATGAAGCGTGCTTTTCCCTAAATTGTATATAGCCTGTCAGCTGGTGGTTAAAAATACACACGGGAAAAACTACTCCAAAATAAGACGGCATAAAAACATCTAACATTTAGTTTTCTTATTTTTCACTTTTCTTTTTAAAGTTTTTTTTCCAAGTCAGCAGGTATTGGGTTGTGCATCATTTCATATTCAACTCCATGCAAAAGGTCTGAGACAATTTAATTATCAAAAATACAGTTAGTTTCTTTCACAGTGACCTAATTAATTCTCTACTTTTATAACATGAAATGTTGAAGTTAGTTCAAAAGGACCAAATTTAGTTCAGAGCAAAAAAAGTAGTAATTTAATATCCATTAAATCCATATAAAGGAAGGAAACTACACTTTAACTGTGAGTGTTTCCTGATTTCCTGGGAGAAAAGCATCCAAACCTAAACGTCTGTGTGAAAAACTGATGTCTCCCTGGGACTGTATATTTGCATATTTTTGCTTTGATTTATTTTGATGGGCAAAATAAAATTTCAGTTGAAATGGGGTTTGTAAATCCAATACAATAATAACAACTAAAAAAACATGCTTATAACTACATTTTTCTTGTTCTGGAAATATTAAACCGTTGACTTTAATCTTTCATTCCTTTAACTGGCTGCTACGGATGGATGCATGTCTTGTAGCGCGAGTAGAAACTTGGCCCTTCTCAATCTAATCATCAAATGCTCCAGGATGGAAGATGCACACCTGCACCTGTTTCCTCGTCCTTCTGCTCATCAACGCTCTGGGCTGCAGCAGCCTGAAGCGAAAATATTCACGCTGCTCCTCACAACTGATGATACGCTCACACCTGAGAGGACAGGCTCAGTTCGGCTCAAAAAGAAAAACATGCTTTTCACCATAATATCATCACTGCAGTCAAGTCTGGTCTAGTGAAGCAGTAAATGGTTATTTATGTGATCTCCAACATCTAAACTCGTTATACTTTAAGACAAAATGTGGAAAACTGTAACACAAGTTCTACTGTCATTAATTCTATCAATAAAAACTGTTTATGCCTGGTGAAGCAGTTCCCAGACTAATGTTGTGTCTTAGATTATTGCTTAAATCCTCTGATTATCTTCGATCCCGTTAGATTATTATAAGCGTAAAAGTCTCTATAATTGTATAATTGATATTCAGAGACGATAAACCTTTAAAAAAAACTACAAAGGGTGACACAATATCAAACAAAAAAAGGCTTAAGGCATAACTTTAGATACTTTTGATCTGATGTTGACATAGTTTTAATACTTATGTCCTCTGCTTGTTCACTTCCTCAATCTCTCAATGCGCATTGCATCATATGTTGCCATGGTTAGTGACAAGCACTGAAAATCAAACATTGCAGTGTTATAAATGGCAAGAAATTATAGATTTAAGAAAATACAGATGCACCCCAAGTCTCAAGTCTTTTCCAAGTATGAATATAAAACCAGTCCAACCTGAAAATGAAAACACAAACCTTCATCCCCACCTGGTTTGCGACGAGACGAGTTAAAAGGTTGTAGCTGGAGATAATGGACATGAGCTGGCAGCTCATAAACTCCAGCTGCATAATTAGACCTGTTCTTTACTCTGCTATTTTCCAGTTAGAGTGCAGCTTTCATGTTTGATGGTTAATGTTGTAGGAAACAGCCTCTGTGGTCTGAGATGAGTAATTCACAGCAAACTGAAGCTGGAGGTGAGAAACTGACAAAGTAGGGTTTGTAAGTGTCTCACAGACAAACTCCTATCACAATAAAAAGTCATTTGTTTTATTGGAGAAGTCATTACTGGAAGGAACTGGTTAACACTGGTCATGGTGGTAAGAGCAGAAAGATAATGTAGGGGTATTTGAAGGATAATGTGAGCGTAACAGTTCATGGGTAGGGCTAGGAAAATTATCTGTATGTCACTAATGACAGTGAAGAGAAACTTCCTGCTCATTGGGTTTGATGTGGTTTAAACTGGGAAGCTTTACTGAGGGGAGGGATTGTTGGGAATCACAGTCTGACACTTCCTCTTCGCTGCAAGGTAAGAAAAACAGCTGGTAGAACTGACTCCGCCCCTTTTCCCCTAAATTTGTGCCTTAGACCAACAACTGGCAGATTTTAGTTTGAAGAAGAAACCAACCTTGTGTTAAACAATTTATTTCTATTTTTATTTGGATCTTTATGTGTTTGTTTGAGGTTGTGTTGCTACACGTGTACATCAGAATCATAAACCTGGGCAGCTTCGGCGAAAGCGTGTTATTGTTACCACAAGGCCACATGTTAGTGGGGAAACACATGCAATTATCTGCGAACGCAGCTTTACAAACAATATGAAAACTTATGTTCCTTAAGAAGCTCTGTAAGCAGCCAATAAACACACACTGGGCTGAAGCCGCTTGATGCTGATAGGATGAGCTGCAAATAAGAGATTTTGTTGAGAAGCTTTATTTCTGTAATTCTGTGATCACTTGACCTAAAATATCAAACATTATCTTGAATTTCTAGAAATAATCTGAACTTGGTCTGATCTCTCAGAAAGACAAACAGTGAGTGAACAGTAATATATTGTACACTGCAAAACCAAGGAGCACCTCAAGGATGTGTACTCGGTCCTTTAGTTATTATTCTTCTGACACTATATTAGCCAGAAAAACACTTTTCTGTCAACACTACAGTTGAGTTGGGAAGGAACATTTTGAAATTGGGAATGCATAACATCTTGCTATTTAATGTCAATAAAACTTTTTAGATTACTCTAAAAGGGTAAATATAAAAAGGCACAAAAGAGTCATCTAACTACAGAGTGAATACAGAACCAACGTCAATCTGAGGTGGGTTCCTCAGCTACCTGAATTAAAGCTTCAATATTTATACTAAAGCTTCCTCACCTCTGTGACCTGCAGAGGTCACAGAAGCGGTTGGGCCTTTCTAAAGGTCACAGGTGAGATGGTATTAATGAAAGGGTTCACCATGACGATGGAGAAATACTGTTGTTTTAATGTCAGTTACAGAGACTATTGGGACGTATTGTCCAGATAAGGATATCTTAACAAAAGAGAGGAAATTAAAAATAAAACTGTTGAAGAAATGAAAGTATCATGGAATTATATAAAATCAGTGATAAGTATTTGTATTTAAGATGAATGGTTGTCCTAAAACTGGGAAGTAAAAAGTAATAATAGCTCAAACCCACTTTTCATTTTGCCAGGGAGCTACTTTATATTTTAACAGGTGTGAATTACACCAGAACTATTTAACATAGTGACAATATCTTGATTCTTACTTCTTCAAGTGGACTGTAACATTTTTTATAGCCAGTCCTAATTTAGTAGAGTATGTTCCACGTCTTTACACCAAGCCAGCCGGCTCTTAATGAGGGAGGGAGGGGCTGACATAGTGACAACAGTTTGCAAGAAACACAGAAATAACTTTCTGTGGGTTGGTTGTTAACAACCCCACTGTGTAATTTCAACTCTGCCTTGCCTAGATACTAAAGCTTTACTTGGGTTTCAGACCAAGAATTTGGACTACAAAGGGTTAGATTTTTGTCCCAATTTATAGGCAGAGAAGATCCAAGACATGTTTACAAATGTTGGTCTAATGAGCTTTTAGTTGCTTTACAATTTACATAAACACATCAAAGATTTTTTAAATACATTTAAGTAAAGCCAACAGCAATTTATTCTTTATATTTCTGAACAAGAGCCGGAGTAATCTTTCTAGGCTTAAACAGTTTACTTAACTCTCCTCTGCATGCTGGATGCTTAAAGATGACCTATATGCAAAATTGGAAGTTTGGAAAATTGGAAATTTGAGTCTAAAAACAGCCCAAGCATTTAAGAAAAAACACTCAGCTGATTTTGGTGTGAAAAACCTTCAGAACGCAGCGTAAAGAATCATGGGGTGATGAGAGAATTTCTTCCCCCACAGCTTGAACATCTACCATGGGGTTCTAAAGACAGACTGGACACAATTTTGTTAAGAAAACCACCTCAATGTGGAGTGTGAGGAAGATCAGATGGTCTTCCCTGGTTGTCCTCTGGATGGTTTAAAGGTCCTGAGCCTTTAGGAGTTTGCAGCCTGGAGTCCTGCTGACGGATGGACGTTCATCCACCTGCTGCTGCAGCAGCTCCACATTCCTCAGGCAGAGCAGAACAGTCAGATTCACACAGCGGCTTTGTTAGATCTCCGTCTCTCATTATCATGATTAAAGTGAGCTTAGGTGAAGTCAAGAATGGAGCTAAAGAAGCACAGCAATAATGTTTATAAGTTAGTTTTCTTTAAAGTGCAAAGAGTTAAGATTTAGATGCATTTGATATTTAACTGCTTCTGAAAAAAATTTTAAAATTCCAACTATAACTTTTTTTTATTCTTTTTTTTATTATCTTTTTTAACTGCATTTTCTAAAATGCAGTTAACATTTATAACTTTTACTAAGTTATATCCAACAACTTAGTAAAAGTTGTTACCAAAAACCACCAAGTAAAATAATTCATATTAATGTCACCTAAACTTCAGGAACTCAACCGCTTTTCAGCTGGGATCATATCAGTTTTCCTCTTCCTCTGACAGATGTTTCACCTTTGAGGTGAAAGGTCATGCCTGAGGCTTTCTTATACTTAGTCAAACCAGAAGTTAAAGCAGTAAAAAGCAAGTCACTGGAGGATATGTGGCTGAGGCAGAAGATGCTTTGTTTTCATTGTTCTGTCCTTTCGCTCTTCCTCTTTCAGGATGCAGAAGCAGCCGGATCGACTGCAGAGGATTAACTCACTTCAGCTCATTCTCTGGGTTTAAAGCTTGATCTCTTGTTGCAAAGTGTATTTTTGTGTAAAAGTGTCAAATACTGTGAATCAGTTTTACGTGGCCTCTGCTCCAACTCAGTGTCTGATGTACAAAGTAAACTGTGTATGTGATGACCTTATAATAAATAATGTTTTTCCCCCTAAAAGCACAAAGAATCCATGACCTGCAAAAACACAAGATCTTACCATGAACGTTTGTTTCATTTCTATTGCAGATATCTCAGTAAACTTCAAATAAGACAAAACAAACTTACATTTTCTTTTTAGCAACATGTAAGTGTTGCTTTAAGTCAATAATTCTTGAACATTTATAAAACGTATTGGTCCCACTGGCAAAGTATTTTACTTATAACATAGGAAAAATGTCCTGTTACATGGAACTAGTACTTTTTAAAATCAATATTAAGGAATTATTGACTAAAAGCAAGCTGCAACATCTTGCTAAAAACTTCAGATTCTCCCAGTTGAAGTTGAAATATCTGTACAGTCAAGTATAAAACTTTCTGAAGGCAATTATTTCATGATTTACTCGGTCTTACGTTTAACTCTATTTTTAAAAGATTTCATCTTTAAAAAGTTCTTATTCATGAACTATTTTCCAGAATTCTACTAAGAGCTTATTTACTAGTGTTTATGAGACACATTTATAGATTTGAAATGTGTGCCAAGTCATGAGAACGTTTAAAAACTGTTTGCAATTTTCAGATTCTTTTTGAAAAAAAGTTGTGATTGGAGTTTATTGTAACTAATAAATATTTGTTAAATTTGCCTGTGTTGTTATTCACTTTTTTTTAAAAATGCTACATGATAAAGTGGAAAAGCCACAATTTGCCATAAACCAGGAGGAAGAAGACAGAAACATCTCGCATCACCTGTAACATCAACATTGAGGCAGATGTTTTGATGGGAAGATGGGAAAATAAAACCAAACATATGAAGATTTAGATCAAAATATAATTATAGATTAAAATGACCAATACGATGGATTGAGATTGAGAAATTTTGTAAAGGAGAATGGGCAAAGCTCTTGATTTACCGGTCGATCTACATTCCTACCTTCATCCATGGTCATGAGCTTTGGGTCACGACCTTTAGAACGAGGTCATGGATACAAGCAGCCGAAATGAGTTTTCTCATTTGGGTATTTGTTTTACTTGTAGATGTGCAAAGCAGGAAGAATCGATCAGATTCTACCATTTCCAGTCCGATGAAACGCCGGGCCTGGTAAATGGTAATAACTCTGCTCTGGATCCAAAGAGTAGAGTAGCTTGATCATGTCAACTGTTTTATTTATGCTACATGTGTATAGTCATGGACACTACTTCACAATTTATCACACCATAAAGCTCAGTTAACATGCATTTCCTGTTTAATTTCACAAGCTGTATAAACAGTGATGACTTCCCCGGTTTTTGGGAGTGGTCCAGCTGCTATATAAAGCCTGTTTCCACGGACTTCTGCTCCAGTATAAAACCAAGCGATGGCATATATCAGTGTGTCCACAGAAGGCTTTAATCCACCGTTGAGCAGGTGAAACGTTGCACTGAGCCTGCGGTGCAGCGGTGACGGCAGGAGCGCGCTCAGACCTGACCGCAGTCATGAATGCGCTGCAACAAACCCCTCAGTGCAGCAGAACACAAACCTCTTCTTCCTCGAAACTGGATCCAGAGGTCTCGGTATCCTCTATATTTATGCAGAGTATATTTACATCGGCCTGCATGATTTGAATGCTAGAAAGTGGCGCAAAGAGAATGTCAGGGGGAATCTTATTCGGCTATTCTGAGGAGGCAAGAAGTTCATCGTGGGTGAGCCTCCTGCTCTGACGTCAAAACGAGTTTTTATAGAATCTGTTTGAGCTTCTTATTTATCCATCTTTGCAACCTTCAATCAAAACCTGTTGGCTCTTGATGGATAAACATCTCATTATAGCTGTTGGCAGCAATGCTGTATTTCAGTTCAAATCCCTGCCTGGGTTCTTTCTGCATGCAGTTTTCATGTTCTCACCACGTTCTCTGACTTTATCATTGCAGTTATCTCATAAAATTGTCCATAGGCATGCGTGTGCGAGTTCGGAAGAGGATTGGGGATCATTTAAAAAAAAAAAAAAAAAAAAGGATATTGACAATCTCAGAAGGCAGACTTTGATTACAGGCGTCTGACTTTAATCTCAGAATCAGAATTGTTGAAATTGTTTATGCATCATCAAGAATTGCCATTTGTGAGCTCAAAAAGTTGAGAATTTTCAACTTTTGAAACATTAAAAATATCTGAATTTCGACATCATGATCTGTTTTTTCTAATAAAAAAAGTATATGTACTTTATCTAAAGATTTCTGAGTTTACTTTTTACAGACTTTCAACTTTTCAAGCTCTTAAAATTTCAATTTTTTTCTATTTCTCTTTTTAATGTTTTTCAGAAATTTCCTTGTTTTTCTGAGATTAACCTCACAGTTTGTGAGTTTTTTTTTGTCAGACTTTTACTTCTTTTTTGTATCTGCAAAGGCACTAACTTACTGTTGTAATACTGCCTATTTGCAGATCTGTGTTTATGGAATTTTCTGTGGAATATATTTCCAAAAAATTTGCATATTTACAGAATTTTTCGTAAATTAAATATAAAATTTTCAAAAGAAGATGCAGCTTTGGAACCATTGACTGCTGCTTGTAAAGTAACTAATACAGGAGTGCCATTCATTTGGATTGTTGTTCATTGGCTTCATGTCCAAAAACAGAGAGAAGGAAGACAACAGCTTCTGCAATAGTGTTAAATCAGCTTCTACTGGGTTATGAATGCATGGTATATTTGGTGCAGTTCTCAAGTATATTCCCTGATTTTAGGACGAATACCAGGGGTTATATAAGCTTAGCTTATTTACCGACCACAGTTCTCCACAGCCTCAAGCCAACAGAGGAAACTATAGTCTGGATTGAAAAGACAGCAGACTGTGTCTTCTGTCTTTGTGGCTGCTCAGGATGAAGGGACAGGATCTACTCAGACTTTGTGTTTCATCCATCATCGGATCATTAGCGACTGCTGTCATCAAGAGCTTTCCCCAGGATGAGGAGTTGATCCTGGGCGTCTGAGCCTGGCTTCCCACCAGCATCTCTGTCTGTTTACCTTGGACTCCCATTAAATGCATGTCATGTCTTTCAAGTCTGAATTAAAAGGAAAACTAATGGCTGCATTAACGTTGCACTTTAGCCCAACAACAGGCGCAGTTAGCAGCTAGCCTGCATAAAGGACTGTACTTTATTTCATCACTCAGTTTCAGATTAATAAGTTGCCAGCTGAGTCCACAGGTCCTTGTTTCCTGCTTCTTCTTTTTAAAGGAAGAAATGTTAGATGAACTCTGCAGAGCATTGGTTCGTTTCTGTCGTTACACCATCTGGTTTGTGTCCCACGTGTATTTTTGGACAAGTAAGGAGGCCAGGATTTATTTAGAGGATGCAATGAAAAGTGTGATACAGAATGCCTGAATGCAAACGGCATCTCTGCTATTTGGCCCACACATCAAGGAAGGTTGCCCTAAAAGCATCTGTATCCTCAATCAATTAAGGGTTCATTCCTCATTCACAATCTGAATCATTCAGACATTTTGAGGAGTGCTTTTAAATTAAAATTGTGCGCTGACAAGAGTTCCAGCCAGCAAACATATGAGAATATGACACACTGTTTTTTAATTATTTGTAGGTTTGGTCAATTATTTAAAACATTTAATTAGAGTTCAGTATGATGAAGAAACAGTAAATGCTGGAGATCAAAGCATTAAAATTAGAATCAACTGGGAGGACGATCTGTTAAAGGTTCCTCTGTATTTTTATCTTATCACAATCTTGAGCCAGGAGTTCAGATCCTCATGTTCTCACTGGAATGATGGCTTCTTTTCAATTATTTATGTAACTTCAGATATTTTTTTGATCCTTTGTCTATTATAGAAATGAAGATTATTTCTAGATTTATAGTTTTCATCTGTACCACAGAAACTATTTCCAAGTCAGAAATTGAGCACATGTGATTTTTGCCAGAATGCATACACATCTTTTTTTGTTGTTGTTTTTATGTTCCTACTTTAATTAATCAAGTTTAAATGTATCAGGTGGGTCATTAGCCTGGTGCATTAAATGTCCTGTACGTTCGATTTTAACATTAAATCTACATGTAGACGTCATTTAGAGATAAGTAAGCAGTAAAGCTATTTGTAGTCCTGATTTGGAGTAACATATTTTATCTAGGCTTAGACTAAATAAAACTGCCTCATTTATGTTGTCTAAGTTTACCTTTCTTATAAAAAAAAGTCATTGGATTACAAAGAGAGCTGATACTTATGATTGCTAAGTGGTAATTATCAGATTTAAGTTTGTTTTTCAATCATAAATGGGCTTCAGATTTTTCTAATTGTCTAAATATACGTTCACGCTTCTTGGAGGTTACGTCTGATCATCATGATACATAAAACCTGATTAATTATTTGCAAATGTTTATCAACAAATCATGTTTTCCACCTAACAAAACACATTACATGCAAGTACATTTTTGTGTTTACTTAGGTTTGCAAAATAAAACCTAAAAAAAAATGAATTATTTCCAATGCATAGGCAATAGTTTGATGAGATTATGAAACATAGTAAACATTTGTCAAGTCTACATTTTTTCTGAAGTTCAAATCATATTTTGATTGTTGATTTCACACACAATCGATAATCTTACTGTACAGACGCCAGTAAAGTTGGTTTACTTGTTTCTTTTATTCTCCCATTGCAATTTTAATGAAGGAAGAGAAGGGGGGTCAATGTTGGTTGGAGCAGCTCTTTTTCAGACTTGTCCAATGGTCTTTCTTAAATTAGCCGTGGGGGCTGGAGGCTCCCTCCCTGTGCTGACAGAAGGAGGAGTCTGTGCCTGTCACTGTCTACTGTTTCATTCTTACCTGCTCAGCCCTGCAGCCTTCACCACACTCCTGTCTCTGTGTGGCCACACAGACACACAGGGACTGATTCAAAGGCACAAACCAGCAGGAAGACGTCTCCTTTTTCATGATTTTTTATTACTATTTCACCCAGAGGCGGAATCTGTGATATAGATAATCTCCAGGACAACTAGCAGAGGACATGGCTGGTTGTCTGCAAAGTTCCCAACTTTGCAAAAAGTGGGCATTTCTTAGATGCCTGCTCTTGACTCTGTGTCTCAGTTCATGTCTTATTTCAGTATTTTCTGAGCCCTTTGATCCCAGTCACCTCTATTACCACAAGTCTGGACCTAATGAAGACGACATCATCATCGCTAATAATGGGATCAGGGTGCCTTTCGGGAGATCAGTGTTTTTGGACCCTGTGAAAGACCTGATTACAGAAGTGCAGCCCGGCGACCGCTGCCACATAACAGTTTTGGACAATGACCCGCTGACCCAGAAACCTGGGATGCTGACCCCGAAAAGGTTTCCCTGTTCATTTGGAGCAAACGAAGTGAAATACACTCACTTTGGATCTCGGAGCCCCAGCAGGGACCGTGTAAAGATGCAGCTTCGCTATGATTCCCACACAGACACGGTTATCGTCCCATTCATGTTAGAAGTGGAGGTGGTTTTCCAGCAGCTCGAGATCCTCCTCAGGAATATGCCTCTCAATGTGGAGAAACTCAATGGAGACAGCAGCCCGATTGACAAAAAGGCTCTGGAGTTTTCCTTCGAGGAAGGAGTCACGCAGTGTAAGATCACCACGCTGGTTGGCGCCGGAGGCCTCCCCAGGTATGGCACGCTTTTGAATAGCCCCCCCAATGGCCAACTCGTTGATTGTGATGAGTTTGTAAATCTGGGTATTCAGTACAAACACACTGCTAAAACCAAATCACCGAACAGAGACTATATTCCAATGATGGTAGAGCTGCAGGATATTGAGGGCAACACAATAATGCAGGAGCATTTCCAAACAATGGTTAGAATCAGAGAAGGTGCAGAAAACACTGTTCCTAAACCCAGCTTTGTAGCAATGATGATGATGGAGGTTGATCAGTTTGTGATGACGGCTATTACAAACGACATGCTGGCAGCTGAAGATGTTGAATCTGACTCGGACAATTTAATTTTCAATATTACTTCACCTCTGAGCCCTCAGCAGGGTTACATAATCAGCACAGATGATCAGAATCTCCCCATCACTTCCTTCAACCAGAGGGACATCAGAAATTTGAAAATAGCATACAAACCTCCCTCAGAGGACTCAGATCAAGAGAGGATTTTCCAATTAGAGTTTGAAATTATAGATACTGATGGCGCAGTGTCTGACCCATTTGCTTTTATGATCGTGGTGAAACCTATGAACACCTTAGCTCCGGTTGCAACCAAAAATACAGGTCAGCTGCTGTTTGAAGGCCAATCCCGAGCTCTTTCCAGCTCCCAGAATTTGGAAATCAGTGATGAGGATAACCTGGAAGATGTAAGGATTACCGTTGTTGATGGTCTGAAACATGGAGACCTGACTGTGCTTGGCATGCGCAGGAAATTTTTTACACCGTCTGATCTGGACGCTGGTATTGTTGTGTACCAGCATGACGGCAGCGACACCTACAGCGATAACATTATTTTAAGAATGACAGATGGAAGGAATGAAGTGGAGTTTTTGTTTCCCATCACTATCGTTCCTACTGATGACGAGCCTCCAATAATCAACGCCAACACCGGTCTGGTGCTGTTTAAGAAAGAAATGATGCAGATCTCTCCCTTCATCCTGAGTGCCACAGATATTGACTCAGAAGACTCACTTATAAGGTTCATTCTCGAAGCACCATACTCCACCGTGGGGGAGCTCTTACTCAGGCAAGTCGAGTCACCCGCTGATCCCTCTCAGTGGAAGTTCAGTGAGACAGATGAGATGTTTGAGCAGGTGGTAACCGAGTGGTCTCAGAAGGATATTCTCAATGGAAAGCTGTTCTATCGACATGTCGGACCTCACAGCACCACCACAGTGACAGATTTGTTTGTGTTCCGTGTCCAGGATGACAACGACCCCCCTAATCAGTCAGGTGAGCAAACGTTCACCATTAAAATCCTCCCTGTCGATGACCTTCCCCCAGTGCTGTTCCCAGGCACCACGCTTCATATGACTGTCCAGGAATATGAGCTCACTTTCTTCAGGAAGAAATTCTTGTGTTATACTGATCTAGATTCAGACGACAGAGACCTGAAGTACACAATCACTAAAGTACCAACCGATACCGATGAGAACAATCTGGCCCCCTTGGGAAAGATTGTTCTGACTGACAGCCCTGACACTGTAATTACAGAGTTTACACAAGCCCAGATTAATCACCACAAAGTAGCTTACAAGCCTCCAGACCAGGAACTGGGCATAACTCCAAAAGTCGCTCAGTTCACATTCGTTGTGGAGGACACAGCTGGTAACTCAGCAGATGGCTTATTCACAATTTTCCTCCAGCCAGTTGACAACAAACCCCCAGAAATTATCAACACGGGATTTACTGTCAAGGAAACAAGTACTTTTATCATCAGCAGCAAGGAGTTGTACGCCACTGACACAGACACAGATGATGAAAATATCATCTTCACTTTGACCCAAGCTCCTAAATATGGACAGCTGCAATATTTAGGCATTCAGATGTCAAATGGTGAAACGTTCATTCTCGAAGATATTGCAAACGGCCTCTTGACTTACCTCCATGGTGGAGAGGAATCTCTCAGCGATGTAATCAAACTTTCTGTGAGTGATGGTTTCCATGAGGTCCCCATTACTTTGAGGGTAACTATAGAGCCAGTTGACGACGAGACTCCGACTATCATGCTCCCAGCTGGCGTGTTGGGGGCCGCCATCGATGTGTTGGAGAACGGAGCAACGGAGATCACTAGTAACGTCATTCAAGGACATGATAAAGACACGGATGACCTCATGCTGGCTTTCATTGTTGAGGAACCTCCAAGGCTGGGTGAAATTCTAGTTAACGGAGCTCCAGCTGAGAGGTTCACCCAGGAGGACATCATCAATGGAGTGGTGGTGTATGTTCACACTTCTGGTGAAATCGGTCCAGTCAAAGTACATGATTCCTTTAACCTAACTCTTTCTGATATGTCTGATCAGTGGGTTGTAGGTGGCAACAAAGTCCAGGGTGTGACTGTTCATGTGACCATCCTTCCTGTTGATAGCATTCCACCTGTTGTCCGTGTTGGAGGACAATTTGTTGTGGTGGAAGGAGAGAAGAATGTCATTACCATAAGTCACATTCAAGCTGAGGATGTTGACACCAACAATGATGACATCCTATGCACCATTATTGTCCAACCAACATCTGGTTATGTAGAAAACATCTCCCCAGCCACGGGATCTGAGAAATCAAGAGCTGGTACTGCCATCACTGCCTTTACCATTAAAGATATTTCACTTGGTCACATCTACTACGTCCAAAGCATCCACAAAGGAGTCGAACCTGTGGAGGATCAGTTCACATTCCGCTGCTCCGATGGCATCAACTTCTCTGAACGCCACTTCCTCAACATTGTCATCATTCCGGCCAATGACGAGAAACCAGAGCTCTTCACACGTGAGTTTGTGGTAATGGAAGGCATGAACTTCGTGATTGACACTCCGGTTCTGAACGCAGCTGATGCTGACATCCCCGAGGACGAGCTGTTTTTTGAGATCATCAAAAACCCCAAGCATGGGGCGATAATCCAACAGCTAAGCACAGGCACCGTCCCTGTAGAAAGGTTCAGCTTAGAACAGATCAAAGAAGCAGCCAACATTGTCTATGAACACGATGACTCTGAGACCAAAGAGGACAGCTTTGACATCAGGCTTTCCGACGGAAAACATGCAGTAGAGAAAACAGTTCTCATCATTGTTATCCCTGTTGACGATGAGACTCCAAGAATGGCTATAAATGACGGCCTTGATGTTGAGATCGGGGAGACGAAGGTAATCAGTAACAGGGCTTTAAAAGCAACAGACCTTGACTCTGAAGACAGAGAACTAACATATGTTCTGCGATATGGTCCTGGGCAAGGCTACCTTCAGCGTATAAACAAATTTGGTAATGTTTTGGGAAACATAACCCTGGGGATGAACTTCACACAGGATGAAATAGACAAGCAACGCATTCTGTATGTACACACAGGCCAGGAGGGCATCCGAGACCTGCTGAAATTTGATGTGACAGATGGCATCAATCCTCTTATTGATCGCTACTTTTACATCAACATTGGCAGCATTGACATGGTTTTCCCAGATGTAATCAACAAAGGAGTGACTCTCAAAGAAGGGGGAAAAGTAACACTCACTACTGACCTCCTTAGCACGTCTGACATCAACAGTCCAGATGAGTATCTCAGCTTTAGCATCACAAGAGCACCGAGCCGGGGGCATTTAGAGTGCACTGACCTCCCAGGTGTTCCCATTTCTACCTTCACCCAACTGCAGCTGGCTGGGAACAAGATCTACTACATCCACACCTCAGACGACGAGGTCAAAATGGATAGCTTTGAGTTTGAGGTCACAGATGGTTACAATCCCGTCTTCCGAACCTTCAGAGTGTCCATCACTGATGTAGATAACAAAAAACCTGTCGTCACTATGCACAAGCTGGTTGTGGAGGAGGGAGAAACCAAACTCATTACACCTTTTGAGCTGACGGCTGAGGATCGGGACACGCCTGACAACCTGCTCCGCTTCACAGTCACGCAGGTACCCGTGCACGGCCAGCTGCTCTTCAACAACAGCCGGCCAATTACATCCTTCACCAAGCAGGACCTGAACGAGAACCTTATCAGCTACAAACATGATGGCACAGAGACCAACGAGGACAGCTTTTCCTTCATAGTCACAGACGGCACTCACACAGACTTTTACGTTTTTCCTGATACGGTGTACGCGACTCGCAAGCCTCAGATGATGACCATCCACATCAACACGGTGGACAATGGTGTGCCCCAGATTGTGGTCAACAAAGCTGCTGCTTCACTGAGAGTTCTCCAAACGGGATACCTGGGCTTCGTTTTTACCAGCAAGGTCCTTAGATCAGAGGACAGAGACAGCCCCCAGAAGGTCCTGAAGTACAGCGTGTCTGAGGAGCCGCTGCATGGCTTCATCATGAACGTGGAGCTGGGCAATCACAGCATCAGCACCTTCACACAAGGTAAGCAAGCAGCACACTGTGAAATTATTTCACACTCTGCTGTTCAATTACATCAGGGTCTGCATGTTTCCTGCACATGATAGATGTTTCCCTGCTTCAACACATCCAAGTAAAACAAAACAAAGAGGAAATGTTGCATTTAGTCTCCATAATTAACTTTTATTATTAACCATTGTGTCACTTAAATATTACATTCTTTAATAACACACTTCTGAATTCTCAAATACATTTCTCTGTAGATTTTCTGAAATCAACATAAAACAGCATCAAAAGTTTTATTGTATTTATTATCTTTATTTATTAGTGGCTTAAAATCAGAAGTTCACGTTTCTCAGTTTTCATCAGTAACTAAGTTTGCAGAAGAAATGTTGTCATTTCATCTGTATTTTTGTTCCTGTCTGTTCATCATAACAACAGCTGAAATCAACGACATGAAGATCTGTTATGTGCTGTTGGATGGTAGCAACGCCACAAGTGATATCTTCTATTTCACAGTCGAGGACAATGGTAAGAATCATAAATCTTTTTACCTAAGAGCTGCTAAAAATATACAAGTTCTGCTCTCTGTCAGTCACAACTGTTTGCATCACAAAGCCTTAGAGCAGCTGGCCATGACCGGGACACGGTGCCGCCTCTGTTGGCAGCAGTGGAAAGGGTCGCAGGTTCAAAGGATAAGGTCAGAGGAGACCTACAGCTAGCTCTTATTGTGGGTTTGTAAAAGTGAAGGACTCCCATTTGCTTCCATGTCCATGAACAAAAAGCTTGTTTCCTCAGGGAACGTCTCAAAGCTTTTAAATGTCACGTTTAAAATGCCTGCGAAACATTTACACCCAGAGGTCAGCAGTTCATTTTAAGAATGAGAGCTTTTTTTGGTTGCAAACAACAATAAAAATAAATGGTATCACAAACTAATAAAGTAAATCTCTAAGACAGGTGCAACAATTGAAGGTGATTTCTTCCAAACGTTTTACACCACAAGCTCCTCATGAAAGCAGCAGAGCGTTTCTGGAAGAAGATATACACTTTAAAAATCTATTTTTGGTACTTATGGAAAGTGTTCAATGTTGGTGAAACATTAAGCATGGCCGCTGAATACTCATCAATCAGATAGATAGATACTTGTGGTTCTAGAATATAATTTTTGTTGCTTTATGCAGCAGAGTTGCTATTTTACTGTCTGCATAAAATAATGCTACCTATAAATCCAAATAGCATGTCAAAAATTGGGGACAAATTGTTTACAGAAAACTGACCAGGAGCTTTCAAAGCATTTTATTTGCTACTTTATGCTTATGTTCACCATGCATATGACTGCATTTTTTGTTCACAGTTAAGTATTTATGATAAAATCTGTAATTCCTCTCAAAAACACTTAAATCGTTGCAATTTAACATGATTGTGAGAAGTTTTTCCTTTTAAACCATTTGTGTTGGTTATGATTCTTACAGTGGCCCAATTAAACAACAACAAAAATATTTTAGTGACAGGTTACTCAAAAACTAAAAGTCCAACCATAAAACAAGTATCTCACTGAGTCGAACTCGTGAACCAACAACGACTCCAAAACATCCTGTGGGGATTAAGGTGGAAGATTACTCCTGGGAGGTGTCAAAAAGTCTCTGCTGGTGGATGTGGCTGCATCCTGGACATGCAGCAACATGCCGCTGCAGTGCATGCTAATGGTCAGACTATCTCCTGATCAATCTAAGCAGGTGAGCTGTTTGTGTTTGAGGGTAAAACTTGAGGTCAGAAGAGATTTGCACCTGAGATAATCCACCCAGTTTGGACTTTAGGTAACAAACTTTTCATCCAACATATTTAAACTGTGAAGTCACTCAACCACATAATACAGCTTACACTTAATATGTCATAAAAATTACATCCATAGTCTCCTTTAAAAGTTGTATGTTCTTTCCTAAACAGAACATACAACTTTAAACATATAATCTAAAACTTTATTTTGAAAAGCTACTTGTTTATTATTTTTTCTAAAATATTTATTATAGTTATTAACAATGATGGCTATAAAAAAAATGCTACTCGGGTTGAACACCTACATGCTTCCAAAAGCTTTGCACTAATTTCACAGTTTAATTAAGTAATAAATACAACGTCTGTAATCAAAGGGAACTATAGAACATGCTAATTATAATGTCAAACCTCAATTGGTGGTTGTAGAGTTGTAGTTTTTAGGTTAGCAGAGTCTACCATTAATTTATTAGTTTAGTTTGTCTATGCTTTGTGCATTCAGCATATTTCTTTTTACTGTTTGAGAAGTTTCCACACGTTGCTCCAGGTGACCTGTGACGACTCCGTCCTCACAAATCAAACAAATTTGCTTCAAAAGTTGAAAGGTAGTATTTACTTTTAGAATGACTACCTTTCATCTGAATTATTTCTCTTTTCTTCTCGTATAGCAATCACAGCTGAAACAGGGCGTCACAGAACTGCTGATATATTGCTTAGTATTTTGAGTAAATGATGAGTTCTTGTAAAGCAGCTAGAAAGCTAATCGTCACCCTCCTCCTCTAATAATGGCAGTGACCTCAAACACAAACTGTAGTTCATGTTGGGTTGGAGTCGCTGTCTGCTGGGAAGGCAGTAACTTCCCTGAAAGATGGCCAGGTCAGAATCTCCCTTCAGGCTTTCAAACAGTGGGATTCTCAAGCAATAAATACCTCCGTTCACCACTGGATGCACAACTTGTTAATGTCCGTGTCCAGCAGTAGTTCTAACACGACAATGAGGAAATAAAAATATCCACCACAGATGAAGGAACTATGGTAAAATATTACACTGTTGTACAAGATAAATTAACAGTTTAAGAAATAAAAGAAAAAGCATTCAAGGTGTGTATGTGTTACCAAAGATTTTATCATATTTAATAAATAAGAATGTTATTAAAAAGTTAATCAAGTTCAGATAACTGAATTTGATTAACAATGTTCAGGAATTATTGACTTAAACTCCAATGTCTTGCTAAAATGTCACTTGTAAGTAAGTTTTGTACTAAATATTTGAAGAAGAAACTTGACCAAAACCACTTGGCAAGACTGGATTTTTGCAGTGCACTTAGACTGGCAGGTTTCTGAGCAACAGTCAATTTTTCTGTTAAAGCCTAAAAGAATTTGAAGATAATCAAAGCCTTTGCCATAACTTTTACACCATTTTAATCATTAAAATAGCCTTTTTTATTAGTAACAATTGTTTTGGAGGAACAGGAGACTCTGGAGTGTTTAGTGTTACATGATCACTGAGTGGCAGACTCGGGAATGCACTTCCTGCAAGGCTCCAGACTCCAGAACCACAGACAGAGAACGGGTTTGAAGTGAAGTGGCATCCCAAGCAGACAGGTGTGTACGTGAGAAGGGGGATCCCCTTTCAAAGTCAGTGGTCACTCTGCTCTCTCCCAGAAATCCAACCCAATCTCACAAAGCCTGAGAACTCCCTCTGCGTGTTTTCGAGCGGGTAGAGGAAGATTAGGAGGAAAATATCACTTTAAGTGGCCATTTTTGTCATTTTGCGCAGGTATATTCTTATGCTGTAGCGTTTCATGCTGACTGACACGACCGCATTATACTTCCTAACTGTGTTTGGAGATCTTAGGTGTCAGTCGTGTCAACAGTCACAGGAGATTTAGTGACTAATGGTGCCACAGTCCGGGCCCCCCGTGACTCCTGGAAGTCTTGGCCTCTCAGTCCTGCACAAAACTCCGCTCTGCTCTCACTTTCCCTTTACAGACCCTTAAGGGCACCAAGATTCTCGTTCCATCTGGTTCGTTCGCTAATTTTCACTTCTCCCCTTCTATTATTTGTGGGAATTCCCATTCTCTTTGTTTTTTTCTTTTTTAAAAAACAAGGAATCTCTTCACTCTTTATGTTTCTGCCTTCTTTTCTCCAGCATTGATTTATGGTGCTTGCAGGGCTTTTAGGGTGTGGAGTTATGATGTATGGCTTCAGCAGTTATTCTTATCTGCTCTCATATGGCAAAGCTGTTGCAGCGCTTGGCGAAGCTCTCATCAGCTTACTTCTGCTTTCCTTCGGAGCCATATTCCAGTTTATTTGACTGTCAGGCCAGTGAAACATCCATCAAAACCAGCACAACTGTGAACATCTTTTGTTTCATATTCTGATGTGTTTCATTGGACATTATTTGTTCAATTATTACGTTAAATTTTATGAATCATAGTAAAGAAGACTGAAAAAATACAAAATGTTACCATGTATTTTTGTCTGGTTTCCAGATGCTCTATAATATTGAAAAATTACAGAAGAGCATCACAGACAATAATAATAATAAAAAACAATCTGACATTAAACTCAAAGTTCTGACTTGAAATCTTTTTGTTGTCAGTGGCCCTAATCCTCTATACCTTGATGAAAAGTTAATTTTCTTGTTTTTCTGCAAGGCATAGGAGTTTGTTTTAAAGAGATCCATGATTAATTGTCCATTTTAAATACTGTAGGCTATTTTATATAAATTTAAATTAAACATTGTCGCATGGACATGTTTACGCTGCTATGCATTCTGGGTAAATAGCATGTGCTCAGTCTGGCTGCGCTGAAATGGATGGGAATGAAATCACAAGGAGTAAAGAATACGAGGAGGAGCAAACGGAGGAAGAGGAAAGAGTTTGCAGAAGAAGCTGCAGGTGTTTGTGCTGCTTCTGTCACCTTCAGCTTATGGGGGAAACAATGAACGACACGAACCTCTCTGCTCCGGTAAGTAGTTACTGTTTAGGGTCCGGTCCTTGGTAAGTCTTCCATTTTGGCCGGAAAACTATTTATGTTCATTTTAGCCCTCACCCTTATCAGCAAGTACCCGTAAATTTCCCGTTTTGTAGTAATAACGTCACAACCCCAGTAATTGATCCCCGTTGGTTGTTTGTCTCACTTCTCTTTCCCTCTTTATTTCTCCTACTTGAGTTCTGGCGAGCAACTTTTTACTTGTTATTTTACGTGAGTAAAATTATGTTGAAGTAATGCGACTCTCGCTTGAGGACATTTTTGTAATCAAGAAAGAGTAGGACAGTGGAACCAGTACTTTATTATTATATTAAGGAATTATTTAGTTTTAAAAAAAAAAACAAGCTTCCATATCTTGATGAAAAGTTATTTGTAAGTTAGCTTAGTTTTATTTAAAAAGTGTGAAATCATTTGTTCTTTCAGTCTGCGGCTCCTGCTGATTTGTTTAGGTTGTCATTCATGGAAGCAATAATTAATAGAGAAAAACTCTGACTAATCATGTTTGAGATTAACATTGTTACCTGTAAGCCATCGTCTTTCTGCTCAATGTGTGACGCTGACATTCAGCTGCCTGGAATTCACACATTATTTATACTTTCAGGATGATTGATGAGGAAATGAAGAGGAGCGATGGCTGCTTGATGAAGATATTCTTAGCAGATTGCTCCTCTTTGCATCATGCTGATGGACGTCAGAGCATCATGTTGACCTTCCTCTCCTGTGATATCGCTGGCTGACCCAATATCTTACTGTATCTATGTTTGGCTCTGGCAGCAGAGTTGAGAGGACCTGTTCTTTTCCTTCTTTGTTGTCTCTATGGTTACACCGACTATTATTTGCAAAGCCACTGTATAATTCACATGAAATTACCGTTTTAGTTGATTTGTGTTTTGTAAAGGAAAATTTGATGTTGCTGTGTTGATTTGTCTCTTATTTTCCTTCTCTCCCCATAGTAGTAATGGATCATACAGTATTTAAAGCTGCAACACAAGTGTTTGTCACAGTTGTGTTACAAACACAAGTGTGAAGCTCTTAGTAGTTCATTGGAACCATTAATAAAACACATGACTTCATTACATTTCTACAGTATGAATTTATACAACAATTAGATGCACAAGATGATATTTTTTCTAAATTAGCAGTCCCTAAATTTCTCTTTGAAAGTTGCAGCTTGATCACTTGCTTTTTGTTGCCATCAAGCTTCCAGCACAAGTGACAGCTTGACATTCAACCACTAGCAGAGTTAGTGACAGTTCATTTCAAGTGAGT
The DNA here is from genome assembly GCA_911649635.1 of Poeciliopsis gracilis. Lineage (NCBI taxonomy): Eukaryota > Metazoa > Chordata > Actinopteri > Cyprinodontiformes > Poeciliidae > Poeciliopsis > Poeciliopsis gracilis. The sequence continues at coordinate 3,200,438 of CAJVRI010000370.1, read as the reverse complement.
TCTTTTGTATTTCAGCAACTTTGTCAATGCTGCCACTACTGTGCTGTGTGCACTGCAAAAATATAACATATTACCAAGTATTTTGGTCTAGTTTCTGGTCCAAACATTTTAGTCCACTTGAAATAAGACACAGCTAAAGTGCAACTAATTTTTAAGCAAGATATAAGAGATTCTTTTAAAGAATCCCTGAAAATTGATAAAGAAAATCATTGCTCCATTTACAGATTATTTCACTTATAAGAAGACATGTTTCCATTGTAATAACTGAAATAATCTGCCAATGGAATATCAATATTAGGAAATTATTTGCTTAATCAAGCTCCTATAGCTTGCTAAAAAGCTAATTGAACAAGTTTTGTTGTATTTTATGTGGAAATGTTATTAGAAATGAGTAAAAGTGTAGAAATAACAGCATGGGTGTAAACACTGGGAGCAGTGATGAAATACAGTGTCATCTGTGATAACGCCCCTTTGTGCAACTAGGATGTCTTGTCACTGAAGGAGTTCCCTGCAGTATCCGCTTCATCTTTGGGATGGGAGACGTTGCTCGGTCTTTTTCAGTACCAGTCGCTCAATCCTCGTCTCATTTCACAGTATGACTTTCCTCTAGAAGACGGTTGGCTTTCAGTTTGAAAATGTTGATGCCAATGGAGCCGATTCTTTCAAAGCTAAAGTTCTTGGCTACCTTTTAGCTTTGGCAGTTTTCAGGTTCTTTCTGAATATTCATCCATTTTCTCTTTACATCAGACTGACAATTTAGTTTTTTTTCTCCAGGCCTTGACAATTACATTGTGCTTATGTATAGTTGTTTAATCTGGTAGTCTTGCACTCTGCAGCTGGTCAAATGCTCCAAAAGACCTTCTGGTTTAAATCTTCAGTCTTTACTGAGTTCCTTGTACATTATTGGTCACTCTTCTGAGGACATTCATCAAGTTGTTTTTGTCCTGTCAAGTGTTTAAATTTGAGAAAATCCACAATAAATTTAGATTTGTGTGCAAATCCTCTGTTTTGAGTTGTTTTGGAAAAAGAGGGGTTGAAAACTTATTGAAAGTCTAAAATCAATGCAGTATTTCACGACATGTGACTGTGACTGTAATTTATGAAATAGCTCCTAACTGTGGCATTCAGAAATACATGCAGCCTATAAAACGTTTCATCCCAGCAGAAATTATGAGGATGGTCAGTTTGAAAGCTAATGGAAATTTGAGTCGAGCCCAGCAGCTACTCTAAGTATTGGATTTGATAGCCGGTCTAATATAGTGAGAGCATCATAAAAAGTGTCATAAATCAGACTATCAGTGGGATCTAAGTCCACGCCTCTCATGTTTAAAAGGGCTGTGTTTGCATGAGCTTTTCCCACCCTCTTTCAAGTTTTCATTTTGTGTTTTTGTTACGTCCGTCTGTGCCACCGTGGGAAGTCTGGCGTCCTGATTATTTCTCGATTTGTCATAGTCCACGCCAGCTTCCAGCTCACTGTCTGACAGGATGTACAAAAGCAGCCTGCATGGGGAGATTCCCCACTACGGCTCTGTTTCTGAACAATGTGGAGGCAGCCAGGGAGGGATGCCATGGTGGTGGCTCTGGCCCACCCAGACTGTGGCCTGCTGTCGTCCTCGGTCTGCCCCCCCCAGGCGAACAAAGCCGGCACAGGGAGGAAGGGCAACGTGGAGGGGGAGGAGGAATCTGAGCTCAGCTGTCAATCTGCTCCTCAAAGTCTGGCGGGAAATAAGAAAAAGGAGTGAGAAACTGGAAGAGCTTTGTTTTCATGTTTGTAATTATTTTAAACTTTTTCTTAAACATAGTTTCTAGATCTTTAAAGCCGTAGAATGTAACTTTCATAAAACATATTTTTTGAGGTTGTGATAGGTAAGACTTACGTAGTGCTCCCCGTAGTAACTAGAAACAACCAATCATAGCCAGGAGGAGGGTTTTAGCGCTGCCAATCAAGCCCCCGTGCTTGGCGTCTGTTATAGTTACGCCAGAGCCTGTCTTGAATGTTAAAGCTAGCTAGCATACCACAGATAATGGTAGTTAAACAGTTCTCCTGTAGCTGTAAACAGTTTCTCCACCACACATTTACTGACTGGTTGTTTTTGGTCAGGGATGGTGAATTACTTCAGATGGCAATGGCAGCTCAGGAAGGAGATATAGGAATTTTTGTTTTCACAGATTATATGCCTTGTATTAACTGTCACAATATAGCAATAGTTTTAAGAAATACGTAAATATTTAGATACAGCAGTGAACTGAAACACAACAGATTCTGCAGCACATCTGCATGTCAAAGACAAGCTAGCATAACTGACCTACTTTCCACTTCCTCAATATTTTTTTTTAATAAATCTAGAAAACTATTGATAAAGATGAACTAAAAATGTCTGGATACTTGCAAGTGAAGCACAGAGGAAATTGTAGATCCTTTTCGGTCATTTCTGTACATCATGATCTGCAGCTGATGACTGTGCAGTACGGTGTCTAAGGTGCAGCAGTTCATGAAATACCTGCTGCTGATTCATAATAACTCCTTTGTTTTTCTTTTCACTCCCTATTTTAAATCTGAAAACGAAACCTTCCTGATTACTTGACGCCAAACGTGAAGCAGCTTCTTGTCTTCACCATGTTCATTTGGTAATCCTCAATGATAGCCACTGGCAAAGCTTCAGCGCCGTATCAGCTTCAAACTGCAGCCAGCTTCCTGAAACTCAGCACAGAAACAATCTGATAACTGAAGCCAGTCAAAGACTTTCTGTTTTTCTCTCTTATTTAATGCACAAAGCAGGAATGTAGGCATTGGATAATTTCTGTTTGCAAGTATTACAGAGCAAAGGTGAGTCTCAAGGTAACAAAGAACAAGTCTTCTCGTTATTTTATGAATGTAATACACAACTTGAATAATTTATGCCAAGCAAAAACAATCATTAAAAACGGTGATAATTGTGTTTGTTTTTGCAATTTTAGCAAAAACAATCTGGCATTCACTCCATTAGGCCTCTGCATATCAGGAGATCAGAATTCACCCATTCACCTATTTGCAGCTTTTTTCCTGTGGAATGTGATTCCAAATTATTAGCAGATTTTTTTCTTGGAGCATATCCAAAATATTCTAATGGAAATTTTGCACTTTGACCTTCCTGAATATGCTCTCCAAATAACCTTAAAACTTAAATCAAGTAAGTCCTGACTCCAGGACCTCTTTGCAGAGGTTGGATCTGGTCATGCTTCTGACTGCATCTCAGTTGTTCTGCATCTATTGTTGCTCTGGCTGGTCTGGTGTTGAAATGTTCCCCTTTTCCTATGCTAAATAACACCCCCACCCTGTTTTCATTCTCTCCAGTCACACAGCATAAAGGCTGTGGCCTCTTTCTTTGTCGCTGGAGCAGAACTGAGCTGAATGCTGGTTTATAGTGAAGCTTAACCCCCATGTTCCTTTGTTGTTGTTTGTTGTGAGAAAAAAAAAAAACTTTTAATTTTAAGTTCATGTTATGATTTTTGATATCTGCATCATGTGACGTAAATACGGTGGCCTTGAAGTGCAAACCACTTTTACAAATCACCAAGCACAACAACGAATTGAAAAACACAACATATTAAAAAGACACAATAACATTAACAATAGGAAGCTCTCGCGGACTGGACTGGACAACACTGCCTTTGGCTTTGAAACCAGACGTTATTCTGGCTTTAGTGTGTAAAATACGGGGGACTTAAAGCTTCTTGTGACCCAGCAGGCTGTTGCTAGGTAACCAAAGAGTGAGTGAGTTAGTTGATGTGACCAACCTACCTTAACGGTAAGAGGTCGGGCAGCGAAAGCCTTTTCTTTGCCTACATCCCCCAGAATGCTGTGCGGTTGTGGATCGGAGTTCAGAAAAATTATTAAATATCAGACATATTGATATTCATCATGTGTCTATCACCATATCTATTATTGCCCAGCCCTTTTTTGGGAAAGGAATATTCTGAAAGGGGACATACTACAAATATCAGCTTATTTCTTTTCTTTTTTTTTTTTACAGTTTGGGCAATACATCTCTACCCTACAATCTAAGAAAGTGTTAGATTTTAATTTTAATAATAATTTTAAGAATTTCCAATTCTAAAGTTAAAAGTGGTGTCATCCAATCGACGATGTCTCAAGTTTCCCATTGAGACTTTTTCAGTTTTGTTTTCTTGATTTGTAGTTCTTAGTTAATGTCGTTGTATTTTTGAATACAATTTTTAGCTGTTTCCTGATTTGTAGAAGAGGTTTCCACCATTCTTAAAGCTTTTAGGTTTTCTAACCGTGTTGCCAGGCAGCTTTCCTCTTTCTTGAAGAGATTTAGGTTAATAAGGCTGCAGTCAGTGTGGTTAGCAGTGGAAAACTCGTTTCCCAGCCTCCTTCTCCAGAACTCAGAGAAGAATCTGCCAAGTTTGACCCTTTTCCCGTCACATGTCAGGGGCCGCCACACCAGGCTCATCTTACTGCAGGATCAGCTCCAATTACACAGAAGAAACCTCTGATCTCAAGTATTCCTAAAGTATCAAACTCCAAGCCTACAAGCTAGACTAATCTGACAGTTAGAGGGATTATTTGAGTCATGAGATAGTGTGGATTAAGGAGCAACTTGAAGGTTGTGGATCAAAGTTATGGGTCTTTGAGCTTTAGATAATTCTTATTGAGTGTGATATTTGTTTTGCATTACATTCGAATGAGTTGGTTAAATGTCCTGTGGAATGTTTCACAGAATTTTGGAGCCACCAAGAAGTTTCTGACATACATTTGACTGGATTTTAAACTTTCTCCTGAAATTGTGAGTGTTCATTTAAAGTAGCAGGTTTCATGGCATGGATTTGGATTGTCAGCATAATTTTCAGTGGAGGGGAAGTCAGGTTGTTCAAAACGGTTAAAGTTGATCTTCTTTAAATATCCCAAAATAAGTTTTGATGTCTTTATTGGGTCATTGTACTGTTGTCTAAGCTGCTGGGCGGCTCGTTTAGTATATTTTGTTTTTTTCAACCCATTTCCATTCTTTCTTTAAAATCCTCTAGATGTGAAAAAATAGGAAACTTGTGAGACTTCTTAAGCTGGAGTTAAGATCAGTTTCAGGAAACCTTGGTATTAACTTATCATGTTTCCCTCCTGAAATGAAAAGTCTCTTTTATTTCTTTTATCTTTGAGCTCACTGCGGATTGCAGTTTACACACTTCACTGGCTCATAATGAGAACAAAGTGGATTGTGGCACAGTAGAAAAGGAGCTTTGAATGAAGGCCCTTTTCTCCGTCTGCAGGTGGAAACAAACTCAAGCCGCAGCCGTTCCGACTCAACTGGGCCTGGATCTCTCTGGAGCGGGAATACTACTTAGTGGATGAAGACGCCAAATTCCTGGAGGTGAAGCTGAAACGCAGAGGCTTCCTGGGGGAAACCTGTTTTGTCAGTAAGTGTTGGCTCTTGCTCTGCTGTTGCAATGTGATGTAAAAATATTTGGTTTCTTTTTTGTTTACAGGTAAATATTCTGTTTTATCCACTTTATATATGTAGTGTAAATTTGCATCAAATACAGGAACTAATTATTTGTTTAAAAACTCCTTTACACAAATCCTGCAGCTTTGGAAACACTTGTTCTTTATTTGCTGTAGTTACAGGGGAGATGTGAGCCAAATATTTAATCTCTCCATAATGATTGATTAATTCTTGTCCCTTTGGGTAACAAAATTACAAAGTGTGAGCTTCAGGCTGAAATATTATGACTAAATAAAGTATCCATTCACAGTTTAGTGATATAAATCACTTATTTAAATATGTGGCATTCTGAAAAAGCTTATTTCCAACAGGAATGTTTTTCAAGGACAATATCTAAATTCGTGTCACCATAAATGCTGTGCCATGTAGTTAACTAAAAAAGAAGTAGTAGTTTGGGTTTTTTTATCACAATTTTTTATCAAAATAATAAGGGTAAATGGTTTGAAATCACTTAAAATCAAAGGTCATTGAAGGGGGGATGTGAGCAAATCCTGCAAGAATCTGGTGGTCAGAGAAAAACATCTTCCTTCTCTTCTCTCCCTCAAATTTTTTAATAAATGAATCTGAGTTTCTAACCTCACAGTTCAGTTGCTTCTCTCGTTCATAGGTATTGGAACAAAAGATGGCTCCGCTGAGAAGGACAAAGATTTCCGTGGCAAAGCTCAGAAGCAAGTCCAGTTCAACCCAGGCCAGACGACGGCGAGCTGGAGGGTGAAGATCTTCACTGACCAGGAGTTTGAGACCTCAGAGACCTTTGAGATTCAGCTGTCGGACCCAGTCATGGCGGTGCTGGAGTACCCTGACGCTGCTACGGTGGAGATTGTAGATCCTGGAGATGGTAGGAATGTCATGTTGGAAGTAACTTTTCTTCTCTAAGACTTGTACTTTTTTCTTTTTTTTTATTTTTATAAAATCACAACTAATTGGTTTTGATGTGTTGTTCTTCCCAAACAGAATCAACAGTTTTCATTCCACAAGCAGAATTCAAGATAGAGGAGGATATTGGGGAGCTACTGGTGCCAGTCATGCGATCAGGCGACGCCAGCCAGGAACTTATGGTTGTCTGTTTCACTCAGCAAGGTGAGAAAAGTCTGTCTTTAAAAGCTGAAAAACTTCATTTCCTACTTTTGGCCACCAATGAAAATAAAGTTCCTGTTAATCCACAGGTACCGCCACTGGCACCATTCCCACCACTGTCCTCTCCTACTCCGACTACATCACCCGCGCGGAGGACCACACCAGCGTGCTGCGCTTCGACAAGGACGAGAGAGAAAAAGTTTGCCGAATCATCATTATAGATGACTCCCTTTATGAGGAAGAGGAGAGCTTTAACGTCAGCCTCAGTATGCCGATGGGCGGACAGCTGGGCGCCAGTTTCCCATCCGCCAAAGTCACAATTTTGGCAGACAGCGATGATGGTGAGTGGAGTATTGAGCCTAGTTCATTAAACTAGGCATAAAAAGCCCAGTTTTTTTACATAGATACACAAAAATAGCAATTTCTGCTAATTGAAAAACCTTGCTTTTTTTGACAATTAGCAATTTTGTTAAGGTAACTAGCCTTCAGTCCGCTGCTTTACACAAAGAGCTTACATATAGATTCTGTTGCTAAATCAATGCAGAACTCCTAATTTGTTATAAAAAAAATTGTTTTGGTGTATTTACACAAAATTGAAAACATAGCTACTTTGATATCACAAGAATAAAGTCAAAATAATACAACAAAGTTATAATATTTAAAAAAACAAAGTCAGAGGATTGTGATTTTATCACTTCTTTTCCATAATTTAGTAGGGCTCTAATCATCTTGTGAAACTTGGCATTGCAAAATGAAATTCTTGCATATTTTCCAAGGCTGGACTCAGACTTTGTTGAGGCTAAGAGCTGCATGAGGGTCAGATGTGATTAATCCTGCTCCCTGACAGCCTTTCATGCTTTGTGTTGATTCTGCGGCGACTTGACCAAGGATGATGAGACAACAGCATTCTCATTTCCGTACGTTGGCCTGGCCGCCTGCATCTTTACAAGGTAACAGCAGGCAGGTGTTACCTTAAACAGACAATGTTATGCTGCACCCAGATAAAAAGTGACCCCCAGGTCATCGTTAGTGTATTCTTTTCTTCACAAAGCCTTAAACACAGGTGGTGGAGTAAGAGGGACCATTGTCCACATGACAGACATGTTTTCCTTCTGTCCCATCTGCTTGCTGGAATTCAAGACCTCACTGTCTGTTTCTTTTGAGGTTTTCTGACTCTTCAGATTTGCCTTTCCCTCCCACTCATTTCAAGTAATTTACTGCGTTACATCAAAGTGTAATTAAAGTTACTGTCTAAACAAACCGCATACATTTCCAGACATGTGAAAAACAAGAGAGGACACCTCGGTCTGTATCTATATTGTGGCTCTGCTTCTTGGTGGGTCCTGAAATAACGCCATAAATCTGCTTCAGTGCCTCGGTGTGTTACAGCATCTGTCCGCCTGAGTAAACTTCAGGTTTGGGTTCTTGCCAGCATTCAGCCTCCATTGTTACTGTATTTGTCTGACTCTTCATCCCATTGATCTCTGGGCTCATTTCCAGCTTTGTCGCCTGCCTCTGTGGTGAATACAAGCAAAGTGGAGCTGAAATTGTTCCAGCAGTGCTGCAGCCTCAGCTTCTGATTATATTTATGTTCACACTCATGAAATGTAGAGCAAATATAGCAGAAAAATTCATTGCTGCTCTATGCCACAGGGTGTTTTCACACCTGATACAACTGGTACGATTGAAATGAATAAGACTTTTGTGCAACTAATCATTTGTTTTACACACTTTGTAAACTTTGGAGGAATAAAAGTTTTGCACACTTGTCTTTGTCAAGCCTGGATGAATCCTGCAGGTTTTTTCTTCCACCATGCACAGTGAGAACGATGGTGAGATGGTAATTATGGAGTGAGCTCTATTGCACCAACATCTAAATATTGTATCACAACCTGGCAGCCTAAATCTTGTTCATGTTAATTACCTGTAAGTAAGGATAATAATATGTATGTTTATTTTTCCTTCTGCACTCTCTGCAGTCTTGGTGTTTAAAGACTGACTGCTGCTCTAAATCTGCCCATCTTTCATTTAATCTCAAAGGGCTCTCACCGGACACAGGGTGACGAAAAGCCGCTAAATGCAAAAGTGACGAGAGATTAATGGTCTTCTTGTTCCAGCACTCTGAATTCTTGGCCTGTTTCTTTTTGCAAAGTGGCCGGTTGCCTCCTGGTCTCCCTGCCACTGCTTCTTATCAGCCTCTGGATCAGCACAAAGCAGGAACATCCCTTCACGTCAGTCTGCATGCATGTACAAGCGCTCGCCTCATTCTTCAGGTGTATCCTCGGCCCTTTGGCCTGGAGCTCAGACAGTGCTGTCTGGATTTAGAGGAGCCGGGGCAGGAATGGCGAAGGAGGGGAGGATAAGAATGACAGCTCTCTTCCTGTGGCGAAACAGAAATAATGGCTTTCGCTAAACTATAGTTTTGTCAAACTATACAGCAAAACTACTGGAATGTTCTTCAGAGAACGTCTCAGTGTCCAGCGTTGCTTTTTTCCTCTTTTGATTGGACAAAAAAAGAAAATTCACTACAAAAACACTAAATTTTACCAAGTATTTCTAGTCTTGTTTCTTGTGCAAATATCTTAGTGCACTTAAAATGAGACAAAACTATCATTCAAGTAACTTTTCAGCAAGACAGGAGCTTGAATTCATTAAGGATGTATTAGTTCCACCAGTAGATTATTTCACTAATTAATTAATTAATTAAAGTCATAACATTACAAGAATAAAGTTGTAGTATTACAACTAATGTGGTAATATGATGTTATTATTAAAATATAAAATTTATTCTCATACTATTAAACTTGATTTTGTATTTTGACCTAATAATTGTAATATTATAACTTTTTTTGTCAATTTTTTGTTATGGCCCTGGTAACCCATTATCAGGGCCAATACTTTTTCATCAATATCAAGGAAAATATTAAGGAAATATTTATTTAATACCATCTTCTATATCTTGCTAAAAAACATACTTGTAAGTTAGTTTGGCTGTATTTGCACCAGAAACTAAACTGAAAATATTTGGTAAGATTGTGTGTTTTTTCAGTGTTCATGTAAATCTTTTGAGAAGTTTAGCTGTTTTAGAAAAACTGTTGCATGTCATATTAAAATAATTTTGTCTGTTCTCTCAAAGAGCCTTCGCTGTACTTTGGGGAGGCTGAATATGTGGCGGAGGAGAGTTCAGGCTATGTGGAGGTGAAGGTCTGGAGGACGGGTACTGACCTGTCCAAGACCGCCACGGTTACGGTTCGCTCCAGAAAGAGCGATCCTGTTTCTGCAGAAGGTAAGACATTTGGTTTGACAACATCCATGACTCCTAGCCACCGTGATAAACCACCTTCTTCTTCTCTGTCTTTCAGCTGGACTCGACTATGTCGGCATTAGTCGCAACCTGGACTTTGCTCCAGGAGTCACCATGCAGACATTTAGGGTAACCATCTTGGATGACCTGGGTCAGCCAAAACTGGAGGGGCCAGAGACCTTTGACCTTGTGCTGAGGATGCCCATGAATGCTGTATTAGGAGAACCGAGCAAGACGACCATCACCATCAACGACACCGTCACTGACTGTGAGTACAGAAGTTATTACCATTGATCTGAGAAGGTCATAGACTGAAGGCAGAGTTGATTCATTTTATGTCACACTTATATTTAATAATATTATTAATAATAATAAGATGTTTGAGCTGAATGTGTGTCTGGTGGATTCAGAGTTTTTGCTTTCTGGAATTAACTTTAAAGATCATTATTTGGTCAAAATAAATTAGTATATTTATTTTTATTATTTTATTATTAACTTAGACTTGAAAATATTACTATAAAATGATGATAATGCCAACAATTCTCTTATTATTACAACTAATAATTATTAGAATTAATGTACATATTGTTAATACATTAAATATATGTTAAAACATTTGAATATTTAAGATTACTAATCACAAGCCTTAAATTACGTCTTATTTTTCTCAAATTGATTTACATTCAGACATTTAATTTACTCTTCAATTTGCTGTTGTTCTGATAATGAAAGCTAACAGGGTCAGAGGTTTTGCTGGTCTGGATCAACCCAAACTTTCAGTTACTGTCTTTTCTGAACATTCAATGATTGACTTGCAACAGAACAATTTTGTTTCAGTGCCAAAGGTCCAGTTTAAGGAGGGGAGCTACAAGGTGGATGAATCTGACGGCGAAGTGAGCGCGATGGTGTACCGCAGCGGAGACATCAGCCTCAGATCCACAGTGCGCTGCTACACCCGGCAGGGATCCGCTCAGGTTATGATGGACTACAGCGAGAGGCCCAACACCGACGCCTCAATCATCACCTTCCTGCCAGGTGGAAAATCATTCAACCTCCACACGCCTCACTGTCCCGTTGTCGACTCTGGTGTTATCTGAATGTTTCTGCTTTGCAAGGCGAGTCGGAGAAGCCGTGTGTGGTCGTCCTGATGGACGACTCAGTCCATGAGGAAGACGAGGAGTTCCGCTTGGTGCTGGGGAGTCCGAAGAGCACATCCCCGTACGGAGCCTCAATCGGGGAGCAGAAGGACGCGCTGGTCACCATCACAGACGAGAAAGACAGTATGAAATGCATCTAGTTGTCAAAATGTTTCTGTTTGGCAAAACGAATCTATGCTCAGTTATAGAAACAGGATTCAGTCACCTTCTTTTATTTAGAAGAGGTTAATAAATTATACAAAAGCTGATTTGGATGCAGCAAAGTTAGCTTTTTCAGTAAAAGTCTCTGGATAAGGATGTTTCTACTTCGCATGAAAGTTTAGTTGTAAAGAACCAAATACTTTGTATTGTAGTTAAATTACAAGAAAGTGATCTTGCATGATTAAAAATATGGAGATTAATAAACATATTTGTATCTTTCTTGAGCTTCTGGGAAAAATTGTGGTTATTTCTGAGTTTCAACGTCCAAAATGTTGATATTTGAAATTCAGAAATGTACATGATTTTTTCTGAATTTTTTTTAGACTAATGTAATTTTTTCTTCTAGCAAATTTTTTGATTTCCACTTGTTTTGTTGGTTTTTTTTAAAGATTAATGTCAAACATTTTTGGTGACGCCAAAGGACATTTATTAGTCCTTTGGCGTCACACTTTCTGTCGATGAGCTAAACTTAAGTTTACTTATTTGTGTGGGAAAAAAAGATGCTCTTTCACAGTTTTGCTGTTTGCATCTCCCTGTTTTTAGAGCCCATCATCCGTTTTTCTGAGATCAAATACAGCGTGCGAGAACCTCAGGTCAAAGGTGAGGTGGCCAGAGTGAAGATCCCCATCTTGCGTTTTGGAGACACATCCAAACTGTCAGTGGTGCGGGTGCACACGAAGGACGGCTCTGCCACGTCTGGAGAGGATTACAACCCGCTGTCTGAGGGTGAGAGGCCCCAGTTTGGGTTTGTGTTTCCTGTCAGCTGCCCGGTGCTCACCTCCCGCTCTACTTTACAGATGTGGAGTTCAAGGAAGGTGAGAAGGAACATTTTGTTGAAATCGAGATCCTGTATGACGGTCACAGAGAGATGAGAGAGGCCTTCACCGTTCACATGAAGCCTGACGACAACATGGTGGCTGAAATACAGGTGAGCCAAAGACCGCGTGGCGCACAAAAACAAATAGAAACCAGCAGCGGTCAGAGCGCGTTCTGCACAGCCGCGCGCGAAAACACGCATCCCCTCGTGTCAGCCCGTGTTAAAATAGGCAGGCAGCAGCTGGCAGTGCTGTCAGCACAGCCGAAGCTCAGGCCTTTAAAAAGCTTTTCCCTCTGGAATGAGATGCTGCAGAGCCCAACAGAAGACAAACCTATAAACAGAACTGGGACATTCTACCCATACGCTCTGCAGCAGCCACATGCCATTCAGGTTGGAAATAGGTTATCACTTCCAAATTTGTTTTGCGTTTCATTATATCATAATTAAAACTGTAAATCCCAAAAGGAGCACAGTGTTCTCTGATTTAAATCTGCATTTATGGAATCTCACCCACTCCTATTTGATCTCTGATTATAATTAGAGTCTGAAAGACGCACACGAATTAAAATTAGGTGCAGAAATGATCTTAATACCCAATGAAAAACAGAGAGACATGCTATGACCTGAGTGACAGATTTTAAAACTTTCTGACAGAATTACAGATATGGATCGTAGATGTATTTAGAATTAGCAAAATTAGAGATAAAATTTACAAGAAAACATTTGAGATGATAAAAAAAAAATAAGGAGGTCTGAACTCAGAAACTGCAAGTTTTAACTTGCAGATTAAATCTCTTCACTTCCTGTAAGAGGTGACAGTGGAGAGAAATTAAAACACAAAAGCATCAGAAAGAGCTTTCAATGAACGAATGAAGCCAAATTTCTTTGCCATCATTATTTGTTAGAGAAGTTACAGTTTCCAGATGTTTATGGAGCGAATGTTTTCCTGTTCCTGCCAGATGAGTAAGGCGATAGTTTACATTGAGGAGATGGACAGCGTCGCAGACGTCACGTTCCCTGCAGTGCCTCATGTGGTGTCTCTCCTCACGTACGACGACACGGCCAAAACCCGAGACCAACCCAGCCCACCCAACGGATACCCTGTTGTGTGTGTGACGGTGGGTGCAGTCCTGCTTCCTCTGGTCCATCCACTTATGTCCAAAATGTAACTTACTTTAAAGTTGATTTTTAATCTCTTTCTCTTTGCTTCCAGGCCTGCAACCCAAAGTACCACGACTTTGATAAAACAGGTTCCATCTGTTCTGCAGAGAACATCAACGACACTTTGACCCAGTACCGCTGGTTGATCAGCGCTCCAACCGGACCAGACGGAGTGACCAGTCCCATGAGGGAAGTGGACACCAACACCTTCTTCACCAACACCAAATCCATCACCTTGGACTCAATCTACTTTCAAGCTGGTTCCAGAGTTCAGTGCGCAGCAAGAGCCTTCAACACCAACGGAGACGCTGGCTTAGAACTGTCCAGTCCCATCTTTGTTATCAGTACGGAGGAAGGTGAGTATTAGAAGACGAATCTCTCAGTTCAAATGGATACCTCTGTGTATCATGGCTGAAACAATTAATCGGATCACTCGTGATTAATCAATAATTGAAATGATCAGTTAACTGGAGTATACAGACTTGAAAAAGTAACTTGCTGAAAGAAGAACATTTTCGGAGTAATTACGCCACAATATGTGATAATTTTTTTGTCTGATTAGTCGATTAATCTTCAAAATAATAACAATGGTGGAGCAATCAATAACTTAAATAAGTGTGAGTTGCAGCTGTACTGTGAGTTAATTCATTTTTAATTGATTTGAATGGCAGGAATGTGTCAGCCTCGCATCCCGGGAACCGTCGGAGCAGAACCCTTCTCTGCGAAGATCCGCTACACGGGTCCAGATGATCCAGACTTCCCCAACCTCATCAAACTGACCATCAACATGCCGCACATGGATGGTAATTAACTTGGAACATACAGTAACTATTGTTGTTTCGTCATATTGAGAAATAATCTATGTGGAGCCACTTTTCCTTCCCCAGGAATGCTCCCGGTGATCTCCACCAGGCCTTTGTCTAACTTTGAGCTCACGCTGAGCCCGGACGGCACCCGCGTGGGGAACCACCGCTGCTCCAACCTGCTGGACTTTAATGAGATCCAAACTGGTTACGGCTTCATCACAGACGCAACAAAGAACCCTGAAATCATCGGGGAGACGTCGCCGTACCAGTACAGCACCGCCATGCGTTCAGCCAATTCACTGCGCTTCTACAGGAACCTGAACCTGGAAGCCTGCCTCTGGGAGTTCACCAGCTACTACGACATGTCTGAGCTGCTCAACGACTGCGGTGGTTCCATCGGCACTGACGGACAGGTCAGCTGGTTCTGTTTCATTAAAGGTCCACAGTTTTTTAATCTTGTGTGATGTAACTGGTGGTTTAGCCATGATAGTATAGGTGGTTTACTGTGAATAATGTTCTCAGACTTGCAAAGCTTCCCCTTCTTCTTTCAAATGCAAAGATGATCTTCAATTCCGGTTCCATATTTATTATTATGCTTCTTTTAACAGGTTAGGACAGCTCTATGGGCTATACAAAACATTCTCATTACATTTTTGCAGGATGTTTTGCACAAATCACTTTTAGATAATGAGATTTCAGTTTGGTCAGTTTTGCATATTTTGATCTCCTTCCAGATGATCTGTTTTAATGCCTCTGTCACGTTAAATCCAAAGAAGCTGCGACCCTCTAAATTTTAAGCTGTTACTGAATTTATGGAATTGAATTGATTTTTATTTGCGTCTTTTATGTATTTCAGAGCTTGTTAAGCTGAAGTGGTAAATGAAAATCTGCTGAAGGTGCATTTTGTTAATCCTATTTGCGTGTTTTGTGCAGTTGAGATTCTACAATATCAACTGTCATATTGTATAATTGAAAGAAGCTCTACTTCTTTTTCAATATGAACTGATTAACTTTCCAGGATGTTCTTTTTTCCTACCATGTAGGTGTTGAACCTGGTCCAGTCCTTCGTCACTTTGCGGGTTCCTCTGTTTGTGTCCTACGTCTTCCACTCCCCTGTCGCTGTCGGAGGCTGGCAGCACTTTGACCTGCAGTCGGAGCTTAAGCTCACGTTCGTTTATGATACGGCCATTCTGTGGCAGGACGGCATCGGCAGCCCACCTGAAGCTGAACTACAAGGTGCTTCAACTCCTCTCTGCTAGTCCCTGCCAAGAAAACTGGAGCTGCGTTTCCATTACAAATCTGTGCAAATCTTTCTCACTGTTCTGTAAATGTCGCAAAAATACAAAATCATGTTTTTGTTTTTTTTCCATGAAATAAGAAATTGAATTAGAATAACACATAAATAATCTCGTTCACACAATATGTCCTTAAAAATCATGATATTTCAGCCGTCAGAGGAGATGTCATGTAAGAGCGGCTACGTATGCGCCGTTTTGGGGAACTTGGAATTGTCAATTTTACGAAAGAGTGATGGATTTAACACTTTTGAATGACACATAACTTTTTATGTTGTGATGCAGTGAGAGCTCTGATGGATCCAACTGCACATTGTCAGAAAAAGCAACTGTCAGATTATCACTTCCTGTTTTCTTCTTCATGTTTCCGCCAGTAGCAACATCCAATTGTTGGTCATGTGACTCGTGAGATGCAGGAAAACTGTTTCTGTTGCAGTTTTGCCAATTATCTATTTGATACAGCCAAAAAAAAACATTTTATTGAAAAACGTGACATTTTTTTCAAAATTGTCCAGTTTCCATTAGGCAAATATATTTTTGTAATTCCAATTCTTTGCTTAATGGAAATACAGCTAATATGGTAATGTTGAGAACATTGTATTGTTATCTTCTGTTGCTATAGGAGCCATGTATCCCACCAGCATGCGCATAAATGAGGAGGGACGCCTGGTGGTCAACTTCAAGACCGAGGCTCGCTTCAGGGGACAGTTTGTTATGTCTCATCCAGGTATGAGCTTGGCGCCCTCATGCATACATTCGTACCCTAAACTTGTCCCGAAGGATAATTCTGTACAAGCAGGAGCATATTGGGTTACTCTGTGGCCAACATCCTCTCTTCATCTATTTGTGGAGTTCCGCCTCAGGGGTCTTTCTCTTGTGAAACTGCCAAAGGTCATTCAAGCAAATGTTGAAGTGACCCTGCAGCATTTACAGTTGGGAAGCCCGTGGCTCCAAGAATGTCCCTATAAATATTAACAGACTTGCTGTTTAGATTAGGTATAATCCTGCCCGTATTTGTATTTGTCTTCAGGAACCAGTGTATCATCCATGGTAATGTGTGCTGACATTCCCGGACTGACCTTTACCCTCGCTTTGGTCAGAACTGAACCGACCTACAACCAGCCCATGCAGCAGTGGAGTTTCGTCTCAGATTTTGCAGTGAGTCATTTTTTACCACCCTTAAAAGGAGAAGCAGCTGAATGCTCCCAACGATTGACTGGGCGTCTGGTTTGTAGGTGCGGGACTACTCTGGGACCTACACAGTGAAGCTGGTTCCCTGCATCGCTTCGCCCAATGGGGAGTTCAGCATCCCTCCTGTCTGCCACCCGAGAGAGCCGCTCACTTTTGACATGGACATTCGCTTCCAGCAGGTACGTCAACCCCATTAGTTGACCAGGGCACAATTATGCAGAACAAGTTTTTCTTTGAGCAAATGGAAATTGAATTGTGTTGTGCACAGTATGAGCAAACAGCAGGCCTTGATGCTCAGGTCCAGTTCTTTGCTGCTGCTAATTAAATATGGCGGCAATAAGACTTCTGTGTGAACGCTTTACAACTCCAAAGCCAACCTAGATCAAACTGGTTTAAAAAAAAAAAACATCAAAAGCGACTCCTAACAGCTGGGTTGTTTAAATGAACTCAGTGTTTCAGCTGTTTTGCAGTTTTCTTGAAGTTTGTTCCAGATTAGTGGTGCATAAAATGACTTGGTGACCTTGATGTACCTCCAGAGTAATAGTCTGTTGGATGTGTAATCTCTCTCTTGTAGGTGAGCGACCCAGTGGCGGCTGAATTTAGTCTAAACACTCAGATGTTCCTGCTGTCTAAGAAAGAGCTCTGGTTGTCTGACGGCTCCATGGGCTTTGGAGAAGGAACTGATGCTGCTTTTTCAGAAGGTTGAACATCACTGCCATCTGGTGGAGCCACAGAATACTACAACCTCGATGACTTAAAGACTGACACGTCTGCTGTCCTTTTGTTTCAGGCTCCACGATTTACGGCCGTGTTATGGTAGATCCTGTCCAGAACCTGGGCGACTCCTTCTCCTGCAGCATTGAGAAGGTCTTCCTCTGCACTGGGGCAGACGGATACGTCCCCAAGTATAACCCTACCAACAGGGAGTATGGCTGCCTGGCAGACGCTCCCTCTCTGCTCTACAGATTCAAGATCTTGGTAGGATGTAACAAAATTTGAGGTATTTTAGAAGATTTGTTGCTGTTACCTGCTGTAATTTTAATGAGCGTGGTTCTTCAGGATAAAGCCCAGCCAGAGACTCAAGCTTCAGCATTTGGGGACGTTGCTTTTAAAGCCAAACTGGCCCAAGATGCACCTGGAGCTCAAACGTTGGTCACACAACCAGGGTCAGACGGTTTCATGCTCTCTTCTTCACCACTTTTTCAGGTCAGTGTCTTTTAGACCGATCATGTCCTGCAACAAAATGTGGAAATGTATTTATTTATTTCTGAAAACTTGAGGATGATGCATCTCTCAGGTCTTTGTTCAGTTTTCCTCTTGCTTTTTAAAACCACACCTCAAAAATACAATGTCTTACCAAGTATTTTTGGTCGACTTTCTAGTGAAAATATTTTAGTACATTTGAAATGAGACAGAACCAGATTACAAGTAACTTTAAGATATAAAGGTTTGTTTTAAGTTAATTCTTAAATGTTGATTTAAGAAAGAAATCTGTCACTCACAGATTGAAAATAATAACCAATCATCATTAGCACTCCCAAAAAAGTCTAGTCTTCCTTCTCTCTACTGTTGAGGGTTCAGCTAATCAGCTCCAACAAAAATAAATGGTGAGTGACGAGAGTGATTAACAGCACTAAGACCCGCCTCCTTGTGCTGATTGGTGTTTCTTACTGAGTGGTGAATTTCTGCAATTAGTACTGGGAGCACTGGGCGAAGACAGGTTGATTTTTGTTCTTGTCTTACACTGTCACAACAAACTAAAAGTTACTTTGAGAGGGAAGAACAATAGAAACATTTTTGCTTTCTTGTCCAGGTGGCTGCTGGTCGGGAATGGTTCATCCACACCATCTACACCCTCCGCTCCAGAGAGAATGCAAACCGTCACATTGGCAAACGCAGCGTGGAGTCCCTCCAACACAGCGTCTCTTCGGTCGCGCAGCCTCACGTCTCGAACGCGGGCGGTCGCCAACGCAGGGCCGCCCCGGCGCTCTCCGGTCCGGCTCTGGTCCAGGACATTGGCATCAAAAATAACCGGGGCACCAACATCCAGCACATCGCTCTGGACCGATCCGACCGCATGGTGGTGAGCCAGCGGCAACCCTGGTCGCCCAGCGGTGACCGCCTCCTGGAGCGCCCCCTGCTGGAGAGCTCGGGCAGAGAGCCGGCTGACACCTCCTTCCTGTCCATGCTGGTAGGAATCGCAGGTCTGATCTTGCTCATCTGCCTCATCGCCATCATTGTCATTCTGCTGCTGAGGCGCAAGAGGAAGGAAAAGGAAGCTCAGTTCCCTCCGTACGCCACTTCCTCCTCATCTGCCTACTCAGGCTACAGGCCTACAGGCATGTGGAGCAGTTCAGACAGCTCTGAGGTCTAAATGCAGGCTCTGATTCTCTTCATCCTCAGTCTCCTCTTGAAAAGACTGCAACTCCTCACCACTGTGCCTTTGATTGTAGCACTGGATAAAGCCGAGTGCAACGTGTGGACAGCGAAGGCTGTCGGCGCTCAGGGCCCTCATGCAGACAGCGTCCCAGCTTTGAGGCTCATTTTAACACTAGTGTCCTGTAACAGGTTGTGCCTTGATGAAGCCTTTTCAGAATTATGGAAATATGTGGATTCTACCCTAAAATTTTGGCCTTGTTTATTTAATGTCCTGCTGTAAAATATGACAGTTTATCTTGTGTTTGCAGATGCATGCAGTACACTGCAAAAACACAAAATCTTACCAATTTTTGGTCTAGTCTCTAGTTCAAATGTAGTATTTCCTGAAATATGTAGGAGCTTGTTTTAAGTAAGCAACTCACTAATGTCGATTTAAAAAGTACTAGTTCCACTATGAGATAAATTCATTTATAACATGGACAAATATATTACGAGAGACAGTTTGTCAGTGGAATTACAGTACATTTTTACATCAGTATTAAAGAATTATTTACTTAAAACAAGCCCTTTTATTTTGCTGAGACTTTGCATGCAAATTAGTTTTGTCTTATTTCAGTAGTAAGATGTTTTAACTAGAAACATAGACCAGAAATATTTGGTAAGATTTTGTGTTTTTGCAGTCTAGATGAAACAAATTCACAACTAAACGGAAACTTTCATCGCAAAAGCCAATTTTTCTATGCAT
Source organism: Poeciliopsis gracilis (assembly GCA_911649635.1). Classification (NCBI taxonomy): domain Eukaryota; kingdom Metazoa; phylum Chordata; class Actinopteri; order Cyprinodontiformes; family Poeciliidae; genus Poeciliopsis; species Poeciliopsis gracilis. Next base: position 3,180,807 of record CAJVRI010000370.1, on the reverse strand, counting down.
AACTTGTATTTTATTTTTTTTTATTGTTGCAATTCATTATTGAGTTTTGTGACGAGAAGAGTAAAAAAGACTGAATGGACAAAGCAGATCTGAATGAATGTGATCAAATGTTACGTCAGCTGATTAATGGCACTACATTGTTAAAGGGATTGTAAATGCACCATGTTCAGTTTGAGCTGTGTAAATATTAAAGGAGGGTTAAATTTCAATTTTCAGTTTTGTTGATCAGTTCAAGAAGAAAAAGAAAATATTTTCATAAGGAAGATAAAGAAGCAAAATGTCATTGGTAACAAATCCCAAGCTTTGGATAAACTCCACTTTTACTGCCAAATGTTTTGTTTTTTTCTTTAAGAAGTGTCTTATTTAAAGAGGGATGTATTTGTTTCTTTATTACTGAATTGTTCCTTTTCACAAATGAAGGGAGAAATAAAAATGACATTTACGTGATGGTGGCTTCATTTAAAAACTGCTTCAAAGATCTAATCCAATGCTGCTTTGTGTACATATGGGATTGATGACATCACAAGCTGATCACCCAGCACTGACAGACGTGGCTGCGTTTTCAATGAGGGAATAAGGAATAAGATAAAAAAAATAAAAATTAAAATATAAAAGTATTTACATAATACATAGGATTGATTTTTCCAGGCGCATAGTTCCATTTTATAGCACAATCAGTGAACTATTACCTTTGTTACATACCAAAAATAATTGGTTTTAACTTCATGCCTTGAAATTGGTCTTTCTCTTTTAGTTACCTGTCTGTGAGTCTGCGAGGTGAAGCTTTTCAGCTCATCACAACGATGCTTCTCCAGGCCGTTTCGACTGATCCAGAACCAGATGCAGAATGAGTCAAACACTCTGGGTTTGTTTTTGATGACAGAATGACATTTTAACATATTATAAAGCCCTAAAAGTCAAATTTACATAATAATGCCCCATTGAAAAACATTTTAAAGAGGAGTTACATATTTCGCAGGTACACATATCAAAATCAACTACATTCCCTTCAATTGTTATATAACAAAAATTACTATTTGACTTCAGATCATATCCATCTCTTTAAAAACCTCCTACCGGTTCCAACAGGCCATCATGTTTCTCCAGTCCATCCATTGATGCCATTTGTTCTTAGGAGCATTTGCAGAATGAGTCAAAACACTGCAATGGGTTTGTTTTTAACGAGGGAATAACATTATAACATGACATAAATCCCAAATATTTGCCTATTCTACTGGAGGCAAATATGATCTAAAGCTTAATGTCATAGAAAAGCCTAGCTGGTAGTTTTAATATAAAAAGGGGAGATTTATTTGTGATGCTCAAAGACATTTTTTTACTCCAAAGAGATGCAAGAACAGATGTTTCAAAAGAAAAGAAAATACAAAGAGTACATTTTGAGCAATGGAATGCAGTGCAACCAAATGGCATAAATACAATTATTTCAGTTAACATCTAACAATATAAAAACAAAACTACCAAACAAAAAATCTAAACCAGCACAGCTGAAGTGTTCAGGTCAGTGACAACAATTCAGGCCCGTAAAGTAACACTTCCCTAAAACAACCAGATCAGTCGGGGTGGATTTGAAACAGTACATTATCACAGCCTGCAGAACAGACGGAGACTAGGACTAATGACGCTGGAGCTGGTTGACGTGGTAAAATTCTCATCTTTTATTTTGTGAGCTGCCTCACAACTTGAGCTTCTTCCTGCGTCCTCGGCCATCGGGGGTTCCCTCTGCTTTACGCTTCTGCGCCTGGAAAAGAGCGAGATGGAGAAACGCTTTCAGTGATACTAACAATGAGTGATGTCGGTAAAACTGCTAGTGTTGGAAGCAATTCATTATTTCAGGAATCGATTAATCAGTTTTTCTGACGATTCTACAGATGTCTAATTTAACCACTTCATTTACCATTCATTAAAAGATGCAGATAAATTATTGAACTCCTTTATTAAATAAATTAAAAATTTGATTGCCTAAATGTATACCATAGCATTCCTTTGGTAAGTCTGTACCAGCTGAAGCTAAACTGTGCTGCTCGAGGCATTTTGCCTAAAATACATTTACAGACATTATTTTTTATCTTAAATACAAAATGCAATTCTGTCTTGGTTACTGCTCTAAATGACTAAATTACTCATAAAATAATTTATTATTCCAATAATCGATTAATCGTTTCAGCCTTAGCACAGATATCCCGTCTATCGAAGCTCCGACTTACTGAGCCGCTCTTTGGTCCCCTCTTCTTCTTCTCAGCCTTCTCTCTCTCCTCCAGCTCCATGTTCTCTCTCTCTATCAGTGTGATCAGAGTGTTGCACCGCCTCTGCAGCTCCTACATCAACAGAACAAGCTCCTAAAGTTTTACTTGTGTCAACCAACACAAGAGGAAAAACAAAAATCAAGAAAGCTCTAGGAAGACCGAATTCACCATTGCTGTCCTGGACTTGAGGAACCAGTCGAAGCGGAACTGAGGCGAGTTGCGGATGCACTGGCGGAGCTCGTCATAGACGCTCTCCTTGTCGAAGCCCAGCTTGTGCAGCATGCAGATGAGGAAGCGGTCTTCCTCCTCCGTGTAATTCTTGCCCTTGTTGGTGCCGTAGGAGATGCGGAGCTGATGGAAGGGAGCCTTGTAGCGTCCAATCTGCACACAGGAACAAGTTTTTAAACTTTTTCCACACCACACTTCAGAGATAAAAACAATAGAAAATGAACTAAAACAAAGATGGTTTTGATTCAATAATATTTATTACTGTTAATAGTATCTTGTTATAGTATTCTATATTCTACAGAAGGAATGAGGAAAACCTAAATAAAACTATTTTAAATTTTGAAATTTCTCAAAATTAAACTGAAACTGAAAATAAAACTGAAACAAACAACATTAATTACTTTGTTTAAAGTATAAAATATAAGCAAACCTTAATTTCAATTACACAGCTCTATTGGTCATTGAAATAGAAGAAATAATATTCATTATACTGAAACTATCCATGCAAATCATGTTGAGATAAATGACCTTCCTGCTCAAATTAAATGCTTAAAAACACAAAATGAAGAGAGCAGTTATAAATGTCTAAAAATATTCTCACCAAGTTTTCTGGCATTTATCAACTACAAATTATTTCTTTAATTCTAACAGATCTAAAAAAGAAAAAAAAAGATTATCTTTAAACAGTGAAAGAAAAGGCTAATGTGTCTCGATTAGCTGCATAAAAATATCTGGTTTCAATAGTAAAATAACGTTTTCCAAATGTAGCTTTTTAATCAAATATTATGTTGCACTTTATTGCAAATCTGTTCAGTTACAATATCAAGCAATTCCAACAACATTTGTACATAAACTAAGCACTTTCAAAACCTGGAAATTTGAGCATTTTCAAGCTCGAAGCCTGATGTTGAGCTGCTACTTCAAACCAACAGATGGCGGATCACCTTTGAGTCCAGAGCTTTCTTGATGCTGATTCTTCTCTGAATTCTGGCTTCTCCTCTCTCGATCTGGGCCATGATCTTTTCGATGTCCTGCAACTCGTTGCAGCGCTCCCAGAAAACGGCTGCAAAGAAATAAAGAATACACACAAAGTTAGAAAAAATACCCCACAGAAAACTAGATACATATTTAAATTATTTATATGTATTTTTTAATTACCAGAATATTCCATAACTTCTTCAGGTGTTTTTCCCTCGACTTCTCTGGCAATGTTCTCGATATCGTCTCTTCCCCATTTCTCATTGGCTTTAATGAACTGGTTGAAGTCACGTTTACTCCAAATTGTGAATCCCTGTGAAAAAAAACAAAAACAAAAACTGATGAATGTAGCAAAGCTCCATGATGTTTCTCATAATTTACTCCTAAGAAACATAACTGTGTTGTGCATTGTAAATTCTATCAAAGGGATACAATTAAATTGATTTTTAGTTTTATGGTGAATATTAGAAGTGCAAGTATTTATTAAAATGTACAGAAGTGCCTGCAGATATAACAGAAGTTTCCATTAATGGCAAAAAAAACAAAACAAAAAAAAAACAAACAAGGAATTAAGGTTGGAGATTTCTAAAAAGACAAAACTACATATAACATTTTGAACCAAGATTCTGCTTAATTTGTTTGGTGAAATTCTTAATCTTGTAATAAATGAAACAGGAAATAGTTTCCTGTAATTTAGGTTTTTTGGTGTTTTGCACTTTTTAAAATCTGAAAAGTATCAAAAGCAAATTTCATAAATTTCCAACCTTGGAGACTAAAACACCATCTGACCCGAGTCTCAAGTCTGATCATGTATGTTTTTTAATTAATTTATGTTTAACTTGGAAAAAACAGTACACAGTGCTTTTATTTTGAAATTCCTGACAGAATGATGACAGAATAAGATGCGAGTTTGTTTTGTTATCATCAGGACTGTTATGAGTAAATAGGAATATATCTGGTGAATAAATCAAGCGCACCACTTTACAGAAAATGCTCTTTCCTTTCAGAGCTGCAGCAACAGACTGACTTTCTCTTGTGCTTTCACAACCACAAGAGAAAGTGGTTCTGAAAACATAACAGATTAAAGTTTCACACTGAGTCAAGTCGCAGTTCTTTACAGACTGACTCCGTGTTAAACCATGGGTGAGAATGATCTGTACCTGCTGCAGTAGATTCTCCTTCTCCTCCAGCTCCTCCTCGGTCAGAGCTTCGGCCTCGTCGATCTTGGCCTGCTCTTCCTTTTGGACCTGGGCCGAGTTGGGGATGTCGGGATTACGTGGAACCTTGTATCCGATAGTCTTTCTGTAGAACAGAATCTCCTTCTCCAGAAGCTCAAACAGACGTGGAGGGAAGAACTGGAAGTCCTGAACGTTTGGCTGCTTCGGCGGACGAGGAGCCTGTAAAAACATGTAAAACATTTCCATTAAGAGTAAAACAATCCTGCTGTCCCTCTGCATTATATGCATTATACATATTTATGTAGGTTCATACAATGTACCACAGCAAAATTCAAGCACTTTGAAGGTAAGTTTTCAAACTTTTCCAGTACCACACTATGAAAATAAAAAGACTGCAAATGAACTTAAAAAAGGTTTAAATTAACTAGTGTGTATGTAAGTTTTTACTATTATTAATAATGTCTTGTGATAGGATTCTACATTCAAGCTTTTTAATTGATTGTGTGTCAAAAAAAAAAAAGGTTTTCTGGCATTTAACAAACAGAAATAATTTTGGTAATTTTAATTAAACAATAAAAATAATATCAAAATAAATCACATTAAAGTACCTTTCTGCTCAACTTAAATGCTCAAACAAAATATGCAAAAAGAATCACAAAAAATCTAAATTTTGCGCAACATTTTCTGAGATTTAGCTAAATGAAATAATGTAGGTAATTTAGCTTATCTAAAAGAATAAAAGCTTACTCTGATTTAAATTCAGATACTGAGAGAAAAAAAATCTCTTTTTATTAGATGTATGAAAATATCTGGTTTTAACTGTAACGCTTTCCAAATTTAGGTTTTTAATAAAACATAAAATTGCAGTATGTACATCAAACATTTTCAGGGACTTCATAAGGAAATCATGCACTTTCCAAACCTTGAAAATTGAAACTCAAGCATTTAAAGTGCCTTTGTGAACCCAGATTATGACGTCTTGATGTTAGTAGAGCAATCTGGTCCTACCTTGGGTGCTTTGGGCTCACTGACTCGCAGAGCTTCCCTGAAGTATGCATCCACGGCGTAATTGGCTTTCCGTTCTCTTTTGGGAGGCTCAATCCAGTTGGTGATAACCTGTATAGAAAAAAACGAACCCAAGTTTTAAAATATGACACATGGAGAACGCCAGCTGTTGCTGGTCAGGATTTTTACCTTTTTCTTCTCTCTGTAGTCCTCTCCTTCAAACGTGTAAACACTGGTGTTCTCGGTGTCCATAGTGAAGTTCCTCAGTGAGCTTTCACCCAGAGATGACAGCTTCTCTTTCATCTCCATGGTCTATCAGAAAACAATCAAAGGTTTACATTCACAGGAAAACACCTTAAACCTTTCAGGAGCAGCTCATGTGAAATGTGACTCTGCAAGATTCACCTTTCTTTCTCCACGCTCGAGGATGGCATCAATGTCATCGTCTGTGATCTCGCTCTCTTTGGAAGCAAACACGTGTGTGGCACCGTGCCGGATGATGGACAACATCTCATCTTTACCCAGCTTGTTCGCACTTGGATCCACAAGTCTTCCTGTAAACAAAACATCTTTTAGTTTTGCTTCCTTATTCCACTAAATCCACTCACAGAATGTACACGGGGATTACCCTGCTGGATGACGATAGAGTCCAGGCGCAGCTTCATCTCAGCCCTCTCCACGATTCTCTCCTCCACTGTGTTTTCTGTGATGAAACGGTAAACACGCACCTGCTTCTGCTGACCGATTCTGTGAGCTCGGTCCTAAAAGGAAAACAAAATAGCTCTCAATCTTTCTACTTTCTTCAGTCATAAACTAATTAACTGCAGCTGCGTTTGAAAGCAGAGCGCTCACCATCGCCTGCAGGTCAACTTGGGGGTTCCAGTCCGAGTCGTAGAGAATGACCACGTCGGCTGTAGCCAGGTTGATGCCCAGACCGCCGGCCCTGGTGCTCAACATGAAGATGAACTTTGTGCTGTTTGGCTCGTTGTACGCGTTGATGGAGACCTGGTGGCATTAGAGAGAAACCGCTTTAAGAGTCAAATGATACCAGCAGGGTTTCCCCTTAGAATACATTATAAGCCTGGTCATAGGGGGAGCCAGTGGACACCATGTTTTTGTGATAAAGCTTGACAAGAAATTTTATTATGTGTTTTTAGAATCCCCTATAATGTCTTAAAACGGAAAAAGACAAAAATTGCACAATTAAAATAATATTTTTTGAACTTCAGCTAAATCTTCATCTTAACCATGTAAGGCAGGCCACATTTTAAAATAAAATAAATATTGTTTTTCAGTGCTCAATGCACATTAATGTGTATGCTCAATGTACCTGTCTTTCTTCGTGTGGAGTTTGTCCGTCCAGCCGGCAATACTCATAGTTCTTCCACATGCAGTAGTCCTCCAAGATGTCCAGCATCCTGGTCATCTGACTGAAGATGAGCACACGGGAGCCTAAACAAAGAAACAAAACAACATCTTAGGATGATCGGAAGTCATTCTATCCATCCATCTTCTTTCGCTTATTCAGGGTTGGGTAGCAGCCTAAGTAAGGAGGCCCAGACTTCCCTCTCCTCAGCCTCTTGGGCCATGTCCTCCAGGAGAAGCAGAGATACTTCTCTACTTGGGGAGGAGTTTAAATGCACTTAAATCTTTACAATGTGGAGGCGGCACTCTACATTGTAAAGATCTGAAGCCTTTGGAGGGAAACTGAAGCTTTCCCATCTTTAGCAAAATATTTTCTGTAATCAATTTACTCTTCCAGACCATGTTAGTTTGATGTGAAAAGCTAGCTTAATGTTAAACAGCCTACACACCCTGCTCCTTCATTTTGGGCAGCAGCTTGTCCAGCACCACCATTTTGCCGCCGTTCACCACCAGGTGGAGGTCGGTGGTGTAGGGTGGGCCGGGCTCCGCCCCGTCAAACAGGTACGGATGGTTGCAGCATTTCCTGAGCTGCATGAGGACGTTCAGCAAACGCATTTTGTCCATTTTGCCCGCAGAGTTCAGGATGTCGATGTCCTTCATGAGAATCTTTGTGTACCTGATGGGTGGAAATACAGCCAATGTCTTTAGACATTCAGTTCAGATCAAACTTAATGTCAAAGAATGTTGAAGCTTCAATGCTCACCACTCACGCTGCATTTTACTCAGACCTACGTAAATCTTGATCTCTTTTTTGGGAAGCAAAGTTTTCTCGACGTCTGCTTTGATACGACGAAGTAAGAAAGGACGCAGCACCTGAACAACACGGCATTTAAAGGGATATTCAACCCAAATAAACACTTCAAAAGAATGAGATTTACATTAAATGTTTGGAACTTACAGTGTGAAGACGTTCAACCAGCTTCTGGTCGCCCAAGCAGTTGTTTGTGTCAAACCATGAGTCGAAATCCTAGAAAGAAATGAAAACTTGATAAATAATCTGGTGCATGAACTTGGGTTAGGAGACAGAGGGGAAAACAGGATGGAAGTAAACACCTCTGCTGAGTTGAAGACGTCGGGCAATAGGAAGTTGAGCAGAGCCCAGAGCTCATGCAGGTTGTTCTGAAGCGGTGTTCCAGTCAGGAGAAGCCGGTTGGTAGTTTTAAATTCACGCACAATTTCTGACAGCTGAAAGACAAGACATAAATTATTACTGTTATTCACAACATTCTACATTCAAACTCACTAAATCAAAGTTACAAAAACGTTTTCTGGCTTTTAACAATTATAAATAATCTTGGTGATTAACTGAAACAAACAAAAAAAAAAAGTTTAGTCTGATTTAACTTTAGAATGTGAGAAAAAATGTTTTTTAGGTGTTTGAAAATATCTGGTTTTAACGCAATAATACTTATAAGTTTAGGTTTTTAATCAAACATTGGAATGCACTTTATTACAAAAGACTGTAGTTTGAATATGAAGCATTTTCAAGGACTTTATGTAGAAATTAAGCATTTTCCAAACCTTTAAAATACCCAAATGAAATTCAAGCATTTTCAAGCACCCATATGAACGTTGAAGAGGGCAAAATGTCAGCAGCTCCTGACCTTTGACTTCTCGTTCTTGATCCTGTGAGCTTCATCGATGACCAGGTACCTCCAGTTGAACTTCTTAAACACGGCCTTTTCAATGATGAGCATTTCGTAAGACGTGACGCAGACGTCCCACTCTCCTGGCAGCAGAACGTCTCTGATCAGGGCGGTCTGAAGGAAATCAATCGGCACCCAAATGTTTCAAATGACAGTTTTAAATCAAAAGCCTTAAATTAGTCATTTTGTCACAGCTTACACGCTGATCCCGGTCTCCGATCAGGCAGACGGCGCGCAGAGAGGGCACCCATCGCTTGAACTCGTTCATCCAGTTGTACAGAGTGGATTTGGGGACCAGCACCATGTGAGGACCTGGAATGTTTCTATAGTGCTTCATGTAACCCAGCAGAGCGATGGTCTGGAGGGTCTTCCCCAGTCCCTGAACAGGTTCAGAGAACATGTTGAAGGCCAGAAATTAACTGCAATTACGGCTGCAACTAATCATTACTTTAGTTATCAACCGATTACTTTTGATGATTAACCCATTTAATCAAAAAATTCATTATTATTTCAACAATCAATTCATTACAATTAATATTTTCAGCCCTAACTGGAATTCACCCACATGCTTTCATAAGCGAGGAAATACTGACCATCTCATCTGCCAGGATGCCGTTGATTCCATTTTCATACAGAGAAATGAGCCAGTTCAGACCACGGATCTGGTAGTCCCTCATTTTTCCTGATTTCACATCTGAAATGAAACACGAGAGAACGGTTAACCTGAAGAAATGCTCCAAAATTTCCTTCAGCTCTGGAAGCCGGTCTGCGCTTACAGGAGGGAGACTCATCAAAGCGAGTGCACACATTGGTGGTCTTTGTGCTCTCGTTGAGAAGCTCTTCGTCCTCCTCTTGCTCGGTGCGGCGGTGCCGGTTGCTGAAACAAAGATCAGGAAATGGGTTTAAGTTTCTGAAGGTTAAAAACAAGCCGAGTTGTTGGGCCAAATACTCACTCTCCGGCAGAAAGCAGGTTCTGCTTCTCATCTTTTTTGATCCGAGGACGGCCCGGCTTCATCTTCAGGGGGGAGGTGGGGGTCTTCTGTGCAGCCGGTTGGATGAAATGTGCAAACAGCTCCGTTTGCTTTAACAGATATTCAAACCTGTTGGTTCGGTCAGTTTGCTGCATCAAACAGGAAGGGAAGTCTCTTTACTCATTTACCCAGAATCACAACAGTCAGATATGATATTTCAACACAAAATAATCTATTTACCACTTTCTCCTCATAACCTGGAGTGGAATCTTTAGTCTTAGATGATGAAGAGGAGGATGCATCTTGTGCATCAGCACCACCTTCTGAAGAGGATTCTTTTCCAGCATCAGAAGAGTCTGATTTTTCCTGAAGAACAATATTAAAGATTAGATTTGCTTTGGAATATTTTTTTTTTCATATTTCTAATTCCATAGGATCGATACTCCAAATAAACTGATGAGGAACGAGACCTCAGCTGCTTTCTATTAAAATAAATTATTTAAAAATGTATTTACACTAACAACCTAATGTCATGTTTTAAGAGTTACTACTTTAAAAATAAAAAAAATATTATGAGTGCCCTAAATAATAGGCATCATAATTGAAAATGAATACGTTGAATCAGCTGGTGTAACACATGGTGTAATATTTCATATTCAATAATATGAAATATGGTAATTTCATATTATTTTTAGCAGGACTAAATTATCCAATTGACAGTTCACAAATAGCATAATTCTTATATAGTAACAGCAAATCTGGTTTTAAATAAATATAAATACAAATGCACATTTTGTTCTTTTTTATTTTTAAATTACCAAACTCGTTTGTAATTCTATTTTATACAAATATGCAATTTTCAATAACTGCACAGTACTATTTTTGGCATGTTGTAAATTTGCCTTCATGATATAGGTTATTCTTATTTTTATATTTCTGATCCTAGATTTAATACTCATGCTTCTATTTATCTTTAACTTGCTGTTGATACACCAATTTTCCCACTGTAGGACAATAGAGAATATTTCTATTTATTCTATCTATTGTGCATTTAACCGTATAATAAAATGTGGACCACTGTGGCGACTTGTGTGCAGATTTTAGCAGTAACAGTGACTTAATTAGAACATAGATGCATACATTTTGAGTTGTTTGTGCTCGTCTTAATATATCTTAATTTGTTACATAGCACAGGTTAACTTCTACAGACATACTGTAATTTTTTTGGAAGGCCATATGAAGTTAGTAGGAAGCCGTTTTGTTTGTTTTGTTTTGTTTTTTTGAAACACAACAGAAGGAGCGATATATCCTAAACAGTTATCAGGCTTTTTCTGACCACTCATTGAAAACAAAGAGAGTGACAGGAAAGTTGAGAAGTTATCCTCCTCATTGGTTAAACTGTTTACATTCACAAGCACCAAGATGACTGCGTGTATTTTACCAGTGAACAGCAAATGAAGGGATAATTTTGGTGTAATAACCTTTGGAATATAAACACTGCTTATGGGGACGGGTAACATTAGCTTGGGCGGCCGCTACAACGCCTCTGATGCTGCTGTTAGCTAACTGTAGCACCCGTCGCGGAGAGCTAACTAGCCTGGATAATTCACATTAACACTCGCACAGCCAGCATTTAAAACAATGAGAGCGGAATAACTTTCAGAGCGAAGAGAGGGTTCATTAACGACTTCGGCGGTGAGTTTGAAAAACATTTAGTCAGTGATGGGAATAGTTTAAACCGTGTTACCTCCGCTCCTCCGGCTTCTTCGAGTTCAGTTGGTTCTTCCCGCTGTTCAACGCAGTTTTCGCTTTCGGACATTTTGACGGAAATCTCTCTTCGTTTCAGAGATATGATCGGTTAATTAGTGTCTTACTATATCTTGCTGAAACGACCGTTAATGTTTTTCCTGAACCTTAACCGGCTTACTCTGAACTATTGTTTATAATGAAAGACGCGCCGGTTGAACAGCCAGCACGCTAGCAAGGTTTTTCTCGCGCTACAAAGCTACCCGGTAAACGTGCTCTCTCGCGAGACTTGTAAGTGCTGCTTTCGCGGACTCTTGAAAATATCACGAAGACTGACCTTACAGTGCTGGAAAAATACGTCCCCCTTACATATATTTCTTGTCACACTTAAATATTTCAAATGATGAAAACAGCCTGTATAAAGATCACCCAAGTAAACAAACTAGAAGCAAAAAAAGGCAGCCAACAATAAAACACTTCAAATTATGATTTAATTTAGTAAAAAAAATAAATAAATTGTTCAAGCCAACCTATTCTTGAAAAAGTAATTGCTCATTAAATCCAATAGCTTGAATGCCCCTTGCATTCGGTTTTCAAACACAGAAGGTCATAGGTAAGCTGTAGAAAACATTTGGAATTCGATAGAAATGTGGGGGGTTTTGCACATCTTGTGTGTTTTGTTAAATTAGTCACACTGTGCAACATCTGTTTATGAACATGTTCCTTAGCTGTTCAACGCAAAATGTTTTGAGAAATGCCGTTCTATCAATTTGCATTACTTACAGTTCAGGGTAAAATTATGTATTTTTTAGAAACCACCTGCAGCTCGGTGTGACAAAGACCAAGGAACTGGTGGTGGATCTAAGGAGGAGGATCAGGGCTCTGACCCGCTGTTGCCATCTAGCGGGTCACATTGTGAATATTGTATAACTATCTCGACAAGTTATAGTTCTCTGGGTGTCCACATTGATAAACAAACTAGACTGGGTCAAGAACACTGATGCTGTGTCCAGGAAGGGCCAAAACCGCCTTTACTTTCGGAGGCGGCTGAGGTCATTCAACATCTCCCGGACTTTGATGAGGATGTTTTATGACTCTGTGGTTGCCAGTGCCATCCTGTATGCTGTGGTGTTCTGGGTCAGCAGGCAGAAGGTGGAGGACACCAGCAGACTGAAGAAACTGATAGTGGAGCTGGACTCTCTGACAGTGGTGTCAGAAAGAAGGATCCTGTCCAAGAAGCAGGCCATCTTGGACAACGAGTCTCATCCACTGCATGATGTGCTGACCGGATACAGGAGCGCCTTCAGCCAGAGAGTCATTTTGCCAAAATGCTCCACCGAGCACAACAGAAAGTCATTTCTGCCTGTTGCCATCAGGCTTTACATTCCCAAAGTCTGAACTAATTGACTAAAAAATTTTCTGCACTCATTTTAGATTATTCATTGATTAACATATTGCATTTGATTGCTGTTCTATGCTAGTCTAAAATTAACTAAGCTTACTGGTTATTGAAATAAATAGCATAGATTTATATCGTATACAACTGTGCATAATATATCTATAAGCTACACAAAGCACATTAAATTAAATGAACAAAAAAAAATTAAGGAAGTAAAATTATCACAGAAAAGTTACACTTTCTAGCTTTGCACTCGGAAATTCCGACTGGCGATGATCGAAATGAAACGTACCATGCGTTTATTGTGACGTAATTCCTAGACCCGAATTCTGAAAGTAAGAAACGATTGGTTGCTGTAAATTGTATTACTAATTTTATTGTTTTGCTGCAGCAATACGTCTTGCTATTGCTAAACAGTATTAATAACAACCTATAAACCAATTAAAAGCAATTATTTGTAGGAATTAACGAGTTTAAGTCGGTTTTAGAGAAAAAAATAAAAACCCAATGTTAAAGTTATTTTTTTAATGGGCTAATACGTAATAATGAACATTTACATGTAAATAAATTAGATTAAAGGCAGATGGCTAAATTAGGCTGAAGTAATTTATTGGTATTTGTAATTTCAAATAACATGTTAGTATATTAACTTTGATATCTTCTCCACAGTTAAAAAATATTCTGACCTCATGTATATTAACTTTTGAAATAGTAACTGACAAACTTCCGTAAATATTCAAACATAAAATGGACGAAGTGAAAGGCATTTTTAAATATTTGTTTTGTTAAAATCCATACAAATTTTGTGACGTTTAACCATTAATAAGAAATAAGGATTTATTCGAAATAATATTATAACGAAGCACATCTCTACTGTAACAGGCATCAGTAAAACAGCTACTTCGTCTAAAGGTCCTTACGATGAAGCTGGTGTTCTGGTGTCAAAAGCACCCCAGATGCAAAAAGCACTAATTATCTATAAATAGACTAAATATGTCGATGTAAAGACAAAGTAAATCTAAAGCTTTCTTAGTTACTATAAAGAAATGCTTTACTTATTTTTGAAAGCATCAAAACAGTATAAAAAAACGATCTGACTTTAAAAACAACAGTTACGTTTTACGGCAGGGGTGCGTTTTTCAGCACAACACCGGTTGTCGGCAGTTGGAATGACGGTAGAAGAAGGTTAATCAGCTGATTCTGAACGCTGAAATGAAACCTGAATAAAACTGCTTCATCTGTCAGGAGATGTTTGACTCAGCCTGAGAGCTTTTATATTTAGTTTACAATGTGTTGACATGCTGAATTCAGGTAAGTTCAGTTTGATACGCTTTTGAATTGCGGGTGTATTGTGGTGGTATTTATGCTAAGTCAGAGTGGTACCTGACGGTTACTCGGCCTGTTTCGTTGCTTTGTTGTTATTATAGTGTGATTGCTTTATTTGTCGGGTTGGAATATGGACTACTGCAGGTTTTATAATAGTCATTACAGCTTCGGGGTTACATTTTGTTAATAATCTACTATAGCTCGTACTCGTCTATAGGCGTTTGTTAAATTTAAAGAAGCAACTAGCATTAGCATGCTAGCTGCCAGTTTCTACAAAGAAAAAAAAATTGTTGTCTTTCTCATTCAGTATATTAAATGAAGCAGAAAATGCGGATCAGTACCAAATAAAAAATTTTCATTTCTATAGTTAAAATACATAAATAATTATTTCACGTTGGAATACTTAAAAAAGGAAATGGAAAAAAAAAATCTTACAAATGATAGCTACCTGCCTGCTAAATGTATATTTTGGTGAAAAGCTTACTTGAGTAATTGAACATTTGATCATCTGATTTAATATTTGAAGTTATGAAACAAACCCAAGTTACTGCTTAGCTTTGGGTTTCTTCTGTTCTTTAAAAAAACATATCTGTCAAGTGGCTCATTATAGCTGGGACAATACAAAAAAATATGATAAAAAATGAGGTCATCAGACAGACAAAAACATGCTGGTATTTTATTAATAACAGCAAACAGAAATGGAGTATCTCTAGTTTTTACCAATCTACTCCACTTATCTCTGTCTCTCAGAGATTTGGGATTTTTTAATATAAATCAAAGCGAAGCGATCTGTTCTGGAGCCTGTTGCCTGGTTATTATTTAGATTTCATTAAGTTACAAACTTGTGACTTCATGGACTGGTGTTGTGTGTTTGATTTAAAGAAGGCTGTAGTTTGGTTGTTTGAGACTTGAACGATCTACTGATTCACAGAAACAATGTGCTGCTCACTGTGCTCACTGGTGTGCTTCTTTGGTTATTTCTGAGACTGTGTTCATTAAAAAAAGGTCTAATGACCAATTTATCAAGTTACGTGAGCTTTTACGATATTAGAAATGTGTAAAATGTGTTTCTTTCTGACAGTTCTGTTATGAGGGAACATAACTACTTTTGATGTCTACAAAAATAACAAAAAAATTATAGCTTATTCAGTATTTCTAAGTATAATCACTTTCTACCAACTAATCACTTTCTTCCACCCTCTGCAGCTCAACATCATGGACAAGATTCTGGAGGGCCTGATCAGCTCCGATCACTCTGTCCCGGTGAAGAGGGCCATAGTGAAGAAGGTGGTTGAAGCAGCAGAGAACGACGTGACACAGGAGCAGTGTCGAGCCCTATTCACACTCACCACCCGCCTCATCTTGCTGGGTGACGATGCTTTCCAGAAGCAGATCGGCCTACAGGTTCTGGAGGCCTATGCTCGCTACCACCGGCCTGAGTTTGAGCTTTTCTTCTGCAAAGACTTTGTGCTCGGTTTACTCCAGCAGGGCTACGGGCAGCTGGAACACAGAGACGCTGCAATAATCGATTACATCCACTGCTGCCTGCGACTGCTGATCAGCTGCCCCTCCGTCCTGGAGACCTTCAGTGTCATCCAAGTGGAGGTTTTGAGGATGGTGTGCGAACGGCCTGAGCCAGCTCTCTGCGCCCGACTCAGTACTTTGCTGTCGGACTTTATGCAGTGCATCCCGAGGGAAAAGTCAGGTGTCTTGTTCTGCCAGCAGCTAGTGAGGACCATCAGCTGCTTTCAGTGCTTTGCCAGCGAAGAACGGGAACTGAGAGAGTATGTAGGCCAGGTGACAAAGGTCAGCACTCTTCTACAGAACATCTGGAAGGCAGAGCCAGCCACACTGTTGCCTTCATTGCAAGAAGTCTTTGCCATAATCTCCTCCACAGGTAAAGCTATACTTTAGTCTGCTGGAATTGTTACAGACTGCTTTTGTATGTTAAAATTGACAAAGGAACTGATATTTTAAAAGTAAATAGACTGCAAAAATACAACATTTTACCAAATATTTTTTTATCTAGTTTCTAGTGCAAATATATTGGTTCACATGAAATAAGTCAAAAGTCAAAACTAACTTAAAAGTAACTTTTCAGCTAGACATATGAGTTTGTTATAGTCAGTAATTCTTTTGACATAGATGGCAGATGTTTTTCACTTTTAGCAAGACAATTTTCATGTTTTAAGTGGGGGAAACATCTGGAATTAGTACAATATTCAAGAATTGTTGAGATGTTTTTGTTTTAATTAATGTCTACTAAAATATTTGCACTCGAAGCTAGACAAAGATTCTTGGTAAGATTTTGTGCTTTTTCAGTGTGTGACTTTAAATGCTCTGAAATCTCGAGTTAATACAGGACAAATAATGTATAGGATATTTTATTTTTGTGTTATCAAAAACATTATTGGCATTATTCATAAAATGAAACAGGAAGTAACACATCTGAGATTTTTATAGACCACAAACACATGAGGAATTGTGCTGCCACAGCTGTTTTTGTACAGTTTGGCTTTTATTGTGTCTGAATATTTTAATTTGTTTTAAATGTTTATATCTAGATGTTAAGAAGTATCTAAATTGAAACAACTCGCAAGCGACAAGAAAAATATTGAAATATTTTATACAGAAAAATGACTCGATGTTGTTCTTTCAGACCCATCCTTTGACCCATCTATTGCCCTGGCTAGTCTGGTCCAGCACATCCCTGTCCAGATGATCACTGTGCTCATCAAGAGTCTCACCACAGACCAGAATGTCAGAGATGCAAGCATGACCAAAGCTCTCAGCCGGTAGCTTAATGTCTTTTTATTCTGCACTTATATTCAAGACTTGTAAGATATAGGATGAAAGCATGTTCTAATTTCAGTGCGTGATATGCAGTTTATGCTTGTTAACACTTGTTTGCTGTGTGTTTAAAGAATGATCGACTGGTTGTCTTGGCCGCTGGCCCAACATGTGGATACCTGGGTCATCGCACTACTGAAAGGACTGGCTGCTGTTCAGAAGTTTACCATCCTTATAGATGTCACTCTGCTGAAAATTGAACTGGTTTGTAAAACTTCCCTGGTCTATGGTTCATTGTAGAGGAGGTTGGATTCAAATATTATGTTACAAATGTGTGAAATAGAGTAATTAATTACTGTAGTTCAAATCTATTGCTGGTTAATACAATTGGTTCCATATTTTATACCTGTTATGACAAAAACATGAAAGAAATTGACTTTGTTTTGACCTAAATTTAATTCATAAATATTTGCTTTCTGTTTTTATTGACCTGCAGGTATTCAGCCGTCTGTGGTACCCTATTGTACGGCAGGGGGCGCTATCCGTGCTTTCTCACATGCTGTTGAGCTTCCAGCACTCTCCTGAGGCCTTCCATTTGGTAAGAGGTCCTCTGTCTCCTCACAGCTCATTTCCTCCTGATGTGACCAGATTGTTTGTTCTCTCATTTTCCTTCTGTTCTTGCTTAAATTACTTTGAGGCCACACAGACCCTCCTCAGTAATGATTTGCAAAGCATTTTAAATGCCAAGCAGTGGCCCTTGAACCAATTTAATTAAAACCTTAAAAACGCAAAGTGATCAGCTGAACTCTCTGTGGAGGTCCTGATGTTCATCTCCTTCCTAGTTGACCATGCTCCTCATTTGATGGGAAAATTTTAGCTTTATCGTCCAGAATTTATTGTTTTTATTTCCTAATTTTCCGGTTTTTCCCTTTCAGGTTGTTCCACATGTGCGCTCTCTAGTTCAGACTCTAAACACAGACGGTTTCCCCACCAGTCAAACTTTCCTGCTTCAGTTCACTGAGCTTATACACTGCATGATGTACCAGTACTCTGGCTTCCCTGACCTCTACGACCACATATTGGAAGCCATAAAGGTGAAGAACTGATGTTTATGTTGGTATTTGATGTTGATAAAAAAAAAAAAAAGACTGCTCTGTAAATAAGGCCAGCATTCAGACACATCTGCATTATTTATTTCGTATTTTCTTTTCAGGATTTCCCAAAACCTTCAGAAGAGAAGATCAAATTGGTGTTGAATCAAAGTGCCTGGACATCCCAGTCCAATTCGTTTGCTTCTGGTTTATTGAGGCCGGCTGGGAAGTCTGAGACAGGAAGGACAGGTCTGATCAACCTGGGGAACACCTGCTACATGAACAGCATCATCCAGACCCTTTTTATGGCAACAGAGTGAGTCACTCACTCAGTCATACCAACACACATGTCAAAGCTGAGAATGTGAAGAATTAATCCTGAGTTTTTGCTCTCAGTTTCAGGAGGCATGTTTTGTCTTTACATCTAAAAGGCTCCAACACAGTAATGAAGAGGCTCCAGCTCCTTTTTGCCTTCCTGGCACACACACAGGTCTGTTATATCTTGACTAATGAAATATGTGTGAAGTCAGTGGATGTCAACATGAGTTGTGGATGTGTGTTTTGGCCTACAGAGGGCAGCGTATGCTCCCAGGAACTTCTTGGAAGTTTCTCGTCCTCCCTGGTTCAATGTGGGCTCACAGCAGGACTGTTCAGAGTATCTCAGATTCCTTCTAGAAAGGTACAGTGAGTCTCCAGCGCTCTTCCTTATGTTCAGCTGTTCCTGTAGTTCTATTTTTGCTTAAAGCCAATTAAAATAGCAGCGATGTTGCACTGATTGTGGAAACATGCATTGTTTTCATACACCTTGAACTCATCCTGCATTACAACCACAAACTTCCCCTTGTTTATGTGATTTCATTCAGTTTAAAAATGCTTCAGTTTTCCAAAAGAGAAAGTAAATGTTGTAATTCATATAATCCAAATATTTTAAAAGATTTGTTGATGAACGCGATGCTGCAGGCAGAAAGGATCTCCGATAGCACATATTCCTGCTGGTGCCATTTTGTAGCACAATGAGGCCTTTTGATCAGTTACTCAGTACTTGAGTTTTACAAAACACTGTTTTACTCTTACTTGAGTAAAAATATGTTGAAATACAGCTACTCATTTGTCTATTATCTATGGCTACTCCACTTACCTCTGCTAATGCCAAGTGTACCATATTTTTAAGGTTGCACGAAGAGGAGAAAACGCTTCACGTTCTCCAATCAGCCAAGCCAACAGCAGCCTCCCTGGTTGATCCGATCAGCAGAGACTCAACAAATCCAACAATTTCTGAAGACCGCAAGGACTCCCATTTGGTTGAAGCAGAGAACCGATGTGCAAATGATGGAAGGACTTTGATAGAGCGGATGTTTGGTGGAAAGCTGATTACAGGCATTCGGTGCATGCAGTGTAACAGCATCTCTGAGAAAGAAGAGCCTTTTACAGACTTGTCTCTGGCCTTTTGTCCGTCTTCTTCCTCTCAGGGCAGTCCCAAAGCAGAGAGGCCTACAGAAGAAGGCAAGGTACTCTGTCAGGGGTCTGTCAATGGTGGCAGCGAAGCTCCTGAATTAAGCAATCTGGCTACTAATGTTCAGTATGAGCCAGTGACAAACGGACCCCCTCTGTCTGTGCCTGACCTGGTGAACTATTTTCTGGCTCCTGAAATCCTGGATGAAGACAATGCTTACTTTTGCGAGAAGTGTGTTTCCCTCCAGCGAGCTGAGAGGACCATGAAAGTGGTTTCCGCGCCTGAGTACCTCATCCTCACGTTGCTCCGATTCTCTTACGATGCCAAAAGCCACATCCGCAAGAAGATTCTCGATAACGTCATCATCCCGCCAGCTCTGAGACTTCCTGTCCATGCCTCTGCGACGCCAGTGCAGTGTTCCTCCGCCTCCTCGTCTCCTTTGCAAGTTGATTCTCCAGAAAGCAGCGAGAACCTGGCTAAAAAACTCAAACCATCACAAGGAGAAGAGGAGGAAGAGAGGAAGTTAAGGTTAGCTGAAGCTGAGAAGATGATAAGAGGAAGAGAGAGTTCAGTCCAATCAGTGCCCTATATGCTCAGCTCTGTCGTGGTGCATTCTGGGGTTTCCTCGGAGAGCGGCCACTACTACTCCTACGGACGAAACATCAACGGAGCGGATGGGACGCAGCACCCAGCGGGTCTCTCTCCTGTCAAACAGGAATCAGCGAGTGGCCAGTCCGCTTGTAGCCTCTGCACATCAGAACAAGGTGACTCATTACCCAACGCTGGCCTGGAGGCGAGGGACTGGCTCCTGTTCAATGACAGCAGAGTGACGTACACTTCCCTACAGTCAGTACAAAACATCACCAATCGCTTCCCCAAAGACACAGCCTATGTGCTCATGTACAGAAAACAGGAGCTGCCAGCGTTGAATGGAAATGAGGGACAAATGGCAAATGGAATGAGACTGAGTGCCGAGCCTCCCCTGCAGAAAGAGCTGCTAGATGCTATCATCAAAGACAATAAGCTGTATTTACAGGTAACTCTCACAGATTTCTATTAATGTGCTGTGCATTTGTTAAGTTGCAACTAGGGCTGTTGGAATTCATCAAATGATGGAAATTTTGAAATTCTTCTGGGCAAATTATCTACCTCAAGGTTTTGTTAAAGCTGCAGTGTGTAGCTTTCATAAAATAAGTTTAGTGCATATTTGCAAGTATGGAATGAGACAGATAATTTGTGGAGGAGGCTCTGGACCTTCCTCCAGAGCCAGGAGGAGGCTTTTAACACCGTTAATCAGACCCATTTGTGCACCATTGCTCCCTGCTACAATATAGCTTCTGCTTGTCATGAATGCTAAGACCTAGTTAGCATGACCAACGATGACGGTGGATAAACGGTTTTCCTGTAACTGTTAGTTGTTTCTCCTCCATCAGCAGGTTTAGCAACATGTGCATGAGCTGGATTTACAGCACTGGCTCTGATTGGTTGTTTTTCTTCAAATGGCAGTAGCAGCACAGGGAGGAAGTGGAGGAGCTTGACCTTTTTAGATTACCTGTCTCATTTTATGACACCAAGACATGGTGATAGTTTCAACAAATATGTAAAAATCAAATATAAAACACATTTATAAAAGTTGTGTACTGCAGCTATGAATTATGTTTTATTATTCAGCGCACTGCATTCCAGCATTTCAATGTTTGTGTTGCTCAACACTCACTTCTGGCAATAAGCTTTTAACAAAACCTAAGTACTAATAGCAGCTATGGAAGGAGAAGGCAAGGGTCAGAAAGAAGCGCCACAAAATGTTGGATCACTTTAAACTAAATAGAAACGAACACACAGTTCAGTATGTTTACTGCAAAACGAAATTGATGTTTCACAAAGCAGGACCTCAATGCTCCATCGTCATATCTCAGCAGGAAACATCCATTACATGCATTTATGTTCCCTAAGAAGAAAACAAACTTTACTTATCTGTGATTGTTAGTAGAACCTGGTACAAGGAACTGCGTGTCACTACTTGCTGATCAAAAGCAAGTAGTGACACCTATTTGAGAGAAACCTATTTGAAAGTTTTTTCATACTTCAAACTTCAGACTAAAAGTAACTTTTAAAACATTTAGGATTTTCCATAGTAAATTTTCTTATTAAAAGAAACTGCTTTTTACTAGCAGTTCTCTTTCAGATATTTCTTTTACTAGTTTAAGTAGCTCTTACAGAACAGGACAATTTTTTCTTCAATAACTCGATTAATCGTCAGAAATACTATCAATAATCATTTGCAACAGCCCTAGTTGCAAACATACATTTGATGGATTTTGTAGAGTTGGGCAACATGACTGAAAAACCTATGACAACATAATTGACAGTTATCAGATACCAATAATTGTCAATTAGTTTGGTTGTTTTAAGTATCTGAAATGCTGCCAAACCTGTGACGTGACCTTTCCTGTTTTATCCACAGTTTCCTTTCGAGCTGTTGGACTCATTTTCTCCCTTCACTGCACGCCATTGTTTTTTTTTTTAAGTGGTTATGAGGCACGGTGACGATACCTGAAACTGCTTCTATGCAAGTTACTCAACAAGTTATTGCTAGGTAACAACAGAGTGAGTGAGTTTCTACATAACTAAAGAGTGAGTGAGTCAGTTGATGTCAGCAACCCCTGAGAGGTTAGCAAGGCCAGCAGCTAAAGCCTTTCCTACAACTACATCTCCCAGAATGCTGTGCAGTTCTGGATCGGAGTTTAGTGAAATTACTGAACATTTGGACATACTTTCTATTAGTATTGATCACATGTATATCGTGACATATAGTGGTGTTGATTTATTGCCCAACCCTGGGATTTTGTTGACCAAATCAAAGCATAAAGGATACGGGAAGTTTTGCACGTTTTCCAGAATTTGTTTTTGGTGCCTCCAAATAAACACTCCTCCTATGCTGCCACATTAAAAAATGTACATTTTTTAATGTTTACCTCCATCACCTTTGCACATGTACACACTTACAGTTTTGTTCATGCTCTTCCTTAGGAGATAGAACATGGTTAACCAGAATAAATAGGGGAGGTTGAAGGGGAATCTGTGAAAATGTGGTTTGAATTGGCGTCCATCCCACACTCATCAGGCTTGTATTTGTAAAAAGAAACTGAAAACGGGTCATTTATCTTTCACTTCATAACTTTGCACTGCTTTATAATGCAAAGTGAGAAAATGTGGGAGAAAAAAGCTCAATGAGTTTGATTACATTTGCAATGAAGTGTAAATGTGAAGTGAGCTGTAATTATGCTTACTACTGATTTAGAAGTTTGTGGGCATGTATTTGGAACAACTGCTTACTTTTCATTTTCAACACACAATCGACTTAAAACATCATTTCCGCTTCTCTTCGCAAGTAAGATTTTATCATTAAAGTGGAGGATTAATCCAGGTGGAACGTAGCAAACAGAAACTGAGCCACAGAATAGATTGATTTATGTATTCTGATACTCCTCGAGTGAAATTCAGACTCTTCTACTCAAAGATTTGAGGTGTAATTTCACAACTCACTGAGCTGTGGTGTGTTAAACTGAAACTCCACTGCGTTTGAGTAAATAATTTTGATGCATCACCTGTAGAGGGAGCTATAACAACATGATGTCCTTTGGAACGCCTGCACTGTTTCTTAAAGAGTTTATTTGTCTGTATTTCCAGGGTGTGTTTTAAACTTAATCAAATGCTTTAAAATATTTGTCTGTCTCCTTGGCGATCAACAGGAGCAGGAGCTCAGTGCTCGGACCCAGGCTCTTCAGGCATCTTCGTCTTCCTGCTCATTCAGGCCAAACGGTTCAGATGACAACAACCCACCAGGGAGCTGCGGCCCATCTGGAGGAGGAGGAGGAGGAGGAGGAGGCTTCAACACCATTAGCAGACTGGTCTTCTAAAATGAAATAAAATGCAGAGGGAGACCCACATGAACTGGGGTTGACTGATCATATGAAAGGGTCAGCAGTCATCTGTACAGAAAAGAAGAGCTCTGCTATAATTTAAATGTTTTCACACACTGAATATCAGGAAACTGGCTCTGATTATTGGTTTTCTTACATCCAAAGAGATGGATAAAAATGTTTTCTTTCATTTTTTTAATCATCTAGTGATTTATATTTCTTACTTTTAAACCCTGGAGAATACAATTTCAAATACAGTTAAAACCAGCTCTTTATATACAGTATAAAAAGACAACTTTTCTTTCATTAAATTATATAGATTTTTTACTAGGTCAGTCAGGATTACAAATGTTTCCCTAATTGCTAAATTGCAGAATGATATGTATAACATACATATTTTTTACTGTCTTCAAAGATGTATACCTATTACCAGTAATTGGTAAAAGTGATTGTTTTTAACCATATGATTGGTTTCAACATTCTTGATTTCCTTCCACAAACTTCTCACCAGTTTGCTGGAATTTTTGCCCATTTCTCTTGCAGAACGTGTCTTAATCAGTTTGGTAAATTTTGTTCTCATACCCACATTTCCAATTCTATCTGAATATTGTCTTTGTAACTTGAAGATGGATGGGGATGCGATCTCCAGTTCATTGGTTCATTGTCCTTTAGTCACTTTGAAACTCATTAAGCATTTGGAAGACCTATTTGCATCCAGATTTTTAATTTTGTGTGTATTTTGTAAATTGCACCAATCCCACCAAACATGATGCTGCCACGTCTACACTCCTTTTTCTGACCTTTTCTCCCCTTCAAATCTAGTGATGGTTATTATGGCTAGCACTTTTATCTTGATTTGATCAGAAAAGCATTTCTTGCAGATTTAAAGTCCTTTCCCCTGAGAGCATTTATAGGCTTTGATCTGGCTTTTTACATTATTTTCAGGGTAATGACTTCTTCCTCTCTTAATGGCTATTCAGTTCATGCCTGTGTAGGACTCATTACACCTATTGTAAATTTAAATGTTGAGCTTTCACAAACTTTAAGCCTAAACAATTTTAGTAGCTGTAAATGTATTACTTTAAACAAAGTATTAAGAGTTATCTAAAAAAATATTCCTTAATTTTGAACAAATAATATAAACATATCAAAAATAAAACAGGAACAGTTTAGTCTGATTTGATGTTGGTGAGAAAAAAAAGTTGTCTTTTTATACGGTCCATGTGATAGAAAATATAGCTCAAGTACCTGTATAGTTTAAATTTAAAAGATTTCCTTGATTTTAAATACACATTTTTACTTTGAAATATGTAAACGTTTTGAAATGCCTGATTGGGGGATCAGTGTTTCTATTTCCTCAAAACTACAACTAAAAATAACTGATCTGTAATAAAGTGTTTTTATTATCCTGTACTTCTAAACACAGCTTTGGGACTTTGCTTACTTGTATGATCGATCACAAGCTGTAAACCGTTTCTCAGAATGGAACGTTTTTCAGAAAATTTGAATTTCTTCAGCGTGTGCGGTATGTTGTTTTAAAGGTTTCATGCAATAAAAATGTATATATACAAATGAGTCATGCATTTTTGTATAATTTCAGATCATCTACCTGGAAATAATTTGAAACAATGTAATTAAACCAGATATTTCTCTGTTCCCAGCAACCAGAACGGATACATGATCCCTTCAGGGGATTCTCCAGCTGATGCTTCTTTGCACAGTGGGAAGGTTACACTCGTTTCTTATAGATAAGCAGGACAAGTCCCAGGTTCAGATTCTGTTCAGGTCACCTGTTTTTGGCATGAAATGATTTACTTTTGCTGTTTTTTCTTCCATCCCAATCAATCTCAATCTCTTTTAACAGCAGGAAACCCTTCCCTCAGCATGATGCTTCCCTCTACATGCTTTACGACACAGATGGCCAACAATTTAAAACTTGGTGTCTGACTTTCGCCACAAACATTGCAGGAAAAGGTGATTACTCAGCTCAATATTTTTTTAATTTATTTTCATTTACTTATTTAATCTCTATTTTGCCAGTAAAATCCCATTGAGATTTTACAAAAGAATTTGGTCAATAGTGGCAACATTCTCAACAAAAACAAAAAATTAACACTCATAAATAAATTAATTAAAACATTTGCAGACAAATGATTTATTCTCAAAACCATTCAGAACAACCATAAAAACATCTGTAGCCATAAAAACTTCTTATTGGCACTTTTTTTTAGCTACGTTAATTATTTGTTGTTTTTTTTCTTTCAAGTCATTTCAAAACATTGTAATAACTCACAAGCCTTTCTAGTATGCACGAATAGAATTACCTTCAAACAATTATTAATTTTTTCCTGTTGCATCTTCAGCTTTATAGTCTCATCTTGCTGATCTAAAGAACATTTCCTGAACTTGGTTTACTTTGGTTTTTATTTTAGGACAAGTCAAAAACATGGATTAGAAATGGTTCTAATCAGCCATTCGATGTGTTAACAAGCTGATCAGGGAAGAAAAACAGAACTGTGATTGTGCGAGTTCTCAAAACAAGCTGCTGGATTCTCAGCTTTTTTTTTTTTGTTTGCTTGTTTTTTGCTTTGGCTGCAAAAATTCTTTTGCACAAATGGAAGTGGGTAAAGACAAAGCGGGGACTGAAAAAAGGAACTGGGAAATCACAAGAACATAACCCCCATGAAATGTAGAAACAGCTTCTACTCAAGGCTTTGTTCCCAGAACAAATAAAGAGACAAATATTTGCGTCCCAGCTGAATATTTCTTTATTTCAATATTCAGTTTGTGTTTCCAGTCAGTTTTCTTAATTTGTTCAGTGTTTTGTGTCACTTTTGTCTTTATTAACCTTGACTTATTTGAATCTCTGCAGACAGTAACGCTGTTAAGGCCCTCTGGTTTTTCAGCGTAGTATTTATTTTGTTTTTCTTTATGAATATTTTGTATGACCGGTTTTCTGCTCTATAAATCTTTTACATAATTTTTAATATTAAAAATTTGTATTTACCTGTGTCAAAAAGTGCTTAATATTCAGGCTTACTGCAATATTTTAAACAATGTTTAAAGAAGCACTGTGTCCTTTCAGTGGATGTTCTTGTAACAATAGCATTCCACCAACATTCCTTGGATACCAGTCAGAGGGGAAGGGACCAGGCTTTTGGCAGTGGACTGAATCATTTATAGATGATCCAAGTCATTTTGCTCACTTGGTTGAAACGGAATCATATTTGGTTATATTTTTAGTCTGTGTCCTATGCTGACTTTGCAGTTCTTAAAATTGCTATTTAAATGAGAGACCCGATAAGTAAATTTGTTTATTTGAAATTGCATGTCAACCACTTTACATATGCATTGTGAAATGGTTTACTTAAACAGAGATGTTGCAAAAGTAAAACAATCATTGCATTGTTCTCTCTGGGTCACCGTGCGCTTTTCTCTCCGCATTGTGGATATTGTAGTTTAGACGTGCAAGGTTCTGCTGGTACACCTGAGGCTGTACCAGAGAGGTTGGGACATTCTTTGTTTCTTTTTAAACTATCCGGGTCCCGTTTTGTGTTTTCGCACAAAGCTGACTTGTCTCTGTTACCTCGTGCCCCAATTACCAAATGGCAGTTTCCCATGATATTGATTCAAGCGGGGGTGACAGAAAACAGGCAGTCACTGAACTACATGTCCCACAGTTTTTAAAGTCTTCACTTTTCCTTGCACGCTGCCGCCTCTCCAGTTCGTCCTCTGAAGAAATCTCAAAGCGAGGTCAAGTTAAAGTGCTTGACTTTCAGGCAACTTCCGATTGGGATTTCCAAAATAATATCAGACGTTAAGAAGTCAAGTACAAAATAAAACGAGTCTCTACTGTTTAATTCATCTTAGAAAGTCGTTCACTTTTCTTTTTTAATGCTAAAACATAATTACATCAGTGCAGTACATTTAAATACAGACCAGGAAAAAAAAAGAGTAGCTCTAAAACTGGATCTATTATAAAACTTCTCTAATGTTTGTAGCATACAGTAATTTTAATATCCTGTTTATGTCGATTATGAACTCGGAAAATGGGTTATCATATGTATATTTCAGTACATATTACTATTTTAATATATCTACCTATTACTATTGTTACAATTGTTTTTGCTCCAAATAAGAGATCCGATGAGTAAATTTCTTCTGTTTTAGCCTTATTTATGCATTGAAAAGCTTCTTTTTTGTTGTATTACTTGCTGCTTAGATGTGCAGATGGTTCATATCAGCTTATCCGATACTGGGGGGAAATATTAGTTAACCTAACCCTTTGACGCTGTGCTTTTATTTTGAAAGCACGTCTTTCAAACTTCCGGGCTCTCTTGCTGTAGCGTCAGCTAGCTTAACACAATCATGTTCTAGTGGAGACTGAGTTTAGGGAAAAGACACACTTTAGCCGGACTGTCAATCACAATTAAGGAACCATGGGAGTAAACTGCTAGAGAAGCTCGGTGTAAGCGCGGTGTTTACGTCCAAAGGTCGCTTTAAATCGAGCATTATGCAGTGGTACGCTGTGGGACGTTTGCAGCCGACCTCGCCAACTGGGATTTCTCGCCCCACTCCGGACTGGAATTAGCATGGGACGTTATAGTTAAGAAAACAAACAAACAGGAAAACTTCACTAGACTCCTTGTTGTTTGTCGCTTCAGCGTTTCAAAGTACGCGAATTAGCGTTTATCTTCGTCTAAAAAGCGACACGGAGGAGGATCGCGCCCGCTCCAAGCGTGGGAAATAGTGCGTGGATTTGACTACAACTAGTGGGAATCTGTTGTGTTCATTTCTGAGAAACTATCCTGCTCTCTGTCGGTGAGTCGACTTTTTGGAAAGAAGGAGTGACCGCGTACGTGTGACTCCCACAAACAAGAAAAGAGCTTCGTTTGTAACTTTGTTTTTTCCTCTGCTGTTTTAATCTCGCCACTGTGTTTCTTCTTTTTCTCTGTTTACTCCAGGCGGACGGAGACACTCCCCAGATCAGGCGAACGGCCACCGACCGCTGGGAGTCCGGCGCGCAGGGAGCAGAGATGAGTGGGGGAGAGGTGGTGTGTTCAGGCTGGCTGCGAAAGTCTCCTCCTGAAAAAAAGTTGAGACGTTACGTAAGTGCACTTTATATCCTATTTGTGACGCTGCGATAAATCAACCTGTGGGACCGCATCTCGCCTGCTTTTCTCTGGAGAACGTGGAGCGAAATGACTGACATGTTTGCAGGCCTCATGTTGTGCACATTCAACAGCCTGATTTCGATTTTTTAAAAATTGCTTTTGTTTCTTCTTTCTTGCGTAAACTGTTTGCCTCCCGTCCCCAGCATCCATGAGTTTACAAAGAATTGAAACTGTGAAGAAACAGCAATATTTTGAAATACACAGTTTTGTCAAAGCCTAAGAAACCTGCAAATAAATCTATTTTTGATGACACAATCTTGCACGTAAATGTAGAAATTATTCAACAATTATTTCTCTCAGAGTGGAAAACATTCCCACATCAAAAATAAATAAAAACATACTCCTTAACATCATAAACATGGCACAGCTCCTCTTCAATATGGGAAAGATAAAAGAACATGTTGTAAACTAAGGCAGGTTTTTGTTGATCTTGGTGACTCAGGAAATGAACACAATAAAATATCAATTCACCTGAACATACCTATATTTCCAATTTGAGAAATAACTGAAGTTTAAAACCGCAAGAATTGCAAACAAGGCTGGATGAGGTTCCAAGTTTTTGCCTTCATATTTGGGTATATTTTAAAAATACTATGATAAAAGTTGAATATGTTTTGTAAGGTTGCAGAGATGCATAAACTTAGTTTTCCTTAATTTAGGAAAATCAACCACCATCTGATACTTTTCCACAGATCTTATACACAAACATCTAGAAATCAACCATTGTCCACTTTTACTTCGCTGTAAAAGTGGGCTGACTAACACATAGACATCTTAGAAACTTTGTTGCTATATTTAGCCATTTTTCAGGCAAAAAAAAAAAAAATGTGTCAGCCAAAATCATCATAAGCAGATCAAACTTTTTAAAGATTGGTGATCAGCCATAAAACTGCAGTCAGTGCTTCCCTAGTTTCTGGTCGCTCATTACAGTTATTTAAACTCATATTGTATAGATTCATTACACATAATTAGTTTTTTCTCATGTGTTAATATTACATATGATAAATAAAAGAAAATATCTTTTTAAAACAGAAAAGTGAAGTTTCTGAACAGTATCCTCATTTCTGTTGGCTGATTGTGTGGTTGTGGATCCTTTCGCATGTCTTTCTGCATCAATGCGTAGTGGCATGGAGGGGATCAGCCTGTGGTTCTGTTGAGATTTAATGGAAGTCCGAATTATTTGGATGTAGCGGCCTCCAGGCAACATGGATTCTGACCCTCTCCACTCTTTCTTGAAACTCTGGGACCTATATTTCCAAATGAAATACAAACTTAATTTTTATATAAAAATAGGCTTTTTAAATTCTCCAGTTCTTTTTCTCCTTAACTCAGGTTGATTGAATTGTGCTTGACAATCCTTTCAAGGCTGCAGTTATTCCTGTTTTTAGTGCAACCTTTCATATTACAGTTTTCCTTCCACTTCTTTTCATATGCTTGTATAAAGCAAATTGTTAAAAACCAGCTCTTTTTTGCTGACTTTCTGTGACTTCCCCTCCTTGTGGAGGGAGTCATCGACTGTCATACGGACATTTGTTTAGTCAGCAGTCTTCCCCATGATTGTGTAGCCATAATATGGCCTGTGTGTAACATTTAAAATGTACAAATGAAAGTTTCAAAACTTGAGACATTTAATGTGGAGTTTTCTGCAAGCTCAATCATTAAAATGATGAAAAGCAAAGGCTTGAGGTATTACTTGCAGATTTATTCTGTTTTAGTTTTTGTCACATTGAAACAATAACAGCAACCCTATGTAAAATAAAAAGAGAAAAGAAGTTGTCCCTTCAATCTACAGACAGTTTGTGGCAACGACTGTCATTAAGTGTTTGAGATCAGCTTTACTTTTGTCAACTTTAACTAAGCCACTCCATTATCTTCATCTGTTGGAGTCATTAAGGTATAAATTTGTTTTCTGAAACCCTGTCTTAGTTTTACGGCAGATGTAATGCAGTGCACACCTTTCAAATAGTTCAACTCAGAATATTTTCATTGAAATGTTGAGGTTCAGTCATCAAGGTGTTTTATTGGAAATGCAAGATTGGCCTTTGTGTCTTTTGGGTCATCAGTTGTTTTATTGAATCAGGACCTTTGGGGCAAGTGAACTAGACGTTGTTCTGTGTTTCTTTGTGACCTCCTGCATGTGTTTGTTGTTCTCTGAAAGAAATTTTGTTGGCAGGCCAGTCTGGGAATGTTCGCCGCTCTCACATGTTTTCTCTGTTATGTAGTTGGCTGTGCTTCTCTCTGTAGTTTGCTGGAATCAAAACCTCATAGAAATGGTTTTGATCTGGACGATGATTCTTCTCTTTAAGATTTTTTAGCTCATTTGAGAGATTTGTGTGTTCTTATCAGACTAGGTTGTGTCTAGAGTATTGAAACAAAATTGTTGCTAATTCAGGATCTAACAAGGGAAGAAAGTTATACCTTTTACCTGCTTTAATGTTGGTTAGGCTTGCTTTCTTCTTTTAATAACAAAAATCAGATGTAAAATCATATACATATTATAACAAAAAAAATCATTTTTGTTACAATGATTTTTGTAACAAAAATCATTGTTGCAGTTTGGCTCTAATATAGTAGTCTTCCTTGCTCACACTGGTTTCATTCTATATTAAAACTTAGCTGATATATCCCTTTTTTGTGTAAAATCAGCAATCTTGACTGAATTTGATGGAATTTACATTTTTAAAATTGTATCATGTTGTTCGAATTGGGTTCTTTCTTAATCAGATAACTTCAGCTAATGCCTGTGTGGAGTTCTGAGCTGCCATGATGTTGAGTATTATTTGGTCCAAAAAAGTGGACAAATGCTTTATAAAGTAAACTAAAGTAAAGATATTTGGACAATTGTTTAAATTTGTAATGGTAAAGTGAAGGACATTGAAATTAGAACTACACCAGTCAATCAGCGCAGCAGTCAGATTTCAACTGTCCATCTCTGATTGGCAATCTACAAGTAAATGACATAAAGAACTTATATTTTTCTATTTATTACATGTAATAGATAGAAGAATATCTATACATGTAATATGTATATATCTAAACAAATCAGCTAACAGGCACTTTGTGATTTCTTTAGTTTAATAAAAGTGAGATAATGTAGAGTTGTCTGTCTTGAGCTGCATGTTCTGTTCTGATCTTGTAGTTGCTTCTTTACGTGTGATTTAAGGCTAATATCTCTGTCAAGAAACTGCAGCCATCTTTGTTCTCTTATGTCATTAAT
Source organism: Poeciliopsis gracilis (assembly GCA_911649635.1). Lineage (NCBI taxonomy): Eukaryota > Metazoa > Chordata > Actinopteri > Cyprinodontiformes > Poeciliidae > Poeciliopsis > Poeciliopsis gracilis. Next base: position 3,148,993 of record CAJVRI010000370.1, on the reverse strand, counting down.
CCTTGAAAAATGGAATCAGCAGATCAGACCAGGAAAAGCCTAATGTGTGGATTTCTAAAACTAAACTATTTATTTATTTTAGTAAAATATGTTTTTCTAAGGCTCTTGACTGCATGGATCAGATTTGTTTCTATTTTTTTGGGTAGATTTGATGTATTAACTTCAACCTGCTCTTAAAGAAGAACTACAGTTTTATGACTCCCTCAAAATGTTAAGACTATTTACACAATCCTCCTTTTTCATATGTGCCTCCGTATGTTTTGCCAGCTCCGATATAAGCATTGAGGACAGTGTGACTTTGCTTTGTTCACTTTTTGTGCCCCTAAAATCAAATAGGTGTGTGCATGCAGAAGAGGTTTTAAATCAGTGCTGAATGAAGGCTGATTAGATGAGGAAGAAAGTCCAAACCCCAGTTTATTACTCAATTGTGAAAATTTTTTTTTTTTTATTGTGGTGATGAGTCAGAGCTTCTCAAAACAAACTGCGGCAGCGTCCTGTTCAGTGTCGACGCATCAAATGTATCTCTACAGCTAATTTTTCTTTATATAAACTGATAAATAAAAGTGCATCTGATAAGGTAACAGTAATGCAATTAAATGAGGTTTTCTGAAAGAATGAGAATTTTGGAGTGTGTGAGACTTTTCATTTAGTCTGTGTTTACAGAAATATACTGCTCATATTGCAACCCCTTATTGCAAGTAATTTCATTGCAAGTTTTTGTACAGATGCCATAAAGAACAAATCGGGTGGGAAAAAAAACCCGAATCGATGAATGAAACTGTCTGATCATTTATGTTTTTTTCAAATCTGTCACGAAGCTGCGTTATGTTGGTCTTTCCCCAGCCAGATTGTCACAACTATTTACGTTTCTGGGTTTTTCCATTTTGTTGCAGCTGCCTTCTCTATCTGGTTTTCCTTTTTCCTCTTTCCGATTTTCACACCATGAAATCTAATTCATTTATTTTTTTTAGATGTTCTGTTGTGAAACCTAAACAAGCAATTTCTAACACTTTTAGTTCATCTTTATTGAGGCTGTCAAAGAAACCTTGTGACTCAAAGAGAAGAAGCTAACTCAGCATTTTCAGTACTTATCCTGAGGACATGTAAAATCATTTTTGCTTTTATTAAATATATTTTGTGTACATTGATGGAAGATCTGATGTCTACAAGAAACTATAGGTTAAGTCAAATTATTTCCAATTGGAGATGAGGGATTACTTGAAACAAAAAGTAAATGTGAAAACTTTTCAACTTCTTCTTTCAGTTGCTATAAATGACTGAAGCTGAAATCAGATGGAAATAAAAACGCAGTGGTGGGGATTCTTCAGCTCTTCACCCCCCAGAATAATGGCAGTCAGAGAGAATATTCAAATTTTGAATTGGAGAAAAAGTATGCACTCTCACACAGACACAGTCCAGTGAGATGTGCTGGAATGTTTACATTTTAAGCATTTACTGTTGCAAAAATCACAAAAATATAACTACATACCTTTTTCTCTATGGTTTAAAGTCCTTTTGTTGAGAGATGTGAAATACATTTCTGGAATGACTTGAATTTCCAGCCTGTTGCTACACAGTGGTAGTCAGCTGGCTGAAAGACAGTTGTATCATTTGGATAAAAACACAGATATGCTTGTTTGGAAAAGGCAGTAATGCAGAGTTATATTCTACATGTTAGTTTGAAAGCCATTCATTAAAAAATATTTTTAATTACATTATAATAAGTGTAATATTCTTCAAAATAAGAACAATTGTTGCTTTATGATAATATAGTAATATATGTCACCTTAGGCCCATTTTTGCTCTCAGTCCAGCTAAATAAAACTCGTCTTGGGCCACAGATGTGGTTACGTACCTTTGACTACGTAACTTATAATTTTCAAAACATATTTACAAGAGGAAATGTATTATTTTTAAAGAAAAGAAACTTTTACTAAAAGGTAGATAATGATGTGAAAACAAAGGTTTCTAGGTAATAACAAAAAAGGAAGAAATAGTTCTAACAAAAAAATCTTCTGTGTCATTTAGTTGTGAGGGTTTATAGGCAAACCCAGTTTGTTGAAGTTACTGAGCGTTATTGTGGAAAGTCTAAAGAGCAACAGGTTGCAGACCCCTATCTCAGTGGGAGAACTTGATGCCGGTCCATGCTTACTGTTGCACTCAAGCGACAGTAAGCATGGGGCCAAGTATGTTTGTCATACGTTGCCCCCTTTATTGCTTATAAATACTGTAGGGAAAACATAAATGTTCTCAATAATTCCTTTCTAACTTGACTCAGTTAGTATAACTTCTGTATCTCCCTGATATTTCCCCACTGGAAGCATGTTTGGACTTTGCTGTGGAGTTTCTGTCTCCCTTAAAAGGGCCTCAGTGGGAGAAAGCGAGGCTTCGGGGTCGAGCGGATGAAGGAAAATATTGAACCCCAAAGGTCCTCCTCAGATGGCAGTAAAACGGAGACAAGGGACCAAACTCCATGAGGCCTCTCGACAGGGCGAAAGCAAATTTACAGCTCATGCTACACTCCGGATGAAACGGCGGCCGTTTTCCGACAATTGGCCAGAGAAACCTGTACCCAACAAATGTGACGGCACGGCCAAAGCTAAACAAAGGCCCAGCTCTTCGATTAAGTAGAGGATTCATTAAATCTGCTTAGCAAGTGGAACAGAGAACAAACGGTTTCTGTTGAACCCCCCCTCCACCGCCGCCACCACCCTGCACCCCGCGTGCTTCAAGAGACAAACAAACAAGCAACCCGGACGGATTGTAACAGAGGGGTACTTGTGCGGCATTAGCCTCTTAGGCTAACGAGGTAATATTATTGCACAGTGTCCTCGGGATTGTGGGTAGCACTCTGTTTTCAAATTGCTGCTGTGATCTGCCACAGCTTGAAAATGGATTGCACATGCCATTAATAATTTAATATCCATTACAAACAAATGACCATTAAAAATTTATATTAGTTCTGCCGTTTCCCCAGTCCACTTTTATCCCTGACAACAGACTATTGTCACTGTGTTACACCTGTGTGTGTGGATCAGTTTCACAGCAGCCACACCGGTAAACAGACCAGTTCAAAGGTGAGAATGTGAAGGTGAAGTCATGCACTTGCTCTTCAGAAGAAATTTTAAAAATAATACAAAAAATGTCTGAAAGCTGCATTAGTTAAATATCTGTTTTCTCCAACTTTGAAGCTTTCTCTGTCCTGACCTGCTCTTTGGACAAAAGTGAACATGTTTGTGGTGCGTCTGCATTCTTGTTTGGATATTTATAGTGGTGTAAGCCAGAAATCATGTCATTGCCTCAGAAAGACAAACAAACCCGTGAAAACAAAACACTCAATTTGAGAAAGCCCTCAGGAAAAGCGGTAGCACATAGAAGGATGTCATAGCAGTTTTTTTGTTGCAGGGTAACTGCAGCAAAACATGGCTATTGAGTAATGACACCCATGTTTGCTTATATTTTGCAAGATGAGAGTTGCACATTATCACATCAGTGGTTCGCTAATAACAGCTTAAATTTGATAAAAATCAAATCACGAGGATCTGTTTCTAAAATTGCATTGCAAAACGTTTTTGCACTTTTGTGAAATAAAATACAAATGTTTATGTTCATCTAATAGTAAGTTGCATTTGATTTTGTATGTATAGTTATACTCTTCAAAAAGTATTTACACCCTTCTGCATTTTGCATTAGCCACAAACTTTGCATTGTTGAGAAACACAGTTATGCATAATCATGAAAAGAAGAAATCAGAAAAATGGGGCTTATTGCTATATTCAGATGCCATTACTTAGATGCTCTTAAAAATCCACATAAATTCAGCTCAATATTTTTCCCAAAAAGAAAATAAATGTTGTCATAAGCAGCTTGTACCATCTAAGGATCTCAAGTAGCAGTCAGTTTCTCATGAATCTAAAAAAGCCTCTCACTGAAGATTGTTGCTCTCTGACCATCTCATGGTTATGTCATGTTAACAGCTCAATTTCCAGGCAACCAAGACAATATTCCACAGTTGTTGGCGAGCACTGATAATCCACCTCATTTGCTTTTGCCACTCCTCTTTAAATCTGTTCAGCCTTTTTGGTTAGAAAATCGGTCAGAGAGAGATTGTTTTAAGAAGCAGAGCCTCTCTGACTCAATACGTTTTTAAAACAACCATTCACTGCAGTCGGAGATGCAGGTCTTTTGTGCTCAGTCTCTATCAGCTCATCTGCACACTGAATTACCAAATAGCCCAAGCCCACCCAGACTGCTTGGAAAACATTTAAAAATGACACTCCTTGCGTTTTTACACAGATTCTGTGGCTGTATGTTTGGGATTGTGGTCCTGCTGGAAGGTGAACCTCCACCCCAGTTTAAAGCCTCCAACAGGTTGGCTGGTTTGTCCTGTATTTAACTCAGTCTTACCGTCTACTCTGACTAATTTCACAGTTCCTGCTGAAAAAAGCATCCGCACAGCATGATTCACTGATTCACTGTTTCATTAGCTTCTTGTCAGAAACCCCTTTGCAAACCGGCAGACAATGCTTCAAACTAAGTAAAGAAATGTTGACTTTTTGAATGTTTTTTTCCCTCTCATTCTTTTTTATTCACTATTGAATAATTATTATGTTTGTTTTGCTTAAATGTTGCTCCATATATTCGGATTTTAGTTGGTCATCAGTTCGTAGGATTTTCTGTGACAGTGTCCTCCAGAGCATAGATCCCAGACAATTTCTTCTGTCTTTTTCCCGACAAAAACTTTTCCATATGTGCATCCCTTCTGTGCGACTTATCCTCTCAGCTCCTTCAGACTATCCAGGAGCAATTAGCAAACACCTAATGGAATTGCTGAGCTCATTATACGAACAATTTCTCAGTGAAAAGGTGGTAAAGACATTGTAACAAGGTTAATAGAGGTGCGATGTTGTGATCATGTCCTAGAGACGGCGTTTCAGGAAGGTCAGATGTTTTTAAAGAGACAGAAGCCCGATTTCTAGATTAGTCATATTTGCTATCTATAGCAGTTTTGAGAATTCAACATTACATAATTACTTGATTGTGCTATATAATGCCACCATATTCCTGGGAAATTCACAATATTCAGTAACTAAATAAATAAAGTTTTATAAAGTTTCTATTAAAAATTCATGATTAAGCATTTTGTTTTTTTTCTTTTTACTTTTTTTTCCTCATCATCTCTTCAACTTTCTGAGGACTTTGAAAAACTGTGACTTAAATAATTTATTCTAATATATTTGTTTACATCTAATCTGTTTGGCAGCTTAATTTAGACATTTTACATCTTGAACCTGAAGTTTCAAGGTCTGATTATTTTATATGTTAAAAACAATGAAGCTGCCACGATAGATTTTGCGTTAAACTAAAGTTTTACATTTATTATTCCCCATGTCTTTTAGAATCAAGGTATTGCGGGCTTCTTGTGTTGGAATTTGTTTGCTAGTGGATCATTGACATTGTTGTGACCTGGAAGGTATAAGCTAACTTTGGGATGTTTGTGAATCGTTGACTCTGCTTCCTGGTGCAGCTGTTTACTGTCCTGTGTGCCAAATCCACAGAGCGGTGTACAGTGCTGCCGCTGCAGCGTTCCTTTGCATCTAGATGTTTGGCTTGCAGACTCTAGCCTTCTCTTTTATTAGAAATCAGTTACCATCTAAAATAATTCCTCTCTCCACCAGTATTTGGTACTTTGCCAAGTTGAACAGTTTCAAGTGCAGGTATAATTAAAAGCAGAAACTCAGAACTGTTCTGCAACGTTCAGTCTTTTTTTTTTGTCCCTGTTTCACTGCTCTGGATTATTCTCTCATACTGTGAACTAATGTGATCAAAGGTTTCATGCAGGGTTCAGCTCATTTCATGTTCCAGCTTGTCAACTAATGACACAAGAAGTAAAAATAGTGTGCGTCATAAGAGTGCTTTCTATTTCCAGAGTGTAGTTGTAGTCTGGTGAGGACGTAAAACAGGTCCAGTATGAGAACACAGATGGCCAAAGATGGTGGGCACTAATCGTGCTGCAAGACCTGCTATCAGATTGGCATCCATGTTCTTTCAGAAATGCAAAATAATCACATGTCAGATCTGTAATAACATTCTTTTAACGGATTCGTGCAGTTTAGATTAATAGCAAATAATTGCATGGGAATAACTGGTGACTCTGCCAGGATTGCAATTAATAACTAAAGAAGGTGCAAACACAAAGCAACAGGGACAAAAGAGATGAGTGCTTCTCAATGCAGCACCATGAGGCGGCCTGCAGAGAACAGCTCTCTGTTCTCTCCCTTCCCTGTGCTTCTTGGCAGGCTGAGGCGGCAGGAATGTGAGGCTGCTCTGTGCTGCTCTTTGCTGGGCTGCAGGGTTGTGAGTGCCTGGTCCCTCATTGCCGCCGCCGACTGTTTTAGTTTAGGCTGCGATGGGCCGGACTTCACCGCCCTGCGCTACGCTGCTCTACATTGCAATCCTCTGGCAATTGTTGATTCTTTTAACACCAAGAGGGAAGAGGAGCCGCTCCCTGGCGCCCCAGAAAGGCATGGCCGCCCCTTCCTGTGTGAGCCGCTAATGGCTACCAGATGGCGAGTGAAGAGAGGGAGAGAGAAAGAGGAAGGGTCCCTTCCTCCTTCACTCATATTAGTTCTGCCTTTGTGGTCTTCTGTTCACTGTAGGGGTTTTGCAGAATAATTTTTTTTTTTCCAACATTTACCTCCATGAGTGCAAAAAACATAAAATCTTACCAAGTATTTTTGGTGTAGTTCCTAGTGCAAATATCTTGATACCCTTGAAAAAAGACAACGCTAACATACAAGTAATTTTTCAGACAGATATACTTTTGTTACTTTTGAATATCTATAAAAAATAGTAATTCCACTGGCAGATTTTTTTCACCTGAAAAAGCGTGAAATCTTGTAGGTGAAAAAAAATCTGCCAGTGTAACTAGTACTTTTTATATTTGAAAGAATTATTGACTTCAAACAAGCGCTTATATCTTCAGAAAAATTAGTTTTGTCCTATTTCAAGTGTACTAAGATCAAGCCTTTCACAATCAGCAATAAATCATTTAATCACATGATAAAATAAAACGTTCAGGAAAATTTTCACTTGTGTGATTATCTCATATCATTCCACCAAAGACTTGATAACAAAATGTCTTTAATCTGGTGCAGTGGTCTCAGTTAGCATTTTTTTTTTTTTTGAAGGGCAAATAGACTTGTGTCTATTTAAAAATGTTTTGGTTGTTTTGTTTATTTTCTATATTTAAAATGCCTTCCAGTTCCACTGTTAAATAAGTTTGTTGCTCTCTGGAAGGGCGTACTTCCATTGTTATGCTAATACCATTGTACTTGAAAATGGTATCAAGATTTTGTATTTGCTGTGATCACATGCTCCAACAGGTAGTTTAATTCTCATTATGCAATGTAAGTGGGTTATTTTAAGCCTTTTCTTGTAGGCATCCAAGCTATTTTACCTGAAGTCATTTTTACAAGCAGGAAACAAAAAAGTGTCAGTTATTACTGACTCATGGAAGAGTTGCGTGCTCCCTGAATGTCTCACCTATGTAACGTTTTCTCCTCATTCCTCTCAGGCAGAAGAGCTTGTTTGTGGTCATTCAGGAGTTTCAGCAAAGTCTGGAAGAACTGGTGCAGTTCTTCCAGACTGAGCTCTGAACACAGAAATGGTGGTTAAATTCAGTCCAGAATCCAGAACATGGTTTTTGTTTTCTTAAACACAAGTTGTTTAATAATAGAAATAAGATAGAATTATTTCAAGTGTAACAAAAACAAAGCTAAACAATTAGACGATTATGTGAAGATATATTTCAGCATGGACTGAAATGAGATTCCTATTGGACTAAAATAGTGCAACTTTGCGGTGGGGTTGGGGGATATGAGGAAAATTTAACATTCTGATATATTTTTGCTATTTCATGATACACGATATACATCATGGTATTCTTAAATCGCCACTGTGTTAGCGTGGCTAATAGCAGAGGTAACTAATCTATTAATAATCACTTATTAATAATCGCAAAATACACATCAATTCTGAAAGCATAAAACTGTAACGAACTGAATGTTCTGCTCTATGTGGGGGTAGTGTTTGAGTGTTTTTGGTTCTGAATCCTAATACATAAAGTTGCGTTCTTGTCACCTGCTATGGCAACGAGTCTGTAATAAAGCTGACAGAGAACAGAAAAAAGAATGAGTGGTTTTGAGTTATTATTCCCATTGCATATCACTAAACAAATCATACCTGCGTCTCCAGGTTTCACTCTAACGAAACAGTTCTGCCGCGGCAGCGCGTCTATGAACGGCATGTACAAGAAAAGTCTGATTAGGTGGTGAAGTAAATTTGTGATACAACCTTTTGCCGCAATAGTTTTAGAACATGTTTCACAAATTACCTCATTTTGTTCCACATCCTCCATATAAAATCCAAACCACTGCCAAATTATTGATTCGGCGCTGTTTCTCTTCGGAACTAAACGAGTTTATCTGATTCCTCTTCAGTTACCGTCTCATTCAGCCGCTCGCCTCAAACTCTTGCTGTCACCATGTTTCACTATTTTCTCCAGTGTTCAACAAGAGGATCAATAAATATCAATAAAATTGAAAATATGGTTACATTTTCTTACGGTGTGTAGCTTAGTGATTACAAATGGGAATGTATTTGTGTTTATGGGGCTATAAATGCTGTGATACACAGTCAGAGCCATACAGTTACTTAAAAAAAGAAGTCATTTTTATTGCTACTTTTATCACAATAGTCGACAATATCGTAAGTCCATATTGCCCACCCCTACTATGTGTAACGAATTGAGTTTCACTTTCTGAGATGAGTGACGAAAAACATTTAACTTTTTCATGATATTAAATTTTTTGCAAGGTCCCTATATCCACATTTAACAGGTCACCTCTCATTTTAAACACACACACACACACACACACACACACACACACACACAGCAGACATTCTTGTCATGTAGTACTATGTGATCTGACCCTAGCTGCTATGCCCACAGCCCCTTAATATAGCCCACTGCTGTCATGGTACTTTTTGCCCCTCTTCACCTGCTCTGCTGTGAGTGTCAGTACATGTCCATGTTTATCCCAACCTGGCCGGGGGTTTCTGGGGTGTCTATATTGCGACTAGCTGTGAAATATTGTTACCATCTTGTGTTATTTCCCAAGTAATCGTGACGCAGACAGTCTTTCAGTCAAATGAGACTCAGTCCCGTCTAACAGCCATTTGTTTTTCTTTTTGTTTTTTTAATATGGCTTTTTGTTTAGAAAGGCCCAAAGATGAAAGACACGGGCTGATAAAGAGAAGAGGTTCTGGTCATGTTTTGGCCACAGTCCCTTATTGCATTAGAGCTACTATGGCTCAGTGAGATATCTTTGTCCTGGCCATCAGCCAGAGGACATGTACACACACACACACACACACACACACCCCCACACACACACACACACACACACACACTCTGAGAAAAGCAAAGAGATGCAGCAGAGACCCCTGCTCTCTGAGACGAATCATTTTGGGGACTGATTGGAAGCTGTGAGGACCTCTCTTTCTTTTTGCCGGCATTCCAAAGAACTTTCACATGTTCGCCGCTTCCTGTGTTTTGCTCTTTTTCTTGACATGTCCTGGAAAACTGGAATACCTTACTTAAATTTTCCATAACATTCAACAAATGGGACTTTGAGGAGCCACTTGTGGTAAAACTCAAAGGTGGGTCAGATTTCTTTACTTGACATTGAAATGCTGTTCGGTAAATTTATGAAACACCGCTCTTTCTCCCTTTTTTTCTTCTTCTGATCTCAACGGACTGAACTTGATTAACCAGATGAAGATTTATAGCAAAACATGGTTCCTTTACTGTGTTGCGTTTCAGATGTTTGAAATGTTGAAGGGAGTTACGAGGCATTTTGATGAGTGGATTAGGTTACAGGTGGTAAGCAAAGCAAGAAGATAACAGGCAATTTTGAAAGATTGTATTCTTTATTATTAAAACTCTGCAAACACACTGGCTGGATAAAAGCGTACAAACTATCACATTCATTTTTAGAAGAGGTCATGGTTTTGATATAATTTATTTTGGTTTTATTTTTCTAAAACTACCAGTTAGTTTGACAGCTGGGAGTTTTTCAAAACAATTATTGCACCAAAGCAAAATTACCAGTATCACACATTTCTAAGACATCCTTTTTTCTGTCAACATAACTGAAAGCTCATTAATGATTGTATTATATTTTATTTTTCTAACTTGGCAACAGATTGTTCCTAAACACAAAGGTTAACCTCTTAGTAAAATTTCTTAAGACTTAAACATAAATGAAACTCCATCATGCCTATACTGAAACTAATTTGTCCAATGTCTCATATTAAACTTTAACCTTTTTTCCACCCTAAACTAAAGGCCAATAAGTAACCAAAAAGAACAGAAAAACATTTTCTCTTCTTACAGCTTGTTCTTGAGGTATATTCAGTGGTTTTTATCTGAGAAATGGGAAGGTTGTGTGCTGCAGTGTGAAAAACCTATGAGGACTACCAATAAAATTTAATTTTTGAAGTCCGAAGTGCCCTGTTCATGTTCTAGCAGGGCTTGGAGAGAGAACAACTGCTCTGTTCTCAGTATATTTTGGAGTACAAGAGGTTTGTAGGTTGTCAGACAGCAAAAACGACTGATGGAGTAACTGGGAGTTCTTGTGATGGTTTTAGTTGTATCTTTAAATAATGTTTCACAATATATCGCATATATTGCAATATGGGTGTGTTCACTATTCATATTGTAAAAAACTGGAGTGCAATAATTGTCAGCTACTATATTCCAATATATATTTAGCCTTTTGGACCAGATGCTCCCAGGGAACACAATTTACATCTTCCAAAATGCCAAAGGTCACAGAGTGATGGAACCAGCTGAAAAAGGGGAAAGAAAAAATCGGTAAAGACCTGGGATGTTATCTTCCGCAGTAGTGCCAAGATGTTTCCCACTGAAAGTATTTATGCATATTAGGGTGTATCCCTTGAAGTATATGTGGTGCAGAAGGAGCATGCTGTGGGATTTCCTCCTTCTGAACCTCTGAAGTGTGACGCCCTTGTTCAGAAAGTCTTGCTGACCTCTCATCTTTTCAATTGCAAAAATATTTCCTGATTAAAGAACTTTGCCTGACGCATTGCTTATAATTCCAGTGTCCAGTGTGACAGCAAAGCACAGATTTATTCTCCAGATCAACATCAAAACCCTGAGATGTTTGATTACACACAAGCAGGTGCACAATTGAGGTCCATGCAGACCAGGAGGAAGTTGTGAGTTTGTGTGTTCAGGCCATAGCAGGTGAGTTGTTCATAATTCAAGTGCAAGCGTTTAATTTTATTGTTGTATGTTGTCACTGGGCCATAGTGTTTTTGTTTTTGTCATTGTGGGGAAAAAGTTACTTGTATTCGTCTGCTTGAGGTGCTGCGACTTAATACAGCCTCTGTTCAGCTTGTTGAATACTAATTAAACTGGATGAAAATTAAGCCCAATTGAATATGTCATAATTTTAATAACTGACGACTATAAGTAGATTATGATTGGATTTTGGTAGTGTTTGCAGTTCAGTTGGGTTTTTGTTGCCTAGTCTGCCAGAATGACTGGTGACTTTTAATTTATTTCTCCATAATAAAGGAAAATTGTTTTGACAAAAATATTTAACTTCTTTGTCCTTTATGCTCCTGGTTATGCATAGCTCCTTTTTTATTGCCTCTGATGTAAACTTTGCCTTCAGTGTAAATGACTTGAAGGAAGATTGTGTGAGTTCATCTTGCCAGCAGTGAAGGAACCTTATGATCATGTGAACCTAGTTTTGCTTCCAGAAGAATGTGTTACATTTTAAGGATGCAGCTTTGGCAAGTGCATGTGACCAGAGGGAAAGAAGAAAAAAAGGTTCTGTATAAAAATGTCAAGGTTGTGGAGGAGCAAAGCGTGCCCTGCTGGATACATAGATGGAAATGCAATAGGAGAAACTGTGGGAATGTAATAAACTTTGTTTCAGGGAGGAACATGTCTTGAAGTCAGCTGAGCTTCTTTTATCTGTAGCACAGCTTTAGTTCCCATGGCTCTGTGTAGGCTGCCATCTGTACGTACAAACCGTCCTCAGAGTGTGCTGATTGAATAGAGCACTGTATGAAAAAGCCTAATTGAGAACATTGAGTCTGGGAATGATTTTCAGCATCAGTTCCCATCGGTTATAGTCAGGGAGGAATCATAATGTTTTTCCAATGCATTAGCCAGAGAGACGCTCTGTTTTTATCTTTTGTCAAAGAAACAATTAAACCAGAATGCATCGTGATTAATAGTCCGTCTTTGATCAGATTTTCAGTAAAATCAAGATGAAAGACAAAAAATATGAAAACAATGCATGAAAGATTTATTCTGCACATTTAAGTTTACCAAAACACCTGAGAGAAAACTGTCTTCATCTTTTAATAAATGCATTTTTTTTCTACATAGTTTTAAAAAAAATGTTTATTTACCCTAGAGGTCATAGGATGGAGTAAATTTTGCTGCATTTACAGAATCTTTTTAATGAAATTGAGACCTAATTAAGTTAGGTTAGTGGTAAAAATTAAAAGACTTATGATTACCAAGTTTATCAGTGTGAACACATATTTTGTACATTAATTGTTCATTGGTAGGAGTCTGGCAGCATGCTACATCACAGCGTTTCAGTATTGGCCCTGCTTTGCATTCTCCAAATATATCAAATTTTTCACTGCGTTCTATAGGTAAACACACAGATTTATTTCTTGCAAAACTCAGCTTTCTCCTGGCCAAGGCATTCCTGTTGTGAATTTTGGCCTGTATTACTGGACTTATGATGAAAAGTAAATTATCTATTTCAACTTTTCTACAGGAGCCTGAATGTTTTGGGTTAAGCTGGTATTTCAGGATCGAAAGTAGGAATTTAAATGGTAATAGGGCACACAGTCTATCACAGATTTGTTGCAATCACTACATACCAATGGCTGATATGAAGTTGAAATTCTATCACGATATTCATATTTATTGTGATGGCAATAAATTAATATTTATTTCAATAAATGGGGCTATCAGAATCCACAGGTGTGCAGGCACACACCCGCAGAAGCCAGTTGAGAAGTAAGGACGTGACGTTGTAGGGACAATGTGAAGTAATAGTTTAGCTGCAGAAACAATGCAGCATTCCTTTCTGCTTATGATGCATTTGAGAAATTCCACAAGTTCCTCCTGGCTGTGAATCAGCATATGGTGAAACAACACAGGAGCGCATACACAGGGCATGACTTCCAAGGTATGTGTTGACACTACACGCACTCTCTTTTAGCTGAAAGTAGAGCAGCATCAACTGAATGCGATACCAGAGAGTGGAGGTGTGCGCCAGTTTCAGGAGACTGGTTTTAAATGGAGGTGTGCCGTTTAATTTGGCTGAGAGACAAGCCCTGGCATGCAGGCAGCTCTGCTCTTAAGACACAACACCTAGCATGGGACTCAGATCTGCACGATTGGAAGCTTTGTTGAAGAATCATTAACAGAGGAGAACAACTGCAGGGTCCTGCAAAAGTAATCACACTTCTGGAATCTCTGATCATTTTAAAGCCCCAGAAGGTTTTTTTTTTTAATAAAGATTTGAAATGACACAACAACTTAACATTATTTTGAAAGTAGAATGAAAAATTCTACAGCTGCACATTGGCTTTGCACATTTACAGACTGAAACTTCTTATAGCTTAATGTCAGTCAATTTAGATGATGAGCATCTCCAAATTGAAGTTTTTAAATCTTGCTTCTCAGAACTTTGACTAGGTCATTCAGAGATTTTACCAGCATTTCACTGAGAAGTAGCTTGTATAATTAGCTCAGAAGACGTGCAGTTCCACCAGATGTTTGCTAATTGCTGCTGGCTAGTCTGAAGGAGCTGAGTCAGGGAAGGTTGCTCGGTGAGGCAGGAGCTCAGAAACTGTATCTCTAATTTTGAGCTGTGCAAAAATTAAATCCCAGGCCAAGAGAGAGCGGCTTTGTTGCCCTTCACTGTTTGCGGATGTAGTTTGTGCATCAGATTTACAGGGGTACCGGAAACATGTGAATACGAAGGTTCCGGGTGGGACTTTGGCATATTGGACAGCAAAAAAAGTGACTAAGTCAGTGAAAATGTTTAACGCATCAAAATATTCATAATTAATCTAAATTAATGCAGTAAAATTCCAGCCCTCCTTTTTGAATATTGTCAGTCCACATGTTGCAAGGAACCTGAAAGCCTCTGAAGGTTTATCTTTTGCTGAGCTACCAGGCACCACTTTTTTATTGCAGCACAGACATGTTATCAGAGTCCATTTCCTTATTATATGCTCAGTATCTCAAGCCATTTCCTCATGGACTGACTCTTGCAAGAGAGCTGCTAATCAGATCATGTCCGAAGCAACCTCTCACTGGCCACTTAATGTGATTTTGAATAATTTTCATTGGAGTGATTGGATTAGACTGCTGTTGCTCACTTCATGGACCATGATGGGGTTTGATGCACCTGCAGTGAAGCCCAGGACAGCACAACGCTGTAAGAAAAACACTCTTTCTGTGGGTTGATCAGAGAGAAAAGAATATTAACATACTGTGTCACAAGTAAGCAAAGCATTCATACATTAACACACATGCACCCACACTCTCCCACAGATGGTTTTTACGCCTGACTGTAGAGTCATCCTTCTCACTATGCAGTGATCCACGCCTGCAGAAAGCAGAGAGGACCACTTTGGATCTGCAGCTTGTGAAGTGGAACAAAAGCAAATGCATTCATCACTGAATACTTGTTGTATTTGTTTTTATTATTATTTATGAACTATTTTAGATTAATTTAAATGTGTGACGTTTCCCTGCAGGGTCTAGCAAATAAAAGTTAGAAGTCTAGAATATGTGATGCTTTGTAAAATGTACTTCATTTGTTCTGCATGTGGGGTAACGTGTTATCTCGTAACAAAGCAGTAAAGCTCAGGATGCAGGGCAGTAAACAGACCCTTCTAAAAAATTTCTCATGTAACATTTAGATTTTCCTGCAAACTCACTGCAGAAATCAGATTTTGAATCGGGCTTATAGTAGATTGGTTCGACAACAGAAATCAAAACATTCTTGTTGCATGATCTACATTGAACCTCCTTATATTTTCAGTTCAGTATTGACAGATTTTTTTTTTCTTCTGAGGAACATTACTCAGAATATTTGTGGAAGATTTGCCTGTTTGCAGACTTCTCTCACAGAGGTTATCTTAAAGAAAATTCAGCTTAGGTAGTTGAAATACCTTGAAGCAGTGCTGTTTGACATGCCCTTGGCTGGTGCTTGCAAAGGAGCCAATCAAGGTGCTCCATTCATTTTCCTTATTGCTGATTGGCTGTTCTCCCAACTATGGAGATGTGCACTACTAGATATTTACTTATGTAGTAGTGCCAAGACCTATTAATGCATATTAAGGTATATTTGGTGTCTCATCTAATAAAATAGCCAGTTGTATAAAGAAATTGATGCAATAGCTTGGAATGTCAGAAAAAAAAATACTGTAATTTGTAGACTTTCTTGTTCATTTTTCCTATTAATAATGACAGTATAATTATTTCTAACAGATCTTTTAGGTTCTGTAGGAAAGGAGAGTGTCTGAGGTGAAAAGGTCAAATTTCAAGGTTTGGTTCACTCTACAATAGAAAAGCACTTACCTCAAACAACAAAACAAGGTAATCTGACACTGATGTTTAACTTTAATTGCTAAGTATTTTAGGCTGTTAAGTCAAGTGAATAAAGTTACACCCAAAACTATTCATACCCTTGGCAGATTTGGCTTATCAGCTTTTTTCCTGTTCGATGATTGATCTTTGGTGATGAGCTCCAGTTTTTGAGACTGGAAGGCCTCAATTCAATCACAATAATCTTTAGCTTTCTTTTCAAATTCTCTATCAGAAGTCGCCAAAACATTATTTTAACATTATTATAAGAAACACATCTGTAAAGTCAAACACATTGTTTTTAATTTGATCTAGTTTCCAAAACTTTTATCTAGATCTTAAACTTATTAAATTATGCAAAAATAACAAAATGTCAGTTTTAAGATGTACATTTTATGGTCTTTAAAAATTGTCCTGAAAATTGTAGAAACATTGAAACAAGCTGTGAACTGACAGTGGGCCAGAACCCGCTTTGGCATGCGGAACCGCCTGTTGAGCAGCAGGAGATATTTTTGGTTCTTCTCACCTATCTTAAGCCGGCCTCTCCAAGGTGTTCTGTATTGCAGAGGGCCGTGTGTTTCAGGGGGCTGTGGTGGGCATTTGTTGCCAGGGGAGGTGATGTGTTATTTTCAGTCCATTGTGTCTACTTCCTGTGGGTCATGGGTTATTGGAGCTGGGTGTTGCAGACTTTGGAGAACAGGAGGAGGAGGGGGAGAGTCAGTGGAGTAGGCAGGAAAGTGGTCAGAGCAACTGGACAACAGTGACTGGTCAGCAACTTGGTTTCTTTGCTTGTTTTTCTGCTCTGCTTTTAGCTGAGCCACGCTTGGACTCTTCAGAATCAGGTAAAAGAAAATCTTCATAATGCTCACATGTAAGCTGGTCAATAGTTTAGGTAAAAATCACAATTAAAAAAATCATTTTGTGACTATCTTCAGTAGAGCAACTCCTTTCGAGGAGAAATATTGCATTTTAAAAATACATTTGAAGGATTCTACAAACAGCTTTGTTGGGATGCCAGTACGAAATGGTGATGTTATTTTTCTCTGTCTCAACAAGAAAAGGCGCTTTGATCATTGCATTTGTAGAAAAAGCTCTACAAAATATTTGGTTACTGTAGTTTAGAATTGATATTTCTTTTATTTACCAAGAATAAGACATGACAGATGCCTTTACTATAAATGAAGGGTTTGGTCCTGTGCTGCATAACAATAACAAACCAACAGAGTAGAGTTTTTGACCACATGCAAAGTTTTATGTTGTCTGATTTGAGATCGTAACCCAATTCCCGCTTTTTTGCACAGCGTATCTTTAGCAGAGCTATACAGGATAGATCCAGGTAACTGTTGAATGTTAACAGAGCCTCTAAAGTTAGAACCCGACAAACCCCCCCAACACGACGGTGACAAAAGGAGGCAAAACAGGAAACCTTTTTGCACAGAATGTGTGTCGGGAACAGATGACCAGGAAGATAAAAAGCGCTAACAAAGTGGAAACTTCCACTCAGGGATGTTATTTTGCTTTGTGTTTTTTTTTTGTTTGTTTGTTTTTTTTCTATTCTTTTTTGTGTGTTTATAATTAAGCACCAAGTTGGCTGAAACCTCTGGTTGAGGGATTGTTAGTTTGGCTACGGTTTAAAAGGCAAAGGGTCGCGGTGAACCAGTTCTGTTTCAGATGTTATAGGTAACCCAAGGTGCTTCTATGCTCCTTCAGTCATACACGATGGGATGTTAATATTTAAACCTGCTGCACTGAAGTTAATGCTTCACCGGGAATCTGTGTTGTGAGGCTGGTTTAACCCGCCGCGGTGCTACTGATTGGCTCGTCTCTTCTTTGTGCACTCATCTGTTACTCCTACCCCACATATTTCCTCTTAATATCCATCTCTGCGTCAGACTGACTGGCTGTAGCTTATCAGCAAAACAGAATGATGATGGTTTCTGTTCTCACACTACAAGGAAGAGTTGGTGCCCTGTTTTTGTCTACAGCTTTCACACAACAACAATGTTGTCTTGAGCTGTGCTGACTAAAGAGAGACTACAGGACCTCAGCAAGAATTATCTGAATAATCTGATGCTTTCTACAGAAGTATCTGGTAAACAGCAATATTTGATTTATTGATTTTTTATTGTTGTTGTTGTTGTTAATTTAATTTAAACATTTTTCAGACAATATTGTTTGTGCTTGCTTGTGCTATGACAGATCCCAGCCACCTTGTGAGTTGGTCTAAAATTTATATTGTGGGAAATACTTTGGATAATCAGACCTGTCTAATTATAGATCACCTGTGAAAGCGTAGAGATTACCACCTGTTAATCCTTTACATAATGAGCAGAAGAAAAATGGCTGCATGGAGGTTGTATTTTTGTAGGACTGGGCTTCAGAGTAAACTTTGGCTGGTAAGAATTTTACAGCTGCACATGAAAGCTGAGAAACTGTGAGTTGGTAAACAGAAAAAGGGAGGAAACGATTGTAAAAGGAAAAGACTAGAAACTGGCTTGGGTTCATGCAAAATGTGAAAAAATACTATATCTTCTGCTTTATCTTTGGTAACACTTTATTTGCTGGGGTGTGCATAAGCCTGACATGACTGTCATAAACATGACATACCAGCTGTCATGAATATGAAAGAGTCTTTATAAATGTCTGACTGTTGTCATGAAGTGTCCGTTGATAAATAATGAGATTTTTAATGTAAAGTTGGCTTAAAAGTTATATTAGAAGTCCCAACTTTCCATGACTTTGTAAACAATGCCTCTTTAGTGTAACGTGCCATGTCAGTTTTATGTACATAAATCACACAGATTTTAATATCTCTCAAACCTGAATGAATACATAATGTTGAATTTTCAAAAGAAAAGAGAAACTATTGAGCCTGTTCTTACTAGACCTGATTACTGCCAATCTTTTTGAATCAAGAAATACGTTGAATAGAACCTGTCTGACAACATGAGATGGGTTCACTGGTGACATAAAGGAATTTACTTATATTTATCCAGTCATGTAGGTTTGGATAGTTTTTCCTCCCTAATAAATGAAATAATCTCTTTCTTTGTATTTGTTTGATTTGAAACACTTAAGTGAAACACAAAATCATAAGCAGAAGGAATCTAAGGGGGTGAATACATTTATACAACAGTGCATATTGTATATCATGAGCAGATACAGTATGAACTTAGTAAACGGTGATTTTTCTAACTATATCTATGCAAATATATCTCAAGTTTGTCTTCAGAAACCCTGTAGCTTCAAAGCTTCTAATAACCTCTTAACAGGAGTGGGCGTACGCTTGCATATTTTTTACAGTGTCTACAACAGATGTTGGTTAACCAGTTTATTTCTGGTCACACAGGAATGCACAAATGTTACCTTTAAACTACATGCCCCAGCTGCACAAAACAACTGCCCTGCTTGGCCCCTTTTAGCTTATGCTGGCTCAGTTTCTTCACGCAGCAGTGTTCTCTTCTGTGCATCCGAACGCAATGTTATCAAGTAATGAGCTATATTTGAATGAAGAAACCAAAATCTGGTGATTACTGCAAGCTTTCTGTAGCCTATTCACTATGAAACTGCATAACAACTATCTTAATACTACACTGACTTCTTTTGACTCACAGTCATTCATGGTTAGTAGTTACAAAAAAGGAAATTTTACTTGGTTGTTCTTCGTCACTTCACCTCATTGGCACAGATGCACTGACCTGACTTCTACCAGGTGACATTCATGTCTGTTTTTCTTTAAAGGCTGGCCTGCAAATTTCAACTGTGGCAATTTGTACCCCATGTGTTATAACACAAATAATCAACTTTTAATGACGTTTTGTTTTAATTTACAAACTACTTCTGTAAATTCAAGACAAAGTTTGCCAAGGCAAATGTTTATTGATGAGTAAGCAGAGACACAACATGAGAACCCTCCACTAATCCAAGGTTTCACTCAGCATCCATTAGAAGATTTTGCATTGAGCTTGCTCTTGATGATAGATGCATTTAAACATGATCTCATCCTTCTTCCAACTGTCCTATAAGTGGCCTTATGATCATACCTGTAGCTGTAAATGCTAATGTGTTGATGTCACCACTATCAAACTCTAGGTATAATTTAAACCTCTGTCCTGTTTTTTTCACTCAATTTGATTCAGTTCCCTGGTATTTAAGAAAATCAAGACATTAAAATAAAAATAAAAAATGATGGTGCGGTGGGCAGCAAGAATCTCCAGTCGCAGTCAGTATTGTAACGAATCTGCAGAGACAATATTTCACAGTAGCATGTCCTAGATCAGTGTTTCCCAACCCTGGTCCTCAAGGCACACTGCCCTACATGTATGAGAGGTTTCCCTGATTCAACTGATTGCAGTTTAACAAATGCCTGTTAATCAGTCATCAATTAAAATCAGCTGGACTGAAGCAAGGAAATACCTAAAACATGCAGGGCAGTGTGCCTTGAGGACCACGGTTGGGAAACCCTGTCCTAGATGAAGCCATCAGTTGTTTGCCAGGTCTGCTAATCCACCTCATTTTGCTTTTGTCGCCCCTCTTTAAAAACACTAAATATCAAATTTAGAAGAGATTTGTAAATCTCTTCTAAATTTGAAGGGATTTAGAGATGTAAATATCTTTACAATGTTTGCAAATTGTCCAAATAAATATGAGAACAAAAGTCTACAAAAGAATAAATCAGAAATAGCATAACAGAGCTACTCCAACATGCTTCCACTGAGCAGTGCAGCTCTAAAACAAGACTGTAAAGCTCCCTGAGATCTTATAGAGTAAAAAATCACCAGTACACATTGAATTTAGTTTCTTTTTTTTAAACTGAAATTTTTGTCCATTTTTTTACTCCATCAGCTTTTTAAAGAGCCAGAATTAAACTCCCAGTTTTTATTCTATCTACTGTATTTTGGATCTATGTTAACACAGTTGTCCAGGTCACATCTGGCATTAACATCCCGGTGCACTAGATTTGTGGTTTCACAATACTAGGACAAGCTAATTCATCTCATGTTTTTTTTTTCTTCTGTTTGTTGTCTTGGTACAGTTAAATACAAAGTTTCTCATCATAAATAGGCTCTGCAAGGTGCTTCTTTTTTTTATTAAAATTTATAACAAAGGATGATCCCCAGTTTAGGTGAAATTTTGCATGTCAAGCTTTCATTTCTGAGAAAATTAAGGCTTTAGCTCTTCAATAGCTGTGCTGCTGACCTGTGTGGGAGAAAGGTTGCTTACACACAAAGGGGCCATGTGATGTTCCAGTTTAACAAAGATTTGTTCTTGTTTCCTCCCAGAAAGGGATGAAATTAAGAGGCTGACACTGATTTGGAAACACAGCTACATTGTGGAGAAATAATAACTAACATGTTCAGAACCAGTTGGGAGTTAAAGGTTCTGGTGGTATTAGGAAGATGCTTGAATTGGACACGGAGGCGCACACAGTGTTGTTACTTCTGATTGTTTGCCTGGGTGGTCCTATCTTTAGCACTCCTCTTCTTCTACTCTATTTTTTTCTCTGCTTTCTTTTGCCTCTCTGTTTAGGCATGGACTTTGTTTCTTCTTAAATTGTATAATTTCATTCTTGTGTACTTAGTTATTCAACACCACTTGGTTGTTGGGAATGTTTTGTTTAGCTCTGGACAGAATTGGAATAGTTAACCAATTGAAATTGATGTGATTTAATCTAATTGTGTGTTTTCTTTACTTCCTCCTTACAATTTGCCTCCATTAACTGTGGTACCGATCGTTGCATAAATCAGTCGAATTTTAAGACAGTTTCTGTCTCCACATATCTATAAGCGGAACGGAAAATGTGGACAAGATTGTGGAAACTAAGAAAACAAATGGTAGCAATTACTCTTACACAGTTAATTTTCCAACATTG
The DNA here is from genome assembly GCA_911649635.1 of Poeciliopsis gracilis. Taxonomy (NCBI): domain Eukaryota; kingdom Metazoa; phylum Chordata; class Actinopteri; order Cyprinodontiformes; family Poeciliidae; genus Poeciliopsis; species Poeciliopsis gracilis. The sequence continues at coordinate 3,127,397 of CAJVRI010000370.1, read as the reverse complement.
TAATGCACAGAGCTTAAATGGAATTAATATATATATATATATATATATATATATATATATATATATATATATATATATATATATATATATATATATATATATTCTTAGATGGTGTTGCAGTATTACTGACTGCAAAACCATACAGCTAGTTTGTTTGAAACTAGCTGTATGGTTAATTAATTTGTAATATCCTTAAATCATTCTAATTTCACTGTAGGTTATTATACCTTCAGAAACTTATTCCAGCTCGCACCAATGCTGCCAGGGTTTCTAAAATTGTCTTAAGATAAGCAAAACTTTCTTTTTTTGGCTTAATTATGGGAATTTATCATCTGCAGTTCTGTTTTTGGGGGATAGAAAAACTTGTTCTAATAAGACAAAAATATGATTATATAGTTCTTGCATGCAAAACAGGATGATGAAAAGTTAATTTACCACATACGTCTTTGCACTGAGAAAAGTGTAAGTATGGGGAGGTTCTGTTTTGGCAGAATGGAAAAAATGAAAGTAGTTCACTGAACATTTAGAAATCATTTATCTTTACTGTCTTTATGTTTTTGTTTCTGGTGAATAATCAGTATTTACTGAGAAAAGGAAGTCACTTTCACACCCCATTTCAAATTGACCCCATTTCAAGCTCCTGCAAAATTGACAAGGCAGAGGACTTACTGTCTTCCAGCTAATATGTCCTGACCGATCTCTCTCAGAAGAAGGGCCAGTGACTTTTTGTCCGTCTGCACCGTCTGGGTCTATTAGTTTTTAACATGCTCTGTCACTTCTTGTTATGGCTGTTTCTTGACCTAAATGACCTCCTTTGAACAGCTATGACTGCAGCTTTGGGAGATGGGTTGCAGGGGAAGAGCTTTTGTGAAAGCTTTTCATGTTGGGATGTCTGACATCTTTCTATTGACAGTGTGGACAGGAAGCAGGGAAAAGAAATGAAAAGAGAAGCAAGATTCTAAACTACAAGGAGAAACACAAGAGAAGGAATTTGGTTGTATTTTAGTGTTAGTTAGCTTAGATATTTGAAAGATGAACATTTTTCATCTGCCTGCCATTCGCTCTAATGCTTTGTCACAGTCTTGTTTCAGACAAATAAGTCTAATAAATGCAATTTAAGCAATTCAGAATATCCCAAGACTTTACTATTAAACAAACAGGAAAGAAAACCAGTTTTTATTAGAACAAATCCGTTGTTATCTTGCTGGTTGACGTAGACTTTTCTACCATGTCTAAGCTCAACCCTGATGATTTAGCTGTGGCGGCTCTCCTAGGGTCTGGGCCGACCCTGATTACGTTAAACAGGAAGTCAGAAGTGGGAGAGGTCACGAACTGCAGAACCCACAACACACTGCAACACTTGATAAAAGCCAAAAGGCGCAAACAACAACAAAACAGCACACGCTCGTACTCACTGCCATTAACTGAATTACGTCAAAACAGACAGCGACTGCTCTGGGAATGACATTTACAGGGTGAGCTCATCGTACTTTAGTCACTCTCTAAAAGACTTATTTCATGTATAATGTTCTAAATGCTGCTTTTGTCTTGACAGTTGAAGATTTATTGTAAATTTGAAGGTAACATGATGACTCTTGTAGTTGAAGTTGACGGTTCACCATGAATCCTAATAGAAAAACTCTGAAGAAAAACTCATGCAGAGGGTTTTTAGATTGATAGAGTTTATTTGCAGTGTATCTATTGCAATGAGACTCCATCCATCATCTGGATTGGCGGGCATGACTTTATGACACGTGTGAATAATTACCAACACACATCCCATACATCCGTTTGCAGTTGAAATACTGCAGATAAAGATATTGTGATGACCTTTTATTTGCTGTATGACTGTTGCTTATAATGTGTAGAAAGAAGTTGTATAAAACTGGATCAGAATTAGCCTTCTGAACTTCAGTTGGTGTGTTTTTGTGATTTGGATTCATTTAAAAATGTTTTTCACAAACAGAATAATCTTGTTTTTACCTTGAGGCCACAGACTTTAGGTAGCATTAGCTTTCTGCTTGCTAAATGTTAGTGTAAGATACGGAGATATGTTATGGAAATCCCTTTGGCTTCCAGCAGGAGGCGTTCAATGACGCATTGCTTAGCCAAAGGCCATGCGTTCTTGCTTGTTAACCGCCCTCTCTTGTGCTTATGGATGTAAAAATAGCAACTTAGCAAGAATCCCAATCCTGCCTTGCTAACAAAGACTGATTTATTCAAGTTGTGACACAAAACATAGAGGAGCTTTTGTCCTTCCCCTTCTTTCCTCACTGCAGACCTCGTCACATAGGCCATGGGTGCTAAAATCTCTGACGTTCCAAAGCCTCTCTTAAAACAGCCTTTCTACAGTTCTGGCTCAGGAACCTCAAGTTGAGCTGAACTGAATGAATATAGACTTAAAAATTTGTTTTCACCATATTTGTGTAAAATATTTTTTTACAGCCTTCTGCATCAGCAAATGAAATTATGTAATATTCTGGTATTTAGCCGAATATCTTAAAATTACTGTATACCATGTAAAATGGTGGATTGTTGCTGCTTTGTATACATGATTTCCCCTCAGAATAACTTGCTAAGCCCGGTGGTTAGTGCAGTAAACCAACAGTCGGTTTTTATGTTAAATGGTAAAACTTCTCAGGACAACGTTGAAATGTGGCAGAACAGTAACCAGAGTTTCTTATTGGCGCTCAATAAGAAGATCAGAGAAAGTATTTAAATAACACTGATCTGTCAGTTTTGCTTTTTTCTTTACATTGTTAATTGGAATTTATTAAGACAACAATAAATCAAGATTCATATCTTAAGAAACCCTTCACAACTCATAGATAAATGTCCACCCCTGCTAACGGTGCAAGTTTTATATGTTTATATATATCAAAAAATATATATAACTGAATCTGCAGTCTTTAAGATTGCTGGTTGGCCAGAAAACTGCAATTAGTGCATCGCTAAAAATCTGCTTTTTATCTTTGTTCAGCTTATGTTCATCGTCATTTTTGTTGTGATGTAAAACATTCAGGTGTAACACAAGAACAGAAGTAATCTTTGAGGAAGCAAATACTTTTTTATATCACCATGTCATAATGCTGTAGAAATAAAAGAACCTGTCATCCAAACAGCACATAGTCTTGTTTATTTCTGAACCTAATGTATTCTGTATGATGATTTTTGCCTGATAAGAGTAACACATATTCTTTATCATCTAAATCTTGACCTTCTCTGCATCAACTTCACCCCACGCATATTGCGCCCAGTCTCTTCGTTCTCAGTGTGTGTGCATGTTTTCCTGAGGAACCAACAGAGAAGCTGTCCTAGTCAAAGATGAGTCAGTACAGCTGGGGTGCAGGTCACTTAACCACAGCCCACTCAGATGGGACAGATGGCTCAGCCAGTCGCATGCTGATACATCTTAACTGCACATTCAGGTCTTTGTTTTTGAAGAGAAGAGAGGTATCAGTTCATCAAAAAAACATGTTGGAAAAGTTAAAAATGAAACCAAGCCCCCTTCGAAAAACATTATTTTTGTTTAAATCAATTACATTTTCATAAAATTGCAGTTGGTAGGAAATGGTGCTTTGTGACTCATAAGAAGTTCCTTAGTGCAAATATTTAAATATTTTTCCACATTCATAAACTGCATCAAATCTATAACCTTCCGTTTCTAAATGCATGAATTCTGGCCTCTAAATGCATCAGCCAAAACTATGGATGCCCAATATGGCTGCATTAGCATCGGTATTGGCCGATTTTAATTATGTTTAATATATTGATATCAGTCCAATATAAACCTGGCAAACATTAATAACTAAGTTTTTTGCCCCTTTTTTTTAACCTTGTTGCCTGTTTGTGTTCTGGGATGGGGGGGAAGTTGGGCATGTCGTATTTGTTTGGTCATGTGACTGCGATGGTGATGCAAAGCAGGAATTTGGGGATTTTTTAGGTGTCCTTAAGTTTTTGCTTTTATTTTGTATAAAATATTTATAAATAAAGAAATCAAGCTGGTTGCTAAAAATATTCAGTTTTTGTTTTTGTTTTTGTTTTTTTTTTGTTTTTTTGTAAAACTAATTGCAGAGCAACTGAATCATACAGCTTTTTATTGTCTTCAAAGCACTTTAAATGATTTGCAATTGTACACAGCACCAGATTGAGGGTCTGCATTCAACAGTGGTTTTTAAAACATTTACTGGGAAACGAAAGCCACTCAAGCCATGTTTTATTTCTTGTTACATGGCCAACACACCTCCTTATTTCAGTGACTACTTCTGAAATGTTTCGTCATTTAGTCACCAGGCCACAAAAGATGAAGTTGTGCAGCTCAATAGTCTGTGATGATTGCATGTTGGCATTAGTGCACTTGAAGACCTTTTATGCTTCATTAAACTGTCCAACCTATGAATTACAATTCAGCTTTTAAGAGCTGTAAAACTGGAGACTGAGAACCCAAATTAGTGTAGAGCAGTTAATTAGCTACTGGTATTATGTATTTATTTATTTTTATTTTGCATTTTTCAATCCCACTTGTGATTGATTGATTAGACTGGTTTGTAATTTCTTTGTCTTTAAGCAGTTGCATATTTAAAGAAATTAGCACGTTTTGAATTTCTTCATACTTTGTTGGCTCTTGCTTTGACTTTGGCAAATAAGGTTGACTTGCATTTCTTCCTCCTCCATATGGGAACACATATTATACTCAAACAACTCCTACATGCTTTTTTTTTGCTTGCACAAGTGAGTAGGGGCAGGCAATTCGGATGTAAAGTTTTATTGCAACACTTTGCCTTGCCATTTTCATAATGATAAAAGTGGTAAGAACTATTTATTGCAACTTTTTGGGGCAACTGCATGGCTATTACTGAGTGTCACAGCAATTACAGCCCCACATGTACAAATAATGCTCTGAAAAACATTCCCATTTGTAATACGCTTCATTACAACTCAAGGGTTTTTGCATTTCTTTTTGGTTTCTGAAAGCCTTTGCTCCTCTATTGGCATTTTCAAATGGTAAACTGCAGAAAAGCTCCAGTTTGCCATCTTTACTTCTTACTCATTGTTTGTTCTCCATCATTTTCTCTGACCTTTAATGCTTTCCAGGTAGTCTTTATGAGCTCATCCACTATAGACTCCCTAATGGTTCCTTATCTTAAAGCCTTAATTGATGTTTCATTGCAATAAAGACTGTGGTGGTGTGCTAATAACATAGTCTCATCGTCTGGCATTTCAGGAACTCCTGTAGATAAAATTGTGAAAGCCAAACTCTCCTGGTTCACTTGGCACATGTAAAATGATTTTATCCAAGGCATGTCTGATATGAATGCAACAGAGAAGAAATTCTGTACAAGTTAATTGTTGGTCAGAACGATGAGTTGAATCTGTATATTTTTTGCATGTGGGGTATTTCCCGACTTGCAAGGTTTGGATTCTGCATGAGTTCTCTCCATGTCCTTCCCAAAGTCCTCGTTTGGCATCTCTGGATCAGATTGAAGTTGGACAATGGACATTTATTGTATCGTTAATCAGAATATAGAGGTATTAAACCAACATTGAAATGCAGTTAGTGGTGGGCACTTATCTTGTTGTTTATGATTTATCATGATAAATTTCTAATAAGACTTTTGATTTATTGTTGTGACGATAAATTCCAATTAATGATGTTTAAAACTAACCAAACTGTCCTTATTGTGTGGATTGTCAGTTTTATAATTTTTTCAAATTGAAATTGTTACCGTCTGGAGTTTAGCAATGACAATCACAGTGACTGTACCGAGTGTCCTAAAGAAGCGCTTTGCAAATGTGAATTTTTTTAAGAGCATTGTTTGTGTCTGTGGGGTTATGAATGCTGTGACACACAGTCATGCAATTACTTAAAAAGATAATAAATAAATAGTTCACAACAACAAAAGTGTTGTGATAAAACTTTAGGTCCCAAACGCCCACACCTACTTCCAGTTATTCATAACAGTGTTGCTACTTTGACCGTTTTCTTCACTGTTGTGTCTATGGTTGTTGCAAACAAGTATTTTAGCAATTGAGCAATTTATAGATTATTCTTACAATTAATCGAGTAGTCGGATAAAACATTTTTTTAATATTGGTAAATCTGGCATAACAGTAGTGTTACTATCGGATATCAATATCAGTCCAATTTTTCATGTTTAAGCTTCTGTAGTTTAGAAAACTAACCTGTGAGAATAATAGCTCACTTACTAAGTTAACCTGAAGAAAAGTTATACAAAGATCTGACATAATATTAAATTTACACAAATTTAGCACAAATATGCTTATAAAATGTCTATGATCCAGCCTTTAGTTTATGTATTCATCTTCAGTCAGTTTAATAGATGAATTCTCACCTTACCCCATACCTGTCTGGAGTGTGGGGGTGCTGCATCGGAACATGGTGCATTAAATAATGAAACAGAAATTATCGAAGCTTCGAGGCAGATACATTTTCCTTGAGGAATTTTAATAATCAAGGCACTCAAATCATTCGAGGAATTGTTTCAGCCCTAGTTGCGTCCATTAAAGCATCAATGAATATCACTAAGTTTTAAAATGCGAGTATGTTGTAATACTGTGGATTTGGTGAATGAGTCCATTAATTCCTGCTTTCTATATTTATCTACACATTTCCCACTATCTGGAGCTGCTCAGGATTTTCTTTCATGCATATTCCGCCATTTCTTGTTGACGGACACGCCTCCGCTCCACCTTTGCCTTTTTCATGCTCTAGTGATCTTGGGTCAGGCCTCCTCTGACGGCAGCATGACTCCACTGGGTTGGCATCTCCTCTTAAGCCCTTCTGCTTTCTCCTCTGTCATCATGTTGGTGAGCCCCTCAATGCTCTCTCTGTCTGTCCCCCTTTTTGGCTCTGGGATATGGGAGGGATTAAATAGAGGGACATCTTCCTGTGTTTCATCCAATCAGATGTGAAGCAAAGAGGAACAGGGGTGGCGGGCGGATGTTTAGGAAGGGTCGTTAGTCACTGTGGTTATGCCAGTCCAGTATTGTCCCATTCTGTCCCAGACTGGGAGCCATGAATGCTGGAATCCTCAAAGCTAATGGGTCTTCTGTAAATTTAAAACATTTGAATTTGACAGCCCATTTGGACAGGATGTGAATTTGTTCTATGGTATTTAGGACTCCTTTCTGACTCAGAACAATTTGGATTGGTTGCAATGGAATGAGCATATCTTGAATCAGGACTGCACGCTTCATTACATCCCTGAGATTGTTTGTGAGGTATGTGACGAGACAGAAATACTTGGTGTGTAAATACTTGAGAAGCTTAAACCATGACGTTGTAACCAATGTTTTTGATGTTTTACTCCTAAGTTTTTGAAAAAATGTAAATTATTTCAACTTACCCCACAATGTTTACTATAAAGCTGAATTACTGCTAAAATCTGCTCCAACTGCTTCCATAGGTCTTTTATAGAGTTTCATCAATCCAGTTTTTGTCACCCAATACCAATGTTGGTGGTATAGTACCAGCCATTACCGACCTGATGCAGAAAAACAGTGCTGACTTAAAATGTTTCTATTTTTAAACACAGTTGTAAATGTACTGAATTGCAAATTTATTTAACAACTGAACCATTAGAGCACATTTAAATACACCAATAGTTTCACAAACTTGGCCAACAAATTTCTTCAGTCAGTACAATTAAGAGTAGATGTAGCCAATGTAGAATAAATAATAAAGAAACTGAAACTGGCAAAGTCAAGACATAGAATCAGACTAAATAGATCTGTCCTGCATCAGGCTCATTTGTCTCTGATGCAATTTTTCATATATAATGTTGGTAAAGATGTTCTGGTCTGTATGAATCCAAACAACTAATCATAGCTGAATTGTGGCAGCATGTTCTGCCTCTGTGTCCAGAGACAGCGGTTGCCAAAATAAACCAGACAACAAAAGGAAACACTTTGTTGTGTTTGTTTTTTAACCTGGTTTAGTTTAGCTTTTAAGGATAAATCGGATTACTGGCCTTGCAATAGGTGATTGCATTATATGCAAATGTGCTATCTTGTTATTTGACTTGATGAAATTTCTGCAGCTTTTCTGATAACCTGCATGCATACAATATATTGACTGAATGTGTCTAGTAAACAGTAAATCACAGTGTGAGGTGAGAAAGGAGCTCACCGACTACCCTGGATTCCATTTTGTTATTCTGTGTTAAATTAGGTTTACACAAAAATGCAATAACTAATTTTCTTAGAATCCATTTTTTTCATGATGATTATGATTTAGAATATTTCAGACAGTTTTCTTTATGTAGGAGCTCAACATTTACTCTCTTTTAAACAATACTTTAGTGATGATATCAGTTGTGCTATATAAGCCTATTATCTTTTGTCTCTCTGCCATCTGCTTCCATCACACTGGCATTTTAGCATTTTGATCTGTCATTTGTGTGGCTAAATATTACATTAGTTTAAAATTGAAAGATTTGGATTACAGTGTTTGCACGCAGTCTTTTGTGATATGAATATTGCACACACTACAATGATATTCATTATTAATGATATACTGTGCATCATTATGTGGAGTGCATTTGTATTCAGCCTCCTGTATTATAATGTCCCCAAATGAAATCCTGCACAACTTGTTGCTTTCTGAAGTCTGTGTGTAATTTAATCTCAGTATAAATGCAGCTATCTGTGAAGAGCTTTTTAGTGAACAAAAAGATTAGCAATCACATCCCAAACTGTTCAGGGTATTAAACTTGGTAGTGATGGTATAATGCTGTGGAACAGGGAAGCTGGATTAAAAAGGGAGTATTTTTTTCTAATTTTATATGTTGTTTTGACTAATTCATGTATGCTCAAGGTAAACTGAAATATATAAAAATGCATTTGTTTGTTGGAAAGTCCTAGTCAAAGACCAGACCTTAACCCAGTTAAGGATCTAGCTTCAGCTTTATGGCAATAAAGAAATTGTTCAGATATCAGTTTGTTCTCCTTTCCACAGCCAAGTGTAAACATTTAGATTTTTTCTAGTAATTTGAAAAGAAAAATTGTTTCATTGCAGAGCGTTTGTTTTGTTTTTTTTAGCAAACCCCATGCTCCTCATTTTGGGGATGTATGACTTTCCCCGTTGTCAACAATCATAGCCTGGGGAGGCTTGGCCAGGCTGTAACCTAAGCTCCTGGTCCTCTTGTTCCCCTCAGGGTAACATGACCCAGGATTGCTTTGTCACATGCTGGAGAGAGAGGTTCCCTCCCCACACCCACACTGCCTTTGTCCAACACAACACTGGCCGTCAGTTTAGCTTTTGCAATTAAATTCAACATTGAGGTGGCCGTGCCTCAGAGGCTCTGGGTTTAATAAGTTTAGACCTCATTTGGACTCTGTGGGTGTATTTCTGATTATACAACACAGGCTTTTTGACGTGAAATGTTTAAAACATGAACTGCATGTGAGTGATGTGAATTACAGCTTACAGTTTAATATCCAAATCCTTCACATCTCTACAACTGTCTTCGTTTTGTTTGTGAAGTGGGAAAGGCGGGTTATGTGTCTCGGTGTGGGACTTGGCCCAGTCACAAAGGGACGCCCTGTGGACAGCAAACAGCTGAAAAATGACAAAAACAAACCAACATCGCTGTCTTCACATGGACACAAAGCTTTCAGTTTGATTTGTTTGATCTGTGGTTATTCTGGTCTTCTGTCTAATCTTTATAGAAGTTGCTTATCAGCTGGGTCTCGACTGTATCTGAATTTTATGTGGTTCAGCGTATACTACATCAGCCGATTACTAGGCATGTTCCAACAAATCAATTAATTGCAAGATAAATTAAAACTGAGCTCAATTTTGCTGAGTGCAATTTTGTTTAGAGACATTATCCATTTTATATATGGTTTAAGTTGAATGTGTTTTTTATTTATTGTTTTTGGTTATGTTTTTACTTTGGACATTTGGAATATCTTCCAGTTCCTGTGGGAAGTATTTTATTTTAAAAGAGTAAAGTTTATTAGTCCTTGAGAGGGCGAACTTGCATTATTATGCCATTATCAATAGATTACTTGAAAATGGTCTGAAAACAACAATATTGTTATATAGTACAATGATTTCTGGGACAGTCTCTTGTCCAGCAAAATTTGTTATTGTGACGAGCCTTCTGATGACACATTTAAAAAAAAAAAAAAGTTTCATCACAGTTTAACATGCTCAAAAAATATATTTCCACTACCAGAAATATGGAGTGCAGAAAAAAAGAAGAGGGTGAGAAAAATGTGGCTAGGTTGCAACTCACTAATAGACTGAGATTGTGTTTGTTCCTGATATTGTGCAGCTGTAGCTCTTAGTGCAGTTAAACTACAGATGCACTGTGATATTTTTAATCTGATGCCAGTGATTTGTTTTTAATAAGAGTAGCTGAGACCAAAATCATCCCAGTGCTTTTTAATCTGTCACAGACATCAAATTGTACAGTTTGTTTCAAGAATATCGCCGCTCATAGTGGCAGCATCTCAGAGCAGTTCTGTTATGTTACTTCTGATTTGTTTTTCTTGAGACTTTGAGGTGTTTCTTTTTTGGACAGTTATTTTCTCTGGTTTTGGATGCAGTGCAGCTGGAAGTATTGTTGTTCTTTATTATTTTGAGATGGTTAGTGTGACAACTATGGCAGCAAGGTGTTTTTTTGTTGTTGTTGCTCAACAACTAGGAGAAGCTAAAATCTTAAATTATACCTGAACTATGACCCCAAATTGCTGAGGAGTTGAAAAGGTTTCATGGATGCAAACCTTTTCATTCTTAGAAATATTTTCATAGATGAAAAGAAAAAAGCAAAAACCAAATATAAAATTTACTTTTAAGCTCTGATACCATATACTTGAAAATTTAACTTTCAATCATTTGAAGAGCAAAGAGAGAAGGAGGAAGTTCAAATCATCTCTTCAATCAATCATAACGGGCAACGATCTTATCCCCAAATCCAACGTCTCTCTGCCTGGCTTTCTAACCATACGGCCAGACAGACATTTACAGAGGAGCTGCAAAAACAAATGAGGTGGATTAGCAGAGTTTGCCAACAACTGATTGTTTCACACAGAACATGTTACTGTAGAATATCGTCTCTGCTGCCAGAAATTGGGCATACACCAACGTTCTTAAGTCGGATGTCTCTATAGATTTGTTGCAAAACTGACTGCTACTGGACATCCTTCCTGTTCACAGCGGCATACACAACTCTGACGATACACTGATTAAAGTTACAACTTTAAATCTTCCTTTAGGATAAATAGTAGTTTTGAATTCATTTCAGTATTTTTAATTTTGTTGTAGTGCTTAATTTCTTTGCTAGTATGAATTGGGTGTCCATTGTTGTCCATAAAACCTTTTTTATGGCGCCCAGCCTGTGAAGTTATATATCTGTTCTCCTTTCGTCTGCTTTTCCTCTGTCTGCTGATTCTAAATTTAAACTTTAGTGAGCTGTGTTCTACTCTTTAATTCTGCAGAGGCTGCAAAATACATTTGAATAAAATGAGTCAATTGCTCGTTTCTCTTTATAGATTTGGTTATTCACTTAAGTCAAAGTGCGACAGCCAACTATGTAGCTTTTGTTCTGGATAACCCAGACGCATAGTTCTGGTTGCGGGCCTCTTCCCTCCGGCGCTTGCTGTTCTCCAGTGAGGGCATTTTAGCTGGTGGAAAGGGCACACAAGCTATGCGGCCCGAAATAAGGCATTTGGTCATACTGCGGTACTCTTGGAATGGCACGGTCATGGTGAGAACATGCATATAACCTTTGACCTCGATTCTGTTCTCACCCTACAGGCATGGAAGAAGCGGTGGTTTATTCTTCGCAGTGGCCGAATGACAGGCGACCCAGATGTGCTGGAGTACTACAAGAATGACACGGCCAAGAAGCCCATTCGAGTGATCGACCTGAACTTATGTCAACAAGTACGTTTCAGGAGGTTTTTGTCAAATTCTTCAAATCTTTAGATTTATTCATGTTTGACATGTTCGAAGCAACAAGCAGTATTTTATCTCTGGGATGTTTGATTGGAGAATGCCAGAGAGTAGAAACAGTTGCACCTGAAATTATTTAGTCAATTATTTAATGTGCTAGTACCTCTGAAAAATGTTGAATATTTCGTAAATCTGCTATACTTCTTGCCAGTCATCTCGAAATTGAACACATTTTATATGGAATTGTCACACAATGTATTCTAAGCTGTTGTTTCTTGTAAATTTGATGGTTATGGTTTACAGATGTTGGAAACACAAAAGTCAGTGTCTCAGAAAATTTGAATATTGTGAAAAAGGTCATTAATGAAATTTCATGGTGTCACAACCTGGTCAGGTACTTAACTCAAAATGCCTGGAAAGGTTTTCTGAGTTTTTATAAGGTCTTTGACTCTGAGTCAGTAGGATACAAACCTTCACAAGGAGGTGCGTCCAAGCATATTAACAGAAAATTGAGTGGAAGGCAGAAGTGTGATCAGAAAAGGTGCACCGGCAATAGCGATACACCAATATGATTTTAATATCCGTGAGGGCAAATCTATTCAGTCTAATTTTATGCAGTGAGCAAAACTATGCTTTATTATTTTTAAAACATTATATCTAGAATTTCTAATTTCACTTTCTGAACCATTTGGAAGAAAGTTTGTTGCAGTTTATTGTTTACACGTTTGACCAAGCTTGTGAAGCTTTTGGTTGTAGCTTAATGTGCTGCACTGGTGCAGCTTTATCAAATAAATAAGCCTCGCGTAATAATCCTAATAATTAATAGATTGCCAAAAATATCTTATGACCTGCTGAAAACATGTTTTGTAGTCAGAAACCAGCTTCTAAAAATGTCCCTGAAGAATCTTGGGTTTATGTTCAACCACCTTTTTTTAAAAATCCCACCAGAGATTAGAGTTCAAGTCGGGCATCCAGTAGGGCTGTAGCTAATGATAATTGCCCAGATAAAAAGCAGCTAAACTTATCGTTTCAGGTGGATGCTGGGCTGTCGTTCAGGAAGAAAGACTTGGAGAACAGCTTCATATTCGACATCAAGACGATCGACCGCGTTTTCTACCTGGTGGCCGACACCGAAGAAGACATGAATAAGTGGGTCCGCAACATCTGCGACATCTGTGGTTTTAACCCTACTGACGAGGGTAAGAATGGCCGACAGAGCAGTGTGTTGTTGTTTTTTTTTATTTTAGTCATGCTAGCTTTAAGAGTTTTCAGCCTTTCATCCAGACATTCATTTCGCAACAACATTGTTTTGACAAGCCTTTAAAACTTCACTTAATTTGTCCTGGATTAGGTTGAGTCAGCACATTGCCATTATTGATTAGTTTTGATTGAGCCTTTATGTTGATTTCTCTGTATCTATTTGCTTACGGTCACATTTTGCTCTCCAGATGTCTTGTTCTCTGTGACAGAGTTGGGTGAGTGAGCTGAATGTACAGGAAAGTCTCTATTCAGCACAGTTCTTAGCCAAGGTCTAATGATCCATGTGCTGATCCATGTGTGCATCCAGGCTCATGTTACACTTGTTCCCAGTACTGGATAATCAAAGCATTGTGTGCCTGCAGGTCTTGCCGACTTTCTTTCGCTCCCGGCCTTTTATCTGGCTTTCATTCTCTCCTGTTTGCCGACTCCTTTTTCTCTCTCTTGTCTCAGAGCCAAATTGCAATCTGTGCTATTTGCACCGTGCACTTAGCCGTCTCTCATTTCTCCTCCCCCGCTATTAAACTGGTGCAAATTTTACTGTGATTGCCACTGAAAACGAGTCCAGTAATTCAGACCATTAAGCTGCATTTTCATTTTGAATTTTTACAAATGAGTTACTGATTAGGCTGCTGCAAGGTCATTCTTGAAACCATGCTGCCAGTTCTGAGAAAACTAATAGACTTTAGCAAAACCCACTGCACAGATAGATATTGTTGCAGCTAGGTCTTTGCTGCGCTCATGAAAAAGCGTCCTTGGCTGTCTTTCTGCTTGCTTTTCTCTCCATGGGTGACCCAACTCCCACTCGAATGTGGCCAACCAACTTGTAAAGGGTTGTGTAGCTGAACAAATATTGGAGGAAAATAACATTTGCTGGGCGCGGGAAACGCAGGCTTACTGTAGAAGTTGCAAATTAATATACAACAAGAATGTTTCCGATTTTCCTCTAAAGATTGAAAACTTAAAACTGTATGTGACAAAAAACAGAAGAAGATTGCAGCAAGGCAAATGTTTAGACTTTAAATGATTTTATATGTAACTATAGCACCTTGTAAAAGTATCCACACCCCTTTTTAACTTTTTCCTATATCATTACATTTAATCAAACAGCTAAATTCTTATAATTGGGGCTGAAATAATTAATCAGCTTAGTCTTGGTAAATTGACATAATGTAGTAAATGATAAATCGATATGAGGTCAAGTTGAAAGTTTTGAGCGTTTTAGATGTTGATGTTTAGCTGCAGATACATTCTTTGATAGAAATGATAAAGGGTTCACTAAAGGAATGCTGTTATTGGATTTTAGGCAAGAAAATGTTTATTTCCTTACTTAAAAAATAAATTATCTATTTGCACATTTCAGTGTATTTCTAATATTGAATTTAAAAAAGGGTCTTTGGTGTTTAACAAAAAAATCCACAGAATGTAAACATTTTACCCAATTAATTGTCAAAATAATTGAAAGATTGCTAGATTTACTAAAATAATTAACCGGTTTTACTGTCACCTCGCACTGCTTGTGTCTGCAGCAACGCTCCTGGGATGAGTTTTTAGTTGCACAGTAACTGAATACGGTTTAAAATAGTAAGTTAGTAGTAATTATACTATACTGGTTAGTTAGTTACCAATAATTAATCAGAAAGTTTATATCATAAAACATGACCTGAACATCCCTGTATGGAAAATGTCTTATAGTTTTCCATGCACAAATGTGAGCATTTTTCTATGAGTGACCCTGTTACTTTACTCAGCTTAGTGAAACACTTTGAATCCAAATGATTCCACACTTTTTCTGTTTATCTGTAAAAAATTTTAACCATTCACTTTACAATAATGTTCTGCTTTGTGTCGGTTTGTCAAATAAAAGGCATTAGAGTTTCTTGCTGACAAAATGTTGAAACATTTTGAAGGGTGTGAATTCTTTGCAAGATGCTGTAGAAATAAACTCTGGGACCTTGTTTGTGTGAACAAAAACAAACCAATTGAAAAATTGAAGAATGGCAAAATATTTATCAGCATATGTTTTCTTTCAGTGCAACTCAGGAGTGAGCTGAAGCAGGAGGCTTTGAAAGAAGAATTTGATAACTCGCTGAGCGACAAAGCAAAGACCTTGATGAAATGGCATCTTAGAATATATTCAAGCTGAACTTGTATGAATAAAGCTTTTGATTTGTCCCTTTATGTTCATGCTGTAAATGAAACAAAAGGTGTGAATGCTTATTGATGAGGCCCTTTGAATGTAAATTCACAGAACCGCCACACTTGGCTTACGTCTGGTAGCAGCTGTTTGCATCCATGTTCCTCTCCTCATGATCGATTTTAATTATGAGTTTGCAAGAGTTTTTATTTAGGTGCGAGTCGTGGAATCATGCGCTTCGGTGCTTTCTCACATTGATCGAGAAGGTGTTTGTTTCTGTTTACCACCTTTGACCAGAGCTTCAGTTCAAAGCTTATATTTGATGGGAATGTAAAGAAATCATGACTTGTCCTTGGGTTGTTTTTCTCCAGTGTCAACTTACGTGCAGTACATGTGGCCTTCATGTTCAGACAGCATTCAGATTAAAATTTGATACAGTTCAGCTCAAAATGTTTCTGACTGCATTGAAATTAGGTTGCTAGGAAACAGCTTGAGTGTGTATTTCATCCCAGCTAATTGTTTTGCTTCATGTCTAACTTCATTAGTCACCTGCAAGACCTGTTGAGTCTCAGTGAGAATTGTTCTCACCCTTTGTTCTGCCTCTTATACCCATTAGTTTTCTCCTGAAAACTTTAACTTTACTACCTCCCTGAAGCCTTTGAAATGTCTTTTTTTTAATATAGGTTATAAATGAAGATATTGAAATGTTAAATCCACCAAAGGAATCAAATAAATAAACAATTCAATTATTTTTTTTAAAAATGCACATCTAAAGACATGATGAAACTTAAACATTCAGAGGTTTAGATGATTTTAAGAGGAATGATTTTAAATTTTAAATACAACAGGGAGCCAGGAAAGAGAAGCTAAAATAGGATAAATATAATCTTGGATTGTTTTCATCAGAATTCCTCCTGCAGTATTTCAAATGCTTGTTTCTTTACGGAAACTCATTTGAACTCTATCAAAAGAAAAAGGCTTAACTCTGTTACCATTGGAATGATGATAAAAACCACAACATAATTCATTTGAAATGGAAATGCATTCTGTACTGGATAATGCTCCTCTTCTGTAACACATCCTCGCACTGAAATGCAAATGTGTGGAAACAAGAATTTCCATTTAACAGGGATAGTTTACAAAAAATGTTTAACAAATTGGAGGTTATTTGTACATGGTGTTGCTGAATTATTTGTTTAAATAAAAAATATTTCCTCATGACATAATTGCTTTACAATAAGCTTGTTAACAAATACCATTTCCAGCGCTACTGTCTCAGCCTACTGACTCCTCTAGGGAGTTTTAAAAGTCGTTAAATTTGACATTTTTATTTCTGGATATGTCATTAATAATAATGTCATCAAGATGAGATAAAGAAATTGTTTTCATTTGAGTAACTTTAGTCCTCTCAGGCCTGTCTGCTGTGATAAATCCTTTGGTAGTTCAGTTTCATGAGCAGGAGAAACCCATTAGTGAGGGACACAACTCTCCAGTTTGTTAGTTTTGCATTCAAACATGCCTGATGTTGATGTTCAGGCTCTTAATTTCCTGTTAAAACAACACTCTCTTTTACAAATAAAGCAAATAAAGGGAAAATTACTTTCATGCTTTGTAGCATGTTGTTGATAGAATAATTTGGGACGCATTAATTATATAGTACGGGTTACAACCATGAAAATATGGACATTTTGCATCTTTCTCTATTGACTTTTACATCCTTGGCTTTAAATACACAATTTATTCATGCTGGCTTTTTTTGTTGTTGTCTCACTTACTGTTTGTACCACAATAAATTTTACATTCTCTGATTGTTGTTCTGAATAATAATGAATTTCCAATCATAGTTAAACACAGCCATCTTTCTTTTCTCCTGCAGATAATTCAAAAAATCTTCAGCCGTCAGGCGCTGTCGTGGACACCCCTCCACACCCATCTTTAGTTCATGTGGTTGGCCCGGTACCGTCGTTGCTGGGCGTTGTCCCTCCTCCATACCAGCCGGTCAGCGTGCGACACCTCGACTCTCAGTCCAGTTCAGAGGACCCGCAGGATTACCTGTGGCTCGCCAACTGTGAGAGCAAAAAGCCTGAGACCTACAGGTGACACTGATTGTCTAAATGTTTGATTTTGATTTATTTCAAACAGGTTTTTAAAAACAAGAAAGCAAGCAATCAGTAGGACAGAGAAAATATCTGCATTCATAACCAAGAACAAAATCATTTGTTTACCAATAATTTTTTGTTTGAAAAGAAGTAGGAAGAAGTGAAGAGTTATTTAATCCTACCCTTTATCTCAATTTAATGGAAGATATTACTTACTGTCTCCATAATTATCAATTCCTTTTCAAATTAAAACCATGTCATAATATTTATGTGCTTTTTCAATGTAAGCTAAAGCCAACAAATAAATTATATTGCATAGACAAAGTAGTTATAAACTAACTCTCATAAGACAAGACAATCTATGGACATACAGTATCAAAACAATTACCAACCTCTGGCCAATGTCCATCTATAAATTCTTTATCCATTCTGAAACAATAAATAAAAGGGAGTAAGTGTGTGTGTGCCTGTGTGTGTGTGAGACGCCTCTACAGGCCTGGGATTTATGGAAAAGTCAGGATTTGGGGATATAATATTACATTTTTTCCTACATTATTTATCCCATTTTCCATCGAGTTAAACTCAGAATTTCTTTAAAAACAAAATGTGTATTGTTCCCGCACTTTAATGCAATTTCAAAATTTTTAAAAACATAAAAATGTAATTTACTTAAAATTTAAAAAAAACTATTATTTTAGAAGCAATCACATTGCTTCTAAAATAACAGTGATTATTAGAATTGTAACAAGACCCTTCATACTATTTTGATTTTTAACATAAACTACAATAAAGTATGAAATCAACTCTCACTAAGTTTAGTATTGAATATTATATGCTAATGCTGCTGAAAACACTGAAATCAACCCACTAGTAGCTTGACAATGGTTGTTTTAAAACCTTATCTTGCCTTATCTTGCATAAATAAGAGTGCTGGCTGTGTTTGCTTTCTAACTTTAGCTACTTTTGTTGCTCTTGTAAACAATTGAAAATGTATTTGCCTCCTTTAAGTCAGACAAATAACTGCACTTTCTCTGGCATCTCATTCAAGCAAGGCGACAATAAGACGAAAATATTTTTAAATTTTGAAACTATCCCTTTTCTTGTCTAGAATATGTTTAAACTGGAACAAAAAAAATCTAGAAATTTGGAAAATATTAGAAATATATTTAAAAATTCCATCTGAATTATTCAATGTGAGGTTAACCTTTTCTAACTTCACTGCTGCTCTCTTCCTCCTTCCTGCCGGATGGTGTTTGTAGCTCAGTGGACTGTCAGGCCCCACTGCAGGGCTATCAGGAATATTTGCTCCTGGAGGAGTGTGAGAGCAGGACTCTACCTCCACAGACTAGTGTGTGAGTGGCCAGAACCCGACTGGACCTGCCTGCCTGTGTGGAGTGCTGAACGTTTGTGAATCACAGGAATGCAAATCACTTTGTTCATCACTCTAAATGTAAATGGGTGATATTAATGCTGGATTTTGAGACGTTTTTCTTATTGTGCTTTTATAACCCTCTTTGAGATTAAAATGTTCTCAACTTGTTTTTGCCTGCATATTAAGCAACCCAGGGTTTTTTCCCATTACTTTTGTTCACTGTGCACAGTAACCACACATTCTCAAAAGTCTTAAATTCATGAATGTAAAATTAAGGGCTTAAATATTGTAAGGGCAGGACAAAATAAAAATATTTTTGACTTTATTCTGCGACTGAAAGCAGTTCAGGCTACCGCTAACTAGCTGCTAATAGGCTTTTGCTAGCAGGCTAGTTAGCTTTTTCCCCGTATGTCATGTTTAAGTGCACATTTACTGTCAGAATGGCAATTAATGTCTTCAACCGAAGTTTTGTTTCCGTCTTTTTTTTTTATTTCTAAAGGGCCAGGATATTACAGACAAATGAACAAGCCTCTTCAATCAAAAATAGAATTTCAGTGATAATAAAAAAGCACTTTTTACCTAAATAAAACTTAGGCTTTTTACCAGAGAGTAAAAAGTTTACTACAATACAAATAATACTAAAAAAGCAGAATAAAAATAAGAATCACTTCATCAGTGCCTTCATATTTGATTATCTATGAGCCAAAAATATTTAGTTTGTTTATAATGTTTAAAAGACTGATTTGTTCTTAGTTTAAATTGTTAAAAGGAATGTCATATCTGTGTGATACACCTCTTAAATGTAATTTATAATGGACTTACAAAGACTTAAATTTGAGTTGCAGAAACCCTGCTATGTGATGCACAAAGTAATGCTAATATAATAAAAGTTGCCAGAGTAGCTGATATAGCTTTGTCATTAACTGTGCCTGCCGGAGTGGTGTGGAGGTTTTCTGTGACTGTGTGGGTTTTCTGCTCCTCTAAGTGAAGTGTTTTCTGTTCTCAGAGCCCAGGCAGAGTGCTCCAAGTCTACCTCTTCAGAGACGGACCTGAACGACAACCTCCCATCCCACCGCACACCCCCATCCGCCACCTCCTTACCCAAACATACCTCGCACAACGGCTTCTTCCCGCAGCACCAGCCTCCAGCTTCCGCTCCTTCCTTCTACGACTCGCCTCCCTCACGCGGCACCTCCACCTCGTCCGACGCTGGCATCTATCACCTTCCTCGCAGCTACTCGCAGGACACGGTGCTGCTCCCGAAGTCTGCCACCTCCCCGCCGGCCAACCCGGACGGCGGGGACGAATCTGGACTTTACGTCTTCAACATACCATTGAGGAAGACGTCATTCGTGGAGTCGCACATGCGGAATCTTTCCGTCAGCTACGACATCCCTCCCACACCCGGCGCCAACTCCACCTACCAGGTCCCCCGCACGATGTCGACGTCGACGGGTGTCGGAGGCTCGGAGGGCGGGGGCGATGTCGTCCCCCCTCCCAGACCGCCCAAACCTTCACTCAGCTCCACCTCAGGGCTCCCGCCGCCCCCTGCTGAGCGCTCGCCTACGGACACCTACTGCGTGCCTCGCTCGGCCTCGGAGACGGACGGAAATTACTGCGTGCCGACGAGCGCCGGGAGCAAGGCTCTACGCAGCAACACGATCGGCACGATGGACTGTTCACGGCTCCGCAAAGGTTTGTGCTCAAGGTCTCACAAAACATATTTACAGCCCTTTTGCACATTTAGATATTTAACAACCACAAAATTTTTAATATTTTACTGGGATTACAATAGGGATGCGCCAATCCTTCTTTTTTACTTTATGTTTTAGTAGTAAAGAAATGAAATCTATCCAAATAGAAGTTTGTTATTGGATATGATAGAGTTTCATTATGAGCAACTTATGGAGAAAAATGAAAGGAAAACAGAGCAAAAACATTTACCACTCATTGTTCCCCCTAGTGGTGAAAAAACTCAATGTGAAAGTTAAATCCAAGGTTATTTCAGTAAAATTTTGTAAGAAACTTTGGACAGAGCAGAAAAATATCCTGAATTAGTCAAGTTTTTAAATTTATGTAACTGAAGCCGTAAGCATGTTTTCTTACATGTGACTGAGCCAAGACATTATTTCCAAAATGATTCTCTTCTTTTTGTTTCCTTATCTACTGACAAAGGAACCAAAGTAAATATGTAAACTGCTTCCTTAAAAAAAGTATTCCCAGCATGTGACAGTGGTAAGTCTGTTAATAATTAATAACAAAGATTTTCTTCACACTAAATTCGATTCTAAAATTTTCAATGAGATTTCCTGCTGCAGTAAAATGGTTTTTATGGATTTTACATGTCTTCACCTTTGAAAACCATAAACACAGACACCACTTGTCACAGACACCGCTTGTTCACTTCTTCACTGACTGTAACTATTATTTGAAGCTGGATCTCTTGAATGTCTTTTAAGCATTTCCTTACTTAAAAACATGGATGAGAATGCTAATACTGTGTTTAGCGTCTTGGCAGACTAGTAATAAAGGACATGTTTTACCCTTTGTTTTTTTTTGTTTTTGTTTTTTTTTACAGATTTTGGATCACAGGACTTCTATGACATTCCCAGATCATTCTCCTCAGACAAAAGCTGTTCGTTTGACTTCAATGAAAGCTTCAACAGCTACTTTGTAAGTGTTTCTCATAGAGATATTAGTTTATTCGACTTTTATAGAAAACGAAGGTTGTGTCTTACAGCAAAGCATTCAAGGCTCCACATTTCATTGTCCTACACATGTAAAAGTACATCAGCTCATGTAACATTTTCTAGTTTTTTACATATTGTCCAAAAAACTCAAACCAACCATAATTGTCCTACCACTTTTGGCTACTGCTGAAAAATCACCACATCCTAGTGCAAAACATTTTTAGCAAAAAACCTTTTTTTTTTTTCAAAATTGCATTGTTTCCATAAACCAATTTTTTTTTTGTAGTTTCAATTCGTGCAATTTTATGGTTATTGGAAACAGTTGGAGTAATGTGACTTGAATCCTCTGCCCCTAAAGGTAAATTTTGTTTTCATCAGGACATAAGATGAAGCACCTTTTTTCTTTAGGCCAGCTAATGTCCACCATGACAAGCTTTAACGTCAGCATTTTTTTAAAATGTGACTTTGTGGGATTCTTCTAACTGTTTCAGGACTCACAGGTAACTGTAGATCTTCTTTTATCGCCTGGAGCTGATCATTGGCTAAGTATTTGCCATTTTGGCTCTTATTTGATCCAGGGGTTTTCTGTTCCCATCCACATCCTTCTGGCTTTGGTTTCCATTCTGAAGCATTTGGGATCATTTTTCCAAGCAGTTGATCATTTTCACCTTTTTTTTTGTTTTTTTTTTGTTTTCCCCTTTCAAATCGACATTTTGATCAAGTTGTGCTGTTCTGAATAATATCTGGAGCAAACCATTTTCAGAGGAACTCAAACTGTTTGAGTCCTTTAGTTCACATGTGGACGTCACTATTATTAAATCACTCACAATCAGGAGAAGGCATGTAATCACCATTGGATATGTTAGTTTTCTACTTTACAGATGGTAAATGTTGGCCTGGTATAAATATAATTCCTACTAAAGACAGTGATTGGTCTGATTGGTTGAACACAACTCTATAAATCTCTGAAAGAATCATCCAATAATGCACTTACTTTATAATCACAGAAGTAGGCCTGTCACAATACATTTTGCTGGACGGTAAATTCTCACAGACGTTATTGTGATAAACGATATTTTTCTTTTAAGACCATTTTCAAGAAAGCTAATGGCAATAGCAGAATAATGCAAGAACTCTCAAAAAACTTAAAATTTTAATGAGTATTCAACAGTGGAACTGGAATACTTTTTAAAAATCCCAAATAAATAAAGAAAACAGAAACAGCAAATACAATAAACGTCGATAAGTCTTTAGAAAAGAGAAAAACGATAAATTATGCTTGTTTTAATTGCGACAGGCCTACACAGAGGTAGCAGGTCTCTGAGCCGGTTTCTGATTGCTCTGACTCAAGATGTGAACCAAAGAAGCACATCTGTGTCTCAAAGCCACATCTGTTTTCCGCTCCTCAGAAGAGCAAAGGGATGATGCCGCTGAGCAGCCACTCTATGGAGGAGGTGGAGCAGAACTACGTCCCCATGAGCGCCAATTCGCCGTCGCATCACCACTCGGGCAGTTTGTCTGAGCCGATGCACGAGACGAACTATGTCCCCATGACTCCCAGCACCATGGAGTTCTCCTCCCTGGGAAAGCAGGTGCCCCCGCCCGCCCACATGGGCTTCCGCTCCAGCCCGAAGACCCCACCCCGCCGGCCGGTGCCCAACGAGTGCCAGCCTCCGCCTGTGGACCGAAACCTCAAGCCTGATCGTAAAGGTGAGACCTCAGCCTATGTGCATGCACTCGTACTTGTGATTTCTTCTGGATGTTGTTGCTTCATAGAGCTGTTTATGAAACTAACACTACAGCTGGTAATGCTTTGTGTCACACTCAGCCGCTGGTTCATGGTCACAGAACTGTCTAATAAATAGAGATGCACCAATCTGATATTCTGTATATGTATCTGTACCGATATTAGAGAACAAATCCAGATCAGGCATCAGTGACAATGTGCCTGATCAGCAAGGGCAGATCTATTCGGTCTAATTCTATGCCTTGTACTCTGAGTGATATAAGGATTTATTCTTTATTTTAAGTTGTATTAAGAATTCATAGTGGCATTTTATTAACCATTTGAAGAGAGGTTTGTTGCAGTTTATTTTTACAAGTTTGACCAAGGTAAAAAACCTATTTTGTCAGTTTCTGTTTCTTTATTATTTATATTTCATTTATTGTTATACTCCTATTTGCACTGACTGAACAAATTGAAGTTGTTTCTAGGTGTTTGGCCAAGCTTGCGAAGCTATTGGTATATTTTTACTGTGCAGAGTTATAAGTTATCAAATAAGTTTGTAATTCAGCACATTTATGTCTGTCTTTAAAAACACGTTTCAAGTGAATTTAGCACTGCTTTTCTGTATCGGATCGGTCGATATTAAACCTCAGATATCGGTATCAGAAATGAAAAAATGGATCGGTGCATCCCTACTTCTAACTTTCACAATAAAGTCATCTTTGCACTGCAGATGTCGTTAGTAGGAAGAGAAATGTCTCACTTTGTGCGTCTGGTTTATTAAATACCAACTTCTTCTTCTGCATGCATGTCCCCAAGCAGGCTGGTGAATTACTTTCCTGCTAGCCACATCTTTTTAATAAAGTTTTAACCCCTTGTCAAAAGCTCAATACACTCAAGCTTCTGAGAGACCCTGCAAGGCAGTTTTTAGAAGGCTTGTTATAATGCCACAGAGCAACCAATGGCTGGAGAGATCACCTCCATCCTCTTTTGTTCTCTTCATTTCAATGGAGACCTTTGATTAGACCTGATAGCAAAAGGGATTCTGACTCTGGGAACAGCGAAGGAGAGAGCAATGAAGGGAAGAAGAGACGAAGTGAATTGAAGACTGACAAAGAACATCACATAGGCCTAATCAAAAGCCATGGCTGTAATTGTCACAGCTGAATATTAGGCTGGTTCATGCCAGCTAACGCTTCCCAATTAGGAGTTTTTCCTTTCTTATGCTCTTTGAACCAGACAGCCCAACACTTCACAGGGGGATGTGACAAGGTAAAGTCATTAAGTAAGAAAAGTATTTTATGCTCCAAATAATTAAATGCTTCAGCTCCACAGCTGTGAGATGATCAGATTTTACTGAAAAGATAACTTTTACATTTCTTTAAACATTAAACATGGTCAGTATTTTATGATAAAATTCACTTATTGCACATGCAAAAATTAGCATTTAAAAAGTAACATTTGTCAATGAGAGGCGAAAAGGAGACGTTATTTTATTTACAAAAATAAAGTTCACTGGAAAACATTTTTAAAATAATCTGTTATAATTTAACATATTTAGTTTTCCATTACATGTCATGGAAAAATAATAGAAATAGGTAATGATCATTTTTACGTTTTTTTGACTAAAGTAGATTTTAATCTTGTACTTTTTTGCTTTTTCAAATATCTTAAGCTGAAAAACTAATTGATAAATGATAGTATTTGATCATTTGTGCGTCTGGTTGCATCTGATTAGAAACAGCACGGCAAAATGAAAAGTTTTAAATAACATTATAATACACATAATAGGTTCAACTCTTTCACCAGAGTAAGGTTAATTGTTACATTTCTATTTTACATAAAAACAACAATTAGTCCTATTGCAACATTTTTGAGTGATGTTTTTACTCAACATCACACAGAGAAACTCATACTGACCCATGCTTATTCGTAATCGACTTCCTGTTTTTCTGGGTTATAATTGTGACGTGACTCAGAGTAATGTTTTTCTGAGGCACTCCTCAAAACTGGAAAAACTGGAGAGCATGGCATTATAGAAGCAGAAATTGTCCGTATGTACAATAAGAGCTGAACCAACAGTCAGAAATCAACAAAAATCCACATTTATGTTGCCCCCATGCACAGAGGGGAGGATTTGGAAAGGAGGCTAAACGTTCATGTTTACAGCAGTTTCAGATATTATTTTCATATGTTAATATAGATAAGGCTGCAACTAATAATTGTTTTAGTGATTGATTAATCTGTCCACTATTTTGACAATCAGGTAAAAAACTTAGATAAATTGTAATGATGCAAATAATTTAATTCCTTTTCTAAATGGGCAATAAAATGTTTATTTTCAGCATAAATAAACGCTTTTGGAGCAAATGATGTATTTGCAGCGAGAATATGTGCTTTTCATAATGTGAAAAGCTCAACCCTTCTGCTTGACTTAACATCAGGATGGTGAAGGGCGAATTGTTAAATTTTTTTCAATTAACGTATTAATGATTGGATGGCAAAAGGTGATGAATTGAAGATTTTATTTGACAGTATTTTAATCAGGTGAAGATAAAACTTTGCCACAAAAGTTTTGGGTTGAACATATTTTCAAAGATTTTTTTTTATTTTTTATCTTAAGTCCAAAATGTATATATTTTTGTACAGTTTTGTCTTGGTTATTGCTCTGAATACGTTTTTCTTGAAGCAAGTGGCCTTTTTTGAGACGGTATTCTCTAGTTATTGATTAATCTATGCCTAAATTAGTTGTTTATTTCAACAATTGATTAATATAATTAGTTGTTTCAGCTATAAATATATTCATATTAGACACAAGTTTACTGATGCATTTATTCGGGCATTGAGCATTAAAATACCAGCTTAAATTCTTACTGGTTATTATAATTTTATTATCAGCCAGGAGAATAGTTTTTTTCTGTCTAGAAATCCCCACCTGTCCATTTGTCCTCCTTTCTCCAAGGATTCAACAGGAATTCAGTGCCAGCGTTATTCCTATGTCATTCCATCAAAAATATTTGAAACTGTAGCTCTGTTTAAATCACCCCACCCTTCCAAAAATGTTCTGCTCGATGTGTTGAAGTGAAATCCTCCTAGTTTCCTAACATTGCACTTCGCCCTGCTGCAGATCTGTGTGTTGTTCTTCTCAACATGACCTGATTTCTCCGTGTACTCGTCCACACAGCCAATCGTGCATGCACAGCTGTGATGTCAGTCTTTGTGTGGGAAGCCGTGCTGCATGGAGTGAATTGCATGTTGGGTAGTTTGGTCCCACTGTTGTCATGACAATCACTCTTGATTTGTGCTGCTGGAAAATAAATAAATGGTTGTGAGTGAGGGTGAAGCTTCACTTTGCAGCAAAGTTGTCTTTTGTTTTGCATGGCAGAGTATTTCTTACTTTAGGGCTTAATTGTTGTGATCACCCCCTTTTTTATATAATGAGCAAAGTCTTCTTTCACCAATCAGGTCAGAGTCCTAAAATAATAAGAGCAAAGGTTGTCGGTTTAGAGCGAACCGACTCTCAAACCGTAGGTGAATTCCCGAGGGGACGACGCAAGGGTACGTACACCCCATCGAACTGTGTGTGTGTCTGAAACTTGTCTGACCTCTGCATACAACACTTCATCCATCTGCATGCTTTTAGAGTTAAATTGTGGGAACTTTCCTCTTGTCATGTAGGGGTTTGATTCAGAGAAATGTCACTTTGATTGAATTAATCCAGTCCAACTTAAAATGTTTGCAGGATATTCTTGGAATGTGGTTTTCATTCACTTTGGATTTCATGTGTTCCACAAAATACTTCCTAACATTATTTGTTAGCACAATCAAATACTAACATTTCAATTTTTTTTTACATTTTTGTTGTTACAAAACACATTAACAGACAACATTCTGATTTTTATAGGCACTAAAACACGTTTGCTTTTGGAAAATAACAGATAACTCTGCAGGAGGAAATGGAACAAAGATATGATCTTAGAGAGGAAGCCATGCATGACCCTTCATTTTCACTCACATGCCTTTATATACATGGTTTCTATTCCACCATAGAGAGTCAGAGTAAAAATGTTACGATCTTTACTTTGAAATTATGTAATCAGACTCAAAAGAAATATACTAATGTGCAAATTGTGGTAAAATGGAAAAAATTGAAAACATTACAAAATAAATTTTAAGCAGAAGAAACAAATAAGACTTTAGAAGAACAAAGTTTGAGGACAATGAGAGGTCTCACTTTGACATAAATTGGAGGGCTGTGTCTGGTTTATTTCTGGTTATAACATGTTTGTACTTCATGGAGTGAAGTTATTTGCACTGGGTCAAGTTTAGAGAAACTTTACTCCAACAGTAGCGATACTTTAGAATATTTCTCAAGTAAATATGAAATATGTGGTGCTGTAACGCAGTGGTCCCCAACCTTTTTGTCATTGCGGGCCGGTCAAGGCACCCACCTGGATGAATCCATTGTCCTGTCTCCGGGCCTTTTCCCCTTTGCAAAGAAACTTTCCAAAGACATTTGTTTATTCATTACTCATTTTGCTACTTGTGGGCTCAATGGTGGCGCACAAGACGTAACGGAGAGAATCAGGTTAAAGGATTTTCAAAGCTCCTCTATTATGTAGATTCACATAATACATAAATAGGAAATATTTAATTATATGTTGTGCGGCCGGTACCAATTGGTCCGTACCGGTTCGTGTCTTGGGGGTTGGGGACCACTGCTGTAACGAACTCCTGAAAGTACTTCTTGGAAAAAAACGTTACTCAAGTAAATGTTACTGCTGACATTTACCCTCTACAGAGCTAATTCCAATGTATTGTAATTTGACATTTCTTTTATTATGATGACAAAAAAAAGAATGAAGGTAATCTTTTGCAATATTTCATACATTTATACTGTGATGCAGATTGCAAACTGATATATTGCACCTCTGCTCTAATTAGAAGGTTCTTCAACAAAGCTTTAGTTTAAGGGGGTGCACTATGATACATTTCACATTCCTCCACTATTTTATTCCCATTCCTGATGTGGGAAACTGTTACCATAGCGATAATTTGTTTTCGTGCTGGATTGATGAGGAGCAGGGACTGAAAAGTGTGCACTTGTTTGGTTTAGGAAGACCGGCTCCATTAGAGATCAAACCACTACCAGAATGGGAGGAGCCCTGCACACCTGTCCGCTCACCTGTCACACGCTCATTTGCTAGAGAGTAAGTATCTAAGATGCTTGACATTGCTGGTTTTTTGGGGGGGTTTTTTTACATAGTTTTACATTTTGCTAACACCAAAGGGCATGTTCTCACTGCTCTGCTCTCTTCAGAGCCACTCAATCACCAAAACATTAAGAAAACATTTCGTTCATCTTACTTTTTATGCTGCTAACACAGAATCCAGCTTCCATGAGTTAAACAGGGCCTGGTGAGAATGTGCCCTTTTATTTTAGTGGATCACTAAAGACGTAAACTCTTAACACTTCATGCATTACTGTAGTTACTGTTTGACCAAAGTAGTGCTGCTCATACAAACAGGATCCTGGATCTGCCTCCAAGCTGCTTCACACTGAAGTCAGTCAGAGATGAGGTCTACTTCTGTGCTTTTATTTGGTGCATTTGCTTCAAAGTTGGTGTGTAAACATTGTGAATGCTGCCCAGTCTCTCTAGGTTTCCAATGCCGGCGAGACCCTCGTCAGTGCATAGCACGGCCTCCAGCACTGACTCCGAGGACATTGCAGAGAATTATGTAGAAATGGACCCTAATTTACCCACAGACGAACCAGTATGTAACACACATCTATTCTCTGAATCGAAAAAACGTGCATTAGAAGTTTTGCTTTGAATAAACTTATAAAATCTGCAGAAAATGTTGCTTTTGATTGTTTATATAATGGAGTAAACATAAAATAAGACCTCCAGGGATATTTTTTACGCCTGCACCATTAAAGCAGCTGGAATTTTAGCAAGACTAAGAATGAATTACTCCGTCAAAATATTTACAGAAAACATTAAGAAATGTTTTCTCCCACATGGTAATAGTGAGTGGATAAAACACAGATTCCTGCAGTTGGACTCCTCGCCACTTTGACTCTTTTCTTTGCAGTTTCCTTTTGCCCTCCTCTTCCTTCTTTACACCTTATTTTTCTTTTACTTTCACAGATATTTTCAGTTTTATTGTGCAATTGTGAAGCAAAATGAAACCAAATATGATATAATGCTGAAACATTCAGAGATCTATACCCAGTAGAAGTAACCAACTTTTCAATATTTCCACAACTTGTTGCATTACACCAACAAACTTCAATTATTTCATTTGGATCTTATGTGTTTTTTACATTTTATTTTATTTAATGTGGAAGACTAACACAAAGTAGCAGAACAAAGTGAAAAATTATAATGAGTTGTTGCTCTTTTGATGGGTTTTTTTGTTGTTTTTTTTTTTTACAAATGGAAATCTAAAAATCGTGGCATGGATTTGTTTTCAGACCCTCTGAGTCAATAACCTCCAAACCCATAAAATAGCTAGGTATTATCGAAGTCATAGCCGAGTTATTGATGTAGATTTCTACTAACTTAGCAAATGTAACTTAAGGTCAATCAGATTGGATGACTTCATTTTTTTGTCTTGACACAGATTATCATTTTGATTCATGTCCAGTTTGAAGAGGCCTTTCTTTTTTCTTTCCTTTTTTTTTACCCACTTCTCTTCATGGGTATTATTATTATTATACCGTTTTTCTGTGGAAATCTTTTGAGAATATTTTACATAAATTTGCAGAGCTTATCTAACATATTCTTAAGAAAAGGGAACTGAGGAACTTACTTACAGGATGTTATCTGACTCATGAATGGCTGACTTTTCCAGAGCAGCCAATGCAGGAATGACATTAATTTGTAAAATAAATTATAACCATGAATCATTATCTTGTTTATCTCACAATTATTCACTACTTTGTGTTGGTTATGAACTCCCAGCAACAGATTAAAGTTTGTGGTTTCAAAATGTGGAAAACTCTTAGGAAAAAAATAACTTTTTAAACGCTCTTGAAGTGCATAACCACCCCTTAACATTACTGTTTTGGTTTTTGCTTTGCTATTCTCAGCCATTTCTTTGCTGTTAACAGTTTTTTACTTGCTTTGATACGGTTTGTTGTCTTGTTGCTCTTTCATCACTCAATTCATTTCCTCCCTTCTCTAGTTTCCCACTTCCTCAGCTTCCTCCGGCTCTGGCTTCAACCATTTTCTTTATCCTACATTCTTGGTCTTAACCATCTGCTTTTCTTTTTTTCCCCTTCGTTCTTTGCTACTTCCACCCCTTCTTACGTTCTGTAGAGAGGAGTCCTTCTACTGCACAGTCCCCATCACCCCTGTAAAGAGGGAGGTGGAGGAACTTGACACCATAGAGGAGGTGAGCAGGGTTAGACATGAATGGCTTGCCCTGTCAGAACACCAGAGGTTTTTTGTGGGGCTTTTCAGGTGTTGCTATCAGCTCACAAAAAAATCTGCACAGATTTAGCCGTGCTGTTGTCACTTTCCAGTCAATGTGTCCAGGATACTGAGGTGTTTGGGGGAGTTTTGTAAGGGTTTTTAGATATCTTCCACCACTTTCTTTATTAGTTATGTTCTAGTTTTGTCTCGTCCTAGATCTAATGTTTCCACCGTACTTGTAGTGCAGAATTAACGCTACCTTTAGACCCAACATGTGTTTGAGTTGTCACAAAACCACAATTCTTTTTTTTGTTGTTGTTTCATCTGTATAAATACATTGAGTAAAAGACGCATTAAACTTCTTTCTCACTTTCTGGAGTTAAATCCAAACACACTTTTCTTGATCTAGGTTATTTAGAATTATCAAAATTATCTCTATTTGCTAACTGTCAGAAAACCTTTTTTGCCACTTCAAAAATTTATTTGCATATGTAACATTGAGCCTGGGTATTTTTAATTTTGGAAGATTTTGCAAAGTCCTGGAAAAGCCTAGACTTTCCAGCTGGGTCTTGAAGGTGGGGTATTAAGAGGGACCTATTATGCAAAATTCACATTTTGGTAGTTTTTTGTACTTCCATTTTGGTATGGACTGCATCTAAAACAGGCCAAGCCTTAAAAATATGAAATAAATAAACAGTCACAATTCAGAAAACACTTGTTGCATTGTTGTTGTTTGTGCAGGAGGTTCTACTTCTGCTTTTCAGAGTTGTACAGTTGTGTAATTGTGCATCTGCTTGCAGCCATTTTCACATGCAAGTTTAAATGTAAAGTTGGGGGGCAGCAGCTCATTTGGATTTAAAGTGACAAGACATCCTAAAACAGCTTATTCTGAAAGGAGCTCAGAATAGGCAGACTAAAATCTCATTATCCAACAGTGATTTTGTGTCCCCCCAAAACAAACAAGTATGTAAAGAAAATGCTTTGTGTAGCTCATGGATCTATTCTCTTGCTAAACGTTTCTTGCTAATTTATTGTTCAAATTGTGTCTCGATAAATCAGATCACCTGGAAAGTGAACAAACTGGCAACTTTGGTTTTGCACCAGTTATGTTTTGTTAAATGGAATGAATCCTAAAGAATTTTGGATTTTGTGACAACACATTAGTTCATTTGGATGTGAGCTTTTACTTTGTTTGGCGAGGACAAAACCAAACTTGTCCCGGCTCATGCAGATGATGAAGATGGCGGCCCCATTGCCTGTGGATGGTGGGAGTAGCCCCATGGTGAAGCCCAAAGGAGATAAACAGGTGGAGTACTTGGATTTGGATCTTGAATCTGGCAAGTCTACCCCACCTCGGAAGGTAGGAGCACGCCACCGCCACGTTGTTTTTTATGTTTTAGGAGCTTGCATGTATTTATTTTCGGACCGCTTTGTGTTTTCTCAGATGAAAAACAATGGAACCGGCATTTCTGCATCAGACGAGCGTGTTGACTACGTGGTTGTGGACCAACAACGCACACAAGCCCTGAAGAGCACCAGGGAGGCATGGAGTGAAGACCGCGTATTCACAGAGACAGATACCCTCTCCAAAGCACCCAAATGAGCCCGTTCCAGACCACCAACCCACCTTCTGAACCTCCGGGCTGCTGGGCCTGGGACGCTTTCCACAGAACGAGAGCCGCTGGCTCATCTGACATCAGGCCCAGCACAACGCGCGTCCGTCTGCTCGCGCGATGCGGGTCATGAATAAGCTTTGTGCCGCATGAAAGCAGGCATATGAACTGAACTTGTCTTTCTGGGGTTTGACTTAAACAGACTATGAACTTTAAACATTCACTGCCTTCGATGAGGATTAAGGGCTGTTTTTCCACTCGTCTGTCCCAACACCTGTTGGCTAATCCAGAGTTAACATTTCCTTTCGTTGTAAAGCTGTTAGGCGTTGCTTTGAGGTGTAAATGAAATCCCATGACAACATAATCACGACTCCTTGCGAATGCAACTGTACTAAGTAACAGTGCAGGTTTAACAGTGTTGAATTTTCAGTTTCTGGTGTTTTTATCTGGGGGAGGTTTTATTCCACGCTATTTTTACTTTTTTATGTACGCCAAATGTAGCACCTTGCAAAAATATTCACACCCGGAGAACTTTTCCACATCCTGTCAGGCTGTAAACTTGAAAGTATATTTTATTGAGTTTTTATGTGTTAAACCAACACAAATTAGTGCATAATTGTGGAGCGGAAAGAAACAGAGCTTTTGATCTCTGCTTTCTCGTTTTCAGCCTGTGAGTTTTGGAGGCTGGCTGTGTTTTGGTAGTTTTGCAGCTGAAACATCATTAGTTGAAGCATTGAATAATGCTTATTAATGGGAAATTACACTATTACATAATCCTTCAAACGTCTGACCTCTGACTCTCCTTTGATGTTCTTTAATAAACATCTTTAAATATGAATTTAGTTTTTCCTGATGGCAAGTTGTTGCTCTGGATGTATCATGTACAGGAAATTGAGTGAGTTGAGGTTCTCAGTTTGATAATCATTCCTTTGAGTGAAATGTCTGCCAAGTCAGTGTGCACGCAGCTGTGTTGTGGAGGGAAGTCCTGAAAGTTTGGAGTCCAAATGCACTCCACACTTTTCAGATTATTTTGTCTAAAATATTTTTGAAAACCAAGTTCCTCTTCACAAATATGCATTACATCGTTGCAGTCTATTACATAAAATTCCAGTAAAAAACCTTGCAATCTGTTGTTGCAATCTGACAAAATGTGAAAAGATTTAGTCGCCTGAATGTTTTTGCAAAGCGTCGTAGATCAGATCAGCCTTACGTCCACTCCAGGCAGGATCCAGAGTTGATGCGTTAAACCCGGATCCCGAATGATGGACCGATTCTTGGATTTCAAAGGCAGTCGAACATAACCAAGTGCTAAAAGTAAGCTTTAGCTTTACTTAAGTTTTAATCACTGAATCCGATCAGATTTCCATTTGTTCTGTAAGTGGGAATGTTTGTCTGTTTCTGGAAGTGAAAAACTGTACAGAAGTGTTTTGTGTATATAAACAGGAAAAAAGTGTCCTTTTTATGTGTATGAAATCTCCACCGTGTTTTTGACTCGAAGGTATACGGATTCTGCAGGGTGGAATTCTTTACCGTCTTCGATGGTTTTCAGGATTGTGATTTAATGAATGATGACTGAGTCTTTAAAGAGTGTGACAAGTTTTCTATAAGTTATGCAAAGGCATTACAGTGGGGTCACAGAGAGAAAATCAGGTACTTCTTTTTTTATTTTTTTTTATAAGTGTACACTAATACAACTTTCCTGCTCTAATTTATTTCTGGAGTAATTTCATCGTGTCGACGTCATGACCGGTTTTCGCTCAGTATTCTTGATTCAAATGGAGGAACATTAGCTGGAGTTTAGTTTGACATCTGCTGAGAAATTGGAGTCAGACATCCATTTCTACTTTCTCTTCTGCTCGTCTTTCTCCTCGTGAGTTTAATTTATTTTAAACTGAACTGGCACAAAGTTTTGAGAAATTGACTGCCTCGACTTGATGGCTCTAAAATTCTGCCTCCATACATCTGGCTTCACTAAGCCCATCATCATCTCTCCCTGAGATCCCAAGCATGTTGCTTCCATAAAATCAAACCATTGCTGTAAATAGTTTGCCATCAGCTGTATTAACAAATATCTCTTAAGACCTACATACAGTCATTTTCTTTTGACTTCCGTCTTTCCGTGTTGCAGGTTCTTTGTGATACAGGCTGCAGAACTGATGATGTTTTCTAATGAATCTCAAGTGAAAATTAAAATTTGAAAACTGAACTAATAAAAACCATCATCATACCTCTGGTTTGTCATTTGTTTTTTTAGCACAGCATTCAGTAAACATTAAATGTCTGCTTACTTTTCCTACTTTAAGGCCCTTGAAGTGATGGACCATCTTGTTTCAGGTCAGTTAGAATGACCACAATTATTTATATTAGTGAAATAATAATGAGAGAAAATGTCAGATTTATTGATGTCTTAAAAATTAAAAGTTTACAACCATTTCCTCAGTATTTGCTAGCATTACCTTTGAACTTTGACCCACTGTGTTGCCCGAGCTTTTACTTCCTAGTCTTTAGATGTTGCGTTAATATTTCCACATGATCTTTCATCATGATATCTATTTTGCGGAGTGCACCAGTTCCTCCTGCAGCAAAACTGTCCCACAACATGATGCTGCCACCCCCTTACTTCACAGTTGCGATAGTTTAAATGGTAACTGCTAATCTAATTGTTTGTTTTTGCTTTATAGAAATTCTGAAAAGATCCTGACTCTATATTTTGATACTTTCACAACTGACACTTTAGTCAAAGCTGTAGCAAGAAAATATACCTTAATTTCTTTAATGTCACACTGAGTTATGTTAAAAGGGTGATTTTATGGGGTTTTTAATGAAAGTGGGATTTACTGCCACTGATTTAGTTGTCAATTAATTATTTATATTTGGAGAAAATGATCCAATCTACCAAACAACTGGAGGTTTAAATGAACCTCCAGTTTTGTTTCACTTGCATTTCACTTTATAGCAGTTGCTGCAGGGCAATAAACAGATTTCCGTCTCTTTACTTTAAAACACATTCCTATATTATTGTCATTGCACTGTCACATGTACATGTATATATATATATATATATATATATATATATATATATATATATATATATATATATATATATATATATATATATATATATATAAAACTAATAAAGCTAGAATTTGAAATGCTCCCCTTTGGTGACCACTGGATGGCGCTGTTGCTTGTTATTCCCGGTTTGCCTCCTCTGTTCTCTTCCTCAGCGCTGAGTTATTCTCGCCTCCTTCAGTCTAAATGTTTTAGTAGCTTTTTCAGAAACGATAATTACCAATGTTCTTTACTTTAAGAGTTCAACGGGCAAAATTAAAGCAAGCAACCTGAAAAAAAAAAAACACTTCATTTTTCATTTATTCTTTTCACCAGGATTCATGCATTTCTGCTGGAATATTATTCATCTGATTAATGCCTCATAACATAATTACTTATTTAAATAAGAATAACATAAAAAAAAAACTCCAGATTATGCTGCTGGAAGATGAGTAGGGCTGAAACAATTAATTGAATTAATTGTGAATAATCAAATTTTGAAATAATTGTCAACTAAGTGGCTTTTTTTTAGCTTCACCTGATTCAAATTCAGTTAAAATTTACTATTTTGCTACCAATTTGTTTATCCAAAAAAATGACCAACAGATGGTCAGATCAAACCTTCAAAAAAAGAATGCTCTTATTACATTTTAGACAATAACATTTGTTTTTTGTTTTTTTTTATTGAAGAGAAATTTAATTATTTGCATCTTTTAATGCATTTCAAATATTGTGGAAAAAAGGTTAAAGTGGTTGAATTAAAAATCTTCTAATGTGCTAATATTTTATCTGAGTAATCAATTAAACATCAAAATAATCCATGGAATAATAAATTACTAAAATAATTGTTAGTTACAGGAAATGGTCTTGTTTTTTAAATATTTGTTGTTGTTGTTGTTGTTTTTTTTTTTGTTTGTTTTTTTTTTGTCTATTTCTTGCTTTTACTTGATCAATAACTCCCTCTACTGGCTAATTATCAAAGATTTATGGATAAATAGTGTCTCCCAGTATAAAACCAACCATATTAACTGGCTTAATAATCACATATAATCCTATGAATGTTTTGTACGCAGCACAGTGAGGTCTGGCCATCCTGTGTAAACCTGCCATTTCCTTACACTATAAGCATGAACCCTGCTAATCACTCTGCAAACACCTTCATTAATGGAAATGTCATGCTCACCGTGGTGTTGTGCTGTAATTGCTGCTGTGCGTACGGCAGGTTGCAAATGTTGCTTCACGCTTTGTTCGTCTGAAACTTGACATTTTTTACGCACTTAACATTTCCATTTCAAACTTCCACGTTTGTCGCTGCTTTTACTGCCGAGTGCATTGGAATTAGATTGCTTCTAATGTCATCATCTGCTCTCATGCAAAGGGTCCAGCTGTTAAAACCGCGGCTATTTTTACCTGATTCTTGACCCCCCGGACTCGCCGCGCATCCTGTTCCCCAACCGTTAACATTTTATCTAGATTGCTTCTTGCACTTAAGAACTGGTGATTCACTCATCCAAACTGTGAGGACGCATCCCCACCTCTCCAGCAGTAATGACTGAAATTCCAAGTCATTACTACATGCTGTTAGAGCCCTGCCAGCTCTTCTGTTTGTCATGCTTTTAGGCAAATGCAAAGCGTTTGGGAGACGCGTCAACAGCTTCTACTCACTGAAAACCTTTAAGCAGTTGTCTTGTGGAAGAATGAGCGTCTCAATCGCTCATTGCGCGTGTGACAGCAAAGAGATGCGGAGCATTAAAACCCAGTTTGAGCCTGTCTGATTGCTGCATGCATACTGGGGCGCTGCGTTGTACTTTCCAGTCTACATGCGGACTGTATAGATAACATGATTTACACCTGCATAAACCTGCCGGATAGAGATGATTCTTAAGCCATATTTCTGGCGCCCCCTGTGGCGCTACAGGCGCTCTTCTGCGTCGCCTGTAGCATCGCAGCCATTTTTGCACCACTAATAACCACGATGGCATACTAGGACCATTGCAGATAGAAAAGTAGTACATTTCTGAAAAAATAAAGAAAGAAAGAGAGAAAATAAAAAACATAAAAACTCAGAAATTTGAGATTAATCTGGAAATGTCTGAGTTTCAAAAGTTGGAAATTTGCTACAAAAACATTATTAATCTTAAAATTTTTACAGAAAAAAACCCTTGAAAATTTCTGGGTTTCTAAATCGCTGATTTTTTTTTTTTTTATAGTTGAAAAAATGTTTTTTTTTTCTTGACATTTTCATCCCAAAATGTTTTAAAATCTTTGGGTTTTGGAGCTCAGAAATCTCTTTTAGGAAACATCATTTCAAAATTCCTGAGTTTTTTGACTGAAATGTAATTCTTTTTGCATATCTGCAGTAGCCCTGATACACCATGACACAATGTGGTAGCTATGTGGTGTTGCAGAGCGGTTAACCTCTCTGTACCATCTTTGGCTCTGTCTGAGTGACGGGGCACAGAAGGAAAGAAAGAGAAAGTTGAGAAGAAGAAGAAGAAGAGAGGCAGGGAGTCTCTGGCTTCTTAACAGGGCCAGCAGAATAATTATGAGGCAAGCTGAGAGTTTTTTCCAGGGCAGAAGGGAGCCAGTCAGCTTTATTGGGTGGAGCTTTGACATCTGTCTGGACTGATGGGAGCAGGCTTTAAGGTGCCGTGTCTTATGGGGCTTGTAACAGTTGTACACATGTTCAGGGCGTTTGGCGTATGCTCTGGGCTAATTGTGGATGGAGCGTTCACAGAATAAACTGGAGGTAGTTCAGAAAATACTGGAGCATGGATATTTATTTACACCATTAGTCTGAATGAAAACGCAGCACTGTACGTTTATTTTTTCCAGACTGAAAGAACTTTTTCTTTAAAAATTAATGCAGGGGTGCAAATGTTATAAATCAAAGATGCACCGAAAAATACTTTTTACACTGGAAGAAAGAACAGTGGAACTTAAACAAGAACTAAACGAGTTATTCTAAAGTTAAAAGGTGGAGCAAGTGGCGTCACTGTTACCTTGCATCAAGAAAGTCCTAAATTCAAATCCAAGCCTTTTTTATGCCATTGACTCCCATAAAGTATGTATTAAAAATTGAATCAAGATTGCAATTTGATACTCTAAATATAGAGCAATCTATATTTACCATAAATCTACCAAACTATCTTTATGGGTTAGGGGGAAAAAAAACTTTCAAATATCTTTGCACAAAATTGATCATAATCAACACTGCTGCCTATTTCTGGCACTCCCAGATTTGTCTCACTTATCTAACTAAATGCCTTTACACACACAAAAACACACCTGCAATCCTCCCAATAGAAACACTAAAATAGGAGCCGTTTGTTTCTGCAGCTGAGTCTAAACTGGTATTTAGTCTCCTGTGGGCTGTTTGAAATCAAAGTGCATCCAATCAGACGCATGTCATTACAGTCCATTCCTGTTAGGCCTGCATCGAGCTCCACCATATCTGCCAGTCGGGCCTTTCAGCTGCTTGTTAAATTGTTCTCATCCAATCAACCTCTCATGTGGTCCACCATTTATCTGCAGCCGCTCTTTGTCTTGTTACTCTCCAGCTTTCTTCCCTCTGTCCCCGTTTCAGACCTCTAATTATATTAAGGGCCAATCCCTCCACCCCCAAATCCTCAACATAACATCAGTGCTCTCAGAGTCCAGGTCCATGACTTTTCATTTTTGTTCTGTTCGGACAGAAATCGATGTTTTCCCTTTGTGCAGTTCCTCTAGCAGCTGCCCAGCGATGTTTAATTATTAGACCTGGATAAGCCTTACTAGAAAACAATGCAGATCAACAAGTCAAGAGCAGCTTAGGTTTCCTATTCATTTATTTCCTATTAAGTCCAAGAAAACACCCAAACTAAGCTTAACAGCTTGCTGCAGTGAAAACATGCAAACATAACTGAACTTATAATAAAGCCATTGCAGCAATAGCAATGCATCTGCCTTCAATTACACTAAGTTGGTCAAACAATGAATCTGTATTAATAGTAACACATGTATTTTTACAATTTATTTAATCTGTTACCAGGATGCTTTGCTCTATTTTCTTGTGCAAATATTTAACTTGAAATAAGAAAAAAAACCAAACTTATAAGTAACATTTTCTCAAGATATTGGAGCTTGTTTTTTATTGATTTTTCATTCATTTCACTGGCAGATTATTGCACTTATGGTAAAAATGTCTTGTTATAAGTGAAATAATCATCCATTTTGACTAAAACTTTTTCAAAAATGTTGTTGAATTATTGACTTTAAACAAACTCCTATATTTTCCAGAAAAGTTTCTTGTAAGTTGGATTTGTCTCATTTCAAGTGTACTGAAACATTTGCACTAGAAACTACACAAAAGTACTTGATCAGACTTTGTGTTTTTGTAGTGTGTGAGTTTGAGAAGACACAGCTTCACCGAAAATCCCTGCAGGAAAATGTCCACCCATCAGTGTGTGACTGCACGTTTTGAATCCAATGATTCAAAACGCACCAGGAAGTAGAACCTCTGAAAGTAAAGGTTTCCAGGTGACCTAGTCAAAGTCTCGACTTAAATTTCACTGAGATCCTGTGTTATGATGCTGTGTAGTTTTGGTATCTCTTTTCCCCATAGGAATATCATTTAAGAAATTAAATTTGTTTTGATTGAACTCTTTGATATAAAAAATCTGTTTGATGATCAGAGAAAGGGGGAAATACTTTTTCATTGTCATAATTGAAAATTTTTTGTTTTTTTCCAGAGGTTGAATCCTGTCTCACAGCCTCTTCACTCAGTTTAAATATTTTACTGTACATGATGGAGGAAGCATGTTTTGTAGATCAAAGTCACCCGTCGCTCTGTCCGTCGGCATGTGCCGACGCTCGGTGGCAACATGGCCTCCACTGCCATGTTTTTGAAATTATACTTCATATCCTGCCTCCTGGCAACAGGCCACAGGGAGGGGGAAAAACGATTCTGAAACCTTCTCTCCTTCCCCTCGGCTCCAAAGCTGTCTCTAATCAGATTTAGCAAAGGTGTGAGGATTGGGTTTTTGTGTGAGGCTGCAATGTCATCGGCGGATATTTGGAGTAGTAAAACCATTAGAGCCAAGGTAAGAGCGGTAATTGTATTTAGGAAGCAGAATTGAACATAAAAGTATAATTCAGCGTGTGATTTTCATCATTGGCACTTCAGTTTCGCTGCATTTTCTGCACATTGGTACAGTTCATTAACTTAGCTGATGATTAGTGTATTAGTGAGAATAAAACTGCACATTATGTTGCTCCAGATACTAACTTCGCACTGTATAATGAGGTGCTATTAATTTTTAATAGCTGAAAGAGTTTGCCTGAAGATGATACTAAATTTATCCCTTCTGATAATGCACTATCATGCTTAGGCTAACAGCAGTTATTCCAGGCACCACAGGCCTAAACGTTGCCCAGGAGTTCAGTGTTTCATGAAAAAGATTTGCTTACCCCTCAGCTTAACCAATCCCAGAAGAAGGTGAACCTTTAAGCTGCACATATTGATGTCCCAGGCTTTGATTCATAGCCTCCAGAGGACGGCTAGCGTTTTTATCCACAGACCTGAGGTTTGGTCCTGCAGTCTGCTCTGGGGTGTGTCTGGATTTGTTTCTGCCTCTGTCGCCACTTTTTGCTTTGTGAAGCGTCAGCTGTTCATCTCTGCAGCTGCTTGTCCTACACAGCATCTTAAGAAAAGCTTTCCAGGCTGACAGCGTGTCAGCAGGGCTTGTGTCACACGGTGGCCAGGAGAAATCTCACTCTGGATGTTTATTAATTTACTGTAAATGCTTATCTGAGCATAGCAAGGAGCCCCAGCAAGAATCTGAACGTGAAGGGGAAATAATTCAGCTGCTGTAAGCAAGACAATAGGTTGGTGTGTAATTTAGTAATAAATCTTTTTATGCTGATTTAAAATGAGTTTTTATAAAGATGTAGCTAGTGGGGAAAAAGTGCTTTTCAGATTTAGTTTTTTGCAAACGTGAGGTGTTTGTAATTAGATGCCTTTGAGAAACTTAAGGGCAACCAGTTACCATAGAAACTAAGATTCGCAAGGTGTACACTGAAAATTATGCAAATATTCCCAAGTATTGTCTCTAGTTTCTATTCCAAATATCTTAGTATATTAGGAATATACTAAGATATATTAGTATACCAACAGAAGTGTTGAAAACACGATGCCATTTATTTATTTATTTTTATTTGTGCAAAATCTTTATAAGTTTTGGATCTACAATGAATAAAATCCCTTATCTAGAATTTAATTTAATAAAATCTGACTACATAATTTGCCTAATTTTAGTTTTATTCTCTCGGCTCACACATCATTGTGACTCGATGATTTTGGGCCACCTGGCAAAAAGTTTGGACATTCCTGGTCTAGATCACACCATAAATATGTGTTAATATGGCCTAGTCAAAGTCCAAGTGTACTGTGTTTTTTTCCTCCCCTGTTGTTGGATGAAAAGCGTTGAAACAAAACATGGCTGGTTGTGAGAAGTGGACTCTTCCGTGCAGGATTGCTTTTAGCCTTTACCAGCCTGCAGCATCCTACCATTCACTCTTGTTCACCATAGATCATTGTAATTGGAATTAAGTAACAGTACTTTGTAACTTGGACATCCTGGCTGAAAAGCTGGCACCTCATCAGATATGAGTGGACTCATATCTGATGAAGTGAAGTGTTTTTAACAGGCCTCTGCTGCTGAGGGACACTTGACAGGAAGCACGGCTCAGTGCATCTGGCCTCTGTTCCCCCAATGAAAGCAGTTATCCATCTGTGTAATAGGCCTTGTCATAGTTTACCAAGAATCAGCATTTTGCTTTGAGATCAGGCGGCATTTGCAACCGAATGGGCCACAGAGAAGCCGTGCAGCCCATGCAGGGAAGCAGGAAGGCGTTGATGCGCAGCGATACCCTGACATTCCCCTTCTCATTCACTTTCCACCATCAGGGCTTTAAATGCTTCGCTGAATGGTATCTGCACACATTCATTTATTCATCTTTCACAGACACGCTGTATATTCATCAAACATATGCAGGGGATCATATTGGATATAAGCAGAATTGGGTAACTAGATACATTTATTCAATTGCATTTAGTTCTGAAAATATTTGCATAGTATTTTTACTATGATGCACTTCTTATTTTTACTTGAGTAATATTATGATGAAGAATCTACTCTGAGTAAAATTTCTGGATTTTCTAA
The DNA here is from genome assembly GCA_911649635.1 of Poeciliopsis gracilis. NCBI lineage: Eukaryota > Metazoa > Chordata > Actinopteri > Cyprinodontiformes > Poeciliidae > Poeciliopsis > Poeciliopsis gracilis. Next base: position 3,084,906 of record CAJVRI010000370.1, on the reverse strand, counting down.
CTTCAGAGTAAAAAACAAACATGTTTTAATCCAAACTTCACCAGACACAAACCTGCAGTTTTTGTTAAGGTCTCATAATCTCTAAAGTTTTTTTTATTTTTTATTTTATTTTTTTTATAAACCAATTTGGAAACATTTATTTTTACTGATTTTGTTATCTATTTGTTCATTTTTGGTCCTTAAAATACCAAAATGTCCACTTAACATTATAGCTTAGTCCATCTGATCATGTAATTTAAAAGAATGAAATAATTTTGATCAGTTACTTTTACTTGAGTTATTTCTTGGACGGCTACTTTTTAATTTCACTTTAATGAAAACATGTTGAAGCAGAGCTTCTCTTTCTGCTGGACTGCCTGGTGCTGCATTGTGGCTGTTAGTGATTGTTTGTTTTTTGCCACTAACTAAAGGAGAGATGAAATGAGAGACGATGACAAATAGTTCAGAAGATAAAATTTGCCCCTCTCACTTCTGAGTTGATGGTTGTGCCTCCGACTGAAGAGATGACACTAAATCAGTTTCTTAGCTTGATTTGCGCTGGCACAGAATCCGTAACTAATTGGTCTCTTGGACCAATTTCATGTTTTTACCGTGAGAGTTTTACTTGAACAATAAATTAAAAATGAAGTTTCAGTCATTGAGAAAAGATCATAATTGCCGATAGGTGTAAGCTCACCAATTCTGTAAATAAAAAAGAACATTGATATTTACAGAATTAAATTACATTATAAATGTTTAAATTTGTCAGAATTAATCCCGTTAGACTGCCACCGTCTCAGCTGTTCCCATTTGGTTAATCAGTCTCACCTGTTTCCTCTCCACTAATCACCTCCTCATCATTCATCTTCCTTGTTGTTCCCATTTGTTGTTGAGTCTCAAACTGCAAAGCCAGTTGTGGTGTTTATGCCTTGCTGATTTTCCTTTGTAGTTTGTTTTCTTCCAGTCTTATTCCATCATAATGATTCACATGCATGATATATTTTAACCCCATCAGTTTGCACAAAATACTTTTAAACATAAAATCTTCCTATAATTCATAAAAAGCAGCAATATTTGATCTTTTTATTTTCTTCTGCATCGTTCCATGAAGATAAAATTATAGTTCTGAGTGCAACAGAGAAATTGAACACAAGGGGCCCAATTTAATTTTTTGTCAGATCCCCTGATTCCCACAGATCAAGTTTGTTTATTTCATCTTTAGTTTATGTTTCATTGAATTGAAATGTATTGATTGTTTTCATTTTTTATGGAGCTAAATCTTCATAAATGAGACCAACATGTTTGCTGGGTTCATTTCAAGGCTCCACTGAGTTTCTGCCCACAAAGTTCCACCTTTTGTCAAGACGGAAAGCCAAAGGTTAAGAAGGCAAAACCCTTGTGTGTGTTTTTCTTTTTTAATTTGCAGTCTGCAGGCATACAGAATGTGAGGTGAATACACAGATTTCCTGAATCAATGTTTTGGCCTGGACAAAGGTAATTAAATCAATTAGTTGGACTTTTTTTTTTTTTTTACAAAGAATTGCTTGTTTTAGAGTTCAATGAGTCATCAGGGTTTCTAAGTGCACAATCTCAGGAACTGACCCAGAGCGACTTCCAGCAGGTCTACTGAAGAAGAGAACAGGTTTCAGACATTTGGCTTCCCATTTCCTCCAAGTTGGTGCTTTGAGAGCCGAAACTGGAGCGAGAAAATCAGGCTGGGTTAAAGTAAACATGGTGCATTATCAGAGTTTGGTTGATGTGTTTAGAAGTAGATAAGGATGCAACCATTTAAGAGTTAGTGACCTGAGACATTATCCTTAACCGTTGTGCTGATTGGATTTGTGCAAAGTTCAGGATTTATATTCACACTAAAGCTGGAAGATTGCAGAAAATCACATTCAGTTTTCTTCCCCTTTCTTTTTTTCACAGAGATTATTCTCAAGCTTGTGGGCTTCTATTGAAACATTTATTTAAGCTCATAAAGAGTTTTATTTTATACTGTAGAATAAGAGGTCAGAAAGGCCTGCGCTGCTTTATTGACATCATGTAGCGCCGGTGCGATCTGAACGTATTGGCTGCCAGATCAAACCAGTGAAGTTTCAAGACAAGAATATGTTAACGTTTGCATTTTCTGTCCCCCTGGACTGGCACGCCTTTTAAAACTGGAGTCGTTCCAGTCGTCGTGACAATGACGGTGATTTATTCGAGCAGAGAGAGAAGAAGCAGGACAGAGGCTATACTTCTCTCTGAAGCTTTCCATTTGGTAAATGATGCTTCGCTGCTCACTTTCTCTCTGTTGACATGAGCTTGAAGGAGTGTGGCATCGCTGCATGGTGGATGCCGCGCCGCTTCTGCAGGCATAAATGATACAACAGTCAATACTTTCAGCACGTAATGAGGCCGTTCTTCAACAGTTTACCTAATGTCTGCATGGATCTGAAGAAGCATGGTTTATATAAAGCAGAAGAATTAATAAACACTTTATAATCAATTCAAAGACGAGTCAGTGATTTATCAAATAAAGCAAATCAAGACATGTCTCTTGTTGGTACTCCTGTTTGTCTTAAGATTTACTGATGAGTCATTCTGGAGTTTAATATTTTAAAGCCATTATCATTTAAATGTCTCAGAAAAACTATTGGGACTGTCTTTTTAGACTTTTAAATATATTTTTTGTAGTTAAATTTCATAATAATAAAAGCCTCCTTAATTGTCTTTAGAGATTACAGTGAATCCCTGGGATTGGTGGAGGTTTAACAGTCCATTAATTACAAGCAGCAAGATCCTCTCTAAAACACTTCTATCTGCCTGTTTTAATATTTTAAACACAAAATATGTTTTAATATGCATGAAAACACACAGTGGGAGCCATATTAGTCTTCCACTAATAATTTGGAGGTGAAATTGACAAAATTCTGAACCACAAATACGCTGGAGTCTGCTGTATTAAGGCTTATTTATTTTAACCAAATTAGTTTCTACAGTATTTTCTTTTTGTCACAAATCAGTTTTTCATCAACAATTAAGTTATTTTTATTGTCCTTTTTATTTAGCGTGTTGTGAAAAAGTATTTGTCCTTTTTCAGATTTCCTCTGTTTTTAATGGCTGCATGGTGGCGTTTCAGTTGCACCACCATGCAGCTCATGTGTCAACTCACCAAACTCATTATAAACCAAAATAAGAGCTAATCTGTGGAGATTTGTGCTGGATTAAGGTCAGTACTGCAGCATTGAACATCTATATAAACCAGCCATCTTAATTGCAATGATAAATAGATGGCCATTAAAACTTACTTCTTAAGAAATACAGCAAATTTCAGACAGTTGCACAAATATTCCATGAGTTACTGCAACAACAACAAAAACGTTTTAAATCATTATTACCTTAAACCAGCCTGGTCCATTGTGAAACATTATCTAATTACCTCCCTTGTTAAATGTTTGAACTGAATCACTGAATCACATTTATTGAAAAGCTGAGTTCAATTTACCAGCCAAATCCTGAACTAATTTCTGTCAGACCTGTCCCTAAAGCAGAACCTGTCTGACAACACGAAGTAAGCCAAAAGGCCTCAAAAATCAAAAATCAGAAGGAATAATTAGCAACTATTCCTTCGGAAGTTCAAATTGTGTTGTACTTGTTGGAAACATTTAAAACAAAAACATAAAATAACTTCCCTGCCCTTTTCCAGCAGCCTTGTCCTCATCACGGCTTCCTGCAGCTCTGATGCTTTAAAACAGGGATCTCAAACTCCCGTCCTCAAGGGCCTGGAGAGGCAACTTTTAGATGAGCCTCTGCTGCACCACACCTGAATAGAATAATTAGTTCATTAGCAGAGCTCTGGAGACCTGATCTACACAAGGAGGAGGTAATTAAACCATTTCATTCCAGCGTTTTTGTACTTGTGGTACATCTAAAAACTGCAGGTCAGTGGCCCTTGAGGAGAGGAGTTTGAGACCCCTTCTTTAAAACCTTCCTTTCTGTGTCTTTTCGCCATCCTGCATCGATCTCCGTGTCCACACTACCTACATGTGGCTCTTCCTGGGAACTGTTTTCCTTTCCTCGCGCTGTGAGGCAGAGAAGGCGCTCATGGCTGCCATGCCGCAGTGACTGCAGCTGTTTGCAGAATCTCTTGGTGAAGTTCCCATAAACAAAACAGCCTGCTGCACAGAAGTGCTTCCAGGGCTGTTTTTGGCTGCGTTGTCTGAAACCTTCTCTGTCTTTGTCTTTGTGTGAGCGGACAGATGCAGAGCAAGGCCTGACAAAAATGATGGTTAAAAAACTCAGAGAGAGGAAACAAAATCATGTTTCACGTATGAAACATGATTAGAAAAACATGATTTTTCTAATGCTGCTGCTTCAAGCACATTAATAAGCAGATGAAAAGGTTTTCTCATTGAAAAATGCTAATAACTGAAAAGATACGAATAAAGTAAAGCTTTTCATGTTTTTTTTTTTTTTTTGATAAATGTGTTTTCTTTAAACGTTTCTGTGTATCCGTAGAAACATCTAGAGCTTCTTCCTCTATCTGCATGAGTACAGTAGATCTTCACATCTCCGTCATATTTGATGCAAGGTTCTGAGCCTCTGGTAGGAAAACAGATGAAAGTCATTTGTTTCATCATTTCTGTCAATATGTTCCTGCTCTCGATCTGCTGCCACTGAGAATTCAAATCCAATCCAGAGGAAAAGACCTGCAGTTTTTAACTCATAGTAACAATAAAGCACTGTGTTTACATGTGCACAGGCTTACATTTCCACTCATTTATCCATGTCCAGTGATGTGCAAAGGTTTCCATTCACTCTGGTTCAGATGTTGCTTAACTCCAGGAATGTGACTGATTTATCCCATGTCCTGAAAACATCTATGTGTGTCGCTTCCCCACACTTTTTCCCCCCACTCAATTTTCCCTGTTATATAATCCCCAGAACATTTAGGCAATAAAAAATTCTTCCTTATTTTATTTATTTTTCTGTAAACCATAATCAACAAGGCTAACAGAAATAAATACTTGAACTGTATCACACTGATTAACAGATCTTCATAAAGTGCCTCACTTTTTGAAATGAATTATTAAAATGATTTTTCCAGAGATATTCTAATCTTCTAGTCCTGATGAATGGATCTTTGATATGAGTTTGCAGAAGTTTGCGCAGACCCTGATAATTCTCCGGAGAGCGCGAGAGGCAGTGCAAAGGAAAATACAGAGGGATTAGCATTATACAGAAAGAAATGCAAAACTTCTCATTATTCATCCTTCCACCTGTCAATGTGAAGTATTACTGTCTCCTCCAGGCTTGACACGCACTTACCAAAGCCACAAGGGGCCTTTCGTTTAACTGCTGTTCCTTCACAGTGATGTTAAATGGCTCATTAGTAAGGCTAAGGTGTCATGTTCTGAAGGACAAATGTATTGGTTCTGCAGCTTTACCTGGACTCTAAGACACAGGAAGTGTGGGAAATAGAGATTAAAGGGATCTGCTCAGCGACAGAAGTTTGCTGGGAAACCAATGAAGTGAGCGGATTTTTTAAGATACATTCTGCTTCTATAGAGGATGTAAAAAATGTCTTATTGGATTCTGGCATTAATTTAATTTGAACTTAAGAACTGTGTCCCCAGATATTGATCATCCTGGAAAATTCTGAAAATCTACATTTAATGTGGATAAATGTATTTTGTGTGGAAAAAATTCTAGTTTTATACAATCAAATGAGCCGAACTTATTGCTACTGTTGATAATTCATATAACTTTCAGCACTTTATGATTTCTATAAATGTAAAGTGTGCTATAAACAATATTCATTATTAATATCACTATAAGATAAATGTAATTTACAGTTTTTTGTTGTATAGTTTTCTTCTTTAGGTTTTTACTAACCTGTGAATAATAATCGTGGTTTGAATGCATATGTGGATACAAATGGACTGGAGACCGTTCCAAAGCCAGGAACATGACTGCAGCGCTGGGCATTCTGGGTAAATACAACCCAAACAAACGCTCATATGTAGCGCTAGCAGGAGAAATGACTCCTGGTCTTTTACCAGGTGCACGTTTTTGTTGACATTTTATGAAAGAGGAAGTTGCGTTCATGTCTTCTTTGGACATTTTTGTGTTGTTTCCTTCCCTGGTTCTTGGTGCAGCATCACTACAGGCGATGGGGGAGGAGCAAGACTTTCAAATGGTTTGGTTTGTTTGACAAAAAATCAGTGAGAAAGTGAACCACACCAGCTGAAAATACTGCAATTTTAGTCCCCAATCAAACCGATTCCACCAGACTATGAGGTCCGGTAGAATCGGTATTAATTAAATTAATATCTGCTTGCGTACTGGTTGCTCGGTAGGGAATGGTTGAACAAAAACTAAATTAAATCATACATTTTTATTTTGGAAAATGGTTGAAATGCCAAATTGAGTAAATAAGGTAAATAATAACTGGAGTCTGGAAAGGATTCTGCGTACATTCAAGAGTTTAGGAGAAACTCACAAGGTCTGGATTGTATCTGCAGTCAGAGCAACAGCTCTGCACCAAAGCTATAAAAGCTTATAAAAATCTGAGTTTCACTTCAAATGGACAAAATACCAACTACGTATGGACAGAAAGTCGACAGTTTACACCCAGATGGACCAAAATGCAGGTTGCATATTGCAGGGTTGCAGTTTTGGACCTTCAAACCAAACATCATCTTCAGGTCCTCAGTTTACTTCATCTGCTCTCTATTCATGTTGCAGCAGCAGTCGCAGTTTGAAGCCTTGAACAGAGATCCTGACGCTGCAACATAAGAGCTTTTACTGTTGGAAACTGTTCAGCGCTGGAGTGTTTTGGAGGATTCGTTATGTTTCAGACACCTGGCTGTGTTGTCTGAACATTAATTAATGAAGCAAATGGAAATGTGTACGAACGTGTCACATTATATGTGCCAGAACTTTATTCCACCTCTAATTCCTTCATGCCATATAAAACACGCTTCTGGAAACCTTTCATGCAAATGCAAGCAGAGCTGCTTCCTTTTTAAAGCTGTGATGTTGTAAGGGCTGAAGTTTGTGCAAAATAGAGCAAAATGTTCTAAACATCAAGTGGTTTGAAGGAATGTTGAGCTGAAGTACTTCCACTTGTGAAAAGATGGCTGCAACATAAGGTTTAATAAGAATAAGAAATATCTTTGACTTTACTTAAACACATACATTGGGGATATTGATTGTTTTGCTGGCAGCTGTGTTATCAGTAGAAGATGTTTTTTATGATGGAAACTCTGCAGATTCTCTATCAAAAAATGGATCTACAATGCAAACCCTTTCATGGGTGTATTTGTCTTTGGAAATAGGAAGTTATTGCAACAACTTGTCAGTCTTTTCTCTTTTATTTCTCATTTTCCTCCTATCCCATCTCCTGGCCTATTTGCAGCATCCATTTTATCTTTCCTCTCTCCTTTTCTGCCTGTTCAGAGTGAGAAATCAGTTCAGAGGAAGAAATAGATTGTCTCCAATGTTGGGAGACCAATTTGTATTCATAAAATGAAGTAATAGGCCATGAAATATTCTGTAGAGGGCTGCTGTCTGTTTCAACTTTGGTCAGGGAGATTAGAAACAGATGAGTCCTGATAGCATCTTTTGTTGAGGCACCAGTGCTCCTGCAGGGGATTTACCGTCCGCTGTACAGCTCTTCTTCTTCCTCTGGTGGTCTATTACAAGTAAACAAATGGTTTCTAATAACTGTATGGTGCAAGAACTGAAGGCCTGTTATAGTTGCCACTAATTCTTCAAACGCAAAAGAAATCACTCTTTTGGTGTTGCTCCTAAAAGTGATGAGATGTAGTATTTATACTATGAGTGCTGAAAAACATTCTTAGACTGTAAAGATTGAAGAAATGATGAATCCACAGTTCAGCTGTTGGCTGTTTGCCCTCGTTTTACCTTCATTCAAGCACAATTCAGCAACAAGGCAGTTCAGAGTGTTTCACATCATAAAAACATCACATGGCCATCAATTACAAAGCAAGCAGTTAACATTACATTTTGTCAAATGTTGCCACCAAAATCATCAAGCAGAAACACATCAAATATGTTGGCCAATGTTGCAGTTACTACTAATCAAAAGTAGCTCTTAGAGGTGGATTTTTAGCCTGGATTTAAGGAAAATCTGGACGTTTCTTCCACATTAGAGGAGTTAGAAGCTGAATGCTGTTTCTCCATGTTTCGTTCTGTTTCTGGGGATGCAGAGCAGATCAGAACCAGCAGACCTGAGAGATCTGGAAGGTTTGTACAAGTTTTTAATGTAGTTTACTACTAAGTTATTCAGTCTTTTATATACTAACAGAAGCATTTTATTCTCAGAGAGCCAGGACTTAAAAACTGGGTGATGTGCTCTTCTTTCCTAGTTTTAGTGAGAACATGAGCAGCAGCGTTTTGGAGCTGATTCTTTAGCCAGACCGATGAAGACACTGTTGCAATAATCAATGCAACTAAATATAAATACATGAGTTTCACTAGATATTGCTGGAACTTTAGTCCTTTCAGTCTGTAAATGTTTTTCAGCTCATGTAAGCTTTGTAACTGTCTTTATGTGGCTATGAAAGTTCAGGTCTGAATCCCTCAAACCCAGATTTCAGGTCTCATCGCAGGTTTATGTCTATAACCACTGAAGCTTTGTGCTGACTCCAGATTGTTCCTCTTTGGGTTTAAAGATAATAACTTCAGTTTTGTTTCTGTTCAGCTGGAGAAAGTTATAACTCAATTAGGTGAAATTTGGTACGACCATGTACGTTACCAAAGGTGATTTGGTCTGTTTGGTGGAACAGCTGGTAGAAAATGCTGTAAGGTAGAACCTTTCAGCAATAAGGTCCTGGGTTTGAATACCAGCCCAAGATCTTTCTGTATGCAGTTTGTCATGTTTTCTCTAGTCTGTCCAGCTTCCTCTTCGCTGATAGGTTTCTTGGTCTCTCTAAATTGACCAATAAGAGGCTGTTTGTCCTGTGATGGCAAACTGTCATCACAACTTTCCATTGATAAGTGGGTATAGATAATATATGGATGATAATAATGGGAGAGAACTGTTGTGATGACGTACTCAAGGTGGAATGTTGGAAAGAGTAGGAGCTTCTTAAAGAGACAGAGGCTAATTTCAAGGTGTTAAATTGCAATGTCAATTTTCTTTTAAGTCATGCTTGATGCACTACAGCATTTTTATCAAAACGGAAGTTAATATACTTGTGTTGTAAAATAGCTCTATGTACCTAGAAATTACATAATATTGCCCTTTATCAATTACTAAATTGATAAGAGACCCTCTTTTTCTTTATATTTTCTTCAGTGATTGATCTTCTCTTGACTTTCTTCTCTTTTCCATTTGAATCTCGGGATTCTCTTCTCCAGACATTCCACTTATGAACTAATGAATGAATAAATTTACTTTGTTAATCCTGGAGGGAAATTTACCAAAGTTAATGGTCAGCAGTTTTGTGAGCGATGGAACATCAGAGGTGTGTTCAGGAAGAAAGAAGTGTAACTCCACCTCCACCTGACTCCACACCCTGGGTTTGTACAGGTTTAATAAGGGAGGTAAGAGACAGTTGCTTTCTTAAAAACCAAAATCTAGTTGGACAAAAGCTTGTCAGAGATATTTCAATATGACTTCAGGAAATTACCTCAACTGGGGCTTAATGGATCTCCGTTAGCATGATTTTCCATACATTGCATCATTATTAGTTGAGGATCTCTTAATTATCTGCAGTCTGCCAAAACCCCGGTAAGCATTTTATTCTTAGCGGCGCACTGCCATCTTATTGCCCCACGGTATTTTCTCCAATTTTCAACAAAACGCCGCATACTGTGATGTTTTTCGGCTCTCCAAATAAAGCCGTTTTTCATTCGCACCGGAAGCCAGAAAACTGCGTCTCCAGCCGGCAGACGCGATGCCATACATTCAGTTGAGTCATTGAAATTCATGAGGAGAGGAGAAATAAAATAAGGCTAATTTTTCAAACGCAGGTTCAGACGCAGCAGGCCATTTGTAAAATCTGTTCACATGAATACACATGAAATAAATGTTAACTCTGCTGACAGGTTATTAATAAAAGGACTTAGTTTTAGAGGGAAGGCTCGCCTGTGTTCAGGAGAGGATGGGATGCTGCAAGCCTTATGTTTAATGCAAACTTGATATCAATTTTGAACCGGGCATTTATAAGGCAGTAAAGACTATTGTATTGATTACTTTTCATGGGAATCTTGACACCCTTAGATCTGCTCAAGCAAAAAATAAAAAATAAAATACTTATAATTTAGTCGAACCCTGACAAGCTTGTTCAAAACTTAAAACAAATTCTTCTGCAAAAGAGCTGAGCTCACATCTGGGCAGTTCACAAATTGGTGGGATTTCCACCAGACCTGATCAAAGTGTTATTTATGGCACACATTCATGAAATATGGACCAAAAACTGTTTCAAGAAGAAGATTAATGTCAGATTTCTGAGTAAAAGTTAAAATTCTGGGAATTAATATTTTTCAGTGGCCTCACTGTCTTGCGTAAAAAAACACCAAACAAGACAAAAACAAATCAGTAAGCACTCAATCTGTAGTTTGAGTAATCTGATTTCTGTAAAGACCAGCTGTGCTCCAATCCCATTTATTTTACATTTTGATGTGATGCAGAAGTAAAATAGTGTTACATTTCAGTACAAATAGCAACGCATCCCCTCAGTGACACAGTAATTCAGACTTTTCTCCCAGCTCCAGTTCTCCAGGGCTGATGTTCTTCCAGATGTTTCTGATGGTCCAGCAGGATGTCAGGGTTCTGCAGAGGTTCTGCTAATGAGCCATCGTTTTATTCAGGTGTGTTGAACCAGGAAAGGAACTAAAACATGAAGGATATCGGCCCCTCAGGAGGGACTTTGGACGCCCCTGGTGTAATTTACCAAACCTTTCTGGCGTGAATGATCATTAATTATTTATTCATTAAATCATGGCTGCATTAAACTGTGTGTGAGTCTGAAGAACAAATCTCTTTCTTGTTCATCAGTCTTCCTTCCTTGGTTCCCTTGCTTTCTTCTTGCTGTACTGTATTTACTCTGATTATTTTATGTTGTGCCTCAGTATCTAAACCCCTAATATTTTATTGCGTCTTATGTTTTATTGTCCGTGCCCTGGACATCTCTTTGAATCTTTGCCTTGTTACAAGCATTAATCTCTGTCCTCTGCTCTTTTTGCATAAAAATGGTCGATTCAAAAGTCATCTTAAAACTGGATGAAACATTGCTTTCAAAAAAAAGGAAAAACTATGCAATTCCAGTTTGCAGATGAACTCGCCTGTGTTGTTCGGATCCGTCCCAGTTGTGGTAATGCAATTTGCACTCTGATACAGGCAAATCAGAGAGCCAATCTAGACTCAATCGGTGCTAAAAAGAGACCACTTATAATCTCAAATTACTTCTTAGGTTGAGAGCAGAGCAACTTGGAGATCTAAATCAGGTTTGTGGTGAAAGAAAACTAAAGTGGCCAGATGAGGTCTCTCAGCCCGTTGCCTCAAAGCACTTTTGTTTGTGGAGATATTGATTTTTCACAGACTTATTTTTAAGGGAGTTGTTACTGACTTCCTTAAACAATGTCTTAGTTTTATCTTGGTAGTTGCTACTCCAGAAAAAAATCTTTTTATTTCTCCAGCAGAATTTTTCGCTTCTCTCTCTTTTTATGTACTACTTGTTTTGCACATATTGTGCTGCAACTGCAGTAGTGGGAAGAAGGGAAACTAAGTCAGTTTCTTCTGAGAGAAAACATAATCAAACCTTGTATTTGTTTAACAAATGAATTTAAGACTTTTTTTATTTAAAGAGTGAAAAACTGTTTTAATTCAGTAAAACACATTTTTCACACCTGCATCCCTGAAGTTTAATATTCATCCCGACTATTAAGCAATTTTTGTCTTTTAATTCATACTGACTAACTAGAGACTTTGAGTTCTGCACCAATGCCTAAAAAGATTGAATTTTTGCATCTGGATCAAAAGAAATGATAAAAATACAGTCTAATTAGGACATAAAAGCTGATATAATTCTGCTTTTACTGTTTGTTTTCATTTATTGTGTGAACCTAAAGATTCCCCCCCCCCAAAAAAAACTCAAAAAGAAGTCAGAAATGATCAATTGTAAAAAGCCAGCAGAGTTGCTGCAATCAGCAGGTCGGCAACAGAAGCCATTGAGGCATTGTTGATGCTGGGAGCTGTTAGTTTAGTAAGCTGGAAAAAGCTGAAGTTCACCTCCTGCTGCCTGCGAAACGCCGATCTGCACAACCTGCTGCGTCTACTGTTTCCTCACCAAACTGAGCAAAGTTCTCATCAGCTGGTCTGCTGCTGCAGAGCGCCCAGCAAAACAAGACAGAGCACGCCTTTCCAGCTAAGTGGGCTGCTAGCATGCTTCATTATTTACAACAAGGTCCAGGAGAACAAGCGTGTAACATGGCGAGTGAAACGCAATCTCATCTGGATAGAATAACGCGCGTTATTAGTGACACCTATGCTGTATTACACAATAATGACATCCTTCGCTCCATGTTTTTCAGCGTAGACGTTCAAAAAGCTGACCATGAAAGAATAATTTGACATTACTTTCCATAACCTGAAGGAAAAGGAATGGGTCTGAAGTAATGTGATGTACCCCATTTCCATTCAGAGAGATTTAGTTGGGGGAGGGGGGATAAGTTCAAAGCCATGAGAAATGTGCAAAGCGAGGCATTACGCTGACATGGAGGGGAAAGAGATTGCAGGCCCATTCTCGCCGGGGGAATGTGCCAATTATTAGATAATGTTCAGAACATGGATTAAAGCTTTGCAAGAGTCACGATGCTCTTCAAATGAAGATGGTACGATTAGCATACATTCAGCTTTTCCTGCTACCACAGGATGTTTAGTCTGAATGAAGGATTTCTGTTTTTTTTTTTTTTTGTAAATCCTGTACAAGAAAAGCAACGTCAGAATCCCAGTTGCTTGTATCTTCTCAAAGTTTAATAGCTCCAAGAATTCTGTCACACATTTTGACAAATCTGTCTGGAGTGTGCAGTGGCAATATTTTTCTCCAGCCGATGAAATTTGCATTTTTGGTGAACAAAAGCGTCAAAGTAGGATTTAAAAATCCCAGAGGGCAAAAGTAGTAAAATCTCATTACAATTCAAGAAACACAACAGACAGTGATACAGGGGACCATTGGGATGTAAAATATTAACTTCTGTGGCAAATATATTTACATGTGCATGTAAATATATTTACTTATATTTATATGCATATTTTCATAATTATAATTCATATTGATCTTAAACAGTTTTAAATTCCAATTAATAAAACCTGCAGTCATTTCCGTACCATTCATTTGAGTCCTGTAGTTGTTGTTGTTGTTGTTGTTGTTGTTGTTGTGGTTGTTGTTGTTGTTGTTGTTGTTGTTCTTGTTGTTGTTGTTGTTGTGGTTGTTGTTGTGGAGCATTGTGCTTGCCTGAGGCTGTGGTTGCTGTCACACCTGAGAGCAATCTCCTCATCTGCTGTCTGGGTTCATAACGAGTTTCGTGGAGCTCTGATGGTCGACGTTACTGGCAGGACTCAAACCAAAACTCTCATGTGTCCCATCTATCGATTAATCCAGGAGAATTTCAAACAACTTCAGCTTCAGGTTCACAACCTTTCCAAGTTCCAGCATTCTCCAATCTAACTCAAAGTTTTCCATAACACTCTGGAAAAGTCTGAGCTCCAGGTCATCATCCTTCTCCCATGAATCCTCCAGCCTGCCGGCTCTCCAACTCAATCATCTGTCAAGCCGCAGCACAACATCGCTTCCCTTTTTGGTTCAACTACACACTCGCCTCCGGACCTGAAACAGCTTTTCTCATATTCAATAAGCTTTATTTCCATCGCGCCTGCAATCTGTCTAATGCATCTCCCTTGCTTCTCTTCAGATAAACCAATCCCTCCGGAAAACAGATAATTTTCCTGATAAATACCAAAGCCTGATTACGGTCTCTGAGTGGTTTTCTGCATGTTGGTCACAAAGCGAACCTCAAACATGAAAGGGACTCAGCAAACAGGCCAGAGATAACCTTTTAGAGAAGTTCAAAGCAGGTTTGGCTTATCTGATATATATTCCAAGCTACTATTGAAAGGAAAATCCTGTTTGAAGATTGTATAAATAAAATGACACAAATAAGTGGAGGATCGTGGTTTGGTAAAGTAAGATTAAAAGTGGACATTTGTAGCTCTTTGCAAAATACTCCAAAAGCGTCATCCTCCTTGGAAAACCTGGTTTTCATCCTAACCTGGATGGGGAGGATGTCTCGGTGAGAACCATCAAACCATCACAGCTCCGTTTGATGACCTTTAAAACATCAAACTCTGAAATTTAAACTTCTGTCAAAAAGGAAACTTTTAATTGCATATTTTTAGTTTTTATAAAATCACAACAAACAGAAAAAATTCAAGACTTGTTGGATTCAGTTTCCAAATGTCCATCAGGTCGATGGTGGCACTTTTAAAACTTGATACTGACAAAGTTGGTGCTTGTCAAAAACAGTTAGAGAAACACAGAGTTTGAGGAAATGAAGATGGAGAGGAATCCCAAACTGTGGTCACTCTTCGTGAAAGTTGTTAACTGCAAAGTCTACAAAATATAAAGAGCAAAAAGTGAATATGGAAAAAGTCTTTTGTGGTTTAAACTTTTCTGACGAGTTTTCTTGTAGTTTTATTTGAAATCCAAGTACATTAGAGGTTAGAAAAATGTCCTTGTTGGCAAGTTACAACATTCTCAGTCAAACTTTGAAAAATTGAGAAAATCATTGACAAAATCCAAAAATTCAAATATCAACACTATTTCTTTGAGGCTATAAAAACAAACTATTTAACAAACAGCTTTGAAAATAGCATAAAACCACAACTGCTGTTCACTACCACTTTAATACGTCTTTAAAAAGGAGAAAAGCTGGATTTTATTTTTGGATTCCCTGATGAAATTTTTCACATATAAATGTCTTTTTCAACTCTTTTTGAGGAAACTTTCTCTACTGTGTGCGGAGGAAAGTCTCCATCACTGCCCAAACTGCCTTAGGCACAAAGAGCAAACACCTTATATTGAGATCCTGCAGAACCGATAAATATACATGCACACTCAGAAAAGAGAAGTTATAACCCAGCAGACTTGGAAACTGTTTGGACATTCACAGTTCCTTGGAGATGCATTCACGCCTCTCCAACTTTCCCATGTTTGAATGACAAGCCTGCGTGCATTTGACTGGGAGCTTAAGTGGTGACCAACACAACACAGCACATAAATGTGAAATAGTAGTGGAATTACAATGAAAAAAATTACATTAATGTGTATTCTTTAATCCCAGTAAACCCAGCCGTCAGAAATTTGTTATAGAAAATTAGTGACCAAATATCAGAAAATCTGCCTTTTTGCAGATTTTTTTTGTGGAAGATTTCTAAAATATAAAAAGTAGCGCAGCTTTGTGAGCTGACATACTTACACACAATGCTACTTGATGCACTATTGGCTGACTTTTACAAAGCAGCTAATCCAGCACCAGTATTCATCCCAGTTGGTGATTAGAGAGCAGAAATAGAGAAGACTGCTCCTGTTAGCTTCTGTGATGCTGCTAGGATGGTTTTTGCTGTGTGTATTTATGTGTTGTGGTATATTTAGTAATTGCACCAATAAAATAAAAAGGAATATGCGACAGATTTCATGTATTTGCATATTTTAGCTATTTTATTGTGGCCTCTAACCCTCATGAATACCAGGAGTCCACTATAATTAGAATTTATGTGACTGTATACTCGTAAGATAATTATTCATGCATTTGTGGAAAGACTGCAGTTTGTAAAAAAAACAAAAAGGGAAAGATAATTAAATGATCTCATAAAGACAACATGTCTCTGTCAGGGAGTTGTAGCACATTCGCTCTAATAAAAGTTGTTTTTTTTTCTTTTCAGAATGATAAATGACTCTTCCACCACACTCATGTTGACATCAATAGGAATTAATATGTGCTCAATGCGGTGAAATAAATTACCCGTCCGTGTTTCGGTAATGTCGATGTGCTCCAGCTTGTGAACCATGAAACGTCGGCGCGGTTCACCGCTTGGTTACTCTGCACGTCTATTTGTACAGAATGACTCACTGCTCCACCTGTGTGTCGTGTTTATTAGTTTTTCAGTTATACAAACCTGTTACTTGGGGCTGTTTAATATATCTGGATTTATTATTTCATTTTCCATCACGCTGGTGAATTTCTAAGCAGGTAACTCTTGAATCAGAGCGGCCAACTGGGGAAGCCTGAGCAATAAATTAAACCACAGCATGAAACTGTTGTTGACCACAACTTGGCAACAGGTGGGAATGAAAACAGAAGAGATGTTAACAATATACAGTGAAAGGAACAAAATTCAGTGCTCATGTTTGTAAACAAGGGAGGATGGGATCTGGGTCCAAACCTTTTGCCACAGAAGCCAAAACTGTCCAAACGAAAATATTTATTAGCCACAATGTGCAAAAAATTATTTTACAGATTATTTCTTTATTTTACCTTCTCATAAATATATATATATTTTTGTGGATTATAGCTATAAAATTATCAAAGAAAAATCTGCGTAGTTGGTAGCCCTGTTGCCCAGGCAACAAGAAGGTCTTGGGTTCAAATCCCAGCCTGGTGTCTTTCTGCATGTTCTCCATGTCCATGTCCGGTTGTCCTCTGGTTCTGCTTCCTTGCTTTTTTTAAAAATTTCTTTTAGTATATATTCTTATTGACCCAATAACAGGAACAACAGCTTATGATGGATATGAAGAACAATAAAATGTGTGAAAAGGATTTAAGTGGAAGAAGATTTGCATCTATAAAAATGTTGCTTCCTCCTTCCACCTGATTCTAATTCTGATTGGTGCTTTTGCTTAAACTATCTGGGCTCACGCTTAATGTTTTTTCTTTTTTGTAACAACCAGTTTTCTGAAAAGTGCTCTCAAATAAATATTCTGAAAATATGAATAGTTGAAGACAACTATCTGATTGCTTTTGGAGAGAAGAAGGTAAAATTCAACTCCAACTATGACTTCAGGTGAAAATGAAATGTGGTTTCGGCCCACCCTGAGGGGTTTCCTCCCAGGCTACAAAACTATCTCTAAAGTGGCACCATTTTCACCCCCCCCTCTTAAATTTATTCCAGTTTGCCTGAACCACCTGAAAGCTGGCGGTGGTAATGGCCGGGTCCGCTGTAATCCTCACAGCCACTTCTCTGTGAAACATAACAGCAGCCTCACAACCATTTCTTCACATCTCTAACTGGAGGCATTGATTCTCCAATCACAGCAGTGTCACCATGTCCATAATGGTGGAGGAAAAGCAGCCAGTGTCTCATCTGCCTCATGCATCTTCAGCTGATCCCGCCTGTCACTTTATTCCTCCTGGATATCTCTGCTCATCGGCCTCTGATGGAGACAATTTATCCAATCTTTAACAAAGAAAATAACAATATAGGATGAATATGTTTGGATTTAATTGTCATTTAATTGTTCAGATTAACTTTTATTGATTAAAACCATTTTTCGAATATTATCACTCAGTTTAAAGTGATAACATTCAAACACTAGTTTTAACAATGATTTTAGCATTAGGTGTTGTTCCATGTGTTTAATTGTTTTCATATCAGCCCTGAAACGAGGCTTTAATAGAGCCTCCTGGATTTTCTACCATTTTTAAAGCTGCCCTTCACCAATAAGTCTTCAGGTTTTCTAAAACTCTTTTGCAGCTTTTCTTTAGACATTTCAACATGTTTTAATCAATGCTGCCATTGTCATTTTATCTGTGACAACTGCAGCATACAGTTCAACAGTAGCTTTAATAAATCTATTCAAAAATATGAGTTTGTTTCAGTTTACAATGTTGTTTGGCTCTAGGTTAAGAACAGCAATCTAATAGGAACAACTGTCAATAAAAAAAAGCAGCATTATGCTTTGTAAAGATATGGAAACACAGGTTAACAGGTCAGACACAATTCAGACAGTTCCACATAGAAGCCCATTAATTCCCTGAAAACATCATTAATATTTCTGAAATAAAACATACACACTGGGGAAATGCAGCATAAGTTTGAAAGTAACTTGCAAGCTCTGAAAATACCAAATTACAAGTTATCCTATACATCCAAGTCCAAACTATAAGTTACAGAAAACTCTCAAAAGTACCATAAAAGCCCCGTAAATTTGGAAAGTTCTGAAAATTACTGTGCAAGTTCCTAGAAACATACAAGTCAAGGTCAGAAGAGTAGCTCTACTTTGTAAGATTGTTGCTTAAGTAGAAGTGAAAAGCACTTAAGTAACTTAAGTAACTTTTTTCCCAAAGAAAGTTGGGATAAAAACTTTCTTTGGAAAAGTATAGATATCTGAATAAATTATAACCATCTCTGCTTACAGGAAAGGTAAAGTTGTTTGGCAAAGTAAACCTTAGGGAATGTTCAGGATAAATCAAGTCAGTTTTCATTATTTTTCATTCATTTATCTTGAGTTTTATTCCCAGTCGCTGTGGTCAACTTCTAAAGCACAGAGCAACATATGGGATGCTGATCATTTGTCAGAAAAAGCTTGTGGAATGAAAGAAAGAGGAACAGAAGTGAAATGTTTTGTTTTGGGGGTTTTTCTGATGCAGAAGACAGCTCAGCGAGACTGCCAACTTATTGCTGTCTTCTTTAAACAAGACTTAAAACCCCAGCAGGCAGCAGGGGTCTCCCACATGCAACTCCAAAAACTGCTGGCAAACTCAGTCAGCACATTGCAGACAGTGCTATGAGTTTTCCTAACACCCCTTGTGGATTTGTACTTAATTATGGAAACATCTCCCTGAGCTTACAAAACAAAAAAAAACAAAAAAGGTTTTCCCAGATTTTGACAGAATTCATCATTGGAATGTGTTTTTGACAGCAGAGGTCCTTTTGCATTCATTAAAAACATTAAAAAGCGTCTAATTACTCAGTTTATCCTTATCCCGCGTTAGGAGGCTGCTTGTCTTGTGCTGTTTGCCTATTAGTAGCTGTACCTCTGCAGACAGGGAACCAACTAACATCTTGATCATCAGTGAAATTATTAGGTGTTGTTTGGCTTCAGTGTGACAGAAAATATGTGCATGTTGCAGCGAACGGAGAAACCAGACCTCTTCACTTGCTCTAGGCTTTGTTTATCAAGCCTACAATAGTTGACTTTGGCTAATTAGTGCTGGGCCAGATCCTGGAAAGCCTGTAGGATGAGCTGCACACACAAACACTGCCAATAATTAAAGTATGCAATGCTATAAGGTGCTTTAATGTAGGTTCATTTTAGCAAATATCTGCAAAAATTAGTTTGTTTTGTTTCTTTTACTGAGGAACTTCAGGTTCATAGCAGAGATTTCTGTCAGAAGTTACCACAGGATCCATCCAGCTATCTTACTCAGTGTTGTCTGAACGTTTTGGAAAATATCTTAATTTTCATTCCGAATTCATTCAGTCAGCATCACTTCTTTGGTTTTTATTCTGCATTTGTCTGTCATTTCTGTGTTATGTTTGTTCCTAGAAGCAGAAAATCACTGCAGCAAATATAGTTTATCATTCGCTGACAGAAAGAGTAATCGTTCTGTGTTTGTGCTGAAACCACATGTATGCTGCATCGTATTTTTCCTTTGAATATCTGAAACTTTACTTGGAGCTAGTGAGAAGTGTGCACCAACGGCGGACCAGATAAACTTGATTCATACGTATAACAGCGAAAACCACATAGAAAAGTTTATTTTTATGTGTTTTTAAAAAGCTTCTCTTTATTTCTCAATGCACTGCCAACTGTAGTTCAACTATTATAAATAAAGAAAACAATGTGACATGGCCCAATTCCCCTCTCTGCCTCAATACAGTTTTATTCAGAAGATGGAAATTAAAGGCAACATGTAGCTACCTTTTGCAAAGAGGTGTTTTCTACCACCTTTGTAAAACCTAAAAAATGCTCAGAAGTGACAAATACAACAAGCTTCAGTGTGAATTAACTTGCCAGGCTGCAGACGAGCTTGACATTGATTCATTGATTCAGTAATTGAACAACAAACACTTTCTAAATTATGAACAACAACACCAAAAATTACCCTTCAAAAAGTTTTCTTTTATAGCATCTTGTTTTATAAGGTCTTACAACTTTGACACTGCTGTGAACTAATATCAGTATCTGTGTCATAAAGTCACAATATTCAACACTCAGGCAGCTCCGGAGGAACTGAGAGCCTCATTCGCTCTGAGAGTCAGAAAAGGTGGATATTTTTGCAACAAACAAGCCTGAGGCGTCTGTAATTGTTTTTGAATGAGCAGAACTGCTAAAGGAAGGGAACGAGCAGAGTTGGATACTTTTAAAGCTCTTCACCAGAGACAAAGCAGAACCCGAGGCAGGTTAGGCTGGTGGACTTCCACTTCCACAACATTTCCCCATCCTGGACGTTTCATACAGTTTACAGGTTTAGTGTAGAGCACTGAAAATATGTTAGGAATGTGATCTTGTTTATTTGGTCAGGCAGTTGTTTCATTTAATATTTGGTTAAACAATTCATTCAGTTTATTTCTAAAAATGCCCTAAAACTCCTTTTTTCTTCTTTATGTTTAAACAATGCCTCTTAAGAATGATGCAATGCATGATGGGAGTAAAAAGTGTTCTGTGAAGAGAACTACACATGCTGCACACTCGTGGGTTTTGCTTAATAAAGATGCACAAGAGCAAAAATCTATGTGAATTTTTTGGTTCTTTGCAACATAATTAATCTTAAGATTCATGGTCTGCAGAGGCCTGCAGGCGTTCCAGGGCAGAATCACAGATTTCCCTCCCTCCAGCAACTCCATATTCCCTCCATCGTCTTGGACCAACCCAGGATTCTCCTGCCAATTGGATGATTAAAAAAAATCTTGAAAGTGTGAGCAACAACACCCTCATCACTCCACACAAAGCCCTAATGCGTCAGACTATCTCCATCCAACATCCTTTCACCTACAAAGAAAACACAAAGGGTGCATTCAGACTGTTAAATCGGACTCTGGCTCAGAAAGTCTGTTTGATTTAGGGAGGTGTGAATGTACAAAAGAAGCAAACATAGATCTCGCTCTACTTTGGATGAACCAAATTCAGGAAGTGGACTGAAATGCAGAACATTGTGAATAAACAGAAACACTAAAGCATGACAGTCAGGGAAATGGAGATGGAATGAGGTGAAAAAGTTCTGCATAAAGGTGAAAAACTGCACCATCAATGTATAAAAGACAATCTTAGAAAAAGTTTCAGGAAGGGCAGGTGTCCTTGGTAAGAAGAGCAAAACGCCATTTTTGCATTCTCAGCACCTCCACCAAGGAGGAGGGGATGTTGTTTTCTTTATATGGAAATATGAAACTACAAGTGAAACAGATCCAGCAGCCAGCAGTTAGTATCATGTATAATAATACATTCAGCTTCTGAGATGAGATGATACTGGAAAAGTTTGACCTTGCTTGGTCTGAGAAACATCCAAGAAAAATATAAATCAGAATTTGGGCAAAGTAAGACATCACTCCATAATAATATCTACTGTAATTTCCAAATGAAACGTTCTAAATGTACAAGAATTACATTCATATACGAATACCCAAGGGTCAACTGGGCTTTCAGTTTGTTTTAATAATTCTTTGTAATAATTTGCTTTTCTTTATCTCCTCTCAATAAGCTTTGAAGAACTGTCATCTTCTCGCCTGGAGGTTTTTCTTTCTTTATCGGACGTTTCAGGCTCAGAACTCTAACTCAGACGTTCCAACCCGTCGCCACAAACATATTTTAGAAAGCTTGAGTTTTTATAATCTAATCTGCATTAATGCATTATTTAAAGCCACATCGAAGGCGTCGCTGAGTCTCTTTCCACCCAGTTCTCATTGTTTTCCCCCAAAACAGCCCCAAGGCACTTAAAGTGGAATATAGCAAAGTTTGTTGCCTCTGGATGCCAGTTAATTCTTATCCCCCTTTTTTTGCAACTACTGCCCTCCAGGTCCGACACGTCTAACTCACTGTGTTCTTCTTCAAGGGCTGAGAAATTCCTTAGAGATGATGCCATTTCCCCTTCACAAGAAACCCTTCAGTTTGTGTCTCACTCAGTCACAGTGCGGAGCAGAGCTGTGGTTTGAAAACACAGAGCGATCACCTTCAAAGAGGGAAACAGTGAGAGTTAAAGGTCAGGCCGGACTTCACTGACCACTCGCACTTTAAAGGGAGGATTGAGATAAAGTATGTGAAGATAATCTTCCCCGTTTTTCAATTGAAGGGTTTGCTTCTTCAAGAGCAGAATCAAACATTTTATTTGCTTGCATTTTATTTCATCACCACCTTCCAATTTCTTGAATCAGAAAGGCCAAAAAATGTGAGGAGGTTCTATTTTAGATAACTGAACTGAAGTTGGTAATAAATTATTTTTAAAAAGCAAAACATGAAGTGAAAGTAACCGCTTTTCCAAAAAAATAAACCTACTACTAACCCTAAAACATAATGCAATGATTACATAAAGGTTATTTTATTCATTGTCCTAAAAGAACAGTTGCATGCTGCTGTTTGCCTGCAGGAAAACAAGGAAAGTCTGCACTGACTGCTTCAGACTGAACAGACCTGAATTCTACATTATTCAGAGCCAGTTTAGTATTTGAGTGCAAACCTGCTAGAAGCAAAAGCAGTGGAGCAACTTGCAATGTTAAAATGTAGTGAGTATTACAACCTATTCTGTAACAAACAGAAACTTAATGCTGTTAAGAAATGTTTTTATGTAGTGAAAAGCAACTTCTTTTATGTTGATTACTTGTGTAACTGAATAAAATTCAGGTAAAAATACAACTTTAGCCTTCCATTATTTTTAAATTTGATCTTCTCTCAGCTTTTTGAAACAACTGGAAAAGACTGTGATTGAGAATGCTTCCTTTCTGCAAGCAATTTGCATCAATTTTTGCAGACGTGATTTGAAACATAGCAGAAAGTTCCAGGGCCTAACAGGATGAAAAAATCCCTCAAAACCTTAAGAACAACACCAGACAATATGAGAATAAATCAGCAAGAGATGTGGATGTTTTTTATGCACCACTACAGTTAGTAAAAGGTGAATCAATAATGTATCTCAGAAATGCTACAAATAATAATTTGAGAGTATCATGTACTTGTTCTCATGGGAAACATTCATCTAAATTGACAGGATAAATGATTACTGAAATAATCATTGGTTGCAGCTTTTCTTCAAACATAAAATAAAATGACATTCCAGTTAAAGTGATGAAAATCTTGAAAACCAAGTTTTGTTCCTAAACATCCAGGAACAGCAGGTCACCTTTTACCTGCTGAGAGGAGTGCCTGGGAGAGGAAATATCGAATTACCTCATGAAGGTGATTTAAAAATAAATAAATAAATAAATCTGAAAACTCAGCCTCACTACAAAAAGCCAATTATTTGCAGGGCATATACAATAATTTCTCATTACCATGCAGCGCTCATATTTTCATACTTCATATACTTCCCTAATAATGGTTCAGCAAGTCTTACCAATATTGTTTCCCATCTGGCATCGATTGAAGTGAAGTTTGAACGTACACTCAGGAGATTTTTTTTTTGCAATATATGCGCATCTTTAACATGCTGTGCATGTTTAGTGTGTTGGTGAATGAAAGTGTGGGCTGACTCTCAGTTCTGGCTGCTCCCTCAGTAATTATCAATTAGACCTTATTTCCCTGGGGAACAATAAGTCACTGCATGTGGTGGCAGAACCTGATCCAGTTGCTGTGCGTGAACAAAGCACTGCCTCTGTGTAATTGCTGCAGAGGGACACCAACAGTGAGAGAGAATAATAAGTAGTTTATGTTTTCCACAGTGTTGCTGGAAAGTTTGCGAACCCATCAGAACACTGAACATTTTTAGGAAAAGAAGCGTTGAAAACTAAATTCACTAATTCAAGATTCATATCTTCGCTCCAAAGAGGACTCATCAGATGCTGGAGGAAAATTATTTATCAGTCTGATTAGAAAAGGATAGAAAGTATTCTCTTTTGTTCCCCAGTTGAAGGAAAATCGAATCATGCAGATTCGAATTAAGGTACACAAGTCCACACTTCTAAGCTTTTATTACCTTTAAAACTAAACCTGAAAGCGCCGACTGATCCCCGCGCTCATTCATCTTCATATCAACTCCACTACTTTATGATGTTGACTGTTGCAGTCCTGTAGGTTGCTGCATCCAGTTTAATTAGCTGCCACCAAATCCCGAACACAGAGCCACGTAGTGACGGTTAAACTCTGACAGCAGGCAGACAATGTGTGAAGCTTCACCGCTGAATTCAAGGAACAATAAAACTCCAAAAAAGTTCACTTAAAAACTTTTTTGTAGTATGCTTTTTTAACCTCTACAATATTTAGCCAATTTCCTTTAAGCAATTAAGTTTTTTATGACAGTTATGAAAATAAATTGTCCCAATGATGCGAATAAAGTAATAAATACAGTTTAATTAAATTTTGTGTGTGTTTTTTAAACACACTGACTGCAGGTCTGTTTACCATTTGGACCCTGTAAAAATGAAGAAAAATGACATGTTAGGACATTTAATCAAGCCAAAATGACTCACCTGTTATTAGATCAACTTTATCTGAGTTGTAAAGTTGCAGAAAAGTTATTTTTATTATTACCGTTTCAGTAACGCAATGCACTGAAAAAAGAAAAGAGGCGATTCAGGTTAAAGTAAATAAGTTTGTCCTAGTAAATATATTCAATATATCATAATAAATATAGATAAAGTAAGCTTGACAAACTTAGTTCATTTACAAACTGACTCTAGGTTTTAGTATTGTATTTGGTGGATCAACGCCTAACAGCCTCTCACTCTGTCTGTACCTGTCTGGTGTTTTGCATGGCTTTGTCCCTCGCTGAAAATTGAATCAGTTTTTTATTATTCGTGTATGATAACATCTATTGATTAAATGACTATGAAAATGACAAAGCCTGTGAAAGGTTGAAAGGTGTTTAAAACCACAATCAGACAGCTGAGGTTAAGCAGATGACCATGTGTGGTTTGCCCCATCTCTCCTACAATTCTTCATCATTTGTCCCATTACTCATCCTATTCACCGAGCTCAGTCCCATTAAAATGACTGACATTCCTGTGTCTGCTGTGAATGGGTCCCTAAGGCATCCTGAATGAAGCTCAAACTCATCACTTTCTTTTGAGTGAAAATCTCTACGCATCTGTCAAACAGCAAAAATGGGTTTTGCTGTCAGAGGTTCAGACCTTTGAAAATTTCAAAGCAGCAACTTCGAATGCCAAAATATCAAACTCCAAACAGCAGAGGTAATATAATTTTATTTATCTGTTTTGATGGCTTAGAATAAACTCCAGAGACACATCGAGATGTGTTTAAGGAAATTCACAAAAATAGCTTATTGAAAGGGAATCGTTAGCTGCTCCTTATGTTTCACAGAACTCGCCTTGAGACATGTTCAAAAGGTCTGGAAGCATTTGATTCTTTCTAGTTTGTTTCCAAGATCTCTTACGATATTTTACAGCAGTCTTAATCAGTTGCTTCCCACACTTTCTCCAGACTTCCTCATGTTTTTGGTCCAACTTTGACAACTTTTTCACTCACTGGATGAGTCTGATCCTTGTTGCTGACCATGGCAGCATATTTACAGTTTGTGCTTCAGACATTAAAGAGATGGAGAAATGGAGAACAAAATGTCTGACCTAAATAAACTCTAAATCTCTGGACAGAAAGTAATTATTGCTTATGTTCTGAGAAAAAATGAAATAACTGAGCAAAGGTCTCATGCAGTGAGCTCTTTACTTTAATATGTATGTGGGAATCTGAGTAATGTGTCTCAATCTGTTTGAGTTTCTTTCTTCTTAAGGATTCCTGTCTCAGGTTTTTTATTCTCAGAACGATCTCAGTTTCCCTTTATCTGTCGTCATCCTAATTTCAAACTGTGCCGTTTTCTTGTTGTTCCTCATTGTTCGCCTGGTTTCTTCCTCTTGCTAATCTCCACTTTCTTTAGCTTCCTTTCAGTTTGGTTCTCAAACTAGCTTGATTGTTGATGCTAAACATGTTCATTGTTTATATATATATATTTATTTATTTTAGATTTTTGGTGTAGTTTTCCTTATAGTGGTTTTGTTTTTCACTGTACAACTTAGAAACCTATAAAGTGATGAGTTTCTTCTCCAAGATATTGTAATGACACGTTTCCAGCCGTTTCCTGCAGCAATTCTGATGTGCACAGACTTTAAGAGAGGATGGCGATTGTGCAGTCAGCTTTAGGAAGCAGGAGCCGACATGTTGAGAAGCTTGTATGCAGAGTTTCAGTAAATGTTTTATAAGAATATTGGCAATTAAAGCAATCCCAAAGTAAACAAAAAATACTGTCTATGCAGCCACATTTGGAAACACAGAATCGGGGCTGCTGCTTCTTATAGATCCTTAGTGATGATTTACTCAGCTGTGCTGCTCTTTGATCCATGTGGGTGAGGTGCAGCTCATCAGCTGCACAGAAGTGAATATATTTTAATATAAATCAAAGAATGTCAGTTGAAATGAGACAAAGCTAGAGAAAAACAGGACACCTCGCCATGATCAGAGCCTGGTACCTGCAGATTTCTGCACAACTAAAGTCTCTTTGATGATGAGAGCAGGCAGTAGTACGGCATGTTACTGCAGTTCCATCCAACTCTCTCTCGTTTCACTTCAGCGAGATGTTGGTGGCTTCATGAGCCAGAAGAGAAAACATGGATGTGGATGTGGATAGTCTGAATTTGGAGCAAACAAGGCAGTGATGCAAAGTCATCAGAAAATGATTTGTTTGTATTATAGTTTAACAGCAGAAAAGTTTCCGGTTGTTTGTCTCTTTAGCTTTGACTGTTTCTGGGTTTTTCTGACCAGTGAAACCATATTTAGATTAGATGTTTAAAGCTAAGACACCACTGTGTGATCCAACAAGTCGACAAACCCAAACACATTATATAACTGGTTTTAGAATGGAAAAAAGCATGAAAACATATTTCTAACTAACATCTAATGAAAAGGCA
The DNA here is from genome assembly GCA_911649635.1 of Poeciliopsis gracilis. Taxonomy (NCBI): domain Eukaryota; kingdom Metazoa; phylum Chordata; class Actinopteri; order Cyprinodontiformes; family Poeciliidae; genus Poeciliopsis; species Poeciliopsis gracilis. The sequence continues at coordinate 3,057,848 of CAJVRI010000370.1, read as the reverse complement.
GAAAGATTCTTACAAGATATATTGACGATAAACAGAGAAAAAAACAACTGGGAACAAAATGAATGTAGGAAAAACCAGGAGAATAAATACTGGGAGGTGATTATTTGAGTGGAAAAAGGTGGATGACTATGCTAATTTAGAATAGCATCAGGGGAAATCCATGGTGTTAAAGCACACTTCACTGAGGGAAATCACAAGGGCAGGGAACTGATTGTTGAGGCACAAAAGTGAAAAGAGAGCAATTAAGATACTTCAAAATGTTTCAAAGAAACAGAGAACCTCTGCAAATCTAAACACCAATTAAACGTTTCAGTTATTTATATACAGATAGATGTATTTGGTTCGATAAAAATAAATAACATTCTTAAAATACAACCATCCTTTGCTGTCTTGCTCTGTTTTTTGCAGTCATTGAACCAGGATGTATCAGGGTTCGTAGCAAAAATAGGCCATAAATAATTAGTTTTCTATCCAGCAACAGGGAAAGAAAAATAATTCTCATTATTTCCATCTGAAAAAACAAGCTTTTATTAAAAAAGTTGCTTCTTGGCAACGTCAAAAACGTATTTATTTTTCCTCAAAAACTTTGTCATCTAAGCTCCTCTTAGCCGTATATAAATTTAAACTATGTATTAACAATAAGTGTCACCAGAATTGTAGCCTGTTAGAACACCTGACTTAAAAAAATGAACACTTTGGTTTGTGCAAAAAAGAAAAATTAAATAAATCTATAAAAATTACAGATGAATAACATTAATCCTTCAGTGACCGTTTGCAAACTTCAGCTATAGGACTGTATTGGCCTGATGAGGCTTGCAGCCAGGAGAGTGTTATCATATAGCTAATATTTACTATAACACTGGAAGCAAATGAGTGATTCTCCACCAGTTTGCATATCAAAGAAGCTGAGGAGAAGCTCTTTGGCGTTGGTGCAGTGAGATGTTTACTCAGCAAACAACTGTTTAATTTAGAAAATAATTTCCAGCTGCTGTGGATTTTCTAAAGTGGCCCTGCGTGTGTGAATGCGTGTGTGAATGCGTGTGTGTATGCGGGGATGGATTTCAAGTATTCAGAATATGGCTTCTAAATAATTAAAACCATCCAAGGGGAAATTAATGGAGCAAGCTTGTTACGGCGCTCCATCTTGATAACTCTCCCGGCCACACAGTCGGTTTAACAGACCTGTCAGGATTCACCACAAGTGACAGTTACTATTCGGGGTCCGATCGCCTAATTGATCCTCCCTGTGATTGCCTGCAGAGAGAGCTTCTCACAAAGTGCAGGAACTGAGAAAGTATTGACGAAATGCTGGGGAGACTTGGATGGAAGTACACATGCTATTGAACTGGAAAGGCTTCCTTGGGGGAAATCTTGTTTGTGGATCAATGTTATAGTTTGGGATGGATTGAATGAGATGCAGACTGAGGCATCCCGCCCGCCATGAGAAGTTGTACGTTTGCTATAACTGCAGCTGCAGCTGGTCAGGGTAATAAATTGTGCAGATAAAGGCACTAATGGGTAAATTCTACCAGGTTTGGTTGTTTTTCCTGTTCTTGATGTTCTTTTATGTTGTACATGAGCAAAAAACTAATTACAAAGAAGGACTTGACAAGGGCAGAAAACAGAATCTGTAAGAACCTTAAAGGGATGTGAAGTATTTTCTTAGACTTTGAAAGAAATACTTGAATGAATCCCTGCGTGGTGAAACAATGGGTTCCCGTTCCTCTTCTCATTTTGCCTCACCTTCATCTCTGCTTGGAGGAGAGTGATTAGGAGGTGGGAAGGCTGACTTTGTAAAGGTAAAGGGAAACTCAGTTCCCCCTGCCTGCGTTGGGTCTTTACAGGCTGTTAAGGTTTTGTTAGGGGAGAAAATGTTGATAAAGAGAAGAAACAGAGTGAGAGGGCAGAACAGGAAGACGCTGAAGACAGAAACTGGAGTCAATCAGTTTTTAAAGGAATGAAAACAATAACGAGTTTCCACATGAAAAACATTAGAAATGAATGTTTTGATGATGTTAAATGATTCGACTTTCTCACAATTTGAGGATTTTGGTTTGGTTTGGTAAAACCGTGCTTTGGGTGTCACGTGATTCTCACAATACTAGACCAGCCTGGATGCAGATGAGTAGCAGCAGCAGCAAATATCACTGCTGAAGACGAAGAACAGGAAATTGAGGCTACAATACACATCAACTCACCAACAGATTGAAAAACCATGAGTTTCCCTTTTGGTTAAAGTAGAGGAGGGTCTGAATTTGCTCCAAACACCATGGAGTCTATCAAATGATTACAATGTGCTTCATCAGAACGCATGTTGTAATTTATTGTGTAGCACACTCAAAGAAATTTGGCTGCTTAACAAACATTTTGTCAAACAGGTTGCCAGATGTTGTTTTAAAGCTTTGTAATGAGTGATGTGTGATGTTTATTTTCTCTCCACGTGTTTTTTCAACTTAGAATAGATCTTATGCACAACATCTGCTCACATTTGTCCAAGTGAAATTTCCCCATTTCACAAAAATGTTGCTTCCTTCTCTATCACCACAGAGATGTGACTTTCTGCTTGAATCAAACTGTAACATTTCCAAAGTCAGAATCCAACCGGTTTGCTTCCCAGAATCTAAATGCGAGTTCTGGCTCTGAGACAGACAGCATGAAATGAATCGCAGGGACTTCACAAGGTGGTGAGGAAACGCATTCTCTAGGCCCGAAAGGAAGGAATCAACAACACGTACAGTAGAATAACTAGCTGCCTCCGTATCAATGCCAGTTGTCAGAGCAATCAAGCACCCAGCTGGACTATTATTTGGTGCCACAGGAGTGGTTTCAAAGGTAATAGGATTTCTTGCCCTGCAGAAACAAGCAAGTCTGCCTCTGTGTGTGTTTGACCAAGGAGACTAGATGTAGGCATTAGGACAGAGTCCGAGAGTGTGCTGCTTTCTCTTGATTGAAAACAAACTCATTGTTTTCCTTTAGGCAGTAACAGTCCTACTTCCTAAATCATTTTTCTGTTTTTTTTCTGTTTAAGCCCCTGTTGCTACATTGATCTTCCGTTGAAAACAACTGTTGCAGGAAGACAGGAGCGAGTAAGGCTGACTTTTTTTATGCCTTACGGTATTTTGCTTATGCTTGAGTGCATAGGCAAAGAACTTAAACTAGGTTCATACAGACACTAAAACAGCACAAAATAAAGCATGTTTTGCACAAAATGGTTAAAAGTGACATTGCCTCGATGTTACTTTGCCAAAAACAACAATTAAGAAGCTCATCTATTCAGCTATTGAAAATGGCTGCTTCCCAGAGGCATGGATGCTGTTAAAGTTTAAATTTTACCAATTGGTGGCATTAGGGCATGGCTCACATAAAGCAGCACTTTGACACTACGAAGCTTAGTGGAAATTGTGTGCATTGTAAACAACCATCTTCCACTGCAAAGAGAGAAGTGCTGAGCCGAACAAAATGGTTGTTATTGTTAATTCAATATTTGGAAGCTTCGTTCACTTCCTCCGCTGCCATTGCTAAACTCCAGCTGGATTAGTATCCTAAAACAACGCAGAAAACTGACTTCATTGAATCCTCCCTCTGTTCACTAATTGGCCCAGATGAAATTCAACCAGAAAAATCCAGTTTATTTGGAAAAATCCCACACAAATTGTGTAGGAAGGTAACAGGCAGCGAGGCTAACTGCTACCCATAAAACAGAAAACCGGAAATCTTAAACACATTTAGATAATAGGTCGGCTGCCGTCATACCAAATATTGATCTTCCATGTGTCTTTTTTCTAGTGCAATATGTTAAATCTCAGTTTTGCTTAAAGATCTCTGTCCTGAGGAAAATTATTTCCTTGTGCCATGCAGCCTTTGTTAAACCCTTCTCCTGAACTTCTCCTGTTTTAAAAATATCAATACAAGTGGGAAAGAAGGAGCTGGGATGTTGCAGAATGTGGACGATGTGGCACGAGTTGGAAAATGGTCATGCGTGACGATCTGTGATGAACAGAAATGATTGTCTACTGGTAAGATGTAGCGGTATGTGTAAAGATCGCATCACATTGTTCCCCCTCAGGTAGGTTAAACCTGCTGCCGATGAAGCAGCTCACTGATCCTGAACTTGCCTCTCCAGTCCGCTGAAAGGAGTCAGCTGAGGTTGGATAAGATCTAATGAGGATGCCCGCTACATGCTCCAGGGTACCTTATTGTACTGGTCAGGGAGCCTCGTGGGATACAAAGCCTAAAGTTGTTGTGGTCTGAAAAAGAAAAGAAGCAGAGCATCCAAGCGAATGTACTTCTCTTGCTTCAGTGGTTGCACACTTGTCAATCAAAGGCAGAAAAGGTTTCGAATCAGACTTGTGAGTGTGAAACCTTTGTTATACTTGCACTTTCTCAGTTTGGTTAATATAAAAATGCTCAGTCACTTTCAGTTTGTTTTCACTGACAGAACTTCAGCCCTGCATTTCAAAACCACAGAAGCAAATCACAACACTCATTCTTCTGACAAGAACTCGATTTCAATATCACAAAACAGTCAATATAGCTGACCTCATGCACATATGCTTTATGTGGAAAATACTTGGCTCTTTGATCCCTACTGTACATACTGTATGTGCAATGGTCACAGAAAAAGAATGTCAGAATAGCTTACAGTTTTTTATTTTTCATTTTTCATGCATACCTGCAAGTTTACTCTTTGCCTGGAGCAGCAGAACCGACCACAGCATGGAGCAGCAGAACCGACCACAGCATGGAGCAGCAGAACCGACCATAGCATGGAGCAGCAGAACCGACCACAGCATGGAGCAGCAGAACCGCAGCATGGAGCAGCAGAACCGCAGCATGGAGCAGCAGAACCGTCCATAGCATGGAGCAGCAGAACCGACCACAGCATGAAGCAGCTCAGTATTGGCGATACATTGAACATTTTCCATTTTTGAGTTTTGTACACAAAACTCAAAATCCCAAAACAACATCACACAGTCTTGGTCCTATCTATTAGTCTGCTGAAGCACTGTGGTGTGAAATATTAACAAGGTCTTGAATATTTAAGGTAAACATTCTCAGTTTTTGCAGCACTAGCAATAAAACAGCAACTCGTTACTGGAACAAGCTCTGAGTTGTCTGCTCTGTGCAATGACTCAATTCTGCTGTAAAGTAACCAACATAAAGAATAATTTATTTTTTATCAGAACGAAGCTTTAGCTCTGCATTAAACATCTTTGTTCACAATAAAAGTTCTCAGAAAATATTAAAACCACCAAAGAAGAGACCATTGAAAGCAATCGAGCTTTACACTGTTTCTGCTGTAACCCTGACAAACAAAACGTTTTTGAGCTAAAATAATAATCATCAAAAAATTCTGAGAATCATATAGTTTTGTTTTGGATCATTTTCTTTTGGGAGTAATAATAATTAGTCAGCCTTCAAATTATATGAATTTTCTTTTGTGGTGCTCCATGCTTTTCATTTACCTTGGTGGTAAATGAAATGATTTGATGTTTTCAAATCAATTGCACATTGGAATCCCATTTCACCACCTTTGTTATTAAAGTATTTAGCACGGTTAGACATATAATTTATTTATACTTTACATTAAATGAGTTGCAGAATGCAACTCTGCTGTCATAGGATTATGAAAAAGTATGTTGTTTTGTTGAAAGCATAATTGTTTTGCAGAGCAGATCCTTCCACAAAATTTAGTTCAATTAGTTTTAGTTGCATAGGAACAATTCACAATAAATGCCACCTTCATGCACTTTACAAAAAAATTCTTTTAATTCAGTTACACATACATTCCAATTTATCCCAGCTGTTTAACATTACGGTAGGCTAAAATAATTTTTTTTAAGTAGTTTAAAAAGTTGCAGAATTCATCAAGGCTGTAGCTGCATTTCCATTGACCAAATTATAAATCAGCTTAATTGAAACACAGCAAGTGAAAAACTCATGCTTTCCAATAAAAGTTTTTTGCTTTTATAATAAGGTTATTTTTCGGCAGTATTGAAATAAATACTTCATAATATATAGATTATTTCGCAACACTGTGATTATGGAAACACTTTGTTCGTATCTCACTAGTTACTAATTTACTTTTTTAATGATTTATTGTGTACAAACGTATTCACGTGTGAATTCGATTGCATTTCTTAATGTAAGGAAAAACCACAAATGTGAATTGCATTTTTCTAAATTTGTGGAATATCAACACAGTTTTGCACACATTTGCAGAAGAATAGCAGCTAATGACCTGCAGCACTCACTCCTCTTGAATGAGTGACTGCAGCATTGTGATTGTCTGTGCAGAAATCCCTCATATCAAGAATGAGACAGTGGAGAAAAACAGCTCCCATTTAACCAGAACCAGAACCTGGCTCAGTACGAGCGGTCGGTCATCTGCCACGACCAACTGGGGGTTTGAGAGGATACAAAAAAAAACATGTTCATGAAAATAAAAAGTTAACAGCAGGAGGGAGAGGATGATTAGTCAATGGCAGTTTTATCTTAGCTGACGCTCTCTTTGAGGAAAGCATCCAAAACCGAACACCAGACCAGGAACAGATTCTATAGACAGAAAAATAACTGAGAGAAAACAAAAAGTAAGATTGAATTAACAGCAAATAAATTACTGCAAGTGATGAGACCGTCTGTCTGCAGTCTGTCTAGGAATCTAACATTAAAAGGTATTTTCAATGGTATTTTTCAAAGTGTACACAGTAAATGAAACACAATTTGAAATGCTGTGGTGAGAAATTTACTGTCATACTTGGTTGGTTGAATTTGAAATATTCAAGCATAAAAGTCATCATTTTCCCATGTTTCGGTTGTTGTACCAGTTCTCTTGAACTAAAAAGCAAAATACACTCCCCTCCTGTCCAACTCTGTCTGAATACATTTGTTACGATCGCCTGCAGTGATAATCACATCGAGCTGCTTTGCCTGTGTATAATTTTAGTCTGGCAAAATGTGGAATCCAGTTTCAGCACTAGTGTTTTACTATTGAGTATATTCAGCAGCAAGGTGGACCGGAGAAAATAAAACATCTAAAATAGTGGCTGTAATTTATGGCTTTAACCACCAGCTGCGATATTAATGTGAAAAATCAAACAGAACAGACCCAGACAGCATGCAGTGATAATCAAAATGCAGAAGTGCTTGTCTTTGTGTATTTTCAGAGCAAAGGAGGAGTAAAACTATTCTTTCCTGCCTTCATATGTTTGAATTTCACTTTGGGGCAAATGTGCAGCATTTGATGCTCAACACTTCCATAAAACCAGAAATAATGCATGGCTGCTGCAGCAACATCACAGAAAAAAACAAAGAAAAAGAAAATATATTCTGTAGTAATAAAATAGGAACTATCACAAACTAGAGTTTACATTTACTCCAGTTGAAACCTTTAATGTGTATACGTTATGTAATCATTTGAGCGACCTCTGGTTGGTCAGAAAATAAGTTTGTGACAATTTGTGCGAAGTTTTTAAATTTTTCTGCCTGTGGTAACTTGTCTAAACAGCTAACGTCGTTAGCTTTCCTCGCAGCTGCAGACAGTAATGTTTCCTTAGTTCAGTTGGTAAAATTTAATGTTTAAATCATCAGTCAAAAAATGTATCATGAATGGCAAAAAAAACATATAAGTCACACCTGACTATTAGTCAAGAGACCAGCAAAACTATGAATAAAAGGGCAACTTATTGTCTGGAAAATACTAATACAGTTCAGTGGTAACTTGATGAAGGTATGGTCACATAATGAGAGCCAGAAAAACATTTTTCAAGTGCTCATACCTGGTGTACAATGACTTGCTAACTAGACACTGCAATATGTTCTTGTTCTAAAATTATTTGTTCTGTTCCAAGGAAAATACCTCATCAAACTTTATCTGTATATAACTTCAAATCTGAGGAATGAAACTGCATCACAGAAACAGAAAAAGGTCCATATCTCACTGCCCAACAACACACTCCAGATTCCCTGAGGGAAATTAAAGCACCTCCAGACCAGCAGAGGTGCACAGTCCCTCCAGCAGAATTTAAAAAGTCTCCAAAGACCAACCGGCTTCCTAATCAGGCACCTAAAAACAACCGAAATGACCCCCTGTCTAGTGGGAGGATCAGGGTCTCTAATCCAAGCTTCCCTGCGGTGACACAACCCCTGAACCTATCTCTGTCTGACCCTGCAACAGCCTCATGCTTTTATCAGGGTTCTTGTTTTTTCGGTCATGATCCACATCATAAGGGAGTGTAGAATCCACCTGGAGCAATCTAAATACAGTTGAATAGGTTGTGAAATACTGTAAAGAGAGTTGTCCGGTAATAGCAGACACGGTGAAGGTCTAGGGCGGTAATGGAAAAGTAGCAGCTAGCTGCATCTTTTCTATTTAAGAACAGAGTGGGAAGGTATGACCTGCGAGGGAAAATGCAATGGAAAGCAACCATACGTTTACAGCACTATTTAAAGCATGGATATCAGTTTGTCAAGGAACTTTGTGGAATTGCTTGGACTAAGAAATTCAGGTAAAATATTGTACAATATAAGATATAAAGAGTACACCATTGATGGAAAAATTGTATGCATGCATATAATCATTTTGTTTCATTATTTTCCTGTTTCCTTTCATTGCTCATTCTGCTCCTCTGCTTACAGTCCCTCCTTTACCTCATTGCTCTCACCTGTGCTGCAGACTATATAAACTCCTGCTCTGCGCTCATTCAGTGAGAGATTGTCTATTTATAATTCCTGCTGCAGTCTGAAGACGTACACATGTAGCCAGATCTTTATAAAAAAATGAGTATCTCTAATACATCATTTAAATAATAATTTTGTGCACAAGAGATCCATTTCAGGAAAGGTTTCATCCACATGTGTTGTTTTAAACATGCCAAACTAATAACCAACATCGATGTCATCCAATCAGATTGCTTCAAGCCAGTGGTGCCCAAAGTCGGCCATGAGGGCTGCTGTCTTGCATGTTTTAGTTTTCTCCCTGGTTTAACGCACCCGGATCATTTGATGGCTCATTTGAAGGCCTAAGAAGAACATTAGCATGCTGACAGGGTTGTCACTGCCCTTTCAGCAGAGAGAACTAAAACATGCAGGATGCCGGCCCTCAAGGACAGACTTTGGGCACCACTGCTTTAATCCAGCCAAGACTTCCTGTTGGGAGTTAAACATGGCTACAAATGCATAGGTTTAACTACGTTTACATTGAGTATTAGAATATAATACACAAGACAATGTTGATTTGAGCTTTTGTTTCTTGAGCCACTGACATAATTTCATTGGTATTATGTTTGAAGCTGCAAGGGTTCATCTAACTGTAAGACTCTGCATTGGGTCCATTGAACACGCTTACATTCCCGTCTATCGCATCTGCAGCAGGAGATTGTCCAGGAAAGCAAAGATAATAAATTATGATATTATATTGACAGAGAAATGTCCTTAATGTGTTGAGTGTCAGATGCAATGAGAGAAAACGTTCAAGAAAATAACTTATGGATTTCTATAAATAAACATTGTTCTATTTTGCATTTATTTAAAGTCCAGGTCCAACTGTAAATAAAGTATCCAATTTCTTCTATTCTTTTATGTTAACCTGAATATTTTAAGAAACTTTCAAATCACAAGTAGTGAAGATGATGTATCCATTGAGGTATTTGTTCAATGGTCTACTGTATGGTGTGTTTATAAATCCTGCAGTGAGTCAAAGAAAATGGTGGCTATAAAAACAATTGTACCTTTCCAGAGGAATGGGAGGGAAACAATAATGGCCTTTCTGCTTATTAGACCTCAAGAGACTTGGCAAACTATCATTTGCAATGACAGGGATGTAGAACGTGTCCACATGTAGAGAACAGGACTTCAGATCCAGTTTGACATCAGTGCACCTACGAGGTCTCTGAAGTGCTTCCAGCCCCACAGGTGTCTCCTCAAAGTGCTGAGCAGGTTAACACTATCGAATTATTTACAACCTATTGGGGATCCAAAAAAAAGTCTTCAAAATGTCACCCTTTATGAAGAAAGAGAGCAGGACCTCCATGTTCACACAACACAACAGATGTATGTAAACACTCCACAACATGCAGCGAACTCTAAGTGCATTGTGCATCCCTGAAGTGCTGCTGCTGTTATTCAAATGGAACGAAAGAAAAGAATAAAACATCTGCCTGAGTTGACAGCAGCAGGATGACTTCAGATGACCTTTCTGTTATCCAAGAGTTCGTGAAGCTTAGATAAGCGATGAACTTGTCCAGAGTGTACTTTACCTCTTACTGTTGCCTGAAATGGGATGCACAGCGTTGTGATGAAAGCAGCAGTCGACATTAGATGTAGAATAAAAACAGAAATGTGTTTTATGGCTCCAGTACAGTTTGTTGTTCAAGTGAACCTCCATGTATTTAGAAGAGTACCCTATCGTTCCTAATATGTCCTAATTTACTGCTTACATGTAACTGATGAGTTTTATTTATTAATTGACTATAAAATTTATGAGATTGCCTGGTCAAACTTTGATGTATTTAGATGTTAACATCTGCTGACTTTCTTCAGCAGAGATCCTTTCTCTTTTCCATATTGCTTGAAACCTGTGGCCTGCTTAATAATGTGGAACATCCTTCTTAAGTAGATTTCCTTTAATTGAGCTCAACAGACAAACTGAGCAACCAGCTCTCTGAGATTAAATATAGTGATTCAAAGAGCCCTGACACACAAACCATCTATACATTTAATAGCACAACAACAAATTTTATCTTTATGACACTTAAATCCAATTTGCATAATAATGTGGAACACAGTTTAGTTCGTTGGTAGATTTAAGAAAAAATCCCAGTTCCATTGTTATAGTTTATAGAAAATTGGTATAATTGGGAAAGAGAGAAGTGGGATCATTGCTGCCTTCATTCTGCACTTAAATCTTCCCTGAAAGCCTTTGAGAACTGATGTGAAAATTTTTCCTTTCTATTAAATTTACTTTGAAACAACATTTTTAGTTCAATGTTAATTGAACGCAATCACTTTTTCTCCTTAGGAAACAAAGCTCTTGTCTTCTACAGTCTGACTGATATCCTTCAGCCCTGCTAAAAGCCTGCTGCCTGATGATTGTGCATGCAGTGCGTTTGGTTTCTGAGTTAATGGCGGCCAGCTAAAACAAGGCCATCTGTATGCATTGCAGCAGGCGCAGCAAAAACTGTGGAGGCAAGTCAAATTTTATAGATGTCAGAGACTGCCTGGTAAATTGTCCCTGAGGTCCAGTGTTCAGGTTATGTTAGACTCTTCTCAGAATACCGCTGAAGCAGTTCTTACACCAGACAGTGAAGCAACAAGGATCAAAGAAAGACTAGCAGCATCACATTGACTATAATTTAATATTTATTTGGTTTGATTTTATAGTATTAGGATAGACTTGTGACAGAAAACACACATTCACAGCTGCAGCATGATGTTTTCATTACATACTGAAATAGTCAGCATGTTATTAATTTAAAGAATTAATAATAAAGAATTAATTCTTTATTATTCTTTGTTAATAATAAATATATCTTTACTATTAATTCTCTAAAAATGCTGCACCTTCAGCCGTTCAATGAAATACTTGCATCAAAAAATAAATGCCAGGCGTACGTTATATGACTTCTATTCTCAGAAATCCTTTGCTACACACATCTTTTATCTTCAGTCTTTCACCTATGTTTTATATATCATTGACTGCCTCTTGAAATAGATAAATCAAAACGCATGAAGAATAAGCACCACCTGCAAAAACCTGAAAAGAAGTGCTGTGTAAATTTAGACCAAATGATTACGACTTGGTCATTATGACAGCAAGTAACTGGAAGTAAAATGATTAGTTTTTTTCCCTGCAGGTTGGGGGACAGTTTTTGCCTCAAGCAGAGGAGTTAAAGATGCTTTGTATGCGTGAATATGTAATGTAGCGGGAGATGGGTTGACAGATTGGGTCTTATTCTGCTGTAATTGGAGCCATACTCCAGTGTGTCGTAGTGAAGACAGAGCCAAGCCAAAAGCTCTTGATTTAGTAGTTTGTCTGTGTTTCAGCCCTCACATTCGGTCATGAGATATGGATCATGAATTGGAAGATCTTCAAGCAGTTATGATCACACTTATATCGTTATGTTGGCTTCCTCAGTAGCCAGATCTTTGTCACCAGGGGAGGAACTCGTAAGCAGAGTCGATGGTTCTCATTAAAAAGAGACTTTGTTCAGCTGGTTTGGAAATCTTATCTAAAGTCTGTCCATGTTGTGATAGAACAGCATGAGAGAAATAATTGAGCTCTATCCCAGTGCTCCCAGTACTGACAACTTGGTCACCCAATCAGAGGAAGAGGAGGGTCTTAGAGCTGTCAATCAGGCTTATGTACATATCACTCTCACCTTGCCCCTTGCTCTCTGCTACTCTCCAGTATTACTACATTCTTCAGATGGCAATAGGGAGGAGGTGGAGGAGCCCAGTATTGCTTACCTGTCAGTCATATTTACTGTGATTTTACTACTTCACATCAGAAACAACAGATTTAGTTTATAAGACATTTATATTCATGTTCTTAGCGTGAATGTATCTCCACTGACATTTTCTGAACAGCCCAGATATTCCTGACAACATGGCTTCCAATTCATTTCCTGTTCTTCACCCCAATAATTCATTCTTGCACATTCAGAGGTTATTTTTTAACCTCTGAAAAATATTCCTGACATGTCTATTCTTCTTGAGATAAAACAGGTGCATTTTGTAGTTTTTTGTTTTTTTTCTGGCACCCTCCCTCATTTTATCCATGTTCAGACATATCCAGTCTCATGCATTTTTTATCTTTTCTTTCTGCTTGAAAAAACTTACTTTTATGTCACAATCTCTCATAAATCAACTCTTTTCCATAATTTTCAGAACGTTACTTTTAGAGACCTGCCATTCAACTGTCGAGTTTTGGTGAAAATTCTCCGTCAAATGAAAATTTTGAATCTTTGAATAAATTGAAGCAGCGCTACCTTTTATGATTGCTCTCAAACATTTCTTAACCTTCCATTCAAAAGTTTCTTCAACTCAGACTGGCGGATGTGGAGTTTCACGTTAGTTTTAAACGACGACTGCAGCTGAGGAAAGTCCTGCGCTAACAGTTGCTGAAATAACAGCAGGTCCAATCTGGGGGTTGATTGAGTCTTTGTCACTTGAGAGTTGATTGCTTTGCTGACCTACATGTGAGGAGCATGTAGCACAAACTGTGATCACTTCGCAGGAGGTGTCAGGCTCAGAACCCCTTCACCCCCCAAAGAACTCAGCGTTGCAAATCAAGGGCTTCTCATGAATTTTAACACAGTTGTCAGCGTTGACTGTAATTCTGACAGGATCAACTGTCTTCAGGCTGCGGCTGCCTCACTATTCTGAAATGGCCTGTAATAAAAACCAGCTGTTTATCAATTCTTAATTTTTTGCCTAAGTGTAATTTAAAACAGAACTCAAAAGGCAATATTTTGTGCAGGCAGAGGACTCGTTTATTTATGAATGCAGTCACAGATATTTGTGATAAACTAATGAGACATGACTGGATTTGTCATCAGAACCAGCTGCAGTGCAAAGCTGGGTAAATCAGTGAGCACATTTTTTAAGTATCATGTTGTTGATACAAATAGACATTTATGCATTTCACGACAAACTTCAAATATTGTCATGACCCACAAATATGTGATGTTGCACCTGAACTAAACACACATAAGATGTGAGATGCAGTTAAACTGCATGGACGAGTTTCATGACAGTCGTTTCTCACTGTCTGAGAAATGTTGCAGGCAGACAAGGAAACAAATTTTGACCTGCAGTTTCATCAGGCACTGATCTCCAAATAAATCTTACTATGGACACAATATGTATGCATTCTCTCTGACTGCAGTCACTTCTCTGACTTTCTGAGTTTTTCGCTGCGCTGCAGTGATAATCAGAGGCAGACCGAGGGTGGAGCAGGCTCTCATGACATCACACTGCAATTAATAACATTAATTTTAAAATAAGGCAGTAAAATTAATTATTTTATCACTGGACATTGAATAACTGTGCTGAAATAATTACATTTTTATTTAATTTTATAATATATATATATTTTTAAAATCTTTGTATTCATTCCCGTTTGATACCTGAATGGAATTTGATTTCAAAGCTGCGTAATTTCTTTTAAAATGGTGCTCATTTAATTTAATTCAGTATTATCTCTTTCTAAAAGCTTTGCTGCCAAAACAGTTCAGTTACTCAGATTGGAAATGAGACATTTCTGACTTCATTTTGTGGTTAAATTAGCTGAGTTTATGTTTTCTTTTCATATGACAAACTTAATTTACTTCCAAGTACTTAATTTATCCCAAAGCAAAATGAAATGTCATATCATTTCAAGTTTCTTCAAAGAGTCACAGTGGTTGGTGATGCTGCTTGAAGGAGGGATCTTCACCAACACTATAGAGACCTCAAACTTAAGACTGTTGCTGTCTGACAATGTGTCTTGACATGCAACAAACTACTCTGATCTGTGCAAACCAGCTTGTTGCCACGGTTTTACATCATTACTACTGTCCAGAAGTAAAAAAAATAAAAATAAGCAAACATTTGAGCATGAAAAAAGTCACTTTTTGTAGTAGTACCTTTATCATTTGCATATTAAAATCCATTAAATATTGGGAGATCAAGTGCTGATTAGCGGATACGTCAACTCTGATTCATTTCTAGAATTTCTGAATGGATTTATGCCTCTATATATTTAGTGAAATCTAATTTCTGAATTTCTGACAGAAACATGGCAAATGGTGAAAGTAAAACGCCTACAAAACAAAATTTGGCACAGGTTTGTGAATTTCATTCAGTAGTTTTTCATTTTAATTTGAGCAAACAGCATCAGACTTAAAACCAGATTGAACTATTTCAGGACCAGCTTTACAGAGTGGCAAAGAAGCACTAACTCTGGTTTCTGCACATTTAGCACTCGCAAATATTTGTTCAAATATCTGTGAGGATACTGCTGCATCTGTCTCAGATTGGAGATGCTTTGCATCTGCCATTGAGCTGCACACACAAAAAAATACAGAAATAAACATGATTTGCATTCAGGTGACTTGGATTGGGCTGAAGCTGTTTTCCTTCAAGTTGTGGAGGGATAATAACAACGGAGACGGCTGCCAGCAGGCAGTTCTCCTTACAGCAATTGTGCTTGCTTTGTGGCACCCAACAAAACCCTGGCTGTTTGTTGTCCTTCTCATGAGAGGCGAAAATACAAATGTTTCTGGCAGCTGAGTCCCAACATGGTGTGATTCACTAAGCCTGGTAATTTATGTCACTCTGAATTGTAAGACATTTGCCTTTGTACCAAAAGGGTTCAATGCAGCAAACCAGAATCCTGACGCTGATGACGAGTCTCGTTGTTGCTCTCTTTCAGCAATAAATATTCCTGACTAATATCAGACCTTTTTGGCCCCAGCAGCTCAGCTGTTTTGAATTTATTTATTGTCTCACACAAACCGTTTTAATTACAATGGAAGGTTTTGAAGCCTAATCTAGCAATATTATCAAAAAAGTGCTTAAACTTTTACGTTCATTCGAACATATTTGAACCACATGTTTGCAATCACTTTACTCCTTCCTGAAAAAAACAGAGCGCTGCACATAAAACATGATTTAAGATGCTGTATAGGTGCAGACATCAAAATTTTTATTGTGGCACTAAATTTCTCTATTGATTAAATAACATTTATATGAGCTACAATGCAACATGTTGTAAATCCAAGTGTGAAACTAATCATACCAATGTGTAGCGCTGGTATAAAATCAATTTTCTGTGGCTAGAATGAACTGCAGGAGTTAACAGCATGTTGGGTTTTATTTAAAGGAGGAATGTTTTAAAGTCATGGCATCCATTCACAATTTTACCCTAATACTGCATTTTTTAATCACAAGTTAAAATCTTCAATATAATAAAAAATGTGGACAGAAGAAATAAAATCTTGGGGTTATTTGTTCATGTTGAGATCCAAAAGCAGGATTTTTGGAAAGGACTTTTTTCAGCCTCTGTATTTTGTGAAAGTGGTGAGTGATGCACCAATCAGTCAGAGATCGGAAGCAGCCAATTTTTCCTTGATTGACTGGTTACAAGATTACAAGTGTGATCTTGTAACTTTTATTTTATTCTGAATGAAGTTGTGATTTTTATGCAAGCTGCACAACATGCCTTCAGGTATTTACCAGGGAAATGTGTTTCCATATTTATGTTTCTGCATCGCAGCAGTAAGTAAAATTGTCCTTGAAACTAAATTAGAAAACTTCCACATTGCAGACAACTGGACAGTTCACATGAAAACACACAAATAACATAATCAATTACAGGAATTTGCAGAGTTTAGTCAATCCAGTAGAGAAAAATGTTTTTAAACTGCCAAGTTTGCTTAGATTTAGCTGTCTTATTTAAGAGTAAAACAGCAAAAAATAAAAACATATGCAGGTCAGAGCTGAGGGTTAGTCAGGGCTTCGACATTAAAATGTTGGATTTGTTTCTACCACATCTTTCATATTTGTTTAAACAAACTTGTTTTATTTTGTCATTTTTCCAACTGCCTTTAAGAATCGCTATTTTTAAAAATTTTGTGCAATAAAGGAACTCTGATTAGCAGTGGGTCACCTTGATTTCATTGTTTTGATATCTAGAGAAGTGAAGCTTCCACAAAGAGCTGCACTTACAGCCTCTGCTTTTCAGTCAACTCACAAACATCATTTTTCCCTAAAATCAGTGAATATGAATTAAAATCAACTGCAGTGTGTGAAGATCTGCAGATGTTTCCTGCCCATCAAATTGAAGATCTGTTTCCAATGCAGTTTTGTGCAGATGTTTTGTGAATAATGTGAAGGATGTTGGATGACGTTTGATAAGGAATCTAGATTTTTTTTTGACATCTGATTAAAACTGAGCTGAATGTAGATACCGGCTTTGACATTTCTTCTGCTTTGCTTGTCGACCTGTCAGCTGTTGGTTGTAGTAATTTCATCTTCCAGGGCTGGACTGAAGAACTGTGGTGAGTACTTCTATATGTATGTGATTTTTCATAAGGGCGCTCCAGATTTCAATGAAAAATGGTTGAAAGGCCATTGGGAGAAAAACGGTTTTGAACTGTAAAAGTTTGAAAAAGACATTGTTCAAGTACCATTTGGATCAGTTTCAGTTGTTTCTGAGCATCTTAACTCAACACCAGGAGAGAATTTGTGGATGTTTGTCGAGCTGCAGGTATAATTAAGCCATGCTACGTAGTTTGACATTTTTGATCTCAGGCATTTGAAGCCCTGTAGCTTCCTCAGTTTGGTGATCAGACGTATGTTTCTGAACAGTCAGCCATTTTAACGAGGGAATCACCACTGCCTTAAAGCTCTAAGTTGCAGGTCAGTTGCAGGTCAGTGCAAGACTTTATGTATTTGCTTCCATTTGAATTGACAAGGTTGAAACATTGTTTTCAAAATGAATCAACAGGTTTAGTACATCAGGAATATGAATCATGAAATTTATTTGAAAACGAACATAAAACTTGGCTTTTACAGTTCCTTGATGATTAAACACAGCAAATTTGTTGAACTTCAAACTTCTGCCACAATCCCTGGTTGGTTGGCATTTGGTTTCTTTTGTTTTTGATTATTTCCTCATTATTTATTTATATTCTGAATGTCTTGCCAAATTCATTTAATTTCTCACAGTTATTTTTAGATAGTTGTTGCAATTGGTTAATTTATTCATAGAAGTTCATTTCTTTGTGCTTAATTTCTTAGTTTAGTCTTGTGTTCTGTTCTTAGCGTTTGGATTCATTCCCAAAGCTAAAAATCCAGCTCTCTGTTTGGTTTAAGTGAACTCTGGTGCAATTCAAATTCATATCTGAAAGCCAAGCAGAATGGAGACCACTCCAAAAACAGGAAGCAGACTATAGCACAATGCATTCTGGGTAAAAACAACAGAACAAAGGCAGGTGTCAAGCACTAGTGGGAGAAATGGCTTGTGAAAAATTGTTTACATTTTGACTTTGTAACCATTTTACAAACTATGGCTTTGGCTAGAGAATCGTAGGAAAGTCAGGAAAACACTGCGTTTAATTTCGATTAATCAGATTCAATTGAACTGATTTATGAAATGAAGAAAAGTGAATCAGAAAGTGAATCAGAAAGTAGTCGGTTAAATCTTTAACATCTCAACTTGACCCAGCTCAACCTTTGAGACCTGCTGTATGCAACAGTTCACCAAACCGTTTCAAAGTGATCATTTATTTGCTTTTATCCAACAAAAACCTAATATAAAAACAAAAATGACCTAAAATAGGTCCTGGCAGAAAATGAGGTGGATGACACGTTACGTATAGAGAGGATTTAAAAGGGAATATAATGTTCAGGTGAAGCAACATTCTTAACAGATTCAGTGGAATCTGCAACCAAGAGGAAAAAATAAAGGTTGAAATGTCTGGAGGTCCATTTTCTAATTGTTCTATTTCTGTTTGTATTGTTTTTTCAAAAAGAAAATTGTTTGTATACCAACAATTGCTATTGTTAGAGCAGCACGCTTGCAAAATCTCCTATTCATGGTTTGCACAATGACTTCCAAGCAAGAGGAAATGTCAAGCGAAACATAAATACTGGAATCGCCGGTCCGCCCCGGATGTGCTTCATCAATTATGGAGGGAGCTGATGCTGTTTTGGGGCTCAACTTTCTCTGAAGCAGTAACAGAAAATATGGATGAAGACTGAAGTAACTGTCATGAAGTGCTGAAAGTTACTGCAATAGATCTGATGATAAATCTGTACAACATTCTGTAACGCAGCTGAAAACGAGGGCACAAATACAACTTTCTGCATATTTTTCAAAAAATTATTTCACGTGTAACTTTACACACACATTCTCAGGAATGAACGTAAAAATCTGCCAATGAAACTTGTAAATTTGATCAATATTAAAAATTGATTCAACAAAACCAAGCTCATATTTCTTGCTGAAAAATAACTTGTATGTTAGTTTTCTCTCATTTCAAGTTTACTAAGATATTTGCACTAGAAAATGAAAAGCACTTGGTATAAGATTTTGTGTGTTTTGCAGTGTGGGTTATTTTCCTCTATTGAAATATATAAAACTAAAAGCAGAAGAAATCTTCTTCACAGTTCACTATACGTCAAAGATGAAAAGATGCTAAATTCAGAAACCATAAAAGAGTGGGGAAAAAAATATACAGTAGATGTTTGAAGGATATTTGCATATTTTTAAACCATTTCTGAGTTAAAATATGGAGCTTCTCATCTGTGCAGTAAATCAGACTCGCTGTCGAAAGTCTGCAGAAATGCAGAAGAAGTGTGGAATGTCAAAAGGTAGTGGTGTTTTTTCAAGTCACACAGTTTCCTTGTTTTGGAAAGTTCCTGCATCAACCTCCGCCTGCTGTGAAAGCTCTGCGGTTCTTCCCCGGTTAGATGGTAGTCTGTCGCCTGCATGCGCCTCCTGATCAAAGCTGTGGCGGAGCGGGGCTCAATGCAGCAGACTCTTATCATCTCTCCACACCTGTAATAAAGAGAAGGAGAGAAAATAGATTCATGTTGTTTTTTGTCCCAGAAATCATTGGTTACAACCTGCAAACATCTTATTCATTCGGTTTGGTTTAAAAGTTTGGAGGAAGTCAGGCATGCATTTCGAATGAGTGTCTCCTCACTTGTTACTTCCTTTTGTTCATCCCACATGACTGGAAGTCTCTAACTTCATTTAAAAGATGCAATAGTAAATATTATTTGACTGTAATTTGCTCGTCTTGACCAATTCCACTGTGAATCTTTGATGGTGCATTCTTTGTTAGACCTTAATTACAACTTGTGCGTGCTGGCCCTGTTCAGAGAGTTGCAAAGCTTTTTATTGAATTCATTCTGAAGCAGCAGATTTAATTTAACGCAAATAAAGACAACAGGCGGTGAAAACTCATTAAAAACTGCTCTAAATGGTCTGATAAATGAGAGCTGGAATAGGTATCTAAAAACTACATCTGTTGAGGTGAAAGCCTGACAGCTTTATAAATCAATGTGGAAAATTGAATCAAGCTTATGAGAGCTATGTCATTAGATTTCAGCTTTTATTGAAAAACTGCCCTCATTTAAACTGTGTGGCAGGAGTAAGGCTGCTGCCGGGCGGTTATTAAGACGTTAAGCTAAAATGATAGCAGGAAATATGCTTTTTGTTTGAGCCTCCTGTTTTAGACACACGATTTCAGCATATTCAGCCCATTAGATTTATTACCATGTCACCGCAAATCTAAGTTTTAACAATGAGAAAAACTTTAATCCACGCGACGGCAGTGAAGGAGTCATCAAAGTGATTGTTTCAGAAAGTTTTTAACCCTGGTGATTAGCCTTTGTGAGCTCCTTCAAGGCTTTCAGTGGCACACCTCTCTGGACTCGTTTGTTGCCTTTCATTTCGAAAGCCGGGAGAAAAATCATCATTAGCTCCGGCCTTATCTGCTCTTTATTTTGCCCCTGTGATGAGCCCTGTCGCTGGGATTTGGGTGATAATGATTGGTGCCGCAGTGTAAGCTTAATGGCTTCTCTTTATCTTCAAAGGCTTTGATTCCTCATTGTTGTTGCTTAGCAGACAATTAAGGGGTAAAGGCCACATTGGAGATGGATTTCTGTGAAGGCCTTTTTTTAATATAAATTGCAGGGCTTTGGACCTAATGAAGACCACAAACAGCTGTTAACGAAGCAAAAAAAAGACTTCTGGACCATGGTTTCACATTTTTCTAGAGGAGCCTTTTCTTTATTTGACAGTGTACAATGAAGTGTTTGGGGAACTTTTAGCAGCTACTGCTGATCTGTGCAACCAGAGCCAGATCTTATAAAAGTTGCCATGAATCAAAAGAAGCTGCAAACTTTATCTGCAAACACCAGATAAACAGGAAACTGCACTATTGGAGTAGTTCTGACTCATTCCATGAAAAATAAACAAAACAATCTATTCTTAAACTGTTGTTGCGGTCAATGCTGTGATGACATCAGAAAGAAATAGCGAGAGCCTTCATACAAATTAAATTATTTCATTAATTTTTTTTAATGTTTTGATTTGCTCATCTGAAAGAAGTAAATTTATATTTTGACTTTGATACAAAATATACAAAACTGTCATACTTCTAAAAACAGGTTCTAATATTTGGCCATTTGAATTGTACAAACATGAGATGTAGGTTTTATTAATTTTGTTTTGTGTGAAAAATGACAGATCAGAGGTATTTATGGTTAAATAATCACAATAACTACTGACTGGAATGCTGTGGGAAAATTATTTTGAAAGACAAACATTTTCAGTGACAATGTCCAAAATGCCAGGATCAACAACTGAGTCAGTCTTTCAATTGGCCCAATTCCCCCCAATAAAAAAATTGTAAAACATAACAGGTTACTATGATTTCCCTGGGTGAATTTAAAAAGTTTTTCACGTTGCTTTTTCTGGCAGTCATGAGTTGCCTTTTTTAATTAAAACAGTGGACAAGAATTCAGCAAAAGCTTGTCATGGGAGAACGAGCCCAACCTCTGGTGAACTGGGGCTCCCAGTGGCTATCCTTCATTTCAGCAGCCAGTCGGTAAATTGGGTGGAAGGAAGTGCAACTTGGAAAAAGCCCCCTACTGTGGCCAGCTGCCACACTGTTTCTCACACTTTATGAAAGTAGCTGACTTTTCCTTTACACATCTTTGTCGCAATGCACAAAGCCATAGTTTGCTGTGAGGGCGTTAGTGAGGGAAGCACGAATGATCCATTCATCTCTAACAATAAGATGTATTCATTTAGTAGTTTACCGACATAAACAAGGAGATCCTTCCACACAAAATCAAAGTCCATATCTTTATTGTTTAGTATTACCTTGTTTCACAAAATGCTACCCGATGTACCAATAAACTATTCTTGTGGTTCACAGTCACCCCAATGAGCTCATCCATCTTTGTTGTTGCTACGCTATCTTGTCCCAGCTTCATTGCAAATGTTTGCAACAAATCATTGTCCTTTCCTGCAGTTTCATCTGTAAATGTGTTTTATGAGGGACAGTAATCAACAGCGCTGACAGGCTAAATGTGCTTCCCTCCGATTGCTTTAAGGCTCTGAAGTTCAGTCTTTTTTCACAGAGATGCCACTGAACATGGTGGCTTTGTGGATCCTCATCAGAGGTAAATTAATTCAAAGTGAGATTGCAAATGGCCAGAATGATTTCCTTCAGTGTACTTTGTGACAGTAGAGCTGAGTGGATGAAAAGAAACCAAATTGACGTTAATATCTTTAGACCAAAAGAAATCTTGGTGTATTGATGGATTCAGACTTGAACCTTCAGAGACACATAAAGGCAGTTACAAAGTCAGCCTTCTATCGCATGAAGGACATTTCCAGGATTAAAGGACTAATACCCCTGCAAGATCTGGAGAAACTCATCTATGTGTTTAGTTGTGTTGATTACTGCAGCAGTGTTAAAGAACGTAACAATGACAATGATAACATTTTGTCTGTTATTTTAAGTGTCTAACATATAAAGCACATTGAACTGCCTGTTGCTGAAATGTGCAATACAAATAAACGAGTCTTGGCTTTAAAATGTTTTGAATTACTTCCGGGTCACAGGCGGGACGGTGAAGGAGACGGGATGAACAAGTACAACATGATGTCTGAGAAGCTGCTGTAAAGGAAGAGACTGCAGACCTCATTGACATGAGCTGTAGTATTGCAGATATTCGTCCATAAAGCTACACTTCCATTTACTGTCACATCATTTTTTCAAATTTCTATCTGCTGCTTATTTGTGTCAGTTCTGTTTCGGCTGCAGGCTGGCAACACCATGACTTCTCACCAGGAAACAAAGGGAAGGTCTTACTATTTCATCCCCTATTATCAGCTTTTTGTCTTTTTTTTTTTCTTACTTTCCCCTCACACTCTTCAAACATGTGTGGACTGCTCTACTTGAAGACTGAACGGGAGCAACACCATGCAAAAAACTCAAAAATATAAACTAAGTTCACATAAAGAAAGCAAAGGTTTTTAAACTGTCTTTGACTCTAGAGAACATGAATAATTTCTAGAATCTGTTTTTGTGACATTCAGTCTTAAAGGGGCAGTATCATATGTTTTCCAGCCACATAAAATTATTTTATACCACAATCAAGTAATTATTTTACCTTAAGTCTTCATAAAAATGATGCACATATCAAACAAGTGCTGTTTGCTGGACTGAAGGAGCTGAGAAGAACAACAATTTGACAATGAAAGCAAGTAGTTGTGACAATACCCATTAAAAAAAGAGTGGCAATTTAAGATCTGTTAACAGGATATCCGTTATCATATTTTACATTTTTCTAAATTTTGTATTGATGTCTTGCAGGTTTGGCAGCATCCTGCTCAGTCCCGCCCACCAGGTAGACCCTGCAGTTACCCCAAACTCTGACAGGAAACAATGTCTCTATCCACAGTGAAACGAGTCCTGCGCTGGCATGGGCTCAAAGGTCACTCAGATGATGAAGCCATAAAAAAACAGATTGCAGTTTGCAAATGGACACAAGAAAAAAGACCTTCATTTTTGGAAATAATGTCCTGCGGTCTGATGACCGTAAAATTTTATTTCCTGCTCATAAGAGCATCGTTAACGTCCAACATTGTATTTGGAGGAAAAAGCAAAAGTCTACAAGCCTGAAAACAACATATTAGGTGTAGCAGCTTTGTAATATGGGCTTTGTTTTGCTACAGAAGGAGTGCTGCATCCCCTCGAAAACCTTATACTGAAACAATTTCTCAACAGATAATGTAGAAATTTAAAGCCGAGACATAAATGGGTTTTCCAAGGACTATGAGCTTAATGTTAAATTCGTTTTAAAGTGGCTTAAGTACAACAGAAAATATGTTTTGCAGTAGGCATTAGTCCCAATCTCATTTCCTCAGAAAATGTGTGCATAGTGGTGACCTACAAACCTGACTCAGTTACTTCAGTTCTGTCAGTAAGAATGGGCCAAAGGAGACGCAAAACCTGACCTACGGCCGACGTAGGTCAGCCAGGAGTTTGCACAATAGGATCAAATTTTGTATTTTTACATGAATAAAAATGTTGGTCTCAGATGACATGATAAAACCACAGTACACCGAGTTGTGCAGAATGATGGATAAGCACTGTTACAACGTCAGAGTCGTGTCAGAAACACACATTTCAGCCTAAACTGGCCTCAGTTTCTTGAGGGCTAATTAAAACGTAGCGCTGAGAGCCCACCTGAGTGCGGCTCTTATTATGAGGTTTGACATCTACGGATGAAAACATATTTCAAATGTTTTCACCATTCAGCCGTTGAATGGGACAGCAACTCAGCAACGCACCTGCCCAGACCACCTTATCTCCAGCAGCGTTCATGGTACACAGAACTGTCATTGTTGGAAACTGCCTCCGATTCTGCCAGTGTAATTACTGAAACTCACCGCGAATGTTATCAAGTACATTAATAGAGAAATTGTGTGATGGAAATGATGAGTTCTGCAGTGAACACAGATCTTCTCAGCCAGTTATTGGCTGCAGTGTATTCAGTCGTGGCGTCTTTTATATTATTACGATTGTGATGACAATGGTAAAGACGCTCGTGATATAAATTATTTAGCACGCAGTTATACATGCCCTTTCTCAGGGTTTATTCAAGCTTGTACATGTCCTTTTTCTCCAGACTTCTCCCTGCCAGGCTTTCTGCCTTCCTTTTGTGTTACACTTTGCTGTGCTAAGCTGCACGGTTTTGTTGCAGCATCCTGAGAGGCCATGTCAAGGAGGCTTCCATGAATTGCTTCAATCCTCTGAGCCATGCAAATAATTGTGTTCCTGACTGATGTCCCATGCATTTTTCATACCGGATCTGAGCCGTGTGAGCACTGAGCAAAAAACTTTTCTTTTTTTTTTTTTTTTTTCTTTCCCATCGTCAGTTTCCATTTTCTCACCAACAAAGTGCATTTTTCACCTCCTCATACCCTGCATCTTGACCTCATACCCATTTCTCCACATGCACATTTCCAGCCTCTATCATTGAAATCAATGGAATTGATTCTGCTGCGGTTAATGGATTTTGCTGCCAAGGTGAGGAGGATGCACTTTAATCATGGCAGATCTTAAATATTTTATCAGGGAGAGCAAAAGGTTTAGTGCTGGAGCTGGCAATGTGAAGGCATGAATGATGGGAGGGAGAGGTTCACGGTGCATCTTAACACTTTGGTCTATCATTGGGCCAAACACAGCATGCTTCAGCAACTATCAACAAAATGCTATCAAAGCGACTATGCCACATGTCAGAAGGATTGTGGGATAATCGCCCAGGTACATAGAAAGCAGTTATATTTATCTTTTTTTGCAGAGATGTTTCAATCAGGACTTTGTTGTTTTTGATACAGAGTCATTTAGAAATACGAATTTGTCAATGCAGTGGGCACCTGCCATCAAACCAACAGTTAAATATGGTGGTAAATATTTGCTACTTCAAAGGCCTCAACAACGTGGCATATCTGATGGAACAATGAATTCTGCTCTCTTGCAGAAATTGCTGAAGGAGAATGCCTTGACATTAGTTTTTGACCTTCTGCTTGAGTACACCTTTGTTATGCAGCAGGACAATGACACAAAGTACAACAACAAGTCCAACTCTGAACAGCTGAAGAAGAAGAAAAAAAAAATACAGGTTTGCTTCTGCCCTCTCATCCATGCAAATAATTGTTTTCGTGACTCGTGTCCATTTCATGACGCCGCTATATTATTTAAGAGAGCGAGATAACAACATTGTAACTGGAACTGCAATTTTGAGAGCCAGTTTTATAGGCTTTATGGATAAATATTACTACAGAACCCTACCTTTTAAAACCTACAGCCAGGTAATATCCGTGATGGCATGAGGCATCGCGACAAGATGGGAACACAAAAAGCTGAAAGCATAATGACACCCTCTCAGCGTTGCCATGCTTTCAATCCAGAAAGCTTTTTTTCTTTGTTTTGCTCCTTTTTTTTTGGTCTTTGTTTCTACTTTTTTGGTGCCTTTTAGGTAATTCTGGTGTTTGGACAGACAGGCTTCGTAAAAAACTACATTTCACAAAAAGGAAATAGACTTACAAAGTCCAATTTCCATTATAATGCAGAATTTGTAGTGACTGTTATGAGCTACATTTTACTTTTATTGTTAACATAGTTTGAATATTTCACATTATGAAGATTATTAGCTAAGACATTTTGAAAAATCTAAATCATAATACAAATCAAATTTGTTGATTTATTAATTCACTTATAAATCAACATTTATTTCAATTTAAACAATTTTGAGTAAAAAAAAAATAGACTAATTGTGATCACACAATTACAATTAGAAGCATTTTTTGTACATTTTGCACCACTAATTTGCACATTATGTTGAGTTGTTTCAGAAATATTACCTGAAAAGCCAAGAGCACTAATATTAGCCAACATCATAAGCATAAAGAAACAAAAAGGTTTCAGAAATAAAAGGAAAATCAATTTTGAACTTCATTTTTGTTATTCACGACTTAATTTTCACATTAACAAGGATGATATTTCTCATTAATTTTCTTTTTCTTTTGATATGTGGTTGTTGGAAATGGATTGAAAAAGCTTCAAAAAAAATTTTATACTCTTGCTATTCTGTGGTAAAAATTTATCTCAACAGATGGCCTTATAAAGATAAGAAATAACATGTTTTCCTTTTTATGAGGTGTTCTGAAATAATTACAAAAATGTCTAAACAAACATTTTTCTCACCTGCAATCAGGTTCACAACTGATAATGAAGACCTGAAGAAATTAAATATAAACAGCACATTTAAATTTATCAGTTGACAACTAGAAATAATTGAATTATGTAGCATTTCATTACAAACTCAACAACCATTTTGAAATCGACTCATTTAATTTCACAAGTACTTTGGCGTAACTCTGCTCAATTATTCTCTCTAATCATTTTAATATTTGCTAAAATCTCCCAACAGCTGTCATCCTCTCTGACAACAGAATTGGCTCCTTTAAAGAGGATAATTATTGCATGCAGATTATGTGCATGAATTAAATAAGAGGCTGAGTTCGTATGCATTAACGACCAGCAGTTCAAATGGCCCTAAAGGTCAAACATGGCATCCTGCATTGTCTGAGTCATATCTTAGCTCCTCTTTGTTAAACAGAATTATCTGTGTGTACATGGGAATAAATGTCAAACAGCAGGAAAGAGAGAACAAATGAAAAGCTTGTTAGTAAAGCAGATTGTGCCTGCTTTTGAGTTTATTCAATAAATGCTGTGAACAGCCTTGCTATTGATAAAAAAGTATGTTATTTTTACGTGAATTTACTTCATTTTTGTCCACTTTTTAAACTACGAATAAGAGTGAAACTACAGTTTGTCGTTTAACTGTATTTAAACCTTCCGTAGTTTAAATGAACCAAATCTCTGCTTTACCTACAAGGAGTTGTGTTGTGCGTTGTTTATTCGA
The DNA here is from genome assembly GCA_911649635.1 of Poeciliopsis gracilis. Lineage (NCBI taxonomy): Eukaryota > Metazoa > Chordata > Actinopteri > Cyprinodontiformes > Poeciliidae > Poeciliopsis > Poeciliopsis gracilis. The sequence continues at coordinate 3,030,347 of CAJVRI010000370.1, read as the reverse complement.
TTTAGTGCTAAGATGTGCCCAGACAGACAAAATGCGAACACATGGAGAACACATGGATCTCTGCTGTCAGTCTGTGACAGAGGCCAGGGATCGGGATCGGAGAGGGGAATCAGGATCAGGAGGGGATCGTCCTCTCAGCTGCTTTTCTGCCCCTTAGGAGCAGACACAAGCCCAGAGTTGGCAGATTTCACACGAGTCACTGCCATCAGAGTGCAGATACATGCTGAGTTGTTCTCGGTTTTCACTGTCTGGATGCATTTTGTATTTTCATTTGATTTATTTCTTTATTTATCATACTCTAGCCCTAGTTTTTCCTCTATTCAATAATTTTTCAGAAAGATTAATCAGAGAACTTGGTCCACATTAACAGCATCAAACAGTTGATTTATCTTTAGTTTGGTTCATCCATGATGTGGACAATCTTTCCCACCATATCCAAGAGTAATATTACTCTGAGACGTTGTTACTGATGTAACAGTTATGCTTAGCTGTAATTGTCTGGCCTGCATGCAGAGTCACAGGAAGAAGTTAAAGGCATTTATTCACAATATGTACAGAGAAGGAAAATGTGATCACAGTGGGATTTCCAGAGTTCATGGTTCAACAATATCTGGAAGACAAATATAAACTTAGGTTGTTTTCCTGACTGGCAGACTCGGTTTGATGAGGGACCAAAATTGCAACTTTTGTTACAGTTTCAGCTAGTGTGATTCGCTTTCACATCGGAGGAAGATAAAGGATTTAAACTCTTTGAAAAAGTTGTCATTTCTCACCACCTGCCTGAGGTTCTCAATGGTATGTAGAATGAAACCAGTGCCAACGAACTCTTTTTATATCCTCAAGTTCTTCTCATTTCCTGATTTGATCCACTCTTTTCAAGTAAAACTTTTGATACTCTCTAAAACTTCTAGTTTGCAGAAATTCTGCTTGATCATATTACAAGCTGTGTTTTTCCAAGTGTGAGCTGAATGTAACTGTGTTTTATTTTTTATGGATCCTCTGCACTGCATGTGTCTTTTGTCTCACACTGTCATAGCACAGCGTTTCTATAGGACATCCAAGTCCAATAAATAAATAAATAAAGGTTTTCAAAATACTGAGTAACTCATTTTCAAAGAAGAGTCCAGAAATGATATTTTAGTGTTAGACTATGCAAATTGCCCCATGATGTTATTCTCAGCATGCGTTGTTTAATCCATAATTTATGCTGCAATTGCTCATTTGCAGATTTAATGATTGCGTTCATGTTAATTTTTAATAAATGTTTCCTTTAATTTCATGTCTCTTCTTTGGCTATTTAAAGAGCAGTAAAAAAAACATTAAAAGCTTAGTACATTTACATAATATGTTATGCAATAAACTCATGAACTCTTAAAACCGTAAAAATGTTATCAAACAGTAACTGTTTAATGTTTTCTTTCGATTCTATTTGTTTATCTTTATGGGGCAGAGGGGCCGGGCGTTCACCTATTATAACAGGTGAGACTCTGGACAGTTTGGGAATCCATCACAGAGTAACAAGCAGTGCAGGCAACTCACACCGAAGACTCATTTAGAGGAAATAATTAACATGCATTTTTTATCCCACAGCCCTGAGAAACTGGGATTTGAACCAATAACCTTCCTTCTGTAAAGCAACAGTGCCAACTAGAGCAAATATATGTGCTAACACAATCACAATCTAAACAGCTATGGCTAAAATATATCAGGCTTTCATGTTAGCATAAAGTCAGCAGGTGGAAAAGATTCATTAGAATAATTTTAAAGGGCTCATGCAATTCAACCACAGGTTACTATGTAGCCTTTATACCGTCAGTGTAATGGATTATCCCACAGCCAGGCACTTGAAAGGCTACATTTAATAGAATGGGAGCCGGAAATCCTGAATACCTTCAAAGTGTAAAATTAAATAAATGCAATTGGAATTTTTCAATGTGTTTTAAGGGAGATCATGAATTTAATGGCACTATTTTCTGAAGCACAAAGAGCTTTTGGAGCCAAGCCTTTCTGACGACAAAGTGCATGTGGTATGACAGATGGTGCTGTCAAAGTATCGTTTTCACAGCTACTCACAGTGGTGCTGTTAAAACCTGAATATGTGATGGATGGACAGACAGTAGCTGAGTTTCCATTTACCTTAAAATTGTGCAAATTGGAATTACAAAATAAATATGTAAACATGCCAATTTTGAAAAAAAAAAATCATTTTCATAAACAGTTTTGTTGCTAGGATGAAGTGGTTTTATTGAAATTAGTGTATTTTGCAAAAAAAAAAAAAAATTTTGTAAAATTTTTGAGTTGTCAAAATGACTGGAAAAGTGATGCATAAGTTCAGTCCATTCACCATTTTCTGGTGATAGAAAAGATGTAGAAAACGCCAGGAAGTGGTAGGAGGAGGATGTGATGGCACATTTTCTTTAATAAACTTATTCACATGTGATTTTAATTAAGTTTTTGTTTAAAAAAAATGTGCACATACATGCATATATAAAGTTGTAGTTATATGTTGTGTATATTTTTACTCCTAACACTACGTTCAGCACATTCTCTCTCTGCCTATAAAGATTTTCTTTAACAAACGCTCTTGTCTGATTTTGTGTTTGCAGAAAAAATATTATGAAGTTCAGGAAGTCATATTGTTGTTTCCCTACTATACAAAGTGTAAAGAATGGACCACATAGTCCTCTGTGAGTCAGCCCTTCAGGAAGTCTTCATTGACGGCATTATTGTGTGCAACATATTTTGCAGAAGTATGCAGAATTGAAGGTGTACAATTTAACCTTACAGAGAAATAAAACGTTATAATTTAAAACTAGAAAGGTAAATTGCTTTGAAAACAAGATGCACTCACAAGAAGCAGTGGTACAGTGTGATGGGAACTCAGAAATAAATCATTACAAATACAATTAATGTGTCTTGCATGTGGGCTGGAGCTTCTGTAGCTATGGTATCTGGGAGAAAATATGCTTCAAACCAGGGTTCCTTTGTTCTTTTATAAAAAATTACTATTGTTTGAAGGTTGTCTTTTATCCACAGAACAAGTCAGCCAATAGGAAAACCAGCAACATTTTATTGATTTATAGGAAATCTATTTCTTGTAATTCTGATGGAGAGATTGTTTTGTAAAAGAACTGTTAGAAAAACAAAACTTCCTCTCTTCACAAAGAGTAACTTTTAATTGTAACCATTTCATAAAGAAGTTAATTGATGATTTCAAATAAAAAGTTGTTTTTTTTTCTTCTTATGGAACAACTGGTGCTCTGAAAATTCGCCAGAGACGTGTGGTGCAATGATTGCAGAGGAATCATAGTGCAGGGCCTCATGTTTCTGTCAGGTCAGATGTCGGCGAGGCACTGATGAACTTCCTTCAGACTTCTCCTTTGTGGTGTCAGAAAGATCAAACCTACTGACAGAACATCATGAAACCTTCAAAAAACTGTCAGCTGCATGTTTATATCAACACACTGCAGCTAGTTTAGAGATTTAATCTCTGAACACACACTTGATCCAGCAAAATCAAAAGATTCTTCACCGACCGTCTGCTTTTTTCATTAATACTATACATAAATATTTCAGCAGCACAATGTTAATCTAATTATATTCACACTACATTAGATCATGTTGATTATAGATCAGTCAGTCTCACAGCTTCTTGAAAATTAATACTTTAATCTCTTTACATCTTCAAGAAAGAGGATGTTGCTGCACAATGTTGGGATCAGAATCAAACAGAAAGGTTGTCAGTTTTTACCATTTGGCAAAATAAGCCGACTCAGCTGCCATAGTGAAAAATAACATTCTCCACGGTCTTCTTGATCATCGTCTGCTCATGAAAAGTATTGATAAGTCTTACTTTAGTACAATTGCTAAAGACAAAAGAGAAATCCTACAACCACTAAAATCTGATGCCATTCCCTTAACATTTCAAGAAGGAAGCTGTGCTCAGCATTAAGTTCAGATGATTTCTCATTTCCTTCCGTAGTTTGTGTATTCTCTGACACAGCACTGTGTGAAAGCAAACCACACCAGCTGAAAATATAAATGTTGCAATATTTTTTATCCCGTTTGAACAGAATCCACTGAACTATGAGCTGTGAAAACACCGCAGGAGGCCATAGTAACTGTGAATTAGCATTTTGACACTGTGCAGGGTTACGAGGTTATTTGCCAGAGCTGGACATAAGCGGTTTTGCGACCTCATCCTCATAATGTGTAAATTTTAAACATAGCCTTCACTTAGGATTGAATTTGAACGCATGGAGTTAACTGACTCCTTTTCTCAAAAGGGGAAAGAAACAAATTAGGACGGTCTTTGTGAGCTGTTAAACGTCAACAGAACCAGACAGCCAACCCAAAAATAGAGAACCTTAAGGTCTGATTAGCACCAACTAAACTGGTTATTCTCTTGAATGAAGTTGTGCCTCATTTTTCATAAGTATTTGGGGTTAATATTGAAGCAGGCAGGTGGTGCTGACTATTCAACTAAACAAGCATAGGTTGAAGAAAACCCAACTACAGATCATGTTAGAACAAAGAATCATGATATCAGGGATTTTTATGACTCACATTCAGGATGCAAAGTAGTTTAGTGAAGTTTATTTGCAAGAATGTGCAAAGAGGTTTCAGGTCTGTGGCTCCAGAAGTTAAAGGCTCATGTTGAGGGGAAGGAGGAGAGCGCGAGTCGCGTTCCCGAAGGATTCCAGTTGGAAGTGAATTTAAGGTTTTACTGGCAGTTGGCAGACTAATTTAAAGCTATTTCCTCTAGACTGAAAGGTAGAGCTGGAGAATTAGCAGTAAGCAGAAAAAATAGATTTGAATAAATAATCCCACAGAAATCACCTAACCATGTTGTTTGCTGGCTGATTTGTCCTCCAATAAATCAGGTAACAACACGTTGCTACTCCGTTCCACTGGAATAAGTGGATTTTCAGTGACCTGTGGAAGAACAGTTCTGTAGGTTAAAGTTCACATCCAGTGGATTTCAGCTTCCCCACATGCTAAAGTGTTAATTATGTTCACCTCTACCACCGTTTGAGAATGTAAGTACTCCCTACTGGCTCTTTTTTTTTTAAGACTTTGAGCAGAAATAGTGCAGCGTAACCAGAGCCTGGACGTCAGTCGCAGTGCAGTAACAGAGGACGTTGTAACTTGACATGACAACACATGATGAGAAATCAATGGCCTGTTCTCTGCAGATCGTTTGAAAGGAGGAGGAGTGGCAAAGCAAGGATTGAGGGGATGGATGTCAAATTCATTTTTAATGTGGAGAAGATGGATCTGGATGCTGACAGACATTTATTGTGTCCCCAGCAGGCGAGACAGCACAGCTGAATAATAATGATCTATCTGCACATTCGTCTTACATGTTTTATTCTGTATGTGCCACAGGACATATAACATATTTTTCCACAGAACATAGTCTCTTTTACTTTCTTATGTATGTGCAGCTGCGATTTCCTCGCTTACATTTTTCCTGCTTCTGCTTGTTTTGAGTTATAATATTATTTTTATTTATTGAGTTTATTTTTCCCATTGGTTCAGTCTTTTCTCTCTTTGGTTACCTCAGTAGGTTCTGCTTGTGGCCTATCAAACTTGACATATTGACAGACAACATGGGAGGAAATCTGTAATGATGCCAGTGAAACTGTTACAGTAGATATCTACATAGCAATCTCCAGTGTATTTGGTGCTGGAAGGAAGGAAGAAAAGTGCACACGAAGTAGAGGGAGTGTATTATTATCCCTGTCAAAAACAAATCAAATACATGCTCCATAAAACATTGATGAAACTTCTTAAGCACAAAATTACCAAGGACATTATGTAACATTATGGTGTCAGAAAACGTGGAAATTATTAACCTTGATCAGCAAAACCGAATATGGAGAGACAGCACTTCCTATAAAACAGCAGAGAGATGGCTTATGGAGCCCGTGTAGTGCTTGTGTCACGTCAAATATTGATGCTGCTCTGCTGCATGGTGGGAAGCGGTCTGCAGTGGTTTGAGCAAAAATACTGGGTTGCGTTATTTTTCAAAGACAAATGAATCCATATGGATCTCCTATCCATCCATCCATTGTCTGCTTGTCCTTGCAGAGTCGCGGTGGGGGGCTGCTGCCTGTTTCCAGCAGTCATTGAGTGAGAAGCATGGCAAACATTGGACATGTTGCTCCTCCATTCCAGGGCAACACAGAGACAGGACAGACAACCATGGATGCCCACAATCACCTAAGAGCAACTCATAGTCCATGTTTTTGGACTATGAGAGGAAGATGGAGCACCCGGAGAGAACTCATGCAAGCACAGGCAGAACATGGAACCACCAGATAAATCTAAATGCAATTGACATGTAAAGGCAATGTCACTAATCAATTCACTGTAAAATATGTGATTTTGTTAAATATCTGGACAAGTGCTAAACCATTTTATTGGAAGCATTTGTTTTAAAGGGGCAGGAATGTGTAAAATCAACCTTTTTATGCCTTACATCAGGTTTTAATGCTTCAAAAACTCGTCTGGAGTATTGTCCTGATTCTTTCATGCATGTTAAAGGATTAAATTAAATTAATCCTTTAATTTCCCATGGCAACCATTGGAGTTGTAGTTTCCAAGATTCCAAACTTGCACCTCACAGAGCAACACTCCCTGGTGACTACCACACTCAGCTCCTTCAGACTAGCTGGGTGCAATTAGCAAACACCTGGTAGACCTGGGCATCTGCTGAGCTCATTGGAGGAGCTACTCCACAATGCAACGTTGTTAAAAATGTTGTTAAGGCGTTAACAGAGGAGCACTGTTGTGATGACTTCCTAAAGTGTTGGAAAGAGCAGAGGCACAATTTCAAAACATTAAATTACAAAATCAAATTTGTTTTAAGTTATATATGCATAATCAACATTTTTATTTTATTTTATCACAACTTAAGGTACTAAGTTGTGATAACTAAACTGTAGTTCCTTGACTGTGTTATAAAATGATTCCATGTTTCTGTAAAACCATAAAACTAAATGGAAGAAAAACAAATGTGTAGGTTTTGGAAAGTTGCCATATTTTACCAGAGTTAAATCTAAGAGCAGATCCAATAAGATGAATAACTTATGGTTTCTTTCTGTAAAAACGACTCATCTTGAAATATTCAAATTATGCTGGATGATAGTTTTCAGATTCTTACTAAGTTTGTTGTCATGTTTTTTTCCTCAAACGCTGAGGCAAAGCAAATTTCCCTTTAGGTGAAATTCATTTGATTCAGCTGAATAAAATCACCAGCACACATGCAGCATCACTTGACTACCAGACGACCTGGGACCCTTCAAGGATTAACTGGGGGCAGAAATTATATGAATAAAAATGGATGTTCATTTTAATTCAATCAGACTGATTGCAACCCCTAACATATCTTGTCTAAACCTTTTGGAATTGTCGTTATACACAAGAAGCAAATTATTCTTAGTAAAATATTGCAGTTGGAGCAATATTTTTTATATTAACACGACAAAGATTTTATCTTTTACTAATGACTGTGCAGTCTCACTCAGTCTCTGCAGGCTCATTTGAAAATAATTCATCTGCCTGCCCCACTCACACACGCAAGTCCTTTTAAGATCTAATATTGCGATTTAGTTCTTTTTCAAGCTGACCTACATATACATTTCTGAATACGAACACTAAACCTATTCACACACTTACATCAGTTATTGAGTGCAGTTTGTATTGAACGGAACATCAAATGCAACTCTTGGAAGATATTGTTTAAGTCCAGCTGCACCTGCCCAGAGTAGTCGCCACAAATCCTAGTGTAACGGCCCGGTTCCCAGTTTTCTCTTCCATTTAACACTCAACTCCAGATGGTGATCTTAATAGGTCTTTAAGGTGCTTTGGTAACCAACAGATAAAACCAAGAAGAAGCAGAAGACGAAAACCCTACACACCTGCTGTTTCATTGTTAAATGCCACACACCTGTTGTACATTCTGTTGGCAGAGCTGCAGCTGTCATTTTCCCTCCCAGTCCTAATTTTCAACTGTTTTTGTGGTGTTGCGGGTTACGCTTTTACCAAAGAGTTTACTTGTTTCAGCTGCATCCATCTTTCATCAGGTCTATGAACAAGATTTAAAATGTATTTTTCAGATTTCCTCAAAATGGGAAGAATAGGAACTCAAAGCATGTTCTGCGTCTGATGCAATTTGCTTTAGTGGGTATTCAAGTCTCAATTTCTTCGTTTCAGTTTGGTTGTGCATGATTTTCCTGCTGGTTTTACGTTTTGCCAGGGACTGTGATGTGACTGATTGTTACCAAGCAGAATTTATTTTAGGCAAGAAAGTCAACGTAGGGCTGCAGACAAATGCTGGCTGCTGCAGCAGAGCCGTTTCATTATTTAGCATTTACCCCACAGAGAACTCAAAACACTTTCCATGGAACTGTATATTAGACTGTTAGATGGTGCTGCTGGACTGAAACTGGAAAAATATAAACAGAATCTACTTTTCTGTTTTTCTTAACCTGTAGTTTTGTCTTCCATCGCCCCAGGGATCTTGTTCTCATGTTAAAAATCAAAGAAAGGGTGCACAGCAGGGGGGATGCTGAAAGAAAAACTTTGATGGTGCTGCTGTTGTTTCTGTTGTTTCCACTGTCAGAGTGTTGATTTCTTTTACCACAAATTAAACCTAAATGGACAACAAACACTGAAAGAGAAACAAAACCAACCGTAATCTTTGTTTATGAGACTGAAGAAACCAGTGGGGTATTTGATATGTGGCGATTGAAGACACTGGTTTAATTGGGAGCTGCTCTAATTGTCCAATCTCTAACATTTAGTTTCATTTATTTAAAAGAACAACCATTGGACATGGATTTCTGTGGCCTCGCCTCACCTAAGTGTGCAGCTCTGGCAGTAACAGGATGCATCCCGACCGTAAGCATTACTCAACGTATTGGCTCTCTTTTCAGTTAATACTGAACAGAGTGTATGTCAGATTCTAATGGGCCTCAAGCACCACTGAAACAGGTAAATGTGAGGATCTATTGTCTGTGCTTTGTGGCAGAATAGCTAAAAAGGGCATGTTTATTCTGCTCTCCTCTCCTCGGTGCACCATTCACCATCTCTTAGTGCATTGCCTATTGATTTTCCTCAGCCTCCTCTATCAGTCAGGCTTTAATAAGACAACACATGTCGCCTTTTAAAAGAAACGTATTAGAATGTTAATGGATCACTCCATGGATCTGCTCGAGTCTCTGGACACGCGCAGGCAGCCGTGTTTATCTGCGCATGTGAGAAATCAGATTTTCATTAAAACCAAACAAGATAACATTCATCATGACGCACAGGGGGAGTAAAAAGGGAGTGGAAAACATGGAAAATGCAGAAATAAAGGGGATAAAGGGCTGCGAATGAAGAGCGTGCTGGGAAGTGAAGGAGAAACCTCCAAGTGCAGAGAGGGATTCATCGTCTGTCTTATTGCGACTGTAGAGACCAATTTATCTTCATTTTGGTTTTTGGCAGTCACCCCAAACTGGACCAGCTGCCTGAAGACGGTGCAGGAACGCTGCAAGGATCTGGAGCCCCAGTAGCCTGTAAGGTCTAAAGTGGAGCTTTCAGAGTCCGAGACCATAAAATGAAAAGAGTTTAACAAGAAAAACACATTTTCTCCGTTAAGCCATTTTATTTCTTACTTACAGCTGAAATTAACAATTCAGTTCAAGAGACTCAAGATGAAACATTGAAAATTAAACATTTATACTGTGGGACATAACTACAATCTTTAATATAATTTATTGGGATTTTAGGTTAGAGATCAAAATACATGTCTATAATTATGTTCTCTAACAGACCTACAGAGAAGACTGCAGAGCTGCATGTTTTTAACTGAGGAAGAAAATTGGAGAACATATAAACTCCTTGGCCCTGGCAGAGATTTATATGGAGCTAAATCAGTGCCGTAAATTGTGCTAAACTATAAATCAGGTAAAAAAAAAAAAAGAAAAGAAAAAAAAGAAAATGATTTGACACTGAAACAAATGGCAAGAAAAATCTGAAACTGAAAAAAAAAAGCTTCAATTTGAAAAGTAGTTTTCAGTTTCAAATCTTTTATTAAATAAAAAAAAAAAAAACTGAGCAAACGTTATGGCCCCAAACTGAGGTCCATATAATAAACCAATAACCTTCTGCAAAGCAACAGTACAAACAACTGTGCCACCATACAACTTGGTGCAGACTGAAACAAATAAAACCTTGGTTTACAAGGCTTCCACGTAAGGCTGCAGTTAATAAAGCATGTTTTATCACGTATGTTAATGTGTTTATGCACACTGGTGTCATATTCTCTGCAGACCTTAGGTTTTGCATGCTGTTCCAGCTTCATTGTGAAGAATCTGTGTGCTTAACAGAGATGAGGCAACACAACTCATGCTTTCTGCGGCTCTGTTTATTTATACCTACAGAGAAAATTAATTTGAACTTCCATGTCACTTCTAAAGCTCTGCAACTCAGTATGCCATGTTTTTCTCTTTCTAAGGCAGGAAATTTATATTTGAAGATTGAACTTTGCGACATCAATGATATGGATAACCTCTTCAGTCTTCTCTCTTCTGAATGAATTGTAAGTTGAGTATTTTTTCTGTATTGCTGTTCGTTACTAACAATTATGGCAATATACAGCAAGGAGTGCAGTAAAAGTGCTCAATACAGGCGCACACTCCACCAGCACTTTAGAAGTACTCAATAAAAATACAGGAAAAATATTCACAAGCCTCAGTCTTTGATGTTTGGTGGCATAACTTCAACAAACTCCAGTGTATGTATTCAGATTCGATGTGGTGGAAACTTTGAAATAAAATCCAGTTCAACCAGTTGACTTCAGAAGTTGCCTTTATCAGTTACTTAGTTATTTATTCTCGGATAATATGAGCTCTCGTGTGAAGTAGATCTTGATAAACAGTGACGACACCATGGAGATGGATACAGTGAACTCCCAATATCGTTGAGGATTGGGAACCACGGCCAAGTGAGAATCGCTAAAATCTGAAAATACTTCAACGTTACACATCCAGAAATACTGAAAATGCATTAGAGGGCCACATGAAGAGAACGTCCAAGATAAAAGCTGTGTGCTTTAATACTTATTTGTATACTGCCAAATTAGATCAATGTAAAAAAGATGTTCAATATTATTTAATTTCAGGAAGTACTCATCGAATGCCGTGACAGCGGTCTATTAATATTTTAACAGTTTGTTAATGGGGGTTTTATTGATGCTTTCTGCTGTAAGTGACAACTAGCCCTTCATAATCTTGTTTTGGCTGAAAATGAAAATGAATTTGACACCCTGATCTACAATCTCCCTTACCTGCGTTCTTCAGAGATTCAGCCAATCACTGGTCCTGAAAATGAACGGTGCCCTTGGATTGGCTGCTCTGCAAACACAAGTTAATAGTGTGTAGTAGATTAAGTAGATTTCCTTTAATTGAGCTCAACAGACAAACTAATCGACCAGCTCTCTGAGATTAATGATAGTGATTCAAAGACACACAAACCATCTATACATTTAATAGCACAACAAATGTTATCTTTATGACACTTAAATCCAATTTGCATTTGGAACACAGTGTATAGTCAAATGAAACCAAACCTTAAATTTACAACCTGTTGGAAAATTTCTATCCAATGACCATAACATAGAAACAACGGTTCAGATCAATCTGAGCATAACGTTCTCGGGTTCTGAAGGCAGAGTCATACTGTCGGGATGGGAAGCTGGTCAGAGTAAATAGGAATAAGAAAGGAGTTAAAACCAAAGCGATCCAGGAAGAAAACCAGTTAAAACGTTCAGTCTCCCTCCAGCAGAACGACTCCTCTAAACAAACAGACAGAGCTCCAAGTCAAAGTACACACCTGATCCAAACAAGACGCTGCCAAAACTTTAAACTGCTATTTTCTGATGTTTTCCATCTGCTCTGATTGACCTTGAAATTATTTTCAAAGAAGAATGCAAACCAGCGGTTTAATTTTTTTAGTTTTTAATATGTGGAAAACCATGTATGATTTTGAAATTGCATACAATTTTGACGAAACATATCAAATATTGCACTTCTACCATCAGAATGAGGAGAAGCTATAGGGGTATGAATCAGGCACTATAAATGTCAGAAAGCTGCTGCTTTCACTGTATCGTTACGGGTTCTTGGTCGAAATGGCAGCAGCACTCGGCCCAAGCAGCCAGGTCTAAATTAATATTGATCCGCAGATTTCTATGGCATCAGAGACAAGGAGGCCAAATAACTAACAATAACCTCCACATTATGAGCGGGAACAGGCACAGTGAGGGCAGCAAACGCAGCGTGGCTCTTTAACCAACCGCTGAATAAATCAGAATATATATTTCTGCTGCCTCGTGACGTCATCAAGTCCTACTAATAACCGCTCTTTTTTTGCGGGTTTAACCTGTTGATGAGCAACAGTGGGAAAGTTGGGGTTTCTATTGTGAGTCTTCCGCAGCCTTTATGTGTGCAACTTCTGAAATGACATGCTGCTCGATTCTGGCTTCACTGCGGGGAGCTTCGGCGGTCGAAAGCTTGTTATTTGTTTTCCTGATAGAGAAGAGGGGAAAAAGGTGGTGGAGTGCCGAGAGAGGTGTGGGGGCCGGAGGGGAGCTGCTGAAAGGGAGGGAGACGGATGTCACAAATCAGAGGGACCCCTGCTGCTGTCTGGATGCAGCAGTGGCTGCGCAGTGGGGCTGGGGGGTAGGGACTGAGGGAGCGTTGCAGAGTTGTCTTTCTGGCTGTGTTTGCACCGTGCAGCCAGCTCCGGGCGCCCCCACTGTCAGCCCGGGATTGATGGATAGGACCGTGCATCGCACAAAACATCAATTCTGTCCTGCATTCTCTTTCATTCTGCGCCTCACGCTCCTCATCTCTCCTCCCTCTCTCTTTCTCACCCTCCCCTACTGATGCTGCTCCAGGTCCCTCGCCGGTTCCTCTCTTCCTCACTAGTTTCCACAAGGCATCCGTAAAGCCGGCAGAGAGCCCGCCGTGAGGCAGCAGAACAGCGAGGCGGGCGGACTGCTATTTCTGTGACAGCCTTTTCTGTCTGCCAGAGAGCGTGAGAGCCGGAGCGCTGGACTGGACTGTGGTTTTCCGTGGGAGAGGAGGCGGAGGGGGGCCGAGGGGGAGAAGAGAGGGACAGGTTGGACAGATGGAGGACGGCGGTACCCGGCACCTGGGATGCTGCGTGGTTGACGTGAACGAGCTGAGCGCCAACCCTGAAGGACTGAGCGCTCCCGGTGAGCTGTCTGCACTGTCTGTCTGTCTGCTGCTTCTTTTTTTCCGGCTGTTCCATAAATCCCATCAGACACACAAACTCGGGGAATGTGTCTTTGGCAGCAAACTCACATGATGGCATCATTTTTAACTTGAACTACACATTAACTAAGTTTATTCAGATGAGAAAAGTCCCATTGGTGCAAATTTCAGTTTGATATTAACTGTTTTCCAGATCAGTGCTGAATAACTAAATCTGTTGGATTTTGGAGCTTATTGTCATGTTGCTTTTTGGAGGATCCTTTTTTTTTTTTTTTGCAAAGTCATGTTGATGCCTCAGTGTTGAGCATTGCCCCCAGTTACAGCAGGGAACACATTAACTGCCTGGCTGATCAGTGAAGTGGGCTTTCAGTGTGGTAGTTGCATATTGTCCCTTTATGTCTCTGTTGTCTGTAACTTAGTGTCTGATGTTACTTTGCAAAGTGTTCGACAATGACAAACAGTTTTGTAGCCTGAAAATGTATGTTTTGTGTTTATGCTTCCACCTCGTGTTTGACCATCTGTGCTCATATTTGCAGCAGTTCTCCAGTGGATTGAAAAAGCATTCATACCCAGAAACTTGTCAAACCACAGAGGTCAGTGTGTTTGATAGATCTGCATGATGGGGTGCATAATTTTGAAATTGAAGGAAAATAGAAATACAAATTTAGAAAATTCTGCATACCTTGTATTTGCAAAATAGCTGTTGATCAGACAGGATGTAAGAAGCTGAACATTTTGAAGTTTCGCACAAACTCAAAGTTGGAACTTTGTCTGTACTTTGACTAGACCATTCTAATATGACTGCATTGTAGATATGGCTGTAAATTTAGGGTTGTTGTTTGCCTGGAAGGTGAACTTTCACCCCATCTCTTGTTTCTTGAGGTTTCTTTCTGGATTTGGATTGTTTTGTCCTGGATTAAGCTTCGTCCATCTTTTCAGCTCTAACCATCTTTCCTGTTTAGGGGCCAAGGCTATAAAATCTAGACTCCTCACCACTCACTTAAAATTGTTCATTCCAACTGGTGATGCACCAACTACACTTTAATATGCATTGATAAAGACATTGGAAATCATATTAGTAAAACACCAGAAGCTATTATGAACAATTTTCCCTATCGGCACTCTCAAGAGTACAGCCAATCAGCAGCAAGGGAAAAACGAACGGGACACCTGAATTGGTTGCTTTGCACAGCAGTAGCAGTAGCATGCTAACTAGCGTGTGAAGCTCAAAGTTGATGTTACATAAAACTGCCCCATTAAAACGGCAATATTAGGGCAATAATAAACTGAAGCCAAAGTTCCCCATTTAAGCAGTTGATGTCTGCAGCTTCTCCAGAGTTAAGAGGGTCTCTGAGCTCCTTTTAAATGAACACCAAGATGTTTGTAGCTTTTTGGTTTTACCATGGTTGTTCACTAGCAAATCTCCCAAGTCTCCACACAACATTTGGATTTAAATTAAGATTGAACTGCACATAAGAGGACTTTATTTAATTAAAGGATTGCCTTTTCAGGCAATTGGTTGTGTTGGATTTTATTTAAGGTTGTCAGAATAAAAGGGCGCAAATACAAATCCCCATCACTCTTTTTAGTTTTTTATTTGTTCAAAGGCATTTGAAGGCCAGACCTCGTTTTTCTTCCGCTTCACGATTATTTGGTACTTCATGCTGGTCTTTCACACAAAGTCCCAATGAAACACGCAACTGTAATGTGACAAAATCCCAGAAGGATCAAAGGGGAGTGCTGCTTGTTTCTCTGAGCACTTTTGCTGCAGCCTGTCCTTTGCTGTCTTGGTCTGCTGTCATTGAACTCTTACAGAGGCAAACTCACCTTTCTTCTCTCTACTAAGAGAAATGACTGAGGAGGTTATCCTTATCAGGAATGTCACAAAGCCTGATTCTCAAATGTAATATCTCTGCTTTCAAAAAGGACAAATGCTGCATGCTGCGCTGCTGAGCGACATGGAAGTTCAAAATCATTTTCTCTGTAGGTATAAATAAATAGAGCTGCACAAAGCAGAGAGAAGGGAGGCGCTTTGCTGCCTTGTCTCCTTTAAGTACACAAACTCTCTACAAAGAAGCATTAACGGCATGCAAAGACTAAAGTGTGCTGAGAAAATTACACCGGTGTGCACAAAGTACGGTAAAATACATGGTAAAACGTGCTGTCAACTGGAGCCACACGCTGCAGCACTCAACCTTCAATTCTAAACCCAATATGCATAATCGTTAGGTTTTAAGTCCCACAAAACATATTTGTTGTGCGGTGGCACAATTATGAGTGTTCCAGGATAAAATAACCAGCTGACACTGTCCAGTATTGAGTATGAATATTCTCTTACTTTGTCTTATCATGCATTTTCTGTTAGCTGCTAATTACCTGTAGGTGGGAGTAGTGCATTCATGATTATCTGCCCTGCGATGGCCTGCTGTCCTGTACAGAGTGTACTGGAGGTAGTCATGCAAAACTCTGCAACTGATGGATGGACACAGACAAATGCAAACTTTCAAAAGACTTATTTCAAACTCCTTACTTATTTATTGTTATGTTTCATCACGTTGTCATTATAAATTAGACAATTTGCTGAAGTTACTATAAAATACATCCAGAGTTAAAGCAGAATTTTATGTCAACATGAAAAAACATTAGTAAAAGGTGATGAAAGACTGTCTTTGCCAGTTCCATATGATCCTCGCCTGTGGTGCGCTGAGTGAGCAGACTGCAGACTCATTTGAGCATAATTCAGCTGTCTGGTACAACCCACACACTTAGAAAAACCTGCTGAGATCTAAGATAGATGTTGGTGCGTATGCAGCTGAAATGGACGCAACTTTCCCAGAGATAAACAAATTTCTCAGAATGAATAACAAAGACTAAATGCTGTTATTCTATTCTCATTATTAAAAGGAACACTGCATAAAAATAAAAATGATATCTAGCAACCAGGGTCAAGTTTGTTTGACATTAGCGAAATAACTTTGAATATAAATATCAAACTAAAATCTATAATTGTAGACTAAAAATCAAATTATAAAACACTGTTTTTCATTCAATTTATTTGGGAACCATTCAGAGTGGCCAGGAAAATTTTAAATGAAAATCTGATGGCCTCCACCAGAAACCTAAACCCTTTTATTTTCTTTGTGACGAGGCTAACTAATTTTAGCAGCACAACTGATACAGAAATATAATTTCCTGAATGGAGGACTTTTACTCTGACTGCCTGGTCACGATATATTGAGTGGTTGAAAGATTTACTTAGAAGCAAATAATTAGAAGTGCGATTTAAGAATTATTTGTTCACTACATTTTGTACGCAAGTCAGCCAATATTGTATTTTAGAGTGTTGATGAGAAGATTCCAACATCTGTCATATTCTGACTTAAATGGATGTAATTGTTCTTCCTAAAATAAAATGTTAATTTTGAACTTGTGTAAATGGAAACAGAAATTACAGACCTCAAGCAAGAATTCAGTGCCATTTAAAAAAATATATAATATCACAACAAACTGAAAAAGTCTATGTCATTTTCTACTACTGCGCAAAATTCAAGATGGCGCCAATTACTAAACCTGGCATTTGCCAAGTCGCTCACTGTTTAAAGAAATAATACAAAATGTTAACAAAGGTGTGACTTTTGAGTGGTAAACTTGGAAAAAAAGGATGATTTACTGATATACTGATGCTTTCTAAAAATTCTATTGTAGGATTTTTTTCCAACTTAAAACAATTAAATTAATTTGGATTTAAAAGAAAAACCCTTTAACAAAATCTTAATGGGGAAGAAACTACATTCATGCTGGTGTTTTTATGTAGAAGTTCAAATTGTGGAGAGAATTAACGTGTGGAAAAGATAAAATGAATAACCAGGCTACCTATAACATCATTTGATCAAACATTTATGACCATTAACCCTAAAAATTTAGATTTCATTAAATTTTCTGTCAGGCATTTACATTGAACCACTCATGACATAGGCAAGAGGGCTCACTACAAATGTGCAGAAGCCTTCCTGCAATGATTAATTGATGCAATGGTTGTAAGAAAGTCTTTTTAAACTTCAAAAAGAATCCTGAAGGGATGGGAGGAAAAAAGTGGTAGTTCCCCCATTTTTTTTTTTTCTGCATTCAGATGGAGGATCCAGTCAGTACCTTCAAAGGTCACCTCTCTGCCCACACCTCACACTTCACAGTTCAGACTTTGCAAGGGAGCAACAAAAATGGGCCATGAAAGGTGAAAACTTTTAGTTTTCCTTTGAAGATGATCTGGATGTTCTTGATGGTTTCCATTTCTGAAGTCATAATAAGACGACCCAGTTGATCTGGGAGTTTATCCTCATCAATAGAATCACAGAGCTTATAAAGGAAAATAGAATAATTTTTTTGGATTACCTTGCATGTCTATCCATCCAATGTTCCCACCAGCCTGCTGGAAACACTAGGATTTAATATGTCTAAATTAATCTTTGGAATAATTAAGGATATTTTTCTTAATGTTTATGTTATTGAGTAGCATCCAGCTCTTTTTCCTTTTTCTTTTTTTTTTAAATGTACCAGTAAGACCACTGACAACAGGTGGAAATTAGCACTTAACACTATAAACTGAAAAATGCATCTCTCCTCCTGCAGCTAATGTATGGTGTATATTGTCCCTGTTTTAAGTAGTCAAATTTGGTTCTTTTTTGACCAATAGTCTTGAACTAAGATGAACTCATGAACAGCCTTTGGAGCTTAAATTCAGTTCTGAATTGCTGGCCTACTGTTCTTGCTTTGTCCTTCTCTTCCTTCTTTTTGCATTTTGAAGCTCTGCCTAAAATCGGTTGCAACCCAGCAACGGAAAGGTGAATATTTGTAGTCTTCCTGTGGCTTGGAGAATATTAATCAGGCATGGAAATTAAACAAATGAGTTTGGATTATAAAGAAAAACTATTTAACAAAATCTTAATGGGGAAGAAACTACATTCATGATGGTGTTTTTATGTAGAACTTCAAAATCTGGAGGGAATTAACATGTGGAAGAGATAAAATGAATAAATAAATGGGCGTGCGTCTATAAGTGCACTAATTAAGCATAAAATTATGACCTTAGACAATCATGATAGTGCTGCTTTTTGTCAGAAACCAGTGTTCTGCAGGTTAAACCTGACATTTGCCAACCATCTGAACCTTTTTCTGGTTCGAAATGGCAGGTTTTTTAGTTGACAGGTGTAGGGGAGCGAGACTAATGAGAAAAATCTGATTTCAGTTGTATTTTGTTTTCCTTTGGTGTCCTGAAAGACAAAGGAGAAAGCCAAAGCACATAATTACCATGTACAGCACAGTTGACAAGTTGACAGCCCTGCATTATCAGTCGCAGGTGAAATGGTTTATCTCCACTTTGTTGACGGGAGACAAGAGTGGGACTGAACTCTGCTGCCATGCAGTTATTGAGACGAGGCTGTTTTTTTTTTTTTTTGTACACATTCGCTAAGGAAGAAATTATGCCATTTTAGCTATCAGCTAATCACATCACAATTTGCATAAAGGAGCGTGAGTTTTTGCTGTCAGTCCTTACCTGAAATATTAATTAGTGTTTGGTGTTTGACATGATAAAGCTATCACAGAGCCACCTCTCTGTCGGCGCCCTTGTTAACCTTCCACACTACATCTCTTATCGCAGTGACAGTCGAGACCACCTCGGCTGCACCAACTGATTCACAACACTTCATTAAAAGCTGGCAACAAAACCATCTGTCCCCTCTCAATCTCCCACCGCAGTAATGTGAGGATAACTCACTCCTGCGTTCAGCACCACTCGTCCTAATGGGATGCCTGTCTGTGCAAACATCAATCGAGTTACTGTGGAGGTGCGATCACCGGATGGATCGCCGTGAATGATGCACAGGGGGCTTTTAGGGAATTTTAAAATGCGGGAATGAGGGGAAAACGTGCACAGGGTTGGACAAAAGGAGACTGAATACAACAATTATTGAGCATTTATCTGTGTGCACTCGTGGGTAGAGCTGCTGGCTGGGGCGGAAGGGGGAATGCTATTTATATCTTTGAAATATCAAAGCCCATGCTGAGCCAGCCATATCAGTAAATTATTTATATCTCCTCAAAATCTAAAAGAAGATACTACTCAAAATGTTATCAGGATTTACTCTTCTGAGGGAACTTCTCTGTGTAATATCTATTCATGAGGAGAATAAGTAGAAGTGATTAGCTTGTGAATCCTCTGCTTTTCTGTTGACTGGAAAAAATTTTTTTTAAGTGCACCGGCCAGTTATTTTTCATGTGTTAAAGAGTTTAGACCAGGACAGCAGTGTCTCCGTCCCACGTTTGTGTTTATAATCATGTTCAATGGATAAGATGTCTTAATTTTTACTAAGGAATATCTAATTTTTATCAAAGAAACAAGCAGAGAAAAAAGGTTAAGTGATCATCTGTAAGATGGACAATTTACCACCCAGGTCATTCATTAACTGTGTCATTCCACAGAAATCCCCCCGTGCTGCTACATCCTTACAAATTCTCCTCTGCGCTCCCTTCAGCGTGCCTTTCCCCCCACTGATACCACCCGCAGGCTCCGGGGGTCTGATAGATTGGTAGTACAGTGGGGCTGTGCTGTTATTTCTGGAGCCAGATGAAACTGCGGTATAGCAGGCGGGTACACCTCATTTGCTCTGGGCCCCTTCGGGAGATGCATCTGCATGTGCAGCCCACCTGCCGCCTCGCTGAGCTTATTACCATATTCATAATGCTGCCGGATATCGATTATAAATACCACACCTGTGCCACTTTTCTCCACATAGTTGTTCTGAGCCACATTGTGGCTTAGAGCATTGTGTGCTTGTCGCAGGTATGAGTGAGATGGGCTGCACGGGTGGTATGCATCTCTCCCCATGTAATGTTTAATTATTGCGATTAGACCATGTAGCTGTGCAGGACACATCCAGTATTTCCTTATAGGAATTAATGGCATGCATTATATTTAGAGCTTCAGGACAAAATCCCAGTAAAACACACTGATTTGGAAATGATCTAAACCCAGTGATTTATCTATATATTGAAATGATGAACCTTAAAAAACTTGATGCCAAAAAACATCAAAAATGAGAAAACGAAAAAAGTTGGGATATGTGCTTGCTTGTGTGTCTATTGCATCATTTCTTCTTTCAGCCAAACTCATGCCACTTTGAGAAGTTTTACAACTGGAGTCTTTTCAGAGTCTCACTTGGCTGATCAACAATTCAGAGCCTTGTTTGCCATGTCAGACAGATTTTTACTGGGAAACAGATCTGAAGGCCTGGGAAGCCATTTTTGTGCATCCTGCAGATGGTTCAACATAATGATGATGCTAATAAATAGGTGTTTACTTGATGACATTTATGTATCGTTGCTGAAATATCAATATCGTCTTCTCTGATCTGGATGGTTGATTACACATTCCCGAAACCTGTCGTATTTTTCAGTCGAGATTGTTGCTCCCTTCTCAAAAGGGCAAAATAACCATGTCAAAGTTAAGAATGTGTTTTCTTACCAACATCACTGTGTTTCCATAAAATTCCATACAGTTGTTTTTTTTGTATCTTGATGTATTGCATTAGAAAAAGTTGATGAAAATGACAAAATTTGAATTAACTTCCTTAATTTCAAAATGTTTTACTTATTTTTTTGCTTCAGATGGTTTTTGGGTTTCCAAAAAAAAAAAAAAGAAGGAGATGATATTTACCAAAACATGGACTCTCCATTTATATTAGATGTGTTTTCCATGCTAGTTTGCACCCTCTACATTTTATCACAGCCGAGCGCAACATCAACGTCTGATGGAAATGAGGCTCTGTGCTGATTCACTCAAAACAAGTTGATAGGAAAACACATACTTTGCAATATTTTTTTTTCTTTTTTGCACTTACTTTACATCCAAATGATGTGCAATTTCTTCTGATTGGAAATTTTGAGTTTTTTTAAAACTTAAGTACAGTTTTACACTTTGCCTTTAGATCCACGATTAGTTGTAGCAATATATTATTTTAAGAATATTTATTTTACAATACAGTAATAGTGTAGGATGCTTGGTTTTTATAAAATACAAGTTTATAGAAAAACATATACTTCACAATATTTTTGCATTATTTTTGTAAATGTATAAAAATTACATTAAATATATTTAAATATATAAGTACATTTAAATAAAATATCGTCACAGGGATGTCGCCATGTCCTTTGCAGTGCAATGCATTCTGGGTAATTTACATATGCTTGGTGCTATTGCATTAGCTGCATCCATGCTAATGCGCGGACGGATTAACATGAAAATCTGTTCGTGAAATTATGAAAATTAAATTCTATTTTAAGTGTTGCTACACACTCATGTACAGTAGGTGGCGGTAGGCAGCACAAAGTTGCTTGCGATCCTACATAATAGAAAAGAAGAAGACAAGAAAGACGATGGGGATTGGGGTGGTGGTGAAAAAACCCCAATGATGGCATAACTTTTCCGTTTGAACTGGATTGAAAATAATAGAAATGTAAAAATCACAAGGAGTAATGAAGATGAGGAGGACCAAACGGAGGAAGAGGAAAATGTTGGCTGAAGACGCTGCATTTGTGCGGCTGCTGCCACATCCGGTTTCATAAAAGACACAATGAATGGCCAGACTGCGTCATCTGGTCTGTAGTTTGGTAAGTAGGTCATTGTCGGGTTTAGTGTAAGTTAGCCTTCCTGTGTTTACGTCCTGTACCGAATGCAGGCATCTACGTCACCAACCCAGCATGCATTGCGCAGGTGGAAAAAAAATATGACAAAATATAAATTTTCTTGAAGTTATGAGTTTAGATGTATTACAAACAGCATTTTTGCAGTGAATAGGAAAATTGGCCTCCATATTGAGGCTAATCGTGGATCCCTTTTAAATATCAAGAGAAGGAAGAAGTTGATGCAAATCAAATACGTTTTTTATTTGCTTTGTGATTAGTGACAATGTATGACTATAATTTAATTTCACACATAACTGACCTCTGGCATGTTTCCAAAAGTTTTGTCCCAGGATGTTCTCAGGCATATCAAGAATCCATCTTTGTCAGTTGTAGAATTGCAGAGCCATGTGAAAGTATTCATACTGAAACCTTTCCACATCATTTTTAAACTTTTTGACATCTGAACAATTGGCCCTGTCTACTTTGACACCAATAAGTAACATCCAGTGCAACCAAACACCTTCAAAAGTGACTTAGTAAAAAAGTTTTGTTTTTTTTAATCCAGCTTTTAAAGCAAATATTTTAGTACACTTGAAATGAAACCAAACTAACAATGTTGATGAAAAGGTTTTAGTTCCACTTGCAGATTATTTTATTTGTAGGTGAAATAATCTGCTGGTACTTCCACTAGTACTTTTTCATCATTATTAAGAAATCATTGACTTAAAATAAGCTCCTACTCCCACATCCTGCTGGGCTGAGTTTTGTCTGATTTCAATGCACTAAGATATTTGCTCTAGAAACTACATCAATAATAATTGGTAAGATTATGTGTTTTTGCACTGTACTTACTTTGCTGAAGGAGCCCAGAGTTTAGTCTCCTATTGTGCATACAGAACACATCTTATGGAGTACAAGCCAAAGCATGCAGACTTAAAGAAAAACAAAAAGAAAAATATGATGATGGATGATTGACTTGAGAAGTGGAAAGCTCTCATCTGGACTTCACTGCTGTCAGATGACGTATCTGTCTTGTGCCAGACAGCAGCAGTTGCAGCAGCCTTGCCTGTGAGAGGAAGAGAAAGGGGCTTATACACCTACTGTGTCCTCAGGCTGCTGTGGTGCAATTCAACACTGATCTTAAAAACTCGACGCATGCAACAGTTTCCAGAGCGATGCTGGAACGCACTCAGTCTTTGTCTTCGAAGGTGCAACATAAACTGTTGACTGTGTACAAACAAAACATCTGGCACCTTCCTTTCATTAATATTTGACAGTCTACCTAAGAGCTCTGCATATAAAAGCAGACAGCTGTGAATCGTAATCCTCCTTCCGCTCTGTCAACATTCACTTGCTTTTCAGCACGTTGGGTTTTTCGTGATTGGCATCCCTTCCAACCCACACCTAACTTATCTTCATTCCTCATCTTTAATTATTACTGCAATGTCAGGGATTTGTCACTGCCTCCTGCTACTCTGAAAAAGTTAATGTATGGCACAGATGGAGTCCTCTAAACAAACCAGGTTGTCACAATGACAATCCCTTATGATAACATGGCAGCAAAGGCAGGACCGAACAGCTGGCTCTGTCTCGGTCCACATATCTAAAGGGTCCCCTTTTTTTAAACAATACAGCATGACATTCTGGCTTATTAAAGTTTCATGTGGTCCTACAAGGAAGCTTTAGTGGTGACAACATGAGCAGACGCCACCCGAGAGGAGCATGAGGTTGACAGTTATGAGAAAACCAGAGGATGACAGGAAGTTTATTTAAATACAGCATACTGTACTTGCCCTGCTTTTGAAGACTGTACATGAATACATTTTCTTTTAGTCCATGCAGTTCTTTTGCAGTTTTGATTTTGAGTTTTAAAATTTTAGTCTGCTCTATTCTACATATTTTGAGCTTCTTTCAGGATAAGCTGTTTTAGGGCCTCTTGTCTCTTTAAATCTTAATAAGTGGCTGCTGGCCACGCACCCTAAACCCAATGTTTGCATTCACATGTGAAAATCACATTCTAACAAAACCTTGATGAGTAGTTTCTTTCTTTTTTTGCTTCTCCTTTTAACCAACAGAGAAATGGACAATTAAAAATATATTTATTTATTATATTTCACAATATTTACAGTTCACTGACACTGGTTTTCTGATTGACTCAAGAATCTCCCATTAGAAATCACACTGATCTATTTTAAAGGTCAAGTGTAAAATCTGAAATACTTGATTCTTGATTTTTGAGAAAAAGTTGGAGTGCTTAATTCCAGAGTTGAAGGAAAACTTTGCAAGATAGACAAAGGAGAATTCAAAATAAAGGGCTTTTGAGAGAAGATTCAGAGTTAAGATAAAAAGAAGAAGCCTTACTTTTTTGGCCTGGGTCTTTGCATGTCACCTCTCAGTGAACCCAACTGGGTTCCTGGATCTTTGGTTCCTATCGACAGGGAAATCTCTGCACAGCATCTGTTCAACCTGACCTCAAGGTCGTCTCTACAGGGAGGCATCTGTCACAGACCCTGAATGTTCGATGGTTTCTTTCGTTGGAATCTGAATCGAACAGTTAAAGGGGGGGAAAAAAACAGTTTCTCAGGATAAGCTGCGTTTTACCTCCAGCAAATAAACTGAAGCTGCTGAAACATTAAGGAGCATCAAGAGGAGAAACAAGAACAAAGAGTTAGGGTAAATAAAGATCTGTCACCGAATTTACCGGTCGATCACATCCAAAATACAACTCAGGGAAGGCAAAACTTCTGTGTGTTGCTCTATCTCTTTAGAAATTCACACTCTGTCTCTCCTCTTAGTCAGCATGGAGAGCTCACTAGAGTCACAACATCATGATGTCTTCAGGTACTGGTCACCCCAGCACCGAAAAGCCTTGGAAAGCATTTGTGCATCACATTAGATGATGATAAAGAGAAACGGCTCTACTATCCAAGACAGTTCCAGAACGGTAATTATTATTTTATTGGGTGGAAGCAGTTTGAGCTCAAGGTCTACTGAGGTCTAAGTTAGCAGAAAAAGAACCTTCACTGTAAAGAGGCAGGATTAAAAATCAACATTTATTAGCTTTACATCATGTTATAATGTTATTATACATCCATGGAGTGTTTCCTCAATTCTTTCACTCGTGTTAGAGAAATCTTTTAATCTCCCAGGACAACATGTGCAACATTTTCTTCAAAACAGGTGTGTTTTTAGCTTTGATTTAAAGGAACTTGGTGTTACAGCTGTTTTGCTAATTTTTTGGAAGTTTGTTGCACAGAAGCCGAATCCTGCTTTTCTATGTTTGGTTCTGGTTCTTGGAAGGACAGGCAGAGCAGACCAGAACCAGAAGACCTGAGAGGTCTGGAAGGTTGATGCAACATCTTTAATGTATTTTGGGGCTAAGCCGCTCAGGAATTTCTAAACTAACAGAAGAATTGTAAAGTCTCTCTACATTCTTGGCGTTGGTGAGAATGCCAACATCAGAGTTCTCATGCATATGTATTTTCACAGACATGTATTGTACACCACTGCCCAGACAGAGTGTTTTCAGTTGCATGTTTTTGCTGTGAGAAACTCCAGAACCAAATTGATCTGATCGGTGCACAGTTACAGCTGCCAGAGAACAAAATGACCAAAATCTATCTAGCCTTTGTAAATGATCCTCATTTCATTTAATGTCTGTTATCTAAACTCTAGTGGCTCCAATAAATCAGAAATCACCCTGAATGTGTGGCCCATTAGTGGAGTTGATGAGCCTTAGAGAGGCCAGTTGTGTCTGTGGGCACATCAGCAACACACTCGGTGCTCTAAGGCCGTCGTGTGTCGATCCAACCTGCAGGCGTTTTCATCTGTTTTGTGTTTGAGCAGTGGTGTCGGACTGGGAGAGCAAAGAATGAGAAGCAGCACTGGTGACAGATGATAGAGGCACTCGGTACACTGTTCATCTTTTTTGGCATGAGCCCTCAAGGACAATCCATACCAGAAACTCTCGTTTGAACGCCCGACAAAGTTTGTAGGCTTTTTTGCATAATCTAAACTAACAGTTCTGGGAGATTGTCATGCTTAGAATTTTAAAATACCATTTCTCTGCTATCGAGCTATTTTCTTATGAAAATAGTTTCCACAATCTGAGCTCCAGTCCCCATCTCTCATTAGGCCTATTGGCTGCCGATAAATTATTGGCTAGAAATGATTTAGTTGCTTTTAAAAGTTAATGACTCAAGTACTTCTTACTAGAGAATGGTGTGACATTGCAGTGTTTCTCTGTCAGGGTGTGAGTGGACTGGTTGTCAGAGCAGGAATCCAGATAGGAACATGAAAGCAGAGCTGCACAGTGTGACTGGATGTGAAGAATGCACACAGCAGGAAAGACGGACCGCGACGAGCACCGGTCGGGAGGATGCAAAGGAACGAGGCTGCCAGGAGACGAAACGCATACAGACTTGATCATATACAGAGTGAAGGATTTCAGGAAATGTGAGGAATGGGAACAGAACTTTGCTTCTCAGTCACACTGTGGCAACACGTAGGGGAGTTGACAATCCGGTGAGCAGCGGGCGGCACTGTGTGGGTATTTATACTGCAGAGGCTTGATGAATGAAGGCTCCCAGGTGTGCGGGCGGAAAAAGAGACACTAGAACATTATGGCTCTTATTTACTCACACACTGTCACACAAAAAACATGGGGGTGGATAAACAAGAGACCGACCTGACATGCAGGAAGAAGGAAATGAAGGCATGGGCCGCCTGGGATAGGTCCACTCATGCTTAAAGTATGTCAGGGAAATACTGCAGGTTAAATTTGCTTGGCACACGAAGCAGGTTGGGCTGCAGAGGGCAGAACTGCTGCCTTGCATCAAAAAGGTCCTGCATCTCATTTGTATGATCTCCATGTGCATGTGTGGGTTCTCTCTGGGTACTCTACTTTTTTCCACAGCCCGTAAATACGACATTTAGGTCAATTGATTTCTCTAAGTTGACCTTATATAGTTTGTGAGCATTATTGTGTCTCTGTACCTGTTTTTGCTGTCAGTAGTAACATCCGGTTGTGGACTCGTTTGATGTAAAAAAAAAAAAAAAAGTATTTCTGTTTCAGTTTTTTGAAATACTCTAATTCCGAGACATTCAAAAAACCACTTCAGACTAGTGCAAAAAGTTTTATCAAAAATGTGAGTTGTGTTTCCATGAAATGAATTTATTTTCATAATTCCAATTTACACAATTGTATGGTGAAAGCAGCTTCTGTTGCCCTTTGTTCGACTGGTAGCCAGTCCAGGGTGTCCCTCCATCCGATCCAATGGCTGCTGGACATGGACAGCCCTGCACAAATAAGAGAGAATGGACAAGGATAGACAAAGATAAAAAAAAAAGATTGATCCTTTCCAAGATTTTCTTTAAGCAAAAAACATATTTTAATTTTTTAAAAAAAAGATTAAGATATCAAGAGAACCTTAATTAGTGAGATCTTATTCTTTCTCTCTCTCCTTTTTTTTTCTCAACAGCTGTGACTGTAACTCCAAAGCTGCGACAGTTGGAGTTCAGCATTGGTAAGTATCTAATCTTGCACAATGTTGTTTTTTACATAACATACATTATGTGTACACATAGTATCAGGTTTGTCTAAAGTGCAGCCTTTTGTTGCCAGCTGACACATGCTGATTGTGCTGAGAAAAGATTTTTACTGATTAATAAAACTCTTATAACAATGGACAATGTTTGGTAGGACAACACCAAGAAGTATCTGTTGTTAAAAACCATAGTTTGTGCTGTTCTGATGTCATAGTAAGTCAGACCAAAAATATACTGTGACTCTAACTCATAAGACACTTGGCTAAGAAAGAATCACTTGCATGCAATTCTTGTTGCCAAAGAACAGTTTATTGACCAACAAAATGGAAAACAATTGACAACAAACAATTAGGAAGCAATATGCAATTTAATGAGGCACATTTGCGAGGCACTTCGTGTTCAATTTACAACGATTTGCAGATCTGCTTCCTATAAAAATACAACTGCAGCATGTAGCGAATGATGGTAGCATTTTCATGAACTGTCTCTTGCATGTACCAAGTGGTAGTTTAGAAGTTGATTCAGCAGCATCACCATGAAAATGTTAGGATGCAGTTGCTTTGGTGGTTTTGTGGCTGTAAGTGGAAGAATCATTACAGGAATTGGTTCAGGAGTGGATGTTGGTGAGGCCTGAGATCTTAGCATTGACATTGTTCTGGCTCTAAAGTAGTTATTATTAATTTGCTGTGACCTGAAGAATGTTGAGCAACCCTGATCTTGTGTCCTATAAGGCTCACAAGTTGGAGTATTTTTGTTTTTAAAATGATTTGTTTGTTTTATCAACTTTATCTCAAAGCTTCAGCTGCTTGTCTCTCTGGAACAGCCATGAAATGCATTACAGAGCATTTTGTTTTCGAAGCCTCTGCTATCTAAGGAGGGAATCTTATGCATGTGTTTGAGTTTTTTCCAGCTCTTATTAAAACTCTGGGCTCGTATTTGTGAAAGAGCTGCAGCTGTTCCATATTCCACGGGGGTGAAAAATTAGTATAATGGGTCTTAACTGTTTTCACTTTGTGTGTGTGTGGTGTGGGAGTGGCAGCAAACCTCCTCAGTAACATCACAGCCAATTAACATTTAATGAGATAACTGTAGGAAAGCACATTTTTTACTGGAACAATGCTTTGCTGCGATGGTGACGATTAAAAAGGAACTGTTCCACTCTTGCATATAAATTTCAGCTTATTTGTCATAAAAAAAAGAAAAAAACGTCTGTTTAAATGGAAACAAACTGAAAGAAGTCTTTTTAACATAACTTTGATAACATTATTTAAATTATACCATTTATCAAATCTTTCTTTTTATTTTTACCTTTACTTTAATCAGTCTCTTGCTTTGCTTTTAACCATTTTCTGTTCGAGTCCCAAACTGAACAGGTTGGCTGTCCATTTTAAAA
This sequence comes from Poeciliopsis gracilis, assembly GCA_911649635.1. Lineage (NCBI taxonomy): Eukaryota > Metazoa > Chordata > Actinopteri > Cyprinodontiformes > Poeciliidae > Poeciliopsis > Poeciliopsis gracilis. The sequence continues at coordinate 3,001,439 of CAJVRI010000370.1, read as the reverse complement.
CAAACACAAAGTTGAAATAATGCAAATTTATCTAATGATACATCTTCAAACTGCCTATGTGTAAGTTAACTTCATTTAAGCTGAAACCTTTGAACATAAAAACAGATTTAAATAAATGTGACATTCTGCACATTTTACTTGTTTGTGAAACTTTCTGTTTCTAATGATTACAGATTTGTCAAGCTGAATGTCTAAAATAACTCAAGGAACGAACTTGATTGAAGTTGAAATCCATTCACTTCTCTTCGGTTCAAGGAAAAGCTTTGAAGAAACTGTTTTTTGCAGAACAGTCTTTAGGCCCTTAAAATATGTTTAAAACATCAAAGACTTAGTGATTTTTTAAAAAATAAAACATGTTTTTCTTAATACAATACAGCTGTGTCTAAAAAAAAATGTGCAGGAAAATTGTTTTTGACAATGACGACAATTATTAAGTCGTATTGGTATTTGCACTGAGAAAAAAACTCCCAACTTGAAATCTTTAACTTTTTTTGAGGTTGCAAACTATTTTTTATTGGAATTTCAAGCAATTACACCAACTTCAAGTAGTTCATAATTTGATACATAATTTCCATATATATATTTTTTACAAACTAATATCTATGTGGTGCAGTGGTTCCCAAAGTGTGGGGCGCGCCCCCTCTGGGGAGCACCGTGCCGTTGCAGTGGGGTCACGGGAAGCAGCACAGTTACAGTTTTGTTGCAACTGAGGTGTGAAACAAACTTCAGCGGAGTTTGAAAACAAAATATGAGTAAAGGTTTATGTCTGGTTGAACGATGTGTGTGCCCTGTGATTTTTATTATTTTTTTTCTGGGGGGGGGTTTATTGTAATCCATAGGGGCCCCAGAAAATCTTTGGGAACCACTGGTGTGGTTTGTGCTTTTGAATTTCTATTTTCTTACCCTTCTTCCATAAAGGGGAGATTGTGGAAGTCTCAAAAAGATGAATAAAAGTTAATGGTTGTAACGAAAGAAGATGTGAAAAATCATTTGGCACATCACTGCAATTTGAAACACTTCTAGTAGTTTTTTTTTTATTATTTATGCCATCAGTATTTCCACTTTTCAGAGCAAGATTTATTTATGTACCAAAGTACTTCTGTCGGATAACTTTTAAGATGAGAAATGCATAAAGATCAGAATATATTTGATTCACGGAATGGCTGCATTTAAAAAATAAATAAATTTGTTGTTTTCTAACGCAACCTTCCTGTTCTCAAAGGAGTTGAGATACTCATTGAATTTTCTATCATTTCATTTAGTTACATCATCTGAAAATGTCAAAGACAAGCTGCTGTGGAAGAAGCTCAGATTTTTCAGAGTGAGGTTTCTTTTATGTTATGACCAGTAAATTCTGGTCTTAACTGGAGTCGATAATTCTCTCGCCGTCTTCACTTTAATGAAAGTAAAGAACTTGCTTCCCAGCTCATGACTAGTCAAAGCGAGGTAGAGACAGAGAAAGGCTCATATTAAAACAAAAGCACATTAAAAATGACAGGTGTTACAAATGTTGGCAGTAGAGTTTAATTATTTACATAGGAATCCACAGTTTTCATGTATAAGCTGGTTTTCTTGCACAATGTGTGACAGTGAATAAACACAGTGTAGTGTGATGTATATGAATTACAACAGATTTGGCTTGAAGTGTTAGTTTGTTGTTGTTTTTTGTATCAGACTGGTGTAAGCTTTTTAGTTGCAAAGAAAGGTAATACAGCATTACCTTTCTTTGCAACTAATATTGTAACCCACATAATTAGATCTCCAACAATTAAATTATAAAAAATGAGTGTTGAAGCTGAAAGACTGCGAAACCATATCTCTCATATGGGTTAAAAAACTAATTAAAAACCATAATTGTTCGAACAGCTACTCATGTGAAGGTTTAAGTGAAGCATTTCCATGTGTGACTATAATCCCAAAATCAAGCACAGGTGGACTAATTAGGTGAATCCAGCAGCTTGCACTGTAATTTATTAGCAGTATCAGATTTGAGGGGACGAGATAAAAATGTTTCTCAAATTTCAAGGATTTCTTTTTCAATATTTTGAACACAATCATTTTTGCTTCACACAAATGTAGAAAAATGTAGATTTTACGAAACTCTGTTATAAATGGCATTTTTCCCAGACTCTTAGACAAAAGGGTGTGCAGATCAAAGCAGTGGCACATTAGAGGATAATTGATTTGGGTGATGAATTCTTATCATTAGACATGAATCATTCTGGAGATGAGCGTGTATTTGTCTCATGCGGTAACACCACTGATTCCTTCTGGAGGTCACAGAAGCCTCCTACATTAAAAGCCATTGCTTAAAAATTCATCTTGAAAGTCGTCAACGTTTTCCAATCAGCCTGAATAAATACACTGCAGTAATTGAAGTCTCCAAGGATGGGCAAACATTATTACTCAAATTGAACAATTGTTGTGGTAATTTGGGAATCAGTTCCGATTTACTTTGGCAGTTTGAGTAACTTGACTGAAATTGCCAGTCGTGACATTGTTGAATTAATTTTCACCTAAGCTAAGGAAGGCAATTCAGTAGTAATCAACAGAAGGATCTGCAAATGTAATTTTCTTGAAGCCACTCCAAATTTGTTCACTCCTTATTTTTCTTGCTCTCCAATCCATTATTTGAGTCTGTGACATTTTAATGAGCCATATTCCTCCTCCCTCCATCCATGTTTCTCCCTCATTACCTCCACTCTCCCCCCTCCATTTAGACTTCCTTCCTAAATCTCTAAATGTTTCTCTAGGGGACTCTCTTGTCCTGTCTCGTCACACTCTCCATTTCCTTTTCCTGCCTCCCCCACCTACAGTAATAAAGGTTCTTGGTGCAGAGGTTTCATCGAAACGTCACATTCCTTTGAAAAAGCCATTATTATGGTGTTTAAAGGGGAACCGCTTCCAGTTTCAATCTTTAAATCAGCACCCTCGATACTAAAACACACAATGCTGATCACTGTATGTTTAACTTATTATACCAGTGCTGTTGTGAAACTCATAGGAGACTCACAGTGCTGATGAGGAGTGGGGATAAGCTCATTATCAGAATAAATATGGTGCTTTATTAAGTCCAGAGGTCCCAGATTCATCTAAATATCAGCAGCTGTGTGGATGGAACCGGGAGTCCTGAAAGAAACTGGTTTTGGAATGGACATATTAATCATCTGGAATGGCCAATTCTCTAACCTTAAAATCCATAAAATATGAATAAAAGCTGAGATTGTTCCAAAGAACAAAACAATTAAAATAAACTCTACAAATTCTGCCAGGAAGGTTGTTTAGGCAGAATTTTGCCTGAAGCTGGCTACAAAAAGCATGTAATCAATGTGCAACCTGCTAGTGGGCATTTAGCTCAACATCATTGAAGCTGCATGAATATTTGAACATTTCTGTGTTTAACACTGTGTGGACCAGGAATCATTCCTGGTCCACACAGTGTCATATAATCATTTTGACCCTTTGATAAAAAGACTTCAAATCCATCAATAAAAGCATGATATACATTTAGAATCATTCATGCCTTTTAATGATTGTATGCAAACTTTTGATTAGCACTTTATATCTCCTCTGAGTTTCCTGTGAGAATTGGTAAACAACTTGTCTACTGTGTCCCTCCTTTGTCAGTTTTTATTTTTAGCTGATCCCTCTCTTTGCATGCCATCACAGAGCAACCAAGTCTAATGTAAACTCTTTTTGTCACTGCAGTAATGACAAAGCAGCAGCTGAAACACAGGCTGATAGATGCTGCTGCTTTCAGCTCATATGAACATGGTTTTATGTGAGCAGAAATGCCTTTTATCTCCTTCTGCATAAGCAAATGCCAGACTTCTTTAATGCAAGTCCAAAATTCCTGCTGCCTGGAATGAAAAGGGGGAATATAAAATTAAAATAACCCCTAAGAGATGATGCATGAGGTCTGTTGAGCTGCAGGATACCTAACAGGACTCTCCTGCAACTTCCGTTTCACCAGCCGCTGAAAGGGTCCAAAACTGAATGACGCTTATATTCTGGGTTTACAGTTTTGGTATTTATACAGATTTCATACTTTAGAAACTTTGCCGCTACAGCGCTGGCAATGAATGAGATAAAAAAATATTTTGGGAGGGATTATTTATGTATAGTAAATAATTCTATAAGCTTAAAATATAACTTTATAACAGCAACCTATCAACCACTTTATTATGTTCTCCGTTGTAGTCGCTTATTTACACAAAGAAAAAAGCAGACAGTCATATAACACCAGCTCCAGCTTTGGTTTTGCTGGAGATGACTTTGACATAACCCTGCATGCTTGTGCCAGATGGTATTCAGGTTTTCAGAAACTGCTGATCTATTGGGTTTTAAAATGTTTTTTTTTTTTTGCACACAATCATCTCTCGGATTTCTGGGGGACGATCCAAAACACGGTCAAAAGGCAAATGACCACTTGTTCCAACAAATGTATACTAATTAGCATCTTGAATGAAATCTTTTGAATGCACAACACACTGAAGCTTAAAGTACTCTTGTCAGCTAAAAGGTGGGAACTGAAGCTACAGTTCGAACAGGCTCTCCAGAATTGGACAACAGCACATTGGAAAAGCATTACCTGGTCTGCAGAGGCTCAATTTCAGCTGGGGTCAGAAAGTGGTGTAGACATGAAAGCTTGGTTTCCTTCTGCCTTGCATTAATAGGTTAGGCTGCTTTTGGTGGTGTAATAATCAGGGGGATATTTTCTTCACACACTTCAGGCGCCCTGGTGCCAATTGAGCATAACTTAGCCTACCAGGGCAATAGTAGCTCTGGGTTTGTCATTATGGTTTAGTTTCATATCCTGATGACTTTTCCTTTGTCTGATTTAGTTTAATAAACAAATAATCACTGAGCGAAAAGCTAAAGTAAATTGTCAATGGACAGACAATGACAGAGATAAGGTGTTAAGTAGCTTAAAATATTCTGATGGAAAAGATAGCGTCATGTTGCAGACACAACACCCAAAACAACTTCTCTTTCTGCATTTTCTGTGGTTAAACTTATAAAGTTAAATGGAATCAGAGGAGCGGTTAAATAAAACATCAGCTCAAAAGTGAGCCCTTTATCTAAAGAAAGAACTGTTCTATATTTTGCCACTATGCAAACAAAAAATTCATTATTGTTTAAAGAATGTTGTACGATTTTGGACATATTTCAGATCGCATGACCATAGACCACAGAGGAAAGATGAAATTGAGGCTCAAACTGACAACCAAACGATCACAGAAGGATCTTCTGCCACCATCACAGCTGTTGCTCCATCAACAATGGTTCCCAGCAGAATTTCTGCCGCAATAATCTCCAATGAATTTCAGGCCAAATCTGCTACAAACTTCATTTGTAACAGACACTTTGAGTATTCAGACTTACATCAGAAGCCACAGAACCAAAGAGAAACTTTCCCAAATGTGAGTTGTAGATCTATCAACTCAGGCCTCCACCAGCTTTTCCCTGGTCACACTCACCATTCGTTGTTCCTTACCAGATCTTTCCATCACCAGAGCCAGCACATTTAAAAGCTCTGCCCCTCTTCTGTGTCTGAGAAAATGCAGACATGGGACTCTCCTACATCTGATCATGCAGAATATCCTTTCTCTAAAGTTGTTCTTCTTTTGATTCTGTCCATAATTCTCTCATGGGATATTGTCCATATCTTAGACTTTTATTACTTTTTGAGTAAAATTTACTGTCTGCTCTTCAGTAAAAAGTTTTTATGAATGTCAGTGAGACTTGAATTTATTGTGACGATTGAGGTGTGGCATTTAAATAACTACGGGTCTCATGATGAGACGTTCCCTGGAGATTTAAATGAATTAGATGTGATTTAGTTTAATAGAATCCGAAGCCCTGGTGGAATTGATGTCACAGGATTTGAATGAAGGATTCAAGATTTGCCTTTTTTACTCAGCAGACTGACCGTTGGTACAATTAGCTACTTTGAGAAAAAAATCATTAGATTATACACTATGTTTAAAGTACATAAGGCTTTACTAAAATTTAAAAAAAAGTACATTTGTATTTACAAGGTAATTTCTAAGATCCTATGTTACAGCTAAAGAAACCAAAGAGGAATCTTATCCTTCATAAGTAAAGATCTTGACAGTTTGTTGGGATCTGCAGCATCTGAGTAAAAGTTTCAAAAATTATCTAAAGAAAAACATCTAGAAGGCGTACCCTCACATAGCACATAGGGACAAGTTTCTGCATTTTTGCCATTTACTTCAAAGGCTAAAAGATCGACGCAATGAAACGGAGAGAAAACACTGTTGTGGAGTGCGGATGCTGATGATTCTTGTTCCGGACAAGATGCTCCTTCTAATCTTAATTCTTATTTTGTTATGATGTTGGTAAATGTCAAATATATTTTATGTGCCACATTATCAAAACTTCATTGTCGAGATGTACAATCTTATTCAGTCGTGACCAGAAAAGAAAACTGATGATGCTTCATGCATTTAAAAGAAGGAGCATTGAAAAAGCACTTTTAATCCCCGATTCCATTCTTAGTGATTCCAGCTGGTGTGTGATTTTTGTCATGCATAAAATAGTTCTAAAAGTCAGAATTGTATGTCATGGGTGGTGGTGAATAACTAAAGGAAATTGTGATTCTTCTATTACAGACCTAGAAGGAGGAATCAAACTAAACTAGAGAAACTTAAAGACCTTTTCACTCAATTTTTCTTTATTTGCCTCAATTGGCAATCATTTATTAACAATTTAAGATGTGAGAATTTATTTTTAGTTTTTATAAAAGATAAGTTTTATAAAAGTGAAAGATTCAAAGAGGCAAGGTCAAAGTAAAGCTGTAAAGCTTGCCTGTTAAAAGTGGCTGTATTTTTTTTTATAGCTCGGCTTTTTTGCTGTAAACTTGTAAGAAATGCTCATTAAACTCTGGCTTTATTTGTGTTGCTGTTCTCATAATAACCAAGGAAAGAAACCCAGTAACACAATCAGCTTTCTCTTTCTGTTGGATAATGTGAAAACTTCGTAGGTTTCACAGTAGATGATTTATTTACCAGTTTGCAAAGTTGTTTGAATATTGAGTAAACGTTAAAACTAGGTTGTACAAGAATTACATTTAGATAAATGATAAGGAAACACTGCATCTTAATTTAACTCATTTGAAACATTGACGAGTAAATACAAGCACCTTTTTATTTTTCCAGAGTAAAGTGTGAAACAGAATGGGCTTCGAGTGCAGATCAATAACTGGATAGACGCCAGAATTTAGGCTCGGGCAAATAAAATAGTTTTCAGATCCCAACAAGCAAGCAAGTTACTGGGGAAAATGTCTTTTATACACTTAAGGGAGTATGTGCAGATGCCAATTTACACAAAAGAATGAGACATTAAATGTCAGTGATAGCTGTTTCTGTTAGGCAGATATAAATATAGGAGTCACATCTTTCTGCTTTTGTATGAAGAAAAAAGCAGTAACCATTGAAATGACCATTTTCCCTATTCAAGGCTTCAAGTTTCTTTCACTCTTAAGATGAGCGAAGTAATTTAAATCTGACTTTAACAAAGAGATTACAATGCTTGGTCTTGATGGGATCAGTAGGGGTTATTTTGTTCAATGGAGTTTTAGTAAATAATTATTACCAAGTTCATTTTGCAGTAATGACCTTCAGGATTAAAACACAAACTTTGAAGCAGGATAAGTGAATTAAGTCTCTGGGCTACCTTAATTTGCTGTTACACTCTTACTCTGAAATATGGCCAAGATCCATGGCAGAGGAAATGGAGGCAGAAGAAAAAGCAGGAGGCAGAAGAAAAAGCAGGAGACAGAGCCAAGGCCCCTGCCAAGCCAGAAACAACAAACATTTGGGATGCCACAATAGACAATACATTTATACAGAGTAGCATAACATTGTCATCTGACAAGTTGAAGGACACCAAAAAAAATTTGGAAGACATTCTTGACAATTATTTGACAACTCTTATCACCAGACGTGATAAGAATCCTTCAAAAGTGGTTTCTACCTTCTCATAAGTGATTTTAGCATTTTAATCTTAATGCCGCTCCCCAGGTTTACTGCTCTATGCTTTCCTAGTTATGTGTGTTTGTTCTGTTGGAACAGTGCCCAAGTTTCAAGCATCCAGCTCCAAAGTCGAGATCAAGTTAATGATTCTTTTTTTCTTCCTTCTTATTATTCCTCCCACTTTGCACAATGCATCAGCACCAATGGCAGCAAAGTAGCATGATAACGCCACCGCTGCATTACATTTGATATCTGCTGGATTTAAAAGCTTCACCCTGAATTGTCCATGCGTCTTGCAATTGGGGGGAAATGCCTCCATCTTTGCACCAACATAACATGAAACCTTTCTCCAAATGGCATATGGACCATCTATTCAGGCAGCTGAAACGTTTTGCAAGCTTGGAGGTGTTACTTTTTGAGTATGGCCATCTTTCTTAGTCAGAATACGGTGGCACAAACTGACTTTACTTTGGACAGCAACAGAGTAGTTTGTAGTTTATAAATACCTGGTTATTTCCAAACATCCTTAGCATCTCCTGTTCAGGTCAGATGGTTATAAATTACACTCAACAGGGTACTCTAATGGGACAATGATGCAACATATGCAATTTATTTTGAAACAGCCAAAGAAGGATGTAGTTCCTTTTATGGATGGATGGCCCCACCAGTCTTTGGAGTATGGTTAATAAATTGTTATGCTCAAGAAACCAATTTGAAATGTTTGGAGCTTTGTGACATGTTGATTTATCCTGAATGAAGTAGCCATCAGAAATTGACTAGACTGTAGAGGTAAAGTAATGGACTTTGTGACCATTACATTGGTGTAATAGTCAGTTGGTCTGAAGGGATCCAAAGTGTGAGGAGAAAATATTCCTGTGTTGTTCCTTGTTGAAACAAGACGGGATGAATTCATGGTTTAATGACATTATTGCCAAACTTTGACCTTGCCAACAGAGTGCTGGATCTCAAATTAAGACTCATTGAACTTTTCTAATCTGATTGTAACATCAGTCTCCTATTCTTGGCTAACTGGAATAGTTAGCTAAGGTCTCCTGCTATTGCAGCTCCATTGCCACTGTCTGGATATTTTTCTCTTTTTAGGATATTTTTTTGACAATTTGAGGGATGCTTGCAGATAAAATCCCAGTAGATCAGTAGTTTCTATGACACTGTGCTCAGCCTATCTACAGTCATGCAACATTATTTCTCTTACAGCTCCTTTGTTCCTGAGTCTGATGCACCGTTTGCACTTCAGGAAGCCAGCTTTCTGCAGAGTAATAGAGCTAAAAAATAAAGTCAACAACAGTTCATCAGTCTGTGTGAGTTAGAGGAAATCAAGAGCTGATTAAATGACTCATTAGAAGCTTATGAATAATATGACATTCATGAGAATGATGAGTTCTCATAGTGCTACTGTAATTACTGGAAACACGTAGACAAAGTGAGTCCTGGATTTTTGTAACCTTTAAGACATAAAGCATAAGAAAATTTGCAAAATGTATGTTTTTGCAGAAATGGTGAATAAGAAGTTATTGTTAGTTGAAGCATCTGGTTTTATTGGCGGTTTATTGCACTTATAGTTAAATATGCATGTTATTCATAATGCTGCCAGTTTTCGTGGGCTTTGGGGCGTTTGCGGAAACGTTTGCTGTAAACAGAGTTAATAAAAAAGCTTTACCCCCACATTTCAGCTGTTAAATAAATGAGTTTGGATTTTTTTTCTTGTAAGCATGTAGCATCTCTTGGTGGGACTTCTTCCTCTTTTGTGAACTGTTAGGAGCCCTCACGAACTCACATCCTCTGGCGCAGCGGCTGACAGCAGTAAAGTCTGAGGGTTTAGAGATTAGGGTGGAGTTTAGGTTCAGGCCTCGTCGTCGCTGAAATCTGAGCGACAAGCTGCTTTTGATGTCAGAAATGAAAGCCATAATAAAACTGATATCTCACTGCCAGGAGGAGCTCTGGTTGTCTGGCTGCATTTTAATCAGGTGCTGATGCAGCAGTTGTGTATCTGTGTGTCAACATATTTCTACTCATTTCTCCAAAACATCATTGTGTTTTTGGGGTTGCAATCTCTCTACGTGCAGACTGTTTTGCCCCTCCTTTGTGTTGAAGCAGATTTCTAGCTCTTACTCATTTGATGTTTAATCTGACAGAAGATTATAATAAACTACTGTTGGCCTTCTTTTTTATTGTGTTTATCTACAGTTATTCCGTCATTTTTTGTCATTTGTGACAACACTTTGTGTGATTCTTCTCTCTTATGCATGCATCATAAAGGATTATCTTCTCATCTGTCACTCTCTTCTTCTTCCTCTTCTCATCTCCTGTTTTTTTTTCTCTTGATCTCCTCTCTTTTCTACCTCTTGGCTCTCCTTTCCTCCCTCTCTTCCTTTGCGAAGCCTGTAATGATCTGGCGGCCTCGGGCAGAGACAGGAAGCCCAATGCTTTGGTCCAGGTGGCTGTCATAGATCCCCAGCAGCAGCAGCTCGTCTTCCACGCCTGCACAGAGATAGTGGAGGTAAGCCATAGAGACACACACACACAAACACATGCACCTGCACACACAGATACCCATTCACCATCTCCTCTCTGCCTGTCCGTCTGCCTGTCCGTAGCCTTTTGATGTTTGTTGTTTTGCGAAGTCGTTGGGTCTCAGTTGCATTTCTCTCTATCTCTCTCGGTTTAGCACCTCATTTTGGCAACTAACGATCATTTTAGGAATTAATCAATCAATTATTCTCAGGATTAACTGATTAAATCGTAATTTCAAGCGGATTAAACACTTGAGGACATATTTAAAGACAAAGAAGGTGTTTTTTTTTCATCTTAAATGCAAAATGTACAGGTTTTTATATGTTAATTACTGCTCTGAGCGTGGTAGCAAATGGCTAATCGATTCATCACAATTAATACGAATAATGGTTTCAGCCATAAAAATTTTAGCAACAAACTTCAGTGTATTTAGTTGTGATTTTAAAAAGTAGATAAAAATTATAAGAAGGAAGGAATCATTATTTTAAGACTTTTTTCATACATAAATGTATTGATCTAAATTATTCCAGTGAAGCTGTCGCTGTATGTTCAGCATAGCTGTCCTGCTACGTAAAGTGAACCAACACCACCACAGTAGAATTAGAACCATCTAACTTCCTATAACTTGTGACCAACTTTCCTTTCCTTGCTGAGGAAAAGCCCACAGCATGGTGCTGCCACCACCAAATTTCACTAGTGTGTTCAGCCTGATTTGTGTGCAGCTGATGTTCAGTGAGTAAAGTCGTGTTTGGAGTCTGAACATTGTGGGTTTGATTACAGCTTCCTTCATATTCATATCCTTCAATTCTTCCATTGCTTGTCTGATTGATGTTCTCCTTACCGACCCTTCTCACTTTAGGCAGACAAAGCTGATGATGCTGTTTGCTCACTAAAAAAACCTCTGAGTCATGAACGAAGCTGCTGGATTTCCACTGAGATAACATTAAACATGCAGACATTTGAGTGACTTCTGAATCCAGCTGGTTGCCTTGAATTTTATTTAGGGGTATCCGAAGGAAAAAAATAAAACTACACACTACACTTTCCTACAGAGACCCCAAAGGGATATTAAAGGAAAAATGAATAAACTTTCTCGCTTACCAGATTGACGTCAATCCATCAGAAAAGCAACGAAACAGTGTCTTTGTATGTCAGAACAAACTGGAAATCTCACTCAATTACGTTTCATATTTCCATTTCAGTAAACATTCTGACATAATCTGAAATATTATGAGTTGTCTGGGATCTTTTCTTATGCATACTTACAAAATTATGCATCGCTTTCCTTTCACTTTGCTGTCAAGTTCTGTCTTATGTAGTTCTGTCACATAAAATCCTAATAAAAGGGATTGAATTTCTTTGGCTGTAGTGTGACAGGATGGTTCCACTTGAGGAAAGCACTGTGCACTGCACATGTGGATTTGGCTGGGATACCGCTACATACAGATTTCATGCCTGTTAGCCTCTTTCAGTGCTTCAGTATGACACTGTTGCTGCTAAGGCAAAAGCCACACGTGTTTTTTCTTTTTTCTTTCATGCAGCATGCAGCTGCCCCCTGTCCCACTGTAGAAAACACACACACACACACACACACACACACACACACACACACACACACACTCGCGTTCTGGTTCCTCCTCTCTCATATGAGCGCAAAGTTTCCAGACGCATGAAAGGGAAACACAATTTTCCTCCTAATTCAGTAAAACTTAATTAGCATAACCATCTCCTTCAGAGTCTGATTTCAGCTGCTTTTCCCTGGCGCTCAGAGAGCAGCGGCGAATGTGTTTTTCTGTTCATGCGTGTGTGGAAACACAGGATGTGGTGGGATACTGTATGCTGGCTCCGCAGACACTGAATGCCACTGGAGTTCTCATTTCATGGCTGTAATATTCTGGATGTGGAGCAGGATTTGAGAACATGGACTGCCTTCGACTTCACAAAAACAGGGTATGTGATCACTGTCTGATTTTATCAGGGTTTTGCTACCTATTAAGGAAATGCCTAGGACTTTACTTTGCAGTTTGAAAGTTCTTCAAAAACTGATGATGATCAGATTCAATATCACAAAATAAAAATATTCTGTCTCTCCTGAAAGTCTCCTTTGAGCAACATTCTGGAGATTTCACTGGACAGGGGAAAGTTTCAACTTTCAATTAGATATGTTTTCCATGAGATGTTATTTACTGTTTCAAGCAGCCAGAGAAGTGCACACGCGTCTGAGAGGGCTTGTGTTTCTGGGCAGATCCTCTCTAGCTGCGGTGCCTGAAGACAGCCTCACTGTCTCTTGTGTTCCTCCTGTTGTCACATTCCCAGGATGCCTACTCTCAGCAGCTGCTGTCGACTTTGCCGGATACTTGAGCGCTTGGCTGCTGGAAAAGCTTCAGAATTAGTCACGTTCATGTGATTGGCATATTATTGGGAATCCACTATATCTGGTTTATTAAGATTTGATTTAGACGATAAATAATGGAAGATGCCAGCTGCTGCGTAGCTTTCTCTCATCTCACTCATGAATGCCAAGCTGGAGTTTGGAAGGAAGTGAAGAGAACTTTCTATCAGTTTTAGTTTAAAGATGACAAGTTTTTATGAGCTTAATTCACATTAAGTCCTAAAACATATGTATGAGAACATTATGTAATATCACTGGTTTGAAACAACACATCATTTTAACAGTATTTTGGAGAAAATTCGAAATGAAAATGACTTTTCAGCCCAGATTTGCCTTTAAGTGCTGCAGTTTTATTTTAATTTAATGTCACATTGCCAACCGCCAAACATTACCTGTATAAAGTGTTTTCAGCAAACAAGAATTCTGCTGGTGGACTTTCTAACGCACTCACAGTGAGGCGAGTCCTCATTCAGGAGTCCCTCTGAGCTGCAACCAGTTCGTGCTTCTGTGCTTGAATTGCAAATGAAATGATCTGTTTTGCTGTCAATCGCGATTTTTTCTCTTTTTTTGATAAAGTGACAAAGATTACAAAGATCTTTGTTATTTAAAAGTCCCTTTTGCAAAACTCTTTACAGGCTGGATAAAAGGCTCTTGGTGTTAAAGGGCCATTGCAGCAAATAGAGTAGATCAACCAACAATAAAATTACTGCACTGTTTTTCCACCATTGTTGTTTTGAGAAAAAAAAAACAGTATTGGAAGACTCTGATGAAGATTTTATGTTTATTTCTGGCATTGACGCTCTCCTGTGCCTCATTCTACCAATTTTATTTTTTTAAACTCACCACTGTGCCGTACATCAAAATTTTCAGGATGTAAAAAACTAGATTGGCAATACTGACGCTAGCTGCAACTGGACAGAGCTTTAAGAAACAGATTTCATCTTGATAAGAAATTGCTTGACATGTTATCAGTGTATAGCAGTCGGTGTATTTTATTATATGTTCTGCCAATTGGAAGGTGATAAGCTTTTACTAATGAAGATAATTTTGAGAGCTTTGAGAAATAAGTAAAACCTTTAATTTTATGTTAAGACAGTGGAAGTACATCTAACATTTACTGCTGCCAAACATGAACTGTAAAAACGGCTCTTTTTCTTCTGCTAATGAGAAAATTATTAATTTTTAGCTTTCTTTACAAGGTTAAACATATTACGTCTTATTAGGTGAATATAGTACTCATTTCGCTTAAAAACAAACCACCTCTGACAATAATTATTCCAGTATTACTGTATAAAGTACTGGTGTTTATTTTCACCCTTTGAAGCGCGGTCTCCTGCATAGCTTAGATGTGTTTCTGCTTTAACACACCTCGAGTAAATCAATGGGTCATTAACAGGCCAATGCAGACATAATTAAGCCATTAAGCCAAGACAAACGTAAAATATGCAGGACACAGGCTTAGTATTGGACACTGCTCATATAAAGATTTCCTTATTTCTACATTAAACCCTAATTCCTAGAGATAATTAAACATAAATGTCTTGTTGTGGACATTGTGCGTGTTTTTACTGCAACTAATTCACAAAAGTTTAATGTCAAGCCTTTGCGTTTGTTACATGTGAATAGGTTTGTGTTTCACGTGTACTCAGCCTGACACAAGAGATGAGAAATTTGGAAAGAAATTGCAGCCTGTCTTTTGCCAAACCTTAATGTGTCTCCACTGGAAAATCCTACAATGTGGGTAGCTAGTCCAGGACTTCTGGAACTTGGTGGGGATTTGACGTCAAGCAAAGCCAGCAAATGAAAAGGCCTTTGATGTAACGCTAGTGAAGAACAGATCCGTGTGCTGAGAGCACAACCAACAAGTCTCGTCTGTCTGTTTGTATATACAACTATGAGCGGTCAGAGGGAGCGGGGGGGAGAAACCCACTGAAGGCAAACTCAGTAGCCTTATTTCTTCCTCAGCCTAATCACACACAAGCACACACACCCTGTTAATGGCTGTAAATTGGTCGTCCCTCTGCGGAGCGCAGCCCGGATGGACAAAAAGACCAGAGAGAGGCAGCTGTCTGCCATAGCATATGCTCACCACTTGTATGACAGACTGGTTTGCTTCTCGGGGTAAATGGAGACAGGCTTACCACTTTAGCTCATCTCAGCCCATCAGCAGCACTAAGAAGATTCAGTCACTGCCGAGGCTGCCAAGCATGCTGGTAAGTCTGAATGAGGCCTATTCAGCGTGCCAGTGAGGGCAGCGAACAGGGCTACGTGTGTGTGTACCTGCACTTCCTTCAGCATAATAGTCCTGTCTGTCTTTCTCCCAACATGTAGCACTGATAATATCCTGATTTCAGTTCAAAGCAATGCATTGGTTTCACTGTCTCTGTTCCCGCTGTGCTGAATCCGGCTGTGTGATATCGGAGCATAAAAACCACAAGGATTCATGGCTGGGCGCGAAACCTTTTGAGACAACTATTACCATGTCTCGAGATGCTGAAATGAGAGTTTCCCTCTCAAACAGATCATGGAGGATTTTTGAATTATCAATTTGCTCTATGATGCTTTGCATTTTCAAAAGACAATGTCTGCTTTCTTGTCTGAGAAAAGAACTGTGCTGCTACTGGAGGTTAACCACGTTAAAACCTTTGCTGGTAAAATGATTGTTGTTTTCAGCTTTGCAGCTGTTGAAAGGAAAACTCAAGATCAGGTTATTGAGATAATTGATGGGCCAGGTGACGACACCCAAGTAAATAAAACAAGCAAAAAACCCAGTAAGATGATGATACAAAGGCTGTTCATCAAATGGCCCTTAAAATGAAAAACATCCACATAAATCTGGGATTAATGTCAATTTCTGTCAAACATTTACATCTTTAGATTGCCTGTTTGTCTATGCAATATTTTTTCATTTGTTCAGTGTGGTATGAACTAGACTGCTTTTTTAGTAACAAACTTTTTTAGACTAAGTGTAAAAAGTTAGACCAACATTGGTATAATTCTTTAGACCAATGTTTAGTTCTACTTTTTAAATTAGACCAAGTAACAAACATTGTACTAGCAGTATTTTTAAAAAGTAATATATCAGCAGCTCAAATTGCATTACAAGCTTTGTATTTCAGGGCTTTATGTTTGCTGGAGTTGCTACTAATTGTCATTTTTAAACTCATTTCCCAGTAAGCATCTTTCTTGGCTCTTCAACCAAGAAATCTGCTCTGTCTGCTGATTACTTTATGTGTAACACTGAATACTTTCACGGTGCCTTACAGAGAATTCAAATTGAATTTTTTTGCCCCTTCTTTCACCACCACCTTAAACTTCAATGCATTTTTATTTCAGAAAAATGCATAGGGATAAATTGCTACTTCAAGGCCTGGACTATTTGCTGTAATTAATGGAACCATTTCGAAAGTTTCGAAGGAAAATGTCAGACTCTCCGTTGGCAGTAATGGGCTTTAATACTCAAAAATCTTTCAAATCTGAAACAGAGTTGGCAAAAATTTCCTCCACAGCTGGAAGTTAATAGGTTTAGAGGTTAATTACTTTTTCAAAAATGCCCAGAATAGTTTGAGTGGACTTTTTCTAAGATATCCTCATTTAAAAACTAATTTATTTTTATTTACTCACATTATCTTGTCTGTCAATGAAATTGATTTGATGATCCGAGATGTTGACATGTGGGGAAAAAAGCAGAGGAAATCTAAGGGTTGAAGTACTTCTAAGTTTTTGCAACATTGTTTATGTATTGTTGGGAGGTGTCCTGTTGTTTGCTTGGGTTTAAAGATGCCTGAGAATCCAGTTATGAGGTATTGATAAATAAAATGATCACCCAACAATAAGCTGTTGTGTTAGTTTGAACATTGTGATCATTGAAAGAAGCTTTATTCACTGTCACAAAGTCAACATTGTTTATCAGTGTTAAATAATTCGGTGAGTTAATTAAATCAGGAATTCAATTTTGCATTATTTGCCTCATCAAGGGGATTTATTCATTTGTTTCAGCTGTTTTGCAAAGCTTTGCTAAAATAGTAAGGTTTTTTTTCTATTTTTTTTAATTTATTTTTTTGTCTGGGTGTGACCTCACATCCAAGCGTGACAGTAAGTCTATGTTGGTCTCATTACTGCCCCAAGTCTGTCCCCATATGGTCCCAAAGGGCTACATGCTGGAGACGCCCATCAGAGCGGAGCAAAGGAAGAGAACGCCCCCAGTGTAAACAGAAAATGTTTTGAACTTGTGCAAACACACAACACCAAGTGAATAATAAGTTCTCAAAGGCTTTTGCCTGCAAAATAGTTTATTAGTGTCAAAATATATTGCTGACTAAATGAACTTTAAAATAATTCATAGTTTCTAGGAGTTTGTTTTTTTTGTGCATTTTACCTTTTCAAGCTCAGTTTCAAAGAAACTGCAAAAAAACAAACAGAAAATATTCTTTTGAGGTAAAACTTTATAAACTTTTCAGTCGTTCTTGCTGACTGTCTCATGGTACACCATGGAATAGATGCAAAATGAAAATCACTTGCGGAAGAACGGATTTTAGAGATAAATGTTTTTGTTTATGTCCAGAATCATGTTTTCCTCTCAACCACTTTTCATTTTAGACCTAATCCCAACCCAGGTTAGGATGAAGAAAACGGCAAGCAAAAAGGCTCATTGCACACAAAGCAGATATAATCTGAAGGGTAAAACGTTATATGGTTCGCTTCAAATACTTGACAAGATCTGAAAGAAAAATGATCAGAGACTCTAATCATTTGGATACAAGCTTTCTTTCCAATCAAACTACTGAATAGCTTCATATTTTTATCTATAAATAATTTATATTTTATGACTGTGTACAAAAAAGTCTGTTTATTTCTGGTCTTTTTAGTCCGACTTCATGCATTGTCTCCTGGCTGACGCAGACACAAGTGACAAGCATTAAACATGGTCCTTCACATCTAAAATTAAAATTCACTGTGAATTTTACTTCCAGTTTGGCCAAACTAACTCAGATATGTCACACCGTGAGTTGTGACCAATCCCAGCAGTTTGAAGCACAGTTTTCTATCCTAACAGATGCGATATTAGAGAAGAAAAACATCTATGCAATAAAAATCTGGATCTGTGGGTTTGATCTGCTTTTAGTGTATTTACACCTACATTTAGAGCCATAAAGGGTTGAGTTTGTTGTCCAGGATCATTTTGGGATCTGTCTAAATGGAGCCCTAAAAAGATTTAATTGCTATGTCCCCCACTAAATTTGCATAATGTGCCTGTGTTGAAATTTACTAGAGTCATAGAAATTAGAATAATAAAAAAAAATACATAAAAGTGATTGACCTTCTTTGAAAAGGAATTCACAAATATACTTTATTATATTTCAGCTAACTGGAAAACAAACTAAAGCTGTATCAAACTTTTATAGACCATCGAGACCACTCAAATGATTTTACTTTACAACCATCTACATTTTTACAGTCATCTATCTGCGCTGACATAATTACTAACATGAAGTTCTGGTAGCCAGGATGTCCAGAGTTCTGGCCAAGAACACTTGGAAATGTGGTGAAATTGCACCCGCAACCTTCTGAATGCCAAACAACTTCTCATTCTTTATATTCATAAAGCAAAAACAGCTTCTTTGTGTGTATGCACTGTTCAGTCAACAAAATAAAATAGAGAAAACTCAAAAATCACCCTTAGGAAGACGATTGCGTCCTCCTCCTTTATCCCTCCCTTATCCCTCTAGTCATAATTTTCTTTGACCCTCAGTTTTGCATAATGTATATTCAGTATTTGGTTATGCACAAATGGAGGAGTTGAAGTATGTTAATTACAGAGTGAAGATAGATTAGAGCTCTGTTTGTCATAATGAGGACGTTGTTCCTTTAGGTCATGGTCTGGGCTAAAAGATGACGCTTTGAATTTACAGGTAAATCTATATTCCTTCTACCATTACGTGATGTGTGTAAAGAGCAAAGTTCTGGATACAAGCAAATATAACAAAGATGCCACAATTAGATCTCCTTCTGCTGAAAATGATTCGGTTTGTTTACTTTTTCCACATCAAGGGACCAGAGTGAGTTCAGGCATCTGGTCAGGACGCCACTTGGGGGCCTTCCTTTGATGGTCTTTTGGGAATGTCCCAGTGGGAGGAGATCCCGAGGCAGAACCAGAACCTTCTGGCCTGGGAATGCCTTGAGATTCCCTAAAAGAAGCAAGAGGGACCTCTGTGTTTTCCCTTCTGGAACCTAGAGTACACATCTCAAAACTAGGCTTGGTTTCATATCGCACACCATCAACTCTCCAAAGTTACGATACTTCTTCTGAAGAACAATGTTCTTAGTCTGTTCATTATTGTACATCTACAAAAGAAAATCTGAATTATAAAATCATCTTTAAATTAATATGTGAAAGAAAAATCTTTGAAAAATAAATTGAGTTAAAAATTTAGCTGCTCCAGTTAGATCAAAAAATTAAAACATCCCTTGATTAAAAAAACTTGGTAAATAAATATTCCCACTTGATCTTTTGCAAACATGAACTCCAACATAGTTCAGATATTTAGGCTAAAAATAAAATAAAATATGTTAAAATAAGTTTATTAAAGCCAAATATCATATAATTAAGCCAATTTTGTTCAATGCATTGTTGAAATTTGCAAAATCCGTCCAAACCGCCAATCGCCCCAACCAGGAAAGAATCCAAGCTGTTCTCCACCTAATGATGTTCTGATGCTGATTCTGGGGGATTCCAGAGCATTTTGGGCCAAAGCGGGTTTATTGTTGTCTGGGTTATCATTGAATTCAAAGGCTCATTCCAGCCAATTTTTCTTTTTCTCTGTCGTAATCCATGAGCTACATCTCCTGTGTATTGTTCCTTTTTTGATAAATGAAGCAAGTCACATTATATCAGTCATCTGAATTGTTGTCTATAATAATCAACTGTGATCCTCTGTGTTTCTTGCAGCAGTGCAGTTTCCTCTGCAGATTAATCGTTAATCTGCTACTTCTGTGATTGAAAAAAGATTTGACATTTGAAGCAAATACCAGCAAACCTCCATTTAACTTGATGTCTTTCCTTGAAATTAAACCATTTTCTTCCAGAACTAAAACTAAATAATCACAATATTAATAATAAAATATGGCAGCTGCTTGTTGGGATTAATGTGAGATACATCGGTAAATATTTGCTTGGATTGAAAAGCTGCTTATACTTGGTTTGTAGCGTTTGGGGGAAATTCTAGTTGGTGATTTTACAGAAGAGCTATGGATTTAATACATTTGAATGACACACAGCTTCTTATGAAGTGTTCGATGCTGAACTCTGATGGATCCAGCACCACATTGTCCGGAAAGCCCAAACCAAACCATCTTCCTCCTACCACTTCCTGTTGTCTTCATCATTGTTTTCACCAGTAGTTTATCACTAGACTCTTGTGTTTTGCAAAATAAATCTATTTCTATATGGCTGAAAAACCTTCTCATCCTAGAGCTAAAACGTATTGTGAGTTTTTCGAGATTGCCATGTTTCCATCAGACAGATTTATTTTTGTAAGTTCAAATAGCTAAATTTTATGGTTAATTCAAATATACACATAAACACACACACACTTTCTCAACTTTTTTCTGCCAACAGGCAAACAAAGACCCGCTGTTTTTGACGGGGGTGACCTTCCCTTCAGAGTGTCCCGACAGCCAAGACTCGCTGGTCAAGCTAACTGTGTATGATGCAAAAAACAAGAGCCAAGAATCAGTAAGTAAACACTTGTTGTTGTTCTCTGCAAGCATGCACACAATTAAACATCCAGACATTGATGCGATGATGAAATGCATTTAAGACGAGCTGTGAAGCTGTCTGTCACTTTAGGTTTGGGGATGCTTTAAACTTTAAAGGATATAAAGAAGCTTTAAGATGCAAGTGTCTGAGTGAAAGCTTTGAATGACTTTCAGGAAGCCTGAAGAAATATGGGAACACAGCACTTGAAAGGTTACAAGAAAAGTCTTGCTGCTTGCTGCTAAAGAAATGAGGGCTGATTCAAGAGTTTTGCAGTCAACTAAACTTCAAAATCTCAGTATGTGTTAATCTATCCTAGAGATTCAAAAGGTTGGGTTCTGAACTGAGGTATGTCTTAGGGATCCTTCTTTTCTGACACTAACCTCTGCCTGTGGCTTTGATAGAGAAGGTTATTCAGCCTGCAGTGAGCATCAGAGCGTTGCAGCCCCTCCCTTGGGAAAACCATCTGTCACCTACGTGGGAACTGAAAGGAGACCTAGACACAGAATCCAGAACAGGCCAGGCTCTGTGATTTAGACGTTTAAAACAGAATTTATAACAAGCTATTTAGTGTGGGCATGGGTTTCATCTTAAACAAGTAACAAGTTCAAGTCAAGATGCCAACATCTTAATTTGCTTGAACTTACCATAAAAAATTCATGAGCTTTTTTTGACAATTAAAAGAGTTTATTATGGCAGCGCTTTGTGTCTGAAAGACAAAATGGCGGCACAGTGCCAGCGGCAGCACGCACGGCAACATTGTAATTCCTCTTTGTAACATTTAGTGTGAGTCAGTTGTCTTTGTACTTATAAGGTAGCTGGAAAAGGTTGGATTACTTGTAGAAACTCTAATTTTCATGTGGAGAATTTTCATTTCAACAATCCTTCTGAACTACGACGAGGTTTTTTTTCCTTTACTCATAAATTTTTATCCATGATCACATAGAGTCCACATGCAAATTTAATGGTACAACAAGAGAATTGTGCAATAATGTTTTAAAGGAGCAAGGGACACTATGTGCCAGTATTTTCCCGGCACATAGTGTCACTTTTGAGCACTACAAAGTGACAATGTTCAGTTCAGTTGTCATAAAAATGCTGTAAATATCAAATCTAACTTAAAAGAATTTTGACTTTAATTTAACGCCTTGAAATTGGCGTTAAAGAAAACTGCTATGTCTGAAATTCCTCCTTCAGGACAATTACATCATTGCTCATCTGTTAACCTTAAAACAAAAGTTTTTTTTAACCAATGTTGCACTGAGAAGAAGCTTGCGTAATGAGCTTAGCAGTGTTTGCTAATTGCTGCTGGCTAGTCTGAAGGACCTGAGTGGAGGCGGGATGGTTCTTCAGGTCCAAGGAGGAGCTGCGCCTCAAAGGCGGGGCTAGGTCCACCCTGGCATTTTGCTCAGCTAAATGGCGGCCATAGAGATTAAAGGATTTCTCAAACATGTGTGAAAGAATCAAGAGAAAACTCCAGATATGTTTTTGATGCAGACTTGAATGTATGAACCACAACAATAGGAAGAGCTGCTTGGGAAAACAGAGATATCCATGTTCCACTCACACAATCACATGAAATTAAAATACATTCAGGTTTGTGGTTGTATGGTCACAAAAGTTTAACATTCATGAATGTTTTGTATATGATACTCTTGTCAATTTATGTGTATTTATGCAGAACCACAGCCAACAGAGTAATATTTAGTTTCTCTCCAGTTTGGAAGGAGACACTGCAGACCTGTTTTGTTTATAAAATAGGCATACTGTAACTGGGGGAATAAAAGGAGATAATACTGTATTAGTCCCATGAAGGAATTAATTGTTGTTATAAATCCTGGCAATCTCCTCTTTAACCTGTCTTGGGACTTGTTCTCCGCATAATTCAGGCTGCTGAAAGGTCAATCTTCTGCTTCTGCAGGAAACAACCATCCAGTTGGCATGGTTACGCAACACATATTTAGCCACATATTTAGAAATACAAGTAGCACTGCAATCTGTTCAGCATGGAGATATGTTCCAAAAGTTTCTGGTTTTGATATCTGAAATTCATGAGAAATGTAGATTTGCACATTATATGTTGTGATTGTTATCTGACAACTGATAAAAATATGAGATATATGATTTGATATGAATAAACAGCAGTAATATGAAGGGGCTGCTCGCTCACTGAAGAAATCAAAACTGTTGTTTGTACATGTTTGACCAAGTTTGTGAAGCTATTGGTATATTTAACTGTGTGTTACTGGCGCAGAGTTATCAGATAAGTTTGTAATTCAGTACATTTCTGTCTGTTTTGTTATGTTTTAAATCAATTCAGTGCTGTTTTTCTGTAAACCTCAGATATCGGTGCACTGCCAGATACAATATTACGTAATGCTGCATCATGATATTTGACATGAAATATGATTTAGAATATTATAGATGATAAAGGGTATGAAATATAGGATCAAGAGATATAGTGCAATATTGTGATACAAAACATATTACATTCACAGCTTGATGTAACATGGTGAGATTTTTTGGGCAGTTTATTAAGTAAATTCTCCTCGGATCTTGCCTTACCTTGAGTAAGAGTGACTACTAGTTATCGTTTAATCTTTTCTTTGTGCTTCGCTCATTCTGTGAACTTAAAATTTCTGCTCAACACTTTTCTGTCTATTCAGAGCAGGACTGACAGAAACAAAACAAAAAAACAGAACATTTCACTTCAGCTTTGCTCTCAAAATCAGGGCTCAAGGCTAAAGCAAAAGTCTTTTCAGATTCTGTTCTGTTGAGCAGAGTTTCACTCTTTTCCCTCATTTCCCCATTCCCTGCTGCCTTCAAAAATAACTTTTGAATGATGGTCTGTTTCACGGCCTCCTGCAATCCTAAGACAGAAAACACAGCCTTTCATAGTAGTTTCAAAAAATTGCCCTGTGTGGTGCCGCTGCAACACTTGAAAATCTTCCTTCCCCCTTTCGTTTTCCTTTTTTCTTTTTTTTTTTTTTTCCTGCGACCGGTTCTTGTGTGGTGTGGTTAGCTTTTAGATTTTCAGCTCCGCTCCGCTGGGCACAGCGGGCTTGTCTGGGTCTCATTAGAGACTCTTATAGTGACACAGGCATGACCCTGAACATGAGCTGGTCCCATGCATCAGCCCCCAGTGGCTTCAAGTGGAAGATCAGAAATCACCCAGTCAAAACCAAGTCATTTAATCTTTTGTTTTTGCATTTTCCTCGCAAACCTCAGCCTGCAAACTATTTGTGTATATACAAATCAGCTGTCAAAAACTCAGCATATTTCTTCCACATTTCTAGGCCACTTGTTGCAGAAACGTTGTTCCTAGAAGCTCAGCTCAGACTGAAACAATCAGTAATGCCCTGACATGTCTAATAAACCAAGACAACAACAATTCACATTTCTTTTCATGAAGGATATCTTTGAATGAAGTCCAATTTCAAACTGTCCACAAATCATCTAGACAGCAAACACTTTGAAGGAGATTTTCTGGTCAGATGAAACTAAATTTGGACTTTTAACTCTAAAATCCAAAATATATTGGGGTGGAAAACAGCCTGTCAACCTGACAACAGATGGTGGCAGTGTCATGCTGCAGGGATAGTGATGCTGGAAATCCCAAAACAGGGGTCTGGAAGCTAAGGCTCTGTAGCTAAAGGTGGCTTTTTGGACTGAATAACTGTCACTTTGTCTGAGAAATAATGACAAATAATAGATTTGGCTGTTTTTCAGCATTTTTCTGAAATTATTTCATTGAAGATCAACAAAAAAATTACACTTTTGATGTGTTTTTTCCTCATTTGGTTGGAAACCATCTGCTTTTTAAACAATTATTGACATGATAGCAACAACAAAAAATTTATTCACTTTCAGCAAAGGTTTTATTTTTTTCTGGGTTTTGCAACCTTAAAAGGGAAATAAAACAGTGTTTTTTTAAAATGTTGTGCAGCATTTAAATGAGTTTCCTTTAGCAAGATGAAGGGCAAAAAAAGGCTGTTTATATTGTAAAGGTTGCAGAACATTTTTCTATAATCTCCTGGAGGCTGGAGGATGGCAGCAAGGTTGTCTTAAAATCTGTGACAAGATTGTCATTCACAGCTGATTTCCCTTCATCCTAAGTGTGCTTGAGCTATTTTCCAAAGAAGCACTTGCAAAAACTGAGTTGTCTGACACTTTTCAGATCTTTTTCTGCAAACCATTAAAAACTTTTAGCATTTATTGATATTTTTCAAATTATTTCATTACTTTCTGTTATATCACATGAAAATATTTTGTCATTGAATCATAACAATGTGTGGAATTGTGAAGGTATGAATGTTTCAGCCAATTGAATCTATAATAGACCACTCAAAAGATTTTACTTGTGGATTACAAAGTAAAGGCCTCAAAGTTAAAACGACGAGAGAAGGACTCTGACATTTTCAGGGTTACAGATGATGGGCTCAACGTTTGCAGTGGACCGGAGCGTTTTATCGCCGGGTGGCTTCCCTCTGCCTCTGGCCTCCATTTAGATATTCTGAGATGACACCGCCTGCTCCATGCTCATGAATATTTAGGAGCACAAGCAGAGCTGAGGAACTGATAAGTTGGAGAGTGGAGGTGTGAGAAGGAGCAGGACCAGCTCAGATTTCTCTCAGGTGGAAGTGATCCCACCCTCCAGCCTATAGCTGTCAGAGGCTGACAGGCCTGCCTTAGTTTGTCACTGATGTCTTAACTGCGGCTCGTCTTTGAAGGGCTCCCTGGGGCGAAGAGTCCTCGTTTGACTCGCATTCTGATCTTATTCTGTGTGAATGCTTTAGCGAAAGCGACTTATGTAAAGCAATTGTATCATGCACTTACTCAGCTAAATATTTAAGCATGGTATGATTCAAGTGTGACTAATAAGCTGCATTTTGTCTCCGAAGAAAAAAAAAAATCACTGCCATTTTAAGCCGTTATGCATTCCATAAAATTCATTTAAGTAGGAGTAATGTTATTTTATTAATAAGTTTATAATATCTAATAGCTTTTTCCTCTAAAGATTAGAGTAGGAATGAATAGTTAGTTTCTCATATTGCATTAAAATCCAACCATTGTCTTTAAAATTCATGAAACTCTGAACAAAGCTGTTCAGTCAGGAAAGGATGAAAAGTCCTTACAATAAAAGCTCATAAAGAGACAAATAAGATTATTTTTTGCATAATGTGAGTAACATCACATTGTTACTCGCTGGACCTCAGAGGACTCTCAGAGATGGACTGCTAATGATAGTCATTTTTTCCTCTGTGAACATGAACCTTTTACTGTACGTTCTTAGAGATAAAACAGTCGCCCCTGGGAGAGCTCTTGTCCCTAATGATGGCCTCATTTCCTGTCTTTTCTTGCTCCAGTTTGGGATAAATGCACAGTTCGGGTCCCGGTTTGCTTGGTGAGAATTGTTGATTCATCTTTGTGTGCCGTATAGTCTGATAAAGCCTAATCTGAGGTGAATGGGATAATGGTGCATGTCTGGCCATTTCCATAAAGAAGCATAAAAATATATTGAATGAAGTAAAAACGCCATCCTGCTGTAACGGTTTTCTCTCCCTCTGGCTGAACCAGCGCCCTGCGAGTTCACGCACACACACATACACACCCATGTATACACTCAGAAAATTGGATCAAGATTGTGTTTGTAAAATCCCCCAACCCAAAACCAAAAACTGATTGGATGCTGTATTGTCTGAGTTTTTACAATAGGACACCTGTTTATGGGTGAGATATTTTCCCCCCTGATTTAGTTCTGTGTACCACCTCCTCTTTGAAAATAATTTACGCTTCATTTGTTAGGCGTTTGGACTTTTAGCTTCTGTTATATTCTGTTTTGATCATTTCTTTGTTGGTGTTTTACGTCTTGCCATTTTAGTTTATTCCTTTTGTTCAGCTATTCTCATTGTTTTGTGGAACACAATTTAACATCAGAAAAAAAACCCTGAAGTCCATAAAACCTTCTTTTTGATCTAATATTTTGCTCTGATGTAGAACTGACTGAACAATCCTCATTATAAATAAACACTTTTTTTTTTACCCAACTTATGGTTCATAGTATATTGGAGATGTTTTATTAACTTGGAGCCTCATAATTAAATGATGATAAATCCAAATTATTACTTGCACATTAGAATAACAGCTTGACTATTAATGAGTAGCAACTAAATAAAAAAATAAATAAAAATCTCACCAACTGAAAAATTAGCAGCAGATTTCTACATGATTAAATGCAGTTTTGATAAACAAAGATTACACAAGGCATGCTTTTTATAAACTTATCTCGTTACAACAAAAGTAAAGATGAATTAATAAAATATTCAATCCTGACATTTGGTAAAATTACTGTTTTACAAAATTTAGCTTAATTTTTTTCACCTTTACCTCGTTATCCAATTAAATGTGATAAACAAGCATACAATCCCAATTGATCAGATAGACACTGATAATTTGCACTCATATTCACTACCTCACATTTACATTTTGTTACATCATAAAAACAACTGCTAATATGTTTTGTTGAGGTTTTATATGAAATTATGTGAAAAGAGTTTTAACATTTTTGTGGATAAAAAAACTGAAAAGTGTGGTGTTTATATTTAGCCCCTTGAATAAATAAAATGTTTGTTGTAATTACAGCTGCATGTTTTTTCTTGCTTATTTCTGCCTGATTCCTTCACATGCAGGCGAATATTTCAGTAAATCACAGACTATATATAATTATATAATTACACTGAGATTAAATCAGTCATAGGGGGAATTTATTACCCAATAATGTGGTGAATGAAGGCAGCAGATGGCTTAGGTGTATAAATTTAGAGAGTTGCATGACGCACTTTTTAAATTTCTACAAATCTCAAAAGTGCAGCAAAAGTTCTCGTGGTTCTCCTCCCACTTCAGATTCATCCTCCCTTTTTCATAGATTTATCATATAAAATCAAAATAAAACATTTGTGGTTGTAATATGAATATGTAAAAACCTTAAGTATTAATAATTTTGCTAATGTTTTCATAACTGCATTTTTTTGTTGTTGTTTTATTTTTCTTTTGTTTCTTCTCAAATTGTACAAAAAGTCTCTACTTCCTCACAGGTTGGGGAATCTAGAGTCAAGACCTGGAATGCTGAATGATTAATAAAAGTTCAGATCAAATAATGATGAGTATTTTTAAACATTATTATATAATTCTAGCTCATAAAGTTTTCTAAAATGACTTCCCACACTTCAGTGACTCCATACTGTGTTTCTGCAAAACCCTTTGCAAATGTTTTTATCTTTCCACCTGATTTGAGGACACGCTCTCTGGCGTATTTGCTCCGTCTCAGGAGGCGGTCTGAACAGCCACTGTTGCACGATGAATTGTCACTTCAATTATGAACTGCTGAAGTATGGAGAATCCCAGCCTCGGTTAATCCTGCCCTGTCAATAATCATGATGTGCAAAAGACGCCGAGGTGACATATTTATGGCATAGCCACTTGGTTTTTGCTGGATGGGTGTCAATGTGGTGGGAATTTTCTGTATGCGTAAGAGTTTACTGCAATAAAAGAAGAGCGAGAGGGGAATGGAAGCAGAAAGCGAAGCGAAACACACACACACACACACACACACGCACACACACACGCAGTCATAGAAATGGTCTTTTTTATGAGAGGCAATCTCAGAGATACCCAAGAACAGTTTTGGTAGTGATTGGGTGGACAGCTCTGCAGTGATAACCTATGTGAGTAGCAGTCCCCAGATAAGGACCGTTTCTTGTCTGATGGCCACTTTGCTTCCCTCACCATCATTGTGGCAATGTCAGCCAAAGTCATAAGTGAGGCAAAGTACCACTGCTCAGGCCCTAAAAGGAAACACTTCCTGAAAATGCTTAAACACAGCGGGCAAGAGCTGCAAGATGTTCCACATAAATACAGGAAACATTTAGAGGTTCTGGATACCAAAGTTACATTTATTAGTGGTAAAGAAGAATACAAAAAACATCCAGGTTGTGTTTTTACGTATTATATTCAACCATTGGGGGGGAAGGGGGTATGCCCCCCCATGAGAACTAATGATTAGAGTAACTCAGTTTTTAAATCCTGCATGCCTTTAACGCCAGGGTTTATGCATTCTGTGCATTATTTTTAGTTTGAGGTAATTTTATTTTTTTCAAAAGCTTTTACGTTCATGTTTCATCTTCGATTAATAACTAAACTACAATTGTAAAAACAGTCCTTTTTGAAAAACACTAAACATACTTACTTCAATCAAAACTAAGTTAGTTGGTCACTTGAGAGTATTTGCAAACTGAAAACGTCAAATGCTTCTCCTCTTGCATTGAAAGTGCTGAATATTCTTAGCACTTTCATCCTTACTGTAAGCAAGAAAAACTGTAGAAGTTCAATCAATCAACCAATCAAATGATTAAAAAAATAGATTAATCACACTCTCACTCTAGCTTATGTTTGCAAGTTTAAAATGTAAAAAAAATGCATAATATTATTTTTATTTATTTTTTATTATCTCAAACCAAACATCTTGGTTTTTCCAGGTTTTAATATTCATGGAAGTCTGAAGGAAGTAACTTTGTTTCATTTAGAAACCTTAATTATACACTGGTTGTGTTTCAATGGAAGGATTGCAGTCAGTAGGTGACCTGCTACCTGGGTTTCATCCAAACATCCATTGCAGCATCTTTTAAAGCACAATTTTCTGCTGACCGCACAACTTTGACTCTCCTTGCTCATCTTTACTCTTGAGTTTGCCACTTGGCTTTGTTGACCACAACAGACCGTGTAAACGTGCTGCTAACTAACCCTGCAGAGGATTAGTTAGTTAACTAAAAGAGGCTTTTAGGTCAAAGTAGGTCATGCGATTAATCTAAACTTTTAAATATAATTGCATGCATTTGCTTTGAGAGCCCTAATTAAAACATACTTGTACTTAACATCAGTTGATATGTGATTCAAACGATGATTATTCAGTTGAGCCCAGCGTATTCCTCCACTAACACCAATTCTCTACACTCGTGTTGCATTTTACCGTTATGGACAGGACACCTTTCAGTTGGGCTCTAAATCGTCCACTCTGATGTTGATGAAAGCTTACAGTAATGTTCGTTTGGGTCGAACCGCCCGCCGTGTGATTAATGGATGCACTACTCTGCATCATCTGCCACATAAGATCACAACTGTCTGATAGTCTAAGTAACGCTGAGGAGCTCCATGGGCACAGCTGGGGTTAAGAGACTTTCCCAGCAGCACGGCAGTTTTGGAAATGGAGGAGATGAGCAGCGTTGGTATTTAAATGTGTGGGAGATTTATTCTGATGAGATCAGGGATCAAGACGTTTACTCCCTTCATTCTAAAGGTGTAACTGCATGGGAACTTTGAAAGAATCAACTTAAAGGTTAGGGAAAGAAATATAAAACAGTGATAGCAAGAAGTAATTTACTGGCATTTCACATATGAAAAGTAGAGTTTTAGTGAGTCCTCATGGTAGAAGAGCTTTCTGTTTCTCTTCAAATTTAAGTCTGTTCAGTGAAACAATGATGTACTGCTTCTTATGGTGAACTAAGCATAAGTTAAAATTGATTGAGTCCAGATATGGGCATCCTTTGTCTGAGTTTGTAAGAATATATACAAGTAATAACAAGGAGTCTCCATCAAAATAAGATCTGCTTTGAGGAAGGGATAAGTTCAGAAGATTTGTAAGTGCATAGATCCGATAAATTGTGAACCAATCACAAAGACTTCATAGGCAGGCAAATTAAATGTAAAAAAAGACATATGTCCTCCTTGAGGTGATTTAGCATCCAGTTAGCAACACCATCTGGATAACAACAGCAAGACAATAAAGCAATGACAACAAGCAGCTTTGCAACCACTAATTACACAACTCAGTGGGAGAAAAATGGCTTTGCCTTGTAGTAAAACTTGTCGGGTCCTTCTGGAAGGTGATGGTGGAAATTTGATGAGGAATTGATTAGTCAAAGAATGGAGAGCAGTTAAAAAGGCAATGCTTCTTGGAGTCTTCTTGAAGCTTTGGTTGATTTTTCAGTGATTCTGGTTGGTTGTTTTGCACAAACATCAGTCTTTGCTTTAAGGCCATTATTTATTTTCAGTAAAATCTTTTTTGAACAGACAATGGAGGCATCGCAGACAGCTTGTACATTGATATGCCTTGCAATGTTCTTGTTCCTTAACTAACACTGTTTTGACTTGAAGTCTCTGTGTCAGACAGCAGGTCTTGTTCAACCCATTTAGCTTTGTACTAAATATGATATTTGGCCACACTTTGACTTTGGCACTAAAGTGGTAAAATCCATCTTTCCTACAGTCTACAAGTTGACCTCAATCATAAAATAAATCTTTGCAGCTTTTAACTTTATGGACTCAGATAATATTTCTAATGGAGCCCCTCCAAAGTTTGGATGAGATTGGCCTTTCACAAAATGTATAACTTTGACATAGCATTGACTAGAAGCCTTTCTCTGTCATGAAGTTAAGTACTGGTTGTGTGGCTTTGCATTTTACCATTTGTCATTAACAGTAAAACCCTGTTAGCTTTTCCACAACAGAGCCAAAGTAATAGACCCTGAAATATCCTGCACTGAGATCGGTTGACTTCCTGAAGGGGAGTGTCAGAAGGTTCTTAAAGAGACAGAGGTCAATTTCAAAGAATCGGATACGACTATGATTCAAAACAGATGTCTTTTTGGTTGTTTTTGATATATACAGCATTTTCATAATAATTGAAGGTAACATAATTATTTGGCTGTCCAACAAAATGGCCTGCAAATTACATAGTACCTCCTTTTTAATTTAAAATTCTCTCTTGTCCGCCCATCCTGTCCTGTTCTGTACAGGATGAGGTTTTTTCTACAGTGCAGCTTCAGCAGAAAAAAAATAGCTTAAGAGCAACATAACACTTCCAGACTAATTCTTTCTGGTTAAAGAATTAAATTAAAGTTAATTAAAAAACAAATGAAACAAACAAAAAAAAGCTAAGGACTTGCTTCTGGTAGAAAATCAAGAATGCTGCTAGTTTTGAATCTTTGTTTAGCTTCTGCTTCAAAATATGTATTGATTTGTACCAAACTCATAACAAAAAGGTAAATCAGAGGAGTTTATTGCAGAATTTACAGACCAAAAGGCTGAATTTTTCAGCATATCAGTAGTCTGGACCATTCCTGGAAATTCTGATTGAATTTAATTACTGGCCAATTGATCGGTGCCTCAGCAATAATAAATAGGAGGTAAACTGCTTGTCCTTAGTTTATCTCAAGGTCTTCTGATGGAAACTGAAGTGAACTCTGCACGCAACTTACCATATCGTCATGCGGATCCCCTATAGATATCGTCAAGTATTTGATGCTGGAGTAAAATGCCTCCAGGCTTTCCAGAAAATTCTGTCTTTGCAATAACCTCCAAAACCCTTTTCTTGTGTAATCCTACTTCAATATCCTCAAGGTGGGATTTGTCTGGATGATTTTATTGCGTGTTTTTCGTTTGAGAATTTAATCACATATCTTCTTCACCAGACAGGCCTAAACATGACCTATTGTAACCCCCCCCCCCAATCGACTCTAATCATTTTATTGGTGGTTATTAGTGTCACCTGGAAAAGCAGATTATTAGCTAAATAAATTACTGGGTCACAAGTGAATTAGATGACAGGCTGACTAATCTTCCCTCTCTCTCTTGAAAAAACTGTCTCACTCAAAGTTTTTCCTCTTTTCGAGAGAGAGAGACATGGAGAGAGAGAGACATGGAGAGAGAGAGAGACATGGAGAGAGAGAGAGAGAGAGTGAGAGAAGGGGAAACCACTTGAGAAAATCCCCTCCCTTCCTCCCTTCCTGTGCCTTTCTGCAGTGTAATGGTTTCCTTTAGGAGAGACACTGGTGGAAAGTGCTGATGCTTGTTGGCTAGATGTGTGTTTGTATAAGGGCAGCTATTTTCCATGGCTAACTGAGCTCCTGATGATACTGGAGTCAGGTCAGAGTCTGACACGTTGTGTAAGTAAACCTCAAGAAGCATTTGCAACCCTGGGTTCTCTGTAAAGTCATGCTACGTGGAACTTTTAAAAGTTCTGTTGTGTAACCGCGGTATTGATAACTCTGACCAAAGTTAGAAACCAACCCAGTTTTAAAAGTTGTCTTCATCAAGACTCCTGCAAGGAAGGTCTTTCAAATATTTCTTTGGAGTTTGGATTTTTCCTTCAGTCTTTAAACAAAACAATGTGTCAAGAAAAGCTATGATCAACAGAAACCGAATTGAAAAATATATTTTGTCTTGTATGTTAATATTTCAGCCCCATACATCTCCACTTGAAGCATCAAACTTTAGTCATAAACCATTTTCTTTTCCAGCTACATGCAGATTGAAGTATATTAATAGATAAAATGAGACCACCCAGAATACTGAGAGATCAGATCAGTTCAGAGAAGCAGAAGGTTTTTTTGTCTCCACCTTGTTCTCTTCCTGCTCAGATGGAGTTATGATAATCATGAATCCACCTAAACTATTTCCTCTTTGCAGACCTAAAGAGGATTGAGTGATTATTTTTTTCTGTGCTTCCTCCTCAGAAATACATATATATTTGTTGTGATCTTATCGTTATTCACAAGCGTGCACAACAGCGACTACAATATGCTCTTTATGGATCTGTCAGTGAGCTATCTTAAAGTCACCAAGGACAAGTTCTTTCACATAAGCTGAATGTTTAGTACAAAAGTCTCTTTTGTTGCGTTTTCTATGTGAACCAGTAAATGTGCCATTTAGCCATGAAATTTGACTGTGGTATGCTGTGAAACAAAAATATCTGGGGGCTGTTGCACCTCTCCCCCTCCTTCCTGCATCTCGTTGTTTACCCGGTAAAATGTGACGAGCGAGTCTCTGCATAGACTCAATTTGTTGTTCTGCAGAAATGTTTTTTGTATTAAAGACCCACTTACAGTGCCCTTGAATCACAAGCATTGAATGAAACAATCCACAAAACTAGAAACTTTGACATTTTAGAAAAAAGCAATCAATACAAAAATAAAATAAACAAGCAAGTTGAAAATAGACTATGGAACATGACGAGAAAAATAAGAAAAATACAATACTTTATGAAAATATTTATATGCTTACTTGTACTTGCAATATGTCTGCCACACCATGCATAAAGTTGTTGCTCTCCAGTTCTGCATCCTAGGTACTTAAAGGAGCTTTATCACAGATCACTGCTGTTATTTGGTCAGTTTATTTCATTTGAAATAACATTCCTGCTGTAGTTTGCTGTTGTCTTTTTTAACTTCTCAGTTGCTGCATGTTTTTGGAATGGAGTACGCCATTTTAAACAACTGCACAGTATTTTATTATGCTGGAAATTTTCCCTTAGAGCATATATATATATATATATATATATATATATATATATATATATATATATATATATATATATATATATATATATATATATATATATATATATATATATATATAGAGAGAGAGAGAGAGAGAGAGAGAGAGAGAGAGCATATATATATTTTATTTCTGCATATATATATATGCAGAAATAATATATATTTCTGTTTTTATATGTTTTTTTTGTTTAACTCTTTATGCTCTGAGCTTATTTCTGTTCCCTCTGCTACTGATACATATGAATTTCCCATGAACTGTTATGCATAATTACATACCTAAAACAATTCACAGTCCTCCAACTTACATCTTGACAACTGAAAATGTGAAGCACTTTCTTTTGATAGAACAGTAAAAAATATCAGAAGGAAGGAAAATTAGGTGTGTCTTTTGGCAATATTGAAATTGGTTTATTTCACAAAAATGTAACGGACAAAACCTTTTATGCATCACACGAGTTGCATGGCACAAACCATGGAGAAGAAGACAACAGGAAGTACCTGGAGGATGGTGGCATGACTTTTTTTTAATGACTTATTGCATAAACAAGCTTATTTCTGTGTGATTTTAATTACGTTTCTTATTTAATGGAAAGACGGCAACTGCAAAATACCTTTTTGTTTCACATTAGCAGAATACCAGCAAAGTTTTCCATTCGCCATGGATACAGTATATCCATGACAAATGGTAAAGTTAGGTTTGAGGTAGGTTTGAGGGTGTGAATTCGTTTGCAAGTCTTTTGAGTCAAACGTCATCATTTTGTTTGATACCTGTGGACTGAGGGATAAATGCCTGAGTGTTTTCCTGCTGCCTGAAGTTACAACTCACCAGTTTCCAACATGTGTGTTCAATGAACGCTAGATTTAACCAAAGCCACTAAAGGGATCAGACTCTGTAGATCTACTGGGACATCAATCTCTGTCTTTCTGCCTGTCTTGGCTGTTAACCACCTCTGGGCTGCACCACTGATCTCTGTAATTGTCTCCCATTCTTCAAAGGGAGCTAAGAGTTGGTTTGATCCGAGCTGTTTGCTTTTACAGCCCCTATAGCTCTGCTCTCTAAAGAAGAGAGCTATCAACCTCTTCAGGCACGAGTTAGCATATTATAGAACCATTATTGTGTGTCTGAGCATGCGAGTGCTAAAGTGCAAGAGACCCAGCACACTTTAGCCTGTTTAGCCTCAGGGAGAGATAGGAGCTTCTCGATGTTGCAGAGAAATATTTTCTGCAGGTTTTGTTGGAGCATTAATACAAAAACCTCTGAGCCGTTTCTGCATTCTTAACAACATTAGAGGATTTCTGCTTATCTGATGGCATGCACCTAAAGCCTTAAATGAAGTTAAAGCAGCAGATACAAAGTTAAGTTTGGCATCTTGTTTTGTGGCTTCTAAAAGAATATCCTTTAGCCAACATTTGCACAACTTATTTCCTTCTCTGTCTTTGTGCACTTTGACTTAAAGTGCAGAGTCACAAAGAGGGAAGTTCCAAACCACAAGCTTCCATCAAACGAAGCAGATAGCAGTTTGCAAAAAGCTGCTCCAAATTAACACTTGCAAAGCGTATTATTTTAAAGGTCTTCTGTGGCAGAATCGGTGTCAAATGACCACAACGTTACTATCCTATAATTTAAATCCCAGTCCTCGGGTTGCTAACGGGCTCTTGAATATGGTGGTACAATCTTTTGGAACTCCTAGCGAGTCGTGTTTACAGACTGAGCGAAGGGAGCCTTGATTTTTATCACCTAGTCTGCAGTGGGGTAAGCTGTTAAGGTTTATAGACCAGAGAGCAGTGTGGGGGGAGTCATTGGTAGTTGCTCCAATGCATTAAGAGCAGACTGCAGCGTTTGCCTGCGAGACAAATATGCATGACTGTAGGAATCTGATATTCTATTTTAAAGGTACTTAAACAAATCCTTTGAGCCCTGTGTAGCACCTTCCTGAATGCCTCTGCAGGAAAAAAAAATAAAACAGGGATTTCTCAGTGTTGGCAGGTCACCAAGGAGAACAGCCTGAACATGATGAAGAAAGCAGTAAAGGCAGGGAAATGTGGAAAACTAATAGAGTGGTAGGAAAAGATTCATGTTCAGGGACATGCATTGACAGGCTGAAAAATGCCTGAATGGAAGTCTGAATATTGGGGTTGTGTTGCTACTCCTTGGATCTTATTTGACAGAATCACTGATCCTTTGGAAGCACATTGTTTTCTGAGGAAAGGTGAGATGTATGTATGAAATGCAGCACAGTGCCTTTTGTTTATGGCTCTGTAGATCTCATCCAATATCTGCAGAAGACAGAATGTGAAAGGAGCATCTCTTGGAGGACTGCAGTCTTTCTGCAGCCAGTGGTCGGTGAGCATTTGCTTCTGTGGTTAAAAATGAGGCAAGTGTTAAAGCTTTTTAAAAAAGCATATAGTTTTGATCTGAAATAGCTTTAGTTAAAATGTCAGTGTGGGAAAGGATATGATGTTTTATAAAACTTAATTTAGCATGCACAGCACAAATGAAATGGTAAAAAGTTAAAAAAAGCAATTTATCGGTTGAGAGTTTGGAGGAATTGGGTGTAGATACCGTCGTGCTGATTTTGACATCATAGCTTAGTTGAAAAATGGTATTATGCCAGAAAATAATTTACTCGATTTTTGTGCATAATGAAATTTCTCAGTGGCAACTGAGGGGGTTTCCTTTCTTTCTAAGAAGGAAGACCTAAAATAAAGTCCTAAAATAAATACCAAACTATTAAACACAGAAATACGTTGCTAAGTAAATGTTTTGGTAGTGGGAGAGAAGTTGTGTTTTTGCAGACTGTTAATTATCTAAATGCATTTAAGACCTTTTAGATAATTCTGTTGGTAAAACATCAAATTTCTGTGAAAAATAAATATTTTCAGAGTCATTTGTTTCTGGACTAAGACAGGACTGATGATCTTAATGTCTGGAACCGTTCAGCGGTACAAAACGGCTGAGTGGACCTAGCTCTGCCTTCAAGAAGCGGCTCCTTCTCAGAGCAGTTTCAGGAAGAGCAGAGTGTTTTAAAGAGACAGAGGCCCAATTTTAAGTTATATTTGATACCAATTCAGAACAAATTAAGTTAACGTAGTTACTCGATTATGCCATATGGCTCTATGTGCCTGAAAAACACATCACACTGCTTCTTTAAGACCAGCAGTCCAACCTATCAGTAGTCTAATTTTCTTCCCCTCTGACATCAATGTGAAGAAAGTTTACCCCCCTTCCCGTCACTTTAAGCTGTGATATACCTCTAAAATTAAATAAATTTGAATTTAACTTAACCCAGAATCTTTTATTTGTTTTGGTCATCCTTCATGTTGTTTTTTTTGTTTCTTTTTTTTTACAGACGGTCCCACATTTTTCCTAAAGCTCTCTTTGACAAGCGGTGAAATTCTTGATAGGTTTTCTGATGGTGAGCTCACCAGGTCCCGCTTCTCTGGAGAATAAAGTGTTTTTCTGTTTTGTTTCTCTTTTCCCTGAAGTGTTGTATGTATTTGGTTAGTTGCCAAATGTATTTTCTGTTCTGGTGTCCAAGTAATTCAAAGTTAGACTCATTCATCCAAAGGACATTATTCCAGACATCCTGTACTTTGTCTACATTGTCTCTGCCAAACTTTAGTTCGTGTTTTCCTCTGAGAGCACTTTGTTCACTTCCCAGGAAAGTTAAGGTTGTGCTTTTTGGCTCTACAGGCGTACACTGTCATACCAACATCAGCAACATTTGAGGTTTTTATGGATACTTCACTTAGCATCTTGTGGCCTGCTTTCAGGGTGAACCTTCTTGAATAAGGAGATCTGAGCATGCTGGCAGTGGATTTGAATATTCTCCACCTGTAGATCATTTTCCATACAGTGAAATTGTTCATTCTAGATTACAATTTTCTCTTTATTTGGTAATTTGTAACATATGTTGATATGTTTTTAAATGTAACCTTCAAAAAGCTGAGAAAAATGCTACAAAAATAATCTCATAACATACAAGACCATGTAATTTTAGAAATGAATAAATCTGGGATGTAACAATTTTCTCTTTTCTTCACAGAAATGTTTCAACTACATTTACAAAAAAATATACATACATATGTAATGTCTTTTGTAATGTGGCAAAAATAGCACAGTAAATACATTGAAGTTGACAAAATTTATTACGACACTGACATAAATATCTACAGTGAAGGAAACCAGTGCAGCAAGTTGGATTAAGCTCAGACGTTGTTAAAAATTGGTAATTACTCTGATCAATTGTGTTTTAAAGACGAGGAAAATCTTCACCACATAGACTGAAGTTGTAGAGTTTTCTAAAACCAACACTTGTGTTGCAGCCAAAACTTAATCTACACCTGTAGATTACAGAAATCATTTCCAGTCTAGCAGCTCCAAGCATTTGAGGAACAAACTAGGGAGATGTTAAAATCATCTCACCAACCATATCACACCAATATGTTAAAAAATGACTCACAGTTTAAGATGTCCTTATATTTGTCTGTCTTTTACAGCGTAGAGGCAAAAAGTGCATTTTAAGTCTTTATAATGCCCTGAAATATAATTTTAATCTATTTACTTACAGATTATCCTACTTCTTGCTTTCAGAAGGTCTTTAATATCAAAGGTGTAATAATATAAATTAAGTTATTGATTGTAATTACATTTACTCTATCCCTCATATTTCTTTCTTCCTTGACATTGTGGGTTATTAATTTAACAAGTACCTGCAATCCTCAATTACCTCTGACATTGTAGTTTTAATTTCAACATTTTAATGATCCATGTGGTTTGAAGAGCTGCTTCTTTATCATATGGCTGGATCTAGGCTAATTTCAGACTGGACTTTTTAACACCACCGCCACCTACCCATGTCTGACTGCTCTGTTTAATAAAAGCTGTCATTGCTTTACATGAGCAAAGAAGCAAAATCACCAAAAGATAAGTCAATCAAGAGCCCAGACCCACACACAAAAACTTTTCCCAATGAAACATTATGCATTTGGTGGTTTTTATAAAGTTTAAAACATATTCAGGCAGGCCAAAAATAGAAAATAAATAAATAAATACATTATAATAATAAGAAAATTGCATGTAAAGGCAATATGAAACATAAAATATGTATTTTTTTATTTTCTTTCTAAGTGCAAACACACATGCATTCCTCCACCCTTCACCCAAACCCTTCACTCATCACAGCTCACAAGCTCAGTCCCCTGGATCTCAAGTGTCATGGATGATCTTAATGTTGTGTAATCAGCAGTGAAAGTAAGACGACAAGGCGCAGAGCAGCACTCCTACAACAATGAGCATATTCTCCAACAAAAGGATGCATTTGGTTTATCAGGGACGCTGGCTACTAATATCTCTCTGTACAAACAGAATAAACATGCTTCTCATATTGTTAAACTGACATCCTTACAAATATTTGTCCTAATAAAAGCACTTATTTTCACATATATATAAAAAAAAAATCACATTTCAATTAACTCGCCACATCACCCCTTCTCTCTTTATTTGGTAATTTGTGACATATGTTGTGACATGTTTTCTTTTTAAAGTTGGCAACAATGGTTTGGAACATAGTTTTCCTGAAAACCTTGCAAATCTTCTGATTCTCAGTGAATATTTCAGATATGGATGAACAAGTTTTAATCCTGTCAATGTAAAAACACTCCAGTTCTTTAAATTGCAAAAAAAAAAAAATATATATGACCTTGTTAGATTCATTCTAGGCTTTAACATATTTCCACCGTTCCTCTTTGAACATAAACACATGCTGATATTGTAATACAATATGTGGACACCAAATTATTACATATAGTGAGAATTTATCATCATATAACTGTTGGATTTTTATGCCACAATAGTCGAAAGTATTTTTAAATTGTTGAGGGCACTGCTTTGAAGTGAATTTGAATTATTAAATGTTTATGTGAGAAATGGTTGGATAATTAAAACAGTTTTTGAATTCATAACCTACAGCACCGAGGAGAAAATTTTCATGTAAGACTTGCTCTTTGGTTGGGGAGAAAAATTTGTGAGTTTACTTGAACTTAGATATCGTGAACTTGAGATTTTCTTCTCAAACTTGCCGTGGCCTTGCCCAGCAGAAACTATGAAAAATCACATATTCACACATTTTTTTGGAAATATTCTGAAGAATATTCAGCTTTGGAAGTTGAGATTCCTAGATGCACTGCTATTTGACACTCTATTGGCTGGCAGTCAGCTCCTTTAGACTAGCGGCAGCAAAAGTTATGAAACATGTGGTGAAACTTTGCATCTGCTGAGTGAAACACTGATAAAAAACATTAAAGGCTTGAAGAGGAATGTTGTTGTAATCATGGTAAAGTTTGAGCGTCGGAAAGAGCAGGAGCTTCTTAAAGAGACAGAAGCCTCATTTCAAGGTCGTAAATTATAAAGTCAAGTTTCTTTTAGGTCATGTTTGTTATGTACAGCAGTTTTATGGCAACCGAAGGAGACATACCTACTTAAATGAGCTATAAAGTGGCATTATGTGTCTAGAATATGCACACTGCCTCTTTAAAATAGGCAGTTTTAAGCGTGTTTAAAACCAAGTATTTGTGGATTTTAACAATTCGTAGGTGGCTCTGACCTCTAACCTACACCAGGGGTCCATTTTATATCCTGCATAGTACAATTTTAATGCAAACAAAAGTGTTTTTTCCCCTGTTATCAGTCATATAAAGGGAGCATTGATAGGTTAAATTCTTTAAGGGCACAATTTGTTAACACATCCGCATCATGGGACTGAGATTCAAGTAGAAAAAACTCAAGGACACTGTTGTTGGTGGTTGATTAGGAATGAGAACGTGAGCTCACCTTGGGAACTCGACCAACTCCTTTTTTCTCTGCACTTACCCCAGTTTGGAAACACTGTTTGTCTGAGATCCTCTGTAGCTTTAGCCACCAGTGTCTTGCTTCTGTCATCTTTGCACAGACTGTCACATCTGCCAACACACGCACGAAAGAGTAATGAAAGATAGATGAGCTGCACAAGTTTCTGAGTTGGTGTTAAGATGTTAGAGCTGTTTAAATAATGCTGAAAGTGGAAAGTGACATTGAAGCAGCAGCACCTTTAGGCTTCTCATTTGACAGCCAGAAGGATCTCACACTTTGACGCTCAACTTGTGCTTTCTGCTGTGATTTAAGGACCAATCCCTATTAGCCTCAGCGTGCTTTTCAGGAACTGAGATTCCAAAATATGTCAAACATTTTGAACTTCAAAGTCTTGCATTAAATATGCCTCATTGCTGCGGGTTTGATTTTTATTTTGCTTTGATCTGGGGATTTTTTTATGCATGCAGTACATCTCTGCTTCTGGATAGTTGAATCCTATTGTAAGCTGAAGTTCGGGGTGGGCAAGCAGAAAAGAAAATCCACCAAAAACTTCAGAAATCACTGACAAAAAAAGAAAAAAGAAACATTAGTAACAACCTGAAAAAAAGCACAAATGTATTTGGCATCAGCACTAGATTACATAAATTTAGCTGCAGACCCGGAGTAAGCAGTTTGTTAGCAGGCTAGAAGGCATCTTGGGTAATCTTTTGGCCGGTATGAGCTCATGAATCAGTCTTTGGCATCCAGGTCATCAATCCTCAATGTAATAAAGGCAGAAAGTAGACTTTCCGCCTACTCTTCCTGACGCCACCTCCCATATTCAGAAAGGTTAACTCATGATCACCGTGACCTCCAATACTCGACGTATCTGCATCGAGCTGCATGCGCTCATAAATGCTAAGTGCTGTGGTGGGTGTGCTGCTCGTCTCATTGTGTTTGGTTGTGTACCTGCTCGGGGTGATAAGGCCCAGAGTGGAGCGGGTCTTTTGTTCTGCCAGAATTAGTCATCCCCTTTGCGGCAGCAGGGGTAAATTAAACCCTGCCTAATCCAAGGTTCAAGCCCAGATAGTTAAAACTTAAGCCTGTTGTCACCGGTTTTGCTGTGTGGCTTTTTTTTTTTTTTTGTCATCTATGGCTATAAATACATATTTTTCCCCTCTTTCAGTTTGAGGCTGGAGCGTGTCGGCGAACATCTGATTTGAAATGCACAGAGAGTCTGGCAAGCCTCTTGTGTGATTCAAGTATGTTGTTGTGTGTTTTTGAAGTATTTATCTGAATGCAAACACGCCAGCAAATAGGAGCAGGCTGTGGCGTGTGGTTGGAAATCATATTAATTGAAGTGGTCAGAAGTGTTTTTTTTGTTTTGTTTTTTCTGTCTGAGTCACAGGCAGCTGCTGAGGTGTGACACACAAGTCTGGGTTCTTTATATCTCACTCCTTCTTTTTGTTGCTATCTTGGTTCTCTGCTCTTTAATTGTCTGTCTTCCTTCCCTTCTACCTCTTCCTCTTCTGTGTTGTAACCTCCTCCTCTTCCTCCTCACCCACCTACCCTACGACTCGGCTGCTTGTACTCGTTGGCTTCCTCCCTCCCCCTCTCCCTCCTCCTCCTCCTCTCTTTCTCGCTGGTCTCGCTTTCCGTCACGCCAGCCACAGCAGCAGCGGCGGCAGCAGCAGCAGTACAGCCGCCGGCTCACTCGAGCCACTTCTCAGTCACAGCGCAGACTGCAGTGTGCATGTTGGTGTGTGTTTGATGTGTTTCTGTATTTACAATGCATAAATCAAACAGCGTTCCAGCGGCTCTTTAAAGAGCAAACAAGACATATATATGGAGTTACTCTAACCGCGGACTGGGGGAAAGATATGTGACAGGATCTTCCTGGAGCTCATTAAGAAGAAGAAGAAGGAAGACATAACATCACTTTTTCCTCTTTCTGTCAGCCCCTCCTTCACTCTCCTCTCACTGTTTTACTTGCTGGGATTCTCCAACACCTAACTGTAAGTTGACTTCCTCGCATCCGTGTGTGTGTGTGTGTGTGTGTGTGTGTGTGTGTGGGGGGGGGGGGGGGCTTGCATGTGTGTGTGTGTGTTTGCTGCTGCTCCTCGTTTGGCTCTCAAATTCGTGCCTAAGTGCATGTCATGACACCTCTGATGAGTTAATTAGGCCAATTTGTTGAGCCGGTTCTGTAGTGGAAGATGAGCTCTGTCGACCAGACGCCACTGACCTGTGTGGTTTGTGTTTGTTAATGAACAGGATGTGTGTTAATTATAGAGTCACATGGCTGCTGTTTATGTAAAAAGGCTTTTGGGTGCAGTGTGAGAGTGAGCGTCCTCTGCATCAGGGATTCTCTTGAGTTTGGAGGGGAAAAGGAGGAAGATTGAAAGAGCGTGTCGGTGTGCGTCTTCGTGTCATTCTGTCACCTCGGGCATCGGGGAGGATCGATAGATCTGAGCCTTTAGGTGGACCGTTTAGCTCTGCCAAGTGATGAACACACACTGTGGCCTTGAAGGGACCGCAGGGGAGCGTTTCAGCTCTCTGCACAAGTGTCCATCACTTTCAGAATAGTGATGTGAAAAGAAGCTTGGAAAATTCAAAAGTTTTTTCATACTAAGTGGGCAGATCAAACGTTTATTTGATAGCTCTGAAACTGCAGGACGGACAGAAGCAGAAGACAAAATCAGGCAGAGAGGAGAAGAATGTGTGAAAAGAACAGAGGATGAACAAAATGTTTAATCCTGGAAGTTGTTTTCTCACTTTGCTCCTCCTTTTTCTCAAGTTTCCTTGATGGCGTTTCTGTGATCATACATTGAAAATGCGTTCAGGAGCTTCATTAATTTGACATCTTTGTTGTTGTTGGAAAGTCACAGGGTTTCTTCTTGTTTCATATCATTAAACTTGCTTCACCATTGATCAAAAATCACATGAGAAATCAGAAAAGACTTTGTGAACTTTAACAGAATAAAAACTAGCCACCTTAACCTTTGCTTAATCAGATTTCAACTCGATTCCTGCAAGACCTGTAGAATCAGGAAATGAGTTAAACAGAACCTATCTGACAGAACGAAGTAGGCTTAAAGATTTCCAAAAGCATCCTGACCAGTTCTACACAAATTCAAGAACACATGAGAAACAAAGTCGTCGACATCAGTTTGGAAAAAGTTACAAAGGCATT
This sequence comes from Poeciliopsis gracilis, assembly GCA_911649635.1. NCBI lineage: Eukaryota > Metazoa > Chordata > Actinopteri > Cyprinodontiformes > Poeciliidae > Poeciliopsis > Poeciliopsis gracilis. The sequence continues at coordinate 2,957,352 of CAJVRI010000370.1, read as the reverse complement.
TTTAAATTTTTAAGGATTTTGTTGTTCTCAGCAATAACAAATCATCAAGTCATTTCAGAGAACATGGTGTTGGTAGTGTGAGGTTGGAGCCATGAGTTCTGCTCTATAGCAAGATCTTAAAACGGTCTAGTCAAAGTTGTCGGTTAAATCTGATTAGCTTCATGCCATTGGTTCTCAAACTGGCCACAGAGGTTTGAAACTCCCCAAAGTGAGTGAATTTCTGCAGTTGAAACGATAAGCTGAGGATGACACAAACCAACCAATAGCTCGTTTCTATCATCAGAAAATTACAATTTGCATTTACTCAGGTTTTTTTTTTCTTCTGATATTAAATCTGCTTTGGTGACTTCAAACATTTAATTATGACAAGGCAAGAACTGAAGAAATACGAAAGGTGAAAAATGATTTTTTTCACTGCTCTGTAGACTTTTGAAGCCATTTACCAGCTGCTCTATCCCAACTCATAAGTAATGACTACATGGGTGCATAACAGCCGTTGTTCTCCGGGTCATCGGCCCAAACCGAGACGAGCTGCTGTACTTCAGCAATGACGTGCATAATGAGAGATGCTTGACTGTTTAATTCATGACTAATCTTCAGCTGTACCTAAGCTGTTCTGTCTTTTAATTAATATTATGCTTTTTCTCCGTCTGTTTGATTAGTGTGCATGTTTACCCTCTTCTGAATGCATAATAGTCATAAACATGAGAATATGCTTGGGTGGAGAATTTTGTTGGACGTATTTGACTATCTGTGTGTTTCTGCAGGAAAATGTGGAAGAGGAAATGATTTAGGGAAAGGTCAGTGAACAGGATGCCCTTTTGTCTTATCTGATGCACAGTACTGCGGAGAGAAACCAAAAAAAGAGGCGAGGGAGAGAAAAGGCTGTACTGCTTTCAGACGAGGAAGGGGGTGAGATGTAAAAGTGAGGAGGGAAGAAAGGTGGAGAAACAGAGCATGTCAGTTTAACTTGGGGGGCCTTGGGTTGTGTAGCGGGTCTCTGTGAGGTAAAAGCACCGGAGTGACCGCAAATACCTGGAGTCGAGTTGATCTGCAGTGAAAATAAACAAAAAAAGAGTCCATGTTTTTACAGAAAAAAGGAAATTCTCCATGAGTTTGCAGCGTGTTGAAAAAGTATTCATGCAACACAATCCGTCATGTTTCAGACTTTTTCCACTTTTTTTCATGTTTTTCACTTTAAAGCTACAAAGTTTGATGTATTTCATTACAGTTTTATTTGATCTATCAACACAAAGTATTGACTTTCTAATGTATGAACATCTGTGACAGACTGGCAGCCGATCCAGGGTCACCTCACCTCTCACCCAGAATGTTAGCTGGAAATAGACACCAGCTAACATTCTGGGTGAGAGGTAAGGTGACCCCTTCAGTGTCTCTGTAAAAAAAAAGAGCATTCCCACACCATTATGCTGCCTCCACCGTGTTTCAGACTGGTACCTTCAGGGTCCTGTGCAGTGGTAGGTTCCTACCACACAGTTTTTTTAATGCAAGCCAAAAACTTGAGCTTTGTTTCAATCTGACCAGAGGATCTTAACATGTTTGCTGTGTCGCCTAAATGACTTGTGGGAAACATTATCAGGAGGTTTTTTTTTCATCTTTCTTTTTGCTAATCTAAATGTGCACAAGTTGTCTTATCAACCGCTTGCATGTTCCCTGGTTTTCTGATGTTGTCTAACAAACATCTGAGGCGTTTTGAATTGAATCCTGCAGGATTCTTGTATACAACACACCTATGGGATTTTTATTTGCAAAGGATATTTTTGATTATTTACTTTTTGTAAATTCCAAATAAAACACTGAAGTTTATGGTTGCAAGATGACAAAATGTGGAAAAGTTCCCTGAACTTTTCCAGTAACCGTAGCTAATTTCTACTGCTGTTAAAACTCGGCTTAAACTCTTTTCATTACTAAAACAGATTATTGATGAGAAATCTAGAACTGTGGAGAGTAGAAACAGAGTATGAATATTGTATATTCCGGGTGAAAGACATCTAGTGCCTATTTTATCACATTATATAGAGTCTCTAGAGATGGCATTTTGTTTCAGATTGGAGCTACATAAATAAAACTGACAAGAATTGAATTGAACTTGTCAGCTTTGCTGTGTTTCAGGGAGTCACTGCGGCTCTGCTCAGCCATGCTCAGTTAATCAGAGCAGCTTTATGACCCAAAACTTCTGACAAGGTTACATTTATCATGTTGGTTCTTTTCTTTTTCTTTATCGTTCATCCAATTTTCTCTTCAAGTTTTGACCCGCTTATTTTTGATTGAAATCTCCCAGTTATGCTAATTTCTAAAAGTCTAAATGTGGTCTAAGTCTGCATGACATTTTAACTTAATTATAATCTTAAGTTTCACAATATTATTTAGGACATTATTACTCTTTTCAACAGACAGTTTGAGCATGCTTCTCCAGAATAAAGAATAAAAAAATCATGATTTTTTTATTCTCTTACTAGTGTAATCAGTTTGGACTAATCGTCTGTACAAAGCTGAGCACATTTTGACTTTACATCTTCAACAGCAGGCAGCCAGCTAATGAGCTTACAAATATATAAATGCCAGGAATGTAATGTGACCAATCAAGAGTGCAGCATATAATTAGCTAAACAGAAAATAGTCAAAGTTATTATAAACACTATAAAATATACAGAAAGGCTTATTTATTTACTTATTTCGTTTCATTGACAGTTCAAAATGAACATAACTAAACATATTCAATCATTCCAATGCATCTTTAAACACAAAACAGCCAATGTGTATCTGTTAATATAATAACAGTAAAGAAAAACACATAATCTTTTGTAATGACACAACACTCTACTAAATCCATAAATTGAATATTATATCCTGTTATTTTGTTGAAAGTAAATATTGATCTATTCTCTTTTGTTTTAGACAGATTTCACTACTTATTTGTTCCATAAACAGAAATGCAACGTTCTGATCCTCTCAAATGATCAAATACTATCTCTTTTCATAAATCTATTTGCAAATGTGCTGGTAATGTACTGATATGTATTTTAAACATATCCGGCAATAGTCCACCAAGTTGTGAAATGTCATTGATTTTAATTTGAAGAACAATAGATTTGTTGGAAGGCAGAGAAAATATTTTTTAAACACAAAAAACATCCAAATTCACCATAGAAAAAAATCAAAACAAAAAGAAAAAAATGTAAAAGGTTTTTGTTGGTGTCCTCTCATAAAATAAGTGGTGACTGATTCACAGCTCACAGGTGTGAATTCTGTGTGAAGCTGGCCTCTCCATGTCATTGTCTCCAATCATTTTACATTTTCAAGGACCTCCTCTGTGTAAAGTGTTTTTTTTTGTTTTGTTTTGTTTTGTTTTTTTTGTTTTAGAAATCTCAGTTTTCTCAGCAAAAATCCAGTTTGCATGTTGACAAGGGGTGCGGTACCAAGTCTTGTTCAGAAAGTCTCCACGCTAGCGTCGAGAGGATCTGACAACTTTTGAATGTACCGCCGATGCAACACACCTGACCTCCTTGGTGTCATTTGATTTAGGCGTGTTGAAGCAGTGATAAATCTAAAAGTTCAAAGTTCAGGACATTGGACTTGAGTTGCAGACCCATTAGGTAATGGTAACGGAAATCTTATTATTGAACAGAAATATTCACTGTTTTCAGCTATTCCCCTCTTTGGGATGTAACTTTAGAACTAAAAACGTTGATGATAGTTAATTAGTTATATTATGTGCTAGCTACTTGCTATTTATTGTTTTTACTGCCTTACTTGCTAATTTGTGCAGCTTTTGGCTGTTTTGTCCAAGCAGCATTTCCTCAAAAATAATGCAAATTTCTGCTGCCAGGTTTTTTCCCAGCCCTCAAATTTCCCTCCTACTGCAGGAAAAAAGCTTCCTTCATCAAGCTGAGTATTACATTCAGTACGTGGGGTGGCATTACTTTAATCTGCATACAGTTACACCAGCACTCTCTCAGGAGCCTGTCAGTGGTAGTTGGTTTTCAGCCTCAAATGTAGGCACGAAGATCGGAAGAAGAGGTAGTTCAAAAAATAAAAGCTTGAATAATAACATTTATGGTGAAATAAAAAAAGAGGTAATCTGACTCACTAAAACTGGAACATTTTCTCCGCGTAAAACACTCCAGCCACTTTTTTTATGGTAAACCAGGTTGGCTTGGGTAGATTTTTCCCCTTTTTGTGTTAATTTTTGTTATTTTTCTCTGATATTAATATTTGAGCGTGATGGGTTTTTTTTCAGAGCATGCAACTTGTTTAAATCTTTCTTTCAAACACATAGCACAACATAAAAGTACGCTGACAATGTTGTCCGTTTCAACATTGCTGATGGACTTTTATGCTGTGCTTGAAATGCCTGACTGCAAAACTAATCCCCCCTTGGGGGACAATAAAGGGACTCAGCTGACTAGAGGACGGCTGGAGGAATGTGGTAGGCTTTCTTAACTCTTAAAATGCATAGATTTATGTATTATTAGTAGTATTATTATATTTTTATTGTTTGCATGTTTTGGTCTTGCTTTTATGGAGGCTGAGACCAAGATACTTAAAATCAACATTTTTCTCGCCACAGCAGATTCTCCTCCCATCATCTTACTCATATTCAAGAATATAATTAAGAGAAAAACAAATTTAAACTCTAGAAGCACAAAGTTTTGAAGTAGTTTAATAAGACCTTGGTTTACCTTGATCCTTGATAAAAAAAAAAAACAATATAATTTACTTCTGTCAGATAAATGATTTACTGCTTTTTGTGTCTGACAGACAGTTCAAAAGAATAACATACAAGCTGCCTTTTTATCTTGGGAAATTCAAGCAGGCCTTTTCGTTATTCTCATAGTTCTTTTAAAGTCAGATGTGAATTGGATAGAATAATAAATAAATGAATATCTACAGACATGCTCCTGACTGGTACTAGTTCTGGTTGGCATTTGTTATTTTACGTTTGCCTGGTCATAAATGTGTCTATCTCATTTTCACAGCCTCTTTTTGCTTTCACTGTCTTGTGCATGAAGGGAAGACCAGAAGCATTGCATGCTCTCTAACAATACCTGAAACTCATTTACATTCATAAATAAAAAAATAAACACAATTCTGTGTTTGTCTTCAGAGGCGAGTCAGAGCTTCTGATATGCCTGTAAAATAGAGCAGAAGCAAAGCAGAAATGGAGCTCTTCTGTATAACATTTTAGTGTTCAATGAACCATCAGAAACGATATGGTGTGCAGAACAGAAAGGCAAAAACAAAACACCTTTTGCTGTTTTTGTATGATAAAATAGTTTGAAATTAGGCTGTAGTATTCCATGCTAAAGAGCCATTTACCCAATCTATAAAAAAATGTTCATCTCATCACTTAATGTTCATTAGCTTTGCTGGTCACCACAAACTATTTGCTGCGGCCCTTTCTCCTTGTGACACAGTTTAGCATGTCATCTTTGTTTGTTGCAGGTGCAGGACGTGCTGCAGCTGTATGTGTGTCAGCACATGTGCATGTATCTGTCCGGGCCCAGGAGGGTCTGTGTTTTCTTCCGATACAGATCTGCGTTATTGATGAGCTTCTCCCGTACTCTTCTCTCCGTGACCCAGTTCTTGTGCTCTGACGCCCCTTGCTCATATCTTCCCTGCAGCAAATGCATGTCGCCAGAACAGCAAGAAAAAAAAGAGTGGCATTCGCCAAAAAGAGATGAATGCTGTTGTGTTTTATATGAGAAAGATTACACGGTTTTGCCTATTCAAAACTCTTTAGTTGTTTTTATATATTTTGATTCCTGTGACTCATCCAGGCATACATTTCTGAACTGGAGAGATGAACCTGTGTTGTGCAGACAGAGAAGAGAGCAAAGAGCCCTTTTTAGTTGAGTCTTCTGCACTTTGTATGCAAAAACAGTATTTTAGTACCAAAGTTTGATTCCAGAAGAGCTATTCTTGGTCTCTCAGATCTTTTGTTGGGTCTATGTTAGATTGATTCCTGCATCTTACTGAATTGATTTTCAGAAACAGCTCTTGTGTTAGAAGTCAATTTTCAGGGCTGACATTTATTTTATCTTTTACCTTTCTACTTTCCTTAGCTTGCTTAAGCACTCTTTATCAATCCAATCAGCCATAATTTTGTGACCACTTGTCTAATGGTGTGACAAAAGAGACTGAAAAAGTCACCAACCATCAGGGAATATAGCTTCCATGAAAGGCAAGCTTTGTAATAATGCTGAGAAAGACGGTACGCACCAGTAGTTGCAAGTATGCAATTGGGAAACAGTTTTTTTCTTCTTCTTTATTATGCATACCCTTCCAAAAATTGTGTTCTAGCAATACTTTGTTACTGCAATATAAAATACATTAATACTACAAACATGGAAGTGTCTGACTTTATCATACTCACTGAAAACCTTCCACTGCCCAGTTTTGGGGCGATGGTAGTTCAGCAGGTAGGAGTTCATCCTGTCACCAGTCAAAGTGCCACCATCAGTGTATGAATGACTGAATGCAGAGCTTTGGAGTCCTCTGAGCCAGATAGAGCACAGTACAAACACAGGCCATTCACCGTTTTTCCTGCATCTAACACATCAACTCTGATGAGGAAATGTTTGTTTACTGCCTAATGTCACCCACTAACAGATACAATAGATTATCTGTGTTATTTACGTCATATGTGAGTGGTTATATTGTTGACTGGCAGAGCTATACTGGAGAAAAACTGGGGAGATAATTAACAAAATCCAAAGGTGCCTGTTGACCAGACTCAACATAAAGTTTGGTTTCTCTGATCCAAAGGTTAAGAAATCAGAGGTGCTTTGTAACTTAGTAAGTGGTAAAGTAATGACTTTCTGATAAATGGGCTTTTTTATATGTATGGTGCCATTTTTCATCATTCAGTGACTTTTCCTGCTGAAGAACTTCATTAATCCAGGTTCTGTGTCGTCTCTGCAGAGCTCCTTCCTCGGTAGCGCCACCTTTTCCATCGGGGATCTGCTGAGGGCTAAAGATGGACGACTGACCTTGAGCCTGAGGTGAGAGCATGTTGCTTTCATTCTTGCTTTTCCGTTTCACTTCTTAGAGTCTGCTGATTAAGAACTGACAGATTAGCCAAACATGGCACCGAGTCGGGAAGAGAGAGCTTCCCACAGATGTTGTAACAGCAGGGGTGTTGCATGAGCTGCCACTGTTGTTTGCTTCAAACATGTTGTGTTAATATCAGGGAATGCAGGTCTCTCACCTGTGCTGTCTTTTTCTAAGCACATACTAGAGGAAATGAACGTGTCTCTAGAAGAGTTTGAATCAAATATCAGGAAAAATTTAGTTATTTTTTCAAAAGAGGCCAAAAATGATTGTTCAGGGTGAGGTTTCTACGAGATAAGTTCCTCTGAAGATTTGTTTTGCACTAGCGTCTTTAAAGAGCCGTCAATAGCAAGAATCTGCTCTTTGCTTATAATATTTATTAGCAGAGTAAAACAACTGCTCATTTTTAGAATGATCTGTTGATGGTAGTGAAAAAATGTTAGTTTTTTTTAGTTGCAGTTTCTCAGCAGGCATTATGCAAACATTATGCTTCATAGTGATAATTTTGCAAAGAGAAAAGTTAGAAACATAACAGGTGTTTTGAAGTGGCTCAGAGAAGATGTTATTTTAAATTTATATATTATTTAACATTATCTAAGTTTGTCTTGGATGTATACACTTATTAAGCAGTATCTGACTCATGTATTTACTGGGATTTTATTTAATAGAGCAACACAGAGTATTGCATCCATGTAAAGTGGAAAATGTTTTTAGAGCATTTTACCCATAAAAATCTGAAAAGCTTCTATATTCGCTCACCTTTATGTTGAAACCTTGAAATGAAATCCACTGCAAACATTTGCCCTCAGAAATCACTTACTTACACAGTAGACGTTCGTAGTTTCATCTAAATATGAATGAAGCTATTCTATGAGAGAACATTGTTGAAGTCCAAGAAAGTTAAGAAGTTCACTGATCAGAAAAGGAGAACATCATTCAGTGAAGCAGTGGAGTCAGTAACTGTGGAGAAGCTGCAGAGATCAATGGCTCAGGTGGGAGAATCTGTTTATAGGGTAACTATTGTTAATGCTCTCCACAAATCTTGTCTTTATGGGAGGTTCACAAATAGAAAACCATTGTTGGAATTAATTAAACTTTTTCAAATAAATTTAGACACAGCAGTGAAATCTGATCACGTTTTTGCTCCTGTTTTTCTCCTGTTTGGAGGGACAACAATGCAGCATTGTTTCCAAACTATGCGTGATGCTGCAGATTGTATGGTAGTGGAATGATGCATCCCTGATTCATACACAGATAAAAAATTATTTAATGAACTAAAAATATATATCATATTAAAAATGATCATATTCTAATCAATACAAATAAAATAAAAAAAAATGTCATACCTTTTAAAAGCTGTTTACTTCTGCTGAAATTATTATTATTTTTGGTTATTTTTATTGAAAGGACTGGCTGTGTAGATGCTTGCCAACATCATATGCAAAGAGGTTTCCATAAATAGAAATAAATATGTGTGAGCTCCCCTCTAAACAAACATACATACATAATGTCTCATTCAACGTTGGCAAACTGCATCAGTGCAGAGATTCTGTTTCCTCAGTAGAGTTGTTCAGATCCTTGTCTCCACTTCTACAATTAGAAGAACAAACAGGATCAGGTTTGCAGACATTTATGATCCACAAAATGCTTTATGAATCTGCTATAAGTGCAGAGGGTAATTCTCAAATTTTCCAAATCGATTTTTACAAATTCTCACCTTGAACAAAGAAAGTTAGTATTGTTCGTGTTACTGCAGACCAGAAGGAAAATGTTTCTGCTTGAACCTTTGAGTCATCTTTCAGACAAATTGAAGATGTGTTGCCTTCTTGAAGCAGAGGCAGTTCTGTAACAGCAAAGTAATCACAAATGGTGGTCTTGAGTGATAAACCGGATTGCCTTGGCTGCATGGATGGAGGTGAAGGTCAGCAAGGTTACCATGGGGACCAGGAGCAAAATCCCATATACTAGATAAGAGAGGGCACTCGTGGTGATGGTGTGTTGGATATTCCTAAGTGGAAATAAAATGTTCATTTGGTCACTGATGTTTGTAGATTCTCAGCTTTCTGTTTGTGTTTGACGCATGCAAAGAGTAGAACAAAATATCCATTTCCGCAGCCACTTTTTTTCCTTCGTCTTCAAGCTGTCGGTCTCTGTTCATCTTGACTCTATTTCCTTTTCACTTTGCACTCTACTCATATCTGAAAATGTGTTCCATCAGCCTTCTCCTCTCATTATGTGCCTTTTTTTCTAATTTGTTGTGCCATGTTTTCCATTTCCTGTAGGTGATCCCTAGTCACCAGGCTTAATTGTATCTTGCAAGACGATATGAGATGCAGTCAGGAAAGAAATTACAACCTCATCCCCTCATGTGTGTTTGTATATTTCTGTGAGGTTTTATGTAGAGCAAGGAGTTAACAACACTGGGATTGCTTCTGTAACCACTGGAAAGAAATTTACAAATATTAGTTTTTATGCAAAAATCACAGATGTGACACAAAACTATTTCTATTGTCAATTAAAGGGAAAGAAAGAAAACTTGCGTTCTATGACTAAAATGACTCTATCAGTCAATAACCTCACAAAACATTATGTTAATTGCAGGCACCAAGTTTGCTATCAAGCCAGCATGCTACACTGTCTTATTTTTTGTTAATTCTCAAACATTTGGTTAAAGTAAACAGGTTCTTGGGAAAGGAAGTTCTGAAAGAAAGTGTGGGAACTATGAGTCAAGCCAGTTTTAACAATTATTCAAAAAGCTGATAAACTCAGTGTTTTACTCTACAAGTAGAAAAGTCTTACGAGTTAAAAAAAACAGCTGATGTTGTGCATCCAGTTTGGCCTTTTGTTGCCATTGTTGGAATAAATGCGTTAGGCTGAGTGAAACATACATAATCATACACAGACCCACAGAGCAAATGGGCCACATTTGATATGCAGTTTGCTTGTTGCTTCATCCAGAGAGAAAACATTTGGATGACGAGCAGCTTTACATGCATCTATACTGTATGATTCACTCTGGGCTGTTTGACCTGTGGAAGAGTTGATGACTCACACTACAAATTAGTTCTGCTGGGCAAGCAGCGCAGCAGCTGCAGCACTGACATGGGCAAGAATGCAATTCAGTGTGCACAAACAGATGCTTCATTTAAATATAATGTCCTAATCCCCACTCAGCCAGTTGTTGCAGAAAGTCGGTTAATTTGAGCTGCTTCGCTCAGCACAGAGAATTTGGGGCCGCTTTATCTCCACAAAGCAAGGATTGATTCCCTTCAGTGCATCTCCAAACCAATATGGCTCTGGCCAACTTCTTTTCATAAGCTTTGGATTTGCATTGCTTGCAAGCATATGTGGAGAGAAATTGGTATTTGACTAGCACCACTGAGAATATGTGATTTTCCTTTTCTTTCTTTGTCCCTTCGGCGAAGTTTGCTGTGCTACAGGGCTGTCTGGCTCAGGGCTTATTCCTTATTCCCATGAATTTTCTGCATTTCAGCTGCTCTCTCAGGTCTCACGCTCACTTTCATGCGAGACTGGTTAGGATGTTTGTCACGGATTGTTTTTGTTTGCACCGTGACACGACCATTTTGATTTGGGTCACTTTTCTGAGCGGTTCCTGACAGTGTCGTGATGAATGAGTGAGAATGTGGGATGATGGTCCGTCTCTATGGTAGACATCAGAGGCCATTGAGATGATAATGAGAAGATTTTACCTTTTCTGTGTGTGTCAAGCAGTGTTGACTTGAACATTAAAGGAAAAAGGCAAACCAAAATAATTGAACTAGTTTGACGGTTTGTCTAGTGATTTAAGAGCAGACATGTAATGCAAAAATACAAAATCTTACCAACTATTTTTGGTCCATTTTCTAGTACAAATATATCAGTACTCTTGAAATAAAACAAAGCTAACTTACAAGAAGCTTTTCTGCAAGTTGGAGCTAAAAATGAGACTCATTAGGCTGTTTTTTGTGAACTGCACCTTCAGTCCCCTGTTTGCGTTTGACAGCAAAGTGTCTTGGTCTTCAGCTGCTGCAGCCCACCTGCCTTCAGAGATGCTCCACATAGCCTGGCTTTAATGAGCTACTGTTGTCCATCTTCCATCTTAAATTTATCAATCTTTTCTCTTCTCACAAGTCCTATTCTTCTACACAGTCATTCTCATCATTTGTAAACCAAATCACCAGTTTTCTATAATATATCCCTCTCTGAATGAGCTGCTGCCATACGATTGGCTTATGTTGTGTTTTTACGGTTCAATACAGTCACTGAAGCTGCACATATAATAAACATCACATACAGTACATTAAATATGCAGTCTTACTGAGGCTTATCAAGAGTTATCTCCATGCTGTTGTTGCCCTGAGGCTTGCAAAGAGCTTGTCGTAAATCCCTCTGCTTGTCATATATGAACTCGGGTTCCCTCGTGACCATTACTCACGCAGTGTGAAGCAGCTGACTGTAACTTCTGGAGTCTGCCGTCTGGTTTTAAACATCAGGCTTGACTAGTTTGACAGTGGGGATTTAAGTCTGAAACTGTGAAATGTCTTAATTGGAGATTTTCTTCCATTTTTTATAAGCAAGAAATAAATATCCAAGCATTTTGCAGCATTTTACTTCAGATTTTTAGTTGGGTTGTAAAAACACAATATCTTATCAAGTTTTTTTTGCTCTAGTTCCCAGTGCAAATTTTAGAAAGTTCTCTTGAAATAAGACAAGGCTGACATACACGTAACTTTTCAGCAAGAAATAGGAGATTGTTTTAAGTCAATATTTTGTTAAAAAAAAAATGTTTTTCATTGGTAGATAAATTCACTAACAAGACATTTTTCAGATGTTATTATCTGCCAGTGAAACCATCACTTCTTCATAGATAACCTTCCTTCCTGAAAGACAAGCAGAGGTTATCTATGAGTTATCTAACTCATAGATAACGTTTCTTCCTGAAAGGTTATCTATGAGTTCGTTTTTCCTTATTTCAAGAGCATTAAGATATTTGCATAGAAACTAGACCAAAAATACTAGGTAAGGTTTTGTTTTTGCGGTTTGTGTGGTTGCTTTTAGGGCTGAAGGTCTCTGGCTATATGCTGTAGTTAACAAGTGAAGAAGTTTCTCTTCCATCTCATGGGCTTTAAATTTATTCTTCTACTGGGATGTGCTTCATATGAAGCACATGCATATCAATCCATGAAAACACACTTATGACTTTTCCACTAGTTCTAATTTTTCAATTTCAGTCTTTTTTTTGTCCTGTGCCTTAATTCTTTTTCCTTCCCAAACTCTTCGACTCCAGTTCCCCTTTTGCACTTCTTGTTATCTGCAAAACTTTATATGCTCAACAGCAGACGCACTCTCTGACCCAGTTCTGCAGCTCAGAGTGAGATTTGATTTTGATATGAATTTGTATGCTTGTGTTAAGGGTGTTTTTATGTGTGTGTATGTGTCTGCATGCATGTGCACATTAGAGATTTACTGCAGTAAGTCTTTATTTTCACAGACCAGAGCTCTGCTGCCTTGCTTCATGGCTTATTCATCCTCTCCCACCTTTCTTTACTGTTCCACCACCGACAGTTTAGGCCACTATCGTGATAATATCAGTTTTAGAGTTCTTAGGATCACCCTGCTCCAATTCTCACACTTATCCACAGACATCCTACTCTGCCTCACACACAGTATCCCCTGTGACCGATTCTATCTAAGCTCGACCTAAAAGACTAAAGATCAACGATCTGATCCAGTTAAAATGGAGAAAAAGACTGTAGATGTAGCTTTGTGTGTGTGTGTGTGTGTGTGTGTGTGTGTGTGTGTGTGTGTGTGTGTGTGTGTGTGTGTGTGTGTGTGTGTGTGTGTGTGTGTGTGTGTGTGTGTGTGTGTGTGTGAGGGTATTATTTCTTGTGCTGCAGTGACATTAATATCAGCAAAAATTTGATTTGCCCACATTGAAGCTATTATTTATCAGCTTCTGCTGAAAAATGAACAATCTGGAAGATAGGTTGTTGGTCATTTCTAATGCATGAGGCATATTCATACACAGGGGCATCTAAATGCATTAGAATATCATTAAAAAGTTTATCAATTGTCATATTTCATGGATGAATCATACAGTGTTAAATGTGTCAAATATTCATTTCAGGGCGTTTTTCTGATCATGCCTCAAATTCATCAAAGCAATTAAAATTTGTTTTAATTCATAAAAGTGGAAATATGAAGATATTATACAGTATATTCACTCAATATTTGGTGAAGATTCCTCTTGCATGAATTTCTGCATCGATGCAACATTGAGGTGATCAACATGCGGTGTCTCTTCTTGGTAACCCGCCATTGATTCTCTATGGGTTTTAGGTCAGCCATGCATGCTGGCCAGTGGAGCAAAGTGATACCTCGATCATTAAAGCAGGTACTGGCACTTCTGGCGGGGAGGGAAGGTGCCAAGTCCTGCTGGAAAATGAAGTCAGCATTTCCATAAAACTTGTCAGCACAGGGAGCCATGATGGACTCTAATAATTTTCTGGTAGCCAACACCCCCAAATCATTACTGACAGAGGAAAGTTCACACTGGACCTCAAGCAGCGTGGATTCTGCACTCCTCCTGTCTCTCTTCAGGTTTTAGGAGCTTTATTTGGAAACGAAATGCAGATTTTACTTTTGTTGAAAACAAGACTTTAAACCACTTCTTCAAAGTGAGCACAAATCTTTGTCTAAAAAAAAACACAATTTCGCAATTTCTGTAGGAAATGAAATTAAAATAACGCATGAATAAGTTTGTTCACACGTCATCACTGACTCAGACAGTGACACGTTCCCACTTCTCACCTTGTCTTTGACTCGACTGTATGACTTCGTAAAATGACTCAGACAATGAGAGCAGCAAGTTAATTTGAACCCTTTTTGCTTCCTCCATTACTACGCAGAAGTTTCTGTGACAGAAGTAATTTGTGTAGAAAAAGGCTTCAAAACAGCAGTGAGACTCACCAGATCATCCAAATAAACTATTCAGGTTTCCATTCTGAAAAAGTCTAACGTTAAATTGAACTGTTTATGAAGCGGAAATAAAAAAAGAGTACGGAAAATTTGTTCTTTCCAAGTAATATTCCTCATCACTTAATCTACAATATTTACCTACTATCTGTCAATCCATACGTCCAGAATTTCTTTTCTGCAGTGATTCTTTTTTTATTTTTTCCTTTTCTGCAGAAAACTAAGAATTGAATAAAGTTTAAAACTTCAACAGAGTCCACGTCTCCAGGAAGCAATCGTTTCTCAATCGCCATGGGTCCGGTCACTCTGTACGAAGCGAAGCGTAGAGCAAGGAGTTGGTTTCCACAAGAGCATTAAAAAAAGCACCTAGATGCATTTATCGAGGCTGTCTCAAGTATTTCAGCTATTCTGCTTCCTAACCACTGTATTTACCTAAAGTGATTCAGAGTCCAAGCAGTTCTTTGGATATTAAAATTGTGATGACAGTACAATTTTAACATACACATATCATACGTGAACACTAATAATCAGGATGACTATTTGCAATGTTAATCTTTATTCATGACTTTTTTGTCCTTATTGTCGCATCAGGAAACAGAAAAACATATGTACTGCAGCACTTGGAGGGAATAAAAAACCCTTATCGACGAGCATAAACAGATGGCGAGAAATTGTCTTATTGTGGTCTGCACATGGAGAGGGCCGTAGCAAGCACTTTGCCTTTCGAAATGTTTTAAAGTGTGTGCTTATGTCGGGGGAATCCTCCAGTAAAATGCATTTAATGAATATGGAATGAGTTTACTCGCATCCAATGCACACATGAGGCATTCATGCATACATTACATTAGTATGAGTACACACATAACTGCACTTGGAATATATGCTGCATGCTTGATATTTTCTTCTCACAACCACACAAAGCACAAAGGGCGTTTAAAAAAGAGGTTGGCATGAAATTAATCTGCATGTTTTCCACATTTCCTCATTCAAAGTGTTTCACATTTTGCTTCTACACAACATTTATTTCTGGGTTCCTGGCTTTACAGAAGACGTACGACTAAAGTATTTGCATTGGCAAAACTTTTATCAATTATGTCGACTAATTGTTGCATCCTCATCCTTTCATTCATCTCTTTTCACAAAACTCTTGCTATGTTGGCCAAAAATAAGAAGTAGGAATGTGAAGAGTGAAGAGATGTAATGAGAAATTTGTGAGAGTTGCTAAGGCATGCTGAAGGCACAAGTGATTTTCTTGGAGATGAGAATATGATAATGAGCTGTTGCTCCATAGATTTCTATGTGTTTCTTGCATCTTTCTTCGAAGATTACACTGTTCTGTCCCATCATTCAAGCACCCGGCTTGAAGACACGAGATGGAAAGCGTTCTCTTCGTTTCCCACCGTTAAAAACGTCTGCAACAAGGAGAAACAATGCATTCTCATCTCTTTGCTTTGCAGCTGAAGGCCATCCTTCATGCCACTCATTGTCCCTGCATGGGCATCTTTAACTCAAGCTTTATTTTTGCCTTGCAGGAGCCAAGTTGCTTGAAATTGAGCTGATTTTCAGGGAGTGTAATGCATCTTTATGGTTTGAAAAGAAAATATTGCAAACAATTTCTTCAGCAGTAAATGCCAGTGTGGGATTGGATCGCACAGTGAGGACCTGGTCTCATCAGATCAGTGGGGCAGGGGTGACGAGTTCTCATGGCTGACAAAAAGGCTAAAGGACTCATTAATCAAAGGTCCTTTCTCTAAGGAAAACATTGTCCCACGTTTCAGTAAGTAGATTTTCCTTAGCTTGTGTTAACCTTCGATAAGGCAGTTCAAATAAACCACTCATATGAAACTCATAAAATCTTAATTATTTTCATTTCAGTTTATCTCATGTTTTACTGAGGCACTTTGTTTTTCCTCTCTGGTAAGTTTGCAGCAGTCTTAACCCTCATTTTAATAAAGATTAGTTTTCAGCGGAGGTTTTTGATCTGTGTAGTGACTCAGAAACATCTCTTTGAATTACCAGAACAGAATAATGACAATCTTATAAGAAAGACTCAATTACACACTGATGTGTGTAAAAGACCAGTTTGTGAGATTACATCTGTGATGAAAAATTCAAATTGAGATTTTACTGAAGGATTTTTTTATTTTTTAGATTTCATTTAGGTTGTGGTAATTTGCTCCTTTGAGGTCTTCAATCTAAGTCCAATCCTAAGTAAGGATTGGACTGGGACTGCTGTCAAAGTACAACAAGGTTTTAAAAAGCCACAATTTAAAAAAAAAAAAAAATTCACATTCCCGATATCTTAAATACTCTTTAAATGGGAACACAGAGAAAATGGACAGATTTTTCCCTGTTTCATAAAATACCTCAACACAGTGTCACACCTTCTTCTATAGGTTGCTGCACACTCAATATGTGAGTTTATCAGCTCAAAAACTCAAATATTGCAGCAACAAACCATCAATAACAAAACTGCACTAATGAAGGTTTACCCACCTCAACATGCTCGAAACGTAAAGTGGCACTGAGGCCAATATAGCACTGAAATCTCATTCACTAACAGTTAATTGGTCTGTAAACATGAAAAAAAAAGTTAATTAATTGAGATGGTAACGGCAAAAATCCTGACACAAGAAAGCACTTAATTTCACACTTTTGATCCCGATGAACATGCACTGTTTAAAACCTGGAGCTCTTGAAAAACCACACACTTACTTTAGGAACAAGACCCGACTGGATGGTCCACAAAATCCTCTTTGTTTCCTTGTGTTTGGATCAGGCTTCAACAAATGTCCTGCAACTTTTTGATGTGTCAAGTGAATCAAAGGAATAGTTAATAACCGGGCCTTTGCTAAACTTTCTGAACATACTAAGGAGGTAATTCAGCTGTTTGACTGAAGTTAGAGCAGGGCTGCATGATGTGGCCCTCGAGGGCTGGAGTTCCAGACGGCTGCTTTAGACTCATGTAATCCACACTTTTCAATACAGCAGAACACAGAGAACGATAGGATGCAGTGTGATATGAGCTTATGATTGGTTTGCGCTATTCTTTTTACTTAATTTTCTTAAAATCAACACAGCAACGTAGAAATGTTTACGAGAATCAATATTTAATATTGTTTTAACAGCAGCAGGATTACTTGTTTCTACAAAGAAAACAGAAGGTCTTGTTTTATCTTCATTGTAAATTGTGTAAACACCCCAATGCTATCAGAGCATGGCGTTTTACTCGGTGTTAGCACATCACTAGACTCTCTTACTGGCCCATGTCTAATTCTGGGCAAATGTTTGCTTGGCTCATTGACAGAAATCCTTGAACTCCCTGTTTCTTTAAATAAGAGCTCTCTGGTCACTGTCTATTGCTGCACTATAAGCACCTAACCTGCTTTAATAATGTCCCATTAAAGTCTATAGGATTTATTTGAAAAAAGACTAAAATGTTCTTTAGGCTGTTTGGCATTTCCTTTAAAGTTCCCAAGACCTGCAAAGTGTAGCAGAGGTGTAAACGCATAAAATTCAAGTTGCAAGTTACATTCAGCACATTAATGTTCTATGTCGTCTAATTTTATGATTACAAATATTTAGTCACTTAATTGTAAAATGGTCTAAAGACAGACTGATTCTTTAGCTCTAAAACTAGACAAAGGTCATCGCAATGTTTGAGGTTGCGGAAGCAGAAAAGAAACGAAAAGTGAAAAAATTAACAAGTACATTTCATAAACTTACTTCTGGAAACCACCTAGTGAGAAGGCTATATAAGGCTCCTTCATAAAATCTTAATAGGTTGGTAAAAGGTGTAATGTTACGGCTATTTGAGCACTCTGCAGCCAAACTAAGATCTACACTCAAGACTGAGGGAGGAAAGCCAGTTCGTTTAAGGCTGGTGAGTTTTACTTTTCTGTTGCAAATTCTTTATATGGGACATAAATATCATTTTTATTGTATTCAAAACATGTGGGGGGAACAAAACAAAGATTTTGAAATGTAAAATCAGAAAAAACATCTGACACAAGGTTAAAATGTAAAGTGTCCCTATCTATAAGTGAAAGTTGTTGTTTAAATTGTTGTTTAGTTGAGTTTTACAGCATTCGGAGGAGGCTATACATTCAGAAGCACTGAATTGTTAACAGTGAAATTCTAATCAAACTGAATTGCGTGGGTGGTAAAGATTCATCACTCCACAGATTAGGGCTGATTAGTGTGCTGAAGGGTGAATAATTAACATTTCTCCTAACTGCTGTGTTTGCTGCAGTGTTGAACTCGGCACACACACGCGGAGCAGGAAAAGCAGTAGTGCCCTTGAGCTGCGTTCACTCAAAATCTGACTAATGTGTCTTCTTCCGACTGAGCTGTGTCGAGGTGTGAGAGCTTTGGTTTGTGCTTCAGAGCTTACCGGCTCAAAGCTTTTCTTTCACAGCAATCCAACTGTATGCTTCTCTCCATCGTTCTAAGAACAGAGCAGAAGGTTTTCATGTTGTGTTTACAGCTAGAAAGCAGTAATCCAATGGATGGCCACAGAATGAAAGAGGTTTTTCTGTGTTACCATGACATGGCTGGGACATGAAATCTGAAAGTAAGATCCTGGAGGCTCTTGACACACCTGAGACATGTTGAGTATATTTTAAAAAAAAGTCCATGGCACACAGTTTAGCTCCAAATCACAGCTTAAGCTAAAAAATGAAGGAATGAGATGTCAAATTTGGCAAGCAGCCTTGGGTGAATGTCCTATTTAGTCAAAATAATTAGGATCAATTTTCTTTCCATGCTTAAAATGTGCAGTTTATTTATTCAACATATCCCCTGGGATTAGAGGAGGCTCTTAATGCTGATGCTGATTGTTATAAATGTTGGGTAGACTCTGGGCAAAAGCCAACACTGTGTTTGTGACCAAGGATGTTAACAATGTGTTTTGAAAGGACCACACATTAAATTAGAAAAAAAGGTATTCAAGCAGAAACCTTGTTCTATTGGTTCTGGTCAGGCTTTTAAAAATAGCTAATAGAATCTAATATCTCTGAACATCTTGCCAAATTATCCTGTTTATGAACTAATAAGTATCATAAAATCCATAAACATGAAAAATGAGCCTGTTCAGCCACATTTTAATGAAAAACAGGAAAGAAAAATCAAACGGTGATTTCCACTCGGACAAGGAGATGGAAAAAACCTAACAAAAAACCTTTGTTGAGAATATTTTAACTGGCTTTGCAGCAGTAGATGATAATGTAGTTGAACGAAGCTGATTAGGTAAGAAAATGTTAAATTAAACTGGAGTTTGATTATCCATTCAAACTTACCCAAACAAAACAGACTTTAACTGCAATTTGATTAAAGCATACTAAACATGGCTGGTGTTTAGTCCGCATTTAGATTTACAGTCTCCATCTCCATTAAGTCAGGTCTCCAGTAAACATTGTGTTATGCACAGATGCCTGAGTTTGGCATTCTAGATGAAAGGTCATCACCCTTCAGAAAGTTTTCTTTTCATTCCCTGTGATCTCTTCTTTTCTGTCATGCTTTCTTACATGTGTGTGGATTTCAGTCTGGGGAAAGAAAATAGCTGTTGTGGGCTACAAGACTGAAAAAATTGAAGAAAGTATATGCCCTTTAAATGTCATCCTATGGTAAAAAGTAGAGAATAAAACATTTTTCTCTTTTTGAAGCATCCATGTGGACCCAAAACTGAGGCGTTTTGGGTCTGAAGACATGGGACCAGAGGTGTTCAAACTGGAATGTTTTTCTCCCAGAACCACATTTTTTCTGGGCTGTTAATGTAAATCATGTTGTTGAAAGTGTCACTCCTTCTGAAGGGAGCTGCTACTTGGAAAGCATAATAAAAATGACCGACTTCTTCCAGCCTCTGAGTGTGGCAGAGAAAGAGCCTCCTGTCACCAGAATAAGAAACTTAGCTTTTCAGCAGTAAAATTTGATTATTTGTGCATTGCATTGTGATTTTATTGACATGGCCAATCCCTGCTAACCCTACAGAAATGTGTGGCAAACTTTAAAGTAACTTTATCTGACAGACTTCCTGATTACTTGCCTTATTGTAAAGTTGTAGTCTATGTCATGATTCATTTATGGTTCTATTCTGCTTTTTGGAGCATGAAATGCATTTTAAAATTTCTTATCCACTTTGGAAAACAATTCATTAGATGATAATAATTCATTCGTTTGTTTGTTTTTTAGCTCTTGTGGCTCCTAAGATTTGATCTTTTTATCTTTAGCACAAAATATGATCTGTCAAGCAGTAGTTTAAATTGAAAGATGACTAAAAATAAAACACTGTGCCTTTCCATCACAAAACTGACATGGGCCAAAGAATGACCCTAAATAATGTCTGCGTCCTGGAAAAGGCAGATGCAGTAGAACCACACCCTTACACAGCCAGCATATTTATTGTAGACTCTATTTTCAATTTACATTAATTAACAAAGTAATGGTTTAATTTATTTTAGGCTTTGTTTTCATTTGGGGAAACTCGGAGTGGAATGGAAACTCTCAAAGGGCTTTGGGCCGTATTTTTAGACAGTGGAGAACAGATTTACCTTCAGATAGACGAATATTACACATTTACACACACATATACTCCTGCCACAATGGAATTGTACTCTAATGGCCTAAATAATTTAAAACTAAAGAAACTGGGGTAAATAGCTTTTGTGTATCCTGCTTTGTCTGTACTTTATATTCATAAAATGGGGGAAAAAAATGCAGTTTGTATTATGATTGCATCAGTCTTCTTCGCATGAACTTGAACCTGACATTGCTCTGCAACTGTATTGCGATCGCAGCACCTTAATACCTTCAAAATGAGACGATATGCAGAACAATGCCTGCTTCGTGTCTACCTGTGACCCGTGTCAGAGCGGCTCTTAAATCCCTTTTATTTTCTGGAAATGGGTGGTGAGCTCAGTGCTGCCTGTGATGACCTGACCTGAAAGGCTGGTACTGATAGCAGAGCCACGGCTGACCTTTCTTATCACGGTTCCTTTTCAAAGTGACCCAAAGTCCCTCAGGGAGAGTTAGCCTAAGACTTACCTTGTCATTATCAGCTCGCTGTGTGAATTGAACATATTTTCTGTGAATGTGAAACAAGAAATTTAGCTTTTATTGCATTTTTTACACTTTGCTTTCACTGGTATTGAGCTGGAAAATGTTCTGTTCGATTTAATGAAGAGAGATGGATTATATCTACATGGTGGGTTCTTTGATTAAGTCTTGGTTATTTAAACAAGGAGTGTCCTGAAGGACAGATTTCCACAACCTTTATAGGTGTCTCTTCTTCAGCACAGCTTATTCAAATATTTAGGTCATAAGGAGGACAATGTGGAATTTGGTTGGATGCTGTTGAGTCATTAAGGCCATTGATTCAGATTTGCTAAAAGTTTCTGGTCTTCAGCCCTTAAGGACCAGAGTTTCACACTCATGATATTGGAAAAAAAGGTTTTTATTGAAAAAAATTAAGTATACCCCATTATTTAACCGTTTCTTCAAACCTTTTTAAAAGCAATAACTCTCGGTACTTGTTTTCTGTCCGATTTTATTAGTCTCTTACATCATTGTGGAGAACTTTTATCCCACTCTTCAAATATTGCTTCCATTAATTTAGGTTTACAGACATGTTGTTCTGCCCAGTGCTCCTGAACTCCCACTGCATTTCAATTAGGTTGAGGTCTTTACTTTTATAGGCTATTATAAATCCTTAAAGATATCTGTTTTTAGCCATTCTGTTGTAGAGTTACCCTGATTTTAGGGGCCATCATCCAGTCTGGGCCGAGCTTCAGCTGTTGGATGGATAGATTGGTATCCATCCAATTTATTGTGGATGGAAACCATCTCTTGGCTGAGAAACAAACCCTTATCTTCACCATATTTTTATGCGGTATGATTTGATTGTTTTATTTTTTTCCAAACCTGTTGCTGTACATTATGAACAAACATCCTGAGTTTGGTCCCATTTTCCGAAAGACTTTATACCTGAAATCTTGGTTCATTCAGATGCAACTTCACAAATGTTAGAGAAGCTGTTATTGTTCCCAACCACAGTGTTGGTTCTGCTGAATCTCAGCTTTATGATTCTGTTTTGGGTTTTCCCTGAGCATAGATTGGTTCCATTTCGGAGTAATTTTGCTGGGTTCTATTGTCTTTAATGGTTTCTCCTGTGAACAGACATCTAACTGCAGAATGATTTGGTTCAACTAGTTACAAATGTCTTTATTACCCTCATCAGACTAATGGCAGCAACACTTGCCCCTTTAAGGACAATGCTGATTTATTTCTACTTTGCTTTTACACATCTGTATGGTGCAGGAAAAATTACTGACTAAAGTCCTGCTTTTATAGAGGTGGTCACCCTGATGACAAATTATCCAGGTTCATTTGATTAAACACCCCCAGATGTTTTTTTAATCTCTTTATACACTATGAAAACAACAACTACGGTAATTTTCTTTTACCAGGACTCTAGCTGTGGTAATTAAATGAGTAATTTGTTAAAATGAGCTTTAAATAATAATTGACATCCCAGATTGAGATAAACCTATAATTAAACTGGTTAGATGTTCAATACTGGGTCATTATTTCATGCTTAACAGTTGAATTGTTGTGAACCACTTGAGCAACGTCTCAGTGATCTTATCTTAACCCTCCCTGATTGCAGCTCTCTTTATTCAGGTCAGAATAACCTCTTTCATGATATTCAAAATGACTTGGATAAAAGTCAATAAAAATTCGGTATACAGCTGGCAGATGTTGGGTTTAAAGTTTGCTCAGTCTCCCTGAAGGTGGATGTGTTGGAGTCAGTTCAGTAGCTGTTATGATTTCGCTGATGACACTGAGGACTTCTTGTCCCTTGGCTGGTGAGAAGCGTAAATATAATTTCTTGGCTTCTTTATTAAGTTTTTCAAAAACTTTTAATGAGAAGATTTGAATTAATTAAGACATTAAGAGAGGAGCAGAATGCGTCTTAAATGTTTGTTTTTAAAAAATGATTTTGTGAAGGATTTTATTCAAAGACGCCACATCCATTGATCCATTTATCTTCTATTCCCACTTATTCATGAAGGTTTTGTGACTGATATTATTCAGTGCTTATTATTATTAATCAAAGGCAACTCTAAACATGCTTTCATGAGCTCAGTGTTTTAGCAGTTTTGTAGTTTTTTCCAGATTAGAGGAGCATAAACCCTGAATGCTGTTTAGTTTTCATTCTGGAAATACAGAACCAGAAGAGTTGAGTGGTCTGTAAGTAATATTTGTATATTTTTTTGCTCTACCGTTCACTTATTTATAAATTAACAAAAGTATTTACTCTGACCTACAGGGAGCCAGTGGAAGGACCTTAGAAGTTGGGTGATGTGCGCTGCCTTCCTGGTTTTAGTGAGAATACCAGCGGCAGCGTTCTGGATCAGCTACAGATGAAATCAATTCTTTATAGGAAGTCCTGAGAAGATGCTGTTTCAGTAATCAATGCAATTAAAGATAAACATATGGATGAGTTTTTCTAGATCTTACTTGGACAAGAAATGTTCTTCAAGTAATAGAAGGCTGACTTTGTATCTATCTTTATGTGTCTCTGGATGTTCAGGTCAGAGTCCATCACAACACCCAGACTCCAGGCCTGATCTTTAGTTTATAGCTGTAATAACTGAAGTTGGGGGCTGATCGTCCCCTTTCGATCCGAAATGATGACTGCAGTTTTGTACATTTGGCAACAATGTTTATATTTAGAAAATACTCTATTACCAGCTTTAGCCTGTATCTTCATAAGGTCTTTTTTGAGGTCCCTACCCATAAAAGCAATGGTTTAGTAACATCAAAAAATATGAAAGTAATACAAAAGAATGTATGTATTTTTCTTCTATAGTGTATCTGGTTTCGGCTGAATTAGGTGCAATTTTTTACAGCTCGCTCTTCTGCTGTTAGGGATGAGAAACTATTGCATCATTTGACTAAAGGGACATTTTCAAATCAGTCTTGAGACTGAAGAGTAGCTAAAGAAAAAAGGATAAAACCAGCAGGGTGTTAAGAATGTTTCTTTAGAGATGAAGTGATACTCTCGACTGAACAAAAAAGACCAACCACTGGGTTTTTTTTAAACAGATTTACCTCTACACTTTCTGCCTTTATTTCTGTTTCCTGATTTTTAGAATGACCCGAAGCAATACTTTTCTGCAGAGTGGGTTAAGCTTTATTATCTGTGCGTCTGCTTCTTGTGCATGTCTCTATGTGAGAAGAAAGTTTGGGATGCCATGAATCTGCTTTGTACCACTTAAAAACACTCAGTCTATCATCATTCGTTTCCATTTCAAGGAAAATTCAGTGGAGCACAGAACACCTATGATTTACTGCCTACCTGTGTCAAAAAGCCACTGCAATCTGCATTATCAAAAGCTAATTTTACACTCCATCTGTTTTCCTCAAGCTCACCTGCACACTTATCCTCCCACAGTAAAGCATCTTTTGCAGCCTGCTCCCTATTTTAACAATTGACTGTCTGGAGAAGAACATGTGAAGGTTTTTCACTGTTTATTGTAGGCATGGTTTTGTTGTAGTGTCTTGGATCGCTGCTGGGGAGGATGTTGATAGAATGAGTCATTGCTTTCTTGAGAATTAGTGCGCATGAATCTGTAGACATGCAGCTATAGATTCAATAACTTTACCAAACTGCAAGGTTCAATTTGGATATAGCATTTGGGTCCTTGATGAAATAACAGAGTGTCTTTGATTCTGTTTTCTGTAGGCCTGTCTCGGCATTCCAGATGTGCCATATGGAGACATTGGTTGCCTCCATGTGGCAGGGCATTGTTTTGCTCAACAAAAGTTGATATTTGGGGGTGGTATCCTACTTTAATGATCACTTTTTACATCAATATTTGCAAACAATGTTGGTATGACCTTCAGCTTTCTGAATTATGTACATGTACATATTTTAGCAAATCACACCAAGTAAGGCCCATTTTTGTAGGGTTAAGGGTTAAATTTAGGACCACGGTGTGAATTGAGTTGAGGTTAGGATTTGGGTTAGGCATGTAATGGTTAGGTTAGGGTCAGGGTTAGGCTATAAAAACAAATTAAAAATGAATGGAAGTCAATGAAACGTCCTGGTAACGATAGACACATAATTATTAATGTTTTGTTTTAAATATCTTCCAAACTGGTAGAAGTTTTCACTCCATACTGTTTTTTTTTATTTGTTTTTAAGCAGTTATGCGGCACAGTGGCAAAACCATTAACTTACATTACTCAACAAGTTGTTGCTAGGTAACCAAAGAATGAATGAGTTGCTAGGTAACCAAAGCGAGTGAGTTAGTTGATACCACCAGCCTTGCTTAGCTAGCTGTGAGATCTTGAACAGCTGAAGTCTTTCCTCTGCCAAGATGCCCCAGAATGTTTTGCAGTTCTGGATCAGAATTCAGTGAATATTTTATTGAATACTGAATATTCTATCAGACATTATTTATTGATCATGTGTCTGCCTTGCTGTATATGATTGATTTATTGTTGTGATAGCCAATAGCAAGGAGGCTTCAAAGACTCTGGCCCACTCGCTGTGTTTGGGATTGAAATAAAAAAAAAAAAAACATTGTGGGCACGAGATGAACTGCACATGGTCAGGAATTAGTCTAAAATAAATAGAAAGAATATTACATCCGAATTAAAAAGCAATAAAGTGAGATAATGATCATTTCTACAGCAAATAAATGACACAATAACCAAGCAAGTAAAAATGTTTCTCACTTCAGAATTTAATTTGAACCATTAGTGAGGGTCCTGCACATTTTATGTTGGTATGAATCGTGTAAACGACGCATTAAGTGACTTGAAAAGGAGATAAACCAGGTCTGTATGACTTAGTGATAATTTAGTCTGAACATTTAAAATAAGCCAAAGCATTGAAAAACAAGGCATAAATAATCAAGCTGTTGTTTTGTGCATCATGTGGGCCTCCGCAGCCAGATGCATTATGTGAACAAGGAGAACAAATATGTGAGTCTATAACAGAAAGACATTTCTTAATCAATTTAAGTTTGCATACAGTAATATAAAAAAGTGGAAACAGTATTAAATATGTATCTGTTGGTTAGGGAAAGTTCACTTATTGATGTCTAATCTTCATTTTTTTATATCCAAAAAATAAATATTGTTCTCCACTTGAGGCACTAAAGTTAATTTAGTTAAACTCATTAAAAACAAATATGAACAAAACATGTGTTTTGTATGTAGGGAAAAACCAGAATGCTCAATATTCCTGACAGATTGTGAGTCCCTCTTCAGCTGAACAGACTTCAGTGAAGCTTCTTGGAGCCTTTTTTCTCTTATGCTGAGAAAAGTTTGTCACACTTCTTACTGAGGGGTTTCTTCCATGATCTGTTCAATCTGGATAGGATTTGGATCTTTATAGGCGTTAAGTGAACAAAAGGGCTACCCTAAGACCACATAAAGAAAGTTATAATAATTAGTTCGATAGCACAAATAGGACAGAAAATACGAGAATAAATCAAATTGAATGAAATGCTAAAACAGCTTCTTAAAATTATTTTGGAAAGGAGTAAGGCTTTGCTTCCATTAAAGTTTTAACTGGCAAAACTGAACTGAACTAATTTATCAATCAAATTTATTGGCTGATTCAAAACATTAACAATTAATATCCAGTAAGTAATTTGTAAGTTGTTACATGTTATTCTGTCACCATCACAGCAGCACATAAAGCAACATGCTTGATGAAAATAGAACAAGTCCTAGAACTGAGCCTTGAAGAACTCCACATGTAAGTGATGCTGCAGGACTCAAAAAGAGGTAGAAATAAAAGTCACACATTTATCAAGCTGTGACAAGTAAGAATCTTTTTGTCTTGATTTTGTTTACTATGCACATCTAATTATTTATGCCAGTTTGTGTGAACAGAAGGTCAAAACCTAGTCTTACCATGCACACATTCAGCACATTCTCATATTCTGAGCAATCACAGCATCATTCATAGTATCATATCGTCTCAATCGGTAACATTGCTTCATTGTGTACTGAGGATGAGTCTTTACCATTTGGCCAGAGTTTCATTTCTGTAACCTCTGTTCATCATTCCTGTGAACAAAGCTCAAACCAACGTAATTAAAACAAATTTTATGTTTTATGCTCAACATTTTTTTCCATTTTCTGTTTTAATATAAAATAAATATAAGTTATTTGACACACTCAGTAGTTCCATTATGTATGCAGTGCACTCCAAAAAAATCCAGCAGGTTTATTAAAATTCAGAAAGTTCCGGAAGGAAAACTATATTATTGAAAATTTGCTCATTTGTGCCAAAGAATTAAAAATCAATACCATATTCAGACTGATTATCATGCCTCATTTAGCAACCAAAGAATGAGCCAGTCAAGAAATTCATAATGCTGGAGCAATATTACAACCAAGATATTTGGCCAGAAAAAAAAACTTGTTAATATTTCAGATGAAGTATAATTAACACCCTCATTAGTAAGTTTTATCTTCACTTGTGAAAGATTTGTTGCCTGTGGACCCAGCAAGGTTTGCTGTCTTTAGTGTTTATGTCAAGATCAGGAAAGCTTGAAGGGATGTTAGTCACTTCACAGAAGTGCGGAAGCATGCCCTGACAGACAGGCGCTTGATGGATAGGAAATACAGCAGAAGACTGTCAAATGATTTTCAAAGGCCTGGCAACTCGACTGCAGAGATTCATCAGGGAATGTCGCCCCCCCAACCGGCTGAGGCAGATGGCTGTCCTCCCCCAGTCTTTTTCCACTGGAGGTCTTTTTCTGTTTAAAGGGAATTTCTCCTCTTGTTGTTTCCCAACTGACATAAAACTGAGGAGGAAAGAGACCAAGTGTTGAGCTGAGGTAAAGATTTGTTTCAATCTGGCAGTTTTCTGATGAGTAGGCATTCTAAATTAGCATCATTAATTGCACCGCATTGAATTAAAGCGTAATTGGATTGAATTTGTTAGAAAAATGACTTTAATTAATTTAACATGATTTAGTTTGCAAAATAAAACTCTGGGCTTTCCAAAGTTTTTTTGGTTTAACTTTCACATTTTTCTGTCCTTTTTACAGAATCTTAAACGTTTTAAGAATTTAAAACCATCTTGAGCAATAAACTGTACTCAACAAAACATGTGTATGAGAAACAGAAAGAAGAGCTGAAGTATGTATCCTCATTTAGTACATTGTGTACTTAAAGCTCTGTGGGATTCACCTTGTTGTGTCTAAGTCTAATGATCATTTTTGTTTAGTTAGTTGTTCCCAACGGTGTAAATTATGTTTTCTGTCAGTACTTATCCATTTTTTTGAGCTAACAGAGTTAAGATGAAGAAAGGACATTTTGATTTAAAGGTAATGTCCAAATCCCAAAAGGAAAAAAATCTAACTTATACACTGAAGAATAAATATGAAATGTTCAAAACAGCAATATATATTCTTCAACTAGAGTATTTTTTCCTCATTCATCTGTCCTACACTTCACAAACTGAAACACACGCCTTTAAGAGTGCTGCCAAATCACAGCAGGATTTAATTGATTTTCTCTCTGCTGTTAAATTCCCTCTATGTTCCTAAATACATTCTGAATATTCATTGGAAGCTTATTGTTCCTTGCTTTGAACATCACCTTTGTGGATTTAAATTGTTCTAAAGCATAAATTTTAACAGTTGATTTGCGTGTTCATGATAAGAAACAACTCGTATTATGCTTTTTTTTTTTTTTCTTGTGCAGATTTTTTTCAAAGCACTTCTGCATGTGTTTCCCCAGATTTCCAGAGCAATTAAAGGACATAAAGGAGCTGTTGGAGAGATGAGGGGATTTTGTTTATTTTGCTCTTCATAGCTTGTTAAAAAGTAAATATAAAGCTTTGGTTAAATGTAGCCTTTTCTTACTTTCATGCTGAAATTGTCTGAGATTGTAGTTATTACTGTTGCAGACTCATGCATGTGGAAAAAGCTGCTTCACAAACAACACTTGTTTTGAACTCTGCGGTCTGATTTCATAGCTTAGAGTTGATTATAGAGTGATTATTAAGTGAGTGGTGCAGAAGGTCATCATCTGAGCTAACAGTTCACGGCGTATGTCACCGCTCCACCTGCCTCCTCACTCTAACAGTCTTCAGTACCTGCACTTATCCAATTCTCATTGATTTACAATTGGCTAATCCTCTGAATGTGCGTTATCCGTCTTCATCCTCAAAATGTATGCATCCGGCCGAACAGAACCAGCTGGGAGCGTAAACACATCCTCCAGAAGTCTTGCATCTTCATTGTGATTGAATCCATATAGAGCAGCTTTGCATTCAATTGTATAACAGCAGTAATAAGTGTTGCTGTGATTTAGAGTGTTTATCACTTATGGTTGCTTTGGCATCCAGCTTGTATGTTTGTTTAATGAGGTGATTAACTCACTATTTGCTCTTACCCACTTCATCTGGATCCTAAATCCAACTTTAATTATTAGGCACATGAGAACTCTGCAAACAGTATTTAAATTCACATGTGCACATTGAAGGAGTTATTAGTTGCTTCACGGTCTCTTCCTGAAGCAATTTCAGTGCAAATGATGGGGAACAAAAACCCACAGTTCGTCTTCTGCAAATCTTCCAGCAGCGTTCTTGAGCCAAACCCCGTTCCGTGTGTCATTGTTCCTCTGCTGCAGCTTAGCGAGAAATTAACTAACCATGAAAGCTCAAATAGGAAATCAAATCCTTAAAAGGACATACTTGAGCTACTGTTGAATCCTCCTAGGTCCATATGACAATCCACCTTTACAGAGAAACAAGACATGTTGATTGTCCCCATCACATTTTATCAGCTGTCGGATTCTAAACCTAATGACTCTTTACGTGTGCTGAAATAAACTTGGAAAATGATTTAAGTTGCAGGGCAGTATCACCACTATTTAGGTGGGAAATGAGTTACTCACCAGCATTTTCCAGGAGTGGGAGAGATCGACTTCGAGATCCTCTAGTTGCTGGATGTTGTTGGCATTCTTAGTTGCACAATGCTGCATCGATTTTGGAACGCTGCTGGTTCAGTTGGCAGTCTGAGAATGGTGAGCCATCTCTTTTCAGAGGAGAGACAGAGACTATACATCACAGTCCTTAGTCCGTCTTTGAATGTGTATGTCTAACCTCCGGATTAAAAAGAAACAATGGTTTAATAAAGGTTTCTTTTTTTCTTGTCACTGACCAGCTTTTTATTCTTATCTCAACATCTGATGTTATCTGGTTGGACGGAGAGGTTTCATGCTGCATATTGCATTACAGCTGTGCTCGTCTCCATGTGGAGAAGTTGCTGGTTTTCGGACCTCATACTAAGAAGTTGAACTTCTGACGTGGGAAAACAATTTTGTTGAAGGTGAGCCAGAGTTTGCCAGCCTGTATTTCTTAACTTTTCTGCTCATCCTCCTGGCATGACTCCAGATTAAGATCAAAGTATACCAAGTCCTGAGTGCTGGTTAGCCACAGGAAACCCTACAGGAGGAAACCTGTGCTGAACATCATCATCGGTCACTTTAACCTCTCTTTCATAATCATGTAGCGATTCCCAGAGGTGACTTTCTTGCTTGTGCAGTCCCTTTGGTTATCCATCCAAAAGCAATCAGTACTCTCAAGAAGCGTCTTTAAATATTTTGATTGGTTGATGAAACGGTCTATATACTGCACACTATTTCCACCTTGCTTCTCCTGTGAACAGCTTATCCCAGACAGTTCCTGACAGTGTTTAAGCACCAACATAATGGTAAATGTAGCGTGAAGACTGTTCTCTTTTGCCAAGGATGCAGGAGTGTGCGTGCGTTTGTGTGTGTGTGTGTGGGAGAGAGAGAAAGAGCAAGAGAAGTAAGGAAATGGAGCTGAAGTAAACAAATGCATTAAATTCACAAATTGTGTGCAAATACGAGTCACTCGCTGACATACGTTAGCTCCTGTTCTGCTTACTTCAGTTGTTTCTCAGAATTTTAGCACTGCATACATTAGCATGACGATCATATTCATCGCATTGCTTTGCTCCAGTCAAATCAGCTTCTTATTCAAAATCTGGTTCACCATGGAAACATAAAAAAATAAATAAATAAATAGATTTGGAGCAGAACAGATTTTACAAACTTAAACATAATACATGTGTTGTTTTGTACTCATTTCAAATTGAACATTTGCAGCTCTTTTTCATGAGCTGGAAACCAGGCCAGCCTTTTCTTTGGGAATATACTTCACATCAGGAAGCAGTTAGTCTCTTTTTGTCTGCATCGCTTGTAATAACATTAAAGCGGCTTCCTCTTTTGCTAAACATGGACTAACTGCTGACATGTAACAGCATCAATCATGCTGTATAAGAATCACAAGGATCAGTCCTGTCCTGTGTCCTAACATCAGTCTTCAGTGAAAACCAGCCAGCGCTAAATATAGTTCACCCGTCCAGCTTTATATAGGTCAAGATTCCCATCTACAGTTTCGCTGTTACACTTCAAGCTCGTAGTACTCCTGGTGCTGTGTATAATCTTGGCAGTGTTTTTATCCCTTATCGCTCGCCGCTTCCATCCTACAGGCAATGTGGAGCTTTAAGGTTTTCCGATAGAATCACTGTTCCAATGCCAAAACTCACAACAACAACAACAAAAAAACTGAGAGTTTTCTTCAGTCTCTGCAGGATATTTTCAGTGTCTTACCATTTTTGCAAAAGAGAGGAAAGCTGCCAGCGGTGCTTGGATTTGTTTCTGTGGTTGTCAGGTGTTTTCCTTTGTGAGACTTTTCCCGAGGGGAAACCAGCTGACGACCACAGAAGTATCCATGCTTTGTTTTTTCTCTTTCTTTTTCTGCAGTCATGGAATGCTAAATTAGGACCCTTGAAATGTATTTTTGTCTTTACCTTGACATTACATTTGATATTTATTTACTTCAGAGTAAAAAGAAAGCCTTTGCTTCTGTTTGTTTTCATCCATTTTATCAGTCTAAGCAAATTTTCACCAGAAAATCAACAAAAGTTTTAGCATACAAAGGAATACGATGACACCAGCAAAAATGGTATCATGGAAAACACATTTCACATGGGGGGATGAGTTTTTTCCTAAATGTCACAGCTTAACAATATAGATGGGGGTATTTGTCCGAATTAATTAAACCATGAAAGTCCAGGGCTGTGCAGAACTTTTCCTTAATTTTTTTCTACCAAGAAGAAAAAAAAAACTTTCTTTTAATCTTTTAAAGTGCTCTTGATCAATAGTTCTCTTGTTCAATGTAGTCTTTGTACCTGACCATCACAGCATAAAGTGCAGCATGTGCGTAAAAAAAAAGTGGATAAATGGGGGACAAAAGAAGAGTTAGGCCTGAA
Source organism: Poeciliopsis gracilis (assembly GCA_911649635.1). Taxonomy (NCBI): domain Eukaryota; kingdom Metazoa; phylum Chordata; class Actinopteri; order Cyprinodontiformes; family Poeciliidae; genus Poeciliopsis; species Poeciliopsis gracilis. Next base: position 2,924,968 of record CAJVRI010000370.1, on the reverse strand, counting down.
AAAGGAGCTCAAGCTGAAAAACTAAAATGTCCAACAAAGACCTGGCATGGAACCTGAGGGATGTATCATCCTTCATTTGATCAACTGCTCTTTTCAAAGTTTAACTCGTTAGGAATCATTTTTGTTGACGTTAAAATATTGTATTTGCCTGTCACATCATGTTAACTTTAGGATGTTTGTAGATTATCTGAAGAAATTGGAATAAATTGAGTATTTTTGACAACAAGCCTTAATATCCAAAGTAAAGCTAACCTTCATAAGCTGGAAGAAATGTTCAAGACCAATTTATTGGCCAGTTATCTCAGACAAATGTCTCTTGATCAACCATAACAAGTTGAACAATGGGCCCACTTTTTTTTTTTTTTTTTTGCAAATGCACCCACGAAACATGTTTGATGGCTTTTTGGGTAAAACTCAAAGTTAAAGACAGATGTTTTCATCTGTTTTAGTGGTTTCTGAAATATTACATCTCTAAACTAGCATGTTGCTGGACAGAGATTACAGAGATTGACTTCTTGTTGTGGCAGATAGCCGTTAAGATGAAACCTTTAAGTTTGAAATTTTTATTTTAAGCACCTCACTGACACTGAAAATAGCTAATTTTGAGACGTGAACTTCTACACTGAAGAGTGAACTGGAATGCTCTGATGTGTTTATGATCATAGTAAATCAAACTGCCACCAGATGATTTCAATTTGCAATTATTCTATTTTTGATACATTCTATATTACTTCCATCTAAGAATCTGTCGCACTGTTATTTCCTTGACGCTTGTTGCTTTAATTGTTAAATTAAACACAATAAATTTGAAACTTAAACCAACAACCATGTCAAAACCATGTTTAAGAAAGAAGAACTAGATTCCGGCTTCCTGAAAGCAAAATGCAAAGAAATAAAGTTGAATCCAGATTTGCTTTCTCTTGTTTCGGTGAAGACATTCAGTTTAACCACATTTGCGGTGAATAAGCCACATTCAGTGTAATTTCTCATGGAGTTCTTTCTCAATCATCTGCCAAATGCAGCATCACGCTGCTGCTTATCCACTGCTTTTTCAAATGAATAAACGCATCTGTCTTGTAGGGCTTGTCAGATTTATTTGTTAAATTCATTCTTATGGAGATTACAGTGAAATGCGCCGGCTGTCATTACTCTTCCCGTCATGTTTTGACGACTGTGTGCAGTCAGAGTTCGCTGGGAAATTTTCATTCAGCTTGTGCGTTGTTGCACAGACGCAGCACATTTTGCTTTTGGAAAGGATTCAAATACATATTTAGACAAAAGAATATTTTAAATTTGTTTCATTCCCATCAGTAACGAACATGTTTTAAATTCTGTAATTAAACCTAAACTTCAATCGCTATTGGGAATGCACGAGTCCTGACAAACCTTAGAAAGGGTTTTTTTTTTCTTTATAATAAATCACTTTGCATCTTATGCTGCTTAATAGTTGCAAGTAAAGCTTTTAAAAGAAAATAACTGTTAAATGTAAGGCACTTCTCTGAAAGCTAATTATTTTTTAATTGTGCCAAATTCGTAGCAGACATTTTAAACACATTATTTTGTCACTCGAACAAAGCTGTCTGATTAAGTGTTGTCATAAAAAAGATCCCGGGCCAATTAGATTCAAGAGGAAGATGGACTTAGAGGGAGAGAACAATCTGCAGATTTGTCTCCATGCCAGCTGCGACAGATGGAAAGAGCAGCGGAAGGCTGGGAGGAGAGAATGATCTTCGATTTTAACCAACACTACCGTCAGGGCCCTTTAAAGTTTCTTCTGAGGCAAAACTGTATTTAAACGGACAGGTTATTGCTGCAGAGCGCTCGTGTTTTCAGGATGTTTCCATCCTTGTTTTTACCACTGTTTGTTTGACAAACCTGCAGCATGGAAACCGAGCTAAATCAAACAATCTCAGCCCATTTCAAGGTGTTCTTTATCTCAGCAGAGATAATATTTACAGATTGTATTTGAGCAGGTGTTTAGTTTATGTTTTTGTGCCTCTCAAAGGGAAGCTGGAAGTGAGCCAATCTACTCAAAATGTTTTTTATTTCAATTTACCAATTACTTTTCATGATAATTGCAAAAAAAAAGCTTTGGAATTGTAAGCAATTACTCAAACTTTAAAGCATGGGATGTATGTATAGAAGAACACCTCTAACATGACAAATATAAATACATTTAAGAAATGAAACCTCTGTTTTCTGTATTTAGAGAAAATAATCTGAATCATGATGCAAGATGAAGAAACTTAAAAAGGGAGTTTTATCAAAAACTTTACATTTTTTACCTTTATGTTTTGTTATAATGTTTTTCCCACCCAAACGTTTTCCTGAAATGCTGCTTTGACTCTTTCTTGCAAGTTTGAGGAATCATTGAATCTCCCTTGGCAGCCATTTTGGGTGCCTAAAGCTGTGCCTGTTTATTCATACAAACTACTTTTCAGTCGCAGGGGAGTGTCGGAAAGGGGAAGAACTTCTTAAAGAGACAGAGGGCAATTTTAAGGTGTCAGATAAGGCTATGTTGCAAAGTTAGTTTCTTAATTATAGCATTTTCATAACAGTTGAAAGTAATAAACATACTTCATTGTGCTATAAAATGGCACTTTGTGCCTGGAAAATACTCCCCCTTTAAACAGCTGTAAACACATTTTTTTCATTGTCTTTTCCCAATTGTAGCCTTTAGCTGATTTCAGTAATATCAGAAATAATAAAAATGACTTATATTTAATGACCTTTTTCATTATTGATTTAGTGTGCCTAAATAACTTGCCTGACTCGTTTAAAATCAAATGCACAATGAAATGTGATTAAAATTAGATTGCAGTAAAACTGATTTGGCTGGCTGCTCAAAGTCTGCACATTAACAAACATTCACAGCTTTCGTCAATCAAATGTTTCCAACCAACAGATCAGCTGTAGATTTTAAGTGTTTTTTTGTTCAGATGCTCATTAGCTCAGTTCATGCTAACAATAGCAACGCTTTTCCCTGCAGATGTCCCCATGATAAAATCTAAAAAATATCCATTTTTAAATCGATATTATTGCGCACTGTACAGTTTAATGCTATCATAGTGTTATTAGTGCCACCTATTGTCCGAAGAAGCTTTTTAAAGAGAACTTAGTTACTGGCATGAGTTGATTTAATGCCAATCATATTATGGATAGAAAGCATTGAGCTGCAATGTTTCATTAAAGGCAACGTGACTCCTGAGAGCCTTCTCTCTCCTTTCTGTCATCCTGATCCCATGTCCATGTGGAAGCCAAACCCCCTAAAATCAGAGCCAAAAGACTGAAAATGAAGAAAACTACAAAGTAAAAAAATGAAGGTGAAACTTAAAATGTGGAACTGAGAAAAAATAAACATCAAAATATGGAAAAGTGAAGAACGAAAATTATTTCTTCAAAAACTTTAAACTGGAAAAAAATGGCAAACTTATTTTCAGTTTACAGTACATAGTTGTACTTTTCAAGTTCTAGATAAAAGTTTTCAGTTTTAGGTTTTATTTGTTAATTACAATCTTTTTTTTCAAATCAACAAAACTTTCGGCCCCAATTCAGCTCCAAACCCCAAACCTGGTTCATATAACGATGAATCTTCTTCTGCCATGTTTGTTGTGAAACTTTCAGTCAGATGAAGCAATGCATCAATCGTCGGTGGCCATCAGCGATGGCTCCAGTGACCACACACATGCACACACACACACACACACACAGAGATGAGGAGCAAAAAGCATTTGGGAAAAAAATAGCAGTAACGTTTGGCGACAACTTAAAGAAATCCAAAAATAAAATGAAAAAATAATGAATCTTGAATTCTTTGTGGCCAGTCTGAATGACGGATTTCATTAGTGGATTGTGGCAGTGTAATCTGAAGAGTAGAGGACCACCATCACCCCTCTGCTCTGCCTCTGGAGGACTGTCGCTGAGTGCCATGCATGTTAATCTCCATTTCCTTGATTATGTGTGGGTACATACGATCAAAGTCAGGGTGACTTTCTCTCCTCTTCGTCTTCGGCTTCGTCGGAAAGAGGAAGGACACGAGGAAACGAGGAGAGCAGAGCTGGAGTAAACACCTAGACAGGTGTCTGGCGAGGGACAAAGATTAGATTTAGAAAGCAGCCAATGTTATTTTCTCTGCTGTGAGACTGCTGTAAGACATTAAGCACTAACTGAAGCTCTCCGTGTCTCACTGCAGAGACGCTTTTTCCCTGCAGCTGCCTCCTCAGGCTCCCAGTCCTCCTCCTCCTACGTTCACTCACACGGCTTCCTTCCCTCTCTCCTCTTTTCTCCTGTGTGTGTTTAAAAACTTCTTCCCTGTACCTCATCAAGATGGATTAGCCTTGAAAGGATCCCTTCTGTTTCCATCACCGTCCCTACATTTTTTTTCCTCCTCGGGCAGTCGTGTGTCATCCTTCCTACCTCCCCTCAGACCGCTGGCTGGCACACAGCAGCCAGCATTTTCTCCAGCTGGAGTGGAACCGAGCACATTAAGGATGGGTCTTTTAAAGTGATCAGACTTGCTGCCGTCATGTGGAGGGGCCATTTTTCTTCATTTTAAGCCCTCTGTCTGCTTGCCAATACTATAGATTTTCTATCATCTCCTTAATCACAAGCTCTGCAATTGGAAAAGTGATTGGCCATGCTACAGTATCTGAAAAGGTCTAGTCATCTCTGTTGGGCCACCATTTGAACAGTAAAGTAAGATGTTCCCCCCCTCAGCTCCCTGTAAATTTCTTGCTGTTTTTCAGTAAGCAGACTTTTCTGCACAATCTGTCAGGTAAAGAAATCCCAGAGCAAAGCATCTGTGTTTGCTGCTGCATGCTAATTCAACAGGCTTCATAATTGTGCAACCTGTTCAAAGCTGAATGTAAGCCAGGATGTTACTTCATCCACGTCTGATGATTGTGAAGCAGTTGCAGAAAAAATATATTTTTTATTAGAAGCTCAATGCTTGTGTTTTTCAGGTCGTCGGATGGTGTGTGCCCAGCAGGAACAGTGGTAGTGAGTCGTCTGAAGATGGGGGAGGTGGAGGAGGCTGACCACATCGCCACCGACTCGTCCTCACAGAAGGTACGGTACACTCTAAACTCAAGATGTGGAGAAAACCTTAAAGGAAATCCATTCCTTTCAGGAATCACACTGAAAATCATATTCAATAGAGAAAATTGTTCTTTTTACTACATCAGTGCAGCAGCATCCCAGAATTTACCACAACCTCCTCCCAGTTACTAAAATCCACTAATCCTTCTAAAACTTCTTAAAATTAATTTATTTTAATAGAGTAAACATCAAATATATCTTAATATGCACTAATACACATGATGGAAACAATATTTGCATTACTGCAGAAGCTAGCGTCTACGATTATCCTTACAGCCAATCAGAGGGAAGCAAAATAAATGGGACTCCTGGATTGACTGCAGCCAAATGTGTGTCAAGATTTTCCTTCAAATTATTATAGATGTGCTCTACAGGAAAAACAAGCATAAAACCTTCTGTGAATAACTTGGTGCACAAGTCTGTGGAACAAAGATTTAAACCTCAAACAATCCGTCTGAAAATAAATGTAGCCATTTTGTCTTCATTTCACTTTTTTCAGGTAATAAGCATGTCAAGGATCCTATAATTAGTGATTAATGACTGATGGGCAATATGTGATACTGTGACTGCATGATATCAATTATAATCCCACAAACACAAATACTGTTTCTGATACACATCTTTAAAATGTATATTACTACCCTGCACCCAATAACTGTATTTAATACTGTTTTTTCAAATGCATTGATATTTATTGATTCTAACAATACCAATAATACCACTTTGGGGAATTTTAAACATCATGAATTGTAATTTATCATGACAACAATAAAATATGCACAGTTAAGTCCCGCCCCTGTTCATGGCTTTCTGTACCATTGAGGTATAAATATGACAACGCAGAGGCCAGTTTCCCATGCAGAATTCAAATCGGTCCAGCCAATGGACTGCAGCATGTGTGTGTTACTCTCTGAAAGTAGAAAAATGGGGGTAAGAAAATCACAACTCGCTTAAAGTTGTCCAGATTTGCAGTGAGAGCAATAAATAAAAAGTTTTTAAAAAACTGGAACAGTGACAAATAAGGCTGGATGAGAACCCAATTTTATCTTGCCACTTGCACAGTGAGGAGTTTGGAAAGGGAGATTTAAAAAAATAGCTCTCCAAATCTAATTGTTAGACGACTGTAGCACAGAGTGGCATTTTGAGGTTGCCAAGACTCAATAACAACCATCAGACTCTAGATGCAAGAAAAAAACCTTTATCTTTATCTAACATGACAAATGTAAATGGAGACTTTGAAATTCTAGCGGGGATTTAACTGGAAATATTTGTTCTGGTTTGTTGAGTCTAAGATTTAGATTTTTCAACAAACACAGAATGAAAGGTGGCGGATCGTGATGCTGTTTCCCTTCCTAGAGACTTGGAAACTTGTGGCTTGAGGAAAAGTCAAAACATTTTAAATAGAAATCTGGTAAAAATATATCACAGAGTAACTGTTCCAAATCAACACAGAAACTGTTCACCAAACACAGAATCAATTGTCTTTCATGGTTATTTCAGCCTCCATCATTAAACCCCATAATTCACATGGGAGTTGGGCTAAAGAGGACAGAGTAATATCACTTTCTCAAATTAAAGGTTAGATTCCTAACATTTTTATTTTTGAGATTATGCTACTACTGTAAAAGCTGAATGTATTTTCAGACTTTTTCACCCTAGTTTATGAGAGAACCATAAAATGTGAAGAGCGTGTTATTTGGCAAAGCACGAGTGTCTGCATATCAGATCCCTTGTGCTTATCCTGGGATTAGACCGGCTCTGCTCATTCTCTCCAATGAGATTAAATAAATTTAAGTGAACCCTAATGAGGATTTAACCGGCGTGCGGACATTTATCGTCGGCATTACCATATTCGTGTTGATGGAGAAACGATCTGAAGTCTTTCCAACCACTTTTATTTTATCTGTGTTCCACTTCTCTGTTTATTTGCCCGTAAACATTTCCTGGATGGTAGTTTTGCTGCAGCCAACGCCCTCGTTATCCACTCTAATCCTGTTCGCTGCTCAACGTTTAACTCAATCAGGGAGGAGAACGGGAAGAGCGAGCGTCCTCAAAATTTGACTTTAAGTTCATGCAAATGGGCCATCAGAGCTGAAGTGAAATGATGTGTTCCCACATTTCACTCAGTTTCATTCTTCACATTAATATCAAACGTATGTGCGCTATAGAGCCAACAGGCTTTAAATATTAGAGAAGCAGCTTTCATGATGTGTCTGATGTACTTTCATTACAACGTTGCATCATATAAACTTGTAGTTCATGCCTGCTGTCAGTGAGCTGTCTCACTTAGCATGTGCATGCGTGTTTGTGTGTGTGTATGAATCACTGTCTTATATAATTGACCAAGGGCTTCTGCACGGTTGACTGGCTTTAGCTTTGCCCAGCCCTGTTGCTGGTGCAGGGAGGGTCCCTGCCAGGCTCTGAAGTGTCACCGGCAATCTGCCCATGTCTTCTTGATGAATGTGTTGGCATGTGTGAGAGTGTATGCGTGTGTGTTGTCGGAGCAGATTTCCGCCTGTGCATGCTGTTTCCGTTGTAGAGAGGAACAAGGGAAGGGAAATGACATCAGGAAGGTTTGCTTCAGATGGAGTTTCTGCACAAACTTTGTGCATTTTGGGGGGGGCAGGAAGGGGCTTATTGGGATTGGGGGCTCTAGTTTGATTTGTTCGAGTGGCTGATGCTTCTCATGAATATCCCACTAACCCTGTGAAAACACTCACCCAAAACAAGAAAGAGAATAGAGTCACCTTTGATCTGATCTCCTCTCATATTTTAGCCATCAAAGTAGCGTCGTCGACCTCACACTGACCGCTGCCCACAATTACGATAAAACACCTTCGGCAGCTGCTCTCCTCGGCTTTTTGTTAATGCTTTTCTGTGACTCCGGCCCTTCTCGCTGGGATTTTCAAATGTCAAACGTCACCTCTGCTTGTTCTGATCAATGGGCAGGGTTTCATTTGGTTCCTGTGTCTGTGTGCGTGTGAAAGCATAGGCTTTGATTGGTGTTGTCCTTCCTCTAGAACCCTTTCTTAACTAGAAGAGTTTGTTCCATGCAGCCATTAAAACCTTTTTTCTGGGGACAGATTTGTCTGTCTTGCTGTGCTTAATGGTTCCTCAGACCAGGCAGAGCTGACATGCAACGAGCGAGAGCGATTGTTAGCTGTCAGCCCCGCTTTGATCAGGAAAACCCAGACTTAATGCTTCAAGGGGCGGACTAAAAGGACCGGCAGAGGCATGAATTTAACATTTGTATTTGGAGATGCAGAGTGCAGTGTAAGAGGGAAGTTTTAGTGTTTTTTTTTTGTTTTTTTTTTGTCAGATTTTTTGCTACTTTTTATTTTTTTAGCTGTGTTGAGCCTGAAGTTCTAAGTAGTTTTCTTCATTTTCATGATCAAGATGGAAAAATATGCTGAAAAGTTTGAAAGGAAAATGGAGAACAGGAAAATCAAAGAATTCAGCTGAGAGTTTCTGAAGAGCGATTACATTGTTTTAAAAAGTAAATTGTTGAGCAAACAGATTAAAAGTAAAATCTCCATCACCAGTTTGAACCACTACTTGCGAAAAAGACAAACACATTTTGGCAGCATTTATATTAAATTTGCAGTTTCCGCTCCAATTCTGACCAGCATTATTATTCTGATGCCAGTCATCCTTCCCGTTTCTACGAGCTGCTGTGAAAACAAACTGCTTTCTTCTTGTGGGACACGCAGTGATTCTGGAAGTGACACTTATGAGTTATTTAGTTGTCAAAATTTTACTTCAAGGATAATATCAGTGAGTCTATATCAATTTAGCTTTTTTTTAACATGTTTGTTTGGCCCCATGAAAACACCTTTGCTTTATTCCAACATGTTTTAGTTGAAAGGAGGGTTAAAATGCACCATCTTCAGTCAATATTTTTTCATTAATTTTGCTCAGTCACAGAAAAATGCCGTTGTTGTAGTTAGTTACAGACAAAAGAACATAATTTTTCTACTTTTTATGCATCTAAAAGCATTTATAATGCATAAAAAAAAACATTTTTCTGCTGAAGATCCTGTAGGCGGCTTGCAGAATCCTTGTTCTGTGTTGCTAATATGTTGAGACAGATCAATTCAACATTGTTCTGTAAAATTGTCTTTCTGGTTTAAAAATTAAATGGAAAATTTATGTTTCCTATCTTCAAAAATGTTCGGTTTTCTGGTTCTAAATTGATACGCTCTTTAGTTTTCAAAACACCAAAACACTTTGACTGCATGACTGCAAACTGACTTGAACCTTGACTCTGATGGAGACATTGTGTTGTTAATCAGTTCATTTGTGCAATGAAAGCTGTTAATTAATGAGTGAGGTTTTGACCACAGATAGATGGACGGACAAATATTGGCTTTGTGCTAATGAACAAAATAGACAAAAGACTCTAGAGTGAAAAAAAATCTTAGTTTATAATTGATCAGTAAATAAAATAATCAGTTAAATTAGATTTTAGAGTTTGCAGCTTTGGCACTGTTCAGTATGCTTCAAGAAAATCAATTCATGTCAGTGATCTAAAGATGTGCAAAAGGTCAATAAAGTCTGTTTTATGTGCATTACTGTGCCAGCGAAAGAGTGAGGAGTGTTTTTAATGCCAGACTGATGAGTCATGTTTAATCCAGTATTTGCTCCACAACAACAGCCATCGACAGAAGGAAACTCCTCTCTCCCTTCGTGGCCTCGCCAAGTTAACATTTCTGACTTGGCATCGGTTTGTAAAACCAGCGGCGACTGGCTTTGCTCAGTAACCATGCTGGTTCCTTGCTTCATCTCTGCAAAGAGCTGGCTCCTCCGGCTCACCACATGTTGATTGTGGGTCCTGAGAATAAAGAACAGAGCTATCCTCTTCTTGGCTAGCAGGACACAAAGGTTTACCCCCACGGATTGGATCCAGAAGGAGCGCTCTGATCTGGGCTCCTACTGGATTAACACCAACAGGAAGGCATAAAAAACTAAAATAACCCCGGCTCTGGCCGCTAGCGGAGTCCATAAGCCATGATTCACACATGCACTATTAGCTGATGTTGAGAAATGACGTTTAAATTGGCTGTCAGAAGAGGAATTAACTGAATGAAAATGAAAGTTCAGGCTCCCCTTCATTCTGGTGGATGTTCAACAGCAACACAAACAGAAGAACGTGGCCGTGGTGTTTCTTCTTCTCTCAGAAAACCAGATCTGGACTCATTTCAGAGAAGTCAGAGTGAAGGTTTCCCTACAGAACGGCCTAGTCAAAGTCCAAATTTAAAATGAGCTTAGGATGTTCAGTCTGACTACGTTTGAGGTATTTTGCAAAGATTCTGGACAGAAGTTTGATCCTGTAAATGTATAAGCTGGTAGAGAAATGGTCAGAAAGGTTCGTGGCTTGAATTTCAGAGAAGATGGATTCCAAAATATATTAAAATAAATTAATTCGGGCAGTTAAAGAGCAATTCACACCACACTTCTCAATGTTTTCTTTTGTAAGAACATTACCAATGCCATGTATAATCTTCCTTCCACTTCATAATCATGTACGGACGTGTAAGGGATATGAATACTTTTCATACTTTAACTTACTGCGTTTGATAAACTTAAAATCCTAGTAACTGTGAGGTTGAGTGTTCCTGTCATGGTAATAATCAAAACCTGTTTGTGTTTATGAGACGTAGAAACACTTTGATGTGTATTTGTGTTTCTTTCATCGTCAGTGTCCTTTGGTGTGTGAGCCTGCAGACCAGCCCTGCATCGACAGAGAAGATTACGCTCTAACTGGTCCAGGTACGTTTTCCAGCAATTAACACCTGTGACTCAGCTATTCCTTTCTGTTTTACAAGACTATAATGTCTTTTTCCTCCTACTTCCGTAAAATTTCACAAAGTCTTCTCCGTAATTATGATTCTCAACTCAAACCCATTTAAGCTCGCCTGGAAGAAAAGGTTAAACTATTGTAATTTGCCTGTACTTTATTCTGATCCACTTAATCTTTGCAGTAGTTAAAATCCCAAAACATCTTTGGTAAAATTCCCTTGATGCTCTCCATCTAATAACCACAAAATTGATCCTTTGAACAAACTTTGAATGAAGACGATTTGAAGCGTCTTCTGTTTGAATAAAATCTTTAGATTTCACTGTTTTGATCTAATAAGTCTTGGTTCCTGCATGCAGTCAGCAAATGAAACCCTTGGTTCTCCCTGAAGGATGAAATGACAGGAATCCAGCTGCGTGAGAATAATTCTCTGGCTGCACAGAAAGTTGGATTCGACTCTGATGAAAACAAGAAGTGTGGAGAGAAAATTAAAGACAATGTCGCAAGAAAAGGAGAGAACTTGAAAAGGTTACAGATCCTGCTGTGCTGAAACGTCACAGTTGTTGTTTAAAGAAGACTTCGCGGAAAATATTTTCCTTCCAGCACCCATTCTCTCTCTTTTATGCAGATTCGTATCACTTCTCGCAGCTCCACAGCAGCCTGGCTCCTGTTGTAATGGTGTCATTGTCACTTATATTTTCCGCTGCGAATAACTAGTGAATGGCAGCAATTTTTGCAGGTGCACATCTGCAGCCTGTCAGAAACAATACCTTCCTTGCAGATGCCACCAGACTGCGTAATGCAATTTTCTCTTCCACTTTTATTGGCTTTCGAAATGAGCATGCAGAGATCAGTGAGGAAACAGGCGGCGCAGCGCAGGGAGTCATTTTCTTAAGAGGTGTCTGGAAGGGAAACTGAGGCGTCTGATTGGTGCTCAGATTAGTGGGATGGGAAGAGGGGGGAGGCTGGGTTCAAAGGTTAATCCGCTTCTCTGAAGATAGTGGAAGTCAGCAGCTATCACTCCCCTGGTTTAAAGTTTTCTTTGCTTTCTCTCCATTCCCCTTCCTCACCCTCTGAGTTTTGTCATCCTATTCACTTTCCATAATCCTCATGCCCACAATAAATCTCATTTAAATACAATTATGAGCTTTTTCAGGGGTCAATTCGAGGCTAGACTTAACTATAATCCTCATTAATTTCATCTTCTGCAGCACAGGAGAAAATAATAAGCCTTTCTATGGTCGATTTACCCTGCAATTATTGTTTTGTAGAGCATTTTTATGCCTTTTTATTTCACACATATTAAGATATTTTCTGGTACTCATAAATGAAAATCAAAACATTCTTTTTGATTATAAATCTATCATTACAGTCAGACAGAGCCTTAAAAATACAAATAATAATAAAACTGCTTGAGTTAATTTGTAGTTATGTGAAAATCAATTGTGTTTTTGGTGTGCAGCAGAGGTTAAGCTGCGTAAAGAGTGCTAATTCACACATACATTCAGACCTTTTTTCAGGTTGTTTTTGGTTTTCTTCCAGGTTTAATTGTTTTTAGCAACTATTAGTTTTTTCTCATTCTTAGTTTTTTGCTCATATTTCAATCAGTCTTTCCTTAGTCCTTTATCTATGACTCTCTTTCTTTCTTTATTGAATTATTCTTTATTTCTGTTAGATTTGTGTTTTTCCAGCTTCTCAGTTTGAGTTTTCTCCTCCTCTGCTCCACCTTGTAACGAGGTTCACTTTACATTTAAATACATGAGCGAAGGGAGATTTTAGTCAAACTTCAAAGTTGGTTTTCTCCATGCAATGCAACTGATGAATTTGTGAAACCGCAATGAAAAGGACAAACAGTTGAATATGTCTGTACTGTTATGCCTGGATAAATAAAAATATATACATTTCACTGAAATTACCTGCCAACATCTGAAAGATGTAAAATGACAGAAACCTATTTTTGGAAGTGGACCAGCTCTTAAGAACTTTATTCTTGACTTTCTTTGGAGAATTTTTTAATTTGAGGATCTTCTCCAGGTGAGCTGAATTTCACAGAATTTCACTTTATAAAAATCCTTTGCTGTCCTTTCATGCCTGAATCAACAATAGCAGTAAGTGATTTATAACACTGCAGTAAGGAATAAAACCCTTTGTCTCTTTGTTTATGCTTTACATTTTCCATAGAATATATTACATTACATTCCTGCCTATATTAAAAACCATAGTTACACACACAAACACACATTCTGTCTGAATAGGTTTCTGTGTCACCAGCAAAGTTTCACTTCTCACCCACATCCTCCCAGTTCTGCACTTTGTAAACTTTAGAGCAGCTGGTTTCCTAAAAAGAGGATCAAAGTTGCTTATAATTGGTTGACCTGACAGAAGATTGTTTGTATTTTAAAGCAACAGTTTGTGTCACTGTCTGCTGTGAAATCTGCCAAGTCTAATTAAAGTGTGTGTAGGTTTTCATAACACCAACATTCTCTAGAGAGTCTAGTTTTTGTGTCCTCCTAACCTTCTGACAAAAGTCAGACTTTTAATTGGATTCATGTATTGGGTTCATGCAGTGGCTGAAATATTCACACCCCCTGAACTCTTTCACCTTCTGTCATGGTATTTTACCGGGATTTCGTGCAAACTCAGGAAAAATAGAGGATAGAGGAACCAGCAAAAAACATTACAAATCAGTAAGTCTTTGCACCCAGGCAGTTCTTGGTAGAGAGTTAATGGTCTTTGGTGTCTCGAAAATTCGCCATTTCAAAAGCCTCCGAAATGTAATGTCAGCAAGCACTGCCCATCACCTAGCAACCTCAGCAAAGCCCAGCCAGTTACCTAGCAACCCAAGATAAGTTCCAGCACGTTGCCTGGCTGGGATTACCGCTGCATATGCCGTACAATGGCTGCTGAAAAACACAAGTGTTTTGTTGTCGACTTACCATCCAAAAACCACTTGCTGAGTTCTTGCTGGTTGTGCAGGAGGCTCCACTTCTGCTTTTAAAAGATGTACGGTTGTATAATTGCGCATCTGTTTGCAGCCATTTTCATGTGCATGTGTAAACGGTGAGTTGGCGGGCGTGGCTACCAGCAACTTGGACAGACTAAGATCTCATTATCTAAGAATGACATTGCATAAAAATGTCGTGGACATATTTGTGTCGCCCACAGACCTAACCTAACCTGGACAAGAATGCATCATGGGTCACCTTTGAATACACTGCTGAGGAATTGAAAAGAGTTGCATAAAAACCAGAGGGACCAATTAAGTAGAGGGATCTGGGTGAAAAAAGCAAGCAAAGTGAGTTTAGGAGATGTGAAAAAGATGGGAAGATAGGCAAACAGCAGGCTGAGGAAGAGAGAAAGATGAACAAAGCTGAGACACTGGGAGACCAGGAATGAAAGGATAAACAACTGAAACTAACAGGAGCAGTAAACAGAAAGGAACGATAATCTAAGACACTTAGATCTGATACTAAAATAAACTGAGAAGTTAAACACAAATAGGACTGAAGACCACATCTAAGTTAATAAACAGGAAGAGATCAAAACAAAAAACAAAGACTCAAGTCCAACCACATGACACTTTATGACACTTTATGTCATATCCTGCTATGACCAAGTCTCGATGAGAGGATAGTTTTATACTTTGGGTAGATTTTCCCCTGAGTTAGCAACGGTTTGAGCCTGGCAAGCATCTGTGATGCATCTTCTTGGATCTATTGGCACCGAGAGCGTGAATAAAGTTAACCCATTTAGCTGACAACAGTTTAGAAGGCGCGCTGTAAAGGTTTAGCACCTTTAGAAATGTTTTTACAGGCATTCTTACAAACAACTATACAGCAGGAGCAAGAGCCACTTTAGCACTCAACAGCACATCACGCAGAGGTAGCAGGATTAATGGGACAGGCGCTGCATGACACACAGCTGTGGAAATAAATTACAGTTTTGAGTCGAACTTTGTCAATTTTCTGAATGAGGAGTTTGTTGTGTATGGCACCATTTTCTGTGTTGTCATTTGCTCCAGAGGTATGGATCCCAGTTTTAAATGAAAGCAAAAACATCTTCCTGCCACGCATGTTTGACCATCGTGACACGAAGTTGTCAACGTTTCACCTCGGGTGCTTCGGCTCCGTCTTATTGAGCGAGTTTTTTTTTTTCAGCTAAAGGAAGAAGGAGCAGTAAACACTGTTTAAGGCTGACAGCTTTCTCGCCTTCTGCTGCAAGCATGCAGATAAGAGCATTAGGGCTGTTTTTCGTTTTCAGCCCCTCGATTGCTGCTATTAGAAACTCTCTGCAGAAAGGAGGAAGATGGTGCAGAATGTGAATCAGGTGGCGGGGTTAGCACCCAAAACTTCAAAATGATTGTACAGCCTGCAACTTGGTGTCATACAATAAATAAGCAATTAAAATGGAAACAGAGGAGATTTGGGGGCAAAGATTAACAACACGAGGGTTGTGTATTTTCTGTGCTGACATTGAACAAGAGAGAGAGGAAGTGGAGCTCGGAAGATGAGAAATGTCTTATCTTTGGCAGACACAGCTATTGATTATAGAATTTAATTTGTGCTTCATACCTCCTGTGACTTTTAAAGACTTCTGATGTCTTCCTGCTCTGCTGTCCTTGAGGGTGGCAGCTGCCATTGTTGGTTTAGTTTTCCCATTCGACTTTGCTAAATTTTCGAAGGATTATCCCAAGGATTTCCATTGGCAAGAATGTGTTTTATTTTGTGCTGTGTCAGATGCATCCCTATTCATTTGCTCTCTGCTCCTTCACAGTGTTCAGGAACCCGGTATGCAAGGTGTACAGATTTCAGACAGTGGACAGCAAGTGGATGCTGGTGCGGGAACAAATGGAGGAGTGTACTCTATCATTCACCATCCCCAAACAGCTGCTGTCGCTCTACATCCAGGAGGACAGGAGCAGGTATGCCGATCGATTGTTGAGCCTTTAAATGCCACACCAAAATCTCCTGTTAAATCTGTTTGTTCGTCCGAGGAATCCTCTTCTACTACTTTTATTTTGAACAATATTTAAAGCTATTTTTATAACTTGCAGCCTATAATTTTGCTGGACATATAAGTGGAATTGAGCCAAAGCTTTACAGTTTGCCTTAATTGCAGAAGAAAAAGGCAGCCAGATGGAGTCAATAAAAGATCTCCAGCCGAGTCCACTGCAAGGGAATCATGGGGAGTGATCTAGCTCAGGAACCGGAGCAACCAATGAAGCACAATAGCCAATTTTAGAAAACACTCGCAGTTGAAAATTGGAAACGTTCTGGTCTTTTTATGTGATTTCTGTAAAGATTGAGCTGCGAAAGTGAAATCAAAGTCAGCTTTTCTGCCAGGTTGGGTTGCGACAAACGCCTGAATGGGTTAGGCACCTTAACAAGGTGTAGCAATGACAGGCGATCAATGAGGCCAGCAGGCTCCTGGACCAAAGGCAAAAATGCATGGTGTGGTATGTCATTTGATTAACAATCAGCTCACAAGTCTTCCCCCATGGGTGCAACTATAGATGCATTCACACAAGTCCGCGTTAGTTAAACTGTCGTCTAACTACAGTCTGGTTTGTTTGGAAAGTTGTGAATGTAAAATTAAACTCGGACGACAGAAAAAGCAAACTCTGGTCCGCCTACAAACCCGCGTTTCACAGTGAACTCTGGTGAGGTTCAAATGCATGTAAGAATGCTGAGCAACCCAAAAGCAGGAAGTGGACTATATTGGAGGGTTTTCTGGGTGAATGCAACCTAAACACCCAGGATGATGCTTCTCCATTTTTTTGTACATTTTGCAAAGACAAGTTGCACTCAGTGTCTTCTTCTGAGGTTTTTATGTAATTTCTTTCAGTGGTTCACCACAGGCGATAGAGTGGTGGACAGAGTTGCTCAAAGAGTTTAGATCCTTTGACACAGTGAAGTGTAAAGGTGAACTGAAAGTGCAGCTGAAAATGCAACAAGTGTTGCCATTTTGGCCCCTAATCAAACTGAGCCCACCAGATGAAAAAAAAACAGCTGTTAAACAGCATATAAAAAACTTTATATGCATTTTTTTTATGTTAATACTTAAAATTAAAAATAAAATGCTGGCCCTTAAAAATGACAATATATTTTCTGTTTTAGATGCTTATTAAAAATGGCCACTGGCAACTCTAAACAAGGTTTATTGAGTTTGACTGAGGAGGAAAAAGGCGTTTTGGATCGTAAAGGCTGCATAACCCTGGTCTGCACAAATAATGATCTCTGAAAGTGACAAAATAGGAAGTTGAAGAGGTTAAATATTCATGTTTTGATCATGGCTGACCTTCTTGCTCCTAAAATATAGGAAGTCGTTCTTTCTTGAAGCACTGCCCAGTAAATGCTGGATTTATGTTGTCGTTGCTCTTTACCTACTCTGAATAATTGCCTTATTCAAATTTTAAAACGTAAGCTGAGATTATTTGATGCTCTTGACTTGTTTCATTTATCTGCCTCATAAAATTGCAGTTTTTTCTGCAGCAGGAGTCTGTATAGAAACCTGCGAAACAATAAGTGCATGACTAAATCTGTGCTCAGAACTTATTAGAATTCATCGGTTTAAACATAAAAAGAGAAGATTAGTGCAAAAGGGACAAATGTAGGTCAGAATGGAGAATGACAGCGCTGTGCCGCTGTTATCTTCATAGCTTGGTTCCTCTTTGACTGCAGCATCTGATCACCAAACTAATTCCCAGGCACGGCACCTGCAGCAGCTTCCTGATGGGCAAACGTCTTCCCTGCCTTTAGCTTGTGGGTTTTAAACGCTCAACCAACGGCCGGGCTGAATGCACAGGTTAAATCCATGCATGTCACCGCATTTTCAGTCCAGCTAACCTGAGTCAGAATTATGTTTGAATGACAAACGGATCACTCTTCACAAGCCTCCAAGTGTGCGTTACAGAGCACATCAAAGATCCACTTCCCCGAGGCTTCAGCTGTGTTTGTCGAGACGGATCGTTCTGCAACCGGGGCCTGTTGTCCCTGGCAACCCCTTCCCCACAAAAGACAGCGGAGAACATATACACACAGACACATCTTTTACATTAATTTTTTATGCTGTAATGCAAGCAGTCGGTACAGGAGACGCAGGGATCCAGAGGAGTTTGGCAGGAGGAGGTTTTGAGCTGTAATCATTGTGAAAGGTTTACTCACATGCTCAAGGACACATTCGCAGGAAAAGTCGCTCCCTCCAACACAAACAAACAGCCTCTCAGCCATCACCACACTGATCTGCTATGAAAGTGCATCACTTAAGATGTATAGCTGACAATTATGAAACCTTTGAGTTGTATCTGTGTGAAGCAAGTGGAAGCACGTTGGAATCTTTCCTATAAGATCTTTGCTTATTTATAAGCGTGTTTGCTTGAACCCCGGTTTGGTTGTTTAGGCACGGCTCCTGTAATCCTCTTTTAACGTCGTCTTTTTTTCTCCTCAGTGCCTCTCCATTTAGCCTCCATTCTGTCAGAGTTCACAGCAGTGCCAGTGCAGGGTTTTTAATCATTCAGTTTGTGCTTCAGATGGTGGGTGGCATCGTCACTTTCCCAGATAATCTCGATTTTCCTTCTTCTGTTTGTTGGCTTTGATGTCTTAAACTCGTGTTCCAATCTGAGGGTGCGAACTTAGACGTTTTCTTTACCCTGCTGCTTTGACTCTCTGTGCGCATGTTTTCGACTGTGTGAGTGAAGATAATGGATACGTGCTGCGTTGAAGTGTGTGGGTGTACAGTAGATTAACCCTCATCTATTAACAGCTGCCTGTTTTGTCATTAACAGGGGAAGAGATCATCCCTCTCCATCTGATGTCAATTAGCATGTTCAGGGTTGAAGTGAGGGATCTTTACATTTGTTTCCTCTCGGCCTCTGTGTGTGAGGTTTTCACTGTTTGTTGGTGAATCAACAAGCAGTTTGAAGAAAAACGTTTAGTTTTCCTCCTAATGTTAATCAGGAGGAACATGAAAATATTTGACTCCAGTGATTTTTGAAAAACCAAAGAAATTCAATTAATTTTCACAACATGTTATTGACAATATCTCTGAAGATAATGTTTAGTATTAGTGGGTCCGGTTCTGATCCTCACAGTCCTTTTGTTGGCAGTAAACAGGAGCGAGGTCGGGCTCATGCCGTGTATCCAGAGACCGTTTAATCAGAACCAGAATTAACTGCAGGGACCTCGGTCACCCATGATCCGGTTCTCCACTGTTCTTTTGTCTGGTTTGTTTATTTTTTTTGTGATGCTTGTGGCCTTTTTTCACAGTTTTGAGCTGAAATATCCGTCGTCATCATCATCATCCCTCAACTGACCATCTAATGTGTGCCAGGTTTGCAGCCAATAGCTCTTCTCGAACTAAAATACGACTTTCAGCCGTCCGGGGAAGCGGGGAAGTAAATCCTCTGGTAAAGTATTGTTTGAGGGCTGATATGTTAGAATGGTTTAGAGCTTTCATCTTCCGAGGGGAAAACACAAAAACCACAACCCGTAGGAATTTAGATCAATAACATATTTAAGTATGGAAGAAATTAGTCAATATTCTATTACCCTTATTTTTGTTTCAGAGTGTAACAACTTGGAAAATATCTGATGTTTTTGCTGGTTTATTACCAGTAAACTCATGCGTTCATGAGTTTCATTTAAACGTTTTCCAGTTACACAGAGTCTGGAGTGATTTTACCTTCAGCATGGAGTAAAGATGCTGCAGCAAAATCATCAGTTCTAAAAATTATACTTTTTTCTTTTGTTTGTTACAAACTCTCAGCAACTCAGCTACAAGAAGTTCAGAGGAGGAACGACTTTTTCTGCATCAGTGGATTTGATTTATACGAGCAGCAGCGCATTCAAGACGCGCACAAAAAATATCTCCATTGAAGTTTCAGGATAAACAAACTCAAACAGTTGAAAACTGATTTGTTGCTTCTTTCCTGGACTGATTGAGTGTTTTCTTCAAACTGTAGATGTCTTCAGATAAGCCCAGTTGGGAATGTTTGTGTTGCTTGTCCTTCTCTTCTGTCCTTGAGAGGACCTGCACTTTCCTGATGACACAAACTTTGTTTTGGGTGAAATTTGAAAGTGGATCCTGTTCTGTGTTGGCGGGTTTTCTGCAGACCTCAGTGGTGAGGCCTCTCTCTCTCTCTTTGTGTGTCAAACAGTCCAAAGAAGGGATCTTTTAGCCTTTGGTTTTCCACCCTTTGTGAAATTTGTATTGTTATTCACTTTTGATTCTACTTCTTTGGCTTGGATTTTGACCCGGTGTCATCCTGTGCGATTGTTTCTCTCCAAGAAGTTCTGCTTCCTGCTTCCTCCAGGTATAAATTATTTATTATTTATCTACATAAGAACTTAGGATTTTCATGTATAAACTTGCTTGTCTTTGTTAGCATATGGGGCCTTTTGTGCCTTATTTTTGAAAATGGGCAGGAACTGGACTGAAATGCAACAAAAAGCAGCCAAAGTGTAAAGAAAACTTTTAAAAAGCTCTTCAAAAATGCTTGAAGAGTTGATTAATCAAGACTGCTTTGAAAGATTAGGAGAAAATCATCATACTATAAAGCAGGATACACTTTATTACTCTATCATACTCTTTTCAGACGGTGGGTATGCTGATTAGAAAAATGACAATATATTTTTATTCACAATCTCATTGCTTTATATAATTATCTTGTTTTAAAAAATGATATGTACTTGTATAATCCTTCAAATTAGAAAAACAAGCATTCTCAGTTGACAATGGCATATCAGTGTTCAAGACATACAGTCTGAATGGTTTAACTATTGTAATTCTCTAGTGGCCTGAAACTTGTTATTCAAATCACAGAACATGATCATATTGTCCCTGTGATTGTTGGAAGTGGCCCTCTGGTATTTAGGGCTACTTCAAGCTGTAATTGGATACACTGGAAACAATATGTTTGATTGAAGCCACTGGGAATTGTAGCATAGCTGAGCTGCAACTTCACTTGCGGAGAAAAACAGGCGTGTTGGATTGAAAGCGTGATGCCAAGACTTCTTGAGCTCCAGTCGGCTAAGAATAAGAGAGAGAATTGATGTTTAAAGTCAAGTGATATCATTTTATATTCTTATAAATTTCAACTCATATTAGTTTAACTAAGTCACTGTTTGGATCTTACGCAGTATTTTAATTGGACTATAATATTTCTCTCTCTCACTGGTTTCTTCTTAAAAGGTTAAGAGGTGCTATTTACTGCACAGTGAAACTGAGTCATGCACATTTATACAAATATCTTACAAATGACTCATAATCACATTCATGTCCTGCTGGCGTTTATTCTCCTTGTAATCTTTTAAATTCTTACTTTGCTAAAAAGCTTTATGTCTTCCAATGTAATCTGCATAACGCACTCATAACCACCTGCAGAAAACGTTGGCACAGTCGCGCAGCATGTGGCACTCTCTTGCTTACAGCTTGTTTCAAGCTCAATGCCCGTTTTTATACCATTTTCAGCAGATTTTTTTTATCTGTCAGAAAAAAATTACATCTTTGTTGATGTACTTCTAGTACTTACCAATTTGCAACATTTTAATTTTGAGTTTTTGATCAAATGACAAACAAATTGATGGATTATCTCACATCTGTTTTGTCTCTATAATAGTTTTGGAAGTTAAAATTATAAAGTACAGATTACAGCAACATTAACACTCTGTGTTTCCCAGTGGTTGGAATATCAGTTTAACTGAGACGCTGCAATCAAACTTAGAGATTTTAATGTTGAATGTAGGAATCGGTGCAAAATTGTGCAGAGTTTGGTGTAATAAAAGCTAAAAATAAGCAATGAGATTTGGAGTTTTGGATGTTCAAATATCATGAAACACACCAGATTATTTTATGGTTTTGGAAAAATTTTGAATTAATGAGAGTAAAGACTTATTTTATCTTGCCATCACTGAAATGGATAAAAAAAAAACCCAGCAGGACGACTTGCTTCATATCTGGACATATATAATAACCACAGCTGCATTTAAGTGGCTGTTTCTTTCAGGCAGCTGTTTGAAATGGTTATCTTGATCATTCTTGGACTTTTTCATTGAGCTGAATATTAGATGCTGTTTTTTATCATGATCACCAACCAGCGATAAATAAGCTATAGTCACGTTTAGCAACTTTATCTGAATATATGTAAATGTTTCATCCTGTGTGCATAATTTTAAACGTATAGATTAAAAAAAATTGTCTGAAGAAAATCTAACTCTTGCCTCTGATACTTGGCTCACTTTGACTTGTTCTTGTTGTCTGCTGTACGATCTCTGAATCCTAGAAATGTAATGGTTCAAATAAAACATCAAAAGCTCAGCATTTTAGTTATTTATGCCTCTGATTATTAATGTAAACTTTTGACCGGAACTGAGGCCCGATTGTGTTGTTTTAGACAATTTTTCAATTTTTGCTTCAGGCGTCGTTGTTATCACACCTTAACTCGTACAGAGATTCTTCAAAGTAATCTCAAACGTATTCATCAGGATAAAAGAAAAGTGGAGATAATCTACAAAGGCAATCTGAATTGCTGCAGGGGTTGAATCACAACAACAAGGGTTGATCCACTGAATTATGCATTTGAGTAGAGATACCTGATCGTAACAGCAAGATGCATGAACAAGGAATTACATATGTGGGCATTTAAATTAAAGAAAAAGCAATATGTAAACACTGATCTTGTTATCTTCTAATCACGGCAGGTGATGGTATAATTGCTGACCTGAATAGTATGTAACACCTTTTTAAGCCTCTATTTTTTCTATACCATTGTAATTTACTGCAGGAGGACTGAATGATATCTGTCCATCTCATTCCTTTTTCATATGCAAATGAGGAAACAATGAAAATGGCTGCGCTTTCTGTTGGAAATCAGCCCTTGCACCCACAGAAACTCACTCAACTTGCGCACAGCTGCAATTATTCTCTGCAGTAGGAGCAGAGGTGATTCTGGCACAACTCTGATGAAAGCAAACAAAATCCAGCAAATAGTTGACTCATTTGTTTAATACAGTATGTAAAGGGATGAGAGTTAAACAGGATGAAAGGCGCTTTGAAATGGGTAGAGAGGATAAGTGGGCACCACAAGCCAAGTTTTAGGAATGTATGTCTGCAGAGCTGGCTCTGAACTACGATGTGTTCATGAGTGTCAGATTCCTCAAAGAGCAGCTTGGATCGTTGTTGTTGTTCCTGGATTCTGAATCCTTTCATGGGCCCTGACTGGAAAGTTTAAAACATTATTGTAATGCATGTTGTTTTCTCGCATAAACTGGGTCAGATTGTATCAGTATGCCAGCATTTGCTGAATTTATTAGTAATTTTAAATTTATATGTAGTAAAATCCTAATGTGTGCTATGGTTATTTATAGGTTGCAGGATCTGGAGGAATTGGGGGAGCTTTCTCCTCACTGGGACAACCTGAGGAAGGAGGTTGTGACGCGATACGGAGGAATCATCAGCTCTTACCAGGAGACTTTGGCTGAACTGGAGAAGATAAGCGGTATGAAAATATAACCTTTTTTAATCTTACACCCAGTCCTGTTTTCACACATGCACACTGCAGTTTATCAAGTCACAAATAAATGGGTTTTTTTGTTTTGCAGACTGCTCTGCAGACCTTTCCAATCAGTGTAGCATGCATTGCAACAATATTCATACCATGTGAACTTTTCTACTTGTTGTGTTGCAACCACCATCTTCAGTGAATGTTACTGAGCTTTTACGTGACAGACCAACACAAAGTAGTGCATAATAATAAATACACATGCTTTTGAAAAATCTAAAAAGTCTGTTGTGCATTTATATCTGGCTCTGCGATTCAGTGTCAAAAAGCATTTTTGCTACACTTTCAATTCAATTAAATTGAATTTGTTCATTTTGTGCCAATTCACAGCAAATATTGTCTCGAGGCAGAAATAAATAATTTCAATTCAATTATATTACATTCCAGTTTATCTTAGTTGTCAAACAGTGCAGGAAGCTCAGTGAATTATTCAAAGTGGGTTAAAAAGTAGATTACATGGAGTCAGTAGCTGCATTTCCTTTACAGATACGCTTAAAACTTTGTCAATATTCCACTAAAACACAGTTTCACAATTGCACTATTTCCTTTACACACAGTTTGCTCACACAATAAGTCATTATAAACATCATCGTTCTACCACTTCTTGTCGTCGTCTTTTCGCCAGTGGTAACATTTGGTTGCTGATCACATGACTTGTGGGATTGGAAAAAAGTCTTTGAATTGCAATTTTTGTGAAATATGCCAATTTTGATATTGTTGAAACAAAACCACCTCAAAAACATATCTTTGACAGAAATGCAGCTCTTTGTTAGGGGTGTGTGTCTAACAGCTTTGCATGTTAAGAGTCACATTTTATCTCAGTATTGCTAATTCTTTATCAGATTGGACAGGAAGCATCAGTAAAACTTGAAACCCAGTGTTCGAGTTTTACTAAAGATTTTGATCTAGACTTTGACTGCACCATTCTGCCAGAATCACGTTTTGATCCAAACCATTGCTCGATAGATCTGCCTGTACGTTTAGAGTTCTTGCACAAGAAAATTAACAATCATTTCCTGACCCTCTTGAAGAAACACATCGTCACAAGTAGAGATCTGATCAGAGCAACTTCTTCCACATGTCAGCTGTGTGCCTTACATGTCATGGAACAAACTGCAACCAGGACGTCTTGTAAATGTCCGGTCTGCTGTTCCCCGGTCTGTTTTCTCATTAATAATCCCTCATAAACCTCAGAGGTCTTCACTACAGCATCCGATGTGCTGATTTGATACATCAAACATGCTGTACAAAGTCAAAGTAGACACAAGTTAAGTGAATGCTGAAAAAAGTTGGTTGTAATAAATTATATTTGGGGGTATTAGAGTAAAGAGGGATGATTTCTAAACCACAGGACACTTTTCATCCTCATCTATTTTATTTTTCCATCCACTTTACAATTATGTGGCAGTTTGTTTTGGTGTATTAAGTAAAATCTCCAAGAGATACCTTAAAGTTTTAGTTGTAACATGACAAAATGTATAAAAGTTCAAAGGGTGTAAATCACTTTGAAAGCCACCGCATTCCTCAGAAACAATAGGATTGGTTTCTTTGCGATAATCAGACTCTGTTGTGGAAAAAATAGCCTCCTGCTGTGAAGTGTTGCAGGAGAAACTGAAGAGGTACTGTATGAAACAGCAGTAATAAGGTCCAACCCGCCCCCTGCTGATCCTGTAAATCTGATGTGAAGCAATAAAGGCTCAGATTAGCCTCAAGCATGTTCCGCCAGGACCAAAAAGTATCTAAAAGAACAGATGCTGAAAGCACAGTGATAGATATAGAATAATTTGCGTCACTGGGAAACTAAATCAAAGGTTGCTCTTACAGAGCTTTATAGGAACTTGTTTTGTTGTGAGCAATCAAAATGTGTATGCGACTGTGTGATTTT
This sequence comes from Poeciliopsis gracilis, assembly GCA_911649635.1. NCBI lineage: Eukaryota > Metazoa > Chordata > Actinopteri > Cyprinodontiformes > Poeciliidae > Poeciliopsis > Poeciliopsis gracilis. Next base: position 2,899,633 of record CAJVRI010000370.1, on the reverse strand, counting down.
CCTTTTTCCTGCTGTGCAAGAGGCACCATTTTAACATCAAGGCTACACTTACACCTCATTTGGACCCAGCTCAACATTAAGTCCACTGTTAGCCCTAATTTAGACCTTATTCTGTATTTCTGCATGAATTTAGACTTATTCCTTATAGCCTTCACACACAAAGAACTCAGAAGTCTGAGATCTGCTTTGGTACGGAAGAAAATACTAAACTAAACTGAAAGACAGTTTGATATCTTTACATTTTATCAGACCATCTGTACATCCACCACACTATTGAGTATTTGGCTTTAATTTCACAGTTGTAGGACGACAACATACTATTGAAATAGAACACAATAGAATACAATCAATTGATCAATAAAAGCAAGGCTTCCATGGACCTTTTATGACCAACTCAGTTTGCAAGCATCAGCTACACCACTGGAGCTGTGACACAAGTTTTGAAGCAATTACCCACCTACTCTATAGACGCACGTTGCTCACATCAGCATGCTGGATGCTTGAAATTAAAAGTCAAACTGATGACAAGACTCTCTTTATGAATAATTTAGCTCATAATTATTTGGCCACTTGGAGGCACATGGGCTTTGTGCAATACACTGAGCATTACAACAATTGTAATAAAGTAATAAAACTGTTTCTGTTGAAGAAATGTTTTAAACTTTGGTTTAAAACCATCAATAGGTAGTCTCATGAAGAAATTCACAGAATGTATGATCGTCCATGTCATGTTGTTTTGGTTCAAGTGCGTTTCAGGTTCTTGAGGTGTGAAGTTATTTGGAAAGGGAGAAATATAAACATTGAATCCACTAGTAACTGAAAGTGTCTGTCTTGTATTCAGTGCTGATGAACAGAGTGATGGTGGGAATGCAAATGAAAGTGGAGAACTTGCTGTAGTTTTTAATTACACAGAAATTTCCATCTTGCTAAGCAAGAGAAAATGTTATTTAAAATAATGGGGCCAAGGGCTGAGCCCTGGGGATCCCAGGAGGCAAATCTGTGAGGCTGTGGTTTTGTATTGCCAACAGAAATGTTGTTTTGTTTGTTTGTTTGTTTTCTGTAAGTAAGATAGAATCTGCTGCCATCAAAAAATCATTCATCCTCCTCATCAGGTCTATTTCTAGGCTGTGGGCAAAATGAAAATCAGATTTTTCTGGTTCTTGAAAACATTTCAAATGGTGATGAGTATGAGCAATGACTTTCATCCACTTCTTTGGAAAGAGAAATTTGAAATTACCCTGAAGTTGGCCAAGACATGAGCTTCAACAGCAGGCTTCTTTGGAAGTGGCCAAATTCTACAACTTCTTTAAATTAAAGGATAATACCAAGCAAACTTGTAGAGAGTGGTTTATTACAGAGGTGATCCGGGGCTTATGGCTGAAGTATTCGATTATAAGTATTGTTGGAACTAGATCAGGAGTGCAGAAAGATGATAGCTTCATCTTCTGGCTGAGTTTAGAACATTAAACTGGCATCAGGCGATCATTAAGTATGGGGGGAAATAAGACTTTCGTCCAGGCAAAACTAAAGTCATGATGTCATAAAACACCATGAATTTCAATCCTTCATTCTAAAACACAAATTATGCAAAATACAGGCATCAAAAGCATTAATTTGACTTAATAAATGTGGCAGAACTTGATCAACAAAACGCTCCTCATTTTTTCACTACTAGATCCACAGAAACACATTTATAGATATGCTGACATACATGAGAAGATAAGGAACTGTTAGAAGTTATATCTGGGTTTGTTTCTTTTCTTGACTTGTAGGACTCATCTAAAACTCAGTCCTATTTAACCTCCACTTGCCTGACTCCAGTCTGTGCATGGCTCGACGGTGCAGTAGCTGTTTCAGTGTATGCCAACCCAGGACTCAGTCATTGAATTCAGTGTTATAAGTGGAGATAAGGTTCAAGCCAACAAATAAAAAACGAAACACGTTAAACATGCATGCTTTAGTTAGTGCTTCCTCCAAACATTTTGCATGTTGATGTTAATTTGTTCAATTAATTCTAATTTAAAATGCAAATAATTAATCTTTGTCTGATTTGCTTCAACATTTAGTGGAGAAGCACTAAGCATGTTTTTAACTCCTCTGAATATCACTGGCTGATTAACTTATTCATCTGAACAGCAGTAAAGTTCGCTGTGCTGTGAATATAAGAGAGGTTGCTCTCATACAAGCTCTCAATCCCCTGTTTGCTTCTGGAATAAAGGCGTATTAGGTTTACATCAGCTGCCCTGCTGCTCCACTAAACTCATTAAATTATCACTAATTAAAGTGTTATTATGAGTACGAACTTCATGTACTGACCAATCAGGCTGCATTTATGTCCCCACTCAGCCGAACCTTCAAGCCGTGCATATTTTAGCACGATGTGAGCTTTAAGAATATAACGGCTGATTAATTTCCCACTGATCCTCTTCTATCCCATTAATGAGATGTTTGTCTCTGCCGGGTTTTGCTTTTCCCTCCTGATAAGACGTGAAGGTGAAGGACTCAGAGGAGGTGGGTGTTGGACTCTGTGGTTTTGGTCGTTATGGTTCCTGACGGGATCCTCATCAGGCCTGGATTCCGCTGAATCCTGGCCTGATTTTCCGTCTTTAACCAGTCTGGCGCTGACATAACCAGATGACAGTCGTTGCCAAACAAGTTGTGAGTGCAAGCTGCTGCAGATGAATTATTGATCACTAAAATCACTCAGAAGGATCAGGCTGTGCAGGAGTTTCCATCAGAATAAATGAATGTTTGCAAAAATAAGAAAAATAATGTCATTCATCAAATATATGTCTGTTTTATGGTTTTTCAAATTTCTTAATAAATACTGTAATTAATTTTCATTTTGTGGAGATTTTTCTAATAAAGTACTTATTTAATTAAGACAAATTGAACCTTATTAATTTTTTTCACATTTTCATACAATTCCCAGAATTGTCCAGAGGAAAGCTGATAAATGGATGTGAAATATAAAATGCTCCCACAGGACAGAACATATTCCACCTTTTTAATTAATGTAATTGGGTTTTTCAGGCATGACTCCGAGCTCTGAGATTTGCTGTCCTTAAATAGGCTTATTTATGCATTTATAATAAACTGACGAGCTCTTATCCACATGTAACTGAAGGTCAGACTGATCCACAGGGATTTTCAGTTGTTGAGGTCGCTACATTTCACTGGACAGTTTAAGTCATTTGATTTCAGGTGTTTTTTATTCCTAAAACAGAAAAATATTAGCCAAAACAAAATGATAACTAAACAAAGTTCTACAACCTGAAGACCTTTTGAGAAACGTTTTTGCTATCCTTGTCTGTCACACATGTTTAAGCTCTACAAACATGTTTTAATGTAAGAGGAAGACAATAGTAAATGCAAAATACACTTTTAAATAATAATTTCCAAACCATCCTGGCAACTAAATCTCAGTCTTAGTCTCATCTGCCCAGTTCCAGTAAAGTTATAAAGATCAACATGTTTACACTGTGATAGGACAGAAACATACCGGTGTGCAGACGCTTTTTTTTGGAGATTTGGTGAGCGCAGGATGCCTTCAACACTGAGCGCTGGAGATGTTTTTACCTCCCTTCGCTTCACCTCTCACCTCACTCTGTGAGGTGACAAGATAAATATGGGTCGTCATCCATCCTGTTGGACAATAGCTGCAATAAATAGCTACTGTATCACATTCTATTCTGAACTCAGGTTTCTTGAAGCTTTGATGAACATAAAAAAGTACGGTGAGTCCCCGGTATTGGCAGAACTTATGGACCACAATCGTCACAATAACTGAAGAACATGTTTATAACTGCCTGCTTTAATTGCTCAGAATATATTTTTATATGCATTAATGCACACAGCAGATGCTAACATCCACTGTCTTCCTTATTTTTGCTTTTGGAGTACAGCTAATCAGTTTCAAGGAAATGAATCCTGGATTGGCTGCTTTGCTAACTCAAGCCAGTCGCTTGTCAAATCTGAGGTATTTTAGCTCGCAAAGCTACATTTTCTTTCGAATATTCAGAAAAAACAATCTGAGTCTAGTCAAATTATCCAGGAATAATTAAAATCTATAAGTTTAATGTCTCAGTTACATTTATTTTAGGTTGACTGTTCGGGGTACCCACAGCTGTAGTACTGGCTATGTAGTACTAATTTTTTCAAATCTTTCACAGAATTGCTGGTAAATTAGACCTATAATATGCATTTAAGGCCTGGAGCTGACCGTAAGGCATATTTTCTGTTGGAAAAGCTGTGAGACGTATTAGAAATTGTGCACCTTAAGTGAATAGGTGTGTAATCTGTTGCCTGGAGGGTCTCAGCTGCTGCTCTGACATTCGCTGTTTTACAGGCTGAAAGCTGACCAAATCTTGGAAGACATAAATTGGTTAAAAGAAAAAAAAATGCTGTGCTGTCAGACATGACTCACTTGTCCAATTCATGCTCCTTTCAGACTGATTCCTCTGCTCACGCAGCGTGAGTCCAATTCTCCTCGGTGTCTGCAGCATGTTGGAAACTGCGGGTCGGATAGGGAAGCCTGCTGTGCTCCAAGCACCACAAAGACCCCGATGATGATGAAACCCCTAACAAGCTTAAACAGACGCACACTGACCCGATAGACCACAAGTGTGAGCTGCTGGTTTGTTTTTTTTTGGTTTTTTAAGGACTGATAGTTGCAGAGTTTGTTCTTGTTTTTATTTTTTAAGCATAGGCACTCAGAGGGTTTCTTAAATGCAGCTGAAGCTTATTTTCTGAAGTATTTTAATAAGTACAAATAAGTAACTGAGAGCAAATAAATGGCAAGGAAAGATTAAAAGATGAGAAAGATGCTAATAGATGAACAGTTCTGCAGATATCCTCTCCTCTTGAAAAAGAGCACATCTTTGCCATCCGATGAGAATGTAATCTTAAATATTCTTAGTTATTGCTTTTTTTGGGCCGTATTAAAGAAATGAAAACATTATATCCCTTAGAAGACACACTGCATGTTATTGTTTACATCCAGAAATTTTGCCCATGCTCACAGAGCTGGGGGGCAAAAGGGATTTTTAATTTTTTTTTACTTGCAGTCATAGCCGCACTGAAACGTTGGACCAATTCAATTACCGAAATAAAACCTGGAGATGTAGGTATTAATTTAATGCAAAGGAAATAAATAATGCACAAATGCACGTAGCGACCGGCTAGCAACAGCTCCATTAGTGTATCGGGATTTAACACCAAACCAAAAAACATTTCCCACAAGAACAGAACATTCAGTTCATTACAGTATTTTGTGTTCAAGCTTTATGTTTATTTTGTGAGTGTTGAGACGTAATTGTTTGAACACAGCAGTGGCAGGTTAGTTAACTTAAACACCCGAGAGAGTTGGTATCTGGGTCGTCGTCGTGTTTTTTCACTAAACACTCAATTCCACAGCGAATCTGCATGTTAAGGTTGTCATAGTCAAGCTAGCATAACTGCCCTACTTCCTTCTCCCTCACTATTTTTCTTTTTCCTGACCTTGTCATCTCGTTGTCGTAAAGCATTACATCTCTTTATCTTTTATATATCAATCATACATTTAAGATTTAGCGCGTTATGTTATGTTTGACAGCTAAAATCAAGTTAGCCTCTAGCAAAGGGTCTTCTGCTTGTGATGTCATGTTGCATTTGTCTTTCCAACAACTTATACTAAAACATGTACAGCAATATACACACACTAAGAACATTATCTGAGTCAGCGACTTTGTGTTTCATATAATAATTCTATATTTAGAGAAACAAGAATGCATTTAGCTGGAAAATAAGTGGGAAGAAGACAAATGATTTTACTTCCTCTTCTTGGTCATATAAATAAATTGTGTTGCTAATTATGTATTTTTTGTTAATATCACTGATGTCACTCATAATGCCAGTACCAAATTAATATTTTAGTTGTGCAATTCACATAATTTATTAATTACACAATATGCTTTTTAAAGTTTTGAACAAAATTATATTTATTATTTCTATTAAGGTATTGATGCAAATAATGATCATAACTGAGCTAAACCTCAACAGCTGGAGAAAGAGAGCTTCACGGTCTGTTTTTCAGCTGCAACAGAAGATGCATGTTGAGCAAAATTCAAAATCAAGGTTCTTGAAAAGCTTAAAAATCCTAAAAGCCATTGTTTTAATTTTTTTCTAACATATTTCTTCATTTTGTTTGTTCCATGTCCTTTCTTGTGCTGGTATTTTGACAAAGGAGAAGACAAAGGAGATCTCTTCTATATTTATGATAAATAAATATTCTAGCTGTACATCCAAACCCTCTTCACATCCTGGATTGAAGAGATGAGAGAAAAACAAATGTCCATACTGACAATTGATTTTTCAGCTGAAACCAGAAACAAATGCACAATCCACAGGAACACCGAGACTGAAGAAAATAAAAAGACCTGTCATTTATAAAATATTTTTATGTTGGCTGTAGACCGACTGTTTTACCTGTTACAGTGCAATATTGAAAATATTCTTTGCTTTTCTTCTTCACAAATTCTTTTCTTGTGGAACTGACTTGGATTTTTGTTGAAAATGTTTGAAAGTTTTAGTTAATTATGATTATGTCCACCACAGAGCCAAATAAACACACGCTCTGGGTATTCTGGCACTTAGAGGCTGGTTGAATCTGTTATTCCACAATAATAAAACATTCACACCACATTCATTACATCTCTGATTCTGTTATCAGTGGAAGCAAACAATTTCACCAATTAATGACAACAACTGTCACCTTAAAAACAAAACTGATGTTTTTTCAGACATCTCATCTCTGTCAGTGGATTCTGTGCAGGAACAGATTGAAATAAATTTGTTTTCCACCTGGTAAACAATGTGAAAATCTCATCCGGGTAACAGATCCACTCATTAAGATTGTGTGACAACAGTTTCTGCGTTGTTCATGCTCTGATTGACAGATTGTGATGCTTTGCCTCAAGAGTGATTTAAGAGCAGAACTGATACAACAAGCTGGGTTGAGCTTCCGTAAAGGAAAGTTACGGCCTATATCAAGTAAAAGAACTGTACAGTGTTTTTTTCATTATCTGTAAAAAGAAAATCACCATTAACTAACAGAAATAAAGGCTTGAAAACATCAGTGTGTGTAATTGACCTATATAAAGTGTCTCACTTTGTGAAGCACATTATATTCTGATTTAATTACATTCTAAATTGCTTAGTGTTTCTATACATACACACTTGTTATCATGGTAATCATAACGACGGCGTCATTTTCTTCAGTATTCAAGGCCGATATGTGCCGATCTTAATGAGTCAGGAAATGGTTACAAGGAAACAGTAATTACATTTATCCACATCTTCAATCTGAGCAATAATCAAGTTTATCCTGCACGCATGCGCAGTGAGAGCTAAGCTTGCTATCAGACAGCTGCAGGTCTCCATAGCAACAATAATATGCTTTTTATGCCATCTTTACCAATAAATGTACAGAGTTTGGCAAATATGACTAACCTAAACGTATATGAGTATTATAAATGAATTAAAATACCAGAACATTGTAAATAATCAGATAATAATCTGATTACATGTACACAAATATTTAGTCATTATCTTTGTTTGTATGAGAAACTGCCAGCGCATTGAAGAATAAATTAGTTCAGACATTTTTTAAGTGTGGTAATTTTAATCGAATCAGTACCTTAACATATATATATATATATATATATATATATATATATATATATATATATATATAGCTGTTTAAAAAATAACATACAGCTGTTTCATGGAATAATCTTGGCAGATTTGAGGAGCTTTATCAGCACAATGAGGCAGAGGAAGCTTCGCTGCGATGGTGAACTACATCTCTTGCTCTCAGATAGATGATTAAAAGTCTTTGTCAACAGAAGTTTAATCTTCACTAACATGCAAACTGAAGGAAAAGTCATTACAGCACTACAGCAATATGCTTCTAGAAACTGTGCTGACCAAAACATTCCAGTGTTATCAAGAGCTGCACTGAAAGCCTTGTATATCACACAGAAAATGACTCTGACAAGATTGGCTTGTTGTGCACAAATATAACTAATATCACTTTTTGCTTCTACGGTAATGACACAATGCAATGTGTTGTGGGTGTTGTTCATCCACGGCTGTAATTACTTCAGACTTTAATAATAAAATAAAAAAACCTTTTAGGACCAAGAAGTGCTTCTCTGGAAATATGTCCTGTTTTTTTTTTGTTTTTTTTTTTTCTTTTTTTTTTATCTCATAAGTAAAGCAGGCGTTGTTCTCTAACATGATTGTGCTACATGACCAGAAATTTTTAAGTAATTTATTTCCTCCATCCCAACAGTTTTTAAAAATGTTTTTTGTTTCATTAAAACTTTGATCCAAAACTGGATTAAAACTCTGATATGAACATTTTTATTTTCTGCCTGCTTGGCTTTGCCTGAATATTTACATGTTAGAATAATTATTTTTTTGTCAAATCACATAAAGATAAAGCCTGATTTAGCAGCTTGACCTCTTTCTTTGTCTTTTGTGTTTTATCTGTGTTGGAATGCTCTCATTGTCTGCATGACGTCCATGAAGCTGATAAATGTTCATCTGAATCTGTGCAGCAGCTTCATCTCTGAAATGAGTTGAAGATTCTCTGAATGTGCAAAAGTCTTGAGGTTTTTGTTGGATAAAACGGTTTTCTTTGGTGCCTTTTTCTCTCCCTTTTAGTGCAGCACCTGACCGTTTTGAAAAGAGAAATTATTTTTATTCCTGTTTGTCAAGCACTTAACTCTGACATATGAGTCATTCGGGCATAAATAGACTCCAAACTCAAGAGGTTAACCGAAAAGACTTTGCAAATAATCTGTCTAAATTTATCTTAGGGGCGTGGTCACCAGATATGACTTTGCATTTGATTTGTTAATGATGTGTGAAGCTGCTTGTCATAAATTCAGAGGTATTTGGTATTTGGTGTGGTAAAAACTGTTAGAGGTGTAACAGAACAATGCAGCTCAAAGTGACACAACACTTAAACTCTGACTTGAACTCTGACCTGAACTCTGACAGCTTTAGATGCTGTTTTGGATTTTACTGCAACTTTCTGAAAGAGGTTCATTGTTGGAGTAATTTTGTTAGGCCTGTGAAGTTTTATCACTGCCCCATGTTTGTCTATTTGTGAAAAATGCTGTTCCCTAAAGTCCCAGAGCCTTAGAAATATTTTTAACCCTTTCTGTATTGATAGATGTTTCACACCTGTGCTAAAAATATCTTTATGTTGAAGTCTGATGCCGACTTCACGATGTTCAGACGTGTACCTTGTGATTGCACATCAAATCATACTTCCCTCATTCAGAATGTCTTCAAATGTCTGGTTTTCATTTGAAATGGACAACTGGATTTTGACTTTTTCTTTTTTCTTCGTTCAGGTTCATTCAAGCCGAGTTGCTGCAAAGCCCAGAAGTCTCTGGAGTTCATCCCAATAAACCTGCACACACAGAGGATGAGAGTGACATGCCCCCAAAAAACAGGTACTTTTTAATTAGGACTGGGTGTGTTGACTTCAGAATGTGATTAACAGATACTTCCAGGACAATTCAGTAAGAAAAAAACTGAGGCATTTGATCGCTCGCCTTTTCCATGTCAGCAGGTGTATGTTGGGAAAGCTTCTGTGGTTCTAGTCACACTCTTGTCTCTCTGTGCTCGATTTTCCATCTGCCAGAAATACTCAGAGGACTCAGGCTGGCTGTTTCTAGGCCATAACTCAGGTTGAAAGGTGAGAATTACTTTGGCCTGAAAAAAGAAACAGACAAAATACTAATTAAGCCCTTTGCGTTTTAGAGAAGAGAAATACTAGGTTGTCTGTTTTGCAGATGCTCGGCAGCAGGCCGCTCTTGGCCTGGAACTGTCTCTGTGTATTAACTATCGGTGAGCGGGCTCCATTTCAACCAAACACAAGATGATTGATGGGAAGACGGAAGACAAACATGGGGATTAACTGTCATTCTTCCAGTGAGGACCTGAGGGATGAAAGATGAGTTAAGCCAGATCAAATCATCATATCGGTCTTAGACTTTTGTTTCTCTGTCAAAAAGGGAGAAAAATGGTAAAATCATATCAAAACTGACCTTGAAGGAGTTGGCTCATTGATTGGTGGACACGCTGATAATTAGCCTCTTTGGGCCCAATTTTCTAGGTAACTCACTGTTCAGCTGAGATGCTCGGCTAATGTGTGGTGTGAGATCTCTCCACTCTTACTACAGCATCGCTGGCTTTGCTGACTTCACAACGGCACTTAGGAAAAAAGAGGAATGTTGGATAATTTATTACCAGTGTAATGTGAAACTACAAAGTGAATTTTTTTTTTAATTTACTGTTTTGTGCAAAGTGAGTCAGTTTGCCACATTTCTCTTCATTTGTTTTGCAAACATCCAAAAATGGCTTGATGTTGCTGCAAGCATGGTAAATAAATAATTATAATAAAAAGTGAGTGGACCAAATACAGAGCTTTAGGTGCTAGAAATTACAGCAGCAAGAGGAAGGAAGCATATCTTTATAGAAAGCGTCATTAGGGAAGGTTTTTGTATGGTAAGGATGAAATTGGAAAATTTAAAATCATTTTCACAGTTGATTATATGTGGATTTACCACAATATCTATATATATGAACTGGCATGACCCTAAGCATGCAAAATATATGCTCAAACCCTCCATATATGTCTGAATTAAGACGTTTTAATGAAAAGAGTGAGACAAAATGTTTCCACTGTTTAAACTGTTTTGCGAATTCTTATTGGCGGTTGTTGCTGTTAACTTATTTACAGCTGATTGTTCGGTTTAGGAGACAATTATTTGTTCACCAAAGAACCAGATTGGTTGGTTTGCACAGCTTTTCTTTTCATGTTGTTACCTGATCAGTTCAACCAGGTAAGAAATGAAACTTCCTGAAGCAAACGTTGAGTTCAGGCCCCAGGTCTTAAATGTTGCTCAGTTTTCTTGTTTAAATAATGTCATTTGCTCCATTGTTCAATTTTCTCTTTTAAAGAGAAACATTTTCTTGAGAAGTGATGTATAATCTACTCAGTGTTGCAAAGTAATTTATTTTCACTTTGTCTATTGATCATCCAGAGAAAAGGGAAATCAGAAAAAATAACAACATTGTGGCCTCTGAAGAGAATTCATTTGTTTTACTGTGAATGGATTTTCACAGCTGTGAAATATTTCTGAAAACCATTAGTCTGGGAAAGCTGAGCTGAAAGCATTGTTCAGGAGGATGTTTTGTTGTCAGCACAGATTGCTGTGTGTGAATTATGGCCGCTCATTTTGACTGCCACAATCAGTTTCCTCTTTACAAAAGCTCCTCTGTCTTTTTGCTCTTTTAACGCCTCGTTCTGCTGTTGATTAACTGAGAAAGGGATAACAAAAGTGAAAAGAAAAACTGAGAATCAGTCTCAGATTGGTCATTGTACCTGATGTTCTGTAGTCACTGCTGCTGCTGGAAAAGAGTTAGGAAAACTCTGTCACATTGGTATAACTAGTGGTAGAAGCAGCGAGTAAAATGGCAAACGCATCAGACCTCAGTTGGTCTGCTGTGGTCTTCTTAATTTTTTCCTCTGTGGCGACAGTTTAGAGTAGGATTGGACATTTAGTATATTGTTTATTTACTATTTATCCTAAAGTAAATCTTGTGATAAGAATTATTTGAAGGGGAGTGCATTAGTCTGACATAAATATGAACATGCCATGAACATGAAGGAGCCTTCATGAATGTCTATTGCTGTTATAAAGTGTCCTCCATTTGTTCATTTTCATACATCTTAGACGCACAATGAGCAAAATACAGGTATGGTCAGGGACCGGGCAGAAAATGAGTTTATAAACCCAACAAAGTCCAAAGATTAGCAGAGACAGTTCCTCTTTGGATTAAAATATACAGAACAATAAGACATGGAATTGCGGGGATTAAAACTTCCATTGTTGCATAACAACTATATACCAGTCCTGTACTACCAAGCATATGACAGACAATCCCAGCAGGACTCAAGTGAAGCAAAGCATTTTCCCGCCTCTCACTCTTAATCTCTTTAAGTTTGCTTTAACCTTAATGGAGGTCCTTCTAAATTATATTCATGACCAAAAAACAAATAGACACACACACCCTGGGTTTTTTTCTGAGTTTAATTGTCAGCTTCAGTCATTAGTCATTCAAAACAAGACCTGCTCTAAGCACCTTTGTTCCTGCCTGGCTGTCTGTGAAGTATTTATTTAATTTTGAGGCTGATGTGCAAATTGGAGTGAAGCACTGTGACATTGGCTGTCCTTCTGGTCTAACATGGGACCAATCGACCTCAAAACCAAGCTGTGAATATGTAGGAGAGAGGGGGTAATATATGAAATACAGGTCCAGTCCTGAAATAATGCCATACCTTTATTTTTCTTTGAAAGTAGCTTTGTTCTCTTTCTGAGAGAGTGAAGTTATATGCTATTTGAAAGGTTATATTCGTATTGTTTCTTACCTTTTTTGACTTTTGACTTCAGTTTGGAAAGTAGGAAAGTGAAACATGAAAGAATGTCGAGTTTAGCTGAAACAGGTTGATTTAGTCCCAGTTGAGACGTATGTGTTTATACACACTGTTCAAAAAAATAAAGGGAACACTCAAATAACACATCCTAGATCTGAATGAATGAAATATTCTCATTGAATACTTTGTCTTGTACAAAGTTGAATGTGCTGACAGCAAAATCATTGTTGATTGTCAATCAGTGTTGCTTCCTAAGTGGACAGTTTGATTTCACAGAAGGTTGATGTACTTGGAGTTATATTGTGTTGTTTCAGTGTTCCCTTTATTTTTTTGAGCAGTATATATAATGAGGTACAGCTCAAAACATTTGTCCACCTTGTCATGATAGTCCAGAAGAATCAGGTCCAGTAAAACCTGGAACCTGACATCCGCAATGGCCTTTCTGAATGTTCACAGCACAAGACTCCACTGATGAAGAAAAACCCTGTGAGGTTTGAGAAATGTAATGTTGATAAGAAGAAGAGGATAAAACGAGGGTGGAGTTTTCAGCACGACCCAAAGTTTGTTTTTCAGAGAAGAAAATAAGTCCTGTGAAAGAGCTGAATTAATAACTCCACTAAAATGTAAAGCAACGAAGGTCAAAGTGAAAATAAGCCTCAAGTTCTGAAGATTTGTGTCTCACACCTGAGCAACGTATTAGACGACATTGAAAAGCCATCTTAGGGTTTTTGGTTAATAAAATTTTATAAGAATTTTAATTGATGTTTCCTGTTCCAGGCTGTTTTATTACACAGGCCTTTAATTAATTTAGAAGTTTGTGTTGATTTCTTTGAATATGAGAATCATTTTGGCTCTAATCTGTATTAGCTGTAAAGGCCATCTGAACCACCTCATTAGAAATATATTTGCTGTGAAAAACTGATTCATATTCAATCATATTTTTCCGGCTTGCGCTGAATGCCTTTTGTTATAATAAAATGTTTGTGAGGTGTTATCAGCTTTTAATATTGTGTTTCTTCATGACTTTAATTCAATTTGTGTTTAGATTTAAATTTTTTCTGCTATATTCATGTTTTTTTTTTTTCTTTCAAGGCCCTCAGGAGCCTCCTTCATTTTAGTTATCTGTCTCCATATTTTAAATTCAGCAAACTAAAATATGTTTTTTCCCTCTTTCCAGATGCTTTGTATGACATTATCACTGTCGGTGCTCCAGCAGCCCACTTCCAGGGCTTTAAGTGTGGAGGCCTGCAGCGTCTCCTGAGCAGATATGAAGCAGAGAAGAAGAGGTAAAAAAAAACAACATTTCCCTTAAGGAGGGATGTATTTAAGGAAAGTGTGGGTGAATTAATTGAAGCAGCATTCTGATGAAAAAGGCTTTTATTAAGAACCAGATTTTAACTTCTTAATTAAAACTGACAGGAAATTTGTTTCTGCCCCATGGACTTGATTTGTGAGGTCTGAGCCAGTTACTTAACTCCAATTCATGCTGAAATTAGACTTGAGCTCCGCAGGATTTGACAGGTTAATTTGACCGTAGGCAACAGGCTTGATGGAAAAGGTTTGGGGAGTTAGAAGGTCCCCTCCACCTTTTCTTTTCCCAGGCAAGCATTTTTCAGCTTTATCAACCGTGTTAGCTTCTCATCGAAGAGCCACAGATCATGAAGGTCAGCGGACAACATGGAGTCGCTGCTGGATTCGGGCTGGTTGCCAGAAAAAGATTCAGTTTATGAAGAGAAATTGTGTTGTTTTTATTGGAGAAACATGACTGAAGTTCACAGTAACAGCTACTGTATTCAGGATTTTGACACTTTTTCTTCAAGCAATCCATAAAATTTTTGAAAAAAAAATCTTTTACCAAGGAAGCCAGTATCATATAGCCTTTATCATATCATATAGGTTTATATAATATGAGGGAATCGACGCCTCTTAAAAAGGTGATCCTGACATTGACTGCTAATTAAACAGTGTAACAGCTAATTGATGCACCTTTCAATTAGCTGGACAGAAAATACCTTTACATGAGGAAAAACTGAAAACGGAATTAGAGTAAATCTCTCTCACTAGCGAAATAAAACGCTTGTTTTTGTTTGCTATTGAACCGTTGTTAACCTTTGTTTCGCATTTCTTCCCTTTCAAGATTAAAAATGTCTTTTGTGAAAAAAAAAAAAAATCCTGGCCAAAACTGGCAGTGGCACACAGAGGTTGTTCAAAACAGAAGAAAATAACTCTGTCATGAATAAATAAAATGAAAGATTCCCCCATTACAATATTTACATACAGATGACTCCTTCTCAAAATCAGTAAGAAGAACTTTGAAAACATTTAGAGACACCTTTAGATCCATGTATTTCTTCAACTGGTTCCAGAAAGACGGAGCAGAAAACTAAAGATTTCTTTCAGAGTTCAATTCTGACTTTAGGCACCGAAAGTAAAAAATAAGTACTGATAAAAACATAAAAGCAAGAGGTATCACTGATTTTTTTTTTTTTTTTTTCCACTTTATGCACTTCAAGTGCCAAACCCAATATTTGTGAGGAATAAATCCATTGACAGTTGAATTGTTAAATCATTAATTCATTTTATTCTAACTACTTTCTGTCAGATCATTAATGATTCATGATAAGAACTGAGCTTGCATTACACTACAGCTTCCTGTGTTGGAGCTCTGCAGTGAAATAGCTTTCTGCTATGATTTGTATTTCACTTGATTGAAACGTCGAAAGCCGTTGGCATTTATACTGCTGTCTGAATGTGGTGAAAAAGTTTCAGTGGCTCTGAAGATGGGCTAAATTTCAACATCTTTACCTGGACCAGGTAGAGATGGTGTAGTGATATTGGAAAAAGAGTCCAGACTCACTGAGGGAAACATCCAGAAACTCGTCTCTTAAACCTTAGAGCTTCCAAACTTTGGGGCTTTTTGACAAATGTAACCTTTTCGCAATCGCAGGAGGGTCCAGTGAATCCTGCATGAGCTTTTTTTTGTCCTTTTCTTGTAAATATATTAGTTTTTTTTGTGGAATTGGCAACATTATTTTTTGCCTTTAATCTACAATGACCCTAACACTCTGCTCTACCGATAACTATGGCACCAGTGTCTTTTTTTTTTTTATTAATCTTGTTTTTCTCCATTTTCTTTTATGATATTTTGCTACTGCAGTAAAAGCTGCATTTCTTTCAAAGATATAAACACATCTCTACCAGATCTGCCAATAAAATCTGGACGATGCCGCACAGAAAACGGCTACTTAATGATTCGTTCACTGACCAAAACAGAAAAAAAGATTTTTCTGTGTCAGATCATTACTGTCAGCAAACGATTGAGAGCTGAATGCTTTGTATTATTCCCTTTGAGAGCAACACTGACAGCTTCACAAAGACTGTTACGAGGCCATTTTTGTTGTAACAGTGTTATAAGTGAAATTGCACTCTTGTGTAGCTTAGCCTCAGATCAGCAAGATGCTGCAGATTTTTGCTTTATTTGTTCAGAGGTTGGAGGTTGGAGCTGTATGTCAGTATGTGGCCACTTGACTGATGCCTAAAGAAGCAAAAGGTGATTTTTTTTTTCTCTCCATCATTGCTCCCCATAGAGTGCAAAGTCATTACAGACCATGCCAGATCTAATTAGTTACAGAGTTTGCAGCACCAGAACGAGTGGGAAAGAAAAGATGAAGAGGGGTGAAGTGTGGGCATGAAATGGGAAAAAAAACTGATGGGAAAATAGTTTGGGGCTTTTGCAGATTAAAAAATAAAGAAGTGAATTTGCTGAAGATGGCCAGTTCTGTCTGCCTGCATGAACAGTGATAAGGTTAGCATATTTCTGAGAAACCAGTGAAGTGAAATCATTTACTTTGCGTAAGAGATTAGGCTTCAGAGGTAACTCCCCAGGGAGATGGAGCTTTTTGTTTCGTATTTGATTTAGCTAATGACTCACTGTAGCTCAAATTTTCCAATTTTCCACTTGGCTAACTGGCTGCGACCTGCGCTGAGCAATGTGCAGTTCATGTTTGACCTGGAATGTGGTCAGAAACAGGAGTGGACCCAGGCTCTCCGTTTTAAAGAAACTACTCCATGAGGCACTCTGTGTGTCCGTGCAGAGCGGTCTGGATATTTCCAGCTGAGATTCCCTGAAAATTCAGCACTAGTTGAGTCTGTTTTACCAAAAATATACATTTCCAGGATAATTAAACTTCACCCAGCCTAGCCCCTCGTCTTGAAGATACACTCTTTACTAATTATGTTTGATTAAAAAATGAACAATTGGTGAGATGTGAGACTTGGCTGTTCAATATGATATTAAATCATGAAATAGAAGATGGGAAGGGACTGGAAAAAAAGGAAAACCTGATCACAGATGTGTTACCAGAATGGTAATAAAAGAGCCATTCATCTTTGTTCTGTGGACAGTAGAAGAGGGGACAATGGGATCTTTCTGGAGCCGTTAACAACCTGCGCCGGCCGAACTTGGCAATAGAACAAGAGTGCAATATGTTCCATTTCTTCCGTATCTGACCACTGCATTCCTCAATCTTAAAAAGAAAAACTGCTCTTTTTCCTTTTTATCTTTCTTCAGTGCATGCATTACTCCCTAAATGCTTGTTTGAGATGCAAGAGGATTTTTATCTTTTTCTTCTCAAACTATCAACTTTTGGATTCCTGGAGATGGACTCAGTTTTCCAGTTCAGTCTTCTACAGAATAAAGTAAATTCTACAGAATAAAGTAAATTCTACAGAATAAAGTAAAGTATTCTATGGAATAATAATCATAATCTAATAGCTGTGTGACAGTGCTCTCCTTGCCTTGATGCAGGCTGACAATTAAGACAGTTTTACTCAAAATTCAACTATACAAACAATTTTTAGCTTAATACTGGGGCAGGTAAAATAGCACAATACACTTAATATTTTGTGTCAGCTGTGTTGAATACTTACTGATTGTGGTTTTCTCACATTTCTGAACTTAGACCTATTTAGAAAATATAACAAAACAGGAACCCATTATGTTGCTGAATCAAAAAATAAGAGATGAAAATAAAATATGTGAAATACTAAATTCTGCATGAACACGAAGTTCATTCAAAGTCCTGTCAGTGAGGAGGAGCGCAGACTTTTATCATCTTCCCAGAACATCAGTAATTAGTTTTGGTTGAAAGCTCAAGGTTTCTCCACCAATGAGCAACATGAAGGTGAAACTTCAGGAGCTTGTTGAATGTTCATATTTCTAATTTCTGGACAAAAAGCATTTTTCATCACACACTGGACCGTTTCGGTTTCCTGCTGTTCTGGGATCCGCCCGCCATCTTTAATTCTGTATGCAGCTCTGATTAAGGACGAGCAGCGACGCCCTCTGCTGGCGGCAGCAGCACGACGATACCGAAAGTCTTAACTTGTGTTTCCCAAACTTTTCCAGGCTGAGGAAACTGAACTCATTTAGAAAACACTCTGACATAAATAATTATTTTATTGTAGGTGTTGGGGATGTTTTGTCTCTCTAACATCTGTATTCGCCTGAGAAACTGAGAAATATTCTCCAGACATGAATTCCTGATCATGTAAGTTTTCCTGACATTGTTTTCTTTCCACCGGTATCTTCAGCTTTTTTTGAGTCTCTTGGCCTTAAGCCATTTATCCGTTATTATTTTTAAACAAAATTTATTGTTTGTTTTTTGATCTGGACTTAGTAGATAAGCTTAAGATGAGGAGTAGGTCATCAGTAGGACTCTTTCTGTCCTCCTTTACAGAGAGGAAGGAGGCTCTGTTGGTTCGCCAGGCATCTGTGTCAAGCCGCAAAGCCAGATGTCACATTTCTAGGGCAAAGAGAGTGGTCGAAACCACATAGCCCTAACTTAACATAGTCTCCTGGGGCTGATTTCAGATTTAGTGTGACGAGCAGCATGTTGTCCAACAAAATAACTTTCTCCCAGGATTCTCCGTCTGTGTGAGGAAAACAGGGCCAGGCCGTTGGCAGTGGCTGGGACCCCATGTTGATGGACAGCAGCTTGTAGTTCATCGCCTGCTCTTGAGTCAACCACATCCAGGGGCCAATGACTGAAGGAGAAGGTAGCTGGCAGAAGCCCTGAGGCTTTTCTGGTCACAGATCATGGTTTGTCTTTTTCTGCATCAGTGAGAACAGCTTTGGCTTTTTTTCTAACGGATGGCGATGAGATCAGAGATTCAGGAACTAACGAGAGTTGACAGCTAAAATAATTTGGACAGCGATCAGATCCTTGGGGTTGCATCTGAAGCTAGCCATGTGGTTTTACCTCGTGGAAGTGGGCTGGTATATAAATATAAACCCTGATTAAAGTAAGCTGTTAAACAAAATGGAAGAGAAGACTTTGACCGTCATGTGAAAAAGGTTGCAGGGAATTCTGCTGACGTAGCTGCATTTTAATTCCTGCTAGCTATCAGCAGGAGGCCGCTGGCTTTTCATTAATTTCCTCTCCACTATTAATTAACCATGTGCCATGTATACTTGCTTAATTAGGCCACTGGGCCCAGCGCTTTGCTCTCTCTTAGTACCATTTCTAGACAAACCTACTGATCAATGTGTTTAAACTGAGGGTGAAATTCACTTTGGAGAGGCCAGTTTCCCCAGTTTAATCTGTACCAGTTGCCTCCTGCATTGAAGTTAAACTGGTGAAGTGTCGTTCTACACTCGTTTATTTTTCTAACGTTGTCTTTGAAGCTGTAAAGGATTTTGGAGCTTTTTTAAATGAACAAGCAGGAAACTGTAAAAGCCTTTGGAAAACCAGAAGACGTCATCAAAAATGAAAAGGAGTGATGATGCCTAGGGATAGTCTAGGAATCCAAACAATGTAGTTTTCCCTAACTACATTGAGAAAAATAAGCACATATTTTTTGGAAAATATAAAAACCTGGGATTAGATTTACATCAGCATGTTCTAAAAGGGTCATTTGTGCAAGAACATGTTGACAAAACCCACTAAAAACTGCAAAAATATTAAAAAAATAGCAGTCTGGATTCAACCACTGAAAAAATGAAAAAGTATTGACCATATTTTCACAGCGATTACGTCCTCCATGATTGTTTTTGTGATTTTTTTTTTCTCTGTAATTGAAATTACAGATTTTGTGATGCTACTTCAGAAATATTTGCAATATTTGCACTTGTGTATGAGAGTGCAATTGGACAATAACTTGATACCAAATCAGTTAAAGACAGCGGTGTAGTAGAAGTAACAAATACTGCCCCCTGCAGGTGGGAGTTAGCATCATTCAAACGGTTTAGAAGAAAAGTTTTGATAAACTCACAATTATAACAGACAAACTCTTAATGTGAAAGATGCATGCATCTGTTGATTTTGCATAAATATCCGTGAAAAACTGGAGGGACTGATTTATGTAATTTAGCAGTAAAGAGATACAAACTGCTTTGATTTGTTTGATAAAATAATATTCAAGCAAACTGCTGTTACCTTGATGGTTCTGCGTTCCTCTGGAGTCTGGAGGGCCACATAAGAAGCTGTCGCGGGCTGGATTTGGCCCCCGGGCCTTGAGTTTGTGTGAGGTAGCACATCCTTCAATGCCACTGATGGTGGATTCTCTACAAGAATATGTTCTCTCCATGGTTCCGCCTCCTGCTTGTGTTTGGTTCCTCTCACTACAAATCATGACAGATCGGTCACAAATTTGAGTCTCTTTAGAGGTTTTTATTACAAAGCTAAACTAATAATTCTTTGAGATCTTATTTGTGTAGCCATCAGTCAAGAAGTTGACTAGAAAAAAGGCTTATATTCATGTCACAAAGTCTAATTAACATTTCCACCACGTACAAAGCCATTGTGAACATTGGCAGGGGTAAATAAAAAGGGAAAAAAAGCATCTCTTGTTTCTAATCTTTGAATAATTTTAATGGAATTTTCATTTTTATAACAACTAACAAATAAAGGTGATCATTTAACATTAAGACGAATCAGGCAACCATAAATATTGTTTTCTGGGAAAATTGTTCGCCTTCTCAGCTCAGTGGTATGAGGATTTAATATTTCTCAGCAGTCCACTCGTCACATCTTCAATGAAACATAAATATTTATCTCTTACATAAGCAATAATTACTGCAGGATTATTGTATCTGGATTACATTGCAGCTTTCTGTCTTGGCACGGTGTTTAAAAACGTGACACACAGAAAAGAAGCCCTTAGATATGCTGGAGATGGAAACATACTCAAGGCTTGAAATGAAATGTGCAACCCCCTTGGCCTCTTATCAAATTTGCATTCACAGATTTATGCTGTTTTTCCTTCGCTCACTTTGCAATCTTTGTTGACCTGTTTGGACTTACAACAACCCTGATGAGGCAATTAAATTTCCCTGCCAAAGCCAGCCTTGGAAGGGATCAATTCTGTCCTTTTAGCATCAGGTGGCAGGTTCTCGCATTCATTACCGTCTGCATATGTTTCCTAATGGGATTGGATTTGTACTCATGAGTCAACAGTGCTGTTATTGAATCAGAGTAAAGCAACTGCTTTCTCCTTTGCTTCTTTTTGAAGTTTTTTTCTCTTGTGGTTTTATCAGTGTAAACACACAAGGGATGAAGCAGAAAAATGTGACTGTTCTTTGCATTTTTGAAGGTGTCTTTGGTGGAAATCAATTGCTTTAAGGTTCGGGTAAATTAGAAGTAGTCTTGTAGAAAAGATGGTATTCTGCGTTAGTGACCGCACCATGTTTTACTTTCACTCAATAATTGCTTTGATTACCTTCAACTTTCTGGGTGGTCGTCCTCCAGGGGCCTCATTAGGCAAAACGACAAGGCCAGAATTTTAAAATTAGCTTATCGAAGACGTGTTTCATGGCCAACATTCTCTTTAACCTTGAACATTTTGATGCATATCAACGCATACGGTAAGACTGTTCGTCAAAAGGCAGATTCACATGCAAAATGTTTAACTACAACGTTAGAAGCGAGGTTTAGATCTGACTCTGGGTTCTGACCTACATAAAGCCTGGAGGAGTTGACTTTAACCGAGCCTGTGGGTGGGTGGGTGGTGGGGGTTGGGGGGTTACAAATGACTGCACCGCTCTACATCACATCAGACAAAAAGAAGTAAGAGGAAACTCATTGAAAGTCACATGAACGTGAGCAAAGGAGGATGTTTGATTAGACTGGAAAGGGATTAATTATTTACAGAATGCAGATGAGTTGGCATTGGACTGCAGGTCCAACTTTGACAGTTTAGGCTGTGAAGCTTTTCCTCCCAACTGACGATAAAATGCATCTAAAAAATACTTTGTTGTGATGTTTACATGAGTCCAACACGCTGAAGCAGCTATCGTTTGTTTATGCTTTGAATCTGACTGCATTACTCTCTGTTGTATGAATAAAGACGTAGAATACGTACTGTTTCTGGACTAATGGCTGACCACAAACCAAACATATAGCAGTTTGGTTTGTGAGATAAAACATTTTTTTAGATGCAGAATTAAATTATGGCTTTAACATTTAAGTGAAGATATTTATGTTATTGGTAATGAAATTTTGAGTGTCATTATTATTGTATTGAATTGTAGTGTAGGATATTTGATTTAAACTAAATCTGCTACCTATTGGATGGGAAGAACTCAAATAGATCAATATGAGTAAATTGGTTTTTTAGGCATTAGAAACCTTAAATGTCACTTTAATAGTAAAATTTTATGTTTTCATTCTCAGATGCTGACCATTGACTCCAAATTTTTATTCACACCTACTTAGTTGCAGATGTTCATCCTGAAAAACGTTTTCCAGTTCTTTCTGATTTAATTCCTCCCACACATAAATACTGGTCCTTTTACTTCAGGAACAAACATCCCTATTTCTCAGTAGAAGAGTTTATAAGTGGCAATTCTAGCGTGTAAACAAAATGAGTATATAGATATATATGTTGAACTGGTATGCAAATAGTATTGCAAGTGTTACATCGTGTTAAAATCAGTGTTTGGAGTAATACATTTTTCTACTGTTTTGGTTTTGTTTTGAGCTGCTTTGAAGGGCAGCACAACCAAATGTGAAACCCAAAGCAATTTACTGTGTAATTTCACAGCTCCACTATGCATTTCTTTCACCTTCCTTCTAACCACAGTCATGCCTGGAAGAAAAATGGAAAAACTCAGAGAAAAGTCGGCCTGAATAATTGTTGAAAAAAGATAATCTCTTGCATGACAAATTATTCTGTTCCTTCTTTTGTCTCACTTGGAATGGCAGAAATATAAATGTTTTGTTTTTTTTACAAGATTTGAGTGCCCACTGTGTGTTGCAAACCAACATAGGAGCAAGGAATGTAAAGTGAAATAATTATGACACTGCAATCGTGTTTTTCCAAGAGACAAAAGGGATTAAGGGAGAACTCAAAGCAATTTTAAATCATTCATTCCACTGTCTGGAAATCAGTCTAGCAAATGGGAACATTCAAAACAATTGCCAACATTCCTGGTCTCCAAACACCTGAAATTGTGATCATAGAACCTTCAGCAGGGTCTTTCTAATATTAGTGTGAAAGTGGATGCCTGTAAAATCAGAAAAAAGACTGCCCCAGTTTGAGAGAACAAAGTATTGTTCTTTCAGAAAAACATTTGACTTTACTATAAACAATAAACAAAAAACTAATGGAGTACTGTTCTTTAGAGAGATTAAATTCAATGTTTTGTACACAAATCAAATACAGTGCTCCATTAAAAGAATCTAACTCCTGCTGGGAGATATGGAGGTGGAGGTGTCATGGTCTGGGATGATATTTTGCCACAGGTTCTGCTTAACGTACCACCATAGAATCCACCATGAACATACCGTATATCAGGAGGAGCTGAGGGATGATAAATAAAAATAAGTAAATCAAGCTGAACTTAACTGAACACGGCCATATAACAGTTATCCAAAATATACCAGTTAATCCATCAAACACTGGCTGAGCATTGGGAAATGGAGTCAAAGCCCAGATATTGATTTAATTGCAATGATGCCAGGTAACTTTAAACAGGCTGAAAATAATAAAAAGAAAAAAACTGTCACAGATGAAGAGTGTGGAGTGGGAGAAAGTTATGAGACCGGCAAATAAAAACTAACTATAGAACACTATAACCAAAGAAAACTGTTTGAAAGTTATTTTAGCCTGTTAGCGGAAGCTTGTCTTTATTTTTTAGGAAAAAGTTGATATTATTTACTTATTAAGTGGCACAAAGCTAACTTTTGTTCTTTTTGTTCTTTAAGTGTTGTTAAATCATTAGACATCAACATATTAACCCTTCCTAATAAAGAAATACATATTTAATGGGATGTTCTAATTTCTCACCACTTTAAATCTTACATCACAGCAAACTTCATTTAAAAATTGGGCCAATCTCATATATCTTTCCAAAGATAACACTCTTTCAGTTCACAGCTGTGCAGCTGTACTTTGATTGTTCAAATGTAAATTTTTTTGTGCTTCTTTTTCTCTCCTTGTATCACAGCTTTAGCACTGCCTACCAGTGTATCTACTACTCCCCTCAGCACACAGCCAAAGCTCAGGAGGTTCTGAGCACCGTGAGTCTCCTCCAGCCCCTCATCACAAGCTTGGCTGACCAGCTCCTCCAGGCCGCCCTTGAACACTCCTCCTCTGGACTCAAGGATGCACTCAAGAGCCTTTCCGACAAGGTGAGCCAGCAACTAAATCTCCTCTCTTCCTTCACCTGCGTCTCGGCTATCTCTTCGTTGCTCTCCATCTCAATCCACAGCAACAGACAAACTCTTAAGGTTGAGTTTGTCGAAATTCATTTGCGTTCATGCCTTCTTTTCAAATTCATTTTAATGATGGTGTTTAAATGTGGACTGTGGATTTTGTTGGCGTAAACTGTTTCACTGGAGGCCAACAAAGGGATTTTATACATATTTTCTACCAATGGTTTGTGTTAAAATGACATGAATAATTATTTTAGTTCCTGTTTAATAGAAATCATAGGTAAAAGAACAAGTTGGAAATTTGCACGACCTCACTGACTACTGAACGGTTTGGCCACGACAATATATTTTGCCAATGGATGATATTGAAATGATTTTTTTTTTTTATTTATAATTTCTCATTAAACTTCCCAAATTTTCTCAGATAACCTTATCTAACTCTGAAGTAATACAAACCCAATCCAAAGCCCTTAAACTGAAAGCAACCAAAAAACTAATAAATGCCATTTCCACAGTCTTTGGAAGAACAAACCTGAATTGAGACATTTCTATGAAATTCATAGTTCATGGATAAAATTACCAAAATGTGACGCAAAAACACAATTTAAAGTCTGTAAACATTTATTTTAATGGGGATTTTGCATTTTTCTGCCAACAGGTTTGGGTTGAAAAGAAGATACGCAAAAATGTAAAAGTTTCAACAAATGATTCTTGATGTTTCAGTATAATAGACAGTCTTCCACAAAAAGAAAAAAAAAGCTAAACAAATGCATGTGCGGTATGGTGGTTTATGGAGCTAGAGCATTTTTTATCAGTATAATTAATGAATTACATCTGGTGCTGTCAGATTGCAATCTGTTGTGGGAGAGATTGTTTGTGCCACAGTGGAACAGAGCCCAATCAGCCTCCTTAATTGGTACATTCGCTCCGTCACCGCTTCCTCTCATCCTTGATTAGACACGCACACGCTGGCCGAGCAAGCCCCTGGCCTGGTCAGCACAAGGAGGGCCGCTCGCTGATTAAAATCTCAAGCTGGGTTTGTCAGTGTTTGTGTGTGAAGCAGCAGGAGGTGGAAGTGTGAACAGGTTTGCGTGTTTGTCAGAAGGCTGATGATGACATCTCTCTCTCTCTCTCTCTCTCTCTCTCTCTCTCTTCAAATCCCAAAGTCCATGATGAAGGAGCAGCACACAAACATTTTTATTCAGACACATGCCTGAAACAGTGTGCAGAGACTTTGAGTGGAGCAGCTTTGTAAACATGTAAAGTCTGGAATGTTTTAATGAACCACAAATACGGGTTTCTGTTTCCTGTTAGGTGGTCGAATATATAACCGATTCATTTGAATTAAATCTTTCACTGAGAGTTGATGAAGAGAAATTCAAAGCTTCCAGTTCTTGCTTGTGTTTCTTGTAAAGTCCATGAATAAACAACAAGCATAAAGGTTCCACCATGAGTTTGGCTTCATTTAAATCAATTAGACTGAAAGGAGTCTCATAAATGTCATAAATGTTTCTATTTATGTTGATGAAAATGGTCTGAAAATGAAAATTGCTTTAAACGTAATTATGTACTTTGCTTAAAGGGGCGGTGTTTTTCTGCATCATTTTATAGCGTAATCAATAATCAGTGTTACCTTCAGTTTCTCTGTATATCAAATGTGACTTAAAAGGAATTTGACTTTGTAATATTCTGCCTTGAAATTGGGCCTCTGTCCCTTTAAAAACTCCTGCTCTGTCTGAAACTCCACTTTGAGGAAGCCATCTGAACATTGCTCCTTTATTAGAGCAATGTTAAGTGTTGTTAAATCATTAGACATCAACATATTAACCCTTCCTAATAAAGAAATACATATTTAATGGGATGTTGTAATTTCTCACCACTTTAAATCTTTAGCAACGTTTTTACCAGAGTTAAAATGAGAAGTAGCTCCTATAATGAGTTCAGCATATGCACAGTTCCACCAGGTGTTTCCTAATTGCTGCTGCTAGTCTGAAGGAGCTGAGTAGGAGAGTCGTGGGGAAGAGCTGCTCTGTGAGGCAGAAGCTTGAAATCTGCAGATCTGAGGAGGATCTGTGCCTCAAAGGCACAGATCCTTTGAGACACAGCTTGGCAAAACGTGAGCAAAACGCTGCGGGCGTTTTGCTCAGCTGGATGGTTGCCATGGAGATTAAAGGATTCAGCATGCTAACATTAGCCTGGCACTTCAGCAAACTGCTTAGTATGAAACTACCATCAGACATTAGTGTTTTAAGACTGCAGCTGTGTGTTGAGTTTGACATATCGATGATGTTAGGCAGAGTCTACCGAAAACTACCTGAAACCTTAAGCTGGTTTGGCATTTTGAGGCTGTCCTGCGGAAACACCTATTGAGACTGAATATCTGTATTGTGCAAATCCTGAAACAACTAGAACTGCAAGCAGTTATCAGTGGGTTCCAAGTCCAGCCCAGGCTACTGAAAGGTCTGGCCATTACGATGCATTTAGAAACCGGATGGCATCAAAACAGATATTCAAAAAAAATTAAAAATTCCCCAAATTTTCTCAGATAAACCTGTTTATTTCTGGAACAATACAAACCCAATCCAATCTCCTTAAACTGACTGCAAGCAAAAAATGTTGTCATTTCCACACTATTGGCAGTACAAATTTTTATTCAAAAATTCCTACAACATTCATAGTTTATGGATAAAATTCTCCAAAATATGAGTTAAAAACACTATTAAAGCACCTTTAGACTCAGTCGTCTTTGGTAGGAGTTTGTCATCATCCCACATCTGGACTTGAATATTGTTCTAACTTGAAATTATTCAAGTCTAGCTCCATCTGAAGCAAAGTAACCCCAGATCATGATTCTGCCACCGTTATATTTCACTTGTGGGTCCGGTTTGCCGTGTGGTGAGGCGTCTTTCCATTATGTGACCATCTGTGCTTTTAATTCATTAGTTTAAGAAATCATTATTGTTTTCACCTCGAGATCAGACTGTTTATTTTACTGGAACAGATTATGTTTTTCTGTTAGTGTTTGTATAGTTATTTGCATTTCATACCTTTAGTAGCTGTAAGGTGCTTCATTGTTTTTATTGCTGTGAGTTGGTATTCACCGATGCTTGCCTCGTCTCCGCTTCCAATCGTTTCGTCTCATTTCAGAACAAGCAACTACTTGTATTATAGTGTTGTTTTCCACTGAGACCATTAACTGTTCTAATAATTTTTTTAAATTAAGGGTTTACCTTACAGAGCTGCAACATACAGCTTTGTCTAAATAAGGAGCGCAGCATTTAGAGTAAAAAGATTTCTTTCCAAGATCTTTCCAAGGTCTGTCTCGACTGTTTCCAGTAAGTCAGCGCCTTTCTACTTCTTGATTAGCTCTGGATATTTAAAAAAAAGTTTCTTGTCTTTATATAATAATGGTTCTGTTGATGATGATAATAATGTCACGCTGATGATAATCACAGTGAACAGACTAATCTTCCCTGCCTTCAGCTGTGTCCTTGGAACGTTATCATGTTCCTGGTTTGCTATGTTAAAAAGAAGAAAGAGAAACTGTGGGATTTGATCTGTATCCATCTACGCATGTGGAAATATACCATCTTAAGAAGTAGCTGAGATCTGACCGGTTTCATTCCTGTTTCTAAAACAAAGTACCTAGAAGAGAACTGAGCAAGTTCTATTTTTAAGAACCCAAATGTGCTCATCCTTCAGGGGGAAATCATTGAGGGTGAATGGATTTTTATGTTTCTGCTCTTTCCCAGATCAAAGATAACATTTTTTTCTTCACAGTCAGATCAGGCTGTGGCGCTTTCAGACTCAGATGCTCTTCAGATCAGATCATCAGATTCTGCAACCTACAGAAAGACAACCAGCTCTTTATCTTCAGGGATGCTCAGCGTTTCAGGCTTTTCAAAGATGGATGTTGATGAATTACACAAAGAAGTACTTTTTGCAGAGATGTGCAAAAAGTCTTTGGCCTTAGAAAATATATTTTTAATTTTCTTTTCAACATTATAAACACATTATCTACACTTCCTGTAATAAATCATAAACATTTGGACCACTCTTGTTAATTTTCAAATATTTTTCTTTGTGGATCCACTTTAGAGAAATTAGTTTAATAATTCAGATTGAAATTTATTTTAAGATCAGATAAGCAGAGCTTAATTTCCGCCTGATTTGAATCTCAAATTTTTGTCAAAAGTTGTAGTTTTTGCATCTGTTTTCTTCTTTTGGCTGTTTGGATATTTCATCTTTCACTCATTTATGTGCAGCAGCTTTCCATCAGACATGCCTTTCCTCGGACAATTACACATTTGATCTACTTATAGACTGTAGTTGTAACATCATTGACCTACAGTAATGGCGATAATTTAGATCCATGCGAGAAGGTTTAAATGGATGCACATTAAATGTAATTGGGTTTTAAGAGTCTTTACCATTTGCTTTTCTTTTTAGGCAATCATCAGATGGTCAACTCTAATAAAAACAGTAACGCAGGCTCACATGTCTTAGTAAATGTATGCATCATAAAATATATGCTCTTTGAAATAGACTATTGGAATTGTAAAGCCATTGAAGATAAAAATATATATATTTGGCTATGGAGAAATAAATGTAAAATATATTCAAGAAAAAACATTGAAATTCTACATTGAAACTATCAGTTTGTGAGAAAATTTTCCCAATTTTTCTTGAGGTTTCACTAGAAAAGTTTTTTTTTATATATATATATATAGAATTGAAGCGACATTTCCAAAACGTTTGCCACCCAGGGAAGAAGCCCCATTTTCAGGAATGACAATTTGAGTAACACTTTATTTGAAGGGATGTGCATAAGACTGACATGCCACTGTCATAAACATGGCATGACATAAACAAATGCAAAGTTAACACTTTTAATGGTCTTTTAAGCAAGTTTTAATGGAACTTTGCATTAGAAGTTTCATTATTTACCAAATAATGAAAAGTTGACACTTTTTAATGGACTTTTTATGTAACTTTCAATGCAACTTTCCATTAAAAGTGTCATTATTTACCGAATGACATTTATGAAGACTCCTTCATAAATGAAGGAGTCTTTCTGACTGGTTGTGTTATGTTTATGATGGCATCATGTCAGTCTGATGCACACCCTTCAAATAAAGTATTACCATGATTTGCTTAAAAACCACTGGGTTACTTCTACACCCAGTCTCTTAAAAAGGAGAGTACATCACAGGGACAAAGCCAGCTGAAGAGTGGACGAGCCTGTAAAGCTGCAGGAAGCGGCCCAGAGCTGGCTGGAGATTTGACACTGCAGTGCTTTTCTTTAGGGCTGACAGAGAACTCCCTGGAGGTTCTCTCTGCGCTCGGTCCACATCGGAGAGGTCGAAGCAGAAAAATAAGAACTGCGTGCATGTATGCAAAGACACCATACGTCCTCTTTAGGCATTTTAGCTGTTGTGTTTTGTTTAGCTGCATTTTTGTGGTGCTAAAACAGCTTTGATAACTGAGTTACTCCTGGGAGTCGCAGCAGCTTCCAGGATGATCAGCAGCAAACAGTAGCTGGTGAATTTAACATCAGAAGGGGAGGGCTCCTTGGAGAGGAACGCTGGAGGAGGAGTAATTGAATTGTTTGTTGTTTGTTGCTGTTATTCTCCTCTTCCATTGAGGTGAGGTAATGGAGAGCGTCTTTCTTATAGTGAAGGACTGTGTTCATTTTCCTTGTTTCTTTTCACTTCCTCTGTAAATACTTCTCTGTATTTTCTTCAAACCCACTCCGCCTCGCCGTCGTGACGGCCCTTCTCTGTCTCGCACAGCCTGTCTGCTCTGTTTCTTCAGCACTTCCATTATTATTTGTTGTGTAGTTTCCACTGTCTGTCTGTTTTCCAATTTCTTTCCTTCTTCGTTTGCTGCAGACGGAGCAGTTTGTCCACACGCTTAAGGACGAATTGGTCAAGAGCGCCCTGCTGGCGCTGCACGCGGCCCGGCCCGGGTACGTCTCCAAGAGCCAGAAACAAACTCCAGTGCTGTGTCACCAGCAAAGTCAGGGTGGGGACCTGAATCACAGTCCAGTCCAAGGACTACCGGGCCACAGTCCGGCCACGCCTGTCACAGAAAGCCCAGTGGCGTGTAACAATGTGAAGCACCAAGACTCCATACCACACCACAAAGAGTACGACGAGGAGGAATGGGTTGGTATCCGGATCCTTCTTCTACTTATTACCCTCCACAACACTTTTACCACAAGTCCCTCTCGACTAACGATCTCCATCAAGAGACTTTATAGGACAAAAAAGATGTGAATACCAGTTAAATATATCACTAAAATGTTGTAGGACAGTGGAAGGGCTGTACAATAAATCAATATCACAATGGAGACGTTATCAACATCAATTTATAATACATCTGATTCAATATTCAATACAGAGAATATTCACTGAACTTGGATCCAGAACCGCACAGCATTCTGGGAGATGTAGGCAGAGGAAAGTCTCGAGCTGAGCAAGATTGGTGGCATCAACTCACTCACTCACTCTTTGGTTACCTAGCAACGCACTCACTCTTTGGTTACCTAGCAACAACCCATTGAGTCATTTTCACCACTGTGCCTCATAGTTGGCTAAAAATAACTTAAAGGGGACTGATTGATCAATTTTAGCAGCATACAGATATAAACTGTTTTGATTTGATTAAAATAATATTCAAGCACACAACCACCATCTTGATAGATTGAATCTAACTAAATGGAGTCAAGTTCAGTTCAGCATTCAGTTCAAATCCATTTAATTCCAGTAGAATTTAGAAACAGTCAGATTCAGCACAAATTGTAACACAGAGAGTCAAATTTAATGCAAAAGGGTAAATAAAAAATATCTACCCTGCAGGGTGGATCAAGCCACTGACTTGGCAGCAAGCCTGACTCCTGAGCAGGGAGTGAGAGCGGGAGAACCCCCGTCACCTCCAACTGACTTTGGGGTTGAGGATCAATGAAATCAGCAATAGATCTGTCAATAGCTTGATTCATGGGAAAAAATCTACACAAAGAATAACTGGACCAGAAGTACTAGGACACTAATAGTGCCAGATGTAGCTCTATCAATGGCTTTGTCCAGGAAAGTGACAAACTGAGACAGAAACACTTTCTATGAGAAAAATGAACAGAATCTTTCTCATAGAAAGAAATGAGAAATTGGCTTAGGAAACTAGTCAACAAGTACATCCAGGCAAGATGCAACCAAACAGAACATCAGGTGTTTCTTCAATTAAAAAAAACAGAAATCAAAGTGAATGGCAGCAAGAACTGCAAATAATGTGCAAATGGAGAGTAGTAGGAGAAAATATTGCATTAAAGAAAAATGGTCTACAGCACCACAATTACAGAAATAGCTGAGAATAACAAAGGCAGTGATGTGTGTTTTATTAACGAGATAAAAATCAGGTTAGATTAAGTGTCTTAGAAGTCTACATTTTACTTCCAGACATTTAGCAGACAATGCTTTGAATAAGGATTGGACAATAAAACATTCAAAAATCAGTTTTAGGGAAAAGTTTCAATAATCTTTATATATCCAGACTACTTTAAAAAGTTGTCTTTTTGTAATCTGCGGGTGGTTTAGTACCTTTGCACAACTACATAATCTAATGAAACATTGTTTTGGTAAGACTGACACACAGATATTTTACCGTAAATGTTATGTAAATTTCAGTTTATTTCTTGTATAATAATCAGAAAACTAATTATAAGCATAATCCTAAAACTCTCAGCAAACGAAGGAGCTTTTACTGTTTTAAACAGACGTCATTGTTTTGGCCAATCATGTCAATTACCGGGAAAATTTAAATGAATTTCCCAGGAATTAGAATATTTCTCTGTGACAAACTGAGAGTGCAGGATTGTTGTGCAGTAATCTTATCATTGAAACTAAGCCAGCTTCTCCAGTGGCGAGAAGGATACTTTGTTTGTGAAAACAGCTGCTGTCACACTGACAGCCGAGACACTGATTCAATTATTTTTTGGGATTTAAACCAGTTGAATCTTTTTTTAATCAAGACATTTGAAAAAATACAGTGGTCCCATATGCAAACACACACACACGCACACACACACACACACACACACACACACACACACACACACACACACACACACACACACACACACAAAGAAAAATGAGC
Source organism: Poeciliopsis gracilis (assembly GCA_911649635.1). Lineage (NCBI taxonomy): Eukaryota > Metazoa > Chordata > Actinopteri > Cyprinodontiformes > Poeciliidae > Poeciliopsis > Poeciliopsis gracilis. The sequence goes on along the minus strand of CAJVRI010000370.1, from coordinate 2,867,332 downwards.
CTCAGTTCATCACTGAAACCCAGAATAAAGAGGAGAAATGGAAGAAACAAAGGAAATGCTTTGAGCGTAATCCATACAGCCTTTTCCTTTTGATCTGTTGAACACAAAGAGCGTTTTTGCTGTGTTTCGTTTTCTTTGTTTTTATTTCTTTGGCTTTCTTTCCATCTTGCTGCCTCAGACAAGCAGAATCAGTGAAGCTGACCTGGCCTGATTGGTGGTTGTGTGATCTCTTCCTCAGGACAGGGTTTGGGCCAACGTCGCCAAATGTCTCAACTGTGTGATCGCCATGGTGGATAAACTCCTCGAAGGTGACAACAGCAAGCCAGAGCCAGCGCCGGAGCAGCAGCTTGCTGATGTCATCACCTCACACAACCCAGGTGAAACGCTGTTCCCGCTGTTTTACTTGCAAGGTTTACAGTTTGGAGTTGAAAAGGTTAAACTGAATGCAGGTTTTTCCTTTCAGTTGGCTTCTGATTTGTATCTTGTTGTAATTTTAATCATGTGCAAAAGTTGAGAAAAGATATAAAACAAAAAAGTAATCTCAGAGCAGTGAAGAAGGAAGTTGAAAGTGATCGGTGATGATGATACATTTGAAATATCCTCTGGGGCATCGGAGCAAAAGAACAAAACTTGTAATTTCAAGAATTCAAATTGTGGCAGAATTCAAGTTGAAGTTGTAATTCCTGCTCCAGTTCTGACCAGCATTTTCACTCTAATACCACAGGACTCCTATTTTTCTCATCAGATGTCAACAGTTTTGTAAAGATTGTGCAAGGCTCAGTTTTCTACACAAACACACAAGCAGTCCTTGTTTTACATGTGAGGTTTTAACAGGAATAGCTGTCAAATGGTTCTGACAATTCACTCTTGAGTCTGTCTGCAGTTAGCTTTTTCACAGCAGTGTGTTGTGTGGCCCTAAAACGTGACTTCAAGATAATCCCACACATTAAAATAATGATGTGCAATCACTCTCTCATTAATTTGGCACTAGGAAAAAAAAGAGTTGGTTTTGCAGATAATGGATAAACAAAAAGAAGATTACGTTGAGCAGTTATTGACTCAAATTATATGATTTGTGGACATCAAACCTTTTGTACAAACAGTAAATATAAATAGAAAAATCAAGGTTTATTTTTTCTTAAATGGAAAATGTCTTGCTTGCAGCTTGTGACTCCATGTCTGAGCAATCTGTTCTTGCCATGGCATGAACTGTGTTTTCCCTTCAGATGTGGGTTGTTGCTCCCAGATTCCAACGATTTCATAATCCTCAGGTAACAAACTTTACAAACTGTGGAACTGCTGTAGGTAGTCGAGGAGAAATGTGTCTTCCTGTTTATTTACATAAAGCTTTTCCACATTTCCTGCAGGATGTTTTAGGAAAATAAGAGTGTTGTCTTCATCTGCTGCAACACGCATCCATTTACCAAATTTCCAGGAAGTTATTATTCATAAAAAGTTGCATATATTGTAGGTTTGAGAGGGTTTGAGTCCACGGGTTGATTTTATTTCAAAGTATTGTGTATGAATGTCAGCTACTTAATGTTAACTGTCATTTTTGGTTCATACCTTCAAGACTTGTAGGTTCTTGAGTGTCAAAATATGATGTATTCTGACCTTTTTTTAATAATAAAAAACAAATACTTAGGTCTTTTTATAAGACAATTGTGTTCTGAATGCAAAGATTCACTTTCTAGTAACAATGTTCACAAACCCAGCGAGAGCCTTTTAATTCAGCAGCACTTGCTGGATTCCCCTACCACTCCTTATGCTGTGCTTCTTTTCTTAGTCAAATACTAAACCTGTGATTCTATAGATCCAGTTAAAGCACTTTCACACAATTCACCTATGCACACTCACAAACATTCACATCCCACATCCCTTGACATGTAGAACATTTTCCTGTTTCACTTTGGGTCGACGTTTGAGTCGCAGCAGCTCAAGGACCAACTTCCCTGGTACCTCAGAGTGGTGACAGTGTGGCTTAACTTCAAATCCAGCAGCAAAGACTCCCAGAGAAGAAACCGTATTCTCCTGGTCCCAACATAGCAAATCATCTTTAATCTACAAAGTTTTATTTTAGTCTCATTCATCCAGAGAGCTGTGTTTTTTTCAGCAGCTCTTTGTTTGTTTCATGGGAACCTTATAATACTTCTTCTGAAGAGCTGTTGCTTTCTTCTTGCAGTCCTGCCATGCACACTGCTGTATTTCAATGTGTCTGCGATAGAACTGAACTTCTAAGCTTCCAGTTGCTCAGAAGTTGCCCTGGGTTTCTCTGACGAATTATTACACACTTTGCTCTTGAAGTCGTCTATTTTTGGTTTTCACTTCCTGGAGAGAGGAGCACTGGTCTTGAATTTCTCCAACAATTTGTCAAAGTGCAGATAGAGTTCAAACTATTCACTCTCGCTCTTTAGTAATGATTGCTACCCATATCACCTCTGCGTGAGCTTTTTATTAGCCCTGCTTGGTCTGGAAACACTTTAACTACTTTCGCTGGTGAATTATATGTTTTCACATGAGACCTAATCAGTCAATTCAAGTTTTCTGATCCAGCAAAAGAACTAAAACATAGAGTTTGGACACCATTTATCTGTCTGTCTCTCTGTCATAAAACCATCTTTATGCAAAATCTGACCAGAAATCAGAATATCTGCTATAGATTCATTGTGAACTAGTATTAATGTTGATAAATGAGAAAGGATTGCAGAAATTTAAATGAAGTCTGCTAAATTTTGACATAATAATGTGCGTCAACCCTGCTCAGTTTATGCAGACTAGTTTCCTGTTGACAGCCAGCTGCCCGGTCTTCCTCCTGGTCGTATCAAATCCTTTCTGAAGCTTCTGTTCAGAGGGAGACACCCTGATGCAGCTGCCAGCTGGCACCCAGGGCAGCACCATCACTTTTGGAGAATCTCTCCATTTAGGTCGCTCCACTGCTTCTATAGAAATGCGGGTGTATTTTTATTGTTTGGTGCATGTGTGCAAGGAACAAGGCCAGAGCACCTGGTTCTCCGCCAGCCACCAGAGCTCCTTTAGTAAGATGCTAAGCTGCCTCAGAGCAGGCGGTCGTCTGCTTACCGAACTCTAAACGTGGGTAGAATCATGAGAACGGCTTTAACTTCTGGTTGTCATGGGTAATGTCTGGACTTTTGATGAGACATTGCTGTGGGAAGAACAGGATGTTTATACAGATGTGTTTGAGAGCAGGTGAGTGGGACTCATCTGTCCTCCTCTTCCTTTTCTCCCCTCGGTCTGATGGCGGCGTTTGAGATGAAATGAGATTTCTCAGACGAGGCTGATGTGATTCACAAGCTGGGAGTCCTGCTGCATCTGTGTTTGTCCATGAACTTTTTAGAATGTGAAGGCTGAGCAGATCACAGCATGCTGGGCGATGTCTATACAACACTGCCCCCTGCTGGCTGCTCAATAGACCGCTCATGAGGGGTGGCTAAGAACATGGAATGCATTATACTTGAATTCAGATTGGAAGGATTTTGGAATATAAAAGATTTCATATTCAGTTGATATTTGAAGTTTACACCCAGCTCTCTTTAATAATGAAATTCAAATCCTCATAAAATTTCAGATTAGTAAATTACAACCTCAGATGAATCTCTGTTCTTACTCCCAAACAAAGATACATGTCTGGAACAAACTTCCAGAAAACTGCAAAACAGCTGAAACACTGAGTGTGTTTAAATCAAGGCTGCTTAGAGCTGCTTTTGAACCATGATAAATGGAACACTGGCCAACATGTTTGATGTGTGTCAATTATTTTGACAGACATCAAAATAATTATACTGTGAACTGCTTTGATGCTATACAAATAAACCTGATTGATTGATTCCCTCATATATGCACTATGCACACTCTAAAGGAACAAATTACCACAAAGATACTTTACTAATTAGTCATCAATTTCCACAGAAGTCTGAGTGGAAAAACACGCAGGAAATATGCAGGTGTGTGCCCTCAGGACCAGGGTTAGGAAACACACCTTTCTCAAGACAGCAGTGTGGAGTGGTTGATGTAAATGTTATCTTGTGTCAAAATTTTAATGTTCACATTTGTATTTTATTAACCAGCCAAAATATTGACCTAATTTTAATTTAAATCCTAATATTAGCACTGCAAATAGGACTTTATATGAAGCATTTCGTTTCAACTGGTGAAACCAGCACTCTGACAGGTTAAACTGGAATCACAGTTTAACCTGTGGTTCTTTTTGCAGGTGTCACACTATATTCAAACTAGTGTGACACCCCGGACTTAATTAAATGGCAGTGAAAGATTTCATATGCAGGCATAGGAAGGTAATTTCAGGGCCTCACAGTTCAATACTGAATCTTACAAAACCTATCGAGGCAACCTCTGCTAACTCTGCACTTCCTCGTCTCCATCATTTCATTGTGTTAATAAATTTATGAAAGCACTGATTGTATATACTTCTATCACAGAAAGGCTGGAATTGCAGCAGAAACCTCTTATATGTACTGAAGCGTTCAACTGCCAGAGTTTGAAAATATATTCAGGAATCAGAATCTCGTATGAAGGAGAAAACTTTCTCGATTTAATGAAATAAAAATAAAAAAATGATGGTTTGGTTTCAATGAATGTCATTAAAAGCAAAATATCTTTTCTTTTAAATACAAAAGATCATAACTGTAATGCAGCAGCAGAGGAAACAGGGTGAGAGGAAGAAGATTCATAGTGAGGCTCTCAAGGCATTTTTAACAAGTTGTCATCTGTGAGAGGAATTCATTTTTATATGTCAGTAAAATGAGAAACTTTCTTTGCACAATGAGATGGAAAACTCATCTCAAATAAACACCAACACTCCTTTGAAGTTTTAGATATTGTCCAGAGGAAACAGGATGAAAAGGAGTCGTAGCGAGCCTCTTTTTTATAAGTTGTAATAATGACTTATAAAAAAGTTGTTTTGTTTTTTTTATATTTTTATATTATTAAAATGAGAACATTTCTCATTAAAACTAGAAATCTCATAAGATTTAAAGCTTAATAAAACCAAAATATCTTTTAAAAAAAAAAGGTGATTACAGTAAAACCTGTTGCTTAGATGTTGTGTATAGAAAACAGGAAGAGGAGGAGTCAAACCAAGCCCCTTTATTCATAGTCATAGAGGAGCGTATTTTTATCTCCTTAAAATGAAAACGTTTCTTGTAAGAAAATGTAAAGCTTCTCATTTCAATGACAAACTTTTGTCTTTTAACAAGTTTTGCGAGTTGAAAGGAGAAACATTCTTGTTAGGACATGATAGTGCTGCTAAATTTGCTTCCGTGTTCTGGCAGCTGAACGCTTCCACACATACGTGTAAAGAAACCGATCAGATTGAACGCAGCATGACTGCAGCATTGTGATTGGTTCGCTGCATTGACCAAACTGATGTGAATATTCCCTTTAAACTTGAAGAAGTTTTCCAAATTTGCCCAACATTCAGCACACATTTAAAACTTCACATCCTAATAGATTCAGTTTTAAACTCTTTCTGACCCTCTTCTCAGTCTTTATATTCTTTTATCTCTCTGCAGGTGACTGGCGAGAGCAGCTGGGTCCTCTGGTGACCAGACTAAAGGAGTGCGTGTTGGAGGTGGTGGAGAAAGCAAAGAGAGCAATGACCTTCGTCCTCCTGCAGGAGGCAGTGTGCAGCATACCTCAAGGCCTCCACCTGCAGCAGAGGAGAGACGTAGTCTTCAGTCAGGCAGTAGGTGGCTGGCTGCACTCATCCAGTACATTCACAGTAAAATGTTATTTATTGCCCCCACCTGAACCCTGATGTTCCCTTTGTTTCATGAATGTTTAGTTATAATTTAATAAATATCTGAGCAGTTGGTCTGCAGCCCAGTTCTTTCTGTTCAAATCAGCAATGCCTTTCGTATTGTCTGAGCTGGGAAGCATGAAAGCAGCGTTTGAAGTTGTTGTTGTTGCACGTCGACAGCTGGCAGCGCTGGCGTGCGGCTTTGTGATGAGGCTGTATGCAGGCTTGCAGGACAAAGACTTCCTGAGGCAGCTCCACCTCGTCGGCCTGGTGGCTCAGTTCGAGAGCCTGCTGAGCACTTACAGTGAGTCAATCACAGCAACACGAAACCTCCACTCAGCACAGTTCATTACTCTACGCTTCGAAGAAGAACATTTAATTTGAAAACTGTTCAATACGTTGATGAGTGATTAGCACTTTGGCAAGTTACACCGTGTTCGAAAACAAGGTGATGACTCAGTGGGTTGTTGGTTTTGGCATAATGTTCTTATCACAAAGGCTTTCCTGTGTTTCACACAATGCCTTTCTGGTGAAGGATAAACATCTATCGGAAGGTTAGTTTAGAAAGTAAAACAGACACAGATTTTTTTTAAAAACTCGATTCTTCATTGCTGTTTTTTCCTTTAATTTTACTGAGAGTAAGAAAAGACGTAAGGAGCAGAGATGAAATCCTGGGCGATGTTTTGTTTCAGGTGAAGAGATCGGGATGCTTGAGGACATGGAGACTGGCATCTCTGACCTGCAGAGAGTCACGTTCAAGATCACAGAGGCCAAAGCCGATGACCTCAGTGACCTGCAGCCTTCAGTTTGTGGCCGACGGTGAGATTCCTCACACCCTGCCAGGTTCAGCCACTTTGTGTGACAACGGCATGACTCAATTTTTACTAGAAATATATCAATGATTGCTTCTCAAGAACTGAGAAACTGATCGCTTCTCAGTTTTCTTAAGAAAACTGAGAAAAGCATCTTAATGCTTTAAGATGCATTAAGATATAATGCATCTTAAAGCATTTTCTTAATGCTTTAAGTTTTTAAAAAAAAATTTTTTAACATAATGCATCTTAAAGCTGCATTATGAGTCTTTTATACAGAATGTTTTCATATATTTGTTAAAACTGTCACCATGTTGTGACAGTTTGTTATGAGACAGAAAATCTGGGAAAGCATGAATCTCCTCTGCTTCTCCCAACCAAAAACAACGACTCAGAGCCAGGAGGCGGGTCTTAGCGCTGTCAATCAACTTACTGACAGAGAAACAACTTATCCCTACAGGAAAACCATTGATAGGTGGCCATGCTAACTAGCATGAGCATTCACAACAGGCTGTGCTAGCAGAGACCAACCAGGTGAGAGGGCTGGAGGATGAGCAGCGCCACATGAGATTGTGATTGACTGCGCTAAGACACGCCTCCTGGCTCTGATTGGTTGTTTCTATTTAGCATTGTGAGAACTGGGAAGGGAGCTCAAAATACTTTTGTTTGTTTCCGTGACTTACATGGAGAAATATGTAAAGATAAAGAGTTAAGCACAAAGAAGCCAAAAGTTGTTGAAAGGTGATGAAGTTATGATTCAAGGCACAGCGCAAGGCAAAAAACAAGATGTTTAGCACTAAACCCTCTCTTCAAGCAAATGCTGTGCGCCGCGTATGAAATTTTAAAAAACAGATGATCAAATGTTCTTTCCTTCACTTCTCTGAGCAGTGGAAGTAAAAAACATTTGGAGCTAATTGTAGAATATGGTATGTAGACATCAGCAAGCATTTTCTACTGACGGTGAATGCATAAGCACTTTCTTATCTGATAAACTTTATGCTCACAAACAACAACGGCAGTCAGCAATTGTTATAAACTATGTTATGTCTACTTCCCTGAACCTGTTTTGAGTTAATGCAGATAAATTCATCCTCCTCACCCCTTTAGTTTCACAAAACTCAGCTACACTTTATGTGTAAATTATCTCTTTGTTGTTTGATATTTTCACTTTTTCATTTTACAAGATTATGTTGAAATATTTAAAATGTATAAATGCGTGAAGAAACAGAAGTATTGAACCCGTCATGGCATGGGAATAAGGTTGGACCAAAATACAAGCAGATTCTAGGGGATTATAATGAAATAAACATTTAATCAAAGAAATCCAACAAAGTACAAAATCTAAAGGGAGACAGGGAACGCAGAGAAGAACCGGAGAATAACAGAAAGAACCAGCAAGGAGCGAGTAAAAGAGAGGAGGTTTAATACCAGAAAGACAAATTTAACTGTAACAAATAATAACTAATCATAAGGAATTAATGATAAACATAACATAACTGAACTGAGAGCAGACTGAACTAAGCAAAACAGACATAAGGCAAATAAATACAGAAAAACTGAAAAAACAAGAAAAATCCAAAGCAACGCAGGATTCTGACAGAAACAGTATTTAATGTAAAAATGCGTTTAAAGGTAAAACTCCTGCTGGGTATTTTACATATAAGAGGGTATTTTGTTGATATAACGAGAGAGATTAGTAAAAATGGAAAAAGAAGAAAAACTGCATAGTAGCGACTTACAGCAGCTTAACAGCCGAGATGTTTAGGGCAAGAAAATCTGCATGAGAGCTGGAAAAGGAAGAAAGTCACTCAGCAGTCGGCTATTGGCAGTAATGAGGAAGTCATTTTCCTCTCTGAACTATGTGAACTTTAATCCACATAGGAGAGAAGTGGCTTTACTGTGCCACAGCTGCTTGGCTGAATATTCAGAGTGCTGAAGGCGGTTTCACACAATCACACTCATGTCTGTCTCTGACGCACAAACACCATCCGTTTGCACTCCAGCGTTTCCCCACACCTTACTCAGGAGTCACATTCCCAACTTCCTGAAGGTATTATGTCCAACAGAACTGCAGAACATATTGAATTTCTCCTAAATGATCTTTTCTCTCTCTCTCTCATTGTACTTAGAGACCACTTCACTGTCGAAGTGCCATTACCACAAGTGATTTTTCAGACCTTGCCAGAAGAGATCAAGGAGGGCAGGCCTCTGCGAGTTTTCCCCGTTCTGTTTAACGTTGGCATCAATGAGCAACAAACTATAGCTGAGAGGTATTGCAACTACTCTTTCTCCCGAAAACACACACACACAGACACGCAAACACGCGCACACTCACACACACACACACACACACACACACACACACACATACACGCAAACACGCGCACACTCACACACACACACACACACACAGACGCACACACCCACACACACACACGCATGCACGCACACACTCCTTTAATGAATATACAAACTTGTGCAGTGATTCATAGTGTCTGTCGTGTTTTTATTCAGAGAATCTTACATTTATATTCATAGCTGCTGATAATTTATCTTCAATTCCCTTTGAAAAATAAAACTACCTGGATATTGTTATGTAGATTGGCGTCATTGTTTTCCTCAGTGCATATCTTACCGGTGTAAAATACTAATATTTATGTTTTTGAAGTGGGGCTCCATGGTGGTGTCTCCATTAAATAAGTAATGTAATTAAAATCACATGTGAATAAGCTTGTTCCGACAATGACATTAAAAATGAATCACGTTTTTCAAAAAAAACATTTTTTTGAAAAGCATAATTTTTTTCTGAATTGTCTTGTTTCCATTAAGTGAATTTATTTTTGTAATTCTAATTTGAGTAATTTTATGGTCAGTGGAAGCAGCTTGTTTTCAAAATAAGTTGATGGCTAGTCGCATTTAACTTTCTAAAAATTGTTGCATTTCTGCTATGAACATTTCCAGACTGAACTTATTTTAAGGTCGGAAAAATCCCCACTTTACCTGGCATGTAGCCACAAGATAGATATTGTCTCCTCTTAGTGTCTCCACACAACCACGTTTAAAAACATCTGAAGTATCTTTTTAAGTCAAAGAACTTGAATTCTGCCAATATCTTTTCCTTCTGGTTCCTGCAGGTTCGGAGATATCTCTCTACAGGAAAGAATAAACCAGAAGAACTTTGAGATTTTAGAAGCCTATTATAAGACGTTAAGAGAAAAGGTGCCACTAGAATGTAAGGAACAACTCGTATGTTTTGCCACATTTTTCAAGCTAAAAGCAACTGCACCACAAATTTAAAGATATTCAGACTCACTGCATGTTTCAAGTCCAGCAGTGAAACAGCTTGTGTCAAAGATCTTCTCAAACCTTTTCTGACTGCATGGAATCAATATTGATTACAGCAGGCATGCATGTTTACAGTGCTTTACACAATGCAAAACACACAATTTTACCAAATATCTTAACACATTTGAAATATGACAAAACTAACTTACAAGTAACTTTCCATCCAGATAAAGGTGTTTTGCTAATATTGATGTAGAAGTGCTAGTTTCACTGGCTGATTATTTCACTTATAATACAGGAAAATGTCTTACTAGTGAAATAATCTACCAATGAAACCAGTTCGTTTTTTGTCAATACAAAGGAGTCATTGACTTAAAACAAGCTCCTGTATTTTGATAAAAAGCTACTTGTAAGTTAATTTTGTCTTATTTCAAGTGTACTAAGATATTTGAACCAGAAACAAGACAGAAATACTGAGACTTCATGTTTTTGCAGTGTTATTAATCCCTTCTTTAGTTTACTTACAAAGTTTGTACACTTTAACGGACAATAATTTGGTCAAAAGTCTCTGTAACTGTTTAATGAATCAGAAACTTCTCTAAAGAGACTAAGACAAATGACTTGAATTGGATTTATCCGTTTTACCAGCATGCATCCTCTCGTTCTTTCTCAACTCTAACACTGTGTTTTGTTTTGATGCAAACAGGTCTACCATGTTTTCAGACACAGACTGACATAAAGGAATTACTTGAAACGCTGGGCCAGAATGTAGTCACAAAGAAGAGGAAGAACGTTGAAATACTGTGGATTGCTGGAACGGTGTGTTTGGTTATTATTCAAACTCTCTCTTGCTGTCAAGGAAGTTTCCTCTCAACCGTATGACAGATTTCAGAGGCTTTTTTTTTTTGGGAAACATACACATCTTATGCTACACTTGATTCATTCCTTCTTAAAAGGGCACTGAGCCAAAGACAATCAACAATCTGAGCAAGATTGATTGACTTTGGAAGAGAACACGGTGTGGATTCTGACCTTCATTATATAGCGATATTTAGCTTGTGCTAGTGGACTGTTAAGTGTGTCCTTATGATACGTATATTAAAGTCACTGAAGTTACGTTGTGTGAGAAGTGAGTGAGAAGTGCAGGCTGCAGCCTGCAGTGAACGCTTCATTGGCAGTGTTGCCTCTTAATCTCACATCAATCTCACGCTGTCACTGTTTCCACAATCCTCCTTTGACTTGTTGATCATCAGTTGGCTTTGTTCTCTCAGTATACAGACTGATCAGGCTCAGTTTTCTAAGTGTTGGGGCACATTTTAAAAGTAAGCTGGAATGTTAAAGACAGCGTGCAATCTATTTTTTTTATTGTACCGTTGATTGTCTAAGATTTGCTGCAAAACTACAAAATCTTACCAAGTATTTGTGATCTAATTTCTCGGTCAAATGTCGCCACACACTTGAAATAAGACCTAATTAGCTTGCAAAAAACTTATTTGAGAGACATAGGAGCTTGTTTTCAGTCAGTAATTCATTAATTCTGATTTAAAAAATAGTATTTCCAATTGCAGATTATTGCACTTAGAACATATTTTATTATAATTAAAATAATCTGACAGTAAAACTCAACTTCAAGGATTATTTAGTAAAACAAGCTCCTATATCTTGCTAAAAAGTTTGTTGTGAGTTAGTTTTGCATTATTTCAGAACGCAACGCCATGATGGAAAGATATCAGCAGTGACCTTAGGGAGGAAACTGTTGCTGCCCAAGTTAATTTTATTGAGATAACACTTACAATGTATTTTCACAAAGTCAGATAATTTTTCACATGAATTCTAAGTGATCCCTAAAAACAGCCTCTTAATAGAAATAAACAGCAAATACATTTTGGTCAAAGTGTGTTGTACCTGCTGGCATTTTATGTTTTCTGTTTGAAGTCCTGCTTTTTATAGAGTAACAACTATTTCAAACTGGTATAACTGGTACTTTTATTTGCACTATCTGCTCAGGCTCCTAGCCTGCAGATAGCTGCTTTACCAGATTTAGTTTTAAAACAGTGAAGCCTTAATAAAGATGCTTCTTCATAGCCAAAAGCATCGGCAAAAGTCGATTATTGAATCATCTCTTGGTGATTGAGAACTTTGGGTGCTGATTTTGATGGACTCAAATAACCGTAAATATTTCTTTCAGCCTTAAAAACAAACGGCCAAAAGTGTCAAGCATTAAGATTCAGGCCTAAAATGATGCTGCATTCATCCTTCATTTGGTTGTTATTATGGTTGACTGAAATAATATTATATTTTTTTAATAGAAATTAACTTGTGACCCAAACATACAAATTAGGGGTGATCGATTTATCAGCCAGCTGTTTTAGAGACCGGCGATCGGCCGATGCTTACAGGTGAAGCCAATCTTGTCTCCCTTGGCAAAGGTCTAAAAATCAACCACTGGTCTCTTTTGTGGGCCCACCAGGTCATTTACAGTTAACAATAGTCCCTCCACTGTTTCAAATTCAATAACTTTCTTGCTATAATATACGATATTTCAGACAAGAAGATTGGTATTGACCAAAATCATAATCAGCAGGTCAAGCTTTTTAAAGATCAGTAATCGAAGATCGGCCAAAAACCTGCAGTTTCTCCCCAAGTACAAATCTACCTACAGTATATTGCAGCACTTTTTTTAAACGTGCAACCTTTGTATTTATGCAGTTAAAAGATGTACAGCAGTATCCACACATGGACTTTATCGAACAGAAAAACCAAACAAAGAATAATATAAACATCACGACAAACTACTATGTAGTTCTGGAAAACTCTGAGAGGACGTTCACCAGAACTGCACAGTTTCTTGCTTCTTCATTGTGATGCTGAAAATAGGGAACTCCATAAACTCACAAGTCTGTCTGGAGCAGATTGCGCCAGAACCGGTTGGAGTTAAGCTTGTGGACTAAGGCTTTATGAGTTATGGGTGGCACTTCTTTAATTTCCACTGTCTGTGTCTTTATTTTTAATGACCACAATATGTCCAAAAATGTAAATTAGATTTTTTTATCCAAGACAAAAGTGCAGCGCTCTTCTTTCAATCAGCCGACAGGCAGGGAACAAACTAAACATCAATCAACCCAGCGCTGCCTGGTGATTTATTTAAATGGCTTCAAACCTAAGGCTTGACATAATAGAAATGTTTTAGTCAGTGCTGGGAGAAACTAGTTCACACGACATTGATGTAAGAAATGAGCAGCAGACTTGTCATTCTACCACTCTACCTGTTACTCTGGACTTGTTGCAACATAAACAAAACGACACAGGAACAGGGCGTATCCATCCAAAAGAAATTACTATTACACAAAAAATGTCAAATCTTCTGCTTTAATGATCCATGTAATTTCGCCTCCACCTTCTGCCAGATTTGCCGAAGGCTGAACGGAATCCGATTTACCAGCTGTAAAAGTGCCAAAGACCGAACATCCATGTCTGTCACATTAGAGCAGTGCGCCCTACTGAGGGACGAACACCAGCTCAGCAAGGACTTCTTCGTCCGAGCTCTGGACTGCATGCGGAGGTGAGTTTCAAGTCAAAAGCGGTTTTCCCACCTCACCAAGTGCAAGGTATTACCAGAGCTGGTTCCAAGCAGGACGGCGCTCATGCAGGTTGGGTTGGCTTTGTGAAACTGGATAAAATCTCTCCAACCTTCAGAACTCCAAGAGAACAAGATTCAGTTTCAGGTTTCCTAAACACTCCTGGCAACAAACCAATAGTATTTCACTTACAGTGCTGTGGAAAAGCTCTAAGGCCTTTTATTTTGTGAATCAGACTTCCCTGTAAACTTTGGTCTTCATCAATTTCTTTGCAAAAACAAAATTTCTGGTCTAGTTTCTAGTGCAAATATCTTAGTACGCTTGAAATAAAACAAAACTACCTTACATGAAACATTTTAGGCATAAAAAGGAGCTTTCCATGTCACCACACCACATTGAACTGTTCTTTTAAATTCCTTTGGAGGTTGACAAAAAACATGAAGTTGTGTGTGCTATGACATCTGTCTTAAACTAGCGTAGTAGTTTTGTATTTCCTCAGGTTGATTTGTAGCATAGTAATAATCATTTTAGTGCCTGAAACATTTAAATGTGGCAGATAAACAAAAACAGGAGAAGCATGTACATTGGAAATACTTAAGAAGTACTAGCACTGCAAACTAAGTTAGAGGAAAAACTAGACAAAGATTATTAACCAATTAATCAAAATCATCTAAAAGACCAAAATATTTGGAAATAAGTAATGATTTAAAACTTTTGCACAGTACTGTAGCAGCTGAAAGACGCAGGAGAAAATCTGCAACTTTTTAAATTTCTTCCATGGTGTTTCTAAAAGTCAAAATAATCACCTGTTTGATTTGAAGCTTGGCCAGTTGGAGGAATAATCCAATAAACCTGAAGTAGAAATGTTATTGCCAGCATCTGTATTTAAAGTAATACCCTGCACCCACACCATCCATCAAAAACATCTCCTCTGCACCTTCTCCTAAGAACTTATCACCATCAGATGTTTCCACCCCCATCTGCTCCATCCTTCACACATTCAAAGTCAGCCGTGCTTCTTCCTGTTGGCTCCTGCAGGGACTCTGCTCCGTTCCCCATATGTGTACGCCAGCAGGGTAAACATCCCCGTCTGCTCAGATCTGATAAGATTCAACTGTAAATCCGTTTGAGAAAAATCTGGGAAGTGCACATATCTAGTACCTGTGATATACACTTGGTCAACCCTGCTGATTGCAGGCTGGGGGCATGACAAGAGATTTCAACAGTTAAAAAAGCACAAAATCCAATCAGTGGAGACCAAAAGTTTGGCTTAGACCTGTAGACACATTCAGTGCACCGCGTTAATAAAATGGTTTTGTTTTTTTTAAATGCTGATCTCAGCCTAAAATTGTTAAATAAAAAACTCAAAAGGAGAGCTTAAAATATAATTTTGTGTCCACACTCATGAAAGAAAACTGTATTATATTCAGTTTATATATATTTTCTATTAAATGCTACAGAGATAATTACTGATCATCGACGATCCATTTAATCATTACACTTGTTTTCCATTTAGCTCAGTCCACAGAGTCCAGTCCCTGTTGCTATTACTGCTCAGCTGAGAAACATTTTAGGATCGTAGCGATTGGAGGAAGGAATTGTTACTACACACATAATCAAGGAGGAATCTGCATCTGTAGCCATTTTTCTTCAGTTTTGGGATTATCAGTCTGTGCTCAAAATGATTAAGTGTTGATTATTTGCTATGGAGCTGCAGTTTGTTCAAAATTTAAAAAAAAAGATTTGAAACTAAAAAAACAAATGCAAAACAAACTTTATGTTCCTAATTTAACTCCATAATTTGCAGCGAATGTTAAAACTTTGCAAAGATCTGGAACATGTTTCCCTTACATGGATTAATAATTCCCTCAGTTCGTCCACACTTGCCAACAGCTACAGACTCCCAGTCTAGGAATGTAAACATCAGAATGTCGTTCCTCCAAATTATCTGTTATTTTATTATTTGTTTCTCATGAAGTGAAATGGTTTTTGCAAGTGTGCATTATATCTTATAGAAAAGGTTTGACATTCTGAACTGTTAAGAATGAGGGGACAAAAGTTTTGCAGTTTGGATAGGACACTCACGCCGTGCAGGATTAGTTGTATGCAGAACAGAAGGAACTGAATTAATCCTCCTTCCCCTTTTCTGGACCTGCAGTCCAACACCAACGTCTGCAGTTTATTTTTAGAAAATTCCTGCTGATGATTTTCTCCACCAAATTAACTCCAAAGTGGCTCAATCCTCTTCTGCCTATGAATGCGTGATTTTAGGAGGACTTTCAAACCAGATGCAAATCCTTTGTGTGAAGACCAAACAGTAATCATTCTAAACAACAGATGCAAAGTTAAAAATGGAGGTCAAATTGCTTCTGAAATCCTTGCCTACAAAATGAAAACAGCTGTTTAACACCGACCGTTTTCTTGCCCTCGGATAATGAAACGTAATGTCGGAGAGCAATGTAATGTGATTACCAAAGCGGGGATTTTGTATTTCATTGAGCACACTCTGCAGCGATCAGACAATAAACAAGTGGCTGAACTAACAAGCATGAAGCTTGCCCTTTGAATTTTAATTTGCTTGTGTTCAGTGATGTTTGGGTTGAAATGTGAGTTTTAACTCTCAGGTCACGGTGGATTACAACAGAGCAGATGGATAATTAAGATAAGTGAGCTTCCCAAGCACTCCAAAGTACTAATTATGTTTGAATCAATTAAGGTTTTTAACTGCTTGAACTAATTATTTGTTCAATGTTTATTGTATTACTGGTTTAAAACAAGGCACACAATAATGTTACTTAGTCTGGACTTGTCCTTGGGATTAAGGTCACTTCTCTGTTGGGTGCACTGAAAAACAAGCATGGATATGTGAAGGGCTTCCCAGTTTCACCCACTGCAGATGGTCTCATGTAGATGAAGGCAGGTAATTACATGACTACAACATGTAGTCTCAGTTTTAGATATGTAGATATCTGGTTCCACACCAAAGCCGAAGAATTATCTTTGAACTCCTCAACCAGCTTTTCTCACCTGATAGTCCGGTACATCTCTAACACTAGATTTGCGTGCTGGTTTTGGTTGTATTTACCCAGAATGCCTTGCTCTATGGTCTGCTTTCTGCTTTGGGACCGGTCTCTGGTCTGCTTGATGTTCAATATTCAACTGAACCGAAACTAAGGTTTCTCGGTGGATCAGTGGGTTTTTTGTTGTTTTTTTTTCGTCGTATGAACATTCACACCTCCTCATACAAACCAGACTTTTAGGGAAACAGATTTAAGTTCAATCAAAGCAGAATGAACTGGGCTGGTGTGACACTGAAGACAACAAGTTACCTTTTTTGTCCTGTCTAATACACACTGAGAGAAACTGAAACTCTCCACTGAACCCTGTGCAGACCAGCACTTTGAGTCTCACTGCTCACTGGAACATGAACTGTCAGTGATTAGCTCTCTGCAGCGCCACGCTAAGCAGCTCTTTATCAGGACAGATGAATGCACTCTGTGTCTTAATGATAAATAAAAATTATTACATAATTGGGTGTCTAAAAAAAACAATGAACAATAAGGAGGAACTTTTAGCACAGAGAAGACAGGTTGTAAGAGAAAAGAATGAAACAAGCTAATCCACATTCAGCTTGAAAAACCAAGATTATCCAAAGCAGGTGGCCTCAGGTTGCAACTTTCTAACTCCCACTGAGCTGCCTGACTCATCTTTCCAGGTGGATCTTCAACCATTCACCTCGAGAGGCATATGACTAACACAACTCACATATTTGCTTTTTCACAGGTGACAACTAAAAATAAAACAATAGCACCTTACCCACACTG
Source organism: Poeciliopsis gracilis (assembly GCA_911649635.1). Taxonomy (NCBI): domain Eukaryota; kingdom Metazoa; phylum Chordata; class Actinopteri; order Cyprinodontiformes; family Poeciliidae; genus Poeciliopsis; species Poeciliopsis gracilis. Next base: position 2,850,057 of record CAJVRI010000370.1, on the reverse strand, counting down.
TCGTATGGTTTGTGTGCAGACAAACCATATGAGGCTGGCATGCCTAATCATTATCACGTCTGTAAATTATTTATACACTCTGTTAGCTAGCAAAGATAATGTCGCACCCAGTGACGTCAAACAAGAACTTTTCATAAGAAAAGAAAATGAACTTTAAAGCTTTAGTTTGAAGCCCGTGCAGATACTTAAGCAGGTATTAATTTCTTAATTTTTCTGCCAGGATTTTGGAAAGAAAAGAGGGTTGAATGTTCATCTGCGATCAGACTGGAAGGACTGGTTCACTGTGAGCTGCAGGTGTGTTTCTTATAACAGCTCAGTTTTAAAGCACAGAATAAGCTTTGCGTCATAACAGTTAATTACGTCTGTCATGAAACAATACACAGTGTCTCTTAAAGAGCTTCACACCCCTTGAACTTCTTCACTTTTCGTCACATCAAGGCAGGAATTTTATAATAGATCAACAAACTGTTTGGATTATTGTGACGTGAGAGTAAAGCCGTACATTTTTGTCATATTTTGTGCAAACAGAAATCTGAAAAGTGTGCTGTGTACAATTGGTGTGCAATTGTAGACAGCACAATAAAATAAAAACCCAACTTACCTTCAGTCATCTCAGTAAAAAAATAAAATTTTAAAATAAAAATTTTTTAAGGTTTCCATTGCATTTAAAGACAAAGCTGTGGAGACATTTAAGGCAGATTCAGGTTTTAAAAACATCTGAATCTTAAGAGAGAACTTGTCTAAATATTGGGAAAAATACAACGATACGCAAACCCACCATGCAGCACGAATCAGAAAAGCAACCAGGAAGCTCTTTGTAACTCCATTTTGACAGAACTTTAGGTGAAATCTGATTTATCAAACCATGTAGTGGTAAAATATGACCAAAACTGAATTTTTTGGCATTCAGCATAGCTAAACTGTGGACAAAATGCACAAAATGAACACTAGACATCTCCATGAATGCACCATTACTGCCATGAAGCATGATGGCAGCATCATTCTGTAGAGAAGCTTTTCTTTAGAGCAGATGGTCTGAATTGCTAAGAAGGTTGGTGGAGTTAAATAAAGGACATTCCTGGAAGGAAACCTATTAGAGTTGGAGAATGAAATTAGGACAAACGGTTTAACTCCAGCCAGACAACAACCATAAAAATACAGAGATGTGATCTGTAAAGATCAAAGGATATTCATATCAGAGTGGCATAGCTAAAGTCAAGATCTACATCCAATCAATTTATATTTTTCAAGAAAAAACTTAGGAAAGTTGCTTCTTAGGCTGATTATTGGTAGCAACCTTTACTTGATCTTAACTTCTCTTGTACTTTACAATTATTCACTACTTTGTGTTTGTTTACAATAGAAAGTCTGAGAAAAAAATCGATTGAACTTTATGGTTCCAATGTAATAAAATGTAAATAACAGACAGATTTAGCTCACTCTTACACTATCATGTGTCATAGATTTGATTTATTACAAGTTTGGGCAGATAAGCATGTTGGGGCCATGTGGACGGGGTTAGACATCCCATTCAAGCACTGCAGGTCTGATGATCGGACTCGGTTAAAAATCCCAAAAACCAGGTTTTTGGAGGTAGAATCATGATGAATAATGTCTTTATTTTTTGTTAAAAATTGTAGTTTCTCATCTTAAGCTTTGAGAAAACAATCCGCTGGTTCAAAGGTGCTGATTATCTGAAAAGGAAGTTGTTTTGCTCTGTGACAACAAAAGAAAAAACAAAATTTAAGCTCTGCTGACAGTGGAACAAATTAATGTTTACGTGAACGAACAGATCCTATGCTACGGGTCAAAGTTGAATTTAAGCAACCGCAGTGTTTTGCAGCTCAGTAAAATTTAACGACAGCAGGTGTTTATTTTATGTATGTTGTTAAAAACCATAAAAAAGAAATGGGTCTTCATTTTACAGACAGTCCAAGAGTTTATTAGCAGGTTTGACTTTCAGGATTGATTTTTTTTTTCCTACATTTTAATCTGCATGCCTCCTTCATCCGTCCCCCAGTCCAGTCCAATCATCACATCAACTGCATTGGACAAAATCTTGCCAAGTATTTTTGGTGAGGTTTCCAGTGCAAATATCTTAGAACATTAAAAATACGACAAGACTAACCTACAAGTAACTTTTCAGCAACACAAGATTATTTAAGTTGAAATAATCTTCACTTAAAAGGATTATTTTAAGTCAATAATCCTTAAAATTGACTTTCAGTGGCAGATGATTGCACTCATAACGAGACATATTTTCCATTAGTGAATTAATCTGCCTGTAGAAATAGTTATTTTTCATGAATATTAAGGAATTATTTACTTAGAACAATATCCTATATCTTGCTGGAAAGTTACTTGTTACTTAGTTTGTCTTATTTCAAGTGTGCCAAGATATTTGCACTAGAAACTAGACCAGAAATACTTGGTGAGACTTTGTGTTTGTGCAGTGTCAGGTCTTGTTGAGCATGATTCTCACATCCGCTCCATTTGTCACAGAATGCTTCTCACTTGCTGCTTTTCTAACCATCAGTCTGCGCTAATAGCTGTCTGTCTGAGTGGGTGTTCTGGCGCCCGCGCGCCAAGCCTCTCCACCAATCAATTACGGCCAGAACGTCCACTCAGACAGCACCAGGCCTGCAGCGTTTTGATCTGTCTGTCCGTTCTGTTTCCCTCTGATGGGCGTCTCTGCAGTCGGCTTTCCCAGGGAGACGTTGGGCACTGGGAGGACCCCGAGGCCGGTGCCGTGACGGAAAACAAACCAGCGTCGCGACACTTTTATCCCATTGCCCTGCTGCTTGTTAGCTCCCACTTACTGGTTGTGTGGCTCATTTTAAGTCTTGTTTTTCTGCTTGCAAAATATCAATAAAATCCTAACAACATCATTTCTGTGAGCACCTGTCCCTCTGTTTTCTGCTGCTTATTTCCTGAGATTTTGTTGTTTCGTTAAAGAACCGTTGTTAACGGCTAATTAGCATAAATATGTGCAGGATTGGTCTGGGGAAGCCAAATTAAACCTGACAACTTTCATTAACAAAAAATAAATTACTTTGTGTTTTCATTTAGTTAGAACTAAAAAAAAAAAGCAAAACATTCATTGTGGTTGTTTTGCTTCATTCTTTTTGTCATCACTGATTAGGTTACAGTTTTCCAACTTTTCTCCAGCTTATTGGACTCGGTGCTAAACTTTGAAACCATCAACAACAGCAAGACTTTCTTGTTATAGTTTTAAATTATAACATTAGTTCATCACTAAAGATAAATCATCAAAATACCATCAAACCATTTGATCATTGGTGTGCCAATAAAGATTTTTACATTGATCATTACAACAGTATATACACTTTTCTACATTTCATTTTTAAACACAATATAAATAAAATAATAGTTTGGGGGTTTTCACCCTCAGAAAATGTTAAATAATAAATCCTAAAAAATATATAACTGTGAACGATGCAAATATTCACAAAACGTCAGGTGGGATGAATAATAAACATAATTTATTAAACAGGCTGTAACACATGTTCCAATGATTTAAGGTCCAGATGAAGCAGGAAATTGAAATGTGACTTATGAACAGACCTCACCAACACAAAGACTCAACGACGAGTGAAGCTTTTGACCTTTGATCTTTGTAGCTTATGTTTGATTGGGTTTTAATTGAAAGTGATTGATCCTTCTGTATCATCTGATGGTTTGGAAATGCTTCAGAAAAACAGTGACAACAGCAAGTTAATTAAGAAAAGCATTACTAAATATGGAGAGTATTTACCCAGAACTTATGGACAAGCAGGTAAAAAAATACAGTTGATTAAACCGGCGCCATTGTTCACTTCTTCGAACGATACCGTCTGCCTCCTTTCACTAAGAACTCATCCACATTTTATTTTATGATTTAATCCCTAAATTAAACACAATTTAATTTAGGGATTAAATTATTAATCCCTATGTACATATGTTATATGTACACAGCTTTGGTGACGATGTTTTCTACCACAAATCAGAAGTTTTTTTATTTATATAGCACTTTTTCAGCAACAAGCCAGTTCAAAGTGCTTTCAAAGTATAATAAACAAAATATTTATCATTATTAATAAGTCAAAACACAAATCTAACAACAGGAAAACTCTACACCCAAATCTGGGACTCATTAGTGCGAGTCCCATATGAATGAAACATTATTTTCATTCATATTGTGATGATGATGATGGTGAAGACACTAAACGGGCGAAATGATTTGTCTTTCTGCCTTTGAATACATGCATTTCATCCAAGACTTCAAGTCTTCCCATGAGGTTTAGAAGTGAGTGATCGCTCTTCCAGATGTGCTTGGTGACACCAAGCTGGACAGGAGGGACGCGTCTCTTTCAGGACAGTCGGGTTTCACCAATTTATGTCTTTATGGACGTTTCCTCAAACCTTTCCCACAAATATGGAAGTGTCAAATTATCCCAGATGTCTTGGAATGCTGCAGAGTTTATTATGGAGCCAAGTCCAACTCCTGAAAGTCACTTTTGAATAGAAATGTTCAGAATTGCTGGAATTTTATGTGGTTTGTCTTTGTAGAAACATGAAACACAAATAGTGCTTCTCTTGAAAATACTGTGTTCATGTTCAACCAATTTTCTTGGAAAGTGTTTTTATTGAGGCTTAAACATGAAGAAATGAAATTTACTGAGCATGGATCTCTGTTATGTACTTGCGTCATATCTATAGTGAATGCTAATAAATCATGAACTGTGGATTATTAACTGTAGCAACCGATAAGCAACTTAATTACACTTAGGCCTTAAAATGTCTGTCATCAATGATTTCTAAAGTCACAATTTTCACATTTTTATCTAGAAAAGCTTTTGAATTATTTCACCACATAAAACTCTCGAAATAAAATAACCAATAAATAATAAAAATAACCAAATAATAAATGCTATCCTAAAAAAAAACAATAGAAATATTTGAATTTCATTTAACATTATTCCTATCAAGCTCTGTGTCATAATTAAAACCATCATTCATGTTTTCTTTTTTTGTCCTTTTTCTTTTCTTTCTCTCATTTCCACTTTTCTTTATCACTTCATCATCAGAGAAGGATGTCGGATTGAGAACGTTCAAAAGAATATTAGATGCAGGAAATACGCCTTCAACATGTTGCAGCTGATGGCCTTCCCCAAATGCTACCGACCTCCAGACGGGACGTACGGCAAAGTTGACTCCTAAGGACTCGTGCTGCGGAGTGTACTGTAAATAAAACCTCATTTTGGACAGAAATATGAACGCTTATGAATAGGAATGAATATGCAAACCGTTTTTTTTTTGTTTTTTTTTGTTGAACTTGTATTTATGTAAGCAGGGTACAAATATTGACGTCCAGAAAGGAATCTGGATTTGTCAAACATGCTTTGAAAGCTAGAGCACTTTTTACTCAAATGCTTATTTTTATCATGGCCCTGGTGGCAATACATAGCTTTATCCTGTTTATGTGTGTGTGTGTGTGTGTGTGTGTGTGTGTGTGTGTGTGTGTGTGTGTGTGTGTGTGGGGGTGTGTGTGTGTGTGTGTGTGTGTGTGTGTGTGTGTGTGTGTGTGTGTGACTGTTTAAATGCAAAGTCACTTGTCCAACAACATTCACCTTTTTGATGCTGAAAATAACAACTTGCTCAATATCTCAGTTTTCCAAAGGGCACACACACACACACACACACACACACACACACACACACACACACACACACACACACGAATATATCCTATTTTTTTTATTTATGTTCTGATTAAATAAATGTTTTCTGTAACCTTTAGCACATTTATATGTTATAGACAAATAGACGGATCGTTAGATGGATCATAATTCATGTCACTTGTATATTTATTTACTTTTAAGATGTCTATTTAAAATTGCTTCACTTTTTTTATTACGTTGACTGTAAACTGTACATGTGTTGTAACTGGCTTACTGTTGTTCATTTTTACAAATACAAATTGGTCATAATTTTATGTTACTGACTCCAAATAATATAAATAAGGGAATAAGAGTTTTGCTTTCTAATAAAAAAAAATGCTGGCAATAAGTAAGATGAAGTGTTTATGATACAGTTTAGTAATAGTTTATATAGTAGAAATCTACCCTTTCCACTACATGAACGCTTCTAAATGAACAGTAATTTAAACAGTAAACTGTTCATTTACAAAGATCAATACATTGTGGTAATATTAGCGCTCAACACACCAGATGTCGCCTTCATTGGACAGAATATAACAGCGTGAAGTTAATTACACGTTTTCACATTCTTTAAAGTTTTCTAACTTTTTTGATTACATAGATTTTATTTTGGACAACATGATGCTTCACGTAGAATAGACCTTTCATCGTGAAACGGAAGATTTTAGACAAACGAGACATTAATTCAACAGGTTGTTGTCTAAATATTCCAAGAGGATCATCTCCATACTTTCTACAGTTTTTTTCTGCCCTTTCGATTTGCAGCAAAGACAACAGACATGACCAATGAGGATATAAAGTTACGGAAAGAACACGTTTCCACTCCAACAGGCCTCTTGGGAGGAATAGTGTCCTTTTGTCTTTTCAGCAACAGATGGTTGCTTTTGTTGTTGTCGTATAAATATGCCAAAAAAAACATCCAACAGGCTGAGACGCTCCGTCTCCCTCGTTTCCTCCATCATGTCAAGCACCATATTCTGTGGTCCTTCTGGAGGATCCATTTTCTCTGTGGTCATCACTGTCAAGGAGGAACAAATAACATTTCACATCTGTAACCAATGACATTTTCTGCGTCACTAAACAGTGTATTTGCTGATTGTTTTTGGGGGGGGGGCAGTAACTCCAATTTATTCATGGAAAATCCAACTTATTTGCAGATTTTTTTTATTTTTTACATCAAGGTTTTTTGAGGTATTTAAAATAAAATGTAGATTTGGAAGCTGAAATACTTTGCTTCAGTGTTTCAGAATATTTTTGCAGCCAACAATTTATTTACTCAGCTAAACGTTTCTTGTTTTTTATTTGTTGTGTTTTTGTTCTTGTCCTGTATGAACAGAACTTTACTGCATCCTGAAAGCCTGATCCTCCTGTTGCTCTCAGGTTCCTCGATGTTCGCTGGATCATTGTTGTTTCTGTGGCCTGACATGATCTTGCTCTTTCTTCTGATGGACAGCAGTGCTTTTGTTGCTAGCTTGGGTATTATTACCACCAGGATTATATTTGGGTTTTAACTGTCAAATGTTTCAGCGAAAAGAACGTCTACATTTCCTCTCAGGTCAGTCCTCTGTTCAGGCTTCTAAACTGTTAAAACTAGACTTTTACAAACATCATAAAAAAAGACTCCTAACTTTTTTTCCTAATGTCTGACATCAAATCAGCAAAACATATTTTCCTTCAATTCCAAAAAGATCTAGCCTGGCCATTGACTTTTACACAATTCTCATGATTCTCATCTTCCTTCAGCGCTTCGTCTGGGATTTGCCCCATTGAGCTTGAGAAGGAGGAGTTTCTGAACTGTTTGAGAATCGTAATTTGCTGATTGTTGTAGCTTGAAAACAGCTGGAAACCGTCTCCAGAACATTGACTTTGTTTTCTTTAAATCACTTTTGTTGTACTTGAGGTAATTTCTCATTCCGAAGAACTGAAACCTGTGTCTGCATTACAAATGTGCACCAAATTTTTTTCGATACTCCACTCATGACAACAAAACACAAAGTTACTCTTATTGTGTTTCTGCATCTTTGCATATAATCGCTGACAGAAATCTGTCCTTTTGCATTGCTTTCGGAGTAATCTCTTCTTCCTCGCTGTGCAGCGTTTCAGTTTCCAGATGAACATAGAACCTTCAGGCATCTGCAAATTTTTACCAAGGATGTGAAGGTCGACATTTCTCTTCCTGATATCTTGATGAGCTTCTTTCTATTTTCCCACAATGTCACACAAGGAAGCCATGTGCCTGAACAGTACCTTAAAATAAATCAGCAGACGTCAGCAGAGCATGGCGTAGCGATAGAACGGGCCGCCCATATGCAGGCGCTTTTACTCCTCGTCTTCCCAGTTCTTAAAAAAAATCACATTGATCTCACATTTAAAAACCAAAAATAGCAATTACCTTCATTTTCTGCACCAGCAGCAAAGTGACAGGTGGATTCACACACAGATAAAAGAATAAATAAAAACAGAAGAACAGACTTAACACTAAAGGACAGAATTTCAGCATGAGAAAATAATACTGTACCATTATTTAAAATGAGTACTCTGCTTCAAAGAAATGGGCAACTGAGTAGGATTATTAAAACTTTGCATAAAAACATCAAGAGACTATTTTAAAGAAAATTCATTGAATGTGTTGGGGACGGAGGATTTCCTAAAATGCTCATTTGTGCACAAAGAATCCAGCTGTAAAACATACAACATGCATATTGTTTCATTTAATGTTAGAAAAACAAAATATTGTGTGTTCTAGTAATAGGGGTGTAGAGATCCAGTTGCAGCTGTAACGCCCCTGGCACTGAGCTGCAGAAACAGAAAATATTTGTGGTGCATTTTGAACATGCAGAACTATGATCCAGGAAAGATGAGAATCTTCAAGTGCATCTGATTGGTGAGCAAAATGTTATGGGTTTATTTGTCAGGCATCTGCTTCTTATCTCTTACATTTTAACTTATGTTTCTCAGCATCAAGGAGTCTTCTGCCAAAAAATTGTGCAATCATCTTTATCATGTCCATCCATCCATCCATCCATCTTCTGCCGCTTATCCGGGGGTCGGGTCGCGGGGGCAGCAGCTTAAGAAGGGAGGCCCAGACTTCCCTCTCCCCAGCCACTTCCTCCAGCTCCTCCGGGGGAATCCCGAGGCGTTCCCAAGCCAGCCGAGAGACGTAGTCCCTCCAGCGTGTCCTGGGTCTTCCCCGGGGCCTCCTCCCGGTGGGACGTGCCCGAAACACCTCACCAGGGAGGCGTCCAGGAGGCATCCTGACCAGATGCCCGAGCCACCTCAACTGGCTCCTCTCGATGTGGAGGAGCAGCGGCTCTACTCTGAGTCCCTCCCGGATGACCGAGCTTCTCACCCTATCTCTAAGGGAGAGCCCAGCCACCCTACGGAGAAAACCCATTTCGGCCGCTTGTATTCGCGATCTCGTTCTTTCGGTCATTACCCAAAGCTCATGACCATAGATGAGGGTAGGAACGTAGATCGACCGGTAAATCGAGAGCTTCGCTTTTTGACTCAGCTCTCTCTTCACCACGACGGACCGGTAGAGCGCCCGTTTCACGGCGGATGCTGCACCAATCCGCCTGTCGATCTCACGCTCCCTTCTTCCCTCATTCGTGAACAAGATCCCGAGATACTTAACTCCTCCACTTGGGGCAGGACATCTCCCTCGACCCGGAGAAGGCACTCTACCCTTTTCCGGCTCAAGACCATGGTCTCAGACTTGGAGGCACTGATCCTCATCCCGGCCGCTTCACACTCGGCTGCGAACCGCTCCAGCGAGAGCTGCAGATCACGTCCCGATGAAGCCAATAGGACCACATCATCCGCAAAAAGCAGAGATGCAATCCTAAGGCCACCAAAACGGATCCCCTCAACACCCTGGCTGCGCCTAGAAATTCTGTCCATAAAAGTAATGAACAGAATCGGTGACAAAGGGCAGCCCTGGCGGAGTCCAACCCTCACTGGGAACGAGCCCGACTTATTGCCGGCAATGCGGACCAGACTCTGACACCGGTCATACAGGGACCTGACAGCCCGTATCAAAGGGCCCGGTACCCCATACTCCCGGAGAACCCCCCACAGGGCACCCCGAGGGACACGGTCGAACGCCTTCTCCAAGTCCACAAAGCACATGTAGACCGGTTGGGCGAACTCCCATGCACCCTCCAGGACCCTGCTGAGGGTGTAGAGCTGGTCCAGTGTTCCACGACCAGGACGAAAACCACACTGCTCTTCCAAAATCCGAGGTTCGACTATCCAACGGACCCTCCTCTCCAGTACCCCCTGAATAGACCTTGCCAGGGAGGCTTAAGAGTGTGATCCCTCTATAGTTGGAGCACACTCTCCGATCCCCACTTTTTAAAACAGGGGGGACCACCACCCTGAGTCTGCCAATCCAGGGGAACTGCCCCCGATGTCCATGCGATACTGCAGAGTCGCGTTAACCAACACAACCCTACAACATCCAGAGCCTTAAGATACTCGGGCGAATCTCATCCACCCCGGGGGCCCGGCCACCGAGGAGCTTTTTAACTACCTCGGCGACCTCGACCCCCAGAGATTGGATAGCCCAACCCAGAGTCCTCAGGCTCAGCTTCCTCAATGGAAGGCATGTTGGTGGGATTGAGGCGGTCTTCGAGGTACTCCGCCCACCGACCCACAACGTCCCGAGTTGAGGTCAGCAGCACACCACCCCCACTGTAAACAGTGTTGGTGCTACACTGCTTCCCCCTCCTGAGACGCCGGACGGTGGACCAGAATCGCCTCGAAGCCATACGGAAGTCTTTCTCCATGGTCTCTCCGAACTCCTCCCACGCCCGAGTTTTTGCCTCAGCAACCACCTGAGCCGCACGCCGCTTCGCCCGCCGGTACCCATCAGCTGCTTCCGGAGTCCCACAGGCCAAGAAGGCCCGATAGGACTCCTTCTTCAGCCTGACAGCATCCCTCACCGAAGGTGTCCACCCAACGGGTTCGAGGGTTGCCACCACGACAGGCACCGACAACCTTGCGACCGCAGCTCCGATGAGCCGCCTCGACAATGGAGGCACGGAACATGGTCCACTCGGACTCAATGTCCCCCGCCTCCCCCGGGACGTGTTTGAAGCTCTGCCGGAGATGGGAGTTAAAGCTCCGTCTCACAGGGGACTCCGCCAGACGTTCCCAGCAGACCCTCACAACACGTTTGGGCCTGCCAGGTCTGACCCGGCATCCTCCCCCACCACCGGAGCCAACTCACCACCAGGTAGTGGTCAGTGGACAACTCCGCACCTCTCTTCACCCGAGTGTCCAAGACATACGGCCGCAGATCCGACGAAACGATAACAAAATCGATCATCGAACTGCGGCCTAGGGTGTCCTGGTGCCAAGTGCACATATGGACACCCTTATGCCTGAACATGGTGTTCGTTATGGACAATCCGTGACGAGCACAGAAGTCCAGCAACAGAACACCACTCGAGTTCAGATCGGAGGGAGCATTCCTCCCAACCACGCCCCTCCACGTCTCACTGTCATTGCCCACGTGAGCATTGAAGTCCCCCCAGCAAAAGCGAGGGAGTCCCCAGGAGGGGCACTCTCAGTACCCCCCTCCAAGGACTCCAAAAAGGGTGGGTAAGCTGAACTGTCATTCGGCCCGTAAGCACAAACAACAGTCAGAACCCGTCCCCCCACCCGTAGGCGGAGGGAGGCTACCCTCTCGTTCACCGGGGTGAACCCCAACGTACAGGCACCAAGATGGGGAGCAACAAGTATGCCCACCCCTGCTCGACGCCTCTCACCGTGGGCAACTCCAGAGTGGAAGTACATCCAGCCCCTCTCAAGGAGACTGGTTCCAGAACCAGAGCCATGCGTCGAGGTGAGACCGACTATTTCTAGCCGGAACCTCTCAGCCTCACACACCAGCTCCGGCTCCTTCCCCACCAGAGAGGTGACATTCCACGTCCCAAGAGCCAGTTTCTGTAACCGAGGATCGGACCGCCAGGACCCCCTCCCTCGGCCACCACCCATAACACAATGCACCCGACCCCTGCGGCCCTTCCCATAGGTGGTGAGCCTATTGGAAGAGGGTCCCATGTTTCTTCTTCGGGCTGAGCCCGGCCGGGCTCCATAGGTTAAAGCCCGGCCACCAGGCGCTCGCCAACGTGCCCCACCTCCAGGCCTGGCTCCAGAGTGGGGCCCCGGTGACCCGCGTCCGGGCGAGGGAACACGAGAACCAAAGTTTGTTTGCATCATAGGGGTCTTCGGGCTGCGCTTTGTCTGGTCCCTCCCCTAAGACCTGTCTGCCTTGGGAGACCCTACCAGGGGCATGAAGCCCCCGACAGCATAGCTCTTAGGATCATTGGGGCACTCAAACCCCTCCACCACGATAAGGTGGCAGCCCGAGGAGAGGTCTTTATCATGTCTTGCCAGGTATTTCTTAAGTTTCAATGCATGATCTGTTTTTTAGATTTTATCATCACATCTGACATAGTTTAAAGCAAACAAGGACATGCACAGAGTTTGGTTGTTTTTAGTTTAAATTCAGCTTGAAACAAGTTCTTGATATTAGAACGTCAGTTCAACTTGTGGGAACAGAGATTATGCAATGTGTAAGATGACACGAACTAATACATTTCCTTGTTCTGAACATGTCAGGCTCCAACCTTCAGCTGAACTAAACGAAACACCATCTTGTTTAAACAGGAATATAAACGTGTCTCCCTTTACAGAAAGAGGAAGAGAAATAATAGAACAGTCTTTCCAAGAACACTTTAGCTCAACATCTAAAACTTAACCCAGTTAAACAACACATGCCTATAAAGTGCAATGAAAAGGTGCCATGAACCCTCTGACGTTCTGACTGCCCCACCAAACTATACGTGTTGAAAGGCACAGGAATAGAGAACTCAAATGCAAGAATCAACGTCATAGTGGAAAAATATAGCAGTGCTTTAGTATCATCCATTGTCAGTACCAAAATCTCCAATTCAAGCAGAAGTACAGGATGCAAATACTATAAATATAACAAAGCCTGAAATGTTTGACACAAGAGATGAAAACAACTGAAGCTTCACATGGTGGTGTATAAATAGACAAACAAAGGCAACGAGACAAAGATAAATGAGATTAGGGTGTGGCACAGGTTGATTCCTGCTAGGAATTTCAAGAAGTGTTGTTATCTGAAACGAGTCAGGAAAGCAGTGGACAAGATAAAACTGGAAGTTCAGAAAGAAAACAAAAACATAAACACAACTGTAAAAAAGAGCCTCGGTGAGAGGCGTGACCAGTTACTGCCACTGCTGATGAGCCAAACACACACACAGCAAACTGCCTGAATACTGCAGAAACACACATTAGAGACTAAAAGGAACAGATTGTGTAAAAGCACCTCAGTCAGACTTCCTCATCTTCCAAAGTGATGATTATTTGCTGACTCAACTTCTAACTATAATTCCGTCGCTGCTCTATAAATATTGTGGAATTATCTCAACAGCTGGATTTGGACCCTCCCTACTCGGTCCGTGTCAGATTCCTTCGTTCACCACAAAGTCTGGAAGTGAGCGGATGAGCCAGTCTTCATTACCTCAGGAAATGTTCTGTCGCCTAGCAACCGTGACCGCATTGAGCACAAGCTGGTGAAAGTGAAGCTCGAAATCTTGCTGATGTTTTTTAATACCTGAGTGAAGTTGGTCGCCCCACCTTCTTCGAAGTCAACAAGGTTGGTGTCAAACGTTTGTGCTACGTTTATGCAGCAACATGTTTTGTTCGTGCCGCTATCATTTTGAAGATATTAATACATTTTGCAGAGGTCATGAAAGGTCAACCAGCCCCCGACCTTCTTCAAGTCAAACAATATTGATGTCAATCAACTCAACTTTGTTTGTGCAGCAAAATGTTTTTGTGCTGTTTTTATTTTGAAGACATTAGTCAAATATGGAGGACTGTAGATATTAACTCCTGTGGAAGTGCTGAGGTGGCGTAATAGTGCATATTTAGGCATATTTGGTATTTGAAATGTTGAAATGGGCAGATAAAAACGTTTTCAGAGAGAATGTGAAATATTTGCTGCATATATCAGATTTTTGTGAGCAACGAAACCCTGGAAATACAAAGGCTCCAATGTGAACCACAAAAGACCACAGCTACAGAAGCTGGATGTTCACTGAGTGTTGCATCCAAACATACTGATGGAAGGTTGAGTGGAAGGAAAAAGTGTGGTAAAAATAGGTAAACACGTTAATAGCACTTAATAAACTTTTCAATGAGACTCTGATATATTGAGATGTTCTTGTAGAGCATTAACAGGCCTGATGAGTGTGAGTGTGTGTGTGTGTGTGTGTGTGTGTGTGTGTGTGTGTGTGTGTGTGTGTGTGTGTGTGTGTGTGTGTGTGTGTGTGTGTGTGTGTGTGTGTGTGTGTGTGTGTTTTTGTTTCTTTGTTTGGTTTTGAGAAGCATTGTAGATTTTATTTTCAGTGTTCTTGTTTACATCACAACATCCTCTGGAAATTTACAAGAAACTTTTAAATAAAATGAAAAGCAGTCAAATACGTTTAAAGTAATCTGTATTTACAGCAAAGGTAGATATAGTGAAAACCCTAGAGTTAATTCTTACACAAATTATACAAGTGTTACATTCAGTGGTGTTAAGAAGCATCTTCAATATACAACATGGCTACAAAGTACAACTGTACAACAAAAGGCATATGGTGAAACAGTATCATACTATACATTCAGACTGTTTTTAAATACATTTGCCTGGAGTATGAACAATGAAAATACATTCATTCATTCATATAGGAGGGTGGAAGTCATCTGTTTTGATGCTTATATTGCAATATTCACAGAATAAAATATTTTTATGCATTATATGCATTTATTTTTTGCAAAATGGTCAAAAGTCTGTCGTAGAAAACTGTACTGTTTTCCAGGGAGTGGATTTCACATGCTGGACAATTTGTCTGAAATTTCAAAGAAGAGACAAGGATTTCTTGAAAACATTGTTTTTTCTAGATATTTTCAAATGGCTAAAAAATGCAAACAGGAGTTTCAAACACTCACCTCAGGTGACAGTTTACTGTTGAAGTTAAAGATGCATTGTGTTTTGCTCGGCTCTGTTTCTTCCTCTTCAAAGATCATCATCAGTTCTAACATATAACAGAAGAGCACCTTTTGCTGACAGCTAACCTGCAAGAGAAGAACATCCTTCATTATGAGAAAGCACAGATTCATATTTAGGTGAATATTAAGTGTATTCTTAGAAACAAGGCAAAACTACACTATGACTCAACAGTTTGTAAATCCACCTTAAATGGTGAGTCATACTGTTTTCCATCGGATCGGGCCAATTTCTCATAACACTGTTCAGGAATTTAGGTCAAATCTTTTTTTCAAAACATTGCTTACATACGCTGCGGTTTGGAGAAAATAGTTTCTGCAAGAAACTTTTAATAAAATGAAAAGCAGTCAAATACGTTTAAAGTAATCTGTATTTACAGCAAAGGTAGATATAGTAGAAACTATATCTACCAGCTATATTCTTCCAGTTTTCAGCCATCATGTCTGGGATCAGTCTTGCTGATCCAGTTTCAGATAATAGACAGATGGTGTCACACATTTCGCTCCAGAACACTTTGCAATGCAAAGTAGCAAGTATATGTCAAGGGTTGAGTCCCTTTTTCTTTATTATCTTTCTGAGTAGCGTGTTGATGTGAATTTGCAGATGTTAAAACAATAAAAATATAATTGCTAAATTAACAGCTGCCATTATCTGCAAAGGATCACCTGTTTGCTAGATCTGTCATGTCTGACTTCAATTGTGAAACTGTGCATTGTCCCTTTTTGAAAAACATTTGTTCAGATTTGCATAGTTTTTTTTAACTCAAGACGCTCAGATGCTCCTGCTGTGATACAAGCCCAGACCACCAGCCCTCCACCACCGTGCTGTAAAACTCTTATACCTCTCTGACCTTCTAAGTGAGCCTAATGGGAAAACTCATTTTGGAGCAAATCGAGTAGAAACAGCATTAAAACAATAAAACAATTCACATCCAACAACCAATGCAATAGCAATTAAAAACAAACAAAAATAAAATCACCCAAAATGAATAAGATGATATGTATTTAATTAAAAACTGTATTACATAGTAAGAAAATATTTTCTTTATCCTTTAACTCCTGACCCGTGTGCCTCTGTAGCTATGGGAATTTAAGTTTGAATTTAAGGTGCAAAGGGTACTTTGGGTTTCCTAAGCTCTTGCTTTTCATTTGTTTTCACAGAGTTCAGGTTTAGATGAGCTTCATGGTTCTGCCACAGGCCCATGCTTGTCCTCGGTCCCATTCTTTTGAAGAACAATAACTGTATCATCTGTATATGTAAGGATGTATTGCAAGCATCCGCTGCTCTTCTTCATGGTCTATAGGCAAACTGCATGGCCTCTCAGCAGGTCTGTACCTGATTTATAAGATTAACTTTCAATATAAATGTTCTTTAAAGGACTTCATCACCAGTGAAGTTAAGTCTTCAGGTCTTTTTCTGGGAGAAATGCATTTGGCCAAAGGAATGATTTACGATTACTTCCACAGTTCAGGGTTTTTTTACAACTTTCTAAACATGTTAAAACACACATGACCAAGTTGTGCTGCACTGGTTTTATCAATCTGCCTGTTATACCGTAAGGCCCTGAGTTTTTATTTAGCTTTATTTCTTGTTCTAAACAGACATGGCATCTTGTACCTCAGACTGGTGCTATGTTGCTGCCTGGAAATTGATGGTTTCCAGATGTTGATTGGAAAAAAGCTTTGCAGTTAGACGGCAACGCCAAGGCCCAGATTCAGCTGTAGTTGTCATCAGCTGTAGCTGTCATGTCAAGCCACTAGTTCGCACTATAATTTTAGCATCATCGAACATGCATGGGCTTTTGACCCCTAGTTTTCTCCCTAATTGTAGACAGTAAACCGTCTCCCTCTTCCATAAACAAAGTGTTCATGTCGTCATACAGTCCTAATCAGAAATGTTGCTAAACTGAACAGATGACGTAGCACAACACAGCACCATGCTGTCTGCCATTGTTATTATTGCTATCAGCCTGTCCATGTGTATAATTAACTCTCCCGCTGTACGTTCTGTGAATGTGTTACAGAAAAGTTTCATTCTGAGACTTGGTTTCAAAATGTGCTGGTGTGAGAGACTCGGGTCACTGGTATTGTATCAACAGGTGGCTGGATCATAGCAAAATGTTTTGATCTGCTCATCTGTTCCTCAAACCTTTTTTGTATCTACATGTGTCCTTCATCTTACCTTCCTCTCCTCTGTGAAAAGCTATGCGCTCATTTACTAGGGAGGGAAGCAAAATGTTGTAGTTACAGAGGCCAAGTGAAAGGTTTGTTTTATATCGAGCCAAAACTCAGATCCCAGAAGGTTGCAACTGGTCTTTCTCCCTCGCTCGGTGCAATAAAATCTCTCTGTGTGAAAGAGAAAGTATTCACACCCGGATTACTTCGTTGAAGCAGAAATTCCCTGGTGAATGGCTTCACTGGTGGATGCAGCAATGATAAAATATTGAAGATGCATACTTTTGTTGTGGGATTACTTGTCGATTATCAGGGTAAAGAGCTGCACCTGTTACCCTGAAAAGCACAGAGAAAGCTCCAAAACCATGGAAACAGACTGCTCACATCTTTTAAATCCCGTTTTAATCCCCACTTTGCTTCTTATTCATGTTATTCTTTTTCAGGTTTTTCTTATAGATTGATTTTGCCCTGTTTGTTCTGCTTTAGCTGTTTTAAGTGAACTTTATTAATAGTCTAAGTTAACTCTTTAAACACATTTTTTGACATTTTTACTCTTCCCTGTGTGAAAAAGTGAAAAGAAATCTGCAATTGAGCATTTACAACTTACTGTCATGTCTTCAGCTTTTGGGGCGTACAGCTTGGCATTAGATTTCTGAAAGGAAGGGAAGAAATGACACAACATAAGGTTTTTAATAAAACTATTTCCTAAAACACAATTACTTTCAAAAACAAAACATACACTGCAAAAAATTTACTCAAGTACAAGAGAGCAGAAAATAAAAATAATCTTTTCTGCAAATTTAAACGCTCCTTCCAGGATTGTGATCTGAGGCAACAAGTTTTGCATGATTAATTTTTCACTGGGTGATTAAGAATGTTTCTCCGGTCATTACATTGGGTGTGCAAGTATACTTTTAAAGGATCCTGATAAATCGGCTGCCATTAATCTCTTCAACATGACAGATTGGTGCAGCAACTTTCCTACTAAACTCCTGCTTCGTTATCAGAAATAATTTAACTCCTCCATTAAATTATAAAACTCTCAACACCTTGGTTGAACCAACAAAGGTTGTGAACTTTGGCCAAGATTAACTCTCACTGGCGTTTGTTGTTTAATTTGAGCAGAAAAATAATTAAATGAAAAAGTGATTTTAATGCAGTGGGTTTTTCCTTGAACTTTCAGTAATAATGATGTAATTTTGATTAGGCTCAATTAACTATTTCCTGCATCTAAAGCCCCTGTTCTTTACATTTAATTGACAGATTGGTACAGCAACTTTAAATAAAACCACCTGATAAAAAAAAAATCTAAAAGTTTAATTTAATTTATTCAATTGAAAAAGTGAAGGTGATACGACAGAGAATAATGGATGTGGTTTGCAGGTAATAAAAACACATTTGTCAGCACATTTGTCTATTATGTCAGACTAAAAATTAAGATAGAAACATGGGAATACTGAAAAATGTGGTGACAGCTCCATAAATCAAATTCTTGTTTTGTAGATTATCCATCCATCCATTTTCTTCCAGGGTCGGGTCACGGGGTCGCAGCTTCAGAAGGGAGGCCCATTCTTCCCTCTGCCGAGCCATTTGTTCCAGAAACATCCTCCCTCACCAGGGAGGCGTCCGGATTCCACCTCAACTGGCTCCTCTCAAAGTGGAGGAGTGGTTGTACTCTGAGCTTCTCCCTCAAAGGGAGAGCCCAGACTCAGCTCTCTCTTCCCTGCTTCGGACCGGTACAGCACCCGCTTCATGATGCTGCGCCAATCCGCCTGTCAGTCTTCTGCTCCCTTCTTCCCTCATTCATGAACAAGATCCCAAGATACTTAAACTCCTCCACTAGGGGCAGGACGACCCCCTCGACCCAGAGAAGGCACTCTTCCCTTTTCCAGCTCAAGACCGTGGCCTCGATTTTGGAGGCACTGATTTTCATCCCGGCCCTTCGCACTCGGCTGCGAACTGCTCCAGCGAGAGCTGCAGATCACGTCCTGATGGAGCCAACAGGACCACATCATCCCCAAAAAGCAGAGATGCGATCCTAAGGCCACCAAATCGGATCCCTTCAATACCTTTAGCTGCACCTAGAAATTCTTTAATGAACAATCTTGGATGGACTGTTGAGTTTTAAAGGAAAATAATAAACAAAATCTGAGTGTATCTGATACCTTCTCTCACCTCAATGGTGCCTCTCAGATCTATCTGGAGACAGGTCTGCAGATCTCCTACTTTGATAGGAGTAGCACTAGCACATGAAGTCAGCAAGCTGTAAGACAAAGGAGACACCATCATTACACTGCAGTTTAGTCAAAGAGTTCAGTAAATATATACAGAAAGAGGTCTAAAGAGGTCTTTGCTGAGCTGCAGTGAAATAATAAAATACTTTTTTTAATTTAGTAAAACATTTAAAATTTCCCCTTTTACTATTATTTTTCTAAAGTTAAAAAAATTACTTAAAGTAAGTGCCAAATAGTTTATACAATCACCTATTTTATGGGTAAAGAAAAACTAGACCAAGATTAATCATTAAACTGAAAAATAACCAGGAAAAAAAGCAGGTGCATTTCCCAAACTGATGCTTGTCTAAAGTTGTGATTTTGGTTTTGTCTTTAATTCACTTGTTAGTGAATTAAAGACACTAATAGGGTGTATTGGAGGCTGTTCAGCTGCCTGCAGCTGCAAGCTTTAGATCTGTTTTCTCTGCACCTGGAGAAACTTGTGTTGAGAGCTGCAGCTCTTCTGTCTTTTCTTATAAAAATATGTTTTCAACTCTGTAAGCCAACGCTGTCTGCTTCCTATCAGGTTTCACAAAGTTCCTAACACTTTAAAAATGCCTGGATACATTTTTTTTCACAACACAGGTTGCAGAAGTTTGCACAACTTTAAACTAATAAGTTGAAGTATTTTATTTGAGGACCTTGTCTTCTTTGGACTTCAGCTCTTAGATTAATAAAGACAGATGAGAACAGGTCATCTCTCGCAGATATGGAGGAGCTATTACTTCCTGATGTTTGCCTTGAGTACTAACACAAACTTCTGCTGAAGGATTTCCTTAACCCCAGTATGTTCAACAAAACACGTCACTAAGGAGCAAACGTCCTAGACGAAGAGAGCAGGTATCTTTATTTCCTGTTTTGTTTTCCTATTATTCTTCACTTTGGCATTTATTTCCTACCATGCAAGTAAACAAGTCTTGGGTCAAACAAAAGTATGAGTTAGGCATAGGACGGTTACCGCTGTCAAGGCGTTATAACCTTTTTGTTTGTTTGTTTGTTTTATTTTGTCTGATCGGACAGCTACTATCTATTACTAGCTCTGCAAGTCCAACCCTTATTTCCAAACACTCGTTGTCTAATAGAATAAAGACCGCTCTATGGGAATGCTTCAGCTACTGTAAGAAGATAAATGGCAACTTGGAGGAAGACTGAGTGTTGAAATTGGATGAAATTGAGCAACAACAACAAAAAAGTTTGTTTTGCTTTTACTGTCCAGAATTTATGTAACAATAAGTGGGTAAAAAGTTTTTGAATTATATATTATAACCTTTTTTACATCACACAAAGTTGTTTTTTAACAGGGGTGTGTATACATTTAGTACCAATTGGACATTTCAAATGACACTTGCCCGTTTTTGTATTTATGTTTTCGAGTTTCATTAGTTTCAATCAAGTATTCCAGTTGCATATTTGGCTGTATTAATTTGCTATCAAGTCACAGACTGTATGCCTACCTCAGAGTAAAGAAACAAAGCCACACCTGAGTTTTGTGGCTGTCTCGGCAGTACAGCTTCCACGTCGACTGGAACAGGTCACTTTTCTAAAAGTCATAAAAGGAGAACGCTTTAATATGTCTGCTTATATCAAACTTTGGAAATTATTCTGTAGACATTTGGTTCAATTTGTTAGTCATCTGGAGTGTTAATGAAGTACTTTAGTTGCAGCCGACTAATTATGCTGCAGAAATCTTCCTCCAACAATGTGCATTATGTACTGCATAATTAATTACTAACATATCTGCAGTGGCCTTTGATGCACCTTTGATGTTAGCTTACAACGATAGAAAAAAATCTGCTGGAATGCCCCTTTATCTTCCATCTTGAGGAGGGCACAGTCTCTGCCCAATTGGGATTTGTGACGTCAAAAGTTAAAATGGCTGCCTTATGGCCCAACAATAAGCAAACATCCATAGTCTGTTCATATGGACTTCTGGCCAATTGAATGTCGTTAAACCTGTCCAACGTCCACCTCCAAACACGTTTCTTTATTGTTTGAGTACAATGTATGTTTCTTTAGAGAT
This sequence comes from Poeciliopsis gracilis, assembly GCA_911649635.1. Classification (NCBI taxonomy): domain Eukaryota; kingdom Metazoa; phylum Chordata; class Actinopteri; order Cyprinodontiformes; family Poeciliidae; genus Poeciliopsis; species Poeciliopsis gracilis. Next base: position 2,828,782 of record CAJVRI010000370.1, on the reverse strand, counting down.
ACTAGTCTGCTCAGAGTAGAACAGCTAGCATATCCCGCTGGTTTTCCAACACGGGAGTATGTGCGACTTCTGACACAAATGGAGAACATTTTATTTGTTTCAAAGTTGCCAATCCAAACACATCGAGTGATGGAAAAAACATCAAAGCATGGCTAATGATAAATTCCCAGATTCTGTTCATAATATTGCACACTGCAGATGTTCGAAGAAACGTATTCTTCAACAACCTTTCTTTTAGCCAATGATAAACACGGGTGGCATTTAATCAGAGGTTAGGAATGTCACCTCTCAACTTCTCTATCTATGCAAACAGCGCAGCAGAAACGATTTCGTGTGATAGGCCAACAAAACGTAGAGTAGGCCAAAATTGTCAAATGGAGGGAAGATGATACTCGGTTTAAAAAAAACTGCTACAAATAAAAATCTTTAATCAGTGGATCAATTCAGTTCAGCTGGACTCAGATACTTTATTCGTTCTAAAGGGAAATGAAATGTTGTCGTTCATATCACCCAATTATCAGCAAAGAGTTGTGGTGGATGGTGATGCTGTGAGTAGGAAGAACTGCCCCTTGTAGCCATGGCTATGCATTTTAACAACTGTCTGAAAATAAAAAAAACTTAAGAGCACAGTATCCAAAATCATAGGGAATTATTTTCTAAACATGCAATGCCTTCAACCAAAAACAATTATAAGCAAAAGTCTCAAAAAAAAAAAAAAACAAGACAGAACTAACAAAAAATAAAACATAATCTAATCCAGTGCAAGCAATGAGCTTGAAAAGTTTCCAACTTAACAAATCCTATGAGCAGTTTAATGTCAGTGTGAATAAATCATGAAAGTGTCAGTGGTTTTTCAGAGAACATTCAGCTTCAAACCAAACCAAACCAATCAGCCTCATGAAAACCACAAATCCCAGCAAGCAGGTCAATGAGAAGGTTGTGGAGAAGTTTAAAGCAAAGTTACAGTTTCAAATGTAAGACTATGGCCTCCTGGAAGCATAAATAAGAAATGACTATCGGCTTTTTCACAGCACTGCATTGCCTTTCTAACTGAAGGTCTTATTCTAAGATGCTATAATACACTTGGCTCTGTAAACAGCTGAATGCCTTTACCAGTGTATTGGCTGATCACACAGAGGTCTTACACTGGGACTTGTCAAATAAGGAAAGGCATGGACGTCAGCCAGTGAGGGTTACCACCAGGATCTGGTGGAAAGAGTGCATGTGGAAAAACTGAGGAATGTCAGGCAGTGTGTATGTGTTGCTTAGAGTCTACAGGTCAACAGAGATTTCAAAAAATGTGTATAATGTGGTCATAAAGAGATGGACAAGCTCACTAAAAAACCACCCCCCATTCTCCTCTGATTGATCTTTGTCAACCAAGAGATGGTGTGAAAATCCCAGTAGTTCAACATTTTAAAGACACCCAGATTTGCCTATTTGGGACCAAGAACCACTGCATATTTAAAATCCCTCAAAATGCTCTTAAAAGTGTTTAAAGTGTCCCTTGAAAGATTTCTTCAATTTTTGCTTCATTTTTTGTAGTCACATTTCGTATCCAAATTGATGTAACTGGTGGCCACTGGAAAATCTTGCTAATGGTTCAAATATATTACAGATCTTGCTACAAAACCCAAGAGTGTAAGAGCTTTACATTCTCCTGAAATTCCTGGTGGAGAGCAGAATTCAGTGTTTCATTGAATACCACAAGTTGTCCATGTGCCAAACCAGAAACATTTCAATACGAGGTTCACAACTGTTGAATGTGATAAACCATTCAAATTGTAATGTTCCCCTTCATTATATGTTCAGTATGAAGGAGGCAAAGTCTTCAAGGAGATGCTATCACTGGCTTTCCATGGGTACAAGAGGTTTTGCTGCTATGTGACACATTTCTTGGGCTAAGTATTAAAAATATGTGAATGTTACAAACTTCCTCTGATTTTTAAGTGATTGTTATTCAGCTTCTCAGTGCAAACAATGTGACACTGTGGTGATATAGGAATGTACATGGTCAGCAACAACATACAACATATAACATCTAGGCTCCAGGTTCTCCTCTCATCACTCTTTGTCATCCAAAATCATGGTAGATTAGCATTTTCAGAGATATTCAGACCAGTTTTGGGTCCAAGAACCAGGATTAAGGTAATTTACAGTGCTGTAAACAAGTCTTAAGCTTTTCCCTTATCACCAAAGTGAATCATCTCTCTCCATTTAAAAGGTGCATCGTCCACCCTCCCATTAACTAGCTTCACTTCAACCCATCTATAAATCATGTCCTGTGGTTCCAACCTCACCGTCCTTCTGCATCAGTGTGTCTCCTCTGAACATGTCTAAAAAAACATTCAGTTCATCCTCTTTAAAACATTCAACGTGAGCTGTCCCTCTGTTTATGTTTTTATGTTTTCATGATGTAAAGCACTTTGAACTGCCTTGTTGCTGAAATGTGCAATACAAATAAACTTTATTGATTGATTGATGTATTCGTTCCTGATCCTACCCATTCTCGTCACTTCCAAAGAAAACCTCAACTTCTGCATGTTGAGTTCTCCATTGATCTTTACCTGTGCTGATGAGTTTACCTTGAACACATCAGCACACCTCACTACTCTCTCACAGCTGTCATGCATGTCCAACCCCACTCTAAAGGGCTCTGCATTGTCAGGCTGATCTGACAAAAACTGTTTTCACACACTCCATAGGAAACGTTTTGCTCCCCTCTGCGTGTGAAACTAGAGTGCTGGGTCAGAGTTTCCTGAGTGTGTTTATGCAGAAACCAGTCTCAATTACTCAACTTCCAGAAGCAGGCTCTTCAGATTGACAGCAGCATGGATAGTTTTGGGTGGCTTAGCTTCCCGCCATTGCATTCTGTTATTTGTTTTCCCGGTAACATTGACAATAAAATGAGATGCTGCAGCTCGTCAATCATTATTTCCTCCAAATTTGTGAACTTGTAAGAACTGTTCCTCTCCGTTATGGCCGCTGTGTTTACTGTAATTCTTGTAAACCACTCATATGACAAAGCACCGGTTTGATGTGTCTTGTGGACCTTGAAGGGCGTGTCCAAATGTCTCGAAACTAAACGTGTCAACAGTTTGACTTTGTTCCAACCATGCCCTTAGCGTACTTCTCTGCCAATGCAGACCTGATCATATAATACCACAGCTAATCTCTCAGCACCTTGTTGTACTTTCAATTTCTTTCTCCTTCTGGCCTTTGTTTTACTTCTCTATCTGCATCCTTGAAGAAAAACTTACATTTGTATTGTTCGTTCTCAGTGTAAAACTGTACTGATGCCTATAAATCCTCACATCTACACACACTTAACCCCAGCTTTCACCACTTTCTCGCACAGAGTGGTGAAAAAAGTCTTTGTCCTTTACAGATTTCTTCTGTTTAGGTTTTTTTAGTCCTGTTTTATATAAGAACAATTGATCCACCGGTGCAATAAGTCATGCTTGCAGTGAAATGTTTTGAAAACAAAAGCCATGCTGATTGAATTTCAAAGAAGTTTCTCTACAACCGTACAAACAGTTATTAATGGTACAGTAGTAGAGATTGTCGGTCAGGTCAGTATAAATATGTTTTTGATCATGAGAAGGCGGTTTACTTGTGCCTAAAAGGCAATATCAAACAGGTAGTGGAGATAATTTATTCCTTTGGCTGCAGGGTTTTGAAATGATTTCAGATGAGTCATGCTGTTGGATTCCTGATATAAATTTTTAATATTTAGGTTTTTTGTTTTTGTCCTCTGGGGTGTGGGAATGTATTGTTGTAGAGTGGATTTGGACTCTGCTGCAAGTAAGTTGCCCTAAGGGGACATAAAGTCTATCAAATGAAATAATCGTTTTTTTTGTACGGCGATAGAAAAATTATACAAAATGCAGTTTTGTATAAATTGCATTTTGCTTGTTTGATAAACAAGCGATTGCATTGCACAAATACGTAGTTCAGTTTCTGGCACTACAACCTCAAAACAGCAGGTGGAGCCATAAGCGCTTGGAAAATGAAAGTGAAAGTGAATCTGAGAAAGTGGCTTTTCAAGTTTTCTAAACCAAATAAGAGTTACTTGAAAGTGTAATAAAGCAGACACGTGTGCAGTGAAACCACGCCGGATTAAACTCGCGCACAATTACTTTACTACAAATAATAATCATAACAAAAAAAAATGCTTCTCATAATATATCCGATGTAGGGCGTCCTGGGCCCAGCTGTCGGGTCAGAGTGGGGAGGTAAAACCGCTTACCGCTCGCTGGTCCCGGGGCAATGAGAGCTGGAGAAGGATGACCTGGAGAGCCGTCATGAATTCTTGTATCATCAGCGCAGCTGCCGCGGGGGCTCTTCTTCCCAGCACAGCACCAGCACAACTCTATCACATCTTCGCATTAGATCTGCGACAGTAATTCCGCTTTGTCTCATTGGTCCGAAATCCACTGTTGGTTGCACTGGAGCCGAGCGGTTCCGCAGTTCCACTCTCTCTCCCAACACACTGACACACACTGACACACACTGGCACACACTGACACACACTGACACACACGCCCGCCCTGTGCGTCTCTCTCGTCACGTCGAGCGCGCACTCCTCCTTCGTCACTGCATTATTGTAAAAGTTTTTCAGCTGTCATGTAACTTTTATTACGGAGAGGTTTTATTATGTTGATTTAGTACATAGACAGCGTCTCATCTGCATCATAATTTACAACTTGGCAGGCTGTTTTGTGGTCCATCCATCCATTTTCTGACACCCTTGTCCCCAGTGGGGTCGGGAGGTGCTGGTCACCTGGGCAGGTCGCCAGTCTGTCTCAGGGCAACACAGAGACAGCAGGACAATCATGCACACACAGTCACACCTAGGGAGAATTTAGAAAGACCAATCAACCTGACAGTCATGTTTTTGGAAGAAAGCTGGAGTATCCGGAGAGAACTCACAGGGAGAACATGCAAACTCCAAGCAGAAAGACCCCGGCCGGGAATTGAACCCAGGACGTTCTTGCTGCAAGGCAACAGTGCTACCTGTTTTGTGGTCGTTATATAAATTGCTACCTGTCAAATGCTTAAATTACTAAACGATTCCTTTCACTTCCAATTATGGGTTGGAATAATAAAGGAAGTATAGAATCACTAATTACTATGATTAGTTGAAACCAGATATAAACAGATATAAACCAGAAATATCTGTATTTAAAAACTGCACTTGTTTTCTCAACGTCTTAGGTTGAATCTGATGGAATCATTCTTTTATTAGATCGGTAGGATTACCAGACTTTTTTCCTTGTTTCAAATTACTCCACCTTCTTCACAGAAGGTAAAATTACTGGTCATTCCCAAGATGTTTATGCTGAAATTTTTGGGTATCTGGTCTGGTTCATCATTTCACCCAATGATGAACCAGACCAGAGGTGATTTTTTTTTCATGACCCGACCAAAGGAATGAATGTGTTTGAGTTGTACCTTAAACTATATCCACATTTGTGGATATAATTTGAATCCAATCAGCTCCAATGTTGTCAATTAACCGATCAGAAGCTTCCATATCATCACTATCCCCAACTGTTTGAAGTTCCCTTTGAAGCATAACTGATTAAACATTTAACGACGGCACTTGACAAAATGTAATGTTTCAATTATTGATTCTATGTTGCATGGCTTTGTGCTCTTTATGATTTAAAGCACTTTGAAGTGCCTTTGTTGCTGAAATGTTCTATATAAATAAACTTTGATTGATTGACTCTCAAACTGTTGAACGGACTTTTTCTCTTGTTGTATGTATTTATGTTAACCATAAATATAGGATTTTCTCTCTCTGCTGGTTTAGTAATGTAATTATATTAGTTGTGTTACCACTCCCACGCCACTAGAGGCAGTAGCAAGCTCAAAAAGATGTGACTATGGAGCAGATTTAGAAGTACACCGAAAGCTGCAGAATTTGTTAAACTGAGTTGCGCTGAAGTAAATAAAAGAGAGAAGTTCATAACATGCTGAGAGTGAAACTTCTTCCTAAAGACGAAGATGTGTCACATATTTCAAAAGAAAATAAAACGGGAGGCCGTGGATAATATAGGAAATGGCGCTCCCTTCACTTCCGGAGTGCAATGGTCCCATTTCCAAATAAGGTATGAACCTGACCGTGGTTTGTCCCGCCCCTTTCTGTTTGCTGCAGCAAGGCCCTTCTCTACCCTGCTGCAGCAACACTTACTAGTTTGGGCGCCATCTTTGTTTCTACACCAAGTGGATCCGCTTTAGAATGACCGACGGCGCCCTCTTCTGGTTGGAGGGTAAAGTACAACAAATAGAAGGTCTAAGCAGACATTTTTAGCTAATCAATTGGAACTAATTGTAATCTATAAAAACATTATTTGATAAGTAACAATAAGTTTGCATCCCCAGCCAGAAAGTAGCCTGGCCAGGTGAACAGTTTAAATTTTAGGTATAGAGTTCAAAAAGGTGGAAGTATTTTATTGTGATTATACATCAACTGGATAAACAATCAACAGAAGATACCATTTTCAAATAATGCATTTAATTATTCCTTAACAACCACTGAGTCTGGCGTTTTCTCCTAACCTATAGTGTTGCCATTTTGTGGAATATTGTAAGTTCCGCCAGGAGTATGGATTATGCAGATTATAGAATAATCTGTCCGCAGATTATGCTATAATCTTCTGACAGATGTGGAGAAACAATAAATAAGTTTCACATCAGTTTGAAAGATTAATAAGTAGATCCATAAACCTAAAAATTAGGGGTATTGTATCTATAATTTCATCATTTTCCATTTAATTTAAAACAGTTTCAGTTAGTTAGACTTTCCCCATTAATTACTTTTTATTTATTTCAGTTAACAATGTTTTCTCAGTTTCAGTCTGTATTTCATTAGTTTAAACTAAACTATAATAACTTTGATAACTACTGAGAAAATATAAGTAAACTTTGGTTTTGAAGACATTAATCTGACATATCAGGACCCTATTCACCCTCTTCACTGTGATTTTCAGTTGCTTTAAGTCTAGGCCATCTGGACCTAGACTTAAAGTCCCAATGGCAAGGAAGAATGGCTTCAAGGGGTCATTTGTTCCATCAGCTATGGCTATTCTAAACTGATTATAAAGAACTGATTATAGTAACTGAGGATAGATGAGCTTTTTATACTCCGTAAAAGTCTGCTAGTAGTATTTTTATTTTTATTGATTTTTAATTTCACACAGTAACACAGTGCACCGTAACTCAGTGTAGAAAGTTCTGTGTGCTCTTCTTAGCAGTAGTATGGTACATTTTAAATGGCTTTTAATATTTAACTGAGTGACATGGGTAGAGTAGTATGACTTGATTTTATCTCACAGATTTTGTCTTACCATCTACACAGATATCTATTATTTTTCCTTATTGTGCTGACTGTGATGTGTGTTTGTGTTGTGCGTCTTTGTGCCAGTACCAAAGCAAATCTTCCATTTTATGTAAGTTTAATGGTCAATAAAGAAGTATAAAGTCTATCCAATAATTATTTTAGCATTTAGGACAAAAAAAATAATTTTGGTAGTTTTAACTGAACAAAGACGTTTCTCAGACAGGGACAAAAAAAGTGTGATTTTTTATTTTATTTATTCAGATAATCTTAATTAATTCAAGTCCCTTAGAGTAGTCAAACCACTGATTTCGATTATCCTGCATGTGTTTCTTGTCAAAATTTAAAGGGTCAATGGAAACATTGAAAGAAAAATTCCATCTTTATGAGAAAAGCCACAAAAACACACTCATTAAAACTGTAAAAAAAAAAAAAAAAATGCATCTTGAAGTAATTGAGAGGAAAAAAGATTAACTGTATGAGTTCTTTAAGTGGTTTCAAAAAGAACTGAATGCACTGCTGCACATCATGCTCATGTTGCAGACTCTGTTACAGTAGACATGTCGGGGGACACATTCAGGAGAGTCATCTGGCCTTTAGTTGGGAAAATCCAACGAGCTATAAAATGACGGAAAAACAAGTAAACTCTTATGGGGTTTCAGTAATAAATCCTACAACAAACAGACATGATGAAATCAAACTCCCAAGCATGCCATACCAAAAACCTTGGACGCACAACAGTGGAAACAATCATTCCCACTGGTCTCTCTATAAGGTTCTCAGTACTGAACCTTACTGAGGTTCAGTACTGAGAACCTAGTAAGAGATTTTGAATTCATATGTACGTATTGTAAGGTAATTAAATAATGTTACTAATGGAGCTCCAACTATTAAGAAAATAGAGGTGGGACTCAATTAAAATGTTTAGCCAGTGAATTGCAGGGGCTGTAATTAATTACAATTAATCACATTTTAAATAAAATTTAAGCAAGATATTCAATTCATAAACCCATTTGCTGCCAATATTGAATATTTAGACATACAAGCTTAGCAACGCAATAATTATTTTTAATATTATTTACATTATACAAACATTTTGCTTTTAGGTGTTTCTGGAAGCCCTGCTTTGTAAAATATATGTTTTTAGACGTCACTGCTGACATTAGCATTGGGGATGTCTATGCTGCTGTTTGGCATTGAGATGCTGCTTTAGGCTCGAACATCTTCGTTGATAATCTAACACCTTTTAGCACAATAGTTTAAACCCATCAGAATGTTTTTTAGCAGAAATTTATCCTCAGTGGACCAAAAAGGCGGTTTTGTCGTCCATCAAAAGTCAGATGTACAGGAGTACCAGAAACATGCAAATATAAAGGTTCCACCCAGAAGCTTTGTATGTTAGAAAATATCCAATTAAATAAGTAAAATTTATATAATTGTCATCAAAATTAAAGTCGCAACCCTGTTAAAAACCAAGCATTTCAGGGAATGAATTAAAATAAAAAATGTTCAGTCACAATTTTATTGATTTAGATTCATATTAAACTTTATTCCTTCAATGTTGTGCAGAAGGGTGAAGTTTAAAATGGTTCACAACATTCCTGAAAGTCGCCAGAGAGTGCTGGAATGAATAAGGAGCTTAAAATAGTCATTTCTTATGTCGCTTTATGCTTTCTAACAGTTACTTTCTCAACTTTAACAGTGATTCTGATCAACAGTTCAATCAGCCTTTATGAAGGTCCTTAAAAGATTTTCCTGCGATTTTGACTGATTTTTACCCGATTTCAATCCAGTATACAGGACCCACAACTCTTTTTGGCAAGAAAAATCTCATGGGAAGAACCATTGTCATTTCTACATATGGCAGTTATGTTTTTGTTTGCTAATACTCAAGCGTTAAAAAAAATCCACAACTATATAACCATTCAATCTGGATAACTTACAGAGATCTGGCACAGTTTAAGAACTACAAAAAATTTCCCATCACATCATTTTTACACATGAAAGTTCGGAAAAGTTCGTTTCAGTAACAGTTTCTTGCTGAAACGAGAAAGTTTTATGTTTTAACAAGCTAAACAGAAAAGTGATGTTTTATATCTTGTTAAAACCAAAACATGTTCTTGTTTTAACGAGAAAAGTCATAACGGTAAAACTGCAACACCTTGTGCGAAGGTTGAGTGTCGCCTACAAGAAACAAAGTAAGAAGGTTTCAGAAGAAGCCGCTTTATGCCTTTTTACGAGATCTAAAACTTGACTCGTTTTACAGAGAAAGTCTCTGCAAAACAAAATTCTGCTCCTGAATTTCTATGAAATGCTTTTTTTAAAGTCCTTTTAATGCAATGCAAAAGAAATCCATTGTGTACAGGAGTTTGCAATTATCTGCTAGAGCCCCTCCTCTACATGATGCCAAGTACTGCCTATCCTTTGATTGAAATGTTGTTTTGCAGAAAAACCTGATCATTTAATAATATATTCCTGTGTACAAGATGGGCAAAACAGCAGCAAGTTAAATGTAGATTATTTTAGCAGCAATAAAAAAATGATTTTCTTAAGGAAAAATCAAGTTATATTTATTTATATAGGTGTTAATTTATAAATATCCTTTAATAGATGGTTCTTTTATTAAGCCCTGCCCAACTGTGAGAATCTCATAGTTCTTCATCAGCAAACTGCAGAATGCAGCTTTTAATAGTCAGTTTTGCCTTTTGATATTTATTTACTCACTCCTGAGTAAACTTTGGCTTTCTGGTACAGTTTATGGTTTTTCTACGTTTGTCCTCCACTGCCTCATCATACCATACTGGTACCAGGACTGGACAAAAAAAACTGTGAAAAGCTTAAAATAAAAGAAAACATATAAGCCACTTCCAAAGATTACAAGAGCATTAGGCTGCCTGAACGCAGAATGCTCTGTATTTATACCAAACTCTGTGACTTTCACTCAGTTAAAATCCACTCTGGTCATCAACTCCTCAGTCTTACTTTAGGCTGCAGTGCCATCTATCTTCAGCTCAGCCAGAGACTCCGAAGCAGTTTCATCCTCCTCTTCACCTTCATCTTCTTCATCTTCATCATTCTCCTCATACCCGTCATCCTCCTCTTCCTCTTCCTCCTCCTCATCATCATCATCGCCATAGTCGTCTTGTCGGCTTCCTCCAGCTGCCAGGTTCTTCCAGTAGGCGTCGTACCCGGACGCGCCGTCATAGTCGTCATCGTCATCGCCACCGGCCTGCCGACCGAACTTCAAGGTGCGAGCTGCAGAGAACAAATGGACCAATCAGATTTAGAGCAGATCTCGTCCTCTACACGGCCTCCGCTGCAGACGTCCATGTTTGCATGAAAATCAAGCTTGCACAAATTAATGCTGTGCATGAATCCGAATAACTTTTAAAAGACTGTTTTTAGTTTGAAGGAAACATCATCAGTTTTCTACTCAAGAATTCTCATCTCACTGTGCTCATTTTAAGGCAGCCATTCTGGAACATTTATTTTTATGCTTTGCAATAAAAATAAAGAGGCTGAAAGAGAAAATGTGGAGATTTAAGCAAAACAAGTGTTTACATATAAAAGGTGTTGGGCTCAGTTTAAGCAGTCACTAAGCAGTAGCTCATATAATGAGCTCGACAAATGCTTCGTTCCACCAGGTATTTGCTAATTGCTGCTGGCTAGTCTGAAGGAGCTGAGTTGGGGAAGGCTACTCTGTGAGGCAGATGTTGAAAGCTTGGAAATGCAGCTCAGAGGAGGAGCTGCGTCTCAAAGTTGTGCAGCGCTGAATGGTTGCCATGGAGATTATAGGGTTTCTTAAACATGCGTGAAAGAATTACTCCTGGTATGTTTTTGTTGAGGTAATAACATTATAATGTGATATGAAGCTTAAAAAAAGGCAATTTTATATAATACTGTCCCTTTAAGGAATTAAAATCTGTGAATATTTTTTTAATTACTTGTGTGAGTTGAGATGTAAAGTAAATAAGGGTGATCTTTAAAAGAGCGTTTTATTTTGTTTTAGACTGATGGACCTCCCAGGGTTTCTATGACCCTTCAGGCGCCAGTACTACTATTATTATTATATAAATGTTGCCAGGCAACAATAAAACTGCTACAGTTTGCTATCAAAATGGAAAAAAAGTTGTGTTCACTCAAGGATCTGGCTTTCAACAACTACCTGTTGTTTAACAGAGCTGTGTTAAACCACAGAGCCATTTTCCATTCTCTCCCCTTACACTGCGGTAAGAAGAATATTTTAAAGACATTTACGTGTAAACCTCAATAAGACGGAGCTTAAAAAAAATAATAGAGAAAAGAAAGAAAAAAAAAAGCATTCAGGGTAAGTTGTTTGTATAAAAGCCTCTCTAAACATTTTATGGGAAATGAGCCCATGTGCCAAGAAGTTATCAGTGCATATTTTCTGTTTCATTTTCCAAAAGCATTCAAGCAGGAAACAGAGGTTGCTCCAACTTGCTTGATTTGGCAGATTTACAGGAATGGTAAGACAAGCTCACGCTGTGTGAAACTCACTGGACATGCTGAGGTCTTTTGTCTCCTGGGTCTCATGGCCACACTTCGGACAAGGTGGAGCCTTGCCTTTCTCCTGTTTGAACACTTTACTCTTTGCATGGTCGTCACAGTAACAGGCCTGCAGATGTGAAGAAAAATAACTTTTAATACTCACTGTCCTGTCAACTGGATTAAAAACAGAAACGTGTTCTAGAAAGAGAGAATGCTCAAGCAACAGAACAACAAAGGAAACCGGCGCTGCAAGGACAGAACTAAAATAATAAACAAGTTGAGTGAAGTCATTTCTGTTTTTACCCCTTTGAATAAAAAAACAAAACAGTCATGCTAAGTAAATGAGGAAGTGGAAGAAGTCAAAAATCAAAAGTCAATTTACTTCTAGTTGTTTATACACCAATTTAAACACCATGACTCTTTTAAAATCCCATTTAAACGAGCCATCAGTTTACGTGCTTTTAAGTGAGGTGTTTATGAATAGTAAAAGAAGTCATAATACTTCGCAGTTTGAGCTAGAAGAGAATGCAGATAGAGTAAAAGTTGCCAGAGAATGCAGCCTTGAGGAACCTCACAAGACTGAATGAATGTTCACAGGTTGAAACCCCTATTTATGCAGGCATGTAACTAACCATCTAAATTCAATGGGTTAGGGTCATTGATGCAAAATATGGCAGGATGCAATACAAGGCCTGCAGAAGATTTTTCTGCTTATTGGCAAATATGAAGACTTTTTTCCCAGTACACAAACATGGAGAAGCTTCTATGCACCACAATGGAACAAACTTCCAGAAAACTGCAGAACAGCTGAAACACTGAGTGCCAAGTGGACCCCGCTGTGTTAAACAACAGGGACATTTTCCATTCTCTCCCCTTACATATATATATTTTATAGACATTTACATATAAACCTCAAAAAGATGGAGCTTTAAAAAAAATAATAAAAAGAGAAAAGAAAGAGAAAAAAGGCATTCAGGGATCAAAACTTCTACACTGCAAAAACACAAAATTCTACCAAGTATTTTTGGTTTAGTTTCTGGTGCAAATGTCATAGTACATTTAAAATAAGACAAAACAAACTGAAGAGTAACTTTTCAGCAGGATATAGGCACCCAAAGATTTTATGATAGTGATTAAAAAGTATCAGTTACACTAGCAGATTATTTCACTTATAATATAGGGGGGACAGGGGAAGTATTTTGTTTCAAGTGGAAAAAAAAGTGCCAGTAAAATAGTTTGTTTTTTTTTTATCAATATTAAGAAACTATTTCCTTAAAACAGGCTCTTATATCTCGCTGAGAAGTCACTTTTTCTCTTATTTCAAGTACATTAAGATATTTGTAGAAGAAATTAGCCAAAAATGCTCAGTAAGATTTTGTGTTTTGCAGTGTAAATAGTAAATCAAAGGCCCAGTGCCTCAAAACACAGTTCATCACAGGCTCATAATTTCTTCTCCTTTAACTGTGAGTAGTTCCCAGATCTAACTGCTTAACCTTTTCAAATTCTGAAATGGCTTCAGAAGCGACATCTTATGTTGAACCAAGCTGCAGAGGACACACCGATTTCCTGTTCCAACTCTTTGTTCTCAAAGTTTAACTACCCTTTAATTTCACCAACCTTTGAACTTAATGTTTTCCTTTCACGCTGCTGTTGTGCAACCCTGCCACAGCAGAAGCATTTATGTAAACCTCTTACGCCTTAAAAATGTTGAGTCAGTTGGTTATATTTCTTTTTATTAATTCTAACTGTAGAAATGAAATATCCAGTTTGAAACTAAAAATATTAACTGACACAGAAATTGCTTTAGACAAGTATAACCAACTGGGATCACGATGCAGAGTTGTTATAACCTTTTCCTAATTTTGTCCCTTTAAAATAAATAAATAAATAAATAAACATTTCAATGTGTTTTTTTGTGATTTTGTGTGATAAGAAAGCACAACTTCTTTTAAGTGCTTTGGTTTCAAAACATTTATTTAATGTACTGTGTATTGAAAATATTTTCATTTTAAACATCATGATAACTTGACCCTGAGGCAGCGCTTACATAACAACACGTGCTTATTTTTAGCCACAGGAGGTCAAACGAGTTTCTGGCTAGTCAAGTTTTATCTGATTGGAGCGTTTCTTTGCACCTGCTCGGTCAGGAAAGCCTTAATCTTTAAAGTTTACTTTGTTCAACTTCAGGATACCTGCAAGATTTCCTGAAATGGTGCAAACGAAAGCAAAAAATACTTACGTCTGTCTAATTTTAGTTCACAGAATATGTTAAAGGAATTTTGAGGGCCGGTCTTGTGTGATGCAGGCTGATGGGAAGGATAAAATTGCCAGCTGAACATTCTCACCTTACAGCGCAGGCACGAGTGTTGTCCCAGTCTGTTACAGGAAACGCCTGAAATAAAACACAGGAAAAGATAAAAATGCATTCACTTTCTTTCCAATGTACAAATCTCTTCCAGGTATTACTCTGCAGAACAAACAAGACACAATTTGTTCTTCTTTTAACCACATGAATGGGCGAGTAAACCCACATGACTCACATTTAAAGGTTTCTGCCTGCAGGATTTGACAGCTGGCCTGGTGCTCAAATTGATCATCCTCACATAAAAAATTCCGACAGAAGGAACAGCGGAAAATCCGACCTCCTGCAAAGGAAATGGAGCCTCCAGTTGATTTTCTGTGTTTGAGCCAATAGAATTTATTTGTAAGCAGAAGGGAGTGTCTCACCGTGATCCCAGACTCCACGCTCACACTCGATGCAGTCGGCGTCGGCCAGAGGACACGAGCAGGCGTGGGTGCTCAGACATTTCCTACCGTGGCATACCCAGGCTTCACAGAAGTCACACACTGCCCCCTGGTGGATAAAAACAGGCTTTACATATCTGGATAGAATAAAATTGGTTAACTGAATCACAATTGGAGAAAAACTGGCAGCATATTCCACAGGAGTATTATTAGTTCAGGAATGATTGAGGCAAAAACAAAAAGCTCTTTGTGGAAAAACTACCAAGGTGTACTTGAATCAGCAGCTGCTCTTATGAAGGTAGATCAGCACCCTTGAAAATAATGAATAAAATAATTCTGACTTTTGATCTCACTCTATTAAAGTTAGAGTTCTGAGGAAAAAAAAGTTAGAATAAAACAACAAATGTTTAATCACAGATTTCTGAGGAAAAAAATTTGATTTATTTTTTTCCTCATCACTGCACCTGTCTTCTTTAGAGTACATGCAAAAACTTGGGCTTTTTGGGAAGATATTAAAATATTTTATTTTCATCTTTGCAGTCAACTAAAAAAAGCAGTATTGGTCAAAATTGGAATCAGCAGTTTAAGCATTTTAAAGATAAATCGTGCCCTCTAACGGAAATATGTTCTTGGCTATAGCACGCTTGAGGCTCGATTCTGATTTTTGTCTTCATTCTCTTCCTTACTAGATCAACTTCATTCCCAAATAAATAAAATCCTGCAATTAAAATATGATTAGTTATGTTCTGCACTTCATCTGCCTTTTTATAAATATTGAAACTAATAAACCTTCTTTGAATTACAAGATTTCTAAAGAGAAGAATGCCTTACATTAGATAAAATAGTAGGTAGTTTCATATAAGCACATGCTTTAATAAAGTGACTAATTTTATTTAACTACAGAAAATATCTAGAATTGTATTTCTATCCAGAGAGTGGAACTGTTACCATTTGGTTTTTAAAACAGCTCCAGATCAGAACAAGATTTAATTATGGTTTGATATAAACTCACCACCATGGCCATTCCTGTGCTGTGGATCCCGGGATGCTTCACAACACAATCTGACGCCTTCATGCACTTAGTTTTACCTAAAATAACACAAATAAATCAACATTTATTATAACAATAACATTATTTTACTGGAAATAATCCTAAATAAAATTGAAACAGTGCATTTGTGTGTAATTTATAAAACATAGGACAGTCATACAGCAACACTCTTCAGTCAGAGGCACATTCAGATTCGTTGCAAGATTGACTGCAGCTAGAAATCTTTCTTGTCCACAAGTTTTTGAAGATCCTTACATGAGTAATTTTCTTAAATGAATGAAAAATGCTTGAGACGATCAATTAGGTGGAATCAGTCCTTAGCTTGGTGTTTAAAGAAAACTACAAACTCACCACACTGAGCGCAGACAGGCAGCTTCTGCACAGAGTTGCAGAAGTAGCAGAATGCCCTGTTCTTCTGCTTCCTATGAAAAATAAGCAGGAATGCGTTTATTTCTCTTCAAATCAAAGTTCTTCTGAATCCGTTTCATCTGCTTTAAAAACAGACTTACCTCTGACATTTGTCACATTCCTGTAAAAACACAATAAACGGTGAGGATTAGCGCACTGAATTGTTTTCCCTGTTAGCCAAAGCTGCTATAGCGGCTACAGACCATGTTCACGTTGCAGGGGTGTTTGGCCACTTCAACATGCTCCCTGTTGGCTCGGATCTGTTTCTCTCGCTCTTTGCGGTTCTCCGCCTTTTTCCTGGCTCCGGTTTTCTTTTTGGGCATCTCTGGAATCAGTAACAGCTGTAACAGGAAAGAGAAAAGTTCATGCTGATCTTAGCTTTTAAAAACAAGTGGAAAACTAATGGCGTCCACTTCGTGCTAATTTATTTTTATGTTTTATTTTAATTAATGCTAACATACAAACACTAACTGACTCTTGGATAATTGATAAAAATGTTATTTCAGATGTAAGAGATAACTTTAAATTTTCCTTACCTCACCCAGCGAAGCTAGCGTTAAGTCCCTCTGAAAAATGTGTCCGGTGAAACAAAGTGTAGTGATTTGGGTTCCGCAGGTGGAACAACCGTCACTTCTCTGTTTTGAACTCTTGGTATTGATGATGCATTTTTAGACAAACTGATAGGAAAGAGGATGCAATTGACAGAAGGCAAATATGTCAGCACACCACATAGACGGCCCATAAAAGATAATCAGTAAGACAACGTTAATCAAATAAATATTTCGTCTTTGCTTTTACCATTTACTATCAGCTGGAATGGAGGGTGGACTGAATCTTATATCATTTAAATTGTTACAATTTTAAGCCAAATAAAATAATTTACAGCAATGTTCATGTCATTGGACTGGGTACAGGAAGTATAAGAATATTTCAATATGTTTAGATTTATACTCAAGACAGGAAATTGTGATAGAAATAATTTGGTCAGGATCCGGAAGAGGTTCAATTATTGTGGCTCCTGTAGAGGTTAGGAAAAGTTGTCATATTGGGTTAACTGGTACATTTATTTTATATTTGCTTTAAGATTAAGGAAAATAATAATAATAAAAAAAAACTTTGGAGAGGGGGTTTTGCTATATTTGTGACATAAAGAGCAATAACAAATCCTTTTGCGTATACTAATATTTTCTAACAGTATAAGGGAAGGTCCTATATTACTGTCACAAGTCTGTTATTAAACATAATAATTCTAACATAATTAAAAATAAATAATTTGTTTATGTATGCCTTTTGTTTTTAGTAGGTCATAAATCAGGTTTTACAAAGAAAAGCTAATATTTACATTTTGAAACTTCAGTGTCTAGTTTGATTATAGATTTTGGACAATTGTACATATTTATTTCTTCCATGTGATTTTGAGAGTCAGATGAGCCTGGCGTTCGCCTGGGTCACGTGCTGATGATCAGCTCGCCGGTTAGTGGTGGGAATTCCGGTTCATATTCTGGAGCCGGATCATTTGGCTCAGATAAGCTAAATGCCAATAAATAAACCTATGCCAACACTATTTGTTCAAGTTACTCTTCAGCAGGGCCGGGACCAAAAGGTGCACATGGTATAAGAAAATAAATAAAAATAAAATTCAAAAGACATTCTTGCTGCTATATTATTGAATAAATAAAGCACAAACTCAATATCAAATATATTTCTTGCTTTTTAATAACTTGTTTTGGTTATTCAAAAACAGATTTCAAGTGTTTCAGGGGCAAAAAAAAAAATCCTTCTTAGAAATGAGGATTGTGTTGACATTAGCTTGGGGGACATCTGAGCTACTGCAACATTGAGATGCTGTTTTAGGCTATAATAGTTTGGGTTATAGGCTAATTCTTTTTAGCACAACTTGAATACAATAACAGTTTTCTCCAGTGTCTCATTAAATCTCTTTCCTTTTTTTGAAGCAGGAATTAACCCCCTGTAGGCCAAGAGAAGCAGCTTTATAGTCTTTATCGATACAGCACAAAAGTTCAAGCTTGGGACTTCTTACAGAGAAAAAGAAGATGCAATTAGTTGGGTTACGTTTTTTAATGCATTCTAATCAATATCAGTAATGAATCAAAATAATTGCTTTAATGTGTTCATCTGACAGATTGTGACTTCCTGAAGCGCTCCATCTTCTCTCTGATTTTCTTCAAGACAACTCAAATATCCTGCAAGGTGTTGTTTTACACCTTTCTCATTTAAAAATTGTTTTAGTTTTAATAAAATGTAAATTTTGCCATAATCAATTTTAGGTTCCTTTTAACATTCTTATTTTAAAAATTAAACCATTCCATACATTAGACATTATAGGGGAAAACAGTTCCGTCCGGTTCATTTAAAAGATCCTGCACACTGGCGTGGCTCAGTCAGCGGCGTCCCTCCTGAGAGCCCCGCCCACCAACTGACGCTGAACAACAACACAACGCACGCCCCTCTCTGAGATGCTTCCACGCACAAACCGCCGCTCTGACAGCCTGTTGGCGCTGGACATCATGCAGGTCTTCATGTCTTTTTAAAGTCTCATCCCTCTGAGGCAGATGTGATGCGAGTTTAGCGCTGAGCTCGCCGTCCGTCCGTCCATCAGCCGAACCATGGCTCCGTCCCTCCTCCGAGCCTGCCGCAGTCTGGCTCTGTGGACCTGGCTGCTGTCCTTCTGCTTCGTCCAGCTGCTCTGCCTGGACTTCACGGCCGCAGAGAAGGAGGAGTGGTACACGGCCTTTGTCAACATCACCTACCTGGACCCCGTTTCCTCGGAGGTCCGGACGGAGAAGACCGAGTGCGGCCGGTACGGAGAGCACTCGCCCAAGAGAGAAGCCAGAGGTCGGGTTCTGATCCCCGGCCTCCCGCAGGACAGGCAGGGCTGCGACCCGAACGTCCGCTTTCCGCCGGTTCCCCAGAACACGGCCTGGGTGGCGCTGGTGGCTGAGGGAAACTGCACATTCAGGGAGAAAATCCGCAACGCCGCAAACAGCAACGCGTCTGCGGTTGTTATATACAACAGTGCCAACGACACCATCACGATGCCCCACTCAGGTAAGAGGAAACCTGTCCGAATCGGACCGGAAACGCCGAGATTTAAACAGTTTGCGGTTGATGCGGTGATGCCAGAGAAGACGGGTCTTCCTACAGGTGTCCGGCTGGTTGAATGAGGCCTCAGAGGGCCGCTCACTAATCACTGCGTGAAACTTAGAGGGTGATTAATGGATCCTGGAGCTGGGGCCTCTGAGGTCTCCTGAATCAGTGGCATCTGATTCCTCTGGCTGAAGAACCGAATCAATGACCTGGATCCCCAAGGACAAGTTTCCTCTTAGTTCAGATGCTGACTGGAGCTGCAGGAGTCAGGTTTCAGATGGTAGATCTCATTTCCACTCCAAGATAAAGACAACCAGAGTAAACTCAGTTACAGAGGTAAAATAATCATGTTATTAAAAATAGAGGTCTAAAATCCAGCCTGGTTCATAGTGAGAAAATAATCACCTCTTACATAGACAGTATTATGTAACTATGTTACATCAAATGTAACTTAAAAGAAATTTGACTTGGCAATTTAACAACTTGAAATTGCACCTCTGTCTCTTTAAGAAGCTTCTGCTCTTTCTGACATTTCACCTTCAGCATAGCATGACAACCTTTCTACATTAAGCTGTTTACTACGTTCTTATGGGTGTTGCACTGAGAAGTAGCTCATATGATGAGCTCAGCAGGTGCTCAGTTCCTCCAGGTGTTTGCTACTTGCTGCTGCCACTAGTCTGAAGGGGCTCAGTGGGGAGTTATGTGAGGTGGACTCTTGATCTGGAGCCTGTCACACCAAACATTTTGTATGGCAAAGAGTTGCCATGGGAGATGAAAAGACTTCTCAAACATGACAGAATCAAAGCAAGACTCCAGATATGTTTTTGATTAACATTATAACTTGATGTTAAGATCTAAAAGGCTGACTTTACATAATACTGTCTCTTTAAATCTGACTGGGAGTGCCATCCTCAGCGTCAACTAGTGCAACTCCAAAACCCGGAGTTGCTCTCTGTTGTTTTGATTTGTTGACAGAGCTCTCTCTTCCTGTTGAACAGAAGTGAGTTACCAGCCTGTTGCTGCTTTTCATAAAGGTGTGCCCATCGTTACGATTCAACAGAAACTTGGTGCTTTAAGAGTGTTTGAGGATAGCATCAGTAGAGTTGTTATTGAACTATTGAAAAAGCTTCAATAGTTCAATAACAATTTAACATGCAGAGTGAAAACAATCTTGGCGCTACCACAGAAGATAACATGTACAGTCTTTCTCATTTCCTTTTCTGCAGCCAAACGGCACCAAAGAAAATAAATGCCGCTCCCAGGTTGGCTGCTTTGCAAATATTATAATGTCAAGTAGCATTGTGCCCAACTATTTCAGCTTCTTAGTCTGTCTGCATTTTCTTTGAAAATTTTAGATATGCTCTGCGAACAAATCTGCAAATACTGAAACACAAATAGGCAGGTGTTCATATGGAACCTTAATATTTTCGTAATTAAACAAAGTTCATCTGGGTCTGTATGTGACTCTGTAAAAACATTAAATCAAACAATCATTTGGCAATTTATGCCATACAGTATGAGACATTATTTTAAATGTGGCTAAGTATTCGTAAAATACTAAAGACGAATTGGTGACTGCTATAATTAACACACTTTCCCTTTGAGCTCATATTTCTGCCGAAATAATCTGAAAGCGTTTTCTCATTAGTTTTGTGTCTCTTTCAGATGGTTTCCATATGATTTACTGTCAGTTTCTTTGAAGAGGACGATAAGATAAATCGCACATCACTAAGCAACTCCACAATTATTTCTGTTGACATAAAGCTCAAAGTTGGTGCATAGATTATTGTATTTTACAGAGTTTGTCCTTTAAATTACTCTGTTGAGCTGCAGAGATGCATTAATTCCCACCAGCTCCATATGGCCTTGGCCAATAAAACCATAAATGTGCATGTGGAGATGTTTAAAGTTACAAAGGTGAAACATTAATTTGTAAACAATAACTATTCAAGCACTGTCAGGGAGTCTTAATGTCCAGACAGTCACAATTAGTTATTTCATGACCAGAAAGAGGTTTTATGAAGCCCATTTTTCAGGGGAGGGTGAGGACTCTGGCAGCAACATTCTGGCTAAGGTGTGTCTGTCTAATTGATTTTTTTGGTTTTATTTTATAGAAACCAAGTAAAAACACAACTATAGTCTAATTTTCATTAAATTAAAGCATGCACTAATTTTTCTTGATGCTGTTTTCACATGTAAGCTGATTTAATAACAGACTTTACATGATTGCAAGTCTGAAACAACAGGCAGGTTTCTTGTCTGCTCTCTGGTGTTTTGCCAGAGAGCAGTGCTGAGTAAGTGCTGATATTTAGCTGAGCATTTCTGGTATGACTTTTGTCTTATCTGCATTAGGCTGGAGGAAATTCTGACCCATAAGCTGATCCACTGACTCACATGAAAGTAAAGCTTTGTCATAAGCACGGAAATGGTGAAGGATGATTTAGTCGTGTATAATCAGAGCTAAGGGAACCGTATAAATTTTTAAATGAAAGAGGCCCAGGGATAAACCCTTGAGGAACCTCAAATTAGATTTTTGTTCGCCGATATTTATAATTACCAAGTGACACAAAGTAGTCACAGTCTGAAACATAAGACCTAATTCAGTTCGGCACAGTGCCACAAAATCCCACTGATGTTTCCATTCAGTAAATCTATATGTAATATCCATATGGCTAAACAAAGTCACCTGTCTTGTCCATGTTGACCGCTACAAGTTTCCCATTCGTGGCAGGATCAACTCTTGGTGCTAGAGTTGTATCTCATATACTTGTTCTACCTCAGAAAAGAAACAGTAAAACTTTTCAACTAAGTCTGCTTTAGTGTTTAATAATAAAAAAAAATGACATTAGTGGGATTTTTACCAGAATGAGCAGCAACTGTGAACATTTTACGTGAGACTTGTTACATAAAGGGAATAATCAGTGACAGACAAAAGGCACCAAAGTGCTGCAAATGTTGCTAATGCGTGGGAATCTAAGCCTCGAACGCTTCAGGAAGCGTGTTTTCTCTCTGCAGGATCATTATCTGTTTGAAACCAACTTTGGTTTGGTTACGAGGCACCATTTATGAGGAGTGACAAATGGATGAAAAACCGCAGGGATCCTCCCAGACTGTCTGATTCTCTGTCACAGACAGGCAACAGAGGGAGTGTGATGTAACTGCGCTCCGATTGCTAAACAGTTCTTGGAATCGTTATCTGAGTTACGGAAGAAGGAGTAGAGCTTCGGTCGTCACTCAGGATGTTTCTCTCTTGTCATCTTCATGTGACATCCAGAATTTCTTCACAGCTTTTTAAATCTAATCTCTCAGTTTGAGGAAGTCATTGAAGTTGTAGTTCAAGGTGTTTCATTAAATTAAATCAGTACATTAAAAATGTCATTTTGGAGCAATGGCCTATGGTCTATTGAGAATAAAATGATCATTATTACATTTGGAGGAAAAAAAATGAAGGTTTGCAAGCCTGGGAACACCATCCGCTTTTTGAAGTTCACAAAAACATGGCATCTTGTTGAAAGAACATAATGTTGAAATATTAAAGAAACTTCTCATGATTAATGCTTTGCTCTCAAATGGACAATAATATTTCCACCAAAGCAGCTGCAGCACAGTCAATGAGGTCAATGTTTTAGAGACAACCAAATATTAAGGAAATGTATGTAAATTTCTGATTCTTGTTTAATTAAGAATGTTTAAATAATACACTGTGTCTGACTTCTACCATCAATGGGTCTGAATAGAATCAGTTCCACTGAAAACATTTAGTTCATTTTATACCAGTACATCCTAACTGTATTTCATAACTCTAAATTTTTTGTACATTTTTGTTTTGGTGCAAAGTTGGACAGAAGCTTTGAAGTGCTGTGATAGAATCCTAGTTGTGCATTAATCAACAGATGGTTGCTGGCAGGAAGCCTTTAAGAGAGGATTTGGTTGAGCTTCTTCATCTAAGCTCCCAGCAATCAGCCCAAGATTTCTCACAGTGCTTTGACTGGGCCTTATAACATAATGTTCATTTACATTCAGTTGGAACTCCTTCCAGGAGAAATGAACATTTTTCCTAATGTTGTGAAGTCTTGTTCAACTCTTTGTTGTGCTTCATGTGTTGCACAGATACAGGCGACATCGTGGCTATCATGATCCCTGAACCTAAAGGTCGGGAGATTGTGAATTTACTGGAGCAGCGCTTTGTGGTGGTGATGCACATCAGTGTGGGAACCCGCAACCTGCAGAAATATGTGAGCAGAACTTCTGTGGTGTTTGTCTCCATCTCCTTCATCGTCCTCATGATCATCTCACTCGCCTGGCTCGTGTTCTACTACATCCAGAGGTTCCGCTACGCTAACGCTCGAGACCGCAACCAGGTATGACCGACCGCAACCGCTCACAGGATTTTGATATTATCTCAATTTTTGTAAGAGATTTATTTATGCACGTTAAATTTCTCACACAGAAATAGGAATTAATGTTGGACATCCATGTTTTAAATTCTGCTATTCAAATCTGTGAAATGGGTGAACCACAGGGATCCACTTCAGGACCGCTGCTCTTCTCCTTACTTATGAATGCATTTCCTTACAGATGACATAAAGATGCTCAATTCCAAATATATGTAAATGATAATGATGTAAATGTAACTATTAGAAAAAATTAGGGGCAAATGGTTTGAATCTCAGTTTTCAATGAGCATTTTGTGTCTTTCAGTTGCATCCAAACCAAACTGTTTCTGTCAGTGATTAATTTGGAGAAAATCTTTTAAGTAGCTCAACTGCAGTTCAAACTTTTCAAGACTTTTTTCTTTTTTTTGATTCCCTGATTGTTGAAGCTTATCTTTGGAAAATGTCTACAACAGTCATGACAGTTATGTTCACTCTAAAATGTCTAAAAGGTTGCAAACATTTTCAGAATGTTTAATAGCAGAGCTTAAAAGCTTATATAGATATAACTGTAATACATTTAGCCTTCCGGTTATCTGCTGCATCACAGGCAAAACCCAAGACGGAGATAAAAACCAATAAAATCTATTAACGTCTGTTGCAAATCTTCTAAATTAAGCAAATCAGTGAGATGCTAGTTTTCTTTGCAGCTTATATCAGAAAGATGCCTCTGACCATTTCAGTTTGTCTTTGTGTGTTTTTTCTGCCTGTAGAGGCGTTTGGGAGATGCTGCTAAAAAGGCCATCAGTAAGCTTCAAGTGCGCACTTTAAAGAAGGGAGACAAGGTAAAGCAGATTCTGCACACTTTGTAATTAAAATGAAAAAGAACAAAAAGCTAATGATTTAAAACATATCGCAGCTTGTCCAGGTTTTGTTTTGATTGTAATATTTATTGAGTGTGAAACTTTGTAAGGCTGACAAATTACCAGCAATTCAAGATGTGAAGTTGAAATTTTTCCTGCAAACTGTTTTAGGTGTTTAGAGGTTAAACCTCCACTTAAGTAGGAACAAGTTTTGAAATGGTTTGTCCTGGTCTTTTTTTTTTTCACTTCACCAGATCATGGCATTTTAGCAGGAGTGTGCTTACTGCTCTGTCTTGTTTGTGTTTAAGGAAACTGAACCAGACTTTGACAACTGTGCAGTTTGCATTGAATGCTACAAACCTAATGACGTTGTGAGGATATTACCCTGCAGGTGAGGTTCTAACCAGAGCCACCAGTCTTTAATTGTCCCACTGTTAACCATGTTTATGATGTGTATGTTTCATCTCATCTGGTCAGACATGTCTTCCATAAACACTGTGTAGATCCGTGGCTGCAAGACCACAGAACGTGTCCGATGTGCAAAATAAACATCCTGAAAGCTCTGGGAATTCCTGTAAGCTACATTTTTGCATCATTAAACTAATGTTATTTCCTATTTAAAGGCTGGTCAGATGCTAAACACATGTTTAATCTATTCCAGTTCAGTGCTGACTGCACCAATGAGACTCCCCCAGATTACGAGACAAGCGTTGGGGGTCCTCTGACCAATCCCATCAGCGCTGCGAGTGAAATCACAGTCAACGAGAGTTCAGTGGTGCTGGATCCTGCGGGAAGGGTGATAGATCTGCATCAACTCCATAATTACCAAGAAACAACGTCGCAGGCAGGACAGAGCCACATTATTGCAAGCTGTACGTCCACAGGTTACACATGCTTCATTGCATTTCCAACATGTCAGTGTGGAAAGGTTTTAGCATGAGATATGGACCTGAACTCAATGTGATTGGCTCTATAACTGAAAACATCAGGGATGCAAAAACAAAAAGAATAACATTTGCTGCCACCAAGTGGCTAAAAGGTTAATTGCAAGCTGTGCAGAAGACTTGTTTCTTGATTATATAGTTTGAATGTTGTCATCAGAGGCATGAATTTTATACTAAATAATTGTAATCAGCTTTGGATGTTTGAGATGACTTGGTATTTTCTATCATTCACACAGCATCAGGCAACAGGCTGTGCTAGACAGACTGCATCGACATTCCGCACACCTTAAATTCATTTTTATATTAGCTAGCAATACATTCAGCTAAGCTACAGCTAACACAGAAGTGTTAGGCAGATTAGACTTATTAAACTTAATTACTACTCATCAAAACAACTTTCTGATACCATAAAATGTGTTAATTTATTGACAAAGATACTCCAAGACTTAAAAATGATGATCACATGCTGTAGGTGACCATGCTGGACTTTTTGGCCATAAAATAGGGTGATGTTGACTCACCTTTGTTTGACCCTCCAGGTGAGAACCAGCCTCCAATGAGCAGCGATTCAGACACGTCTGCTATCCTGAGTGTTGATGCTAGCGTGTCAGAAGCAGACTTTCCTTTGGAGCAGGAGCGCGATGACGCAAAGTCCAGGGACAATACATGTTGAGGAGACATTTTTCAGAAAAGATGCACAAAAGCGACACATGAGAGATTGAGAGATTATTCACACTTGGTGATAAAGAAGATCCTAAAACACTCGGTTCTGTTTCACTGACTATAAACAGATTTGTCATGTTGCTTGTTGTGCTTCATGGAGACCAGACCATGAGGAATATCTCTCACATTGTAAAACCTCAGAGCGGCTTCACAAACTTCAAAGACAAAATGTGATGATGACGATGATGATGGAGACTGGACACAACATGGCCTCCCTAATGCATGTGTGCAGCTTCAGTCAGCATGACATCGAGGATCACTGCCAAAAACGTACAGTGCACAGTTAGCGCTGTGCAAAAGTGTTGAGTCGTCCCTCATGATTTCCTTCCAGCTCTTGGTGATCTGGATCAGCAGTTCTCTCGGGTTCCTGACGTCTCTGTCGTCTCTTTGCTTAAATTTTTTCTATTCCTTCATGACATGCTGTTCACATACCGTTCATGTGTTGTAGGTGTGTTTTTAGGTCTGTAAATCATTCTTTTATTATTCCTTTAGGAACTCTGGAGAAAAACTGATCTGAACTGCATTTCAAAGTTGCAAGAACTGGAAATCAGCAGTGACTGAAGACTTTTGCACAGTTCTGTAGCTCACATACCAGCAGTTTTCAGTCCAAAACAGCTGCTATTAATTCCCAACCAAATTTGTTAATACATCACCTGAAAACCTGACAAGTTTTTTAAAAGGATCCAAACAAGAAGTCAGAAAATTCAAGCACACGTTCTTCTGATTTTATAAAAATAAATGTTTTTCATTTTTTAACTTTCTGTAAATCCTGTTATGGAAATAACCAAGCACAACTAGATCTCTCTGTCGGCCTTTAGATTTTTGAAGTGATGTCCTGGTTGCCCTTCTGAAACTGCTGCTGATTTTTCCAAAACCAGACATTAATAATCCCACAGAGTCGCGACAGATAACAGTTCAACATCACTGTTTTAATTGTTGCTACATTTCTGCATTGTTTACGTTTTTGAATGAAATCACAGGTTTATGGGGCAGGTAGAGCTCAAAATGTCCCTGTTTCCAGCACTTCAATAACAAAAAAAGTGACCTACAATAATCATCAAAATATCTTCAGAGTCATTGTGATGCTGTGGACAGGAAGTTCTCCGGTAGCTGTCAGTCTTGCAACAAATCCGAAACAGCCTCTGACTGAAGACTGTTGCTGTATGACGGCCTTATGTCTGTCATGATACACTAATAACTCAATATCTGGGCAGCAGAGACGATTCTCCACAGAAAAGTCCTGGATGACATCATCCGTTGTTAAGTACCGCTAATCCACCTCACTTGCTTTTACTCTTTAAATCTGAAAATTCTGGTTGTGAAAAAGTTTCGCAGTAGTAAAAACTTTTTACATTTTACCTTTGAGGATCAAGCAACACAAAGGGACTCTGCTGCTTTTACCCACTAGAGACACAAATTCCTCTCAGAAACTGAACGAGACCAAAAACATATCTGATAGGAGTGTATTTTTTAGGTTTTATTTGTTTCAGCAGATCAATATTGTGTGACAATAGAATTATGCCAGCTCCACTTTTAGAATTATTTACTTTAAAATATGAAAAACTATAATCAAGTTAGATGTTAGTCAGACGCACTTTGTTTAAGTTAATGTTTTGGCTCTCCAAGCAAACAGTTTTCCAGTTATGCTTAATGGAGTTTGATCAGAAGTTCTTATTTCTAGCAACTCAGACTTTTCTCTTTGTTCCTGCAGAGTCCTGCAGGCTCTGTTGTAACAGCTGTTTGGGTCGATTGGTTCATGTTTTTACACGTTTCCCTGTTTCAGAAACCTTTGCCCCCATTGAAAAAGCCCTGGTTGTTTCTAGAGGAGATTTACTTTTGGTGTTTTAACAGCTAATGATTTGGGAATCGAAATGTTCTGCTTGGAAAGCTTTTCTAACTTACTGCCTAAGAAACTGGAGATCGTTCTTTTATTGGTACACCAGCACATGTACATGTAGCAGACAGTTTCAGGATCAAAAGATCAGGAATGTCTGAGCATCAGCTAAACTAAATCTTTTTGTTTCAAAAACCAGCCAAATATGCCAAGTTTCTCACTAAAATCCTTTTCCTTATCCTTTAAGAGAACAATGTACCAGCTATCCTTGTGAATGAATCAATGCTGATGTGTTTTTTAAAGAAACATGTTCATGAGCTAAGTTTGGGTGAAAATAATTGATATATTAGATTTTCTCAAACAGCAAACATGGAAGAAATTCCCAGAAGAGTGATGGTGTGTCATGTGTATGAGGAAGAACTTTACGTATCAGTTTGATTGGTACAAATTGATTAATCTGTTGCTACCACCCTTCACATTTATTCCCATTCTTGATAAAGATAGAAAATCTTTCCCTGAAGTAGCATAATTTCAGGAAACATTGTGGTTTGTGCAGTTCCAGTTAAATTAATCTTTCTAGGCTGTGAGTGGAGGCAAGCTTAGACAAGCCATTTCCAGCTGGATAAGGTTTACGTCAATAAAACTGTTTGTTCTCATCACTTTGTAATATTTCAGATTGGTTAAGAGAAATGGGTCCCTGTGTTACATATTTATTCCCCATGGAAAAAAGCATAAACCAAAACATTTGCATGTATTTCAAAGGAATTGTTCAGGGTAAATGTAATTTGCAACATTGGGAATTTTGTTACAAACGACCAATAATGAATGGGAATCTTTTTTTCCTCACTGAATAAATTATCTCAAATTAAAGGCTGGATACTTCTGAAAGTGGAATAAAGTTACTGCAAGTAGATATTAATGTATCTTAAGCCTTTCTTCTACTGAGGGAGGGTAAAGCGTCACTAACGCTGAGTAGCAATAATAAGAGCTCAAGATACAAAGGTCAAACTCTGTAGAAAAGTTTCAGGTCAGGGGTCAGCACCCTTTAAAATTCAACAAATCATTTTTGCACTTTTTTTGCAATTTAATTTGAGCTGCGAAACTACAAGAATTTTCCAAAAGTGATAAGAAAGGTTCTGTAATAGTTTTAAATAAGATCCATAAAAGCATGTTGGTTTTTTTTTTATTTCATATTTTAATAGAAGTTAAAAAAGGATTTTGTAAACTTAGGGATAATAAAATAATGTCTGAGAAATCCTATAATCTCCATGGCAACCATTCGGCTTGGTGGACTTAGCTCTTCCACCGAGAAGGTGCATTTTCCAAACTTCAGACCTTTAACCTCACAGAGCAGCCTCCGTCATTCAGCTCCTTCAGACTAGCCAGCAGCAATTAGCAAACACCTGAGCATTGAGCCAATTTTACAAGATACTTCTCAGAGCAACGCTGGTAAATATGTTGCTAAAGAGTTAATAGAGGAGCCATGTTGCGATGACTTCCTGAAGGCAGAGAATAGTTTTTACAGGGACCCAATTTCAAGGCACTAAATTATAAAGTCAAATTTCCTTTAAGTCATATTAAATATGTATAGCATTTTTATAACAACTAAATGTAACAGTTACCTAATTGTGCAACAAAATGGCACTATCTGCATGAAAATTAATAGTACTCCCCCTTTAAATGACATAAAACAGAGTAACTGCTGAAACATTGCTTAGTTATATCTGCACAAACTTATGAAGTGACGTCCCTACAGGTTCCAGTCCCCTGTTTGCAAAACAAATTGTGTCATAGAGCCATCAAATGCATATTTATTCCAAATATGTAAATGTGGGGGTGCTAACAGCAGCAATTCGTTCATTGCAGTGAAAGATTCTAAGAGGCTCATTAGATTTGCTGAGCAGAAAATGGCGTCCGTTACTGTTTACAGGGTTTTGACTGAGTGTCAGGCGTCTGGGGAACCGCCTGACAACAATTCAATCATTTGTGTGATTAACTGTTAACATAAAGGAATGTATAGATATCGATTAAAAACCCTCTAAAAAAACCTCTCCAAATACTAGAATCTATTTATGTTTTAATTTTAAGGAATTGTTAGAAAATGATTTTAAAATTTTGCTTCATTTGTAGATCTGTAAACTTCAGCCTTAAATCATTATTTTATTTAGATCATAGGCAGCCATTCTTGATTTTTTTTTGTTAAAACTTTCTGTACACAGTTTTTTTGTTTTTTGTTTGTTTATGTGATGTGGTCTGTATGGCACACTGCCCAGGGCAGCACGTAATTGGGGACACCTAACTATTTTTGTTTTGTTTTGTTTTGTGCCAGTTGTGCCCCAAACAGGTTTCATTTTGCTTCCACACATGTCCCTTCAATACGAGGTAATCATTGTAGGAAAATACATCTGCAAGATTTTCAGCCTCTTGTGTATTTTCCAGTCTTTTTAATGAATTGTGGCTGTATTTGATCATCTCTGGCTCATAAATGGAATTTATGAAACGCTTATTCTGTTTGTTAAATTACAAATAGAACAAAGGACATTTTAACCTTAAACTGTTGTTGGGATAGAGAAAAGGGGGTCTGCCCTGGGCAACATTAAAGGATGAGCCGCCACTGTCCGTATGGATGTATTTACACTCAGTCGTGTTGCACTTTAACCATTCTGATGGTGGGGAAAACTTAAACTATAAAAGCACATGTGGTAGCTACGAGGGATATGTTACTCAATGTGAGTGATTTGATGCACATGAAAATATTCTGAGACTTTCTCTGCTTTGTGTGGTGCCGGATATAAGACCAAACATAAGTAACTCAGTTTTGCAGCGTAACGACATGGTGTTGGTTTCTTGTGCTCCACTCAGTGCATGTGTTTGAATGCATTTTGAAATAAATCCTAATCTGTTTTATTTTATTTCGACTTTTCTCTGTTTTCCGTTTTAGCAAGTTTTCCAGAGAGGATTATTTTCAACAGTTTTGTTCAAATAGCAGTCCAACATCACTAAATAGATTAACCACTATTTTGGCAGAAATGATCCATCTACATAGACAATGGCAGAAGACATTGTACATGTTGGTTATAGAGTACTCCTCAGTGAAACTAGGGTAAAAAAAAAAAAAAGACAGATATTGTAGAAAAACACCTGGTGAAAAAAGCTGTTTGCAGAGGGAAGGAGGTGAAGAAAACAAACTGGAACAGGAACCGCTTAGAGAAGATCAGGGCTGTTAAATTAAATTTCTCAAACTGTTAAAATATTAATAAATAATTAAATAATACAGAAAATATTTTCACATTGATGTAATTTGGCAGAATTCAGATAAAAATGTCTTTGATTTGATTGATAAAGTGATATTTAAGCACACAACTGTAATTTTGAAGGTTGTGTTTATATGAGGGCCAAATAAAACTTTATAGCAGGCAAAGCCCTGAGTTTGATACATAGAGGGCGCTAAAGAGTATATAGTAGAGTTTACTTAGCTGATTAGTTTAAGTCAGGGTGAGATGAACTTTCAAAATCAATGACCTATCAGGGAATGTTTAGTTTCATTCACTGTAATATCAAAGGTAATTTCCAGAGAATTGATGCTAAAATCCAGCAGGACAAGTTTCCTTTGAAAGAGAGGGGAGATTTTTTACAGTTTTGCTTTCTTTCAATAGAAAAATGAATCTATTAAAGCTTTCAGTATAAATATTGTATCAGTTCTAGATCTGTTTCAATAAATGTTCTTTGTTTCTTTGGAAATGAAAATAAGAAAATAAAGCACGGAGGTGTAAGTGTCATGGTTTAAAATCCATCTAAAATCCATCATATTTATACTGCTAATCATAGGGGACCTGAGGAAAAATATAATTGAACTCATAACATGGGAAAATTGATTGTTTTAAGTGCAATCATCTGCCAGTGGAGCTAGTAGTTTTTAATCAATATTAAGGCATTACTGACTTAAAACAAGCTCCTATATCTTATGGAAAAGTTACTTATGACTTAGTTTTGTTTTATTTCAAGTGTACTAAAATATTTGCACTAAGAACTGGACCAAAAATACTTGGTAAGATTTTGTGTTGTTGCATCCTCAGATGTTCCTGTAGGGGGCGCTGGACAGAAGCCAAGTTGATCTTTTTCTAGATTTTTATCTTTAATGTGATATTTATTCCCCTACTGACTAAATGTGCTCAAATTAAAAGTTGAGTCTTCCAGAATGTGACCAGATTACACTCCTAGAATAAAAATAATCGATTTTCTTAAAGGATTTCAATACATTTTTACCATGAATAGCAACAAAATCAAAAGTGTGGAGGGAGATATATACAGCAGCTTCATGTTCAGTTTTCTTTTCACCAAAAGGTAAAAACAATACGTGCAGCTTTGAATCAGCAATTCTTTTAAACTCTGTGGATTCCTGAACCAAAAAGCAAAACAATCAGGAAAGGATTTCCTTCTCGTCTCGTAAAAGAAGAAGTGAGCCAGTGTTTGCAAAGAATGGGGATGTGAGGTAGGAACCAAGAAGTGGAACAAATAGTCCTAGACGATCCATCCTCATCTGACGGCTAACGGTGAATGCTGTCATCCTTTTCTTTATGGGTATAAAATCTTTATTTTGATGTTACAGTGAATAAAATAAAGGGGAATCCCCCGATATTCACTGACAGTCCCTCTAAGGGACTTTTGTTACCTTAATAAAAGATTTTCTTCCATATTCTGGCCTCAAATCAATTCATTTCGAAACATTTAAATGTGACCAAGTTGTTTGTCAGGAACTGATATTATTGTCAGTCCCACCAGCCTGCAGTTCAGGCCCTTATGCTATAAACACACAGAGGGGGGAAACCATAGCACAGGTACAGTACGGTGAATTACTCATTTCTTCCTCTGCCTCAGCAGAACCAACATCTGTAACTCTGTCAGCCCTGAGAGTCTGCGGCGTGGAGACTCGGAGTGGTTCATTGAAGGGGAAAGTTCGTAAACAACCACCTGAAGCCGGAGCTGAGTCAACCGACGAGTGAGCAGCTGCTCCCCCATCATTCTGTATCCTGTTTTTGAGGCCACACAGAACAGGAAGCAAAGCAAAGCTGCTCTCAGGATGTGTGCATGTTGGGCGCTCAACGGTCTGCACTCCCAAACTCTGACTTTATTCTTGTGCTCCAGCTGAATTTTTGAGGCATATGTGATTCTGGGGCACACAGTGGTTGGTGGTTAGAGTGTCACCTCAAATCGAGGTCTCTGGTGAAAATCTCTGCAGAGTCTTCTGCTCAACCCTGAACTCTGAGATCCAGGTCACCCAGAATTTAGATTTAGCTGCCTTGTAAGAGGAGCCTTTTCACATTTCTTCATTTTTTTCAACCACAAACTTGAGGGATTTATATTAAAGTGGAAGTGCTTTTTTGTATATTCAGTCTCCCTCGGTCACAAAACCAAATCATATGCATCTATACTCTGAAAAAACTGGATTTCTGTCTAATTTCTAATGCAAGTATTTTAATACACTTCAAATAACTTAAAAATAACTTTTTAGCAACACATAGGATCTTGGTTAAGTCAATAATTCCTTACTATTGATGATTAAAAAAAAAGTGATACTGGCAGACACTGGCAGATTTTTTCCACTTAAAACATGGTTAAAATGTCTTTTCTGACCAAAGTTAGGAATAGGAAGTAGCGCTTTGTTAAAAAAAAAAAAAAAAATTAAGGAATTAAGGATGTTTTGGTCAAAGAATTGTTTGTTAGATTTGTCTTATTTCAAATGCATTGAAATATTTGCAATAGGAATGACACAATAAACACTTGTGTGGCACATAACAAATATATTTGTGTTGCGTAATTCAAACACGTTATGCGTAATCTAATCAAACCCAAACCGTCAAATGACATTTTCACAAAAAGTGTGTGTTTTCACCAACAAATCCACCTCCAACAATCATAAACACAATGACGCAAATTGCTCACAAAAGGTTCGTTTCGTGACATAAATCTACACGCACGGCTTTTAGTCAACACAAGGGGTTTTCTTGTGACTGGCAAGATGAGCGTGTAAGTTTGGAAAACGCGTTTTCCCATGCATGTTACCACAGCGACAGAAGCAGCCTTTCTGCAGGGAGTTGATTAATGTATGACTTGGAACAGAGACGATCAGAAACATCGTGAGTCGGATATCAGTGCGACCTGCGGTTGTTTTCGCATCACTGAAAGAACAAACTAATAACATTTTGTTCCTTCTTACATACGAGTTAAAAAACAACACACCAAAACTAAACTGCTTAAGTTTAAAGGGGACGCAATCGGCTCACGCTCCTCTGCCTCATGCGCGCTGACGACATGCGAGCGCTGTATGGAAAGACGTTTGAGCATTTATTTGACTTAAAGAAAGAAGTCCCTTGTTGCTTTGGATGTTTGGAGAGCAACGTGGACTCAAAACCACCAGGTTATCTGGATATTTAAGGTTGTGAATTAGTGCTATACACCCAGAGCAGTGCATCAACGCATATACATGTTTTACAGCTTGAGTTTATTTGAGCTTTAAATCCATGCTGACTCAATGACGAGATGATTGAAGTAAAAAACAGCTTTTCAAAACATTTTCTGTTTTTGGTCATTTCTTTTTAAAGGTACAAAGAGAGAGAGAGAGAAAAAAAAGCTCGATTAAAATCGGAAATTGGATTTGGTATGAAAGTAATCAGATTTTATTTTGCTCAAACAACATTTCATCACCTTCCTAAGTAGGCTATTTTAAATTTTTGAAAAAAGATGATGTAGGTAAAAGAAAGAAAGAAAGAAAGAAAGAAAGAAAGAAAGAAAGAAAGAAAGAAAGAAAGAAAGAAAGAAAGAAAGAAAGAAACAAAGAAACAAAGAAACAAAGAAACAAAGAAACAAAAGAAAGATCAATTTTGGTAAATTATGATGGGCCATTATTTTAAGAAGGTAACGATTTAAGAAGGTAACGATTTTTAATTTGGGAAGCATTTTCTGTGTAAAACACACTTAGAGGCAGCCTTTCCCAAAAATACCGCATGTTCCTCTCTTACGATGGTTTTCGTTTGGTTTACAGCCGCTTAATTATCAGTGGATTTTCCGACACCAACGTGGGGAAATCTTTATCTAGCGGCATCGAATAAATGCTCAAACGGCTTTCCATACTGAGGCTCTTTATGTGCAGCAGCAGCGGCGGCGCTTCAGCCGAAGAGCAGGAGGAGGAGCGCAGAGCCGCAGCGGTATTTATCGCTTTCTCGGGTTTAAAATCGCGGCTGTTCCTCGGCACACAGACGGACACGGCAGCTGGAAGACATTTTCGCTTATTCCCGTGGATAAATCGACCGCTAGTTCATGTAACAAGACCGGTAAAGAAGCGCTGTCGGCGGACTGATTCGCACCTGCCGCGGACAACAAAGACTGAAGCCAGCGCCGCTGCCCGGAGGACCGAGCCAGGCTCCCGCGGCCCCTTAAAGACACACAGTTTTCCTTCCATCTCCGGAGCAGAAGCTGCTGGTTAACAGACCTCGTTTATAGGCCGAACCGAGCCGAGCCCGAACTGCTCGGTTTATTTATAGTAGCGCTTCAATGCGCGTTGTTTTCCCTCCTCAATCATTAAATCTTAATCGGTTATAAATGATAGATATTAGCCCAGGTGAATAACAAGGCCTCCGTAGCTGTTTTTTTAAATATTTTTTTTATTCAATGATTATTACTTACTAGGACCAGTTTGACAGGACAGTGAGTTAAATGGTTCTGTTATAAAATAAAATAGAAATAAGTCGAAATATGTGGGTCATTCCCGAAGACGTGCTGCTGGCGGGAGCGCTGTGGATCACCGAGAGGGCGAATCCGTACTTCATCCTCCAGAGACGGAAGGGCCACGGGGATGGAGGCGGCGGACTGGCCGGTGAGTCCCAGCCTGCGGCTGCCATGACTGGGCAGCGCCGCCGAGATGAACACGATCATTTAACATCAACTGCAGATGTGGGGTGGCCAGGTGTTGGTCACGTGATCAGTCAGCTGCGAGGCGACCCTTCACCTTCAGTAACAAATCAATCATGCTGCTTATTGATTTGGAAATTAACCAACTCCAGGCGGAATCTTATCTTAGCCTCCACAGAAAAATAACTTATTTTTGTCTTATTGTGTGAGAATATTGCCTGCAGAAGAAGTTAGATTCCTACCCAAACAATGGTGCTTTCTGCTTCAGAGGCTCAATAACAGGGGGTTTGTTTGCCAAACAGCCTGAGAGTGAGTCTGTTTGCTTGTTCATGCTGAATCATCCTTCTTCTTCTCTTCCTCACTCATCCTCCTCTTCCTCATTGGCATATTCCATCTAAAATGGGTCAAACAGCAGCAGGAGGACGAGGAGGTTATTGAATTAACTGGCCAAAGTTCTCATAAATTAAGATATTGATGTTCTCCGAGTTGTGAAACATAGGACATTTTCTGGCCTGGAATCAGCTGACTGTGGTGATTTGGGGGCTTTAAGAGTCAGACTGCAGTTTTTGCAGTAATGGTGCACAGACGAAGACCTTTGCATGAGAAAATTTAGGAGTATGGTTTGAAACATTTAACTAAACAACATGATTAGAAGAGTTTTATTATTGCTTTCAGACTAGTCTTCCTCTGCCTGCAGTAACTGGGTGTTTTTGCACGGTTAGGGACCAAAGTTGCAACATTGGTTACATTTTCAGCTGCTGTAGGTCATTTTCATATTGCATTGTGTCAAACAAACCAAACCCTTTGAGCAACCTGTTCCCCTCCTCGCCTGTGGTGGCGCTACACCAAGACCTGCTGAAGAAAATGACATGATAACTTCCTTCTTCACAAAATGTAAACAGAAACAGTGTGGCGTCAGATTTTAACAGTTGTAGGATTTTTCAAGGCATTTCTCCAGCTAGCTCTACAATATTGAGTTTGTTTTTGTTGTATTTACCCACAATGCCTACACTTTAGTCCACTTCCTTCTTTTGGAGCATTCACCAGTCCTCTTGGCATTCACATCATGCATTCACATCATGCATTCAAATCAAACTAGTTTGATTAATTAAACCCTAAACAGGGCTTAAACACCCTATGGATACATTCATACCAGCCCTGTTTTGTGTTTGAGAAAAGTTGTGATTTTAGTGATGTCATGTTTTCAGACAGCTACAAGCAGCCCACAGAGGGCTGCAGTCTCTTTGCTGTCAGATTAATGGCAAACCCTCAATCAAATGCAGCTTAGTGACCAGCATCAGCTATCAAGTCCAAACTATTTGGACACAGATCTACTAAAAAAGTAAAATACCAATCGCAGCTTAAAGAATTGACCTAAAAGATGTTGGTGTGGATTACCGCCGGTTAATAGCTGCAATATTTCACACCAGTCACCCTGTACTTGACCTGATAAATGACATTTAAATCCTATTTTGGGGTAAAAAATCTCTAGTAACAGACATCAATGATGAATGTATTTTGTTTTCAGGTGCCGAATGGATTGCACAAGTTTCACACCAACATCCGTCATGAGACCAAAGTCTATGAATGGATGACGAAGACCTATCTAAGATACTACTTATCTAGATTGCTGTTGATGCTAGCTTTGCTAACATTGTGTTGTTCAATAGAAGAGGCTTCCTTGATCATCGCTGCTATTTGTGCATCCAATTTACAGGCGTACTAGAAACAGGCAACAAAAGTTTCATCTCAGGGGCTTTTATATGTTAAAAAAAGCAATGAATTGTGCTAAACATATTAAAATCTGTTATTAATGAATCAAAATTAATATGTTAATTTTAGGGTCCTCTAAAACACTGTTTTTGTGTGGAAAAGTTACCATTAAACAAAAAACAGCCCCCAAAACGGGGTCTTGGTGTGAGACATTTTTTTACAGTGATCACCACATTTCTGTCAGAACATAAAATATTCTGCTGCAGATTGAGTAACGATACTGTTAAGTAAAGTTGCTACAGGCTTCATTCTGCTTTCCAGACTGGATTACGTGGATTTTTGTCAAAGCCTCTGAATCCGAGAAGTCGTTGAATAAAGTCTTGCTTATTTTCCTGCGGTAGGAGAGTAAATTTCCTTGCTGCACGTTTCCCCTGCTTTTTTTAGACATCTGAAGAAAATTAATATTCGAGGTGTCAAAGCTCTTTATACCCGCTCATACTTGTTCAGACACTTAATTGTTTAAAACTTTTTTTAGTCTTCCCATCCCTTTGCGAATCACATGACCCCCAGTTGATTGTTGATTTGAATACTGAATTACAGCTTTGGAGTCATCTGTTATCCAAAATGGAAACCAGTATGGGACCAGTATTATTTTAAAGCTGCATTAATAAAAAATAATTTCATTTGTGCCACATCTACTGAACTCTCATCAAAAACACCAACCCAGTCTCTGCTTTGGCAATATGAAATGTGCCAAGTTGTGTCGGGGGATGATGTCATGGTTATATAAAAGCTGTGCTTGCTGACTTGTGTGTGCCAGTTGCTACTGAGCAGCGCCCGGCAACACTGGCACGGCCCTCCGGCTTTTCCTCCAGGATGCTGAGCAGCCACCATCAGCACCAGAGCAGAGCATGTAAACCACAAGCTCAGCGCAGGCGTAAAACGCCACAGGACGTAATCTGAACGGGCAGTTTGTGCAGAATACAGTGAAACCGATCAAGTGTGAAGAAGGTTGCATGATGCAGCATTATGACACTGTGGCCTCTGAGAAATAGAAAAATGGTAATCGTCTCTGGATGCTTTCCAGGCTGACATTTAGAGTGGCCCTTTCCACGTTCAATTCCTTCCCCAGAAGATTCCACCTGAGGTTTATGCCAAGATCAGGGCAAGAGAAGGTCTGCAGATTTGCATGTAAGGCCTGAAAATCTGCCTGTCAGTCAGAGCAGTGAGTAAAGGTCAACAGACAAAAAATCTTTTAAAAAGATGCCAAAGTGGGAAGTTAATTGAAGCTTTGCATGAAGTTACAAAAATAAATTTGCGTAATGGAAACAAGCTAATTTAGAAAAAAACGTACGTTTTTTTTTTCACCAAATGTGGTGATTTTTCTTTCAACACTTTTTTTTCACATTACACAAGTCAACAACTGGATGTTACTACTGGGCAAAACGACAAAGACAGGAAGTGGTAGGAAGATGATGGTTTGTTTTTGTTTTTCGAACATCTCAGCAGGCTCAACCAAAAGTATCACAGTTCGTAAAAAGTTGTCATTTGAACGTGTTGAATCTACAACTGTTGTGTAAAATTGTACAAAGTTTCCCAAAATGCCAAAATGGGGGGGGTTATAAGTAGCCACTCCCAAATAGGCGGGACTTGAATGAGCCGCCAACGTCTCCTCTGATTGGTTGATGAGTGTTTAGTGTTGGCATCATGGTGGAATTATGACTATATCTCACGTAGCTGTTCACATTTGTCGCTGCCATGATTTTTAATAACTTAGCGAGTGAACAAGCTCACTTATGTGATTTTAATTTCTGATTTAATATAAACACTTCAATTGTTTGAAAATTTGTTTCAACATCAGCAGAATATCAACAAAGATTTTCATGCATTTGTAATGCAGCCAGTGATCATATCTGCATGTGTCAGAGTCCTGATTGGTATGTTTTTGTAGTATCTCATATTCCAGGCGTCACGTTGATGAAAAGAGCTGCAAAAGCTGCAGGAGGGAAATTTGTTCTTAGCAAAATGGGGAAATACACAACAAAACCTCATTTGAGCTCACTGTAAATGCTTTAAGTCACAGACTGTTGAGTCATTTGTTGCATAATTGAACATGTGGGTGCTCATGGCATAAAACTGTTCATCTTTTGCACCGCATTTCATAATACAGATTATTTTTGTTTGTGGAAGATCATGCTTCTCCTTCTGCAGGCCTCAGCTTGCAGTGAAACACTTGTTGTAAGTGAATGTTGATGGCTGGAGACGATGGGAAGGTATATTTACCCTGCTGAATGTAGCCTAATTTGGTTGCTTTCTGTGTCAGTTTCAGGTCAGGGGGCTTATTGTTGACATTTGTGGTTACCCACCACAGATTCTCTGTTTTCCTTTCAAGTTGTGGGGGAGGACTGAAAATCAAGTAACTGTTTACATGGTTATGAGTCTGGTTTCCTGTTCCAACACCACATGGAAAAACACGCTGAGAATGTGATTCGTTTCGCTCGAACAGCAGGAACATCTGATTGTCTCTTTCTTAGAGAAATAAGGGTGTCATATGACTTTTTTGTTTGTTTTTTTTTAAGAGTTTATTTTTGATCAGCAGGAGTTTCCCCGTCAGAAAGAATAACTGGACTATTAGAGCTGCTTTGTTGTTTGTTTGTCTGGTTTGTAAGTTGTGGTGAGAGGGAGCAAGTTGGCTTTTTATGAGTTAATCCTGCAGGTTTTACATTTGGCATCAAACACAGAAGAGGAGAACACAGATTCCTCCAGTGCTGGACTAAAATAATGACAGATTTAGCTTATAGTTTCTACTGAAATCACCCAGAGACTTCATTTGTGGCCACTGCAGTCTGGCACAGTTATTTTCATTTGGTTTTCCTGAAATAACCCTCGACTCACACCTTGACTGAGCTGGTCGTGTCATGCAGGGCAACTAGAGTCTAGATCTGCAGGTTTTCACAAAGTTTCACCACAAGATTTCTGAAGGAAGCGGCAGCTCCTCACACGTTGGTTCACACTAACACCTTCAAGCCTTTTTTGTTTTTTCAGGTCGGCATGCAAGCGTCAGCAGTGACTTGGCGTTAACTTGCTGTTTTTCTGTAGTCAAACATCTCATGAATACAAAAGTAGCTTCCTCTTTAGAAGAATGTTGAGCGTCAGCTTTGTTTTACATCACTATGTAGGTGCTGATTGCTGAAAGTAAGATGAGAAAGAATATTAAGGAGAAATCTGAGCTGTTTTCCTGCACACCAACTGCTGCCTTTGTCAATAAGGAAGCTTTCTTTTCCCTCCTCTGTGTCCTCCATCCACCTACTCATTTTGAATATGAGTCATACATTTTGTCACAAAGGAACTTTAAGACAAAAATAGCCTGGAAAGGATCTTGTCTTGCAAACCTACTTGGTTCTGGTGTTTGAATTTTCAAGGAGCCTGTTGGTGGTTTGACCCGCTAACTAAAAGATAGTTGATGCGAAAGTACGACACGAACATGCCACTTAATAGAAGCTAATGCTAAATGCTCACTTCAGTTCAAGTTATATCTGCCTGTGAAAGCACCAATTTAATTTTGACATAATTTAAATGTTCTGTGATGCCCCTAGATTTTGTATTTATGATTATAGGGGGAAAAGCAAGAGAGTGGGAGGGAAAAAAATAGAAATGCTGCAAAAAGTCTTAGTTTCAAAATAAAAACCAAAATTTAAAATTTCACAGATATCAGACTTCATTCAACT
The DNA here is from genome assembly GCA_911649635.1 of Poeciliopsis gracilis. Lineage (NCBI taxonomy): Eukaryota > Metazoa > Chordata > Actinopteri > Cyprinodontiformes > Poeciliidae > Poeciliopsis > Poeciliopsis gracilis. Next base: position 2,787,530 of record CAJVRI010000370.1, on the reverse strand, counting down.
GAATGTTTACAAAATAACCAAATAAATTGGCTCTTTAGTTTTATCTAGAAAAAGCTTGGAGTGCTGAACATTTTAAGTTGTTCTCACATGAAGCTTCCTGGGTGTTGCTGTCGACCTTTCATTTGTAAAGTCTCTGTTATGTCACTATTATCCTATCGGTGGTTTTGTACACTTCTCCTGACTGATACCTTCATAGAATAAGAACTTTTGATGCTTTCTAAGTTGTCTTCAACCTGTGACTTGAGCTAAAGGATTCAATTGAGCAGAAATTCAGAAACTTCTACTACAGTTTAAACTTTGAGCTGAAACAAACTGAATATTGAAATTACTCAAAAACTTCTTCACTAGTTTGAAATTGTAATGCCTGCGTTGAAGCTTCTGATTTGAAGTTGTCTGCGTGTTTGTGGATCTGCCGGGGCCTGAACAGAGTCTGCATTTTCTTGTTTAAAAGCATTTACTTAATATTTTATTGCTGCAGGTCAAATGTTAAGATTTCTCCTTTCTTTGCAGTGTGGCCGACATTTTAAATGTTCCTGGGCGAGACTGGTTAAAAAGCCCAAACAGAGTTAACGTGATGTTAAATTATCGGTCTTAACATGCTAAGTTGGGAGATTTGCTGGCATATCAACACACAAACCTGGACGAAGAGCCAGTTACTTCAAATAGATTCATGCTAATTGGTTACAACTTATGGATACATTATTAAAGGGCTGAGCCATTTGTTATAACTCATCTATAATTTAAGTAGGACTTGTTTGAAAAATGCTGGGCAGTAATGGTAATGCAGAGGACGACTACTTAGTAAGTAAACATAAGTTAAAGCCACAGGAAATTTAAGTTGTGGTGCTCTCACCGTTAAAATGGATAAAATACTGACATGTTTTTTGATAAATTTGTTTTTGTCCACAACTAATTTATGCTATTAAAATCTGCATCAAATGTCTTTTCCCCTCCTGCTTGCTAGAGAACAATCTGAAGTTTAAGATTTCAGTTTTTTTGCTTAGTAATTTATTTTATGCGGTTGCAGGTTTGCTTGTTGGGACTTTGGATGTCGTTCTGGACTCGAGTGCTCGGATGGCTCCTTATCGGATCCTCTACCAGACCCCTGACTCTTTAGTCTACTGGATCATCGCTCACGGTATGAGAACATTTTTCACTCCCACACCTCGTGTTCATCTTCGAGAACGAAAAGAGATTAGTAAACTGAGCTGCCACTACTTAAATTTTAAGTTTATTTTTAGCTGTTTGGAGTCAGATAAAGGCTGAATGACATGAGTTGCATAATATGTTGCAAATTTAATATCACTGTGCAATATTAATGTGGCAAAAATACTGCTTGGATGGCAAATATTAGCCATGCCTTCCTGCATGATATAACAGTAATATGTGGCGATGCTTGTTGTTTTAAAAGGACGCTGAGATGAACACTGATTGTATTTGTTTAAATATCTCAAGATATAATGTCTTTGCCATGTTTATCTACATCATGTTGCATGTTTCCCTGATTGGCTTTCTGCATCGTTTGGCAGGAATTTTTTGTTTCTTATTAAATAAATGAAGGTTACAGTTGAATGTATTCATACAGGTGAACAAACAATTTGTTACTAAATGGAGTCATTTGTCTGAAATGGACATTTTAACATAACATCTTGACTCTAAATAGATCTGGCTCTTGTTTTGTCTCCTCCCAGATCCTTGTTCCTCCTCCCAGTAATTTGATGTCTAATGTGGTCAAAGTGCATTAAATGAAGGGCTGTTAGCTGCAGCGTGTGGCGACCATCGCTGTTCTGGGATCAGTTTCTACCTAAATAATCTGTTTTACTGTCATATCTCAGCATCAACTGAATTTAATTTGAAGTAAAAAAAAAAAAAAAAAGCCAGAACAGAACATAATGATCAGAAATGAAAGTTTAAAGTGTGTGTTGTTGACTTTCAGGGTTTTATCTTCAGTTCCTCTGTTGGATAAACTCCCTGCTGACTGTTTGGCTCTTCTGTTGTGCTAAAACAGTTTCTCAGAGCCCCAGGGGTTTGCGCTCATGGTCTTGTTTTCTTGGCTGAACCACTTAAGAGCCAAATATTGAATTTACTATGAAAGACTCTTTGTTCATTGTTTTTAGAAAAAATAACAACACGGTACCAGAATTTGAACGTATTTCTTGTTTTGTTGGGGTTTTTTCCACATATTGACATTTCTCTTTATTTAATAAAGTCCAGTATAAAATTTCTGATGTGGTCAAACTCCTAGATTTTAGGTTGCACAAATTACAGTAATTTTTGAAGAATCTTATTTTAAAGATGGAGAAAGTTTTCAAATAATTTACAAAGGAGTGGATTTAATAAATTAACCATCCCTGCAGCATGATGGCACCATGGGCGCAGTGTATTTCTGTGACAGTCCTCCTTTATTTGCCTTCCTCGTCCTGCAGGAACGTCTCGGAAAGAGATCACGGAGCACTGGGAGTGGCTCGAACACAACCTGCTGCAGACTCTGTCCATCTTCGAGAACGAGAACGACATTACCACCTTTGTGAAAGGGAAAGTGCAGGTAAGTCCTCAGCCTATGTAGAAAAGCCCCTTTCTGTCTTGTTTTCAAAAACATTATTTTTTCTTGGTTTTTTTTGTTTGTTTTTTGTGTGAAAAGAATTCAAAAGAATTTGATTGATATTCAATCAGTCTGCATTGTATTTATTCGCACTCTATGGACTCTTTCAAAGGATTTTATTTATTTTAGTAAAATCAGATCCACAATTATATCTTTAAATTGAATGTGTGTCAATGTAAAGATCACAAATTAATTTTTTTATACATAAAATATTGTTAAATATCTTTTTCAGGCTGTTAACTCTTAAAAAAACTGCAATGCCACTGAGTTTCTCATTTTCAGCATCTTGTTTTCTCTGTAATTGTCAATTTTCTGTTTCTTTTCTAGGGGATAATCGCAGAGTTCAACAAGAATCATGACGTCAAAGAGGACGACGACACGGACAAATTTAAGGAAGCGAGTTTGAAGTTTCGAAAACTGTTCGGGATGCCAGATGAAGAGAAGCTGGTCAACTATTACTCCTGCAGCTACTGGAAGGGGAAGGTTCCCCGGCAGGGATGGCTTTACCTCAGCATCAACCACCTCTGCTTCTACTCATATTTACTGGGAAAAGAAGGTGTGTATTACCTGTGAATTAAAATACATCACCACAGTGATGTTTGCAGTCGATTTGACTCATTGGATTGGAAATATAGCTGAGTATCATCAGCATAACGGAAGATATTTATCAGAGATAGATGAAAACCTATTGGTTCTGGTTGGTTCAATCATTGGTTCATTGATTAGCAACATTTTTCAGGTGTTTTCACACCCGATAGTTTTGCAGACTCTGTGCAATTGGGGACCAAATTTGCACCATTTGTTGCATTTTCAGCTGACGCGGCTGTCTTTCACACTGCTTTGTTTGAAATGATCCAAACTAATTGATGATCCTATGCACCGCCTTGCCTGTGGTGGCGCTGCACTAAGAGCTACAGAAGAAAATGACACAAAAACCTTTTTGTGCTTTTGGAAGGATCTCTGGATTGTTTGGCGTTTACATATAGATTTAAGCATCACAAGAATTCACTTCAACCAAACCAAGACCTCGGTTTTGAGGAAGACCAGAGTTTGTTTCTTTCAGTCTGTATCAAAGTTTGATTACGCATTCACATCTCCCCAAAGGGCCCAGACCTTTTAGCTAAACAAACTTCAGTTTCGTCTAATTGGATTAAAATGGGCTGGTGTGAATGCAGCCTTCATTTCACTAAAAAATTAGCTCTACAATCAACTAAGAGATCAAGTTTCTTAAGCCAAGGTTCAATTACAGCTAGCCTTCATTAAGGATACTCTAAAACTGAACCGTATCATTTCCTCTCAGCCAAACTGGTGGTCCGCTGGGCCGACATCACCCAGCTGGAGAAGAGCGCCACCCTTCTCCTGCCCGATGTCATCAAAGTGAGCACTCGCACCAACGAGCACGTCTTCTCTGTCTTCCTAAACATCAACGAGACCTTCAAACTGGCGGAGCAGCTGGCCAACATCGCCATGCGGCGGCTGCTGGACAACAAAGGCTTCGAACTGGACCGCTCACTGCCCAAGCTGAAAAAGAAGTCGCCCAAGAAGGTGTCGGCACTGAAGAGGTACGAGAAAGCTAACGTAACCACGCTAACGTAGAAGGAGTGTCACTGGAAGTGAAACACAAAACCTTACCAAGTAATTATGGTCTAGTTTCTAGTGCAAATATCTGGAATAATACAAAATTAACTTATAAGTAACCTTTCAGTACTAATACCACTGCCAGATGTTTTCACTTATAGGGAAAATGTCTTCTAAGTAAAATTATCTCCAATGGAACAAACACTTTTTTAAATCATTGTTAAGAAGTTATTGATTTAAAATAAACTCCTACATCTTGCTGAAAAGTTGGAGGACTTTTAAGTTACTTTAGTTTTATTTCAAATGAACTAAGATATTTGTTCAAGAAACTAGACCAAAAACTACTTGGTAAGATTGTGTGTTTTTGCAGTGCAGGATAGAAAAGGGTGGGGTGAAACGGATCCTTTGAATTCATTTCAATATCTGTGTTTGGTCGCTATGTTTTATCTAGGCAAATATTTGACTTGGCTGCTGTGCACTGCACTGTCTGTCTGTCTATTCATTCACATAAGTTGTAAAACTTCACTAAAACATTTAATCATTTTCAAAATTTCTCTGTAAAACATCATGTAATACAAGAGTTTTGCACCTTTTAGAGATCTGGACGCGAGAGCAAAGAGCGAGCGTTACCGGGCGCTCTTCCGTCTGCCCAAAGACGAGAAATTGGATGGACACACAGACTGCACGCTGTGGACGCCGTTTAACAAGATGCACATCCTGGGCCAGATGTTTGTGTCCACCAACTACATCTGCTTCACCAGCAAGGAGGAGACGCTGTGCAGCCTCATCATCCCCCTGCGTGAGGTGAGGAAGGAAATACAGTTTGGTCATGTTGTCATGAGTCACTGCCTGTCTGCTTTGGGAAGGCAGGTTGTAAAAATACAACTTGTGATTTGAGGAGAGCCTTCTTTAAACCATATAGTTTATTTTTATTTTTTGAAGATTGTTGAGAGACATAGATTGAATCTGTTTTTCTTTTTCCTTGGTTTCACTCATAATGTGTCTCGATGCTCTGCAGGTGACCATCGTGGAGAAGGCAGACAGCTCCAACGTTCTGCCGAGCCCGCTCTCCATCAGCACCAAGAATCGCATGACTTTTCTGTTTGCCAACCTGAAAGACAGAGACTTCCTGGTACAGAGGATCTCCGACTTTCTGCAGCAAACCACCTCCAAGATTTACCTGGAAAAGGAGCTGAACGGCAGCCTGAACAGCTCGGATGACGAGGTAGAAACAGAGTCGGGGTTCATTCAGATCTTTCTTGCCTCTGACAAAAAGTAGGGAGTTGCTGTTTTAGGAGGACATTAGTCTGGAGCATGCATAATTAAATAAGAGGCTATACAAGGAAATTAATAAATTTTCTAAATTGAATACTTTAATTTTCAGTTAAAAGTAGGAACTAGCAGAGCCTAACATTAATTACTGCAACAGTGTCTCTCCAGCTCTGCCTAAAGGTCAGACCCAGAACGCTGCTGCTGCTGGCATTTTTACTAAAACCAGGAAGATAAAACTCATCACACCAGTTCTAACATCCTTCCACTGACTCCCTGCAGCTCGGAGAACAGACTTTAAGATACTGTTGCTAGTTTATAAATCACTGAACAGTTTAGCACCACAATACATTAAAGATCTGCTGCTGTTGTATCAACCTTCCAAACCTCTCAGGTCTCCTGGTTCTGGTTCTGCTCTGCATCCCTAGAACCAGAACCAAACGTGGAGAAACAGTTTTACGCTTCTATGCACCACAAATCTGGAACAAGCTTCCAGAAAAACAGCTAAAACACTGAGGAGTTTTGTTTGCATCAAAGCTAAAAGCCCATTTTGGGACTTGCCTCACCTGTCAAACACACATTTAAATGTTGCTCTTCTGCAGGTTTACTCCCATCACGGCTCCCTGCTGTCCTGCAGTCCGCAGCAAAGTCTGGCCTCAGATGTCGAGCGCACCTTCAACCTGAATGACAACACCGTGCCGACAGCCTCAGAGGCCCTCATGACCATGTACCGCCGCCGCTCACCTGAGGAGTTCAACCCCAAACTGGTGAGTCCCATTACGATTTGCAGGTAGGAATCCTCCCGTCTCGTCTGCCCGACCTTTGATCCCTGCCGTCTTCACTTCCTCTCAGGCTAAGGAGTTCCTGAAGGAGCAGGCCTGGAAGAACCACTTCACGGAGTACGGCGAGGGGGTGTGCATGTACCGGACAGAGAAGACGAAGGAACTCGTCCTCAAAGGCATCCCCGAGAGCATGAGGGGAGAACTGTGGCTGCTGTTTTCAGGTGTGCAAACGATTCAAACGCATTACCTGCACTAACCTGTGCTGGAAACCACACACCGAGCTAAAAAGGAAACCTGACGCGTATTTCAGGCACGTTTCAAAAAACAAAGACTTCCTGTTTACAGATTAGAGAACCGCAGTTTAACATCTGCTGGGAGAAGTTTCTCTAAAACATCTGCAGCTTGATTCATTTTCATGCGGTTTAATCTGCAGTTTGTTCAAGAAGCATTAATACTCGTTCAACCTCCTTATATTCTGTCACATTACAATCACAAACTTCAGTGTACTTAATTCGTATTTCATTTTTAAGACCATCACAAAATAGTGCATAATGAGGTGGAAGAAAAATGGCTCTACTTTGTGCTCAGCCTCATTAAGTTTAATATTTTATTGAACCACCTTTTTGCTGCATTTGCAGCTGCAGGTTTTCTCTGCCAGCTTTGCAAAACATAGACACTGAAATGTTCTTCACCCAGTTTTCTGTGTAAAATAGCTACGACTGAACATTAATACTCTTACTAAATCACTTTGGATTAAAAAAATCGGGAGCAAAATTCCACAAATTGATCAAAAAGACTGTTTGAGAAAGACTGTTGTACAAGAAAAACTCGGGTGTTGGCCTTCACTATTACATAATGTTTGAACGGCATGTTTTTACAAAATATTTAGAGAAACGTCTCAAAGTTTTAAAGGCAATTATCAGGTCAATTTCAGCCTGTGCAAGGTTAATATTGAAAAAGGAGACGTGCAAAAACAGAGTTGCAAATTATTGAACTGACAGGAACTAATCCAACACAACTGGATTTACTTGTATCAGAGGGAACAGCACTGTGTCAGTTTTCAAGCTTCGGCTCATGAAGCGAAATCTTTCACCACCCAAAGCACGCCGCAAGTCAGAACACGATCCAGAGGTTTCAGTTAACAACCACAGCCATGTATCACATGCCTGCAGCTGCAGATCCCCACTTGAATGAAGGTAGGTCACAGACGCTCTGACCTAGTTGTTAATGAGTAAATGCATCCTCAGTGCAGAAGATAAAGTTCACTGTTCAGTTTTAATCACATTGATCTTCCCTGAACTCTGAAACATGCAGCTGTTGCGTCATTTTACACCACATGGTTTGAAAACTAGCTTGGCAAGAAGCATTATTATACCAAACCAATATATAATATATATATATATATTTTCAGATGTCATGCATGTTGCTGCTCTCAATTTTAAAATCCTGCATGTTTTTCTGGACAGGGGCGATCAACGAGATGACGACTCATCCCGGGTACTACGAAGACCTGGTGGAGAAATCGATGGGGAAGTACAACCTGGCCACCGAGGAGATCGAGAGGGACCTGCACCGCTCCCTGCCGGAGCACCCGGCCTTCCAGAACGAGATGGGCATCGCCGCACTGCGCAGGGTCCTGACCGCCTACGCTTTCAGGAACCCCAACATCGGATACTGTCAGGTGCAGACGTGATTCTGTTTATCCCAACATGACCCGGCAGCAGCAGCGACATTTCAATGACGTCGTCAGGAAAACAAAGACACCCGGTCCATGATCACTATCCGATCACACGATTGGAAATCGGGCCCGATCAAGTGGCATCAGACTGGATCGGAATCAAACATTGATAAATAAAGCAAATAAAAAAATAAGAGACATTCCGGATTGGGATGAGATAAAAATTATATAATTTTGTATCAGTCAATATTGATGATTATTGATTAGTTTTCTGAGTTAAATATCTGAAATACTGCATTTTTAAGTAGTTATGAGGAACATTAGTGAAACTCTAAACTGCTGCTGCGCAAGTTACTCAACAGGTTGTTGCTAGGTAACCAAAGAGCGAGTGAGTTGCTAGGTAACCAAAGAGCGAGTAAGTTGCTAGGTAACCAAAGAGTGAGTGAGTTACTAGGTAACCACAGAGCGAGTGAATTAGTTGATTCCACCAACCTCGCTAAGGTAGATGTGAGAGATTGAGCAGCTAGAGCTTTTCTTCTGCCTACATCTCCCAGAATGCTGTGCAGTTCAGTGATCAAACACTGGATCAGAATATTCTATCAGCCATATTATTTATTGACATTGATCATGGGTCTATGGTAACATATTAAATCGATTTATCGTACAGTTCTATCCAGAGTCTGTTTCTTCGCTCTTCATTTTTTAAAATGTTTTTTTGAAGTCTCAGGTCGGGACTCAAAAGTTCAGACTTGGGCGTCCCCTGCAGCAGCAGCAGCAGCAGCAGCTCACCTCCCTGTTTCTGAATCTTTCTTGTCTCGACAGGCCATGAACATCGTCACGTCTGTGTTGCTGCTTTACGCTAAAGAAGAAGAAGCTTTCTGGCTCCTCGTGGCTCTCTGCGAGAGGATGCTGCCTGACTACTACAACACCAGAGTAGTGGGTCAGTCTGAACACACCCAGTTTGATTTAGTGATTTGTGTGTGTGAAGATGTAACGGCATCGTACCCTCCCGTTTAGGAGCTCTGGTTGATCAGGGAGTGTTCGAGGAGCTCGCTCGCGAGTACGTGCCTCAGCTTTACGACTGCATGCAGGACCTGGGAGTCATATCCACCATCTCTCTCTCCTGGTTCCTCACCCTCTTCCTGTCCGTCATGCCGTTCGAGAGCGCTGTGGTGGTGGTCGACTGTTTCTTCTACGACGGCATCAAGGTCATCTTTCAGCTGGCGCTCTCTGTGCTGCACGCCAACATCCACCAGTTACTGGGCTGCAAGGACGACGGAGAGGCCATGACTGTCCTGGGCAGGTATGGAGGAGGAGATGCTAGAGATGCAGCGAGGGCTGCACTGATGACAGTTTTCTGGCCGGTCGCCGATTACTGCTCTTAAAGAGCCACAGAAGAGCAGAAGAGGACAGTGCTTGATAAGATCAGTGGATAGGATCAGCTTCACATGCAAGTATCAGCTGATCACTGATCTCCCAAAATTTAGGAAATCGGCACCAATAAATCGGCAAGCTGATAAATTGGTGCATATATTTTTGCAAGAACAACAGTAAAGTTAACACTTTAGCTTTCAAATTTCAGTTCATTCAGCCTTAGAGGACAAAACGTCTTTCAACAACTTACAGATTTCAATGCATTTTAGCATTAAAATCAGTTTTTAATTTAATGGAAAATAACCTTTCATGTTTTCCAAATAACTTCACATTTACTGGTCTGATGAACAACAGTCTCATTCCTTCAGCATCTGATAAAATAAAAGGCGTAATTAGGTAGAAATATTCATTTGTAAATGATATTTTAGGACTGTTTTCTGGTTATTGTTGATATCTGGACACATTTCTGTACATGCAGCTTTAATTAGAAGCTGAACAGCAACATCTCAAAACTCATTTGTTTGTTATGTTTTGCGTTGTTATGCTGCTGAGCCAATCGTTGTGTGTTTTAATGCGGCCTCATCTTGTCTGCCTGCAGGTACCTGGACAGTGTGACCAATAAGGACAGCACCCTCCCTCCCATCCCTCACCTTCACTCTCTGCTCACCGATAACGGAGAACCACATCCAGAAGTGGACATCTTCAAACTGGTCCGCAGCTCCTATGAGGTAAATCATCTCACAGCTTGTGTCTGTCTGACTGATTAGCAAGTCTGGATTTTTACACAATAATTTGAAGATGCTGTGTTTTTTTTCTGTGTACTGATAGAGATCCAGCCTTCATTTCTGTTTTTTTTTTTTCTTTTCGGTAGAAATTCGGGTCGATCCGCGCAGACGTGATTGAACAGATGCGCTTCAAACAGAGACTGAGGGTCATTCAGACAATTGAGGACACAACCAAACGTAATGTGGTAAGAAACTTCTGCGGTCATTAAGAGTTTCTTAATCCATGCTGCTCCTTAAATCTAACTGCAGAAAAGTAACTGGATGAGAATGAAAGGTTTGATGTCATTTTATGGTTTGTCTTCTTTTATTCCAGGTTCGAACTATTGTGACGGAGACAGCTTTCAGTATTGATGAGTTGGAGGAGCTTTACGTGCTTTTCAAGGTGAGTCTCAACTTTTTAATCGTAAGAAAACATAAGATATAATCTTGATCATTATAGACAGAAGGTTACCACAATTTCAACTTGATTGACGCTGAACAGATTAATCAAAAAAGGCTTCATTTTTAGTCAACATCACCATGCTGAACGCTATTAGGTGGTGCAGTAACACTCTTCAGTGTGGATGTTGTTATTGAGGAGAGAGGATTAAAAGCAAGAGAGAGCAAAACGTTCAGCAGATAATGGGAAAGTTGAAAATATCGCTGCAGAATTGCACTTGTTTTGCACACGCACACACACGCACACACACACACACGCACACACACACACACACACACACACACCCAGTAACGACTGTTTGTGGTTACAGCAGCACTAAATGTGCTAATCGCTCAGAAAAGACGCTAAAATCTCAACTTTGTATTGATAGTTTTGTAAAATTACAAAACCGTTTTAAAACAAGTGACCAGTACAGCACTGCATGAAATAAATGCTGTTTTTTTTTTATCTTGTATTATAGTTGTTGAGCAGAAGCCTAAAACTACTAAAGTAATTATCGGAAGTTTGAAGCTTTGCTATTATTTCTCACTGTCTGAAGTTAAATCAGATCAAACTTTTCTTGTTTTATGTCAGTCAGAATGACCAAAATTCTGTCTACCAAAACAAACAGCACTTTAGTTCCAGTTGCATTTTTTAAAGTTTCTCTTCTGTTGTCTTCTTCAGGCAGAGCACCTGAACAGCTGTTACTGGGGCAGCAGCAGTAACCCCACGGAGCACCACGACCCCAGCCTGCCCTACCTGGAGCAGTACCGCATCGACGTGGAGCTGTTCAAGGGCCTGTTCGCCCTGCTGTTCCCCTGGGCCAACGGGGCCCACTCTGATCCGCTGGCGGTGCGTTTCTTCCGTCTGCTGGACGAAAACGGAGACGCCCTCCTCAACTTCCGAGACTTCATCAACGGCCTGGGTTAGCAGGGATAGATTAAAAACACATCCGTTCTGGATGTAGGTGGTTCTGTCTCAGCTCTCAACTCCATGTTGTGCTGCAGGTGTTTTGTGTCATGGGGATCTAACGGAGAAGCTGAAGCTCCTCTACAAGATGCACGTCTTACCTGGTGAGTGTCAGACAAGCAACAACAAATATTTGATACGGCTGAACAGTAGCTGCATTACACTACAAATGTCAAAGTACAAAGTGTTTCCATTAAATAAGAAATGCAATTAAAATCACGTAAACAAATTTAAAAAATGTGCCGCGCCATCATCTCCCAACTACTTCATGATTCTGGTTCGTCTTTTCGCCATTAGTGACATCTGGTTGTTGTTCATGTGGCTTATGTGATTGCAGTTTTGCAAATAAAACAATTTTGATACGGCCAAAAGAAAAACCTCATCTTAAGACCAAATTTTCTTTATCGAAATTTCTTGTTTAATTTTCAATACTGTAGCATTAATGGCCATTGGAATGCAGCTACTTATCTTATTTTTAGTGTACTAAAATATTTGCACCAGCATCTAGGATCTAGCATCTGGTTTTCAACAGGATACAAAGTTTTTGAGCCTCCTTGAACTTTGCATTTTAGCCTAATTCTGCAAAGAAATTGTTTTTCCCCAGAGATCACTCAAGAGCAGGAAGAGCCCGACTCGGCCTTCGAAGCCACTCAGTACTTCTTCGAAGACATCACTCCAGAAACATCCATCAGTAAGTTTAAAATTCCCATCAGATCACTTCTTTGTGGCGCAGGCATTTCATTTTTTAGGTTTAGCCAGAGCATATCGGCATACAGACTAGAAAGCAGACTGGAGATTTTTATCCTGCAGTTGGTGAATAAAATCAGATTTTGTGGCGATGTGATTTGCATGTGAAGAATGCAGTTGAGTCAACCGTGGAACCACAAATCCCACTGTCTGATTAAAGCAATGCCGATTGAACTAGATGACATTGCAGAAGCTTTTCAATGGATACATTTGTTCAATTTGGGTCAAGTTTGTTTGTAAAGTACATTTCAGCAACAAATGTTGAGTTTATAAATCATAATATATATAAAATAGGTTGATAAAGGTCTCATTTACTATTAATCAAAGGCAACTCTAAACCAGTTTTTTCCAACTTTTTATCCTTAAGGTTTTTCAAAAGTTTGAATAGTTTTGCTGCTTTTTCAACCACTTTTCTGGGTTTGAATGAAGAAAGAGAAAACATTTCCACAGTTTTGCAAGTTAATATGACAAAATTCAGTGTTAATTGTTGAAACTATGTATGAAAAAGGAACACAATGCCAATATGGTGAGAATGCACTTTGTCTGTAAATTTAGATAAGTGTAGATATGTTTCCATTAAATAAGATGCACAATTAAAATCAAGTGAATAAATTAAAAAAATATGCTGTGTCTTGCCACAGATTCCCCTTGAGTATTAAATCTGGACTTTGACTAGACCATTTTAAAACATGAGTATGCTTTGATCTAAGCCACTCTATTGTGGCTCAGGTTACTTATTTACTATTTATCTTCTCAGGTCGGGACTCAAAGGGTCGAGGCGAGAAGGACGACGGCTTCGTCAGAGTTACGTTCAAGACTGAAAAAGGTGAGAGAAATCATAGGACATGAGAAAAGATGCTTAATAAAAAAACCTCATCAGGGAAGAAGAAGGTTCTGTGTCTCTATGTGGATTCGGCGAATGCAGGCTGAAGCTAATTATGTGTTACTATCTCCAGTGAAGTGAGTCCTCTACTAACGTTGCCTGAAAGGCTGCTCACAGAAGCCATGACTCAAAAAGCAACAAAGAAACCCAGAGAATAGAGCCACTCAAATGATTTCCTTCATTTGAGTGAGGTTTTGTCAGGAGGAATGGGCAAAAATTCTAGTAAATTATTGTGAGACGTTAGTGGAAACCCAAATGTTTGACCCAAGTTATAAGTTCAAAAGGCAATTTTACTAAATGCTTTTACTGTTTCTGGCACATGTGCCTGTTTATGAAAGGTCTTAACCAAGAGTCTAATTTAAATCTGAAAATCTTGAAGAGATTCTTTATATTTATTTGACAGTGAAGAAACTGAGCACTCCTGATTACCGTCATTACCTGAAACTGTGGAACGAAGAGACAAAACCCAGACGAGAAAACACAAAGGACCTTCCAAAGCTGAACCAGGTAGGATTTGATCTGAGAAACGGTTTTGTGCTTAGAGATCATAATTCAGAACATTTATGTCTGTATGTTTAAAAAAAAATTGTTTTTTTTAAACACACCGCAATGTTTTTCTGTATTGGACTTGTGTTGGCCGATACTGAACCTCACATATCGGAAGTGAAAAAGTGGATCCATGTAGAGTAAATCTCCACAGGCACCAGCAACCCTTGTTGTTGTCACAGAAGCCCTGATTCAAAAAGCGACATAGAAAGTCAGAGAATAGAGAATAGAGCATTTATCATAATGCCGACAGCATTATGATAAATGCTCTCGGCATTTATCATGATGTTTATCACTTATTGTGATGATTTCCTATAATGATAAGAATTGTGATGCATTGTTTCTGTCTTTCAGAGTCAGTTCATTGAGCTTTGTAAGACACTCTACAGCATGTTCAGTGAGGACATAGCTGAGCAGGAGCTTTATCATGCCACTGCAACCGTCACCAGTCTGCTGCTGGAAATGGGAGAAGTGGGGAAGCTCTTCACTTCCTGCGGCCGGAAGGACCCCAGCCAGGAGACGAATTCAGAGTCGAGTTTGTGCAGGAGAGACTTGGTGGACCTCAAATCCACTGAAGACCCTCCGGATCTGGGAGATGTTTTCATCCCGGCGGAGCTGGAGGACAAGCCGAGTCCCTGCGAGGAGGACAAGCGGCAGGATGTGAGCGAGGAGCTGGCGCCCATGCAGGACATCAAGCTGGAAGACTCGTCCCCCAAGGAGACGGGGACGTCGTCCGCCATGCTCATCTCCGACGACGAAACAAAAGACGACACGTCCATGTCGTCGTACTCGGTGCTGAGCGCCGGCTCCCACGAGCTGGACGAGAAGCTGCAGTGCGAAGACATCGCCGACGACACGGTGCTGGTGCGCAGCGACGATCGGCCCTCGGCGCGCGAACGGAGGGGGATTTCCAGCGGCGGCGAGCTGCCGCACAGCACCAGCATCGACAAAGACTGGGCCATCACCTTCGAGCAGTTCCTGGCCTCCGTCCTCACTGAGCAGGCTCTGGTGCGGTACTTCGAGAAGCCGGTGGACGTGGCGGCATGCATCACCAACGCCAAGAACGTGCGGAAAGTCGGGCGCCCCCTGCTGTCCACAAGTGACTATGAGATCTCTCTCTGGCTGAAGGACTAAAGCGATGCTGAAGGGTTTCCGTGACATTTTCTAGGATTATGGAGGAAATTGTGTGAGTGTACATGTGAAAGAATGTGACCAAAATTGCTTCTAATGACGTATTTTACCAGAAATTTAAAACCTACTATGTAAATCAATAGATCCTGTCGTCTGAAGAGAAGACTGCGCTGCAAAAGTACAATACCAAGTATTTTTGGTCCAATTTCTAGTGCAAATATATTAGTTTTGTTTTATTTCAGGTATACTAAGTTACCAGTAACTTTTCAGGAAAATATAGGAACTTGTTTTAAGTGAACAGTCACTTAATATTGATGAGAAAGAATGAGTTCCTCTGGAGGATTATTCACTTAAAACAAGATATTTTTCCCAGGTTATAGTGAGAGTGCACTGATAAATCGGCCTTTATTTCCTTAATTGTGGGAGATCTTTGATCAGCTGATTGCTACATGTGATCTTAACCACCGATCTTATTTACTTGGTGGTTTAAAAATCAACCTTTGTCCTCTTCTGCTCTGCAGTGAGAGAGGCTTGACTTTCGGCTCGTTGACAGTTATCAATCGTCAACCCACTCTTGCCAACTCAGCGACTTTCTTGCTATTTGTAGCAACATTTCAGACAAAAAAAATCAACATCGGCCAAAATCAGAACCTGCTTTTTAAAGCTTATAATCGGCCAGAAAAATGCAATGGGTGCACCCATACTTACAAATAAAATAATCTGCCAGTGGAACTAGAACATTTTCATCAATATTAAGGAATTATTGGCTTTAAACAAGCTCTCATATCTTTCTGAAAAGTTACTTGTGAATTAGTTTCAAGAGTTCTAAGAAAATGGACCAAACGTATTTGGTCAGATTGAGAGTTTTTGCAGTGTAGAGACTCGCTCATGGTTTGCTCAGATGAAATCAAGTGTGTATAAGTAGTGGCTGTACCTTTATAAGACAATATGCATACGTGGTATTAATCTGATATCTCTGTACAACTAGGCTGTGTAGATGTCCACACATGTAGTGTTGTTTGAAACCACTTCTATACTTTGCTTCAGAGCTGTTAGATCTTCTCGTAACCTTTGAACCCGTTACCGAAAATTTAGCAGCAGGAAATATAAAAGTTCAGTTCCATGGAAGCAACTTTTAAAGAACCTTTGCACAGTTCTATACAGTACGGTTCCAACTAGGATATGAATATTCTACCGTGTGTATCGTCACTTATCACATCTGGTCAAACTGTTGCTTCCTTTAGTTGCAATTCTGATTGCTGCTATGTCCTTATAAGGAGCCAGAAGACGGAGCGATAGAGATCCATTGTTGTGAAAACACTCCAGTTCACTTTAATGCTGTTCGTCACTTTAGCAAATTATTTATTTTCTTCAGTTGACAAAAAACGAAACCTATACAACCAATGCATAGACAGATTCTATTCAACTGCTAAAACATTTTATTTAAGCTACAGAGAAAATATTTTCATTTATTTCAGTATTATTACACTAAAATGAAGAGCTTGTTTGTTTACAATGTGTCAAAGCCCACTACTGCATCTGCTTGCCTTTTATTTTTCTTATTACGTTTTTGTCCTTCCAGACATGCATTTTTGTTTTTTGTTTTTAATTTTGTGCATTTTGACATAATTTTTTTTCTACTGTAAATATGTTGAATTTATTTGACCAGATGTTGCTGCTCTGGATTCTGGTGCATTGTGAATCACTCCTCTAATTAAAATCAGTGTCATTAATTCAGATTGCTGACTCCAGAGCTTTCATTCAGATTTTCCCGTCAATGGTGCGTGACTGCCATCTAGTGGCAGAACTTGCGTATTTCCTTTATTTAAGCCAAACATATCGGCGGTGTCCAAAGTGCGGCCCGGGGGCCATTTGCAGCCCTCGGAACAATTCTGAATGGCCCTTGATCACAGTACGTGCAGTTGACACACAAAGTATTCATTCAGGTTTTTACTTTGACTATAATTTTTTTTTTTAGAGTAAAAGGAAACAAAAAAAATGGGCAGTTTAGATTAAAAAGCTTGTAAAATAAAGCTAAACTGAGCCATAATTTGTTCTGATTACCAAAAAAGACATCCAGAATAAGATGAAGAATATACTATATGGGTTGGTGTATTTTTGTTTCAATCTGTCTGACCTTTTTTGTTAAAATCTATATTTTACATATTTCTTGTACAGAAGTCCAATTGCTTTTCTCATCACATTAAAATATTGTTTATTTGTGATCCTCTGAGTTTTTTCAACTTGATATTTTTGGTCCCCAAGCCAAAAAGTTTGGACACCCCTGATGTGGAGTATTTTCCTTCAACTATTTTCTTCCACTTATTAGAAATTGGGTTGTGGATGTAACAATAATTTTTGTTGCAACTGTTCATTGCAACTGTTCATGCATTAATTTATATTGCTTGCCACTTCACCTCTGACCTAATGACCCAGCTAGACGCCGGGTTTATGATCCTTCTCTCTGTGGACAGGACCACACTGGTTTAATCTGGCACAGACTGAGTTAACGCAGCAAAGTCCACAGATTTTAAAAGCAAAATCAATACATTTAAAAAAACGAACATTTCTAAGAACGGTGTTCAGTTTACACAATAAGTTTAAGAAATACTAAAGTATGTAGTTTATGTAGTTTCAAAAGTTCAAAATGATCTTTAAGCAGATAAAAGTTGTGATTCTGAAGGAAACATCTGAGTTACAATAGTTAACATCTGCAAAGTGTTATTTTCAAATGAGTTTCAGTCTTAATTCTCTCGCAGCATGTGGCATATCAGACAAGAGGAAAACAAACCTCGGTCCTTTCCACTCATCCTCTCTAATGTCTGGGCCTATGGGGGTAGTGGTCGCAGTCGTCCAATCACAGCTCAGTAAGATACCAAACCTGAATGCCATTGGCTGGTGGGAACAAGCCTTTTATGGACTCCTGAGGGAGCAATGAATTATTAATCCACTCAACATTATATTTGTCTGAAGGGAACAATTGAAAGACTTCAAGTTCATATGACATTTCATTAAAAGGGAAATTTTATTAAGTGAAATTATTCAAAATGTTTCAGGTTCCAAACACAGTTAAAAAGGCTGAAAGTTATTATAGTTATTAAAGGTTTGAATCTCCTAAAAATGTTACCATTATAGTTGGGTAGGCTCAACTAAAGACCTTAGATCAGAGAATATTTTAATTTACAGAACATTGCATGTCATTTTTAAATGGTTGGATGTCTGCAAATGAATTAGTTTTTTCATAGCTGCTTTTAAAGGATGTCGACTCCCATTTCACGAGTTGATTTCGGTAATAAAACACGTCGCCCAGATATTGGCGACACAAACAACATAATAAAAATGATCAGTCTGACAAACCATTTTCTGAATAGCTGATTAAAGATGACAATAAATCATAATAATAAGTCCAATTAAATATGTAGATGAAGAAAGGAGTTACTGTAAAAACATCCAAGGAGTGTGAATACTTTTGAAAGTCAATGCATATGTACATTTATTCTTATATAAGAGACTAAGCTGTGGCCACAACACGATGTGATTTCAAAGCTCTTATCTTCTGTGGCTTGAACTTCAGTCATGGATGAACGTCACTGCTCAGATCTATGCCTCCTCACGTTTGATTTGTCAATAACAACTGAAAAAACAGCCAGAAAAAAACAACAGATATATCTTCAGACTAAGACAGTAAACAAAACCCAGCATGAAATTGTGAATACTGTAAAGTCTCCAGACTTGGGCTTGTGATTCTGCTGTTTGCTTGTTTGCGCTGTTATGGGCTGAAAGCCCGGACAAGCCCCCAAAAAACTCATCAGAGAGAGCTCAGATATCAGCGATGTTCCTGCTGTGTAAATAATTACCTAATATTAATGAATGTTTAAGTGGGAAATCTGCTGACACACATTTGTACTCAATGAACCAGATGTGGGCATGCCAATAAACAATAAAATAAAGATGTTAAATTATGTCTAAGAACTTTGAGGCATAACATTTCTTTTCACTCACAACAGAATTTGTTTTTCTTGTTTTTAGTGAACGGCCCAGTGAGGTGAATTGAACATTGACTATCTCGCAGGGAGTGGACTTTGATTGAACCTGGGCATACAAAGGTGCACAGTGACGCCTCTCTGTGGATGCCATAAAAGAACCGGTAAGTATATAACTGCAGAGCGAGAGATGCCTCTTTCCTTTCTGTGAAAGAGGGGCCCTTCGAGGAATACCATCTGGTCCTTCAAACTCTGCCTGGTAACATCTCAGGACCAAAACAAGAACCTTTAAAAGAGTCCTAAACAAAGTAAGTGACTTTTGCAGTTCTGAGACTTCAGTGTTCCCTGATTTAATGTGAACTCAAAGATATTTATGTCTATTGTTTGCAGAGGCAGAGAACATGGTGGGACTCAAACCCTCAGATGTGCCTCCCCCTCTTGGGGTGAAGATGGCGAGTGCTGGAGCCGCAGCCTGCATAGCAGACATGGTGACGTTTCCTCTGGACACAGCCAAAGTCAGACTACAGGTACCAGCAAGTTATGATAATAATCATCAGTTTATGACTGAAATTATCAATAAATTAATAGTGATTAGTTGATCGTTGGAATAATAATTGTTTGATTGTTAAGTGGAGAATACAGGCTCTAAAAACGACTATTTGTTTAAAAAAAGAGAATTGATTCACTTATTAAAACTAGTATTTCAAAAATATATGAAGACATTACCAAAAGATCATTTTGATGTGAAAATAATTTACAGTTACTTCTTCACCCAAATTTAGGTATGCACCGATTTGAAAAGTTGGACCAGTATCAATAACCAATATTAGTAATGTAATTTCAGCCAATCAACAATAATCTCTAATATTACTAATCCTGTTCCCCTTTCTCCAGAAACACAAACAGCAACAAGATGGAAATTAGGGCTGAAACAATTATTTGAGTCAATTGTGATTAATCAGTTATGAAAATAATCTTAGAAGAAGTAACCATGAATGGAAATATTCATATTGACCAATATAGACAACCAATATTATTATCACAATACCGGCCAATTGACAACAATCACTAATATTACATTGATTAACCTTCTCTCCTTTTCTACAGAAACAGAAATGGCAACAAAAAACTAGGTCTGAAACGATTAATCGATTATTTTAATAATCATCAACTAATAATCGATAACTGGAAAACATTGACTAAAAATCTATGTACAAAAAATATATACATTTTGCAATTAATATCAAAAAACATATTTGTCTGTGAAAATATTATTTTACCAAATGACTAAACATTATGATGTGCATTAAAATGGATTTATCTTCTGATTTCCTGGGAAAATCTAAATGGCATTTCTACCTTAGATTCAAGGGGAGAAGCAAGCGGTGGGCGGGATCCGCTACAGAGGGGTGTTTGGTACCATCAGCACCATGGTCCGGACCGAGGGGCCCAGGTCCTTGTATAATGGGCTGGTGGCCGGACTGCAGAGGCAGCTGTGTTTCGCTTCCATCAGAATCGGTCTCTATGACAACGTGAAAAACTTCTACACTGGAGGCAAAGAAAGTAGGATTTCACCTGCACACTGCAAAAACACAAAATCCTTTTATCTAGATTCTACTGGAAATGTCTTAGTACACTTTGGCAAAAAAGTGAGATTATTTTACTTAAAACAAAACTTTTTCCCATGTTTTAAGTGAAATAATTTCCCATTTTCATCAAAAATAAAAAAATATTTACTTAATACAAGTTCCTATATTGCTAAAAAGTTACTTGCAAGTGAGTTTTGTCTTAACTCAAGTACACTGTGTTTAGAAACTACACCAAAAACGTATTAGGACAGGTTAGCATGTAGCATGGTTCTTCATGCTTGGTGGATGCAATATATCACACAGTCCATCTATTGCAACATTCTTACTGCACCAATTATAAAGAAATTCTGCATGTAAAATAATAACAATAATAATAAAAACACAAGCTAAGACTCTTCCATGTGTCTCCAGATCCAGGCGTTCTGATGCG
Source organism: Poeciliopsis gracilis (assembly GCA_911649635.1). Lineage (NCBI taxonomy): Eukaryota > Metazoa > Chordata > Actinopteri > Cyprinodontiformes > Poeciliidae > Poeciliopsis > Poeciliopsis gracilis. The sequence goes on along the minus strand of CAJVRI010000370.1, from coordinate 2,766,766 downwards.
GATACTAGCCGGCTGCACAACAGGTGCCATGGCCGTGTCGTTTGCACAACCCACCGACGTGGTCAAGGTTCGATTCCAGGCCCAGATGAACCTGAACGGCGTGGCGCGGCGCTACAACGGCACAATGCAAGCCTACAGACAGATCTTCCTCAATGAGGGCTTAAGAGGCCTGTGGAAAGGTGAGAGGAGAGGTTCCCACCTCAGGGGACAAAATCCGCAAACAATGTTGTTGTTGAGTAATGCTTTAAGTGTGTGTGGTGTGTGTCCTTCAGGAACATTACCCAACATCACAAGAAATGCACTGGTGAACTGCACAGAACTGGTCACCTATGACCTGATCAAAGAGGCCATTCTCAGACACAAACTGTTGTCAGGTAAGAGTTCACTATGGCAAGCCAACTTATTATATAATAATGAAACAGGATTATGTAAAATTGACTTTTTAAGCTTTACATCAGGTTCTAAAGTTAATTAAAATGTATAATCATGAGATAGGAGTGTGTTTTCAATGTCCTCTCCTTTAGCACTCCTCTGTTTGAGAGGAGTTTACCAATTGGACCAGACTCCCAAGCCCGCTAACCTCTTTACCTTCCCTGCAGCTGATAACCGGCCGGTACAGAACATGTTGTAATGTCCCGTCACAGAAAGGTGTAAATACTGTAGTTAATTTATCTCAACCATTCTCTCAGCTCCATCCAGATTACACAGACTGCTGACACAGACCCAGAACAATCACCTCTCAGTTGATAGGATCCTTCATTATCTCCCTACAGATAATCTTCCGTGCCACTTTGTGTCTGCGTTCGGAGCGGGCTTTGTCACCACGGTGATTGCCTCCCCAGTGGATGTGGTGAAAACAAGATACATGAACTCTCCGCCAGGCCAGTACCGCAGCGCCATCAACTGCGCCTGGACCATGATGACTAAAGAGGGACCGACTGCGTTTTACAAAGGGTAAATAAAAACCCCGGGTCTTCAGAATCAGCCACCTAATTACTGAATTAGAGGACTCTTGGTGAAAACACAACTAATCTGGTAAAGCCATATCCACATCATGAAATGTGGTGATGGCTGCATCATCCTGTGGGAATATACTGTTCAATACTAGAGAAAGGGAAGCTGAACGTTGACGGAACGACGGATGGCAGTGGTGACCCTAGAAAGGTTGTGAGATGGGACATGGAAAGAAAGTAGCAAAGAGACAAATGAGAGAAATTAGTAAAGAGGAAAGTAAAGAAAAAAGAAGCAAAAAAAAAAAAAAGTTGTAAAGAAAGAAAAAAGTAAAGCAAGGAGAGAGAAGGAAGAAAGAAGTAGAATAAAGTTGTAGAGAAAAGTAAACAAGAGTAAAGATTAAGAAAGAAGTAAAAAAACAAAACAAATTAAGAAGTAATGAATGAACTAAAGGCATTAAAAAAGAATGACAACAAAGTGAAGAAATAGCAAAAAAGGACAAAAATAATTGAAAAGAAGCAAAAAGGAAGTAAAGATAAGCACACAAACGTTTCATGTATTCATTTATTGAGTTTCACATTGTTTTTGTCTTAAGATGTCTGTTTGTTTGTATGAACTGAACATGAATTATTATTGTGGTCATCTTCTCTGGGTGGCCACAGCACCCACTGGCCACCACTTGGGGGCGCCACCGATGGGTGGAAATAATTACAAGCAATCCGAGAAGAAAACCAGTTCAAAGTTCACTGGACATGAACAAAAACACACAACCAGAACTACACCACATCAAGACATTGTCATGTTAGAATGGCCTAGTCAAAGTTCAGAATAAAATGCAATTGATATTCACTGGCAACTGAAATCTGATCTTATACTCTCTCAATCCTCCTCAGTTTTGACACTGGTGGGGCTGAATTTTTTAAACTGATTTTTATTGTAAAAACTGAAAAGCACAAACAGTTTCCTTTCTTTGCTCAGTGATGCACAATTAGTTTTGATTTGTTACACAAAATCCCAACAAAATAGTTTAGGTTTGAATACTTTTACGAAGGGTCTACATTAGTATAATTTCCTTGTTTTCCAGGTTTGTGCCTTCGTTTCTGAGACTGGGATCCTGGAACGTTGTCATGTTCGTCTCATTCGAGCAAATCAAGAGAGCCATGATGGTGTCCAGAAGAATCGAAGCACCAAACTGAGATTCCAGACTCAAAAGCCTGAACGTAAACCTCAAAACAACCTGGATGTTTTACCTCTAATACAGGGAAAACCAGCTTCTGCTGCAGCTTCTGCTGCAGCTTCATTTTCCCTCTAAACAGTGTTGTATTTAACTTTTTTTTTTATACTCTGGAACCAATGCAGTCACTGTGGGAGAGAAAGCCATTGACACAAGTTTGCACTTTATGTAACGCATGTCAGAACTTGCTCAGGTCGCCTAAACCAGCACTTATTTACATCTTAATAAAAGGATTTGTTATTAAAATGTGTAAAACATGTTTTTGTTCATCTTAAATACATTTTTATGTCTCCTGCAGATTTTATGCTGCGTATATTTTACTTTAACACACCAACCATTTTTTTATTCAAATGTGAAATTTATTGACTTCAAGCAGAAAGTTTCTCAAAATTGCAAACTGAAGCATAAAATGTAATGAGCAATAAAAACTTGGGAAATAAAAAGGCTGAAAACAGGGTGGAGTGTGACACAAGCAGGGAGATATTAAATGACGTACAATGATGGAGCGCCATGTTTTATGTTTTAGTCATGAGCTCAGGACATAAACATAAACAACCTGAGGGTAAAACTGTCACAACACAGAGACCTTAAACACAAGGAAACATGGTAATTACATTTTTTATGTGAAAATTTGATCAACCAGGTGCTTCAAGCCTCATGAGTCATGATCTCCACCTGAGTCTTCTGCAGCAGTTCTCATTTGCAGCAGTTCTCATTTCTCTGAAGAGTCTCTGGAATGGTCAGTTTTCAGAGGTAAAGGAGTTCGGGTTTGTGCTGCATGTGGAAAATAGTTGTCGTTCTGGACGAAGGTAGTCTGGGAACCACTAAAGTATCACTTAAGAAACTGAAACAGTTAGATTTGTAGTTTGCTTGTTGTTGGTTGTGGGTCTTCTTGGATAATCCCGCCTCCTTCAATCAAATCCAACTGAGACGTAAACAGGGAGGTTAGCGTAAAATGCGTTGAAGCAGATTAATGGCCAGCGACTGTCAGTGTGAGGGACACGTCAGGGTCCTGCAGATGAGTCTTCACCATGTTGTGAAATTTTTCTCTGTACATATTGAACTGCATGATGCTCTCTGGCTCCTCGGCAACCCAGAATTTATCAAACTCATACGCAAGATAACCTGGAAAGTAAAACAGAGGCTGAGGAAAAACTTCCACACTGAGAAGGAGAGATGTGGATCATCTCTCCAAAAGGCTTTCACATTTTGTATCACAACCACAAACCTCAGTATAGACCCAGTGCAGCGTGACATCACGGAGCAGGTTTCATTCCCTGAAAATGCTGCTCGCCGTCAATGACTAGCATTGGCTTTAGCCGTTAAGTTGTCAATGTAAAGATCCAAATCTTAAATGTACGCCTGATGTATAAAAGGAAAAGCGACGCAGTGCTTTGCTACTAATTGTCAACTACATAACAAGGTCAGAAAAAAGTTTTAATTAAAAAAAGTGAGGGAGAGAGAAGTGGATCAATTATGCTAGCAACTGTGACAACCTTAACATTTAAATTATGTTTTGGTTCAATTAAAAAAAAAAAACTATACACCAACTCTGGCAGATTAACAGTAGAGTGGGTGTTTCGATTAGCTAATTAACCACTGCAGTGTTAGCTTAGCTCATAGCAGCAGTAGCTAATCTACCAAAGCGATCCCTTATTGATAATTGTAAAATACAGATCAATCATAAAAACAAAAAGCTGTAGCGCACTGAATGTTCTGCTCTTTGTGTGTGAATTGTTTGCGTGTTGTTTGGTGTTTACTCCTGAAACATATAGTGGCGTTGTTGTCAGTTGCTATGGCAACAGGTCTGCATGTAGCATAGCCAACACAGAAAGCAAGAAAAAAAGATTTTTTTTCCCCTCTGTTGTGGTAGACTCAAACAGGGCTATTTGCTAAAAGAACAAGATACTTAGAGCAGTATTTAAGCCAAACGGTTTGCTATAAAATATAACATAAAAAATCTTTTTTTATCACCAATTGGGAGGCAGCTTGAGGTTGAGGAGGAAGCTGGAATCAAACCCACAACCCTCAGTTTGAGACGACTTCTCCACCCACTAAACCACAATCGCCATCCGGAAAGTATTGAAAACATTAGTGCGTACTGCAATTTCTATGCCATGTATCATTTTTCTTCCTCTCAAATTTATGCTCTACTTTGTGTTGGTCAAATCACATAAAATCCAAATGAAACACATTGAGGTTTGTGGCTGCGTTGTGACCAAATATGGAAGTTAAATATGCCTGAATGGATTCATGAAGCACTGCAGGGACTCACAGTAAAACTGGTGGAAGTCCTTGAGGTCCGCAGGACCTGGGACTGAATTGTAGAAATGTGGTTTCAGAGCGCCGCTCTTCAGCAGGCTGTACGCCATTTCTGTCAGGTTGATCCCAACTATAGCGTATGAATACCTGAAACACATTTCACATTCATTACACAAGCAGGTTTCCACAAACAGAAATGATACTGAAATAAATAACTGCCTCTTACCCCAGTTTGGGATGGTTTGCATGAGACAGAACCTGCCGAGACTCTGCTGTGTAGTTTTCACTGAAAAAGCTGCAAAACAAAAAACGTCAGGATTTATTTCAGCTTAACTCTGCGGTTAATTCTCTGAATAAACAACTTCATCCAGTAAAACAGGGCTGCACAGTGGCGCAGTGGGTAGCGCTGTTGCCTTGCAGCAAGAAGGTCCTGGGTTCGATTCCCGGCCCGGGGTCTTTCTGCACGGAGTTTGCATGTTCTCCCTGTGCATGCGTGGGTTCTCTCCGGGTTCTCCGGCTTCCTCCCACAGTCCAAAAACATGACTGTCAGGTTAATTGGCCTTCCCAAATTCTCCCTAGGTGTGAGTGTGTGTGTATGGTTGTTTGTCCTGTTTGTCTCTCTGTGTTGCCCTGCGACAGACTGGCGACCTGTCCAGGGTGAACCCCGCCTCTCGCCCGGAACGCAGCTGGAGATAGGCACCAGCAACTCCCGACCCCGTTAGGGAGAAGGGTGACCGGAAAATGGATGGATGGATGGATCCAGTAAAACATGGAGTCGCTGTAAGAACTGAAGAAAGAGGAAGGACAACCCTACAATTTTAACAAACTAATCTGGAACAAACTTCCAGAAAACCCTTTAAATCAAGGCTAAAATGTGCTTCGAGTTGCCTGATCAACACTGATCAATATATTTGATTATTTTGATTATTGCATTTGACAAAATGTAATATGCATTGATGTTTTATAATTGGTTATTTTATTATGTTTTCATGGAATAAAGCAATAAAAGCTGCTCTACTGCTGAAATGTTTTATACAAATGAATTTGACTATATTAAGGAGGCATGCCACACTTTTCAGATTTTTATTGGTAAAACCTTTCTTAAACCCATGCATAATGTTCCTTTCACTTCATATTTATATTTGTTTAAGTTGTGTTGCTCTACACTAGAGGTCTGTAACCCAAAGAGACATTTTCGCTCTAAATCCTCCTAATTAAAACTTTTTTAGAACCAGAACTGTCTCATGACTTTTTGAAAGAAAGATAACTTATAATTTTTGAATAATATCTAAGAAATTTGTCAGTATTTTTAAAGAAACACAATCTAGCAACCAGAAAATAGATTTCAAGAAAATTTTGGTACTTTTGTGCAAATTCTTTGCAGTTATTTTATGAGAAAACTGTTAAAAATATGCATTTGTTCTGATACCTATATTTAAAAACATTTGTTTGATCTTTAATATATATTTGTTTGATCTTTATCATCTCTACAATCTCATCTTTAAGAGCTATTGTAGAAGGTCACAGCTTGCATACTCCTGCTATATAGTCTAAAATCCCATTAAACTACAGCAAAGGCTTTGGGTATAATTGGCCAAAATGTGAGAAAGGGATGTAAATACTTTTGGGAGGCACTGCATACAGATACAATATGTTATATTCTTCTAAATCCTCCATTACTGATGTTAGAGAACTGTATTTGTACTTAATTTATGTTAAAAAGTCTAAGTTTCTACGAAGTAATGTGATAATTACTCACAGCAGGTTGATGAGACCCAGCAAGCCCATTCCTCTGAAATCCGTCTTTGGATCGTCTCCTTGGAAACCGATGTCTGCCCACTGCCTCGTTATCCTGGACTCCAGTTTCACTGTTGGCATCAAAAGGTCCCAAAGCTAAAAACACAAAGTTCTACAGTCAAACATCTAAACGGCGTCTGGAATGGACCACAGGAACAAAGATGTCAGCAATAACACTTTTACTTTCTTATATAAAGAAAGGAATTGAATTATTTATGTCTCTGTACATTTGAATGTATTTTTAATGTTGTGTAAAAAAAGCTTAAGTGGTTAAACAAAGAAAATCTGCAGAATGTGCCAATTTTTTCATCTAATTTATTATCCGAATAACTGATTCCTGAAAAACTTTTACTTGCAGCCGTGATGGAAATAAACATTAGTTATTCATGCCGACCCAGTTTTACTTATCGGACCGATACTGATGTGTTCAAAATCGACTAACATCACCTGACATGTTGTGCATCCCTGCACAAAACTCTAAAAAAACACACCTTTAACAGCATGGCCTCGTGTTTTGGGTTATCAGAGTTGAAGATCTCCTTCCTCAAGTCTTCCACACAAAAATACAATCTGTTGTATCCTGTTATCTGCAGCAGGCAGATCTGCAGGTTTGTTTTAAATCTGCAAGACGAACAAAGAAAGTAACAATGAGTCACTCATAACTACAACGAAACGACTAAGTCAAAGATCAGCTCGTGGATAAAGATGTAAAAGTAAACATACAGGTGATCTGAATGGGGTTTGATTTCCTTCTCTTTCATAATCTGATCCACATGTTCCTCTATGTTTTCATGGCTTGTTTCCAAAGCTCCTCTCAAAACCTGAGAAGGAAAAAACAATCAAAAAATCAACACCGAAGTGCATCAGACATAAAGAAAAGTAAAATATACAACGATCAGCCTGAGAGTTTTTAAATTCACTGGTGAAAAAAAGTACCAGTAACCTCAGACTAATGGTTTGAAAAATGCTTGGCAAGCTTTATGCATTACAAGCATTGCCAGAAATAAGGACAGATTAAAATCAGAAGATCTACTGATTTTAAAGTTCACAAAATCCACCAGTCTGAAGATAAAACAGTCAGACAGTCGACAGTCAGCTTTTATGCTCTTTTATCATGCAGCTGCATATTTTAAAAGACATTTAATTGAAGTTAACTGGAGTCGATTTACTTCTGATTCTGAAGACACTGAAATAGATTTCTGACATGTTCTTTCTCTCATTGTTGTAGCATTTAGCAGATACAAATAGTTTAGAAAATTCTAACGAAAACAAGTGAAGTTTGGTCTGACTTAACTTCAGACAGTAAGAAAAAAATGTGAACGTGTCTTTTTATTAAGTGTACATCAACTTATGGTTTTTAAGTCTAATAAAAGTTGTTTTTCCACCAGTTAAATACAATAATTTTTAGTTTTAAATATTGTGAGTAAATAATAACAACAACTGAAACTGAAATTGACAATATTTTTGGATATCTTACTTCATTTTTAGATGACTGGAGAGAGTATTCTGGAAGGCAAGGAAACAGGGAGCAGATTAGTGAAAGGTGGAAACTGCCTGGCAACAAGAGGACTACTGGTGGAGGAGTATTTTACCTGCTTTTGTTGTCATTGTGGCTCCTAGTTTGTATCCAGAACAAATCCTCTGCAGCTCACAAGTCCCTGTAGTCTTTCTGAGGAGCCACTTTAACCAGGATCTCAGCAATGACGTGTAAACAAACTGCAAGAGTCGCGCAAACATTTCTGCAAAATATGCAAAGAAACATGCAGGAGTTACTTGCATTTTTCTGAATCCATTTTAGAAGCATTTTCATGTGTAGCTTTAGACAGATAGTCTTGTTATTTAGCATTTTTTGGTCAATTTCAGAAATTGTTTGATTAGGAAAGGAAGCTGCCTGCCACTTAGATTTGTTTATTGCTTGGATGCAAATTTGAAGCAAATTTCTTCAAATCTAATGAGACTTTCCAGAAATGTGGGTTATGCAACAAAACATTTTACAAAGAGCTGACAGGACCAAAAAAAGTTAATCATCAATGGAAATAAAGAGCCATTGTCGACATAGGAAGAAATGGGCCATGAGATTTTTTGAACTTTTGAGTAAAAAATATCAGTTTCACAAAAATAATGGAAAAATTCAAATAAAAGTGAATATGAAAATAACTTTCTGCTCTAAAAATCATAAAATACACCAACTAAAAATGTCAGGAAAGACTTAGATTTAGAATAAACACCTGATACTTTAGTATTAAACCTTCTGAATGCACACAATGTTATTCCAGCTTTCTTAGAAAACTTTACTTGAAGAACAATAATTTATATAACAGAAAAGTCAGAATATTCTGTCTTGCCATATAGCAAAATATGATATTTTTCTGATTATTGATTTAATCTGATTAAATCAAAAGCTACAGCTGAAAGTTTTCCCTATTTTTATATTTTCAGATCAAATATAATGTATATTCTTTCTTTTGCACACCGACCACTGCGTTAGTAGGACACAAGTTAGACTCATCTGTTTGTTTCACAGCAACAATGTCCCCTAAAACATTAAAATCGTCCCCAGTCAGCGGCTGAGAAGGTCGGTGATTCTAAGTCATCGTAAGGTGTAAATATTCAGCCTGAAATCTCAGAATGACATCATCCATGAGGCTGAAACAGCCAAAACAATAGCATAATTGTGTTAGCATCAATGCTAACTTCAAATTACCATGATGACTCCGTCAATTCACACATTTTCCGCGAGTTTATTCGCCATTTAGTAACCAAAGCATGTTGGTATTACCCGGTTGTGAGCTTATGGTCCATAGTTTCATTTACAGACTAACCTCGCTAGCATTGAAATTCACAAGTGACAGCTCAGAACAACAGGTTGTCATTGATTTGTCTGTTAGCTTCCTGCAGCACCAGGACTTGGTTACGTCGCAAACACACCGAGTGGCAACACAGATGATTACAAACCAGTTGTGCTGTTGCTTACCGTATTGTTTTTGTTGGAAAATGTTACAGAACTCAAGTATTTCCTTCTACTTTGAAGCTAACCCGTGTGTTCAAGGTAAAAGGTTAGCCACGTATCTCTTGACAACGGCGCTATGATTCTGGTGCGTTCAGATTCAGATCCGACACGCAGCTACTCAACTGCATGTACTAACAAAACAAAACGTTTATGGCATATAAGAACAAATGTTCGTCTCACTGAGTCTCTTTAAAACTTTTCTGAAAGAATAACTAGCAAAATCGATGTAAAATATTAAAAACTCAAGTTGAATTACATTACTGAACTAAATGAACAATGTCTTTGAACTCACCAATTCAAATTTGGCACAAGCGCTGTAGCGGCGCCATCTGGTGGACAACATACACATGACCAGGCGCATCGAATTCCAGTTTCCTGGGCTTTTTTCAGAAACCAACTCAAACAGAGAAATATTCATATATTTAGTCTGCGTTTTAGAGCGAAACAGAAAAAACCGACAATATTATATTGTGAAACCCTTTAACCTTTTAAAAGGAAGCGAAAGAGAAGTCATAAAATAAATAATTAGCTGTAGAAGTTCAGCCTGTGGGTTTGTCAAGGTTGGTTAAGCACTGGAAGACAGGATAAGAGTATCATCTATGAACTGAGAACATGAAGTTGTTAGCTGCAGTATCTCAGCTAAAAAGAACTACAGACCAGATGCAGCATCTACAAGGAGTAAAAAACAGAGAGAAAGTTCAAAGCCGAAGTAACAGCAAATAATGCAAAACATTTGCTAATGTCCTCAAAATATGTTTAAAACCAGTCATTCCAGGTAAGCTGCACAATTTGCAAATAAAAATGGTGCAAAGTTCACTGTGGGAATAGTTTTACAAATTTATATGAGGTGTTTAGAGTGAATATTTATTTGCAGATGAGTAACTCTGCTGCTGTTAGACTAGTGGACTTTAGTGGTTCACTGTTAAAAATAAGATCCAGCACAAAACCAGGTTTCCCCTCATGCTTGAGCAGTAATCTGGTTTATCAACAATGCTGCCGATCTTCAGATTGTCACGGTTGGTGCACTTGACTTTAATTAAGTCACAGTCTTTCACCTAATCAGAACCTCTGGGTTTTCATGGGCTGGAGGTGAATCCCATTCAATTACTGCATTAGAAGAGGAGCTCCTGTCTGAGGCAGGCTATATTTGAAAAGCGAATCCCCAAAGTAAGCACTTAGTTCCTAGCAATAGTCTGAAGATTAGAGGAGGATGAGTTAGGATAGACTAGTCTATAATGCTGAAATTAAGACTGGGCTATTTAAAACATCATGAATTAAAAAATTACAGAAATTTAACATAAATGCAATAAGTGCCAAAAAGGGAGGACCTTACAAGTCATATTTTACTCAATCTAGAACTGTGGTGGGATTTTTATGTTTTGGTTAGATAAGACAAAGACGAAAAATTTTGCAAACACACGTGAGAGTGTACTTTGTTTCTAATGTTAAATACGGTGGTGGATCTGTGGTGCTGTGGGCTTGTTTCTCATTTGAAAGTCCAGGAAACCTTGTCACAGTGTATGGCTTCATGAATTCTTTGAAATACCAGAGAATTTGAAGTCAAAATCTGATGGATCTGTGAGTAACCTGGAAATTTTTGGTCATTAAATCTTTGAGTGAGATAATGACCTAAAACTTATAACCTAAATTTCAACTTTCTTCCTTGTCTCTAGATCTAGATTTCCCTCTTTTATGTTCCAATGTGGTGAAATATTGCAGAATAAGTCCTACTATCCAGATAAGAAACTTTAGCGAGAGAGGGATCAGAGAGAGATATGTAAATGATCCAAACATCTACACTGCAATCTGCATGTGTATTTTCTCCATATCAGAGGGTAGAAAGGCTCTGAAATAAATGCCTGAACTCAACCAACTGCTGCCCTGCAGAGAATGAATCGAGTAGTGAGAGGCGGAGAAGAGCAGGTCAACTGCAGCGCATTAGCAAATATCACAAAGGATTCATAAACGCTCCCATTCTACTGCTGCATAATAAGTGGGCAGTGTACTCCATTCACTGCAAATGTGAAAGCAGCAAGTGTTTGAAAAAAAAACAAACAGATGGTTTGCCTACTTTTCTTTTTACTTACTTTTGTAAATTTGACTTGAAGACCAACTCATATCTACAAACACTGAAGCTTAATTCTCCATCAGTATCACTTAGCTTGCTGCGAGCAACTAGCCAGTCAGTCTTTTATGCTTTTTTTATTAATGAAATTAGGATGAATGACAAGTTTTAATGATTTACATTTTTGTTTAATTTAACAGTTTGTTTTTTCACAAGAACTCTTGTCAACCCTTTCTCAAATGATTCCAGGATCTGTGCTCAGTTCACTTAACAGAGTAAAAGTGAACTAGAATAAAAATTTTATGGGTCTAAGAAAACATTTTCTAACATATTCATCCATCCATCCATTTTCTAATCACCCTTCTCCCTAACGGGGTCGGGAGGTGCTGGTGCCTCTCCAGCTGCGTTCCGGGCGAGAGGCGGGGTCACCCTGGACAGGTCACCAGTCTGTCGCAGGGCAACACAAAGACAAACAGGACAAACAACCACACACACACACACACACACACACACACACACACACACACACACACACACACACACACACACACACACACACACACACACACACACACACCTAAGGAGAATCTGGAAAACCCAATCAACCTGACAGTCATGTTTTTGGACTGTGGGAGGAAGCCGGAGTACCCGGAGAGAACCCACACACGCACAGGGAGAACATGCAAACTCCGTGCAGAAAAACCCCAGGCCGGGAATCGAACCCAGGACCTTCTTGCTGCAAGGCAACAGCGCCACTGTGCAGCCTCTAACATATTAAAGCAGATTTTTTTTATATATATGAAAACCTGAACTTATAAAATATTTGTTTGTTTAAAAAATTTCTAAAGAAAACCGGGATTTATTTTAATCAAGACTTAAATATCACCTTTGGACAGACCAGCATGCATAAATAAAACTCCAGAGCCTTTGGGTTTGGTTACAACAGCTGAATTATTATTTGCCCTCATCTCCAAAACTTTCTGGGAGCGCCCCTGCACCCTTCTAACGTCGTTTATTTCACCGTCCACACCGGCCACAGAAAATGAAAAACCAGCAAATAATCTCATTTGAAAACATTTCCACTGAGTCGAAAGCACCGCCTCAGATTGAACGTTCATTCACGAACCCATCTGTGCAGGACGGACCCGGGCGCTGATGAAATAACCTTTTTCTGCTCCTGGAAAATCATCTCCTTCCTCAGGCAGCAGCAGCGCCAGGACCTTAAAGTAATAAATGTGCAGCGCAATAAGTGACCCTCCTCCTGTGATCGCCTGCGGCGGCCACAGATAGGATGCTGCAGCCCCTCTCCCATTCATCCCTTCATCATGCTGCCTGGCGCGGCTCAGTCTGGTTGGGATGCAGCTTCATGAACGCTCCTCAGTTTGTAACAAAGGGCTGGGAAGCGGCGCCCGTCGGTCAGCCGGCGGTGACTCATTCCGCACGGTCAGTCGGTTCGAATCCGGGTTCGGGTTTGGCGCTGCTCGGCCGCGGAGGATCGATCCCTCTGAGACTGGAGGAAGGCGTGGCTTGGTGTCACCGACACTGGGGTGAATTTTCCATATTCATTCCCGGAGCTTTGCTTCATCTCACGAACGGCGGCGCGCAAACGGCAGCCGATCGCCCGGGACATCAAGGTAAAGCGACCTCGTTTTTTCCTTATGATCAGATTGTTAATTACTCGCAGATGTCTGCAAGGTCAGAGCAGAGCTGCAAATCTCACAGAGACAAGGAGCTCCGGTGCATGACACAGATCTTAATTGGCCTGAATAGGTCGAGTGCATCACTTGAATGCAGACTGCTTTGCATCAATTCTCGCTGTTCATGCACTCCCGCTTTTGTTTCGTGTCATTTGCAAACTGCTCCATAGAAGATTTAAAAAAAAAAACACAGAACCCGTAACCAGCGAGGATTACAGCCAGGATACGGTCTCTATAAACATTTGCGCTTTGAGGATTGACAGACGGATTCATTGTGGCAGAGCAAACACACACAGATGGGCCAAACCTGTCCATGACCCAAACCACCAACCAACTGTTTCTGTTTTAATTATGCTGATAGCCGAATGCTCCTAGACAGGCTGTATGACATGTAATCATTACAATACACTTATAAAACGATGGATGGATATGACATTATAATCAAAAAAACTGACTGGACTACCTACTAATTCATGCATCCTCACTCAATGCAAAGACAACATATATGATTTTCTCAGTTTCTGATGGCACTTTGTTTGCAGAATGATGCTTTCACATGTTGAGCAGAACGATGACAGTCCTTCATCCCCACTTGGAGAAATATGAGGCACCACAGGTCAAGGCAGTCAATTTACATGAATCCCTTTGCTGAACAAAAGAGGATGTAAACAGCTTTCAAAGCGCTGTGAAAGTAGATGGGTCAGAATGAACAAAATGCCCTCTAAAAAATCAGTTTATTGTCATTTTGTTGTGCAACTAGTAGCATGCAACAGCACGCCGAGTTCATCTGGGATCTTTAACAGATTCACGTTGGAAAAATAAATGTTAAAACCTTAGAGCCTGGAACAGAGAGGAACTCAAAGGATCTCTGAATGATTTTCCCAGCTCCCCTCACTATCCTCTGCAGGTCGCTCTTTTATGACACATAATAGGTATCATAAACTTTCCTCAGAGGTTTCCATATTAGCATAATACATCACAGGGAGTAACTGATTTTTGGTGGGATTGTGGATTCATGGTCAAATTTGATGGCTACAGTTTGCATAGATTTCTTTGGTAATATAATCATAAAGTTTGGATTTGTTTTATAAAAATCTTCTCAGATTCCCACAAAGTAAATCCTGTATTGGCAGCGACTCCTAACCTCCAGCTTTATTTTGATTTATCCGTGCTTACAGGATTTTTCAGATTTTTTTTCTTTGCAGACAAAAATTATATTATCAGCTAATTAAAATTATGTTTCATCTTAGAAACTGAACTTAAATTATTGTATACATAAAAAGAAATGTTGACTAAGTATCAAACCCTGAGGAACCCCACATCACACACTCTATATCTATATAATTTACACAAATGTAGTTTGTTATCAATTATTTTTATGGATGAAAATCTAAAACTGTATATGCCTTTCTTTGTGTTGTAGCACCACTGTGCTTTTTAAAGTTCATCGGTGCAACCAAAGTAATCCGATTTGTTTCCAAAACCACACAGTCTCCCAAACTAGGTTTTACCCAATAATACAATTTTTGTTTTCCTGTGAAGAGGTGAGACGACATTAAAATTGGTCTACAGTTTAGCAAGTGTAAGCTGGAGTGCAGTTGTGTGCATAAAGAACAAGGCAGGGGGTCCAGAACGTAGCCATGGGGAGAGTTAGTTCTGAGTGTACCAGAGGGAAATTTGTCCGAGGAAAATTCGCTAGCTAGTCTTATCCAGGAGAAGGCTAATAACCAGTTCGTCTGGAATGAAGATGTTGAAGGCAGAGCTGCTGTCAAAGAGGAGAATCCTCAATAGATCTGCCTGCATACTGGTGTGGATCACTGTATGTTTACGTAATTCACAACAAAATGCACCCAAAGGGAGAGCCTTTAGATCTTTTGATTATTCGCGCCACCATCTGCAGTATCAGAGCCACAGCTCTGTAGTATGCTACGAGGATGCTACTAGGAGAGAGCAGCGTTTGCTGGGCCTGTTTCCAGATCCCAGTGCTGTTCTTCCACAAGGTCATGTCCACAGAGATCGACACGCCATCCATTAGGAGTGCAAAGACATGTCAAGGCACATATCCCACAGTGTTGGTTGGCAAGTTCAAGTCTGTCTCATTCATTTCTATGCAGCTGCTTTCAAAATGTAACATTGTTTGTTGATGTAGGATGACATAGGAAGATGTGGCTTTACAGGCGTAGTATGTTTTTTTTTTTTAGCTTTGCATTATGTTATGATGTTGTTTCCTCATCAAAAATATACATGGAGTGTTGCCTTGAGTCTTCCATGCATGTTTGATAAATCCTTTCATCTCCATAGCAACCGTTCAACTGTGCAAAATGCCTGTGTGGACCTAGCCCCGCCTTCAAGACACGACTCCTCCTCTGAGCTGAAGTTTCCAAGCTTCTGAACTTCCACCTCAGACAGCATCCCTCTCTCTTTACTCTCCAGCTCAGATCCTTCAGACTAGCCAGCAGCAACTAGCAAACACCTAGTGGAACTGTGCAACTTTTGAGCTCATTATACGAGATACTTCTCAGTGCAACGCTGGTAAAAATATTGTCAAAGGGTTAGTAGAGATGCTGTGATGACTTTGTGGTGGTGGCTTTAATGTGAAGAAAAAGAAGTAAATAGTTCTTGAGTTGCCTGGAATCTCCTCATAAGCTGCTATCTGACAACACTTGGTAACAAGAGCATCAACGAAGCTGACAGCGCTTTTAAATCTGGCAGCATTTTGAGTATTCAGCTGAGTATTCAGAAAGAGAAGTTGACAGAATAACAGACATGATTCAGTAAATCTGTAAACACTGAAAATTCAGATGCTAAAGTTAGCTTCCTTTTTCTTTTGTCTGAAATTTCTTTGGTCATTTGTTAAAAATGTAACTGGACAGATAACCTGGACTGGACTGTATACTCTGGTCAGAGATGGTTGAGATTGATGAAACATTTGTTTGACTTGTGAAAACACAGCATTTTGAATGAGTTTTTATGGTTTGTTTTTCTAAGGTGCATTAGGAGCAAAGTATCTTAAAATAGGTAAACATTTTAATACAGTTTTTGATTTGTGAATTATTTGCTGTATGTCTAAATAACAAAACAGAGCTTCTTTTTTTCCTCTTAATATTGCTGAGATCTAAAGTTGTGTTGTGAGCATTGCAGCTTGCATTGTCTCATTTTGTGAGCTAATTGAATCATCACACCCCTGTCATCTCAGAGAGAGTTCTTCAGGAATATCATACCTAATACATAATACTTCACATTACATAATTTGTAAATATAAAGATTTATGATTTTTGTAATTGTTAAATGATCAAAAAAGTCAAAAACCTCAGTAATAAACATTAAACATTGTATTTAGTAGCCTCTTTTCAACATTTATATGTAATAGTATCCAAGACTAAGTTGAGATTTGAGAAAGAATTGTTGAAGTGAGAATCATTTCTTGCAGGGAAATACCAACATATTTATGACATCTGCTTTGAAAGTGTTGTCAGAAGGTGTTATATTGTGTCTTTGAGGATCCAGAGAATAGACAGGATGCCAAGAGAAGAGCAGAGGCAAAGAAGTATGTGAAGATCCATACAAATACAGTAAGACAGTGGAAACGTGTTGTTAAATTGAAAGCTGGAAATAGTGCAGTCCCGAAGGATATCGCGTTTGCAGACGATGTTGCGATCTCCATTGAAATGAAAGAACCTGGAGAGAACAATGTACTATAAGTAGTGTGGAGGAATGTAAGTTAGCAGAAGCAAGGCAGAAGGGATGTGGGAATGAGAAGCAGACAGGTGGAACAATGAAGCAACAATGAGCGAGGTAATTTAGTAAGTACCTGAGGTCAACCGATCAAAGCAGCAGGTATTGCACAAGGGAGGTGAAGAAGAGAGTGCAGGCAAGACGGAGTGGAAGGAGACGGGTGTCAGGAGTGATTTGTGACTGGAAACCTCCAAGAGAGAAGGGAAGGTTTACAAGACGCTAGTAAGACCTGCAGTGATGCATGGTGTGGAGACAGTAGCAAAAGCACAAATACAAAAGACAGAGCAGCTGAAGCTTAACGTAGAGTGACAGTTTGCAACTGCAGTCTATAAATCGAAGTTCATGTGATCTGAATAATCAGATTTGTTTCTAGTGATGCACCAATTATTTGTGTTCAAATAAGTAATTTTTTTCTTGCTGTCACTTTGTTGTGACAATATAATCTGTAAAAAGATCAAGCTTCTCCTCCTCCCATAAGCTGGTATAGAAATGAACAGCTCCCAGTCAAAAACAGCCAATCAGAACCAGGAGGACGGGCTAATTCCTGTCAATCAAAATCAAGTATGAGCTGTTAAATGTGCTAATGGCCACTGGCCATTATAACTGGCCTGAGCATTTATAGCGGTAAACCAGTTGTAGCATAGCAGAGAGAAAGAGGGTGTGTCTGTGCAGCATAGACTCCCCCCTTTATTTCATGTTTGTAACCTGTTTTATGCTCCACTGATCAGTGGAGAAAACAATCTTTAGAATTTCATCGCGCCAAATCTTTGGAAGTTTTTGTTCAACTGATTTGTTTGGTTTTACTGGAAATTGATGTTTGTGACTTAAGGTGCTAAATATCACATTTGAATACAGAACTAATCAAATAAAGTTTTGTTAAAAAAAGAAAAGTCTAATGAAAAGTCTAATGCATTGTACATTTCAAACAGTAAAAGTGTCTAATACAAAATTAGAAAGTAAAAGTCAAATTGTGCATCTTTTGTTTGTTTCTTTGAGTTCAAAACAGCCGTAAAAATGAGGAAAGTATAGATTGCTGTCATGCTTTCATGCTAACAAGCTATTTTTGAAACTTACAAAGAGTGAGAAATCAATTTGGCAAAGTGTGTCATTAAGGTCTAATCCGAAAAGATCTCGGTGATGCATCAATCAGTGTACATTTAAAGTAAACTGCTTCTATTCTTCTACTCTTGTCTCTTAGGGAGCTGCATAAAGGTTCAGTCTGCCCACATTTTTGGAGTACAATAATATCTGAAGATCCAAACTGTGAATTTGGGATGGGAACTAATCCTAAAAGGACAGTGACAGTCCAGATGGTGCCTCAGCTGGCTGTGGCGGATCCACTGGCCAACAAGGAGTCTAACGCCAACTGGGGTGACGAGTCGCACCTCAAACTCTCTCAGGTTTGTCCAAACGCCGCCCTCACATCTTCCAACCAGCAGGATAACCCGCCTTTGTCAGGTGCTGCTGCCAACCCCGTCCCACACATCCATAAATCCTCATGTAAGGGCGGTGAAGCAGTTAGCAGCGTGGCGTCAGACATGCCTGCAGGCAGCAATGGGAAGCAGACACAAGCTGAACCTGGGACAGCTGGTGAGCAGCAGTCCACTAACCTGTCGCTAACAGGTCAAGCCGGTAGTGAGACAAAAACTGACCACAGAGACTCGAATGCTAACATAAAAACGTCTCATGGAAAGGATACGTGCGCTGCTGGTTTACCGACTGCAACCGCAGCATCAAAGATCGACGCACGCATTGCAAAAGAGACGAGTCCTTCAGAGGCAGCGCCTGTCCAGATGGCATCTTCAGCCAAACCCACAGCACAAGAGACCAGCGATAAAAATACCAATAAAAATCTCTGCAGCACCAGTCAGTCACAAAAAGCAGCACCTTCATCTCAACAGGATGTTAAAGCTCCACAAAACAAATCCACCACATCATTACAGAAAATCCAAGAACCAGATAACTCACGAAAACCTGAACACAGGATGGAAACTGTTAGCTCTACTAAGCCTCCACCAGCAGGTAAAGGAGCAGAAATCCACACTACAGTTACAAATATATGTTCATCACATTCAGAGAGGGATTTCCCAGTAGTAAAGGTAACACAGGTCTCCTCCAATAAACATCACCCTGAATCTTCACAGAAGGATTCATCTGGTGTGCCCCAGGCTGCAAAAAGCAGGCCAACGTGTGGGCAGGTGTCTGAGAAAACCAGCCAAACTGACACAGCTGTCTGCACCGGAGAGCAGCTCAGCACGCAGTACAAAGAGGCCTCCACTATGACCTCATTCGCTTCGGCCACCAAGCAGTGTCATGATATGGAGGTCCAGGCCGTAGCAGAGACTTCCAGTAAAGCTGTGGGGACCAGTCCAAGTCTGCTGCCCTTCGCTGGCAGTGGAGTCCCCAGGGAAGAGGCGCAGAGCCTAGCTGTTGCTTTTCCAGTGAATGAAGCCGTGGGTTCCTTTCAGATCTACACAACTTCCCTCTCCACCTCAGAGAGACTCACCGTAGAGGCAGAGATGTGCCCCAATCAAGCTGCAGGTTTGTGTTCAACAACAATAGCCCAGCAGCTTGACTCCAGGTTAGGAGCCAAGCCCAAGGAACCTGGATCAGCTCTGAGCAGCATTCAGCCAGTTTATCAAATCAACATCGAGCACAGCAACAAGAAGGACACAGTGGCAAGTGGAGCTGAAATATCCTCCACCGCTAAAGCTCCATCCCCAGAGACGGCCGGCGCTTCTGCTGACAGAAACAATGCTGTGTTTTCTCAGGGTCCACCAGCAACCACAGCGACAGCGAACACAGCATCAAAGTCGAGAACAAATTCAGCTGAGCAGGGGATAAAGCCAGAGAAGAACGATGAGGAGGACGATGAGTCCGGGATGCAGAAGGATAAGAGCGTCCACGACGTCGTCTGGGACGAACAGGGGATGACCTGGGAGGTCTATGGGGCGTCTGTGGACCCAGAGTCGCTTGGTTTCGCCATTCAGAGCCACCTGCAGTGCAAAATCAGGGAGCAGGAGAGGAAGCTGATTGCTCAGACTTCCTTCCGAAAATCCATCTCCGGCGTTGATTCGCCGCAGCGTGGGAAAAAGAACAAAAGGAGGCAGCAGAACATTTTCAGGTCAATGCTGCAAAATGTCAGGCGGCCCAACTGCTGCGTGCGTCCCCCTCCCTCCGCTGTCCTCGACTAGCCCTGCACGCCCCATGGTGTGAGACTCCTTTCTTTTTCTGGAGGTCACGATGTTTGTCCTCCATTTGTCAGAACTGCGATGCCAAGTGAAACATTAACGGGTCGCCGATCCTTATATGTGAGTATACTGGAATGTTGTAGCATAAAAAGAGTCCAAATATTTGTGACGTTTGTGAACAAACATAGTAGGATATAGAAGCATAAAATAAACACCTATTTTCTAGAAATAGAATGTAAGAAAAAGAGAGAAAACACTTTTTAAAAGCTATAGTTAAAGGCATGCATCTTAGCTTCAAATGCTTTATGTCTTAAAGTTCACTCCAATGATAAAGTATCATCAGAGAACATTTGTGCAAATATATTGAGCTGATATCTCCTTTGTTGGATTTGGTAAATGTTTGCAAGGTGTGTGGGAGATTTTGTGACATGCATTCATGTATTTTTCACCTGTGGTGGCAAAAAAGGAAATCACTGTATACACACATAAACATTATGTTTAATCTCTGTTGTTCCTTGGATTTATATTAAAATAATCTAAAACTACGATGACTTTAACCATTTTTTCTTTCTGATATAAACTTTGGTCCCCTTCAGAACCAGTGCTGTTAAGATTAATATGTCTATTCTTATGGGGAAACGGTTTATTAAACTTAATAACAAAAACCTTTAAACTCAATTTGTTTTACTTTTCTTATCAAATACATTTCTGGTTCTGATCGTTAAATGACCCAGGGATGCAAGATCTGTTTTTATTAGTTCAATCTATGAGTAGCAAAGAAACTAATCCCACAATATTTAAGAAATTGATGTAATCAGTTTTCACTAAAACTGTATGGTTGATATTTTATTTATTCTTATGTCACTTTTTTGTTATTGTGAAGAAATGTGCCTTTAGTCAAACTATTAGTTCTTTTTTTTTTTTTTTAAAAAAAAGAAAAAAAGTCCAAACCACAAATACAACCGTGTGGAAAAAGTCAAATAAACCATTTCAGGAGCAGCAGCAATGATAAAAGTCGTCCACTGAAGACATGAGAGACGGTTCAGATTTTTGTAGATGAAACTGCAGAAATAAATGTCAGCACTAAAAAAAGAACAGTATTTGTTAAGAGGCTTGCTTGCATGGACCTGCGTTATTTCCAAACAGCCTAATTTTCTTGTAGCCATTTAAAAATGCCTTGAGCAATGTGCTTTTATGAAGGTTTCATTGCTGCTGTTCACTGAATTTTATCTGCTTCGGTCCGCTAAAGACTGCAGTGGCTTTGTTTATTCCCCGTTCCCAAACTTTCTAAAACTTTTCTGCTAAAGGTGATCAGTGAGTCAGAGGTTTCAACATTTGTTTGGAAAGCTTTAAGACCAAACATGAACAGTTTAATGAAATTGCCTGATGGCCCTTATGGTAGCTTTTGCTATTTTTGTGACAAACTTTGTTTGGGTTAATATAGATAACGGCTTTCATTGTCAAAGTACGATCCTGGTTGGTGTTTAACATTGATTCTGGGCGACTTCTGCTGCTGTCTTAACAAGCATGTCACTTCATGTTAAAGTCTGGACGTGAAAGCAGGACCAAAAAAAGGCCTCTGTGTCTGCAGTGGTGCTGTGAAATGTCACAATGTGTAAGTCTGAAGTGTCTAATCTCAGGTCCTGTTTGTCTTTGATTCTTCGGGATCAGAGGACACAGTCAAGCTCTAAAGTCGCGCTTATTCTTCCTCCTCAAGTTGTAAGCATTGAACTGTTTCTCTTTTCATAATGCTCAGTGAAGACTGCGAAAAGGACACCGAACTGATGAGTCCTTAAATATGAATATCAGCCTCATATTTAAATTAATTCCTCCTCCTGCAGAGGTCATTTTCTACTTCACACATCAGCTTCACCCTTTCCTGTCGTGACAGGAAACAGCCTTAAGCCTGTCTTTCACTCTCGCTTTAATTAGCCGTCTCTCAGTTTTTCATAGCTCCATCTTATTTGGTGAGAGGACAGCAGAGGGGAAGAACTGCTTCAGTGACAAGAGGCCTGAAACTTTGACTGTGTGCCTTTGAGTAGAAAAAACAATGTTTGAGTACTGTCACACTCGATGAAGCCGACACACATAAAGAATCATCTGGAGCGTGAAACGCCTTTGCAGCTTTTGCTGGAGTCTTCTGAGGTGTATTAAAGGAAACCTATTATGCAAAATGCCAATTTTGCACATTTTATGTGCAAAATGTGAAAAGTCTCCCAATTGTTAAGTCATACTATGCTGTTACCTAGCAACCCCAGCCAAGCCCAGCTCGTCACCTAGCAACCCAAACTGAGCTCCAGCATGTCTGGTCAGCTGGTTTCACTGCTGTACAGTGTTTGTTGTTGACTTACCATCCAGAAACCATTTGCTGCATTCTTTTTGGTTGTGCAGGAGGCTCCAATTCTGCTTTTCTATTCTGCAAAAAAGAGAATTGCTGCCATGTGAATGTCCTATCAAATGTTTGTTTTAAAACGTTATTGAAGGCAAACATTAATAACTGGGCTGCAGGAAGCAGGAAGCTCTAACAACAGCTGGAAAAAAAATAGTGCAGAATATGAACAGTTGTGTCTTACTAACTAAACACCAAAAATCTGTAAGGAATCATGAACTAAAGGAGAATGGCAGACATAAGAGAGTCATGTGTGATTCTGACAATAAGAAAACAATCAAAAATGCAGAACATAAGAAAAACAGATGATTAACTACATGCCACTGGCATTAGCTGCTCTAACAACCAGCAACAGCAATAAATAACAATATCTGGAGAGGCTCCTCTTTACAAGGAAGCTCCCTGGCGCTGTCCAGTTAAAGACTGATGGTCCATGAGAGGAAGAAGGAGCCACTTGTTTCTGCCCAAAGGCCTCTCCTGACTCATGCTGAGACGCTGAAACCGATGACAGCTGCGCTCTCACTGACTGCTGTAGGAGAGGCTCGGCTGCATATTTATTGGGGTTTATTAGACGTAAATGGGAAATCACTCCCATTCCTCTTCTGCATGCTGCTTGCCTAAATTACCTGCATAGAAAATATGAACCCAATTTCTGAGCTGTTCTGTTTTGCTTTGACTCAATCCTCAATGTTCATCCATAGGTTCAGGACAAAATTGACAGCAGCAGCAGCAGCAGCAGCAGCATTACTTTAAAGCTGGTACTGAAGTCCAACAGATAAGTTGGAGTTGTTCTGGGATTTGAAATGTGCTTGCAGTGACCCAGTTAGCTTCATAAACACACAGGTTTCATCTGCGCATGTAGAAACCCTCACACAGTGCTGTCGAAAAGTATTTGCCTCCTTCTGCTTTATTGTCACCCTTAGAAGTGTCAGATCATCCAGTATTTTAATATTCGACAAAGATAACCTGAGGTAATGTTATTAATTTCACTTATTATTTCACTCCTTTGTTAAACCAAGACTTCGCTCTGATTTCCCCATTTTCTTGGAAAGTTGACTTCATCCAGCAACAAGCAGGTTAGACCTGTACAATAGCAATGCACATAAATAATTACAGTAAAATTTCAATTAATGGCCGATTAAATTAAAATTAGTTCTAATCAATAAACTAATAATGTCCACTTGGATTTCCTGTTAGTGTTGTAGTTTAGGTGCAGTCCAGCAGATGGCACCACTTGTCATCCTTCAGCAGCGTCAGTTGATACAGAAATAAAGATGGGAGGGTCATACAAGAAGATAAATAGTCTAAAATGAGTCCTGTGTGGGATGTAAAATGCACTTTATGCGGTTTTCTCTTTACATAAAAACACAAGTTCCTCAGGATGTTTTATTTCGAGGGTTGTTGTGAATTAATGAATGTTAAAGAACAAAGTTTTGACATCATTTCAAGAGCAACCACAGACTTTTGTATGAACATCTTTCTGTTCATGGTGTTTCACTTCACCACAAAATGTGTCATACAACTGACACATTTTTATTTTTAATGTTTTTTGTTCTTTTATGATGTTATGCATATTTAACTCTTTGTGTTATGTAAAGATGGTCGGCCATCTTGATACAGGAGAAAACTCATCAGATGTCTCAGCCATCAAAACAGAATATTTAATTTTTTGCTTGTTTGATCCTTACAGAAGTGGATTAGCTTTATTTTCTTTTCCATCTGCTCTTAAATATACTTAGATCAATGTATAATAATGTGTAATTCTCAAGATTTTTTAGCTTTCTTTATGTTGTCAGACAAGATCTGCTAAAAGTGATTTGCTGATTGTACAGCAGGGATGCAAGTTATCGATTAATGAGTTAATCTAAAGTTGACTGATTTTATAGAAATCTATTGTTAAAGGTGGGGTAAGCAGAAAACAATGGATGGGTATTTTCATAAATATTTTGAAGTGATCTAGTCAAAGTCCAGATTTAAACATGCTGTTCAAGCTCAAACCCATTTAATGCGACTAAACAGAAAATAATTTGTACCTCCTCAGGTTACATTAATTTGAAATCATCTCATGTCACAAGAAAGCAAAAGTAGATGAAAAACTGCAGGCAATGGCACAGATACTTCTTCATGGCAGTGAAAGCTTTAGCGGTGATGGGATTTGAAGTCTGGCTTCAGTGACCCAGTTAGCTTCTCAAACCCACAGGCTTGCAGAACCTCACAGGAACCCCTGCAGACTCTACAGCTCTCACAGGGAGGCATTACGGTTATCAAGATCATCGCCTGAATAAAACACATCCACTCACACTTACATCATTTATGGCATTAATGGGCATTTGTCACTGGGGTGATTCATAATAATTACACATCACATATTGTCTAGAAGCTACTTAGGGGAAGCTGGTGGGGACAGTGATGTCATTTCAGAGCTGCTCTGAGTATTTCTGGAAGGAATTTATGTTAAATTGTCTTTGAATATCTTCATTTTACTCCATTGTGTTTCCCACCATCTGCATTCATTTTGCTTTCATCCCTAAGCCGTTCTTTCTCCCACCGCCTCCTCTGCGAACTTGCAATCCCCATTTCTTTCTGTCTCCGACACCTCATTGTCTTTCTTCAACAATTAAGGCACAACAAAGCACCCTGAGTCTGTAATTAAAGCTTCTCTCCTGCAGAATGTGTTTTTTTCTTCTGAAATGATCCTCGTCTTTTCTCATCCCCGTATTGTATCAACCCGATAGCTGGTATTGCGGTACGTCCTTCTGATGGCCGCACTGTTCCCACAGGATTATGTGGCCTACATTTGTTTGCGGTGCAGTCTTGGCCTGTGCAACTGTGTACACGTATCAAACACTTCCAGTTTGCTGCTGCAAACCCCTTTGTCTCCCCTCCAACGTGCTTACATAGTTTTTGTCGGCTTGCTCTGTCTCCATCCTCAGATGTAAATCCATATTGCCAATCAATATTGACTTTTAACTAAGATCTGAATATTTAACCTTTCTAACAGGCCATGTGTGTGCAGCTGTGAAAAAGCATCAGAACAGTTTGTGCACATATAGAAAAAGGTCACCTTCACAGTTTGATGACTTCATAGCTTCATTATGCTGAACAGATGAACCTGCATCACGTTCCCTCCGAGGCGAAGCAAGAAGATCCAAAACAAACACGAATAGAGGGGGAACAGAAAAGAAAGGGAACCAAGACTGACAGATGCACACAAATGTAGCCTATCGACATTTAATCCCTGTAATAATGAGTTCTGCAGATATCTTTCTGTTCAAAGAATCATCTTTTTCACTGGCTTCAGCTGCTTGATAAGCAGCTTTTGTCACATCGGTGCTCTTTTCAGAACTTCAACAATGGAGTCCAAATCATGGAGAAAATGCATTAGTTAGAGAAAGATTCTTGCTTCAGATCCTTTCTCAGCAGAAGAGAGTCCAATTATTATTATGGGAAAAAACAGTCAAGTGTTTTTGAATGGACATTCAATTAAGTATGAAGGTCCCCTTTTCTCACCCCTGCACTTTTGTCAAACTAAAGCCTGTGTGTCTCTGTGAAATCTCTGAAAAGGAGGATGCTCAAGAGAGTCCGCATTAAGAAATCTTTAACTCGTTGAAGTAATTCAAATCTAAATTAACTAGATCTTGTATGAATAGTGCTGTACTAATAAAATCTGCTAGTCTATGCAAATGGTGGTCATGGAAATAGAAATTGTGGAAGTGATACTTTTAAAAATCCAAAGGTATGGATGTACCTGTGGCAAGTCCTCTTTTTACCCACTAAAGGGTTGGAACAATCAGACTGGACACATAGTGCAGATACAAAAATGTGAAGAAGAAGGAGCTGAAAGTTATAGATCCTGCTGGATAAATGTCTTATCATTGATACTAATGATGTTACAATAATGTCTGTTATAAACTACTTGGTTTTATTTCATTTCAACAAGAATCTTTATTTTGTTTGATTTCTGTCTCAAAATGTTTTAGATCTTGTATGAATAGTGTTGTACTAATAAAAATGTACTTGAGAAAATGATTGTAAATGTTGCACATATAATTGTAGGCATGTTAGCCCTGTTGATAAGAACACTGTAAAAAAAGAAATTGGTCGGAAAATTGTGTAATTGTTTCACATTTTCCTGTTTGATAGTCAAAAGTTTTAAATTTAGCTTCAGAAATGCTTTAAATGATCATTTAATTGGACTCTTTTAGACAAATGGTCTTTGATCAATTGCTGTTGTTTTATTTGTTTCCACACCAGTAAAAACTGGACGTGTAATTCATTGTATTTTTCTTCAAATAACTGAGAATTTGATGCATCAGCAGTAAAAAGTAGCTCAATGTTAGGTAGGTGAGAGTGTCGACTCTAATCTGTTCCGACAGCCATCTCTCCTGAAGGTGTTGAAACAACCCACTGATTGGACCACTTAGACATCAACACTTATTACACTTCACTTCTGATACTGTTTGATTTATGGCTTGATCCCAATCTGTACACTCCCCAGCTGAGAGGCTCTAATGCCCCATCTGACCAGGCTCAAGGTTCACGGCTGTGGTCAAAGTTCAGGTTCGTTTCTCCTTGGATTGTTAATAAGCCGGTGAATTTGTGAAGAAGGCTCAGTCTGGTGCATCTCCGTCACAGTGAGGAAAATGGATGTGGAGAAGGGAAAGCGTCGGTCCAGGGCACTGAGCAACCTGGAGACGATGCTGATGTTTCTTTTCATTTCATTGTCGTGTGTTTGCATCGCCCTTATTGCCCTCTACTTCACAGACAAGCCTGATTCCTCTTCTCAGTCAGAAGGTGAGTATTTTATCATTTGGAAATAAGCTAATTTAGATGCAAGACAGTAGAGAAGGAACAAGAAGTTGTGGTGAAGCTTTCAGAACTGAAAAAGGATTTGATTTTGGGACAATTAGACAAATTCTGCTGATTGCAAGAAAAGCAAAATGATCACAATCAGGGAACTCAATGTTACATTAGCAGCTGCAGTAAAACGGCTAATATACTTTACAGCTCGGGAGGCAAAAAGGGGCCTTGAAGACAAGTAAAACATCCATTTCTATACAAAAGTTTAAAACTAATTTGTAGGTGACATCCTGCAATAAAGCAATAAAAGATGAAAGCTTAAAACAGAAGCAGAATGCATCAATCTACACTTGAATCAAATGCAGAAAAAGGAACAAAGAGAAAACATTATATGAACACATTTGTCCAAATAAGTCCTGAAAGATTGATTAATTTCTGAATAAAAACATAATAACTCATTAACATTTAATGTGATGTAAAGGTTTAAATGCTAGCAAATTTTTCTGCAAGGAATTTGGAGTTCTTATACTTACCTGTAATGAAGGGAAAAGTTGGAGAAGACAAAACCAAAGTAAAGAATTCAAAGAATCAAGTCACTTGAACACGTCTGCTTCTCATAGCAGAACATCACAACAGGACTGGAAAGTGCAAAACTTTTGGGTCAGAACAATAGTGGTTCTGTTTGCCCATTTGCTCCGTTCATCACAGCTTATTATCACCTCTGGAATCTCCCTTTTTCTTTTGTTGACCTTAATACAATGGAGCACATTTTATCCATTTTTCACATCATTTTTCCTCAGGTGCAGTTATTTGTGCAGAAAATCAGCATCCTATTGTTAACATGGCTGCTACTATTTCAGCAACTGAAATCAATCAAAATAAATGTTTGTAGTTCAGAGTAAAAATAATCCTCTGAATGTAACAATGAATTTTCTAAAGCTTACAAATCAATGATGCTTCCTAAAGCTTCTCTCTGCTGCACTGCCAAACTTCAACATTTGTCTTTGATGTCCAGGGCCGCACTCAGGGTGTGGAGGTCCGCAGGAGTTGACTGGTGAGTCGGGCACCTTCACCAGCTGGAACTACCCCAGCAGCTACGACAACGGCGTTAGCTGCACATGGCGCATCACTGTGGACCCTGATAAGGTCAGAGACGCTCGTCCCAGAAAATCCAAAAGAAAAAATGTAACGGCCAAGAAAATATGACATGGAAATGCATTCATATTTGCATGCCAGTAGAAGTAATCATCATTTTTAACATGTTAAAATCTTTCTAAATCAATATACAATAATGATTGACAATCTCAATAGTTACAATACATTGATAAAAGCAGTAATAAGTGATTACTTCTCATACTGATATGCAGTGAAGGTCATCTTAAATGACATTTTAAATCGTTTGTTTGTTTATCTTTCAGCAAGATAACTGATATTTCACTATGTCAGCAAATATTAACAGTTTCTCTCTCTTTCTATCAAAACTGGATGACAAAAGTCTTCAGGTTTCGGTCTCAACAAGGCCTTTTCTTGAAGGATAATTGTCTTTACAGAGACTTCATAAAACCATTTATTTAATGTTTCTGTTGTTTTGGATATTTGAAATGTCTTCCAGTTCCACGGTTAAATGTTCATTAGGCTTTAAATTTCAATTGACATTTCAGGATGTGTCTTTGCATTGCTGTCTCAAAACAACAATATTATTGTTATTATCACAAAAACTTCTGGTATAGTTTGTCATCCAACAAAACGTGTTGCCATTTCTTGATTTTAGCAATCATTGCAGTTGTGTGCTGTAAAATCCCTGCATGGCTTAAACAAACTGTTCAAACTCCAAATTTGTTCAAACTTCAGTCTGGCTGTAATCTCTGTTTAACCAGACTTCCATGTGTCTGCTTTCTGATCAACAAGGTTTTCATAACTTGCTGTTATGAAAACTGTGTAGTGTGAAGCGAAGCAGCAGAGGACAGCTGGTCCAAATGCAATGGCAGCATCATCAACAGATGGCTGCCTGGTCCGGTTCATATTCCACAGCGATCCTCTGCAGACCCGCTGGACAAAATAAAATCCTTCATTCCACGCTTTTCATCATCACTGCTTCCTTTTCTCTGTAGTGGCTCTTCCCCGTGTCTCTGTATTTGTCTGTATTTTCACTCTTAAATATAAACGTTACTGTCAGAGGCATATTTTTTTCCCTCACGTTTCCCACTGTCTGCTCACTCTGGCGCTTTCTGTCAGCAAACAGGTTTATCAGATGCAGAGAAATAAGGGGGAGGAAACAACTTTGCTTGTTTGTGCTGCAGGTGATTCATCTGTGGTTTGAAGAGTTTGCTTTGGAGGAGACTCAGCTCTGCACAGGAGATTTGGTCACACTGCGAGGCACACTGGGAACCATCGGTAAATATATAGCATAGGGTTGCAGGGAAATTCATTTTTAAATAAATTGGAGCTTACATTTTTATTGTTAATCCAGTCTATTAACAGTAAGAATAAAGGCCCTACATAGCTAAATACACAGTTCACAGATTGCATATTTAGCTTCACACTAAATTATTACATTGGAATTAAATATTTAGTTTATAAACTGAACATTTAGCTCAGAAATGTAGCTTCAATCTAAATTTTAGCTTTGTAGCTAGATATTTATTTTGAAGGTGAATATTTAATAAAAAAATTGTTTAGGTTCAAACTAAATTTTACCCAAAATATTTAGTTTCTAAACTGAATATTTATTTTGAGACTAAGTATTTAGTTAGCAATCCAAATATTCAGCCTCAAATGGCTTGGAGTTTGGAGTTAAATAATTCTATTGAGACGTTCCAATAAAAAGAGAGACACTTTCTGCATCTGCTGAATGCGTTGTGTCTTTTCTGCAGGTAAATACTGTGGCTACACCAAACCCAAGCCTTTGGTGACTCTTTCAAACCACCTGACTGTCTTCTTCGACACTAACGAAAGGAAAACAGACCAAGGATTCAAAGCTCACTACAAAGCTGTGACTCCAGAGTTTGCATCGGGTAAGTCAAGTTTTATGGCCGCTGCATTTATTCTGTGACTAGAAAACAAAAAATCACATGGGAAGATGGTGGAGTTATGTCTGAGTGACGATCATAGAAAAAGGTTGTTTTTGCATTTGGTGAACCATTTCTGTGATTATTTCAAATTGCTCATTAAATCCACCAGATGTTTATTCAAAATGTTTAAAAAGAGGTCCACAGCATGACACATCCTCCACCATACGTCACAGTGAGATGCTCTTCCATATTTTCACTCTTTGTTTTCACCAGACACATCTGGAGTGTTTGTTGCCAAAAAGCTAAATATTTCTTTCCTCTGACTAAAACATGTGTTTCTAGTTTAAGTCGGTGGCGTTTGTTATGAAGGCAGGACAGAAAAGATATTTTCTCATTGTGCTTCCAAACTAACTAGGTCGCACAGAATTATCATGTAATTGTTAAGACAAATGCAAATCCCACTCCTTAATGCAATTTTATAATAATAAGCTTTGGGTGTATATATTTTTCTTTCCTCACTTTAGTTTCTGACATGGATGCTAAATAAACCTTGTTTCATCTACCCTTGTTTGACGCAGCTTGAAACATTTTGTTGCTATAACTGTATGTGAGATGGGATCTTCTTTTCTGATTTCTTATAATCAAAAAACATCTGCCTGATGTAACATCTGATAACACATTAGATCTCAAGGCCTCGATTTGGGCTTGTCGCATGTTTCTAAAACAGCTTTTCACTTAAAGAGACCAAAATGTAAAAGTATGGCTGTCTAATCGTGCTTATACACAGTCAAAGCTAGAGACTGCATAATATAGAAAGTGTGTGCCTGCAGAGAAGACTGTGCTATACATAGCTGGAGCTGTAGAGGAAACAAGCCACTAGATAGGAAGCAGTGCATTACAGTACTGATCTGTAATCCAGTTAAGATTTTTATTGATTGCTACAATACGGCAGGACTTAAAACCTCTTCTAAAAATGCTTGTAACTGCATATTTTATTCAGTTTAAAAAGCAAAAATACCTTAATACGTGTTTATAAACACAGTGGAAACCACAGTGAGATAGTGCAGAAGCTAATATCTACAGTCTTCCTTATTGCTACTCTTGGGGATCCAGGCAATCAGGAAAACTAATGGCGTTGTTAGCCATTCCCATTGCCTAGCCACAATTTCGTTTGAATACTGTATTTTAGATATGGTCAGTAGATAGACAGGTTTTCCACAAACATTTTGGAATTACAGTCCACAAAAAGATAAATAAATAAAAAATAGGTGGGGGTCCATTGCATAAAGAAACGCTGTGGGGTCAAAGTTCCTGGAAGAATATTCTCTACATTTTGACTCTTTCTGAATTCTGTATTTATGCCGATTAATCTTTGTCTTTTGCTGGAAAATTTCACATAGGCAATTTTAAAGGTGACGAATCTCCATTTTAATCAATTTTAGTAATTTGAGTTCATGCTCTCTCTTCTCTTTCCAATTTAGAGGAGTGGCTTACAGAAAAGGGCCTCTGTCGTGTCTTAATAAAAAGTTACTTGGCTCACAAAAATACTTTTATACCTTCACCTATAGGATTTGTCCCACTGCTAATTTAGTAGAGTGCTATCATTTCCTAATATAAAATCTTTTCCCTAACCAATTAATGTACTGTAATGTCCATATTTTTCCTTGTGGGACTATATTGCTGCAATGAAAGATTAATCTATTTTAAGGTCTTTAGCACACCTTCACCAGAGGCTGTAAAGGTCTGGAAGCTGCTGCAGGGGGTGGAAACTGGGGTCATTACAGCCAAATGAATAAAAGGGCGGGGAACTGCATGAGGGGTTCGTACCGAGAGTGTCCTTGAGTTGTCAGGCAGCTCAACCCTCCTTCATTCCTGTTGCCAGAAATAGCCGGAGCCGGCGGTTTCCTCCAAGGTGATCAGGGGAACCTGATGACTCCGGGCTTCCCGGGGCAAAACTATCCGAACGCAGCGCTGTACCAGGTACAAACACTCTCAGCGCACAGCCACGGCTCACACTGGACAGACATGCTTTTTCATGAAGCACTCCAGGACGTCATTTGATGATGCACATTTATATTATATATGTAATGTGACACTGAAAAACAACAAATATTTAAATTTGACCTATTATGTTTTCTTGATCAGGGGAAGATTGAGGTTTACAAAACATGTACTTTGCATTTTTTTTCTGCACGAAATCCTTCTTAAATTGTGAGATTTCAAACCTGTCAGACTGAGCTGCTGTAAGGAGTCTTCTCACTTTAAAACCAAATAAGCTGCTGCTGGTCACGCCCTCAACTCAACGTTTACATTCACACATTAAAATGGCTGCAAAAAGATGTGCAACTTTACAACTGTGCATCTTTGTAAAGCAGAAGTAGAGCCTCCAGCAGGACCAACAAGAACCCAGCGACTGGTTTCTGGATAGTAAGCCAATAACAAAACACTTGTCCTTTCCAGCAGCCATTGTACAGTGCATACAGAGGTCGAACCAGCTGACCAGACTGCTGTAGCTCTGCTGAGGTTTTTTCCAGACACCACAAAAACATTAACTTTTTTCCAAAAATCGACTGGATTGATTTTCTTTTTAGAAGCAGCTGAGACTCAAATGGAAGTACATAAACGTGCAAAATGCTTAATAGGTCGCCTTTAAATCCAAAGTTTTTCAGTCAGTAGGTCAGCTAACCGATATAAAAGTCCTGCAATTAAACAAAATACACCCTTATCATGAGAGCATGCTCCACATGTCCGTATGTCTAGCGATTTTAGTGGGAATGAATGTATGAATCTAATTAAAGTAAATCAGAGCCAGTCGGGATCCAAGTCGTGCTGCAGCAGCTTGACGGATCACCGTCTGTCCAAGCAGACGTGGAATCTCTAAAGGAATTATGCATGAGCTACAGTATGTCCAACACGCTGCTCATGTTGTTGCCATGCCATCAAAAAACCAAACGATGCCCATGTCCTTTTTCTACATTAATTATTTAGCAGAATTTTTAAACCCATTTTTAACTCTGCAGTTTCAGCTTGCACTTTATTTCCCAGCGTATTATTATCGATCAATATGTGTGTTTGCTTGTTCTTGTTTGGATCAGTGGAGAATTACAGTGCCTGAGGGCGAGCGGGTCCGACTGACGTTTATCACCTTTGACCTCGTCCCAGATGTCTGTGGAGACTTTGTTGAGATTTATGACGGCCACAACGCCGGATCTGCTTTGGTCGGTAAGTCAGCGAGCAAACAGAGAGGCGCTGATCTGATATCAATATCCATATCGGTTCGGATATTGAAAAAAATTCTAGATCAGTGACAATGAGCCCGATGCACAAGGGCAGATCTATTACATCCAATTTGCGGTGGTCTGAGTGACATCATGTGTTATTATTTATTTTACATCAGAATTCCTAATTGGACTTTCTGAACCTTTTAAAAGGTTTGTTGCAGTTTATTTTACATGTTTGACCAAGATAGTCAACTTATTGTTGGTCAGTTTCTTCATTATTTATTTTACATTGGCTGTTGCACTCCAATCTGCACAAACTGAACAAATTAAGGTTGTTTTTACATGTTTGACCAAGCTTCTGCAGATAGTGGTGTATTTTAGTGTGTTGCTCTGGTGCAGTTACCAAATTCAGAACATTTATGTTTCTGTCTGAAAAAATAAATGTTTTAAGTCAATTCAGTGTCGGATGGTTATCAGCTGACACTAAAAATTCAGTTAAAATTCAAAAATACTTTATTGATCACCAAGGGAAATAAATTAAAACTTAAATATTGTTATTGGTATCGAAAGCGAAAAATGTGCATTGGTGCATCCTGTTGAAGAAACAAGAACAGCAACGATAAGTTTAATGTGGTAGAACTGAGAGTCAACTTTAAACCCAATGAAATGACATATTTATGTGAATTTAACACAAAGTTTTGCCCTCAGGTAAATTTTGTGGTGGGTCTGTGCCGAAGCCAGTGGAGTCCAGTCGCAGCACAATGGTTGTCCGCTTTAAATCTGACAACAGCTTGACCTCTAAAGGATTCCAGGCAACGTACACAAAGTCCAGTCTTCCTCCAGTTATCACTCCCACCACAACCAAGACTCCGTCCACCACCACAAAAACTACACCTCCCACAACGTCCGGTGAGTTTTCTCTCCAACGCTGGGTCACTCCTTTCATCCCCGTTCCTCCTGTTTCTGATAAAAACGTCTCATTGGAGACTCAAGGCTGAAAATAGATATAAACTCATTGCAGGAAAGTCAAAATGAAGTTTAAAATCAAGAATTAGGTTCAAGAATTCAAGTCAATGTGGATTTTCTTACAAACTGGACCACAATAACACCAAGAGTTATGTAGTTATATTTATATTCAACATCTTTATGCTGTGAGTGTGTAAAACTAAAGTCAAATTTCTTGTTTGTGGGAACAAACTTGGCCAGTAAAAGTTGATTCCTCCAATAATAATTTACCACTCAAACCATCAAGATGTCAGTTTTAGGTGAGGTGAAAATATTTTGATGTGCTGCTCATTTTTTTGGTATTTAATCCATGATCTGCAATGCATTAGCATCAGTGGCACTGACACAGTCCCGCAGGATAATGCTGCCACCATCAAGCTTCTGGGAGTCTCTTGAACTTTTGGTGGTTTCTGGTTCGCTTCTCCAGCAGGTTCATTTCATCTGAGAGGGAGAATCCTGATTTTCTACCATGACTTTGTGAATTATTCAAAGTGGTTTGAATCATTTGTGATTATGTGATGAAAAGATTTTCCCATCTGGTGTAAATCTACAATCCTCATTAGATTTTCACTGAGATCTCTGGTCAAATTATTGCTTAAATTGTGCTGTTATAAAACATTTTTGACCAGCAAAGAGAGATAACCAGCTGTAGCCAACCACGATCATCAAATATGAGCTGAAGGGGTTTAATTTTCTCCAGCACTGCTTATTATCAAATAATGACTTTATATATGGATCTATGTGTGAATTAGAAAAAAATCTCCGTTTGTATTCAGAGTCACAGGTTTCTGGTAATTTTCTGGTCTGGAATCTCTAAAGGTTGGCAACCAACTAATGAGCAGGAAAAGGAGTTTTTTTTTTTATCCCTGCAGGTCTAGTATGAAGTAAAAACTTTAGTTTTCATCTTTTTGGTGAAGGAAATTTGAAGACTTATTACATTTAAATGACAGGAGAAGCAGGGGAAACCTGCACAGAGCTGGGACAGCTGGGCTCTGCATAACTCTGAGTTGCACTGACAGCGTTTCTCTTTGCAGATGTCACTGTCAGTCTAACTTTTATATTTTCATTTTCTCTTCTTGGCATTCTCTCTTCTGATAAGATTCTGATGTGCCGTTTCTCAGTGGTGCGTTTTTTTGGGGGTTTTTTTGTTTGTTTTTTTTGCTGTTGTTGCTAGGAATAGTTTTACTCTTAACAGATGCTGCGGCACGCTACCTAAAAGATGATGAGGTTTCGAAGTTAAACCGACTGAGACTATCTTAGAATAACAGCTGAGAATCATGCATCGCTTTTCATGCTTGAAGCAGGAGCAATTACAGACGGCAGAAAATGAATCCAGTGGATCCAAAAGCTTTAATAGCTCGAGATAGTTTGATGTTTGTTTTCTTAAGGTGAATTTTACATGCAGTTTATAGACAAATAACTGTTTCTACTCATATGGAAAGTACTCCTAAGTCAGTGCTTTTGTTTTCAGCTGTATCACAGTATAACTTTGTAGGCACCTTGTTTTTCTTTTTCTGCAACTTTTTCAGCTTTTCCAGTAGAAGGTAGTTCTGTTTCAGTGTTTGGAGGCGTTTCTTTTGGGAAACTTTTCTGAATGAACTGAACTGAATAAACATGAAGTAAAAAAGTTCAACTCAATTCATTTTACTATCCTATTTGCAAAATTTTATACACATGTAAGCAGCATGTGAGAAATCAAGCAGAACCTCTAAGCTATGAGTAAAACAATGTGTAGCAACAAAAACAAAAACAGCTGAAAATAAAGAAATAAATATTTTCAACAGCAAAATGAAAAAAACATTAAAAAGTTGATAGCAGCAATAGTTCAGGGATTTTACCCAGAATATAGACACAGCTACAGGAAAAACACTGCACCAAATGTACTTTCTATAGGAAAGAAAACAAAGACAATGTGTGAATAATGGCAAAAAAATAGCTCAATGGTTTCTTCCGTCAAAGAAACACTGACAAACACAGAGGCATTGAAGAAGGAATACCTCACAGCTAAAGCAATGGCTCCATAGGAGATTCTTCCCCAGAATAGAGACTCGGTTAAACAGGAAAAACACTGAACCAGTACTTTTTCTGAGAAACAGAAGAACAAGCTACCAATACAGGTGATGGCAACAATGTGACTTCAGACAATTAAAAAACACAAATATACTCTGAGCCAAGAGGACTTACCATGAGAAAAGAAACTAACAAGTGTATTTAAGGTGAAAGGAAGCAATTGCTTCATCAATAACGCAATTCAGAAAATAGTAAAGCTGATCAAAGAAGCATTAAAACTGGATTCTTATTTATGGGGAAAAGAAACAAAAACTAATTCTGACCACACCAAGGTGGTGATGGCTTCCACTGCTACTATTATTATCATAATTAATATGACTAATGATCAGCACTAGATAATGTGTTGCTGCAGCATCATATGCGACTGCGTTGCTCCATGAGAGCCTTTCCCAGTAAAACCCAGCTTGAATCGTGTCATAGCGACCACATAATGATGGAGGAACGGAGATCTCTCCTCTGCACTATCTGTTCATTTCCGCACCTTACTGTTGGCAGACAGATCGGTTTTCTCCAGGGGCCAATTAAAGTACAGTACAGTGAATCACTTCATGCTGCAGCTGTATCGAAGCGAGCCAGTCCTCGTCAACTGTGATTCAAAGACAAATAAATATCCTAATTAACAGAAATCAAAGTGAAACAAACCGACATTCTACTTAACGAGGTTCATGGGTTGTGTTTGTGCGCTGCAGGCAGCGGAGGGCCAGTGATCATTGAAGGACGGAAAGGAGTTATCCAGTCTGCAGGCTTCCCAAATTCATACCCGGCTCATTCCAATAACTCCTGGAAGATATCAGTGTCCAAAGGCTTCCTGGTTAAACTGCAGATCACAGACTTGGCGATCACTGGGGAGACCGGACAGTGCAAAGACGACAAGCTGGTCATCTCAGACAACTACAGCACCCTGGGTGAGTGTTTGCATTATTGGGCTGTTTGGTCTTTTCATTATTCTTCGTCTCTTTCTTTGGTTAGATCAGACTGTTGTCTTTTTTAGTTCAGTCCTACAAAGTCTTTTATGCTTATTTCTTGTTTCTAGCTATTCCTTGTCACTCTAGTTTATTGTGTTTCTTAAGTCTAGTAATTCTACAGGGTTAGATTAATTTCCTAGTCTCTTGCATACTTTCCCTCACCCACTGAGCCATTTTCTCTCCCTTTACTCCTGTAACACGTTTGTTATTCAGTCTTTTGTTCGGCATTCACCCTCACAGTGTTTTAACTCTCCTCCTGCTCCTTCCTGGTTCCTCCTGTTTAATCCTGATAAATCTCATCAAATCCCGTTATTTTCCTGCTGTGATTTTTCCCACTGGATTCCTGTTTTTGTTTTGCCTCTGGCTCCCTGTATGTTTGTTTTTCATTTTTGTATTAAACATTTGACGTGATCCATGCTCCCAGCTCTTGGCTGAATTTCAGTGCATCCATAAACTCACTGATCATGACAGTGAGACATTAATCTGCTCTTACAAACCATTTATAATTAGTCATTATAGTCATATGAGTGCACTGCAAAAATACAAAAACTGAATGTATTTCGGTCTAGTTTCTAGTTCAAATATCTTTGTATAATTGAAATAAGTGAAAATACATATATGACATAAATACATCAAATAAAGACAAACAGATTTTTTTCTCACTGTCTGAAGTTAAATCATATCCAACTTTTCTTGTTTTACCTTAGTTAGAATTGCACAAATCATTTTTAATTATTAATTTATTTTGGAAAAAGGTCACATTGTTTCACACCTACTACATATTCATCAATGTTAAGGAATTTTCTACTTATAATCTGCTCCTATATTTTGCTGAAAAAGTTACTCATAAGTTAGTTTTGTTGTATTTCAGGTGTACTAAGATATTTGCATTAGAAACTAGAAGAAAAATACTTGGTAACATTTTGTGTTTTTGCACAAGTGTGAACTTGTAAAGAACATTTTGCACCTAGACATTGGTTTGCTGTTAGACTCCTGTCACTAGAAAGACGCTGATGTGCATCTGTTAATATACACCCTGAGTGTGTGTTTGGCACATCTTCTGCCAACCTTTCTGTTACCACTAAATTGCTAAACTGCTGCTTTTCCTGCTGTAAAACTGTTGATTAAGATCTTCCTTGCAAAGAGCCGCACCGTTATAAATTACCTCTCATTATTCACTTCACTGGCTGCAGTGAGGCTGATACAGCTTTATCTCTTGCTGAGTATTGGAGGACTGAAGCACTGAGGCCCAGGCACACTCTCACTGTGCATTTCTCTGAGGTAGGCGATGAGAGGGTCTGTTTTTTCAGCTGAGGGAGCGTCTGCTTACGTGCCAAAGCGAAAATAAGACAAAACAACCATGAAAGAAATAAAAAAATATTGAGGTCGTGATTTATCTCATTCTTCTTTTGTCTTCACTTTGTCATATCTTGTGTTTAAATTAGGGGTGTTAATGTTAATCTGAAAATTCTAATTCAGATTTGTCACACTCCCTATTTTGACATAGCAGCCTCTCTCACAGCGTTGCGTTATGAACTCGACACACAGGGAGCAACAAGCAACAACAAAAAGTGAAAGTTTTCTGCAACAGCAGAAAGCAACAATAGTTGGAA
Source organism: Poeciliopsis gracilis (assembly GCA_911649635.1). Lineage (NCBI taxonomy): Eukaryota > Metazoa > Chordata > Actinopteri > Cyprinodontiformes > Poeciliidae > Poeciliopsis > Poeciliopsis gracilis. The sequence continues at coordinate 2,727,750 of CAJVRI010000370.1, read as the reverse complement.
CATTTTCAACTTTGTCAGTGTGTACAAACTCAAAATTGCACCAGTCACTCGGCCGGCTGTCACCTCATTTCACAAGGTTCAGAGGAAACTAATGGAGAGCAACATTTCTATAAAATGGTTTCCTTTTAACCTTACTGAGTATAACAGCCTGGAAAACTAAGAATCTTCAGACATGTTTGGTTTGAGACAAACATTTTCTGAAAATGCGCATACAGAGGCGGTACATAGGCAGCTGCCCAGGGCGGCATCAGAAAGGAGCCCAAGAAATAAAACGTCTCTTTTCTGACAATTTCCCAGTTGCTGTTGCATACTGGGAGACCACATTACCTGCTTTCTGCTGCAAAAAATCAAACGAACAAACACATTTTAATTGGTTGGTGTTCGGCAAAAGGAGGGGCTTGCCCAAAGCACCGTTTATAACATTGTTTCAATAAGCTTCTGCAATGTTATCAGATTCATTTCCATCCACAGTTGCAATTGATGCAGAGCTACTTATTGTATCAATCTCGGTTAAATAGCTGGAAGACAGTTGTCCATGCAGTAACGATCCAATAGGAAGCTCATATATCTTTTCTCAGTTAAATTCAAGTGCCAACTCTTTTTTGGCCTGGCAGTATGTTTGATCTTTCGCTTGATAATGGTGTTGCTAAAGGCTGCTGTAGCTGCAGGAAAGCTATGTTTGCTAGCTATGTTTTTATGCACTACATGGAGGCTGAGCACCAAACCTATTGCTGATCTGCACGCACACAAAAAAACCTACCTCTAGTTTTCTTGCAAGTCTAACCCTTTTGGATCTCAGGATTTTTTTAGAACTGAGACTACAGATAGAAATAAGAGATTCCTGTGTTTTTGTAATGATGGGCCCAAAGGGTTTGATGAGCCAGCTGGTTGGTCGCTGACATCTTTCTGTCCAGATGGCGAAGCCGTGCATGTGCTGTGGAGAAGCCCGTGCCACCTGACAGATGTTTTCAGTTTTTGCTCTATTGTCATTTTTGGATCATCGTCTGATGAGTCAATACAAAATAAAGTTCTCAAAAGACAAAGAAAATAAATGGTTTTACTTCAAAGATTATTTATGTAGCATATTTACAACAATCTCATCTGACCAACAAGATTGCTCAATTATATGGTCAAAGGAAATGCAGCTGCTGCCTTTTTCTTGCTTGTTCTTTAACATTGTATCATGTTTTTTGACATATTTTTTTTCTACTTCAGGTTCTCTTTAAGTTATTTCTTAATCCTACATATATAATATAGAATAAAGTCAATTGTTTCATTGTTCAATATAAAAAGTTTTAATAGGTTAGAATTTCAGACATCACAAAATAGAGTGCATTCTCCATCAACAACATGCACACGCAGCACAATTCATGCAATAAGTTACATTATCTTAATCAGCAGAGATTCTGCAGTCAGATCATCTGTTATCTACAAACTGTTCCTGTTTACGGTTCCAATTCTTATCTGCTCAAAGGACCTTCGATCCACCACATGAACCTGTTGTATCCCTGCTCCTCTGCTTCATTCTCAGGTACACACTGCGGCTACATCCTGCCCCCACTGATGATCAGCGCCAGCAACACAATCTCTGTCAGCTTCCAGTCGGACAGTCGCCTCACAGATCGAGGATTCTCTGCAGAGTTTGAGGCGGTGTATCCTGAAGATATTGCAGGTAGAATGGCAGAAACACGCAGAAACACCTTCATGGCTCAGGGAGGAAGTTGTTAAAGCACCTCAGCGTCTCGTTAACCAGTCGTTAACACATCACGGTGCCAGATACTCGGCTGCTGCTGCAGCTGCTGCAGCTGCTGCTGCAGCTGCCTGAGCTCTGTGGAAACATGGGTCAAAGTACAGAAAAGCAATCAAGAGCCAGATAAAACCTTTTAGTCTTTTATCACAATGATTATTGTCATAAAAAGATACTTATTGCGGACGACTACAAACAAATGAATTAGAAAGTCAACTAAGTGGGCGTTTGTTGCACGTTTTTATCATTTATAAAAATTTATATGATAAGAATCTGTGATTCATTGTTGTCTTTGTAAATGTGACTTAATATAAAAAAAACAAACAAAAACTGACATTATTGTAAAAGTTATTTTTACTATTTTCTGCACTGTTCTACAAATATCAGTAAATTTGAAAATATGATTAAAGTTACTGCGTGCAATTTATTGATATAAATCAATAAACTGGATGTCACTTACTTCTGTAAGTGGCATCCCGAAGAAGAGTCAAATGAAAATGTTTTTCAAGAACAGTATTTGTGTTTGTGGCCCTATGAATCCTAAAAATCCTAAAAAGATTGAATATTTTTTATTATTGTCACAATAGTGGCGCAAAATATCCTGACAAAATTCCAAGTCCACTGGGTTTATAGATTAATGTTGTCTCCACTGAAAGATAACAGTTGGAAGGCTAAAACTGACACTGTAATAATTGACAGTTTCAGTCTTTATCTTGAGAAAAACAGTTTTATTTTCTGTAGATAAGATAAAGATACCTTACCTTCAAATACACAGATAAGATCTATTTCTGTGCACGTCTCCTCTCAGCTTCTGCAGCGTTGCAGCTGTTTTTGCAGAGTCAGACATTTTCAATTTGTACGATTTGATGAACCAAAGTACAAAATTTTTGTTCTCATTCGATTTGCTTGAAAAATGTATTTCCTGCAGTAGACTTGTAGATAAGCGTATGTACTCAGTGCCTTGTTTCAATACCGAATCTTTCCTTCAGGTATCATATCATCCATGTTATTTGTTTCTGCGTTTTAGAAATCCAGGGATGTGGCTTTTCCTCTGAACAGGAAACTGGTGTCATCAAATCCCAGAACTGGCCGATGAACTACAAGGCCAACATGGAGTGCATGTGGAACATTGCTGTGCCTTTAGGGAAGAAAATCACTTTTACATTCACTCATTTTGAGCTGGAAGGCAAAGACTTTATCACTTCTAAGTGCTACGACAATGTGATGCTGTTTGACATCAATGGCTTGACGAGTGCACTAAATCAAGCTCATGGTAAGTTAGGGTCATTTTTCCCCCGACTGTAATCGCTAATAATTCAGTGACGCATCCTCTATGTTTTTACTGACTAACTATTTTCGGTTTCATTCAGGACCTTTATGCGGAACAAACCTGCCCAAGAGCATCCAAACCAAAGGCAACAGGCTGCTGATCCGTTTTCACGCAGACATGTTTACTGAGGCTAAAGGTTTCAGAGCCTACTGGACTACAGATCCCAGTGTCCCTGCTCCCACTGAGCCACCTGCTGAGAAAAACCCCTGGGACGGCATCGCCATAGGTAGACTGTCTGTGTCAGTGTGAAGCCATTAATTATATTAAAGAGGAAAATTTCAAGCTGCACTGATCAGAACTGGTGCAGTCGGTAGCACTGTTGCCTTGCAGCAAGAAGGTCCTGGGTTCGATTCCTGGTCCGGGGTCTTTCTGCATGGAGTATGCATGTCCATGCATGGGTTCTCTCCTGTCTGTCTCTGTGTCTCTGTCTGGCGACCCGTGCTGGGTGGCTCTGCCGCTCGGCACCAGCACCCAGCAGTTTAGTACAACAGAAATGTGTTGGGCGTACGCCGAGTCCCTCGGCTCCGAGATGAACGGTCAAACACGGTTATTTTGGATGCTGAGAACACAGTGTGAGGTGACCTGCTGCTTCACTTCCCTTCCTTTGCTGGTTGTCACCTTATTTCCATTCTTCATCCAGGGATGAGCCCCAGGTGGCTGCAGCCTCTGACAAAGCAATTTCTTAAACAGAGTTTGTTAGATGGACAGCGCTGTTTTTATAGGATTTCATTTTCCTGCCAAGCTCAGACAGAGTTTCCTTATTAACAAGGTTACAGAAGGGAGCAAAAAAAATAATTTGCTGTCTGGGCGAACAAAATGAATGTACAATTTTAATTTGCATTTTGACAGAAATTATCTTCCCCCAGCAAGTTGTAGTGGAGCCGTGTTTTTTGAAGCGGCAATGTCAGCCGTGTGTAACTGCAAAAATAATTTTGGAAAACATGTATCAGTGCAAAACAGAGGTTTATCTGTCAGCAGCAGATTTCTGCTCTTTATTCTGCCTGCACTCAAACACAAACATCTCTTGTAGACTGGCCCGAAACATGCGGGAAACCGGCAGTTCCTCCTTCTGTCGTGTCACGCATTGTGAATGGAGAGGAAGCTGTAGCGCACTCCTGGCCCTGGCAGGTGTCCATGCAGGTGGGAACTTCCACAAAAAAGGCATCAGAGTTTACAGGAGCAGCTACAGTTTCTGGGCTGATGCAGTTTTCATCTCTCTGCTTGTTTTTTGCTGCGTTTCTTTCAGGTCTGGCCGTCCAGTCAGCCTGAGCCCAAGTTTTTTCACACCTGTGGTGGGACTCTGATTCATAAAAACTGGGTGCTGACAGCGGCCCACTGCTTCATACGGTAAATACAAGAAAAAATAATCTCTTAAATGCAAAGTGAACTTGTCTTATTATACAGTAAAAGCCATTTTATCACCCTGAAAGTTCCTTCTTCATGAAATAATTGCTTTAATTTTCCACAACCATCAAGAACTGCAACACAAAGTCCAACCCAACTCTGTAGTCGCTACATTATTATGTCATAATCAACACTGTCACATGCTGCACTGTGCACAAACTGTACAAACGCTGTGGCTGCTCTCCAGTTCATGCACTGCAAAAACACAAAACCCACCCAAGTATTAGACATAAGACAAAAACTAACTTAGAAGTAACTTTTCATGCCTCAGAAGATATAGGAGCTTGTTTTAAGTCAATGAATCCTTAATATTGATGAAAACGACTTGGCAGATTATTTAACTTATAACAAAACATTTTTTCTGTGTCATCAATGGAACTAATACTTTTTCATCAATATTTATGAATTATTGCCTTTAACTTTTGAAATACAGCTTTTTCAATAACCTGTGAAAAAGTTCAAGAGGTGTGAAAATGCTTGCAAGGCTCTGTAGCTTAATGAAATAAAATCTAATTCATCCCCCAGATATGCGGATGAGCTGCAGCGCTGGCGTATGTGCCTCGGCAAACACAACCTGACCACCGCAGAGCCAAGCGAACGCTGCATCAGCATCTCTGGCATCTATCGCCACGAGGGCTTCCAGTATCCCACAGTTCCCACTGTGGAGTTTGACATTGCGCTGGTGAGGCTGGTGGAGGACGCCGCTCCCACAGATCAGATTTCCTTCGCTTGCCTTCCCTCTGAGGAAGAAATCCTTCCTGAAGGGAAGAGGTGCTACGCCACGGGCTGGGGAGACGAGACAGGTGATGTTTCCTCCTCATGGTCAGCAAAGCAAGTCGGTCACTTTTTCATTTTCAAACCAGTGTTCAGTATTAAACTGTAAGGAACAGTAAGAAAAGCAATCTGCCAGTAAAACTAATGCTTTTTCATCAATATTAAGGAATTATTGACTTGAAACAAACTCCTTTTTCTTACTAATTTGGTTTTGTTTTCAAGTTAGATTTATCTTATTTCAAGTGTACTAAGATATTTGCAGTAGAAACTACACCAAAAATACTTCATAATATATTTCAGAATAAAGGAATTAACAAAATGAGAGCAAGAATATTTAAAAAATAATAACTGTGCAAGTTTTTGCTTTCCTGTCACACAATAAGAAATATTTTTCCTGTGAACATTTCCTAAAAACCAGCCAAATGTTTTGAAAAGCAGCCCAAATCTTAATTAGCTGTTTATTTCAACCCAACAAGCCCAATTGGGTGGAAAGCAGCCCAACCTGGCAACACTGATCTTCCAGAACAGTCTGTCTCAAAGTTTTCATGCCACCTGCTGGACAGAAAAGGAAATACTCCTGTTGATCAAAATGCTGAGTAAATTGTTTTTATGTGTTTGATCAGGTGATTCGATGAATGCTAAAGCTTCAGAGACGCTCAACCAGGTGGCCCTTCCTGTTGTCCCATATGACACCTGTAAACGAATGGATTACTGGTGGTTCCAGGTGAAGACCTCCATGATCTGCTGCGGATACACGCTACCTGACGAGCTGAAGTCTGTCTGTCAGGTAAAACAAGCCACAGAATCTGAAATAAAATGACATTCTGTGAAGAATGTGTTTCATTGTGGGTTTGTAACTTTGACAGGGAGACTCTGGGGGTCCACTGGTTTGCCAGGACACACCTGGTGGTCTCTGGGAGGTTCATGGTATCACCAGCTTCGGTCCTATTGGATGCATAATGAACAAAAAGCCGTCCGTGTTCACCCGCTCCTCAGCCTACCTTCCTTGGATCTCAAATGTCATCCGCAGGGAGCTCTACAATGAGCACAGTATGAATCTATTTGCCTGAAATTACCCACTTTCTCTAGAAAATCAGAGCAAGTGTGTGCCCTTTATTCACCTTGTGGTTTTTCTGTGCAGCATCGGGTTGTGGAGGGCCGAAGAATTTGTCCGGCGAAGGCGGCACAGTGTCGTCGATGAGTTACCCCGCCGCCTACAGCAACAACGCCCGCTGCCAGTGGAACATCGAGGCGCCTGAAGGGAAGCTGGTGCACCTCCACTTCGCCGGTTTCTCCCTGGAGGAGAGTCAGCTGTGCCTGAACGACAAAGTCAGCCTCACAGACAATGTGGGAAGTCTGGGTGTGTGAAAGTCTGTTATTTCCAGCAAAAACATCTCAGTCAGGTGACAAAGTGTTGCTCCGGCAAAAGATTGACATTTTTGACGTCCTTCTTCTTGCTCGAATGACTTGCAAAACAAAACCCGTCCATAAAGAACAAAGCAACAGCAAAACATTTAAATAAGGATTTCTTATGAATATGTCTCAAGAAAATGCATCATAATTTATAGAATTTTAAAACTAGAGTTACAAATAAGGATCTAAACAAATGAAATACATTATTTTATCCATACAAAGCTTCTTGCACATGATAAGAATAACAGCACATGAAAAAAAAACACGTCTTGGCCTGAAATATTGAAGGTCAAAGGTTCCTCATAGGATTTGGGAACATGATCCTGAATCTATAGCTGTATCTGAGTTTGCTAAGTACTTTTCAAAATTAAATTCCCTCCAAGATTATGTGATTGTTTTTCAGATTTTTTGCAATCAAAATCACTGATTTTTGTGGAGCTACTTTAGAAACATTTTGCAATATTTGTGCTTTTGCATGACAGTAAATGTCACATTTTGTTACTCGTCACTTTACACTTAATCCCCATCGTTTTTGCCATTTTTGAGGAAAACTTGCAGTCAACCCACGACTGCATTCGCACAAAAAAGCGTGAGGATCTGTTGATTTTGTGTGAATATCAATGATCGAGTTTTTGCAAAAAAGTGAAGGGACTGATCGGTGTAATTAGACAGCATACAGATAAAAACTGCTTTGATTTGATTGATAAAATAATATCTAAGCACAAAACTTCTATCTGAAGAATTTGTTCTTGTCTCCAACAGGGACCTACTGCAGTCATGTTCCCCCTGCAGATTTGGTGAGTGATGGAAATAAACTTCATATCAGCTTCTCCACTAACGACAAGGTGGTCGACTCCGGCTTCACTGTGACCTGGAAGGCGGTGGACCCCACAGAGGGTGAGACGGGGTGTAAGCTGGTGGGATGAGACGCAGCATATGCAGCTGTTACATGACGTGTTGTTTCATTCTGCTGCAGCTCCATGCGGAGGACGTTTCAGCAGCAACCAGGGGGAAATCACCTCTCCAAACTGGCCCAGTGACTACAACGCGCAGAGCGTCTGCACATGGCTCATCAGTATTCCCTCGGCAGAAAGCATTCACGTGGCGTTCACTGACTTCGAGCTGCAAGCCGTTAACATGTTTGGAAACTGTGTGGACTATGTGGAGATCTTTAACGGAGAAACCATGGCATCACTGGGTTTGTTGGCGTCACACAGATTCAATCTTTGTTCAGTTAATTCTTTAGTAACCTTCCTTTCTTTTCCTGTCATCCAGGTCGGTTCTGCGGCTTCGCCCCACCACCCGCCTTCACCGTCCCCAGCAACACGGCGGTCATCCGCTTTCTGAGCAATGGCGCCGATCAGCAGAAAGGTTTTCGAGGTTACTGGACCACCAATGCTAGTGTGGTTCCGACTTTACCTCCTCCTCCTCCAAACCCCTGGGACAACATCACCATCAGTGAGTGGAACCAGCTAAACCAGCTGCTGCTAACGCTCCTCTGAGGTTTCTTAATGCTGGGACAAATAGATGACATGTTGTCCTGTAATCCTGATCTTCAGAGGTGGGAAAAGGACCCAAAAATGTACTCATGCAACTCTATGTCAGCATATTTTTACTGTTTTTACTTTTTCCAGTAGGGAATTGTTTGTTATTAATTCAAATTTTCGAGGATTTATTGTAGATAGTGATAGTGGCTGTAGCGGTCTGTATTACAGCACATTTGAAGAAGCCTCTGACTGAAGACACTCTGTTTTCCAAAGACAGTCTAAGTAAGACAGTACAGAGATATTTGCACTATAATTTAGACGTAAATTCTTGGTAAGATTTTGTGTTTTTGCAGTTTAAACTCTTAGACTGAGTTTGTTGGTGACTTATAAACACATTCTTGGTCCTGATTGCAGCGTAAAGTTTATGTTTCAAACTTTCTGCTCTCAGATTGGCCAGAAGATTGTGGAAATCCAGCAGTGAAACCTAAAACGACGACTCAGCACGTCGTCAACGGGGAGGAGGCCGTCCCGCACTCCTGGCCTTGGCAGGTCTCCATGCAGGTGCAACAACCTTCTGCTAAAAAATACTTTTTAGGACTTTTTACACTTTTCTTTCCATGATTATTTTTTATTCTCATATTATTCTGACTTATTCTGGTATTTATTATTTAATTTTAGTTTATTATTGCATTTTATTATTTTAATTTATTATTCATTACTTAGTTTTCCCTTGAGATAAATAAAGTATTTTTGTATTGAATTCATATTTTGACAGATAATTCTGTAATTTTGACTTTTTTCTGGCATTATTGTGACAAGAACAAAGTCAAAATATTATCAGAATAAAGTCAGAAAAGTACAAGAACAACGTATTATTATCTCGTAATACTATAAACTTTTTCTTCTAATATTATGACTAATTAAAAATAATCTTTCAGCCTTCCTCTAATACTTTGACGTAGGTGTGTCCTCTTATTATTAAATTAATAAATGTTGTCATTTTATAGTAATGTTGTTGTTTTTCTTGTTTCTGCAGGCGACGCTCTTGCCTCCCATACCTTACCTGCACAACTGTGGCGGCTCTTTGATTCATGAGGAATGGGTCCTTACTGCTGCTCACTGCTTCATGTTGTCAGTATCTTACACAGTAAATAAACTTTTCCATTCTATTATCAACACATTTTCACTTAAGTTAGTTGTTTAGTTGTCACATCTCCATCTTTGACATTCCAAGTGTTGTTTTGGCACTGAGAATTTCTCTACTGGCTCTGCTTTCTATTAAATCATTCTAATCGATTACTGTATTGAGACATATCCTTGTCCTCTTCAGCCCTCTGAACAAACCGTCGTTGCACCGCATGTGTTTGGGAAAACACCACATGAACTCCTCCATGGACGTTCCCTCGGCGGAGAAGTGCTTCCAGGTGGACAAGATAATCCGACATGAGGGCTTCGTGTACGAGCAGGATCCCTCTGACATCACCAACGACATCGCCCTGGTGCATCTGAGCGAACCCGTCAACATGACCAGGGAGATCAGCCCCGTCTGCCTGCCGAAGCCCGGAGCCGTGATGCCGGCGGGGACGCTGTGCTTCGTCACAGGATGGGGAGACGAGAAAGGTAGACATATTTTGGTGTTGAGTATTTTTAATAAAAAGATTTCCTTTTATATTAAAACTAGATTCTTTAGCAACCTATAATGTTGTTTTTCCTAGTTCAGTACAAAATATTGGAACAGACATTAGTAACAAGCCTTGGTGAGAGATTTTGCAGCTTGTAACAACTGAAACATTTTGGTTTTTCAGGTAATTCGTTCCCTGTTGTGGCCAAGTCGTTGAACCAAGCAGCTCTTCCAGTTGTTGACTTCCAGACCTGCAGCAAACCTTCGTACTGGTGGGACACGGTTCGGCCCTCCATGATCTGCGCCGGCTACGAATCCCCCGACGAGCTGAAATCTGCCTGCCAGGTTCGCACACAACCACACGCCCTGAAAATAAACCCGGGACAGTTTAGACCAGGGGTTCACAAACTTCTCCATGCCTTGGTTCCCAAAGCAGCGTTAGCTTCTTGCTGGGAAATCTCTTTGACTTAGTCAGTCATGAGTTTTTAGGTTTTTTGCAGAAGAGCTCCTGGACGGTTTCTTTTAAAATCGAGTTTTTACCAAGAAAAAAGTTAGAAAAGAACAAGGGCACTTGTGACTTTGAAAAGTAAATAATTGGTAGAAAGTTTTAATCTCAAGAATTTTATACAAAAAAACCACTTTGAAATTTCTCAGTTTCAGAAGTTAAACATTTTCGACTTTCAGAAATTTTAAGTGTCAAAAATGAAATTTTTCAGATTTTTGATCCTGCAGAAATTTCACATATCTTTCTAGAAAATTATTGAAATTATTTTCACAGTATCTGTGAAAATCTTACCAAAATTTCCAATTTAAAAAAAAAAATAACTGAGATTAATATCAGAAATTCAGAGGGTTATTTTTCAATAAATAATTTTAAACTTTTCAAACTGAAATTTCCAAGTTTTTTTTCATAAAAATATTTCTAAGCCTTATCTCAAAATTAAAGAATTTTTTAGCAGAAATTTACTTCTCTGCCTATTTTCTACCTACAATGACCCTGATGCACTATTGAATAGAGGCCATTACGTAAAATCCTTTATATTTACTATTTTTTTAATCATTTCCTGTCCAACTTTCTGAGGCCTTAGTAGCGCCCTCTTGTGGCCAACCAGGAAGCCCGCTTTGAAAGACTCAGATGATTTCCTTTTTAACAGTCTTTGCACGTTACATAAGTGTGTTGTTGTCACGTAGCTGGGTCGTCTTTTTATTCCACAATCAGCCGGCTGTTTTGTTTGCGGTCGCTCAGCCTTGATTAGAAATCGCCGCTGCCCAGATTGCAGCTATAATTGGACAAAAAGCATGATTTGTTTGCCGTAATAACCAACCAAGCAAGCAGGAGCATTTAGAGTCTCAGAGCTACAGAAAGCACTGAACAGGTCAACAAAACCTCAGTCAGGTTTCACTCCCCCAGGTTATTAATAAACCCTTCGCCCCACATTCAAGGACACAGAAATGAGTCGTGGACTCGTCTAAATGTCCTCATGCATCAGAGGTTTGTTCTGCTGCCCTGCAGGGCGACTCGGGCGGCCCGTTTGCCTGCTCCACCGCTGGGACCTGGGAGGTGCACGGTGTGGTCAGCTTCGGACCGCAGGGCTGCATCAAAGACAAGAAACCGTCGGTGTTCGCCCGAGTGTCGGCCTTCAGCCACTGGATCGAGGACAGCATCCGGAAGTTCATTTATGAAAACAACAAAACGATATGAAACCTGCGCAGATCAGGATGAAATGCTTTAAATTTTTTGTCTTAACTGAGAGTAGAGAATATTTAACAATGTCTGTATTTGGTTACAATCACATTTATGTTCAAATAAAATCGAATATATTTGCAAATTTGAGCTTATATTTCAATTTCCTGCTTAGTTGTGCCACTCAATTTTTAAAATGTTACTATATTTTTGTTATACTTTGAGGGGAAAGTCAAATGTTTGTCATTACTGCTTTTAAAAAGATGGAAAATTACCTGATGATGGATTAATCAGAAAATGATTCATCAATTAACCAAACATGATGAGCTGCTAGTTACTATGGTGATTCAGTTCAAATCAAAATTATTATTATTGTTTTTATCCCAGAGCATTTTTTTCTTCTTGTAACATCTGTATTATTTTGCCTGCTGTTATCTTCTCTATAATACAATTCTTGGTTGAATTAAATTATTTGAACTTTAAATCTGTAAGGTGTGACAATACACACATTTTTCTAATCAATACACATTTTACTTGAATGGGTTCTTCATAGCTGGCCTAAATATGACAAAGAAATAAAGAAACAATAATAAATGGTCACCGTTTTTGTTTAAATGTGAGAAGTTGGGATTTTTACTCGATTTCCAAATAATAAATTATTAAACTTGTTTAAAAGCTTTTTAAAATGAATAAAATAACTCTAAATGCAGATTGTTATTTTTGCATAAGCGGTCAGTCTTCAGTGTTATCATCCTCCATCTCCACAGCCTCATTTCCTTGCAGAGTCTGCAGGACTTGTTCATGTTTGGGATTTTATCCCGAGTCACGTGAGCGTGTCGGCGAGCCAATGGGAGAGCTCGGCTCGGGTTTCAGCAGAGGGGAATAAAGAGGGAGGAAGAGGCTAATCTGCGCCTCATGGGGCTGAACGGCGCAGAATCTACCGGCACCGACTGACCAACAAACTCTTCATAACTGGATCTGCTTTCTGCGTTTGGAGGATTCAGATGTTGAAAGGCGGTTTTTCCTCTGACAGAGGAAGAGGAAGAGGAAGAGGAGGATAGCTGCAGTTTTGCCCCTCATCTTCAAGCCTGTGCTGGAGTTTGTTGGTGGAGGAATGGGGGCAGGAGCTATGACCATCTGTGTGAGTAAAGCAACTTGTGAACGCGAGTTTAAGGATAAAACTCCGGAGCCGGTGCTGCTCTGAGCGGCTGAGTTGGGGAGGAAAAACGTGCCAAAAATATTTGCGTCCTGCTCTGAATCCTGCTTTTCTTACTGAAGTAAAAGTAACTTTATCTTTTAAAGGAGAACCTTTAAAAGTGATCAAATGCACTTATTTTCTTAATTAACAGTCCATGTGAAACGCAAAGAAATACACAAACTCCTGACTTTTCATTTCTGTTATTTCATCACTTGCTTACGTCACTTCCTTAACATGTCCCTTTTCCTGCTTTTTCCTTCCCAACTGTAAGTTTTTTCCCAGCTTTTTGACGTCTGTGGAGCTTTTGCTGCCAGTTGGCCCAGTGGCCACCCACATACTGGGAGCCTGGAAAAAAGGAGCTGCAGGGGGAGGAGAGCGGAGCATGCAGGGGCCTGTCCTCTCTTCATGAGTCAGAGAGCAGAACACAGGACAGATGATCCGGCCCCCAACTCACTTCTGAGCTCTTTGGTTTGAAGGGAATGAAAGATTCCCATCAAGATGTTTCAGTTCTTCACTGCAAGAATACAAAATCTCACCAAGTATTTTTGGTCCAGTAACTTTTCAGCATGATATAAGAGCTTATTTAAAGTAAATAATTTCTTACTGTGGATGAAAAAGTTCTGGTTCCATAAGCAGACATTTTCCCAAGTTATAAGTGGAAAAAATCAATATATTCAACTGGCTCTTTTAGGACATTCGTAATCATTATGGCCCAGAATGAAAATGAGTTGGGAACTCCCGTTCTACATATTTAAACTAAAGGTCAATTTGATTAAAAAAATTAAACAAAAAAATAAATAATAGTAATAATAATAATACATTTATAATTAGAATAATAATAATAATCAATTAAGATAAGAATAATTGAAATAATTAAGTTAAAATCTGAGCAAGAAGTGGAGGGAGAGAAAGAATGAGCATCGCCAGATGGAGTAGTGATTAACAGCGATAAGAACAGCCTCCTGGCTCTGATTGGTTGTTTCTCGACGGCGCTGGAAGAAGACAAACGATCTGTTTCATACGATATTGTCAGAATAAAGAGACCGTTTTAACTGTCTCTTTATTGCAACATGTTTTTGCAATGAAAACATATTTTTCTACAAGTTGCACGCTGCAGCTTTAAGAGAGATGCTGGCCCATACCATGACACTGCCTCCACCAGAAGCTGTTCAGCTTTGGCAGAGAAAATTTGTCAAGTTATTTATGGCTGCAATAAACACTTAAATCTGCTTTCTTTTTACAGCGTTGATAAAATACAGAAAGAAAAATCAACTAAATGCATATTTCTCAACGTTTTCTGCTGCACCAATTGGAGATGCAGTTTAGAACATTTTTTCACAGAACTGTGTTTGTGTGCATGAAGTGTGAAAGCTTTGTCAAATTGCGGGGAGGATTACAGAGGATGCGTCACAGCTGACTGTCTCTGTAAACAACAGAGGAAAATGGCTTCCTGAAACCTTTTGTTCTTCGCCAGCTTCTTCCCAAAGGCCTGGCAGAAAGTTGAATTGTTAAGTGACAGCACAATCTTTTTGAGGTTTTATCAGGCCACAGAATGATCCTGTGACAAGACCTGGGATCAGGAGAGCTTTATGTTTCTTTCATTCCCACAGAGAGACAAACACTCAGGAATGTGTCTGATCTGGATTCTGGTTCTGGATCACCTGAGGCTGCCTGTAGACTGAACCTGGAACGATTAATCGGATTAGTCGTGATTAATCGATCGATGACATGAACGCCAAACTAATTTAAAAACAAGCAATTCAATTATTAACTGGAGTATATAGACTCTAAAAAAGGCCAATTACTGACAGAATAACACAAAACACAAATTTGGTCAAAATTGTACAAAACATAAACATTTTGCATTTAAGATAAAAAAAAAAACTTTTTCATTGTGCTCTACCCAGATCTATAGCCATAGTTTTAGCTTGACCTGGTTTAAATTTCAGAAAAGAAAATCTCCTAACCAGCGCCTTTTGCTGTGCAATTATTGATCAGTTGGTCAAACAAATATTCAAAACATCAACTCTAGACAGTATTAATGTATTTTTAGCTGCAGGTTAATCCTTTGCCACAAATAATGAGACAAACACAAAGAGAATGCTATATTATTGCATTTTAGGCAATAAAATGTTTATTCTTTATTTTAAAAAGGAACTGAATTACTTGTTTATTTCCATTTTTATATAATTTATTGTTGTATAAAATAAGTTTTAGTGATTAATGAAAAATCTGCAGAAAGTGACAATTTTTCATCCGACAAATCAATTAATCATCAGAATAATCAATAGAATAATCGAATAATTAATGATGCATATGTATGCGTCTGGCTGCTTTTGAGTTCCTCTGTTTGCACATGTTGAGGTGGTGATTGCATTTACCTCTGGTGTTTTATCCACTGGATGAGGTCACACCTCAGGTAGTCATGGCAGTAAAGATGGACTGGAGCATCTGGTCATTATGTCCTCGTCTCAGATCAGCTTAACTGGAAATCTGTGGGGGATAAACTTCATTTCACTCCACACCGAAAATAAAAGGGAAAGAAACCTAATGTTTCAGAAAAAAGCTTAAACCTGAATTTATCTTTATAATTAGATAGGATTTTGGGAATAGTTTGGATTTAATCAACTTGATGTATTTAAATCTCTTGATGTTTTTATGTTTTGTTTGTTTCTGTCCATATCTTTACATTTAAACTGCATCACATATTTCACAAAAATATTTGAGAATGCTCACCTCATATGTATTGGAATAATAAAAAACACTGAAAAAAATGAATAGTTGATCCAACTTAAATGAATTACTTCAATTTGTTAATTTATTCAGTTGGAGCAGCTAGTTTTCCTGCACATTGAATAATTTGTGTGGCAGTTTGAGGATGGCAGATAGAAATCTGCTTCAGATGCACTTTTTTCTATTCTTGACCTGAAAATGTTAAGAACAACACAAAGAATTAATCTTTTACTTGTTTTTATTTTAAGTCATGCCACAAACATCCAGCAACATTTAGTCAGAAACACAACTGGGAGCCCATCCACTATAATTGGTTGAAGACATCAAAGATTTTAGAAGAAAAATAAATTTTTGTTCCCAGAAGTGAAATAAAAACATTTTATCGATCAACAAAATAGAAAATAATTGGCTCAAAAAGTTAAACATTAAAATAAAAGTCTTATTAATATCTGTTTTTATTAAAATAATATTTATTGATTTATTGCTGTGCAGGTAAAGGACATAGAATTCACAATAATTACATTTTTTTGTATTTTTAATGGGGAGGAAAAACACATTGTGATTTTTCTTTCTTTAAACTATTTTCAGTTCAAAGCTTTTCTTTACGTCAACATTTGACAGGTTTGTTTTAACTGTAAGTTAATGAAATAAACGAATAAAATGTTCCGTCTGATGAAAGTCACTGAGAACCGAAACGTTTCTCAGTGTGTCAGTCCACCTGTTTGCACTGCAAAAAAAATCTTACCAAGTATTTTTAGTCCAGTTTCTATTGCAAATATCTTTGTACACTTGAAATAATAAAGTTATTTGTAAGTTCATTTAGTCTTATTTCAGGTGTATCAAGATATTTGCAGTAGAAACTGGACCAGTACTAGTCGGTAGGATTTTGTGTTTTTGCTGTGTGAATACAATATGGTGGAGTTGTAGCCATGACAACAGCGCTGAGACTTCCTTCCACTCTGCAGGATCCAGAACAGCAGGAAGTCTTAGCTGAAAGCAGAACTGAATAAACAAAGACGGATAAAACGATGCAGCAGTAAAAGTGACGCAGGTGGCAGAGATTTAATGGAAGCAGGTGACAGTTTAACTCAGAGTTTCACCATGTGAGGGTAACAATGTGTGCCTCCGCAGGTAACCAGGTAAGGAAGGCTTTTGTTATGTTATGAATCTATGACCTTAAATGCTAATTTCTTACCTTGTGTTTGAGTGTCTCTCTCTAACAAAGGTGTAACCTGGTAACCTGCAACGCTTCCCCTCACCTCCCAGAGCATGACGCTCTAAATACAGAAGCTGCATTTCCTGCAGTGATCCTGCAGCTCCGAGCTGACGCCTGCCTCATGATGGCCGATTTCTGCTCTTCTCTCTCCCTGCAGCACAACCAGACCGCAGTTCTGGTCAGAGAGGATATGAAGAGGATGGTCCAGATCCCCATGCTGAGATCCAGAGCTGTGGCAGCCCAAAGCACCAGGGTGTTTGGAGCGTCCCTGCTGGAGCTGAGGGAGCGCGGCCTGGTGGAGGACGGAGTGCCTCTGCTGGTGCGGAGGATGGTGGAGCATCTCAGCAAGCATGGTAACAGGAACATATTCAACAGTATTAATGTTTTGGTTTGAAATGACCAGAATCTCCTTTGAATTTAACAGTTCAGTACAAAAGAACAAAATGATAAATGAGATCAATAATTTCCATTTGCCTGATTTATCGTTTTCCTCTAAAACTGGATGACTAAAGTTTTCAGTTGGGGGTTTTGATCTCAACTAGCCCTTTTTTTGAAGGATAATTTTGTTTACATAGACTTCATAATTCATTATATTTATTTATAATAATTTATTATATTTATTGTTTTGTTTTTTTTTTTGTTTTGTATAATGTTTTCCTGTTTCAGAGTACTTTAGAAGTTTATTGATCTTTTAGGATGCCTTCTTGCATTATTATGCTGGAAAATCATCTAAAAGCAACAATATTATCATTTACTGCAATAACTTGTCAATTTCTTATTGTGACAGACCTGTTGCTGTGGTTTCCATGTTTTTTTAAAACATTTTTGTGCTTTATTAGCTTTAAAGAAAGCTCAGACTTCTAAATTAATGTACAGTAATTCACAAAAATGGCTAATTCTTTTCTTCCCAATGTTACTACAATGAGACATGCATGAAAAGACATTTTTCTTTCTAAAAAGGTCAAATTATTGTTTGTTTGCTTATTTAAACTCTTGTGTTTAAAAGTAAACAAGGAGGTGAAACTGAAACCAGAAGTTTACAGACACCTTTTTCTTTCCTCACCATTTTGGTTTAAATCAGATCAAATCTCTTTTTTTAAGTCCGTTAGAATGACCAGAATTATTTTTAGTCACTAAATGACACAATAATGAAAGAGAGAATGTGTCAGAGTTACTTATTATTCCTGTCATTGGGTTTACATACAGTTCTTCAGTATTTGATTGCTTTGCCTTTTGCCTTCGAACTGTTCAGCTGGTTCAAATGTTCTGGTTTCCTTCCATTAGCTCGAGTTCTGGCCCGTTCCTCCTGACAGAAGAAGAAGCTCTGTCTGATTTAACTTCAGACGATGAGAAAAAAAATGTGCATGTGTCTTTATTTGGTTTACGTACATGTCTGGTGTCAACTGTATTTAAACTGGAATCTAAACCTTGAATGTTTCTTTAACCTTCTGCTAATTCTCACATACTGCAATGCATCAATTTAACCACTAGATGTCACTGCAGGGCTACAGAACTTTTTACAAGCTTCTTCTGGAAGACATAATATTCATTCATTTTAAATTATAAACAATAGCATTTATCGAAGAGATATGGACGACTGTCCTCCACACTGCAATGTTTTGTCTCCAGCTGCAGCAATTAAATGTGAACTTTTTTAGTAAATTGTTAAGTTAAAACAATAGCAAAGAAATATTTTATATTTCCTTACTCACAGCAGTTTCTGAATGAAATATACTTTTGAATCCAAGTCCGTTTTACTGGTTGAATGTTATTTTAAAGCTGCTGAGAGAAAAACCTCTAGGATCTTTATTGATGTTGTAAAATCTCACATGTACTCGTTTATTTCATCACAAGTTTAATTTTAACTGACTTAAAACAATTCAAGTTAAACATTGACTAAAATCAAAACATAAATATGAGATCAGCCGAGGGGTGAATGAGTCATAAAAAACATTCATCATCTTCTTGTGATCAGGATCATCTGGGTAAAGATAAAGATTCAAATAAACTCGCAAAATTAGATCTAAAAAAACGTGACAAGCGTGAAATAGTGTTGTAAAGATAAAAGCCTGCTAGTTTGTGTGGCATGGTTATGAAATTTTATCAAGGTTCATAAAGTTTGTATCAAAATTAAAGACTTAAATCTCAAAAACAACCGGAAGAAAGTAATTTGTGATGTGTGATCATCTTGGGAACCTACTAGCCCTTTAAAGTCTTACATCCTCTGTTCTGATCTCACAAGTGATTATAAAAATACTCTCGAGGATCCCATTTTCTACCAGTAACTGGTTTTACTGAATAATTGATTGCGCAGCTCCGATTCCACGATTAGGTGTCTAACTGTAACTAAATCGTGTTTTCCTTTGCCTTTCTGCAGCGCTGCATCAGGAAGGTTTGTTCAGAGTAAACGGGAACGTTCGGGCTGTGGAGACCCTGAAGCTGCGACTGGAGAGCGGCGGCGGCGACGAGGCGGAGCTGCTCTCGGAGTCGGATCTGTGCACCGTGTCCAGCCTGCTCAAACGCTACCTCAGAGATCTGCCTGAAGGCCTGGTCGGCTCCACGGTGCAGCAGAAACTCATACAGCACTATCGGGGTAAAACATTAACTCTCACTCCCACCTTTATCTTATCCGCTCAGGGTGATCCAAGTGGATGGAGCTTTAGGATTTTACAGCCAGTATTTGCAGATTTATTGCACTTTGGAGAAGTTTAATAAATAAATATTATGAATATCTGGGTCATAGATGGATGAAAGCAGCTTCTCCATCAAACAGAGCCAAGCAGGTCATCGCTGAGTTAAATCTGAGTTATTGATCCCAGCAGTCATGGATCTCAGGGCGATAATCTTGGCAGGCCTGAACATTTAGATTGAGTTTTTTTGGCAGAGAAAGTGTTTGCTCCGGTCCAGCTCCAGGCGGTTATATTTTATGCGAATGATGGCAGAGGAGAGAACAGTTTGGCTGAAGTGTTTGTTTTGCTTTTATGGCTCCCATAAATATATGCTTTGTTTACCAGAGAACCACATGAGTACTCTGCTGGACTTTGTGAAACTGTTTTGGCCTCTGTTGCTACTTCTTGCTTCTATTATAGTAAATTTTCTGTGTTTATGTTTTTTCTGCTATTGACAGACAGAAAATTATATTCTAGTGTTTTTGACATGAACAAGACATCATCTCCAGTCTGCCACACATATTACAGATATGTTAAAAAAAATCTGGTGGCATCAGAGCCAGCCCAAGGTTAGAGGGTCAAAAGGAAGAATCGATTTGAGGTCCCCACTTTCCTAACAAATTCAATTCAAAACTACTTCATTTACTTATTAAATTAAATTAAATCCACTTTTTCCATTGAAAATCCTGGACTGTCAAGTTTTTTTCTATAATTAAGCTAAATTTATCACGGAGCTAATTGTGCTAACGCTAAAATAAAGCTTGGGTAGAACAAATGGACACTTAGTTGCTCTAATATTAATATTATCATATTTATGCTAACATGTTTTTCTTTAAACACACTAATTTAAAAGTGACATTTTTCAAGTTTAAGCTAGTGGCTTTAGCTTTTATTAGTGCTGATTTTTGCTAATCGTTACCATGTTGAATTTACCTCAGAAATCAGAACTTAGATCTTGGAATGACTGAAAACACTCAACATTAATTATTTCTCTAATGAATTTCCAAAAGGATATAACCTAATTTTGCTTTACATTGAAAACAGTTGATGAAATGGCTAGCAGCTAGCCGCACCCCAACCATTAGCTTAAGGTAACTTGGCCACTTGTAGTGGTTAACTTGGCCACTAGAGAGCAGTATGCTTTGATGAACTAAACACTGCAGCATCATAAGTTACCCACATATTTAATGTATCTAAATTATTTTAATTTCTTAATTGAACTTATACTCATGTAGATGTTTTCAGATCTGTGCTTTTGTCTCCTCAGCATCTTAACTTGCGAAGGTGGAAAAGTAAAATAAACAGCATTCACTCAAACCTGCACTGAATCTGAACTTCACTCGCCTGTAGAGTTACAACTGTAGGCCATTGTTCCCCTCTGCACACTGACACAGATGTACCCACATTGGTACGCATGCATGAATACAATCAGAGAGCCATTCACAACATTTGCGTCAGTCATATCCGTTTATCCAACTCTGACCTTAATTATCCTGAGTAAGAGTCTCAACATATTTTCAGGCTCTTTGCTGTAATGCTTTTCCAAGTCACCATAACTAAAGATTAAACATCAGTTTTTACGTGTGTTTGGGATCAAACTGAAATATGCTGGCCGGCAAGAACTGGTTGGATCTGGACCCGACTCTTTAGCTGAAATCTGCATCTGCTGATCTACGGGGTCACAAAGACAAGAAATATGTTTAAGCTAAAGTCACATTTCCAGACTCAACAACAGTTAAAGTTATCAAGCATGGTGGTGGCAGTATCATGTTGCGGGACACGCTCTAATTGAACAAACTGAGTAGAAAACATAACCCACTTCATGCCAAATCAACATCTAGATAGTTAAAATTTAAAAAACTGATCAGCGGTGATTCCATGTGGAAATTAGCACCAAGAGTTTATACAGTGCATCTCTCCTCTTCTGGTTAATGTTCACTGTATATTGTCCCTGTTTTAAAGTAAAAACAAAAGATAAATAAATAGTGAATCAGCAAACATCAATTCATGTTATGGTTGAGGAACAACTCATCTTTCTGCTGATGTTTTTTGGTTTTCCAGACAGTGGAGGTGATGTTTCCTGGTTGGTGATTAGAGCCTTCCTGCAGCAGCTACCAGATGTTCACCTCAGCCTCCTGCGCTACCTCTGCAACTTCCTGACTCTGGTGGAGAAAAACCATGAAAAGAACCGCATGACGGCCCAGAACCTCGCCACTGTTTTTGGACCCAGCGTCTTTCAGTGAGGAGAAAAATTTACTTCAGTAAACAATGCTAGTCTTTCTGTAGGTTGGAGCTTTGTTCACTTTTATTCATAAAGACACATAAATCTTTCCAATGAATCATTGGAAATTACAAATTTCCTAATTTTTTATTACTCTTTATTCCTTATTTGCAGCCTGTTTAAAAAGACACTATTTGTTCCCATTTCTTAAACTGAATCAGTCAAAACTACTAATTATATTATTTATCAAACCAAAAACTACTGCAAGTATCTTGAAACACTTGAAATAAGACAAAACTAACTTTTCAGCAAGGCAGGAGTTTGTTGTAGCTCACTAATTCCTTATTGATTTGCAACAAGTCATATCTTGCTGAAAAGTTATTTGTAAATGAGTTTATTCTTCAAGAGATTTATACTAGAAACTGGAATAAAATACTTGGTAAAAGTATCTTTGTAATGCATCCTTTGCTATAAAATCTAAATAAATCCAAGTGGGCCATTATAATGTTGATCAAAAAAAGAAGATTAAAATGCTACAATGCTCAGGTTTCTCTTTTCATAAATTCCTAATTGTATTTAAGCAGGTTTGCTGACAAGCTCTTAACTTAAAACTGACATCTCTGCTTTTATTTTGACTGTATCTACATCTTTTATGTCCTTAGAGGAAATTTGAAAATGTCTTGCAGCTGTATTCTCTCAGTTTCTCTTTGCTGCAAGCAATAAAACGGGGAAAGGGGGGGGGGGCGTTTAATCTCTTAAATTGGAAGTTAATAGTCTTCGATTTGAAGCAAATTCAAAGGCATTAAACTGAACAATGAAGAGATATAGATACAGAGACTATGCTATAAATATATACTGTATATTGTGCAAAACAGCTAAACTCCATATAAAAATGAGTTACCTCAGAGGGCTAAAAGCATCTGATCCCCTTTCTGGAGTTTTCCCAGCAACTCCCTACTGAAAAGAGATTTTGGGCCGATTTCAGAACTTTATGTAGGGATTTTATCTCTTATTTGGCCTCAGAAAGATTTAAAAATATGAGCTGGAAAGTGTTGCAGGGAGAGTCAATATGGACTGCAAATGAAGTGCAAAGAAAACCTGGGGGACTGCAAATTAAGACCAAATTAAATTATTAAATCAGGCTCTCTGGAAGCGAGGATAAACCAATCAAAGATTTCTTTTCTAGGAAACAAACTCTAGTATTTTCACCTTTGTCAGAGCAAAGGTGAAAATACAGTGTCTCATTAAATATAAAAACACACCCTGCAGGAACATCAAACACACCACACAGCATTACAACCTCCATAAACAGCCGTGCCAAAACATGTCCTGCAAACTAATTAGAGGACTGGCAACAACACGGGATCCACAGAGAGCCATCAGCCAAACACAGATTCAACTGGAAACGCCTCGTCTTTACAGCGAGTCACAGGGAAGAAAATGTGACTGTATTTTATTTGTTTATTTAAATATTTATTTACGTTAAAGTTTTAGAAGGGTTAACGTTTGTGACTCTACTTGACCAGCAGATGATGCTGTTGTTCGCACAGAAAGGTGAATTAAACTGCCAGTATTGTGAAAACGAAATAAAATCTTAAAATTCAGGCTTAAATAAAGCAAAAATATTATATAAAAGAATCAGCTTGTGTCTACATTTCCTGCTGAAGGCAGCATAAAATCAGTCTGGTGTTGGACGAAGACATTATTGACGTCCTGCTGCGTATGTGGCATTTTTCCTACAGAATGCATTAAAGGCCTGGAGCCTGGCAGCGCAGCAAAGGGGAGTAACAGCCAAATATCCACACTGCAGGAAACTTTATAACAGTTTAAGCTTTTACACCCTAAACCAGTATAAAATCAACACAAAATAACTCATAACTACAAAATTAATGATTACAAAATGAGTAAAAAAAGATTTAGATGTAATAGCTGCATAAAATTTCACAACATTTACACTCAGAATTGAGATTCATTGCATATGAAAAAGAAGACCAACCATAATTAAAACAAACTAACATGCAGTCAACTTTACAGAATGTGAAATTATGGGGCTCTAAATCCTCTGATCTAATTAAACCAAATTTGGAGAGAAACGGCAAAGATCATCAGCTGGACATCAACTTTCCTACTGTAAAGTACGGTAGTGGCAGCATCAGCATCACATAGACAGGAAGACGGAAGACAAATATGAAGATACAAGAAAACCTGAGTGATCTGGAAGTCAAAGGCCTCAGTGACCCGATTAAGAGGAAGATAGTTGATGGATAAACATTTTGGTCCAACTTGGTGTGTTTTTATAAACAAATACATGTTGACAATTTTCTAAAAACATGACCTTCAGGTATTGTTTTACGTGATTTAAACCATTTTTAGTCCTCTTAATTGTTCAAGTATCTCAATAAAATGCTGTCATTGTTAGAAACAAATGTATGAAACCTTCGATGGGCTTCCTGATAAGTTTTTGATAAAACCTCGTCAGAAGTTCTTCTGAAAGCAAGAAGAAACGAGAGGCAGAGCGAAATGCTTCCAGGTCGTCATGACTGGTTATAAATCGGTTTGCTCAGACTGTGAATCGAGAAATGAAACACGATCAGCTCTCAGTGTGCCAAACGCTTCACACTGCACAACCTGTTCTCCTCTCCAAAGACTCTCTGCGTGTCCAGGTTTTATAATTAGACTTACAGTTCGGCCTGCAGCCAAGCCGCCATCCAGCACAGCTGTTCGCTCACCAGGAAGCAGCTCAGATGAAACGCAAACCAATTTCATCTAAACACCGAGACGCCGGCCGCGCAGCATTTATTCAGGAACAGATTCTCAAACTTATTTCCACACATAATCTGTTTAAACCGGGATGAAAGTTATCCATTAGAGTTAAGCCAAAGTTGATCTTATCAGTTGAATAACAATTAGCTGATTTCTTAAAAACCTCAATTTTCTCTTGTATGGAGAAGGACAACAGTATTTCCATAACATAAAGAAACTGATAGAAAAGTTCAGTAAATTTATGGAAAAACATGGAAATTTCTGAGTATCAAAAGTCAAAAACTTAAGAAAAAAATCAGATTTTTCTTTTTTTTTAGATTAATCAGAAAGTTTTTGACTTTTAAACATTTTTGACTTTTGAGCTCCAGAAGTTTTTTCTTAAAGTTTTTTTAGATTAACCTCAAGATTTCATGTTTTTAGCAATTTTTTAACTTTTTAAACTCAGAAATGCCCGTATTTCCTTTTCTAGAAAATTTCTGAGATTGATCTCAAAATTTCTAAGATTTTTTTTTAAGAATTTTTTTTTTTTAACTTTTCAAACTCAAAAATGTGCACTTTTTTAAACAAAATTTCTGAGATTAATCTAAAGTTTTCTGAGTCTTTTGGCTAAAATGTACTCCTCTTTAGATTTTCTATCTGCAATGGCCCTAATATGCGACTGTAAACACTGGATGGATTCTGTTTCGAACCTCTTTCCTCCATCTTTATTCATGTGCCAACTGGCTCTACTTAAAAGATGACCAGTAGTGTCCCCTTGTGGATGGAGGCTAAACTGCAAGACAGAAGAAAGTAACGGACATTAGTTAATCAACTGGAACTGATTTTAATCTAATAAATCATGCATCCCGAGTTTAAACACTCTGAACTGAAGCTTGTTTCATTCGTTTGTTTTTTCAGAGTGGCTCCCAGTCCTGAAGCGGTGAAGGATCAAAACATCTGCAATCAGATCATGGTCCAGTTCATCCAGAACTACAGCTGCATCTTTGAGGCCGAGAGTCCGGACAAAGCGGACGAGACGGAGGAGCGCTCGACTCTCAGACTCGTCCAGGTGCTGTTAGCAGCAGCAGCTGCTGGTGTTTATATGGATCAGATTGGTGGCTGGGCGACTCATGTGGTTTAATCAGGATCTTTTTCTCGGTTCCTCTCCATGAATCATGACTTAAATCCCGCCAGGCTGAATTAATCTGAGTATTGATTATCCATTAGAGCTGTGCAGGAGCAGCTCCTCCACATGTCCATGAGTCCAGAGGAGATTTAATCAAAAACAGCTGGAGGCGATTCGCAGGAACCAAAACAAACAGACCTCGGGATCCGACACCATCCATCCATCCATTGATCCATCCATCCAACCAACCAACCAACCAACCAACCAACCAACCAACCAACCAACCAACCAACCAACCAACCATCCATCCATCCATCTATCCATCCATCCATTGCAGATAAATTGTATCTAAAGCTAATACCATCATATTGTATCAAGCCTCATATTTGCTTCTCTGTTAGTGAGACGGTGGTGAGGTGTGTGGTCGGGGGTTCCTCAGGGCTCAGTTCTGAGTCTCCTTCCTGTTTCTGTTATTATGAAACAAAACAACAGACATTCAATCATCTCCTGCGTTTTTATTTTTAAAGATTATGTCAGAACCAAACTTTCCAACCTTGGTTGGAAAGTTTTCAGCTCAGTGACTGGAGGTGAACAATGCGTCGGTTGTAGAAGCATCAGGTCAGGTTAGAGCCTGATGGTCACATGACCATCAGGCTCTAACCTCGAGGCCTGAGTTAACCTTTGATCTGACCCTCTGTGCTCTCTAAGTATGCCTCAACACCACCTGCAAATCCTTTTTGTCTTTAGCTTGAGGCTGTTTATCCTCATAAAACCTCAAAATGTTTGGGATTTTTCACCTTCCTAGTAGTAGTAAGAAAAAACCCCATCAGTATCAAAGTCAGAGCATCACCAGCGTCGGATATGGCAGCGATACTGTGAATACCAGTAAGCAACCCGGTGACCCCTGGGAATCCCCTCCGCCGACAAAGATCGTCTTACACCCACACACTGCCACCTGAACACGCAGATGACTGACAGCCTCGCGGCGTCTTTGAACGCAGCATGTTCTCACCAGTTCGCCTTTTAGCCTCAGCAATAAATAAAACGCTGGAGAATCCATGCTGTGCCTGACAGTTTTCATGTTTACGTCTGTGTTAAAGGCTGCAGACCGTCACATCTAATTTTAACTGTTGGTAGGGCTTTCTGGGAGGAAATACAATACATGTGTTTTTGTATTAGACTCCTGCATCATTAAAAAGTCTGCAAAGAAATACTTTGAAGTCTTTTGTCACATTTGAGCTACTTTTTACCAATTTTCAGGTGTCAAGGAAAAGTGATTAAAAAGTTACATAAAAACCAAAGAAAAGAGGAGAGATTTCAGACTTTTATATGATTGCATGTCAAATTACTCTATAAATGCTATTTTTGCTCTTTCTAGGCCAAGTCAGAAGAGGAAGACACAAAGAAATCGTCCAGTCATCCCAGTCCGGTTCCAGTAAGTTCTCTGACTCTGTTCTGGATAGCATGTGCAGTTCAACTGAAACCAGAAATAGCAGAAATAAACAACCTGCAGGAGGCTGGATGCAAATATACGACTTTTATTTGTATTTAATCACAATTAAAGGAGATAATCTAATTTTGTAATTTCACTGTTTCTTCTAAGTGTCTTTGCTTTTTGCTTTGGTGTAAGTAAATTACAGTGTAGGCCAACATTACAAAATCTGTTGTTAGTTTGTTTTAGAAAACAAACTAACAACATGTGAAACATTTTTCCATGTCCAGAATGAATCAACATTTCACAAAACAAATTAACATCTTAAAAAACCCTTAAAGTTATAGTTTAATTTAACCTGTTCTAAGGAAAATCCTACCAGAATGTCTGAATTTTGCTTAAACTAAATTCAGTTTGTTTATATAGAATCAATTCACAACAAATAAACTTCAAAAACACAAAATCTTATCAAGTTTAATTTTCACCTGGGGAAAAATGTTTAGCTATAAGTGAAATACTCTGCCAGTGGAACTTGTACTTGTTCATCAATATTAATATCGTCAATATTAAAACATGCCAGTATATCTATCTGAAAAGTTTCTTTTAATTTAGTTTCGTTTTATTTGAAGTACTAAAATATTTGCACTAGAAACTATGTCAGTTATTTTATTCAGATTCATTATAATTCATGTTTATATTTGCTAAACTTAACTAAATAATAAAAGCTGATAATAATAAAACTGTTTTTTTTCTGTCTGTGGTGGAATGAGACTTTAAATGTGTAAAAAATTGTCTTATTTCAAATCACAAACTTTCCAGTAAAATGCAGATTTTTTCCAATCCACATTGTTTCTGATTATTTTGAGTATGATGTGTAACACAGTGTTGATGTTTTTACGTTAAGTAACTTCAGAAACGCAGTTCAGAACAGCCCAGCCATGTGATCTGTGTGACGTGATTAATGCGTGCTGGGCATGTTTTGGAACATTTCCTCAGTAAGGAGTCGAGTTCAGTTTCTATAAGCCTATAGATGTTATAACACTGATTTAAATCCACTTCATGCCATTCTTTAACCCTGGAGAACATGTTGACCTTATTTATACTTTTTTGCACCCTAAAATGCAATAGATATGTGATTTGTTTTCATGATGAATAATAATACGTGTGACACATTTGTTTCTTTTCTTGATTTCTAAAGACTGAGCTTCTAAATTCACTTGAAGACATGAAACATCTCAACAAAAGCTGCACCAAAACCCCAAAGACAAAGAAGGCAAAGGTGTGTAAAATAAATCTGTCATATTTGATTAGCTTTATGTTTATCAGGCAGTTTTCCTCTGAATGCTTTCTTCTTTCTTATCTGCTGGCTCTCCTCGCTGCTGATTAGCCTGGAGGTCGTCTGTCAGACGGCTTGCGATGCTCGTGGCCTCGGTCACATGATGTGATTCAATAAAGGAAACAAGAGCTCAATTATCTGCAGAAAGAGAAAAACACAGACTTCAGTTTGCCTTACAAATGAGATCTCACTGAAAACGTCCTGTTTATGTTTTAGAAACTGAGCTCTGGGCTCCAGGAGGTCAGTGGAGCAACTTTTAAGGTCTCTGAAATCCTGTTGACTTCTTAAGCCCGTCTTCCCTTTTTCAGGCTGAAATTATCTTTCTATGGTAGCTTTAAGTGCAGATTTGTGTGTCAAAACAAGTCATGAAAGGTGTCACCGTAGAGATGAAAACAATGCAAACAATTGCAGTTTGCAATCAGGCGATTCTACAGTGCAGTGTAACAACTAAATAATAATATTTCAATATAATATTTACAACCCCCTTGAAAAATGCTTGTAATGGCCTGTTTTAATAGTTTAAACACCAAATATACTTTAATATCTATGAAAGGAGCAGTATTGTGTGTCACATAGTGCAAATATGTTTGGTAAATAACTTCTTAAAAGGGACCTATTATACAAACTTCACATATTGTATGGTTTTATTCATCCATTTGGGTTTCTACTGCTTCTAAAAACAGCCAAAACACCTTAAAAAAAGACCCTGCAGTTTTTTGGCATTAAGTTATTCTTTGGTGTCTGGAAAAAAAAAAACTCCTGTTTGTTATGTCACACTGTGCCGTTGCCTAGCAACCCAAACAGAGCCCCAACATGTTTGATCAGCTGATTTTACCACTGTAATCGCTGTAAAATGGCTGCTGGAAAAGACAAGAGTTTTGTTGACTTACAATTCAGAAACCACTTGTGGCATTCGTGTGCAGGAGGCTCCACTTATGCTTTTCAAAGATGTTTGGTTGTGTACTTGCAGCCAATTTTATGTGAGAGTGGAAAATAGGCAGAACTGAACAGGCTAAAATCTCATCTGAGGATGATTTTGTGTGCAAAACATAATATCTTTTTCATCCTGCTGACCTCCTGGGTGTCAGCAGAGGTCACAGGGTCATTGGTCAGGTCAAGTCAAGTCAAAATGACTTAAAAACAACGAAAGTTGACCAAAGTCACGCAGTTTCTTTATCAATCAGTTGCTCCGTCACCTTGTTGAATTACCTTCTGCTGCTTTTCTAAGACAGTCTTTGTGTTTTGAACAACATATTTTGAATTCTTTCTTCAAAATACGCCTTAAAGTGACATAAACCAGGTCACATTTTTCAATCTCGTGTGTCAGATTTGTTCGCCATCTGGCCTTTGACCTTCTGCTGCTTGTTCCTCTGACTGAGCCAATCGCAGTGAGGAGCCAGAAACTGGAAATCAGAAGAAAAGACGAGTCATTGCTATTCAGACAAAACATAGTTTGCTTTTCAGCCGAATATCCACACCTGCATCCTATATGTAGAAAACAAACCACTAAATCATTTAGTAGGATGGTGCATTTTTACATTTTCCAAGTAAAATAAAATCTAATCTAAAATAAAAATCTGCTACAACAGCAGTTCCTTATCTTTATCTTTTCCATCGCCTGTTTTTCCTCCGTGACGCCTCTGTCCCATGATGACACAGACTCCAACCCCTCCCAAAACCAAGCTGATGTCCAAACTCTTTTCTGCTTTTTTTCCTGTTCGGTTTTCTCCTAATGGAGCCAAATCAATCAAAAGCTCCAAGGGGCAAAATCCATACGAGGTCCAGCTAAAGAAGTTTGTGCTACTAATTATGCTGGAAAAAGCCCCCATTAGGTGACTGGATGTCTGAATGAACGCGACGTTGATGGATTTTTTTTTTTCTGTTTTCAAACAAGCCATTAAATTACGCCCCAAATGGAAGTGTTTTTCTGATAATTGGTGCGAGGAAAGAAAACGTAAGCCTTTTAATTCAGCAATGAGCTGTTTATCTGTAGAATAGCCTTTTAGCATTGGAGGTCGGAGAGCATTATCGATGGTTAAGCCGCTGGTGTCGAACCCATTTCATCCTCTGTAGCCGCTGGTTGGGCTTAATGTGCAGCAATATCAGAGCTCTGCAAACACGATAACAGGGGAGAAAGCTCTTTATCATCCTAAGAGGGCGTATTTTAAGTCTCTTCTGGTTGTGATCCTAAAAAATGCAGAAAGGAAACTTTCAAAATGTTGCTGTGATCAGATTACGGTTCTTTTCCTACACAAGAGTTGGAAATTCACGCAATATATACCCACTAAGAGTGAGAACGGTAAGACAGAAACCTGGCTAACCTTTGAGACTTACTGCTTTTCTCTCCTCTTTTTCCAACTCTCTTTCTCTGGAGCTTCTCATTGCAAACTTTATATGCAAATATCAAGAAATTCAGTGTTTTTTTTAAATATACCTTGCAATGCATGAAAAATGTGACTTTTCTGTGTCAATCAGGTTCGAAAGGGGAGCAACAGCGGCATGCCTCAAGTCGTTTGTCAGCAAAGACACCCTCCAGGGTCGCCCAGCACCAGGTCCTTCTCCATACCGATAGTTTTACCGCTGACCTCAGAGCTGAGGAGTCCAAGCCCGCAGGTGACGGAGACGTCGCCTCTGCCAGAACCGGACTCTTTCAGAACCGCTTCCCCACACGTCGATTTCAGCCTCTCTAGCAGCACGGAGGGCCTCAGCAGGTCAGTGAGATTTATAGCTCAAGATATTCAGGGACTGTTTTACCTTTTTAGGTCTGTATGCATGTTAAAACAATGATAAAACACTGAAAACAATGATTTTTTTTAAAAAGTGGAAGAAATGGCAGCTTTTTTGCTCACATGCATTGTAAATTGTAGAGACATTTAAGAGGAAAAACTGAAGTAGATGCAAATATCTGCAGATTTTTCCATTCAGGAACCAAAGAAATAAAACATTTATTTTAAACAATTCTATAAGATTCCATCAAACTCCAATGGTTTATATTTAAACAAAAATAAGTGTTGGTAGTTTGTAATATTTGTTATATATGCACTTATTGGTGAATAAAAACATAAAAAGGGTAAAAAATTTAAATGTCATAAAAAGCTAATGTTAGCTTTGCTACATGTATTTTTTCTTAAATAAAAGAATATCAAAGAAGTATTTGAAATATATACCGTGGGCAAAACAAGTTGATGTGCAATGTGATATGCCGTAGTAGGAAAGATAAAAAGACGTGCACCTTAAATTTATTTTAAAATAAAAACATTTTTAGCATTTTGAAGTGATTCACAATTTCCAGGACTTGTGAATTACTGGAATGTTTTTTTTCTGCATGTCTTTTAACATGTTGGAGAAAGTCTGAACATTGAGCATCCTAACATCGCGTGGAAACCTGCGTTTTAGTTTCCATAGAAACAAATGTCTCGTCCTCCGTTCTCGACTCGTCGGAACGAAAATGTTTATCCTCCAACTCCAGCAGAAAGTCGCCTGCTGCTGGGAAACTTACCAGACACAAAAAAAAACTTCCACACCTTCTCATGAACATCAGCATCATTTCTGTGTTTGCTTCAGCAGAGCATCTCTCTTAAATGGGATCCATCTCTGGTAAAATGGGTTGTGACCGCCCCGTCAGCCGAGGGCAAGGGTGAAGAATCTCAAATGTCTGACAGCAATTATGGACCCGTATCCTGAACCCGGTGTCGGCGCGCGTTCGGCATGCGAAAGGGCCTTTTATAGGAAGCTGAAACCAGAGCCCAGCGGTTTCCAGTTTCCCCAGTCCTGGAATAGCAGCGCTGCAGCTGTGCCTGTTGTTGGGCTCCTTGCTGCTGGCAGTGGGCATCAAGGCGGCTCAGCAGTACAGCTGCACTGCTACTATCAATCAATCAATCAAGTTTATTTGTATTGCTTTAGATCATAAAAACACAAAAAGTACAAAGTCAATGATTGTCAAGTTCTGTCGTTACCAATCAAACTGTTGATTAATTTTCCACTTATGATGTTTCAAAAGCAAATCTGACCAGGTGAGTTTTCAGTCTTGGTCTAAAGGAACTCAGTGTTTCGGCTGTTTTGCAGTTTGCTGGAAGTTTGTTCCAGATCTGTGGTGCATAGAAGCTGAAAGCTGCTTCTCCGTGTTTGGATCTGGTTCTGGGGATGCAAAGCAGAACCTGAGAGGTCTGGAAGGTTGCTATGACAACAGCAGATCTTTAAGCCGTTCGGTGATTGTAAACTAATATCAGTGTTTTAAAGTCTATTATCTTTATGTGACTCTGAAGGTTCAGGTCAGAGTTCATCACTACACCCAGATCTCAGGCCTGATCTCCGGTTTCTATCTGTAATAACGGAAGCTGACTCCAGAATGTTGATGAAAAAGTAGAAGTTGGCAGATTTTTTTCACTAAGCTAAACCAAGCTTCTAGTTCTTGATGAAAAGTTGCCTGTAAGTTAGTTTCATCTTATTTGAAGTGTACTAAAAGAAACCAAAATTATTTGATAAGATTTTGTGTTTTTGCAGTGAACGACCCGACTCAGGCAGGACTGGCCTCTGCGTCTGTTAACAAAGAAAACTGGGTCAACACCTGAAGACAAAATAAAAGCAAAAACAGAGAAAAACCCAAAGCGAGAGAGACACAAAGACGTTTTACCATGTCTCTTGCTGAAACATTTAAATTATGATCAGTTGCAGTTTTGGTCTCTGCAGGAAACATGAGCGACCTTTAGAAGAAAGTAAATCAAAGATTAGAGCCGTTTCAGGACGGGATCCATTAACGCTCTGCAGAAAGGTTACATGTGTACAAAGTCGTAAAAAGCAACCTATAAACATATTTTTAATTGCATTGCAAATTCCTGGAGTGCCATTTCATTAACACTGTACGACGCTTTTTTGATTTTCCTTCTGTGTCATCAGACAAGTTGATTTGGAGAACATATCAGGTTTTAATCTGTGCCTGAGATTTGATATAATGACTGCCTTTCACGCCGCACATGGATGGAGCAAATCTGATACTTCCAAGTTATCTTCACCGTGTCAGAAGTACAGTAAATCTCCAGGCGGCTTCCCTCACAGGCTAAGACTTTGGCTGCCAAGTCGGATTGGGTCACTGATCCCCAACCAGGATGACGGGAGCGTCTCAGAGATGTGCGTCAGCAACCCCAACCAATACGTTACGGCAGAATAAAACAACATAAGGAGAGGAAGAAAAACGTGTTTTGAAAATGAAAAAGCTTTCGATTCTAATCCTTAGTGTCTGCTTTTGCTCAGAGATTTTTGTTTGACTCCATTAACAAGTAAGGCTTCCATAAATCTGCATTAAAATCAGCTTGATGCAGCTGCGGTTTTGCAATATACCTGGTGATTTTCCACTATATCTGTAGATGCTCTCATCGTTATATAACAGCTTGCTCTTACTTTTCATAGCTAAGTGTCAGACGCAGCGCAAACAGCGGCTATGCAAGGTTTTTTTGTCAGTTTTATTTCACTTTTAGAAGTTTTATAAATTTTACATGATATTCAAAGCAAAATTCAATGTTGCTTATTTTATTGTTATTTTTTCAGCTTTTTATTGTGTTAGATTTGACACAAGTTTCCTACATTCCAGGAACTCCCCCATCCCGATCCGCTCCGGCCTCTTGGATCAGGTTTAACTCGCTCTGTGGAAATCAAATTAACCGTGGGGGGATTTTACCTTAATTTGTAAAGCATCTTTTTTGACAGAAAATGAACACAATGGCCACCAGTAACCAGTTCTTCTCAGAGGCTTCCAGCCCAGTATGCACTATGCATCGCGGTTATTTTAATTTTGGGCTCTTATTTTAGTTGTTCTTTTTCCAGGGTTGCATGGTTATGCAAAACAAAACTTCAACCATCTTAAAAATAAGGATCAGATGCACAAGTTAGAATTTATTTAGCATTTTCTCTATTATGCAGTTTCGAAATAATGCCTACAGTCCAGTTTGTGTTTTTTGGTGTCTGGAAAATAAGTAGGTACTGTCCCTCACCTAGCAACCCTAGCGAACCCCAGCCTGTTACCTAGCAACCCCAGTACAGTTCCACCTGCTACCTAGCAACCCAAACAGAGCTCAAGCACATTTAAGCTCTGTACAATGGCTGCTGGAAAAAATAAGTACTTTATTTTTGACTTACTATTCAGTAAGTCTTTTGCATCATTGTTGGTTGTATAGGAGGCGCCGCGTCTGCTTTTCAAAGATGCATGATGGTATAATTGTGCACCTGATTGCAGCCATTTTCATGCGTGAGTGTAAAATGTGATTGGGGGACAAGATCACTCTTAGCAAACCACGCATGGCGGATTATGTCTTAAGATTGTCGGAAGTGGAAATTTTGGACAAAGGCCAGTTTAAAAGTTTTGCTGTGTGAACTGGGCATCAGAATAACATGAACTGATGATTTCTGAATCTGAAGCTGTTTTAAAAAGACTTCTCCTTCTCAGAACGACACAGATTTCCTTGGAATTTCTGATTGTTCTCACCATTAGATTAACCCAGAAAACAAGATCTACCTGCTTTCGTCGGTGATAATCGACTAAAGCATTCCTTATCCAACCTGCAGAAACCTTACTTTGTACAGAGATCTCGTTTCGCCCGTAGAGCTGCAGAGTTTCTCATAAGGAGATGCATAGAGGCGTTTGTGTGGAGTCGCTGTGCTTCGCTGAATCTTGTGATGTAACCAGTGGATTTCTCAGAATCCCTTTAGAGATTGCTGGGAGCGAGGAACGCGGCGCTGCGGTGCGAATGCAGGTGCCCTGTTGATATTACTGCTTTGTTGGCCATTAGTCAGGAACCCTCTGCGCCGACGACAAAAGCAGTATTTACAGCAACAGCCTGCTGACTGGATAAAAGCGGCTTTCCTTCAAGAATCAAAGCCATGTATTGCGACAGTTTCTAGTGGCTTCGGATGTTAAAGTCGCTTATTATCAGACATAATGACAAGGCTAGTTCTCATTATGTGAATCTCTTTATCTTTAACCTTTAATCTCATGTTTTCACCAGAATAAAAGTTTCTGGTGATGCTTTGAATCCAAGTAACTGAAGGTCATTCAGTTAGTGCGATCTAAGTCTTAAACAATCCTGTTGCAAATGTCAGCCACTTTAATTTACCTTAATATCCATAAACCAATCAGTCTGATTACTTATCAACAAGTTTAACTCGTCTGAAACTCTTTTGTGCCCAATAGATGCCCTCCTTCACTGGAAGCTGCACAGCTTCATATATTTTAAAGTCGAGGTCGACATGATAAAAGTCAATTTGACTAAAAATGTAGGCGATTTCACAGAGGCTTTATTAGCTATATTTATTGGAAACATTGATAAAAAGACAGCTTGGATAGAAGTGTGTTGCACAGAATTTTAAAAAAGCAAAAATTATAACATTATTTCAGTTTTCTAAGTAACTAAATTAGGTTTTTGTGGTGTGATTCTGATCGCCTGACAATTGGTGACCCTGTGATGTTTTTATGATATAAAGCATTGTGAACTGCCTTGTTGCTGAGATGTGCTGTACAAATAAACTTGACTTAAGGAGCAGAGCGGAAAAAAAAAAGTTGTACTTTTTTCTGGTACTCAGCTTTCCCAACTCAGCTCCTTCAGACTAGCCAGCAGCAATTAGCAAACACCTGGTGGGACTGAGCTTCAGCTGAGCTCATTATCCCAGCTACTTGTTAGTGTTACACTGGTAAAAATATTTTTCAGGAGCCATGTGATGATGATTTTCTGAAGGAAGAGTTTCAGAAAGACCAGCAGCTCCTTAAAGAGACAGAGGCCCAATTTCAAAGCACTAAATTACAAATTACATTTTTTTTTAACTCATGTTTGATATGTTTGATATATACAGGATTTTTTATAAAAACTGAAGGTAACATAGATACTTGATTGTGCTATAAAATGATACTATGTGGCTGGAAAGCAGGTGATGCAACCCCTTTAAGTTCTTCTCAATGTGCTGTGCTGGTCCAGTACAAGAACTGGGCTAAATAAAATTATCCAAAGTCCAACAAAAACCTTTAGAAAAAAACCCTACAGAACTTTAATGACCACAAGAAAGTCAAGCAGAGGAATTTGGGAGTGGTTTAGGTTTACGATAACTTCCAACACTTTTGAGAATGTAGAAAAACTGGAAGCTTGACCCTGCTGACCGGCTTCTTGGTCCTTTTTTTCCCCCTTCCTGAAGGGATCGGTCCTTTTCCGAGCATGCCTCCCAAAGCTTCTTCTTATCCCTTCACAGAGGTAGTGGGTAAGCAGGATTTCCGCTTTTGCAATTCATGGCAGCACAGTGACAGCCCGCATTATTTTAATGAGCTTGCCAGCCTGTGTAACCCCGGTTAATAACGTGGGTAAGTGTATGGAGGGCAGAGGGCACTGAAGGTCGGAGAAATGTGGAAGGAGCTGAACTGCTGAGGTCCAAAGCAGCAGCGGAGGAAAACATGCACTTGTTCTGGACGTTGTGTCGTTTGAAGGGGAAACCTTCGGCGAATGACTGAACTCTGGCCCATTTCAATCTGCACCTGACTTGAAACCTAATTCCTCTGTTTTGAGCTTGTTGAGGTGCTGGTGGTTCCCTCGGCGTACCTGCCTCTTCCCGTAAGCCTCCTGGAGGTACAGCATGTAGAAAAACACACTGCAGGACCAAAACATCCAGTTATGGCTCTCAATAACAAGCTATTTTTCTGTTTTCTCTCTTTCTCACTGTCTGACATCAAATCAGAGGAAGGTTTGCCAGTTTTAGATCAGACAGGTTTAACAACATTATTTCCACCTGTTAAAAGTCACAATCATGACAGATATAATTTACATGCTGTAAAATTTTCATGCCTAACAAAAAATTTGGCCAAACCCAGACGATGATGTCAGTTTTTAAACTCTTGATGGGGTAAATCACAATAATTTAGTCACATGAC
The DNA here is from genome assembly GCA_911649635.1 of Poeciliopsis gracilis. Taxonomy (NCBI): domain Eukaryota; kingdom Metazoa; phylum Chordata; class Actinopteri; order Cyprinodontiformes; family Poeciliidae; genus Poeciliopsis; species Poeciliopsis gracilis. The sequence goes on along the minus strand of CAJVRI010000370.1, from coordinate 2,690,715 downwards.
CAACAATGTTACTATGGTTGATGTTACTAACCCGTACTACGTTGTTGCCGTAGTGGAAATGTGAATATAATGCTGCTTACTGACTGTTTTAATGACTTATCTAGTCCACAACTGGGATTTCACGTTTGAAATTATTCTTCTGACTTGAAACTACAAAATTCTGACTTCCAAATATAAATAAGACCCATTCTAATGACCAGATCTCTCTTAAACTCAACCACAAAAGACAAAATTAGTTAATTGTACATTTAATGCAAAGATTGCTGTTTATTAACAAAAATATGAGAGTCGAGATTTATCCAGATCTTTGTCAAACTATGAGCTAAAACACTTTACAGTTTACTGAAACAAACAGGAAAAAGGATCATTGATCAGTTTTTTCTTTTATTTTGAGTAATTCTTTACTCAAACAGTCAAACAGTCTGACTGGGGTCCTTCTGTTTTTTATTTTGTTAAATCTTTAATATATAACATTTTACTTTAAAGATTTTCCCTCTGACCTAACAGGAGTCGGGTGTTATGAAATTTTCAGTGTGAGTGCCAGGATTTTTGAGAATGTTAAGCAACTTCAACATTTAGTGCCAAAATCAAGTTCCTCTCACCGTTGCATAATGTCATCATGTGTTGCTGACACAAGTCTTTATCAATCTCATTTCTAAACAATTGGTGTGCCAATTTTTTAAGTAACTAGAGGACCTTCTCATAAAATATAAGAAGATATGCAAAGTTTTTATACATTGTTTTGAACATTTTAAAATCTTTTCATGTGAACTTTATATCTGTTGTTGCTTTTGCACCTGAACTTTCCCTTAGCGGGACGATGAAGGTTGTTTCTATTTAAATATGATAAATATTAATAAATATTTGCTGAATATGTAATTTTCATGAGGAGAGGAAGAAGAACTGCTGTGCAAACATTTTTCACCCATTTCAAAATAAGAGCATGAAAATAAAAGTCTTAACTATTTGAAGGATTCAAGACGCAGATGTTCAATTGAATGTTGAAAGTTCAATTGCTTTCCAATTCTTCTGGAAACATTAATTAGAGGAAGCTAAGTGTGCTGAGCATTTTCAAAGTTAGCGATAAATGCTAAAGCCGTGCTAGCATCTCACCCAATGAGCTGAAGTGTGTCCACCACTGACAATATTAAAACATTACCATGAATTTTTTAAGCTTCAGGACAAAGAAATCAGAGGGGGTTCATTTAGTGCAAGCAGAAATTCCTCCTCCACATGTTGGAGATCTGGAAACACTCGTTCATCATCAGGCTACAGATGCTGGTGTAAACCTGAAATCAGAATCAGTTCAACAAACTGGGCAGCAGAGTTTTGCAGAAAAGTTTATTCTAGTTCCACCAGGTTGCTAAGCCAAAACAAGTCTTGTCAAAACATGACCTGAATTGATAATCCATGTTTCGTCATAACTCGACTAGATTAATGCAACACATTTCATGCTGGGATCTGTCGGTTCTTTTGTCGTCGCCTTCAGTTTTTCCAGAATGCTTTTAACTGATGGTCAGGCCTTTTCACTGATTTTTGACACGGTATAAATGGATTTATTTTTATTTACGTTTTCATGTGACTTTGTTTAATTCTGCTTTAACTGCTTCATTACATTTTGGTTTGGTTTGATTCGTTTTCAGGCAGTCAGTTAATCATGTTTTTTAAATGCTTTATAAATAAAACGTATTTGGATTTTGCACAGCTGGATGTGAGTTCTGGAATAATGCAGCCTGTATTTTGGAGAAGCAACACTTTCTCTGCTGGTTTATTATAGAAACCAGAGACCGGTTCCACAAAGGCAGCAACTGTAGCTCTGCACTGCTATTATTCTGCAGACAAAAGCCAGCTCCATCTGCCTATTTTAAGCCTCTGCGTACTCCGAGGTTTACGCCATTTCTCTGTATAAAATCATTCTGCTGCCAAGTAAATTAAACGTGTCTCTTTTTTCATCTTATTTCAGCTCACAGGACGAAGAAAGGCCAGCGTCTCCGTTCTACATGAGGTAAGGCCTCCTGTCTGTGTGTTTAATAAACTTAGCAGTGTGTTGGATGGAAGAAGCTGCCTCTGAGATTCATCATCAGAAACCACGAGGAAATGAGAAACCAGGGCGGTTCTGTTTGGTTCTGGTTCTGTCAGCACAACTACAACAGGTTTAGACACAGAACCTCATAAAATATCAATCACGCTTATTTTTTTCACTTCACCCATTTAATTAAAATCATTTACTTGATATTTCACAAAAAAAATAATGAAGAGTCCAACTTTTAAATATACCAGAAAAGAAACAAATAAACCAAAAATACTAAAAAAAAATAACATTTTTAATTTAGTTATTAATTTAAAATGTCAAGAATAAGACCACAAATTAAACAGTATTAATTTCCCCAATTAAAATTGTCACAATAAAAAATATACAACAATAAAATACAATAATAAAATAATAATAATAATAATATACCTGTCATAATATTTAAAAAATATTGAAGAATCCAACTTGAGGAGATTCAATCAGTTGGGATAAAAGAACAAAACAGAACAAAAATCATTTCTAATCATTGGTAATTACAGAGCAGAGGTTTGGAACAGTTTATATTGTTATAGTTTCATTCGTCTGTACAGTAATTTTATATGTATGTTAGGTATGTTTTATAATATCAATGTATCTTTTATAATGTTAGTGTTTTTATTTAGAAACAGCTTAAGCTACATCTAGAGAAAAGCATTTTTATTAACAATATTTGCATATTGTCCCTGTTTTAAATGAACCAATAATAAACAGCTTATATACTTAATTTATTTATTTATTGATTTCTCTCAGCGAAATAATAAAATCATAATAAAAAACAATACAATGTGTATATCTTTGTACAATTTAAAACAGACAAAAGGTAAACGCTTATTTTAAGGTTCAGGTAGAAAACATTCCAGTTGAGGTTTAACCTCTGACCCCGGCAGCGTGAATCATAGATCAACATTTTTTCTTTTTTTATTTGCTGTTTATCTAACTGGTACCTGGCTGTGGCGTAACACCAGATTACCTGAGCGGATGTGTTCTGGTGAACGCTGCTGGGGGATTGAACTGGTTTCGGCTGGAAGCTGGAGTCTTAATGACATAAAGGCGAGTAACTTTTGAAAACAACAACAGAGCAGCTAATATGTTGTTTCGCTCGTACTTTTGTTTGCAAAGTAATCCAGTTAGTTAGAGGGTCTGGAGTTGAGCAAATAAACGAGGCGATCTCTAAGCTTTCTTTTAACAAAGAGCTGCATTGTCAACTTTTTTTTTAACTCTGCAGAAATAGCTCAGCCTGATAATTAAAGTCCCAGACATGGACGAATTACAGCCTAATCTCTCAGACAATTAAACTGAGACGACCATTCAGAACGATTTTAGTTTATAATTAGGCTGGAAATTTGTGTTTTCAGCCTAAGAAGCCAAACGTCATTTTAGCTCCAGGTTACTTTACTCAGCAATTTCACTCTCTTATTGTCAAACTATTGTCACGTTCACTGTTTCATATCAATTTAGTGAAGTATTTTTGATAAATTAAGTTCATTAAAGAGTGCTTCATGTTGGGATTTGTCACTTTTTCTTGAGCTTAACTGGTTTTAACTTTTCAATAAATAAAATATCTATATTTTCTATATTTTCTTTTGCTTTATATCGGAAAAGATACAAACGGTCATTTGATGATGATGATGATGATGATAATGATGATGATGATGCAATGATCAGGTCAAATTGTTACATATTTAGCTTAACTTTCATTGTACTGATGCTGATATTACTAGTTTTACTTTATTTATGCTGATTTCATCACCAGTGTTTTTATTATGTTATTATCATCATTTAAAACTTTTATACAATAATTAGTTTTCCCTTTTAATTTTAACACAATTATTATCACTATATGACAGTTAATATTATTATTTTTCTTTAAATTAATTGTATAATTTTGCTTAATTTTCTTGAATATTTTTGTAAGGGACTTTAAGAAAATTGTGTTTGATTAATTTATCATTGTCGTATTAATATATTTTTATTATGATTTTATTATTTAACGTTTTTAAATTGATGTTTTCTAGTAATTATAATGTCAAATTCAATTAATAATTTGTCATTTTTCTATTAATATCTTCTATTATTTTATTTTATTTTAAGAAAACAAGGAAAGAGATTTAAATATTTGCATACTCACATTTTTATTTATATTTTAAGGAATAGGGAGAATTTATTTTCTCTAATATTTAAACTGACCTTTTTGTAAAGCGAGCCTGTGACTTGGGTCACATCGTTCCTGTTGGTGACGTTTCTGCTGCTCTGACTGTTTCTGCTGCTCTGACTGTTTCTGCTGCTTGACTGTTTCTGCTGCTCTGACCTGCAGGTTCTGACTCAGCCTGTTTCTAACCCACCAGGAAACTTTCCCTCTCTGTTAGCTCAAAGCTAAGTCAGCTGGAAACGTTTGTCCGTGCTGCCGGCACGGCCGCTTTGCCAAAACTCCAGCAGGTGTCCTGCATAAATCTGAGGGCTGTTTAAGAATATCTGCAACATGATATTTAATTACTGGACGGACATTTGCTGGCAGTCTCTCTCAGCTTTAATGTCATTAACGGATTGGGTGCCATACAAGCAGACACATTAAAAAAAGCATAGATTTACTGGCTGCTATCATGTTAAGCACAAACAGTATGAACAGTTGTTCAATTCCAGTACGAGATTCTCACCATGACTATATACTACATACCACAGTTCCTGGCATCAGGATATTTACAAATTAAGAATATGAGTCAAGTTTATTTAGCACATTTCAGGAACAAGGCAGCTCAAACACTGCAACAACGCAAAACCTCACCAAGTATTTTTGGTCTAGTTTCTAGTGCAAAAAGCTTATTACTGGATCGATAACAAAACTAACGTAGAAGTAACTTTTCAGCAAGAAATAGCTGCTTGTTTTGAGTCAATTATTTCTTAATATTGATGAAAAGGTTCTAGTTGTATTGGCAGATTATTTCACTGATAACATGGGGAAAATGTCTTGTTATAAGAGAAATAATCTGCCAATATGGAATATACTTTTTCATCAATGTCAAGGAATTATTGACTCAATATAAGTTTCTACATTAATTTTGTATCATTTCAAACACACTAAAATATTTTCACTAGAAACTGGACCAAAAATACTTGATAAGATTTTGTGTTTTTGCAGGAAAGTTATTTCTTTACATCATAAAGATGTAAATAAAGAACATCATAAACACACCAGAAAGTCAACAATCGTGAAAACCGATGACAAGCATCGCATTTTATCAAATGCAATCATTAAAATCATGAAAATGTTGTTCAATGTCCCAGTCATTATGGTTCTGAAGCAACTCTAACCAGGTGGGTTTTTTCTCTTGATTTAAAGGAACTCTGTGTTTCGGCTGTTTTGCAGTTTTCAGGAAGTTTGTTCCAGATTTGAGGAGCATAGAAGCTGAATTGTTTTTAGTTAAAATGTGAAAATTGTCTCTTATAAGTGAAATAATGCAATATAACTTGTACTTTTTCATCAATATTAAGGAATTATTTAATGAAAACAGGCTCCTATATATTCCTGAAAAGTTACTGGAAAACTGGTTTTGTCTTATTTGCACAAGAAACTAGTCTGGAAATACTTAGGATTTTGTGTTTTTACGGTGCTTCCATTACATGCACTGTGAATGTATTACTATGTGTCCATTTGAGAATATACTACAGTTATAAGCAGGTTGATGAGTCAAAAGTACTCATGTGTTTATTGTAAATGTGCAGATGCCAAAAAAAGATCATAATGTCAGAGTTAAATCTGGGCACCAAGCTTAGTCTGGGTGCCACAAATGTCCTCTAAGGTTTAACACTTGTCGTCCGTTTTAAATAGATCTTATTATTAATCATTTTGTCAGATTTACCTCTGGCTTCACAGAAGATTGACCACGTTACTGAAACGTCCTGAAACGTTTCTGCCTGGCAGATCTCTTGGCGTTGACATCAAGGCTTGAGTCAACACTGGTGATCCATTAAACCCCTTTCTGTTGTTTTAACCTGCTACAGTTTGAGTCGCAGCTATTTTAAGGTTGTTGGCTTGAAAAGGTTCTGGCTCTGACATAATCAGTAAAATCCTCTGGAGAAACTTTTTCACTTTTACACCTGAATCCAACCTTTATTGACTGTATTTCATCGTTGAATTTGCACATAGATAACAGTCTGAGCAGTTCAGACGTTCCTCATCTGGTGATGAGGCCACCGGGTTTCTTCCGATCTTCTTCACTGTCTTTGTATTCAGATTTCAATGTACCAGAAGTCATTCTGCAGAGTTTCACCTGACTAACCTTCAACTGTTCGCTGTCTCCATTATTATCTGTTCTGTTATCGGCGCTGCAGACATGCCCGCCCTCCAAGCCGTGCTATCACTGTCAACACAGCTGTTTATGGAGGCTTTATGTCCATATCTCTGTATGTTAAGGGAAATGTATTCCAGGACAGACGGACATTAAAGCAGTGAGGAAGTTATGAACCATTTCTAACCAATTTACATACTTCATATTTAACATTTTCATATATGAGCTAAAAAAATTCTAACAATAAATTAAAAAAATAAACGTAATTCTAATGTTTCAGTTTAGAGGAGATCAGATGAAATCAAAAAGTAGTTTTCTGACTGCTTTGGAAAATTCTTATAATATTTTGTTATTGATCCAATACTGTTATCCAAAACTTTTGTTATTGATCCAATGCAATTCTTGGTATCACCAATATCAATACCAAAACCAATAGTTACTATTTAAGTATCACATGTAATCGAACTTCCTACCTTAAGGTCTTTTGGTGGTTTTTCCTTTAAATTATTTTGTTAAAATTCAAGACAGAATCTAGATAAAGTTTATAGGAATCTACAAAATACTTTACTAATATATTTAGATGATAAACTGAAACAAAACTAATTTGTGTGTATTGATTCTAAATTTTAAAAGTGCAAAAAATTATAATTCGAGAGCAAATCAAAGCAAAATTGTATTTAAACAGGGAATCTGAAACGGAAGTATTGATATTTTTACAGTGGTGTTGATAATCAGTATCAATATTTTTAAATTATTTTCTCACTTCTAGCAGTTAGCTTAACTAATAATGTAGTATAGCGGAGTCTATTATTATTTAAGTAATAATAACTAATAAAAACTAGCAAGCACACTTTAAAACCTGATTAAAACTAAATGAACCAGACAAGCAAAAAATCACAACGAAATAAAACTAAACTTTAAAGAAAAGCCTCAAACTATTGTAACCCTCCGCTTGATGCCAGGATGCATCAAGCGGTTTTGGATGGATGTGAATAAAGTTAAATGCACTATTTATTTTCATCTGAGCAGAACAAATCCTGTTAATTAATGTTTGTGTTGTGTAACTATTTTCTGAAGCTTGTGCCAGAGTTGTTTTTGTTTTCCTGAGTGCAGAAACCAGCCGGTTTGCTCTCACAGGACCTCCTTAAGCTGAGCTGAAGTTAACACTCTGGATCACGCAGGGCTCGAACTCGGGCCTCCGGGGGGGTTCAGTGTTGCTCACTGACCTGTTGTGACCATTTGTTTTTGCAGCATTAACTCCCCCCACTTGCTTTCCTTTCAGTAACCACCTCTCTCCTGTCCGCTGCAGACCAGATGTGGTGAAGTAAGTCGTCTTTCGCACATAAACTCAATTAAAACATGCAACATATTGCTGTAAATTTAACGCTCTTTTAACCATCTCATTTTTCCTCCCAGGAGTTTTCTGGACCAGACCATCCGCTCAGCAGTGGAGCAGCACCTTTTTGACGGAGCAGATCAGCATTCGGTGATTTGTGACTTGACCTCGCGACCTTCGAGCCTGACGGGAACGCCGACTGCGCGACAGAGACGTCGACAGCAGAGGGAGCAGCAGGCGGAAGGCCTCAGACAAAGAAACCGGTACAATCTGCCGCTCTGATCCCTCCAGCATGAAATTAGCTTTCATTTTTGTACATATACTTCTGTGCTTTATGTTCAGTGCTGTGGAAAAGTATTTTCATTCTTACAGATCAAACTAATTTTATTTTCAGCAACTACGAGTAAACTAGATAAATAGTTTGTTTTTTTTAAGAAAAATTATATCCCATCTGTGTTTTTGTTGCCTGTGTCAAAAGTGTCAAACTCAAGGCTTGTGGGCCAAATCTGGACAGCCATAACAGTTTATGTGGCCTTCTAGACACTAAGACGGCAAATAAAGTCAACTTTAATCTCACATTTGTATTATTGCATCAGTCAAATCAAATCTTCATGTGTGAAGGATCAAATTACATCGGTGTGAAAAAATGCTAAAATTTGTTACATTTTAAGAAGTACTAATTGAAATTTCAGCAGATTGATAATGAATTGGTAGTTTTATTAATGCACTGTACCACAACCGGACATTCATGATCTGGATGTGGCCCAAAGCGAAGTTTGACTCGTCTCTTTTAGCATTAAAAATCCAACATCAGCTCCCTAAAAAACTGTCTAATTATGTCATTCACCCACTATTGTAGCACAGAAAGATTATATGAGGAACATGAATTCGTCATTTAAAAAACACCATAAGTTCTCTAAAACTGAGCTCCACTCTTAAATACTTAAATACTTAAATACATGACAGTGAAACCTTGAAGGCATATTGGATATTTTTCTCTCTCTTTGGCACAATCAGTCTGGAGAACATGCGAGCTCCATGCAGAGAGACTCCAGGCCCCCAAACTTCAGAAATTTTGCCCAATAAGGTTAACTTAATACTTGATGATTTCTTTTATATCAACAGGTCAGGATATGGATATAGTCTATTTCATTACATTCTTTGCACAAAATCATTCTTAGATAATGAGATTTGAGTCTGACTGAGTTCATTTCAGAATAAGATATTTTAGGGCCTCTGTCACTTTAAATCCAAATAAGTTGTTTACTCAAAAGGCTGCAAACTGATGCACAATCACCATATATAACTGTACATCTCCGAAAAGCAAAAGTAGAGCCTCCTGCACAATCAACAGGAGGGAGGGAAGTGGATTTTGGATGGTAAGTCAAAAACAGAACATTTGTCTTTTCCAGCAGCCATTGTACAGTGCAGACAGCGATAAAACTAGTTGATGAAACATGCCAGAGCTCTACTTGGGTTGTTGGGTGACAGTGACCCACGTCGAAAGGTTTTTGAAAAGGCTCTTTATCCAGACACCAAAAAAACTTGTAACTTGTTGCCAAAACAAATTGGCTATTTTTTTAATTATAGTTATGATTAGAAGCAGTTGAGATCAAAATGCAAGTAAAAAAAAACGTCAAAACGTGAAGTTTGAATATTAGGTCCCCTAAAAATCTTTAGCTCTATTTTTTGCTAACAAAAACTGACCTCAGAGCTTCTGTTGTCTGTTTTCACCAGCAGAAGGACAGTATAAAATGTTCCTCTGTGTGGCAAAAGACTTGATCCAGTCAAAACAACTGGAATCACACCAGTAAGGAGCTAATCCTTGTTGATGTCTGAGTGATCACTGACATGTGGATTAGAGGAGAAAGTGTCATTAAGAGTAAATATACTGTAAATAGAATTAGCACAAAGCTAAACAGCAAATTATCTGCTGGAGAGGGTATAAATAAGCCACCAGGATGACCTTGGTGTTTGTTTTTCATCCGACATCGAGCTGATAAAAAAAAAAAACAGGAAGGAGTCGGATGGAAGGCAGATGTCTAATGTCGTAATTCTTTTCGGGTTGTTTTTTTTCCATCCGGGAGCAGAGCTGCATCCACCACAGCCGACACAAACAAGGAGAACATCCCGTCGAGCAGCAGCAGCAGTTTGGGGAGCGCCGGGGACGAGGCGACCAGCGGCGTGGAGTCGCAGGGCGGCCAGAGCAGCCGGGCCGCCCGGACCTCCAGGAAGTCCAAACACTGCCCGACTCTGGTGCAGCTCACTGACAACCAGCCTGCCCACGCGGTGAGTCACGCCTCGTCTCTGTTTGGAGCTTATAGGAAAATATCGCACAGTGACAGTAATATCAGTTTAATGAGGCTCAAATTATTTCGTTCTATTTTAACAGTTTCAAGAGCAAGTCTTGTTCTCCACTGATGCTCCAGTAATGAAGAAGCATTTTACTTCCACCCTGTCATCCTTTTTTCTGCAGAGCAAATAATTGTCAGGTCTTGTTAGTGAGAAGCATTACTGGAGGCAATCTGGTAAATGACAGGAAGTTGTTTAATGGTTTTCAACCACTGGACAGCAGCATGTAATATCCAGCAGACAGTACTAATTGTTAATTTTTCTCTTAGGTAAAGTAGTTCACATTTAGGGAGCGATAAGTGCTCAATTAGCCATTATCCACTTCAAGAAAATTACAAAAGGAAATTATTCAAGTTTTATTCTGTGTCGTGTTTCAAACATGTCAGTGGAAAATGTGTTATCTTTGAATTAATTATGCTTTTCTCCCAAAAGAAAATTAAAATAAAATAGCTGCATTAATGTGCAGATCCTTCAACTTACATAATTATTTATTTAACATAAACCTTGGACTCGAACACGTTGATTTCAATGAATTAATTACATAGATTAATCAATAAATTGCTTTGTTTTGTTTCCTTCTACAAACAAAACAAGCGGAACCTTTGTATTTGCATGTTTCTGGTAAGACTTTAAATCTGCCGCACAAGCAACATCCACAAACAACAGTGATTTACAAAGTCGCTTCTCTTGGCCCACCAAGGGTTAATTTCTGCTTCAGAAAACGATCTGATTGGACGCTGGAAAAGGTTATTGTTGCGTTCAGTTTGTGCTAAAAGGAGTTAGCCTAGCAGTGAAGCAAATCAAGTTTAAAAAGCATCTTTTAAGGTTTTATTGGCCTTTATTAGATAGTGAATTGACAGGAAAGTGGGTAATGAGAGAAGGGAGAAGACATGCAGCAAAAATCACCAGGCAGGGAATCGAACCTGCAACCGCCATGTTGAGGACTAAAGCCTCCAAATGTGGGTCGTGGCACCCCAGTCCACATTTCTAGAGGTTAAATCATTGGAATCTTGAAACACTGGAAAACTGAATGTGTAGAAAAGCACTTAGCACCAATCTGGTAACAGATTGAAAATAATAAATATCTTTGTTGTTGAACTCGTATTAAAATTTTTTAATTGAACATTTTTGAATGGAAAATGTTGCTTTTTTTTTGTCAGTTTGCAGTTTTCAATTCAAATGCAATTAATTCGTTACAAACCTGCAGCTAACTTTATTAAAAACTGAATCATGTTCCACCACTTTGTCAAATATCTTCTAATTCTGAGCATCATGCTAGTCACTGGTTGCTGTAAAAAGACTTTAAACCGTATGTTAGCAGTAACACAGTGGCCATTTTACGGTCGAACATATTTACATGCATATTTCAAAGATAAAATTATTCACGATAGAACTGCATAATATGCTGTTTGACTGACTCACTGATTTATTTAGCTTCATACACAAGTAACAGGAGTAAAGAGACGGTCAGATCACAGTTATTTTTTCTCCCTGCATGCCAGTGAGTTACATAACAACACGGATGACATGATAGCACCTCATGTTCTAGGTTAGACATGATCTGTGTTAGCTGGTGTGAACAGTTTTCTCCGAGAATGACAGCTTTTTAAGTAAAACGCTGCAAAAGCTCAACAGCAGCTTTATCTTTTTTTCTTTTTTTTTTACTTTGTTTTGATTCTGCAGCAAAAAAAAAAAAAAAAAAAACCATCAGGAAATCTAGCTAGATGCCATTTAGTGAATTGATTTACTAAAGTAAATTATCAAAAATCTGGCAGAGTGTGTAAATAGTACTGGCTTAACTACCTGCAGGCAAGCTAGCTTGCAACCTAAATTAGCAAAAAAAAATAAAAAAAAAAACAGGAAAGATAGCAGAGATGGTTACAACTAAAATAGCCGTGATAGTACAAAGTAACCTAGATAGCCAGCATAGCTTATAGACTACATAGCTGAGATGGCACATAGTGTAGGTAGCCAAAATAACCCAACATGATTGCTTATATAGCTTTAACCTAGATAGCCAAAATAGACATGATAGGCATGCAGCAGAGATAGGTGAGCTAGCTTGTGGCCTGGATGAGCAGGATAATTTGAAATCTAGATAGTTGGGACAGTTCAAAAGCTGGGATTAGCAAGATAGCTTATAACTAAGACACCTTACACGCAAGATCTCCGACAAAGCCTGCTGAGTTTACAGTCAAGATAACTCATAAAGACGAGATAGTGCGTTAGCCTAGACAGCCTAGCTAGCAGCATTCCCTACATTTCCTTCCTAAGCGAGACGCTTACAGCAAGAACCGATAGCAGGGTTAGCCAAGACATTCCAGAGCAGAGATAAGCAAAGTTTTATTATGCTTAGCTAATGTATCAAAGTGTAATAATCTATCACAGCATTTTTTATTTGACAGCATCTGAGAGTTTTCCTACACCAATTCACACAAGCATAAACTTCAGTACTTAACTATTAATGCATACAAGCTAATTTGTAATGTTATTCCTTCTTGAGCTTAGCTTATACAACAATCAGGCTTTTATATCTGTTAGGTTTATTTAAAATGACTGTAACATATTGGCTGTAGTGAGACGTATCAACTTTTTAAAAAATAGCTCCATTTGTCTCTCTATCCTGCCTCACTCTCACTCATAACAAACATGGCACTTTTTTGAGTGTGTGTGCTGTAGCGGTGTTACAGCGCCACCAATTGGCCTGGCATACTTACAACAGAATTTGTGAACCAAAGAGAGTAATTCAGCAGACCTTGTTTTTCTTTTTTTTATCATGTCTTCGTATCAATGATTAACAATCATTCAAACAATTATAAGTCAGGTTTCATCAAAATAAACATAATGGGTCGGAAGAAAGGACTTATTTTTACCACTTATTCCATGTTAGCATCACAATTATGAACAGGATTTGTTGATTAAATCATTAATGTTCTACATTTTTATTTTGCAGATTAAAGAATGTTTTGGTGAAAGACCTGGAGAAACCCAAATGGACTCACTTCATAACGGGTAAACCCAAATCTCAACTCTTTTGTTCACAGATTGTCAAACCTGTTAACCAGGTGATGGTTTCTTACTGATAAGTTGCCTGTTGAGAATGACAACCAGGTGTTTGTCTCATGATATGCTTTGGCACTTGACCTGATAAGGACAGAGATGCATGTGAATGTATTCACTGCCTGGGGTTTCCTGAGGTTTTTAGGCTAAAGTGCACATGAGTTTGTTGCTCAGATCCAGTGGTTTAACCTTTGCTGAAACGGTTTTCCTGTCGCCCTCCCCAGGAATGAGATTTTAAGGAAAGACGGGCCTGGATCTGCTTCACAGGTTGGTTCTTTTGCTCTTAACTTTGTTCAAGTTTCTTGTTGAAAGCGTAAAAACTAATGACTTAAAATGCACAGCAAGTAATACAGACAAGGACATTTGCTGTGGAATAAAAGAAGGACTCAAAATATCAGAAATGTGTGTAGCCGCATAACAAAAAGGCTCCAAAAGACCAGAATAATGTTGAGTGGTGCAGTTTGTGCTCAGGATCTAATCAGCAAAGAATCAACATGTGACAATTTAAGGAATAAAAAGGTCATGGAGGTTCAGGTGAGAATGACTGGAGATGAGGGTAGAGAAACAGTAAATGAATGAACTCCATGACACGGTTGAAAGAGTGTCATTCTGAAAATTCAAGAAAGTTTTTTCCAAGATGTTGCTATTAAAAACAAAATGTGTTTGATAATCGGCGGATTAATTTAGAGTATTTAGAAAGACTAAAGGCGCATAAGGAAGAGTTTACGCCTCTTTAGTTGTACATTAACATCCACTGATCTGAAGATTATCGTATTTTATTGTCTCTCAGTCACACTTTTTTTCATAGTTTGGCTGGAACTCCGTCTTGTATTCAGAAGCAACTTATACATGTTAATTTTTCCTAGGATAAAGTGGACAGGATTGTCATGCAATGTCACCATATGTACATGAACTAGTTCAGTGAGTTGTTGACATGAAAATAACCTATTTCATTTTTTGCACTTTATTTAAAAACAATTTGCAAACATTGTTCTGTAAATATGTTATATGTTAGTATTTTGAAGACACAAACTAAATTTTGTCCTCAGTGTCACTAAATAATTCAAAGAAAAAATAAAACACAAAAATACCTAAAGGTCAGAAATTTGATAATGTACTTAAAATAATATGTATTGGTATCTGCAGTAGAGGCTCTGTATTACCAAAATATAGCCACTACTAAAATATGCACTGTCACCCAGCAACCCCAGCAGAGCTCCGCCTGTCACCTAGCAACACCAGCAGAGCTCCAGTGCATGCAGCTGGTTTTATTGCTACATTTGCTGTACAGTGGTGACAGGAAAAGTGTTTTATTGTTGCTTTACTTCTTCGAAGGAACTTGTTGCTTTCCTGTTGCTTGTGCAGAAGGCTCTACTACTGCTTTTCACAGATGCACAGTTGTATAATTGCGCAAAAGTTTGCAGCCATTCAAAATTGGAAGAACTGAATAGGCTAAAATCTCATTATTTAAGAATAATATAATGAACATTTAGTAGCCTAAGTCATGCTATGCTGTTTGAGGAAGCATAGTAGGTCACCTTTAAGTCGCTGTTTATTGTTGCCAAAGCTGTGTGGGTCTGAGGAGTCAACAGACCACCTTCTCCATCTGCCTGTGTCCAGTTTTAATCCAGACTGACACCACTGAACGGAGCCAAGCGCTGCGCGGCTCGTTCAGTGAGTCGTTTTACCAGGCAGATGGATCTTAGCGGCAGGTCAGGCAGCAGCTCGACCACCACGCCCACACGCTGCTCCGAGCTGCCATCTGGATCTGTGACAGAGGGCGGGTCTCCTCTCGCCCAGCTGCTCATAAACGACCCGTTTTCAACACAAGCCGTGACATTTATCTGCTCCCATCAGGACGTCTTTTTCTGCTTACTGATGCTGCAGTTGTATATTTTCTTTAATTCAAAGTATTTTGTATGACTTCGTAGAAATCATAATGCATGCAGTCATGTTTTTATGAAATTACACTGCAAAAACACAAAATCTTGTTTTTGGTGGTTTCTAGTTCAGCTACACCTAAAATTTAGCAAAATATGAGCTTGTTTTATGTCAATAATTCCTTAATATTGATTTTAAAAAATTAATAATTCCATTGTCAGATTAGCTCACCTGTGGCAAAACATTTTTCCCCACTTTATATGTGAAATATTTTGCAAATGGAACGAGAATTTTTTCAAAAGCAGCCAGAAATGATTGATTTATAAAAAGCTGAAATTCTGACAAGTTACTTGCAAGTTAGTTTTGTCTAATTTTTGGGTTTTTAAGATATTTGCTCTAGAAAATATTTGGTAAGAGTTTAGGATTTTTCAGGGATAAGTAACTAACAGGTTGTGTTTAAGTAACAAAATGTTAAGAAGGAAACATTTTTAAAGTTTCCGGATTGCCTCCTGCATTGCAATAATGTCTTAGTACAAAAGCTGCATCATTATTTCTAGCTGGTCACAAAAACACTATCAAATTTTAATTAACAATTAAATTTACAGAATAACATCACAACATCAGTAAGATCAAACTGTTTGTAGGATTATGTAAAAATTATTGATTTGATCTGCATGAAGCCTTAGATTATTGTGTGAACTGAAATTATTTGGATGCCTAAGCTTCCGTTTTCCACCGTTTTCACAAACAGTTCTTAATCTTTAAACACACAAACAGCTGCTGTGTAGCTTTTGTTTCACTACATCGATTTCAGTAAACTGATCCTGAATAACAGCAAACACGTTGTACTTGCAAAGCCAGAGAACCGATAGTGGGAAGTGATAGTAGCGCTGCTCACGTGTGTGTCAAAACAAAAAGTCATGAGGATATTATTTCAGCAACGTTCACTGACTGGCAAATTCATTCATGCTTTATTTTTATTTTACAGATTTCTTTTCTCATTTTTTCTAACCTCGTGCAGCTATCTCCGATTCTCTTTGCATTAAACTGGCAAGTAAATCTGTTGGCAAGTCATACTGATAAACAGTTTATCTTCAGATTCTAGGGAGCCTTTTTAGGTTTCTGGTTAACAATTTCTGATTTTAGACTAATCTGGTGTGAATGCACTTGAGAGTCTTATACAATTTTATATTTTGTGAAGTTACACTCAAAGTTTCAGTGTGATATAAGGATTTTATGCAATATGTCTGCAGAAGTTTTATTTCATCAGCTCTAACTGGCCTTCCTATCCTTATTAAAGTTGCATATTGTAATTTTTATTTTTTAAAAATAATTTTTTGCATATTTGTTAAAATTATCTTTATATTGTGGCAATATAAGACCTATAATATGTGAAAAAAAAGAAATAGCTCATTTGCTTTCTCCCAGTGTTCCCAGTCCTAAATGCAGAAATACACCAGTCAGAAACAACCAATCAGAGCCAGGAGGCGGGTCTTACCGCTGTCAATCACTCTCCTGCTAGCAGAACCTGCTACCTAAACTTAATTTGATTATTTGTAACAAATGAACTCGGTTTTTTAAGTTTGATCTCCTGTTTTGTTTTGTTTTTTGTCAGTGTACAAAAACAAGCTTCTTCTTTCATTTCCAATAATACGCAACCAGATGCCTTTGTTATTGATTCCTCAGCATTACTTTAGTGGCTGCGTGAGGCACAGTGAATATCATGAATTTAATGATAAAAAGCTAAAAACAAGTTATTTAAGTTTTAGTTTCAGAATGCTGAGTCCCTGGAATGTTTCGTGGAAGAGTTTCACTAAATAATATTCACCAGTATCAATATTTCAAGATTTGATTTCAGTTCTGCTTTAAACGTTGGTCTCATCTAACCCGGACATTTTCTTCTCTGTTGTTTCCTGTGTCTGCATGTCTTGTTGCAAAATAAAAACAGGACGCTTGAAAACTTCTGTGCAAATGCAAACCACAATTTTCAGGTTTTTCGTTGGTAAACAATTTAAAATTCATGTTTTCCTCCCGCTACAAGTATGCACGTAAAACCCCAGTAAAATACAATCACATTTATGGTTGTAACATAATAAAATATGGAAAAGTTTAAGGTGCAATAATAGTTCTGAGAGGCTCTGCATGTGTGCTATGTTTCTGTAGGAAAATGAAACATGAAAACATGAGATAAGCGTCTGCAGGCGCAGTGAGGTGCAGGTTTCAGGTCAGCGGCGGGTCGCCTCAAAGATACCAAGACAAGAATGAGCGCTTCTTATTTCTGCCATGTCAGCAAAATTCCTGTTAAATTTCAAAATGTTTCTGTTTGTAGAGTCTGCACATGTAAACTCAC
The DNA here is from genome assembly GCA_911649635.1 of Poeciliopsis gracilis. NCBI lineage: Eukaryota > Metazoa > Chordata > Actinopteri > Cyprinodontiformes > Poeciliidae > Poeciliopsis > Poeciliopsis gracilis. The sequence goes on along the minus strand of CAJVRI010000370.1, from coordinate 2,673,379 downwards.
AGCTTAATCATTTACTAACAAGTCCACTCAACACACACGCACACACACACACACACACACACACACACACACACACACACAGTCTCTCTCGCTCTCTCTTCTGTCAGTTTAAGCTGTTTTTTCTTCATCAGTTTTGTCTCTCCTGATGACGTAATGCTGGCTCTGGGGGGCGAACACATGGTGGAGTTTGGTGTGTGTGTGTGTGTAGGTGTGTGTGTATCTAAATTATGTCAGGCTGATGTGCGCTGCAACATCTGCGCTGGAGTTAATCCACGGCGGTTCTATCCTGAGCGCACGCCAGCCCAGTTTGTGTTTACGTCTCTGATCCCTCGCAGCAGCTCTTCTCCGACCGTTTATTATCAGTGCATTGATTCATCAGTCTGCTCCAGCAAACAGGATAACGTAATCAAGTAAAAGTGAGCCGTCAGTCAACAGCTTTTATCTGCTTAATGAGTCGTTTGTTTCTGTAAGGACAGAAAAACGGCTCATGGGTGAGACTTTCTGGCCATAAAAGGCGTTAATGCTTGTGTGTAAGAACATTATGTGATAATCTGATTTAAAATGCATCTGACCATTGAATTCATGCAATATAAAACCCAGTGAGTGTGAAGAAGATGGAGGCGATGAATAAAATGCAACGTTAGTGATGAGGAAAAAAAACACAAAGTGTCTGAAAGAGGAGAAATGAGAGAAGCAACGTTCAGGAAGCTTGTACGCAGTAAAATAACAGCAAAAATGAGAAAAAACAGTTACTTCTTTTAAAAACAGTACAAATACATAGTCATAGAGCACACAGTCAACAACATTACATTTTGCACATCAATGTTTCATGATTAGGTTTTAAAAGCAACTCTAAACATCAGTTTTTCATCTAGATTTAAAGGAACTCAGTGTTTCAGATGTTTGTTCCAGATTTGTGGTGCATAGAACTGAATTCTGCTTCTCCAGGAAACGGCAGCTTTAAAAACTGAAGAAATAATCATTTTTAAAACAGCAGTATGACCTGAACATGCAAAGTTTGTGGCACACTGGCTTTGAAAACCAACCGACCCATCAACTAGGTGATTAAATTATAGATGAATAGTCGTAAAAACCGATCACTGCTCCGTTAATCAACAGGTGAAACTTGATCAGGTTTAAGGAATGTGTGAATGTTTTTGATAAGATTTTCTTTTTGACATTCATCTTCGACTCAGTCAAAAAGTGATAGGATTTATTTAATTGCATCTCAAATTCTCCTGATGAAACCTTAAATTCATCAAACGCCGCTAACAGATTATGCAAATTTACTCAACTGTCTGCTGTTGTCTCTTTTTAACATTAAAATGCAAAAACCTGCTGTTGTCTAAGGAACATCTCTAATAGTTAATAGGCAATTTGATCAGGCAGAGGAAAAGAAAAACGTTACCAGATGTTCTTTGATTTATGTGAGGCCATGAAATAACAGCAAACTCCATGTTGTTTCTACTCGGCACTGAGAGAAGACAGAGGAGCTCGATTTCTTCAGATTATCTGTCTCATACGATACTGTCACTAAATGGTGAAACTTTTCATGAAAGTTTGCATTTAGTTTCCCAATTAAAATATGATTTGTTTATTTATTGTAATGCAGGGAGAAGATAAGGAATTCACACTGATATTACTTTGCAGGCTGCAGGAGAAAAAAGCAAATTTTGGCCCCTCAGGATTTTTCACTGGGATAATTTGGTGTAATTTGGGGTTTGATGGATGTTAACATCCAGCTGTACAAAACCCACAGTGCTGCTTTTCCCACCAGGTGAGCTGGAACAAGATGAACAGTGTTTATTCAAATTAACCTGAGTGTCTCTTTTGATAAAGCGATACTGACTGTTGACAGACAGAGCGAGTTCAGTTTGTACTTGTACAGGAGGAAGGAGGGGTTCCTGAATCTCCGCCGTAGCGCCACGTGGGGGAAATGTGTACAGTTAATCTGCCCCAGTCTGCACGTTCACACAAGGCCTGCAGTTTCACTTTGTATGCTGTATGATTCACATCGCAGTTATTTCCCATGCAACAGCTGAGGAGACGTGATAAGTGGCTGGTTCTGGCCCTGTGCCCCATACCGCAGCTACTAATCCTTCTGCTGGGCCATAATGGGTCAGAACATTTGGGAAACATTACCAAAACGTCTACTGTAAACCAATCTGCTTGGTTTGTTTTGGCCTGCTTTTCTGTAACCACAGGGGATTTTACACTAAAACTATATTGTTTCCTCACCACATTATTATGGTTTTTAACAAGCAAATTGAGATCTGGAGGAAATAAAGCAAAATTCCAGATTCCAAAGCATTCTGCAGCAAATGTGGAGAAAATAAATAAGATGCAGGGAGGATGCTTTCATGTAGATTCCCTGCTTTGAGTTGAGTTTCCACAGTTGCTGCGTTATGGAGGGAAAGCAGAAATCATCCAGTCAGCCTACGTGTAACAGATCACATTCTCTGTGCCTTTTCGTGTCCTCTTCTCTAGTCCCTCCTCCATCTTTCTCCTCAGCCCCGCCGCCCCTCCCTGCAGAAACAAACAAGCCCACGACTTCTGCCTGTATGGCAAACTTTGTGTCATACAATTAAAGCGCGCCCTTTTCAGATGTAAACAAAAACTGCATCCCTACTAAGATGTAGAAACTTAGAAAACTTACGCAATAAATTACAATAATTTTGAAACGTTCATTAATTTCAGTCAATCACTAGATAGATAGATAGATAGATAGATAGATAGATAGATAGATAGATAGATAGATAGATAGATAGATAGATAGATAGATTTCTTTTTTTTTTTTGCTTCAGAATCAATCATTTAAACTTAAATATTATGAAACTACTGTTTATCCTCAATGGCTTTTCACTTTAAAAACCTTTCAAGCCTTAATTTCTGCTAATAATGATTTTCAGCTTTCAGTCAATTTGACTAGAATACAACATTAAAATAGTAAAATTAAATAAAGTGTGTCTAATACCTCCTGAAATGTTGTTTTCTAAAGGTACATTTAATCTAACATGAGCTTAATGTATATAGTATACGTTGACGTGTATTATATTTCACCTCGGCTTGCCATACTGGTATGGGCAAAGGCGATAACGGGTCAAATAAGAGGTGGGGCTAAGCCAGTGATGTCCAATCAGAGCTAGGAACGCTCCAGCGGACGTACGTGTTCATGTTTCGCCCAGCAGCCAATCAGATTGGAGTACCAGCCCCTCTCGGAAGGGCGGGGCCTCAGCGAGTCCAGGCTCAACTTAAAGAGTCTCCCCCTCCGCGGGCCTGCAGGTTGTTGTTGTTGTTGGCCTGAGGATTCTTTGCTTTTACTCTCATGGTTGTTCAGACGTTCAGGATGAAGATCCAGGAGTCGCCCGTCGCCTGTGACGCGGGGAGGATCGGAGGCGGGGAGGTGCGCGCCTCGGAACCGGACCGAGAGGACGTTCCGCGGCTGGACCTGACGGCTCTGACCGAGGACAGCAGCTGGGGAGGTGAGGGCTGCACGCTTCACTCACACACTGCTTCCCAATGTAAACACGCTGTAATTAATGACCTCCATTTGGATTTGCACACACTTTCTGCTGCCACCGCTGAATTAATCATGAGAAAAATCCTCTGAAAGTCTCCAGTCACCTTGTTCAGATCAGTCTCGTCCTGCAGGATTTTGCAGCTGAATTTGGTTTAAACACTTTAATATCACATTTTTTGGTTTTTTGTTTGTTTTTGTTTTTTAGCTAGTTGTGATGCAAGCCGCCTGCAGCTGTAAGTCCCAACCAGAATTGATTGATAATGTTGACCTTATTGAAATAGTCTGAATTGTGTTGCATTTAGAAAAATAGTCGATTATTAAATTTTTTACTCATGTGTTGGTAAATAAAACGTGTTGAGGCATCAGAGAGGAGCATGATAAAACATCATCATTTCACAATAATATTTTTGCTGGAGGATAATTATTGCAATATAAATGATAATTTTGTTGTTTTGAGACAATTTTCTAGTAATTTAGTGGTAACAGCATGTAATGACACAAGATGCTGCTCAAAGATGAATAAAGTTGAAATTCTAATGAATATTTAACTGGAACCTGGGAGACATTTTGAATATCCAAAATAAAACAACAGAAACAAATAAATAAATGTAAACAAAAGCCCTGCTTTCATGAACCAGCTTTTGGTAGAAAGAAGGAGAAAATATAAAAACTAAATAATGCAAACGGTAGTGATTGATTTTGTTTTAATTTGGATTAAATGAGTTGTTGCCTGGTAAAGCGTTGCATCACTCACACACCTCCTTATTATTTCCTCCTAGTTATCTTGATTTTTTTGTTTCTGTTTTCTTTTGTGCAAAAAAAAAAAAATAAGAAGGAAACGACTCAGTTTGTGTTCTACTCTGACGTGGATTGTTTAGATAGGAGAAACCTGCAACACACCCAAACTTTCCAGTTTTGTTTTTTGATCATAACGCCACGCATTTGCACAGATGAATGAGGAAAGTAAACAAACGCAGAGTGCATTGCAGGGAACACGCTGTCCTGAAACTCTTCTTTTGTTCCGGTTTTGCTCCAAACCAGCGCAGTTTCCTGTTTGATATGTTGAAAACTGTGCAGTAGAATAAAACGTGTCTGCTTCAGCCTCATGCCCGTGGAGCCCCCTGCTGGTCGAAGTTTGCATTTGGAAAAATACTGGCGCTCTGAGGAGGAGAGAAAAAGAGAGAGAGGTTGTTGTTGCCATGCAGCCAGGCCTCCTCTTCCCCTGCACACATGGAGGACGGATGTGGTTTCTGCCCAGAGCTGCAGAACATTACAGGAAAACATTCAGCTGGGATGTCGGTATAAGATGACTGCCATTTTTATTCACCATTATATCGTCCCAGAAGATTCAGGTTATATTTCAGGGAATATTTGCAGAAAGCTAAATTTGTCTTTGCTGTAAGTGAGAGAAACACTCGTCTGAGCAGCGGGCAGCAACATGTGGGGGCAGGGCACAGCACTTGAAGAAGAGATTTTCATGCTGTGGAGTTAAACATCCTGGAAGTCAGAATGGAGAAAGAAGAAAGCATAGAAAATTATCTTTTCTTTGCCTCCTACCGTCTTTCCTTTTGTCCTTCATCCTTCATTTGTCTTTCCTTCCTTTTAGTTATCCTCTTTCCTTTCTTCTTCGTATCCTTCCTTCTGTGTCTTCCAAGCGTTTTATTCTTTCCTTCATTCAATTCTCATCTTTTTGACATTTTTTCTTCCATCCTACATTACATCCTTCCTTCATCCTTTCCCTCTTTATCTGGTCTTTCTTTCCCTCTTTTTCCTGCCCTCCGTTCATTATACTTTATTGCTTCCCTCCCCTCTTGCTGTTTTTCCTTCCTTCTCTCAGTCCTTTCTTCATTTTTCCCCCTTTCTTTCTTTGTTTCTTCCCTTCTTTCTTTCTTTCATCCATCCATCCAGTCGGTTCCCCTGGAGGAACCTGTCCATGTATTTTTCAGGTCTGGCTCGGTTCTGTTGGTACATTTTGTGCTGAATATTTCGTTTCCACAGACAGACTGATTGACTCCAGTTATTCTCCAGACCTAAAGAGGGATTTATGTTGCGTATAATCAGATAATAAAGCCGTATTATTCTGCAGAAACGGGCCTATGGACGTGGGTCCGCGACCTTTGCCCCCGCCCGCTGCGGTCCGCTTTGACCTGATATTCTCTGCTGGCAGGAAGTGACACAGTTCTGTTCACTTTCACTCCTTCACCTTCTGCTTTCTGTCTCTGTTCCTGTAGATTCCCCCTTCCCTAACTCCTGTTTCCTCGATTTCAAAAGCGTTTTCCACGCTGCTTGTTGCGACGGTAAGTCCTGTCCGCATCGGAGCAGCTAATATGTCAAAGTAATTAAAAAGGAGAGAAAGAAGCAGCTGTCTGTCTTGACCTTTTCCTTCTGCATGGCGACATGCTTGAGCGCTCTGGAACATAACTGCCGAGTATCCAGGCGCAGCGGCGCACAGGCCGGTGTTTTGTTTCATTAATCTAGTTAATCCACAGCCATCAGTGTGCAGTTGATTTAAAGGATTAATTTAAAATGCCATGGAGCCTTAGCGCCGGGCTGACCGGAGAAAAACGTGGATGTCATGGAGTTTAAAAACCCTCCGACGCTCCGCCGGGTCGCCGCTGGATGAGCTGAGCGACCCGGGCCGCCGTAGCGCCGCTGTGGAAATAAAAAAATAAAAAACACAAAATTTGAGATTAAGCTCAGAAATTTCACAAATTTCTAAATGTTGAACATTTTTGACTTTTGGAGCTCAGAATTTAAAAAAAAAAATTTTGTTTTTCTGGACAATTTCTGAGGTTAATTTAAAAAAAGTTAAAAAGTTGTGAGAAAATAGTTTCAGAAATGTTCAGATTAATCTATCCTTGAACATTTTTACTTCCATTAATATAACAGCTTGTGACTTGGCATGCGTGAGGTTTTTGAAACGACTCGTTTTCACAGCAGCTGGATGAGTTTTCTAAGCTGTTGGGTTGCTTTTAGAAACCAAAATAGAAATACAAAATGTGATCACTCAAACGATTTGATGCAGAGAACTGGTTGAAAATCGCTGCTGTAACTGCATGTTCATGTCTGCTGGTGACTGCACATGGAAACGGCCCTTTATTAACCACCAATTACTCAGAAATAGCTCAGAGTAATTTAGAGAAGGAATGAAACATCATTCCAGGATTCTGGAGCTGGAATTTGACCTTTTGGGCACATAAGCTTGTGATGCTGTTTCACAAACAAGAATTCATGGAAACACCATAAAATTAACTTTGTATTGTAGCAGAAACACTTTTAATTCTGAAGATGCCACATTAACTGCCTACTGAAATTGCAGTGGAACGTAAAAACTTATTGCATGTGAATGCGAAACCTTTGCAAGCGAACGCAGAAGAAAAAAATCCCTGTAAATGCCCTACGGGGCTCCATGAAGGACAAAAACCTGCAGGGTTCTGGAGCTGGAATCTGAGCTAACGCTCTTCCAGTTTGGCCCAAATGTTCTCCCAGCGCAGAAAAACATGCAAACCGTCGGCTTGTTTTCATTCCCCGCGTCGCTCGGTTTGCTCGGTACGTTTCCACGGCATCCACCTCGCAGCTCCCGCCGAGCCTCTGCTTCAGCTCTAACATTTCCCAAACATTTCCTCCCCAGCTTGTGTGTCTTGTCTTTTTCTCATGCACACACGCCTGAACAGATGCAAGTTTTTGTCTGTGGAAACTGGATAAACACAAGCTCATCACAAAGGCTGCCAGCGGGGATCGCGGCCTGACATTATCCCGCAGAGATCTGCTCTTTTATTAATAGCTCGGGCATCGTCAGGGGTGTTCCTCTGCAGACATAATTACAACCAGAGCGGCGGCAGCAGCCGGGGGGACTGTGCAGAGTCAGGGTGGGTGTGGTTTACCCACTTTCACAACAACATCAAACCCCAGAGGAACATTTTCTTTACTGCTGTGGTCGGAGAAATTTTACTCCCTCAGAAAAAATCCAAGTTTTGCTTCAAATTAGCTTTTTTTTTTTTTTTTTACATTTAAATTCAGAATTTAGTTCAAAATACTACTATTATTTTGAAAAGTGTGACTAATTCCTCTTATTTAAGAGGAAAATTGCTTTGCAACTCTGTGAAACTTGGTGATTTCCTCTCCTGTAGTCATGCAAACAATTTAATAATTCATAAAAAATGCTTGATGTTTGTTAACACAGCTGGTCACCAAAGGGAGGCTGATCATTTTTCAGCATTTTGTGATTGAAATTGTTGGTTTAAAAAGTCAAATTAAACATATTAGAGGTGTAATTTTTTTTTAATTTTTAGGTAAAATTACATAAAAATGTAAAAGTTCTTGTTTTCGCATTTGTTTAAAAAGTACCAAATTATTCATTTTCTGCCTTTTTAAAATCACCACTATGATTTTGAATCAAATTAAACTGCCTAAATTCAGCCTGTATTGACCTGTTTAAATGGTATCCTGCGTGTTTTGACTGCAGCTCCAGCTCGTCGTCTTGGCGCTGCACGTTGTGACCCAACAGTCTGTTTCTCCTCAGAGCCGATCCTGGCATGCCCGCAGCAAAGGGAGAGCATGGACCGCGAGGAAGCCCGGCTGTCCCCCCACGCCGGCGGCCGCCTGATCCGCCAGCTGCTGGAGGAGGACAGCGACCCCATGGTGTCGCCCCGATTCTACGCCTACGGTCACAGCCAGCAGTACCTGGACGACACCGAAGTGCCGCCTTCGCCGCCAAACGCTCACTCCTTCATCAGGTGCGTCCATTTTCTTTGCATTTTTTTTCTTTCTGTCTGCTTTTGGGCCAAAAAGGAGAAAAAGTTTGAGTCAAACGTTTTGTTTTGTCTCTTCAGTCGCAGGCGGAGCTCATCCCTCGGTTCCTGCGACGACGAGAGAGAGGAGCTGACCTCCGCCCAGCTCACGAAGAGGATTCATGTTCTCAAGAAGAAGATCCAGAGATTCGAGGAGAAATTTGAAGACGACAGGAAATACAGGGTATTTACAGCAGCTGTTATGAAATAAACCCTGATTAATTGTGATTATTACTGGAAAAGCTCATTATTTTCTGATTTCCAGCCTTCACACAGTGACAAAGCTGCAAACCCAGAAGTGCTGCGATGGCTCAACGAACTGGCCAGGCTACGGAAAGAGCTAAAAGGTAAAAACAGAAAATCAAGCACTATTTTCTCAGACTTTTTCTTTCTTACCAGATCCGATTTTCAAATGTTGTCATTTTTTTTCTTTTCTATAAAACAATTACAAACGACAGAAAATATTTTCAAAAAGTGTGTGATGGAGTATCAGGCCAGGCAACGAGAGTCTTTATTTAGTTTATTTAGTGATTATGAATATAATCACATTATTAGCTAAATAAAGACTACATTTTTCCAGAAGAATGCATTAAAGCCATCAATTAATTTTGTGTTATTTTTTGTGTTGGAGTTAAAAACAGGAAGTTTTCAAACTAAAACTGACCAAGATCCTGTTTCTATTCCTGAAAATAGACAAAATATTGTTTCAGCTTTCTTCAATTGAGACCAAAATCATAAGCAAACTGGAAGCATTTCATTTAAAATGGAAAAACAATTCAGTACATTTATGTGTGTGTTTAAAAAAGTTAAACATTTAAGTCAAATCAGCAGTTTTTCTGTATCGGAAGTGAAAGAAGTGGATCGGCTGTAAATCGCATATTTACCCTGCCGTGTTTCTGCAGAGCGGAAGCTGATGAAGTCGGAGGAAGACCTCCCGCCGGTGACCCGCCAGCGCAGCAACACGCTGCCCAAAAGCTTCGGCTCCCAGCTGGACAAGAAGCCGCAGCAGGAGAAGGCGCCCAAGCCGCCAGTGGAGAGCACTCTGGACTCCGTCCTGAAGAAGCTGCAAGAGAAGAGGCAGGAGGTGAACCGGCCCGAGGACATCAAGGTAAAAAAAAACCCGGCAGCACAAAAACATCTTGAGGTCCACCAGAAAGCAAACGTTCCTCCTGTTCACCTCCTGCAGGATATGACACGGGATCAGATCGGAGCGGAGAAAGTCGCCCTGCAGAAAGCGCTGCTCCATTATGAGAGCATCCACGGCCGACCAGTGAGTCTGCGACAGCTTCGCCTCCACAAACATCAGCGAGATTTTTGGGTTCTAAACACATGAAAAGCTGAAAAATTATACAGTGGAGAAGAAAATGATGCTTTCAGTAGACGGGTCGGAGTTCAGTTACAAAACGACCCGACTCCTCTTTCTGGGAGAGAGGGATGAGAAAAAAGTTCAATTGAGAAAAAAGTCGTAATAATACGAAAAATATATTTTGTAAAGATACGCGACAAAAAAGTAACAATAGGAGAAAACAGACCCATTGACTTGTTGATTTGATGTTTTAAAATGATGTTTTTTGAGACTTTTTGAGCTATGATGGTGCGAATAGCCTCCATGTTAAACAATAAATCCTTTTCTTACTCCAGGTGACCAAGAGCGAGAGGCAAATCATGAAGCCGCTGTACGACAGATACCGCCTGGTGAAGCAGATCCTCTGCAGAGCCTCCACCATCCCCGTCATCGTAAGTACCGCATCCTAATTCCTTCGCACCACACGTTCGGCACGTCCGCAGGCGCTTAATCCCGGACGGCGCCTTGCTGCGAGAACACGCGGCAATCACGCCACAGACCTGTTGTTGCCCTCTCAAGACTTTAAGTCCAGACTTAGAAGATCAAAGGATCACAGAGGGGATCCTTCGCAGGAACAGAAACGTCGAAGCAAGGAGAGGATGGATTATTCTGAATGAAACAAAACAGACAAAATTACTTATTAGGAGTAAATTTCAGCCAAAAAAGTCTGAACATTTAAAAAGTAAAATAAAACAGTGAAATTTCTGAGTTTGAAAAGTCTAAAATTTGCTGAAAAAATCTGGAATTAAAAAAAGAAAAAGAAGTTTCAAAAGTTTAAAGTTTTTGATCAATATAAAATGTTTTGACTGTATAAAATGGATAAGATTTATTTCAACAAGGAGGATAATCCAAACTGTACTGGTATATTAGAAAAGAAGGAGTAAATTGGCACTAAAAAATCTCAGAAATTTTCTAGAAAAAAAACTTGGAAATTTGGGTATAAAAATTCAAACATTTTTGACTTATGAAATTCAGAAATTTCCAAGCTCAATCTCAAAATTTCAGAATTTCTCTTGGCAGACATTTACCACTCCTTTTTAGTTTTTCTCTATCTACAGTGACCCTAAAACTCCATTGTATAAAATTAGTGCTTTTATTGCGAATACTCATTGTTTACATGCATGTGTTAATTCCACACCATGGTGTTTAATTGAAAAGAAGACGTGCAGGCGACCGGGGTGCAGGCGCCCGGTGCGCCTCCTCCTCCGTGCTGTAAATGCATCCCGGTGTGGTTAATTCCTCCCTTCTTGACCGTCACCACAGGGCTCCCCCTCCAGCAAGCGCAGAGGGCCCCTCCTTCAGCCCATAATCGAGGGTGAAACCGCTCTCTTCTTCGACGACATCAAGGTGAAGAGCTGCTGCTGTTGTTGCTGTTTCCCTCAGACCCTCATCCTTCTTATTTGCAACCATTTTTCCGTCTGATGGAGTTAGTTGGTGCCTGTTGATTGGGCAGCTGCCTGTTTCCTGCCTCAGCATCAGTACAGCTGTTAAATTAAATCAGCAGCTGTTGATGTTTGAAACACCGTGGATGCACGTTTATGTTGGGTGATGAGAAACTAAAACAATGTTCTCCTCTTCCATTTGTCAACACTAATGGGTATAAGCAGTGATTTAAATACTAACCCTGCACGACCCTCTGTGACTAAACCCTCCAATCCGGTTTGGTTTGAACCCTTTGTGCTGCTCGTCTGCTGCTCTTTTTCATTAATCGTGTCTTGTTCTTTACTTTCTTTCAGGAGGAGGAGGACGGCTCGGAGGACGACGGAGATACAAAGACTCAGTTCACAGAAAACATTCAGCCAGAGCTCAGCGTTTTCAGCTTCATGGACGAGGAAGTGGATGGTTTCATTTCTCCTGTGGACGAGCTTTCACCCTCCAAAACCACGGCGGACATGGGGCTGTCCAACCTGCACTCGGCCACCATGTAAGAAGAAGAACACACCCTGTTATGTTCTGTAATATCTGGCTTTTTGAAACTGAGTAACTAACAGTTACTGAAGGTTAAGATTTATTCCAGTTAATGGCTCGTATTTTAAGCAGTATTTATGTTACAACTGGTCTTTCTAACATGGGTTAGTTAGACTCAGAGCTAAGCAAGCTAATTAATTGCTATTCAGTGTAACAGTTACTGAAGCTTTTCAAAACTCACAGCTAGTTAATCATGCTGGTAGCTATTTGCACTAACAGCTGCTAAAGTTAATAGCTACTCAAACAAATGGCTGTTTAGGACAACAGCTGCCCAACCTGCCAGTGGCTCAGGCTAATGGCACTCAAGCTAACAGCTACACAAGCAAACAGCTACTAAAGGCAAGCGTTAGTTAAGCTAGCATCAACTCAAACTAAATGCTACCAACAGCTAGTCATAAGTGTCTAGCTTCAGAACTGAACAAGCTAACAGTTACATAAATTAACTGCTATTCAGAGTAATAGTTACTCAAGCTTTTCAAAACTCACAGCTAGCTAATCATACTGGTAGCTATTTGGATCAACAGTCATTAAGGACAACACATACTTTAAACAGTTGCCAAAGCTAACAGCTCCTTAAGCTAACAGCTACACAAAAAAACGGTTAGTTAAGCTAACATCTACTCAAATTACTCATGCTAACATGAATTAGTTATGGAGCTTAGCCTCTCGGCTAATCAATAAATTAGTTAGTCATTCTAAAAGCTACTTAAGCTAATGGTTATTTTGTCCCCCAGCTATACTGATTAACAGATAATGGCTCCTGAAGCTACTCTAGCTACTCGTGTAATAACTACTTAGGCTAACAGCTAAAGAAGCTACTGGCTACTCCTCAGCCAAACATCCAAACTGGGATTGTTCTTCCTGCTGTTTACTAGAAAGAAAAACAAAAAATGAACTATTTGTGGGATCAGGTCAGATGTTTTAATTTAAATGTTTTGTTTTTCCTCTCGATCGCAGGCAGGAACTTGTGGAGCAACTTCAAGAGACAAGAGAGGAAAAGAAAAGGATCCGTAAGAACCTGAAAGAGTTTGAGGACCAATTCTTCAGACAAAATGGAAGGTATGAAGAAGCCATGTTTCCGCGGGTATTCCTCCATGCTGGAGCTTCTCTCCAGATTCATTTACTCATTTTTGCCGTCTTGTTTTTTCACAGAACTGTCCAGAAGGAGGACCGCTCCCCACTCGCAGACGAATACCACGAGTACAAACACGTGAAAGCCAAACTGCGACTGCTGGAAGTTCTCATCAGCAAGAGAGACTCGACTAAACTCATCTGAGTTGATATGGATTTAAAAAAAAAAAACTGTATTGAGACTGGTGCTCAGTTTCTTGTGATGCAAACATCTCTGTCTGTTGGACTAAACTGGGAACAAACCGCTGCTCTGGGAACACAAAGCCACCCGTTTCTTCTCCATCAGATGTCAACTTTGAAGCAAGAACTTTCTTCAGACGAAGCAGCACACGCACAAATAAACCTAAATCACTGATAATTTATTTCTATCAATTTGAAAGTTTTAAGAGAATGTATTTCCTATGTTAAACTGTAGAAATTGTTCAAGTTAAATCCTAATATTATTTAGAAGAAATTAGTCGTAAAATTATTATTTTTGAAGGATTTTGTGATGAAGATGTGTATTTATGCGTATTTTTCTAAGGGAGACGTTTCGTCAGTTTTCATCCAAATGAATAGCTTCAGTTTTGGCCACCATGTTCTGTCCAAAATAATCTTTTTGTTTTGCTTCTTTAGAAGTTTAATGATCAAGCATTTGCTCACTAATCACTACAACCCACACAGGCACTGATCACATCCAATCAAAACCGCCCATTTTTGTGACCACTTCAAGAGTTTTGTGGGATTTTGTGTTTATGCTTCTTACTTTATGCCAGATAAGCTGATCTGTAAGTCACTGTTTGGTGTTTTCTCACTGTTCAAGGCAGACCAGGCCGGGCCAGAACATGGCCGCCCGGTTGTTTCTCTGTAAATACGGATCACAAAGCTTGTTTACTGTGAGCGAGTACTTTTCTCCTTTCCTTCTCCAAAATGGATGATTACCTGCGTGAATTTTGTTTTCACTTAGTGTAAACACTGGCCAGGCTTAACAAATCCTGAGTGTGTACATTTTAGTACATAAAATTGTATTTTGTATATAATATGAATTAAATCATATTTTTACTGAGATCGGTCACCTTTGTGCTTTTTTTTGTTGTTTTGCATAAAATGTGGTTGAGCTTAAGTTTCAGAGATCAAGAGGCAGATGAAGAGAAACATTTTTTGGAAATTACATTTTATAAAGTGCCATACAAAGGTTTTAAATTATCTTTTGAAGTAAAGCTTAAAATTATGGAAAATGAAAGGAAAAAGTGTTTTCTAGCAGCGTCAGAGTTACAACAGCATATTAGGATCATTGTAGGCAAGGGGGTGGATTGAAGATTACTAATGTTCAACTTCTGAGTTTCAACTTTTAAAACTCCTAAATTTGAGTTTTCTCAAAAAAAAATTGACATTAATTGGAACTTTTCTCAAAAGGGTCATCTCACAAAATATTTCTGAGTTAAATCTCAGAAATTTGACAAAGATCAAGAAAATGTCTGGATTTCAAAAATCATAAAATTTAAACGTATGGGAATTTTTTTAAAACTCAAATGTCTAGTTTTTCTCAAATATTTCTCATTTTAAGCATATTAAAATGCTTAAAATTTGAATATAACCTACAATTTTGGATTATAGTTTCTGCTAAATTAGAGCTTTAAAAATGTTAAACTTTTGAGACTCAAATTCCCATGTTTATTTTTTTCCAGAAAAATTTTGATTTTAAATTCTCAACTTTTCAAGAAATAAATTCTCAAAACTTTCTGAGCTTAATTTCAAAAATATAGTTTTGTTCCATCAGAAAGAAACTTTTGGACAGAAATGTAATTTTTCCCTTCCACAATGATGAGCAGTTATATCAAACATGTTTCAGGAAAATGAAGGAACCAGATTTGTTTTTGTTGTCCATTAAAAAAAACGACTGAAAAATAGCCATGAACTCCAACAGAAACCTTTCCACTATATTTTATTTCAAACCGTGGCTTGAACAGAGCGCTTTCCGTAGATTTTAGACAAATCACATCCTCTGTAAGCACAATAAAAGGTGCAGAAAAGTCAAGGGCTGCACAAACCTTTGCATAGGACTAAAGTCTGTAGGAAAACCAGCCTGAACGGAGGAAATGACGACATGTTGAACGTGAACATGCAGCGCGGAGCTGCAGCCGAGGGATGCAGCGTCAGCAGAACAGCTTCAGGCGCTTCACAGGAAACCCAGAGACTCTTTTACGTCACAACTTTTCCATTCAAGTTATTGCTGAGCGGATCAATACTTTGAGATTGTTAAGATATGCAAGACGACTCCACTCACTTCACACTAAGAGGTCGGACTTCAGGAATAAATAGGATATCAGAGCAAGCTCTAGAACAAATTTATATATATTTATATATGCCAAGCATTTAATATGCATACGTCATTAAAATATGTATTTATTCAATTATTACAAATTAGCTGCTGCTAACCTATAATGCAGTAGCTAATAATTACACGAACTAATGCTAAGATTTGATTATTTTTCCATTCTGTGACCTTTTTGGGAAAACTTTAAAGTTGCCTTGATTCTTGCGCTCCAGTTAAAACATGAAGTAATTTTTTTTTTTTAATTTCTCAGAATCACTGAAAACTGGAGCGAAAATATCGAGTTCATTCATCACTGCAATGCAAGAGAGCGAGTCGTCGCTGGAATCTGTTTCACCCAACAACATGCACACAGACAACAGCCAGGGACTAAAAGTCAGCTTCATGTCCTTACGTAAAGAAGGCGGCGCCGTTAAATGCGGGTTAAAATGCGTCAGATGAGCGATGAGCGGCCAGAGACTCCTTTCTTTTCCCCAGAAGGAAATCCTTCTGTTGGGACGTTAAAGGATCAGCGTGACTGTCGCCCTCCTGAACATCAGGGCTTTTTTTTAGATTTGATTCAAAGTCCTGGTTGCACACATTTATACATGTTCATCAAAATATAAAAACACTCTATTTCATAAATTAAAACAACAAAAACAAATATAGTGTCTCAAGGTGAGTCTTTAGAGGTGAAAAATAGAATTTAAGGAATAGAAAATACACGGCTTTGCAAAAGGAAACAAAAAGAAATTCGGAAAAAAAAATTAAACTGGGACCGGTTCTTCTGATCTCACTCTGCAAATACAATAAATGTTATTATTTCTGATCTATTTTCTAGTGCAAATATCTTAACACACATAAAATAAGACAAAACTAACTTTCAGATAACATTTTAGAAAGATAAAGGTGCTTATTTCAAGTCAATATTCCTCAATATTGGCGAAAAATTTCTGGTTCGACGGTTAAAATTTAATTGAAAGTCATCAGGAGCCAAAATGATCTTTTTTCTTCCAAATTAAAAAAGCAAAATTAACATTACTGTAAATTGTTTATCCTTTATTTGCACAACAATAAATGAAATGTGTAAAATTTAGAGAAAAAACAATATGAGGTTTGCCTTAATGAGACGATTATTTTCTGTTTTGTTGATTTATAAAATGTTTTGGGTTTTTACCCCTTCAGGCAATAAAAAAAAATGTAATTTTCTTCTAAAATATTTGTTGTGATTATACGAATATAATGGAAGGTTGTGCCCAAGTTTGTTTGAGTAAAAACAAATAAAAGCAACAAATAAAAGAAAACTGTAAGTAGTTATAAACCTGCCTTATCACAAAAAGTTTGCACAAAATGATTCCAAGGACCAGAAATGGCCCGCGGGCCGCACTTTGGACACACCTGCATTATAAGTAAACTTATCTAGAACTTTTCCATCAATATTAAGGAATTACTGACTTAAAACAAGCTCCTATATCTTGCTGAAAAGTTAGTTGTAAGTTAGTTTTGACTTTTTCAAGTGAACTCAGACATTTCCACTAGAAACTGGACAAAAAATAGTTGGTAAGATTGTGGTTTTTTTTGCAAATTTCAGGAAGAAATCTCTTTATCTGAATGACTTATTTCCAAATAACAACACCGGCTGATCAAACCCTCATAGTTTCAAACATTTTCCAGCCGTAAAACCGATATAAAAACATCATCTATACAGATAGACCTTTGTAGATTTAAGATACTAATCAACATGGAGTGCGTCCAGCATCCTCCTGCTGATACTCGCGTTAAAGTGCGTGAAAGCCCCCGGAGGGGCGGCGCCGCCTCAGACCAGGCTGAAGCCCTCGTACTGCTCCACGGCCTGAGTCAGGCGGCGGCGCAGCGTCTCTTTGGTCTGGTAGCGCGGCATGTCCAGCAGGTTGTAGCAGGTGTGAGCCACGGGCAGGTAGTGTTCCTCCGCCGTGGTGGACTGGATGACGATGCGGAGGCTCTCCATGCCGTGGATGGGGATGCGGTCGCTTCCCGTCAGAAACACTGGAAGAGCAGAATGATGCTTCAATTCAACACCGACTGACCCAAAACACATTATTGAAGGAGCAGTACATCAACATGGGACGAAACAAAAAGTCTGCAGTTGTGTATTTATATCCTCCAGCATCAACCAGTGAAAAATTGAAACGCTTACATAAGAACTGCTTCTTCTTCTCCAGCGGGAATTCGTGGAAAACCTCCCAGAAAAGTCGGACTGTCGGGTGAGTGGCGGTGTACTCCCCCTTGTAAACGGCGTTCTGTAAAGAGACAGAAGAAGAAAACGTCTCACTTCGTATTCATGGAAACCTGAATGTAAGATTCTCCCCTCAGTGAAAAGATGAGAGTGAGCTTTCTTCCTCCGTCCTGAGCCAGATCAGACGTTTTTCTACCTTTCAGCTGAACAGCTGGTTTCCATTTCAGATCCTAAAGGTCGTAAAGTCAAAACGTCTCATTTTCTACAATGAGTTATGATCAGTAACCAGCTGCAACACAACAACAATCCCATTTGTCTTTATGCATCTTTATGCTCTGAGTCAGAAATCAGACGTCAAAGACTGACGACAAACCTGCAGCTGCATTTTTCAGGAATAAAAAACAAGAATCTACTTGAAGCCTGGACACCCTGAGGTCGCATCCACATCCAACCAAAAATCTCAGAGCTGCAGCTGCAGAAAGGCGCATCGCTCTGCAGCAACAACTGCAAAAATATGAGTCTGATTCCTTTTTAAGCCTTTATGATTTAAAAATGTTGCAGTTGAAGATGACAAACCTAATTAAATTAAGAACAAAATTAATAATTATTCTATTGATTCATTGGACAAAAACAAATGTGCAAACACTGCAGATTTAATCAAATTCCCTTTTCATATAAGAAAACAAACATTTTATTGCCTAAATGCAATAACACACTATTCGCTTAGTGAACAGTTGATGAAACAAAAAGTAGCAACTGCAGCTAAAAACCATCAACATGAGAAAAGCTCAGGTCTCCCTGCACAGCATCCAGAACCAAAGGGAATAACCGTCCAAACATGAAACACCTAAAATCTGGATCTGAAGAGGACGGATCCTTCATGCTGTGATCTGGTCATAACGCTGACCTTTTCCATCTCCTCCCAGTTGTAGTTGTTGTTCCCGACCACCATGGCCATCAGCTCCGAGGGCTGGAACAGCGACAGGATCTCCCCTCCGCACACTTTCAGGAAGCCGGCGGAGAAGGCCGAGTACTGTTCGCTCACCGAGTCGGAGAACACGTAGCGCAGGTAGGCCTCCACAAACTCCTTCCTGAAACACAATCAGGGCGAGTCGTTCAGCCGCCTGAAACATCTGCATTTTCACACATCAGCTTCACAGGAACAGAGCGTTTACACGCCATAAACACGCTGTTCCTCTGTCACCGCGTCTGGGTGCTCATATGGTTTTCAGAGTTATCTGCAGAACAACACGAGTTCATTAATAATAAGCTGAAGGTGAAGCTGTTCACATCTGAGTGGCGTTCTTTAAGCAGATTAAATCTGTAATCTGTTAGACTGAAACGCTGCATTAAATTCAATGTTTCCTGCGACTCTCTGAACTCAAGTGGTCGGACCTCGGAGTGAAAGGTCCAGAGAAAGACTAAGAGAATGAAGTCAGAATTAGCACTTACTGAAATGTCTTATTCCTACTATTCTAGCATTATTATCACAACCCTTGTATTATTGTGACTAGTCTTATAATATTCTTGTAATTTCAAAATTTCATAAACTAACATTCTTAGTCTGGCTGTTGTGAAACTAGCAGCGGTTTGAGAAGAAACTGCTGCTAGTGAAAGAGGAACTTTCACTTCTGAATGATGTAAAATAAAGTTTTGGAGTGGCCTAGCCAAAGTCCAGTTCTGTATTGTGACACTTCATTTATAATGAATATGGGGCAATTATTTTTCACACAGATGACCCAGGTTGGGTTGGAGAGTTTTTGACTTATAATAAATAAAATATTTTAGAAGTTCTTTTTGCATTTACTCAGGTTATTTTTCTCCCAAAGTTAAGATTAGTTTCATCAGAAACATTTAAATCTGTGAATAAAAGCATGAATAGAAGAAATCAAGAACATTTTTACAGAGCTGCTACTTCATAATCCTGAAAAACCTCTCACAAAGACTCGGGGATATTTTTGAAGCGGTCACAGTGACCGTAACGTTCGATTCAATCGTTCCCGACTTTAATGCTCAGCGGCTTCACATCATAGGAGAAAATGTCACCGTGACCCAGAGACAAAAAAATCATGTTTTTATTTAAATGCACCAGAGATAACTTCAAATTATTATTCTTGTGCATATGAAACAGATCTTCTAATTTTAAAACTGGCTGAACTGAATTCATGCATAACTAAAAATATCTTTTTTCAAAAAGTTAGGTAACATTTGTGGCTCTGGTTGGAATAAGAAAAAAAAGGTATTTCTAACAACTGAAAGCAAAAGCATGCAGGTTTTCAGATGGACTATATGGACTGAAATATGAATATTTATTTATTAATAAATCTCTCGGTTAGCAGAGTTGTGAAACCTGTTGTTTTTGTCCACAGCGATGCTCTCTCCTCCAGGAATCAGCTCCTTGATTTCTGTCATCCCGTAGTTTTCCCTGGTGATCTACGATGGAAAACACTGATTCATCATCAATGAATTTGACAATACTCTGATCTACACAGAACCTACATAGAGATTTTGAGGTAGAATGTGATCAGAAAATAAAAGGGAGGTAATGATCGATCCCTGAGGAACACCACAGCTAAGTTAAGCTACTAAGAGTCAACAATAGTCTGTGGCAGCAGCAACAAACCCAAACATGTCTGCTACACGTCTAACCCACAGAACTGAATCAGCCATCACAAAAACAAGAAAGAAAGAAATTCCCTTGTCTAAAACAAAAATATTAAAGCTGAATTTTATGCATCATGCTCACATAAATCCATGCCCTCACGCATAAATACATAAAATGCATGTATGAAATGCCTACTTTCACTAAAGTATTTTGTTGTATAAATGTAGCATATTTCAATAGAAAACCTACAAATTGTTGCAAAATCAACTGTATTTTACACAACAAGGAGAAATTAAAAACACCTAATTATTCTTTATCCGAAACTAAAAACAGCTGAAACATTTATGAGAAGTCACACACAGCAAAGTTGAGAAGAAACGTCTCTTCTACGTCGCCTCCTTCATAGTCGAGAAGTTGCTGAAGACTCCTGGAAAACAGAACAAATAGTAATTAAGGACAAAAAAAGAAAACAAACACAGTTCATGAAACATATAAACAACAATTTAACATGTAGCTGTTTATAACCAACAGTAGCAAACAGGATATAATGCAGAGGGAGTGTGCTCTTTAGTTTTCCTGCGAGCAACACATAGGAGATTTATTTCCAAAACACAGGAAACACGGAAAGAGGTCAAACAGTCTGGCGACAAAGAGGCTAATTAGCGAAATGGGACGGATGTTTATTCCTGCTGGGATGAGGTCATCATGAGCAGGAACTGCATCGATTCTGGAACATTTCCGCCATCTACGTCTGTCCAAGATGGCGTTTCTGTGGCGCTGGAGGCTGTGCAGGCCTTCTCCACGCAGATAACGTCAAAATCAATAGTTACATTACGCCCTACAGAAACACAGACATCAGTCCTCCCAGAGCAATATCCACTTTCTTACTTCAATATGAATGAAGAAATGAATGTTTGCATCTGAAACAGGGTTTTATTTTAACAATATTTTAGATGTGAAGTTTGTCAAAATGCATTTTTTCTTTGAATTTATTTTGTTTAGTCAAGAAGTTGTGTTATTGGTGTATTAAGTGCTGATAAGCTGCTCTTGACGATTGGTTGTTACCATAGCAACCACTAACTCAGCTCCTTAATAAATGGGCCAGAACCTAATTTTCATTATGAAGATCATGTTCTCACAGGGCTGATTGTTCCAGAATATATTGATAAAACCTAAAATATTAATAAAGTACTTCTTAAAGTACAGGCGTAACAAACCGTTTACAGTGGGAGTCGTGTCCCGGTTTGAAGCATAAAAAGCGGAGCGAACCTGGCTTCTGTCGGCGAGAGCTCTTTGAAATCGTCCAGTGAAGGCGGCACGTCCAGCAGCTTCTTGTAGAGCGCCAGAGGAAAGTGCAGATCCACCACAGTGGAGTTATAGATGGCCAGACCGCAGACGATCCCGATCAGATGGAACCAGTTCTGCTCCACAAAACACTGGGAATGCAAACACATTTACACAAAACTGAAGCTCACAGAAAACACAACATCTGGAAACTTCTTATTATTTAACATCATCAGATTTGAAATGTTTTTCTTTTTCCATATTTCTGTCTGAACACTTGATAACCTGTCAGCGAAATGGGACGGATGTTTATTCCTGCTGGGATGAGGTCATCATGAGCAGGAATAAAACAATATTTTATTTAATTTGTATTAGTTAGTTGGAGAGTGCATTTATCATACTGTTTATCATTTATGGTGATAAATTTCTTCTGATAATAATTTATAGTTATCATAATAAATTCCCATTAAAAAATAAAAAACATCTGTCAATAATGTCAGGATTGTTAATTATTATGTTTCCCACCATTTGGTCAATGACAGCATAATTCTTTTTAAAAATATGGTTCAAATATGATATATGGGGTTAAAAGTTTTGTTACGTTATTTTGTGGTACTATTGTGATAAAATATAAAAGTGTTACAGCAATTACAGCCCCACAAACCCAAACACTGCCCTGGAGAAACGTTCCCATTTTTAATCAGTTTCTCAATCACTGAACTCCACGCGGCTTTACCTCAAGACCTAATGAGGGTCAAAGTTCAGGGACATGTTCCCTCATGGAGGCGCTTGTTTAGTAAATAAGAACGTTCTGCCTGCATCAAGGTTATTATAGTTAACTAAAATAAGCAACATAATGAAAACTGGAATTCAGAAAACATTTTTGTTAACTGAAATAACTGAAAACGGTAATTAATGGGGGGAAAACTATTAACTAACTGGAACTGTATTGTGTGTTTATAAGCTTAATTAAGACATACTAAAATTACAGACATAATACCTTTCATTTTTGTGTTTATGAATTTATTATTAGCCTTTTGAACTGATGTGAAAATGATTTTTCCTGACAGAAGCAGTTCATGTCAGCTGAGGGCAAAATGTGGCAACCTCACAGTCAGTTGGTTATTCAACAACTGAGGATTTTTTAAATTGTATCTTCTGTACATCATTCACTACCTTTAACAATGTAGACATATTCTCAATACTTTGACATTTTTTTTAATTCTGCATCTAAAAATTACCCAAAAACTGAAAAAAACTAATACAAACTAAACAATATTTGACTAATAATAACTGAAGAACTAGCAAACACATTCTAAAATCTAACTGAATTAGACAAACAGAAAGACAAAATGAAATAAACTACAATGGAAACCTAAAACTATTACAAACCTGACATGTCTGAATCCTGTAGATCAATGCAAAAATTAAATATAAAGTCTGTCCACTCAAACCACCTGGACTTTTTGTAATAAAAACATGAATTATAGCAGAAAGGCGAAGTGCGACGAACCCACACAGCCGTGGTAAACCCTCTGCTGTCATTTCCATCTAAAATCCAATGTTTGGATTTGTGTAAAACCAGGTTGATTCCTGCTTACTTTGTCAGAGAACCACAGCAGGTTGGAGTCTTTATAATGAGTGAACATCCCATAAACAGGATCCAGAAGCTCCTTCAGCAGCAGCAGGAAGAACTCTTTAGTCACGCCGCCCGCGTCGACGGCTTCCTCGCCGTCAAAGATCACCTGGAGGGAGCAGACAATGAAAGAAAGTGCATGTAGAAAGATTTCCTACACACTGCAATAAGAACAGAGATAACAGAAGACTGGAGAGAAAATCTGTCAAGAATTTAAAATTGTCATGAATCTGTATTAGTTTCACTTCCTGAAATGAATTGACAACAAATATTGGACTTTTCCATCATATTCTAAGTTCCGAAGCCGTACATCTACTTTGGGAAAACACAGAAGTAAATAGATCAAAATGAAGATTGATGGACTGCAGCTTTTAAACAATCAAATGTTGAACAATGTCTGATAAAAAGGAACATTTTCCAAACTTATTCCTGTATTTTGATACCAGTGAGATGCAAGACTCAGGGATCTGCTCACCTTGAGGGGCTTCTTCAGGTCCACATCAGAGTACATGGTGAGCTCCCGCAGCGTGTCACTGACTAAATGGTTCCTGCGCACATGCAGCACCAGATATGGGTTCCTAGCGAGGTGGGGCTCCAGCGTGAGCAGCATGAAGACGTTGTGCAGGTTTGCACCGCTGACGGCCATCTTGGCAAAAAACGAGAGATAAATAATTAGAACAACAGGAAAACAGGCCTGTGCTAAAGTCTTAAGTTGCTTTTTCTCATTTAATTTCAAAGCAGACAAAGTTTCTTTCTACTAACTAATTTTCTTTATTTTATACAGACCTGTAAAAGTGCGACTATAATGGCTGAGTTATGGATGCACTGCTAGAGGTTTGCAGTGAAACTGATGTGTGTGTTTGGCTAATAAATTTATTCTCAGTATAAGACAATGATTTGGGTCGTTTTCTTTCAAAGCACTATATTCAGACAATTTACCTTTTCAGTAAAAGTCTGAGCAGACGTGGTTCTACTTACTATAAAAAGACAAAGAATCTCTGTTGTACTTAACATTTTCCATTACAATAAATGTCTGTAATAATTTTGCTGTGATTACAAATAAAAAGTTTATCTGCTTCAGCCAAACTTGGACCTTTTGAATTACAGTTTGGCGGAAACACAAATCAATCCAAGGGCCAAAAATGGCCCCCAAGCCCCACTTTGCAGACCTCTGGATTAAGTATTGTCAGTAATAAAATTACATTTTCTAGTCATATTTCCAAGTTCCTGTCAACTTTTAAGATTTAACACAAAACCACGTCCTGCCTAGCAGCCCAAGCTCACCGAGATTTCTGGGGGACAAACTGTCAAAAAAGTCTGATTATTTGGTGGTTGAAAGCTTTTGCACAGACTTCAGCGGCTCCTACCTGCATTTGCAGTTCAGCATCTGTTTGCAGCATCGTCGTCTTGGCTCGGGCGTTCAGGATGAAGGGGAAGGCACAGAGGTTCACTGAGGGAAAGTCGTTCTGCTGGGATCGCGACATTCACAGCATTACAAACCCAGCATGAACACGACTGATTTAAGGTTTTTAATGTTCAAAATCAAAATACCTGTGAGGGGGAGGAGCTCATTTTCTAGGAATCAAAATAAAACGGGACAGAAAAATGTCAGGATTATGCATACTTTGCGAATAATCGGCGTCAAGACAACACAGAAATGCGGCGCTGTGCTCACAATCTCAGCTTTAGTCAGAAACCATTTGAGGTAGTCCTCCTGGATGTCCACCAGGCTGCTGATGTCTGGGATATAAAAGCGACTGTACTCCACGTGATTCGCCCTTAAGTTTACCTGGCAACGCAAAACAGGTCTGAGCCTCAGAGCGGTAAAACATTTTCTCCTGAGCTCGCGCTCAACGTAGGACAATAAATCAGCAACAATGAAAAAGACACATGATCAATATCAGCAGATAGAAGATAGAATATTCAATAATCTAAGACTATATACTTCTAGATGATCATATTGTATTTTTTATTACAATCTCCTCTTTCGATTGTAAGAAAATATTTAACATTTTATTAAGCACATCAAATTTTATCTTATTCAAATATTTATTATGGTTTGCAGCAGATCCTTTGGAAACTTTTCCGTTTGTTCAACTTGTATTTATATTTTTGAAATGAAAGACAGAACACATAAATTACGATGAAAAATTTAAGACAAAATTAGTTTTTCCTCATCAGCCGTACCTTGTGGAGTTTCTCCAGCAGCTGCAGCGTGGCCAGGAAGTAGTTATCGTAGAAGACGGGCACCAGGATCGTCTTGCCGCCCGTCAGCATGAACACAACTATGCGTTTGTACATGTCCACCATTCTGGTGAAGAAGCTGCCGTCCATAAAGCACCACCAGTTATCTACGGGAAGAAAAGACGACCAAAAAACAGGAAAACACTTCAGTTTTGCTCATTAAAGCCGTTCGAATGACTTCACAGATTACCCCAAAAGAAATTTGGGATTATTTGGTCGCAGTGTGTGCATGGAAATATGATACCCAATACTTTGCTGGGGTTGGCGTCTAGCCGCAGAATAGCCATTGCCAGGGGAATAGTGAGGCGGATGTAGTTCTTGGAGTCCTGCAGGGCGGGGTACTCGGACAAGATGAGGTAGATCCTCATGGCCTCAACGTCCGGCGGCGAGCGGGGCAGCTGGGGGATCAGCAGGCTCTCAAAACTCTTGGAGGCCTCAAAAACACACATTTATTACTTTTAATTTATAAATCAGACTTCACAAAAGCTGCAGAGGGAACAGGAAACACTTTTAAGGCAGCAGGACTTTAAAGGTTCTGGACTTTTGCCTCTTGCCATTGATTGCAAAGTCATCTTAACATCATTCAAACAATCTCCAACCTACAATTACTAAACCATAACCGGCAATGATGAGTCAGAGCTGCCGGTTCTTTTTTAAGAGCGGCGGCAGAACTTGGTGTACTTCCAAAAACAAACTCTAATACACATGCAGAGGAACCGCTACCCTGGGAATGATGCGTTACATGGAAATGGTTCTTCTCCCACTCCCAGTAGGAAAACAGGAAAACTTCTACCTCCAGAAATCACTCACTGAAACATTAACGGATGCACAACCTTCATAACAGCTGAAACAACTAATCAGATCAATTGATTATTGATATAATCTTCAGCTCATCAATTGATTTTCAGTCTGTTTTCTTGTACAGACTCAAAAAAGGCAAATTACTGAAACATATTCAGAGCAGTAATAAAGCCAAAACTCTACAAATAAATATACTTTTTGCATTTAAGGTTAATTTAAATATAAACTTTAATAGACAAAAAAATGTTGAAAGTCATTAAATCATTCAAATACAAACTTATAATAGCCGGTGCAGATAATTAAATGTGTATGTAATTATTTCATGATTCCTGAACTGAATAATTTTTTTTGTCAAACTTAGCAATGAAAGTCAAACATTCAACTAAACATTTATTTATCTTACTGTACTTTTAATTAAGAACTTTATTAGTATGTATGTATGTAACTTTGTCCCTTTTGGCCCTCCATAACATTTAGACTCTGTTAAGTGGAAAATCTTTCTGGGTATTTCCTTGTCAAGGGAATTATTTTCTTGTAAATAAGTTGAGTTTTTAATTAAAATTCTGCTTTTATACAAACCAAACAACCTCAGTGACAGACATGAGAGTTTATCCGTGCCTTCCAACGGAAAAACAAAAATTTTTTTATTCAGTCCATCATTTAAAGCTGCATGTTGACCTGTGGTTTATTACCTGTTCCAGGAGTCCGGAGAAGGCCGGTTTGCTGAGAACCTCAAACAGAGTTCTGACCGAGTTGAGATCGATACCCGGGATCTTTGGGTTGGTCTTGAAGTGAGTGTCATCACTGAGAAGACAAACATAAATGACTGATACCACTGTGACTCAGAAGCAATTTTTCAAGAAAAGAAAACCAAAAAGCTGTTGAAATTATAAACAAAAGGGTGGAATTTAAAAAAAATCCACTTTTGAAACTCCAAGATATTTTTTTTTAAGTTTCTGAGATTAATTTTAAAAAAATTCAACCTTTTCAGGTTAAGAATGTCCACCTTTTTTTAAACTAAAATTTTTTAGTTTCTTTTCACCTGAATGTTTTACTTTTGAAGCTCAGAACATTTTTAGTTTTTTCTAGAAAATTTCTGACATTGATCTCTAAATTTCTTCGGTTTTTGGCATGAATTTACTTCCTTTTTCTAAGTGCAATGGCCTTCTTAAACCATCACAGTAATAGGACTGTTTTAAAATAAGGAGTGAATGAAAAGTGTAAGGTGAAAAATTGGGCAAATGAACAGCTTTGAAGCAAATTCAGGGTAAAACCAATACAGTAATAATAGTAGCGCTATTACCATAATGTATTCTTTTCCTCACAATTTTGATTTTCCAAAACTTTGTAAACAACCTTTAGAAAGTTGAGTGATGCACCAACTACCAAAGACAGAGTATTAATAATGCAATTATTAAAGAATGCAGAGTTTGTGACATAATTAAGTGTCGACGAGCCGGAGGTGTGAAGCAACCGGCTGGTGTCCCTCTTTCATAAACCAGCTGTGAATCAGCAGAGAAACCCGACCCGTAATCCCTGCAGAGTATTGTTGGCCTCATGAACCCACAGCGGTCGGCTTTCCACCCTGCTGACCTCCTGAGCTCTTTCCCAGGACTTGATAAGTAAACTGCTGATAGGTCAGCCTTAGAGAACCATGACCTCCACTCAGGTTCACAGAGAAGGAGGAGCACAAATCGTCCTTGAACTAAACCAGATAACATCTTTCCCCGACAACATTTTCACTTTTTCTTTGCTGAATAAGGTTCTGTAAGATGAGTAAAAGTATGCAGTGTTCAGTCCAATGTACAGCTGTTTTGTTTACACATAATAAGAAAATATTCGTTGACACCAGTGACCTGTGGGGAAGCAGAATGTAGCATTTCAGATTCTAATTTAGCTTGCATCACAGAAACATACAGGACAAATAACTAAGGGCAATGTAGAGACCAATAAACCTAAAAGTCGTGGTCTGAGACTGTGGGAGTGTTCTTGTGTTCTTGTGAACCCACAAGTGCTGGAAGAGAAAATAAAAACTCGAGATTCGAACCCAAAACCTCTTTGTCTTTCTCAATAAACAATAAATCAATTAATCGCATTGAAAACAAGCTTAATTTGTTGTTTTTCTCTTTTGGATAAAATCTTCAATCTGTTATTTTGGTCTCAAGTAACTTACTTTTTTAATTATATAAAACTTTGCTTGCACAGACTTATTGATCCCTTTTATTTGTCGTTTCTGCTGTTTTGCTTATGTATTTTGGATATATAAAATGCTTTCCAGTGTTAAATGTTCAATAGAAATGAAAGTTTATTTATCTTTGAGAAGACATACCTTTGTATTACTTTAAAATGGTCTGAAAACAACAATATAATTTATCCCAATAACTTCTGGGACAATTTATCAGCAGTGCCACCAATCGAAATCCAATTTGGTGAAATTCTTCACTCACCGCATTTGTAAGGAAACACAGCTCTATCCATGTTAAAGTAAGAATGTTTTATCAGTTTAAAAGGATTTTAGAGTATTAAACAAGTGGAAAAAGCTATTATATGTTTGCAATAATGCATCTCGTAAAAACATAATGAACTTTAATTAGGACACTTAGAAATCCCAACAGATTGAGCCCAATCTAAAAGTTACTTTTATACAAATAAAGAAACAGCAACAAAACTAATCATTGTTTAATATAAGATAAAGCAACTTGAGTTTGGAACAAATACTTTGTGTGTGTTTCATATGCAGTGAAGTGAAGCGAGTGTTTGTCTTTAATGAAAGGTGGTAAACTGACTCGCCTTGTTCTGGATAGTTTGTTTACCTTTGGTCCAGGAAGCTGGCGTTCCAGCAGGCTGTCGAGGAGAGCTGGATCGCAATGTCACTGCAAAAACAGACAAATACGCTTTTTTAAATGATGTGCACAAAAAAAAAAATTTACAATTTAGTCAAATCAAAAATAAAATGTTTCTTTTTTTATAAGGAGGTTTGCAACCTTTACAAACTAAGGATCAATTTTTATTCTCAGGCCATCCAGAAGCAACTGGCTTAGAGTCGCAAATGTCAAACTACTTTCTGGGGGCAGAAAATAAATAAAAGAGAGCTTCTAATTTCAGATAATAGCCTACTATAAAAATAACTTTTTAAAGAACCACCATTTATTTCTTCTTTTAGGATTTAAA
Organism: Poeciliopsis gracilis; assembly: GCA_911649635.1. NCBI lineage: Eukaryota > Metazoa > Chordata > Actinopteri > Cyprinodontiformes > Poeciliidae > Poeciliopsis > Poeciliopsis gracilis. The sequence continues at coordinate 2,644,376 of CAJVRI010000370.1, read as the reverse complement.
ATAAAGATGAATGTAACATTTAGCAAAAAGAAAATAGCAAGAGTGACCTGACAGAGAAAGTCACTGCCACTGCTTTTGATAGTCATGCTTTTATTATTTTATGTTTTGGTGCTTTAAAAACTAAAATCTATTTCTCTGCTTGAATTCAAATGTTGATACTTGTAAACGATGCTGCTATATTGACAAAGACTGTAGATTTCAACAAGTTTTTTTATTGTGAATCTAGTTACAGATTATTATTTCTGTGGGATGGAAAGTTATGTAAAAAATAAAAGTAAAAAAAGCACAGAGGTTCCAACATAAACGCATGAAAAAAGATTAAAAAAACGTTTTGTTTGCACTTAACGTCCTTCTTTGTGGAAACTAAATGCAAATTTTGCAGAAATAAACTTAAATGCTAAACACGCCTTTGTTATTAAATATAAATTAAAACATAAGTCGGCTGCACTTTTAAGAATTTTTCAAGCAGTTAGCCGTTCATGTTTCCACTTACTTTGCAACAGCAGAGTCTGTGTTGTACATCAGTTTTAATCTCCACGAGTTTAACTGTTCGTAGTTGATGGGGGCGAGGCTTTTACTGACGTTAACGACTCTGAAGTCCGCCGTGGCAGCAGAACTCTGCCGAGAACGTGAAGAAAAACCGTATTAAACACAAGAAAAGGAAACATGACCCTTATGAGCAGGTAACAGTGAAAATATCTGGTCATTTTTTCAAAGAACATACTGCATAGTTCATGCAAATGACAAAGTTAAAGCAGAGACACTACTGCCACCTTGTGGTGAAACACTGAACTCCTGTCTGAAAAGCTTAAATGGGATGCATCTAAACTTGGTTATAAAAACATATTGTCACATTTCAGGACCAACATACCTTTTTTCAATGTTTTTGAGAAAAGTTCTCAAGAAATGTATTATCTGCACTACCATGTTTATACATAATGGTGTGAAATATTCATGGCCTTAAATACAAAGAGAAACCTTGCCGTAAACCACAAAGAATAAAACATTAACTGATTATTAATGGGGAAAAAATCACTGCTGTTATGTTCTACACGGCTCAATAATACAAAATATTCTTTGGACGCCGTTGTTGAGGGAAACGTTGGTGCCGACACTTGAATAAAATATAAGCTAGAGCTGAAATTCAAACATTTCCTTTTTCTGAATGAGAATATTTATCACAAACGATCATTTGCGCTTTTAAATGCCTGGATAGGACACCGGACTGCTGGATCTCCAACTATCTGTTCTCAGATCTGACTTTATTCTCCTCACTGGACAAACTGCGATTTATATCTTAGTCTCTTGAGCTCACATCTGAGCAACAAGAAATATAAACATCATGAAACATGCCTTTTATATTACACCGGATTGAACCAACTCACAGTATCAGTAATTACAGATGTATTAGGTATTTTTTTGAAGAAATAATTTTAGGAGAAATGAGATCTTAAATGTCATACCTGTTCGTTGGAGTACAATAAGAAACTGTGGTCTCCTCCACATATGATTTTTATAACTGTATATTGCTTTGAATCTGATGAAAAAAAGACAAAAGAGAAACTTAACATTTGATAAGAGTGATCCATACTACTAAAATAAACCCAAATTAAACCTGAAGGGTCTCTTTAAAGGTTTGTCCATTTTAAAAATATTTTCTTGAGTCACAAATCTTCCAGAAATCATTCTTTGTGAACAATGTGATATTTTTGGTTCATTTCAGAGAAATCACACAGACAAAGGGAGGCTTTGTTTGTGTAGTAACAATTTACTCAAAACTGTTTAGCCAACAGTTTGGAAATCTGTCTTTGTAAACAACCCATATCAGAAAAGTCCAGGGGAAAGTAAATCAGAGAAGTCACCGTTTCCATTCAACCTGAATGTTTAAAAAAAAAACAAAAAAAAAAAAACCTGTTGAATTAAATGTTTTTCCAGCTATTTTAAAGGCCCTCAGAAAACCTAGAAGCTCTTGTAAAACTATCTGTTTGGAAGGAAACTGCAAAGAAATTAGGAACAAATCCAAACTTAAAATCTTTTCAAAATCAAAAAAAAGAAGAAGTGGATTTCCCATCCACTTTTCTCGTTGCTTTGGCAACACCATCTGTAAGCACACAAAAGCATTGGGCAGAGCAGTTTGTCTGAGAATAGAGTCAAACCTCGTGTTTTCTCACCTCTTCTCTGCAGGTTTCCAGTCAGGAAGCTGGACTTGACGGGAAACGGGCTTCTTGAATCGCCCAGGATTCCCGTCCCCAGCTGGCCGTGGCTGTTGCAGCCGAATGCATAAACCATGCTGGACGACGGGACTAAGGCCAGAGTGTGGTGCCTGAACAAAGGAATGAAAATATCAGCTTCAATATTCAGAAATATAAAAATAAACTACTAAAGTTTTATTGTGAGATTTCTGTTATTCTGAACTAAGGGGAAAGATAGGTATCATTTGCATATTCCAAATAATTTTTAAAAATCTACTTAAACAGTAAAATAAGCAATCCTAAAAAAGATTTGATTTATAATTATTGTTTTTATCTTTTGTGCAGATGTACAAAGTGGTTGAAGACAAGCTTGGAGCTAGCTTGGTGCCGGCTAAGAGCTAGCTTGGTGCCGGCTAAGAGCTAGCTTGGTGCCGGCTCTGAGCTAGCTTGGTGCCGGCTAAGAGCTAGCTTGGTGTCGGCTAAGAGCTAGGTTGGTGCCGGCTCTGAGCTAGCTTGGTGCCGGCTCTGAGCTAGCTTGGTGCCGGCTCTGAGCTAGCTTGGTGCCGGTTTGTGCTCCAGTTCCAGTACGGTTGGACGATTTTAATCATTTATCAGGGTCAGATTTCTCTGTTGCTGATTTTTCCTTCGATGGACACTAAGAAGTTTGGGAAACACGTATAATGACAGCTTAAACTCTGGTTCTTGTGTCTGGTGGCAACAGATTTACACTCATAACTGATAAAAACCCTGAGGTGTTTTTAAACTGACAGTACCTGCCACAGGCGATCTGGGAAACCTCAGTGCCCATCAGCTCCAGAACTCGCCTCGGTAGAAGCTCATTGTTGGTGGAGCCGTGACCCAGCTGACCCCAGGAGCCGTCGCCAAACGTAAACAGGCCCCCGTCCTGCCAAAAACAGAATGAACAGAAAGAACAGAATGAACAGATAGTTTTATTGCTGTTTGAAAAACACAGAAATCCTCAACTAGACTATTTAGTCAAAGTCTATGGGTGGATGGATGGACGGTTGAGACAAAGTCTAAGTCTGGGAACCAAAGTATTCTCTTTCTTCTTTTATTTGTGAAGCATTTGAGTTTCTGGACATTTGAGGGGCTTTATACCTTTGTAAGGGCCGCGGTGTGCTCGTCTCCACAGCTGATATAAACGACTTTCTGTGATCTCAGAAACTTGATGTGACACGGGACGGCTCGATCTGGAGAAACGGTACAGTTGTGAAAAGTTAGCAGACAGCAGAGAAGGAAATCAAAAGAGAAATCTGATTCTCCATCTTAGACCAAAAACACTCCACTGTTTAGATCTATTTTCATTAATGGCTGTTTGTAATGTAAATACCTTGTTTGTCATTCAGTCCGAGTTGCCCCGCCCTGTTTTTGCCCCATCCGAAGACGGCTCCTGACAAGGAGAGGGCAAAACTGTGGTCTCCTCCAGCAGTTATCTGAGCCAGAGGAATCCCTGCCAGGGACTTCAGGGGATGAGGAGTCAGTTTGCTCGGCTCCCCTTTGCCCAGACCCAGCTGGCCGCTGGTGTTCTGACCCCAAGTGAACAGCTGACCATCTGATGAGGAAAACACGACAATTTCATCAACGTAAACATTAAACCAGGACTTTAACACATTCATTTTCATTAATTAATTACATAGATACGTACAAATGTTAGAACCAGAACTTTTTTGTTTGCACGTTTCTGGTACTCCAGGAAATCGGATACAACAAGCGACATCTGCTAACAGCAGCGATGGACAACAAAGCCGCTTCGCTTAGCCCACTGGTTGTTAATTTCTGCTTCTAAAAACAATCTGATTGGCTGCTGGGAAAGGCTGTTGTTGTGTTCAGGTTGTGCTAAAAAGAGTTAGCTGAGTGAAGCTAGTCAAGCCTGAAAGGGCATGTCAATGCTAAACATGTAGCAGCGGCGCATGTTTAGCACATGGATGCTAACGTTAGCATTAGCGTCCACAGTCCACACTTCTAAAGAAGTTTCTTTGTTAAATAACCTAAATAACAGATTCAAAACATTACATATTGTTTTTCAGCTCATATGTCTTATTAAATTATGAAATTATTTAGCAGTAGAAAGAGTTTTTAAATTAAAAATGTTGCTTATTTTGTCAATATAGGGCTTAGATTAAAATGTGATTAATTGCAAGTAATGAATTACACAACCTGCAATTAATTCAATTAAATTTCTTATCAAGTCCTACTAGTAGAAAACATTCAAACTAATTGATACAGTTATGGTGTAAGAAAACATATACTCTACTTTATAGAGTATCATAAAAATAATGTCGCTTTTACTAGTTTCTAAATTTATCAGTGTCAAAAACACCGAATACCAAGCCTTTTCATTCCTGAACTGCTCTAAAGCTCCCACCACATTTATGCTAAGGACTGGGCTTTGACTGGGCCATTACCAAAACGTTAATTCTTGGGGGGGTTTTTTAGCCATTTTGTTGTGTATTTGCTGTGTTTTGACAACTTAAACTGTTTTTGCTGATATGCTGTTTGGTTTTCTGGTCAAATTCAAATCCCAACATTAAACCATGCCAATCTCGCTCTTTGTCGATGACAACATCAATAATTTGGAAATTACTCTGACATTTGTGCTAAAAATAAATTTGGGAGATAATTTGATAACAAGCAGTAGGAATATGCAGGTTTTGCTGCTATGGAGACACATTTTCCCACCTCTAGAAAGTGCGATACAGTGCTGGTTCCCACACATCACTTGGGAGATGCTGTGGTCACAAAGCCTTTTGACCAGCCTGGAACAAACAACAAAAACACAATTCATAATTTTTGCTCATATCTTTTTTTAAAAGTGAAAATAAAGGCAAGTGAAACAATGTCGGTCAAACAATGCAACACTAAAAATAGGGGTGTTAAAAGATGAAATAACTCAAAACCCAAATCAATAAAAAGGCACAAATAAAGCAGCGACAGCTAAGTGCAAATTAGAAATTTCCAAATGAGGAAGGAATTGTTAAAACTCTATAACCAGTGTTCACTTCCTTGCAGTTATTTGGACAGTTTTATTGTCACTTATTGTAAATAATCTCTTTTAAAGCACAAATACACTTGCAATGTTTTGTACATTTTTTAAAATTATCCTACTAATTTGCACATTTCTATGGATTGAAATATTATTTTTAATAACTAAACAGTATTTTATGTTTACATTTTGCCTTTTTTGTACAGTACGAGATTCTAAATTATGAATTTTATATATTTATCTTTGTGTGAATCTACATTCTTCAATTACTTGTCACTTTGCTGCTGTTACACCAGAATTTTCTAACTAAGGGACGATGAACAGATGTTTCTGTTCTTTGGGTCCTTTACTAGATATTCTCTTAAATGGAAAGATTTAAACTGTAAATTTGAGCTTTTAAACAGCTCAAAATTAGTTTTTTTTAAAGATTTCTAATAAACAACAAAATTATTAAGTTAATGTACATTTCAGTTATTACAGCTGTAAACCAGAAACCCAAAACCAGCGTGTCGTGATGGACTCGGACCTGAACTTTGAGAGACACATAAAAACTGTTACAAAGTAATTTTATAAGTCACTGATCAGTTTAACTAGCACCACAGTGCATTAAAGATCTTCTATTGTATCAACCTCTCAGACCAGTTAGGTCTGTTGGTGTTGGTTCTGCTCTGCATCCCCAGAACCAAAACCAAACACGGAGATCCACCCTTCAGCTTCAATTCAATGCAAATCTAGAACAAACTTACAGAAACTGCAAAACTCAGGTTAGCGTTGGTTTTGAACCTTAATAAAAGGAACATCGATCAATCATCAAATAATTGATGGTTTTGGTGACTCATCAAAGTTCCTGCTTTTCTGAATCATTAGCTGTATGGGTATTTAATGACCTTCTGTTTTTATGATGGAAGGCACTTTGAACTGCCATGTCGATGAAATGTTTTATAAAATAAACCTGACTTATTGACTGATTGATTTTTGTTTTGTAGAAGCTTCAGTCTGTCACCTTGGGATTCGAACGGCTGCCTCCACCGTCCCCAGGCCGAGCTGCCCGCCTTCTCCGGCTCCCCATGCGAACACCTGGCCCTGCTCATTGATGGCCATCGAATGCGCCCGGCCACACGACACCATCGTTATCTTCTGGGTGTCCAGAGCCCCAACCAGCTCTGTGGGGAGAACAGAGTCTCATCAGACTGCAAGCAACCTGCAGTCACGGTCTGAGCGCTAATTGTATGATTACATAGCATTCTGTAATTGTGGCTGAGTTTTTTTAATTCAGTAATACAAAATTTAAAAAGCATATTTAGCATGCACGATATTTGTTTTTTTCTTTATATAGAAGCTACATTCTGCTGCTTTAAAGAAACTCAAGAACTGTGAAATCAGTAGTCCTGCAAAATCTCTTCAGTGTAAATAAAGAATTATAAAAGTTAAGACAAAAATTTAACGCAATAAATTTCATATAGTTAAAGTCTTTGGAAAATGCAAAAGTATTTTAATTTAGACTTGAAGAACAATATATAAACCTGCTAAATCCTCCCAAACAAACCAAAACGTTAAGTCTGTCCAACAGCCCTTTTGGGCTCCCTCATAAACCCAACCCATGTGAGGAATTTAGAAATCCTGCTGCTAGAAAATGGTTCTATAAAAGCTATGATAGATGCATTTAAACTGTTCCAGAGTGTTGCTATTGACTCAGAAGTAGAAGCAGGAACTTCAGGAAATAAGAAAAACAGAGCAGATAATTACAAGCAGTTACTCTGTGTTTCCTGTGTGGTTTTCAGCTGCAGACTTTAACAAAGAAGCTATGCAGAAATGGATGAATCCAAAATATGCAATAGCTTCTGATGTTCAAAAATTAATTTTGTCTAATTTATAATGATAATAATGTACTACTATTATAATACAGGCTACCACTTTAGATAGGAAAGCTTTCACTGAGTCCAGCCTGGATTGTCTAACAGGCTCTCCGACATGCCTGTACAAATCGTGCTTCAGGGTTCCTTGAGAGTTTTCATGGAAATTTCCTAACTTTCTCAGTAATCTAACTAAAGTCTTCTGAGAATTTGGGTGTGGCTTTAAATACACCTACATTCCCAGGAGGGAAACTTCTAGGCCTAGTTATCCACAAATTTTGCAGGACAAAAAATGTTCCCAGAAGTTATTGCGGTAAATTATAATGTTGTTGTTTTGAGACCATTTTCATGTAATATGATGATCATGGCATAGTAATGCTGTCTCAAACTTTAACTCCTAACGAGCGTTTAACACCTGAACTGGAAGACGTTTTAAATATCCAAAAATAAACAAAACAACTGAAACAACAAATGAAGTGAATTATGAACTCTCTGCAAACAAAACTGTCCTTCAAAAAAAGGACTAGTTGATACCAAACTGAAGACTGAGGTCATCCAGATTTTGGTACAAATAAAGAGAAAAAAAGAAAACTGATAAATGGAGATTATTGAGCTTGTTAATTTATTATCCAATTAATTGATTTACAGTTTATTGTGACAGGCCCATGAATAAATAAAAATCCTTTCTTCTCTCCATGTTTTCCCACATTCTTCAGACTGCTTTGCTGCCAGTGTCTCTCTGCAGGATGATGCAGCTTAAAACACTGAAGCTGCAGAACAAAAGCTTACCTGGGGACGTCCCATCTCTGTTGTGGCCCAGCTGTCCGCAGCTGTTGGAGCCACACGTGTAAACGCTGCCGTCGTGCAGCATGAACAGCGTGTGCTGCCCTCCGCATGCGATCTCCTTCAGTCCCCGCCCGCTGAACACATGGCAGCTCCTGGGCTCAAACGCGGGGTTCCTCTCTGCGCCGATGCCCAGCTGCCCATCCCTGGCGTTCCCCCAGCCCAGCATGCTGATAAAAGGAGAGGAAATGAGCAGCAGTCTGAAGAGGCGGAGAGAGCGAGGGCCAGATGGAGGGAGACGATTCTGTTCAAGCCTCAGATCAGCCCCGCTTTCTCCTCTTCATGTAAACTCCAACCCTGGGAAAACAGCAGGAACGACTTATTATCTTCAGTGGAATATATCGCCTGCCAGTTAACGATGGCTCTTCAGTTAGAAAGCAGGGATTCGATTTAGGAACGCTTGTTGATAGAATGAAGCAAGTAGAGAGACCGAACATCAGTTGAATGGAACCAGAACGAATCATGATTTCAACCCCATTTCTACGTTGACACCAGACGTTTAGTTAAAAGCTCTGATGGTAAATTATTTCCTTTATAATATAGAAAAAATATATTGTTATTAATGGAAATATAGTGGAAATAATACTTTTTAAAGCCAATATTAAAGAATTACTGACTTCAAACAAGCTTCTGAATCTTGCTGAAAAGTTACTTGTAAGACAGTTTTGTCTTGTTTGCACTAGAAACTGGACCAAAAATACTTTGTAAGATATTGTGTTTTTACAGTGTGCACAAAACTAGGAGTGCATCAATTGTAATTTTCTGGCCGAATACAATGTTCACATTCTTGCAGAGGTAGGCAAGTATCAACCGATCTCCCAGAATTAAGGAAATCTGGGCCAACTAGTCTGTGAAAATCAAAACAAATACTCCCAGATACTGTTCTTACCATTATAGATTAAACTACATCAATCTATATTCTCTGTGGTCTTACTTATGTTAGCAATTCTGACTCACAAGCTATTGGCTGCAGTTTGCAAAGTAGCCAATCCAGAAGCAGCATTTATTTTCCTTGGTGCTGATTGGCTGAACTCCCAACAGCGTCTATAACTGGATAACAGAGGATGTGCTTCTTTCTGTATTGTCCTAAGATAGTTTCCACTGTTTGAGGCAGTTGTAGGAATAATTGTAGCCTTTTTGGTCAATGAAAGCACTTAAATAATTTATTACATATTATATATGTTGGTTTTGACTCTTTGTATAAAATAAAACTTTGTTATTTTTACTCAAGATTATCATATAATGAAAACTTGGTTCTGGGAGTTTCCTAAAGCAAAAAAGTGGAGCTTTCTGCTCATGTCTACTATAATTTAAATTATGGATTCTGGTAGGTTTAATGGCATAAATGATTTGTTAACCCACCAAAACAAATGCTGAATTTTTATTCTTTTGATATAAATAAAATTTCTGGAGGTATTTGGGGGAATTTTTGGGTAACTTATCACTGATATCATCAAAATATACCAAAAACAGAGGCTTCGTTCCCTGGCGCAACCGTCACGGGTTCAATTTCCTGTCCAACCTATATAGTAAGAGCCAAAAAAATTCTTTTAAAAACGATTTTAAAAAGTAAATGAGAGATCAATTTCTCTAATTTTCACCATGATTTGATTTCAGCTTTATTTGCTTTAAAATCGATCTATAAAAAACAGCAACTGCCATTAGTTTCAGTTGTATTCTTACAGAAACAGTCATCGCAACATCCTCAAAAACAAGCCTCTCTAACATCGATCTGTGTCTCAGTTCATGTTTATTATGTGAGAGGATTATCACAGCACTCCGCTCGGCTAGCTGCTAACTTTAGCTCTTTAACTGTGCATTATAAGCCCCCCAGGCTCTCGGTCATAACAGATTTCAGGCTAACAAAGGAATTACAAACAACTATAATGAACACATCCGCTTATGCTCACCGATATCGCTTTATTTTAGCAGTAAAATTTCAAACAGAAAGCTAACCGTCCAGCTAACTGAGCTGCGAGCTACAGCGGCGCTGGAAACCAGCAGAAATCTTCATATCGCTTCTGTTTGAAACGCCACCTGGACGGTTGCTATGGGAAAAATGTTTTTCTAAATCGCACAATCGGTTTTCTCACCTCGACAAAAGCATGTTGAGGAAGGGGCGTTTGGCTTCTGGTGAGCAGCTCAGAAAATAAATGAGGAAGTGCTATAGATGCTTACGTCACCGAACGCCTCAGAAGTAGGAATGATGTGATTGGTCCGCGGAACCGGAAGTTCGGATGTTATTAAAAACTGAAATATTTTGGCCTGTTCAGTGATTTAAATTCTACTTTACTTTTTTTGTCACATGGTGAGATTATATGTTGTTATATAATCCAAATATCTTCGAGAAGTGATGCCTTTTTTTCTTAGGACTTGGGGTCATAGTTCAGGTATTATTATTATTATTTATTTTTTTTTATGCTAATTAGCTGCTCCCCTTTGTAAAAATAGGGTGGGTAATGTTTCCGCAGTTACCCATCGAAGCAACCAAAATATGTTTAATATCTTATTTGATCTAAAATGCTGCTTCATAAATTGTAATTAAAGCTCCAAACTATGATGGTACTACTTGCTAAATATTATATTTGTGTTGTGAATTTAAGAAAAAAAACTTTATAACACTTAAAATATATTAGCCATTCCATATAGTATGAATATTGCACACAATGATACTGCCATGACTATATTCGCAATATTTTGCAGCACACCCCACATTGGGGCTTAGCTACATCCCCTCTATAGGTATTGGGAATATCAGTTTAACAGTGTGCAACAGATTTAGGACCTATATGGGTCCCATTTTTTACCCAAAGTCTTCTCTCGCTCAACATGTTGTGGATATAAAATGCCATATTCTGCAGAAAGTTTTTAAAGCAGAGTGAATCCAATTTGAAGAGGCATCAGTCAGAAGGCAGCTACAAAAGACAAGCCATTAGATGTACAATGGAAAATAGTGAAGATAATTATAAAGTATGGGATAACAGAGCAGGATTTTGCTTCAAAGTAGAAGAAAACACAGAAAAGAAACTGGGCAAGAGGTCTGCAGCAACAAAAACACACAGCAATGTCTGGAAAGTACTGACTGCATATTACAAAAGTTTCCTATAGACATCATACATAAGCTATGAAGTATGGTGTCGTGACATAATACTAGTAAATATGAATACAAATAAGTGTTGGAATGTAGACCAACCCGTAAACCAATAGCCAAGCTTTCTTTTCACTACAACAGACCGCTACATCACTGCAGACACCCCTGTCCTTCCTATATAAAGTGACTGTTAGTGACTGTAACCCAGGACAGTTACTTTAATCCAAAATAGACATTTCTTAAATTAATGCACTTAAATCACATCTTAAATATATCAAAATGTTTTCATAATCCAATTATGCCACTGCAGTAGAAGATGACTAACTATTACACATTTTAATACATTTTAACTGAGGCGTTCCAAGAAATTTGAGGAAGTTGACAAAAAGCCTCAAAACCACAGGGTAGTTTTGCATAGTAAAACGAAAATGCACAGACAGGTTTGGTTTGGTTTTACCTTAAATTCCTGCAGTTCTGGATAGCAAAACCATATATTTACTATCCAGAACTGCCTAAATATATTTTATGTAAGTTGAGAGTTGACTGTTTACCTTAGTTCTCCTTTTACCCTGCAATACATTGGGAGTGCTAACAAACTCAAAATAGAGTCAGGTAAATAGAGATTTATACACAGGACAGCCTTTTGCTGTCACATAAACTCAAATATTTATTCACTTGTGCTAGAAAGCCCCTTTTTGACTGTCTGCAACGTGATTTTTGATTTGTGGATGCCCTTTGCAGTTATAACTTGTTGGACCAATCGGAAGCGCTGTTTACGGGGCGTGAAACGAACTAAAAGCTGATTGGTGCGGTCACATGAGAGAGGCCTTGTTTGATAATACCGAGAAGAGGGCGGAGGAGGTTTTTCACTCTGTTTTCATTCAGTCGCTCTTTCGGAAGTAAACGCAGGGATTCGACTCTACAGTAATATTTTTTTGATAAATTCAAGGTATGACTTTGTAATACACAACTCGAGACTTTAAGTCGTGGCGTTCATGTGTTTTTTTTACAAACTGCGTATCTCAAGCTAAAGTTAGCCACTTAGCTTGTTCGCTAAGCTACCTAACGCGCAAGACTAAAAATGACGACAAATCATTTTTATTGACGCGTCTCACTATTTTAGTTGAGTTTATTTGCTTCTATATTTAGGGAATTACAATTTCATCAAAGGCATGAAATAATATTATTATGTAGTAATCACGCAACGTTTATACTGGAAATAATAGCTAGCGAGACAACGACGTTAGCTACAACGAAGTTAGTCTCTGATTCGGCACTTAAGAGGAATTTAAGGAATTTCGACTTTGGTTGAAAAGCTTAAATATCTCAAATGTTAAAACTTGGACTCAATAATTGTACACTTACTGGAAAAACGTTTATGTTTCGCGGTGCTTTTGTTCGTGGAAGCGAAAACAAAGTAGAGATTTCATAACATACATATTCCTGAAACTAATCCTCCGATTAGGTTTTACGACTACAGTTTTATTAATCTTCAGTGGGTTTGTCCAGGTTAGAGCTATCTGGCGGTAGTAGATGGTAAAATACAGCTGAAAACATCGTATTTGACAGCAGTTTGTCATATCTGTACGTTATTGCATCATTAAGAGATTTTCGGCGTTGAATTTCAATGTAGACAATTTAATTTGCATGTAGTAACGTTTTCCCATTAATATTATGAGTCTTTCTTGTGCTACTTGTGATCAGTATAACTAAATTCAGGTATAGATGTAAAAGAAATCATGTTCATCATTCACATTTATATAGTACACTCTGATACTACAAATAAGTGGAGGTGCAACTTGGAAGTTGAGAAAGCATCTGATAAAAATTAAGATGCATAATCTGGTACTGTTTAATCAGTTAATGTCAGTTAACACAGTCATATCAGAAGTTTTTACTTTACTAAGTATTGTTTTTTTTCCTGCTCCACTGGTTGCTTTGGGTTCAAGGAGCTGCTGAATTAATATTTTAAATTTATACAAGCAAGCATACTTTCTGGAAAAGTAAATAACCCTAAATCAACACCAGTTCATAATTTTTTACCACTGGCTGCTGCTCCGGTCATTTAAAGTTCTTGGGATTTTCTGGCTGCAGAAATGTTTTGCTTTGAGTCAATTATTTACCTTTTCTCTGCTCACAGGCATATATTTGTGTTTCCTTTCACCATGTTTCCTTCATTCCCATATTTTACTCTTTTTGCTCCAGTAAAAACAAGATTGTTGAGTTTCCGTGTTTAGCAGAAGTAGTTTCTTGGATAAGATCTTGTTTTGTTGTTGTTGTTGTTTTTTTTGTAGAGAGATGAAATGTGTCTTTTTTAAAACGCAGACATAAATGTATTGTATGTAAAAAATAACTTTAACTTGTCCAGTCAGTGAATTTAGAATATAACAGCCAATGTGAAACAAATAATAAAGAAACTGAAACTGACAAAAATTGGTTGGCTGCACAGTGGCGCAGTTGGTAGCGCCTTCTTGCCTTTCAGCAAGAAGGTCCTGGGTTCGATTCCCGGTCTTTCTGCATGGAGTTTGCATGTTCTCCCTGTGCATTGTGGCTTCTCTCCGGGTACTCTGACTTCCTCCCACAGTCAAAAAACATGTCAGATTAATTGGCCTCTCTAAATTCTGTGTGTGTGTGTGTGTGTGTGTGTGTGTGTGTGTGTGTGTGTGTGTGTGTGTGTGTGTGTGTGTGTGTGTGTGTGTGTGTGTGTGGTTGTTTGTCATGTCAGATTTTATATATTTGTGTTTTCCTAAATTGGTAACAAAGTGTCCACATGCTACATATTTCAATAACAGTTTTTTTTTTAATTGTGCAAAATGTTATACTGATATAAACATTTCAGTTAATTTACATCCCTAATAAGATTTTTGTCTCCTTTTCATTCCTGTTTGTCTTCAGTTTTTGAACGTTGTGAACACCTCCATCCTTGCTCCTTCCTCTGTGAGCGTCTTCAGGGTGATGTCAGCTTCCTGCCTTGTGCGCCTGGTCAGGTGCAGCGGTTCTAACATCGGTCGCAGGGGTTTGCTACAGAAGGCTTTCGATCTGCTGCCTTTTCAGCTCGATAGCCACAAAACAGAGTTCCCATTGTTCTGCAGACAAGTTTATGGACCTTCTGGGAGGCGATACAGCAACACGCGCTTTGATCCGGACGGCAGCGGCCGCCTTACGACCTGGGACTCCTTTGGGATTTGGGATGATCGCATCGACGAGCCCATCATGCTCCCCCCTAGCATTCGCTATGGCAAACCCATCCCCAAAGTTAGTCTATCTAAGGTAGGGTGTGCAACCCTGATTGGCCAACGCAAGGAGAATGAGGACAGGTACCAGGTCTCCCAGATAAATGAAAACACCCTGTACTTCGCCGTGTTTGATGGCCATGGCGGCTCAGAAGCTGCCGACTTCTGCGAAAAATACATGAAGAAATTCATCAAGTAAGGGAGTCGTACATATAGACACGTTGCATGTTATAGTTTATATCTGAAGGGCAAAAATATGATTCTTTTACCGGCCGTCCATAGCTGTGGAGCCTCGGTAGAATGAGCCCGTTAACTAAGTGACACATGGAGGTACAGTTATTATTCATTTAGTACAATGCGCCACAGCAAAGGGAAAATAGCGAAAATATTACAGAACATCTCAGAACCACTCATATTCTTTTTTTCTAATTCTCTTTGTCAGCTGCATGACACACAGGCTCGTTGCCATAGTAACTGACACCACCACTACATGTATCAAGATTCAACACCAAAGAACATGCAAAGAACAGAACATTTAGTCCATTACAGTGTTATGTTTTTAAGCTTCATGTTAATTTTGAGAATAAGTCATCGCTGTGGTAGATTAGCAAACACTGCTCTCTTAGCTAATCCAATATGGCGGTGGTTGATTAGTTGATTTAAACACCTACTCTACGGATGATCTCAGAGTTGGTGGGTGTGTTTATTTTTTTAAATGAACTGAAACACACCAGATTCCACAGCACCTCTACATGTTACATTTGTCATAGTCAAGCTAGCATAACTGTCCTACTTCCCTCTTCGCTTCTCTTTTTTTTAATTAAACCTTTTTTGTGACCTAGTTTTTGTAGTGTTGACAGTCTTGTAGCAAAGCGGTGCTACAATGTATGCCTGTTTTACATGTCAGGCATACATTTAAGATTTAGCGCATTATGTTCATAACCTAACAGCTAAAGCTAACAGTAGTCATCGTCAGTGAGCAGTTTTTTTGCCCTCCAGCAGGGAGATGCAGGTGGGATCTCACACTGCAATGTGTCTATAGTTTTACACACAAATATCATTGTAAATAATCGAGGAATTAAAATTTTTGGTGATAATATTTCTAATCTTTTTTCAGGGACATTCTGGCAGAAGATGAGAATCTGGAATCGGCTTTAACGAAAGCTTTCCTAGAAGTAGACAAAGCTTTGGCAAAGCACTTGCACTTCTATCCAAATGGTAGGTACTGTTATTTGAATATTCCTTTAAATATTTTTTGTACATTGCATTAAAACACATGTATTGATTTTTAAACATTTTTCCTCCTCCTGTATTTGAGCCAAATGTACTTATCTTACATAGGGGATGAGGTCTTAGATTTTAATTATAGGTGTGTTTCCTAATTTTTATTAAATAACAAACAAGCTATACAAAGAAAAAACGGGCAAAATGAAGTAAATATCAAATAAATCAAATGTGCATATAGGCACCAACTCAAAGGAAAACCTAGTCAGTTAAATTGATGGACATTAAAAATGTTGATCTAATTAGCTTGATAAGTAACTGCATGCTAATCTATTGCTGCAGTCACTAGATGATAAACATTTTAAAGATTTTAAAAAGTGAGAATTTCGAAATAGTTTTTACTGTCAGTCAAACAAACGACTTGCAAAGCTTTCTGGAAATTTGTTTAAAGTAAATGTTTATTTTCTCTTAATTTATCTGAAGATTTGTATTCATCCGATCTTCAGCAAGTCTTGAGTAAAAGAAAGTTAAACAGCAGAACATAAAATATTACATTTTTGTTCCTGACAAGAAACTAAACCAAAACGCAGATAACAGTGTTGAAAATGGCAGTTGCTGCAGATAAAATCAGTTTAATTAAATGATCATTAGTGCTTGTGAATCTAACTGTGAAAGCAGATTATGGATGTTTTTCTTGACAATTTTTAAAGTAATTAATTTCCCATTATGCTATAGGAAGAAAGAGGGGAAAATATTTAAGATGTTACAGCAGATTTGCTGTCAGGTTGAAGAATCAATTAGAAAAAGATTTTAGGGATACATATAATAATTAATTTATTATTTATTATTATTTATTCTGGTGATTAATCCAGTAATCAGTCATACATATTCATAATGGCTAAAATGCAATAAAAAGGCATTAATTGAAAGCTGAAACTTTTCCACTTGATTTCTCGGTAGAATATATTTACAGACAATGAAGGTTTTTTTATCCTAAGCATGAAATGTAATTTTTTTTTTGTACAGTTTTGGTTTAAATATTGCTCTGAGTATGTTTTTCTTTTATTGAATTGTCTTTTTCGAGTCTGTATACTTGACAATCGAATCAATTAGTTGACAATTATTTCAATTAGAAGTTCATCACGATTAAAACAAAGGAAGAGATTTAAAACTGGGCTGCACCAAAAAGCCTCCAATATGATTGAATAGCTACAGTTTCCAAAGCTGCAGCTGAGCCAATCATCAACTGGTCTATAGATCAAAACATTGTGTG
Source organism: Poeciliopsis gracilis (assembly GCA_911649635.1). NCBI lineage: Eukaryota > Metazoa > Chordata > Actinopteri > Cyprinodontiformes > Poeciliidae > Poeciliopsis > Poeciliopsis gracilis. Next base: position 2,627,663 of record CAJVRI010000370.1, on the reverse strand, counting down.
ATCAGGTAGATGAAGCTCGGCCCAAAATCATTAACCAGATGATGATCCGCGATAAAGTGGTAAACGACAGCAAACTGATAACTTTTGAAAAGTATTTTATCATTAAAGCTGCCGTATGAAACTGTCATCATGTCAGTAAAAATATGTTATGAAACAGGCAATCTGAAAAAAAATCGAGCTGCTCCGTGTTCTCACTGCTAGAAACAAGCAGAGCTAGGAGGCGAATCTTAGCGCAGTCAATCATTCTAGTGTACATGTCGCTCTTACCCTGTTGCCTCTCTGATAGCAGAATCTGTACTGAATGCGAAGGCTAGTTAGCCTACACTAACTAGCATGATCAGTGCCTTTGTCTACTCATGTCTGTGATTGACGGCGCTAAGACCCGCCTCCTGGCTCTGATTGGTTGTTTTTGGTGCTTTTCTTCAGACAGCAATAGTAGCTAATGGAGGAGGGTTTTTCCCCACATATTGTCTGTCTCTCATTATACTGACACGACTTGGTGACCGTTTAAAAAAAAAAAAATTACATACTGCAGCTTTGAGACATATTTAAACTTTTCACACACTTTCGGATGTTGGTTTAAGTTTTACCAGACGTTATTTTGTTTTGTCTTCTGAGCTATATTGTCTATTTTGTAGGACTTTATTATTTCTTTTTAATGTACAAAGCACAAAACTCTATGCAAAATTTAATTAAAAAAAATAATTTTCAATGTAATTTTTACCTGATACAAAAAAATTTTTTCCCAATCTGTCAAATAATCCAGTGCAATAAACAACAAACTTTCTCTTAAAACACTAAATTACACATTTGCCGCATAAATTTAGTTTTTCTCAGTTACTATTCAATTTGAGAGACAGATTATGTCTTACAGTGAAAGCCAGTAAACGTGTTATGTGGCCTGATTTGGGCCACGCTGTGTGAAATGTCCCAATATGCCTGTGTGTGTGTGTGCATGTTATCTACGGCAGCTGCTGACCCAGCTCAGAGCTGGAGGCCCTTGGTACCAGTGTGGATGACGAGAGGATAGATATTGAAGGAGAGTCCAGCGGGTCCTAAATCCTGGACTACTGGAAGGTTCCCTATCTTTCTCTAAATCCTCTTTCTTTCTCTTCTCTTACCAAGTGTATGCTTCCTGTGAGACAATGCATCTGTTTGACCAGCTGTACGACATGTTCGGTAGCTCCTTAGTGAAAGATCTTCAATAAATGCAGCATGTTTAAGGCACTGTGCACTCCACATTTAAAGACGCTGCTGGTAAAAACACGCAGTAGCTAAATATGAGCTGGCAGGGTCGAAGTTTTACTACATTTTCATTTAAAAATCTGAATTGTTCAATAAATTGATGATGTCATGCTATACCAACATAGGTATTTGAATTAATTGGAAGTGTTTGTGGTTAAAATTCTCAGTTCTGTAACATTTTTACAACGTGGATCAATGACCCAAAGCAAAGACTCAACTTTTTTTTTTTGAGCAAAAGAAACATGAAAAATAAGCAAAACAAGCTTAAAAAGTTTCCACCCAATTGGACTGAAAAAAAACCCAGCTTTTTTTTAAAGTTTGTTAAAATTTAGATAGCTTTTCAAAGCATTTGGTGGGTTTTTATAAAACTTTTATGAACATAGTTGTCATTGTGTGCATATTTTCATAAAAGATCGTCCCTTTACTAATTTTCTTATATAATTTTGAAATGTCATGAATCTATTGAACGTGACATCATCAATGATAAACAGTCATCAGATTGAAACGTTTATATATATATATATATATATGCACAAGGGATAAATGAGTAAAACAGTGTCATGGGAAATGTATGTGAGTTTTGGAAATTAAATTAAAGGTTGAATTTCTATATATTTTCCTCTGTATCACCTTATTGTTGTAGAGAAATTAGTGAGAATCATAAAAAAATTGTCATTACAGAAAAACTTAAAATAGATGCAAGTAAATTTAAAACTACTTTGTGATGGTTTTAAGTAGTTTCAGTAAAAGATGAATTTTTACCAGGGGTGCCGGTAACTGTGGAGGGTGCTGTGAAATATTATTACTTAGCAGATTTAAATGGTTTTCCCTTAAGGAATTAGACATCATTGCTGTTTATTTGCACTTTTTTGTTTTTCAGATTAAATATCTATAAAAGGAGTTGATTTGTACCCTTTTATACTTACTAATAATTTAATAATTCCTGCAGAAAATAGACATTTTAGATTAGCTTGTTTGTTATTGCAGCCTGGACTCTTAATAAGTATGTTGTGTGCCATTTGTTTTTAAGGTTTATTTTTGCCATGACTCCGGGTCTCAACGTTGTGCTGCAGCAGTTCTACCTGCATGTGTGATTTACATCCTGTGTTTACTGTGTAAACTGTAGTTTTTTCTGAGTCTAAAACAACCTCAGCCCGTTTGTTTACGTTCTGCTCTGTGGATGTGCAACACACCATGTGACCGTTGACCTTCTGTGTGTTTCCGAATTTCTCGTTCTGCCTCTGACGGTTCCTGCTTTGTCTTTGTAGAGCCGGCATCGAACGCGGGAACCACCGCCACCGTGGCGCTGCTGAGGGACGGCATCGAGCTGGTGGTGGCCAGCGTGGGGGACAGTCGCGCCATGTTGTGCCGCAAAGGCAAGGCTCTTAAGCTGACTGTTGACCACACGCCTGAAAGACGGGACGAGAAGGAGAGGTAAGCCTTGCTGGATGTTAAATTCTCCCAGACGTCATTGCGATACACGATAACATTTGTTGTTTTGAGATTATTTTCGAGTCATATAATGGAAATAATGCAAGAACACGTTCTCAAACATCAATCAACTTTAAATTCTGATGAACATTTAACACTGGAACTGGAAAAAAATGTTGGTATCCAAAATAAATATTCTTTCAATTTAACTAATTTCCTCATCAATGTACAAACGTTCTCTGATAACATTTCCTCTACATGAGGGAGCAGGAAGAAGAAAACGTATGTAGAAACCTGCCTCTTTTTCAATAATTGCAAATATTTTTCATGGCAACATACCCACATTTAAAACTACCTTTTTCTTATAAAGAATTTTGAATTAGTTTAAAGTAGAGCATTTTCATCCAAACTGTTCCATAATTTTACTCCATGATTCACCAAAATGCACATTTGCTTTAAAATATTATGCAGTTTGTAAAGGGGTTTGTGAATTAATTGGCAGTAATGTATTTCTAGCTTTAAAGATAATTAATATTTTTTTTAAAATTAAACAAATCACTTAATTTCAAGATGTGGCTGAATAAAAAAATATTTTTTATGTTCAACTTCACCTTATGTAGAACTTAATACATAAGGTGAATGCTTTTATATGTGCTGTTCATATTTCTATACAATAAGTCACATGTGGAGCAAATAATAAAGCAGCAAACTGGAAAGCTTTTGTCATCCAGTGTTTGGCAGAAGGAGCTGCCATGATGGCTTTCATTCTGGGTGAATTATTGATCTTTTCTACGACCACAGTGGTCTGAGACACAAATGCGTTTAACAATAGTTTGCAATTTTCAATGCTGTATTTATCAGAGATATTCTTTGTTTACGTCAGGATAAAGAAAAGCGGGGGCTACATCACCTGGAACAGCCTCGGGCAGCCGAACGTCAACGGCCGACTGGCGATGACGCGCAGCATCGGAGACTTTGACCTGAAGAAGAAGGGAGTCATTGCTGAGCCAGAAACCAAAAGAGTCACAGTAAGTTTAAAACCGTCCATCCATATAGACGTGTTGCACCGTGACGCAGCTCAGCTCCTTCTGGTGGCAGAAAACTGCGCATGGACAATGACTACCTTTGGTTTTGGCTAACAAGTTGTCAACATGACATGCTAAATATTAAATGTACATATAATATATTAACAAAAAAGAGAAGAGAAGCAGAGTTTTACTACCAATTATTAACACATGATAATTAGATGATGAGGTCAGGAAAAAGTTTTAATTAAAAAAAAAAAAAGCACATGAGAGGTAAGTAGGTCAGTTATGCTAGCTTGACTCTGACAAACTCGACACGCAGACATACTGTGGAATGCGGTGCGTTTTGGTTCAGTGAAAGAAATGTATATGCAAGTTGACTCACAAACTTTCTGACATCTTGTCAGTAGGGCAGGTGGTTAGATCAGCTATTGATCACTTATCAATAATCACAAAATAAACAGCCTGAAAACATAAAACTAACCGATTGAATGTTCTGTTCTTTGTGTGAGAAATGTTTGGGTGTCGAATCCTGACACATTGGTACCGCTACTGTTAATCAGTTGCTACGGCAACAAGTCTGTGTGTAGCACAGCCGAAACAAAGACCGAGAAAAAAGAAGAATTCGAGTGGTTTTGATTTTTTTTTTTTACGTTTTTTCTGTGGTTTATTGTTCTCTTTGCTCTGATGCACTGAATTGATAATATCTACGTCTCTAGATTTCATGCGTCAGCAGAATTGTTTTATCTTGATGGTTTGTAACAGAATGGTCTTTTTCCCCTCCAGTGTGAAGATTTCTGGATGCAAACAATAATATGAAACGTGCCTATAGATAACGACAAGTTGACCTTCAGTCTTATTAAAGTGCTTCCTGGTCAAACTCCTGAAGTGTCTCTCTGTTTTCTGCAGCTGCATCATGTCCATGATTCCTTTCTGGCTCTGACCACAGATGGCATCAACTTCATCATGAACAGCCAGGAGATCTGCAACGTCATCAACCAGTGTCACGACCCCAAAGAGGCAGCGCAGAGAATATCTGACCAGGTGGGAAATCCTTCAAACCAGGAAACAAATCCTCCTGAATGGTTTCGCTTTTTATCTGCAAGCTTTAGGATGATTTACTAGGACTTTATGTAAAACACAAAGATGAATATAACGTAGAAGTGATGGAATAGGAAGTGTGTAAATGTAACTCAGAGCACATTTGAAGGAAAAGGTTTTTAATTGGGGCTTGATTACATCTTTGATCAAACACTAGTTTATTTGGCTTGAGAGTCCGGTTTGTTTCAGGAGGTTTGAATTCGCAATCGGACCAAAAACACAAACTGTGGTCCTTCCACAAACCCATTTCTGTTAAAATTTATGTGAAATCCTTATTTGCATTATTAACTAAGAAATAAAAAATGGCTACCAAAAACAACAAAGCTCCCAAGCTGGAATTTCTTTCTAATATTTCAAATTTGCTCTATGGGAAAAAAAAAAGTTCTGAATTACGACTCGTTTAAAATAAATGTTCTACTTCATTTATTTTAAATGAATTTGTTAATGTATTTTATTTATCTGCATCATCAACACTTGTATAAAGGTAAATGGATTTATAGTCACACATAGTTTTTCAGTTCGTTGCTAAATTCACTGTTGTGTCTTTGTGCACTATCAACTAAGTAAGTTTGAGTAATTTTCTAATGAAATGTTAAAGGAGACCTTTGATACGACTTATAAAACCAGCATTTACACTTTCTGTCTTATTTCTCTGTTCTCGTCTGTGTCAGGCTCTTCACTACGGTACGGAGGACAACAGCACAATCATCGTGGTGCCTTTCGGCGCCTGGGGGAAACACAAGAGTTCAGACGTCAGTTTCTCCTTCAGCAGGAGCTTCGTGTCCAGCAGCCGCTGGGCTTAGCCTGACGCCGGGCTTAGCCTGACGCCGGGCTTAGCCTGACGCCGGGCGCAGCCTGACGCCGGCCGCAGCCTGACGCCGGGCAGCAGCCTGACGCCGGGCAGCAGCCTGACGCCGGGCGCAGCCTGACGCCGGGCGCATCGGTGAGCTGCTTCCTGCAGACTTCGCTAACATGTGCAATACAGGCTGTGCTCCCTCGATGAATACAGAGTTCATTTTGTCCTGATGTTGTTTAGAGCAGCTTGATGTGCAGCTCCCATGGAAACCGGGGCTGCGAGTTCATGATGTGCACTAGATATGAAGTAATCCCTTGTTATATAAGGTTTTGTACACATATAATGCAGCAACGTTGCGGTGCTAAAAACAAAGAAATATTTGAACGGCAAATTTCTAGTTGCAGTGGATTATAAACATGGGAAAGTCCAGCACTTAAACTTTGATGCTTGATAATCAGTGGAATCAATTCTAACTAACTTATAAACACTTGAAAGGAGAGATTTAGCAATATAACATCTTGTCTATCAGTTCGCTACGTGTCTCGTTTTAAACAAGGAGACTTGTAATCTTCATGCACAAAACTGTCTATAGCACAGACCTTAAACCTTCTGGAGCTTTTAAATACAATTTTTCTGTTTAAATCCACATTCCTAACTTGAAATGACTTGGAACTAATTACCACCAGCAGCCTGCTCCACTGCATGGCAAAACTCAACACCTGGCCAACTTAACGAGTTTCTAGAGCAAATATCTTAAGATAAAAGTAACTTACAAGTAACTTTTTGGAAAAAAAAAATAGGAGCCTTTTTAAGACAATAATTTCTTAATATTGATGAAAAAGTAACAGTTCAACTTGCAGATTATTTTACCAATATAATTGCAGTATATTTTTCCCATATTTGAGTGAAATAATCTGCCAGAGGAACCAGAACTTCTTCATCAGTTTTACAGAACTACTGACTTAAAACGAGCTCTGATATATTTCTGAAAAGCTACTAGTAAATTAGTTTTATTTCTTTATTTAGACATTTGCACTAGAAACTAGACAAAAAATACTTCATAAGTAAGAGTTTTTGTTTTTGCAGTGTGTCAATACTATTTGATTGTATGAAAGCCAAGATTTCTATAATAAATTGTGATGCATTAATTAAAATAGACGAGCAAAAAAACAATCCTTATTGTTTTGGGGGGGGTTGCAATTAGGTCTGTTTGAGGTTTTTTTTTTCTTTCTTTCTTTCTAAGAAATAAAACAAATAACAGCATGAAAAAGGAGTAAAACATGCTGCAGGTTTGTTGGCCAAAAATAAAAGTTTAAAATCCGACCAAAAACGAATAATTCCCATTTTCCCTGCATATTGTTTAACGATCCATTTCAGGACTTAAAAATAGTGGGAATTTCTAGTTTTACTCCATTCATCAAAGAGTAAAATGTTCAGTTTTCTTTCCATGTTGTTCTCGTCTTCATTGTGAGCCAATCAAAGGGAAAATGTCTGACTTTGATGACCATCTGTTCGGTTGTTGGCTCCAGTTTAACCAGTTTGAGTTCAAAAAGACTCCCATTGTTTAAAAGTTTAAATTTCCTCCAGTCCAGCTTGAAGAATGCGCTGAGAAGGCTTTGTAGTTTCAATCCTCCTTAAATATTTGCAGAACATTCAGATTTAGCTTGTTTTGCTGTTAAAATCTGTAAGTTTAGATTAGTTTTTATGGATCCAAGCTTCTAATTTTAAGGATTTTGTCAACAAATTCACCTGACCTGTCCACAAACCACTGCAAAAATTCACATTTTAATGACATTTGTGTCACCAAAGCGCCACTGAAAACATCACTTAGCACAATCCTGGGGATTACAGTTGGAGACAATTAAAAGTTGCTGCACGTTTCTACAAAGATGTGTTCAGGGTGCAGGAATGTATAGTTTCTGTGTTTTGTAAATAGTTATATTTATGTACCTCTGTAAAACTGATGATATATATTAAATAAATCTCATATTTATCTTGGATCCCACATATCTGAATATTTCACCTGTGCAGGTTTTATCTCAGAACAAAATGGCTGTTCAGCTGGGAAAAAAGCTGCATAATGAAACCTGCCTCACTAATTCATCAGTCAGTAGAAGAAGACTTGAACTAAATGGTTGGATCGTTTGGTGAAAGCTTTTCTTCTTGTACGTGCGCAGGATGTCTGTAAATACTACCTTTACGTGACGAGGCTGATTTGTTGTTCAATATGCGATTTATTCCATTTCCAGTAACCTCCACCCTCTGCCTTGAGTTTTCTCCTGCAGTATGTTCAGTGTTTTACTGTCTGGCATTAAACCCAGAGTAGATTCCTCATCATAACTGGGAACTAAATGTGACGCATCGACGACACGGTTACTGTGATTGTTTCGTTTTACCTTTTGTTATTTTTGCTCCAAACTGCTTGTCAATCATTAAATAAACTAAATTAAAAATAAAAAAAAATTCTCTGTTCTGTTCTGGTTGATTAAGAGACGTTCCATGAACTGTTACCTAGCAACCCCAGCAGAGTTCCATCCGTTACCTAGCAACGAAAGTGGAGCTCTAACACATTTGGTTAGCTAGTTTTACAGAAGAGACAAAAATCTACTGGTTTCTTGATAAATAGTGCTGAGTCTGTTCACCTATTTATTTTATCTAGCGTTTTTTCAGACTACCTTGTAAACACAGTAAGATTTTGTAAACTTTGTTTTCTAGTATATAGTCTCCTTCTCACCCTTAATGTATAATTAACAGTTAATGAATTATAAAGAGTTTATAGATGAACTGGTAACCTTTTATAAACTATTAGCCTTTTCGTAATGCGGTATCGACAAACAAGAACATTTTCAGCAAGAATTGGTTCTTATTTTATGTAAATAAAAAATATATTGGTTCCACTGGCAGATCATTTTATTCATAAAAAGACATTTTTCCATAATTTGCCAGTGGAAATGATGTACTTTTTATCAATATTAAGGAATTAATGTCTTAAGCTCTGATATGTTGCTGAATAGTTACTTGTAAATTAGTTTAGTCTTATTTTATGTGTTTCTATACTTTCCCAAAGAGTCATGTTGGTTTGGCTTTTTCCCCTTAATAAATGAATTGAAAACAGCTTCTTTATATTTACTCAGGTTCCCTTCATGAATCGAAGCGGTTGGATAAGTGGAAAAAGTAAAACGGTGACATGTTTGGTAAAAGAATAGGAACAAAAGTTGCAGAGAATCGTTATGAAATGATGAAAAGTGAAGGTCTGAGGGAGTTAAAGGGTTACTCCCCCATGCAGCGTGGTGGGGGTCGCAGTTAAACCTGTCAGCCCCTAATGAGTTGATGTTATTCAGCCTCAACTCTTCCTCTCAGTCTGCAGCCGCCATCGCTCCTCTTCATCAATCGGTGAGTCGCTGATAAAATAATCCATTTCATCTCCAGAGAATCGTCATGATGCTGATCATTTTCCTCAGGTTTCACAAACCAATACCTGCTCTGGAAAAACAAATACACTTAGTCAGATGTATTGTGAGGTGATTTTATTCCAGGCAACTATGATATTGAAAGTATTAGATGTAAACTCCCAGTTTTACTGTGACAATTTGCTACAATAATATGTTTTATTAATGTATTTTCATTCATCAAAACTCTTGTTCTGTTTTCTGAAAATACATTTGAATTCCTTGCAGAAAAACAGAAATCCTCACAGATGGGAAATAAAAAGAAATTTGGATGTTTTGTTTGTTAAAATAAGAACTGAAGGCTAATAATTAATTGCTTTATATGTTAACAGTGACGCCAATCAGAGGCCTAATAGCAGCATGTTTTTAATTATTCAATTATCAGGTTATGTTCCTGTCAATAAAGGAAGTTTCGCTAATGGAAACAACAAACTAAATTTCAAATCTCTGAACAGGTATTTTACATTTTATAGTATCTCAAAGGAAGATATAAGAGAACGATTTCTCCACGTTTTTAGATCAAATAAGTTTGGTTATCTTAAAATAAAAACTTTATATCTTGTGTTACACAAAATGACTGAGAAGTAAGTCATTAATTTTTATAGAAAATGTTGCATCTCATCACTTCTTTGAATTAACTGTGCTGGTCTCTAATAGCATTAAATTAAACACTGGCAATAAACAGTAACAGAGCTGCCGAAAAAATAAAGAGAAAAGGAAAAACGGATCCCAAATTATAATGATAGACATACAAGTGCAAAGAAGTCAAGACAACAATAAAATTAAACACAAAAATTATCAAAGTAAATTGTTAAATTAAGGCAAAATAATAAAAACATATAAAAATAAAGTGAAAAGAACAAAAGTGAAGTGAATAAATTAATAAATAAAACCAGGGGAAATTTTACTTTCTCCAGTATAATTTAGATCAAAACTTTATTTTTTGCTTCCTCGTTTGGAACATTTTAAACATTATATCTGCCTAAATAAAGTCTAAAACAACAAAAACAACAAAAATATGCAGAAAAACATTGAATCTACTTGATCAAGATGATTTTCAGATATTAATGTTTTGCAGATTTTGTGTCATTTCCTTTTTGTATTTTAAGTGGAAACGACATTAAATAACTTCCTAATATTAATAATGATGATGAATTTAAAATCTTCTTCACTCACCTATTTGATAACTTTATTGTGACACAGATCAATAAACCACAAATAAACAGTTTTCTATTCACAGTTTTAGTTCTTCTGGCTAAATTTATAATTTTGACATCAAAATCTTGGACTTATATTTCATAAATTAAACATCTCTTTACGTTGTCAGGGTTCTCGGTTCTGTTCGGACTGATGGAGGGCGCCGGTCACGTCAACATTGCGATGGTAGAAGAGGTCGGCACCAATGGGACGTCTCCAGCAAAGATGAGTCCGGACTCTAACAGAACCAACCAGGCTTGTGGTTCCACTGTCAGCTTCCATAGCATCCAGTATAAAGTCCAAATGAGGAGCAGCTTCTTCTGCAAAGCCAAACCAGACCCAAAGGAGGTTCTGACGGACCTCAAGTGAGTCTGTTTGTTCAATTAAATCATCATCAGAGCAGTAAAGTAGGAACTTTGCTTTGTTTTTAGTCAATACATCCAGAATATAGTTTAAATTTGGGACATTTGAGTTTCTTTTCCGTCACGTGTTTGTTAACATGTTTGGCAACATTTTATTTCAACAGTTTTAATGAAACTTTTAATGCAACTTTGCTTTAAAAGCGTCATTATTTAGTGAGTAATTATTATTCTCTAAATAATAACGACTGAAAAAAACAAATTCTGCAATTGGGATTATTTAATAATCACTAAATAACAATGATTATTATTTAGGGAATAATCATTACTCTGTAAACAATGACACTTTTAAAACAAACTTGCATTAAAGTTGCATAAATGGTCAACTTTGCATTAAAAGTGTCCTTATTTACTGAATGACATATAAACATACATGAAGACTTCTTCGTGTTTATGGCAGCATCATGTCAGCATCATGGCAGCATCATGTCAGCGTCATGTCAGCATCATGTCAGCATCATGTCACCTTCATGGCAGCATCATGTCAGCATCATGTTAGCATCATGGCAGCATCATGTCAGCATCATGTCAGCATCATGTCAGCATCATGTCAGCATCATGGCAGCATCATGGCAGCATCATGGCAGCATCATGTCAGCATCATGTCAGCATCATGGCAGCATCATGTCAGCATCATGTCAGCGTCATGTCAGCATCATGTCAGCGTCATGGCAGCATCATGCCAGCATCATGTCAGCATCATGTCACCATCATGGCAGCATCATGCCAGCATCATGTCAGCATCATGGCAGCATCATGCCAGCATCATGTCAGCATCATGCCAGCATCATGGCAGCATCATGCCAGCATCATGTCAGCATCATGTCACCATCATGTCAGCATCATGTCACCATCATGGCAGCATCATGTCAGCATCATGGCAGCATCATGTCAGCATCATGGCAGCATCATGGCAGCATCATGTCAGCGTCATGGCAGCATCATGTCAGCATCATGGCAGTATCATGTCAGCATCATGGCAGCATCATGCAGCATCATGTCAGCATCATGCCAGCATCATGGCAGCATCATGCCAGCATCATGTCAGCATCATGTCAGCAGCATGTCAGCATCATGTCAGCATCATGTCAGCATCATGCCAGCATCATGGCAGCATCATGCCAGCATCATGGCAGCATCATGCCAGCATCATGGCAGCATCATGCCAGCATCATGTCAGCATCATGTCAGCATCATGTCAGCGTCATGTCAGTCTCATGCACACAACTTCTAATAAAGTGTTTCCAAATATCTAACAATAGATTTTCGAAAAACTCAACAGAATATTTTGGTAAACCGTTCAGATCTCAGGAGTCGTCTATCAAATTCGAGAGAAAAATTTCAGCTAATTATTTTTGACTAGACGTAGCAGCGCATTTTAACAACCCTTTCAAGTCACTGAAATTATGGAGAACTTTGAGAACTTTGTTCTTGTCAATTCTGCAGGATTTGGCTCATTGTGCTGCTGAACAATAGTGAATGGACTCTTACAGTGGTTCCTCTCAGATGGTATTAACGGTTACTGACATTTCCCATGGAAGAATGAATAATTTCATAAGTGTTTTGACCTCCACCTGCCTCTCTGTTAATTATATTATATTAAGCATGGGTTCTTGCATATAATCTCTCTAATGCAGTAAAGCGCAGACTGCATTAGAGTCTGCGCCAGGGAATCGAATTAAACAGCGTCACGTGATTCACCTCCGGAGTTTGATTCAGTCTTATTTTTCTTTTTGTTTCACTGACTCTTTGTGAATTTTCTTTAAGAGCTTCAAAGGATTTTCTCCAGACTTTCTTCCCCCTCGATTGTTATTCACTAGGTTTTTTTTGGTTCCACCTTTCATATTGTTGCTTTTTTTAATCTTGAGAAAATACTTCAATGGAGATTATTTATCTGCTTGTGAAGTCTCAGCAAAATGAACGAATCTACTACCATTAATGGCTGTTAAAGTGCTTTTTATTTATTTTTCTTGCACCTGTTTGTGTTTCAGTGGGATTATGAGGCCTGGCTTAAATGCTATTCTTGGACCAACTGGAAGTGGAAAATCTTCGTAAGTATTGATCGTTTATCCATGTTTAAAACATTCACAGCTACTCTGGAAGATGTCCTGGTTATAAAACAGGATTATTTTAGCTCATCAATATGGATTAAGAAGAAAATCTCTGGTTGGTTCATTCAAAATCTGACATCCAATTTTAATTACTTTTCTCCTCGCTTTCTTTTGTTAAAAATAAATGTGAAAATATTTGGAAAAACTTGCTTTTATTTTAATTTAACTGACCTGAATTTAATGTCCAAATAAATACAAGCTGTAAAATATCTAAGGTTATAAAACAAGATGGTGAACGATCTGATATCACTGAACTAAGGAAGCCCAAAGACTGCAACTGTGAAAAAAACTACTAAAAGTCTTTCCATTTCTAAACCAAATTTTTAGTAAATCTTGTGATAACAACTTTGCTTTTCCTAAAGTTTTTTGGACATCCTGGCCGGGAGAAAAGATCCTCTGGGTTTATTAGGGGAAGTTCTTATTGACGGAGCGCCACAGCCTCCAAACTTCAAGTGTCTCTCTGGGTATGTGGTCCAGGTGAGTCCATCAAACACCTTCCTTGTAAACTCTAAATAAACGTGTTGTTTATCGCTATGCGGATGATGGTGTCTCGTTTCTAGGAAGATGTAGTCATGGGGACTCTCACCGTGAGGCAGAATCTGAGTTTCTCTGCAGCGCTTCGGCTTCCCGCCTCTGTGCCGCAGCGAGAGAAAGAAGCTCGAGTTGATCATCTCCTGAGGGAGCTGTGTCTCACCAAAGTGGCTGACGCAAAGGTAGAAGGTCAAAACCTCCTCAAATGAGTGATTAAAGCTGCAGAATGTAACGTTCAAGTTTGAAAAATTCATTTTTTTACATATCTGTTGAAAGTTTCTCCTTGTTGTGAATAAAATAAAATAATGGCCTAAATCAAAAAAGTCAGCAGCTCTGTTTTTCCAAACAATGATTTAGACAAAAAAAAAGAAGAAAGAATGCCATTATTTTAGGAAGGTGAAAAGATTGATCTCTTGTCTGAAGAACTGAATCGCTCCCAACCAATAGCAGCCAATCAGAGCCAGGAGGAGGAGCTTAGCGCTGTCAATCAGCATGATGAATGCACTGTTAAATGTGCAAATGGTGGAGAAACAACTTATGGTTCCTGGAAAGCCATTTTTCCACCACCATCAGTGGAACAAGCAGCGTAGACATGATTGACAGCGCTAAGACCCGCCTCCTGGATCTCATTGGTTGCTTCCAGTTAGCACTGGGAGAAGTGGAAGAAGGCAGAGGAGCTTGATATTTTCAAAGATTGTCTTTCTCATACTGACACCGTGTCACTACAGTTTCAGAAAATATGTAAAAAATATTTTTTATAAAAGTTACAGACTGCAGCGTAAAGGGTTAATCTGCTCCAGAAGTAAAACACATCAGATTTGTTTTGTTTCTGCAGGTGGGCTCACAGCTGACCCGGGGAATCTCAGGAGGTGAGAGGAAGAGAACCAGCATTGGGATGGAGCTGATCATCGATCCTGCGGTTCTGTTTCTGGACGAACCGACCACGGGCCTCGACGCCAGCACAGCCAACTCCGTCCTGCTGCTGCTCAAAAGGTGAACAGACCTGCAGCGCATTTCCGTCAACACAGAACTGAGCTAACTGGAATTACAAAAACATATTCCAGTACAAAAGTTTGACTCATTATTTAACATCCATAAAAATATGGGTGTTAAATAAGTAGATTTAAACTTATTTAACAATTCATAAAGCAAATAAGCTGCTTTATGAATTGTTAGTTAGTAAACTGCTTGTGTCAGGGACATAAATGCCACATCGAAAAGCTAATAAATATATTCAGAAACATAAAAACAAAAGATATTATATCTATAATTTCAGTTTGTTTTAATTTGTTTTATAACGTAGTTCCAATTAATAATAGTTTTCCACATTAATTGCTGCTTTTTTTAAATTTTTTATTTCAGTTAATGATAATGTTTTCCCAGTTTCAGTTTTTGTTATTTTGTTAGTTTTAATTTGTTGTACATTGTCACTGTAACGGTAAACTTTGCAACCTGACACCTTGATATTGGGCGTCTGTCTCTTTAAGCGCGACAGATGTCTCTGTCGGCAGCGCGGTGGAGGAAGAGGTTGTCCCGTCAGACCGTCAGTTCACGAAACACAAAAAAAAGTAAAAAAATCTTGTAAAATGACCTCATATTTTTGAGACCTTGAGACGGTTAAGAAACTCTTTCTGCTGTCAGCACATCGTCACAACAACGTTCACCCATTAATGACTTTTACAAACTACTGAAGTAGTTGTTTTTTTTTATCAGGATGCCAATATGTGTGTTTATGGGAACGGAGAGTAACATGTTTGTGTTTATATTGCAGTGTGTGTTCACTGTGTCCTCAGGATGGCCAGTCATGGTCGAACTATCATCATGTCCATCCACCAGCCGCGTTACTCCATCTACCGACTGTTTGACTCCCTGACTCTGCTGGTTGGTGGGAGGATGGTGTACCACGGACCAGCCTCCAACGCTTTGGACTACTTTACCAACATTGGTGACAACAGTTCCAGTTCCATTACTAATCTTTGTCTATATTCTGATGACGTAAAAACAAACAAAAAAAACAACAGAATTTAGCAATTCTGGTGTTTCTATTAAATGAGAAACTAAATAAAAATGACATGTGATTAAGCTTGTTCGAGTCATTAAAAATCATATTACATGATTTAAAAAAAAAATTTATAATTCAGCCATGTCACTCGATCTCATAATCCACCAGCCAATCAGAGGAGATGTCTTATTCGTCTTATTCAGCCATTGGAGCAACAAGCCCCGCCTACTTGGAAGACGGCTATGTAGGCGCCATTTTGGGGAAATTGTAGTCGCCGATCTTACAGAAGAGTGATGGATCAAACATGCTGGAATGACACAACTTTTTATGAACTGTGTGACGATGAAAGAGTTCTGGTGGATCCAGGTGTCCAAAAAAAACCCCAATCATCATCCTACTACTTCCTGTCGTCTTCTTTGGCGTTTCTGCCAGTAGTAACATCTTGCTCTTGATCATGTGACTCGTTTTTCCATCGCTGTTTTACAAAGTACATCCACTTAAATACGCCCAAAAAAAACAGTTAATCTAGAGCAATTTTTTAATCTAAAAACTTGAGTCTTTTCTTGTTGTTTTTCCATTAAGAAAATTTATTTTCACAATTTTAATTTGTGCAGCTTCATAGTTACTTGAAATGCAGCTAGTGATCTTGATGGAATCTCATCATATCTTTACGGATTTGTTGCTGAGTTTGATTGGTTCTATTGGGTTTGTTTTAATGTTCCAGGATATCCATGTGAGCCTCACAACAACCCAGCAGACTTCTTTCTGGATGTTATAAATGGAGACTTTATGAAGCCAGTTAACGACACAGCAGGTAAATTCACGTGAAAAAAACTTGATGTCTCTGGGTTAACAACTGTCATTTTTAAGGACTTTCTTTTTATATCCGTTCCTCTGTCAATACTGAACCAGAACTAATTGCAGTCTTATTGTGAGTATCTGTTTAAAAAATGAAGAGCAAAAGGAAAACATCAGATTAAGGAGAAATATCTCCAGGAAAAGTGGAACCAAATTTGACTTTGGTTCCACTTTTCTCCCAATAAAGACATTGTATGTAGATATATACAAAACAGAAAATGGTGTCTTCATCTGCTGTGATGCAGTCTGACTCTGACTCAGGAGATGTTTTCAATACTTCAAAGGTTTTTTACCTTGTGTATCCATGAACAGATCTGACTCTTGAGGAACGCGGTTCTACCAGGCAGAACATCGAGGAACGCCTCGTACAAGAGTTCAAGAGCAGCAGCTGCGCTGGCGAAACACGAGTCGAGTTGAGGCGCATTCTCCAAACCAAGGAATGCGTTTCGCAGATGAGGCCTTGCAGCATCACCTACAGCACCTCCTTCCTTCACCAACTCCACTGGGTTTTTCGGAGAACCTTCCAGAACCTCATGTTGACTCCACAAACGTCTGTGGCTCAGGTGAACCTGTTGATTCACACTAATCTTCTCATTTTTGTTTTGAAAACACCTCTAAAGAAAAAGAGCGCATAATGTATTTATATCTTTTTATATCATATTAATAAACTATGGGTTGTTGTTTAGAAAGTTTAGAAAGTTTTCAAAAAGAAAACAATAACAGCAATAATTTGGGTTATTCAGTTTGTCAAGAAAGAAAGAAAAATGGAAATTAATTTTTCAAAATATTCATTCATTTATAAATGTAAGTCTCAAATTAAATATTTAATAAGAATGCATAATTTGCCAATAAAATATTTTGTTTGAAGGTAAATATGTAGTTTAGCTTGCAAGCTAAATCTATAGTTTGGAGCTTCATATTTAGCTTGCTAGTTAAAATTTAGTTTGAAATTGTGACATTTAGAAATGCTTGAATAATAGAATGGAAATATGACTTTGAAAAATGAGTCACCATCTTTCTTCTTGTAATTTACACCAAATTAATGGGGTCATTTTTATTGCTCCGGTTCGTCATCCTGGGGCAGAGAAATGCTGTTAAAAGTCTCCTCACTTTAAGAATGATTAACAACTAATTGGCCCTAAAAGAGTCAAAATAATCCCACCAGACGAGCTCTCGGAGGCATGGCTGCTCTAATCGGCTTTGGCAACTGTTGTGATCCTGCTCCTGCCTCTCCGGGCTTGGATCTGAACTGATATCATATCAGGCTTTTGCCCCTTTGGCCCGGATCTGGGAGTCGTCACATGATGGAGCCATGACCCGTCGCTCTTCGCCGCCCCTGATTCCACATGAGGGACTGAAGAGAATGAGGTCAAAAAGCCTCAACCTCACTGACTTATCCGCTCACCCTGGGAACCTCTCGGTCCTGTCATGACCCGTAACTTGTTAGGCTTCAACTTGTGTTGCTGTTAGCGCTTTTAGATCATTTTTTTCATTGTAGACTTAAATTTAAATACCAGACAAAAGTAATCTGCGTAATTACAAAACGCAGTTTTCAGGTTATTTCATTTATTATTGGAAAAATACTATCTAAATCAACCTTGCCCTATATAAAGTAGCTATACCCTTCACTTCTAAAGTTATGAATAAATCGCAAGAAATAACTTTAATATTCAGCTAATGTAAACAAAACACAATTTTGTAATTGCTATGTTTCCATTAAAGCAACTTAATTAAAATCACATGAGTAAGTTTGTTCGTGCAATAAATAAGTCGTTAACTACTTCCTGTTGTCTTCTTCATGGTTTGTCCAGGAGCAGCAGCCGGATGTTGATCACATGAAAAACAATGTTTCCATTCCAAATTTTGATATGGCCAAATAATAAAAAAAACACCTCACCATAGTACCAAAAATATTATTGAATTTATTTTTGAAATTTTGTGCAATTATGTGGTTAATGGAAGCTAAAGCTTCTACTACATAATGTTCATGATCCAACAATAAGAAAGACTGACTGACTGTAGAAAAAAAGACCAAAATCACTGATGAAAAACACAAAGATCTATTTTATATAAAACACCATGATGGTCACCCAAACTCCAGCGGAAATATTCTGTGGATCCATCAGAACAAAGTGGGGCTTTCTGGAAGGTCCTGGTGTCATGTGGTGTAAAACTAACACATGATGTTCTTTCAGGAGAGATAATCATAACAACAGTCATGTTCTGGGGCTTTTCCGCTCTCAGTAATTGACGGAACTATGGATTTTGGTCTCTCTCTGTTTTCAGGTGGGAGTCAACATTTTCCTTGCCCTCGTTGTAGGAGCCATTTTCTTTGCAGTCCAAGATGATCAGAGTGGTCTTCAAAACAGGTCAGAAAAGCAAATAACTTCAAGAAAATCTGCAGTGAATCAGGTTTAGATTTTCCAGACCATTCCTATTTACAGAGACTCTTCACAGTCAGAAATGCAGAAAAGGCAGTTCATGGAGAGGATCCGCTCTGGATTTAGAGTAACTGTTTTGCACCAAATATGTTAAATCAACTAATAAGTATTTAAAACTGCAGTCGCATTAAACACAAAACGTATAAATAGTGTAATATTGGTTTAAAGTTTTCACTTATGGTTTCTGACTGATAAAGTTTTATTCTCCGGGTTAGTTTCTAATTGTGACATCCCATTTGGTGCCCCCTTGTGGTCACAGCACATTATTTTCTGCAAATTTAATAGATTTAAAAGGTTAAAACTGCAAACAATGCTACAAAATATGTAAAGAAATATTGAATTTGACATTATTTTTCTCACTTCTATTTACTATTGAATAATTATTGCAATAATTTGTGAATAAATGCTGATTTTCTGGTTTGAATAGGCAATGAGTTCTGTTGTGGAAAATTGATCTCATGTTGTATTTGCTATCAGATAAAAATTTTCCACCAAAATCCTTTTTTCCCCTTTTCTGGTTTGTTGTTCCCTGCAGGATGGGCGCGCTCTTCTTCATCACGACCAACCAGTGTTTCAGCACCGTGTCTGCAGCCGAGCTCTTCATCACAGAGAGGAACCTGTTTGTGTATGTCGTCCTGCAGGAAGACAAAACGTCCTCGGCTGAAAGTTTTGGACTCTTAAAATCTGCCATCTTGTCACAGGCATGAGTACATCAGTGGCTACTACAGAGTGTCTGTGTACTTCCTATCTAAAATCCTCTGTGACCTCGCCATGCGAACCGTCACCTCTGTTATCTTCAGCGCCGTCGTCTACTTTCTGATTGGTAAAAACGTTCTTGATCAGCAGATCTTTGTTGTTTCTGAAGGAAAACTTAAGACGATGTCCTGTGTCCTCAGGGCTGAAGTCCACAGTGGAAGCTTTTCTCATCTTCACATTCACAGTGACCCTGGTGGCCTTCACGGCCACAGCCATGACCATGGCCATCTCAGCCAATCAGAGCGTCGTCGCTCTCGCCAACATCTTCATGACCATCACGTTTGTCTTCATGATGGTGAGAATACTGCCAATGTTTGATTAAAACAAGCCACTTTTTAAACACTTTCCTGAAAATTTGGGGGCTGGAACTAAAAGAAAAGGAGGATATTGAGAAAAGGAGGATATTTCAGAGGAGCTGCAGCCTGTCTGCTGTGGAAAAGCTTCCTGAAAGTCTCTGCATGTTGATCTGTTTGCAGATTTTCTCCGGTCTGCTGGTGAACCTTCCCAGCATCGTGGACTGGCTGGCCTGGCTGAAGTACTTCAGCATTCCTCGATACGGCTTCGCAGTACGTGTGAACAGAGGAAAACCAACAGAAACTCATTTTAAATATTTTCATGTTTGACACGTTTACTAACTAGAAGAAGTAACACTACACTGTGAAGTACACATGCTACATAATCATGTTAATATATCGCTGTATATAGAAACTGTCAATCATTTGCATATTTTGCTACATATTTAAATATATTTCATGAATATATAATATATTGTATAATATAATATGTAAACACATATATGATCTATGCTTATCTAAGAAAGAAAGACAGAAGAAGACGACAGGAAGTAGTAGTAGAATGATGGTTTGTTTTTTTATTTTCCACCAGAGCTCTCACCGTCACACAGTTCATAAAACGTTGTACATCATTCTAACCTGTTGAATCCAGAGCTCTTCTGTAAAATCACCATCAACAATTTCCCCAAAACGTCGCAAACACAGCCGGGCAAGTAAGCAGGGCTTGTCAATTAAGACGCAGGCATCTCCTCTGATTGGCTGATAGATGAGAGCTCTTTTGACTGTTTACATCCATCGCCACGATTCTCAAGGACTTATAAGTTTATCGTGTGAACAAACTTATTTTCATTTCATTTCTTATATAATGCAAACACCACAGTTGCAAAATTGTGTTTTTTCAACTTTAGCGGAATATTGTCTAAGATTTGCTCACATTTGTACTGAAAACTCAGCCGGTTTCCATTACAAGGAGTCTCACAGTTGGAGCATCGCTCAGTTCATGTCTAACAGAAGGAAGCAGGGCGTTGAGCAAAATCTCATGTTCAACAACAGCAAAAAAGTAAAAATCAGGAAGGAGGCAAAGCCCTTTACACACCTCTGTATGATATGTAAGTGTGCTTGCGTTACTTTTTCTTGAGTTTTCTGTTTTTCTTGATATCAATGTCATCCACATTCAGGCCTTGAAGATCAATGAGTTTGTGGGTTTGAATTTCTGCGAGGAGCCGCTAATCCAGAACGCCAACATGTCTGCAACAACGGCGGGCTGCGGTGAGAGCGCAGCGGGCCAGATGTGAGTAAACCTTCCTGGGTCACAAATCCTCCTCTGATCTAGTTACCAACCAGAGCCGTGTTCCTCCAGGTGTACAGGTGAGCAGTACCTGGACTACCTGGGGATAGAGTACAGCTCCTGGGGATTGTGGGAAAACCATGTGGCGTTGACCGTTATGATGATGGTGTTCCTCTTCGTCGCCTACCTGAAACTGCGCTACATCAGGAAGTTCACCTGAACTAAACCGTAACATTTTAAGATTTATACTCTCTTATATGTGGGCACCCGTTTCCCGTAAAGAAACGATACATAAAATGCTTGGCTCTGTCCGAACGTCTGGAAAGATAGAAATGACATTTATAGAGAAAAATGTGACAACATGGAGGAAAACTAAATCAGGAAAAATAAAAAAAAATCAGACTTTTTTTTCTTATTAAGATTTATTTGGCAAAACAGATTAAAAACAAAAAGATTGTCAATCAAGAGAGATTTTAAGGCAATAAAAATAAATGCACAGGCTTCCTGTGAACACTGTTCGCACTCCAAGTTGAAGTTTGTTTTAAGTTACAATATGTATCATAATGAAATCATAAGCTGATTAACTCAAAGCTTAGGTGATGAGCAGAGTAAATATGACATGCTGTGTAACTGTGATGTGTGGCCGCAGCGATAAAAAGCAGGTGGGTTTTTTCCATACACAGAATATGCCTGCAGTTCATCATCTTCTCTCATCAGGAAAAAGCTTTTTGATTGGACAGATTCTGTCTCTAGCAAATTAAACACCTTCAGGAGCAAATTTTCTCTGAAAAATCTCCATTTTTTTACAATTCCAGGAGTTTTCTCAGTAGTGTCTTTTCGGATCGGGGTGATTCTGAACTTGTCGGGTGTTTAGACGTGAACGGCTCCGTTTGAGCCGACATCGAGGCCGTCCACGGACAGGGAGGACGGAGGACGGGCCCGCGGGCCGACCGGAGTGTGGCTGACCTGCGAACCCAAGTCATCTGACTCCCAGCGCTCCAGCTCCTCCCTCACCAGTCGCTCCGTCTGCTCCCTGTGGACGTCCGTGTCGCGGCCCAAACGCTCGTCCTGAAAGGAAAAGTCCGTTAAGAAGGGCTGAAACAATTAATCAAATGAGTCATGATTAGTTGACTATTGGAATAATTATCTGTAATGATTAGCCTGTAAATATATTCAACTCAGAATTCATCAAGTGGCAGTTTTAGCTTCAAGTGGTTCAAATTTTGCAAAAATTCTATTAAGTAGGGCTGAATGAACTATTAATCAGTTATTAATTATTATTAATCGATTACTGAAATAATCGTCAACCAATTTAGTTATCAATTAATCATTAACTAGCAACATACAGGCTCAAAAGAGTCAATTGTCTGCAAGAACAACTCAGAGCAATAATTAAGCCAAAAATGTGCAAAAATGTAAACATTTGCATTTAAGATTAAAAAAGCTCCTTGTTTGTAATCATGTTTCACCCAGAAATCCTTAGTTTTAGCTTCACCAGGTTCAATATCTGTAAAAACAAGTCTACTGAGTAGAGCTAAAACAATTAATCCTGATTAATTGTATATTGAAATAATCTTCAACTAATTTAGTAATTGATTAATTGTTAACAGATGTAAAAAAAAGACATCTGCTGAAAGAACAACACATGGAGCTGAATTGTTTATTGTATATTTTCATTACTTTTAACATTTTACAAAATAGGATTAAGTGATTAAATTAAAAATCTGCAGAATTTTAAAACATCTAATTACTTAATAAATCAGTTAAAAAAATAATCATTTGCTGCAGCTCTACTGTGATGTTGTTCATTTTCTGTTCAAAGCTCCCATTTGTACCTGATCTAAAATATTTACTCATTTCAGAAAAATAAATTAAAGCCGAACTGAAAGTTTACAAAACAACCAAGTAAGGTCCTGCTTCAGAATTTATCCAGAAAAATTAACTTAAGGGAAGCAAAGAGTGCAAAATGTTTACAGAGTTAGCAAAAATGCTCCAATGCAAAGCAAAAGCATTTAGCTCTGCTATCAGCGCATTAGCATAAGATTTGTTTGTCAAAAAGTTTGTTTTTTGGGGCTTTTTTTCTAAAATGAGGAGCCTGAAGTATCCAACACAATCAGGTGCTTCTCACCTCCATGACTCCGTCCAGCAGCCGGCCCAACACGTCTCTCCTTTTCAGTTTCGCTCGCTCCATTCCCTCCAGCTTCACTATGACAGCGTCGATCTTCGACACGATGCTGCCGATGGAGTGCTCCATCCGGTCCACTCGCCTCACCAGGCTGGCACAAAGAAAACAGAGACGTCTAGAAAACCCGAAGGATCCAGATTCCGTTTGTGTTTTTATGAAACGGCTTCAAGACTCTGAGGCAATCAAATGGTTTTAGTTTTAGGAAACACGTTTGTCACCATTATCACCAAATACCAATCAATAAAGGAGAACCTCAGGGCTCCGTTGTAAGATAATTCCGACTTGATCAAATCATCTCCTCACATCCGCCTATATTACATTTCTATGTTGATGACACAAATCTATTTCAACTCTAAAGACTGTTTAAAGCCTGAATGTGTGCAACTCTTCTTTAACACTCTTTGATCTGGTTCCAAAAGAACTGAGAACCTTTTAGAAACAGGCAGGCGATTCTTCTGTCGTTCGGTCAAAGGTTTGCAGCCTTGCTTTCATCTCTGGTTTGTCTTCTGATTCGTCACTAAATTCACGTCTTTCCCCCCAGAAAACCAACTCTGGATTCTCTCATGAATGCCTTCTTTTGGGTTGGAACGATTAGATTAATCATGATGAATCAATTATTGAAATAACTAATTTTGTAATTGATTCATCATTAACTGGAGTATAAAGCCATTTCCTTAAAGAACAACGTCACTCTGAGTAGTGTTTAAGCCAGTGGGCGGATTGATCTGCATACACTTGAAACTCTTCGTATGACACGCCGCCTGAGCTGCTGCCGCGGCGGCGGGAACTGTGACCCGAGTCTTCGTCATCGTCCTCCTCCGAGTCGTCCTGCGTGCGAGGGAAGCTGCGCCCGCTGCTGGGTCGGGTCAGCGAATTTCGCTCCAGCTCCAAGTCCTCCTAGCGTAAGAACAGAAACACACTGAGCGTCTGAACGACAAAAACACAAAATCTTACCAGCTACTTTTGGTCTAATTCTGCTGCAAATACACTTGAAAACTAACTCACAAGTAATTATTCAGAACATATAGTAATTTCTGAATGTGGATGAAAAACTAATAGTAAGATGGCAGATTATTTCACTTACATCACAGGAAAAATGTCTTGTTATAAGCTAAATAACCTCCCAATGGAACAAGTATTTTTTCATCAATACAAGGAATTATTTACTTAAGCCGAGCTTGCTCAAAGGTTACTTGTAGTTTTTCTAATTTCAAGTGTAATAAGATATTTGCACTTGAAACTGGACCAAAACTACTTGATAAGATTTTGTGTTTTTGTTTCTCTTCATCCCAAAGGAAGGAGTCGTTCGCTTCATCACTCACTCTCTCTTTCTCCAAGTCGTCTCTCATCTGCTGGTGTTCGTGCTCCGTCAGCTCCGGGTCGCCGTCCTGATCGTATTTAGCAAAGATGGCCTGAATCTCTGCGTCTGTGTGGCCTTTTCTGAACCAGATAAAAACACAGAACACATGAGTGACAAGCTGTTTGCATGCAGAACGTAGCGCCACTGATGTGAGGCTCTCAGTCACCCTTTTAGATCCTGACGCAGCTCATCAAAGTTCATTTTACTGCTGGCTTGTTGCAAACCACTGGAGATTTCGTCCACCAGCGTTTTCTTCAGTCTTAACTTCATCAAAGCTTTGTTGCAGCCCTGCAGGGAGGAAACGAACTGAATTACATCTTTAAATAAACACGTTCATACATTTGATTAGGAACGAGTCCCACTGGCTTCCTCTGCAAGCTTTTTTATAGTTTGTAACTTTCCATTAACCTCAACGGTTCCTTTTCATCTTCAGTGTCCCACTTATTCAGTATTTCAGTCATTAGGTTTCCACTGACCATAGAATTGCACAAATTGGAATTATTTTATGGAAACATCACAATTTTGAAAAGACTTTTTTTTGGTGCTAATATGAGGTGGTTTTTCAGTTGCATCAAAATTATTGAATTCTGCAAAACTGAAATGGAAACATTTTTTCACATCACACAAGTGAGATCAACAACAGCATGTTACTACTGGTGGAAATGACAAAGAAGATGACAGGAAGTAGTTGTGGGATCATGGCACAGAATATTTTTTAACGACTTATTAAATTCACCTGTGAATTTAATTGTGTTTCTTATTTAATGAAAACACCGCAATCATAAAATTGTTTTTTCAACATTGTACAACATATCAACAAAGCTGTGCGCACATTTGTAGAGGAAACGCAGATAATGTCCTCATTATCTAGGTCACTCTGTCATATTTTGTTTATTAGTATTGTTGCAAAGGTCTTGCCATATCTGTTAATTCTTTAGTATGTATTATTTATTTCAGTAATTCTTTTACCTTCCCATACCTTATGTTTAAAAAACAAAACAAAAACCCACAATTCTGAAAAAACAAAAGACAAAAATCATGACAAAACTAATGCAAAGATTCTCCATTTTGCATTTGTGCTAGAAAGAGGGACTTAAAAGAAAACATTCCTTTAAGTAATGAGATAAATATGTATTTTCTTTTGATACCTTCTTGATGAGGTCAGTCATTTCCATCTCACACCTCTGCTGGGACATGTCAGCCTTCACCTCAGAGTAGGTGTCATTGATGATAGCCAGGAACATGTTCTGTACGGACAAAAACGTTTTGGTTTTGTCGCTCTTACAGTAATACGTCAAAGCCATGTGTAACCTTCACTTACCATTAATATGAAGAAAATAAAGAAGACAAATGTTGTAAAATAAACAGGTCCGAGAACTGGGTTTGACTCCTCAATCTCTGAGAAGTCAAAGTCTCCCAGAATGATGCGGAACTGAGTGAATCTACCCAAAACACAAAACATCAGACCTTAATAAAACAGAAACATGTCTCAAATCAAATGTTGCTGGATTTGTGAGATGAAACCGTTTTCCTTACACGCTGGCTTGGAAAGTGCTGAAATCATTGACTTGCGTCCCAAACACCAAGTAGGCGAGCTGAGCATACGCCAGGAAGATGATGAAGAACATGATGGCGAACCCTGTGAGGTCTTTGGCGCAGCGGGACATGGTGGTGGACAGCTGACTCATGGTCCTATTGAAGTTGATGAACTTAAACAGCTGGTGGAGGTGAAGAACGTGATGTTAGAATAAAGAAAGTCCCATCGATCTTTTTCACTTCCGATACTGATATCTGTGGTTCGGTAAATCAGCCAATACAGAAAAACAGTGTTGAATAAACCTAAAATGTTTTTTTTTTAATGCAGACGTAAATGTTCTGAATTACAAATTTATTTGATAACTGTGTACAGTTAAATAAACAAATAACTTAAGTTTGGTCAAAAATAAAACAACTTTAATTTGTTCAGATAAAAACAGCCGATCTGAAATAAATAATGGCAAAAACAATGGGTTTTTGGTCAAACAAGTAAAATATAAACTGCAACACAAATTTTCCAAAAGTTCCAGAAAGTGCAGTTAAGTATTTAATTAAAATAAATCAGATGTGCAGCATAAAAATTTATTCAAAATTCCTAGTCCTGAGGATTTTAAAATGATTGAAAATGGCCAAAAATCAATTTTAGTCTGCTTTTTTTAAATTAAGTTTTGTACATTTATATTTTGAATGGTTATTTTTAATAAAGAAAAAGTCAGGCAGTGAACAGGCCTCAGAATTCAAATTTCAGAATTTTACGCACTAATCTACTTTTTTTAAAATATAAACTGATGTAAGTTGATACATTATAGATCCTTATAAAATTGTTTTAAATAAATGTTTGATTAGTTTGCGCTGTATTTCTTCTAGTCTCACAATTTCAACAAAATTTCTAGACTGAACAGAAAAACTGGTTCTTGGATCAAATCATGACCATAAAAATTGGACACACATTTTTACCGATACTCCATCTCTACCTTTTTTTTTTTTTTTTCATAAATATGGGGACAGATATTAATATCAGATCGGTGTATCTCCAGTTAATTTGGACATTTTTAGAGTAAAGCTGAATTGCAGGAGGAGGATTTGCACCTTGACCCAGGAGAAAAACACAATGACAGCTGCCAGGTTGTTGAACTGGGCCTGGAGGCTGGCCAGATGCTCAAAGCTGGGGTGAGCCGTGTAGTTCTCCAACAGCCCACTCAGCAAGTTTCGGGCCATGGCTGTTCTGGTTATGTTCATAATAATGGCCACAACGCTCAACTACAATGAAAATAAAATAATAAAATCGCATTAGTATGATTTCAACTGGATTCTTTGCTAAGATGAGCCTTTGATACGCACCACTACGATCAGAACGTCAAGACAGTTCCACATGCTCTTGAAGTAGTGCAGCCGGTGGATGTGGATTTCCAGCACTTCCTCCACAATGTAGTAGAGGATGAAGAGGCAGAAGGCCACCTCACACACGCCCACAAAGTAGTCCCAGCTGGACACGTATCGAATCAGACGCACCGTCTGGAAGTGCCAGGAGGTCACAGCCCCGCCGGTAGCCGGGAACTCCACCAGCAACCTGATGGACCCGGACATTCAGGTTCATTTCATGTTGGATAATTCTAGACACGCTGCAAAACCACAAAATCTATTTTTGCTTCAGTTTCTTGTGCAAATATCTTACTACACTGAATGCAAGACAAAACGAACCATTAAATACCTTTTCAAAATATGACTGAACAACATATCATAAAATAAGCATTTCATATCAGATATCATTAATTATTGATTATATTTTCTGTTGGAAAGATCTGAATTCCTACCAAACAGATGGCATGACCCTTCCTGTTTTATCCAGTTTTCAATCCATACCTTTGTCTTTTTACTTTTAAGCAGTTATGAGGCACAGTGGTGAAACCTGAAACTGCTGCTGCACAAGCTACCCAACAGGTTGTTGCTAGGTAACCAAAGAACGAGTGAGTTGGTTGATGCCACCAACTTTGCTTAGCTCATTTTATTTGTTCCTCTGCCTACATCTCCCAGAATGCTGTGCAGTTCTGGATCAAAGTTCAGTGAATATTCTATATACCATATACTATATGAGGATTATCATTGATTGGAAAAAGGATTATATTTTTGCATGTCTGACCAACAGGTCACCTGTCTGGAGCACAAAAGCTGAAAATCAGGCGATTCTGGTCAGTTTTCTCTGTGTATCTTTAGATGAGACTGATGACTGTTACCTGGCTATGCAGAAAAGATTTATATTTCCGTTGTAGACTGAGAAGTCAAGGAACACTGCTCTGGTGCCTCTGTCCAGCCACAGGTGGTCTTTCAGGAACTGCAGATAGTTTGCTGACTCCTCTTTTGTCCGAGACAAGTCCTGGTAGTAGCCTCCACCTCCATACTTAGACACCTGCCCCCAGTGACTGCTGCTATTCATCTCACTCTGTGTGGTGTACACCCACCTGCCACACAGCAAGAAAAAAAAAGTTTAGGGCAAAGTCATGCATTCAAAGGTCTAAATTTGCACAAATTTTTAAATTTAGTGCAGTATTTTGCATTAACTAACGCTGTTCCATTCTTTGGACCAAAGGGTGCGGTGTCCTCGTTGCTGGGGGTGTAAATGTTATAGCAGTCCTGAACCTCGTCCCTCAGGTCCTCGTGGACAGAGCAGGACTCGTTGCGGACCTTGACCTGCCGGAGCCGCGGTACGCCGAGGAGGAGATTCTCATAGAAGATGAAGCTCTGATTCTCTGGCAGGCTGTTGTTGTTGTACCAAACGTCCCAGTACATCCCACCGAGGAAGGGCCCCTGTGTGAACTGGAAGGGCAAAATCACCCAGTTTTTATTGCACATCGTGTCAGAAAGGGTAGTTTAGATGTAAAACTTGGCGGAAAAATATTTACTTATTTATTAAATTATTTAAAAAAAAAAAAAAATGAAATGCAAAATATAAAGATAACTAAATGAAATAAATTTAAAATAGAAATAAAAAAAATGATTTAATTATAAGAAATAAACCAAAATATCTATAAACATAAAATGTGAAATAAAATCAAAACATAAAAATGGAAAATGATTTCAGTAAAAAAATAACATTTTCAAAAATTTTAAAACATGTTTTATTTGATTAGAAGAAAAATAAAAAATATATAAAAAATTCAAACAAAATAAAAAAAAAATCAAATATGGAAAAATATGTGATTATTTAATTTAAAAATTAAATATAAAAAAACATAAACTGTATTGTTAAAGAAAATATATAGAAAATTAAAATAAAAAAAAAATTAAATATTTTTAAAACTTAAAAAAAACAATTATTTAGTTATAAAGAGTAGAAACAAATAAAATAAATTAAAAAGATTAATTTAGTAAAAAATATGTTTAAAATACACTGAAGAGTATGGAAAAACATTTATTTATTGCATTATTAAGAATAAAGATATAAAGAAATGAAAATAAAATAAATGATTTAAAAAAAAAACCTTCCAGAAGTCCTCCATGGTGGAGAGGCTCCTGAATGTAGTTTGGTCCCCAGGAGACAACGTCGTGTCCAGGAATAGCTGAGACATAACTTTGGTGTAATAGTACATGTTGGAGTTCACCATCCCATACGTCACTGCAGAGCACAATCCAGAAAAACAGCAATGATGGCACAAGTCAGCATGTCATTAACCACGTTAGCTTTACACACCTTGAATTAAAACACAGCACATTTTCCTCCAGTTTTAGGGTTTCATGTTTTTAGACAGAACAAAAACAAAACATGAAAAACATCAGGGAAGAAAATTATGTGGCAATATAGAACAAATGTCATATCATGCAAAGGCAAATACTAAAGGTATGTAAACTTCTGATTCTGAAGATGTCAATTAATAAATCCAAAATAATTGACATTATTTTTGTTGCATTTAGTAAATACAAATAATTTTGGTAATTCTAATTCACCTAAAACAAGAGAAGCTTAGTCTGAATTAACTTCAGACAGGGAGAAAAAAAAGTGTTTGTGTCTCTTTATTTGCTGTATGTAAAGTTCTGGTTTCAAACTAAGTAAAAGCTAGAATCTAAGCTTTGATGCAGTGCAAGTGTGACAGCAGCGTTCAGAGTCGGAGGAAACTAAATGGTCCAGTTCTGCCACAAAATCATTTCCTGATCCACCCAAAACCACAGACTGAGACTTTTTCACTGCAGCAAAAAGGAAAAAAAAGGAACTTTAGCATTAGCTTTTTATTCATATGTTATTCACCAATTATATTTTCCCCGTCTAATAACGAAGTACTTCGTTTTTGCACCGCTGTTGAAATTGAATCCCCCTGCAAAACGTTGGAAACTGGATAAATTCCTGCCAAACTCATTAGAGTAACAGCTTGAAAACTGTTGGGGGTTTGCAGCTTAAGGGGCAGAGCCAGATTTTAAGAAGCCTAAGAAAGGAATCTCTGCAGCAAAGATTGAAATTTCAAAGATTTGGTTTTGTTTTCTTACAAACGCAAACAGTGATGAGGAAGCCGACATATGTGAGCATTTCCCTCAAGACGTTTCTGAGGTAGCGTTCTCTGCTGCTGTCGCTGTCCTCCATCAGCTCAGTTCCCCACAGAACTGCAAAGGAGACGATTAAAACATACATCACCACTTTAAGAGAATAATATATAATATGTTCAATATGTTCTACTTTAACATATTATTGGAAAGCTTCAGGTTTCCAAAAATGTGATTATTACACCACAGATTTATTTATAAAATTATTTATTTATTTCCTTGCAAAAGCCATTTAAATCGCTGTTGGCAAAAAAAAATGGTAACATTTTTTGGTACCATGGAAAAGTTGGTATAAAAGACCAGAGTCAGTTGGTTGTTCAACAATAACTACAGATACTAACCAATAAATCCAAGCAAACACACTCTAAAATCTAATGGAAAAACTAACTGAATGAGGTGGATTAGCAATGCTTGCTAACAACTGATGTTGTCAACGAGGACATTTGACATATTGTCTCTGCTGTTTGGATATGTTGGCATGTTGTGACAGTAATTAGACTGTCATACAGTAGTCTTTAGTCAGAGGCCTCTGGATTCATTGCAGCACTGGCTGCTACTGGAGATTCTTCCTACCAACAGCATCACCATCCAGATATTTGGATGAAATAAGTTATGCCAACATTTAATTTCCTTTTGGGGAAAATAAACTACTAAATAAATAGTAGTTTATTAAATAAAATAAATAAAAACTACTGAATTGAATTTGATATTCCAACTTAAAAGACCTGTAATATTTTTGCAATGTGCCTTGAGACGGCAACTGTTGTGTTTGAATGCTGTATAAATTAACTGATAAATGAATTGAATCTCATTTTCAACAGCTTACGAAAATGTAACTTTTTTTTTAAGTTCATCATGACTTACTTCTTATTTTCTGCAGAATCTGCTTCAAACAGCTGCGGTGCTCATGTCTGTCCTGCTGCCGGGCGCTTGTGGTCGGCGTCGGGGTCGGGTACAGTCCTCCTCGGGGGATCTGGGCGCTGCTGCCCCCGCGGTTGTAGCTGCTGCTGCTGCCGCTGGAGGCCGTGGACACCGACCTTCTCCCGGGACTCGCTTGAGGCCAGTCCGCCTCCATGATCTCTTCCTCCGGCTCGAACACCGGGTTGTCGCGGCTCCACGCTTGTCTGGACGGTGGTGACGGAGTCCCTATCACCCCTCCGAGACCCAGGTCTTGGCGCTGGATGTTCTCCATCTCTATCCCCTCGCTGGAGTCCGGTCCTTGGGCCGACCTGCCGGTCTGGCTCTGGGGTCTGACTCGAGACGAACTCATGGTGGTCGGGTTAGCTGCTCCTAACGGTTCCGACCATCGGAAAATGGACGGTTATCCCCCAAAACGAGGATAAAAATCTAAAACTACAAGGACTGATAAATTAAGAGTATTTGGCATAGAATTAATAAATGTATCTATAAAATATACTGATTATTAGACGAGTTTAAGTCTTTTACAGTGAAGACGTTACATCGCTGCTGGTCCAGTAAGAACCGTTTGAAAACTTTCTTCGACCCAGGCTCAGAGGAACAACATGTCTGGTTTAAAATAGTTCCCAAAGGTGGATAAAGTAGTTAAATAGAACCGCGAAACTGGTCCCAGTAATTAAAAAGTCGTATTTAAGTGAAAAAGCGAAGATGTTTTTCTTGTCCGGGAACAGCCATCTTGTTCTTCTCGGACCGTTCCCCCAAATTTTCTCCTCTTTTTTTCCGCCTCCTTCGTCCTGGACTCAGGTTTCACATGAAGTCATGGCGTCGAAGAGGAGGATGGAAAAACTCTCAGCAGAAAAGCCTTTTTCATATATTATCCGTGTAAAACATCTGGAAGTAATAACTACAGTATTGTATGATTATTTATCCCGTCTATGAATGTTGAGCTGCTTTTTTGTCCTGGGGGCCAAAATACTGTTGAAAAAATATATTTACATTCTTAGGGATGTAATTGTATAAGCTTAAAACTACTTTGTAATTTGGTAGAAATAAATCCTTAACATCTGTTTTGGGAAGGCGTTGCCCTGGTAACAGGCTCATTTCAATGATGACGTCAAGGTCGTGGTGTTCAAACTTTCAATTGAATCCAGTTCATTTCAAAAGTACTTTAAAAATTAAATGTCGAAACTCATTTCATTGATGTATCTTCAAAGAGTCATTGTGGGTAGGGATGCTGAGGAAAGGAAAGACCTCCAGTAGCAGTCAGTGTTGCAATGAATCTACAGAACCCTCTGACTGAAGACTGTTTCTGTTCTAATTTGTTCTTTTCGTTTACTTTTGTTCATCTTTCTTTTTGAGCTAAATACATTACATGTTTGGACAATTATTCCTTCTGCTTTTGGATAATGTGCATCTAATATATCTTTGCTATTACTTTTTTGTACTTTTCAGATAGTTGTGAGGATGTGTAACTATGGCACTGGGGTCTGTTTTTGTTTTTTACAACTGGGGGGGCAGTTGAAAGCTCAAATAATACCTAAACTTTAACATCAAATCCCCTCAGGGTTAAAAAAGGGGAGTTCATATAAGAGGAGAGAGAAAAGAATGAAGTTCAAACCATCTCTTCCATCTTGCTCCATCGTCTCTCTGCCTGGCTTTCTAATCATGACAGTCATGAGATCATCATGCAGCAACAGTCTTCAGCTCCACACGGCATCATCATCCTAAACGACTCTTTGAAGATACTTGAGTTACAACATTTAGATACCCTTTGGGATAATATAGCCAGTTTTTTTCCCCACAGTTGGGGGAAAACATATTTTTTACAGCATTGGCAACCATTGGTACCTTGTACCGCTTCACTGGTTTTCATGGCATGAATTCAAGTAAATTCTTGTTGTTTCTGGTTTAAACAAAGTGTGAAAAAGAATGTTGACTTGATGCTAGTGATTTTTTATGCCAAAGATTCATCAAAAAGTTTATGAGGCTAGAGAATTATCAAGAAGCATGAATGTTGTTCTCATTAAATCCACTGGTAAAGGTTTAGCTGCAAAACTAACAACATTTCTAAATCCTAATCTAATCTAATGTAAGGGCTATAGTTATTGTCCGTGAATTTTGTTTTTATTTTATTCATTGCTTTTAAATTTTTGTAAACTTCATTTCTTGCTCCTTGCATTTGTTTATTTTATAGTTGTAAAAATTCACCTGCACTGGATGTGCAGATTTCCTTAGTTCTTTCTTGATACATGTTCTGCTGATTAGTCATCCTTCCAGGTATTTCTGTTTCTTAGTAGCTCCAGTTCTTCAGTATAACCTGATTCTTGTTTTCATGTCTGTCTGCCTGGTTTCTTCTCGCCAATAAATTAGAAGGTGGTTGCTGAGTTCTTCAGAGAAATTAATTTGGCTGCACGTTTTCTGGAGTCAACCATTTATTGCTCTAAGTTGTTTACTTCCCTGTTGCTCATTCTTCTCTCAGCTCTGAGTCTGAGTTTGGTTTTCTTCACATGATTTTCTGACTTTTCTATAGCTCACCAAAACATCTTCGTTCAATTATTAGGTTAAGACTGGAACTTTGATTTGGCCATTAGAAATAATTACCTTTGATCTCAGACATTCTTTGGTTAAACTACTTATCTGTCCGTGCTCCTGCTTAAATCCAGTTTGCAGACGGACTGAATAACACGCCACCATCTTTCTCACTCCTGTTGCTGCTCACTGACTGAAAACAGCTTCCACTTTCCCCTTACTGACTGGAAAGCAAAGAAGTATAGTAATATGTCAAAAAGTGGCAACTAAATTTAATATTTATTTTATGTGTTGGTGAAATTCTATAAACACAATACAAATAAAACAATGTTACAGATAACTTTACTAGAACTCCAATAACTAATATATGTTTAGCAGGAGAAGGGATAATCTTTGCTTTTCAGTTAAAAAAGACTAATTAGATTGCTTCATATGGTTGTTACTTTTTGTTTTCACACTTATATGCTGTAGTATTTTATTCATGAATGTCATGCTGTCATAATCTCACACTGACCCATGTAACATACTAGAATCAGCAGTATGGTCATCTTAACTGGGGGTATTATGTATTTTCCAGGCACATATATTGCCATTTTATAGCACAATCAATTAACTATGTTACTTTCAGTTTTTATTAAAAAAAAAGAAAGTTGTATCTTTAAGAAGCTTTTACTCTTTCTGACACTCCGCCTTCAGCACATTATCACAACAATGTTCATCCATAATGCTGTTACTAAGATAGGATGGGATTAAACTTTACTATCCACCAAAGTGCAATTTTTTCTTTTGCTCTCCAACCAAAAAATAAAACACTTTCATACACAATATCAATAATTTGTTCATGAAATAAAACACTTTGCAGGTAGATGTTATACTTTAGTTTGGGTAAGAATGATATTTATTGGTCTTCCAATTCTAGTGTTAAGTGTTCTATATGAAATTAAAATTTATTGGTCTTATAGAGGGCAAACTTGCTTTGTTTTGCCATTATCAATATATATCACTTGAAAATGGCCTCAAATCAACAATATTAACCAGTAATTGTGAGAGGCCTAGTACTTCTTTCAACAAACTGTTATTTGCACAGCTTTTCAATTTTTTGCTAATATTTTGTTATTCTTTTGATGCACAATTATAGAACCACATTTTGTAAATTTTTCGATTATCCTACTCAGATACCCATTTATTTGAATCAGAGTAAGATATTTTTAATAACTGCAAAGTATTTGTTTCCTTCTAAGTGCTGTCAATTCACCTTACTGTACAGTCTCCTATTCTTATTCTCTGTTTTTATTTTTTTATTTTTTTATGTACATATTCATACTTGACTTCTCTGTCCCTTTACTGCTGGTATATCTGAACTTCCACATAGAGGGACAGTATTCTATTCTATTCTATTCTATTCTATTCTATTCTATTCTATTCTATTCTATTCTATTCTATTCTATTCTATTCTATTCTATGTAATTTTTCAGGAAAGAGAGGAACGGTTCCTGGAGAAAGTTTTTCATGGGCAGGGCTAATCGTTTAACGTCACATTTTATGCCGCCTAGTGTAAGCAGCTCATTGGCTGAATAAGTGCACCGGGGTTCCCAGGTCCGGTTTGCAGGGGTAAAAAAATAAACGGAACGTATCACTTTAAAAATCTGCAATCTCTGGTTCAGTAGGGACCACACTGGCACTCAGAGAGCAGTGTGGGAAATATTGAATATTTCGCCTGGGATACGTTGTATTTCAGAGCAGTTTCCAGCCGGTTACTTGTACTTATTTATTATATTTACTTCTGTCTGCATAGATAGGTCCCTCAAAAGGTAAGTTAGCTCTGTTACAGGACGACCCGGCGAGCTAGCAGTGTTAACTAGCTTAATGTTAGCTGCATTGTCTAGTCCAAATCACAACTGCTCGAATACTAACAGCTATCGTTCGAAGTTTAAAAGTCAGTGTGTTACTGTTTACGTGGAACGCATATTTATGTATTTATATGGGCATTTTGAGTAGCTTTGTCAGTCTGCCTTCCTTTGTTGTCTTCAAGCAAGATAGCGTACAACTTGTTCCATTGTGGCGTTTTGTATAAAGAGAACATATTTTATGCCTTTTTTTAGTGTTATTTTGCGAACGTTTAATGCTTAATGACATAAAACCCTTTCTTTGACTATAAAAATATACCCACCGCTGGAGGAAATGCGACGACGCCACAAGTTGGCGAGCGCCAGTGTTAGCTTGCCAAGTAGCAACCTCAGAGTTGCTGTTGTTTCGACAGTGAAAAGGCCGATTTATGAGCACTAACAGTCTCCTTGTTTGCCATCTGGATGATGTAGGGTTACACCTCAATGTTGCCACTCTTCACCTGAAATTTCTCCTCCCTGAAGACACGCATGAAAGACGTGATTCTGTCATGTCATGTCGTCTGTGAACATGCGACAAATGTGCGAGATGTGCCAAATGTTGTCAGGCGAATACATGAAAGGCCTCAAGCACCAGGCCATTTATTTATGCATAAAAATGCTGTTCAGGTGTATGACGCAGCTTTAAAAGCGATGTTTTAATTATAGTACAGATCGTTGTACCTACTTAAGAACATGAACGATTGCACAGGTCGCTTCCTCTTTTCATCTACAGCCGGTTTCCCCTCTTTGTCTTCTAGCCTGAATCTGATGGCGCAGTTCAATGATGGCTAACATGTTAGCCACTGTGAAGAATTTTTACGTGACCGTTCAGTTTTTGTTGTTTAAATTACATTCTATTTGATTTTTTTTCATCTTTTTATTCAGTAAGCTTCCAGTTATGGTAATGCAGGGCTGATTTAAAGTCAGAATTATAATTATACCTGTCTCTCAAAAGTTGAGACCTGTAAGCCCTAAATTAAATGATCTACAAATGACATATAAACTTTAGAATCTTGCTATACAGCTTTTACGATGTATCACAATTTAATACTTAAGGGGGTCAGCTTTTCTTTCAAAGCCATTAGTACTGGAAAACAAGGCATCTGGATGGGTTAGGGTGTTTGAAATAACAGAATTAAACGGTTCATTTCAATCTTGGATTTCACTACCTATTTGGTAAATTAGGTCACAGACAAAAAGAGAAGAAAAGTGAAAGTGTTTTTGTTGGAAGAAAACACCTGATGTGATCCTTTACTGGCTGAAAAAATCTATTCCTGTTATTCTGGACAGAACTGAGAACTTTTATGATGTAGATTGACTCAGATTTATTATTCTATATTGCATATTCATTTAAACTGTACCTCCAACTCTTATCAGATGTTGTCAATTGACCTTCCATTAAGTTACAGCTAGTGAAATGTATCAGTTATAGCAATAGTGAAAAACGATGACCTTCAAAGTTGACAGTTGACATGTAATTTTTTTTAATGTTATAGCATGAAATTGCAAACAATGAATGCTTAATAGCTATTTTGATTTAAATTGGGTCAAATGTTGATGCCTGTATGTAGTAGTACAGGTAAAACGTGGTTTAAAAACAGAACCAGACAAAAAAAATATTTTCCTTATTAATAGGACACATCTGGAATACCTGATCTTGTGCTTCGTTTTGCTAGACGGGCAAACACACCCTTGTTGATGGTTTGCTTGATGTAGAGTAATTCACCTGAAAGTTAAATTATAAACAGACCTGGATTAAAATCGAGGAGTTTTGGGTTTTTTCAGCTGTTCCGGGTTACTTAACTCTTTGGTTTCAAGTTACCATTTTTCTCACATTTTACTGCTGGTTTGTCTCTTGTATCCAATAGTGAATTAATGTTTATCTTGGTATTGGTTAAAATGTTCAGGACTGACGAGTGATTTATTTTTTTAAGACTACATGTTCTCCATAATATTATGAGCACTTAATGTTGCCATAATCATTATTGTGATGACTATACAAGTTGAGATAAACCCATATTTTCCTTGTTTTTTTTTCCAACATTAATGTTTCTACGACTCTGAACTTTAGAATCTAGACCAGGTTCTCTAACCAGCCACATGTAACATTTTTGTCCAGAGTAAATGCTTAATGAATTAAAAATTTAATATTATGGAGCCATTTCCTGTATGGAGAAGCTTTTTATTGGTGTCCCAGAACCACCAATAAAAACCCAGCCCCTCTGTCTAGCATGTAGCTACAACTTAAATTGTTTTTGAAACATTCAGAATCTGAATGATGACAGCAATTAAATTTTGTTTTTTCTGTTTCAGCACTTAATATTGTTTACCAAAGAAATGGTGATGGAGAAGCCAAGTCCCCTGCTTGTAGGGCGGGAGTTTGTGAGGCAGTATTACACACTCTTGAACAAGGCACCTGATTTTCTGCACAGGTAATTACATCAATGTAATGTAGGAGTTTTTGTGGACATCAACTGCATAAGTCTTGTGAATACTCTTAACTGTTTTGTCATTAGGTTTTATGGGAGGAATTCTTCATACGTACATGGAGGAATTGATCCAAGTGGGAAGCTGGCAGAGGCTGTGTATGGACAAGCGGTAAGAACCACAGTCCAGTGATTTTATTTTTAAAGTGCTTGATGCATTGAGATTTGGCTCTGGGAAATACTACTCTATATTTTAATAATCAACACTAGGCTAAAAAAACTTACTTCTATTAGATGAAATGATGTGAACAGAATATTCTCAGCATTCTCTGGCATTGAATGATGATGTTTTTAGTAGTCATTTTGTCTCAACTCTTTTTTCTCTCTATGCGGTTTTAGGAAATCCACAAGAAGGTCATGTCATTGCAGTTCAGTGAATGCCACACAAAAATCAGGCATGTTGACGCTCACGCCACGCTGAGTGATGGAGTCGTGGTGCAGGTCCTCGGAGAATTGTCCAACAACGGCCAACCGATGAGGAAATTCATGCAAACATTTGTACTTGCTCCAGAGGTGAGGACAATTTACATGTTCAAGGCTGAGTTGAAAGAGTGATTGACTGTCATAGATTACTTGCAGTCATTACTGATGACAAAATAACATAGAAGCCTCAAATTAGATATAAGATAAAGTCAGATATGTCCTTTTACCTTATTTGAGTTATTGTGCAACAATACAGAGCTTCACTACAATCATTAATAACATTGCAACAACAATAATTGATAAGTGTTGTTGTTTGGATCACACAAATGCCCTATTCAAAAAATCTAAACTATTAATATTTGCTGACAGTGAAATATCAGTTATCTTGCTGAAAGCCAAAAATTATTTAATTCAAAAACTTTCCTTAAAAAAGGAGTTTATTGGATGATGCTAAAGATATGAGTGAGTGTAAACATAAGTTCATACTTCTACCCTTTCATTTGAACAGGTCAATACACCTTCTACTGTTCCTCTTTTGTTTGCATTTGTCTTAAATTTATTTTCCTTGTTTATAACTTGGTTTATTTTTTTATTCAATCTCTGTTCAGTAAAGTCACGCTCAAGAGATTATTTCCTGAGATCGCTTGCTTAACCAAACAAAATATGAACCTTTATGAAAAATACTTTGTCGCTAGGGTTCAGTGGCAAACAAGTTCTACGTCCACAACGACATCTTCTGCTATGAGGATGAAGTCTTTGGAGACTCCGAGGCTGAGCTTGATGAAGGTAAGATTGTTTTGAATGATAGTTATAAAATGGAATTAATTTACACCTATACAATGTGTATAAAAGTGAATAACTAAAAACATCCGGCCATTGATTGATTGTCTTGGACCCATCTAGAATCAGAGGAGGAGGTTGAGGAGGAGCCGGAGGAGAGGCAGGCGTCCCCAGAGCCGCTTCAGGAAAGTCCCAACAGCACCACCTACTATGAAGCTCACCCTGTTGCGTAAGAAAATACCAAATATCTGAGCAACTAAAGTTGCCCACTATACCATTATATATTCAATTAGCTACAGGAACAAGCCTTAAAGCCATTATGAGAGTCAGAGTGGAAGAAGATTCTTTAGTTTTCTGGTTAACAAATATTTATTCTCTTATATTCCATTTTATAATTCAGTTTAAATATGTAACACCAGTTTAAGTATAATTTCAAGGTCCTACAATGACAAAGTAGTCAAATTTATATAGAATCTAAAATTAATTCACACCCAGTTTGTCTTAATTCAATCTAAATTATAATTTCGATACAGCCGAAATCAAAAATCAATTGATACGGTAATACTTATTGGTACAAGATGCTTTAAGAAAGTCTTGTATTGGGTTTTGTCTCTTCAGATCAATTAGAACTATTGATTTTTTTCAAGTCAAAATTGATCCAAAAGGGAAATTAAATGTCTTAACACATATAGTCCAAGTATTTTTAACAATATGTTGTGGGTACAAAGGACCTCCAGTAGCAGTCGGTCTCACAACACATCTATCGAGGCCTCTGACTGTAGACTGTTGATGTTTGACAGTCTCATGATGCTAACAGTCAATTTTCTGGGCAGCGGAGATGATCTTCCACAGTAACATGTCCTTGATGACAATGTTTGTTATGAATTACTGCTAATCCACCTCATTTGCTTTTGCTGTTTTTCTTTATTGATAATATCCTTAATATTGGCATCGTTGCTGCTATTTTAAAAATAAAAAAAATTTAGGTTTGGTGCTATTCAGGACAAACATTGTGAAAGCACGGCTGTTGCTCTATTTAATGATAACTTGACAGAGTTTTACGTGAATGAAACCTGAATGCAACAGGATGGATTGAGAAACCTTCCACAGCTATCAGACGCAGGTCTCCAGTCAATAAGGGGAACATTTTTCTAACAAATCTGACTGGATTGTCTCAGTTAGGTAATGTGGCGTTGAAAGAGAGAGAGGAAATGTACAGCATTAGCTGCTCCCTGAGAGGCCAATCATTTGCATGGAAAACTAGTTTACCAGCCTGATAAATACCAGCTCGGTTTAATTATGGCAGGTATGTCTGCAGGAACATTACAGCTGAAATAAAAATTTAGTAACTGGTTAATAATCATTCTACAAAAATATGTGGTAATAAATATGATTGGATATGGTTCAAATGTAGTTTTCATTTGTTTATATGAGAATAAATGGTGAATATTTGTAATTGAACTCATTGGCCAGTTTATAGGACACATCTCGATTAGCCAATCAGATGGCTGCAGCTTAAAACATTTAGGCAGCTAGACGTGATGAATACGACTTGTAAGGTTGAAATTATCAGAATGAGACATTGAAAGCCAATGTGGCAGCGTCGTTAGTAGTGCCAGATGGGATGGTTTTTCAGAATACAAGCACCAAGGGGCCATGTGGGAATTTTTGTTTCTGTTGTGTTTCCTTGCAATAAATTAACAAGCATACCTTGATCTATTTTGTAAACAGTCACTGTGATAACAAATGCCAATTTGAAATTGCAAATATCTTTTAAGTTTTCTTACTTTTTGAAAATGGATGTATTAGTGCATGTTCAAGATATTAACATACACAAAAAATCTTTACAAAAACCTTATGAGGCGCATTATTACGAAAGAATGCCAAATCTGTCACAAGGAAATGCAAAACCTTTTGCAAGATAACTCAAGAAAAAGTCACTTTTGTCCACAATGGACTACTTATAAAAGCACCACAAAGATGTATATTTTAAAAACGTCTTACGTTTTACGTCTGAGGGAAAGGTTCATACCGGCTATTAAACCAATCTGGCTGCCATTGCTTTGAGTTTGGAACAGGAAGCTGAAGCCACATTTCACACAAGCTCATAAAAACTAAACAAAAACAGGTTGGAAGAATGTTGCCTGGGTGGATGAGTCTCAATTTCAGATTCAGATTTTAGCAATTCGATTCTTTAATTAGGGCACTTATGGTGGCAGGATGTTGGAACAGATCTGACTTGTTCCTTCAGTTGAGGCGTTGCATGTTTGGATAATTATTCCCTTTCATTTTGTATGCTGTGCGTTTACCTTCTGAAGTTTGAACAGTTGCTGTGATGCGTTAAAGGTTGCAACAAAGTGGTGTTACAACTGGGAGCAGCTGATTAGCATCTTGAAAGTTAAAGAAAATGCCTGAAACTCAAAATGATTAACCAGAGCTTAAAAAGAGCCTTTATGGATGCAGAGAGAGGAAGAGGAAGTTCAATCCATCTCTTCTATCCATCATAACGGCAAGGCTCTTGTCCCTACTCCAACCTCTCTCTGTACCCCGCTTTCTAACCTCATGGCCAGACGCAAGTTTAAAGAAAAACAAAGTATTAATTAACATTTGTTTTTATTTTTATTTATTTTTTTATGCAAATTTCTAGATTGTAGTTATGTCTGTTTTTCCATGTTGGAGATCAATAATAATTATTGAAGGGCAATTTTGCATAAAGACATTTCATAATTCATTTTATTTATTGTTTCAGTTCGGAGGTTTTCATTTTAGTTTTAGTTTTGCTTTTGATTTTTGTTCTTTTAGATATTTACTATGTCGTCCAGTTTCAAAGTTAGGTATTCCTTTAGAAATGAGGTTTTAGTGATCTGTGGGAGAATGGACTTGCTTTATTACGTTATTGGTTGAAAATGGTCTCAAAATGACAATATTATGGTTTATTGCAGTAATTTCAAGTTTTTGTCAAAACGTTTGATTGTTATAGGCAACATCCACAGAGACTGTTTGAAGATACTTGGATGATATGAGTTACGATATTCAATTTGTGATATTTCTTGGGGGGACTTGGGATTTTTAGTTTCAAAATATATTATTTGACTATTTCCATTATTAGACCACTTTCTGAATTGTTCCCTGCAGTAATGGTGTGGAGGAGCCCATGGAGGAGCCAGCCCCAGAACCGGAACCAGAACCTGAGCAGGAGCCAAAGGTCGAGGAGGTTAAACCTGAGGTAGAAGAAAAGGTGATGGAAGAAATGGAGGAGAAGATGCCTTCACCGGCACCAGTGGAGTCTCCACCGAACGCCCAGGAGCCCGCCAAGGTTGGCTGATTTGCCTCATTCAAATCAACCAACTGGACCACATCAGAATTTACTATAAATGTTATTTCTTCCTAAGCAAATATTAAGAAAAAAACTCTATAAATCAGTTGTATGCAGGTCTGAAAGGATTAATCAATTATTGAAGTGGTTAACTAAGCGTTTACAGGCGTATCCAGACTAACTGTAGGTAATCTGGTGGGGAAAATGAAACCCTATTAAGAGCAGTAATTGAGCCAAAGTTACAAATAATTTACACATTTTAAATTTAAAGAGGTCGTATCATACAAGATTGATAAATCTTTTTTAGCTGTACATCATGCTGTAACACTGTTCCTTCATCAAAAACATACTTGAAGTGTTTCCTTGATTCTTTCATGCATGTTAGAAAAATCCTTTAATCTCCATGGCAACCATTCAGGTGTGCAAAACACCTGGGTGGACTTGGCTCCGCCTTTGAGGCATAGCTGCTTCTCTGAGCTGCAGATTACAAGTTAACAAGCTTCCACCTCCCAGAACAACCCCTTAATTCACTCACTCAGCTCCTTCAGACTAGCCAGCAGCAATTAGCAAACACCTGGTGGGACTATGTATCTGCTGAGCTCATTATAGGATGTACTTCTCAGTAAAAGGCTGGTTAAAAAAAAAAGTTTCTTCTGTCACATTTGATATATACAGCATTTTTACAACTACTGAAGGCAGCATAGTTACTTGACTTTGCTACAAAATGGCAATATAACAGATAACAATGCCCCTTTAAGGTAAAAACAACTTTGTTTATAAATCTGTTTTAACTAAAATCCTGAAGGTGGAATAGCTTAACTTCACTCAGTTCAGATTCAATAAAGGAAAGTTGTTGCGTTTTATACAATAAAATATTTATTTTCTTAGTTTAAAAAAAGAAATGCATTTTTTTCATCTGTTCATGTACTTCTAATCTAGTATTGAAAAGGCTTAAGTAGTTAAATAAAAACTTGTAGTTTTTTTAAATCCAGTTGAATGATTATGCAAAATAATCGTTACTTGCAGCTGAGAAGAAGGGCTTCTCGTTTGCAAGAAAGCGTTGACGAAACATCCCTGTTTTTTCATTAGTCGAATTCAGGAGTTGAACTACATTCCTCAAGGGACAGGATCCTGCGTACTTGAGTTAAATGGTGACACTGCCTTACCAGCATGCAGTTCAGCGCCACACAGCTCTGCTAACGAGATGATAGTACAGCCAGATGTGCTGAAGCACAGCGACGCCAAACAGTTG
The DNA here is from genome assembly GCA_911649635.1 of Poeciliopsis gracilis. Lineage (NCBI taxonomy): Eukaryota > Metazoa > Chordata > Actinopteri > Cyprinodontiformes > Poeciliidae > Poeciliopsis > Poeciliopsis gracilis. The sequence goes on along the minus strand of CAJVRI010000370.1, from coordinate 2,583,519 downwards.
CAGGACACTGGCCCTTGGAAAAATTGAGTTTTAGACCACTTGAATAATTATAATGTAGTGAATTTATGCAGACGATGTAACGGCTGAGCTGAATAGTCCAGCAGTTGAAGTTGTTATGCCGCATGGTTGGTGCAGCCTTAACGATGCGTCGTTGCATTTATTGCAGCCTTTCTCCTGGGCTTCGGTGACCAGTAAAAACCTGCCTCCTTCTGGCACAGTCACCTCCTCTGGACTCTCTCCACATGTTGTTAAAGCTACAAGCTCACAGGTAAACATCTGGTCCAGAGTGTTGTTAAGCATTGTGAAACTAGATTTGCTATTTTCTTTTGTTTTGTATAAATGGGTGGTGGAGTGTGGAGCTGTGTTCGTGTCAACTCAGCATTTATTATTTGATCAAAAATTATGATTATTTCCTGGATTTGGTTTTTATAGAGCTGAAGATTAAAGTAAATGATTTAGATAGTTACTAAAGGGTGTGTATGTTTAAATAGCTTAACCCGGTCATCTAAATTAATTAAAAAGACTGTTTGCTGAAAGTAGGATCAACTATAGATTTAGCAATTTAGTGAAGAAAAACTGTTTTCTGTTTCTTTTCATTTTGTTACAGTGGCATTGAAAAGTATTTACCCCCTTGGATGTTTGTGCAACTTAATTATGATCAATACAATTTGGCGTTTTTGATCAAATTGATAAAAAATGTCTTTCAGGTCAAAGAGAACTGATTTTCCACAAAATAATTCTAATTAAATATAAATATTTAGCATAAAATTAGTGATCGCATAAATATTCACCTCCTTTTAAGTGACTGACCTAATTCAACAGCCAATTGGTGACACAATGGAGATCATCATGGGGTGCTCAGGGTTTTGTTTTTGTTTTGTTTTTTGTAAATTTGGTGAATTTGATATTATGCTTATCACAAAATAAATGTCATTTAAAAAATGTTAAATTCATCAAATTTAGGCATTTTTTTTATCTGCTCTGTTTGTCTTGTGTATGGAAGAGTTGAAATTACTCAAGAAAATAGACTTATTACATCTGTTTAGGTGCTGCAAAGGAATCATTTTAGTTGAGTCGATCACACAACTGTGGAGATAAAAATCATGAAAATCTCTTTGTATAATTAAAATCCCCAAGCATAACTTGATCTCTATCTTTAAATTAAAGTTGGTAGATGTCATATTTATTTTAACGTCATGTTTGTTCAGCCCCGGGTTGAAGCCAAGCAGGAGACGCAGGCAACTCCTCTCCGCCCCAGAGACCAGCGGACCCGCGACAGACCGACCTTCACCCAGCGAGGTCCCCGACCCGGTAATGACCTCTACCCACTTCCTTTCGCTTCCTCTTTATTTCTTCTTCTCACTATCCGCACGTCTCTGTCACTGTTAGACGGTGTTCCATCTTCAGAGTCACAAACGGGGAAACCACACCTAAGTTTTGTCAACAAAGGTATAGAAAATCTGCTGCTTGCTCTGCTTTTATCTGACTTCACACCATTCACACTGCAAAAAACAAAGTCTAAAGTATTTTTCTCTACTTTCTAATACAAATACCATAGAAAACTTGAAATAAGACAAACTAACCTACAAGTCATTTTTCAGTAAGGAATTGGAGCTTGGTTTAAGTCAATAATTCCTTAATATTGATGAAAAAGTACTATTTCCACAGGCAGATTGTTTCACTTATAACATAGGAAAAATGTCTTGTTATAAGTGAAATAATCTGCCAGTGGAATTACTGCTACTTAAAATTAATACCAAGAAATTATATTTACAATTAGCTCTTATTTCTTGCTGAAAAGTTTCTTGTAAATTAGTGTATTGAAATATTTTCACTAGAATCTAGACAAAAATACTTGGTAAGACTTTGTGTTTTTTGCAGTGTAAAAAGAAGATTAATTTGTGACGAGGATGATTTGCCGCGTTGCAGGTGGAAGAGATGTTGAATCTGGAGACATGGACGGCAGACGGATCGTGCGGTACCCTGACAGCCATCAGCTTTTTGTCGGCAACCTCCCGCACGACATCGACGAGGCTGAGCTGAAAGAGTTCTTCATGAGTACGTTTATTTTTATCCTCGTCATCCTCGGTTTCTGTAGCGCTCATCCGGCACTCCTGACTGAAACTTTTCGCTCTGTCTTGTTGTAGCGTATGGCAACGTGGTGGAGCTGCGAATCAACACCAAGGGAGTTGGTGGAAAGCTGCCCAACTTTGGATTTGTGGTCTTCGACGACTCTGATCCCGTGCAGAGAATCCTGGGGGCCAAGGTAGAAGGGGCATGTATCAACATTTCATTACCCACTTTCATTTGGTGGTGGTGTGGTGACATAATTAAGTAGTGGAACCCTTCGTTTTCCCTTCATGTCATTACCTGTTAGTGTTTGTGTGTGGATTATTCATTGCTTTCATACTGAATGTTGTGCTCGAATCATTTGTGAACTTTGCTGTTTCCAGATTTTAATTTTTCAGTGCTACAGCTGTTCCTAAAATCAAGAAAACGAGGGGTGCACTGATTCCAGATCAGATTGCCAATTAATGATCTTTAAAAAGCCCGACCTGCTAATACCGATTTTGGCAGATATCACTTTTTTTTTTTAAATGTTGCTAAACATGGCAAGGAAGATGCCGAGTTGGCAACAATGGGACGATTATAGTTAACTGCAAATGTTCAGACATGACCCAGTGGACCGGTCTGTCAGTCAGACTCACTGAGGAGCCGAAGATTTTTAGACTTTTGCTGAGGTGGAGAAGATCAGCTTCACGTTACACTTTTAGTGCACCCTTAAAAAAACGTCACAGAAAACAGCATAAGCTGTTTTATAAACGACCGTTGCCAAGGAAAATTAATGTCAGTTTGCTTTGTTTTGTCTGGTTCTCCCACTAATTCAACATCAAGCAGGTTTAAATTCTCAAAACTTCCGATTAAAGCCTGAAAATTGGATGTAAAGGATTGGTTCTTTAGATTAGGTTCACACAGCAGGTGTTGATGGTCTATTGTAGTAATTTTGTTTCTCGTTAATACTTCTAATTAAATGTAACCTGAATTGGACTTCTCTGTGAACAACTTACAACCTCAAACATTCATAAAATAAACAAAATGGAAACAAAAAATTAAATGACTTAAGTGCCTGTAAACAAAATTCTTTTTAAAAAAAGTGGATACTTGAACCAAAGCATCAGATTTAAGACTTTTGTCATCCAGTTTTTGGTAGAAAAAAAAGTGATAATTCATCCAAATGAAAATTATTGAATTTGTTTGAATTTATCATGTGGTAAGTTGATTTATTGCGACTGGTTTAGACACAAATCGGGTTTCTGTTGGGGGGACGTTGTAAAAAGATTGGAATTGGTTTATTCAGACTGCCATGAAAAAGGACAAACATCGCGTTTGCCTGCTGTGTGAACAAAAGAGACACGGTTTGGGTCCAATCTGCTTTGTATCAAATCCACATTTGGGCCTTGAAAATGTTTATCTTCTGAAATAAGATTCAGTGATGAAGCTTAAACTGAGTCTGAGACCAGCTTGTGTGCGAACCCAGTTCCAGTGTAGTGACTGTCCCCCTCTTTCTGCAGCCCATCATGTTTCGAGGTGAGGTGCGTCTGAATGTGGAGGAGAAGAAGACGAGGGCCGTGCGCGAGCGGGAGACCCGAGGCGGAGACGACCGTCGGGACATGCGGCGCAGCGACCGGGGCCCGGGAGGTCCACGAGGCATCGTGGGACCCGGAATGATGCGCGAACGCGACGGGAGGGGCCCGCCGCCCCGAGGCGGCATGGCCCCCAAGCCCAGCATGGGTCCTGGAAGAGGCTCCGGCGGGCAGGGGGAGAATCGCTTCACCCCGCAGCGCCGCTGAGAAGAGCGCCACCTGTAGTGTGGAAGTAGTATCGTGTTCCTCATCCTCAGCCGTACTCATAAATGTATAAAGTATATATTTGGTGGTGTATTCTTTTTCTTTTTTCTTTTTTTTCTTTTTTTTTTGCCTTTTTTTTCCCTCTTCTTGCTTTGGAATGTGACACAGTCTGTCAACCACTTTGTGAAATAGACAAAACAAGCAAACAGAAAAAAAAATTGTCCGCTGATTAGTTGTGAGCTGAGCATCCTTTTTTGGGGGTATTTCAAGAATTCAAACTTGAATTTGTCAATTTGTGAATAAAGGCAACCCAAGCAGGACTAATCTGCCACATTTAGGAGGGACTGATGAGACTTTTTTAATCTACAGCAGTGCAGCCCATCACTTTCAGAGATTATAAACCTTGACTTAAACTTGAGGTGTTGATTCATAAAATTCCTCAATTGCACATTTTATATTGTAGTTTTCTGCCCGTTATTGTCGAGGAAGAGTGAGATGCAGAATTGGTTGCAGTTTCAGAGGAAAAGCCTTTCATCTTTTCCCTTTTTCAGAGAAAAAGAGACCACTGCTACAGAATTGCATAATGCACTAAAGGTACTTGTGTCTCGTTGTCGTCCTCGTTGGACCGCGGCTGGAGAGAAGAGAAACAGCCTGGCTGCTGTGACCGATGTACTTCTCCAATGTTTGACCCAAAACTACTCTGCAGTCACTGCTGGATGGACAAGCAAATCTACAACATTATTATTATTTTTTTTTGTCATTTGTAAATTAAGTTCAACCTGGACTTGACCTTTTACCAAATGAGTGAGTGGGGCGGTGGGGACAGAGGAGCAACAGATGGATGATGGCGGCTTGCTGTTTATATTTTGATTCCAGCTTTTTGTTTTTCTTGACTGCGAATCGGGGATGAGCGAAACCTTTCCTCCCTTCCTGTCATGAGTACGGAGTAACCGAATAAATGTACAGCAAAAATCACGGTTTACTGTATGCTTTGCTTTTCTGTGTATAATTTTTATTTTCTCTCGACTCGATTTTAATGAGAAAAAAAAAAGAAAAAAGCATGATGGTGCCTTCTAGTTCACCTTTTCAAGTCTTACTGAAGGGCAAAGCGGTTCTGGGTGAAAAGAGCTGCTCCTTTTTGAACTATTCTCTGCGGGGAGCAGACGGAAATAACAGTATTCATAGGATTTACTTTCTTCAGGGGCAGATTTCACTCTTTCTGTACTGTTCAACTACCTAAGATGATCTGCTGTGAGCTTTGTACATTTTTCTTTGCTGTAATTTGTCTTCTTTTGGGTTTTGTAGAGACAACCGGTGCCTGCAGTTTTGTTAAATGGTTAATAAATGCATCTAAGGAACTTTTTACCCCCCTCCCAAAAACAAAAGGTACAGTAACGATGGTGACGATGAAATGTTTTAGCCCTGGGATACCAGATCGCAGCTCGACGTGGGCTTGGTTTACTGTTAAACCTTTTTATTTTTGCACCTCATGGCAGCACTTTGGATAATCCTTGGACTCACAAGTTTCCCAACAGTTTTGTACCTGCAGCCTTCAGTCGAGTAAATAATTGTGGACATTTTTCTATTGTCAATGCATTTGTATTTTCATATGCTGAACATTCACTGTGCTCATTTGTAGTTGTTTTTTTGTTTTTCCTGCTTACGGCCAAACTAGTCAGCGCTGCGCTCATCTGAACGGGATCAGTTTTTTGCTTTTGAATCATCCGGTAGGGAGGGAAGACTTCGGTTTCCGTCGGGGAAAGGAAGACGTGAGCGTTTAATTTCTTTTTTTTTTTTTTTTTTTTTTGGTGTTTATTTTGTGTTAAAAGTTAAATGATGTAGCATTTTTCTTTTTCTTTTTTGTTCTTATTCTTTGACAAATATACTTTGGTCTTCCTCATCTGGCTGGTGTTGCACTAATTCTAAGGTTCTTGGGACAATCTGAACAACAGGACTTTCAAGAAAATTTCTCCAGCAAAACGTGGAAACGATTGCTCTCGCTCGTGGCGTAACTATATGGCTGTAAGCTAATTGAACTTTACATCTGCCATTAGATTTCAACTGTCAACTGATTTGACTTTACAGCTGTCAATTTTACAGCTGGACTTGTTTAAACTCTCATAATAGCTTACAGATGTGGCTGCAAGCCGATTGGATCCTACATCTGTCATAGTTGCCCACAGCCGTTTCTGTAAGCTGATCAGACTTTACAGCTTTAAATTTTACAGCTGGACTGTACTTATTCAACTTACTGTTGCTTACAGCCATGGCTGTAACACAGTCGCACTCACAGTCATTGCTTTAAGCTATTTGGCTTGTACATCTGCATTAGTAACTTAAATCTATGGCTGTAAGGTAATTGGACTTTACAGTTGTCATCATAACAGCGTGCAGACATGGCTGTTGGCGTTACAGTAGTGGTCCATGAGGAGAGAGGGTGAAGAAGAGCCATCATGCTTTCGGATCAATACATATTACTAATGGAAAAGTTGTTAAATTTCCAGTCTGTAGGTTTTCCAGATTGTTCTTTTGTGTCCAAATCCAGTCTGAGATAAAAGTGAATCTGTGAATTTATCCCCCCCTCATTAAAACGAACCATTCCAGCCCTTTCCAAGTGAAAATAGAAATGCCTTGCCGGCATTAGCAGTTGTGGTGAACAGCTGGCTGCCATCATAGTTTTACTGTGTTTACCCTTTAACTTTTATTCTAGTGCAAAATGTTGCAGGTGGAGAATTCTTTCATTTTTAGTTGTTTTTAGTTTAGATTTTCTTTTATTTTCCCGCTTTTGCAATCCTGAATGTGTTGGATTTAAATACAATAAACTACTGATAACAGCTCTGCTCACATTGTCGTGTTTACAGCTAATTTAGAGGTGGTGCTGAAGATTAAAGAATAAAATGAGTGAGTGATATCTGCAGGTGGTACAATGTTAAAATGTTTCTTTTTTTTCTCCTTCCTGTGATGCAGTAAAGCTCTGCTGTGTTTGATTCGCCTATATGAAAGATACGTAGTAATCCTAAATTTTATGCTTACTTTGCTTTTTTTCACATTACAACCACAAACTTCAAAGCATTTTGTTGGGATTTTGTGTGATGAACAGTTTATAATTGTGAAGAAAAATGATACCTAGTTTTCTTTTATAGCAATTATAATTTAAAAAATTTGGAAAATGTGGTGTCCGTTTGTATTTTGAAGTCTTTTGCAGACTTGACAAGTTTTAATCAGCACTTCTGATAAAAAGCATCCCAAGAACATAAAAAGTACAACCAGGCTGATGTTTATAATTTGTTTTTTATCAAATAAAATGAATTGAATTTTGTGGTTGTAATGTCCCATCAGTCATCCTGTGTCACATCTTAGACGTGACAGAGTATTTTTGTACTCTGAGATAATGTACAAAAATCAGTTTAAAAACATACATTATTGATTCCAGTGAAATGAAATGTAACTCATTTTATCCAAGACTTTTTTTTAAGTTGTTGAAGAACTTGGAAGGATCTCCTGCGCCGGTCTGTATTCCAGGGAGTCTGAAAAAGCCTTTGACTGAAGCTGCTCTTTGTAGAACAGTCTTATATCTTCTGGTATCTTTTTCTGAACTTGGAACCCAAATTTCATGATCAGTGGTGGAATAATTGCATTTGTTTACTGCAGGTGTTCACTTTTAAATGCTTCAGCGGATCTGCATCTAAACAAAAGTTGTGATATCTCATTGTTTAGTGCTGGAAGGTGATTCAAGAATCACAGTCAGTTTGATTTGCATGAGAGTTAAGATGCACTCTGAAATTAGTAACTACTTTCTTGGCAATTTCTTTCAGCTAACTTAGAAAACAATTAGTCTGATCTGATGAGTCATTAGGGAAACAAAAGTTTCTCAACCAGTCTCATTAGACGCTAATGGAGAAATAATTTTGATTTGGATCATTACAAATTTGATTACTGTTTCACTTCACGATATTCGTTAGGACTGACAAGAAAATTAGTTCAATACCACCACTAAAGAAGAGGCTTTACTCGTTGATGATATTATAAATGAATGGGAGTTGGTTCAAAAATATTTATTTCACAGCATATAAGTCAAAAGAAACAATATTAACTCTTAAGATTGCAATACTTGTTTAAACCAATCCAGGTTGGAATAGCTATTTAAAAATCGATGAGTGTACTGGGCCTTTAAATAATCAACTCCTTCAGCTGCTGATCAGCCACGTATCGCCACGTCTGCGCGCATGCGCACTGGCCTCATTTGTGTTCCGGGGCTCGGTCAGTGAAGGAAATTCGACCAAAGCCCTTCATTTCTAGTTTTTATAAACACTTTCTTGTCTCTGAGGTACACGGTTCCTCCTTTAAACACTCAGAAACGTTGGATATTTAACATTCAGGATGAATTTCTTCAGGGGAGTGATGGGAGGACAGACTGCCGGGCCGCAACCGTCAGGAGCGGAGACGGTAGGAATGCTAATCAATTAGCTGCTGGTCCTGTCTGTGGCTCATAACGTTTCACCTAAAATAAAAACACGTTGCTCAATAATGTATGCACACTAACGCACACCTATCCTTTAATGTTAATATCTATTTTTTTCCTTATAGCGTTCAAATTACTGATGAGAGACAGACCTTTCTGAATCAGAAAGCTAGCCATGCTAAATAGCTAAGATAGCAAACCTGTCAGTTAGCTGTTGATGGGTGAAATTTACCTGCTAACTGATTTCAAACTGTTTAAAGCTGGTCGACGAAAATGGCCAACAGAAGTTTCTATCACCAGTGTTTAATTTCTAATTCTTCATCCAAAATTCATTTGAATCACAAACTGTATGACCGTTACTAAGAGCTGTGATCAGATCTAGAGATGGATCAACTGGTAATTCCGCTTTGCAAACCTAAAAACACAATCAGCAGATTCTTCCCTGCAGGTCTGCAGCAAAGTATTTATGCGTGTTGCTGCCATAGTCTGTTCAAAGTACTCAAACCTCCACATGTGCTTCTGATTTCAAAACCAATAATTGTTTGCGCTATCTACCATAATTATCATGAAGTTATCAGATTTTATTTACAGAAAGAAATAAAATTTATTTACACATTCTAAACAGAATTTAGTCAAATAATAAATTGTTCTAAACACAGAGGTGGGAGCTGGCAATCTAAATCTATAACAAGATTTAACAAAAATAGTAAATATAATGAAATAAGAGTGTATTTGGAGTTTTTGAAGTAATTAAATATAAATAGGCTAACTTAAACGTAGCAGTTTTGTTTTCAACAAAAACTGTTGATGTTTTAAACAAAAACAGCAACAGTTTTTCATGTCTCTCATCTTAAGGCTTACAGAAAGAAAATACACCCATACTTTATCAACTGCTTCCAAAAGTTATTTAAATATAACACCAATACCCAAAAATGTACTGTTGTAGAACAAATAAATTTATTTCACAAATCATTAGTTTTTTTTTTTTGTTTGTTTGTTTTTTTTGTCTCCCTGTGACCAGATTCAGAAACTGTGTGACCGGGTCGCCTCCTCAACTCTACTAGAAGACCGCAGAGATGCCGTCCGAGCACTTAAGTCACTCTCAAAGGTAAAAATATAAAAAGAGGTGGTTTTCTTTCTGAAAGATACAACGGAGTACTATTTCCAGAAACTGAAATTTTGACCTTTTTGCAGAAATATCGCATGGAAGTTGGCACACAGGCCATGGATCACTTGATAAACATTCTGCAAACCGACAGGTATGCAAAGGTTCTGCAATATTACCATGCATTTCAAAATAACAGATTTTGCGGGAGTGTTTGATCCAAGCTGCTTTTTTTAAGGTTGTTCACAGAAAACCATGCAGTCTCAATTTGTAGGGTACATTTATTGTAAAGTAGAGAATGATTGTCAAATGGCCTGTACTTGTACAGTGTTTTATCAAGTCCACAGGCCTCCAAAGTGCTTCATGCTACATTCAGTCATTCACACACTGATGGTGGCAAGCTACTGGATAGTAGCTGGCCCAGCTTGGCTTCCTTCTTGCTCTTCTTTTCCCATTTTCAACCTTATTGAGTAAAAAAAAAATATCTTCTGCTGACAAACAATGATTTTACCTTCAGGCTCTTTGTATGTTAAATGATGACCTACAGAAAGCCTGCTTCTGGAGTTTTAGTGCAGTGTGTTGCAGCAATTTATAGATTTGCTTGTTTTCACAATTCAGAAATGAAATGCATTTAGTAAATGATGTTGCCCTTTTAAATTCAACAGATCAGACTCAGAAATCCTGGGATATGCTTTGGACACACTCTACAATGTAATCAGCAACGATGAGGAGGAAGAACAAGGTACTGCTGGTTTTATCTCAGATCAGGCATAAATTACTGCAAAGTTTCACTATTCAAACAAAGTCTAGTCAGAATATTGTTCCTCCTCAATGTTTGGCAGCTGCAGATTCAGTTTTATGTTTGCATGTGTAAAAGTGTTGAGTTGGACCTCATTCAGTCTGCATCCTCTCCACCATATATGGATCGTGACTGCGTCATGTAAAGACTCGTGTCTCTCTCTTCTCTTTCATGTGTTAACCCTACAGATGAATCAGAAGGTAAAAATATTTTACTGTGCATGATGCAATCACTTTTAACCACCAACTCCTGCCAGTTTACATGCTCCTTCTGTTTTGGATGTGGAAGGAAGTTCATTGTTATTTTTGTTGTTTTTTTTTTCCACTTTGAGCATCCTAAAAACATTTGAATTAGTCAGATATGTTTTTATGGCATGCCTTCATGAGAATCTGTCAGCTGTGGCTTAAATTAAAAGCATTTCCTCCCTCTCATCCTTCCCTCTCTGTCACAGGAAACCATATTATTATGTTTGTTCATTACTGAAATAAAGGCAACTTTGCTGTTGATAAACTACTAAAAACATAACCAACCAAGTTTTCTAAAATCCAGGAAGGTGTTTGAGTTGCAACACCAACGCTTTGCTAACCCCACAGTGCTCTCTGCTGAATCTTTCCTCAAAGTTCTCAGTCTTTCTTTGTTTTTCCCAGTAAATGCTTGTATTTTTATGCAGTTTTTTTTTTTTTTTACTGCCTTGTCAAGTATTTACCTTTTCATATCATTTCAGTTCTAAATATGTTTAAATTTTTAAGTTATTAAAATGTGTGGATTTACAGGCGCTCCTTGATTGGCTGCTTTCTAAACACCAGCCAGTTGCGTGTGAAGTAGCGTTGCACCTAATATTTTAACTTCCCAAACTACATTTTTTTCAGGTATGCTCTACTTGCCTGAAAAAAAATCCATGAATAACTTAATTACATTCCTTAGAAAAAAGTCTGCCAATACTGAACTATGTGAAGTTGGTCGTCCAGTGGAGTGTGAATTTTGTCCCGTATCGTCTTGGCTCAGCCAAACAGTTTGTTATGATAGATTAGAATTGATATAGTTGTTCATAATTGTGGAAAAAAACTATTTTATGATGCATTTCCATGAAACCTCTTTCCAGATGAAAACGCTCAGAAGCAGGCCGACGACCTTGGGACCCAATTCACAGAGAAATTCATCCAGGACCCAGAGCATATAACCCTGCTCCTCACCCTGCTGGAGGTACTGCAGTAGCAACACACCGGCCATGTCTGAGCTGCAGAGCTGTCTGCACTTCAGTGCACTGATCTTCTTGTTTTTTATTTTGTTTTAAAGGAGTTTGACTTCCATGTGCGCTGGCCCGACGTAAAGCTGCTTACTGCTCTCCTGAAGAACCAGGGTGTCCAGGTGCAGGGGATTATTCTCGTCAGCCCGATGGGTGAGTTTCCTTCCAACGCTTCATGTTTTCACTCCCAGGCCTTTGGGAGTCACTCTTTTGTTAACAAATTTCTCTTTATTTCACCTTGATTATGGCGATTAATCAATTATTTTGGCGATCAATAGATTGGTCTGGTGATTTAATCAGGTTCAAAAATGACACATACTACAGATTTTTTAATTTAATCACATAAGCCTTTTTATGCAGTAATAGAAGTGCATTAAAAGATACAAATTAATTCAATTCCTTTTTAAATAAGAAAACAAACATTTTAATGCTGAAAATGGAATACCATACCATTCCTTTAGTAAATAGGAACTGCGTGAAACTAAAATTAATCCACTTGAGGGAGTTTTGCTAAAACATGTTTGCAGACAAAGATATTTTTTTCTTGAATGTGCTGTTTTGGATTAATTACGCTCTACATCACATATTAATCGTGATGAATCGATTATTTCAATAATCGATTCATCACGATTAATTCTTTTAATTGTTTCAGCTTTATTTGAAAGATATGTATTCATTCATATTTGATTGAGAAATACATTTATTTCCTTTCATAGGTGTTTCCAGGTTAATGGACCTTTTGGCAGACTCAAGAGAAGTAATTCGTAATGATGTGAGTATGTTTGTGTAGTTGTTCAGAAAGTAGCTGTCTGAACTGATATGCGACAGCCGCTAAATGTTGTTTGCTCTCCGTTTTTTTACAGGGTTTATTGCTTCTCCAGCAGCTGACCAAAGGCAACGCAGCCATTCAGAAGATCGTGGCGTTTGAGAACGCCTTCGAACGTCTGCTGGATATCATCACAGAAGAAGGCAGCAGTGATGGAGGTGAAAAGACTACTGAACTGTTAAAGTTGGTTTTTGTTCCACATAATGACATATTTACAGGAGAAATAAATCATTGGTTCAACTACGTAAGATGATCTGCTGTGAGTTTTGTACATTTTCTTTGCTGTAATTTGTCTTCTTTGGGTTGATTCATGCTAATTGTACAGCTGGAAATGAGGGGCGAATGTCAAACAGGAACTTTGAATTTTCTTCAGAAAGCCCAGAAACTGTTGATAAAACAGCTTAAAGCCAGACGTCTTGGAGGCTCCTGGTCATTTCCTGATCCGTTGTCGTCTCTGTGTCCAGGCATCGTGGTTGAGGATTGTTTACTGTTGCTTCTGAACCTGCTGAAGAACAACAGCTCCAACCAGAACTTCTTCAAGGAGGGATCCTACATCCAGAGGATGAAACCGTGGTTCGAAGTCGGGGACGATAACTCCGGCTGGTCGGCACAGAAAGTCACAAACCTCCACCTCATGCTGCAGGTAGCACACACACTGTTGTTGCTTTTAATCTAAATTAGCAACCAGATTAGATTTAGCATCACATATGACTGTCTTTAACATTACCCCAGCTGGTGCGGGTCATGGTGTCACCTGTGAACTCACCTGGAGCCACAGCCAGCTGTCAGAAGAGCATGTATCAGTGTGGCCTGTTGCAGCAGCTGTGCACCATCCTCATGGCGACCGGTGTTCCTGCTGACATCCTCACAGAGGTAATAATCCCATTATTCATAACCGCCACCTGGAAAAACTTTGTGATGTTTATCATGTTGTGACAAGGCCTGCAAAGAAAAATTATTTTAGTTACTGATTTCAAATGTTTCTAAAGTAGCACAAAAAAATCTGTGTTTTTGATTATAAGAAAAAAAAATCACAAAATAGTTGCAAAATCCTGGAGGGACACATGGATGGTTTTAAATTATAATATTGTTTTGAGACCATTTTCTAGTAATTTATTGGTAATGTTAAAGTAATTACACCCTCTCAAAGACCAATAAACTTTCATATTGTAAAGAATATTCAAAATACAACCAAAAATAATAACTTAAATGGGGGAAAAAACCTACTTAACACCAAAACCATAAATACAATTAATTAAAAACTGAATTACTCTTTAAGAAATATTAATCATCAGAATTTTAATATGCGATTAATTGATTAATTGATTAATTGCGACAGGCTTAACTGTGCTTTGAGATATTTTGTAGATGTGCAAAGTCACAGCTATAACGAGTTCTGTTTGCTTGCCACACTTTCCAGATCCAAGTTGGTCCTTTGCATCAAATCCCAATAAGACACCTTGAATTTTCCCTTAGTAACATGACTGAAATGTGAAGTCATTCCAAAAACGTTTCCAAGTTCTGATTCGTCTGTTTTTCCCTCCAGACAATAAACACAGTTTCAGAGGTCATCCGGGGGTCACAGGTCAACCAGGACTACTTTGCTTCTGTCAACGCCCCGTCGAATCCTCCGAGGTAAACGCGGCCGCCATGATTTGAAGCTTCCTCCCACTTCTGACTGGTTTTTCTTTATGGATGTGTTGGGACGTTGGTGTTTCAGGCCGGCCATCGTGGTTCTGCTCATGTCCATGGTGAACGAGAGGCAGCCGTTCGTGCTGCGCTGCGCCGTCCTCTACTGCTTCCAGTGTTTCCTTTACAAGAACCAGAAAGGTCAGGGGGAGATTGTCGCTACCCTGCTGCCCTCCACCATTGATGGTACGTTTCCTGTTCACATCTTTCATAGTTTGACTAATTCATTGTGTTTGGTATCTCCAGCAACTAATTATGACACAAGCAAAAAAACATTACATTTTATCAAATGCATGAAATACGCTGATCAATGTTCCGTTTACTGCCAATCAAAGGCAGCTCTAACCAGGTGGGTTTTTAGCCTCGATATAAAGGAACGCAGTGTTTCAGCTGTTTTGCAGTTTTCTGGAAGTTCGTTCCAAATTTATTTGTATTGCATATTTCAGCAGCACGGCAGTTCAGTGTAGCGGTTCATTGAGCTGCAGTTTTTAGGCTGGTTACTGATTACTGATCTTTAACAATCCTGATCTGCCGATTCCCATTTTGGTCGATACCAATTTTTTAGTCTGAAATGTTGGAAAATATACCAATCACGTTGCAGAGCTGGCATAGGTGGGGTGACTGTCATTAACAGATGTGACCTGGTGGGCCGGTCTGTCAGTCAAGCCTCTCTAAAGACGGAGCATAACAATAACCTCTGGTTTATTGTTGGACTTTTGCTGAGGTATTTACGATCGGTGAAGAAGATCGGCTCCCGCTATTGTCAGATTCTTGAGTTTGTTTTGGTTGCCTTTACCCAGAATTTGCTGCACTGTAGTCCGTTTCCTGTATTTGAAGCCGTCTATGGTCCACTTGTATTCACATATGCATTCAAACCACCAGAGCTCACTTCAGCCAAACTGACATTGAGGGTTTTTAGGCTCACCAGAGTTAATCTTTTTGGTCGATTGGGGATTTGCTCCTCCCCATCTGAACCAGACTTCCAAGACAAACTGGAAGTTTGATTAAAGTGGACCAAACAGGGCTGGTGAGAACACACCCTTACTCATTCTTCCTCTTTGTTTCTGCAGCTAACTCCATCTCAGCCGGCCAGCTGCTGTGCGGCGGCCTGTTCTCTGCTGACTCTTTGTCTAACTGGTGTGCGGCCGTGGCTTTGGCTCACACGCTGCAGGACAACCTGACCCAGAAGGAGCAGCTGCTCAGGGTGCAGCTCGCCACCAGCCTGGGCAAGCCGCCTGTCTCGCTGCTGCAGCAGTGCACCAACATCCTGTCTCAGGTAGAGAACGCCTCCTGCCTTTGCCTCTTTCATGCTGGGTATTTCTGGGTAGCGTAGCTGTAACTCTGAAATGCGAAGCTCAATGAAGTTGTGGTTTTTCAGGGTGATAAGATCGTCCGGCGGGTGAGTAAAGTGCCTCTGCAGTGTGTATGTGTGTTTTTGAGTCTTTGGGTGGTCGTTTTTGGCTTGGCCTGAATAGTAGGGGTCTCTGTGTCCCACATGTTGGTGAAACTTTCTTCCCTTTAACCTTTTAGCGCCCTGCTTTGCCCCTAATGTAACACAGACATTTTGGTTGCATCAACTGAAACACACAGAGAACGGCAAGAGAAGTAGAGAGGAGAGCAACAGAAACAGCTTCTGGTGATTGTTGTCGTCCTAACAGCTGAATTGACATGACGCCGTCTCCGCCCTCATGCAGACGTAGAGCAATCCCCCATTAATCATTCCAGGGCGTTTTTCACCAACTGACCAATTGGCGGTCCCAATTGCCCGGAAGTAGACACGCCGCTTATCTGAAGGAGCAAACCTCTGACAACGTTGCTAGTGTTTGTCATAGCAAAAACGCTGCGGTCAGAGACAATTCAAGGAAAATGACAGGAAATCATGGCCAATTAGAGGACGGATTGCCATTTCTTACATTTCAAAAACCCAAACGGAGTCTGGAATAATGCAAGAAATGGGCCAAGGCCTGTAGCCGACCTCATGTTGTATCTACCACATGTTCATCTGAATGAAGGTAGCTGGTAGTAAACATCCATTTTTTTTCTCTTGGCGACACTTACTGATAGTCAAATCAAAGATTAATAAGGTAATTATGCTTTTATGTGTGTAGATTCCAATGTTAACTCTATGGCAGCATGTAAACGTGCTGCAGTAACTGTGATATTTACATTTAAGCACAGTTTTAAATGTAAATATCACATTTTTTGAGCATTTTTCTGAAGGCAGTTTTTTCACGAGCCGGTTTCATTTGAGTCATTACTCACCTGTTTGTGTAAAATGTGTTCACACTCTCATCCAATGAGGCTTTATGTCCCTCATAATTTTCCCTCTTAGGTTTTATTGCTGATTTCTCCGTTGTTTCCCGATAATAACATTATAGACCTGATATGACTTTTTTTTTTATTTATTTTCTTGGGCGTCACTTTTACCTCAGTGTTGGCTGATAAGGCAAAAATGACTCAAAAAATATTTTTGGCAACACATTAAGTTCCACTACCTCTGCTATTACAACACTGTTTGCTTGTTGGGGTTTGCTTTACGTTCTCATGGGGACGAAGTCGGCATCATGTCAATTGTCTCTGTGCTGCCAGCTCTGAGGAAGTTTGTGCTGTGGCTAATCTGGGGTCTTTTCCTCTTCAGGTTAGGAGCTTTTACTGTTATTGTTCTTAATCATTTAAATCTTTTTTTCACAAGTTACTTTTTAAATTCCCGTTATGTCCAACAGAACCTTTGTGAGAAGAAGCGCTTCTCTTCATTAACTTGATTATGACTGTTATGCAACTTAAGGCCTTTTATAAACTGGTACATTCACTGACCAGAAAAGCAGAAACCAGTTTGATACAAAAAATGCAAATTTACAAATGCTAAACCTTCACAATACACTAAATCTGCAAAGTTTTAAACAGCTGCCTGACAAATGACAGTCTGTTTAAAAAAAAACAACAACAACAATATTGCTAACACAAACAAAACTGAAATAAAACTGATTTAATATTTAAGAACCAAAATACAAAGTTATGTACAAATTCTGGTATTTTAAAGGCTGAAATGAAAAAATGGATAACATGATTCACAAATGACAAATTTAGTTAGAAAGATAACTTTTCCAAAATTATTAATATTATTATTATTATTTTTTTTTTTTTCAATTTAAAAACTAGTACTTACAGAAGGTAGTGTATAAATGTTAGGCTGGGTACAGTAAATTTTCATGGTGTTGACGTTACTTGAACTCCAAATAGTTCAGCAGGTAACCAAACAAAGCTGGTGTATTAACAAGAGGTCTCACTTTCACATAAACTGTACGTCTTTGTCTCTCTGGTGCATTTCTGCTTACAACCAACCGATTTCATTCTGAGAAACACGATGGTTGAAAATGTCAGATTAGCTGCGATATGACCGTTCTGACTGCAGACGCTTTGAAAATAACTGGACGCATATCAGAGTTAATACCACTATGGAAATGGCACAAATCTTTTTTTGTGCATTGGGTCGTTCAAACTGCCGTGAAAAAGTTTGACTTTGGTTGGATTTGCGTAACCTAGACTCTGTTAATTTAAAAAAACCCAAAAACAACAACAATATTTTACTGTTATTTTGATGGAAAATAAAAGGTAATTCTGATCGTCCACATGAAATAAACTGATTGGAGTTTTTCTTTATGGCCTTTAAACTTGGAACACGTCATAGTTTGCTTATTTACTCTTGTTTTCATTTTTCTGTTTCTTCATTTTTTGCATTTCGTCACATTTGGAGACAAAAGCAGAGAAGGTGACTTTTCTAAGTTGTTGTCTTGCTTAAAGCAGATAAGTTTTATTTTCCCTCGGCTCTTCTGTTGCTCAGATTGCCGTTAAACACGCTTGTCTACCATTGTTTTCACAACAGGAAACATGTTTCTCCTCGTCTTAAGGCATGCGGAGCGTTTTTAATGCATCAGGATGCAGCTTACACAACATTTTTTATTTTTTCATCACAGCACCTTTTTAACTGCAGCTTATTTTCTGCTTAAGATTTACTACTTTTTAGGGAAAAAACTGATTTTAATGGGATTGAATTGATTCCTTTCTGAAAAGCATATTTAGTTGATTTTGTTTTGCTTGTCTTGCTACAAATTAAACATTCAGCTTTAATTTGCAAAACAATAATATTTTTAATTTGATCCTTTTTTAAACTAGTTTTGCCCTGTAGGCCTGCATGCTAACCTGTTTTAACTCATTTAACCACATTAACAGTGGATATCTTTTGAAGCATTGCTTTAATACATTAACCTGATCCTAGAAAACGAAAAAAAATAAAAATAACTTTTTGTTCATTTAATCACATTGGTTTTACCTCCTTTGTGTCAAGATAATAAATTGGATTGTTTTTTGTTTTTTTGGGGGGGGGGGGTTTGTACTATTTTCTAGTTTTTGGGGCTTATTTTGCTACTCTGTCCATTTTTAAAGAAATATATCCTCAAAAGCCTTCGATTGTGCCACATTTCCTTACGAAGAAATGTTTTTAAAACACGATGGTGGGATTCTTTGGCAGCTCACTGATGTTTGTAAACGTTTGTTTCCTCTTCCTCTCTTTCTGCAGGGCAGCAAAGTACAGACCAGAGTGGGACTTCTCATGCTGCTCTGCACGTGGATCAGCAACTGTCCCATCGCTGTCACACACTTCCTGCACAACCAGGAAAATGTTCCCTTCGTATCCTTCATTTCAAACCTGCTGCTCAGTCTGGCATGTTGGGTTCATCCTGGACAGGTTGTTTGGTTTTTACCCTTAATAAGTGCCAATTTTAAAGATCTCTGTCTTTTATTAAAATCATAAATCTGTGGGTTTTGTTTAAGTCTAGGAGTGTTAAAGAATTAGTAGCAACCCTGATTCTACTAAATTATGTCTATAAAAATCTATCAGCCATTAACTTCCGCTGGACAGGAAGAGTTTAGCAGGAAGAATGGAGGAAAACTGCAGAGCGCAGTTTTCACTTTGACACTGAAGGAGATTGTTCTGTAATTTTTTATTAAAAAACAAAATGATGATTAATTTATATAACCAATAAAAAGAGTAAAACATGGAGGGAGGTGAATACTTTTTATAGGAATCTGATCAATCACGATGAACCAATTATTGAAATAACCGTTCACTAATTATGTAACCCAGACTCTAAAAAGGCTGTTGAAAGAAAATGTATTCAGAGAAGTAATTAAGCCAAAATTGTACAAAAATATATAAACATTTTGCTTTCAAGATGTAAAAAAATCTCATCAGACTCTTCAAGTGGCAGTTTCAGCTTCACCTGGTTCAATTTCTGTAAAAAAAAAAAAACAACTTTAAAGAATCTCCTGTTAAGCACCTATTGCTTTCCATTTATTAATCTGTTAATCCAAAATTAATCTGGCAAGCAGAAATGATTGAACTGTTCACATGTTGATGTTAGAAGTATTTTATTTGCTGCAGATGATCAAGCATAAAGGAATGCTATGTTGCATTTTAGGGGTAAAATGTTTTTCGTGTTTTAATAGAAATTTAATTCTTTTGGATCTTTTAATATATTTCTAATATTGTATAAAAAGGCTTATGTAGTAAAATGAAAAAAACTGCACAATATGCCAGTTTTTTAAATCTAATTAATGGTGAGAATACATAATAAAATAATTTGCAGCATTAATTTCTACAAGAAAATACATTTTAATAATAGACTTAACAGAGACCTGCTGCATGAATGATGTCAAAGCTTCACTTGTTGCTCTAATTAGATAAAAAGTAAAAACAGAAAATGCCTCCAGAATACTCAACATGGACAAATTATCCAAAGTTATGCAAGAATAAGTTTAATTTCGTTCAGATTTCCCCGTTAACCTGCGGCAGCGCTGATCCTCAGGATGATGATGGTCCTTGACTTCGGGGCTCCTGTAGCTGACGGCTCAGATCTCAGAGAATCTGGGAGAAGATGAGCGGCTCGTCCAGGGTCTCTGCGCTCTCCTGCTTGGGATCTGCATCTATTATAACGACAACTCATTGGAAAACTACACCAAGTAAGTGTCTCTTTTTAACTTGTAATTGATTATCCCTGATGTAAATATTCAACTAACCTCCACCCACACTTAGACGCTGAATTATCCCAGACGTTATTGCGATAAACAATAATGTTGTTTTGAGATCATTTTCAAGTAATGCAATATAATGGAATAGAAATACATGAACACATTCTCACAGATCAACAAACTTTTGAATTCTAATGAATATTTACACTGCAAAAACATAAAATCTTACCAAGTAGTTTTGGCTGAAAAGTTATTTTAGTTTTATCTCCAGTGTAGTAAAATATTTGCAGTAGAAACGAGACCAAAAATAACCTGGTAAGACTTTTTGTTTTTGCAGTGGAACTGGAAGACATTTTAAATATCCAAAATAAATAAAACAGAAAAAACAAAATGAATAATAATGTCTTTAACAAAACTGCCCTTCAAAATAAGAAGCTAGTTGAGACCGAAGCACCAGACTGAACTGTTTTATCATCCAGTTTTTGATAGAAAGAGAAAAAAACTATAAATGATGCAAATAGAAATTACCGTGTTTGTTTTAGTTCATCATGCTGTTAATGAATTATTTCAACAGTCCTACCAACACTAAAGATTGGATGGAAAAGCACCACCTTACGACCACAGACTGTTTTAGTTTATAATAGATCAGCGGCAGGAGGCTTTATAAAAGACATCGTCTGAAAACTGGTGAGTTCCTTTAAAACAATCTTTTCAGAGTTTTCATTTTCTTGTTCAGGGAAAAGCTAAAGCAGCTGATCGAGAAGCGCATCGGGAAGGAGAACTTTGTGGAGAAGCTGGGCTTCATCACCAAACATGAGCTGTATTCGCGGGCGGCGCAGAAGCCGCAGCCCGTTTTCCCGTCTCCGGAACAGATGCTGTTCGACCACGAGTTCACCAGGCTGGTGAAAGAGCTGGAAGGTCCGTCCTCACTGCAGATCGGCTCTTCTGGAAGGTTTTCAGTCAACCAGACGTAGAGATGCAGCGTTCTCTTTCTGCTGCTCACAGGTCTGATAACCAAAGCTGTCCACAAGTCCAGCGAGGAGGAGAAGAAGGAGGAAGAGGTGAAGAAGACGTTGGAGCAACATGATAACATTGTAACTCAGTACAAAGAGTTGATCAGAGAACAGGTAACTCCTGACGCAGAAATCTATAAATAATTCACTGCAAAAATACAAAATCTTACCATCTAATTTTGGTCTAGTTTCTTAGGGCACTTTAAATAAGACAAATTTTGATGTTGAGTCTCTTTGTGTTTGATCAGGACGCTCAGATTCAGGAGCTGAAGGAGAAAGTTTCATCGATGACGACTCAGACCGAACAGCTGCAGGCTACAGTCAGTCAGCAGCAGTCTCAGATTCAGCAGCACAAAGACCAGTACAACATCCTGAAACTCAAGCTAGGTGGGTCCGTCTGTTGGTGCTAAATGCATGTTGAGGAGGATGATGGTCGGTCTCTACCTGCTAGTGACTTTATTCAGAATCAATCAAAGTTAATTAGTTTAATTCATGCTCCTGAACATAAAATCATATTTTTCATCTAAAGGAACATAATTTGTCTGACAGTTTTTGGTCTTTGTGTTCAGGTAAGGAAAACCAGAGTCAGTCTAACCAGGGAGACACTCAGGTGAACGGGCTGCAGACGGAGGAGCTCTCTCAGCTCAGGGAGGATCTGGAGGAGCTCCGGAGGCAACAGACGCTCCTGCAGACGCAGCTCAGCGAGAAAGATGAGCTAATCGACAGCCTGGTCAGTAGCATGGTGATGCTCAGCTGCTCTAATGACCTGAACTTTTACTTTTTCCATCTTCTGTTTGTGTTATTTCATTACACCATTAGCAGTGGCTGATGTTATTGTGAGGATCTAACACCTTTAGCAGTTAGCAGGAGCTAACGGCATTAGCTAGGGCCATTAGCTAGAGCTAACGCAAAAACAAATTGGAAGGTAATGAGTGTGTTTAAGTGATATTGAAGCATTCTTTAACTCTTTGTAATGCCCGGTTGATAAGAATGAGAGAAAAAACTATTAGATTGTCATTTCCAAGCATTTCTCTATTTCTGATTTCTGCTTTTCCTTTATTTCAGTCTGAAACTCATTGATCAGAAATGTCTGACTGGGCGGAGCTAGCGCCATAGCACCTAGCATACGCCATCCATGCTGAAGGAATTTCAGCATAAACAAAATGACAATCTAATTTTTATTTATAAAAACTAAATAGAATGCAGTATTTTTTACTGTACTGTTTTTTTACATATATTTTTTTTATAATTTTTGCTCAAATTCTAATGTTAAAACTAATCATGGATCCTTTTAAAGCTGTGGCAGCAACTAGGCAACATTAATTAGTTAGAAATAGGATTTATATAATTTCCCAACATTGATGTGTATTAAAAAGAAAAATGGTTACATTTGCATCAGATTAGTCAAATTTGTGTACAGCTCTGCATGTAGAGTTAACATGATTTTTAAATGTTTTTTTGTGTGTTTACTGCAGAAATCAGCAGCACAAGCAGCCGAGGGTCCAGCAGGATCCGACAACACCGAGCTTCTCCAGGTAGGACTCGTGACCTTGACCTTTAACCTTTTCCCAAACCTCAGCTTTACTTTAAAAGAAAAACTTAATCTGGGGAAGTGAAAGAAGCTCTTATGAGTTGCAGTTCCCTGTTCAGGTTGAAACATTCAACATAAACAACTAAAAATATGTAACACAGACAAATGATATACGTTCAAAACAAACGAATAATGAAAACCATTCTACGAAGGGACATTTATTTCCATATGGAAAGCATCACCTATCAGGAAAAACACAATTTAAGATTAATTAGAGTCATTCAGTTTCACTGTTAAGCAATGAATTAATCACATCATAAATTAATATGAAGAATGAAACTGAAAACTTCTGAATTACTGAGTTACATCATTTAATTTCCTTTTCAATGAAGTATTTTGGAATTTGATATTTTCTGCAGTGAAATTTTGTTTAGACAGATTTCATACTCCGTTTTATTCATGTTTTTGTTTGTGTTTCATTTTGGGTATTTAAACTATTTTTCTGTTCCAGTGTTTAAATATTCTTTACACAATTAAAGTTTATAAGTTATTGAGAAGCAAATTGGCATGATTATACCATTATCAATATATTCCTTTAAAAATCACAACAATATTATCGTTTTTCACAATAATCAGTCTGGAACAATTTATCGTCAATAAGATGCATCATTGTGATGCCTAGTACTGGTTTGTTTCTAAATACTTTCAAATTCATTCTTCTGATGTTTCTAACACATTTTTCAGTAAAGTTTTCCATCTACAGAAAATTCAATTTAACTTTTGGACTTTTTAGTTTGATAATCATGTAAATTAGTACAAAAAACAAATTACTATTTAATCTTTGACTATTTTGAACTTATGTTTCTTTTGTGTGATGTTTTAAAAATAAACCTGAGTTTTGTCTTTATTTCTGTGTTGCAGGAACTGGAGGCGTTAAAGAACCAGGTTCAGACCCATTTGGCAGAAATCAGCCACCTGAAGGCCGAGAGGCAGGAGCTGCTGAGGAGAGCGGAAGCGGGGGCAAAGGTCATTAAAATTAGAATGATGTGACGTTTAGGACGCAAAAACGCCAAATCTTACCAAGCATTTTTCTGTGCAGGCTCTACTGCAAATATCTTAACACACTTGAAATAAGACAAAACTAACTTACAAGTAACTTATTTGTAAGAGCTTGTCGTAAGTAAACAATACTTGAATATTGATTTAAAGTTTCCACTCATAGCAAGACATCCACAGTGGATCCAGTGGAACTAATGCTTTTTAATCATTATTCAAGAATTATGGACTTAAATTATGCTCTTATTTCTTGCTAAAAAGTTACTTTTACATCGGTTTGATCTTATTTCAAATATAATAAAATATTTTCTCTAAAAACCGGATAAAAATACTTTTGCTGTTTGAGTGTTAATCCCAGATGTTCAGTTTCTGGTGTCTTCTTTCAGCCGTCTGACACAGCGCCCCCTAGTGACAGCTCCTCAGATGCAGCCAAGGCAGAACTGGAGAACCGGCTGGTGGCTCAGACGGCGGAGATGGAGCGGCTGAAGGTGTGACGATCGGATCGTTTTCTTTCTCTCTGTGTAAATCAGCCGCCGCCGCGTCTCTCCTACCGTCTCTCTCTCCTCCTCGCTGTTCATTCAGGAGAGTCGATCAGGACTGGAGCAGCAGCTGGCAGCGGCCACCAGCACGGTGGCCATCTTGCAGACGGAGAAGTCCAAGCTGCAGACGGAGGTGCAGGAGTCCAAGAAGGAGCAGGACGACCTGCTGATGCTGCTGGCGGACCAGGACCAGAAGATCCACAGCCTCAAGCAGAGACTCAAAGACCTGGGAGAGACGGTACGAAAACATTCACTGGAGGTCAAACGGGGTCAAAAACGCGTCACTGTCGATCAAACAGGGCCAAACCTGTACTTCCTTCCTTCCTCCCTGCCTTCCTATTTTTATTCCTTCTCCTCCTTCCTCGTTTTCTTCCTTTCCGTTCTTCCTTCCTCCATTCTTTACATGTTTTCTGGGTTTTTGTGTCTTTTTCTTTCCTTCCCTTTTTGTTAGTTTCTTTCCTAGTTTTGTTAGTTCCTTCCTCACTTCCCTTTCTTCCTTCCTCCCTTCTTTACATCCTTCTTTGTTTTTGTTTATTTTATATCACATTTGAGATAAAAGTTCAACCCGTTTTAATCTTCTGTTTCTTCATCAGCGTCTTGAACCAGAAACATGAATCTCTGTCACGGCCTCCCAGGGGTCAGAGGTCGCCGTCTGACTCGGCTCTGTTCTGTCTGTTTGCTCTAGTTAGACTGTGGCCCTTCCCTTACAGGTGGAAGATGAAGACGACCTGCGGGACCAGACCTCCGACGAAGACGACGAAGACGAGGATTGAAGAGGAAACACTACAGAGAGAAGAAGAAGAGACTTCCCACCTGAGAACCGGAGGACCGGCTTGGTGCTCGCCGATCCGGTTTCTCCTCCCGGCTGCCATGTTGTCTTCGTTTCCCCGCGTGTTGAGTTTCTGGACGTTTCCGTGTTCAAGCTGAGGTTCTTCTCAGAGGTTTAAGCTCGTCAGCGCGTTCATCTCCAGTGTTCCTCCGTCGACATTTTATTTTATTCTGCTGTTCTACGGTTTCTAATCACAAGAGATGAGTCTAGGTTGATTTTAACATCATTAAAGTGGAAAATCGCCTGTGGAGGATTTTGGAAAGTAGCACATTTCTCCTTGATTTCCTCCGTTTCACCTCGACGGCTGAACTGCTCTACGATATGCTGCAAAACACTGAAAAACATGTAAAGACCGTGGAAAATAAGACGTATTTTTTCAACTTTTTGTGCAGTTCTGGCATCCAGCTTCTGTATGATACTGTGTAACTTATCAATTTAAGAGCCACATTGAAAAGAATTAATAATCTATCTGTATGCCGTATGGAAAAATATTTGTGGATAAATAAAATTTTACTAAATCTACAACCCTTTTTGTGGGTTTTTGTTTTTTCGCCGACTTTTCTGGGAAGGTAAATTTATTTACGAGGCACCTTTCATTCAAATTACTTTATAGGAAATTAGAATAGAAATCTCCTTTATTGGCTGCATTTCCATTACAAACATCCTCAAGACTTTGTCAATAAACATAATTTACATTAAATAAGAAACAATTAAATCCACTTTAATGGTAGTCAGAAGTAAAGATGCATTTGCTGAAAAGCCTGTTCAAGTACTGAGAAACTGATGATCAATTATTTAGTATTTATAAAATTAAGTAGAAATTTTGGTATTTCAAGGACCAAAATGAGAGTAAATCATATTAAAAGTAATAAAATCATTTTTTCCCAATCAGTTGCTTTTGATAAATAAAAGCATCAGAATTTTTGGTGATTTTCATTCAGTGGGCAGAAAATGCAGAAATTTTACTCGAGTAGAGATACTTAATAATAAAATCACTCAAGTTAAAGTAAAAAGTACTGAGTAAAAATACTAGTAAAATTATTTTTTTTCCCCAAGAAATGTTACTCAAGTAAATGTAGTTACTATCCCCTCTGCTGGTAGTTTATTATAAAGACACAACTTCTTCCCGTTTTGTCACATAAACAGAAAATATGGCTTGAGCTGCAACAAGATGGATCCCAAAGAGGTTTTAAAATACAGGCTTGGTATAATTAAAATAATGCCACTGTACTAGAAAGTTGGTATGTTAAGTTTAACTCTGTTAAAACAGTCAGGAAATCCAGTAAAACCAGCAGTTACTAAATCAGAAATTAATGTTTTATGTCAATATTTAAAACAACAGAATGACCCTTAAATTGAAAATATTTTACTTAAAAGCGACTTATCAGCATTTATAGATAGATTCTTCTGTAGTTGCGTTATTTGGTCAGAAGGGGGCGTCAAATATCCTGACATCCCCAAAACAACCAACATGACTTCATAAGTCGTTCACAATAATATGAACGTTCACTAATGATAAACTGGTTCCACCTACAGTTGAGATCCAAACATCCTGGTTCTTCATTACGTCATCGTCACGTGAGCGTCTCCGTCCATTCAGAACTCTGATTAAAAGGAGAACCAGCTGGAAGGCCCAATATGATCCATGCGTCTCCGCTCTGTTCTGCACACGTCAGCATTTCATCATCCAGATCCCATTCATTAAAACAGAACCGGTTCACCACACATGGGTCAAATAAACCATATCCACTTCAGCAGGATCAAATTCTAACGAATTACAGTCTGATTAATTTAAGATCCAAACCAATGGATCGATCAGCCGTAAACTTTGCAACAGTCAGTTTTCTGTTTACTGTCCGGTTTGATTAGGGATCGAAGTTGCAACATTTGTTATATTTTGGTTCACTTTCACACTGTGTCAAACGAACAAAGCTAATTGAAATAACCTGCTGTCCTCCCCGCCTGTGGTGGCGCTGCACCCAGAAAAAAAAACGCCGAGCGCATCTTCCTCCTTCACAAAATGGAAATAAAAATGGAGTTTAGTGATTGTAGGATTTCTCTTTTGTCCTTGGTACAAGAGCAGAAGTAACTTCTCTCTCTAGCGCTAGGCTAGCGTGTTTGTTTGGTTGTATTTACCCAGAATGCTGTGCGCGTCAGGCCCCTCCTCCTTTTGGAGTGGTCTCCAGTCCGCTTAGCGTTCTCTTATGCATTCGAACCGGACCAGAGTCCACTTCTCCCAACTCTGTAGGCGGACCAGAGTCCACTTGCACACCTCCCTAAACGAACCGGACTTTATAGCCAATGATTAAACTGGGCTGCTGTGAATAAACTGTATAGCCTCTAAAAAGCACTTTTTCTTCACAATGTTAAGCCCTTTGTCTTAACAAAGGGATGTAGACTGTTCTATTTAGTTTAAATATACAGGAAGAGGATGGGGAATGGACAGAATAAAATAAATTCATCCCAAAATGCACAACCTGGCAAAACTGGACCCAGCAGGGTTTGGGCCGCCCCTGGACCCAGCAGGTTTAGGGCCGCCCCTGGACCCAGCAGGTTTAGGGGCCGCCCCTGGACCCAGCAGGTTTGGGGCCGCCCCTGGACCCAGCAGGTTTGGGGCCGCCCCTGGACCCAGCAGGTTTGGGGCCGCCCCTGGACCCAGCAGGTTTGGGGCCGCCCCTGGACCCAGCAGGGTTTTGGGACGCCCCTGGACCCAGCAGGTTTTGGGACGCCCCTGGACCCAGCAGGGTTTGGGGTCGCCCCTGGACCCAGCAGGGTTTGGGGTCGCCCCTGGACCCAGCAGGTTTGGGGCCGCCCCTCGACCCAGCAGGTTTGGGGCCGCCCCTGGACCCAGCAGGTTTGGGGCCGCCCCTGGACCCAGCAGGTTTGGGGTCGCCCCTGGACCCAGCAGGTTTGGGGCCGCCCCTGGACCCAGCAGGGTTTGGGGCCGCCCCTGGACCCAGCAGGGTTTGGGGCCGCCCCTGGACCCAGCAGGTTTGGGGACGCCCCTGGACCCAGCAGGTTTGGGGCCGCCCCTGGACCTTTGTTAAAATCGCTCAGTAATCAAGCCGGTTCTCAAAACTCATTAATGGAGTCAAAATAATTCACCTTTAATCACCTTTTTTAATCGGTTTATTCATTTTTGAAGTATTTTTAAGATGAAATGTTTGTTTTTCTTGGACGTTATTCCTTTTATAGCAGCTGTGTCGTTTCTAATCCTAATTTCCTGGAGTTGCACCTGATGCCCTGGCCCCTCCCTCCTCTTCCTCCTGCCGTCGCATCATCCTCTTCCTCCTCCTCCTCTTCCTCTCCGGACTCCAGCGGTCTGTCAGGACGCCGAACCGTCCCGCCTTCCAGTTCCTGCAGATTTTCACTTTCTCTCCGTTTTCCAGACTGGCGGGTCTCACAAGGTGAAGCCGGACACTGTGACTTTTCCAGCGGCCGCCATGCAGCTGCCACCGATGATCTAACGACGCCGCAAAGAGCCACCGGACCCGGATCCAAGTCCAGCAGCACCAGCAGAGTCCAGGAGGAACCAACACATGACCGTCTCAAAGGTTTGATTCTCATTTCTGTCCTCTGAAGTTCAGATGTGTTTGTGTGGAGGGATTATCTGTGGAGCTGTGCAGAGTCTGCGCTGCAGAGCTGCCATGCGGCTGCGGGAATAACAGGCTGCAACATCAGGATGCGTGTTTTAACCTTCACACTGTTGCGCGACGGATGAACGCGGTCAGTCAGTCTGGTGCATCATCAGGGCTTATTTCTGGACATTTACATGGTTTCCTTTTTTGTTTGTTTGTTTTTTTTGCTTGAAGCTAATAAAAAATGCATCTGAAAATTAGAGTTAAAAATGATTTTCAGAGCAGAAATGTTTTGCACAGTTTCAGCGATGAGATTAAGCCGATTGATGTAAAGTTAAGTGGAAGAAATAAAGTGTGAAAGTGACGCACTTTGACTATCAACAGGTAACTGTACCTGTGTGACTTCATCAGATCCAATCATTAACAAAACTACACACATTTGCTGCATTTCCACGACAAATGAGCATAAATATTTTGCTAATCAAAACCCCCCCACAGTTTTGCAATTGCTGTGTTTCCAGTAAATAAGGAACTCAATTAAAATCACACCTGAAAAAGTTTGTTTACCTGATGAGTCATTAAAGAACATGCAGCGTCACATCCTCCTCCTACTTCCTGTTGTCATTTTCTTTGTGGTTTCCAACAGGAGTAACATCCGTTTGTTGATCAGGTTGCTCATCGGTGTGTGTGTGTGTGTGTGTGTGTGTGTGTGTGTGTGTGTGTGTGTGTGTGTGTGTGTGTGTGTGAAGTGTTTTTCCATTGCAATTCTGCAAAGTAAACCAATTTTAGATACAGTAAAAATCTAACTACTTCATCTTAGTGTCGGATTTTTTTTTTTATTATTAAAAAAAGGTTTTTATTCCCATTCAGCAAATTTATTTTCAAAATGTCAAATTGTGCAACTAAATGGACAATGGAAATGCAGCGTATTCTGTTCTGTTGCCGTGGTCTGACTCTCTAATCTACTGAGATCCTGAATATTTGTGTTTTAATTTGCTATGAAGCCAAATTTCCACTGAAAATCATAAACACTTTGATTATTTTTTTTCCTTCGCTGCAGAATAAATTTTCACAAAAAATGATCAAACTGGCAACTTTCTCACATCAGGTTCAACTTCTGCAGTTTTTCAGTTCAGCAAATGAAATGCTTTTGTTTTATTGTTACATGTGTTTGAAGAAGGTTAAATATTAAATGTATTAAAGCAGCTCTACTGTTGGACTGTGCAATTGTTTAAACCAAAGTCTCTTAAAGTCTCCAGAGCTTCTTAAGTTCTGCTTTAGACTTTGACAGCTTTAACTCTCCTCAGCATTGATTTATTTTTGATTTATTTATTTTTTTACTCTTGATTTTTCTTGTCTTTAAGCTGACCTAGTATTTTCTCATATTTGGCTGCACAGACTAGACTGAAAGTTTGTAAAAAAAGAGGTGGAACAGCAAAAGAAAGAACTTGAGAAAGTTGTTGGTTTGAAAATAGAAAGGCATGCAGATCTCCTGTGCTCACAAAAACGTACGTTAACTGGTTAGTATTGACATTTTCGAATCTGTCTTGCTGCTAAAACAGTCAAAAATATCAGCATGTTGGCCATGGGGAATAAAAATCTGCATAATCAGCGTCTCTGTTCATAAAAAGTTACATTTCCTGGGTTACAGTAAACCGCATGTGGCTGAACTTTGACCCCCTCACTGGGTCGCTGTATGCTTCCCATCCATTGTTTCACTCTGCTGTCTGAATGTAAACAAACTGGAGACAATAGACAAACCCAGAGGAAAGCTCTGTGCTCAGTGAGCCGAGTGTAACGGTGCACGGCCACAACTCAAAGACGATTTGCTCGTTTTCTGCTCTCCTTGCCAATAACCATGAGGAAATGTACATACCGTGATATTTCCAGGGTTAACTCTTTGTAATTTACGTCTTTAGCATCTTTGACAAAATACTTGTGCAGTATTTTACATTTACATGCAGCATAAAGCTAAAGCTAGCTCCTGCGGTAACAATGAGATGGTTTCCTATGACGCCGTTTCAGAGCCAATGTGGAAGGAAAGGAGAAATTTTTTGGTCAAATTAAAAATCTGTGGGTAAAAACGTAACGAAAGGGTTAATAGAGGATTGATGATGTGATGACTTCCTGAAGGCGGAGTTTCAGAAAGAGCAGAAGGTTTTAAAGAGACAGAGGCTCAATTTCTAGGCATTAAATCAGGAAGTAAAATTTCTTTAAAATAATATTTGATATATTCAGCTTTTTTTTTTAAACTGAAGGTAATGTAATTACTTAATTATGCTAAAATGGCAGTATGTGGCTGGAAAACACAACGTTTATTTTGCCCTTTAAGACTTTCATTTGTAAATCCTTCAAAACGTATCAATTTGGTGAACATAGATGCATGCCACACTTTCCAGATTATCTATGAAACAGAATTTGAATCCTAAACAACATTTTTACATCTAGTTTACAATAATTCACTCCTTTTGTTTATTATGTAGAATCCTGGCTAAGTTTTCCTGGTTTTACAGCGTTAAATGCAGGAAACTTGCAGGCGGCGTAAACGCTTTTGCGTGGCGCTGAAGTCCTCGGGGTGTTTTATCCTCCTGCCTTTTATTATCCAGCAGCTCTGAGTAACTCGAATCATTATATAGTTCAGGAGGTGTCGGGCCAACACTTTCTGTCCAAGTTGGCGCAACACCAGAACTCCCGACTGTGTGCCAAACACTAATGGCCTGGCTGCTTATCTCCGCTGCTCCGAATACCCCGAATATTAAACTGTTTTCCAGGAAGTCTTATGGTGAAAGAGGAGTTCTTGTAGAATTTCTAATAAAATCTTGTTGCACTTCTTCGTCACGCCATGAAACATCAACCTGCACTTCTGGCACGCCATCATACACATTCCTCAGATTCCCAGTCTCTGTCCAACCGGTGATCTGGGCGGTTTGCTGTGTTCAGGATCGTTTCTTCAGAATGTTTTCTCTTTTGACGTGAAAAGGAAGTTTTTGTGTTATCTTGACGTCTGTGTGTCACTCAGATCATTTATTTGCCTGATTGCTCCTATAACAGCTACAGGAATGCTGCTGAGCGAATATCCATCTGTGGCCTGCAGTCGCTGGAACGTGTCAGTCAGGCTGATGTGTAGTTAAATAATCGATCGGCTGGCGATCAGTTGGTCAAATGCAGAAAAATCTGGTTGGTTATGGATTTCAGAATAAGAAATTAAATGATATTTTGTTATTTAGCCTGAAGAAAAGTGCTAGGGTTCATCATATTTTTATCATTTCACCCATGCGTTAAACTAAATATTTAATTCACCAGCTAATATTTAAATATTTGGCAAGAAAGCAAGAAATTTATTTTGGAATTAAATGTTTTGTTTGGTTGCTAGTATTGATCCTGAGTCAATATTATCAACCAAATATTTACTTGGTAAAAGTTTACCTGAATATTCCAGCCAACATGTTGCTAACAGGTGTTGGTCAGTAAAATATTTAGCAGCCAGGCTAAACGCTTAGCAGCCAGGCTAAACACTTAGCAGCCAAGCTAAACACTTAGCAACCAGGCTAAACACTTAGCAACCAGGCTAACCACTTAGCACAGTTGCTAATTATTGCATCTCGTGCTGATTAGCAAAAATATTTATCAATATATTTAGCAACTAAGCTGAACAAAATATTTATCTAAAAGCATTTAGCTCCAAAGTAAATACTTTAAACTACTTTTTACTTCTTGTACTCAAGTACATTTCAAAACTTGTACTTTTCTACTTTTATTTCAGTAAAAGTTCAACTTGTTCTCTCACCTTTGCTACAGTATTTTTTCATGCAAGTATCTGTTTTTCTCCATAAGTGGAGAATGTGAGTTCTTTTCCTCTCATTGTTTTAACGTCTCAGTTGTTTTACTACGTCTTTACTGTCGTCTTCTAAAGATATTTGGATCAATGAATCTTCAGGAAAAAGTCTCAGATGCATAAAGCAATAAAGGCGAAACGATTTATGTAATCAGGATGAGGTCAGATTGCGTTCAAATAAAACAAATGTAGATTTTTATTACCTGCGCATCAGATTTATTTTCCCTCACATTAAAGCGCTTGTTTGGCTAAACGAGTTGCAGCAGGGCTCTGATTATGAGGTCATCCATGTTGCGCAGCGATCGACGGGGAAATGATCATTTAATTGCGTTCAGATCCTCGGCACGCCTCGCTACACCACAAAAACCCGACGGGGATCAGTTCAGCGAGCAAACCGACCCGCAGCCAGAGGTCAGGTCACATCGGACGCAGCAGCGGCTGGACGGCATCCCGGGGAAACCCCTCAGTTTGCAACCTCAGCACTTCTCCCACAATTAATTGGACGATATTCCAATTATGATGTTTGCACAACACGGAGCGCATCGACTTCATGCCTGACCAGTTCAGACGGAGACTTTGAGTCAAACTGCTCGATCAGACAGACAAAGGCTGGAGGAGGCCATGAGGCTGGACGGGTTTCACAGCAAAGTCAAATGAAATTTTATTGACTGCGAGTTTTTCCTTATAGCATGCGTGTGTTTGGATTGTAGTGCAGATTTAATTAGAAACTGCCTGCAGCTGAATGAGGTAATCTCATGTTTCTGTTGCTTTTGTTTCCCAGACTCTGCGTCTGCAGATCTTCGATTAAAGAGACAGAGATGAGTTTTACTGGAGTAACTTTTTCATAAAGTTTACTGTTATGAGTACTGTACTTTATACTTGAGTTATATTATTCTGAACTATTAGTACTCTTGTGTAAAATTTCTGGATACTCAGTCCAACACAACACACTTCAGTGAAGAAAGAACAATCGTACTTTAACCAAAAGTTTAACCCTCAGACATTTTACACCAACTTTCTTGTTCTTTATTTTCTATTTCAAGAAATTTTCTGTTTGAAAATTTGACCCCAAAGTCAAAATTCTGACTTTAGGACCAGAAATGTGAAAATTTCTGACTCTAAATATTTACCAGAAAAAAATGGAGCTGAATCTTAAATTTGGGGAAAAAAATTAAATGTCTGAACTCAAAAAGTTGAAAACTTTCTAAAATTGTTTTTAGAAATTCTGGACTTGAA
Source organism: Poeciliopsis gracilis (assembly GCA_911649635.1). Classification (NCBI taxonomy): domain Eukaryota; kingdom Metazoa; phylum Chordata; class Actinopteri; order Cyprinodontiformes; family Poeciliidae; genus Poeciliopsis; species Poeciliopsis gracilis. The sequence goes on along the minus strand of CAJVRI010000370.1, from coordinate 2,549,900 downwards.
ATTAATCCCAGAATTTTTCAAGAAAAGCAAAAAGATTTCTGAGCTAGAAAAGAAATAAAAAGAACTTTTTCAAAGATTTTTTTTAGATTCAGAAATTTTCTAAAGAAACCAGGAACATTTCTGACGTTGACATGTTAAAATTGTCCAGAAGAAACTCGGCAGATTTTCAGATTTAACTCAGAAATAATTTCTGAGCTGCAAAGTTCACGCTTGAAATTTCAACCAAGTTTATTTTTGCACCTCCATTCAGTGTTTGGACGCATCTGGATGAGAAACTTTGCAGTTTCATCTTGTCAAATTGGTCATTTCATTTTTTTAATGTGAATAAAGGCGAGTTTTTCTTTTTTAACTAATATGCTGATGGATGTAAAGGATGATTTCTTTAATATCCTGTCGATGGACTGAAATCCTAAAACGCTATTGCGTAATGACCGGTTCTGCATGACCTTTGACCCTGGTTATTGTCCTGCAAACAGATTTTCCTCAGTAAACGGCTCCGTGCCTCTGCAGGCCTCGTCGCCTGGATTAACGACCTTTTAACACCGAGACTCGCCGGAGTTTCATGACCGGCGTTGGGTTTTCGGTGCGTTTCTGACGTGGCATCTGTCCGACCGTCTGAGGATAATCTGCGCCCACGTGGGTTTAGATGGAGGGATTACTTTAAAAATGGATCTGAGCAGAGAGCCGCTGTCCTCTGCTGGATCAAACTTTAAATCTGATTTGATCAGATTTTAAATCTTTCATGCATTTTGTGTGTTTTTTTTTTTATTTCAATCTGTTTGTAGTTTTTCTTTTTTTTTGTCCAGCGTCTGTTAATTCACAGTTTTACATAAAATGCATCAACAAATGAATGTTAATGTTGGAGCTGCAGGAATAAATATGAAAATGGGGCAAGAGGAATGTATTGCTGAGGGACGGATTCTTCACTCGCCGCCAAAAATGTCTCTTAATTTAGGAAAATGGCTCCATTTACACCCTATAATTCTCTAAGCCAACAAATATAAACCTCTTTTTTTTTGCTCCATAAACTTTACATGAGTGAGATGCAAATTAATGTGTGAAAGTCGATCATTTTAGTTAAGAAAATCACAGCTTGGTGAAAAAAGATGAGGAATATTTCAAAGTCAGCAAAAATCAATAAAAAATGGCTTAACTAACTGATTGGTGCTGAAGTCCTGCCTGACGTGGCGACAGCTGTGTTCATGTTGTTAGTGTGTTAATTATGCATCAGAGTCTGATCCATTATTAATGAATGTTGGCGGTCAACCTGCTGCACTGTTGTTTTAACTTATTGATTGTTTACTGTTTGTTAGCGGAGCGATCAGAGGACTGGGCTGAATCTGAAGTTTGCAGCTGAAGAAAAGCTTCAGCGTCACTTTGAACACTTTAACTAAAGCTCTGCTGTTTAACTGCTGCAGTTTATGACCTCATGAAATGACAGAGTGTCTAATGAAAGATGCTGGAAGCTGCATGAGCAGAACGAGAGCCAAAAAAGATTAAATAATGTAAAAAGTTTAATATTCCTCGTGTCAGAAAGGGAAATGTGTTTGTACATATCCATTGCTTTAGGTGGGGAGAGAAACCAAAAATGTTACTGTCAACGATTCATGTTGTTTTTTTAGCTGATTTTGCTTCGTTGAATCCGATTTTATTTTTGCGAAGGCCTGAATTAAACCTATGTGTGGAAGCTCTGCACGTTAATGCGGCTAAATAATGGGAGCGCCGTGTGCTGTTTATATAAAAGCGAAGCTAATCCCCTCGAGTTCCTCACCTTGACTACAGTCGCTGCTCATGAGCCACTGATATCGTTCTGGACCAGCGGGAGAAACTCTCTGGATAATTACTAATTCATCAGTTTTTCTGTCATTTATTACGCATATGTTGGAGCTGCTTATTTCTGCAGTGAAAACAGCTGAGCTAAATTTAGACCCACAGACCTAATTCCCTCCTGCAGCTGCATGATTTTTTTTTTTTTACCTTTATCTTCTCCTGGTTCTCTGATGCTGGATATTTTTATCGTTTTCTGCAGAGCGCCGCCGCTGTCAGGGGAGCAGCTTTATGCAGACGTGATTAACTCGAGATTACAGGAACCCAGCCGTTATAGAAGCGACACGATCTGGAAAATCTTAACACTAGATTTTCTCCTTAACTTGGATTCATCAGAAATGATTAGTTGAGAAGAAAATAATGTAAATTAGCCTATCTGGGTCAGATTTACACACATCAGTGAAGAACTTTGATGTTTAGCATAAAAAAAACATTCATTCATTCCCATAAACTGGGAAGTTCAAAGTGTCCATAACAAACTGGAAAGCAGCTATAAATTGGTAACGATGATAAAAATATACAGTTATGTTCAGTTCTTTTGTGAAAAACTCAACTACTTTACAAGAATATGGAAACGGGAATAGAGGAAACTCTCCGTTTATTGGGACGGTGATTAAATTAAAGTAACTTCAGGGAGGAGGAACATATTTCATCTCTTCTTTATGAACCAAAGATGAAGAACTTTGTCTCTTCTGTAGTTTCTTTAAGTTTTATATTCTAAAAATATTCACATTTTGCACGTTTTTATGCTTCCACTTGAGTTTCTGCTGCTACTAAAAACAGCCAAAGTGCTTAAAAAACAAAGTTTTTATCGATATTTACAAAACGAGCCATTTAAAACTCCTGTCACATTCAGCAGACGCTGCGCTGCAAGCTAACTATTTATTTTGCAGCTAAGAACTTGGCGTGCTAATAAAATATTTAGTTTAAAACTATTATTTCTGCATTGCAGAAACTCTGACGACATGTCCGTCCCTCTGCTTCCTCCTCAAACCGAAACATGTTTGACAAGCAGCAGCAGCAGCAGCAGCATTCCCAACAACAGATGGTTTGGTTGGAAGTGGATTTCTACAACTCATCATCAACTCATCAAGTTTTCTGCAGAAAAAACGTCACGATTTCTGATTTTTATCAGCTCTTGACTCATGCACAGGTTTTGTTTTCTGGTTTCGGCTGTTGCAATTTGAGAAAAGGTGACGATGGTTTTTGTTTTGTTTTTACCCTTCAGGACATTTGAGATGTTTGAGATTATAAAACGGCAAAATAGAGAAATGTAGATATGGAGTAGAACATTTTCGGGGTTAGATTTTACAAACTGAAAATGCAGATGATGACCAGGCAGAGAAAAGAAAGGAAAGGTTGTTTTCTCATATGTGTGTTTTTTAAAGTAAAGTCTATTTGTGTAGAAAATTTCAGAAATAAGGAATTCAAAGTGTTTGACACCATAAAACGAAGAAAATCAGAACCAATTATGAAACGTTTACATTTAGTCCAGAACCATCATGAAACAAAAACACATCAAATGTTTTGATTAATGTTTAATTTATGTTTTAGAAGCAGCTCAGAGCAGCTGGGTCTCCAGTCTGGGTCTCCAGTCTGGGTCTCCAGTCTGAGTCTCCAGTCTGGGTCTCCAGTCTGGGTCTCCAGTCTGGGTCTCCAGTCTGAGTCTCCAGTCTGGGTCTCCAGTCTGAGTCTCCAGTCTGGGTCTCCAGTCTGGGTCTCCAGTCTGGGTCTCCAGTCTGGGTCTCCAGTCTGGGTCTCCAGTCTGGGTCTTCAGTCTGGGTCTCCAGTCTTGATTTAAAGGAACTCAGTGTTTCGGCTGTTTTCCAGTTTTCAGGAAGTTTGTTCCAGATTTGTGGTGCATAGAAGCTGAATGCAGCTTCTCCATGTTTGGTTCTGGTTCTGGATGCAGAACCAGAAGACCTGAGCGGTTCTGGAAGGTTGATAGAACAGCAGCAGATCTTTAATGTATTCTGGTCCAGAGCCATTCAGTGATTTATGAACTAACAGTATTAAAGTTTATTCTCTGAGCTGCGGGGAACCAGAGGACGGACCGTAGAACCGGATGATGTTCACCAGCTTCCGGTTTATTTTTTTTATAACAACACAGAAGCTGTGTTTCCATTGGTTAGATATTGGTGGAATTTGACATTTTGAAAAATAAGTGCTTAATGGAGAGATGCCAATTAAAACAAATAAATCGTACATTTTTGACCAAAGGTGTTGGTGCAGCAGGAGACGGTTTCTTGGACTTATGGAAATTGGTTTATTTCACAAAACTGCAATGGACATTTTCTTTCACATGATCAGCAGCCGGATGTTACTACTGGTGGAAGCGACAAAGTAGAAGACAGGAAGTAGTTGTAGGATGATAGCTTGATGAATTGTTTTTCTTTGGAAAGTGTCCAGCCAGCTGCAGATTTTTCATTTTGTTTTTGCATTAGCTGAATACTGACAAAGATTCCACACGTGTGTAAAAGTGTCGCAATAGTCAGAGATAAACCAGGGATGAGTTCCTGTCTTGTTGGGACATCGGACCTCTAATCCTGGAAATGTTCTTCAGGAAGGCCAACTTTGTAACTGTCTTTATGTGACTCAGAAGGTTCAGGTCAGAGTTCATCTCTACTCCCAGCTTTCTGGCCTGATCTCCAGTTTCCATCTGAAAACACTGAAGCAATCTTTCCTTAGAGAGCTGTCATTTTAAAATGACATTGTTTTCTTGTGCAATAACAATAAATGAGTAATTCCATCAGTTTTTGACGTGTTGTTGCTTGTTGAGCTCTTCAGATGCAGATCTGTGTTTTGGTGCTTTATGCTGGTAAAATGCTGCATTCCTTCCGTTCCCGTTTGGCCTGAAACCATGTTTCAGCTTTAAAGGGTGTCGAGTCGATTTCTGGCTCTGCTGTGCGTCTCGTTTCGACTTTTTAACGTCTCCTCTGGTGTTTGGGTTTATTGGCTGCCACAGTTGATGTAATCAGGTGGGTGAAGGTGCGATGATGACGATGAAGAACAGGAACGTGTTTCAAAGGAAATGAATCAAACGTGAAGGAACAAAGTGTGCTGCACGGACACGCAGACATGTGAGTCATGTTGAATGTAAGCTGAGAGTGAGATCAACAGTTAAGCATTTGTTTTAAGCGTCCATATCATGAGATATTTTGAGCATTAAACATCCGATCAGGTGCTCTGCTTCCCTCATGTCTACAGATTTGCATCTCAACTCGCTTCAGTGAACAGTAGAAGAGCAGAAAGTTTACCCAGAGTTCGTCCGTCTGCTTCCTCCTAAAACCTAAACATATTTTACAGGCAGCGCTGTTCTGCAGCGGCGGCGCTCTGCAGCGGCGGCGCTCTGCAGCGGCGGCATTCTGCAGCGCCGTTCTGCAGCGCCGTTCTGCAGCGGCGCTGTTCTGCAGCGGCGCTGTTCTGCAGCGGCGGCGCTCTGCAGCGCCGTTCTGCAGCGCCGCTCTGCAGAGGCGATTGGAGCAAATCGGTCTCAGTCTCTTGAGTCATGCGTAGATTTTTTTCTGGTTTCTGATGTTGAAATTCATGAAGAAGTGATGATCTCTTAGTTTTTCGTGTGCAGGCTTGCTCAATACGACTGAAACTATTTAATTAAAAATACTTTTGCTGTTGTGTGTTTTGTTTTATTCTTGGTTTGTGTGGCAACTGATCCCAGATTTCCTCTTGTGTTTCAGGGGAATTTGTTCTGTTTTGTTCAGGATCAGAGGGAATTTAGCTAAATTTGTCCAGCTAAAAAGGGAAAACGGATCATGAAACGCAGTACAACCTTCTGACCTCAACCATAACAAATACATTTGATGAAACTTTGTAAATTTCTTAGAATTTAACTTTCCCCAACACTTACTTGCTGAATTTGGTTCTTGAGACGGGAAATTATCCTCTAAATGTGTCCGTCCTACTTTCCTCTGTTTTTTTTGCCATTTTTAGTGAAGAGATGAAAACATTTGGTTTAATTGCAACCATGACAACCACCAGACACATTTTCTCACCTTACAAAACCCTCAAGCTGATATTTGAAGTATTGATGCTGCAAGTATTTTTATACTAGAATAATTTGAGATGCTCTGAAAATGAAACTCTTTAAACTTTCCTGTTTCTTGAAGCGAATAATTTCAGAAAATGTTTGTCTCTTTGACTTCTTTCCTTATTTTTAATCACACTCCACATGTTCGCGTTAATAAAATGCAAATAACTCTTTACTATAACAATATGGAAATATTACAATACGGAAATATAACAATACATCTGTTTTGGCTGGAGGGGAAACAAAAGAAATGAGCCTTGATCCCCTCCAGGCGGGACTCACACCGGGGTTTGGGAAACGTTAACATAAAGTCCACAAAACATCCCAGAACTGATCAGAAAGTGTGAATCGTTTAATAACTTCAGGGTTCGGTGGTTGTTTATGTAAGCCGTCAGAATAAATCACATGTTTTCCATATCCTCTGCTCAGGTTTGCGCTGCTGTTTGCTTCTGGACGGGCGCGGCTCCTGATTTGCACAGTGGTGCAATAAAACCACAGTGCAGGTAAAACCATGCAAATGTATGTTAAACAGGAAAAAAGCTGGCGGCCCTGCAAACTCTCAAATTAGAAAAACTGTCTCAGAGTCTCGTAAAATTCACCTTTTCCACGGAGCTTCCTGCGTAAACTGCAGCGGCTTCACCTGCCGACCGCTGCACCTGTTCTGATGAACGTATATTTGAACTGCGCAGCGTAGTTTGCGCTGACGGACCGCAGAGCGTGCAGAACAAAAGGAGAAGCGGCGCTGAAACCCGACGGCCTGGAGGGGAAACCAGCTGCTGTCCAGTCAAAACACGACTGAAGGACGGCGACAAAATCTCCAACCTGCTTTCTGCTGGAGAAGAGAACCGAATCTCCAGGACCAAACATTTTAATACCGTCTGATTTTAAATCATTTTCTGGGTGAAGCTTGAAAAAAGTCTGCATTAAGTAAATAACCACAGTATGTTCTAGCAGAAAAATGTATAAAGTATTACATTCCTCACAATAAATTATTAAAAACACCCTTTATTGGTAAATGCTTATAGTAAAGTCAGTTTTATTCAGTAATGATGATTTTTTTTTAATGTCCATTTTAAGTTCCAAATACTGTTACAGTGAAAACGTTTATACGTTTTTAACGTTTAAACGTTAAAAACGTTTTAACTTTATTAAAAATGATGATGCGTTCATAAAAAAGGCCCTTTTTTCTCCCCGTGAAAATCACTCAAATATAGAAATCAAGATGCTGCATCGACATTATAGCAAGAGAAGTCAAGAAGAAATCCCCTGACCCCTGACCTCCTGACCCCCCGACCCCCTGACCCCCTGACCCCTGGGGGACCTGTACATTTAAGTGCTATTTTGTAAAAAACCAAAGAGGAAAAAACTGGATTGAAGTTTCTTAAAATCCTCATCTGCACTTAATATAACAATAAGACACTAAAGCACTGATGGTTATAAACTGCCAAAATGCAAGAAGGGGCGCGCAGCGCCGCCACGGTGCAGCGCCGCCACGAGGCAGCGCCGCCACGGTGCAGCGCAGTGCATCATATTCTTTTCTATTTGTCATAGAATGAAGTTAATATTCACAGAAAAGAACTGTTCAAAAGAATCTAATCATTGGTGGATGTCTCATCAATAGTTGGAAGCTTGTCAATCAATCAATGGGACTCAAAGCTTATGGGACTCCTGACCCATTTTTAATGGTAATGATACCCGACATGGTTCTGGTTCTGGATGAAAGAAAAAAAAGAGCCATAAATTCCTGTCTGCTCAGATAAGAGTGTTTATTTATTTGAACCTTTGACTGAACGCTTCTGTTTCCTGGTCGAAAGCTCAGGCGAGTTTATTGGATGCTGTGATTTTAAAAATGAGCCAAACTGATAGTGGAGGCCACTTTCTGTCTTATCTCAGACGCTTTATGGCCGATGGACTTTGTATGTTTTTATGTGAAATTTGCCGTTATTTCCATGCTCTGGTTTTTGCAGCGTGTTTCTGTGAAGCTCCTGATGCAACTCGTCCTCAGTCCGTTGGTCGTCTGCTGCCGTGCTGCCGGCAGCTGGGCGGGAATGATGCGCCGTCGTCGTTGCTAGGCCGCGCGCTGTTTGCAAACACTGAGGCATAAATGTGTTCTGGATCAGAACCTGTCAGAACACGGCCGGTCCGGACTGACGACTAATAACACAATCGGTTCGGCATTTATTGCATTCCAAGACGACAAGAATTGTAAATTATTTTAAGGACAGAAATGTTGAATATAATGAGACTGAACTAGGAAAAAATAAAAATATATTTTGTGTATTTTTTCATTTTGTTCATGAATCCTACAAACATAAAAGGTTCTGTTTTTATTGGAGCTTCTAGATCAATCAATCACTGAGTTACCATCCTGCAGCTTTTAGATGCTTTAAAGGTGACCTTTTATTGATCATTGAACAGGTCATATTAGCTCTATGGGTTATAAAAATCATGTTCATTACAGATTTTGGACAAAATATTCTTAGATAATGAGATGTCGGTCTCAGTTCTGTCCTTGTTGAGTTGTTTCAGGACGTCTTGTCGCTTTAAATCCGCATAAGCTGCTGCTGGCCACTCATCGTTTACACTTGGGCATGAAAAAGGCTGCAAACAGATGTCCATTGATACAACTGTACATCTTTGAAAAGCAGACATGGAGCCTCCTGCTTAACCAACAAGAATGCAGAAAATGGTTTCTGGATAGTGAGTCAACAACAAAACACTCGTCTTTTCCAGCAGCCATTGTACAGCACATACAGAGGTAAAACCAGTCGACAAACATCCTGGAATGCCACTTGAGTTGCTAGGTAACTGGCTTGGCTTGGCTGGGGTTGCTAGGTTACGGTGCAGTGTGACTGTTCAATCCGAGTGTTTTTGAATGGACTCGTTTTCCAGACACCAAGAAACATAAACTTATTGCCACAAAACCCCTGGGTGGTTTGTTTTCTTTTGATTTGTTTTAAAGCATCTTGTCTTTATTCAGAAGCAGCTGAGACCCAAATGGAAGCTAAAAATGCATAAAATGTGAATTTAAAGCAATAGATGGTCACCAGACCTCTGATGCATCTGGAGGACTTTGCCGCTTCTGTTGGGTCAAAACGTTTCGCCGTCGTCATTATTCCTGTCACAATAACAAATTTTCCTGGACGATAATTTCCCCCAGACGTTACATTTGTGATAAAATGTAATATTATTGTTTTTGAGACCAAAATGCAGAAATATTTGATCAAAGCTAAAGCAGCTGTGTTGTTTGACAGACTTGCTTCTTATTTTCACATTCCCAGCAGCAGCTGCAGCCGTCGCGCCAAAGCGAACGGAGCCGTTATGTAACGGCGCGTTAGCGGTAGCGGCTAACCAGGTCGATACGGAGGGAGAGCTGGATGTTGACATGCTGGCCGGACCAGGGGATCAATGATCGCTGCGGCACAAACGTGACCTTCTGCACGCCAACAGAGGCCCAGACTGGCTTCAGATACTTACCTTTACTCAATTACATTTACTGATAATTGCTTTGGAAAACTGAACTTTTAGCTTTTACTACACTGTAATAAAAGCAGTGTAGCTCTTTTTACTTTTGAGTAATTTTATTATGAAGTATTTCTACTCTGGAGTAAAATTTCTTGATTTTCTACCCACCGAATGAAACCAAAGATTCACCAGACAAAACCAAACCAAGACCAAAATTCTCCCTATTGCAGGAAAATCTTCTGAAAATAATGCAAAATATCAGGAAACAAGAAGTCTGAGTTTTTTTTCACAGCCTTTCTGTCATTATTACTTGTAAGCTTTGTTTGTTGCTGGTAGCTGGAAGGCGACAGGATGAGGATTTGTTTACAAGTTTATCTTGCAGATGGAAACATGATATGTGAGACGTTTCACCAAACAAGTCCCTGACAGAAGTTTACAGATGTTCCCTCAGGACATGAGAAACAAACAGGCTGAAACTGAACACAGATGTTCAGGTTTACAGGTATTTACTTTTCCATCCGAGCTCATCTGTCTGGAAGTGCTGTGGAAGGACATTTCTGCAAACCGTTTCTGCAGTTACCATCGTACTGCAGCCTCTCTGAAGCCTGAACCCTGGATTCAGACCGAACAGCAAGTCGATCCGGACTGAATCAAAGAGTTAATAAAAAAAAGGCGGAGTAAACATGTTGCAGCGTGAAGTCACACACGCAAGATCCCGCCTTCGTTTCTCTGCTGGAGGGCAAAAGCCGCTAGCCGCCACCGACTACTGCTGCTTTTAGCTGTTAGGTTATCAACATGGCGGGCTAAAACTTAAATGTAGAATTGATTATATAATAGGAAAAGGGACGGAGTGCTTTGCCACTAATGGTCAACTCTGCGACAAGTAGATAACAAGATCAGGAAACGGTTTTAGTTTCAACAACTGCAGAATTCATTTTATTGATTTATTTTTTTAATGACAGATCATCAGTGGAGCAGGTGTTTAAATGAACCACCGCTGTGTTCAGACGATCATGTATTGCATAAACACCAAGCCTGAAAACAGAAAACTGATTATAAATGATGCTAATGTTAGCGGGTCTGTTACACACGGAGTGGCTTCTGCATGAAGAATCATGTTGGTGCGCGGGCCCCATGAAAATCAGCTCAGGGCCTCAAAAAAAGCTTTGGCCGGCCCTGCAAGTAATCGCTTCAGCCTAGTTATAACTAAATGCGCAGAAATAAAGGGGGTTTGAATATTTGGAAACAATATTCAAACTTATATAAACTTGTGTTTTGAGCAAAACACAAGTTTATATATATGTATATTTTTTTAGCTTTTTAACATCTGAACACAGAAGAGATGAAACATTTTTTACTCACAAATATTTTACACAAAGGAATGTTTGATTTTTGAGCAACAAGAACAAAGAGGAGTGTTACTTTCTTTCTTCCTTTCTCCCTTTCTTTTTCTTTCTCCCTCTCTCCCTCTCTCCCTCTCTTCTCTCTCTCTCCCTCTCTCTCTCCCTCTCTCTCTCTCCCTCTCTCTCTCTCCTCTCTCTCTCTCTCTCTCCCTTCTCTCTCTCTCTCTCTCTCTCTGTCTCTCTCTCTCTCTCCCTCCCTCTCTCTCACTGTCTCTATCAGATTAGGTAAATGGTTGAGTAAACTCTCCGGCGGAGTGACTGAGTGTGATTACCTGCTGCTCCTCAGTCGCCTCCCTCTCTGGGAGTGTACATATCCTGCTCACTCCCTTTGCTTGTTCACACATGCACTCTGCCTCCCGCTGCACACACACACCCACACACACACACACGCTGACCTTCTCTCCTGGTTTTTACCTGGACTAACAGGGGAGTTTGGACTGGAGAGTCTGAGTTTTTGGCAGCAGCGTTGATCCGTTAGTCGAGCCAAAACGAGCCGCAGTCGTTTTGTTTTCTTTTTGCTTTTGCTGTTTGGACAGTCGGAGTGAGTTTTTCTATCCTCAGGTCGCGCCGCTGCTTCTCCGGACGCTGACGATTCGCTCGGCAGGGTGAGTCCGCAGGAAATTCATCTTTCACTCTTCAGACCTTTTTGATCTGAGTGTCGACTCAGATTTGATTTATTTTCCCTCAGGATTCAAACTTCAGAGCATTTCTGAAATGAGCTGCAGGCTTCATTTTTATTTCTTTTAGATTCAACTTCTACTTTCTATTTTTCATAATTAATAACTAAAATATGAAGCCTTGACTAAGTGGCCGTATGACCAAACAACTTGATCAAGCCGTTTCCTTCACTGCAAAATCACATTTTGCTCCAGTTTCTACTGCAAATATCTTAGTAAACGTGAAATAAAACTAAATTACAAGTAACTTTTCAGGAAGATATAGGAACTTGTTTCAGTCATTCATTCCTTAGTACTGATGAAAAAGTGACACATTATTTCACTTATGGGAAAAATTGGCAGATGTTAAATAATCTGCCTATTGATCTAGTACTTTTCATCAATTTTAAGGAATTATTGGCAAAATTTAAAACAAGCTCTTATCTTATTTCAAGTGTAGTAAGGTATTTGCTCTAGAAACTAGACTAAAATTACTTGCTAAAGTGTTGAGTTTTTACAGTGCTCACAATACAGGCAGTGGTTTGGACGAGGTGTGCACCGATTTATCGGCCAGCTGATTTATCGGCCAGCTGATTTATCGGCCAGCTGATTTATCGGCCAGCTGATTTCCTTAATTTGGGAAGATTGTTGCTCAGCCGATTCTTACATGTGAAGCCGATCGTATCTCCCTCAGCAAAGGTCTGAAAATCAACCACTGTCCTCTTCTGCTCTGCCGGTGTTAGAGGTCTGACTGATGGACCGGCCCATCAGTTCATGTCTGCAGTGATCTGACATCACTGTTAACAACTCAGCAACTTCCTTTCTATGTTTAGCAACAATAAAAATTGTTATCAGCCAAAATTGGAATCAGAAGGTCCGGCTTTTTGAAAGGGCCAGAAAACTAATCGGTGCTTCCTGAGTTTGAACTGCTGTCATTTTTTGTGATCAAGAATTGGCTCATTTCTCCAACTCGCCTCCATCTGTTGTCTGAGTTGGGGTTTTTCACGTCTTGTCGACTTGCGGTAAAGCAGCTTCAGTGGAATCGCTTTCATAAACATCAGTGATGAGATTCAGCAGCTAATGGCCTGAAAGCTTGTGCAGAGACGCCTAATGGAGGCGTAAACTCCTGATCTGCACTTTAGATCTTTAAGATCCAGAGAGACGTTTCTACCTTCAGTCCAACTGAATAAAACACGTTTAGGTTCGCTGTAAGATGCATATGAAAACCTGCTTTTGGGTTTTTTAAATATTTGGTTCTTTATCTTTTCGGATGAGAGCCACTGCAAAAAACCGACAGTTTTCAGGTGATTTCTGATTCCTCGTTCTCCTTCGGTACTTCATTTGGAAAGCATCTGATTTCTGAAGATTCCCGCTTTCTGATTTGTAAAAAGTCTTTCATTTATCTCTGATTTCAATGTCACTGAAGTTTTCATATGTAGGGCTGCCCCTCCTCCACATGTTGCTGAGCACTGCAGGTCAGCTAAACTAAAAGATTACGATTACACTGAGCTAGCAGTGGCGGACTGCAGGCTGCACCGGAGCAGATAGCCCTACTAAGTCATCTTTTAACCCCTAAAAAGGCAGATCTTGTTGCTCTGTCAAGACTTCTTCTAAATATTTCCCCTCCCACCCCTGTTGCTGCTCGCTGACAGTCAATCATCTTAACTCTGTTGTAACAAATGAGATTCTCTTCCCGCTGAAGTGTTGGTGAAACACGGCGCTAAAGCTGAGTGGGGCGATTTCCACGTCACTCAGGACATGAATGACGAGTCGCTTCTGCGCTACAAGCTGCTGGGAGTGAAACGGAGCAAAGTCGCTGCGATCCTCAAACATTCATAGGCGTGTTTCTTTGAGTTAGATAAGAGAAGTTGGGCAACTTAAAAATGTGTTCATTTTCCTGAAAATGGATGTTTGCAGATGGTGGATGAGGGTTAAAAACGCGTTGAAAAGGTGGAAATGTGTTAATCGAACATAAAGAAAAGCTTGAAATGAGGAAGTTTGTGTCCCTGCTGTGCGCCCACTCGTCCTCCACGCCCCGTCCAGCAGACGGCGGCGCTCGCTAATCATTACCCTGCTTTGTCTTGTCATTAAATCACTCTGCTGTAAAACAACCAGAGGAGAGAAAAACATAAAAGTACAAGGAGAAAAATCTCTGATAGTTAATATTTATTTTGATTTACTTTGATATTTTAATCTTGCAATATTACAACTAATTTCCATGTATAATCACGACTTTACTCTTATATTATTCTACGTACGACATATCTGTCAAGTATTATGACTTCATCTTGTAGAATTACGACTTTATTCTTTATCTGTCACTTGGGCCAACCTGAAGAAATGGAGCATAACAAGGAAGGCAGAGGACCTGCCAGCGGAGTTAATCTGTGTTGTATTGAAACAGAAAGTGGGATTTCTGCGGTTGTTTTCTGCTTAGCTTTCAGATGTTTTCTGTCAGGTACATGCAGACGTTTAACCCGTTTATCTCATCCCCTCAAACGTGTTCCCTGCTGTAACGAAGCAGCCTGGGATTATCGCCTGTTATCCTATTACCGCTCAGTTTGTAAGCTGTCAGGTGTGGACGGCATCAGGCAGTGGCAGCCATTCATACCTGTGTGCAGATATGCCACGACATGCGTTCACACCTGTGCATTCCTCGTGTTGGATTTCACCCTGAGAGTTGGGAAAACATCCCACCTCCACTCAGGAGAGGCTCAGCCACAACGGCGATTAGGGCCAATTGAGGAATTGGACATTTCTGCCAAAAACAAGAAAATTTGTGAAAGTTGAAAAAAAAAAATCCTAAGATTTTGAAATTAATCTCTAAATTTTCTAGAGAAACAAGGAGATTTTTGATTTTGAAAAGCTAAAAAATTACAAGGAAAAAATCTGAATATGAATTTGTGTGAAGATGAAAATGTGTTTGAAAAAAAACTAAGAATTTGAAATTAATCTCAGAAATGATTTTTTTCTAGATCATTTCTGAGTTTGAAAACTCAAAAATGTTGAGGTTGATCTCGGAAACCTTTTAGCAAAAAATGTGGAAAGTCGGAGTTTGAAGAAATAGAAAAAAATCATTTTCATGCTGATCTTGTTCTTTGAGAAAAAAACTTGGAAATTTGAGTTTTAAAAGTCAAAAACTTTTGAGGAAAAAATCTGATATTTTTTGAGAAAATACTTTCCAGAACATCCGAGTTTTCTAATTTTATTTATTAAATTTTTTTAGAAAATGCCTTACTTTATTCTGGAATAATTAGTAAGTTTACTCCTTTTGTTTCTCTTCAATGGCCCTGGTATTCCACCGTATCGTGGCTCCTGTCACGAGTTTCAGGAACGTTTCCCGCAGACAGCTGTATTGACGGATTGATGCTGTTTGGACTTTGGCTTTAAAGGTTTTGATTGTACTTTCAGATCTGCAATAGACCAGAATAGAAAACACTTCTGCTCTAAGAACGCTGTTCTTCAGCCATATTGAAACACACAAGTCACAATTCCAACAGCCGGATGTTACTACTGGCAGAAACGCTGCAGAAGAAAACAGGAAGTGGCAGGAAAATTATGTTTCTATTATTATTATTATTCAGGTAAAGTGCTGCTGGCTTCTCCAGCAGTTGTGTGTCATTTGAAAGTGTTTAATTTCCCCAAAATGCTGCATATCACGTGAACAATTAATGGAAACACTTCAATTGCAAAATTGTTTTGTTTTTTTGGCAGAGTATAAACTTTGTATAGACAAGGTTTTACACATTTTTGTAAAGTTGCCTTTGATTGCGGAGATTTAAAGCTAGTTCTTCAACCTGATAAATTTTGGGGTGTACTTACTTTTTCCATTGGAGCACACAAAGATGGGAAAGATGGTGTTCTTTCTTTACGCCTGAACTTTGTTGACTGAGACTGGAAAATGATTCCTCATAGGAAGCTCTTTCACAGATTTCAGGGACGTTTTACTAAAATCAATTTGTTTAAAAGTATTTTTTCACCATTCTGTTTTCAGGTCAGTTTTCCGACTGCATGCTGTGGTTTTTTTACACGACTAAAATACATTTCCCTCCGCAGAACGGACAGCATCTCTGTTTCTTCAGAGAGACTCTTGGGAATGAAACAAATTTCCTGCTGTCACCGCGCGCGCCTCGCCGGCGTTTGATCAGCAAGACGTCGGTGTATAAATAGGCAGGACGGCGTTTTGGCCGTCAGCAGGCCTGCAGCTGCCAATGGCCTGATTACAACCACCAGACGATCAGCTTCTGCTCCCGTAAGCCTCAGCAGGACATGACTGCTGATTAGAGCAGATCTGACCCGGTGCAGCAAACTGAGCGTTTATCTGACACGGATCATCAGATGGAGCCGTCCAGAACAGAATCTGGAGATGCTAAATGTGTTAGCTTAGCTTCAGTGTTGGTGCTTAGGCTGGAGCTCAGCAGATGGAAATATGTGATTATTTCATGATTTTTCTGCCTGATATTTTCTTTTATCCTCCAAAGTTGAGTTGAAGTTGTTACTTTATTGATTAATAATTTAGAATAATCTAGTTAATCTGTGTTTACAGCAGATTATTGGCTAATAGCTCCATATGTCTATATAAGACGATGAGTTTCCCTTATTCTGTCCGACCAATCGTTGGTTGGATGGACAGAATTTAGTTGTTTATTTGTTCATCCGTCCGTCCGTCCGTCCGTCCGTCCGTCCGTCCGTCCGTCCGTCCATCCATCCATCCATCCATCCATCCATCCATCTATACGTCTATTTAGGTGGATTTTCGTTCATCTGTCCGTCCGTCCATTTGTCCATCTGTGAATCCTTCAACTTGGTTCTTTGTTTATTCATCCATCATCTATTCATAAAATGTTATCTGTTCATCCTTCATGGCAGTTTCATGTTTTCACTTTGAACTGGGATCTCACTGGTTTTTAACCAGTTAAACTCTGTTCCCTTTCAGATCCAAATTCCAACTTCATAAGAAACAACGGTTCTCCGTTTTAAATCTGTTTCTGGTGGAAATGACCTTTCCCCTCCTCTTCCTCTCCTCTTCTCTTCTGATGGATCAGTTGCTTTTTAAACTTGTCTTTTTATTGGGCATTAAGTTTCACTTCTGTACATTTACTATTTTAGATGATGAGGATTTTCTTGGCAAATTATTTCTGTAATTGTTGAAATGGTCAACAGAGCTCTCCGATCAGCATCTGTTCAGGCTGAAAGCTGTTTTGATTCCTGCGTTGTGTTTGCTGAGGGGAGCAGAAGAGATGCCACACCCATCAGAAACAAAGAAGTGAAAGATGCATCACTTTTAACAATTTCAGTTTATTCTGCTCATCCATTGAGCTTAGCAGCCATTTCACGCCTGAATTAAATGAAAAGAAGTCCAAATAAACTTAGACCTGGAGAAGAATCCACCAGAACAACTTCTGAAGATCACAAAATCTGACCAAAATGGAAAGAAAAGAGATTATTCCAGGCTTTGGGATCAAACTAAATGTGACAAGAATGTTAATTAAGCTTCAATAAAACCGATCCAGACTCATAACTCCCAGGAGATCAGAACTGTTTGCTGCTGTTCATCAACAGTTTTATCTGTTTATGTAGGTGCTGCCGGTCCGGTTGTGTTTGCAGCGATTGGTTTGAGTTAAAGCTGCAGGTTAACCTTTATTAATTTGGCAATCATCACTCGGTAGAATTAGGTCATTGTTTTAAGTCGGATCTGTCTGAAAACAGAAACTTGTGATGACATCACACGTTGTGCTGTCTGTTTCTGCAGCAGGTTGTTGTTTTTAAGCCGTAGCATCTCGTTAACGTCGGCCTCCACCCTTTATTCATAAGTAATGAGCTTGCAGCAGAGCAGACATGCCGGCTGGCCGAGGCGCGTCCCGGTGGACCGCAGCCTCTTATCTCCCTCTGTAACGACATATGCATCGACCAGCAAGTCGAGGAAATGGGCTAAAAAGACACTCAGGACTCAGGAAGGCTTTTTCTGCCGCGATGGTTTAAGTGTTTAGTTATTTATGTGATCGCAGATGATCTGAAGAAAAACAAAGATTATTCAAAAATGTATACATTTTTAGAATCGAATTATTTGCAATTAAAATTACATATTTAAAAAATATTTCAGATGATTTTACATTTAAAATGGTTTCTCCCTGCTCTTCCTTCCCTCAGATGACATGGCGTCCTCAGTACCGCAGCTCCAAGTTTCGCCACGTGTTCGGAAAAGCTGCCACTAAGGAGAACTGCTACGATGGCGTGCCGATCACACGCAGCGTCCAGGACAACCACTTCTGCGCCGTCAACCCTCGCTTCGTCGCCATCATCACGGAGTGCGCCGGGGGCGGAGCCTTCCTGGTTCTGTCGGTCCATCATGTGAGTTTGCAGTGATTTACCAGGGAAGATGCAGAGGGGACGGCTCTCCTGTTTTATAAATTCATGAAGGATTCAGATGGGAGCTGAATAAATGGAAGCAGAGCGGAGTCGATGCCAGTTTAATAATTACAAAGGACGCTCCATAAAAATCAGAGATGAAAGAGCTGGAAGCATCTGTGAGATTGGCGACTGTACAAGTCATGCAATATGATTAATTTAATCTCAGTATTGATGCAGTCATTCGATAAATGCTGGAGGTTTGTTTGAGAATAAATTTCAGTCAAGTACTCAAGAAAGATGGGAGAGTGGCACGGAGGTAGTTGGGTATTAACTCAACATCCTTTTTGGAAAAAATGACTTTTATTAGCATTTTTACCACGAGGTATGTATGTTGGGCGGACAGAGGCACCAGCATCTCCCGACCCCTCTGGGAACAAGGGTGTTAGAAAATGGATGGATGAAAGTTATACACCACAGCTTTAAAGAAATACTCTTTATGTGTCATTAGTTTCCCTCTCTTGACATGTCAGTGTCATAATTGTTTAGTTTATATTCCAAAACTGTGGAAAAACCATAAAAGTCTCTTGCTGTGATTATATTCCCCAGATATCTGTCATAGCTGGAGGGCAATGGAGTTAAAATGAATTTTCAATCATTAACTAACTCCCCTTTTGTGGTGAGATACTTTATGATCAGCTTGATCAGCGTTTTTATCGACTCCTCTTGTTCTCGCAGCGAGACGAGGTGGAGCTCCTCTCAGGTTAGAATGTGGCCCTTTTATTCCCAGCAAGATTCATCATTCATTATTACAAAATATCAACAAAAAAAAAACCTGAGATGACTTGAGGAATTTTCTGTTCATCTCCAGATTAGAGGGATTTATGGCGCTGAGCTCGTCTTTCTTTCTCCCTGTGAGTTTGCACCAGCCTCCTGGCACGGCTCACGGTTGCATAGGAGCTCAGGAATGACTTATCTCATCTCTCGACCCTCCCTTATGTCTCAAGGAGGTGAAACTTTCTCTCTTCACCATCCCACCGCTCCGTGCAATCAGTCTGCAGATAGAAACAAACATGTAAGCCACAGAAACTGATCATCTGCAGGCTGACTCTACCTGCAGGCCTGGGGTCCAGGGAACGCTCCGTTCCCACATAAATACCAGTTTCACACTCTGTTTGATCTGATGTGAAGGGAGACGTCAAAAAGTTTTGTTTCGGTGTCAAAACAGGAATTCGTGTGATCAGTCTGACATCCCCATTCTCCCTGCGCATCAGGCTGACTGGCTTTTCAGTCATAATTATCTTATTTTTTAATTATTTTAATTTCTCCTAAAGGGATTTTTGATGATTTATGTGGAATAGGACAGCAGGAAGCCGAGTTGCGTGTCTGGATCTGTCAAGTCTGGTGAAGTCTAATAAATGCCTTGCAGGGACATTAATCTGAGCGATGCTGCATGGAGCTTACAATAAAAAAAAAAAATACCTGGCAGATGTTTGAGAGTTGGAAAGGAGTTTTTTCTTTTACCTGCGTTTACCTCCAACCAAACCGCACATCTGTGTGAACATGTCTGGGATTTTTCTGGAGCTGCAAAAAGACAAGAAATCCACAAATCAAAACACGGATCGGCGTTGAGTCGCCTTCTGTAATAATCCAAAACTGGCCATCTATTACCAAATGTCATGAATGGTCATTATGCAGATTAGCTGCTTTGACTTTGAACTGTTTCTGAATTTAAACTAATTTGTCAAATCAAACTTTGCAAACCAGATCAGATCAGACTGATTCAGATGTCGGGCGTTTCTTCTGTTTGACGTACAAAACACAGAAACTTGTGTGTAAAAGATAAATCTACTTTATCTCCACAACTATGTGAAATAATCAAACATTTTTAGAATGGAAATCATCATATGTGATTTGTCATTTTGTTATAAATTAAATTACACACATTCAGTTTGGACCTTGTGTATGAAATGAGTCAGATAGCAGCAGGTCAGTGGCATCCAGTCTTTGGCTTTGCAGCAATCTCTCCTCCAAAAACCAAGGAATTACAGGAATCTTATGACTGTTTTTCATCGACGGAAAGAGAAAATTTCCAGGTTTTGTGCATTTAATTAACACAAACTACTTTATCTTACGGCATTTGACTTGAAGATTAATATCAAAGCCAATCAAGGACAGGTCAACCAATACTGAAGGCTGACAAATTGAGATTTATCCAGTTCCAGCTGTCCAGATATGTTGATCAATGTTCCATTTATTATAACTTACTATAACACTACATGGAACCAGGAAGTATTTCTACTCGTAATCGGTTCAGTTCTTGCCTGTGTCAACAGATAACTTTGGATTGGCCAGAAGTCGCATATGGGGTCCCCCAGGGCCAATCCTGGGACCCCTCTTTAAAGTCCTCATGCTCCTGCGCTGCCATAAGGAGCAATAAGACTATCATCATACGCAGCTCTACATTACAATGCCACCGGATGATTCTGAGCCTAATCTAAGTCGATGCATAGATGTGCCATGACTTTCATGTCTGAGTCGGCTAAAACGCCTGAAACTTTTGCACAGTGAAATAGGAAGCAGATTAGTTTACATCACACAGGCTCACATGGAAATCAGCCCTGCTCTGCGCTTTGCATTGTGGGGCTTCGTTAGCTCTTGTTACCTTTGGACACAAACTCCTGATTGCTGCTTATCCATGAGGCATATCATTGATTTTCTTCACGAGAAAATCAATGTTATCCCTCGACCATTTCCAGACTGACGGGGTGTTTTTGTGTGTTTGTGTTTTGCCAGACGGGTAAAGTGGACCCTCACCACCCTCGAGTGTCGGGCCACAGAGGAAATGTTCTGGACATCAAATGGAATCCGTTCAATGATTACTGCATCGCCTCCTGCTCCGAGGACACCACGGTGCGTGAACAGGCCTAGTCCAATCATACCCATATATCTGGGAAACCAACTGGATCTTTATGCAGTTTGGCTTTTCATCCACACTCGGTTTAATGTCACTGAATACAGCAGTTCATGTTATACTTTGTTGTAAAATCACAGGTGTTTATACTTAAAATACATTTAAGTTGTGGGTCAAGTTGCGCCGCTACAATGCTTATTAAATTAAACGTCCTTTCAGCCACTGTATGGATTTAGAATAACTCTTTGATTTATTTTTTATTTATGAAAAAGCCAAGCAGCTAAGCTAACAGAATTTTATCTACGATTTATTATATTTTGCTTAAATATAAACTGATGGAAAATAATTGTCTTAAATAAATGCAATTTATTTTCGCTTGTCAGTCACAGAATTTAAACAAAATCTCTGAACCATTTGAATAGAAAAATTGGTTTCTGTATTAAAATCCGAATCGCTAGACACTAAAAGATTCAGCTTTGTGCTACACTGCCCCCTACAGGTCTGGCATGTTTAAAACGACCCTGACTGCAGTAATTCAGCAGGTTTGTGTTGATGAACATTTCTTAAATGAATCCCATGTGTACAGAATCTTTTAAAGTGATGTGTTGGAGATATTTGTTTTTATAAATGAGGCCTCTGTGAGACTGAAAGGACATGTTGCTGCTTTCCTGGAATATGAGCATGTCGCTGTAGGGAGATGATTTTATTGCCTCGCTTGTTGAGCCGGGGCGGCCCAGAACAAAGCCCTGCAGACAGCGGAAGAGGCATCCATAAACTTTGCCTCTTGTCGGAGTCTTTTCACTCTCTGCTAAAGGTTCTCCGGTTATTTATCGCCGTTTATGTGCGTGCAGGTGAAAGTTTGGGAAATCCCGCCTCACGGTGTGGTGAAGACCCTGACGGTGCCGTGGAAAGAGCTGCAGGGTCACAGCCGCAGGGTGGGCATCATCGAGTGGCATCCGACGGCTAACAACATCCTCTTCAGCACCGCCTACGATTACCAGGTAACAAACGCCGTCTGAGGCGATAAGGATAACAAAAAGCTGATTGTGAAATATATTACAGAATGTTTATAACAACGCAGCCAAACAAGTTTCTGGAATTGGATCTTTAAGATGATTGTGGCTTTATGAGGACTCACGGTTCCTGGCTGGAAAAAAAAAAGAGTTTTAATGGTTTTTAGAATGAATAAAGGAAAAAAAGAATGTTATTTTGTAATTCAATTGCTTATCTGGCTGTTTCATTCATCTGTCCATCACTCCCAGCCTCCCTACCTTTTAAGAGTTTATCTCCCATAAATTACACTTGAAAGTTTGTATTTAATCTGTAAAACTTTAAAGTCTTGAGAACATTGGAGAAACAACCGTGTGTGTAACTATCCAGCACTATTCTGTGAGCAGGTCGGATCGCAGATAAATACTTTTATCTGGATTTCTGAAATTTTTGGAGAAAACACTTTGTTACACATCGTTTCAGCTTTTATCCCAGATAACGAAAGAAGTTCAAATAAAACGCGGTCCAGCATGTTCCTTCCAGTTAGGTCAGCTTTAGTGCAACTCTTTAAAGCTTTGGCACGACTGCATCTCATCTTCTGACACAAACTGAAGCATGTGAAAACATTTCTCCTCACTTTCAGCTTCACTTTTGAAGCTTTTGTTTTAACTGATGCTGACTGGAGCCTGGCTTTCTGCCTAATCTTAATTTAGGTCAGTTAAAAACTTTTTTCTGAAGCACAGAGAATCAGTTCTTCGCTTTAGAGTGTAAAAAAAAAAAATGGTCTGATATTGCGACTCGCAACTTTTCCTTCCTGTTATTGAGTCTGAATTAAATGTTTTTATACCCGATCCCGGAGCTGTGACATAAACATCAACCTTTATTTACTCTTGTGACCAAAAGGAAAATTAAGCTGCAGTAGCCTTTGTTCAACCCAAAGAGGGCAGCACTGAGACGTGTCTTTTATTTATTTTTTATTTGTCTGGTGAAAGTGCATTTATTCCTCCAGGTGATGATCTGGAACCTGGACTCTCCAGAGCAGGTGATAAAGAACCCCGTCCGGACCATCAAGCACCACACAGACGTTGTCTTGTCCATGTCTTTCAACACGGATGGGAGCCTCCTGGCCACCACCTGCAGGGACAGGAAGATCCGGCTGATGGAGGCGCGCTCAGGGAATATGCTGCAGGTAAAATATTACTCATTTAGCATTTTTAAAAGGTCTTTACTGCACAAAACATCTCTGGAAATAATGGCATGTGAAAGTGGACCAGCGTGGGCAGCCCTGCTCCGTATTTCTCTGCATCAGGTTTCACCAAATCCTGATATTTGATTAAACTTACTTCCTCGATGCATCCACAGCGCCGCGTTAAACATTTCAAACAATCGAACTCGTCCTCAGATTTCACTGAGGTTTATGAAGTTTGATGCAGAATTGTAATCTCTCAAAACAACAGCTTTGGATCCAGTTCAGCATTTTTTGGGAATAAAGTTTAAAGGGCCATGCAAGTATCATGTTAAATCTTTTTACTCCTTAAATGTAGAAAATACACATTTTTAGAAGTCTCTTAGTCATGAAGAACCCAACATTATTTCAGAAAAGCTGCATTCAGCCCAGTTTCAACCAGCCACAGCAGACACACTTTCAGAGCCGCTTTGTATGTTTTTTCTGCAGCCGCTCCTCCTGTGTCGGATCTGATCGGTTTCCTGCGATCTACTCAGGTACCCGACATTTCCCTACACAGACGAGGGAAAATCCCACACCTCATTTGAATTATCTCTTGCTCTTTCCCACAAGTGAGGCTGTCTTTCACTCGTTTCTCACACTCGTTGTAAATGGTTCTTCTGAGCAGTTTGTTTGGCTGCAGAATATTTTTTTAAACGTGCAGAACGATGGCTCTTTATTTTGCTGTGCGGTGACCTCACAGCCGAGCCAAAGCGGGAGATTCCCCTCCTCTCTTTTCCCTTCCTCCCAGCAGTTTCAGCGCCACGCGGCCAAAACTGACACCTTTTGTCCTGGGCCGGATCCCAACTCGGCGCCACAGACTTCTGGCTCAGCTGCAGGAGTTCAATAGATATTAGTTGTTTTTGTTTACATAAACAAATGTTGTTCTGAATGTCAGTGTCGATTGGAAAAAGAACTTTCTCATTTTACTTTGAAATGAAGGAACTTTTAGTGTCTTTTTGACTAAAACTGGGCTTTAGATCCAGTTCTGCCTTGGAAGGTGTCACAGAGAACTGGATAACGACAAAAAGTTGCGGTTTTGAGATCTGTGAATACTTGATAAATATGCTTATAAATGCCTATTTTAATAGTCCAAACAACAAATATACCTAAATATGCATTAATACACAGAGTGGAGACCATTTTAGCATTACAGCAGAAGCTAGCATCCTCAGTCTTCCTTATTGCCACTCTTGTTGCTTCAGTCAATCAACACCAACAAAAATAAATGCCAGTCCTGGATTGGCTGCTTTGCAAACACCAGCAAATAACGTTTCAAGTGTCATTGCAGAAATTTCCGAGCTCTGGAGTTGCATTCAGCAGAAAAATCCATGACTACTGAACCACGAACAGGCAAAGGTTCACTATCCACAGTTTCGCAAGCTGTGCAAACCAAACTGTTTGCACAACTGTGATTTTTAAAAACTAGCTGCATAAAGCAGATTCTTATCATTTCGAAATACCTTGACTTGGGACTCTTTATCACTAACTTGTTCCAGTTTCTTCATCCGTATCAAATAAAAATACCAAAGATACTAAGGTTTCACAGAGAGGAAACTGTATTTCAGCTGCATGAATCCGCAAACAGCTGCAGGATTATGCATTTACATTCATAGATTTTGTATGATATTTCAAATATATGTGATTATTTACGAGGACGAGGCAAACAAGTGATCTAAAAGAAGCAACCAAAGTCCAGAGGATTGGAAAAAAAAGTGTTGCTTTGACACAAACAAAGATATAAGCTCTGGCTTAACAGTTTTGCACAGTCCTGTCGCTATTTAAATATATAAAGATATGTATAGATGTAAAGTAATAACATGGAGTTTTAAATGCAGCTGAAACTCTTATTTATGCTGAGATTTGTGTTTATTTACAGGAAGGAAGCTGCAAGTCACACAAAGCCAGTAAGGTGCTGATTTTAGGAAACATGAAGATGATCTTCACATCCGGCACTTCACGCTACAACAGTCGACAGATTGTCCTGTGGGATCAGGTGAGGGAAACAGAAATAGCTCAAAAATAAATCAAACATTAATGCAGAACATGCACTTTTTTTCTCTTCTAACAATAAACTCACTGGGATCTACATTTATTTAGCATTTTCCCTCTGAAGATGCAGATTTTGTTTGTTTTAAAATCCTTCATGTGGGATTTTAAAACATGAATGATTGAAGCGTTAAACACAACTCTGCCATCTAGTGGCCAAACTAATGCTGTGCACAGGCAAAGTGTGGGATTGAGTTCTTGGCTTTTAATTCCATGGATTAAACTGATCGTGTTTTGATATCAGGGTGGATTTTCCTGTCTGTTTACTTGACTTTCATGTTGGGATTTTTAACCGATGCTTTAATCTTCATTGGTTTCCAGGACGACCTGTCGACGCCTCTGTTGGAGGAGAATCTGGATGGATCCTCAGGTCTTCTGTTCCCATTCTACGATCCTGACACACACATGCTGTACCTTGCTGGGAAGGTAAACAGAACTCATACCAGACAAAAATCACATCTGGTGTTAAATTCCTGAAAAAGTTGCAAGTTTTCTGTTGTTTTTAGGGGGACGGAAGCATCAGGTACTACGAGATCAGCTCAGAAAAACCGTTCATCCAGTACTTGATGGAGTACCGCTCACACACTCCTCAGAAAGGAATGGGTAAGGAACGCTTTCCAGCTTCTCAAGCCCTACAGTTTCCAGGTGGTGTTGACTCTTTGGCACCTGTAAGCAAAGCTGCTGTGCAAATGAAGCTGCTTATTTGAATAACCAAATCAGGTCGTTGCTGTTGCTGCAAACAAGCTCACATTGGGAGACGTAAATCCTTACCGGACAACTGTCAGAATTTGCTGCTAAGCATCAGAATATTTATTAAATCCACCTTTCTCAGGTGGTTGGAACAGAAAAAACATTGCTTGATCCAATAAAAGTCATATTGGGTTCCTTCGTTTGTTACTAAGTAAAAAAATGATCAGCAATAATTAGCTTTATTTAGCATGTCATGGTGAAAAACATATGGGTGTTCATTGGTAAATGGAGGAAACAAATATTTTCAAAGTGTTTTAGTGTGTTCCAAGCTAAATATTTAATTCACAAGCTAAATTTTCATATAAGTAACTGAATTCCTCTATTAAGAAAATCTTGCATTTCATTCCCTAAAATGGAACAATAAAGGATTCCTTTAATGAATGTAGCAAAGGATTCATCTTCAACTAATACAAATACTTAATATCAGTACAGGGTAAGGATGATCTGTTTTTTTTATTATTATTATTATTTTGGATTAACTGATTAATAATTGAATAGAAAAATGTGCTAAACATGAGATTTATTTTAACAGAATTTGAACCAGTTGAAGCTAAAAGCACAATGTATATATTTTGTATAGTATTGGTTTAATTACTTCTCGGTGTGTTCTTTCAGCAAATTGCCTTTTTTTCTGTATATCCCAGTTAACGATTGATCGATTATTAAATTAGCTGATGATTATTTCAATAACTGATTCATCAGGATGAATCGCTTCAGCACTAATCTAAATGAATAACCGTATGTTATTGGGAGTAAAACTGCTGTGCTGAATTTGTTGTTGTTGTTGTTGTGCAGGTGTGATGCCTAAGAGAGGCCTGGATGTCAGCTCCTGTGAGGTTTTCAGGTTCTACAAAGTGGTGACAGTCAAGAGTCTCATTGAGCCCGTTTCCATGATCGTACCCCGCAGGGTGAGAGCGCTCAGTTTTACACAGGCCTCAAACGCACCACATAAATTGTCAGAGAAACATCCTTGTTTTGGGTTTTATTTATTCTGCCTGTTTTGTTGTTTTAGTCTGAGTCGTACCAGGAAGACATCTATCCGATGACGGCCAGTAATAGACCAGCTCTGACTGCAGACGAGTGGCTGAGTGGGGTCGATAAAGGTCAGCCTCATTCTTATTCAGCTAATTATCTAATCAGGTCAAGGCTCATAGTTCTCCTGGTCTTAATCATTTAGGTCCGATTCTCATGTCTCTGAAGCCCGGGAGTGAACTGCCGGAGCCGCCGTCAGAGACGAAGGCGCTAGGCAACTCCGTGGACGCTCGCAGGTCTCGGAGCCGGCCAGGAATGCTGCAGCTTTCCTACATTCAGGACCAACAGGAAGCCAAAGAAACGAGCGACCTGGTCGAAGACGACCACGGTCAAACGCCTGTGATCAACGGGGAGGACCTGGCGCTTTGCTCGCCTCCCAGGACAGAAAACGAAGTGCGTTAAATTTCAAACACCCTTAAAAACAGGCTGAAAACACATAGTGTACTTCACTTTACATTTCTAAATGATGAGCATTCATCTGCACCGATTGCAGTTTTATAATACTGCACAGCTAATCTCGTTAAAGATGTCATTATTATAAAAACTGTTTTGCTCTCATTCGTGATGAGTCCACCAGAGGGCACATTACAGAGTAAATGTACCTTACAATCCCAATTTTCTACAGAATCTTCAAACTAAATTATAATAAATAATGTTAATTAAGGGAATTATGACATTGTCTGGGAAAACAAGTCCTCTAATAGCAAATAGTATTTTGCAAAAATGACAGAGTATTTGTGGTACACTAAGAAAATTAAGAGACATAAAGTCCCAAAATTGAAAATAGTCATTTGAGAATAAAGTCAAACTACTGAGAATAAAGTCATAATTTCAAATATAAAGTGATATTATGAGGCTAGTCTTATGACTAATATAAAAATATGAGAATAGTCATATTGTTGTAATGCGTATACGTAATACATCATGGTTAATCTCTTAATACTACAACTTCATTCTAGTAATGTCACATAATTTTATGACTTTCTCGTCATTTTTTCTTAGCATAAACTTCAGACTCTGTTGCCTAATTAATATAAATAAAAAAAAATGCTTTGTAAACCTACATTTTCAGAATGACATGGAAATATTTAACAGCAACTTTAGCATAACTTCCATTATACTAGCAGTTTTAGCATAACGTCCGTTTTAGCATCATGTTGGCAAAACTTCTGCTGTGGCTTTTTGCTTGTGTTGTGGTTTTTGCCTTTTGTTGACACTTGACTTACTTCAGCTTCAGAGATTCACCTCATTTCCACTGTGGGTAAAACATCCTTTCGCTCTTCCTCGTGTTTTCTGTGTGCCTGCAGCTGCGTCTGAAGTTCCTGAAGCAGCAGGAGGAGATCCGGCGGCTGAGGGAGCTCCTCAACCAGAGGGATGTGCGTGTCAAGCAGCTCGAGCTGGAGATTAAGAACATCAAGAACTCCCAGACGCAGAGCTAACTTTTACGAGCGTCCCGGTTTCCCCCACGGCGCTGAACGGGACACTCCGGCTCAAATCTCGGAATCAGAAACGCCTCGTTCTTTAAAACTTCCTGGCTCTCCCGAGACTCAAACCTCGACTTTCAGCCAACACTTGGTGCACATATTCTTTGCTCATGTACATAAACTTTTTACCTTTGCCCTGTTTCTTTTATACACTTCACTGCTATGCAAGTTTACTGTAATATTTTTAGCTTTTTTTTTAACAGATGTTTGAGCCTGAGCCGAAAACGCTGAATTTATTTTGTGTGCTTGATTTTTTTTTTCTCCTGTATTTAAACTGCTGTAAGTGAATGAATGTGAACGAGCTAAACGAATGACCTGCCTGTTGAACTCGAGCTCTGCCTGTGTATAAGCCACAGATCGCTTTATTACAGCTTTTATCTGGGAACAGATTAATTTTAATGTGTACACTAAATCTGATGCCATGTTTGAGTTTTAACCCTAATTTTTATATTTATTTCAAAATGCGGGCAGGGAATACACATTTTAATCAGGAATTCAAATCCTCGGATGTGATTTATTTGGCAAATATATGAAGATGAAAATTAACCAAATGTTATTTTTATTTTTTTGCTGTGAAAAACATAATGACTTATGATTGTCTCCTTTCTTTTTTGTGGGGTATATATTTTTTATTTTGAAAGTTTTAAGGTAAAACACCAAATCCAAATAACTTCCTGATGAGGTTCAAGTAACAGAAGCAGGGATGTTTCTGCTTACAGCCAATAAAAACACAATTTTTAAGATTAGAAAATTACACCAGACCAATAAAAAACATTTTAATACAAAAATGTGAGCTAAAACTGCTTAATTCATCCATCCATCCATTTTCTAACACCCTGGTCCCTGGTGGGGTCGGGAGATGTTCTGGTGCCTATCTCCAGCGTTCTGGGCGAGAGGAGGGGTCACTCTGGACAGGTCACCAGTCTGTTGCTTAATAAAATGTAATGTTCAAAAGGTGCTTTTGATCTAGTAAATGAGGAATATATAGTCTGTTTTAATTTATTTAATATAACTATATTTTTTGTTTTCCTTGGTAGTTTTCTTATGTGTTTTAAGACACCGGATTGCAGCAAATGCATACAAAACAAATATGTTTGTTTTTAATAGAGTTTTATTCAGGGAATTCATTACTAAATGGCACCAAACAAAAGTTTTAAATCACAAAATATAAAATGATAGATTTTTTTCTGTAAACTTTTTTAATTTGCTAGACTTTGATTTAACTAATTTATGTCATGTTAAATCCAACCCAATTATTGATTTAAATTCTCAGTATAGCCCCTCTTTAGGACACAATGCAATCCAGACTGTTGATGCAGGATAAAAGAAGACTGTTTCTTTATTTCCATGCAGAGGATTAAGGATGACTGTGATAATGCGTGATCAGTAAAGGGTTACATGTGCTGCTAAACTCAACGAATGAGCCAGTGTCCCGTCAGCACATAGCAGAATATTGCAACAAAACAGTTCAAATGTGAGCTTTATCCTCTGTGGCCAACATTTTGTTTTAATGAATCAGTTTTTATCTTGAATAATCCTTCAGGTTTTGCTGTATTTTTGTGTCTCATTTCACAGACAAAACCTTCACACTCCGTCTGCTTCGGTTGGTTTTTATGAATCTGAAACAATTCCAACATATGTGTCGTAATCTTACTTTTCCACAATTTACGGTAGTTTTACAGCAATTTTTTAAAGTACGCTTATAAAAGGCTCACTTTCTCAGCATAAAAATGACCAAAATGCAAAACTTTTATTTATAAATATATTGATAAAAGTGATAAGTTTTTGTCTTCTTACTTGGTACAACCCCCTTACTTTTTATACCCTTTCTTACGTTTAGGGCTAAAAATAGGAGCTAACTCGCTACCTAGCTACTTTTGCTGCACTTAGCGCCGTTGTGTGCGCATGCGCACTGACAGGTGCTACCAAAAGTCCCTTCCTTGTAATGGCGGCTGGTGAACGAGCGAAAACACAAACTTTGAAGGGACAAATGATGGGCTAACGTCTATTTTTGTTCATATCCAGTTTAACCACACCATCTTTGATCATCTGGTAGATCGCAATCAGCTCTAGTTTAGTTTGGTAGGACTTGAAGAATGCCAAGAAGCCATAGAAAAGGACGTTTTTCGGCCACTTCCCACACTGATGTCGGCTAAGATGATTAGCCTGGTCAACGCCTGTCCATGAACTTCCGCTCCCTGAATTGTTGCAATGGCAGATTAAAGGATTTGTCCAACATGCATGAAATAATCAAAGTAACTTCAGGTATGTTTCTGGTCAGGGAATAACATTGATTTAACGCTGTAAAGAATGTCATTTTAAATTATACTCTCACCTTTAAAAACGTATTTAAACGCTTTTCTATCTTTTCATTCAATGAAATTGAATGAAAACTAATTCTATCTGTAATTTTAATAAAGGCAGCAGGAAAGCAAAGCAGGGAGCGAGAAAAGCCAAAAATGTTAACATTTTATTTACAAAGTTTTTTTTTTTGTCATACAGAAAGTAAAAATGTAGCTACAACCTTGATTTGTGCAACAGGCCGCCACACTAAAAACCATGGCCTGCTGGTTGCACAGCTGCTATAGCAATAATTTTATTGGGGAAAAAAATAACAGAAAAAAAATAGGGAAATAATAAACCCAACAACAAAAAAATAAAATAAAAGGAAAAAAATTAATCCAACAAAATATTAAAAACACAGACCCAAAACTAGATACCAGTCCCAAAGTCCTCACACGGGAATACATAAAGAGGGATGGACAGTGGAAATGTGGAATGCTGAGTGGTCGGCTGCCTGAGAACCTCTGGGGTTGCGGGTGGGAGCGAAGTGGCGGCGTTAGGTGGCTCTCAGTTCCTTGGTGTGGGAGGAAGAAGAAGAAAAAAAATTAAAGATGGGGATTGTGGGAGGGGGCAGCTCCACTCGGCCCACCCGTCGGTACAGTCTTGCTCGTAAAAAGAGCGCAGTGCTGGGGGGAAGGAGAGGAGGGACAAGTTGACATGGTTTAAAAAGGCGGTGCGAGTTGTTGGAGGGTGGATGTTCGGGTTTGTGAGGGGGTCAAAGAGGGAAAAACTCGGTAGGCTCTCGTTTTCAGTTTTGCATTTAATCGTCGTCTTCATCATCCTCATCGTCGTCTTCGTCCTCCGCATCTCGCTTTCTCTTCTGGCCTTTCCCGGCTTCTGCTTCTGGGTTGAACATATACAGAAAAAAAAACTTCATCAAACTAATGGAAGAAAAACTATAATTATTTATGCAAAAAATCTGCCTGCATCACCAAATCCTGTGGTAATATACTAGGACTATGGCCACATGTTTGAGTATATATTCCATATTCAGGCGACACTGTTCTTAACAAGCGCCCTCTAGTGTTCAAATTGTCACACCAGGAGAGTAAAGTTTTATAATTTTGTAAAAGTCATCCACTGGGGTTTGGTAAAATTTTATATTTTGCATAAAGTGAAGACAAAGTGAATTCCAAAAACAAAACTACCAAATGGGCGGAGCCAAATACTGGGGGCGTGGTCACGCCCATATGTGTTTCTTGGCTCCGCCCACTTTGGGGAAATTTTTCAGAATTTTTTTATTGGAAGAAAATTCACGCTTTCCTTTGAGAAACAATCAAGTCTTGGCATTTAACAAATCACAAATTAAATATTTCTGGATCTATGACGTACATCATTTATTAAGTTATGTTGCTGTTTTTAATAAATTCATGTAAATTTTCTCATTCAATTTTATTTAAAAACTGTTTTTTAAAACCAATTCTCAGGGCTACAAGGTAACCATTGTGTAAAAACTAGAAGAAATGTTGGTTTTTAAAATCAGTTTATTTGCAATTTCAGCTGTTATTCTCTATTTTAAATCCTGAAAGGAAGAAGAGCTTCATTAGCTTCAGACTAAAATTTGGATTATATTTAAAACAAAAAAGAGTTTTGTTTCGATCAGTAAATATTTATTAAAACTCATGTTTGGTTAATGCATTTTATCATCCATCTGTGTAAATATGAGCTTTAAATAGCAACTCACCCTCTTCGTCTTCATCCTCATCTTCATCCTCATCCTCCACCTCTCCATCCTGACCGAATTCGTCATCCTTCATCAAAAACATTTACGAGTTAAAAAATAAAAAAAGCAGCACACTTTATGTAAACAATCTATCAGGATTGTTTGGGTTTTCTTACCTCCTCCTCACCACTAACTTCCTCATCATCCTCTTCTCCTTCTACCTCCTCTTCATCTTCCTCATCATCATCCTCCTCATCAAAGTCTTCCTCCTCGCCATCTTCGTCTTCCTCCTCCTCACCCTCTGTAAAAATAAAATAAATAATAAATAATACGTAAAACTCAAGATTCTCCAAAACTTGATTTTTTCCTTCAGTCAGTGAATGCACCATGCAAACAAAAAACATCTGCTACATTAAAAAAAAAAAAAATAAGTACAAGATGTTTTTATAACTTCTCCCTTATTTTAAATGTAAATTTTCTGTAATTACACATCCAGTGGTCACTTTAAAGATATTAACAGGAGTAAAGATGCAGGTTCATCATTTTTTCTATAATGCCCAATGTTGGCTTATTTTATTTGCAAAATTCAAATATTTATTCCCTTTTAATTAAATGATTAACATGCCAAATCTGATATTTTAAAGCTCATTTTGTACATATTGACCTTCAGCATTATTCTACATGCAGTAATACTGTATTGCAGGATAAATGCTGTTGGTGCTAAATTTCAACCAGCCCCCAAGTGGAAACCAGGGGAAATACTCCCGGAACCTTCTGGGAAATCTAGATTAAAGATTTTCCTCATCTATTGAGTGCAACTCCATAAAACAGAGATGTTATATACTTTTATGTTATATTTTTCAGTGAGAAGGACCAAACTGCCGTCAAATTTTATGTCTGCACTGATGCATGAATTTAATATTCTGTCATTTTATAAACAGGCATAATTATCTATATCTGAGCTGAATAAATGTTTTCCAAACAAAAAGTTTCTGCAAGTTTCACATATATTCATAGAGGAAAAAAAAAAATTTAAGATAGATTTTATACTGTCTGATGTCGGCTTATTTTGTGTTAATGCCAGCAATCCATGTTTTTTCCATCTTGTTTATATTTCTAGAATGGGAGGGGGTTGGTCATGTGGTATTTGTTTGGTCATGTGAGTCAGTGATGCAGCACAGGATTGTGGGTATCTAACTGAAGCAGAGGAACAATGTCAGCAACATATAAGATATCGCTACATCTTGATTATCAAAGCAGAAATATAAATATCGGACTTCTTTTTTGACCTGAATATTTATATCAGTGCATTTCTATGCAACACCTTTGTATTTTAATTTCTTTGTATTTTGATTCCACCCCATTTGACTCTTTAACAATGATGATCATCAGATAAGGAAGTTATTAAACCCACAACCAGAGGCAACAAAAGTGAGACGGAAGGATTTGATATTAGTAGAGATGAGTTTCAAATGTAATATTTGAATCAGAATTTTTCTGACAAGCTTACAAGATGCATAACCAGAGGACAAAAATATTTCCAAACTGGAGCCTGTAACAGCCATAAATAACCAAATGTATGTTCACACCAGCCCCATTTAATCCGCTTTAATTAAACTCCAGTCTATTTGTCTACAAGGCCCGGTTTGTTTGGGGAGATTTGAACCCGAAATCAAATTCTAATGCTGACCAAAAAAGCAAATGCTAGTCCATCTAAAAATCAAGGATTTGGTCCAGTGTTAGTGAACTCTAGTTTGATTGGAGTGCATATGTGAACGCCAAGCGAACCAGAAACTGCATCAAGTAGGAAGTGGACTATTGTGCAGTGCATTTTGGGTAAATACAACCAAAACAAATATGCGTTTCTACCGATGCTTTTTTTACCAATGACTAGAGAAATCCTACAGCCACTGAAATCTGACGCGACTCCATTTTTGTTCATATTTTGTTAGTTTCACTCAGTAGCTGCATTTACAGGATGACAGCGCAGCATATTTTTAAAATGACACATCGCATGAGAAAACTTGTTCATGTCATTTTATTGTATTTTTTTAATGTTAGCAAAATATTGACAGTGTTTTGCACATTTGAAATGGAAATAGCTACTGTCTTCTTCAGAGGCTTACATGTTTCCTTCAGTGATTCCTGGTGCAGCGCCCCTATGGGCGAGGAGGGGAGCAGCTTTTTCAAATGGTCTGGTTTGTGAAGTGTGAAAGCAAACTGCATCAACTGAAAATGTAACAGTATTGCTATTTTGGTCCCCAAACAAACCGAGTCTTCCAAACTATCCAGTGCCAAAACACCGTAAGAGATTTGAACTTTGTTTGAACACAAATTTAATTTTAAAACTTCATACCTTCGTCCTCGTCATCATCCACACCGTCTCCATCCACCTCTCCGTCAGAGTCGGAGGCTTCCCTGTCCTCCATATCGTAGCCATCCAGGTAGGTGAGCTGAGGCAGCAGCTTGAAGACGCTCTCTCTGTAGTCGTTCAGGTTCGTTACTTCACAGTTGAACAGGTCCAAACTCTTCAGGTTTTCCAGCTTTTTCTGCAGACACAGGACACAAATCAAAAAAAGTTCATAAACATGTAATGAAATGCGTAGAGTGGAGTAAAGCTCTATGCAGACAGAAACATACCAATGGTTCCAATGTGCTGATGTCTTTCAATTTGTTTCCGCTCAGGTTTAGATGTGTGAGGTTGGGGAGTTTCTCTGCTAAAACGTCAAGGCCGCCGCTGATTCTGTTGTCACTCAACTCCAGCTGGAAGGTAAGCAGACAGAGACGTCAGCACCAGCTGGCGGCCAATGCCACGTTAAGGAGCTGCGATAGTGAAATCTTACCTTTTTCAGTTTCGCTAGTTTAGGCAGGTTGGACACTGAGATTAGGCCGACATTTATCAAACTGAGGAATTCGAGGTTGACAAACTCGACTGTGAGGCCTTCGATTTTCCCTTCAACCGACCGACAATTATCGAGGACGAGTTCTCGTACCTGAAATTAGAGTTTAAAAAATGTTATTAATCAATTTTATTACTGAATTTTACAAAAGTCAGTCATTAGGAAGAAAACAAATGAGATTTAAGAGTAAAACATTAATTTACATGTTTTTGTTATTAAATAGAGAAGCATTACAGACTAAAACATCCAACATCTAATGTAATGCAGTTTGCATCATTACTCAGGGTGACTTATTTTTTGAAAAAGGAAAGAAATATTAAAAAGGTCAGATATGTCTAAGATCAAGCTATACTGTTAAGACACAAAGACTCAAAATAAAACAAATGAAATGTTTAATTTCTTATCTGCTTTTACCATAATTTCTATTTTAGATGCCAGAATATGTTGGCATACAAACATGTTTACGGTCAAATCATTCAATGCAGGTGGCAACTCAACAAGCCCACATCTTGACACCTCCACCACTGTGCTTGGTAGTTGGTATATAGGATTTCTGAGTTGCAGAGTCGCACTGATTGCAGTTTTTTGACCATCATTGTTGTTTCACCATGACGTTTCATTATTCAACAACATATCCAAGGCCTGCAGAGTCTGAGGTAAAGCTCCTGGGGTTTTGGCAATTTCTGCAGATTGATGAATTTCAAATAGTCTGGAAAAACTTTTTGGCCCTTCCCTGACTGATTACTTCTGTACATTTGCTGCTGACATTTCTCCACTTTGCCAACAAACAGATCTATTCCCTCTAGACCAAAAACCAACAAAATTGCTGCTTCTATAGAAGGTAGTCGCACTAAAGATGATTAAAGTGAAATCTATTTAATAATAAGCAACAGAATGCCAATTCTTTATCCAAGCCTATAGAAATAGGATGCAATTTTAGTTGTAAAAAGTGGTTTTCACTTGAATGTTGGACAAAAATTCTAACCTACATCTGACCATTAAATCTAATTGATTTGTACTTTAATTGATATAAATTTGACCCGCTTGTCAGGTAAAGTGTTAATCTAGATGCCACATTTTAAAGTTTTATTCAGTCATGATGAGATGTAATTTAGTTTTAGTCAATTTAGCCATCTGTAGTCATTTCAGTTTCAGTTAATTAATTCTTGAAAGAAAATTACAGAAATTATCAAGAAATAACCTGTCAAAGCAGAGAAATGCATTTTTCACAAAGCTGAATTAGATCTAATTAACAGTTTTCATTTATGCCTTGTTTGGGAAAGAAGATTGAGAAAAAAGTATGGTTACGTTGTTTGTATTTAAAATTAACCCGTAATAAAGTGCCTAAAGAATAACTGTCCCTAAATAAGCTTAATTTATTAATTCTATCAATCTAATTGTTTTTAATATAAAAACTTTTTAATGGTGGCTTCAAATTGAGCATTGAACAATAACAATGCGAGATCTTTTCTAGTTTTTAACATCTGAGATCAGATTTAATTGTTTTTTTATAGTTTCACTATAATTTTCTATTCTCAATACATGCACTTTAACATATTTTGCTTTCACAATAAACTAAGAATAAAGCTTAAAAACATGTTTTTTTGTTCATGAAATACTTTTCAAAACGACCTACAGACAGGGTAGATGGCAATTTAAAAAAAAAAATCTTTATTCATGTGTAGTTCATTATTCTTTCAGGGACATTTTGTAACGTTAAATATGAGAAAAACAACTCCATAGGCGGAGTTTGTCTGAGTCAGCTTGAACTCACACTGGTTGCGCAATTAAATGTTGGACGAAAACAATGAAAAGCAGGACTAGCAGAGGGAAAAACGTCGAAATGAATGTAGTTTCTGGTCCTAAAACGACTTTCTGTGCGTGTCCTTCACCAAGCCGACACAGATAACCGCCCGCTTTCTTAAAATCCAAGCAGAGCAATGCAGTAGCTTGCTATGGCTTCACTGATGCAGCTACTAATGACAAATGCAATGATTTTTGGAAGCTAGCTGGCTACAGCTAGCCATTGCCCCCTTTTATAAACGCTGCGGAGCGGCAGAGCAGCTGCTACAGACCGCCCGCCATTAGACAGCACCACAGCAACGGAAAAGGACTGCCAACACACCCCCGAAAAGATTCACCCCTTTTCGATAAAACCAGCTTTCAATAAGAGGGTAAAAGTGGAATATTCATCGTCGTCGAGTGAACGACCCAGGTTGTTTTACGACTCGCTTTGAGGTAGAAGTTGCGAAGGAGAGAGAACGGAAAATTAGTGAGGAAAAAAAAAACAAAGATGGAGACGGTTCCTTTCCGCCAGGGCTTCAAAGACGACAGAGCGACAACATGGCGACTCCAAAGCTACAGTATGCAGCTCTCCCAACACTTCAATGGCGGACAAGGATGTTTAGAACGACTGATTACAGATATTTAAACCTAAAAACAACATTTTTTATGTCTGAAAAATGTCTAGTCAAAGCGTGGCTTGAGTGGGAACGCCGACCGTCGAGTTTTCGGTTGCCCACGCACGAAACGCGGAGCACCGGATCTCCGTGTCACGCAGGCAGGCTGACTCGGTCTATGGGGCCGCCACCAAGCCAACACGTCAATTCGATTAGCTGCGTACGCGAAGTTTAGCTTTAATATTCATCGACACAACAGCTAATCGTGTGATTTTAAGTGTATGAGTGGATGAAATATTGTCTTCGGTTAATGTAGAAAAGGGGCAATATGGCGACCATGAAGTTCGCTTCCGAATTGTAGCTTCGTTGAGTAAAGGGCTGTTTCACTGCTTTAGAAGTAACCTGGACTTAAAGTACATTTGATGGCCTGAAAATATAGCTGGCAATCTTTGAAGCTTTTAAAACCTTTTGCGAAATAAATATTTATCTTTATAAGAAATAAAGCGTCAACCCTGTTTAACTATTGTATTCTTTGATCTACAGGTAAATTAAGCCATTTTGAATAGGGGGAAAAGGAAACCCGATTTTTAAAGTTTCACAAATTGAATACAGGTTTCAGATGTTTATAAGATTTGTTAAGAATCCATATCTAGATAGCCAGCCTTAGTTTAAATCAATCTAAGTTCTATTTTTGGATATGGACACGGTGTGGTCTGCTCTACACAGCAAGAAAATAAGCCATGTGCATTATTGTTTCACAATCTATATGCAAGACCTAAAAACAAATTTGCATGTTTAAAGCCTATTAAAACATTTCCATTTGATTCATATTTAAACATCAAAATGCATTTTTTTTTAATCGAGTTTCAAAGATAATGTGTTTAAAATTTTCCTTACGTGTAAGAAACTCCAGTGTAATTTAAATGGGTAATGTTAGATTAACAAGAGTGTAATGTAAATTAGATGTGAAAACAAGAAAACACTGATGAATGATTGCAGCTTCATTGGTCAAAAGATTAGTTTCAATGAGTCTGGCTTTTGTGTGGAACAATCCAATTTGTGATTGACTTGAAATGTTTTGGTTTTTAATCTAAAAACTCTCCCAAGATGGTCTACATGCCAAAAATGTGAAACAATCTGCGTTTCAGGGATTTATAGCCTCGTCTATTGTTCTAATGCTTCAAACTAGTTTCAAATATTGTGTGAAATAAGCATTTTACTGTCCTTGTTTGTGTTTTCTCCAATAAATGACTTCCAAGTATGCTCTAACATCCTAAACTATCTTTACAAGATTTGTAATCCATTTCTACAATGGATTAATGAGTAATCCATTGTAGAACTGATTAATTTAACTCATGCAGTTTGTAAAATGGATCCCATCCCAAATTTAAATGTATAAAAATACCTTGAGTTTTTAACAAATAATGAATTCTGTTTAGTGTGGAGTAATTCAACCCAGGTTTGGCTAGAATCAGCGTTTTAGATTTAAAACTAAAACTCATCCAATATGGCCTTAACAGAAGTGAAATGGCCCTTTACGCGAGGGATCTCCGAATCACGAGCGAACTTCGGCGTCGTGGTAATATGGCGGGAACAAATTCCTAAGT
Source organism: Poeciliopsis gracilis (assembly GCA_911649635.1). NCBI lineage: Eukaryota > Metazoa > Chordata > Actinopteri > Cyprinodontiformes > Poeciliidae > Poeciliopsis > Poeciliopsis gracilis. The sequence goes on along the minus strand of CAJVRI010000370.1, from coordinate 2,510,800 downwards.
TAGCTGGCTGGGTCGCGAATAATGGCAGCGCCTGATTCCATTTAAAACACGGGCAGTTTTCAGAGTCTCGCGGCGAAATACAGTTTGTGTGACCACAAAAGCCTGTAACACGAGTTGATTTTGTAGATTTACGTTAAAACATAGTAACGGCGTACGCTTTTTTAACGCATATTTATTAAAAATCAGATATAGGAGTGGTTATGCATTTCGTATAAACTGTATTTACTGTGTGAGGAGAGTAGCATTCCACAGTCGAGGTATAAGTGGGGTTTTTGTTATTTTCGCTGGTTAAATGTAACATTAAGTGCCACGACTCTTGATTTCGCCGATAATTAAACTCGTTTTAAACATCCAGGCTCCTGAAATCTGAATTAGTGTGTGCTTAAAAAGCGCCGATTTCTTTCTCTCTCTCCTTTTTTAGCAGTTGAGCTAGCAGCAAACATGGCTTCCGATGAGTGTATAAAACATAGCGCCGTGTGCATGCCAAACGGCGGCGGAGGAAGCAGCAGAAATAAGTTTACAGATTGTGCCTAGAGCCGTGTGTGCGTGCAGCGGCAACCGAAGAGGCTGCGAAACGGTTAAAGCACTGCAATAATAATGTCAGCAAACTGGGGGGGAACCGCCGTTTCAAAGTGACCATTGAATCCAGCTTTTCTCGTCTCGTTGCCCCCCTGAATAATACGCCCAATCCGCAACAGTATCGAGAGATTAATGCTTGTTATGCGACTGTTTTTACTATCTGCTACAAAGGAGAAAACACAGCCTGAAAACCCATGTGGTCACCATTAGCGAGGGGCTAGCCAGAAAACTAAAGGGTTGGTTTTAAAAAAAGCACGACTCACATCAGACGGTGTCCTGTTTCTTAGCTCCAAGTGGATCCTCTTTTTCATGTCCATCTTTTCCCCCTGTGGAAGTGAAACTTTTTCCTCTCTCTCGGGTTCTGCTGGGATCTTCAGTCCAAAACGGCAGAGATGCCCCTTATGGAGGGAGAATATAGGGCTGTGTAATGAAGTGAGCCGAACGCTAAGTTAGTCGGAGAGAAGGGGAAACCATGGAGGGAAACGGGACTGAAACAAAATATATGCTCAACAGCGCCCCCCTCCGCCCCGAACCGCCCATAGCCTCTGAAAGGGGCAATGCAGTCAGAAAACATGACGCGGCCCCCATGAAATGGATCTCTGGTGCAGCTGGTTTCTGCGAAGAAGTTCAAATGTCTAAATAGTAAAGAATTACTTTAAAGATACCAACCAGATGCTTTTGTAAAATGAATCAGGGGGAACTTTAGATGTAGTTTGTCACGTGTAAAACACTCTGTATTCTGTTTTGTCTATTGTTTTTGTTGTGAAAACACTTTTTAATAGAAATAAAATCTACCAATTCAAGAAACAAGCTCCCCCTGTGTGTGCATGTTTCCAGTGACATCATTTAATTTGCTAAATTCCAACTTAAAGGCTTTTAAAAGTCTTAATTGTCTCCAGATTTTCCAAAATGGGCCTCAAATTACATTTAACTCTGCCTCTCACTTCAAAATCGAGTCATTCCTTGTTTTTTTTTCATAGATTTTCTAAATGTTAACTTTCATTTATATATATATATATATATATATATATATATATATATATATATATATATATATATATATATATATGAATACACTCATTCATATATATGAATGAGTGCATTTGCACAAATGCAAATGCACTCATTCATTTGTTCTAAGACTTGTTCTTATTATAGTTACATTGTATTGAAACTACAAGGCCTGTTAACCCTTGAACTAACTCTTTTCCTGACTTTTTGTAGTTTGGTTTGGGCTTCTTTTGCTTTTTTATGTGTTCATTGGGTATGAATTGATGATTAGTTGGTACGAAAACATTGTTTACAACATTAAAAAGACCTAAAATGTGAAAAATGGCAGTGATCAAATGGTCAAGGTTCTTTTTGGTCAGTTTATTTTTCATCTTGATCTACCTTTTTAATCAAATTAATTCTTCAAAGACATTTATATTCTTTTTATAGTGTTTACTATGTCAGTCTATTTGCTTGATTCTGGTGCCTCTTGTGATGTCATCAATCCAAATGCACTCAGTCAAAGCCAATAGAGATTATTTTCCTCAATGCTCTTTTTAAAAGATATTGTGATTTTCATAGAATCCAAATACTTCACAAATCAGGTTTTTATCTTATTCTTTCAATATATTTTCCAATCAAATAAAAAATATTTTATTGGTTGTACCTTTAACCTTTAAAGAGATCCAAAATAAATTACATTTTTGATACCACTGAAGTAGTTTTTCATGTTATTTAAACCTATTCTGAAACATTACACTTCTTATTGATTTGGATGTGCACAGAGTAGTTTGGACATCTGAGTATTGCTCTGTTTGTTAGTTGAACCTCTTAATTCCTGTTTATATATGTTAATATTCTTTCTAATATAACATAGGAAATGGAAAACAATCTTTGTCTTAGAGTTTTATTAGATTACACACATATTTTTCTTAACCCTTAGCGGGAAATATTTTTTCACTCTATTGTCAGATATGAATTAGTGAAAAAAGATTGAACATTATTTACAGTTTTACAAGTTAAAAGCAATTTGTATTTGAAAAACATACATTATAAACGTAACACCAAAGATGTAACACTTTGTAGTAAAATTGATTACACTAATTGTGTTTTGCTGTTAAACACAACTTAAGATAAAATCTGCCATTTCATAAATTGTTACATTTCTGCCACCATAAACCGTACAGTGTAACTCAGTCCAACTTAAAATCTGTTGTGAAATCATGCTTTGTCTGAAAAAGCATCCAAAAATACTTCTCTTCTACTCCCTTTTTCTTCTCGGCTGGGACACATGGCTTGGAAGGAGGTTTGGAGCAAAGAGAGCATTGTGCACACATGAGGAGGCTTGGTCCCCCTCCTTCAGCCCAACGCATTTACTTCCTGACACCCTGAAGTCCTAAACACTGCAGAATACTTCTGAATGTGACTACTAGTGTTGTTGTTTTTTTTTTTTAATTAAAACAAACATATCTCTAGAAATCTGGATTTTAACAAATTTATTAGATGTTTTTATAGCTCTTAGTGGAAATCCTTTCTAGTCGCTACAACTGCAACCTGTAGATGGCGCTGTGGTATCATTTGGTCGATACACAGACATTCCTCAGTTTTAGGAGTTGAGGGTAGCTGACAGTCCTTCCTGCTTTCTGGCTTGAGTAATTTGGAGGCCCATGTATACCTGGAAGGAGTCTATCTCAGCTCAAAGATTCTAGGATTTAATCTGAAGACATTTGAAGACTTGAAAATACAGAAAAATACCTATATTTTCTTTTCAATCAACCAGATTTTATAGTCTTAGAAGTTACCATGAGTAGAAATTCAAAACACTTTTCACCAATATCCAGAAGTAACAGCATCACCCTTGTGCTTTTATGACTAACCTAATTCAACAGAGATCCAATCAAATGGTGTTACTGATGTCACAATGAGGGCAATGAAGACATCTATACCTGGAATATCCATTCTCTGGTTCTGTTATTACAGCTATAAACTAGTAATCAGGCCTGAAATCTGAGTGCAGTGATGGACTCAGACCTGAATCTTCAGAGTCACATGAAGACAGTTAAAAAGCCTGAAGAACATTTCCAGGATTACAGGACTAGTCTTCCAGCAAGATTTAAAGAAACTCATCAAAGTTCTTATCTTTAGTCGTATTGATTACTGCAACAGTGTCTTCACAAGTCTGCCTGAAAGAACAATCAGACAATGCTATACAATTGAAATGTCTTATACACATAAACCTGACGGATTGGTTAATCAGTATTCCTGGCAGCAAGAAAATTAAAGAACATTCCAGTATTTCACCATATTCAACGCTAAACATGTCACTTAAATACATTACAAACAGTTTGGGCCGAATACTGATTCTTGTGGTACCCCAGAACTTATGTTTAATAATAATGACATATGGTTACCTATTTATACAAAGAGTTGATGGTTTTAACTTTTTAACCAGTTTATCACCGTGTTATGATTAATGATAAGCTTTCTTTAAATCAAAGAAAACTGCAGTTTTCTAACTGCACAGTGATTGTTGTTTTCATGTGTTGTGGCCAAAGTCTCCAGCAACACAGAAAAAAGTCACCAGAGGAGTCTGAAAATGTTGCTAAATATGGTGATAAAGAGGCTAAGTTGGCAGCTGTGCTTTCCCTGGTCCTGACCACACCCCCACACGTAGCCACGCCCACATATGGCACATGGCCCCGCCCATTTTAGTGAAATTTTTCACATTTTGTCTGGGGTGGGTTATGTTTTCACAAGGGGGTCAGTTACACTTTAAAAAGCAGCATGACACACACCGAGCCATAAATATAAAAATAAAACCTCGAAATATTTGACTTTTGAAATTTAGCAATTTAAAAAACAAAATTTGTAGTTTTTTGGCGGAAATTTAGTCATTTTCTAATGACCGTAATACAAAACTGATGAGTTAGAAAGCAGCTTTTAAGACGTGAACTAACTTGAGATACATTCTTTGGGACTCCCACAGATTCAATTCAATTCAATTAGTTTTATTTACTTTCAGTTTATCAATTTAGTTTCTATATTATTTACTATAATTATTTTTTATTTTAAAAAGTTTTCAAACTAGAATTCATTATTCCAGGAACAAAAGAAGCCTCCTGTTCACTAAGTTTGTGTACAAAAACAAGAAATTTGATGTTTTTGTGGCTTTTCTCTAAAAAGAAAACAACAAAGTCCACAAGTCTTCTAGAACAATTTTTGACAGATGAGACCAAAATATGGTCAAATAAAATGAAGCTGGGTCATCCACACCATTGGCTGACAAAGACAGGAATCCAGTTGACACAATGGCCCAGTCAAAGCCCAGATCTCAACCTGATTGAAATAAGGTGCTGTGAATTTAAGAAACCCATTTTTACAAAAGAAAATGTGCGCATATTCCTTCACCAACTGATAATGTCAAGCAGAAAACTGCTGTTCCTCTTGAATCGAGGGATTTCCTTATTTCCTCGTGTGTTCTCTAAACAGCTGGGACGTTTGGGGTCATTTAATCTGTTGGTTTGGTTTTATTTTCTCCTCTGAGTGGCTTCAACACACACATGGGGTCTCAATATGCTGAGAGCAGATTGAGAACACTCCCAACTGAGCGCGCTCCGTCTGAGCGATAAGGAGGGGATGAACCCTGCTGCAGTCTGAAGGGTGGGATCTCTCATCTCACTTTGTTTGCTTCTGCCTAAAACACCTGCAGGGAGGCTTTATGGGGAGCTGTTCTGATTATATTTGAGTTTTGTGCAAAAATGTGAACAAAACTCAAACTTTTTTGCTTGTAACTGACTAATTCAGCAGGTTGCATGCAAACGTTTTCACCATTCACCCACTGACCGCCTCCATCCTCCTTTCCAAACACACAACTTTCTCTTGCTTTACAGTTTTTTTTTCTCCCTCTGACAGCTCAGTGCCAACTCCTCCAGCTTTACAAACATGATAAGGCCCAAGCTGCAAGAACTCTCCCAGCTCTGAGTAATGGTTAACCAGATAATTCGTCTAGAGGAGGGGGTGGGAAGAGACAACACAGTTTTTTTTTCTGTTCTCCGCGCTGTTTGCTTGTGCGCCTTTACAGTTGAATTCATTCATATCTGCAGCCAGAATGGAGGAAACGTCGCAACAGGAGAATTTACAAGAAGTGGAGAATAAAAACCAACTTGAAGAGGAAGGTATTAGTTCTGCTTCTTTTTTCATTTATTTATTTGCATTTGATCTGACAGAGTCATAACAAGCTGGAGATGCAGTTTCTGTCTTTGGGGATTTATTTTAAAGTCAAAGATTGTTCCCTCTTTGCAAAAATATAAAATTTTACAAAGTATTTTTCTCTAGTTTCTGGTGCAAATATCTTATTAGACTAGAAGTAAGGCAAAACTAACTGAAAAGTAATTTTTCAGCTTATTTTAAGTCAATAATATCATAATATTGATGAAAAATTTTGAGTTACACTGGCAGATAATTTCACTTATAGAAAGACATTTTCCCCATATTATAAGTGAAATAATTGGCCAATTTAATTACTACTTTTCCATCAGTATTAAGGAATTATTAAAACAAACTCCCATATCTATATCTTGCTGAAAAGGTTGTTTTTTTTATATTGTCTTATTTCAAGTGAACTAAGATATTTGCTTTAGAAACTAGACACAAAATACTAGGTAAGATTTGCAGTGCAAGAGTGATCAGTGTGCAGCCAGAGAGGAATAATCCTACAACAGAAACCAGGTCTTTCTGTTGCTATACGTCTAATAGCTGCATATTGGTCCATATTTAAGTTTATGGTAATGTTTTTTGTTATGAATTTGTTTCAGGCGGGATCCGGCGGCGACTGAGAGACCGGGAGCTTCTCAGGAAGAGAAAAGCCGAAGCAGAAGAGAAGGAAACTAACCAGTGGGTTTTTGGGTAAATTTCTGTGAAGACAAACCCCGTCAGTGAAAATACAAGTTCAAATGCTTATGCAGAATATTTAAGGTCAAAGTAGATGTTAATGTTTCTTTACAGTGGATGGCGGTAACACTATCAGCTCTGACTGCTTATCTCTCGTCTCATTTATGTTGAATATGGAGCAAGAGGAAAGCAAAGGTTGCTCTGGTGGGTCTATGATGCCCCAGATCACAGCCAAGGACTTTGTACTATTAGCTTAGCAAATGCATCACACCGCCCTGTGTCAGCTAGCTTAACAATTAGCTGGACTCTTTCAGGGTGGAGAGCCAGAGGAAAAGGTCACGAGGCGAAAACAAGAGCAGCACCAAGAGGAGAGGGAGGCCTCGGAAGACTGACCCTGTCCTGCAGTTCCCACTGCTTCAGGAAGAGGCTGCAGAGGTCATCTCGGGTCAAATACTGACCTCTCAGACTGGCGTCCCGGCTGTGGAGTTACAACAAACTCCAGATGTAGATGCACCTGCTCCTGTGGTGGTCCAAAACTCACTTTTTGAGAAGCTAGAAGTAGATTCTGCTCCAGTTCCTGCCCAGTATTCAGTTCCAGATGTGCAGGTCCCAGTACAAAATTCCTATGCCGCTTCAGTCCCAGTACAAGCTCAATATGCAGCTCCAGAACCAGTACAAGATCCCTATGCTGTGTCTTTCCCAATACAAGCTTCCTATTCCGCTCCACTCCCAGTAAAACCTCAGTATTCTGTCCCGGTCCCAGTAAAAGCTCCCTATGCCGCTCCGGAACCAATACAAGTTCCCTATGCCGCTTCAGTCCCAGTAAAAGCCTCCTACATGGTACCAATCCCAGTTCAATCTCCTGATGATGACCCAATTGAAGTTCAAACCTCTGATGACGTCCCAGTTCAATTTCCCGATGCTTTTCCAGTCCAAGCTCCGTCCCAGGACGTTCCAGCTGCAGTTCCAGCTCCTCCCCAGGTGGAGGAGCTCTACCCAGAATCTCCAGACAGAGAGACCCCAGACCAGGTTCTGATAGAAGACTTGGGCCCGGATGACGAAGAGGACATCTCTCCTTCAGAAAACGATAGAGCAGATGAAGGTAGGAATGTCCTGATGATGCTCTCTTTGAAGCTGCAGTATGTAACTTTTATTTAAAAAAATATATATATATATTTTTTTTTTGTTATTCATACCATATTGTGACAAAATGGTATGAGACAGATAATCTGTGAAAAAGTCAAACTCCTCTGCTTTCTCACAGTCCTAACTAGAAACAACCAATCAGAGCCAGGGGGTGGGTCTTAGCACTGTCTATCACCTTCCTTTGTTCTCTGCTAAGCTGTAGCTATTACAGCCTGTTGTGAATGCTGATTAACTTAGCCACTGATGATGGCTGATAAATGCTTTTCTTGTAACAGTAAGTTGTTTCCCTACAATTAGCACATTCAGCAGCGAGTGCATGAGATTGATTGACAGCGCTAAAACACTCCTCCTGGCTCTGATTGGTTGTTTTTGGCCAGGAGCTGTACATTTCTTCAGTAATTACAGCAGGAGCTGAATCTTTCACATATTATCTATCTCTTTTTATGCCAACAGTTGGCATTTTAAAAAAATATGTCAAATAAAAAAACATATTTTTAAAAATAAAAGTTACATACTGCAGCTTTTATTACAATTTTCAACTTCATTTTTTAGCGTTTTTCAGTTGTTAAAGAATACATACAATAAATTCCTGAACCCCAACTAATAACAGATCAAAATACATGAATGAAGAGAAAATAAATAATAGTAATAATAATAAAACATGAAACCCAGTGTGAGACGTTCAAATAAACAATTGCCAGGTTCAGGCAGAGTTTCCATTTCTTCACACACTTCTTATCAGTAACAAAAGGTCAGTTTAACCAGGCTTAACCGTTTTTTAACCGCTTTATCTATATGTCTCTTCCAGGTTTAGATGAAACTCCACTGGTGAACACGGCCGGCCAAAACAAAATATACTCAATCCCATCGCTATCCAGCCCTCCTCTGCCTCAGGAATACCTGCCAGGGAGTCAGATATAAACTTTCCCCATCAAATGTCGCTTCAGTCCAGATCTAGAAAACCCAGATCCTTTTTTTTCTTGTTTAAGGTCACACTGTGTGTCTGAAGTTTATTTTGGTTAGTGTGCTTTTTCTTATTGCAGAGACAATTTTTATTGCAGTAACACTTTATTTGACGTCATGTCATAAATATTCATGAAGCCTTACTCATGTTCATGACAGGTGTTATGTCGTGTTTATGACGGTGTCATGATAATCTTATTCACAACCCGTTAAATAAAGTGTTACTTTTATTGCTTATGTGAAAAAAATGCTTGAATGCAAACCATACCTGCATTGGTTATTTATTCTGAAATGTGCTTTACTGCAAACTAATACAAATTTATCTTTTATTTTTTTGTACTTTGCATTGAGTAAAGAGCTAAATTTTACTTTCACTATTTAACAAAGAATAACTTGTAATTGTGATAGTGAATTATTTTTCATTTAATTTTGTAAAAAAAATAGGTTAAATAAAATTCCCTGCTTACATCATGAAAAGCTGGTCATTATTATCGTCTGAGACAGAACATCGTGTAAATTTTGATGAATTATATTTTTATTTTTAGGCTCATCAAGTTAAACTGAAATTAAAAAATTAGAACTTACACTTTTTTTTATCAGTAACTTGACAGGAAAGAGCGTGGAGAATCGAAGTAAACGACCCATTGTCTGCTCCACTGACTGAATCACACAGTGCCACAGTAATTACAAAGTTCAACCTAGAACAAAACTAAACTTTAAAAAATTGGTACTTTAAGAGAAAAATTAGGGTTTTGTGAAGGATCTTTGTTTCTGTTGTACATATTGAGGTAGAGAGTTTGGTAATAAATAATTGTAATTATTAATGAGAAAAAAGTTTGAAAACACCAGCCCATGTGTAATCAATCTATAACCATACCTGTAACTAAACATTGCAGATATGGTTATATAAACATATTTTGGTTATATAAATGTCCTGACCCTTTGGACTAACACTCTATTCTGTTATTATAGTGACTCTGATTGACCTGAAACCTGAACATACCCTTTAGCTGTCCTGGTAGCTTTTACTGGACATCTGCATCCTTTATCTAAAGTCATTGTTTGCGGAGAGGTTATTGAAGGATCTCATTAAAGGTATCAGTCAGAAAGAGAAAACACACAAATCACTGTATAATAGATACATACTATTGCACTGTGAATATAGTTTCTAGGAATAGACTTATAATATGTTATAAAAATTAGATGAAACAAACTGCTTGAGGAGGTTTCCAAAAACTGCTTTTCGAGAGTGCTTTTATATTTGCATCTACTGAAGTAATTATAATGACTTCTTGTTATAACGTCAAGCTCCCAAGGCCATTTTTTATCTTTTCACCTGCCTTTCTGCTGCCACCTGCTGTTTAGAAGCATGAATGTGTAAACAACCTAAATCCACTCAATTATTTTTTACCATGGCCGCAAAATTTTAGTTAATGATAATAAAGCGGCTATTATGCTGTTTTACGCTTTGTACATGCTCAGCTGGACGCTTTAATGCCTGGTGTAAACTGTGTGTTTTTCACTGTAAATAGTCTTTGTTGGCCAACAATAAAATCCAACACGTGCTTCCTCCACGCCGACGTCGAGCTGCGTCCTCCGTCATGACGTTCGGACGACGGTTGGCTCATATGGGTTAGCTACTATCTTTATTATCTTCCGGCTAACCTGGTGAAACCTGTTTTCCCTCGTTGTTTCCTCTTCGTGTCTGTGAAAATGAGTCCGCTGTGTGAACACTGCGGGGAGAACATGAAGAAGATAAATCAACAAGTTTCTGTTATGCGGAAAGAAATAAAAAATCTGAGGTATGTTTAACTTTTAAAAAAGCAAGCTGAAGTTAGCATCCGATTGGGCTGCTGGTTAAAGGGCTGTTTCACTAAATCTTAACTTTGTTTGATTTGACATAGTTACTAAATGATAATGAAAAAAACCTCAAGCCGATCTAACCTGAATTGGATTATTTCAGGGTAAATTATTCCTAAAAATGAGTCTTGTGCAATTCGTTTTTTTTTAGTTTATTCCACTGCATTGTTTTATTGATAGTTTGGTATATCATGAACTGCATTTTAAATGCATTTTAAATCATTTCTGCCAGTTGCATAATAATTTAGTCCTTTTTTGACTAGATTAACTCTTGGCATTTTCAAGCCTCCCCTCCTTTAAGTTGATATAAATGGCTTCTCTTTATGTTTTCAAAAGTAAAAATATATGTAATTTGTATAGCACTTTTCAAAACACTCAAATAGAACACCAACTACTTCAAGCAAAATTATAAAAAGGGAATATTAAAATACGTAACGTGTTAAAAAATAGGTCACAGGTTGAGGCCATTTTTATTTTTAGTAGTGTTTATTCAAATCTGAAGTATTTTAGATTTTGAATGAAGGTATCCATATTCCTTACAAGTAGTGAAATAGCCCTTTAACCAGAATGTGAGGGTGGGAGGTAAGATGTCTCCAGTTTTGTACTTTAGTAATAACTGTTTTTTTCTTCCATCTTTTCCTAAACAGACAGACGTTGGACGGGGCTGTCAGAGCACATCGCAAACATCTGATGTCGATTCAGGCTGCTGTGTCAAAGGCTGACTTTTCTGGCCACAATAAAAAAGACTGCTCATCTTCGTTATCAGCGCCAGACGCATTAGAACAAGGTGGATATCAGTGACGTACGGTCAGAGCCTCACCTGTCTTACGGTTGACAACTTTAACTTTACAGCTAAAGTTGTCAAACTGTTAAAATCAAGATGTGTAATTATGACTGTTATTGGAGATTCTTTCTGCCCACAGCGTCACCTTCCACAAAAAGTCTTAAGTTACTTGGATGATACAATTTACACCGTTTAATTCCTCTGAGAAAAATAAAGCATTATTTATTTGAATTGAAAATGATGACGTCCAACCAAAACTCCCACATGATTATAAAGGTGAAAAGAATCCAGTAACATAAAAAAAATTAAAAAAAAATTCCGTTCTCACCCACCACGGGTGGTTCTTATCCTCTGAGCTCAGGTCCTCTACCAGAGGCCTGGGAGCTTGAGGGTCCTGCGCAGTATCTTGGCTGTGCCAAGGACTGCACATTTCTGGACTGAGATATATATATATGTATATATATATATATCTATATATATATATGTGCTGCTTTTACCTCCTGTTTCGATTGAACTGCCTGCTTTTAAAATATTTTAACCACACTTTGCAGGAAACATCCGGACTGTGCCGATCGGTTACATCAGCTCCTGTTTTTCCGTGAAGAACGGGACGCCCAGGCAGCCGACTATCTGCGGCCCGTCACGGGCTCAGCTGCGAATCCAGCAGAGCGTTTTCAACAACCCCGAACATGCGGTGCTGGGCCTAGAACAGTACTCGCATGTCTGGTATGTCTCGCATACACTGCACATATCTCCAGGATTCCTTTAACCTGTCAAGCTTAGAAAAGCCTCGAGTGGGTTTTGTCCTGCTCGTGACCTTCTGACCTTCTGATAAACACTGTTTCATTTATTCATTTCATAAACTACAGGAAAGAACTGCTAATTCTAACAAAATTAAATCTAAATGTCCAATATGGTTTCAAAGTGATTGACATTTTCTTATGGAGTCCCCCAAGGCTGAATGCTTGACCTCTTATTCTTTTGTTGTTGTGCTTTATGAAATAAATGAATGAAACTGATTCTAGGAAATTTGTTTCATAGTTTATTCAGAAAAATTCAAAGTTGTTGTTGATGTTGGTTTGAGATGCAAAATTAACATGAGTAGGAGGAAAATGCGGTGAGGTTCTCTATCTGCCCCAGGATTGTTTCAGACACTTGATACTAAAACTGGTGACATGATGGGATTTTCAGCTCAGTTCCTTCTTTCACCTCGATAAACTGAATCAAAATCCACATTATTGCAGATGAAGCCCAAATTATGGTGTCTGCACATCCTTAAAAAGTCTTAAATTCATGTATCTAAAGTGAAGGCCTAAAGTTGTTTTAAATTTATTGAAAAAACAAAACAAAACAACAACCTTGCCCTTCAATGTGTTAATCACAGGCCTTAAATTTTGTTGTGGTGGGATTATTTAATCTGGTATATTCTATTTAGTTTTTCTTGTTTCTCATGGAAACAAGAAAACCTACCATTAGCATACCATTAGCTGACTACTAATATACCTTTGGCTAGTTGGCTATCTAGCAAACAAGCTATCTACCTCCATGATGGGTCACTGCGCACTTATCTCCAATTGGCTGATATTCCCTTTAACCATTATGAACCAAGAAACTTAAACTCTGCCTTTGAGGCAGAAACTCTTTTCCAACCCATATGTAGTTTTGATCTTATTCCTGTCAAACTGGCCACTTCACACTCCACTCCATGCTGAGGAGCATTATCGCTTGAAGATCCCAATATTATCTTTTGTAACCACAAATAAAGCCCTGAGATGATCTTAAGCAGAAACTTTCCTTCATTGAGTAGAAGGACATCAAAATATTATGTTTTTGCTACTTTTTCTGCTATTTTTGAAGTTTGGAATTGGATGCTTCATTCTGTATCTTTGCTGATAACATTCAATCTTTACAGGATTATTTTTCTTTTCCATAAAAACGGACATCAGGGTTACAAAGCCAAGGTGAAACCTCCCAGGCTGAACGGTCAGAGAGTCGGAGTTTACTCGACACGAAGTCCACACCGACCAAACTCCCTCGGACTGACCCTGGCCAAGCTGGATAAAATTCAAGGTATGAAGCCGTTTTGCATGAGATGGATGTCGACATTCACCAGTGAAAGTCCCGCCCCTCTGCTCCCTGTTGGAGGGCAAAAAGCTGTTTGCTGGCAATGACTAGCATTAGTTTTAGCTGTCAAGTTGTCAACATAATGCACTAAATAATAAATGTACACATGATGTATAAAAGAAGAAGGGACACACTTCTTTGCTACAGATTGTCATCACCAGCTCAACTAGATTCAGTTGGTAGAAATACTGAATCTATTTGACCTGTAATACTAAAAATACAGGTCAGGAAAAAGCTTTAAATGAAAAAAACTGTCGAGAGAGGGAAGTAATAGGTCAGTTTTCTGGCTTGACTTTGACAACCAACTCTGACAGATCATCAGTAGAGAAGATGTTTAACTTCGCTGATCTACCACAGCGATCACTTATTAAAAATCGCAAAATAAGCATCAAGCCTAAAAACATAAAACTGTAGCAGACTGAATGTTCTGTTTTTTGTGGGGGGGTTCTTTTTGTTGTTGAATCCTGACGCATTAGTCACCTTGCTGTTATCAGTTACTATGGCAACGGGTCTGAGCTGAGCGTTGTAGAGTTGTTCTTCAATGGTTTCTCTGCATTATTTTTGCCGTTACTAAATTAATAATTCTTATATCTCCAGGTTTCACTTTGTTTTTTGTCGTGGCAACGCAGTTATGGATGGCATGTAAAAGACTCGACTCTTTGCTTTCCAGCGTTGTCCATGAAATTTCCCCATGTAAACAATAACATGCAGTGGGTTTATAGTTCTTGTGGTGTGTGGCGTTTTGAGGAAATCCTAAAATATTTAATTCATTTTCTAGGTGACACGCTGCATCTCTCAGATATTGATATGATTGCCGGCACTCCAGTCCTGGATATTAAACCGTACATCCCAGAATACGACTCTCTCAACACGAGAACGCGGCTGGAGTCAAACCCAGATCTACAGACTGAAGAGAAGGAGGTGAACATCTCAAGCTTTCATCTGGAAGACAAGACAGATGATGAAGATGAGATTCTTCACCTGAGACAGAAATCGGAAGCAGGTGTTTGTTTAACGCCGCCACAGACTCAGGTTTTTCTACCCAAAGAAGCGGCTAGTTTGCTGAAAGAAGTGGAGTCTTATGTAAACGAAGCTGATCTGACACCACCTGACTGTGAGGACAAAAACAAAGTGTCAGACTGTGGAAAAACCAAACCAGGAGCAGAGATCGTGGACCGGCCCAGTTATGGCAGTGATTCCAGTACAACCATCGCCGACTGGATCAGAGAGCCTCCGGTTTCCAGTCTGGATGTGCGTTTCACCCCTCAAGCTCAGAAACAGCTGGAGGCGTTCCTTCCTGCACATTCGTCTGGTAAGACAACAGGTAAAAGTTGATGACCTCCACAAGAAGGCGCTGTTGTTTCTGACTTGTTTTAAAACAGAAATCTCCAAACTTTTTGTTACATGAGCCAAAATTGTCAAGTAAAAGGTATTCACAAGCAAAAAGCTAAATTAAAGCACGCAAAGGAAGTTGTCCAATTTTTTTTATTTTATTTTATTTGTAGAAAAGAGATGTTATTAATAACAGATTCAAAATGTAAAAAGGATTGTGCTCATTTACCGTATTAAAAGAAAGGCTTATAGTTTTTTAATTTTTTCAGGCTGATTCAAACAAATTTATTCTCAGTTGGAAGGAGATTTAGGTCATTTTCTTTCAAAATGCTAGCTGTAATTCGCCAATTTTAATCAGTTAATTAAAGCTAATTTGAATGTAGCAAAAGCGGATTTTCAGCCAAAGTTTCTCGATAAACATGGTTCTAGTTACTAGTAAAGCCTGGTTATAAAAAGACAAATACTTTGTGTCATGCTTAACATTTTCCATTGCAAGAAAATTATATTAGCAATAATTTTAACATGATTTTAAAAAAGTTTAATAAACAAATTTGTATCATTCTTGAACTGCAGTTGAGTGCCTCAAAATATCAGTCTAAGGGCCACAAATGGCTCAAAAGCCACAATTTAGACACCCTTGTTTTAAAACCATGTCTCTCTTAACAGAAGCGTCTGAGTTCGACAGACCCAGGTTCAAGTTTCTGCGCAGTCCGGAGGAGGCCGGCGCCGCCATCAGGGCTGTGCTGTCAGCAGACCCCAGGTCAGTTTACAGGAGAACCCGATGCAGAGACAGACTCTTCTTCTTCTCCTTGGACACGGCGGACGTCACCTGCTGGTTTGGACTGGGGTTCGCTGAGGTTCTGGAGGTCCGGCCTGTCGGACCACCTGGACCTGAAGATCCGTGTCAGTAAAACAATAAACTGCCTATTAAATTCTTCTCACTGCAGTGTCTATGTGAAAACAAAAGGATGCATTTTATTTTTTTCTCATCTTAGCTGAAAAATAAATGGCTTGAAAGATGTTTTTCTTTGTCCTTTTTCAAAATGTATTACCTTTACAAAAGGTTGTGTTCAGATGTGCAACATATAGTCCACATTTATTGGCACTCAGGGTGAAGATAAAATGTATTAAAATAATACTTTACTACAAGAGAGTACTCACACACACACATGTCTAACATATATCTTGAGTAGAAAAAATGCTATACATCCATAAAGCTATCACCAATACTCTTCTTATTAGCTATAATTTTTTTACAAGTGCAAAAAATGTATTTTGTAATGCATTCACACATCAGACTTTAAGTGGGTATTAACATTTCATTAAATCAATATTTCTGCATTAAAAATTATTTTTTTATTTGATGTAATATTGCCACATTGAATGTCGTATTGCAATTACCTTTAAACATGAAGTCATAATTCAGAGAAATATTTTCCTGAAAACTTCAGTTTGTGTGTAATTAATCCATACAATGTGTTTCAGTTAGTGAGTTGTTATAGAAATAGACAGTAACACGCTAATTCATTGACTGTATCTGTATATAAAAATAGGCCAGTATGACTCAATCCCGAACATTAAAAGTAAACATTATTCGGGTAAAAAAATTGTTTTAGAAAAAAAAGCGCCTTGTTGTAGTTGCATTTCCTTCCTTTAGGTGGCGGGAGTACACAAAAGCAGAGTTTGTGGGTCAGAAGAAGAGAAGCGACCAATCGGCGCCGAGTTTGGGTTTTTGAAACAGTCTGTTTTGAACGTAACGCGGTTGACGTCAACTCGGGAAAACAGCTTTATTCATCAGGTTTGAAACCTTGGTTCAAGTTGGCAGTTTAAGTCTGGAAGGTAAAGTATTTTTAGACTATATATCGCCCGTGTTTTAAATAATTTCAGTTAAATGTTCATGTGGTTTAATTGGTTGTTTGTTAACTGACTCCGTTACAAGAAAACCAACTTCAGCTAACGTAAGTTTTCCATAACTTAGACGTGTTTTAATGCTCTCTGAGCGTCTTTAGCTGCGTTATGCCCTACTATTATTGTTCTAAACACCCTAATAAAGATATCAAACTATGAATATATGTTATAACATTTAGAAGGTTTTTCACAGGTTCTGATTATCTGCCTGACATCAGAAGCTAGCTTGTTTCTGATTTCTGTGTAAATAATGAAGAAACCTACACCTGCTAAACAATGTAAATAAACACAGTAAATATTGTAAAACATAAAAACATAACAGTATCAGTGTTGTTTATCAAAACATATTAAATGTTAATGTTTAATATGAGCACTAAGCCAGCAACAGACTAAGAATAAGTAAATAGTGACAATTAATAAACATTACTGTCAGATAAACGCATATAAAAGTCATGGATTATGAGAAAACAAATCTAAGTCTTAGATTTACTCTTCTGTTTACTCCTTTTTAATGTCAAACGTTTTAATTGAGCTAATTATAATTTTATAATGCTATAATTATAATGTTGTCTAAAATAACATTTGATAATTAGAGTAAATTGGACATGATGTGACTGAATTGATTTTTCCTTTATAAGGGATGACATATTTTGTGAGGCAGTGGGAAATAAAAGTGGGAAATAAAAGACTCCCTTTTAGAAGGAATTAACGTTAAGCAGAACCTGGCTCAGTTGAGTTTTAAGAGGACTTGGACACAGAAATCACAGAAGCACTGGCCTTTATGGGAGCATTTATACTGTAAACAAAAATAAACTTTTACTGTGAAAAGAAAGAACTGGATTAATGACAGCAGCTGTTAAATGGTTTGTTGTAGGAGTGAACCACGAATAATCAGAGAACCATTAATCAATATTGCCGCTGCAGTGGAATTCTTTGGTGTATTATGTGATTGAGAATCGATTGGGGATGTAAAAATAGATTATTATTGTTTTAAACTTGCAGCTGAAGAGGTTGTTTATGCGAACTCCAGATTGATCTTTGTGAGAGGATGTCACGGACCAGCATAGAAGACTGGGTAAGTCTTGTTCTGCACACGGTGTGAGATTATTGCTGAGTTTAGTATCTGATGATGATCCATTAAACGTTTTGTTGATGGTAGTCTTCCAGTAGAAGAGGCGAGCGTACTCCTCTGAGAAGCGTGGAAAATGAGACTCCTTCATCGAGGATCAGGTCAAAACCACAATTCAGCGGTGACACAGTGAAAGATAGCATGGTGAGTTTGTACAAACTTTCAAAAATATTGACTTTTATTTATTTTTCTTATTTGTGGGGCTATGTTTGGAAAATTACACAACCCAAAATTCCCAGATTATAAGATAGAAAATGGAGTTTATTTTTCAAAGTCATAATTTCTCCATGTTATTTATATTTATAAATGTATCACACTAAATATTTAATGAGCAAGCTAAATATGTATCTTCAGCTTAAACATTTAGCATCAAAGTAAATATTCAGTTAGCAAATTAAATATTAAATTTTCCACTAAATTTAGATTCATGTAATTAGCAAGCTAAATATTAAGTTTCAAACTAAATACTTACGTCGCAAGCTAAATATTTAGCTTTCTTATATTTATCCTGCTGATTATATATTTATATTGACAAATGAATAGCATAGTGGAAATACAACTTTGCAAATGTTTTTCTCATAACAGGCTACGAAGCTCAAATTATTCATGTTATTTTTAACAGTGTAATTTTTGCAAACGGCTCTGTTGTTACTCATTACTAAATCTCTTCCACAGCCAGACATTCATCTCTGTGACACACAGACCCAGTTGGGAACTCTGACCGATCCCGTTTCCATGGATACCACCCAGTCTGAGTGTGGACATGGAGACGTCACATTCAAAACCTTTATTTGTTACGGAGGTGAAGTTGAGATTTCAGATTCCTCAGTCGGTGGAGAGCAGAGTTTGATTTTGCCTAAACATGGGATTACGTTTACTCTTACCGCCGAAGCAGAAGATTCAGTCGCTTCACCCAGCAGGATGGAGCAGTCCTGCGGTGAGCATGTGGAGCATCCATATTGGAACTGCAGCGTCAAACAGCCGGATCCTCCAGTCGCCTGTGAGGCTGATGAGGAGAAATATTTAACGTGGAAGTCGTTCGCCTGTGATGGAGCTGAAGTTAAAGTTTCAGACTCCACTGGATTAAAGGAGGAGACGGTTCCTCTGCTCCAGGATGACCTCTGGGGTCCAGCACAAGACGACGGTACAAACTCAGCCGAATGCTCCCTGCTACTTCCAGCAGAGCATGTCGATCTCGACTGCAGCAGTGGAAACGATGATATCTCTACAGCGCAAACATCAGAAAACCCCGATGATCTAACTCTGAAGCTGCTGAACTGCAGCGGTGGTGAGGTAGAAATCCCAGCAGACGCTGATGTTGCAGATGAGACTATTCCTCTTTCTCACACCTGTTCTGGCTACAACCACAGCATGGATCCGAGTGTGTTAGCCAGTGATTATGACCTGGAAAACAGTAAAGATTACTTGGATCATCCCTACTGCAACGTAAAATACAACTCCTTGCTTCCACCAGAGGAGGTGAACACTATTCCGGACATACAACCATGCAGCGCTGAAATAAACTCAGAGCTACGTAATGGGCAGGATGAGAGCTTTGATTGGAAATCAGGTAAATCCCAGGTGTCTGAGAAGATGTCGACTTCGCCTAAAGAGAATTACAACAAAGAACAAACGAACGACCATCTGAAGAATGGAGAAGTCGTGTTTGATATTAATCTAGCACCTGAGACTAACGCATCATTAAAAGTGGTGGATGAAATTCCTAACAACACTCCTTTAGTTGCGTCCGACTGCAGCCATCTTGGCGCTTCGGCAGAAACTCTACCGCAGCAGCAGCTGGATTCCAGATCCCACTCCGAGGCAAAGGACAGCGCTCTGGGTTCTTTGGGTCTCTGTAACTCTGCAGAAAAAGCTCCTCCTGCATCTCCTGCCATCTTAAAAGTCCTGTCAAAGTGTCCGTCAGTTGCCTCCGCCCTGCAGTTTCTCAGCCCCATCGTGAAGAGAGCGTCTCTGTCCGCGCTGAAGCGCCCTGTGGTGTCGGGTCAGGACATGTTTCTACCTGATGATTCTGCTCTGGAGGATGAGAAAAGTCTTTTGGCTCCTGTTGATGTTGACTCCTTGGGGTTGTTAGCAGAGCAGCTCGAAAGCCCAATGCCCTGCCCTCTGCTTAACTCCACTGCTGTAAGTTCAAAGCCACAGGAGGTTTCTGGGAAGAAAGCGCAGCTGGAAACAGCGCCACTTATTTCTGACGGCCAGTTTCAGCAGCAGCTTCGGCAGATGGCCGAGTTCCTCATGATGGCGTGTGGAAAGATGAGAGCTGCTCCTCCTGCTGCCTTCATGGCCCCCTCAGACAGAGCAGCTCCTCCTGCTGCCTTCATGGCCCCCTCAGACAGAGCTGCTCCTCCTGCTGCCTTCATGGCCCCCTCAGACAGACCAGCTCCTCCTGCTGCCTTCATGGCCCCCTCAGACAGAGCGGCTCCTGCAGAGTCCCACAGCGTCTGTGTGGGCACCAGTCCACTGAAGATGGTGGACCACAGCCTGAACACGTCAGGAATATTTGTGAAAAAGAGGGAATTCTCTGTGACCGATTCCTGCACAGCGACTGAACCACTCATCTGGAAGTGAGTGGTGTCTCTTTTTTTTTTTCAAATGTTCTTCTGACTTTACTTCATTCCTTCTTTCCAAACATTGCGTACAATTTACATTTGCAAAAACTGCAAAAAAACCCCAAAAACCCAGATTATTATTTTTTGTTTTCTGTTGTAAGATTTATACAAATCAAATTGCAATACATATCGGTACCGCCACCCATCAGAATGTATATTGTGAAATGAATTTTATGCCATGTGGATGGATGTAAAGTTCTCTGGTGTGGTTTCAGTTTACCTCCAGGCAGCCTGGAGAGCCTCCCGCGGCTGGAGCTGGAGCAGAGGCTGATGTCCAGCATGATCATGGTGGAGGCGCTGGTCCAGCAGCTGGCTGCAGCCAGGGCGCACCGCCGCCCCTCTTCGGGCCCGGCTCCTTCGGACCTGAGAGAGAAGCTGGTTCAGACGGACCACACTGAGCTCAGTCAGGTAAAAACACTGAACGGATAATAACTAGGAATGCAAGTTATCCACTGACGAGTGACTGATCTTATCGATCAACTAACAACTAATTGATTAGCAGCCATTTTCTTAAAGATCTTGAGTTTTCTCTTGCATGAAGAGGGCCGACTGTCTTTCTATACTAACGGACAAATTTTTCTTGATATGCTGCATGTAAAAGAAAAAAAAAAAAAAGACATTGTGAAACTTAAGGAGCTTCTCGGGTGAATATATTTCAAAACATATAACATTAGATATGTTTATGTGTGCATCCCACACCTGATAGGAAAAAAACTGAGTAAATTCTCGCCTAAAATCTTGGAAATTTTGAGATTAATCTCAGAAATGTTGTAGAATAAACTTGGAAATTTTTGAGGTTGAAAAGTCTGAAATTTGCAAGATAAAACTTAAAAATTTTGAGACTACGGTAATTTCAAAAATTGTTTTGAGGAAAAAACATGAAAATGTCTGCGTGTGAAGCCAAAAATTTGCGAGAAGAAAAACTCAGAAAATTGGAGATTAATTTTACATTTCCTAGAAAAAACTTGCTAATTTTCTGAGCTCGCTCATGCGAAAACTTTCGACTTTTGGAAATTGTTTGATTTTCAAAAGTTGAAAATTTTTGACTTTTCGAGCTAAAAAATATACAATTTCTTTCTAGAAGTCTTCTGAGATCAATCTCAAAATTTTTGAGATTTTCTGGTAAATTTATCTCTTCATTTACTCTTTTTTTAATCTACAATGGCCCTAATATGCTGTTGTAAACACGAAACTCAGTTTGGAACATTTACGGTTCTGGTATGGCACTGCCATCTTTGTTTCTGTATCAACTGGCTCCACTTCAGGATAACCAGCAGCACCCTCTGCTGGATGGTGGCGAAACTGCAACACTGAAAGATCTAAGTGAACTTTATAAGTCAATAAATTTTTTTCTGATGAACTTTGGTATTTTCATTCCTTGTTTAGACCACAATGTACAGAGATCTCTACATGGAGGCTCTGAGCAAGATAACTGAGCTGGAGCTTGATGGAAATTCCCTGCAGAATCTCGTCCAAGCTATGCAGGAGATGAAAGCTGCCATGGTGAGACAAACCTCAGATATCACCTCAACATTTAGCTGTTCATACGGGTGCTTGAAATCCTTGAAAATTTTTGAAATTCAGTGAGCCAAGATAATTTAATTGTCTTTATTAGTCAGCAAGGCAGTAGTACAACAATAAAAACAAAACTTCAAAAACACGACGACCATATATACATAAAAGAACATCAATGTAAAAAGTGAAAAATACATAAAAACACAAACATCTTACAAAAGTGAGGTGCTTTCAGGGTTTGGAAAGTGCTTGTTTTTAAAGTGCTTGATATTCAAACTGCTCAGTTTTGTAGTAAAATGCATCTTAATACTTGATCGAAAGTTTAAATTTGGAAAACATCACTTTAGTAGAAATCAGATATTCTCATTCACCTAATTAAAAGACAGCTATTTGTTTATGACTTACAAGTTAAATCAAACTAAACTTTTCTTGTTTTAGGTTAGTTGGAATTACCAAAATTACTTCTGTTTGCTAAATAAAAAAATGACAAAACACTTTTTATTTTATTTTTGTATATTTATCATTCCTAATGGCTCAATAACTTATTGATCTGTATAAAAAAGATATAATGTTTTAGTTTCCTTTGTCCCCGATGTAGAAAATCATCACAAGACACTATTAATAACAGTAATAAATTACATGCTGGTGAATTTATTTTAGTTTATTTGCATTGTTTTTATCTCCAAAGTGTGTTGCTGGAAAGGTTTGACAGCCTACTGTGAAAAGTGCTTGAATTTGACTGAAAAGTGTCTGAATCCTGATCTGTGGACAGAGATAAAAATGTTTTTAAACCTGCTGGACTTTCTCTGCAGTCTTCTTTGAGCAGCGACACAGACGTATCTCTGACCAACATGAAGAAAATGGGTAAAGCCATCAGGGAGGACCATCAGGACCTGGCGTCCCACGTATGTAAACGTATAGCTTTCAGCTGACTGAATATGTGTAGTAATTAATCCAACTTTGTTGTGCTGTTCTGTAGTACAAACTCATGAAGTCCCTGTTTGAGAAATCAAAGGAAACTCAGAGAAGAATCCTGGAGAAGGTGAAAGAAGCTCTTCAGCAGAAGAACAGCATGGAGGCGCGGATGGAAGAAGCCTTCGCGGCCAAGGAGGCGGTAAGGAAAATACAAGATCAATATCTCATATTAACGACAACTAAAAATATTAATTGCAATTTATCATTAATGGAAGTATACAGACTCAAGAAAAGGCCATTTCTCAAAGAACACCACACTCAGAGCAGCAATTATGTCACGACTGTACAAAAGTATATATTTTGTTGTGTTTTTTTCAACATTTGTATCTGTTTGCAGGCTTTCAGTGCGACGGAGCAGCTGAGGACGCACTGCGCCTCTGAAATCTCAGCTCTGGAGAAATGTGTCGGATCTCAGGAGGAGCTGCTCGCGGCTCTGAACCAAACCTACCCGGATCAGGTGAACAGTCAAAATGACTGGAGATGCAGGAAAGAAAAAAGGATTCTATAGAAAATCACAAATCTACGGCACGGATCACTTTCGGCTCAGACTTGTGGGAACTGTGTGTATTGGTCATTTAAGTGACAGACATTTATTCTTAAACATATTTTTCTTTTAAGATAAATTGATGGAATTTGATTGTCCAGTACGGAACCTTCTAGAATTGTTTGAAATGTTTTATCTGGTTTTTAAATTAAAAAATTGTTTCTCAATCAAATTGTAATCAAATAAAATGGTTTGACGCTGAAAGATTTGCATATTTAAAAATGACCTCGTTCTGTAAGCGTCGCCTCTTCGGATCCTAATCTGCATCGTGTTGCTTCCTCGTTTCCTGCAGGTCGCTCTGAACCGGACCTGCCAGGAAACGCTGAGCTCAGCCTCCGATCTTCTGTCCCGAACGGCAGAGGATCACTTCAGCCTGATGCAAGAGGTACGCTCAGCAGAGACACGAGAACGTTTCTCTGTTTCCAGCACGGTGAACTGAAACCAACAAAGTAACAAAAACTTTGTTGGTTATGATTTTTGCAGTTCAGAAATAAGAAACTGTGATTAATGTGAAAAAACTAACTATTACGAATTCAAACTGAAACGTATTGAAATATATAAAATCTTTGCTTGCATGTTAATCTATTTATTAGCCTTTTAAACTGATGTGAAATAGATTTTTTATTTTTATGAAAAAACTAAAACTACTACTATAACTAAAAAACTTAGTAATATTTAACTAATAAAAAACAGCGATCTCACTCTAAAGCCAACTGCATTAGAACAGAACGACTCAACGGGATAAAACTAACATTTTACTCTCACGCTGGTTTTCTGTCCGGCAGCTTTGCAGCGCGCGGCGCCTCCTGCAGCAAACGGCCCCGACGCTCCTTCAGCTGAACGAGCGAGCCGCCGCCGCGCTCAGGGAGAGGGACGAGCATCGGGCGGCGAGAGAGCGAGCCGCCGAAGAGAGAGAGCAGGTCAGATGAAAAGATGAAACAGGCCGGATTAGGCAGCTTAATCTCAGAGCAGATTATTGGAGGTTCAACGTGTACTGTGAGGAAAAGTGGCTGCCTCTTTGGTTCTGGAGCAAACTTCCTCATGTTTAGCTGTTGCTTAGCAACATGGTTACCATGGCGATCGGTTCAGTTCCGAACCGATCCGAACATTTCAGGATTTCTTCACTTGGCTTTAAATTTTCAGTGAAATTAAAGTTCAATAAGTGCTAAAAAAAATACTAATTTTTTTTCTGATCCTCTTTTTCTTCCTTTCCTGCCTTTGTTCTTTCTTTTGTTCTTTATTTCCTTATTTCATTCGTCCCATCTTTTATTTTTCCTTTTCTTTCATTCGTCCTTTTCTTCTTAGGTTTTCCTTTATTTCATCTGTCTTTAGTTCATTTTTTATTTACCGTAATCTTATTTTTGTTCGTCTTTAATTTGTTTTTTTTGTCTGTTCTTGTGTTCATTTGTCTTTTTATTATGTTTTGTTTTAGTCCTTTCATTCTTCTGTTTTTTTCGTTTGTACGTCCCTTTTCATCTCGTTTTGTCTTTTTATCTTTGTTCTTTTTGCTTGTCTTTTCTTTCATACATCCTTTATTTTTTGTCCTCTCCTCTGTCTTTCATTTATCCTTTTTCATTTTCCCTTTTCTTTCTCCCTTCATTGTGTTTTACGTCTTCTGTATCCTTCGTAGTGAAATGTTACGTTTTGTGTTTCATATTAAAAATTGGCCTGATCGACCTGATAACTCGGATAGTTTCATTCTGAAATGTTGACAATAAAAATGTGTTTTAATTCAAATCAGTTCTGTGTTCGGCGGTTTAGCTTGTTGAAACTAAAAGCGTCGTCTCCAACGATCCTCTGCTCTCTAGATTGAAGACGAGCTGAAGGAAACTCAGCTGAACCTTCAAACCGCCTCGCAGCAGATCAGCGACTTGAATCTGCAGGTCACCATCCTGACTTCAGGTGGCGTTTCATTCGCTCCCCGCTGTGTTTCTGCCTCTGAGCGTTTCAGACGTTTTAGTTTCTGTGTTGGTAAATTTCAGAGATGGGCGTCCTGCGGCAGAAACTGACGGCGGGAGAGGAGGAGTCTGCTCAGCTGGAGAGGAAGGTGACGGAGCTGTCGGCGACCATTTCCTCCACGCTGGCGTCCTACGCCTTCCTGGAGCAGGCGCTCGCCGCCGAGACCACCAAGTAGGGTCCGGGGGTCAGAGGTCAGGACATCTGGAGATGAGGGGAAACCTTTGCTTTAACGCAGCATGCGGGTTTTTCTGTTTCTGCAGGCTGCAGCAGTCCTGGAAAGACTTGCATGAAGCCAACGACAGAGCAAATCAGTAAGCGCCGACTTTTAGGAGAAGTTTCAACAATTTGAGAGAATTAAGATTTCAGATTTCCACTTTTCCATCTCTTGTTGTTTCATTCTTTTATTCACTCCTTTCAGATCCTTCATTGTTTCCATTTAAATCCTTCCTTCCTTGGTTTCTTCTTTTTTTCAAATCCTTCACTCCTTCTTTCTCATCTTCTTTCCTCCCTTTCCTTCTTTTCATTCAGTTTTCATTCAGTAAATTTCTTCGCCTGCTGTTTGTTTTCTCTCCTGTTCTCCTCCAGGCTGCAGGCGTCTCTGTCGGGTTCAGAGCAGCGGGTCAGTGAACTGGACCAGGCGCTGGCTGAGAGCGACCAGCGGCTCGGTCAGCTCCAGAATCTTTCCCAGTCTCAGACGGTTCAGATCCAGCAGCTGCAGGAAGTTTGCACCCAGCTGGGCGGCGTGCGGGAAATGAATGAGGTCAGCTGGAAACCCGCCACGTTTTAGTGACACTTTTATTTTGAAATGTATTCACTCGGCTTAAATCCCACTAAGGTTGGACTTTTTTTTTTTTTTTTTTTTTTTTTTGTCCAATCAACAATCACTTTTTACACAAACTGCAGAAATGCCAAATATGGACTAAAACCTGCAAAATTGCTAATTAAGACTTTTTTTAAAGATGCTTCTTGGTGTCCAGTGTTCACTGTTTGTAAAAATAACATTTGCATAATAAACTGAATTTCCACTGCAGAGTTTCACCAAATGGCACACAGAAAGAACAAAATGTTTTTGTTAATGGAGCCACAAAAGTCACAGGAGTTGATATGATCAGCTGGTTTTGGTGAGACCAGCAAGAGAGTAAATGGTGTTTTGATGGTGTTGCCTTGGCTGTAGGTACAATCATCCTTTTCTGGCTTCTCATTACTTCATTTACCAATTTTATGGTAAATATATTTACCAATTGTATTACTTTTGTAAGGTCTTCTAATTCCCTCGTTGCGACAGTGTTTGTAAAATATTAAGTTTTACAAGTGTTTTGTTGTGAACTTTCCATCCAGAAACCAGTTACTACATTCTTGTTGATTGTGTAGAAGGTTCCACTTCTGCTTTTCAAAGACCTATGGTTGTAGGTCCACACCCTGTGCTTCATTTCAGCCATTTTTATTTCAGTTCCTGCAGATGGAGAATGAGCTGGCGAGGGAGCAGGTGGCCGAGAGCGAGCGGCTCCTCAGGAGCAACCTGCAGGCGCTTCGGGAGAGAAACATCGAGTGCGAAGACCTGAAATCAGAAGTGTGCAAACTTCAGTAAGTTTGTTTTATTTCTGTGTGTGATGGGATCTTTTAAACATCCAGCTAGTTAAGAGTCTCTCGTTTTTCATGCAGGTTTAAATCGATTTGTTTGTTTTCTTTTAAAGGCTTGAGAATCAGAGTCTGAGTGACGAGTTGGAAACGTCCCGCTGCGCAGCCGGCGCCGCTCGCATGGAGATGCAGGAGAGGATGGCTGAGGTGGTCACTGAGATCATCGTCCTGCATCACACGCTGCGCGGTCTGACCACAGAGCTGCAGGGTTCCCTTAGCAACCAGGTACTGAAACCTGAAGCATAAAGACTCAAAAAGGCCATTTGCTAAGAGAACAACATGCTTAGAGCAGCAATGAAGACAAAACTGTACAAAAAATATAAACATTTTGCATTTAATATGAAAAACATTTTATAAATATGTTCTACCCATTTTTAGTTTTGGTTGGTTCAAATTCTGTTACAAAACATTTTTCTGTCAATTATGAATCAATTTAATCCCAAAACTAATGAACATATCAGAGCCCTATTCTGTATTGAGTTTAGGATAAATGACTGAGCTCTTCACATTATTGACATTATTTTTTGGGCTCTAAATGCATCCTTTGCTACAAATGATCACCAAAGGAATGCTTTTGCAATTTAGACAATTACATGCTTATTTTCATATTTATTATTATTTAATCTGCATATTTTAATATATTTCTAACATTGCTCACATGATTATCATAATAATTGTTAGTTTCAGCCCTGCACAAAAACTTAGACATAAGAAAAATGGTCAAATGAAGAACAAATGAAGTCAAAGACAAAATAATAAATCCTTCAGCTGGTCTTCAGGTTGTTGTTTTTTTCCTGAGAAAACTGAGAGTCCTGGAAACATGATTTTTTTTTTTTTTTTTTAAATAAAAAAATTCAAAGATAAAACACCCCAAAAGTCCTGGAGAAGCACTGACCACGACCATTAAAAAGGACAAATGGTCCTGAAGAAGATCAGTTATTGCTTCCCTGAGAGTTTCTATTAATCTGAGGTTGTAAATGCGGCGCGTTGAGAGTTTTAAGCACATTTCTACGCTTAATTATTTTGTTTTCAGATGGAAGAAAACCAAAAGCAGAAAGAGTCGGCCATGTTCTCCGGTGCGGAGCGCCATCAGACGTCCAGCTCCTTCGTCGACAGCGTCATGGAGGCTTTAACGGCCGAGAAGGAGGAAGACGTCAGAACAGACTCAACCTCAGGTGAAAACTTTTTAACTAACATGAGTTTATTTGTTTGTTTATCTGGATTCCCATTAGCCGTTGCCGTGGCAATGGCTACTCCTCCAGAGGTCCATGTTATTAAGAGAAAAAAAAAAAAATTATTAGAAAAATGAATTTAGTATAGCATTGGTGATGAATATTAATTCATGAATGTTTAATTATAACATTTTTCATGATAAAATAATTAGAAGACTCTTTTAAAAGCTCCAGCATTTGTTATATTTGAAACAAATGAAGGAAGTGAGAACCAGGTTTTCATTCCTGTTGCATGTTGAAAGGGTAAAACAGTCTAAAGGAATGCCTTGTATTAAAATAGTATATAGTTTGGCTAAATAAAAGTTTAACATTTGGTTGTTTGTTACAACATCAAGTATTTTTCCCCTTGGTATCAAACATTTATTTTTTGTTTTTAAATATCTTTGTTTTCATCAACTGACAAATATTTAAAAAATATCAAAAACTTTAGATTAAATTAATAACATTTCATCTTTATCCATGTATTTTACTTTCAAATAATAAAATGATTGATTCTGCTTCACATGCAGATTAAAAATGTTGATTTGAGTCTGATTTGTGATCTCTGCTTCCCCTCAGATGCATCAGAGCCACAGAGTGACGCGTTTTTCAGCGAGACGAGCGCCTTCACCTGCGTCGCAGCTCTGAACCCGAAGACGATCTCGGACCCGGTCCGGGATGAAGAGGAGGAGGATGAGAAGGAGCAGAGCAACATGGCGGAGCTCCTCTCCGGCCTCAGCAGAACCGTCGCAGAGCTCATCAGCACGCTGCAACAGGCTCAGCGCTGCAGAGACGCGCAGCTGCAGGAGCTGCACAGCACCATGTAGGTGGACGATATGAGGCAGCAGATGGGATCTGACTTATCTGGATTTAATGCATAAATACTTTTATCACTTATAGTTTCTGTTTTAAATTATACAGTGGTAAAGAAAAAAAATGTCTGACATGATTTTCCACCAGCAGAAAAGTCAGCAAAAACTTTTCGGATGTTAAGATCCATCGTTTTTTTCAACTGTTAATGTTTTAGCTTACCAAACAATTTTTAATATGTCTTATATATTTAATTTGAATGTAAAAGTTTGTCTAATTTTTGGGAGATGAGTTGATACTTAAATGTGAAGGAAATCTTGTCTATTTGGGGAAACAACAACTTGGTCTTGAGATTTTTGATTCTTCCCCCTCATGTTTTCATGCTGTTCCAGCTGTGGCCTGCAGATGGAGCTGCAGACCTCAAGCAGCAGCCATCAAGATGAAGTCCTTGAGCTGAAGCAGGAGGTGCGGCGCCTCAGCAGCCTCGTGGAGAGAGGAAACCAGGCTCTGCAGCAGAAAGCTCAGGTCCGGACTCCTGATGTTTCTGCTTCTGTTGTCGGGTTGCGACTCAGACTGACGAGTTTAAATGTTTTATTTATTTCTGTTTCTCCACGCAGGACGAGAAAACTCTGACGAAGCTGATGACAGACGTCCAAGAGGCCCAGGAGATTTTAAGCAAACACAAGAGCGACAACAATGTATAACTTAAAACCCAGATATGAGCTTTAAGGAACCATTATTGTTATTCAGTTTTGACGTTTTAAATTTCCTCCTCAGGAGTTGCGAAGGGATGCGGCTGAGCTGCGTCGCGCCCTGCAGCAGTCCAGAGTGGAGTCCCAGTGCCTGCGGGAGGAGCTGAGGAGAACCGGCGGCCCGGCGGCGACCCCGGCTCACCACATGGAGGAGAAGATCCAGCTGCTGAAGGAGGTCGGTACCGCTGTTTGCTAATTACAGCGGGTAAAATAAGCATTGATCAATATTTTCCAACGTATTTCTGACATGCAATTTTCACCAGTTGTTGCTGACAACTTGATCCATACATAGAAAAAAAACAAAACCTAATAAGGTTTTGTTTTTTGCCCATTTTACCTCGAAACAGTCTTTAAATCTCAGATGTTTAGTTCTTTCCATATATTTTCAATTGGATGATTCTAACAGATTTACTTTCTTTCTCTGAAGCCAGTTGGGTTTTGTCAGCTCTGTGTTTGGGATCATTGTCTTGCTGAAATTTCCACCCTTGTTTCATTTTCATCATTCTGGTAGATGCTAGCAAGTTTTTATTCATCCTCCTTTGAATTTGTAAAAACGTTTTCACTACCATATGCAGGAAAACAGCCTCCCATCATGATGTTCCCATCTCCAAAACTTTACTGTTGAACAGAACAGACATAGATGATGGGGCTAGCGCTCATCTATAAGCCAATCAGATGTGGGAGTGGCTACGTAAGAAGTGTTTCGGTGAAATTGTAGTCTGTGTTTTTACAGAGGCGTTATGATGATGTCTCACATTTTTTAACTGTGTGATGCTGAGAGAATCTGGTGGAGCTAGCCGAACATTATCCAAAAAAACCCCCATCATCCTCTCCTCTCGACTTCTTTTGCGTTTCCATCAGTAGTAACATTTGGCGGATTACTTGGGTTGATCACATGACTCGTGATGACAAAAATGTTTCCATTGGAGTTTTTTTTCTTGAAATTATTCTGTTTCCATTAAGCAGATTTATTTTTGTAAATTCAATTTGCGCAATTTTGTGGTTTCAAAGATTTCAAAAATATGTTTGTTATGAAAAATTGTGGCACATTGAATACTTACTTGTTGATGTTTTTGTCCACCAGGTGGAGAAGCTGAAGGCCAGTCTACAGGAAGCAGAGCAGGCCAAATTTAAACTCCTGGAGAGAGCAAAGCGCCATGTGAGTGCTGATCGTATCGGTGGGCTCACTGTGATTTCTGTCCACACACCTGTGTGGTAAAAACTAGACAGTCGTGTTTATTATCATCACATCTCTTTCAGCAAATCATCCATCAGACCAACCAGCAGAAGTCTGAGAATGAGCTCCAGATTTTAAACCACATGATCAATAAAGTGAGAGAGGTGAGGCATTTATTCTGTTATAGTTCATAATTGTGATTTTATCTTTTTCTAACGTTTGATGGATGTGTTTTCATTTCCTCACAGACTCTCCTCTCGATGCCAGAAGTGGTGAAACGTTACGAACAGCTGCAGCAGCTGGTGGATTACATCGGCTGAAGCGTTTCTGATTGTCGACACTTGTTTAGATTACTTTTGTTTTTTGTGTTCATTGACTTGTTTTAACCTTTGGAATGATTGAAATATCTTAACATGTTGGACATGTCATTTCTTTTTGTCAATAAATTAAAAATCAACAATTTAAACATTAAACCAGTCTGTCATATTTTCTCGCATTTCATCAAACTTTTTCTGGTTCTAAAAATAAAACACTATCTGAGAACTTTACTGTTGAAATGCTGACGTCCAAAGTGTGGCCTAGGGGCCGTTTGTGGCCCTTGGCATGATTCTGTGCAGCCCTTGTCCACAATTCAACATTAGTTGATAATTCCTCTTGTCAAGCGCATTCCTGCTTTTAGTTTTATTTTTTGTGTTGCTGCCTTTTGGCCTGGACTACATTAAAAAAGATGTTTTTAATGTAAACAATTATTTTGCTTATATATAAAATAAATAAATAAATATAATCAGGTAAAACAAAGATGGTACATACCACCAGAACATTGAGTAACTTGAAAGTAGAACTGGGATGTTCCAATTTACTATGCAGACTAAGAGTTTTAAGAAAGAGGGATTGCATCATGTTATTGTAGGCTAGAATGGATACAAGTATAAAGTGACAAAATTTTTTTAGAGGTTAATATGTAAAAAGAAGTAGTAATTATGCAGGCATTGCATTGCTCTAATCAACTCAAGGTCCCTTAAAAACAATGACAACCTGACATTGATCTGTGAAAGCTCCCGACAGTTTGATCTCTTTACACTGTAACTGTAAAATCTAAATTATGATTGTATAGTGAGGTTTTGAAAATGCAGCCATAAACATAAATGTTTCGGTTCGCAGCGGTACTGCACAGTTTAAATGTACCGTTGCATTGTGGGATATTTACCGGCTGGATGCTTTAAACGGGATCAATAATCACTTCGACCCTGTGAGTAGCTTTTGAATCACATTTTTATTGAACTTTTGTGTCTGTTAGTTGACAAAATTGTGTTTTATGTGATTATATCGAGCTACTCGAGCGTCTATCTTTTTTATTTGCTAAAATTGACGTCTGTTAGCTTTAGCTAAACTAGCATCTTGTGAAACGCAAATAAATGGATTTTAGTTCCGTTTTGACGTTTGTGTTTCATCCAAAATATGCCGATGGTTACATTATTAGCTAACACTAAAGTTAATGGTGACATTGGGGTAAATATATATACATATTTCAGTCATTTTTGGTCACAGTCTTAAACTGGCATGTTCTATGCATAAGTCTGGCATAAAGTGTCAGGCGACCTAAAAGGGTTAAAGTTTAAGAAATTAATCCAATACAGCTCCTAGTCCTACTCGACCTAATTATTTGATTCAGTTGTGCTGAAGCAGAGACGCATCTAAACATCTATATGTGTTTCCACACCTGACAGTTCTGTAGTTTTAGTTTGATGAGGGGCAAAGGTTAACTATTTGTTACATTATTAGCTGGTGCAGTTTGCTTTCACACTGCACCGCATGAAATGAACCAAATCCTTTGAAAAATGTGTACTCCTCAGCGGTGGCAGCGCTGCACCAAGAACTACTGAAGGAAACTACACAAAAATGTCAGAAGAACTCACTGAGCACAACCTCTTTCTTCACAACAGGTAAGGGAAAATGGAGTAACATCAGATTTTAGTGGTTGTGAGATTTTTCTGTGGTTTTGATAAAAGACGATGAGTTATTTCTCCTGATAACATCAGACTTGTGTGTTTGTTTTGGTTGTATTTACTCAGAATACCTGCACCATAGTTTGTTTCCTGCTTTTGGTGCGGTCTGAGGTTCGCACGCTGTTCACCTTTGCATTTGAAGCGCACTAGCGTTCATTTAAACCGAATCGTGACCGAAGATTGTAAACGGACACGAGATCGATTGCATATTCATACCTCCCCAGATGAACCAAACTTTCCATACAAATAAAGTAGAGTTGGATTGAAGTGAACCAAACAAAACAACGCTTACATTGCATCCTAACCCTTGACAACGGGAGTTTGGCACCTGTGCAGTTGAGTAAACAAACTATTAAACAATGGTGACCTTTCTTTTTTGTAAAACTGACACCTTTTCAAAATCATTTGATATTCCTTTTAGATAACGTTGGTTGAAAAAATAGAGACAGTGATGATAAGAAGCAGGAAGACGATACATTTGCCTCGTGTGTTTACATTTGGTTCTCCCGCCCAACAAGTAGACTTCATGTTCTCAAAAGTAAAAAAAACTCAACAGATTTGGAGCAAATTAAATGAACTAAAGGTGTGAGAAGAAAACGCCCTCAAAAAAAACTTTACAGCCTGATTTGAGATAAAAAACAAACTGACTTTCCAAACAACCCTGAGCATCGTCGTTGTGCTCCAACTGACCTGAATCAAATTAGAATGTATTTCTGCAGATCCTCGAATCGACTCATTAATTTGTGGATTTAAAAGTTTCAGGATGGCAGTGCTTGCATGACTGAACTTCAAAAAAGTTGCATAAAATGAGTTAGAACAACTTTCACTCCCGTTGTTTTTATATGCAAATAAGCAACAGAAACCCAGGTTGGGCCCAACTGGCTGATACCAACTGGCTGATACCTTTATAATTATCTAGCTGTGTAGCCTCCAGGCAGCCACCGCCCTGGGCAGAGAGCCATATTGCTCACGTTAAAATTCACCAATATATAATTTAATTTGTGGTTAACACTAAGCAACGGTTTTCAGACATGTGATGCATTATGTATTAATGCAACATAATTGACATCTAATATGATTCACATCGTGGATTTGGTCGTCTAATTTTCCAGCTAAGTTGCTTTTCTGATTGACAAAATGCTTGTTTCTCTCCTTCCTCTTACTACACAACAGCTTTCTGCAACAAGAATCATTTACATATGATTTTCCACATTTTCTGATTTGAATATAGACAAAATTATACCAAGAACTTCACATTTTTCTTTTTTTTTGAGTGCAGTGCATGTCAGACTCAACTTTCTAAAAGAAAAATTAAATATAATCATGTTTTTAATCATTTAAATGCCCCCAGAACCCTTTTTAAACGGTTGCTTTCAAGCTTCTTAGTTTAGACTCACAACAAAAATCCAAATATCAATTGGAAACATAGAATATTAAAAGCGGAAATGAACAAATGATGTTTACAGATAAAATTTTCATTATGTTTCTACTTTCAACATATCTCTACTTTTGATTTTTATTACTATAACCCTAGTAGTAATAAATAAAGGAGACAGTATTCACACTTCTTTAACATTTGCTTGGTTTATCATGTTGCAACCAGAACCGTCTGGGTTTCATATTAAAGCCAAACACAGGTGGCACAAAATTTTAAGTGAAAGAAAAAGAATAGATGCTTTCTAACATTTTCCTGAATAAAACCCTGAAACGTGTTGGATGCTTTTGCATTCCCGTCCTGCATGAAACAACGACTTTCCACGCAGTTAAAGCTGCGAGTGTTGTGGGGGGAATGTCTGCTAACTTTTGGGTGTCTTGCAACTGAATGTTTTATCTATTCTTCTTCGCAAAAAAAAAAAAATTAATCTCATGCAGTTTAAACAAAAAGTGTCTGATGTTTGAAAACTTTGCCACAGATTCCAAGTCTTTGCAATCGGCTGCACTACACTTTAGCTAGGGGTGTCAGAGTAAATGGGGTGAATGGAGAGTTCCACATTTACAGATTTTATTTGTGCCTTTTGTTGTTTTTTACAAACTGCATTAATTTACCTATGTCCGTATAGATGTCAGAAAATTCCTTTTAAGTTTGTGTTTGTAATGTGGCAAAATCTAGAAATTAAATATGGCAACATGTTTTGCTAGAGAGCATAAACAAGAATGCTCCTTAAGTGTCTAAAAACCGAAGTAACTTCACTTTTTTAAACTTTGTTTATCTCATTCGTCTGTCAAGTAGTTTTTTTCCCCCTGCATGTAGATTTCTTTGGAAGTTTGTAAATGTGTAGTTAATCAGAAGGTAAATATTTGCTCAGGTTGGAGGATTGCTCTGCTCAAGCCTTTTCCCAATATTATTACACAGTGTCAACTATGTACAGTTTCAAGTTGTATTGGTTTTCTAGTTGGGTAGCTGGGTAATTTTAGGTTTTGTTACATTAAAGGAGTGAAATTATTGCAGCTTGTCATGTTCCTCCTTTCCAACTAAGAATTGTAACAGAAAAAAAATATAAAAAATATGAAAACATATATATTATCTTAATAAGAAAATATATATCTTATCTTATAGAAAAATCATGGTCTCACATTTAGAGGTAAATAAACAAAGCATTTAGGCAACAAAGCTGGTTTAATGGATGATAATGAAGCGTTTCCCTGCGAGTCTCGTCTTGTCGAATCCTCAGACTGTGGAAGAGTTTTCTGAGCTCCGTGTTGGTTTTGCGTGATGAAATATCGAGTTACTAAGTCAATTCATTTTCTTGATTATTGAAGTGAAGTGCTGAGCTGATGTCTGGACATGATAAAGTGGAGTCCGGTCACAGTGAGTGGTAAAGCTGCGGCTCCAGACGACACTTCAGACCAGCTGAGCTGAGACGCTGAAGGAAGCAGCACAAAAAAATAATGCTTCTCGCTGTTTAATTTGGAAGTTGGGACACAGTTAGATTATTTTAATTTACTACTTTTATGAATATTTTCTATAAGAAATATTTTCCATCCTTTATATAATAAAAATCGAGTAATTTTGTTTCAGAACAATTTAAGTGCAATGGTTTACCAGTAATTAAATGTTTTTTATTCATGAAGACAAAGTGCTCTGTCAGTTTATTTACAAAAAAGCAAAGAAAACATACATTTTTGTTTAAAAAAAAACAAAAAAAACAATGACATGCACACTTTCTTTCTACAATTAATCCTCTGCAAACTAACCTGTAAAGCCAGTAACCATGAATCACAATAATTTATATGAACATAACAAATTCTGTTTTTGAAGCTCAGCAGGCTTGTCGGTGTTTTATCCGTTCACATTGTGACAAAAAAAAAAGGGAGAAAAAGTTTCATTTTAGTGAAAACGTACAGAATGAGAAGATGGGCTTTTAAAATAAAAGCAAGAAAAAAAATCACATTTATCATCTCAGTCTGCTCAGGTTGGAGAAAACAAGTCATGTTTGTGCGCTTGAATGTCACTTTCTGATTGGAGCCAACGTCGAGGTTCAGCGGCTCAGATCGCGGGAACAAACCGGTCCATGGTCCCGGGATACGACGGGTGTCTCAGGTAGCTCCCGCTGTTGGTAACCGCACCCGCCGTCGCGCTGTTGTACTGGGAGAACGAGCCGAGCTGCACTGGAGACGCCCGGCCGTAATGGTCCACTGTCTCTGCAGAGCCGTGGGCCGCGCCGTGGATCCGGCCTGCCGAAGCGTAACCCGGGCTGTGGCCCTGTCCGTAGGATCCCTGGTGGGCGTGATGGTGCGGGTGGCCGTTTGGGCCGGAGTAGGTGAACCCGGGGTGCGTCGCAGAGCGGGGCGGCACCGCTCCCCCGCACGGCTGACCCTGGAACCCCGGCGTTCCCAAGCTGCAGGCGGCGGACCCGTTCGGCAGCCCCTCCGGACTAAAGCTGCGGCCCGGCTGCTGCATCATCTCCGCGCCCTGACCTGCCAGCATGCCGGCTGACGCAGGATGTCCGATGATGTTGTTGATGCTAAACATGCGGGTCTGGCCATGTGCGAACCCAGGCGGCGATGATGAGGGGTAGTAGGCGGCGGAGGGCAGCTGCTGGCCGTACGCAGGGTTGACCGCCATGTTGGGGTACATGGAACTGGAGTACGCCGCTGACCTGGTGATCTGGACCGGGGAGAAAACCGGCGTCTCGTGGACATATGCGGCGTAGGTGCTGAGGTCGCAACGCTTGAACCTCTTCCTGCGCCTCAGGAAGCTGCCGCTCTCAAACATGTCCTCTGCGTTGGGGTCCAGCGCCCAGTAGTTGCCCTTTCCGGGTCGCCCGGGTTCCCGCGGGATCTTGATGAAGCAGTCGTTCAGCGTCAGGTTGTGGCGGATGGAGTTCTGCCACTTCTTGGAGTTGTCTCTGTAGAAGGGGAACCGCTCGGTGATGAACTTGTAGATCCCCCCCAGCGTCAGCTTGCGGTCGGGGGAGTTGGCGATGGCCATGGAGATGAGAGCGATATAGCTGTACGGCGGTTTCCCCCTCTGCAGAGGTCTCTTCCTCCGCCTGCCGCGCGGCTGCTGATCCTCTGTCTGCGGGGAAGGGTTGGAGGACGGCAACCCGGAGTCCGCCGGAGACTCTTTCTCCACTTTGACCACCGGCATTATCATTGCAGAACCCCCAACAAGAGATTCTGAAGAGGTCCTCCTTAAGAGCAAGGAACCAAATTATTTCTGGGGCGGGGGAAACCAGACATCTGTCAAAAAATCTTTAAAAAAAACCTACTGTCTCTGAGTCCAAATCCAGCAGATCTTCCCCCGGAAGACGAGTAAATTTCCTCTGTTAAAAGATCAGAGCGACTTGTTTTCCTGGCTCGCTGTCAGCTGCAGTGAGAGGTGAGCTGTGAGAGTGCCATTTGCTTTAAGGTGTGAGAAAGAATGAGTCACTTAGTTACCTGGAGAGCGTTTTACCTGTCGGGCCACGCCCCCGGAGCATCACATGCTCCATGCATACCTGAGCTTCAGGTTCATGAGGGTTTGTTGTTCACGAGTCTGCATGCTTTTTAAAAAAAATATTTTCTTTTATTAATGGGTTTTTCTTTTTCTTCTTGCTCCATCTGAAAAGAGTGGTGTATATTTTTTATTCAACCTCTCCATGAGTCGTTACACGGAGTCGACTCCATGACAGACACACAACGACTTTGTTGTGTCTCTTTAGAAATAGAGACTCCATGTTTCACCCGTTCATTGGCTCAATCTCAGTCAGGTCAGGTGGAGAGCAACTTTCATAAGTAACTTTAAACCTTGGGATTGATTCCCGTTCATATTCAGATCTTTTTTCTTTCTTTTTAAATGAGAAGATATTTTGGTTTTAATAAGATGCAAATCTCATTATGACATGTTCTATATCCCAGAATAAGATGGAAGTTTATCGTTACAACCAGATACTGCTCCTGAATTTATTTAAAGTTGTGAAAAAGTTATTTTTAGAAATGTTTTTTAAATTATTTTTTTGCTTTGCAGAATTTGCACACAGCTGGGTTTTTTCTGATTGCGTCACAAATTCTGTAACGGTTATAAATTTCCATTTTTTCACTGCCTTTTTTTATTTTTTTTTATTTTTTATTTTTTATACACGTTTAACTGCAAATCACCAGTTATTCTGTCAGCTTTTAAGTTAAATTACCCCAAACTGTCTAAAGCAAATATAGTTTCCTCTTTATATTCAAATGTTCCCTTCAAAGCCAACCTCAGTTTATTTAGAAATGTCTAAAATGGTCCACGTTGTTTGGACGTTTAACTCTAAAACACCTCTTTAGTGGTAACTTAACCAATGAGTTGTTTTTCTATTGTGCTTCCTTGTTTGTTTTGTGCCAGTGGTTGGACAAGCCAGCTGTGTTAAGAGATGTAAATGCTCTGCAGACAAAGGCCCTCCAGTGATTTCAGCATGCAAAATATAGACCATCATCATAAAGCCTGGACGCAACTTGAAAGAATGAGGGGAAAAAAAGCAACGCTTTGCATGGAAATCACCCTGTGGAGCTGGATCACATAATTTTTAATGCACTCAACCATCAGAG
This sequence comes from Poeciliopsis gracilis, assembly GCA_911649635.1. Lineage (NCBI taxonomy): Eukaryota > Metazoa > Chordata > Actinopteri > Cyprinodontiformes > Poeciliidae > Poeciliopsis > Poeciliopsis gracilis. The sequence goes on along the minus strand of CAJVRI010000370.1, from coordinate 2,471,875 downwards.
TAACCAATTATTTTATCCTCTTTGTGAATTTTGTAGGTTTAAACCTGCAAACTGAAAGTGTTGATATGAAGTCCTTAGGTTCACCGGCTTAATCTCTAAACCAAACACAGCAGCAAAGTCCTGCTGCTCAGCACCAGGCCGGGTTAAGCTGCAGGCTTGTGTCAGAGCCGGAGCGCCGCGGACGGGAAGAGCTCGTAGGTTTGCTTAGACAAGCAGCCCGATGAAAGGTTTAGTCCTGCGGGAAAAGCTGCGGATGTGGCGATCCTCGACTGGAGCTAAATGAAGGCTGAGGTGTGGTACGTGGTGAAAAACGGAGCTTCTTGGGGTTAACACGAGGATTTACAAGCCAGTTTAAATGTACTCTTTGTCCTCTTTAAGAAACAGGTTAAAGGAAGTCAAAATGCATTATTTAATTTAAATAATCCCAGTTTAATCTATTTATAAATAGAACTCATGCAGGACTTATTGATGTTTATCTTAATCTTCGACTTGATCCTTATCATAGTTTTTTTTAGGTCAGACGATGTCGCCGTAGCATTTGATTAGTTGTTCTAAACAGTATTGTTATAAAAAATGATTGGTATAAAAATTTAAAAGGAGAGATTTTCATATCTCATTGGAGGATTTTGGACATAATTTTGAAGAATTCTGCAAATTTCTGAGATTAAGGTCTATGTTAGATTTTATGGTGAAAAAACCCACCAGAAATTGGTTGTGTAATAAATAATAAATAACTAATATTAATTATTAGTGGTAGGACTCAATTAAATATTTTTTAATCAAGTTCGCTATCTAAATTGAACAAGTAAACATGAAAGACAAAAATAAACAAATTTATTGTTTTTAATCTGTTATTTAGGTCACTCAACCCTCAGATTGGATCAAAGTGCTGGGCTGTGGAAGCTAACGTTAGCATTGTAGCTAAGCATGTTTGTAGCTACATGCTTAGCATTGAGATGCTATTTTAGTCTTAAATTTTGTCACTGAGAGGCTAACTCCTCTTAGCTGAACGTCAACACAACAACAGTCTTCTCCAGCGTTGAATCAGATTGTTTTTAGCCGATAGAAGTGTCATCCATCGCTGCTGTTTGCAGATGTTGTTTGTGCATCAGATTTACTGGTGTACCAGAATCGCAAAAATAAAGGTTCCGCTGGGAACTTTCGTATGTTCAAAACATAAATCAGGTGATTAATTGAAACATTTTAACACGTGAAAGTTTCTCGTTTAATATCTCAGTCAAAGTTTCTTGTCATTAATGAAGCAAAATCAACAAGTTAAAAGTCTCGGCCCTATTATTTATCAAACTAATGTCAGCACGAAGCAAATAAATAGAAAAAGATTCTAAAAAATGTTGCTAATTCTGATATCTTTGCTAATTAAGGATCTAAACTTAATCTAAAGTTTCCGGGTAAGAAAATGGTTTCACCACCTTTAATACTGAGCTCTGAAACTGAAGAGGAAGTGTGTGAGGAGTTATTCTGTGCACTTCAGGGCCATAAAACATTCATATGTTGAAGTGGGGTAAAATGTTGTTGTGACTAATTTAAGGGCATTTTCAAAGACGCCAGGGAAATCAAGTTAAATGTGTGTAAAAGGTCAGATCTAAGGGGTTTTACATTCACTATTTTATTACTTCCACCTAGAATCTCATACTAAAACAAATTCAGTTTGGACCAAATTTATTCATATGGCGATGAAGAAAGTTTAAAGAGGAAATGAAGGAACAGTTTTTGAAAAAACCCAAAATTCACCCCGTTTTATTTACTTGTTCTCAAAAGAATGGGACATTGAACAAATTGCTTGTTTTGTATGTGATTATGTTTGGTGATAAGTTCAAAGTTTTTAAAAGTGGAAGGTCTACTTGTCATCACCCTAATCTTTAGCTTAGGCCACTGCAAAATGTTCCAGTCAGGCTAAATATATTAGATTCATTTCTAATCTGCCATGTTTAGACGTGAATCATTATTGTATAAAATAAACTTATGTGGTGAAATAAAAAATCTTCAGTGATCAGTTTTTTTGGTCTGATTAATCAATTAATTGTCAGGTCTGAATTATTTTGGTTACAAAATTGTTATTCATTGGCAAAATGTTTGTTTTATAATGTTGCCCATAAAATGTGGCTTCTGTGATGACACTGTAAAACAATTTTAAGCTACGTTGTCATAAATTCGACATTCACATGTAAATCCAACCTTTTCTACATTATCAGTAAGTAAACACTCATAAATATGCTTTTCGACCAAACTTACAACTTTGCTGATTTTAGAAGATGTCGCAGCACAAAGATTTAACAGAAAAAGTGAAAACAAATTTCCAAAATTCAGAACTACAATAAAATTTTGTTGACTCACGTGTCATATTTATTGCCGTTAATGCCAAAATGTATAAAAATAAATTTTTATTACAAAAGCATTTTCCACAAACATAAAACTGAAGAAGAAAGTTGGGGGAAATATCTCAGATTAAGAGAGTAAAATAAATACATTTTAATATTTCTGCATTTTATATTTTAGATGTTAAAATTCCTTGTGAACTTGCTTAACTTGGAATCAACAATTTTATTCTTTTGTATCATTTTATTCCCTTCCTCAGGGACAAACTTGACATGACTTGCATCTTTATGGTTCATTTGGCCACTGTTTCATAGACAATAACGTTAATTACCATGTCTTATATGTAAAATTATTATTCATCATCAAAGATTTTGGGAACAAAGAAGCTGATGAGTGCTAAAAATGCTGATGATGCACAGGGGGTTAATACAAATTTCACAATCCCAAGATTGAGTGCTTCAGCTCTGCCTTTGACAGGTGTGATGGACAGGTATTTCAGTTTGCAGCAGACCTCACCCTTCAGCTAATGCTGCTTCTTATGCTCGGCGGTAATGAACAATCAGCAGTGAGTAATTTCTCAGGTACCTGTTGTTACTGGAGCGCCGGATTAAAGCTGCGATCCTGACTTGGCTGCGTTACAGTTGGTGTTTGTTCTTGTGCTGTTTTATCTCCATGCGACTCAGAGATATACCATGTGCTGCTGGAGGCTGACTGCTTTCAGCACTTGCTGTCAAGAATGCTTTTAATGTGCAGATACGCATCAAGTTTTATATTCTTCATTCGAAACCTCAAATCGGAATATAGCCATCTCGTCGATGGACTCGCTGAATATTTTGGGGGCGTCTGCAGAATGGAGAACCCTGCAACCATGCTCTACTGCAGCTGTGAGAGTTCTCCACCTTGCAGCCACAAAGCCGTGCAACGAAGCAAATGATGGCTGGAGGCTGGAAGAGGTTGCAGCAGAGGCAAATGAAGGGCCCTCCACTTTGTGTTCCACCTGTAGGGTGGCCGGCGAGAAACAGCTCTCTCAAAACAAAGACAAACAAATGAGACATTTGAATTTGAACACTTAACTTTAACCATTCAGTGACTGCAGCTCTACAGGTGGTTGTAAGCCGAAAGCTGACAGGCGCAAACATAAAACATAGCTGAACCAGTAAGTGTGGTGGATAGAGTTGGGATTCAAACTTTAATTGATTTTTTTTTACCTGGTTTCCATTCAGTTATTGGTGCTTTATAATCAGACATTGAATAAGAATAAATGAAATATTTCAGAAATATACTTTTTTAGAAAACTAAGAATATTAAACTTATTTAAATGTTTGCTAAACAAATTGATATAAAACCTCAGAAACTCTGATGTAAAGTTTTATTTCAGTTTGTTCCACATTAGTTGAACTCCAGGCCATTTGTCTAGAAAATCCAGTTTCTAGACAAATACGAAATAAAACTAATGCAGACTGAAAAAATTAACTCTGGTTGGTCCGCCTATAAACCAAGGCCTTGGCTTGGCTGCAGTGAACTCTGACGCAGCTCGACTGCATGTGAACGGCAAGCGGATCGAAGGCCGCTCCAAAAGCAGGAAGTGGACTATAGAAACCAAGAGGAAGAAATGTCTGGTGGTCTTTTACCAACAATAAAATAAATCCTACACCTGCTAAAAATCTCAGGTCACTCCTCCATTTTGGTTTACAGTTTGTGAAGACAGTAGTTGCGCTCAGTGTTTTGTGAGGTTTTTCTGTTGCTTCCTTCAGTGGTTCTTGGTGCAGCGCCCCCACAGGCGAGGAGGGAAACAGGTTTCTCAAACGGTTTGGTTTGTGTGACTCCGTGTAGTGTGAAAGAAAACCTCAAAATGTTACAATGATCGAACAGAGTCTACCAGACTGTCAGACGCGAAAACTATTGAACTGTTTTCAGCTCTTTTTCTGGTACATTTAATAACCTGCTTTATGGAGACCAAAGTGATGAATAATATCAATTTATATTTAGAAATATACTGGTAATCATTTGGTTTAGGTATAAGTGAAGACTTTAAATTGAACTGAAGTTCATTAAAAGTCACAATATTGGTAGAAATACAAACTTTGCACCTTGTAAGCTCCTTATGGGGCCCAGAGCCCAGTTCTAATATGGTGGACGCCCTTGTGCGAAATTAATTTAAGTCAATACAAAGTCCTCAGTTGGATAGACATACAAACTTGTGAGAGTGTGTGTGTGTGTGTGTGTGCGTGTGTGTGTGTGTGTGTGGGTGTGTGTGTGCGTGTGTGTGTGTGTGTGTTGGGGTGTGTGTGTGTGTGTGTGTGTGTGTGTGTGTGTGTGTGTGTGTGGTGTGTGTGTGTGTGTGTGTGTGTGGTGTGTGTGTGGGTGTGTGTGTGTGTGTGTGCGTGTGTGTGTGTGTGTGTGATAGACAGTGAATCCACTGTTGAGAAAGTGAAGGCATCTTGTTTGCATTACCAGCTGCAGGGGCTTGGTGGGGATGCAAAGTCCTGACGGTTGAGTTGCTCCAAACCCGGGCCGGTTTACATAACTGAAGCAGTTCACTTCCCTGGGAGCCTGCCGTTAAATCGCTGCCAGCTCGCGTGAGACTCTGAAAAGGATGGCTCTATGGAAGAATAAACGCATTCAGCGCAGGAAACACGTAGGAAAAAGACCATTTCCTTTAAAAAGGAAGTTGGAATGAAAAGATTTGACTGGTCTAATTGGTCCCATTAGATGTCGTTGCAGTAAAAACCAAAACTACCTTACTGGAAATACTTACTCTTGGTTAAAAAGCTACATCTTGTTACTTTTTGCATTATTACTTTACTCTTTCAAGTTGGGGTTTGAAATAAAATTGTTATTCAAAGAGAAAAAAGCAACTAATTAATGACAAGGCAACTAAGATTGATGGTGGGTGTTTCTTTGAAGCCTTTGAGGTAAAAGAAAACTAAATAATAGGAAGAAAATGCCTTTCTAATTCTAAGGATTTGTAGTCAATTCCCTCAGTTTAATGGACTTACAGTAACATTTGTGACTAAGTCTAAGAGGCCCAGCAGTACACCACAACTGAAGTAAACCTCTGCAGCATCTGACTGCATCAGTCAGTGACACCAACAGTTTTAACCACATATAAATCACAAATTAATGTCTTTATTCGAAGCATAAAAGCAGCTTGAAAAAAAAAATCTGTTTTATTTAACTTTTCATGTTTCTTTGTTAACAGTTTCTGGGCAGTTTTGTGCTACCCAGTGACCCAAGCAGACAGTTTTATAAATCAATGTTTTCAACAGACTGTCAGTCGTGTGGAAGGACGCGCACATTTTTGTTTGTTTCTAAAAATTAAACAAAAATAAACCAAGACAGACTTGTCAAAAGCAAAACTTTTATTAATTTCATGAAGACATTAATTTTATTGTAGCCTGCCAAAGGCAAAATAATTGAACAGGAAGTTAATTTTTGTTTGTCAATAGGGGAAGATCCCTTCACTGACCTCCCAAGATGCATTGCAAGTCTTTTTGTTTTCAAGCATGGCAGTGAAGCCATACTTGGAATAGCTGTACTTTATGACGTGCACTTTGCCGGACATTTCAGCATATTTGTTGAAGTGTAAAAGGAAGTTATATTTGTCTGAAAACAAGAACACAAGGAAATGGTTATCCAAGGTTATTTTTTGGAAAGTTGAGATTTCCTTGTCTCAGTGAAGGTCAGAGTTTATGAATCAGCAATAACAAAGAGATTCATGGACAAAATCACTGCTGACCTGAAAGAACACAAAGTCCTGATTCATATTTATAAAAATGAAACCCCAAAACATCTCAATATTCCCTGAGACTTTGGGGAAAAAGAGACAAAAGTAAAACATTTTTCAAAATGTGCACCCTGATCCATCTGATGTGAAATGAGTATAGTTATTAATAAAAATAGAGAACATTTGACACTTTAAGAATGTGGCATCGTAGCGGTCTGCTTTGCAGCTTGTAATAGTTTAATCCAGAAATTCTGTCCTCTAGCAGAAAATCCTGAAAACAAATATCCAAACATCAGTTTGTGACCTTGAAGGAAAACTGAAATCAAATCTGAAATTATTGATATTGGATGATCATAATCAGTTGAAACACTTTCACAAGACATGTCAAGGTTGAAATTCCCTAAAACATTTTGTCAGTAAATACCAAAGTGTGGTGATTTTAAGGGTGGAGTTACTGTTCTGGGTTTATGATGTGCAATTTGTCCTAGAAGTTAAAACATTTCTGCCGCAGATTGCAGGACTTCTAACTTGCAAAGTCAGAGAATTTTTAAGGCAGTCTTCAGATTCAATATGGCCGCTCCTTTCATCAACAATACTATTCTACAGTTCTACAAGACACACATGCAAATCATCTAAAATCAATGTTACATATAGAGCCCACAACTATTAACTAGCTTATAGAAAGTAAAGTATGAAATGATGTAAATAATGTCGCCATGTTAATTGCAATGCACTGAACCACGTTGCCCCCATAATCATCAATTCACTGTTAAAATACTGAAAGGTTTTAATCACTGATGGCACGACGTACATCACATTCTGTAGGGGTATAGTCAAAGTCTGAGTTTAAATTGGATTGAGATAGGAAAATGTTACATTAAGGAGGCCATTCATGTTCAAAACTTCTTTAGTCTGACCAAGTTTAAACATCGATCAGAATTAAATCCATTTGTATTCAATCAGGTCTTTGTCAATTACTTAAATTGGATTGAAATGAGAAAAAGGGTAGAATCATCAATCAATTGGTCAATCAATTATTTGTGTAGAACATTTATGTCATGCCTTGGTTTATGTCATGGGTTTAACATGCCTTGGAAATGTACACATTTTTAATAAAATCTTAGCCTGTATATTTCATAAAGCACTTTTTACAGAAAAGTCAAAACAAAAATCAACAGGAATTTATACGACGAATCTTTCTTAACCGCAACATTCCTAATCTCAATAGTAAAAACACCAACATGCTGCTGTGAAGGACTCAAACTAACAACGGACAATTGTTGTTTACATAGTTTACAAAAAAAAAGAAAAAACTCTTTAAAAAGTGTATTATCTACACAAGAAACCAATGACCATCCAGCCAGCTGTAGGGAAAGCAACAATAGGCTAAACGCAGGGAATGGACGTGAAGCAGAAAGACCTCAAACAAGATAATTGCCCTTCTCTTCATTTACTTTTTATTTTTAGGTTTCATCTGTTGATTTTATCTTAAAATCGTCAAAGTGCTCTTATCATTATCACTGTTGGACTCAGTTGTGGATTTGGTTTGCTATTTGAGTCATTTGGCCTGCCTCACCCTGATAGCACTGTATCTCTCTTCTCCACTGTAGCACAGCTCACAGTTGAAGTCATGCATCGTTGCAGATGTCAGAGCATCTGTGTCAGTTGGCGCTCTGTTAGGATCTATGTCAACACCTCATAGATGTCTCAGCCTGCACAGAAACCAGGCGGCCACAATTGAGCTTTTTTACCCATGCCTGCACCTGAAAAGAAACCTCACTTGCACAATAGGCTTGCACGTTAGGCTGGTTGTAGAAGTCTAGCACCATCCTTATTTTGTTCTACTTCATTACCGCGGATTCATTTCTGTCTTCTGGTGTCTGCTGTCTGACGATGAGGCAGAGAGAGGAGTTAAAGAGGGAGGCAGAGGAGCTTGTGTTGTTTCTAAACTCAACACTTGTGGCTTTGAAAAAAGTGTTTCCCATGAAGCTTGAGCTGTCTTGTCTCTTTGAGAGGTGATACAGCTCATTCTGTGTGGGCGCACAATGGCACGCAACTCATTTGGCAAAGCTATGTAATTTGAATAAAAAGGCTTTAATTTCTTCTGATCTCTGGAGAAAAAGTAGTATTTATGAACAAAGTTTAGTATTTGGCAAATGGGAAGAAGTTAGCAAAGTATTTTTCTGATCAACATTGAATTTTCATGTGTGCTTGGTATTGAACAGCTGCTACCAATTAGCTTAGGCTAGCAAAAACTTCCTATCTGTGTGACCAGAAAGATTAACACTTTCTTGAATCAATAGCTTCATTAGGAATTTAAAACAGAATTATTGTAAGAATAGTCTCTTTTGATCAAGAAAGTAGTTTATTAAATATGACATCACTACCAGCAGTTAGCGTAGGTTAGCATAAAGATTAAAACCTCGCTGTCCTTGTGGGAAGAAGGATTAGCATGCTCAGACTTAACATGCTCAAATATTTAATAGTTTGATTTGGAGATTAAACTGGAATTACTGTGAGAAAAAGTCTCCTTTTTTGATTAAGGAAACAGTTTAATTATTACTCCACTGCTAGCAGTTGCTTAAAAAAAATTTTCTGTGTAGGAAAAAGGATTAGCACCTATGATTTAAGTATTTTAAATATGAGACCGCTACCAGCAGTTAGCTTTGTTTAACAAAAAGACAGAAAATGTGCTATCTATGAATTGGCATCAATGCTGCCAACATTCAGCTTTGCTTAGGACATACATTGAATTTATACTGTTGGTTCTCTTTGTGTTTGAAGATAAAATATTCCCAGTTCAGTGTCAGAAATACAAGAATGCTCCCTGAATGCCGAAAACTAGCTGGAAAATCAGAGCATCAGTTATTTAACAAGTGTGGCGGCTAATTGTGGGAAAAATTGCTGGTAAAATAAAAACATATATATTAACAGTTCTGACATAAAATTTTGGAACAAAAGTTACTCTTATGATTCCAACTTCTTGAAGTTTCACTGACATAAGTTACTATTCTCTCGTTTTTTAGCAAGTGTGAAATTCCCACCAGCAGTTAGCTTAGCTTAGCATAAAAATGAAAAACTTAATCCACCCCTTTGTGAAAAAAAAATCTGCCTTTTCGGGCTTAGCACCTTTAAAATTCCCAAATCAATTCAGTACATTTAGTTTCTGTCTTTACCACACATTGTTTAGCCGATTTCCTCTAATGGTTCACTTACTGTGTATCATGCAGACATTTTTTACAAGCTGCCCATCTAATTTGCTCCACAAAGGCTCAGTGTACATACATGTGGGTGTAAATGTACACAAGGATTCAGTGAAAGATTACCATCATGGTTAGAAAGCGCAGCCTCATCAATCTAATGCTGCAACTCATTCCCACTATTGATCTTTGCAAACACCTGAAATTGTTTGAATAGTTTTAAGTGTTTCATGTAAATGAACACTTTTAGCCACAACATCGACACATGAATATCTTTGTTTAAACTTGATCCTTGTTTAGTTTTCATTATGTTGGTTATTGCGTGGCTTCAATAAATCATTAAATCTTGGCTCTAGAAATTTGATATTTGAATTTTGTTACATATTTTGGAAAATAGAAAAGTCAGAGCAGTGGGTCAAACATTTTATAATATTGGAATAATTCAAACAAAATGTATATTTTTAAAACTTCTATGATGCATTTTGGAGCACTAAAATTGAATTTGATCCTGTTTGAAAGTGCTTATCTCATTTTACGAAAGGGAAAAACATTACTTGTAAGTTATTTAGTCATCAGATCTGAGATATGCTACACCAGCAAGCAGCGATAGCATCTGGAGAACATTGGCAACAGATTTAGTTCTTTTAAAACTCTTAAAATAGTTTAATAAGGCAGTTTAATTTAGGCAATAAAGAACAAAATACTGTTGTTCTTAGTTTTGCCTGATAAACTATTTTGTTGCTGCTGGGGTTGAATTTTTGGATAAAAATGTCCGCTATAATACCATTACGACACAAAGTTAGAGAGTTTATGTTGTGTCTTCATGATTAATTATGGATCTTTCCCCAATTGTCCTAATTCTAAAAGACACGTCCCAGTTAATGAGTTTTAATCTGTGATCCCAAAAACAAAAATTCTGGTTTTTGTTTAGATTTTTCATACTGGAGGAATTAATCTTGCTATTTCTAATTTTTAGGTTTTACTGTCTAGATGAACATTCTCTTTTAGTCTCACCAACAAGAAGCGGTGGAATTGCTAACCTGTGCTTGAAGGGTTATGTTAGTACACCATGTAAGGTTTAACCTGATTTATCAGCTGACATCTCATGCCAGTCATATCTGAGCGACGCACCCTGCCACCTACATTAATGGGCAAGCCATTGTTCTCGTCTCATATCTTGACTTTGCGTGTTCAGTGGAGCAAAGCGAGGCCTTTGTGTGCCGCTGCTGACAAGCTTTCACCGCCACCTAAATCCTCTGATTCCTAAGCAGGAAGACGCAGGCATTCATCAGGCTTCCAGTGATATCCTTGAGCACAGCGCTGTGCTTTCTCAGCTGTCAAACACCTGACAAGTCCTTTAAGCACTAGTGAAGAAAAGGCCTTGGCTCTGAGGATTGGCTTTATATCATGTTTTCTATTTGAAGAGATGAATGTTTTTTCAGTATTTAGTGTTTGGAAACAGCAAGTAGATCAGTTGAAAAGAAAAAGGACCACAAGCACCAAATCAGATCCTGCTATGCCAGTTTGTACAAGCCAACACAACTTCTAGACATTTTGTTGGGCTACTTAACAGTTTGTGCTTGAGTGTGTAATGTATGTAGGAATTACTGCAGCTCCTTTTTGTTTTTAAATGTATTTCATGAAGAATGCACACTTCTAACACTGACAGTTGAGTCCTGATACAAACATTACCAATGACCCAGTGCTTCCTCTACATGTAATTGATAGTGCTGCCCTTCCATGCAAAATAAAAGCTGCCACACTTTCAGAATAAAGTATTTTTAAAAATATATGTTAAAAAAATGCAAAGAATATCATATTTCACATGCGCTTGCCTGTCTGGCTACGAAGCTGGCTACTTCCATTTGGGATTTTACTGCTTCCAAAAACAACCCAAGTGCTTAAAAAAACCTGCCCAGCCGTTTTTTGGCAATAAGTTTATTTTTTTGGTGTCTCAAAAATTCCTTGTTTAAAAAACCTCCAGAATGTAATGTCACAAATTAGCAGGTTACCTAGCAACCCCAGCAGATCTAACAGGTTTGGTCAGCAAGTTTTATGGCTGTTTGCACTGTACAATGGCTGCTGGAAAAAAAACCCAAGTGTTTTGTTGTCAACTTACCATACAGAAATAACTTGCTGTAATTTTGTTGTTTGTGCATGAGGCTCCACTTCTGCTTTTCAAAGAGGTGCAGTTGTTTAATGCACATCTTTTCGCAGCCATTTTTACAAATGAGTGTAAATGTTCAGTTGGAGACATGGCCAGCAACAACCTATTTGAGTTTAAAGTCGGCGTCAAACCAGCTCGTTTTGAAAGGAGCTCATAACAGGCAGAAGTAAACAGACTAAAGCCTCATTACCTAAGAATGATATAGTTCAAAACATGAAATAAACATCTTTGCATGGCCCATAGACCTATTCTAAGCTGTTCAAGGAAACAGAATGTTTCATCTTTTAAAAAATCCCAGAGGAAACTCTGGTAACCAGTGCAGAAAAATCTAGACAGATTTATGTGTCATTGTGTCACCAGATCAAAAGGTTCAGTGGAGACAAATGGAAACACATTACAACTAAAAAAGAATGTGAATCAACTTGATTTGCCAAGTTTGTGCACAAAACAGCAAATTTGAATTCACTTCTTATTTATTCTCGCTGAGGATATTTAAAACATAAATATATAAGAAATGAAAAGTGTAGTTTTTGGTAAATGTGCATATACGTATATATTGCTTTTAAAGACCAAGTTTGAATCGGTGCAAATAAACATGGTATCAATCTGGGTTGAGAGTTCACGAAGGAAACGGCCTGGGGGAAGAAACAGTCTCTCTGGTGGCGGCTTTTTGCAAATAGAGCGCTGCAGCGCCAAGCTGTCGTAAACCCAAAGATCCATTTTTCCCTTCAGTCCAGCTAAAACAAATTTGTTTGCAGACACAGAAGTGAAGTGACTCTTTGAAACAAAACATCTTGTTTTTATAAATCATACAAAAGGAAGTTTTGTTGTTTTTTTATCTTTAAATAAAAGAACCACAACTTCATTGTTTTTAGCCTTTGTATATTTCCTTTAATGGCACATTTACACTTACATAGAAAATTAATATTAAAAAATAAATTGACAAAAACATTTTCTTCATAAAAGAAAGAATATTCCTCACACTATTGGTGTCATTCTTTGTGCCAGTACCATGCACATTAATTACATTTAGGAGAAAAACCTTTAATACTAGCCTTTTTTAATTAGCTTTACATTTTCTAATGTTAGCCAAAGCTATTAAACCACGTGTGGCTGGTTGCAGACATCTGGTTTAGGCAGTTTGTATCCAGGATGTGTAGGATGTGCAAATTGGATGAAAGTCATCTGAGAACAGAACCCTGAGGAACCCCTTATGTTATCTTTGCTCCTTATGATTCAGAATCAGCAGATTAAATGTAAACAAACTGAGTTGCAGCTTTGAAGACAGACGGTTCAACAAGCAGGGAGTCACTGCTGTGTGTCAATATTAAAATGAAAAGCTTTGGACGACATTGTTAAGTTAAACAGGATACGCAGAGTTGTGATCTTAGTGTTGGTGTTTACAGATGGCTGTTCATGAATTTAATTTAATTGCTTGTACTTAGTTATCCCTTGTCCTGGTGATCTCACACAATGTGCCAATTGCAACCTGACTGATTTACCTTTGGTAGCTTCAGATAAAACGTTTGTTATTGTTAGCTATTTTTAGCTTGGATTTCACTGTCTGAATATTTTGTTGACCAGAAGCAAACGGCGCAGATCTTTGAGCGTGACCTGACTGCGAGGTATGGACCCTCGAAACGGACACGGTGCAGAACAGTCCACTTGTAGGGAAACGGAGAGTCAAGTTGATCTGTGTTGCCCATTTCAGCAACAATGCAGATCAAAGTGCTTTACATCATAAAAACAAAGTAACAAACATTACATTTTGTGAAATGCCATCATCAAAATCATCACTTTATTAGTAAAGTGACGATCCGCTCTAAGCGGATGGGTTTTTAGACTTCATTGAAAGGAATTCAGTGTTTCACCAGTTTTGGAGATTTCCAGAAGTTTGTTCCAGATTATATTGGTTGGTTCTGGTTCTGGGGATGCAGAGTGGACCAGTCCAGAGAGACGGGGCATTTTGGATCCGGAGCGTAGCTGGCGTGGCGCCGTGCAGAGGGAAGCCGCTCTTCTGACTCAGCCGTGCATGTTACCAGCCAAGTGAGACAGAAAGAGAAATCTTGCTTGGTATGCTGTTTCTTTGCAGTGCCACCTGTGTGTCTGTTGCTGTGGGATTTGTACCTCCTCAATCACTGACACTCATGGATTATCTGTACTTAAGGCAAAAAGTCAATGCAAGCCACATCTTGTGTGCCAGCAATCAGGTGCTCAAACAAAAACACATCTTCTGCTTTGTGGAAAAGAAATTCCTCTAAAGATCTGCTACCAGTATAATTGCTGCAATTATCTGGCAAACATTGTTTTCTCTGCAAAACCTCTCACACTTGTAAATTTATTACATTCATGTCATTGCCACCCTGTAGCAGATTGTCTGGTAAACTGGAGCCACTTGTGACATAATTAAGGATTTGTGCTGCTGGCGTTTGGCAGACAGGATGATGAGTGGCCTTTGTGGTTTTGTGAGGTGGTGTTCTGAGTTTGCCTTTGGCACTGGCAGCCAACTGCAGGTTAAAGGTGGGTCAACTTTTAAAGGAAACATAACGAGGGAGTGAATGAGACAAAGACAAGAACAATAATCTCTCTCATAATTCCCTCTATGGTTTCTCTGCCTTTGTAGTCAGTAATTTTGCGCCACTGATACTTTCCTTTTCTTTGTTGAACCTCGCAGGTTACAGTCAGTTTTATTCTGCTTTCATGGCATTGTTGGATTTTAATGACCTATTTATTACTATTAGTGTTCCTTAATGTGGAAATATAAAGAACAGAAAAGCTCCAAACACTTATTTAAACATTGAAGCAAACAGTTTCATTATCACCTTAATTAATTGACCAAAAGTGAAATTTTAGGACTTTTTTATTTGTTTTTCATACACCAGAAAATGCAAAAGTTGATCAGAAAAATGTTAATTATTCGACCAAAACTACTTTTTGGTATAATTGTCATAGTAAACTAATGTTCAAGTTATTAAATGTGGCTACACGTTGATAAACAATTTCTAAACTGAATTATTTAGCCTACATTGCCCAATTGCCCCAATTACATAACTGTTTTACTGCATCTCTTTGCCCTCCAGTGTTCTGTGCATACACAAAATTTCCAGGTAAAAATGGTAACATGCTAAATATTTAGCGTTGTGTCACAGATTCAGCTAAGAAGCGAAAACAGGCTTCTAGTAAGAAATGTCTTCACATCCCATTCAAAGTGATTCTTTAAGCGATTTTCACCCTGATTGATTCAAAGTTTAACAAAATTTTAATTTGAAAATGGAAAAACAATTAACAGAATAGAGTCCAAAACACATTGAAAAGACTTTCATATGACGTTCTGAATGTTGCAAAAAAACAAAAAAAACCAGCACATGTGACATGACTAAATTTTTCTACACATTTCAGGTCATGCTCATGTTTAATGGGCCATTCATATTTTTGCCTCCCTGCGTGTGGGAGAGGTCTTGGCTGCTCACAGGTTCCAGCAGCCTCCCTCCCTCTGTCATGCGTGGAGAGGCTTCAGCTGCCATTGTGCTGTGTGAAACGGGATGGGTGTGCCCGTCTCTGGGATTAAAGCAGGAGAATGGACCCAGAAACAGACAGGTTCCACTGCATCTGCCCACTGAAACGCCTTCGCACCGGGCCGGGGAAGCCGCTCTGTAATGACGCAGCATCTGCAGCAATGTTACGAATAAAACGATCTTAAACTCTTTGATTTGAGCTTGTAAAGACCGAGCAGATGAAATACCTTTTTTTTTTTGTTTCATTTATTCTGATTTTCCCTCCTGGCTTTATTGATTTGTTTGAGTATCAGCTTTTTGTTTGGGACACCATTTGAATGGATGGATGGATTTGCACACCAAATGTTGTCCCATTGCACTGTTTTGCATGCTGTGCGGCTTGGCCTCAGCCTGGCACCATTTGTCATCAAAGACTTTTTCACTGGTTCTCGCTCAGCCTTTCATCAGCCAGACATCTATGAATAATAGACAGATGATTTATCTGTTTAAATTGTGACTGGTCTGGTGATACTTCCATTTTTTTATATATTTTTTTAATTTATCAGATTGCCAATAAGATTATTTTGTCAACGTCAAAGCAAATCTGTCAGCCAGAACATTTACCTCTTGAAGTTTTTCATACTTAGTCATGATAAAACCACAGATTTTATTGGTAATTTATGTAATAAACCAAAATTATATGGCACATAATTTTAAAGAAATTTGATTTAACATATAGAAACAAATGGTGTTGATTTTTCAGTCATTTTTACCAGATTATTTATTTATTTATAAAAGTCGCAGTTTCAAAGTAAATATTAAGTTTTCAAGCTAAATATTTAGTTTGTGAATACATTTTTTGCAAACTAAATATTTAGTTGGGAAGATGAATATTTAGATTGTGAACTAAATATTTAGCTTCAAACTAAATGCTTAATTAGGAAACTAAATAGCACACTTTACAAATTAGTTTACAAAATCAAAATTTATTTCTTATAGTTAAAAACTTAGTTAGCCAACAAACATTTATCTTCCAAGTAAATATTTATTTAGT
Organism: Poeciliopsis gracilis; assembly: GCA_911649635.1. Lineage (NCBI taxonomy): Eukaryota > Metazoa > Chordata > Actinopteri > Cyprinodontiformes > Poeciliidae > Poeciliopsis > Poeciliopsis gracilis. The sequence goes on along the minus strand of CAJVRI010000370.1, from coordinate 2,455,896 downwards.
AAGCTAAATATTTATCTTCCAAGTAAATATTTATTTAGTAAGCTAAATATTTAGCTTCCAAAATAAATATTTACTTGGAAGCTAAATATTTAGTTTCAAGTTGTTTATTTAGTTTGCAAGCTTTGCATACTATTTACTTTGAAACTATGTATTTCTTTTGGCAAGCTAAATATTTAGTTTAGCTACATACTAAATATTTTTGACTGAAGCTAAATATTAGATTTGACAAGCTTGATATTTAGCTAAATAACTAAATACTTCAAAGGAGATATTCAGCAAGCTAAATGTTTCAATATGCAAATTCACTTTAAATAAACATAAGTGTACTTCCTCATGTTACCAAAATAAAACTTGTGCCCTCTGAACTTCTTTATTCTTGAATCGCTTCCTGTAATCTCTGTCGTTTCTTTTCCTCTTCCTGTATTTGAGCTTAAGGTAAAGAAAAAGCTGCTTTAAAGCCAAAACAGACGTTTTCCAACAGATCAACAGCAACAGTGAAGGATTCAGGCTCATCAGCTGGAGTTTATATACGTTCTCAATACTCAGCTTTTATGTTGGTAGTACAGTGACGGCAAGTGCATTTTAATATTAGCTAAAAATTGTTCTCTGAACTAGTTAAATATTTGACTTACAAAATAAATAGCTTGGAGCAATATGGTTAGCTTGCTCATTAGTTATGGAGCTAAACATTTAGCTTGCTAACTAAATATTTAAAATAGATGTTATCAATCCTGTGGTTCTCAAGTGCTGCAGGTTTAGCTTCATGTTTTTACGTCTTTCATTGTCACATTGGTTTTGATAAAATACTGTTACATTTGTTTTGTAAATACATGAATATCACCTCCAGGTTTATTGTGGAAACATGGTTGGTGGTTTTATTGGGTAACAAAGAGCAACGAATCGAGCCGCAAGAGAAACAATGAAGTTTATAGAACCACAGTAACCAGGCTGGTCCAGATCATGAAAATCGGTTTATAGGCTGGAGAGGAGTCTGTTTACTTAGTGTGTTGTTTATAACATGTCTTTCTGCAGGGCCTTGTCCCTGTAGAACAAGCGCGTCAAATACATTTTTGTTTTGGTTCTGATCAATATAATGTTTTTGTGGGCTTGTTTTATTATGAACAAATTGTTAAAATATTGGTAAATATTTGATAAGTACTTTCTAAAATTAGACCATTTTGAACATCTTTCTCAAATATTTTGCTTTTGTTTTTTGGGGGTTTTTGCAATTAAAAACAGATTTTGATGCTAACTTATTAATATTTACAATACTTCTGTTACAAAATTTGCACTGATGTACGAGGATAAATTTTTATTTATTTCACGTAAGACTAAAGTGCTGCCACCCTCCGGGGGGCGTTAGCATCACTTAAACCCAATGTCTTCACAAGTTTTGAAAAAGAAAAAAAAAATAGCAATAAACTTGCAATTATGCATTAGCCTAAAAAATGTGAAGATCTGTTGATTTTGCCTGAATTTCTGCAATCTTTGATTTGATTAATAAGATAATATTTACACACTTATCGTTTTATATTAGTGCTACACTGTGAAAACACAAAATCTTGGAAAGATATTGGAGTTTGTTGCAAGTCAGCAATTCCTTTACATTGATAAAAGCACTAATACTAGTTCCACTAGCAGATTATTGCAGTTATAACACAAATGTTTTGTTATAAGTGAAATAATCTGCCAGAGGATCTAGAGTTTTATCAACATTGACTTAGAAGAAGCTCCTATATTGCTGAAAAGCTACTTAAAATAACTATTACTCTGCTCTCCTAAATTTCATGAAAATGTATTAAAACATTCCTTAATTTTTAACGTTTAAATTTTCATCAGCCTGTTTGGAACCCAGAGACCCTCATGGTTCCACTAAGAACCCGATTTGGTACCTCATCATCGCTAACAATGCACACTTCTTTCCAGCCTCGCCTCCTTCGTCCCGTCTCTGCTGCGGCCTCAGAGCTGCCTGACCCGTCTTACCGCCTTGTTTGTCATCTCCAATCACTTGCTCTTTGAGCGCCTTTGACAGACAGGGGTATTAGCTGCCTCGCTCTGGTGTTGAGAGCCCGGCTTCCCTGCTGAATAGAGAAACTATGTATGAACGCCACACAAAAACATGTAGCGGCACACAATGGCACGCTCCCACAACCAGCTGCTCCTCAGTGGGTGTCACTATGAGGGATCTGCAGTTCTGCTGGCATGTTTTATTTCTGCAGAAACTTTTGTTTCTCAGCATGTAGATTTGCTTTTAAAGATTAGTTCAAACATTTTATGTTTGAACTAATTGAAAATGTGCGCAAAACTTTGTCAATGTACAGCTAACGTTGAAAAAACTCATTTGCAATTGTGGCGCTTCCATTAAATACAAAATGCAATTAAAATTTGATGTGAACAAGTTTTGTCTTGCAACAAGTCATTAAAAGACACGCAGTGCCATCATCCTCCAACTACTTCCTGTCATTGTCTTCTTTGTGGTTTGCACCAGTGGACACATCCAGCTGACTTGACATTGTTTCCATCCAGCAACAAAATTGTTTCCATTAGTGTTTAGTGAAATTACTCAATTTTACGAGGGCCAAAGCTTTTTAGTTTTATCAAAATTGGTGTTTCCATTAAGCAGGTTTATTCTCGAAATGTCAAATTGTGCAACTTTATGGTTAATGGAAACAGATACAGATTTGCAGTACAATTAGACAACAATTAGTACAATAATGCCTGAAACAAAACCAAAACAACTAGATGAAGTATAAAATTTATTTTATTAAATTGTTTATTATGGGAACAGGCTTTCTAAAACAATCCAGCCCTCTATTGAAAAGTAATTGTCCTATTTGAGTTTTCTTAATCCGCCTGCTCACAGTGAGCCAGGTTCTGGTTCTGCTGGAGGAGAGTTTTTCCTCTCCACTGTCACTACGTGCATGCTCACTATGAGGAATTGATGTCTGATGATTGTCTGCTGTCGCTATGTCCTGGAGCGAACGCTGCAAGTCAGTGACTCAGTGCAGTCTGAATAAATAACAGTTTAATCCACAGTTTGATAACTAGGATTAATTGGATTGTATGGGTCATCAAATTGAAACTTTTTTTCAATTCAGTGATGACACTTGTGAATTGACGTTATGTAAATCGACTGAATGCATGGAAAGTGGAATACAAAGACATTGAGGAGTGCCTCTGAAAGAGGGAAAGGCTAGTCTGATCGTTTTTGTCTGTGGAGCCACAATTAACACACAAAAGAAATGTGGGTTAAATGAGGCAGTCTGCGGACACACCAAGACGAAGGATTCAAAGTGAGAGAGAAACACTAAAACGAGCTAAACGATGCGTCGTCAGAGAAAAATATTATTGTGGTATTATTCTGCCAAAATAACTAATTCAAAAGCAAATCTATGCTTTATTTTCTTTTTTACATCTTCTATCAAACTGTTGCCACTTTCTCTAGCATGTGTCGCAACCCTTCCCATTAATGGGGTGGGTTTTAACAAAGTACCAGGTGTTTTGTCTAAAGTGGAAGAAGTATTATTCAAAGTTCACATTTTTATATTTCCATTTGCTCCTAAAAACAGCCCAAGCACTGAGAAAATGCTGGAAATAATTTAATGTCTTTTCGTTTCAAAAACATCCGGAATGTAACGTCACAAATCAGCAATTACTGCCTGTTGCCTAGCAACTCCAGCCGAGTCCAGCCCGTTACCTAGCAACTCAAATGAAGCTCTTCGACGTTTGGTTTTTACCGCTGTACTCACCGTTCAATGGCTGCTGGAAAAGACAAGTATTTTGTAATTGATGTGTTGGATGCTCTCTTTCTTCTTGTACGGTTGTATAATTGAAAACATAAAAGTGACAGAAACGTATCAGAAAGTCCACAGTTCTGAAAACCTGTAATAGACACTACATTTTGTGAAGTGAGTTTCATTTATTATGGATCAAAGGGAACTCCAAACAGGTGGGTTTTAGTCTTGATCTGAAGAACTCAGTGTTTCGGCGGATTTGCAGTTTTCTGGAAGTTTGTTCCAGATCTGTGAAATGCAACTAAAAATAAACACATGGATATGTTTCTCCAGATCTTGCTGGGACATTAGTCCTTTAATCATGGAGATGTGCTTTATGTGATTGGAGGCCGACTTTGTAACTGCCTTTATGTGGCTCTGAATGTTCAAGTCAGAGTCCTTCAGTGCACCCAGATTTCAGGCCTGATCTCTAGTTTATGCCTTTGCTGATGCCTCGTTGTTCTTTAAGTTAAAAGATTATAACGTCACTATAACTTTTTTAAAAGTTTGATGTGAAGCAAAAAGTTTCACTTCCTCACAGCAACATTTTCTAAAGAAAAGAAACGCGGCATATGTTTTCCTCATTCTGCAGAAGTTGTTCATGGTCCTGCAGAGCAGAGCCAGTCGAAGGCTCTTTATTATGTGGGTGAAACCAGAATTTGATCCTTTCTGTCTGAGCAGCCTTGGTGACGGTGTGCAGCATGCCTGCTGCGACTGGTGTGGGTGTTCTGCGGTCTGATGCGGTCTGGGGGTTTACCAGCACAGAGATGCAGCGTGCCATTCATGCATTAAGAGCTGCTGCTGATTTAAGTGTCAGAAGTGATGGAGTGGCTGCCTGCCCTGCCAGTTTCAGCTTGCCACGGCTGGCCAGCTGAGCTGCGGACCGGGTACGCAGCATTGCTTCCCCTTCCTTCACATGCAAACTGAACGTATCACTGAAAACAGCTTATCCAGACGGGCCAGTCTGACTGGATTTAAAAAAAGAAACGCCTTCAGAAGATGCATTAAAAACATAGAGCATGTGGCTCTTAGTGCAGTAAGTCAGAGTGGCGCATCCAGCAGGCCACCCACCAGGAAGGAGTATCTGAGGAATGCTTTTTACTGGATTGCTTTTCTCATCTCCCTCTCGCTCTTTGCCGTCATCCTCCAAAGACTTGCAGAGTTTGGTGCTTTAAATCTTATATTAGATGCAGGAGTGTGTGTGTGCAGCCAGGTTGGTGTGCTTTGTTTGCTTGGAGGAGGCAGATTTTCCCCATGAGCTTTGACCACCAGGGTTGTGGCGCTGAGTCAGACGCTGCTGCTTTGACCTTCTTGTTGACAGACAGTTCAGGAAAAAAAAAATCTCTCCTCTGTTGTTTTCCTGAGATTATTTCTCTACTGTTTCCATCAAATAAGAAATTGCATTAAAATAAGTTTGTTCACACAATAAAGAAAAAAAAATTGCAGCAATGGAAATAAACAGTGACACTTTTTACACTTTTTATCAAAAAATATTTTTCTTCAAAATTGGCCATTTTCTATTAGGTAAATTTATTTTCGTAATTTCAGTTTTATGGTTCATGGAAGTGTGTAAATCCCTGTGGTGGCACTTTGAAGGTAAAAATCTAAACAGTTTGTGTCCAGGATGTGTGGGGTCTGCACAGATGTTAGCTGATCTTTTCTGGACCCTCGAGTCCTGGGTGAGTGTTCGCTGCAGCCAGCCCACCCAGTGATGGACGAACACAGAACAGACTGAATAATGTCTGTGTTGAAGATGACCAGCAGCTCATTTGATAGGTTATACTTCTGAAGAAAGTTAAGTTCCTGCAGCTCCTTCACTGATATGCAAAATAATATTCAGTAACCAAAATTAAGCATACTTAACTACATAAGTCAAACTTTATGTAGCTCCTTTCGAGAGCAAAGGAAAGCAGAGTCGTCTGATCTCAGAAAATGAAATTGTCTCACCAGGCCAGATGATGCTTTTTGATTAGGTTTGATATTTTGGCAAGCAGTAGACGGCGATTCCGGCAGATCCAGGCGCTGGCAAGGCTTTGTAAACGAGACTGAACAGGAGACGCCCTTTATCCACAGTATCCACCTGTACACATAGTGTAGTGTCGGTACTGTATTTTCAGTTTGCATAAATGTTTGAAGACCCATCTCTCACACACACCAGCTCAAACAAACTGTAGGCAGAGTCCATGTTTGCCGTGATCAGCTTGTGTGACAGTGAGAATGTCATGCTCTAATGCTGATCTAAAGACCTGCAGTAATTTCTCCTGATGCGTCCTGCGGCTTGCAGCGCTGCGTGGAGGTGTGTGTTTGCTGACGTGGGGCTGAGCGAGGGAGTTGCCTGCAAGTGTTGAGTGATGAAGGGTGGAGAACTGAAGGCCTTTACTGATGTGAACTGTCATATCTGCTTTCTGATCAGATATTTGGAAATCTTGACGTTTTTCCAACCGTGTGAATTAACACCAAAGTGCTTTGCCTAATTTTTTTGAAGTAATTCTTGATTTATTTATTTGAAACAGGTTTTTAAAAAGATGTAACGTTCATACACGACCAAGAACAAAATAATTAGTTTACCACAACTTTTCTGTTTGAAAAGAAAGAGGAAGAAGTGAACACTTTTTTTGAGCAAAAATTTAATATAAAACTTTCACAAAAACTGCAGGTGAGCGTCTGTGTCTGTTTGGTTAAAACATGTTTGTTCTTCATTCAGTGAAGTTATTCACTGTGAGCAGAGAAGCCAGAACTTTTTCTCAGATAAGAGGAGCAATACTTCAAAAATAAAGTTACTCAAGTAAAAATAAAAATGACACTGTAAATACACCTAAACGTTGGTGCTGCAGTGCCACAGGAGTAAAGCTTAACAAATGAATGGAGGCCTTAGTCTGTCACAGGTTTGAATCCTCGCCTGATGACCTTTCATTACCGACTTTCAAATGAAGGCCAGTAAAATCTTAAAAACAACTACGCCTAAAAGTAACTTTCCAACAAATTATTCTAGTTAATTTAACTACTTACTACCCAACTCTGGATGAATGTTGAATCACATGGCAAATATCCATCATTAGTGATCATTAATGATCATTAGTTATCATTAGTTATCATTAGTGATCATTAGTGATCCATAAAACGACAAAAAACAAAACCTACCAGTAATTTAACGTTATTAATTAGTGATCTGGAGTTCAGTAACAAATTGACCATTAATTATTTCCAGCTCATTTCTTATTTGAATGACATATTTTTCTAAATTGTTGTTTATCAATAAATTAACCAATATCTAATGGGTAAATCACCACTAACTAAACAAGGAGGTTTTACATGTTTTCCATTCACAAAGTACGGTACTAACTTATAGCAGAATCAAGTAGCTTCATTTTAGCTGTTATAAAAATGCTGCATATATCAAAGATAACTTTGTAGTTGACTGCTTGAAATTGGCCTCTGTCTCTTTAAGAAGCTCCTACTCTCTTCAACACTACAATGTACAACAGCACAATGAGCTCTGCAGATGCGCAGTGTTTGCTAATAGCTGACTTCTTTTTATGCAAAATGTTATTTTGTGATTTTATCAAGTCTTAACTCCTTTCAAAGATTCCCTTATTGGTTGCCATCTTAGCATTTTCTCCAGATGAAAATAGAGACCACAGTCCACATATGACTGGAGAGACTTTAGGGAATAACCATTTCTTGGTATTTATTTGAATAAATTACATTGACTCATCACATTTCTTATCTTTACATCAAGCGTACAGTCATAGAATCCAGTGCAAGAACAGAACAAAAACACAAACAAAACACGAAAATATTTCAAAGACAATCATGTGCAGCACAGAAAACTCCACCCGGCTCACTCCCAACTTGTAACATCACTTCTGCGTTATATACTATATATATATACACATCTATACTGTTTGTGAATACTTTTGACACAGTTACAAAAATAAAATACGTTACTGAAGATGCGTGACTATACACACAAGGTGAAAACAAAACAGAAAAAGCTGTACAGTCCTCATTGAGGGCAAAGATACACAGAAATCTTTAAAAAAAGTGACAGAAGGAAGGAAGAATTTAGCTTAAAAAATGAATAAATACACAACCTCTTCAAACTGCAGCACGATTTGTCACCAGCCAACAAAAAATTGTGCTTCCCTTTGACATAAAAGTAACACTTTTTATATATAGTTGATTTTGCATCATTTACTGTAGTGCTGCTGAATGTAGTAAACTGATCCCTCCATTATTGTTTTTAAGCTAAACACTGTCAGAAACGGTTCTCACTAGCAGCAAAGGTTCTCTTTACTTGTTTCTGTGCAGAACATGAGCCAGATACACACACTTCCCCCTAAAATTACATGCATCAACATTAATACGCTGAAAACATCTGCAGAAAGTTTAATGCATCGTCAACGTAGAAGAGTAGAAAGCCTTAGAGATGATGTGTGCTCTGCTGCGTCAAGCTGATGAAAACAAAGAACCGTGACTTTGATTTTTAGAAAACAATTTGGTGCACGGTAGATAAATTTAACAAATGTTGAGCTCTGTTGAGATACGGGAAAATAAAACTTTTACTATTATTACCTCAATAAATATAAATTAACTCTCAGTCTACTCCTCTTTTTGCACATTATCTTGTGCTCCTGGAAAGAATAATATTCACAATTATTCTCCTCTTAGTGTTTTCTACAAGTAAACTAGAGGGTAATTATTGGACTAGTAGGCAAAGAGATGCCTGCCTCTGCAGAAGAAACTATTGCTCCAAAGAGCAGTTAAATAATGATAGTTTAGAGTTTTTAAAGTGAGGTTTTGCTATTAGTATTGAGCGGTCAGTATTTTAACTTCAGATTAGAGAGATAAATGCTTCAGAGAGGATTTCTGCCATCTTAAAAACACCCAGATTCAGAAATTGAATTGATGCAAACTTTGAATCTTAAAGCTGATGTCACTTCCAGATTAAACGGTTGTTTAAACCACCTATTATGTATAATCTGAAGTTTCATCTTATCATTTCCAACCAAACTGGTTTGGTTGGAAATGAACTGAAAGAAGAAGGGAATTAATGAATCACTTGCAGCAAACACTAAACTGCAAAAGGAAAACAGGTAATCAAACTTGTTTAAAGCAATCAAATGAAGTTTATCCAAGTAAATATATTAAGTTTACTAAATTCTCATGTAAAACAAAACTAAGTAAAGTAAGATAAAGTAATATTAGCTCAATTTTACTTGATGTTCTGTTTTCTTTTTTTATGCTAATGGTGGAGCTTGACTCCACCATTCTTGTGGACTCTTAAAGGTGTTTGTAAAAACAAACATCATAAAACCATTTAAAACCATTTAACTGCACATCAACAGTTCGACTTTAGTCTGACCATTCATAATTATCCCTACTTCAGAATAAGAGCAGGAATATAAACATCTAACTACCTGATTAATTCTCCAAACTGTCAAGTAAGATACTGACTGCCAATAGCAACTCCACAAAACCCCACGATAAAAATCCAACTTTCACTTTAAGACTTTTAAGGTATTCAGTCACAATACATGAACTATCTTTTCTACTGGGACATATATTTAAGGACTTAATGCTTCAACCATATATTTTGTGGTTTACTGAAAAAATGAGAAACCATAAAAGGTGTTTATATGTTATGACTTCCTCTAAGAGGTAAAAACCTTCACCATTCACCATGTTGCATCAGACATGCAGCCGTTTGTCCTTCCACAATGCTTTGCTGCGTGAAAAATAAAGGGCAAATTGACAAACATGCCTGTAATTTTGGCTAAAACTGATCTGAGTCAAATCATTCTTTGCATGAATATCTTAAGAAAATGACTGAAAATGTCAGGGAGTGACCATTATTAAAAGGAGGAAAATTTCACACAAAACCTACCACATGATTTTTGTTGGAAATGATTTGAGCTTCATGCTGAACAAACTGAAAGCATGTTGACTCGTTTGTCTGCTGAACATGAGAGAAAAGCTTCTACCTTCTAAAATACGAAGACTGAGAACAAGCATGAATCAGTAAAGCTGTTCTAATAAACTAATAATGGACTGACAGCTGACTACAACAGAGACGAAATGCAAAAATGACTATAGAAGCTGGAAAGTACCTTAAGTGAGACAGAGAAGACGTTGCGTCAATGCAGGGTTTTTTTCCCCCCACAACGTTTTCAGTAAAAGTTTCCACACTTAGTTAGTGCATCCCTGCACTTTGGTCAACCTTCTATTTACTTTGTGTCATTGCTTTTTGACGCTTTAATGGAAAAAGTGAAGTTTGTGTTAGTAGGAATGTTTGGGAAAAGGTTAGTGGAAACACTGGAACTGGAGGCCGGGATTCATTGCAGACACAGCTGGTTAGTCTTGACGTCTTACTGGGGTAGCGGCACCAAGATATCCACATAGTTGATGGGGAAAAAGCCCGAGTTGCCTTGCAGCATTCCCTCGTACCAATTCTCGTCTATCTTATTGGTCAGGGTGATGATGTCGCCCTCCTTGAAGCCTAGCTCACCTTCGTTCTCAGGGTCGAAGTCGTACAAAGCGCGGCAGCAGGGCTGGTCCAACGGGGCTGGGAGGGAAAAACGAAGGATCAGAAAAGGCTCAAAGAGGTTTAAAAGCTTCATATGAGAATCACATTAAAGACTCACCTGGAGACCTGGCTGTAAGAGAGAAAAAGAGGAAGAAACACAGCAACTGTAATACTTCTGTCATGAGAAATTATGATCAGATTCACAGATTTTGAATCAGAGCCTCAACATTTTTGGAAATGCACTTTTAGAGTTTCAATGAAAAGATGCTCCCACTTATTTTGTCACTAGAGTGAATTAGTTAATGACTTTACTAAATTATGGGAGAGGATTAGCAACAAAAGGAGACTTAACAGAGTTAGTCAACATCTTGACTGGAAAAGCAAAGGAAAGCTTTGAAAGACCCTCAGAAACCCAGGAAATCTGGAAACCTTAATGCGTTTTTAAAATCAAATTAGGGCATTTTAAAAGTCTTTCAACCAACCAAGTTGACTCTGCTGGGTTGATACGGTGTCCTGTATTAAACTTTTCCATATTTTGAAACGTTACAGCCTGAAACACAACCTGTTTTATTCAGAGCTGATGTCAAACTAACACTTGGTGCTTCCTGATGTTGAATTGGGAAAAAAAAATGAATGATTTTTACAAATTTTGTAGCCCAAAAAAGTGAAAAGTGTGGAATCTGGGTTTTCTTTAACCCCTTTTACTCTGATTTCTAGGTCATTGAAAAAGGAATATCACAAGGTTATTAGTCCTTTGCTATTTTCTGTCTTCAATAATAACCTTCTGACTGTCAAATTCACTTATTTGCAGATGATCCTGTAATTTACTCCTCCAGTTCAAACATCTAATGAATCCAATATTTATTAAAAGCTGATTTCATTCTAATCCACAAGGGTTATTTTTTTGCAAATAAGGTTTTTCTGAATAAGAATAAATCACACTCCATGTTCTTTTAACAAACATTAGAGAACATCCAGCATCCTGAAGAAGGAACACGGCAGACGGATCAGGACGAGAGTCCTGGAGGAGTTTAAAGGGGCAGTATTATGGGATTTCCAGGCACATGGTGCCACTTCATAGCACCATATATTGACCATGTAACCTTCAGTTATAAAACTGCTCTATATAGAAAGAGCAGGAATTTCCCTCCTCTTTTAACTCTTTAGCAACTTTTTTTACTGGCATTGCACTGAGAAGCATAAAATGAGCTCAGCATATTGCGTAGTTCCAACCAGGTGTTTGCTAATTGCTGCTGGCTAGTCTGAAGGAGTGAGGGAGGGAGTGTGTGCTGGAAGCTTGGAGACTGCAGCTCTGAGGAGGAGCTGTGGCTTTAAAGCGGAGCAAGATTCACGGAGGTGTTTTGCATTGCTGAATGGTTGCCATGGAGACTAAAGGATCTCCATGAAAGAATGAAAGAAACTCCAGGTTTGTTTTTGATGACAGAATAACAATGTGAAGCTCAGAGAAGTCGACTTTAAAGCAGGGTAGGTTTAAAAAATATATATCCTTAACTTTGAGCAAACCTATGAAGTCAAGCCACACTTTTCAGATTTTTATCAGAAATATTTAATAACTGCATCCTTGTAATCGCGCTTCATTATTTAGATCTATTCTGTGTTTATCACGTAAAAAGTTCTTGAAAGCTTTCTGGTTATATCATGACTAGATATGGAAAAGTTCAAGAACTTGTTGAAGCACCGTTTCATGCCACTGAGTCATTTCTTGGCTCTAAGGAGGGAAACTTTCTGGCTGCATGCAAATTAACGCGGGAGTTACATCATTTCATTTAACCCAGAGGAAATAAGCACATTTCCTAAAGATTTCACTTACAAATAAACAATAAAACAAAGATTGGTGAGAAAAGAAGGTTTAGAAAGAAACAGCACTGCACTGCAAAAAGTTAACAAAACGAAACAAAAAAATTTATCCTCCAAAGACATAGAAGGAAAAAATGAAGATCGAGAAACTTTCCATCCCTTCCCAAGTCACTCTTTCTCACCTGGAGATCTTGCTGCAAAGAAGAAAGGAGAAAATATTTTTAAGCAATCAAACTTTTAGCTCGAGGAAATGATGAACAGATGGAAAAAGACGAAGAGATGAGACGTCTAACGTGACAAGAACGTGGGGCGAAACTGAGGCCGGACAGCAAACTGACGGAGAAGTGGGAAAATAAAGAAAAGGGATGAAATCAGAAAACCGTTGTCATGGAAACAGAAACACCAAATGCTCGTCTGCTGGTGAAAACGTTCTGGTCTTTATCAATCAGGATTCCTTTTGCAGGATGAGCAGACGGCACCTGATTTTCTGTTGTTGGTTCAAAACATTTAAGAGCAACAACTGTCTTAGAAAACTCTCACCTGGAGACCTGGCTGCAACGGGGAACAGAGGAGAAACAGCACGAGGGAGTAAAGGAGGTCAGGGAATGAAAGAGGCAGACGCACTGATGAGTTTTCGGTGTAAATGGAGGAAAAATTGAGAAAATGAAGTGATTAGAACAGAGATGTGGGAACAAGTTTGACCTGGCTCACCTGGAGACCTGGCGCCTACAGGGAAAACAGAAATCATAAAGAAAAGAGAAAATGAGGAGTTGTTTGATAAATGCTGCAGAAATAATAATAATAAAAAAGGTCCTAATTTAATTTCCTAACATACTTAATTGGTTTAATATAGAATGGAGACTGCTTTACAGCTATCTGTTGGATTTATTTTTCAATACATTCATATGTTGTTAATTGTAATTTTTTTTAGTTTTCAAAAATAAACTTCAATATTTCCAGGAATGAAAACCCAAACTCTAGAATATCAGAGAAACGTCACAATGTAGAAAGCAGATGCTTGAGACTCGCTATAGAAAACGGAAATGCTCCAGGCCACTAGGGGGAGCCAATCACCAAATCATATGGGACCAATCAGTGAAGATGGGACGACATTAACAGGATGCTTCTGTCTGTAAAAGACCTTTGTCTTTTTCAGACAGAAGTTCAGTTGGCAATGACTCCAGACTCCCCCTAGTGGACTGGAGGATTTCCAACTTTGGGTTTTGTGGAGCAAATTTGGAAAGTTTCATAATTGCTGTTTCTTTTAGTATTTCCATAATTTTGCCTTTTGCTTCTATTTTCTGTTTGCAGTTTTTCGTTTCCATTTGCTGATTGCAGCAGTTTTTTTTGTTGGATTAGGTTGTGTGTGTGTGTGTGTGTGTGTGTGTGTGTGTGTGTGTGTGTGTGTGTGTGTGTGTGTGTGTGTGTGTGTGTGTGTTTTGGAGTTTGCATCATTCATGTGTTTGCAGGAACTCGCTCCCTTTACTCCAGGTTTGCATATTAGTTATATTTTTATACAGTATGTAAATATAGTTTTGACTATAAGTTATAACTGGGATGTTACTATATTGTTTGTAAAACTAGTAAGTATAAATTAAAAGTCAATATCTTAGAATTATACAAAAGACGGAACCAGAAATAATTATTTTATTTTCAGAGACACTACAAAAACACAAAATCTTACAAAAATATTTTTGGTTGAGTTTCTACTGCAAAAATCATAGTAAATTTGAGATAAAACAAACATAGCAGCTTGTTTTAATTTCTTGATAATAAAACTCTTGATCTAGTTTTATTGGCAGATTATTTCACTTATGGGAGAAATATGTTGTTATTAGTGAAATAATCTGCCAGCGGAACAAGAACTTTTTCAAGCAATACTAAGGAAATATTGACTTAAAACAACCTGCTATATTTTGCAGAAATGGTACTTATAATGTATCTTTTTCTTATTTCAAGTGCACTAAGATATATGCAGTAGAAACTGGACCAAAATTATTTGGTAAGATTTTGTGGTTTTGCATTGTGGCTGTTTTGACTTTAAATTAATAATAAAAATATTTTTAAAGATGTTTGAAAGACAGGCAGATAATTGACAATGAAGAAATAAAAGTCAATAAATGTTCCTAGACGATAAAATGCTGAGTGAGGGTTTTGTGTCTCCGGGCGGCTGGCGGAGCCTCACCTGGAGAGCGAGCGCCGTGGATCCCGCCATTGTGGTTCTCACTGATGCTGAAGTCCAGAGACGTACGAGGCTTCGGTACGAACTCTTTCCTGGGTTTGGTGGAGGTGTCTCTTATCCTGGCAGAAAACAAAACGTTTGGTTTCATCAGGAAACGGCTCAAACGTTTAACGGCCATCGTTGTTTAGTGAGCGGCGCTGGTACTGACTGTCCGTCGATCTTGCTGGAGAGCTGTGTGAGGATCTCAGCGGACCGGGTGTGGTACTGCAGCTGAGCATGGACCAGCGCCGCCAGCTGGCTCACCTGTTCCACCTGATGGAGAAACCGACAGAGATGCTCAGCAAATGTTCAAATTAAAAATTTTTGTTTGTTTATTAAGAATTTGAATACATTAAATTAGATGGATTCAGCACAGTTACTAATATAGCTGCAAAGAAACTTAATTGTTTGATGGTTGTTACCATAGTTACAAACTGATGCGAAAAGTTCAACTTTTCTTTATTTTTCTTCACAAATTCTTTTCAGTTCACAATTTCTTAATTTATCCAAATAAATCAAGTGATGGTAATGATCTGGTGTTTTGGTCTCAACTATCCTTTTTTTCGAGAACTTAATTTTATTTATTTCTGACGTTTTGTTTTATTTTGTATATTTAAAACGTCTCCTGGCATGAAAAGTTGATTAGCATTTAAAGTTTATGGATCTTTAAGAATGTGTTCTTTATTATTATATTATATTACTTGAAACAACAATATAGTCATTCATTGCAATAACCTCTGCAACAATCGTGACCGAGATGCAAAAAAACAATTATCCATGTTTGACTTCAGATTTGGCCAATTAATTCAACCCAGATTCCAGCAGTGAGGGTCTCACAGAACCAGGGGGCCCATTCAGTTTCTGCCCAGGGCCCCGAACCATTTTGGGCCGGCTGTGTGAGACTTACGTCACTCTCCAGCAGGTTGAACATGCTCTGCTCTGCGACTTCCTTGGAGTCATCGAACTTCTCCAGCGCCGCTTTGAGCTCGTCCTCCGTCACTTTGGCCTGGCGCTTCTTCTTGTAGTCAAAGTCCAGACGGCGACCTTCCAGCTTCTTCAGGTGATGCTGCCAAGGTCAAACTGACAGTGAGCAGACAGACTCCAGCCCAACTCGAGCTGCTGCTGCTGCTGCTGCTGCTGTTAATGAAACACTCAACCTGGATCTCTTTGAGGTCTTTGTCGTGAAGGTTCTGCATCGGGTCGATGAAGTTCTGCTTCACCTCCATGTCCAGAGCGTCTTTGACCTCACCCAGCTCACGCATGGCCTCTCCGACTTCGATCAGAACCAGACCTGCAGCCACACATGTCAAGTTTAAAAACCCACTTTCTTGTTCAGAGGAGTGGTTCTGTGTTTCTTAGCTTCGAGGCCCACAGCCTCACCAAAGTTGGAGTCCTCTCCGAGCTCCCGGCCGAACCGTTGCATGGACTCTCCTAGGATGGTCTCGGTCTGCGTGTAGCCCGGCCCCTTCTCCTGCCCCCGCATACGGGACATGGAGCTCATCATGCTCATCTTGGCTCTGGTCGCTGGACGACGATGACAAATCACAGAGAAACAGGAAATCTAAATACTGTTTGACCAACTGTTACAGCGCTGAGGTTTATTAAACTTCTGAAATATGTCATCAATCGGCAACTAAAAAGTAATAATATATAAATCGACAAACAGGACTCGATGTTTACTTCTCTGCCTTTGTTGCTGTTTGTAATTTAAAACAGGAATATTTTCACATAATGCATACGAATCGCAATAATATTATTTAAAAATAACAATATTAATGTTTATCGCAACAACTTCAGGGGCAATTTATTTCCCAGCAGAATTTGTTATTCTAACATTAATTATAATATAAAATTGGCTCTCATTGATATATTTTCTAATTTTAAGTTAAAATGCCACATAATTTAATAAAAACAGAATAATTTTATATTAAAATATATTGATGGTGGGATTCAACTAAACTTTTTATCCTCACTAAAATGATAAAAACTGCAAGTTTATTTCTGCTTTATATTTAATATTTGTAAAAGCATTTTAACTGAGGTTGTTTGTAAAACTCATGTTTTGTAAAAGTTTAGATTTAATTATGTTCCTTAGTACAAAGCATGATTTATTAAACAAATGACTGAAAAGAATAAAATGTGGTTTTACAATTTGTTAAAAATTCCTAAAAACTTAACAATTTACTGCAACTATAACGAATTATTAATAATGTATAGAAATTAAACCAATAAGCTTTTTTTAAATGTTCTAGAACAGAAATACCTTGTGCGACGGACAAAAAAAAAAAACTTTTCACAGTTAACAGAGGCAGGCCTAAAGCTTCGGACTGGAAGAGAGGGAACTGAAATGTAAGGATTAGCATCAAAGATTCAGAAAATGCTAAATGTTATACACGTTATTATTTAACAGTAAAGTAGTGCAGCGGTGTTAAGTCACCTGGGTTCGGCTGCAGATACTCGGTGGTTTTTGTCATGATGTCCATGACGGCTCGAGCCGTGGTGTCCACCCTCTGCAAACCCAAACACAGAAAGCAGGAGGCATGCAGAACGGGTCAGAACGGTTCAGAATGGGTCAGAACCGGTCAGAACGGGTCAGAACGGGGCAGAACGGGTCAGAACGGTTCAGAATGGGTCAGAACCGGTCAGAACTGGGTCAGAACGGGTCAGAACGGGTCAGAACCGGTCAGAATGGGTCAGAACCGGTCAGAACGGGTCAGAATGGGTCAGAATGGGTCAGAACGCGCAGCTTCGCTTTGCAGACAGAAAACACATTTCAGTCGACTGACAGAAGAAATAATGAGATAAATGTAAAAATGGACAAAATCTGCAACGGGCAAAAGATTTTCATGGTATTGCATAAACTTAAATAAAAAAATTTCTACATATTTAGTATTTTCTGTATGAGATTTTAAGGAAAATAAGAAATATTTAGAAAAAAGTTTGTTCATGACAAAAATAATAATAAAAAGACACTGTAATAATAATAAACAGCAATAATAATAAACTGAGACATGCCTTTTCCATTTCGGTGAAATCCACATCGAGCTTCGTTCCTTCTGCTCCTCCGACTTTCTCGCTCACTCTCTGCAAAACAAACAACAAGAAGCTACTAGGTAAATAAACAAACTGTGAGGATTTATTTAACATCTTCAGAATCAACATAAAACATTCAAGAATAAACAAATACATTTTGGCAAAAGTACTGCAAGAAATGTAGTATTGTGTAAATAATTTACAGCTAAATTATTTTTGTTTTACTGCTTTAAGCTAACAGATCTATGGACAAACGCATCAACAAGCTGGATAATAACTTGCAAAAAGCACAAATATAGAAATATTTATGATGGTGTATAAATATTTCTTTCATTGTAGATAGAAATAAATAAAGGAAGAGTACATTTCTGCAAAGAAAATCAAACATTTTTAGATCAATTTTGAAAATATTTTATTTAAAAAAAGAAAATCCCCCCCAAAATTTTCAAATAGTCAAATTATCAAAAAAAAACATGGAAATTTCTGAGTTTGAAAGTTGAACATTTTTTACCTTTTTTCTAGCATATTTCCGAGCTATTTATTGTTTTTCTTTCTGCACTGGCCCTGAGACTCTGCTGTGAATTTCTCCTCCTGCCTCCTCAATGTCATCCTGCCACAATCCTGCGCCTGGCTGTGATGCAGCTACATGCCTGTAGGGGGCAGCAGCGAGATACAAGGCCACACACTGGCTGCAGGGAAATGTCACGTTGTATGACAGTAGAGATGGTGAGCGCCTGGACAGCAGAGGTTGTTTTTCTTAAATGAAGGACAGTTAAGGTCCTAAATGTATCTTTGCTCCTTACTTTCCTGTGAAATCGCCGTGACGACCCTAAATGGTGTGAATAAAACGGATCCTGTAGAGGTGGCAGAGCACAGAGGGATGATATGTGGCACAGAGAATTGGGTTTTATGTTTTAAGGACTAAGCTTGTGGCAGCAGTTTGTGCTTCGTAAGATTGTCTGTGAGTCACCCGAGTCTCTTTTGATCCCCCATGTGAAACCGCCTAATAACCTGGCAGCCCTGCAGAGCACAAGCACATCTACAGACTCAGAGGGAAGCTTCATGTCCTGTCATTGATTTTTCTTTCTTTTTTTTACCTCAGAACCTGAACATGTTTGCCATGGAAACAGGTGAAGGTGCAATGTGAACTTCTCTCCTGCTTCGTTTTGTCCGACCAGAGCAGCAGGAGATGCACAGGATGTGAGCAGGTGAGTCTAAATTACTCAGAAAAGCAACAAAAACTGAGGAGTTGCTTTTAAAATAGAGCTCAAGGTAATAGAAACCTCTTCATCTCCAAAACAGGACAGTAAACAGTTAATCAATACAATAAAATGATTTCTTAGCAAATCATCGTTACAATTATCTGTACCTTAATTACCATCTGAAAAACATTTGTGCAAACTTTTATACTTTTATCACCTTCCGATTAATTCTAGCCATATTTATATTTCACACTAAAAACAAAGAAAATAATAAAATGAAGTAAAGGGAAACTCAGATTTATGATCATATTTCAGCTAAAAATGGTTCTTGGTAATTGACTTAAGCTCATATTCTGGCCACATTATTTTGGATTTGCTGGCGGTTTTTCCTGAACTGCTTCACTCCTGGATGAACCATGAAGGAACCAGCAGGTGAAGTTATCTGGTTGCAGCGGCAGTAATGATTTGCATGAACAGATAAAATAGTTCATGATTTCTATGGAAATTAGGAGTCAGGCCAAGCCGCACACTCAGCACTCGCAGATATTAACAAGACATCTGAGCTGATAACTCAGAGCGGCAGCTTGAGAGAAAAGGCGAGGATTTTATTTTGTCATATTAAATATTAATTATTTAACCCTGCACAATGAAGCCATTGTTTTACATTTCTCTGACAGATGGAGCAGCTATTCTTTGGTCTGAGGTGTTAAATGTTGTGCTCTGGAAATCTGAAGGAAAAAAAACAAACACATTTTCTCTGTGACATTTAGAAACTGTGAGCAGCAAATCCACATTTTCCACTCTGGGATTTTTGCTAGCGTGTTAGTAAAAATAACTTTTTCGTCATATGCTCTGAAAAAACTGGGCAATTAAATAAGAAAAACATCATAAATTCAAATAAAAACAGAGCCACATGCACTACAACTACAAAAAAACTTAAATCACAGGAGTTTAAAAGTTAGTTTTTCAGTCTGTTAGTTTTTTCTTTCTCATTTCTGTAACAGCTGTTGTTAATATTCACGCCTCTAAAACTTTTCCCATTTTGTCAAACAAACTCCGATGTATTTATTTATGTGATAGACCAACAAAATAATTATGAACTGGAAGGAGAATCACATATCAATTCCAACAATATTTCACCAAAAAAATCTGAAAAGTGTGGTGTGAATGTGTATTTAGTCCCTGGTTGTGGGAAAGAGCAAACATGGCTTCGTTTGGCCAACAGTGGCTTTGTTCTTACTGCAACCTACAGATGTTTTCATGAAATGTTGCAGCCTCTATATCAACAATGATTTTTGTTCTTGGGTATTTTGCATTTTGCATTTTTAGTAGTTTGCATCATGTCATTCTTTAACTGCAGTCATGTTTCATTTGGAGTAAAGGATCCGCAAGTCATGCAGGATAGAAAAATAGCTTTAAATTCACCACTTTTGTTTCCTAATCCAATGGAAACAAAATAAGCATTTGTTTCTTAAATAATGATTTAATTCCTAACTATATATTTACCTTATTAATTATATGTTTAATGTTGAAGCTAAGTATTTTGTAAATAAATATTTTGTTCACAATCAAAATGTTTAATTCATTTAATTCATTCATTCATTTGGTTTTGATCTAAATTAACTACGTACAACTAAATGTTTAATTTATAAATAAATCTTTATTTTGTAACTAAACATGTAGTCAAACTAAATATATAGAGGTAAATATTAAGTTGGCTAACTAAATATTTTGCTTTCTAAGAAAATGATCTGTAAGCTAAATATTTTTTAAATTACATATTTATTGTGGAGCTAAATATTTTATTTACAAGCTAATTATTAAGTTCTGAAACTAAACATTTAACTTGCAAATTAAATATTTTGCAGGACATTTAGAAATGTATGAATTATATGGTGAAAATATAAAGAATAAATCCAGTTTAATTTAGAGTTTTATTCTCTATGACAGGCTTACAAAACCCCAAACAGTGATGTCTATTTTTCACTGTGACCTATAATATTCAGGCCCTTAAAGGCACAGGGGACTCGGTTAAAGCGTCTCGCTCAGCAGCCATGATGCTAACGGCGCGGCGCCGCGTTCCTCTGGCTGAATCTGCTTTCCAGGGAAGGACAGCACAAGGTGAAGCGAGCAGCAGAGACGGCAGAGTGAAGTGAACCTGAAGCAGATCAGCTGGCTGCAGGGAAATAACAGCGGTGGTGGAAAAGAGGCGTAACAGCTCCCTGCACGACGGAGATAGGCTCATCTAATCAGCTCGTTTGAACAAAAGTGATGGGGAGTGGGCGCCACATCGGTGGTAAAACAGCCGCGCCGTATGCAGAGGCTACAGGCCTCAACACAGTTCAATTACTGAACATCTTCATCATCTTCCTGTCCATAAAAACCTTTAAAACATTACGAGTGCACTCAATAATCAGAGTAACAAAATACAAAGACAACAAATCCAAAAGAAAAAAACTCTGAAAACAAAATCATCTGCTTGAAGGCCAAGTGTAATGGCTAAAGGAGACAATTAAATATGTGTGAAATATGGGTTGTAAACATGTTGCTAAGTTGAGTTTCCATGTTTTTCTTCTGCTGCACATGTAAGATTTGAACACAGTCCGTCAACAGATTCTCAAAAGACACTGAGTGCTTTAAACATGTGAGCAGCAAAGGCTCAGGAATAATATCTAATCTAATGCAACACCAGGGAAATGCCTCACTCCCCTCAGCATGCTGAAAGCTTGAACCATTAACTACTTTCTCATAAAACCAGCTTATAATTGCTTGAGCTCTTTTGAGCATTAACAGAGATTTGAAATTTCACTCCCAGATTGTTGTTTGATCCATTAATCCACTGATCCATTAATAAGATTTAAAACCAAACAAGTTAGTGGTGATCCAGAAAAGCAGCACAACCGGTAACGATGCAGTTTGATACTGTGAATTCCACACCATTGTTCCCAGTACAGATGAACTATTCTGCAGAGCAGCACATCAAAATGAACCTT
Source organism: Poeciliopsis gracilis (assembly GCA_911649635.1). Lineage (NCBI taxonomy): Eukaryota > Metazoa > Chordata > Actinopteri > Cyprinodontiformes > Poeciliidae > Poeciliopsis > Poeciliopsis gracilis. The sequence goes on along the minus strand of CAJVRI010000370.1, from coordinate 2,434,330 downwards.
GAAGGCATGGCAGGATTTCTGTTCTGATTTGGAAACAACATTCTCAGATTTTTCTTTGCTTTGCAAATGTTATGCTAACTCATCAGCTAGCTGTGCTACAAAGAAAGGGGAGACTTCCATAGTTTTCAGCACTTTACTGCTATTGATTATTACTATTATTTGATTACATAAACGTTTAGATGTTTGTTTCATGTGATGAAAATTAGCATTTTGCTAAATCCAAAAATAAAATCAATCAAAATTATCTTTGATGGTTAAAACCAAAGTTATGTTTTAGTACAGAAAATGTGTGTTTTCCAGACAGACTGTGGTCAACACACACACACACACACACACACACACACACACACACACACACACACACACACACACACACACACACACACACACACACAGCTGTTGGGCAGCTTCACACTCCCGTTTGATTCTCACTGACAGGATGTGAGTCACTGCTGCAGAAACTGCAGAAACTTTTGTGTGTTTAAAAGTTCTTCAGTCTGACGCACAATGAGAAATTTTAAAAATCACAAAGTGCTTCAAAATGTCATAATGTACAAAACCCAAATCAAAAATTATAAAATTACCTCCGTCCTGCGTCGCAGACACTGATGTCCAGCAATGAATGGAAAACGAGAATCGGTGCTAAATCTGCTGTTGGACCATAAAGGCAGGAAAAAAATGCCTTTTTCATCTTGTCTGTCTGTAACTCTAATTCAAAATATATTTAGCAATCTTTTCTAGAGTTGGAGCTAATGATTTTTTTAGTTATTGCTTGATAATTAATTGACTATTTGGAGCTTAAAAAGTGGAACATTCTGCAGATTTTTTTGTTTGCCTTTTAAACAATTAACTACAATAATTGAATGAGAAAGTGAACATTTTATTACCTAAACTGCGATGATGCAGCATTTCTATGGTGAATGTCTGATCATTTGTAGCAGCAGATGAATCTGAAGCTCAAGAAATACTTCCAATATCAAAAGTTTTTTATTCCTGTCTTAAAACCAAAATGCATTTTTGTACAGATTTGGCCTAATTAAAGCTCTAATTGTCCTGTTCTTTCAGCAAAAGGCATTTTTTAAGACTCTGTATACTCCTGCATCCTTCAGTGCAGGAAGGATGCACTGAAGGATGCACTGAAGGATGCACTGAAGGATGCAGGACCGTTTGGCTGGTATCTGGCTGCAGGTCTGTGGTATTTATTCAACAGCGCCGGTTCAGCTGCAGGTTGCCTTCAGGTATTTTCTCTGCAGAAACGCAGATCTGCCTACGCAGCTTAATGGAAACTCTTGGCACGCGCAGCAGCAGAGTTTAAACTGCAGCTCCTTCACACCTGTGGGAGACACGCTCTCATAATGCTATTAAAAGGCTGAGGCACAGAGTGACACACAGAGCAACTGCAGCTTAAGCTCAACTTCCGGGATAGATTACGCAGTTCACAGAACATGAAGCAATAATGTTACAATATAATATCTGCAGTGCATAAGCCAGGGCCTGGTGTGATCTCCTGCATCTGCTTTGGAGTTTCTCTAAATGGCCTGAATAAAGTGAAGCTGCGTGCAGCTTAATACTTTCAGCTTTGTTGTTGTTTTTCTTCCCTCTTTGGTTTTATTCTCTTAATTTGATCTTGGACGATTCAAAAGCAGCAAATATTAAAGATCAGGATTGTTGCCTTCACACCAAATTAAAAATTTATGCGATTTCTACAGTTATACTAAAAAGAAAGTAATCCTCCAAATGCTACTAATTACGTTTTACCATGAAGCGCCACCCTGTCATCCCAGGTCTGTTGCAATAAGCAATTAATCAATTAAGAGGATGATAAATTGAAACAAACTATAAGAAACTGGATTATTGAAATCTGCAGCCTGGTGTTTTAGTCTGAAAAGCCTTTTTTTTTCTGAAGGACAGTTTTGTTTAGAGACATCATCATTTATTTCATATGTTGTTTTGTTTATTTATTTTGGATCTTTGAGAACGTGAGGAGAAACATTATGCTATTACCAACAACAACGTCATCGTTTATCGCAATAACTTCTGGGACAATTCATCGTCATCATGACATACAATTCATAAATGTCTTAATTGAGAACAAAACAGAACCGTATTCAAATTTCTGGGCGATTAAAGCCGATTATGGTGCTGACTCAGCAGAATCTTATCAACTACATGCTGCAGAGTTTGAGTGTTTTGTTGACTTATTGTCAGGTCAGTACACAAGCATTTCCACAATAATGTTTGATTTGATCTCTCAGGTTCTGTCGTCTCGTGGCTGGACCTCTGTTATCGCTCCATCTGCAGGTTTTCTCTCATCTGCTTCCTTAGTTTGGGCAAAAACGTGCTGCTATTGTCACTTTATAGACTGAACAGATAAAAACAAACCTTTTAAAGACATTCAGCCTGCAGAACTTTAAAAACTAGATGAAGAACATTTGGCAGAATAAAACTTTTCATATCAGTGCAGGGACTGAATCGCTTCATGCCTCTTTATCATCGTTTGTTTTCCTCTTGCAAAACATTTCAGCTAAAAACCAAGAATGAGCCATTTTCAAAGCGATGCAGACGTTTAGCAACGGATCTACAGCAAAACCGAGCGTCGGCATTGGAGCCACCAGAAGTTTCACAGAACCCAGCTTTTATTTTGAAAGTGCTCTTCATCTGATTGAAGATGAAGCTAAATATTTATCTCTGGGCTAGATATACATTTAGATATCTTAGAAATAAATATTTTGATTGGAGCTAAATAGTTAGCTTGCTAACTAAATATTTAGTTACCAAAATATATATTTTGTTTTCATCTACATATTTCATCACAAGCTAAATAACTTAATATTTGCAACTAAATAATAATCTTGCTTATTAAATATTTAGCTTGAAAAAAGTTTTCAATCTAAATATTCTGACTGAATGGATGTGATGATGAAAATATGATTTTGAAAAATGATCCATAACTTTTTTCTCCGCTGACGGATTAAATGACACCAATTATTGGCGTAACTTTATAAATAGCACTCCAACATTTTCTAATTACGCCTCAATGCTCTTTGCATTGAACTGCATTCACCCTGTTATTCCACTGCCTTGCTCATTGGAATATCAGCATTCAGCAGGAGGAAGCTGGAAGTGAACCGACAACTTATGAAACCCACTGAGCCACAGACTTGTCAAATTAAGTAGTTAATGAACATAATCTCTTAATATATTATAGTTTCACGTGAATCTGTTTTCTATGAAAAGCAGCATTTTAGCGTTAGCTTTGGTCACATGGGGCCCAATGTGCATGCCGCCGCCGCCGCCGCCGCCTCCCACTGGCCCCTCCTAGTTTCCTGCTCACCCGTCTAATCCAGGCCGGGCACATGGAGGTCCCTGCCTTAAATACACCGACGGCGGAGGAGGGAGATTAAAAATGACAGGAGTGATTAGTGAGGCTGTCAGGAGGACAGCTCCTGCTGTTGGACAATAACCAGGAGGACCTGATGCTCCTGAGAGCATTAAAACACCCCCAGTCCTGGTTCCTCCTGCTGAAGTTTGCAGCTTTACAGCTTTTCATCCAGAGTTCAGGGAAGGAATCAGGCTTTTACGGGATAAATCAACACAAAGCACTGCATCGTTTTAAAATTAGCTTTACTTTAATAATTAAAATCTTTAGAGAGTCATAATGTTTTATTCTTCCTCTCTAGTTTTAGACCCATCATTAAAAGTAACTGTAACCAATGCAGATTAACCTCAACTCAGTACTAAACAGTCTGTCTGCTTTTTAATCTGAGAGTAAATGCAGCTGCTCTCTGACACGCACACACACACACACACACACACACACACACACGGCGCACACACACACACACACACACACTCTCTCTCTCTCTCTCTCTCCTGTTACATTTACCAAAACCAGAGTTGGGTAGGAACTAGTTACATTTACTCAGTTACATTTATTTGAGTAACTTTTTTGAAAAATATATTTTTTTAGAGTATTTTTTACTATTCTTGACTTTTTACTTTTACTGGAGTAAAATTCCTGGATTCAGCCAGAAGTCCTGTGAGTCCAATACACAATTTTCTATTTTCAATCTTTTCACTAAATTATAGCTTGTCTAGGAAAATAGGTAATCTTATAACAAGTAGTGTTTTAATTAATATAAATAAATATGTTACACTTTGTTGATCTACATTTTAAGAATAATCTGTTAGTATTTCTTCAGCGAATCCACAAACGAGCCAAAGGTTCTGAACAGATTGTGCATGAGGAGCTCAGTGACTTCAAATGTTTTTATGTCGATTCCTTCAGTGGTTCGTGGAGCAGCGCCCCCGCAGGTGAGGAGGGAAACAGGTTTTTCAATTAATCTGTCATCCGACACAGTTCAGTGTGAAAGCAAACTGAATCAAACGTTAAAACTTTGGTAACATAATCTGTTGAAATGTGCAAACCTTGGAGGGAATAAATACTCCAGCTGGTCTGTATCCATCCTCCACTGCTGAGCAGCAGCTCTGACTGCGCTAAGATGCCAGGGGACCTCAGATGTCCCGGATACGACGGGACGTCCAGCACATTAAGCCCTTAATTAGCAGCAGAGCTGTAATCACGCTGGCTGACCTGAGAGCAGATCTGTCCACTGGACGAATCAAGAACCACTCCTGGTTACGCTTAAATTATCCCGCTGCACTGTTTCAGGGTGGCGGTAATCCCACAGAACACGCAGCCCTAATCCAGGCAGCGGAGGAAATCAAATAGAAACATCTGCCATAATTCAGATCAATGTGGTCGCTGGACTCATTTTGCTCTTCTGGGAAATGTTTGTCTTTTTATTACCAGACGTTTTGGATTCTCCAGCAAACAGCAACACATCAGTTTAGTGACTTTTACTCAAAAGACCAAAAATGGCTTTTAATTAATTTCTTAAAGTTGACTAAATCCAACAAAATCTGAGCCCCAAAGAGACAAAAATCCTGTTTTTGTAACTGAAACTTTCCCTCCACCACTAAAATCCTCCTTCTTATAAAATGTTGACTCTTCTGTTTAATTACTGTAAACTTTTAGTTTATTGTTAAGTGGATAAAATTAGATTTTTTTTTTGTTTTATGAATTATATATTTTTCAGCAACTAGATATATGTTCCATAGATGTAGTTCAGACAAACCCTGCAAAATCTTATTTGGGTTTAGTTTATAGTACCACTGTCTCAGAACACTTGAAATAACATAAAGCTAACATAGAAGTTATAGTTATATATATATATATATATATATATATATATATATATATATATATATATATATATATATATATATATATATATGTTAGAAGTGAAATAATCTCCCAATATCATCAATACTAAGGAATTATTGGCTTAAAACAAACCTACATTTCTTGCTGAAAAGCTACTTGTGAGTTAGTTTAGCTTTATTTGTGTTAAGATATTTGCACTAGAAACCAAACTCTAGCAGCTTCGCCGCTCCTGTTGGCCAAGCTGCTTCACTAACCTCTATCCTCTTTGAGAGTTTGGCTTGTGGCGATTATAATCTGATTTGTAAGCTTCTGCATGCTTCTTATGTAACAGCGGAGTAGAGTGTGTAGTGGGAGAGACGTGTGTGTGTGTGTGTGTGTGTGTGTGTGTGTGTGTGTGTGTGTGTGTGTGTGTGTGTGTGTGTGTGTGTGTGTCCTGCGATGTGGAGCTCGGTAAACAGGGGAGGAGGCGGCGGGCGGGGGGAGGTGGGTGAGGACCAGCTGGCACTGCGAGCCCCAGGAAAACGTGCCACAATCTGAGAGCCGCGATGAGACAAAGATGGAGCAACTGAACACATAAAATGAATGATGATGATGGAGATTAAATCCGTCATCATTATTCTGACTTATCTCTGTTTTCAGTGACCAAGAACATTAAAGGTTTTCTATCCAGAACACCAACAGTAACAGTTATTTTTACTGGGAGCACAAAGCTGAATTTACTGTGGATTTCCTCAAATATCTACACACAAACCGAGTAATGATTTTTTTAAAAAACATTGATTTTAATAAAAATAAATGTTTCAATTTATATATATTTTTAGTTCAAATTAAATGTATATAATGCCTTTCAGCAGCAAGGCAAAGCGCAGCAACAGAAACACAGTGAACGACTGAAACATTACATTTTGCTGTAGTGACCCGTCAGATTATTGATTATTGCTTCGTTTATAATGTCTCAACATCAACTCTGACCTGGTGGGTCTTGATTTAAAGGAACTCAGTGTTTCGGCTGTTTTGGAGTTTTCTGCCAGTTTGTTCCAGGTCGAAGCTGAAAGCTGCTTCTCCTTGTTCGGTTCTGGTTCTGGGGATGCAGAGCCGAACCAGAAGACCTGATAGGTCTGGAAGGTTGCTATGACAACAGTGCTAATTTAAAGTCTGTTCTCTGAGGAAGTAGCCAGTGGAAGGACTGTAGAGCTGGGAGAGGTGCTCTGACTTCCTGGTTTTAGTCAGAACGCCAGCAGCAGGGTTCTGGATCAGCTGTTTTAGTCAGACCTGTAAAGACGCTGCCGCACTAATCAGAGTGACTAAAGATAAACACATGCATGAGTTTCTCTAGATCTTGCTGGGACATTAAGCCTCTGATCCTGGAGATGTTCTCCAGGTGATAGAAGGCCGACTTTGTAACTGTCTTTATGTGACGCTGAAGGTTCAGGTCAGAACCCATCACTACTCCCAGATTTCAGGCCTGATCTCTAGTTTCTAGTTGTTATTTTTACTAGAGATTGACATTCTTTCATTCCTAATAATACTTTTTGTTTTATTTTAAGCAAAAAAATTAATTAAAGTGAGTAAATAAGTTGTTTTATTAACTTATAATAAAACCAAAAAGAGATCCAAATAGAGGATTGATCTTTTTGTACGGGTTTTTTTTTATGTCTTGCTCTTTCAGCATAAATTTTTTTCTTTGCAGTTTCTGTGCATCACAAGCTTTCAGTAGAAACACGGCATCTGAATGCAAAGACCAGGAAGTCGGTAAGAAAAGGACTCACACACACTTTTCTAATTCCTGCTTCAGTTGTGAGGTTTCTCCTCGGCGGAGGCAACGAACCTTCACATCTGCACCAGACTTGACTTTTACTGAAACATAACTGAACAGGAAAATGCGTTATTGCAGTGTTTACCCAGCGCCGCTGCGTCGGTGTAATGATGGCGGTGTCAAGCTCTGGAAATCAGTATTGATGGTAGCTATTACAGCTCGGTTTCACACTGCTGATTGCGTGTGTGTGTGTGTGTGTGTGTGTGAGAGAGAGAGCTTCATGAACACGACGTTTCTCCTTTCATCCATTTGATAACAGAAACCATCAGATGAGGCGCCACTGAGGTCAGTTAATTAAGAGTAAAGAACAGCAGCATAAAGCAGCAGCATTAAAACGGCAGCATTAAAGCGGCAGCATTAAAGCGGCAGCATTAAAACGGCCTCTCCTGTAAGTGGAGCGTCTCATTAGACGTGATTCAGGTTCTGGTTTTTATTCTGGGGATTGTAGGAGGTGTGAAAAGAGGAGCATCTTTTTAGCCACAGTTTCTGCTTGAGTTAAAGGAATCTGTTCTTCATTTCTGTCTCAGTGGAGGCCCTGGCTGCGTTTTCATTAACCATAAAATTACCTGATTTGAAATTACAAACAAAATGTGCTTAATGGAAATACGTTGTTTTTTGATAAAAACGTTTTTGTGAAAGTACGAGGTGTTTTTTTTTTGCTCATATCAAATTAAATGTGTTTTGCAAAAGTGCAATAGAAACACTTTTTTCACGTCACACAAGTCACATGATCAACAACCGGATGTTACTACTGCAGGAAACGACACAGAAAACAGGAAGTAGTTGGAACAAACAGCGAACAAACTTATTCTCATGTGATTTTAATTGCATTTCTTATTTAACTGAAACGCTGCAATTGCAAAATTGTGTTTTTTCAGGATTCTTAGAATATAAACAAAGATTTACGTACATTTTTTATGTAAACAGTGAAGAAAACTTTGACCTTTCAGGCCGGTCAGTAATGACCACAATACCACCTTTGCCGTGTTTTGTTCACTTTTACAGGCTTTAAAATGTACAAAATAAACTTCAGTCTATGGGAGTCTGTGCTACTTTAAAGTGGGGTTCTGTGGAGTAGTTATAAGCAGGCAGAGTAAGTTCAACAATAGCAAAAAAAAAAAAAAAAAGCAAAGACTCGTCACTGAATTTTACACCTCATTGCTTCTGGAGAACAAATCCAACCACTGATGACCAAAATCCACCAGCAGTTCCTGGATTTTACCCAGATTTATATCGATTAAAGCGTATTTATATTCAGGCCTGAAACAATTTCTCAAGTTAGTAGTAATCAATAGATTATTGGAATAAATACCAACTAATTCAGTATTTGATTAATCTTTGATTGGAAAATATAGTCTTCAAAAACACACTCAATAAAAATTAAGTTAAAACTGTAAAAAAAAATAAATAAATATATATATATATATATACATTTTGATTTAAGACAAAATAATATATATTTTTTAAATGTTTTGTCTGTAAATCTGTTCTAAACAAAAGTCCTAAAGTGGCAAATTTAGCTTCAATTCAAATTCTGTAACAAAAACTAACAAATGTTCTGCATATTTTGGTATCAAGTTATGAATCATCCAAAAATAATCACCAGATGAGAAATACACTGAATTGATTCACATGTTGATGTTAAAAGGATGTTTGCAGATTCATCTTTTCCTCTCCAAATGATCAAACAGTGTTTTAAGTAATAAAATTGTCATTTAAAAAATAATCTAGTAATTTATTTATTTGCATCTGTAATGTATTTCTTTTATTTTATAAAATTTAAATTTATAGACAGATTTATTGATATAACCAGCAAAAATTATTCCATCCAAGACAGCAAATGATTCTCTAACAGATTGGATCAAAATCATTTTGGAAAACAATAGGTAAAAAAAAAAAATCAGCTTTCTGTTTGTGTTTGTAAACTGAGCACTAAAGTGTTTCAGCGCTCAGCTGAGCCGTCTTAACGTCTCAACCCGTCACAAAGGAGAAATGAGTGAAATGAAACGAAAGCATTAAGAACAGCTAAACACAGTTTGCCTGCAGAAAACAGAAAAATGGACCTGAAGGTGTTTAACAGCAGCACAGTCTGGCTGCAGCCTGAAACTCATTTATCGCCGTTACTGATGGGGATTAATGTCTGACTCAAAGCTAAAAGCTAAAACTACGATTAAGAAGGAAAAAACAGTCAGTGGCTCCGTTCTACTGAAATCAATAGTAGACAAACATTCAGTCCCACTGCACAGCAAAAACTAAAGTTAATACACCACGAGCTGGAATGACCCAATAAACAAGGGGGAAATTGAAAAGCGTCAGCAGTCGACATCTTCTGTATCTCATATTGACTATCTGCTCCTCTGCAGCGTCGGCTTTGATTAGATTTCCTGCCAGTAATGGGGGACAGAAAGGGACGGAAAAGTAACGCCTCCCAGAATACTGATAAGAATCGCCCAACGTTTCACACACAACACAAATATTATCAGAAACGCTCACACCTTCAAAATGGTGAGTTTGTTTTAGTTATTATGGTGAACCGAACATGAGAAGTAACTAACAAAGGTGGAATGAGTTCAGAGAAATGAAGCTTTATCCTAAGTCTGCTCTGATTGGTCGGTTTCCCCTGTGCGACGTCTCCTCACCCAGAAGCAGAAGCTCTGCTGCGAAAAAGCAAAACTCAGACGTTTAAGAACTGAGTGGAGTCTTCAAATTAAACTTTAATGGTGTCAAATGTTTTAGTTTGTGCCGCAGTTATTTTAAAGATGTCATTAAATGTTTCCAGAGGTCATCAAAGGTCAAACAGCTCCTTCAATTTTACAAAAATCAATCAAGATGTGGCGTAAAAACTTTACGTTTGAGCGGCCATCATTATAAAGATAAAAAAAGAGTTGTTTTTTTCAGCAAATGGCCTTTTTGAGAAGCTTAGTTAATTTATTGATCACTAAATTAGTTGATTACTCATGACTTCATCACCATTAATCCCATTAACGGTTTCAGCCCTCGGCTAACAAACCCCTTTGTGATCTTGCCCTTCAATAATGAAGACATTATTTAGCAGAAAATGGCTTCAACATAGAAGCAGGTCAGCGTGTTTGGAGCATCACTGCAGCCCAAATCCTCCGAACCGCCAGGCTGTAACGTGTAAATGTGTGCTAGGCCTGGTTCCCTTCATTACGGCTGAGAGGTTTCACTTTAGAGGCTTTAAGTAGGTCAGATCAATAATTTATGGACTGCAGTCTAGAAACACACACCCTCTAAGTGTTTTAACATGATTTATACATCGAATGTGTGCAGGTTGGGAGAATCGTGCTCCTCACGTGATTCACAGGGATCCGGTTCATGTGATGAAGTTAGGAATATAAACGGGGAACTAATACAGCCTGAAAGGATGAAAGGGAACATCATGCTTTTAAAACCGATGGAATACGATGCGGCAATTATTGAATTATTTGATATTTTTACACACAGTTTTATTTTCATCTGTTTCTCTGCTTGTCCATCAGCAGCTGCAAAGTCAATACGTTTAGTTTTTTAAAGCTTTATTTGATCTGCTCTGTTTCCACTGTGGAACAATTTGGTAAAACGTAACATTTATTGTAGATTTCTTTCTTTTCATGGTTAAACAAACAGGCTTAATTTTTAACTTGTCATTCAAAGCTGGTTAGCTTCTCAAACTTCTCATTAGTGCTTATGATTTGCTGCAGCAGGAAGTTTCTCTTTGACTAACTACATTTTCATTTGACTGAATTTGTTGGATCAGTCTGAATCCAGGACAACACAACGATCTGAGGAACTCTGAAGATTTAGGAAAAGTTACGAAGGTCTTTTAGTGCCATTTCTAAAAAAGCAGAAGTGGAGCCTCCTGCACAACCAACAAGAATTCAGCAATATGGTTTCTGGATGGGAGCAAAACATTTGTCTTCTCGAGCAGCCATTTCAAAACCAGCTGACCAAATGTGCTAGAATTCAGCTTGGGTTGCTAGGCAGTGAGGCTGGGCTTTGCAGGGGTTGCTAGGCAACGAGGTTGGGATTTGCAGCGGTTGCTACGCATAGCCGCCATAAAGCATAAACTTATTGCCTTTAAGGTCTGAAAGAAAACCCAAAGTGATCCATCAGATGAAATGAAACCGGTCAGGATGTTCAGGATCAATCGAGATTCAATTGTCTCACAAACTGGAAACTCCAGAAATACCACATATTTGGTAAATCCGCCTCGTTTCCCCTTTAAAGTTTCGCTACACTGAAATAATTTCTAATCTGGAATAATCCAGAAATGCATATCTAGTAAAAAGAAACTCATGTCTTGGACCACCTGAGCAACATGGCGATAAAAAGTCTTATTACCAGAGAGAGGTTGGTTTCTAGTGGCCTTGTATTCATGGTGTCTGACTTGTCATGTTAAGTCTGAGTGTTATAAAAATATCTGCTCCCCATCCAGCCCGGAGCGCAGATTACAAGTCATGAAGGTGACTAACATGCAGCTGCACCGAGATTAAGCAGCGACTCACACGTGGTGCATCCATCGAGTTTCATACCGTCGCTGCACATCACAGTTTCATCATTTACATTTACTGGAGGAACGTTTTGAAAAATTAAAAATACTCTTATAGTATTTCTGCTGTGCTGTACTTTTTACTTTAACTTGAGTCATTTTTTTTGACAGCTATTTCTCACTTTTACGTGAGTCAGTGTTTTGGGCCCTTTACCAGCTCTGATGAGACAAAACTCCCAGATGAGTGGAACTAAAAATAAAAATCAGACAAAAGCCTCGCATCTCCGACTGCGTCACATGGCGCATCTGTCCGCCTCGTCCTGCACATGCAGCACGTTTTCCAGATTACAGCTGCATCGCTCCGGTTCTGACTCACGCTCGGCTCCGATATGATGCAAAGTCACTGCGCCGGGATTAATGGGACTATAATCCCCGCCGAGCCGTTTTGCCTCTGCAGCTGGTCGGAGGACGGCGTCCGAGGGCGAGTGGGCTCACTGTGGGGCGGATCAGACAGCCAAACACACAACATGTCTGCTCACATCACATGAATCGGCTCAATCTGCCTCCAAACTGTCCCAACATGAACCAAACTACAGACTCCTCTTCCTCTCTGCCCTTTCCTCCAGTTCTTCCTCCTCTCACTTCCAATCCAACTTTTCTCCTCGTTTATTCCCTCCTACAGACTGAATGCTTCACAGAAACATTTAATTTGAGTTTTAATACAAAGAGATAAATATGAAAACAAGGGAAGCACCAGACTTAATGTCTAATCTTAACTCAAATTATGACTAGTTTAGTATATTGTTGTGCAGATAAGGAGCCAAGAATTCACAATAATATTTTTGCATTTTTAAATGGGGGGAAAATCTCATTTAGGCTCCTGATGCTAAAGGTTTGGACATCACTGGGTTAGTAGATCCAGTTTAGAGATGATGGAGGGAAAAATCGACTTTCCTGTAAAGTATAGTTGCCGGTATTTCATTAAAAACTTTACGTTCTCTTCTGTTTCTTTCCATAACTTCAGTTTGGATCGTTACCTTTTAACCCGCCTGCAAATTTATGGTGTATCAAACAAATAACACCTTTCTCTCCCTCTCTCTCTCCCTTTTCTCTCTCTCTCTCCCTTTTCTCTCTCTCTCCCTTTCTCTCTCTCCTCTCTCTCCCTCTTTCCTTTTCTCTCTCTCTCTCTCCCTCTCTCTCTCCCTCTTCTCTCTCTCTCTCCCTTTTCTCTCCCTTTCTCTGTCTCTCTCTCTCTCTCTCTCTCTCAGGGTTTAGAGCTTCTGAATTCACAAAATCTGCAATTACGCTTCATCACAGGCAGAAACAAAAGCCGACTGTAGGTGTGAATCTGAACGAGGAGATTTTACAGCCGGATTCTGGTTTTCAGATGAAGAGAAAGATAAAAACGACCTGAACGTCCCTGAGGTAGAAATGCAGAGATTACTGTGGTCTCATTTACTCTTATTGTTGTTTTCTCCATTTCTGTGGAATAAAAGGAAAAATGACCTTCAGCAAAACTCGCAGCACATTAACAGTAAATCATGTCTTCATGCAAAACGCCAACAGCAAATCCACTTAGCTTCTAAATAATGGTCTGTTGTTAGCAAACGTTTAATTACACGTGTCATGGCCGACCTCCTGCAGCTGATGGTTTCGCTCCCCCAGCATTGAGTCATCGCTCCTGCAGTGGTTGATGCTCAGAATGTGAAATATATAAGCAGTGAATAAAACATCAACCTGGCCTGAATACTGATGCTAACAGAGAGGAAAACCTGCAGAAAATGAAGAGCAGCAGCTTCTTCTTCTTTTTGTTTTTTTGTGGTCAAACCAGACAGGAACCTCCCCAGATCTGGTTAAACATTCTGAATGTGACATTAAATGAATTTACTCCTTCGCTGCTCTCACTCAAAACATGGCGACAGCATCAAACCACAGGAGGAGCTAATAATAGGACCAATTCAGGCTCCGTCTGTCTTTAAGCCCCCAGAACAACACAGACGACCCGCTGCACCAGAAAACCGCTTTGAAACGGATCCTGCAAAAATAAAACCTCATGTTCAACTTGGTTTCACAAAAATGACAGCGTTAACAGCGAGTATTCACCCCATAATCTGTAACGTTTGCTTCCAAACCGCCAGACTTTGATGGGGAGTTCACGATGGTTTCTTCTTTCAAAGAAGCAACTTAGGCTTGATTAAATCCTCTCCCACCAACTGAGCCTGGATTCACAGAAGCAAATTAAGCTTTCAGAGAGTCTGAAGCTCAGAGATGCTTCATTCCTCATCCTGGCCAATCAGGGTTGCTCCCTGCTGCTGTGTTTGAACGCAACAATGTTTCTGCCACAGGCGCGAGATCGTTCTTTCCCCACATTTTTAATAACTTTGAAATCGTTTAGCACTTTTAGCTTCTCCTAAATTAATTTTTCCAGAAAAAAAATGTATTTAATTGACTGTTTTGTAAACCTTCAGTTGAATAAAGTTTGAACTGATATGAAGTCTTTAAGCAGACGTTTACGTTCATGCTCTTATTTTGGAGGGGGTGAAACCTGTTTACACAGCAGTTTCATTGCCTCTCCTCATGCTCTCTCTCTCTCTCTCTCTCTCTCTCTCTGTCCCTCTCTCTCTCTTTCTCTCTCTCTCTCTGTCTCTCTCTCTCTCTCTTTATTTTTAAATGAACTTAATTGATTAAATGGTAAATATACAACAAACAAACAATGAATGCAAACAACCAGAGACGTGAAATAGAAAAATGTCTGGAAAACATTTAAAAATATGAATTGCTTTGAGAGCATCTTCATGTTCTCCTTGTGACTCATGGTTGAAGTTAGTAGAAGTTGATGCTAAAGTGCTAAGTATTGTATTGTTTTAGTGCTTTAGCATTAGCAGAACTTATGGTTAGGGTTATGGTTAGCACTGCTAACTTTTTATTTCAGTTAATGATTCTCACCACTGGACATTCCCACCAATAGAAAAGCTCATTTCTGCTCATGAAATCAGCATCACTTTTAGTCTTCATAAACCTCTCATGGATTCTCATAAAGGATGGTGAGCTAATGACAGCAGCTGAAAGGCTGTTAAAAACGATCCACATGTGCTGATACTGCCACCGCCGTGCCTTACACCCAGACGTTGCCACCATAAAGATAAACCAACATGACCTGCTTACAGAATGTCTGTCCTTAAAATGCCTCATCAACAGGAAGCACAACCTGCTCTTTACCAACCAGAATCCAGAGTAAAGGGAATGTACATCGACAGCCGTTTCCAAGGTAACAAACTGGTCTGAGTAAAGGGGAGTTCAGTCCTGCAGCTCTTCTGCTGGACCCCATCCAGTGTAGTTTTACTGCAGTGCTGCAGTTAGACTCACCCTGACTGCTACAGTTTGCAGAAAACAGCATTCACTTCTTTGACTTGGTGGTTTAAGAATCTGTAAATTAAAACTGGGGCTCAAACTGGAGCTTCCCATTTCCCAGTTTGACCATTTTTCTGACCTTCTCAGTGATGGGATGGAAATATGTTAATAAGAAAAATGCATAATCCTCCAGTGAGATGATGGATGCGTCTGAGCTGCACAACGAAAATCGAAACGGTTCACAGCAAAAACATAAAATCAAGAATTTTTGCTCTAGTTTCCACTGAAAACACCTGAATGCATTTGAAACAAGGCAAAACTAACTTATGAGTAACTTTTCAGTGCGCAACGTTTGTAAAAAAAATGATTTATATGTACTTGTTAGTCGTCATTATGACAGAATCTGTGAATAGATCAATCTCCTCTGCCTTCTCCCAGTGCTCCCAGTACCTCCTCAGAAATACACTAGTCAGAAACAAACAACCAGTGAGTGCTAAGGCTAGTTAGCAAAGCCACCGATGACGACGGATAAAAGTTTTTTCTATAATGATAAGTTGTTTCAACGCCAACATCACGTTTAGCAGCGACTACATTGGGATGATTGACAGCGCTGAGACCCTTCTGCTGGCTGTGTTTGGTTGCTTTGACAGAAGCGAAGCATTTCTTCAAGCAGGATGTGGAGAGAGATTAATTTCCAGATTATCTGACAAAATGATGAGTTTTAATAAACATGGAAGAAAACATGTTTTTATAAAAGTTACATTCTGCATCTTTATGTCAATAATTCCTTAATATTGATGAAAGATTAGTAGTTCCACTTTTAACTAGGACCTTTTCCATCAATACTAAGGAATTATTGATTATAAGCCCTCATATTTTGCAGAAGTTACTTGTTAGTTTTGTAGATATTTGCACCAGAAACTGGATAAAATTCTGTGTTTCTGCTGCGTTTGTCTTTATTGCAACATTTGGAGTCATGTTTTAGGAATAATGCAATAATTCATGAGTTGGAGAACTCATGAATTAAAATGTTCTGATTTCACTTTCCAGCAGCAGAGAGATTTCTGGAAGGTTGTGCAGGAGCGTAAATCCCTGGAGATCCTCTGATCCTCTCGCTCTTTAAATCCTTCCTACCTGCTCCTGCCTGCTTCTCATCTTCTCCTTATCTCACTTCTCGGCTCGTAGCGCCGCTCTTTTGGTCCTTCCCGCCCCATCTGTTATCTCCCAGCTGGATGCGTTCCACTCTGCACTGCAGTGGCCCCAGTAAGGATCCAGCCTGGATGAGTCACACACTCGCAATCTGCTGCCCCCCGCAGCCCTGCAGGCCGCAGCCACATCCAGGGACCCCCCCCCCGCTGCCGCCGCCGCCGCCGCCGCAGCCGCCGCCGCCCCAGGGGTCGCATGGACACACAGCCATCCACATTTAGACCAACATGTCCAACAGAAACCGCTTTTCCCACAAATCAATGAGAAAACAGGCACAATAAATCAAGATTTAAATATTTAAGGAGCTTTTAGCTGATTTGCTTGTAAGGGTCAGAATAAAAGGAGCTTCTGAAGGAATTAAAAAGCTGCTGATGTTAGTATTCAGTGCACATCATGGGAAAGCTCGTGTCAAACCTCGGCTCAGTGGAAAATAGAAGATCTTCACAGAAATGAAGATGTGCCTCATGTCTGCAGACAGGTGAGTGTCCCAGCAGCCAATCACACGCCTCCAGGTAGCAGCCGCGTCCCGACGGCTCGTTTGGTTCCTCGGGTCACATCAAGAAACGGCTACAAAAATACTCTGTTGTTGAAAGGAAGCACAGCTTCACTGCAAAAACTCCAAATCTTACCAAATACTTCTGGTCTAGTGAAAATAATACAGCTGAATAAGACGAAACTAACTTATAGATATATTAGCTAATAATTGATTAATGTGGATGAAACGGTGCAAATTATTTCACTTTGACATGGAAACATGTCCTGTTTTATGAGAATTTATCTGTCAATGGAACTAGAACCTTTTCATCAATATTAAGGAATTACTTACTTAAAACAAGAGCTTATATCTTGCTTAGTTACTTGTAAATTTACATTTCTTATTTCTGCTGAACAAAGATATTTGCACCATAAGCCAGACTAAGGTTTTGTGTTTCTGCAGTGAAACCAGATCACAAGGTTGAGAAAATGAGCGGAGATTTGGTTTGAATTAGCAGTAAATCACCTAATCAATGAGTCTGGCGCAATCATTTAATCTCTGAAAGACAACGGTCGGTAATGAAGAGGAAAACATGCGGCCATATGGAGTCCACTTGCTGCCAAGAATGATGCTCAAAACAGAATCACACAAGACCAGGAGGAGGATTTAAACAGAACCGGGAATTTAATAAACTAAGAATGGTTGATCAATTACATCAACTCTAAAAATTCTATTGCCATTTTATTTCATTTTTAATCAAATAGCATCTGAATGCTAAACAAGTAGCAGCAGCACAGATGCTAATGCTAACGTGAGCGTCTACAAGCCACACTGGAAAGGTGAATAAAGCTTTATGATGGTTGAAGAATGTAAAATTTAAGAATGACAAAACGCCTAAAGGCTCATTTCCCCTGCATGTTTGTGCTGCTCAGTAAAGTTTCCAGCAGAAATCCGTTATTAGAATCCTGATTCCGCCATGTTGGATTCTGTTTCCTGAACGCCTGGAAAATATTTTCAAGAAGAAGAAGCTGCAGCTGAATGTGTCCTTGGACTGGCAGCCTGAGGAGACCAAATGCTGCTGGGAGTGTCGTGTGTGTGTGTGTGTGTGTGTGTGTGTGTGTGTGTGTGTGTGTGTGTGTGTGTGTGTGTGTGTGTGTGTGTGTGTGTGTGTGTGTGTGTGTGTGTGATGAATGGGGGTTGGTAACGTTTGAGGAGCAGATTGCAGGAGAAACCAAAGAGAAAACACACACCGCTGCTCTCTGTTTGCTCTGAATCTCCCAGACTGAAGCAGATTTCACCATGAAGCTGCAGAGAAACATCTGCAGGCCGACAGGCGACCATGAACACAATCTGTGCTGCTATCCGACGCCTCCTCCGGTTTCCACAACCAGCTCTTTGTTCAAAGTGAGAAACGACTTGCAAATGTTTGGATTTATTTCTGCTCCTTATTTTAGGCTTCAGCACAACAAAACCTGCTGAGAAATGTTTCACAGCTTCAGTCTGGAGCCGTTTTCTTCCTCAGCCGAATCCCTGAAGACTCAGGAGAGAAAAGCCTGAAGCTGATCAGTGGAGAGATCTCCAGGTTCAGGTTGAGCCGCTCGGCCGGGATGGAGCAGACGGCCTTTTGTAAACGTGCTGAAGCAGAGGAGTGTGTGTGACTCAGCCGGGAGGCGTTTGGCTCGTGTCGGCCCGAAGCCGACCGTCAGCGCCGCTCTGACTCACCAGGACCGAATCAGAACCGCCCCGCAGAGAATCAGCAGCCCCGGAAACAGATCACAGCCGCAAGCAGAGATCTGCCACTGTCACTAAGATCTACTGAAGGAGGGCCGAGACGCCGGTCAGCTGTGCGAAAGTCTTAAATCGCTTTCGTTTTGCTCCATTTTCCTTCCAAGACGTCAAACTGCCTTAATTGATGCTGAATGTTTAATCCGCTTTAAATGAAGCCCGGTCCGTTTGTCTAAAACGTTCAGTTCGTTTGGGGACGTTTTCAATCATCAAACTCTGATGCAGACCAAACAAGTGAATCTGCTCTGCCGACAAACCTGGTTCGGTTTTATTGAAGTGAACTCTGGAGCAGTTCCAATGCACGTCTGAACGCCAAGTGGACTGGAGACTGATCTAAAAGCAGGAAGTGGACCCAGTGCAGGGCATTCTGGGTAAATGCAACCAAAACAAATGTAAAAGTTACGCTCTAATGGGTTGTGATGTCTGGTCCACTTAAAAATCTTGGTGTGTTTTTACACTTGATAGTCTGGTAAACTCTATTTGTTCCATTCAAGCTGCTGCGGTTCGTTTTTTCACTGCACTGAGTTGAACCAACCAAACACTTTGAAAAACCTGTTCTCCTCCTCACCTGTGGGGGCGCTGCACCACGAACCACTGAAGGAAATGATATGAAAACCTCTGAAGACACTGAGCGCAACTTCCTGCTTTACAAAATGGAAATTGGAGCAGAGCCGAATTTTAGTGGCTGGAGGATTTCTGTTCCGTCTTTGGTAAAAGGTTGAAGAGCCATTTCTCACACAAGCGCGTTTGTTTTGGTTGCATTTACCCAGAATTCCCTGCACTGTAGTCCACTTCCTGCTTTGTCATTGAACCGCAGCAGGGATCACGCCAACCAGGAAGCTGAAGTTGGAAATGACTAAAGTGCAACTCGAGTCATTTTTCGCCATGGTTACGCATCTAATCTGGATTAGATTATTCTGCTCGGTCCAGGTTTGAAGCGACTTTTCCAAACGCAGGAAACAGCCGAAAGTGCAAGGAATTCTGGGTAAATGCAACCTAAACATAAACATGTGAGTCTGTAGTTCTTTTACTGGAGACAAAAGAAAAAACTACCACCATTAAAATCTGATGCTGCTCCATTTTCATTCACTTTTGTGAAGCAGGAAGTTGCGTTTTTGCTAAATCCCAGAAAACTTAGTAAGAGCAAAAAGTTTAAACACAATTATCTCTAATACTGAACAAATTATGCAAACTTCTGAACATGAAAGGAATAAAATATCTAAAAAATGTTCCTGCTAACTATCAGACATTTAGAATAGTTTTGGTGATTCTAACTGAAAAGTTTGGCCTGATTCACTTCAGTGAGTTGTTTTCACCTGAGCTGAATCCAGCGGCTGAATTACTTTCTCAGCTTGGCATCAGGTTCTGCTAATGAACAATTCATTTGATTCAGACCGGTTGGATTTGGGAACGTATAAAACACGCAGGCCACCATCGCATACAGCTCCACTTCAAAGTTATAGTTTGAACTTTAAAGGAAAATCAATGTGAGAAGCTTTGCAGCAAAGTTCTGTAGAACTTCACATCTTTCTGCCCAAAGTGCTGAATAAAGACAAATCAAACAGTCAAGACGTAAAACATTGTTGCATAAAATCACATCAGCTATTTGCCAATTGCTAACGTTTAACAGCAGAAATTTCCTGCGCTGCTAACAGCAATCCTTCACTGCATAGCGAGAAGAGCCTTAGACAACCAAGATGCTAATGCTAATGCTAACCAACAGGGACTGAATGGCTTTTTTCACTTCCTTCACTGCCAATGTTGAAGCTGCAGGCAGCCTACAAAACATTGCAGAAAACCAGCAGCATCTTTCACAACATCTTCTGTTTGCTGATTGGTCCAGTTAAGATTCTTCTGGCTATAATCCAAGTGAAAGGGAGAAATCCCAGATGGAGCAGAGAAAGGAGATTAGAATGGAGCAGAATTGCATAAGAAAGCAACGGCCAGGCTAACTAATTACTACCAAATTATAGTTTTTATTTTTAGACTTAACACTTTAATCTGAGTCAAAAAGAGTAAAAAAAAAAATCATCTAAAAAAAAGATGCTCAGGAAGACTGCAGATCTAGTGTAGATCTATGGAAGCTAGAGATGGTTCATCACTGAGCGGTGCAGCTGGAGGAATCCTCCTCTTCATCTGATAACAGCGGAATAATGAGGATGCTGCGCGTTTAGAGGGCGCAAAGGTCACATCGCGCATCTGCAGGGGCGCAGCAGCGGATTTCCGCACTTTTTGATTGCGTAACATTCCCGGAGTTCCCGCTGTGGTTGGCCGCAGGGAACATCTTCCCGCCGCTGCCAGGAGCCGCAGCTCCGGAGGTTCTTCTGGGCGGAATGTCATCTGAAGGGTACCGAGAGGAACCAACGTCCCTGAAAGCACCATCCGACGCACCGAACCGGGATCACGACCAGCGGAATGTCCCCGAATCAGCAGCGGAATCAGCGAATGAATGAGTGTTTTTGGCGCAATGCTGCAGCGGATTGATCCCGCAAACCCCGCACCGCACTGATGGCCCCGCAGCGCAGCACAGGACGTCTTGTCCTCTTACCTGAGTGGCTTTGTGGAATTGCTTCTTCAGTCCCGCCACAGACATGACTGCAACGCGGTGGTTCTGGTCGGGAATCGGCTCCGAGGACGGGAATCTGCTGGCTCCGAACCGGATCTGGCGGGTTGCGTGAGGGCTGCGTGAGTCGTGGCGAACCCCGGTCTACGCTGGTCTTCTCCTCAGGGATCTCCTGTGTGGGAGAGGCTGAGTAAAGCCCCGATCAGCCCATTGGACGCTGAAGCCACATGTCTGGAGACGGAGCTGACGTCGGAGCATGCTCGCTTTAAAGCGGCAGCAGGGTCGGAACCGAGCGGCACCAGAACTCCTGACTGGGAGCGGGGACTGTAATGACCAGCATGAGGCAGGGAAACACCAGCTGGTTGTACTGGGAGGCCGCTGGGAGCCTCCAGATGATGACGACTGGTGAAGGCTCAGCTGCAGCACCTTGGACAGCGACAGTCCGCTGCAGGAGGGAAACAGAAAACTTTCCTGCAGCTTCGTGCAAAAGATATTTAAATGTCGCTTTATTTATTCTGTTCATCTGAAAACCACTGACAGAAGCTGCATGGAAATATATTAAAGCTGCAGTATTTAACTTTTATAAACCTTTATTAAAACTGTCTCCATGTTGTGACAATGAGACAGAGAATCTGTAAAAACATCAATCTTCTCCATGAGCTGCTATTGTGTCTGAAGAAATGCAAAAACAACCAGGAGGAGGGTCTTAGCGCTGTCAATCATTCTCATGTATTCACTCCTCAATTTGCTAATGGAGGAGAAAAAAGCCTGAGCTTTCACAACAGGCTAGCTGCAGCGTAACAGAGAGCTGGGGCAGTGAAGGGGGAAGGATGAGCAAAAGGATGAGATTGATTGACAGCATTAAGATCCACCTCCTGGTTCTGATTGGCTGTTTTTAGTTTGCACTTGAAGAAAACAGAGGAGCGCAATATTTTTCACAGATCTGTCACAATAAAATGAAAGTTTCAACAAATGTGTAAAATAAAAACATTTTTATAAAAATTGGATCCTGCAGCTTTAATGTGTTGCTCTTGTAGCTTCAGCTGCATTGAGAGAGAATCACAGTTTCCTTCTTCTAAATCAGAAATCTGCAGCAAGTGGCTCATTTAATAAATTAAACCAAAAAAGTCAAAATAATTTTGGGCCCAAACAAGATCAAGAATGTCTCTAAAGGGCTGAAAGTATTGATGACACTCCTTACTAACATACAATTTAAATAAATACCCATGTCTGCATTCTCTTGAAATTAAATATGAAATATATTTTCACCCTGTATGACTATCCTACTGTCAGCTTGGTATAGAAAATGACATGAATAAAAATTAGAAGTGAAAATACGTGTAATGTATATTTGGATTAAACAAGTTTCATTTATTCCATTTCAAAATGGATGGAGAGGTTTTGGCTTTTATGTTTGATTATTATTATACTAAATATATATAAATAATTATAAACATTTTTCTCTGACATTTCACATGTTTTAAATAAATATTTTTATTTTGACTTTATGTAATTTGATATCTTACAGACTAAACTGATGATTTGAATGATAAAAGTCTTTAAAACACAACTGTAATCTTGAAGGTTTTAGAGTCTAGATGGCCGCATAAAAACATCTGGCGGCCTGGATTTGGCCCACAGGCCTTCAGTTTGACACACGTTAATTAATAATTGTTGTATCAACAGAAGAAACGTCACATTTAACTCAAGAGACGGGAAGATTCATTTCAAAATAAAAGCTGAGCTGCATTTTTTTTTACCTGTTTTATTTAAAAAGGTGTTTTACAATTAAAAAGAAAAAAGTCAAATATGTTTTTTTCTGCAACTGCTTTTCTCAGGTCTCCACCAGATGACGGTGGCGCCATCTAGTGGAGACCTTCCATATGCAGCTCTGTAACAAAAACAGTTCAAAACATTTAGTATGAAAAAAGAAACTTATGGAGGTTAAAGAAAAGATGTTTTGGAGGAAGTTGTTTACAGTCGTTTGGTGAGATACTGACTCTCTATACTTTCTCCATCAGGGGAAATGTTTTCTAGAAAACATGTAGAAAACCAGAAACAAAAAAGTAAAATAAAAGCACAGTAAATGGGGTTGTATTATTACCTCAGTGTAAAACATATAATGGGACACAAAACCACCTAAATACTATTTTAAAAATCCTTAAGTTTATTTAGAAATTATAAAATATGTTTATTTAAACAATAATTTCATTATATTTTTTAACATAACATTTTCCAGTTTACAATTTGAATCTTATTTAGAAATCTAGATTTGTTAAAATACAATTTACAACAATAAATGTTGATAATTAGACTAATTTCTGTTTAAATTAAGTTGGGAGAAAAAAACTAAATGCAAAAAAATATTTAAAAATTTCGCTTCACAAAATTAAAAATGATGATCAAATTATTACGTTTTATTAACATAAATTTTAGTGTCAGCAGGAATTGTGTAGCTTGTCTAGACAGGAACAGAAAAGAAAAAAGATGTTTGTTTTAAAAGCTTCAAA
The DNA here is from genome assembly GCA_911649635.1 of Poeciliopsis gracilis. Classification (NCBI taxonomy): domain Eukaryota; kingdom Metazoa; phylum Chordata; class Actinopteri; order Cyprinodontiformes; family Poeciliidae; genus Poeciliopsis; species Poeciliopsis gracilis. Next base: position 2,410,908 of record CAJVRI010000370.1, on the reverse strand, counting down.
ATGATTGGTTTTATTTTGAAGGTCTGGTTTCCTGTGACTCCAGTCTGAGCAGCGACTCGTGATGCTTTGGCTCCATCTAGCGGTGAAATACGATGTTGCACATACGAGCCACACAAACACCGATCAGTACAAACTGGAAACCAAACCTTCAATAAAAATCAAAATTCAGGTGAAAGTTTAGTTGGACCAGTTTAATTCAGGAGAAATCAGACAAACGGATCTTAAACTTTAATGTGCAAATAAAAGGGTTTCCAATCCGTTGAGTCAATTTTACCTGTTCAGGTAAAAACAGCATAAAACAGAAGCTTCCTGTTGCATCTAAAGATGATGTTTTGCATCATCTTTAGATGCAAAACATCTAAAGATGATTACACTTTGAAAATGCAAGAAAAAACTAAAATAGTTTTGGTTTTAACTCAGAAATTAAAGTTTATAAAATTGATTTAACAAATTTTCTAAACATTTTTTCCTGAATTCCAACTCAATCGTGAATTACGAGTCGTTTTAACTTAATATTGTAATTCAAACCAAATAATTTCACTTATTTTTAGTTGAAGAATTAATTTTTTTTGTTCCAAATGGATGAACAAAATATTTCATCTATTAAATTATTTCATTAAACATCTGACTGAAGTCTGCTTAGAAACAGTTTTCATATAAATTTCAGCAAAACTGATATAAATTAATTATGCTGTGATTATGTTGGTAATGTTTTGTTGCACAGTTGATGGACAGTAAGTTTGTTTTATTTTGTAAATGCACTGGGCAGGTTGATCTTTAAATATCTCTGGGAACATTTATTTATACGTTTAAAGGGGCAGCATGATGTGTTTTCCAGGCCTTATAAATGCCTTATATAACAAATATGGTTGCCATGGAGATTAAAGGATTTCTCAAACATGCATGAAACAATCAAAGCAACACTGCATTTATTATTTTGATGAGGAAAATACATTATAACATGATTTAAAGCTCAAAAAAGTTAAGTTTTCATAATTCTCCCAGTTTAAAATCATATCTGTAGAAACATTTGACACATTTTTGTCTGATTTGAAGGTCGGTTCTGATTGGGTTCTGTCTCAGTTCAGCAGCAATGGTGGTGTTGCACAACGGCGTGTTAAATATTTAACCTTCTGGGCTTCCCAGCAACAAATCGTGACGTTGCCTCATAACTCAGAGCCGAAGCGGCACATTCAGGTGGTTCTGAAGCCTTTCAACAGGGCCGGCGGTGCCGGTCCGGGCCCGTCCTGCTGCCACTCCAGCCGTGACCTTTTGGGTTGCAGTGCGGTGATGCCTGACGGAGTCGCTGGAGGATCGCTCTTCCAGCTGAACAAAACCTGTCATCCATGGAGTTTTGATAAATTTGGAGGATTCAGAACAGACAGAATGTTTCTGCACATTTCTTCTGTCAGCGATAAAATAATCAATAGATGACTTTGTGCCGGTTCCTCCAGTGGAAACGCTTGACTCATGTTTGACAGATGAAGTGGTGATTGGGAGGTCTGCCTTTTATTTCCCACATTTCCTGTTTCAGACATCTGACAGACGAGCGTTTTTGATCAATTCAAACTAAAGCAGCTCTGCGCTGAAAGCCAGAGTTAGTTTCCTAAAATGAACTTTCCTTCCTGACTTTCTAAAAGTTTGTTTTATCAAAAGTTCCTCCAAAGTTTTTCTGCCAACTCTGGATTCATTTCCAGCCATTTGTTTGGCCATTTTCAGAGGAATAATTATCGAAACCGATGTTTTCTTCTTCTGCAGAAAACCGAACAATAAATGAATTTTAAATTTGATATTTAGTATATAACCAAACTTCAGACCTTTAGGCACATTTGTGGTTTTTCTTTTGAATTAAAATCTGGGACAGAATTTAGATAAACTTTAAAAACATATTTGCAGGATGAAAAAATAGAAAAACAAAAAGTTATTTGTCTTCTTTTCTAAATAAAATAAAAATCAAAGCTAAATCTTGTTTGTAGCTTCAATACAAAAACAAAATTTTCAGAAAGAAATTTAAAGTTTTGATCTGATACTGAAAACAACTTCTTGATACTTTAGATTGAATTTCTCCCAGTTTAATTCAATAAAAACATAAAATAAATCCTAAAACAGTTTGACATGCAGGTGATGAACTTTAACCTTTGAGCAGAACTTTTCTTACACCTGAATGAATGGAAACTCCTTCGTCAATAAAAGTAAACTAAAGATGATTTGCCTTCTTGCTCCTTTGCCAGATTTATTTTCTACTGTTTCTCAAATAGAAAAATTCATCTTTTAAAACTATAAAGCATAAAACACAAATCAACAAATATGAAAAGTTTTTACAGCAAATCAGTTGTTCTTAATAATTCAGCTTCCGTTGGATTTTTGTTTTTCCAAGGATGATGAAGCTGCTGGGTTCTAGTGACCGGGATGAAACAACCAAACCGACTGCAGCAGCGTCGCAGCCGGAGCGCTGCAGCAGCGTCGCAGCCGGAGCGCTGCAGCAGCGTCGCAGCCGGAGCGCTGCAGCAGCGTCGCAGCCGGAGCGTCGCAGCTCCAAAGACAGGAGTTCAGTTTTTATCTTAATCAGCTCATAAAGGGTTAATCCTGCAGGTTTTACCCAAGATAATTCGCTGCTGGGGTCATTTTTCCTCTCTGTGTCTGAGCTAAATGAATGAGAGATTATTTGACTGGAGCTTCTGTTCGATTATGCATAAACAGTAAAAACACAAAATCTTGACTTTTCAGCAAGAAATATGAGTTTGTTTAAGTCAATAATTCTTTAATATTGATTTTAAAAAGTGCCAGCTTCACCCGGCAGACTGTTTCAATTACAACATGGGGAAAATGTCTTGTTGTGAAATTATCTGCCAGTGGAACAAATACTTTTTCATCAATATTAAGGTATTATTGACTGAAAACAAGATCCCACATCTTGCTGAAAAGTCACTTAGTTAGTTTTTTGATTTCTGGTGTTTTTTGCTGCAGAAACTCGACCAGATTTACTTGGTTTAGTGTTTTTTCAAAGCTCGTCTTTAACCTTTGGGATCAATAAAGTATTTCTGACCTGAATGTCAGTAATTATATTGTGAACCATTTGCTTGAAGTGACTTAATTGAGAAGATTTAATGTTTTCTAGGAAGGTTACCTAGCAACACAACTACTCTCTTCTTTCCATTCATTTCTGAGTGTTTATATGTTTCTGTAATATTTGCAGAATCTGATAGGAAAGAAAAACTCCTCACCCGGCAGGAAACAGGGGGTCATTTGTCATCGGCATATGCTTGCTGTGGCACCAGAGACGCCTGGCCAACACACACCCGGCTGTGATGATGTGTCTGTGTGTGTTTCGTAAGGTCCGTGGATCCCCACTCCACTCAAACATGCTAATATACCTGTGCTCTGCTCTAATTGGTCCCAGTGATGCCCGGCCTGCTCCACCTGCGCTCGCTGAAGCCTCCAGTCGGTTCTGCAGCCGGGGCCCCTGCCAGAGTGTGCGAGCATGCAGCTCTAATGTTATGCAAACAAACACTCTGGTTGTTTGGCACTTTGAGCTCCTCGCCCTGCCACGCTGGAAGAAAGGGAGAAGGTAAGTGAGGGGAAATGGAGGAAGGAATCTTGAATTCATTAGCGTGATTACCTGAGGTGTGCTACTGTATGGGGGGTAATCTGCCAGCCCGCTTCATAGCCTGCAAACTTCAGCCAGTCTGCTAATGAGCGCTTGGAAAAGTTAGTCAAGGTGGAGAGGTGCTTTGAGGGCCTCGGCCCCCAGACTGAGGAGGAATTATACAGAGTTAAGCAGAAAACAATGGATGGCTGCCTGCGATGGAGCAGACAGGACAAATGAAGACTGATACGGCTTAAACGCTTTATTTGTTAAACGGTACAACAGAAAACCCAGCAGGTTCGATCTGAATGCTTAGACAAATTACACACTGAAAAAGAACAATTTGCTCTGGTTTCTGCTGCAAATACCTTCAATACACTTGAAATAAGACAAAACTAACTCAGTTTTGTTACTTTAATCACAAGTAACTTTTCAGAACGACAGGAGCTTATCTTTTGTAATAATATTGTTGAAAATGTTCAGTAACACTTGATTTGATGGGACGTGCAGGAGACTGACAGAAACATGCAGCAGTTTTCCTAAAGGCGTCAGATGGGCTGCTTCTCCTCCGGGCTGCTTCTCCTCCGGGCTGCTTCTCCTCCGGGCTGCTTCTCCTCCGGGCTGCTTCTCCTCCGGGCTGCTTCTCCTCCGGGCTGCTTCTCCTCCGGGCTGCTTCTCCTCCGGGCTGCTGCAGCTTCTGCACCTGCAGCCTGTTGTCATTTTACCTCATTTCCAATGGATTTATCCTTTCGGCTGGTATTGGACTTTATAAATGGAAGAGCAGGTCCATTAGTACCGCTTTGTGTCTGGAGCCTCTCCAGGCTATTTGTTGTGGTTGCTTTAAATTTTATTACATTACCATTTTTCTATAGTGTTCATGGAGGCCAGTAAACTATTTCTCCAAAATCTAACCCACTAGCAGCAGTGGCTAGTTTGTAGGGGTTGTTTCAACTGATGGCTGGACCCGGCCTCGGACCCGGCCTCGGACCCGGCCTCGGACCCGGCTTCGGACCCGGCCTCGGACCCGGCTCGGACCCGGCCTCGGACCCGGCCTCGGACCCGGCTTCGGACCCGGCCTCGGACCCGGCTTCGGACCCGGCTTCGGACCCGGCCTCGGACCCGGCCTCGGACCCGGCTTCGGACCCGGCTTCGGACCCGGCCTCGGACCCGGCTTCGGACCCGGCCTCGGACCCGGCTTCGGACCCGGCTTCGTAGAGCAAACTGCCTCGTTTCTATCACCCCAAACTGCGACAAATGAAAAACCACATTGGTTCACATGTTCTGGTTCTGCCGGCTCTTGGTCAGTTCTGGACGGATGTTTTCCGTTCGACATCCGGAGTGACGGTAACACCGGGCCTCTCTTGGCTGTTTTTGGTTTCAGTGGAGCCTTTACCAGCCTCCAATCGACCGGCCCGGGCGTTTAGCTCCCCGTTAGCGAGGCGCGCAGCCTGACCGGGTGGAAGGTGCTGCTCCTCCAACTCACAAGCAGTGAAGATGCGTCTTTATGTCGTGTTTGAAACGGGGAAGAATCAAGATGCTCTCCAACACTCAACTGGTAAATTTAAAAAAACATGGGGGCTTTTCTTGACTCATTTCCAAACCTAATGCTCCAGACTAATTAAGTTAATTAATTGTATTAAAGTGTGATCCATTTCCGTCAGGAATAGGACTGCAGTGTGTGGACCTACTGGGCAGCGAGCTGGGTGGGCTAACTGGGATTACTTTGCAGGGATTAACTTTCTATATATTATTTTATGCATAAACGCTTCTTTATATTCACAAACTTTATGCATAAAAGGAAAAAAAACTCATGTCTTTTATTCAGTAGGTAGAGAATACAGACATTTCACTCAAAGGTAGAAATACTTCATAGGAAAATTACTGAAGTAAAAGTAAAACGTGCAGCACAGTGAAAATACTCCTAAAAGTAGTTTTAAGAAAAAATGACTCAAGTAAATGTAACTAATTACTGCACATAATTTTCCACCTCATTTGGGAACAAACATCTGAGATGATCCATGCGACTCCAGAGGAAGTTGCCCTGATTCCCGTTGAGGAGTGAAAGGTCCTTTAGAAATCCTGTAATTCTCATTTTGTCCCTTTTTCCTCCCAGTGTGGCTTCGGACAAACTTTGGACGCTTCATGAGCAGAAAAACCTGAACCTGATATATAGTGATACTGTTAGATTCCCCTGTTCTTTGCTCTGTGCCGCTACTTTATCACACAACATCAAAACAGCGCTGGGTTCCCAGGAGAGGCCGGCCTTTTTATCTGCTCCCCAGCTTCCCACGGCGGGCCGCATCCACCTATAATCTACTGCTGTTTCATGTCTGGAGCAGCGCAGACAGGATGAGGGACGTGTTCAAGTGAAGATCAATGAGGTTGTGTACACAGCATATGCGCATCTGAAGAGTCAAATTCCTTTTTTTCTTTCCGAGGTGCCATCTGATCTAATATTAAAGAACATAATAAATAGATGCATCCACCGGTCAGGTAATAAATATTGCTAGAATGGAAAACAGAGAGATTTCCGTCATCCGCAGAGAAACAGCTTCTGTCTTTTGTTACTGAGCCGCCTCTCAGAGGACAGGCAATGAAAACAGTAAACATCCTGCATTATAGATTCGTCAAAAACACGTTTGGCTGTTTGTCACAAGCACCTTGTTGTTTAAGGCAGTGCCAAGTGTCTGCGCCTGGAAAAATCAAAGCCCACCGATGTATTGGCAGCAGAAGCTGGAGAGAGAAACTGTGTCAGGGAAGTGAGGGGAATCCCCCCAGCGGCTGTTTCCATCCGCTCCACATCTGGCTGCTGAAACCTGCAGCGACTCTCTGCTCTCAAGGAGCAGAAAAACAAATCTGAGGTTGTTCTCTTTGCAGTGCCTCCCCACCCAAGTGGCACGCACTCCGACCAGACAAAGGGATCGCATCTGGAGCATTCCCCTGCAGGAATCCCCGTGAAAACGATGGATCAGTCAGATTTCAGAGCCAGAGAAACACAAATAAATCAATCCCAGGCTGCAGTTCCAGTGTGCCAGTATTGTTAAAACAGACTTCTCTGAGTCACAAACTCTGAAGCAGGAGGGGATTACATGGCTGACAGATTGTTTAGAAATCCTTCATGTTAATGGAGAAATGTCTAAAGGTGGCGTGGCCTCAGTTTTGGTTTGATCATCAGTGGGAAACATGGACGTAAACATGAGCAGCGATCCCTCCTCACACACAAAAACTGGTTTTCTGTTGGGAACAAACTTTTTACAGAATTATTAAACAATTGTTGTTTGTGAGCATAAAGTTTATCAGGAAAGACAGACATTTCTGCCACTGTTGTATGTTTTTTTCTGAAAGTAGATGCCACTTTTTAGGGCCAAAAGCCTACCGGTAGTTTTTAGGGGCAGCGTTTTGTATTTTCCAGGCACATCGTGTAACAATTAACAATGTTAATTACAGTTGTTGCAAAAATGCTGTATATTTTCAAAAACATCTTGAAATTGGGCCTCTGTCTCTTTAAAAGCTCCCGCTCTTTCTGAAACTCCACCTTCAGGAAGTCATCACAACATGGCCCCACTATTAACCATTTAACACGATTTTATCAGCGTTGCTCTGAGACGTAGCTCAGCAGTTTCAGCAGGTGTTTGCTAATAGTTGCTGGCTAGTTTGAAGGAGCTGACTTTGAGGTAGAAGCTCGTTTGCTTGGAAACTGCATCTTATGGGAGGAGCTGCACATAGGAGGCGGAGCTAGGACCAACCAGGCGTTTTGTTTAGCTTCATGAATGGTTGCCATGGAGATTGAAGGATTCTCAAACACGCATAAAAGAATCCAAACGAGACTCCAGGTTTGTTTCTGATGAGGGAATAACATTATAACATGACATAAAGTTAAAAAGAAGTTGATTTTACCTTATTCTGCCCCTGTAAAACAAACCCAGCACCGCGTTGGTGGGTCTGTCAAAACAACCGATAAATTGTCCCAGAAATTAATACAATAAACGATAATATTGTTTTCAACTAATGTAATTCAAGAACACATTCTGAAAGATATTAGTGACATTTAACACTGGAACAGGAAGACTTTTTAAATATTCAAAATAAACAAAATAACAAATGAAAAAACTTACAAAGACTCTATAAACAAAACTGAGACTAAAGCACCAAACTGAAGACTGTCGTCATCCAGAAGAAAGAAAAAACAAAACATCATGATAAAAACCTGAAAAGGTAAAGTTGTTTAAAAAAACGATGAAAATGGAGGGGGATAAAATGACGCTGCGTTGTGCTGGAATGAATTAAAGGGGAAAACTTTGCATCTGGAGCTGCTGATCAAAGTGGTTCCCACAGGAAATCTGCCTTAATGAGAGCGATACAAGAAAAGAAAGGAGGAAGACAAGGAGAATGAAAGAAGAAGATGGAGATGACATCCCATTCTTTCGCAGAAAAAAAGATGAATCATGTATGTCGCCTGCTGCGTGTGTGTGTGTGTGTGTGTGTGTGTGTTGTGGGCGGGTCGAAGGGCGTTTTAACGTCTTCACTGTGGGAGCGTCGGAGGCGAGGCCAGGTTAATTAAACCCAGGGGAGCATCAGCCGAGGGGGCGCGTTTGAATGTGTCACAGAAAAGCAGGAGCGTAGCAGCCAAGGCCGGATGGCGAAATGTGTCGACGTCGCATTTTACACCGAAAGGAAGCGAGCGGCGGCGCAGACGGAGAGCGGATCGCTCCAACTTATTAATGTTTGTCATTAGAGCGCGTTACGCTGGAGGACAGGACTGGAAAACAGGCTGAAGAGTTTCTTTCATGGGACAAATATTGACAATAGTCGGCTCCTGGGCATTGGAGGAAAGATGCAAACTATGTTAATGAATGGTAATTAACCGCCGGGGTTCGTGTCTTCTGTATCCCGGCTAAATTGGTCCCCGAGTTGCAGCTGAAGACAGTCCTGGCCTAATCCTTTATTATAAAAAGATAAAGGAAAACGACATCATTAGCATAAATTTGGGAAGAGAAGTGGGGGTGGGATTAAAAAGTGGAATTATTTCTTTTTAATTCTTGAACACAGGATTTTAAACAAATAAAAAAAAAAAAGACGGTGAGAAAGTGGAAGAAAGGAAAAGGAGGAAAGCCACTCAAGGACAGAGGAGAGCGGAGTCGGGATTTAATATTCAAAAGGAATAATAATAAGGTAGGGAAACAGGAGCAGATAAAAGATTTGAAGCGGCTCCCCTTAACAAAGCCCTGCTCTGTGTGTGTGAATGACGTCACCAGCAGGGGGCGCTTGACTGGAGGCCTGCAGGGCGTCAGGGGTCACCAGCGACTCCGACCGGCTGGAAACAACAAAACGCGCTCAGAAAGACATAATTACAGAATAAAACCATCTGAAGATATCCTTCAAAAATACATCAAAATGTATTTACGCAGAAATATTTGACTCTGCACATTTGGTAAAAATGCGTAAAAAGCGTGAAAAACTGTTTAATGTTAATGAAATAATAAAACCGAATCAGTGCAAAAAGTCGCATATTAAGATGTTATTATTCTAAACGGTTCCTACAGGAATAAACATAACATTTTTATTTATATTAATATTTACCTGGAGGCACCGGAGGCAGTGAGGAAGATGGTAAAGATAATAAACTTTTAAGACACAAACTGGCGTCTTGAAGTCAAAACAACCGGAAACATAAAACCGTTACTGTCCTACCATCACAAAAATAAAACTACAGAAATAAATATGTTGAAGTTGGAAATAGATCAGAAGAGACTAAAAGCTATGACTGAAAATTAGGGCCATTCTAAAAATCTGATAAAATTATGAGAACAAAGTAATAAAATTACAAAAACAAAGTCATAACATAATGAGAATAAAGTTGTAATATTTTGAGAATAAAGTCATAAATATTATGACTTGATTCAGATAAAACTGACTTTATTCTCATGTTGTAATATAATGATACATTTTATTTGACAATGCCTTTCGAAGCACTCAAGGTCACGGAATGAGAAATAGAAACAATAAAATGGAAACTAAAAGGCATTAATTTATCTTTATTCTTGTAATTTCACTGTTTATTTTCTCAGCCTGGCCCTGATGCTCAGTCAGACGTCACTGATGTGTGAAACAATCGAAAAACAATCATGAAAAAGCAACTTGCATCCATTGTTAAGCAGGGTGGAGGATCTGTGATCCTGTGGGCTCATTTAGTCATCGTTGAATGTTGGAACAATAAAAATCTGGTGGGATTCAGCAGAAAACGGCTCGCCGCTTTATTACCCCATTTCCAAAGACTTTTTTGTTGAATTATTCAGACATTTTCAACGCGAGTTAACGCTTCTGGAACAAAAATGATTAATTTTACACTGCAAAAACACAAAGCGTATTTTTATAAGACACAGGATCCTGATTAATGTCAATAATGCCTTAATGTTGAACATTAGTTCCACTGGCAGATTATTTCACTCTGATGCTATAGAGATTATCTGCTAATGGAACTTTTTCATCAATATTAAGGAGTTATTGACTGAAATCAATCTCCTGTATTTTGCTGAAAACTTATTTGTAAGTTTCGTGTTTAGTGTACTAAGATATTCAGGATTAGGCTGAAATATGTGGTTAGATTTGGTTTTTGCAGAGTAAGGCATTTTGCTCGACTTTGCCAAGGTTACCAACAGATCTGAGTTTCAAAATGTCCTTTTGGCTCCAGCAGCTCCAGGCCTTCAGCAGTCGGATAAAATAAAGGGAAAGGAAGCAGAAGGTTCATAAAGGTGTAAGTTAAAGATCAGCGTAAGCGTCTGCCATGTCCCCCCCTCCGAGTTCAGGACTGCACCGTAAATTAGTTTGGCTCCGAGGGGCCCCGCCTGACAGCCGGAGTGCGCTGAGCGCTAACACAGATGTCGAGGGCTCATTTACTAAAGTCGGGGTGCGAGTCGGAGGCCCGGAGTGAGTCGACAGCTTTCCTTCTTCTTCTTCTTTTTTTTCCACAAATATTGGTCCTGCTGCCGCGGCTCCGTTTGGCTCAGGCCGGCCAGCGCTGAGCAGGAACCGGGCGGGAAAGTCAGGAGAAGAGGCTGGTGGAGGCGGCGAAAGAGGAGAGGATGACAGTTTTCCCAGCCTCAGCCCGGGGAGTCAGGGTTTTTCGCTGACTGGTGCTGCGAGCGCGGCCAGCTCTTCTGTCAGCACTTTCCTCTCCTTCATCTTCACGCGCACAGCCTCCATTAGCTGGCCGGCAGAGGGGATCTGCAGGGGAGAGAAAAAGGTTAGAGGAGGAAAAGCAGGAAAACACATCAACGCAACACTGAAAAAAAAAAACTTTTCAGACGGCCTGTTTGCTGTTTGCTGAAACCAGAGGAACCAAATGGATCCAGAGTTCGTGTCAAACTTCACAGCCTTTCACGGCGTCTGTGTCTGATTTATGACAATATGTGTTCCTGAACATGTAATCAGTCGTTATTCATCCTTCATTTCCAGCTTCACACAAAAACTCGGAGGGAAAGAAGGGAACCTGGAGGCAGGATGCTTTCACCTACCGACAGGCGACAATGTGTGAAACTCAAGGGCCAAATCCAGCCCACAGCTTCTTCACTGCAAAAACACAAAATCCTAAAAAGTATTTTTCATCTAGTTTCTATTGCAAAGATTTTATTATTTTATTTTATCATTGCACTTTTATTACCTCACCTAAACTATCTTACAGATAATTATCTTCAGCAAGAGATGGGCGCTTGTTTCAGGTAAATCATTTCTTAAAGCAGCAGTATTAAAACTTATTCTTTGAGCTTTACAAACCTGCTGTATTGTTATTCCCTCATGGAAATCATACCTGGTGTGTTACCTTGGTTCTTTCATGCATGTTTGAGAAATCCTTTCATCTCCGTGGCAACCATTGAGCTGTATCTCCGTGGCAACCACTGAGCTGTATCTCCGTGGCAACCACTGAGCTGTGCTAAACGCCTGGGTGAACCTAGTCCCACCTTTGAGGCACAACTCCTCCTCAGAGCTGCAGTTTCTAAACTTTTGAGTTTTCGCCTCACAAGTTGCTCCCCCATTCTACTCCTTTTGACTAGCAAGCAGCAATTAGCAACACCTCATTATACGAGCTGCTTTCAGTGCAACGCAGGTAAAAACGCAGTTAACGGTTGGTAGACGCGACTTTTTGTTTCAAACGAAGCAGAAGTTCCTTAAAGTGACAGAGTCCCAATTCTAAGGTGTTAAATTACAAAGTCAAATTTATTTTAAGTTACATCTGATGTAGATAACATTTTTATAACAATTGAAATTGACATATTTACTTGATTATATTAAATGGCCCCATATGCTTGGAAAACATACAGTCCTGCCCCTTTGATATTAATAAAAGAATTACCAGTTAGACTAAGAGATTATTTCACTTTTTCAGAAATTACTTACATAAAACAAGTTTCCATATTGATAGAAAAGTTGCTTTTAAGTTCATTTTGTCTTATTTCGAGAGTACTAAGATATTTGCACTAGAAACTAGACCAAAAATTCTGGGTCAAACTTTGTGTTTTTGCAGCTTTCACGATAACAGTTGTGTGCTTAAAGAGTATTTTGTCAAATCGAATAAATTATCAGTTTACTGCAAAATTGGATCAATCAGTTGCCCCCATTTTCTGTAATTCTGCATTTACGGAAATTCACAAGCGATCCACACATAATTTTATAGTAACTAGTGAGATTATTACAAATCCCCCCCCAAAAAAACACTAACAAAAAAACCCAACAGATTTAAGTGGTGACCTCCAACCTGCAGGTGGCAGCATTTCTTACTTCTACTACACAGCTGCGTCAGCCTCACATGTCGAGCCGCAGTTTGTGATCGATATCATGTGGAACAAAAAGTCACATTTATACACAAGCACAAATATTGCCAAATTACTGTAAATATTTCTACATTAGCACCACAAAAATCAGATTCTGATCGCGAAAAAATAAATTTAAGGAGTCCTTTTCAAATGCAGAGACAGGTATTTATCCATATTTGAACTGTTAATGGGTTTTATTAATAAATTCTGCCACAATTCTGGGAACATTTATGATTTTGATACGACCCAAAATGAAAATGAGGCTTTCCCTCAGATGGGCCGAAAGATAAAAATCAACCCTTTAACTGCAGAAAAATGGCGCCTGTTGGCTTTCCTTCCCGGACCCGAGGACGGGCGTCTTCCCTGGAAGACTATCGTTCTTTAACAGGAGCGCCTGCAGGCATAACTGGGAACACTGGGAACGCTTAGAGGGTTGTTTGTTATGTGAATCACTGGTTGGTGTCAATAGTGGGGAGACGGGAGGACAACTGATGTCCCCTGAATCATGCATGAGGCGAGGAATTAAACATGAAGACGCGTCCTGTGTGTCTGCATGGTTGGAATAAAAGCATTAAAATGTTTATGAGTCCCGATCGCCCCGTTTTCAACTGAAACCTTGACAGTAGCGACTGCAAAAAATGCAAAATCTCACCAAATTTCTAGTGCAAATATCTTAATACACTTGAAATAAGATAAAACTGACTTATAGACAACCTGATATGGTCGCTGGTGCGAGTAAATAATTCCTTTATATTGTTGAAGAAGTTCTAGTTCCATAACATCGTGAAAATGTTTTGTCCAAGTGAATTTATCTGCCACTGGAACTAGTACCTTTTCAGCAATATTAAGGAACTATAGACTTAATATTTTGCTGAAAGTTTATCTATAAGTTAGTTTTGTCCTACTTCAAGTGCACCAAGATGTTTGCAATAGAAACTTAGAAACTCGACCAAAAATATTTGGTAAGATTTTGGAAAACACAAGATTCAACAGATTCAACACATTTCTTTCTGTTGGACTCAACAAAAAATAGTATTTTCAGTTGGATTCACAGCAGTAAAATTTTACTCTACAGTGAAAACTTAACAAAACCTTTGAGATGTCTTTGCCTGGATCATTAAGGATCATGATCAGAAACTATACTTGGTTCATATACCTGGAGAGTGAGAGCCCCAGATAATAACACCTGGGTTTAGACCCTCACTGACAGTCTTTATTGAAAGTAACAGTGTCAGGAAACAGGAGGCCTTCTGTGCCAGGAAGTAGCGTGCATTTGTGCAGCAGGGAGTTCGCACAAGAAAACGCGGCGCTGCTCCTCAGAGAGCGTCAACACCCGGAGTAACTGCTGAGACATCGCGCTTCTCTGCCGTCCTCCAGGGAGGACGCACTCTCTGTCGGTTGCACACGTTTCCTAATCAACTAATTGCACTTAGAGCCACTAACTATGCAAACAAACCCACTAAAATAGAGACAGAGCCACAACACGAGGCTCAGAGGGACAGGAAAGTGGGAGACGGGATCATTAAGAGTCCCAGCAAGGGAATACGTGTAAACAACACAAACAGGTAAACATGATCTAGATAAACTTCACATGCGAATTTACGCCAAAAAAAACAGATATCAAAGAAATTCAACTCTTCTTACAGTCATTCTGAGTCTTTTTAACATCCTTTTTGTGTAATATATGAGCTCCTACAGCTATTGTTTCAGATACAGGATCCTGTCTGCAGAGATGGGCAGAAATTAGTTACATTTACTGGAGTATCTTTATTACGCTGTACTTCTTCCATTATGAATTATTTCTGCTCTTACTTGAGTAAAATGTCTGGATTTTTTACCCACCGGAAGAAAAACAAACATGTTTAAACCGAAGATTCACCAGACCCACGCCTGTAGTTCTGGCTAAACTTTCATAAGTTTCCTATTGAAAGAAACTGATTTGAAAAAATTTTCTTTTGTTTGATTTTGTTATTTTTGTTAATTATATGAATTATTGTCATTTTGGGTTTTAAAATACCCAAATTTCTACTTTAACTTTATATTTTGGTCCATCTGATGATGTAATTTTTATATATTTGATCAGTTACTTTTACCAAACACTTTTTTACTGTAGATTAATTTTTTGTTACTTTATTTTGTATTTTTATGATGAAAAGCACTTTGTTGCTGAAATATGATATACAAATAAACTTGATTGATTGTTCAGATGTGGCAGCTAAAGTCAGTTTTAACTCTTTTTGAGAGACATTTTTCACCAGGAGGACGGAGTTTGTTTCTGCTGTTTGTTTTTGCACTCATGCATAAGAGCCATTTAAATTTAGCACATTACCAGCCAGCCTCGCTTTGGTTTCCAGGTATTCTGTTATTATTGAATTTCATCATTTATTCTTCTCCTGTTTAAACCTCAAACACGACCAAGGCTGCAGCAGAAGAGCTGAACCCCTCTGACCCCAAAAGGGACAGGAATGACTCGGAGCCGCTTTCATCTGACTGCCACGCTGGCAGGGGACTGATACCCTGCAGGATGGTTGGAGGTGAGCTCTGATGCAGCTGCTCTGCCGAGTCCCCTGGGCTGCTTAAGGCGCCGTTAAGAACTGGCACTAATGTTATGCTACAGTTGATTTCGCCGGGCCCTTGTCCCCTTTGGCAGAACTAACACTAGAACCAGCAGTAAGCAACACAACCCCTGTTTTGCGAGAGACCCTGTCCCCCTTGGCAATGCTACATTAGCTACTGTAGCACTAAGCCATGTTAACTCACATCTATTACTATTCAACAGGCCCTGCAGAGGAGACCTTTTCTTCTCTCTAGGTTTGATTTCATGAGTATCTTTTCAGCGAACTGACACACAAACCCACCAACACGTATATGTGTGTGTGTGTGTGTGTGTGTGTGTGTGTGTGTGTGTGTGTGTGTGTGTGTGTGTGTTACATCTATTTATACATGAGGCAAGACTGCTGATGTTGACGACAACTATGAATACCTTGGGAAGCCTCGGGCGGATGGAAACCATAAAAAGGCCACAGAACAGTGAGCCATGACAAAGTACCTAAAAAGACTAAGGGAGGACCTGAAGGAACCGCCGAACAGTGAAAACAAAAGCTATCAACACGGTCGGCCTGCCAGTCATCAGATACACCACAGGTGAATTAGCCAGAGAGAGAAGCTGCGGACATCAAGGCGGGAAAGCATCAGCGGCGAACAGAGTTTCAGGTGAAGCACTGAACCGGGTTAGCCGAGTGGAAGAAACTCCAACTATCGTCTTTGGACCTGACGAGGAACGATCTCGAGTCAACTTCAGTCACTACAGCTAGAAACCGAAGATTAGGCCTGAAATCTGGGTGTACTGATAAACTCTGACCTGAACTTTCAGAGTCACACAAAGACAGTTACAAACCTGGGCTTCCATCACCTGAAGAACATTTCCAGGATTAAAGCATTAATCTCCCAGATCCGGAGAAACACTGATTACTGCAGCAGCGTCTTCCCAGGTCTGACTAAAAAATAAAATAAATTAATCCGACAGATGCAGCTGATCCGGAACGCCACTGGCTCTGTGTAACTCAGAACAGACTTTAAAATACTGTTGTCAGCTTCGATGCAAGTGAAATCCGGAACAAACTTCCTGAAAACTGCAAAACAGTCGAAACATGGGGTTCCTTTAAGTCAAGGCTAAAGTTAGAGTTGCTTTTGAACCATATTAGCTGAAACATTGACCAACATTTTGATGAATCACGATGAGTCGACAAAATAAAATGTTTACTGCTTGAGTGTTGGGGGTCTTTGTGTTTTTGTAAAGCACTTTAAACTGCCTTGTTGCTGAAATGTACTATACAGATAAAATTGATTGAACTTGATTGAATACTTTAAAATGCACATAAACATTGAAGGAAATGCGGCTAAAGTAATCCTATGGAGCCAAACACTCAGCAACATCAACGAGTACGAACGTGCGAAGCAAACACCTGTTGCTTACATACCTGATATAAAACAAAAACAAAAATGTATTTGTGTATAAAACAACTAACGACTGCCTACATCCAGCCCGGCTGCCATGTCGTTGTGCGTGTGTGTGTGTGTGTGTGTGCGTGTGTGTGTGTGTGTGTGTGTGTGCGTGTGTGTGTGTGTGTGTGTGTGAGGACCAGAACAGGAGCTGCAAGCAAAAAGGTGTTTTTATGAGCCAATTAAATGACACCACCATCCTATAGCCCGGGGCACACCTGAAGGCAAGCAGCAGCTCAAAGTTGCAGCACTCCAGTGACCTTTGTGTGATAGTGGCATTACGCACAAGAACTTCTCTTTTCTCTCTTTTTTTACATAAAGGATCGATCATCCCAGCTATTTTGTGCTTTCCCTCTGAACAGGTGAGCTCAATTATCTCCAACAGCCCAATTTGTAAGTCATTGAAGCGATGGTGTCGGGCAGATGGATCCACCTGGGGAGGCAGATGCAGAAGGGACATCTGAATGTAATCTGCACATATTGTCCTTACAGCTACAAACCAGCTGATATCCTGCATCGTGCTGGTGGGCATTTGTTGTATCACCATTTATTGTGATATATTTACTTTTATGGTAAGAATTGTGATTAATCAGCATCATTGTAAATTCCAATTAATCCTGTTTAAACCCCCTGAAACTCTCTGCATTGTCATTATTGTTAATTTTACTATTTTATCCACTGCTTGTTCAGTAAGAGCATCAATAAATATCAAAACATTTGAACATTTAGTGCAGGTAATGTGTGCTGAGTCTCGCTATGTGACTGGTGACCTAAATAAAACCTTTATGAATGGGAATATTTTTAGAGCGAGCTCTGTTGGTTATGACATTAATTACAGTTAATTACGCAGTAATTATACTAAGCAACATCCTGTGTGCAGTTGCTGAACCATAATAAAGGGAACATTGACCAACATATTGATATGTATTGATTTTGGTTTCATTTATGACTTGTTGCCAGCGTTGGGCAGAAACTAGATATATTTACTCGGTTACATCTACTGGAAAAAAATCTCCTCGTAGGTATAATTTTACTGAGTTGTACTTTTTAATTTTCTTGAGAAACTTAATCCTGAAGTAACTCTTGTAATTTCTAGATATTTGGCCGAGTGTAACTTCACTGAATAAATAACGAGCTTGTTTTAAGCAGAACGTCTGCAGACACGCTCCTGCAGTTTGTGTTTCAAAGTTCATAAGTTTTATACTGAAATACATTAATTTGGAAAAATGTTTTATCTGATTGTTATTTTATGAAGTTTATATAAATTATTGTCCTTTTCGTCCTTAAAATACCAAGATTTCCATTTAACTTTGTATTTTGTCCCATCTGATTATGTAATTTTGAAATATTTGATTGATTATTTGATCAGCTACTCAGTAGTTAAATCGACTTTTCTCCAAAATACTTTTTCACTCTTGAATAATTTCAACCTTTTACTCTTACTTGAGTGCATTTTTTGGGCGTCTCTGCTTGCTGCTGAAATGTGGCATAAAAATAAAGTTACAAGGAAGAAAAAAAGAATAAATAGTTATCGTCACTTTTATCACTATCACAATAAGACCGTAGAACATCATGATGAAACTTTAAGTCCATTTCACCCGCTCCTAGACCTGTGTTTGAGTAAATAGAATCCTTTAACTCATAAAAATGTGTTTGAAGTGCCAAAGGATACCTGCAGTAAATGCGAGTCCCCGGATGGAGAGCGATCTCCAATCTAGGCCACTAGTCAAGGTAAGAAAGTAGTTACTGTAGTTTTATCACAGAGGGGTGGAAAGCAGCTCTTTGATCTTTAGTCCTCTCACTTTTGTTTGAAAATCAAATTTACTAAACTGGGGAATAACAACAATAACAGCATAAGCAGATTAAAAAAAGCACAAAGGCATCACACTAAAAAGCCTTGCATTTGATTATCTCCAATAATGAATATGTCACATTAGCAAAGAGGGGCTCAGGTAAGAAAATCACGAAACGCCGACAAGCCTATTCTCCTGCTCTTCTTCATAATTACCTTCCCCAGCAGCACGGCACATCCCTCTGTTGCTCTCCCCTTTCGGCCACCAGGGACGGATATGAAAGGGAATTGGACACCTGGGGCCACAAATACTGTAATTAAAAATCTCTCATTTTCTTGATACGTTGTTTGGAAACATCATTTCAATGTGCAACATGGTATTTGTTAGGGATCTGACCTAAATACAGCCAAGATTAAACAGAGAACAGCACCGGGTCTTTGTTTCAGGTTCCTGCTCATTAGGTGAGGAAAGGAGGTGAGTTCAGCCACAACGGAGATAAAAACGTGGAGAGGCGATATCCATACAAAAGAGATGCAACCTTTAGGAAGACTTCAGGTCTCAGGAGCTGCACGGTGAAACAAACTGCGCAGCTTTCACATAGAAGATCAAAAACGTTGGCACTTTTAGGAAATTACCAAGATTTGATCTGCATGACGTTAGAAAGAACATAATTTTGATATTACTCTTCCAGATTGTGGAATTATTACATCTAAGATTTAGCATATTCTAAATGTTCTAGAAAAGGTAGGTCAGCATCTCAAAAACCCCAATAATACCTGAACTTTGACCCCAAATTCCAGAGAAAGGAAGCTTCATGGATCCAAAACTGATCCTGCCAGTTTTGGCAGGATCAGGCTTCCATACCTTTCATACATTGATCTTGAAATGATAAGTAATCTGGGCAGCTGTGAGGCCCACAAACAATAAAACAGCTTTGTCTTCATCACAACTTGTTTAATGAGTAACCAGCTGCATCTGTCAACTTGTTTTCACAGTTAAGCTGGTAAAAAAAGCCCAAAACTCTGAATCCACTGTGAAGCGAAGAGACTCGGCTCTCTGGGGAGCCTCCTTACCGAGTCTCCGCCTCTGATCCAGTGACATATTTACAGTACAAAGGCTCGACTCGGGTCCCCTCCGCACACATCCAAACGTACTCAGAGAGATAAAAGGAGTGGCTGATTTAATTAGTTCAATCATTAAATGAGGCTTAATTAGTCACTTTCCTTCAGAGAGGAGTTGAGCACTGTGTCATTACGGCGACATAATGAGCCACGCAGCACAATACGAGCCTCAAAGCGCCAACAACAACAGAAGAAAAGTTTCCCCGCGTGTTGCAAAGCGTGCCGAGAAAACAGCAAAGGCTAAATCCCCGGGAGCAGCCGAGAAGCTTTCCAGAGAGACGACATGAATACAGTCGGCCATTCAGCCCAGTTTACTGTTTAGCGGTCATTAAGGAAGAGAGCAGCAGCAGAGTGTTGAAATTACAGGAATCATTTCAGGCCTTCGCACCATCAATAAACGCCTTTGATGTTTTATAACAAGAGCGAGCAGATTGGAGCCGGCTGTCTCTGCCAGTCTCTTAATGTAAGGTTCACCTGCTTGTTATGGCTGGGAGGCTGATAAGAAGTGATGCCTGTACGCCTCCCTGGGGTGTGATTGCGGGGTAAATATTAGCAGGCCCTCAGCGCCACCCTGCACCACTAAAACAAACCACTGTCCTCTCATAAAGGAATCAACACACTCAATGACTTTTTAAATGTTATTGTGCTGTCATGAGGCTCGAGATAGGCATGTGCGTGCAAAATGAGTGTGAAAAATTATCTTGAGGGAGTGTGTGTGTGTGTGTGTGTGTGTGTGTGTTGTCCTGTTCATTATTGGCCAGCAGCAGAAGCCAGTCATTTCCCTGTCTTCATAAAGACCCAGCCCATTAAATTCTACCTCCAGTCAATAATTAGGACTCTACAAATAAACCAAAGGCAATTAAATCGATGCTTCCTTGGCCGATGCCTGGATCCTGCGGCCCACATGGACACTCCATCTTCAGCGTTGGCCTTATTCATGGTGGGCTGCGGTGGAGCCACGCGGAGCCCCCCCGGCCTGCTCAGGGTTATTAGGCAGCGCTGTCCCCTGATCCCGGCTACGGCAGCGCTGCACACGGTGGCCCTCTCCGGAGAGGCATCGGCTTTGATTTCATTAACCCAACGGTGGAGGTGAGGGAAGAAGAAATGAGCGTAATGTTTCATTTCGTTTTGAGTGGACATGTGGGGAAGCAGGGGGAGGGCGGGGAAGGGTGGGGCGGCACTCGGGTTGGTAGCAGAGATGCACAGAGAAATTGACCAGTGGTGACTAGAACTGGACGTTTTTACGCTTGGCAGATAAACAATCAGTTATTAGATCAGAAACTAAAGGTGCATTCACACCAGCCCTGTTTGGTCCACTTTAATCCGACTCCAGAAAGTCCGGTTCGTTTGGGGAGGAGAGACCCGGATGTAGCCAAAAAGATGAACTCTGGCCTGCTTATAAACCTCAGCCTCAGTTCAATTGAATTCAGGCGTGAACTCCAAATGGACCAGAGACCGCTCCAAAAGTAGGAAAAGGACAACTGCACAGGGCATTCTGGGTAAATACAACCAAAACAAACCAGTGTGTCTAGTGAGAAACCGCTCACAGACAACAGGGAAATCCTGCAACCACTAAAATCTGACCTACTTCATTTTTGTTGCTACAGAACAGGATCATTTTTTATTCAATTACTCAATTAACCATCAGAATAATCAACAGGTTACTCAGTTATTAGAATAATCATTTACAACACCTCTGGTGCCAAAACTTTGGAGTCTGCAACATTTGGAGAAGGAGGCGTCGCAAGGTCTGATCAACCAATGAGAGACGGGATTTGCATGATGTCACACTTTACGCTCAAGAAGTAATTCTATTATTTTCATTAGAGAATCAAAATAAACAATCAGTGTAGGTACATTATTATCTTCTGAGTGTTTTTATGTTCAAGATTCAAACATGTTTATTTTTTAACAAAGATCAGTTCAGTTAAACATCAAAGGTTTAAACCAGGAATTAAAGTCTAATCGTAAAATATGTTATTTTGACAAGTGGCAGCGGCTGACAGTGATTGTGAACAATAACCTGCACACACACACACACACACACACACACACACACACACACACACACACACACACACACACACACACACACACACACACACACACACACAGTGACTGATGGGTTTACTATTGACAGGGCCACTGAGATAATAAAGTGCTGTCCCCCTGGCAGCTCCATTAGCTACTGACAGTGACAAGATGAGGCTCCTGCAAGTTTGCACAAATATATAGACACACACCCAGACACGCACACACGCACACCCCCAAACACACACCCCACACACACACGCGCTGATCCTGTTTCAGTGACAGGCCAGCCAGTTAGGGACATGGATCCCTCATCTTTCCTTTCACAGAGTCTATTTCTGTCTGTGTCTTTTCATCTGAACAAGTGTGTGAGTGCACCTCTGGGTATGATCATATTCCTGTTAGGAAAGTGTGTTATTAGTGTCACAGCGAAGGTGACAGGCCGGACCAGTCAACTTCCCCTGGTTCTGCCTGTTGAGCTTTTTATAAGCTGTGACAGAGAGCGGGGAAGCGTAGTGGGAAAGTCTTTCCGAGCTGTTGCAGGAAAATCCTCTGAAGGATTTTTATAAACCAGTTTCGGTCTAAAGTGGAGCTAAGCAAAGAACCAGCGACAGCACTGGTTCTGGATCAGGAGCCAGGCTCCCAGGCAATCAAAATGTTTTGTTTTTGTGATTATGTTTCATTTTGATTTGTCTAAAATGAGACCATAAAAGTCCTTTTAGCTAATTGAACAGAGTTTACATCAGATCAGCGTGTCGTGTTCTCCAACTGGTCGGATTGTTTGCATCTACGTTTCTCCAGAACTAGTTTCAAGATTTTCCTTTTTGAAGTTTGTTTCCATTTCAATTAAATTCTCTGATTTATGAAGATCTTTTTTGACTTTTGTTTATATTTAAAGTTTTTGCCAGAAATGTACGCACACTGTATAAAGAGTAAAAATGTTTTCTGATCATCTGACATTAAATTAGACAAACATTTCCTGTTTTACGTCATTTAGGATCAACACATTTATTTCTATTTTCTAAATGCCAGTTAAGTAAGAGAGAATATTTACAGTTTCTTAGTGTAAAAGGCATCGATGCTGGCTGAGTTCTTAATATGTTATATATTTCTATATAATGTTTTTCCTTATGGGAAGTGCACCCGTCTCTCCTACTGCTAGACAACATGATGCTGCCATCCATGCAATCCGCTGCTGGGAAGATGTTCTAAGGTTTGTAATCTTATTTATTTCCTCTGAATGTAAACTTTTGAGTGAATTTGCATCATGAAATCAAACTTTTTACGTAGCTTTTGGAGTAATCACTTCTTCTCTGACATCTACTGAAGGACTCTTTGTTGCTGCCCTGCTGTAGATAACGACACTCCCACAATCTTTACAAGACCTTTTGTTTATTCTTTTATGCTTTTGTACATTTTTCTAAACTTTTCTGAACAGAAGACCTTCAGGCATCTTGGACCGAAGGATGAACCAAACGTCCAGAGTCTACAATTATCTTCTTGATTATGTTCCATGGTATCATAGAAGGATGCTGTGTTTGAGGAAAGTGTGCTTCATTTTAAGTCACATGTTTTGAAAAAAAAACCAACCATGTGAACAGGAACAGCGTCAGCATTAGTCCGTGTTCTCGATGCTTCTGTGTGCAAAATGAAGTCGACACCAAACCCTTGAACTTGCTTTGCTTCACAATCTTCTGGAGGCTAACCTTTTCCTACCACAGTTTTCCTTCCACTAAACTTTCCATTGATATGAATGTATGCAGAACTTTATGAACAGCCAGTTTCTTCTCCTTTAACGGCTCCTGCTTGACACTCATTAAGTCAGCAGCTTTTCCACTTACATATTACATTTCTGTGTTAGAAAAAACTCAGCTTACTAACCGTATGAGACATTTTTAGTTTCAATTACCTTTAAGCCATATTTATCAAAATGACCAAAGATAAACAAATTAAATGCATCACAATGTAAAGAAGGTACATATGAGTTAAAATACATCAGATAAATCTAAAGGTAAAAGTTTTGAAATTCCTCTCACAGTTTATCACCTTACTGGTCCGAGAACAAAACACTAACAAAAAAAGTTCTGAAATTTCAGTAACTTTTAAAGTGTAAAACGTAAGCAGATCATAAAGTCATAGGAATAATAAATATTCATCACACAGAAAGAAATCCTGTTAATATAAATGACGTTCCAGCTAAAATTAAAACTTTAAACACAATATGCAAAACTATCTACAAAGAAATTCTCACCAAGTTTTCTGGCATTTAGCAAACAGAAATGTTTTTGGTATTTATAACTGAACTCAAACAAGTTCAGTCTAATTTCACTTTAAGCAACAAAACAACTAAAAAGTGTTTCTTATAAGCTGTATGAAAATATTGGGTTCCAACTGCAATTTTTTTCCCCTAATTTAGGTTTTCAATCAAGCACGAAATTTTGTTTTATTACAAAACTGCAGTTTGACTATCAGGCACTTTCAAAGACTTTCTACAGAAATCAAGCAGAAAACATCTAAAATGTTCACTACAGTTTATTGCTCTTTCAGAACGTGTTCTTGCATTAAATTAGTTGAAAATGGTCTCAAAACAACAATATTATCATTTATCGCAATATCTTCTGGGAGAATTTATCGGCCATAAAAATTTGTTATCGGGACTTTGAGTAAAGAACTGGATCTGATTAATTAGACTCCTTAAAGATTAAAGGAAACACAACGATGATTTAGGTCACATGAAACGATCAGGACAGTTTCATATCCACATATGAAATCACAATAATAATAAAAAAAGAAACAGCCCACACAGAGTGAGATAAAATAAAAAAAACAGGCAGAATAACAATTTAGAGAAATAAAGAAAAAACAGAAGAAGATGGACTTGAAAGGGGATAGAAAAAGCCTGATTTGGTGAAGGGGGGATGACTGCAGCGGTCCCAGCGGTCCCTGCAGGGACCTGGGGGCAAGTCTCAGCCTTGTCATACTCTCCTCCTTCTCTTCCTCCTCCACTCTGCACACCATCTCCACCCCCACCCCGCTCCTCCACCGCCCCTGTTCTGCCCACGGAAAACGTCGATAGCAGGCTGCCGGTGCCGAGGTCTCTGGTGGACACTAGCTCATTCTCCCGGCATCGACAGGCCCGCCAAATCAATATTTAGTTCCCCACTAACAAGCTGCCTCGGGGTCTGAGCCAGAGAGAGAGGGAGGGAGGGAGAGGAGCGCGGGACAGAGGACGGCGGAGAGAGACAGAGCAGGGACTGAGAGCTGTCCAGCTAGAAGGGAAAAACATGGATTCAGAGTGTGTGTGTTAGTGTGTGTGTTAGTGTGTGTGTGTGGGAGGTGGAAAGGTCAGGAGAAGATCTGGGGAACAAGAGAACAGTGTCTGCTGTGTGTCGTGGTGCGGAGGCGACGCATGAGTGCCTGCAGCAGCTGCTGACATGAACACACACACACACACACACACACACACTCCTCGACGCTCTCAATCATATGCGTATCACAGTGAGCAGACGTTGACAGTGCTCAAGCAAAGCTCCAGCAGAGAGCACTCACAGATGAGTGGCTGTGAGCACACAAAGGCTCCAGCGGTGAGGATGCACTCGCCCGTCTTTGTTACATCTTTTGAATCATTGTTTTCGAGCCTGGAGCAGGATCACCGGGGTGGGATCTCAAATTCTGCTTCTATTTACTCGATTTGCGTGAACCTGCTGCCCTAATTTTTTTATTTTTTTTTCCATTCAGCACTGACAAAGCAGGATATTTAAAACCTGAGCGTACATTTATAGAAATGCAAACATCTTCAGATAAAAGCTTTGAAACTCCTAAGAGTTGAAATTATTTGTGAAACAAAAGTCTTTAGGCAAAAGTCAATGTTTTAATAAACATTCAATCCAAACTTACAGATAATCCTGAGTCAGATATTAAAATGATCACTAACTCTGTCCAACAACATAACTACATACGCAGTAAGAAGGAGAGACTGTAAGATACCGTTCAGAAAAATGTGTTTTAGTCATTAGAACCTAGAAATATCATAACTTTGTATTGTTTCATAAAACCATATTAAGCATATTTTAATTATTAATGTGTTAATATGCATTTTTCCTACAGATGTTGTTTTTCTTATACTTAATCTAAGACATGCTGCTTTTAGCTATGTATCAACATCTGTCACATATGAAAGCTTGTTTTGTTCTTCTGCATGTTCATTATATTTGTTTTTATTTTTTCCATCAATCTGCTACAGATGAAAATTACCCTCTTTGGCTAAATGTTAGCATATTTACATGATGTATTCATTTTTATTAATATGCACTGTTCTGTTAATCAGATTAAATTCACAATTAAAGTTATCATAAAACAATTTGCACACAAAACAAAAAATTAACAGCAGCAACAATCAGAAGAAAAAAAGGCTAAAAATCCTACAAAATATCAAATTAAATGCGTTTCTTTCCCAAGAGAGAACCGCTGGATGTCCACACACCGTCCCACCAGGGATTTCATGTCCACTCATAGATTTCCAGTAAACAGATCAAGACCAGCTCTGTCCTCGCAGGAAGTCCTCGCATTGATCACAACATTTTAGCTACGCTGGAGAGAATATAATCCCAAGGATCCGCTCACTTCTCATTATGAGTTTCAGTCTCATTTAATAAACTGAGGAGGATTATTTTCTCAGCTCTGCAATCCAGAAGTGGAATATTGGACCTTCTTCATCTTTCAAAACTCTCATCACCATCATCTGATAGTCAGCTCAGGTTTCTGCAGGGATTTGGTTTTAACAACCAATTCTATTTATTTTAAAAAGAAAATGACACTTTTAAAAACAAAACAGCCGTTTTTGACTGAAAGGCCAATCAGAAACAAAGAAACCGTCACTCCAAAACAAACCAAAACTAATAAAAAATGCCAATTTGCAGTCACTCAAACACAAAGACTCAAATTTTTGGACCTGTATCCTGTGGTCTCAAACTAAAATTTAAGTGTTTGGCTGTAATGATCATCATACAAACTGATGTACGAGGGTGGCAGCATCATGATGCGAGGCTGGTTTGCTGCAGGAGGGACTGGAGCACTTCAGAAAATCACTGGTATCATGAGGAAGATTTCTTATTTAATGAAAACACTACAATCGCAAAATTGTGTTTTTTCAACATTAGTGGAATGTCAAAGTTTTGCACACATTTCTAGTGAAAATGTAGCTTCTGAAAACAAATATTGATGTGTTTTAATGTAGCACAAGTCAACATCTGGTTCCAACTATGAAGATGTGTTTAACTCAGTAGAATAGGTAACTATTGCTGCCGCATGTGTGAGACTGACCTTCTGCTGGAGGATGAAGTTCAGGTGGTTCAACCAGTCCTGGTCTCTGGAAGTCTCTGTGCAGCTGGCCGACATCTGGAAGCACAACAGCAAAGAGACGCTACTTATTTTTACTGACGGGAGTCAGAAAAATGTACATTTTGCAGTTACACTAAAGGCCTGGAGGTGAAAGAAGGTATGAAGGGGGTTGTTCAATGACGCAAATTACCACAGAATCTTACATCAACCTATTAGGGTTTTATGTCTACGGGCAGAACTGTAGCTTCACTCAACAGAGGACCTTGAGGCAATGCATCTGCATACTGTGCAAATTTAAACAAAGTTCTCCTTGTTGCGGCCAATAAACAGCGTGAACAGTAACTGCACACATGCACAACTTGGCATTAATGCAGAAACTTCAAACCTCCGGTGTTGCTGCAGAAGATGTTGTGGCAACTATTTTAAATTTTAAGGTCTGAAATGACTGAACAGTCGCTGCAAAACACAGATTTTTTTATTTTAAAGTCTTCACTAAATGGCAATTTGTACAAAGCGACACAAAATTAAACTTGAAAGTTTTTCCCTACATAAACTGACCAGCTTACAAGAGTCAGCCGAAAAACTGTATCAATAAAATCTGAGAAACATTTCAGATGCAAAAACAACTGAAAAACTTCTGTAAACTGTTTAGTTTTGAGCAATATAAATTAAATAGAGTCCCACTGAAGTCACCGTGTTTACACTGTAACGTTCGGCCCTTTCAATTTCAATCAAAGAGCTTCAACAAGCAGAAATGATGAAGAGAAATGAAACGGACGGAGAACAAACTGAAGAAGAGGAGAAAGTTGGACAAAAAGCTGCAGTTTGTGCTGCTGCTGCTGCTGCTTGGCCAATCCGACAATATGCTGTAAAGAGCTCCAGTTTCTAAAACAAACAGTTTACTTTTAGCATCAGGATCAAAACATTCACGAATACATTAGAATAGTTTGTTTCAAACACTTAAAGACTATTCACAATAACTTTAAACATCCAGTCATTGTTTTCCAATCTGTTTTGATTTTGCGTTAGCTTCTGGCCGTGTTAGCGCCAGGAGGATCACCACAGAATCTTACAACCTATTAGGGTTTTATGTCTACGGGCAGAACTGTAGACATAAAACAGTCTGATGTCAACCTGATCACAAGCCGATCAGGTTGGTTTGTGAAAACGTGGGAGTTTGTTTTGTGAGGTCTTGTGTTTTGTTGACAGGCTTGAATCCGCTAGAACCTGGTCGCGTCTTCGCCACAGCATGGATTGTGTGAGTGAAAAAAATAGCAAAGTCTGTTGGCGAGAAATATGAGAAACATAATTTTTTATTTTTGTAGTAATTGTGAGTAAATGTTAGGTTGATGGAATCGGGAAACTGCAATATATTTAGGCCAACATGCTCAACTGGTTGAGTCAGGAAATCCTTCCAGGCCTTCGGCATCGGTTTACAAAGCCCAACTCTGAGTCTTTAACTGGACTAGACTCATTTATAACACACATATTTTCATAGACATACCGTTTTATTTTATTATATTTACATATGCCATATTTAAACTATTCATAATTTGACTATTTACATTTTCATACCACTTATGCTTATATTTTGTAATATTGAAACTTTTTTTGATGGGAGTTAACTGTCAACAAATAAGCAATTTCCTGTTGGGGATCACTGCAGTGTTTCTGATATCATTTCACCTCCTTGGTTTCGGACTGTCTCTGTCTCTCTGCAGCATTATTCTAAAGCCAGCATTTCTGAAACTTGGTAGCAAGTTGGGAGAAAGAAAAAGGAAGAACCCATAAAACTTTGATGATTACAATCTTTCAAAAATGCCTAATGGGACATTTCCCTTGGCTCCGGACTGAGCTCTACCAGTTTCCTCCTGGTGCATAATCTATGGCCGCTGTATTTACTTTATCAAACAGCTGCATAACTCCACTAACACAGCTGACTTCCCAGGGTTTGGACACAGAAGCTCTGAGGGTTTTCCTTTTGGACCTGGCAGTGAGACGTTTTCACCTGCATGTTTATTGCTCGAGACATCTGCCACTGAACAGTGAGTCCTTGGATCAGGGTTATTTTCACACAACCATACTGGAACCTGGGGAGGTTTAGATGCTTTTTGTTGCAGCTTGTTTACCTTTTCAGATCATAAAACCAAACTAAAACAAGAAAACGCATAACCTTAAATTTACTTGGATAAATTTCTTTTGACCTGATAGAAAAGTGATGCACTAAAAACAAAAACTGAGACAAAGCAGATCATTTGTGGCTGAAAAAAAAACTGAGTAAGTGTGCGTCCACCCTTGGTAGATATTTAACAAATAACTGACCCTTCATCTAACATTAGGGTGTTGAAACAAACTGGTCTAGCAATTAGAGTCTTATTACATCTGGATCATTAACTCCACAAGTCACCCAGGGAGCCTGGAGCTGCTCAGGCCTGTGCTGCGTTTCCCACCACGGAACGGACAGAGGCAAAACAACAAAACAAAAAAAGCAGGAGAGCAGCATGATGCAAGAGTTCAAATATGAGGGGAGCGGGTGTTTTTCAGCGGGAACACGTTCGCTGCATGCATGCAGCTTCGCCCCATTAATACTTTAGTTCAGAGAGGCGGCTTCAGTGTCATCAGCTGATGAGTTGAACTCTTTAGGGAATAATCTGATGGCAAACTTTTAACTTCTACCCTGAACCAACATGCCAACACTAAAAAATAACACTTTAAAAATAAATTTAAAATAAATAAAACTTAACTTATGCCTAAAGATTAACAAAAAACATAAAACATCACTTTCTATTGAGGATTCAGCACAACAAAATAAAAAGAACTGACAGAATAATAACTTTGTTCCTTTTGTTCTATACAGTAAAACAATTAAACTACAAACTGATCAGAATCAAGGCTGATAATTTAAAGGTAAAAAAATCAGTTATCAGATTTTAGACATGAGATTCTTCTGGAAGCTGATTAAAGTGAATCTATTCTCACCAAATTCAGACTCCAGCAAACGGTAAAACATCAACATGAGCTTATAAATATGACACCATATATTAGTCAGGCTGTACACAAATATTAAGCCAGTATGTACAATTTTAGAAAAAAATAACCCTTCATTTAAGCCTATGAACCAAATTCTTACTTTTAAAAATTATTATTTCATTATTATTTAACCAGGAAGTTGAAATAATTCTCCTTTAAAAATGTGAAGCAACACAAATCAGAATTACACAAATTAATGAAATAATTCATAATAAATAAAAAGGTAACACAAACCTGCAAAGTAAAACAATAACATTCCATTACATGTTTGTCATGTGCACAGTAAAACAGTTTTCTTTGTACAATGAAAAAGTTACTTTAAATGCCACTTAAAAAGGTAAAGAAAAGTGAGAAATGTAAAATAATCTTATAAATATAGCAACATGTCTTTGTAAGACTGAACAATATGAGTTGCAATAAACATCTATTTTCTTGTCTGTTTCTCATTTCTGCTTCTATTACTCTGTTGGGGATCACTGCAGTGACCTGCAGCATTTTGAGATATTATTATTATCTGCTTTTAGAGTTGGTCTAACTGCACTTAGCAAGACTTAGTCTTGCTGAAAAGTTACTTGCATGTTTATTTTTCTCTTATTTCTAGTGTATTGAGATATTTGCACTAGAAACCAAAATCACTTGGTACCATTATGTGTTTTTGCAGTGTTAGCATGAAAAATGCAAGTCATAGCACTTGGAATAAATTATTCCACTCCAAACATGCTGTACATATGCAGATGTAATCGCGACACAACGTGCAGCCCTTCTGATCAGCGTATGTAAACTTCTGACCAGAACTGTAAGCGGGTGATGAGAGAAACTTACTCTCAACCTGTTCTCTGTCATACAGGGGTGGAGCCGCTCGGCAACGGCTTCAAATTGGTTTCAAGTGTGAGTAAGTGCCTGGTGAGCTCCTTCTAATCTAGTGATAGATGAGGGGAAGTCCCCAGAGATCCCGGGCTGATTGTAACACGGCTGTTAATTGATGACTTTGTTGTGAATGATCTATGGTGGAGAAAGGGCCTCACCAAGTTGGGAAACAGTTGGAAACACTTCTGCAAGCGTCCAGCAGTCAATAACGGGAGCTTCAGCTCAGTGACGGCTTTGATGCCAGCAACAGAGCTGCACTTTGTGAAAACTTGGAATGAGTTTCCAGACTGAAATCAAACAGCTGCAAACAAGGCGCCGGACCTTTCGCCACGTTACCTGAACTCATGGCCTCATCGGTGCGTTTTATACATCAACAAAGCTCAGACAAAAGCAGACATTACTGAAAAGGCACTACTGACAAATCACTATGAGAAGAGCTTGAATGTTCAGTCTTTGCAAAACATCCTTAAAAAAGAAAAGATACTGTTGGAATTAGTAGGACATATTGGAAAAAAGAATAAGAAAGACATGAAATGGTGGAACAAAAAGCATCAATGTTGCTGCAGCTCCTCTGTTTTTTCTGACAGCTTCAACACCAGGAAGACTTCAACAATATAAAAACTATTTCTTCATCAACCCGTTTCCAGCGTCTTCGTACTTCGGCTGACAGGATCCAGGATTCAGGCTCGTCACTCACTTTTTTGTTTACAAAAATTCCACCTCAAATTTCCAGTCAGATTGAAATTCGGAGTGTTTGCAGGACGTCTCTCTGAGTTTACCTGCCTGTTTTGAAGAAAAAGTTTGAACCCCGTTTGCTGAGTCAGGTGTATTAACATCCATCATCAGCAAACGTAGTTTGGACTGGTGGATCGAGAAAATGTCCGCCGACGTGTCTCCTGTACACGTCTGTGCAGTCGTTAAATATTTAATTGGAATTGTACAAAACATAAAGTTGTTTCATTGAAATATAAAATATAATAAATGATTATTAAACACATTTCAAGAACTTACATAAAATCTTGTCACATTCTGACTTAGTTGAACTAAAGTCTGTAGTTGCCGTTCATTTGAATATTTTCTTCTAATTATCATAATCGTTGCTTGGTTCTGTTTTCCCGTTTCTCCTCATTCACAATTATATTTCCCTCCAAAGTAACAATTTTTGAAATAAATTTTTAGTAGGTCAAATTGGTGTTTAAATCCACTAAGCCCGAGTTTGTGTCGTTCTTAGATGGCTGATAGAAAAGCAGCAGCTTTAACCACACAGAGGGATCCAGACTGTGACTTTTCTGGAGGCTTTTTGGCCTCTTGGCAGCAGCTTTGTGCTTCTCATGCTGCATATGTCTCTCTATGGCCTTAACCCCCACAGTGCCCAGCTTTTTTTAAATGAATGGGTTTGGCAGCAACAATCATATGAGTTGGCAAAAGAAGTGAGCCAATGGCAAAGATAAATCTCCACTTACCCATGATAGACGCAAAAAGCTAAATAAAGTTACAGAATGCAGTGAAGTGTCCAACTGCAACTCAAACGTCTGACTGGCAAAAATAAATATGTGATTATCGTATTTACAGACATTTTGAGGCCTCAATTTTAGATACATAAATTAAAGATCTTTTAAGGATGTGATGCCACCAGTCCTGTTATACGCTTTATGACATCAATCTGATGATTTGCATCATTTCTGTGACATAAGAAACAAAGTATCTCACTGAACATCCTCAGTCGTGAGTCCACATTGTTTTTAAGTGTTGACATTTCTCACTTTTCACCCCTGAAGTCTTGAGTTAATTTGGAGTTTCCTGAGGTCACGGCGCACCTTCACATCGAGGTTGATGGTACGGTATTTTTTCAGGTTGTAGGCGCAAACGCCAATCAAAAACTTTCAAAATTTTATAGCAGGAAAACTCTGTCATGTGTGAAGAGTTCTGTAGGTTTTTCTAAACAAGATATAGTAAGAATAAAAATGCTGTCCTTTGGCCTTACCTGATCCGTTCCCATTATATCTGCCAGATCATTCTCTGACATATTGAGGATGGAGGCAGCGATGGACTTGGCTTTGATCATGGACTTGGCGGAGAGGCTGCTCTTGTCCGCCACAGAGCTGGCCTGCCTCTGCCTCCTCCTGCTCATCAGCTGCTGTTTGACCTCTTGAACGTCTAAAAGTATTTCACTGGCCAGGGTCTGAGAAGGGAGGAGAAGAAGAGGAAGAAAGAGGGAGGAGAAGAGGATGATGAAATGGATGTAGAAAAACAAGAGGGATAGCGCTGCCCGGCAGATGAATAAATGAAATTGATCAAGCATGCGCCAGAGAGGCCTAGTACATTATGGAGGAATATTGAGTTTGACAAAGTCAGATTCTCCTCGGTTTTGCCTCACACTCCCCTGCAGGAGTGTGGACCTCAGGGTTTGTTGCCCCGTTGATTGAAAGCTGAGGGAACACGGCTTTGATATTAAACACACCCCAAGTTTCTCCGAAATCTCCACAGGCAGAGAATCACGCTTTGGAGAGGGAGAAAGATGGAGCGCTATGAAAATACAGCCATTCTTTTATTTATTTGCTTTCTGAAACGTCTTACAGTACAACAGGGCAGCATAACAGTGTTAATAATTAAGCTAAAGAGGGGCTGTCTCAAATGGTGCCCGAGTGGGCGGCGAGCGAGACGAGGAAGGCCTGGGGTGGCACGGCTGTCAGGCACTAAATGGGAGTACGCTCTAAATACAGAGAGACAATTAAATGTTAAAACTGCCACTGTACACTAGGAAGTCAATAAAGTAAACTCCCCTTTGCTTCATTTTGAGCTTATTGATCGAGGCAATAATCTTCTGCATCATTCCCCTGCAAGCCGGCTGAAAAGCTGACCTTGGGTGGATTGTCAGGTGAGAGAAAGCTGGAGACAACAGAACTCACGGAGAAAGAAAAGCACCGGCAACAACTTGTTCTGCAACAGGAAACGATATAAAGAGAGAGGCTGGTTTACGCTGCTGATACAAACACAAAGTCCAGCCGAGGGACCCGAGCTAAAAGGCTGATCTCACATGCACCACAAAACTCAAATCTTTTGAATTTCACACACATGTACCAGACGTGGTTTGCATCATGAGACAGAAAAAAACAGCATCTCCCAAATTCTGTTTGAAAATACAGAAAAAGGCAGTTTATGTGTAATTTCAGACCACAAATCTTGTACAAACTGTTATAGGTGAACAACTTGGTAGAAAAAACAAAATACGCTACAATCGCTTCAATTTGACTAGCAGTCAGATTTAACTTCATATAATTTTAACACCAAGTAAAAAAAACACTGTTTTTTTCACTGTGACTACAAATCAAAATTGCAACATTTGTTACATTTTCAGCAGCATTTGTTACATTGTTACACTTTCAACCTGCACTGCTAAACAAACCCATCGAGCAAGACTTTCACTTTTGTTTTGGTTTTATTTACCCAGAATGCCCTGCACTGTAGTCCACTTCCTGCTTTTGGAGCGGGCTCTGGTTGTCTTGGCGTTCACATTTGCATTTGAATCGCACCAGAGTTCACTTCAAACAAAACGACATCCAGATTTGTATGCGGAGCAGAATCAGTAGTTCTTGTATGGAGACATCCTTAGACTTTATTCGCTGTATGATCACTTTAAGTTTTCCTTACCATCAGCAAGCTCCTGTTTTTGATATCTTCAGTTGAGATTTGCAGGCGCTACATGGGACATTGATTTTAGATGCATTGTTTCATGCGTGTCATGTAAATAATCATGTTTCTACCACAGCTTACTACTGTTCCCATCAGGAGCGGCCATATTGAATCCAGAACTCGTGACTGGGTTCAGTCGGGGTTGGTTCTGCTTCAGTAGCGTTCCAGTTGACCTTTCTGGCCGGGAAGTCTGAATTTCTCAACTCAAAGTTCAACTGAAACGCAGCACTAGTTCATACCATCTGAAAGCCATCTTCAGGCCTTTGAGGCCTCTGGATGCCATTACTTTAGCTAGTGCAGCCTAATATCTGTTGGAGCATTTCCTCTACATCTTTCGCTAAGTTAAAAGCATCTGCACGTTTTTGACCAAACATAAACCCCACAAATAATAACGCTTAATGTTACTGGACAGATTGGAAAAATAAAGAATGATGACAGAATGCAGCTCTGAAACATTTTAGTTTTGGTCAACAGAAAACATAGGAGCTGCATGTTACAGGAAACACAGATTGCACAGCGGATATAACTGGAAACAGTAAGAGCACATTCTGTGTTTGAAAGACTGTAACTGCAGCCTACCTTGACTTGAACTTTTCCAGCAGGCAGTAAAACTTTCCTAATTCAGTATGTGTCATGGCAGAGAGGTTAAAAGCCCAGAAGCATAACGCCTAATGTCTTTTTAAGTAACCGTCTTTGGGAACAGTGGAAATTCTCTAAGAACAATTGCTTCTCAAACATCCACTGTTCATGCAGTTTTATTTGACAAGTTTTATTAATATAAAAGTTCATCATGAATTTATGCAAGATGTTTCTGCATAATTTAGACAAAAACCTGGAAGGAAAGAAAGGAAGAAGAGATGCATGGATGGACAGACGGACGGAGGGATGGATCCTGGTTTCCTCTGACTGACAGTAAATAAACAACTGATATCAAAATGAGCTGAATGGATATTTTAGTTTAACAGGGAGAGTCTGACTGGCCAGTTACTGGTGAAGCTGACCGAGCAGAAAACCAGTTAGTTTAACTGGTGAATCACCGTTTGTTTCCCTTAAACAGTGCTACATTGAATTTATAAATACAATGAGCACAACTCATTAATTATTCAACATCCTGTTCAAAAAGTAATGCCTAAATATCCAACAAATGTAACCTGTTCTGCTCTACAGAAGCCTCCACAAGATCAAATTTAATTGGCTGCTAATCATTTTGATACATAATAGATCAGTATTTCAACAGAAAACACAGCGCAGTGCAGAAACTGACCATAATAGTGTGTTTTTCAGCGAGGATAAAAAGTCGAAGCTTTCTTTGGAGGAGAATAATCTCAGCATGTGTATCTGTGTACTGTGGATTGGTCGCAATACTCAGGGCCACTGTTTAGCAGTTCAAGAGCAGTGCTTACAGCCTGGGGCGTGTGCAGGGGCCAAAAGGGTTTGCGGGCACACAATAGAAAAACACACACACACACACACACACACACACACACACACACACACACACACACACACACACACACACACACACACACACACACACACACACACACACACACACAAAGAGAGAACAAAAAAATAAGCTCATAAAGACACTGAGATCTCTGCACACACAAACACACACGCAGCCCTCCGGTCCTGATCAATACATGACAAGAGTAAATCTCCTCCGGACGTCAGGCAGTCCAATCAAAGGGCTCGCTGTTCTTATAGGGGATCACAAGAGCCGGGGGGAGACAAACAATGATGTGAATCCTCAACAACAAGACGACGGCCTCGGCAGCTCGGGGTTATGGGAACGGAGGAGACGAGCATGACACGCATTTCTGTACAGTAGCGTGTCGTTTCCAGGCTCCATGTGGATCCGAGGTGTCCAAACTTTTTGGGATAAAATCGTTATGATAAAAACACGGGGGCAACATTCCTAAAACAAACTTTTTGTGCCTTTTTAAAAATTTGTATTTACTCTGAAATCAAAATAGTCAGCCTTTTGCAGAAAACGGATCAGTAGATCATCGCAGATAGAAAACATAAAAAGCGTCCAGTTTGAGGCAAATCCAGAGTTTGATTGTTTTCTGAGTTGCAGGATTTGCTTTTCAGTAAAAGCAGGTCAATAATTCTGACTCTCGTTATACTGAAATTACAACTGCAAAAACTTTGTTAGTGAAAAGGAATCTATCTTTTGCATCTAATACTATTTTAAGGACATGTTATTTATCTTTATGTTATTTAAGTTCCATCTGAATCGACCAACTATGTGGGCCAGATTTGCTCAATTCAAAAGTTGGTCGAAGGGCCACACTTTGAACACCTCTGAAGCTTATTGATAAGTGATTATTGTACGTAATAAAAAACAATTTTACAATGTAAATCTATTCTCCCACCTGGCAGGTTTAGATTTCAGATCCTCATCATCAGAAACTGGACAGCAAAACCCAATAAATATAAATCTCTTAATGAATAATTCAATGTGTTTTTATTTTCGTCTCGTTAGAAAATTGCATATCAAATGTACATTTTGTTGTACTTTGATGGTTTGTCTTTGGTGATGAGCTCCAAGTCTATGACAATGGATGGTCTCCTTGCCATCACCCTAATCTTTTCCACAGATTCAAGAACAAACATGTTGGTAAAATTTGAAACATAATACTTTAGGGCTCAACTACAATGTTTGACATCTTTGCATCATATTTGCTCAGTATTGAAGTTAATATTAGATTATTTGGATAAAACGCAGTAATTCCCTGCAGGAAGTTAAAAGTGCTTTCTGTCCATAATCTGTCTGCCACCTGGTGTATTTGTGAGCAGAAAACTTCCACCGTTGTTATCTATCTGTCAGCTATTTCTCTTTCGACAGGCAGGTGTGAGCTGAACTCAGGTGATGGACAGTCTTTATCACTTTCAGGCAGATTGACACAAACACAACAGCGGGTGATGAATTGGGCCCAGAGAAGGAGAAGGGCGGCTGCTCCAGATTCTCAGATTTTCTCCACGGTGGTCTGTTTTAACCAGATACTCGCTGCAGAAAGACACAGCCTTATATCTCACTGTCCAACACTTCTCTAAACAG
Source organism: Poeciliopsis gracilis (assembly GCA_911649635.1). Lineage (NCBI taxonomy): Eukaryota > Metazoa > Chordata > Actinopteri > Cyprinodontiformes > Poeciliidae > Poeciliopsis > Poeciliopsis gracilis. Next base: position 2,373,571 of record CAJVRI010000370.1, on the reverse strand, counting down.
TTCCTGTTTTTGATCAGGTGGACCTATTAATAATACTTCTTTCTATTTGCCAGAACAATAAGGAAGCTGAGTGCCACACCGTCTCTCGGGGTTTCGTAGAATTAACATTTTCTGATATTCTTCCGTAAAATCACACAATAAGATGTTGATTTACCATTTCTAGATAATGTTCTTTCCTCATGATGTTTTAAAGTGTATCAGTCACTCCCACAGCATGACGGTACCACCGCCATACCTCACAGTTTGGGAAGTGTTCTCGGCTGTGCATGTATTCTGCAATATGTTATCTGTAATTTTGGCTTCTTCCTCTGTGAGTGGCCTTTCAGGCTCATTGTGGATTACAACACTTTTACCAATTTGCACACTTTGCATCAAAACACACTCTGACTCTAAAGGAAGTAATACGAGACTCTCTAAAAGAAATACTCTCTCCCATTATTTAGCAAACAAAAGTAATTCTGGTAACCAAACTGACCTACAACACAAAACGTTTGATTTGATTTAATGTTAAATAGAGAGAGATAAAAATGCTTTTCATTTATCTGGTTGTAAATGGAGACAGATAATGTCATGAAGGTGTTAAAATTCAAGCTAAATACAGTAACACAGCTTTAAAATTAGATCTCAAAGCTTCCCAGTAGAGATCCAAATAACTGAACAGCAGGGGGAAACGTATCATTACCGCTTCTTCCTGCTGGAATCACGAGATCACACAACTGTGCAAAACTGTAGACTTTTGATTATTTGTGCCTGGATCAATCGATCTCCAGGCTTTATGACGGTCTGAGTATTTTTCTTTGGACTGCGTCTACGTTTTCAGTCCAGTATCTGAAGATTTTTAGATTTTTAGACCATCAGGTCTCAGTTCGCGCTGCACAGACAGAAAGCTCTTCAGTCTTTGTGTCAAACAAATGAAACCTTTGCATAATCACTTCTAAACATTTCTGAAGCATACAAGCGGCTCTCTGCTGTACCTTGATGAAGTAGTGAAGCTGCTCCAACTGCGAGCCCGCCTGGCCCAGCCGTCTCTGAAGCCGGTCCAGGGCCTGGGAGCTGTGCTGGGTCAACCCCTCCATTTGCTCGGAGGCGGTCTGCTCCAGGACGGCCAAGGCCTGCTCACCAGCTCCAACACGGGCCTGCAGGGCCTGGATCTGCTGCTCCTGAAAGAAGCAAAAATAATCCACAGGACACAAAAATATCCTCATCATGTTGGTGATAAAAATATCAGCAGAAAATCTCCATGTGAAGACCAACCAAACAAAACAATGATGTGTTTCAAATTTGTGTCTATTTCTATACCATGCTTCAACAGAACAACTGAATTAAATGCATCAGATATACAGATAAAACCAGATGTTTATAAAAAGACACATTTTTATCTCATTCTGTAGTTAAAAAAGATCAAACTTCTCTTGTTTTCAGTTAGTCAAAATTACCTTAATTATTTCTATTTGCTGGCGTTCTCACTAAAACCAGGAAGACAGAGCAATAACACCAGTTTTAAAGTCCCTCCACTGGCTCCCTGTAGCTCAGAGAATAGACTTCAGCCCCACAATACATTAAAGATCTGCTGTTGTTGTGTCAACCTTCCAGACCTCTCAGGTCTTCTGGTTCTGGTTCTGCTCTGCATCCCCAGAACCAAACAAGGAGAAACAGCATTCAACTCTATGTTGCATGACTTTGTGTTTGTTATGATGTAAAGCAGTTTGAAATGCTTTGCAGCGGAAATGTGCTGTACAAATCAAATTTGATTGATTCCCTCCTTTCTATAGACATAGTAATCATTCTCTGTGTAAGTTTTGCAGCATTTAGCAAATAGAAATAATTTTGGCTATTCTGACGAAGAGACGTTTGGTCTGATTTAACCCCAGACGGTGAGTCTTATTTTTCAGTGCACGTAATCTTCTAGTTAGTAGAGTAAGGACAATAACATCCAGATAATAAACAGAATTTGCTTGTTTTCCGCCCGCAACACAAAGTAGCAGCTAATATATTCCAAAGTGCCTCCCACTGAAAGCTGTGAACACTCTGATGAGCAACAAGCATCTGTTTCGGTGGTTTCTAACCTTTTTCTCCATGTCCTCTTTCAGTTTTGCACAGGACGCCTCATGCTGGCCTTTCTCTGTTGTTGCAACATTTAACCTCCTCTTCAGGGATTCAATCAGCGCCTTCCTGTTGGAGGCCTCGTCCGACAGCGACTTCACCTGGACGGACAGAGGGAACAGTTAAATGCACAAAATTTAATTTTATACAGTGTACTGTTCCCTGCAGAAGTATTCACACCCTCCAAAGTTTATGTTTTTATTATCTTAGATTTTTTTTTTTCCCAAAGTTTAAATGTGAAGTGTGAGACACATTGAAAGTCAACCCTCTTTACTTTAATACCCCTAAATAAAATCCACTGCAGCCAATTCCCTGCAGATATCAGTTATTCATGCACCACTTTAGTAAATACCAAATTTTCCAGCTCCCATCATCTTGGCAGCCATTTAAAGCAAAACCTGTTTTGTTCAGTTTGTGGTGCAACATCATAAAAATAAAATAAATAAAAACCAGCATCTAGTCCACTGGTTCCATTTTTACTCAAACATTCAAGTTTCTTCTCGTTCACTGGTGTTTTTGTCTGTTGCGCATAAACAGTTCCACAAAAGAAAAGCAGCCTGAACACCAGATTTTGAGAACCACTGCTTAGAATCAAAACACATCCGTGCGTTTCAGTATCTCAGAAAACATCTAGATTTAGATCCAAGGAACAATTTGAAGCAAGACTGTGAAATTGCTGTTTTCAGACTTTCTCTGTCCAATGTGATGGAGAATCAGCAAACATTTCAGTCCAAAGATCTGCAGGGCTGGCAGAGAAAACAAAAACCCTGCAGCTGCTTTTCTACTGAAAGGTTTGTCTACAATCTGTTGACTCAGTGCAACAGCTTTCACTCTTTTTTATTTGTAGTAAAAGCAACAGCTGTAATGACATCTAATGATGGTTGTTTGCCTGTGTGAGTGTGTGCGTGTGTAGGTGTGTGTGTGTGTGTGTGTGTTTGTGTTGCCATGGTGACAGGTCCAGGATATCCATTAAAAACACTAAGAATAAAGTTAATTGAAAACAAAACAAAAATAAGAGTCCTGGTTGTTACCTTGGCTCTGTGACACTAGGGATGCATTCGCACCAGACCTGCACTCACTGTTAGAGTGGCTCTAAATATGCAATCAGAAGGTTTTTAAAGTGTTTTGTGAAAAGAGTTCAACCGTGATGAGCCAGAGATGTTTGCCCACCTTCTTCTCCAGGTCTTCCACCTGAGCCCGGTAACTTCTCTCCATGTCCTGCAGGACCTTTAATCTGGTCTTCAGGTCCTCCACCAGCTGCCTTTTCATGGCCACGTCTCGCTCAGCGTGCATCACCCTGAAAAAAGACGCAAAAACTTAACACAGAAATAACAGAGAGCGACACACACACACACCCAAACACACACGAGTAGAGCTGGCAGACGCGGCGTCCCAATGCGCTGCATCAGCCATGACAGCTCATTATGACAACTAAATACACTGGCACGCTGCTTGGGTAAGTGGAGGGGCGTAAAACGGGGATGCATGTATAATTCTAGCTGGCATATTTTAGAACAAATGCTCTGGCACCGAGCGCCGCTTTAAGTGTGACTGGGGAGTCCTTTTTGACAAATGGCATCTCGAATCAGCCGCGACTGCAACATTAAACATTTTAATGTTTATCATTTTACAGCTCAGACACATAAATGCTTCAGCAGGGAGGTTTTTGCAGAGGAGGCTGCTTGTAACGGAGACTTCCGTTTGTCTCAGAGGGACTTCTCATGAGTCAGGGGGTATGCAATCCAAACAGACAATTTACCTTCGGGCCTGCTAAATAAAACCCGCTTAGAGCCGCTAACATCACCTGACCTTTCAAAGTATGACAATTTAGAATTTTGAATGTAAAATCAACTTTTAAGAGATTTACATCATGCTATGATGTTATTCCCTTATAAAATACATTAATTGCCTGAATTTTTTCATGCATGTTTTTGAAATCCTTTAATCTCCGTGGTAACCATTCAGCTGTGCAAAACGCCTGGTTGGATCTAGCCCCGCCTTCAAGGCACAGCTCCTCCTCAAAGCTGCAGTTTCCAAGCTGTTGCCTCACAGAGCAGTCCTCCCCCACTCAGCTCCTTCAGACTAGCCAGCAGCAATTAGCAAACACCAGGCGGAGCTACTTTTAGTGCTGTTCTATTGTGGAAAATCAATGCCATTATTCCATTAAAAACTTGATGATTCTTTATCATTTCAACCAAAGTTATTAAGACATGTTCTGAAAGGTCCAAAGAGCCATTTGTGGCTGTGGAGCTGCAAGTTGCAGCAAAACAAACAATCCTCTTTATGTTGTAAACTGTTTACGCCTGAACTGTAGCAATCACGCAGCGCGTGTCACTTCCTGTCTCTATTTACATACTTAATATTCTTGATTTCTTCTTTTAAGTGGTCTGAGTGTGTTAGCATGTTTTATTCTGTTTTCATAAAAGGCAGATATAAGACATTTTCATGGTTGTCTAAACCTCAGGGAGCTGGAACAAATAGAATAAAGATCATAAGGATGCAGTTAATTAAGTGGATTTTTTTAATTTCAAAGATGTAGTGGCTTCTCTCCTCTCTCTCTCACACACTCAGAGTGTTGCGTGTGTTTTAAATAAACAGATGACGCAACGATCCGGCAAATGCCTCCATGTGAGCAAATGTCCCCGTCTCTCTAGGAGGGTGGGCTGGTTAAATAAGTGAGAGCTTGTCCTATTGGAGTGACATTAAATTAAATGAGAGCTGAGTCTAGCCTGGGGACTTTGGGGGGGGGGGGAAGCAGCGCTGGCTGGTTACCCCATGGGTTTGGCCATTAATGAGAAAACCCATATTGAACCTTTCAGATGACTGTCTGCTGTTGACTTAAAGACGGAGAGCAGCAATAAGCGCCCCGGCAGCTCCCCCTGCCCCGCTGCTAATGGCAATTAGACCCACAACATTTATTCTGGATGTTCTTTTTTCTCTCCCACACGCCAAAAAGAATAGAGGATAAAAAAGAATGAGCGATATGCGGAACTTCTGCCGGATCGTATGATCTCTATTTATGAGCGTTAGTGGGAGCGAGAAGACGAGAAGCCTCCGACTGCATCGCGATCGTTCACACGTTTGTTCCCTTTGTTCTGCGCTTGTTGCTGATATTGTTCATCAAACATGCGTGTATTGTAATAACAACAGTCAGCGGTGAGCGGAGCGTTGCGAGGAGCGAGAGAGCACTTTTCTGTGTATGTTGTTAGGAGTGAAGACAGGCTGGATGTTTCATGTGGCTGATAGACAACAGGGCTAAAGATGAAAGCAGCAGCTTCATAAATAAGGCAGGGCCATAGTGCCGGATATTGACTGAGGACATGCCGGTGTACTTTGAAATTCATTTCTTTCTTTTTTTTTTACCCCCCTCTTCTTCTCTTCTTTAAGGCGAAGCAGCCTTGCTCCCCGTGCGTGTGCTGAGATGTATATTTCAGAGACGTCTAGACATGCCTTTCATTCTGAGAAAGAGTCCCTCCACGGAGGAGCGGCAGGCCGAAACTTACATCCAGAGTTGCGTTTGAGCGACAGAAAGATGAAGGAGAGGCAACGGATGTCGCGAGAAAACGGAGCTGTGATCCTTTGTGCGTTGGTCGCACACAAACGCGTCTGCGCCCGGCTCTGATCACCAGCACAACCTGGATGTATTATTGAGAATGTCAGGCAGAGGACAGAGCACAGCGGACAAACACAACCGGAGGAAAGCCAAGTAGCTCTTTGTACCTTTCTGAAAGTGCAAATGCAAGACGTGGGTCAGATCTCAACAGCGAATCGTCTTCAGCGACGCATGCGGACTAGTAATGCAGTAAAAGCTGAACTGAGTGGCTCAACAGGGGCTGCTGCCATGTGGCAGATCCTCTGTTTCCCTAAACTCCGCAAAGGTAGCACAATCAACTTATTGAACACAATCGATTAGATTGGCAGCTGACTGAATTCATTGATTCGCATGTGATTTACGTCGCTGCAGGAGCGAAGGCCGGAACTAACAAACTCCAATCAACAACATGGCGGCCAATGCAGCGGACAGGACGGCAGGGTCTGCCATCAAACTGCAAAAACACAAAATCTGACCGAGAATTTTTGGTCTAATTTCTAATGCAAATATAAAGTACACTTTAAATAAGATAAAACTAACTTAAAAGTAACTTGTTTTATGTCATTTGTTCTTTATAGTTTTGAAAAGTCTTACTCTTAGTGGCACTTCATGATTTCACTTGTAATGAGACATTTTTCCCATGCTGCAAGTAAAATAGTGTTCCAGTGGAAGCGGGGTTTCAGTGCACAGAGCTGCTTCAGAAAATGCATCAGATGTTTCAGCAGAATGATCATGATTTCTCGGCTCTGCAAGTATGCAGGAATTTTGTCTGGCAAAAGGCAAAGCCGAAATGTGCAGAAAATGTTTATTCAGGCCTAATAACTCATAAATTAACAGCTGAACATGCTGTGTATTTGTTTGTAAATGCTGAAATAAATGTACTTTCACAACAAGTGTCAGATGTTTCTTAACGGGGAGAGAAAGTTGTTTGAATTGGCTATTTACTAATCCTGTTGCTAGTCAGGTTAAGTGGATCAGAGTTACATTTTCTAGAATAATCTATTGGAAAAAATGAACTTTTTATTTTTAATGAGAAACTTTCTTATCGCTGCTCTTACTTGAGTAAAGTTTCTGGATTCTCTACTCGCTTTGAGTAAATTCACTGAATGAAGAACAAACTTGTTTAGAAAAAAGTCACCAGACACGAACCTGCAGTTTCTCTTAATGTTTCATAGGTTCAATATTTTGAAACTGATCTAAGAAAATGTTTTCTTTGCGTAGTTTTGTTGCGTTATTTATATAAAGTATTTTGAGTAAAATATTTCGTATTTAGATATTTTAAATCCAAAAATTTTCACACAACTTTACATTCAAATATTTAAAAAATGTCAAATGACTGATGTTTTGTACTTCAGTAGCTGTTTTACCATATACTTTATTCTTACTTGAGTAATTTCTGGAACAACTACTTTTTACTCTTAGTTGAGTAAAAACATGTTGAAGTCGTGCTACTGTTCCTTCAGTAAAATTATTGGATACTTTGCTTTTTCGTTCCACTTCAAAACACAATGTGACATAAGTTTGTAGCTTTAATGCAACAAAACACAGAAAAAGCTTCAGGGGTAAACTCTCTGTGTTATCTTTAGCTGCTCATATTAACGTCACACACTGTTTTCTTTGAGTTGCTGATGAAGCTGCAGCAGAGAGGGGCTCGCCACATGGTGGAATCAAACACAGCAGATGAGAGCTGCACAGAATGCATTAAGACACACAGACAGAGGGATGGAGAGACAAAGAGGTGCAGGGAAAAAAAAAAAAAAGGTGCAGAGCAACAACAACAAACAGCCGGGATCACGAAGAGGACAAGCAGCACTAATTAAGACAAAGGTGTGTAACTAACTTGTCCTGCAGCTGGCTGAGCTTGTCGTCCTTCTCCTGGAGCTGTCCTCGCAGGGCTTTGTTAGCCGCCATCTGCTTTGTGACTTCAGCGTTCGCGCTCTGGGGAGAGGGCACACGGTACGAACGTTTGTTAATGTGTTTCAGCCCGACTGATGGCGGGTCAAGCACAGCATGCCTTCTCATTATGGAAACAGTGGAAGGCAAGAAGGTGCTAAAAGAGGTTAAAGAGAATAATACATTTTATAAAGTGGAAAAAATAACCCACACCTACAATACTGATAAAAAAACAGGCAGGTGTAAAACATAAACATGTCTTGGTGTTACTGTTTTATAAGGAGTGTTCAATATCACTGACAGAGTAATTGGAATAATTGTGATAAATTGATTATTGAAATCAACTAATTTAGTGATTGATTAATCATCAAGTGGAATATAAAAAGGCCAATTTGCTGAAACAACAACACGCTCATGAAGAAAAAGCCGTGCAAACGTCGTACATTTTACATTTCAGAAAACTTTTGTTTGTAAATGTTTTACTCTGAACTTCTCAAGTGGCAGTTTTGGCTTCACCTCACTCAAAAACCGCAAAACAAATCTCCTTTTAGACATTTTTAGATATTTAATTATTAATCAGCTTCTCCTAAATCTTACCTCGCTGCATGTTAAAGTATTTTTTTAGCTGCAGATGCATCCTTTGTTGCAAATGAACAAGCGTTCACTAAAGGAATGCTGTTACTAAATTTCAGGCCATAAAACTACAGTTTAAAAAAGGGAATTGACTCATTTAATCATTTTAATGTATTTCTAATATTATATAAAAAGGTTTAAAATAAAAATTTGCATAATTGGTCACATTTTCATCGATTAATCGCTGTAGCCCTGGTGTTAACCACTCGTGCCTGCAAAACAAAGGACGTCATGATGTCAGCTTATAAAAACGATGAAGTCTTGGTTTGAAGGCCGCTGTCTGCGGGGAAATGCTCCACTGCAAGCTGTTGTTAAACATGCACCTCCGTCACCTCCCTCTCTGTTAAGGTGTCACCTGCCATGACTTCCTGAGACGTGTGCACCGACAGCAGCAATCTGCTCGGTGACACTGATGAGCGGGCTGCTGAGAGGGTGATAATGTCGCGTCACCGCTCGAACCTCCTTCCCCGCCTGTTACCCTCCATTTCTCATCTTTCTGACAGCTACTCTGAAATAAGATCAATTGGTATGAAATGCTAATTCATGTTGAAATCACATGCAATTTCAGGTGATGCAGTGTGTAAATTAAAAAGGCGGAAAATTTGGTGCTTTTTTTTTTCTTCTTACTTGATCTGAAAAGTAAAACCTTGACAGAGTTTCTTGCAGAAGCTTCAAGGACTTTGAGGCTTTCAGTGAAATGTTAAAGTGCCTCAGAAATTGATATTTGATGAAATCTGAGAGACTTTTTTTCCTCAACTAAAATGCATGTTTAATCCTGCACTGCTGGGCTGTGGTACAGTGCTGCAGCTAAAATGGCCACAAGAATAGTAAAGAAATGCAGACATTTTAACTAGGGATATCAACGGTAACGCATGCGACTAATCTAAAACATTTTACACATTAATATGACATAATCCAGATTAATCACATTATCACTTTTGACCTAAAAGCCTCTCATGCAAAGGGTTAAGAACACAGAAGCAATTAAGGGGTTGATTTTTGTTGTTGCTAAAATCACTAAAAAGTGACTTGGACTGTTATTTTAGGGAGATGACAATATGAAAATCTGGAAAACTGAGATACTTGGTTTGAGACAATCTTAAACATGTTTGACAATGTATATTTATACATTAGAACAAATGTAAGCATAGTGGTTAATCTAGATAAATCCCAGTGGTAGATTGTGATTAATCTGACTGAATTATGTAATCGATTGACAGGACTCATTTTAACATTTGTCTGGAATCCAGATATCAATGCAGATTTCCTTTAAAATCACACAATCGGATTTGACATTTTTACACTTTATTCATTCATGCCCCACAGAGCAAAAAATGAGAAATGAACACATTATTTAATGCTATCATCCTATTAGGAGATTTATCCTAAGAGGCATGCACAGCAAGGTGGAGAATGAGGGTAGATGATTAACTCAATAAGCACTGACCTTAAGTTTGACTTGAAGCTGTTTGACCTCCGCCTCCAGGGACTGGAGGGCCGGTCCGGTTCTGCCCTGACAGGAACACTCGCTGCTTGCTGGTGCCGTGGGTGGTGCTGCTGGTTGAGGTGCTGCTTTTGGGGGGAGCGTAATCCGCTTCCACTGCTCCAGCTCCATCTCCAAAACCTTTTTCTGCTGCTCCACACCAGCCAGGTCAGAGGTCAGCTTCTGCAGAGTTAGCCACAACAAGAAAGGTGAGCTAGTCATGGCGGTGACAAAACAAATAAAAGTTGAAGTTGGGCCTACTCGTAAAAAAAAAGGTGGAAATATTTATTTCTGTTTTGGCGTGGAGGGAACTGAAGTGCGATAACGAGCTGCAACGTGTTGTTGATGATCCGACCAACAATAACAGACTGAGCTAATGAAGGAAACTGTATCCTATTACCTGCAGAGATGCTGTAGGGTGAGGGCATATACATTCACAGAACAGTGTGTGCAAACAGAACTATAAGCATTTAAATTAATAATCTCGTATATTAAGATTTATGACATGTCCACAACACTGTATATCTATTCACTTGAGAGCAAATCAACTTAATCAGTTACATTTTTCTATAGGTTTACAACACATTTTTTACTTATAAAATTCCAACACTTTCCAGACTCAAATTCCCAGATTTTCCTGTCAATTTTTAGTAAATAAAACAGTTGACTGTAAATGTGAAGTTTTTTTATTCGGAGAAATGGTTTCCAATATGTCTCAGTATTCTGCAGACATAAGAAGACAAAGTGAAGTTAGAAAGTAAGTAAAAATGTTAATATGCTAGTTCCAAACTAAAAGAAAATTGAAAGGTAGACATCATTAAGTTAGTGGGTGAAATAGTTAATTGCATTATTAGGTAGTGAATAAGTTGTTAGATTAGTAACTATGTTGGTAGTTAATTGTGTAAACTGGTAAATACACATACTAGTGATTTGGAAAGCACATTAGTAAGTTATTAAGACAGTAAACAAGTTAGAGTAAGTTAGCTGTGAGTTAGCAGGTAGGAAAATAATTGGGGTAAATTAGTTATTAAGTACATATGTTTGGTTTCAAGTAAGTGAGAAAGTAGTTTTTAACCTTTTTAGTTGGTAATTAGGAAAGTAAATTAGAAGTCAGGTAAGTAAGTAACCTGGTTAGCAATTATGCAAGTTACTTGCTTACTTTGTTACAAGTGCACAAGCTGCATGAACCTGAGCTGTTGGACTGTCTGCTAGAATATAATAGTATTAGTTTTGCATTTGAATGACTGAGTTTAGACTAATTAATAATAATGCTATCATTTGATCAGGTACAGCTCAGTGTATCAATGGTTCTAAAGAGATCAAGATAAACCACACATCTGTGGCAAATATTAAAGTGAGTTCCTGTCTTCCTTATTAGGAAATACGACCTATAATCACATCACTGCAACTTTGGCTCAATATTGCAATGATTAACTGATATGGTATTGTGTCAAACATGAAAAATGCTTAATGGCACAAACAGGAGACATGATACATGGAAATACTCCTGACCGTGTAAAGCAAAGCTGGAAAACACAGCGAGCCAACACACACGAATGAAACCACAGATTCCCAAGGGTTTGCTCTCTGCTCTGCATACATGGAGGTTATTGATATCTGGTTGCTGGCTGACACCTTTTAATAGAATCCCTCTTGTTTTAGGTTTCCTCTGCTCTGCTGAAGGCACACACGCCGCCTCCCCTGGGAGCGCGGGGGAGAGGAGCGGGGAACAGAAAGTGGGGATATGGCCCCAGTGGCAGCAGAGCACGAATTAAGAGAGGCATTGATGACACTTCCTGTAAGACGAGCTTTGATTTCACAGGCCATTTTCAGCACTGGTGAGAAATGACACTGACACAGACGGATATACAGGGAGGAGGAGAGGACTCCTCCATCTGTGGCGCTCCTTTCTCTCAGCCTTATGGAATCACTGGGATCAGCAGCAGCCGGATAAATAATCAGAATATTTGCAGAAATGCTCAGTGGAGCAGTGAGCAGCGCTGCTGAAAGACGGTTCTGGGCAGATGTGGACAGAGAACCCAAAAACTACACTCAATAAGAGTAGCACTACTTCAGCATATTTTTACTCAAGTACGAGAAAAAAGTATTTGGTAAAAAGTCCACTCTAGTACTGAGTGACTGATCAAATCATTTAAAATGACATAATCAGACAGAACAAAATATAAAGAAGGAATGTTGGAATTTTAAGGACCAAAATGACAATAATTCACAACAAAAAATGAAATCAGGCAAAAGAAAATGTTTCCAAACGACTTTCTTTCAATAAAAAACTTATGAAACTTTAGGTGTGTCTGTCTGGTGAGTTTTTGTTTTTCATTCAGTGGGTAGAAAATCCAGAAGTTTTAGATAAGAGAGGAGCCACTTCATAATAAAACCACTGTAAAAAGTACAGGAGAGTAAAAATACTCCTAAAAGTAATTTTTTTTTCTTCAAAATCAGTTACTTGAGCAATTGTAACTGAGTAAGCGTAAATAGTACATGGAGTTTGCAGGATGTTCTCCCAATGCATGCGTGGGTATCGTTCATCATTTATTGTTACACATTTCTGATGTTAAGATTTTTATTTATTATTGTCACAATAAATTCCAATTAAAGTTTTTTATTAAAAAAAATAAAATAAAATTGTGTTTTACAATTTTTCCTCTATTGTTTGTTCAATAAAGACTTACCAATAACTTTGAAAATATGATTTACTGTAGTTTATTCACACTTTTTTATGCGACTGGTGTCCTAAAGAAGAACATTAGAAAAGGGAATGTTTTTAAAGTTGTATTTGTTTGTGGGGCAAAGATTGATCTCTATCAACTTATGTAAAAAAGTACTAACAAAGAGTTCTCATAGTCACTTTTATTGTGATAACAACAATACTATAAAACTATAAAACTTTATGTCCACATTACCTACCTCTACTTTCTACCGCAGGTCAGAAACACAACTGTTTGGTTAATTGTCTGTAGGTGTGAGTGTGTGCATGCGTGTTTGTCTCTGTGTTTCCCTGCATGGAAAACATGCAAACTTTATGCAGAAAAACCCCCAGGATGGGATTCTCCCACCAAACCTACTATTTAAACACTCATAGTCGGATACAGTTTAAGGTTTTAAGTGTGTGAGCTGGAAGAACTACCTGGGAAGAAAAATAATGGAAAACACAAGACAACGGTGTATGACTTTATAAGGTAGTGAGGCAGGAAAAGAGGAGGACAGAATGGCTGAAGGATCAGGAGACAGAGCAACACAAACAAGTCTCTGGGAAGCTGCCATGCTACCTATCACATGATGGCCCCTGTGGAGCCTGTCCTAAGCCAATTACAAGCAGAGTTTTAGTTGGAGAGTTGGCCAGAACCGGCTGGAACAAGTCCAAAGTCTATCACCTCTTGGCCTTTTCAGAGAGGGCAACAAGACCCGGCTTTGACCAGCCGGTCGGCTCCAACTTTCTCTGGTGGAGTGGCATTAATACTGCAGGAGGAGAGAGGAAACAAACAGGAAGACAGCAATTCCCCCTCTGTCCACTCATTCACTCCCTTTTGTGTGTGTGTGTGTGTGTGTGTGTGTGTGTGTGTGTGTGTGTGTGTGTGTGTGTGCCTCTGCTGCTGTGTCTGAGTCTAAGGTCTCGCTGGGTTTCAGCAATCAGAGGCTTGCTGGGTGCACCAGGGCCACTTCCTGGGTGGCACCGTTGTGAGAGCTGCACTCCTGACTTGTGTGAACAAGTCCACCGAATTGCAACGTTACAAAAACACACACAGCCTCGTCTCTAATTATACATCCAGTTGGTGTTTGTAGCTATTCACTCTACAAGAATATTCTGCCCATCAGGTTAATGACTGTTTCTGTCGACATGTTGGTTTGCGTAGTTTGTTTCCTATCAGACTGACTAACCACTGAATAACTCGACAGGTGAGTGAAGCTCACCTGTAGAAAACAGTTAGCTCGTCTCTATCAGAGGGAGGCTGGATGAATGTAACTGGGCACACGGTTTTTCATGTACAACTGGGTTGACAAGAGCAACTACAGGAGAAAACTATGAAACAGTGGTAGCAAGAAGCTACAGAAGGATTTAGATTTTAATCTCAAAATTCAGACTTTCTTTTCTCCGAATTTATACTTTAGAATTCAGAATCGTCAGAATTCAGACGTTTTCTCAGAATTTAGATCTTAATCTCAGAATTGTGACTTTAATTTCTTAATTTAGGCTATAAGAGATGGATACATTATTTCAATTTGTTTTGATCTTGTATTAGCTCCTGTTGATGGTGAGTTTTGTTAACATGGTCGGCTCTACCAAAACCTAACTGCTTCATCGGCCCAGCATGCATTGCAGAGATGAAAAAACTGCAACTTCCACAATAGAGAAATATAATAAAGATTATTGTTGAAATAATTATGAGTTCTTATGGACTTTTAGGCTAATAGGAAAATGACAAGATATTGAGGTCAACGTGTTCAATTCCCTGTTGTAAAAGTCTTGAAATGTTGCTGATGTTCTATGAAGCACCAAACGGTTTCGGCCCTAAACAGCCTTCAGAGTTGCTGGTCAGGTATGAACCTCTGGGTTTCCTGACATCTCTTTCATATCAAACGAGGCCAGGCAACATTTCCTTCCTAAGCGCCTCAGTTCTGAAAACCTGAGATATGTAGAAACTGCTGGGACTAAAAACTCTGAACCCATAATACAATTTCTTTACCTCTGCTCCTTTATTTTTCTGAGAAACACTTGTGTAAAAATAAACTTGTCTTGCTCGCTGCTCTCCTCTGCTCTGTGGTTGTAACCTCCACAGAAGAGAGCAGGGCTGTCAGCTGTCTCATTAAAAATGTTCAGCCCCCCCCACCAAAAAAAAACAAAAAAAAAAACAAACAAAAAGTGAAATACTTCCAAAGCAGCTTTTCTAGTTTACTCCTGTGTTACCTGTGTCAGCTGCTTGCTGCTGTTGAGCTGCACAGTGAGAGTGCCAAGCTGCACCTTGATCACTTCATTGGCCTCTTTCAGCTCTCCAGCTGCAAGCAGAGCATCCTTCTTGGCACTTTGCAGGAAGTCTATGTGGCGCTGCAGAGACTCGACGCGCTGCTGTAGAGAGGAGGAGGAGGAGCGCTGGGTCTTCATCAGCCTCTTCTTCCTCCTCCACCTCTGCTTCTCCCCTCTTGTCCCTCGCTCCCAGGGCTCCTGCTGTTTATCATCTAACAGGAGGGAGAACATGCAGCTGCCTCAGAGGCGACGTGAGCGGGAAAACTCAGGAATCTGTTTTTAGACGCTCCGGCTGGGAGTTTACCGGCGCATATAGACATGTATGTGCTTCATGTTTTGGCTTTTTCATTATAGTTCAGTTTTATTTAGCTTTTACTTTTTGTTTGTCAAATTAAATTAGTTTTAGGTAGTTTTTAGAATTTGCTTGCTAGTTTTTATTCATTAAAAAATTGGTTTTAGTTAAGCTTTTATTGATAAAAATAGTACTTATAGTTTTTTATAAAATTGGTAAATTTATAGAAATCGTATTGGGCAATGAATACTTTAGAAATATATTCTGAATTTCACCAAATGGAAAAGATTACATATTTATTAAGATTTCCAAAAGCTGCTTTTAGTTTGTGCTGGGGGCCAGAAGACGCTCCATTCATGTAAATAAGACAAACAAGTTGGACGTGTTAGACTGTATAATTGCTCTGTAAAAAATTTATAAAATTTAAGTTCTAAAAAGAAAAAAGGTATTAAATTATCATTGAACAACCAACTGACTGGTATTTTATTAAAACTTTTGCTGCCACAAGGATTACGGCGCGCCGTAATTTAACGACAACGAATTAAACTGCTTGTGTGGAAAAAATAAATCAATTTCACATCAGTTTGAGTTTATACTTCAATACCATGAAAATTAAGGATATTATATTTGTAATTTCAATACGTTTTGGTTAGTTTTATAAACACACAACATAGTTCCAGCAAGTCATAGTTTTTCTCTATTATTATGTTTTTATTTATTTCAGTTAACAAAAGAGTTATTTGAATTTCAGTTTTTGTAATTTTGTTAGCTTCAGTTAATTATAATAAACTTGATGTGCAAATATGAAAACTCACAATGAGATACAATTCTAATTTATACCTACTTAAAGAGTTGAGAGGAAAAACTGATCAACAGCAAAGTGAAATTAAATATTTTCAAACACTTATTAAAAAGAAAGTGAAAATCTGAAAGGTGTGGCATGCTTTTGTTGTAAAACCGTCTTTCAATGCAGCAGCATTTGGATTCTGGAGTTCAGGGAATATTCTACATATTGAATATCTGACATTTTATCAGATATATTATCGATTGACAATCATGTGCCTACTGTGATATATACTGTTATTGATTTATTGTTCCGCTATAATTGTATTAGATTTATAACTGCTCTAATTTTTACTTGTCAATTCTTTTATTTCCATTTCACATCTACGCATGTTGAAATTTGCGGCTGTAACGTGACAAAATGTGGAAAACGTAAACGACTTGAATACATCTGTGAGGCACTGCGACTGTGTTTAGTTGCTCTGGGTGTGAAAACTTGTGCTAACCTTGTTTTCTCTTGGATCCAGTCGATGGTGCGTCTGTTCTGAAGCTCATCGACTGCCTGTAGGGCTAGAAGAAGAAGAAAGTCGGTGAGCGTGGCGATAAAAAGTCGTTTAATGGAACACAACAGTTGACAAGCTTTGGTTGGCTGACATGGGGATCGCAGTGACACTGTGATCACACACTCTGCTCGGCTTAACACAACAAGACAAATCATCCTGCGCCTAAATAATTCACCTGAACATGTTCAACAAACTCCTACAGTCCCCGACTCAGAGCGTGTAGATCAGCTCTGACAGCTGCTTGCTTTGTTCAATCAGCGTCTGAGGGATTCGATTCATCCCACGCCACCAAGGCTACGAGTGTGTCGTCATTTACAAGCAAAAATAATAATGTGCACGCAAGTGTGTGTGACACCTCCCAATGCAAACCAGTTTGTAATGACATCAAACGAGCCAGGTAGGATTTAATCAGAGGCAGGTTTGATCAGAGAGGGGAAACGAGGCGTTTGGTTTGTGGCGCGGCGTGTTGTGTGGGGACCTGGGCTGTCACAGCAATCAGGATGGAAGGGTTGACGGGAAAATGAAAGAATCAGGAAAGACGAGTCCTGACAGCTCGCAGGTTACACACTGCAGGCACCGCTTTCAGCTTCATGACTCTAATAAAAGGGTGGAAAAAAACACCTTAAATCAGATTATTGATTTGATCTGATATCTGAACATGCTTCATATGAAAACATCCAGACAGCATGGAGTTGATCAACTGCTGATGCAGCTTTGGGAGGTCAAACTGAAGCCAAACTGACGAAATCAGTTCTCACTGTCGCAACTGTGTGAGGAAAATCACATCATTTTGTTCTCAGTCTCTCCGTCTGGCCCTTCTTATTAACCTCCCTGGCGAACTTTTCATCCCCCTCTCCATGTTAAACTATGTTTCTGTGGGAAAATAACACTCAATTTGCTTACGCTGTTCAATAATTAGGACTGATCTGGATGTTCATCTGACTGTATGATAGAGAATCACATTCTGTGTAATAAAGTATGAACAGTTAAATACCTGGACAGTCAATGTGAATCGATGCCTCACCATGTTGATGCAGTATTTCATAAAAAAGGAGCCCCAACCAAGAAGTGAACAGAAATGGATATTTTTCTCATGCCTAAAATATAGATTTATTTATTTATCTTATCAGATATTCTACTTTTCCAAGACAATAATTTTGGGTTTTCATCCTCTGTGAGCCAGAATCCTCAAAATTGCAAGAAAAAAAATGCCTGAAATTTAAAAAAAATTTTAACTCAAACTTGGTCTACGATTTTAATCCATTTGTTTTAAACTTAAAAAAAAATTTGCTTTTTTTTTTTTTTAAATGGCTTTTATTTCAAACATTTGCTCTGATTTAACCTGAAGCTGTAAAACATGTTTGTCAAACACGATGGTAGTTCTTGGTGGGCTGAAGGAGGCAATGGTGGGAAAAAAATCCAGATTTCCAAAAATTAGATCTTCAAAAACAGAAAATTGGATTAATCGATAAAATCGATTTATCCCCCAACCTGAACTTCATATAAATATAATTGGAATGATTCACTTGCAGATGCAGCCAAGCACAGGAAGCAAATCCAGTGATCCAATCTGACTGGAAATTTGAGCTTTAAAAAAAAAGAAGAAAGAAATAGAAAAGAAATAGAAAGAGGACCAACCTGTCCTTGAGTTTGCCGCGTGTGAAGCTCAGTCCCAGAGGACTCCCCGTTCAGACTGTCCAAGTACTCCTCAACACTGTCGCTGTAGAGAAAGGTAAAGTTTATTACTGGTTCTCAGAGTACCACCATTGGACAAAAAAATATCCAATTTACCTTTTATGGTTGATTTAGTTGACATCAAGCAAAAATATGTGCATTCCTACCCCCTCCATCCAACAGAAAATCAATGTCCCGTCCAATTTCTGAGCAGGAAGTGTAAATGTGGGCGTAAATTAAGTGAAAAGCTGCTGGCGAATGCATCAACATGTATGAGAGTGGCTGTGGCCTTCATTAGCTCTCCGAGTGTGACAGACGTGTGTGAGAGGCATGGATGAGCGGAGCGCAGCAAACTTGCATCTGATAGACGCACAGCGAGGGCTTCACAAAACACACACACACACACACACACAGGTCTATTGACAGTGACCTTTGACGTGAAGGTGGAAGCCAGTGACATTTACGCTGGCGGGTTTATTAAGGTGGGGCCTGGGAGCAGCAGCAGAGGTAAAGAGCGCTGAGTAGAGGCTCTAACTGGGGGATGACATGGCTGGGGGGTTAAATCCAGTCTGGTGAGGACCGGGGACTTGTTGAGGATTACTGATCACCACCAGGGAAACCAAAGTTGCATTAATTTGAGAAAGAACCACCAACTTTATGGAGCAGAAACACACCGACCCGCAGTTAGTCATTGCAAATTAGAGCTGCAGCTAATGATTAATGTCGTCATCGATTATTCTGATGCAAACCAAAGTCAGAAAAATTTAAAACTACTTCTATAACTATTAAAAACTAAACAATATGCAACTACAAACTAGCAAACACTCTAAAAACTAACTAAAACTATCAGAATTAGACAAACAAAAAGGCACAAAGAAAGAAAACTAAACTACAATGAAAAACTCTAAAATAACCCTGAAACACACTCAGACCAAAGGACAGTTTATCAACAAATAAACCTAACAGTCATGTTTTTGGAAAACAGGAGGAAGCTGGAGTACCTGGAGAGAAACCACAGGGAGAACATACTACATACAGAGAAACGCAGGCTGGGATTTGAACCCAGGACTTTATTGCAGCAAGGCAACAGTGCCACGAAGCACCCCCACCACAATCTGAATTCAATACTATGGATGTCTGGATCCGTTACCGATATCTGAAAGTGATCTGATATCAGTAAAAGAAAAGGAGTATTGCATTATAGCGGCTTGCATGTTAAGTGTCCAATAGAAGAGCTCTGATCCATCATTTCTATCAGGGAGCGCTTGTGTCCTGCACCCAGCATAAATGGGTCCGCCGAGTAATATGACTTGATCAAGCTTTTTCTTTCATCCACAATACAAAATAAGTAATAAATATGTAAAATTCCTACTGATATTGTTAATATCAGTACAGTAGATCTGGACAAAATGGCTGCAAAATGGATCGATATAAGCATTTCACATCAGTTGATATCAATAACTGTTTAGTCTTTTGTTTTAAAGGTCTGAAATAATCCCAGAGTAGAGGTGTGACCTTTCCTTTTCTCGCTCCACAATGTTGTTTTTTATTTTTAAGGTACGGTGGCAAAACCTTAAACTGCTGCTGGTTGTTGCTAGGTAACCAGAGAGTGAATAAGTTAGTTGATGCCACCAACCGTGAGAAGTTCAGTGGCTATAGCATTTCCTCTACCAGTCTCCCAGAATGCTGTGCGGTTCTGGATCGGACTACAATGAACATCCTATATATTGAACATTATATCAGTTGTATTATCTATTGATATTGATCACAATATTCGGTGCCTTACTGTATCGTATCGGAAGTGAAAAAGTTTTATCGGAGCAGCTGTATTAAATATGTCGTAGTTTGCCGTTTTAAAGTGACAAAATACAAAAAACTTAAGGTTTTCATATTTTTGCGAGGCTCTCCAGGCCTGACATCTCTATCAGACGACACAGAGCAACGTGTCTGAAAAGAGGATTCCTGTAACATCAGAAAGGCCAAAGGCTTTAAAGTATCAAATCGGTTGACAGGCGCCTTAAATAAGACAACATGTCGGTTTAAACACTCTTGTTCACAAATCCGCTTAGATCCTCCTCTCAGGTAAAGCATTTATTAGACCGCCGCTTATTAGCCACATGGAGGGGGGTATTAGGCAGGCTGGGCGCCGGTGCACCCAGTCGCCGTTAAATGGCCTCGTGCGGATAGAGCTGGGGAGGATTACGGCGGGATGAATTAGCCGGTGAAGAGGTGGTGAGCGAGCGGGACGGACGGAAAGGCAACGGCGTTCAGGAAACGGCTTATTTTTGCATAAAACATACATGAAATAATTACTGTCGATGGCTGTTAATTTAGAGGCTGTTAAGCATCTTGTAGACATCTGGTACTGATCCGAGTTGGGTCATTCAAAATTTATCCAACAGAATTAAGGCGAGCAGAGAGGAGAGGACACACACATACACACCGACATGCCACGAGATAACCAGCATAACTACACACAAGGTGGGGTAAGCCTTCGTGTGTGGGCGTGTGTGTGTGTGTGCGTGTGTGTGTGTGTGTGTGTGTGTGTGTGTGTGTGTGTGTGTGTGTGTGTGGGGAGGGGTCCTTGCAGGGGGATCCTTAGTGCTGTCAGGGGGGGTTTGTAAATATGCAAAGAACCAGTAAATTAAATCAAACTGCCAAACTGTCAATTTCAGGGTAGCGTGACTAGTGCATGAAAATGGCATCACTGGAAGGTGTGGAGGCTTCGGCGGCCCCTTATCCCTGGGCTTTTCTGGCACGGGTTCAGCTCTGCGCAGAGAGGTGGCTAATTCTGCATGCAAATTTCAGTCAATAAGCTCCGAGCAAGTCGTCCCAGGATATTTCAAAGGATCTGACAGTAGGCTCTCCCTCCTCTCTCCTTCTCTCTATCATTCTTGCTCACATTCTTGTTTTTGGCTTCTGAATACCAACTAGACAGACAATGAAATTCAATCAGCCGTTTGCTTACGGTTTTTGCATATGCACATTGTCCCCCTTGATGCCGTATCCCCACCGTTCGAGAGGCCCGTCCTCTCGGCTCCAACCGACTGAAAATAATGAGGGGGACAGAGAGGAGAATCATTACCTCTCTGCGCTCATGTCCTCCCACTCGTCCTTAGTGGGGCTGAGGTTACGGCCGTGCCAGCTGATGGCTTGATTGGAGCTGACTGTTGGGTGGCGGCGCGGGCGTGGAAGGCCTCTGTGCCAGGTTGTCTTCGGTTTGACCTTGGCGCTGATGTTGTTGGCGGCGCCGGCCGGCCGCGCCGGGCCTGCTGCTCGGTTCCTGTAGAAGTCCCTGGCTGCTCTGGCGATACCCAGCTCCTGCTTCAGCTTCAGCAGCTGATTGTTGAGCCTGGCGATTTCTTTTTGAGCCGCAGCCAGTCGGGATTCCAGAGCCAGGACCTCGCCACGGTGCTGCTCATCACAGACCCGGGTCCGGACCCGGGCCTCCTCCTCCCGGTCAGCTTCCTGGTTTCTCAGAAAGTCGATGGAGGCTTGGAGTCGTCGGCAGTTGTTGGCCAGGTCTTCGTTGGCCTTACGCAGCTTCTGCCTCTCCTCCCTCAGCGCCGCTGTCTGCTCCTCCATCAGCATCAGCCTCGGCTCCAAAGGATTCATCTGGAAGAACCAAACACACTGACATGGAACCGACCCGTTCTCCAAGACACACTCCCTACGTTTCAAAACTCAAATTTGTATTTGAATATTTTCTAAATATTCTGAACAATAAAACAGAAAACATTTAGCTTGAAAATGCAGCAGTACTCAGCCTTATTGGTCCAGTTCACAATTTATACGTCATAAAGAAGCTATCAGTTCATACATAAAGACTGTGAGCAGATAACAGGAAGGTTGGGAACAGTGAGAAAACCCAGGCTGACATCAACTAACTGTGATTATTGTAACATTGAATATTCATTAATATCACAGTGGCAAGTGTTTCTACCATTGTACAGCAAAATGTAACACCACTAGATCCCAACTCAATCTATTGCATCATAACTTCTAAGAAATCTGAAAATCTCTCTTTGTGAAGTCAAATCATGGTGAAAATGTTGCTGTTCTGCACAAATAACAGAATCTATGAGGACAGACAGTTTGGCATTAAGTCTGTAATCAGCGATGCTTTATATATCTGGGTGGGGACATTTGACTGCCGCGCCCTGATCTGCCTTAAACAGACAGCAACCAGCCACTCTTAGTCTTTTTGTTAGATCTTCAATGGAGACTGTTTAAGAGAACAGGGGCTGCCTGCTGGGTTTGTGCCTCCAGGCATTTTCCCCCCTTTATTTATGTTCTCACACTCTTCCTGCTGGTAGAGCTTGATACCTTTCAAACAAAATTAGACAGCTATCGCCAGCTGTGATGATTCACTGTCATGAAACCAGAACCGAAGCATCGCATGAACTCATGCAAGCAAGATTTTAAAACAAATGCAACCTACCAACACCTCCACTATGAAGTTTAGAACAAAATACTATTTTCTGGTGTAATATTTCTGGCCGCTTATTATAGAGTTCTTCTTGGTAAATCTGAGAAAAACAAAGTACTTACCGGCTGACACTTGACTTTGAAATAACCACAAAGTGATAAAAGACCTTCAAATCTTCCTTGAAAGAGCAAAGCCAAATTTTCCAGGAGACATCTTGCGGGAGATGGCTCTGTCGGGTTTCTTTTATTGGTAATGACACGGAGCACTTAGCGAAGGCACGGTGCCGTACCTTTTTAAAAGACTGTTTCAGCCGACTCGAAGAGAGAGGAGGTTTGATCGGAGTGCTGCTCTTGACCTGCTGCTCCTCTGCCATTTTCTGAAGCAGCTCTGCAAAGAGGAACAAAGCTTCTTATTGTGACACTCTGTGTCAAATCCTGCAGAGGCAATCAATAGAATTATTAAAAAAGGACACATTAAATCAATTAACATTAGTACAGTCTAATTTCCTTCCCCAGGTCTGTGGGGTTTTTTTTCTTTCTTTAGTCAATCACGGCTTAAAGTCACTTTTCCCACCTTAAAATTCAAGCACTTTTCTAGCATTTTCAAGGTATGTTTTCAAACTTTTCCAGCATCACACTGTGAAAACTGTTTCAATTCACTATTATATTCCATTTATTACTGTTATTATTATTATTTTTTGTTGTAGTATTCTACAGTTTGTAGAAGAGAAAAGGTAAACTGAAATATTATGTTTTGAAATGTCTCCCTCACACAAAAAACTGACTGGTCTGGGAGAAAAACACAAATTTAACAAAAGGGTCATGCAATTTCATTAAAGAAATATTCGTTACACTGAAACAAGTTTTTTGGCATTTAGCAAATAGAAATAATTTTGGTCACTTCAAATGATCTAAAACAATAAAAGTTTCATCTGATTTAACTTCAGGCAGTGAGAAGAAAAATGCAGAATGAAAACATTTGGTTTCAATATTTTGCCAAATTGAGGCTTTGAGTGTTAGATTGCACTTTATTGCAAAACTGAGCAATTTGAATGTAAAGTACTTTGATTCAAGGATTTTATATCAGAATTAAGCACTTTCCCAACCTTGAAAACACAGATTTCAAGTCCCTGCATTAACTCTGTAAAAGTCTTATCATCCACAGGCCCTTTAACTCCAGATTAACAGGAAAATGTTTTATTTTATGGCTTGTAAGGAAATGAAAAAACAGTCTTCAAAGGCACACAGTAGTTCTGAGTATGTGCAACTTTTCTCAGGGGATCTTAAACAAACAGCAGAAGTGCTGGAATCCCAGGTGAGCACATTGCCCCAGGCTGCGTTGCTTTGTACTCCTCTGTGTTTCCTCAGAGCACCTCTACTCTCCACAGACATGCATGCTGCCTTATTGCGGAAACATCAATGATAGCAGTGGCCAGCATCTGATTTCAGGTGATAAAAACAGAATGAATCCAAAAGTCTTGGTGCTCAAGGGCTTAAAGCACAAAAAACACACACTGTTAAAGCTTTTGTGTCACTATTTAAAAGGCAGCATATACCTGCCAAGGTGGAAGTAAATGCAAAGGGCAACACAAAACAATCTAAAACTTTCCACCTTTCCTTCTCCGTTTTTAAGGATTTATGACAAGACGACCAAAATAATTTGTACAATGAGCTGGAAACATTAAATATTCAGGATCTTGACTTTTCAGGTCAGTTGGATATTTTTTGAGGGAGGGAGAGGGAGGAAAAGGGAAACTATAGAAGGAAAGATGGCTACGCTGTGGAAAAGCTGCCGCTCCCTTTCTTTGCGTTGACGCCTTGCCCAGGGAAGTTTGTTACATTGAATTAGCCTGGCCTTTTGTCTTCCTTACGTGTCACATTAAATCACACAGAGCACCAAATAGGACAGGAGGGCTGCTGTGTTCGTTGGGTACATAACCAGGCTGAGAGACAATTACCCGGCTGCCGTGTTAGTGGCATGGGAGTTGGCACCTCAGCACTACCTTGATAAGAAGACGTGGTGGCTCCCTAGTCACCTGCAGTTGAAGGAGGTTCTGGCACCGCCGCATACATTAACGTCCCTCCCATGACTCCTCACAGGAAGCAGCTCAAAGGCCCCGTTCCTTTCATCTGCCCCCTTTCGTTAGCGTGATCTCAGAGTGAGCGCTTCAAGCCCACAGCCATCTGATTGGGTCGCACAAGTTCCTCTCCACTAAAACGCTGTGGCCTTTCTCTGGGTTTTTGTAATAATCTTCCAATTCCCACAGAGTCCTTATCATACGGGTCGCAGCTAACTTGATAAGGAAAAGAGCAGATTCTCTAGATAAACATGTTCAGCCTGTAAAGTTGCACAAACATTGAGGTATTACAGAAAATGCAAGCTTACATGACTTCACATACACTTAACTGCTTTCACCAAGGTCATTACATCCTTGCTGCACTGCAAAACACAAAATCTTGCAAGTATTTTTATTTAGTTTCTAGTGCAAATATCTCGGTACACTTGAAATAAGACAAACTTAACTTACAAGGAACTGTTCAGCAACATATAGGAGCTTGTTTTAAGTCAATAATTTCTAAATATTGATTAAAGAACTACTACTTTCACAGGTAGACAGGTAAATTTAAATGTTTAATCAATTTAGATGATGTTGTGGATTTTCACTGTTTTTACTTGCAGAGTTTTCTGCGTTTTCTGATTTGTTTCTAACAAACAAAATCTTTGGGAGAGAGACTTTAGGGTGATAGAAAATAAAATTAATTATTGTCCATGTTAATAGTTCAGAGAGCTTTTTCCTAAATCATCATTTTACTGTCAATAAATCTTCAGTCTGACAAATATAAATATTTTGATGAAATTATTTCCATTTGATTTGAAATTATGTGACTAATTACATGATATGAATAGAATATTTATGTACATTAATAAAGTTCAATGTGTCATATCAGCTGCTAAACTTTTCAGAAAAACTGATGCATAACTGTCTTTTTGTTTTTCTGCCTGACTTCCTAACAAAGCCATCAATAAGAGCAAATTAGTTAATTAGTTCTCTCCTTTGTAGCAAATCATTGCAGCATAAGACAAAGTCGCTAGTTGTGGAGAAAATGAAAGTGATCTCAAACAGATCTGTTATTGAACTAATTAATTAAATCCACAGGATGAAGTGGTCAGCATGTGATGGTGGATTAAAAGAGATGTGCTTTTTAACACCGAGAATGATGCATGTAGACAAAGCTGACGCTGTTTGATCTCCCAATCAATGGGAGAGGAGTTGATCAGGTCTTAATTGACTTGTTCTGTTAATTCCGCAGAGGGGAGTTGTATTAATTCTCCTGATTAATACACATTTCCCGGAGGGGAACGGCGAGCCACCAGCATGCACTTCACCATGAGAGGCGACACTTTGACACATTAATCCTTATTTTTTGTCAGTAGAGGCTTGGTGAAGGATTTAAAATGAATTCATTGCAGTGACGCGGTGGCAAAGCACGGCCCACGTATTGAGGCCTTAATCCTGGCGGTCACAGGTTTGACTCCCGGTCTGGCGATATTTGCCACGTCTTCTCCCTCATTACTTTCTTTCCCGTCTAACTACCTCCAAATAAAGACCGCTGGAGCCAACAAAATCTTTTAAAATAAATAAATTAACTATGTAGTAGAATAATTCAAACTAATATTGAGAAAGCTGCGGATGGAGATACATAAACAACAATAAAAACAAGAGGGAGTTGACCTCGATGATCATTACTGAGACACATGTGGAGCTCCTTCGCTGTGGTTCGGTCCATAGCAGACTGGACTCGCAGCATGTCCAGCTCCTCTTCTAGGGCAACTCTGCAGAAGAAAAACAACTTTTTACTTATTTCACCCACCAATCTGTGATGAGGATGAGAATATTTTGAATTGCAGATGGGATTGTGTAGAGAGTAAAAGAGATTAAAAAAAATATTGAAAGCACAATGTTTTGTTTTCAGAAAGACCATAAAATTATTTTGTATTTTTGAGCAAATGTGATCTTTATGATTTTTAGTTGCTAAGCAAAAAACTCAAATGTTTGAACCGCTGATTTGAATGACAATGGTTGTAATGCCTCACTGCGACCACATGAGGGCAGTAATATGCAAAGTTGTTTGCCATTAAGCAGCAAATATGAACCTTGACTAGTCTAAGGCCCAATACCGACTACAGACTATTACCACGAGTTACATATCAGAATATAGTAACGATTAGTTTGGTCATTGGGCCAAAAGGGGACAGTGACTGATTTTTAGAGCTTTGCAGAGGCAGATGAGATCAGTTTCACATGCAAGTATCAGTCAATTTCCACAAAAATAAATTTACCATTAGTTTCTGATTTACCATTGCACGCCAAGTTAAAGCACAAACACTTTATGACCTCCACCAAGAAACTTCTCCACATGTTTTCATGCCGGTTTTCCAACACGAAAGAGAAAACAACGGCATGACGAGGAAATCATCTAATTAAAATACTTTTTAACTCATCTGGAAATCAAAGTGACAAGCAACATGAAACGGTGAGGAAGCAAAGTACACTGTGCAATATGAATGTGTGTGAGTGTTAACAGGGAGGGAAAAAAACCAAGGTGTACCCAATTACCTCTGTGCAATTAGCTTGATTCCTGCTAAAGGCTAATTATGTGGAGCCATGCTCTCGTCTTTGCACTTTCAAGTTATTATTAGGACCCCAACTGTAGTCTTTAGAGGATACACACAGGCCCACGGAGACAACCACACCTGAAACACACACCTAATTTCCCTCCCCTCTGCTCCAGAGAGTCGGAGAAAAACACAAGAATCAAACTCCAGCGATTCTAGTGGCATTCTTCCCAAAGTTAACCTCATTACAAACAGTAGGCCTTTGCTAGGATTGACGTCTAATGATCCATTTGGACTGCAAAAGTTTAATTTTCTTACAGAAATCAAGAGAGTTTTTATATGGTCTGCACAGTCCAGATAATTACCTCAGAGATGTTTCTGCTGTTGCAGAGGGAAGAGAAGTAATAAGTACATTTTAGCCCACACAGTCCAGAGTCCTGATCTTCTGGCTGCAGCCTAAATAAGAACACAAATGGCTCTCCCCAGAGAAATGAGGAAGCAGATGGATATGTGTCGCTTCTTTATAGATTTTCCTCCATAAATGAACTCAAGTCGATGAGACGCCGGCACTGCCT
Organism: Poeciliopsis gracilis; assembly: GCA_911649635.1. Classification (NCBI taxonomy): domain Eukaryota; kingdom Metazoa; phylum Chordata; class Actinopteri; order Cyprinodontiformes; family Poeciliidae; genus Poeciliopsis; species Poeciliopsis gracilis. The sequence continues at coordinate 2,345,953 of CAJVRI010000370.1, read as the reverse complement.
TATGTGTCCGGGCTGTTAATGGGACCAGTGAGCTGAAATATGCAGCATGTAGAGAGAGCCTGTTCCATCTCATGTTTCTCTTTTATGCCTTTTCAGATGCTGATAGTATTGATGCTGAACACAAGTCCATGTGCCAAACATTGGGCTGCGCTGAAGGATAAGCACAGTTTCCCCAACAGAACAAAAGATTGGATTTCAGATGGAGTTCATTGGTGCGGGTCGTCACGTTTCCCAACGTCACATTGTGGAGATGGAGCACCACTGCAACCTTATTTACTAACACCTAGATGGAGCAGCGATTGCTTTGCCTGTGAGAGATGGGGCGTTAACCAAGATGAGATGTTCTGAGAACACATGCTCCCGAGATGCAACACGAACAATTAAATATATTTAAAAAATCATTACTGTATTTATACGATATGAAACTGCGACTATAGGTTGCAGTTTTTTGATAGTCTGGCTGATCTTGCAATTTATATGTTTTGTTCCCTTTTCTAAATGCATTTTTTTGATTGGTGCGTAAAATGCTAATTCACACTGACAGACACGAAGCAAAGATGAAACCATCTCGCTGATATAGCCAGTTGGCCAAAAATGTAGGAACGACTGCACAGCTGGGAGTTTAAATACCGCGAGGCTCGTTGATCTTGCAGTTACGGCTCCAAGGCCTGGTAGTTGCCACGGAGATGAACATATACTCTGCAGGCGGACCTTTTGGTGCAACCCATTCAATGAATGCAAGTGCCTCTTTTGATGCCAGATTATTTCATCAATGGATGTTTTCCTCCATGATGACACGGTGATATTAATACAACACTGGATGGAAATAAATCTGGAGACGTTGCAGAAGCTTACAGAGACAACGCCACAGAAAATTTGATTCATACTCAAGATTAAAGGCAGTGCAATTAAATATTACAATGGGTGATCTTTATTGTTTTTTCTGTGGCGGTGACTTTTATTTTGACCAGGCAGTGTATTAAAATAGGTAGTTATGTGTTTTTAAATGGAGTTTCAAGTATTTCCATATTTTATATATTCTACTCTAATAATTATGTACAATTTTAATGTATTAAGCATTAAAAAAAATCTGATCTGTTTACAAAAATTAAACATTTAATCAGCTAGTAGATTTTTAAATCTGAGTATAACAATTTTATGTTTTTGAGCTGTGAAATTTAAAATAACTTTCAGACACACACTCAGATCACAATTACTTTCTATGAATAAAGATTTTTCTTTCTTTGACATGCCAACTGTTTTTAAAGTAATTAATGAGGGGGAAAGAAAAACTGACTTTACTAATTAAAAAACATGCATAAATCATTCTGTTTGTGTTTGAGCATGTGCACAAATGTGTCCCTCCTTCAGCTAATCCCTGGTCCAAAGGGGCAAAAGACTCTCATTACCTCTAATACCTTTTAGCAAATCAAGATGAAAAGAAACAAAATAGTGGAATACGGCGGACATTAGGGCAAACTTTATTAGACTTAATTAGAGTCAACGTCGCTTATTGGGGAGGTTCACATCCATAATGGTCACTCTGTGCAGAGGAGCAGTGCAAATGATCTCAAAGGCTTTTCCCCCCAGTAATCGCTATCTAACCCGCGCTTTGATGTCGTCTGAGTGTAGCATCTTCAGTCTGAGGGTGCGCTGCGTGTGTTTATTCTGTTTATGGAGCCTAAATAAGCCCTGCCTCTTTTCACCAGCAGACCTTTAACAACAATTAGCAAGCATGGACATGGAGCGCCACAGACAGAAGCATAATGAGATGGATAAGGAGATTCCCCTGCAACTTTTCTCACCCATTCTGCCCAGAGTTACCAGGAATGGCACAAAGAAAACACTAATTTTAGGGGCTTTTTTCTCTTTTCTCTCTACAGGCAAAGCAAAAAGATATTCAACTAGAAGCAGCTTAAAATGTGTAAAGTGATAAATCAGGGTAATATGTGATCTAACAAGAGCAATAATTATAAGAAGATCTCAGTAATGCTTGGACTTGTTGGTTAAATGGTGAAACTATGTTCTCACAGCTGGTTGTGGTGATCAAACCAGAACAGTAGCATGTCATCAGAAATGTAATGCCTTCAGTTTCAGACATTATCTCTGCAATTTACCAAAGACAATCTAACAATGGATTTTGAAATCTGACCAGATTCTTTCAGATTTACTGGAAGCTGAAGTTTGAAACACCAGAGAACATTTTTTCCCTCTCCAGTTACAGTCGCTATGTGACCGTTTGCTGAAGTGAAGGAAGCATGAGGATTTGATCAAGATTTGTTGAAACTCTTATTTTAAATGATTAAAGAAAATAATTCTCAAGTTGACTGTTTATGTTGACAGAATCAGCAAATGAAAACCAACTTTAGATCATTTTGTTAAAAGCATGATTGGTATGCATTAAGAAAAGTAAAACAAAAACAGAAAAAGGAGCGAAAAGAAAAGGTCCAAACAGTTTGGTCTGGTGATTGTGACCCACCACAACCCATTACCACTCATGATATCATTGCAGGGTAGAAGACATGACACAACCGAGGAGCAAATAATTTGTAAGCACAATGGAAACGATGATACAGTTAGTATCTGTTAGACACGGAGGAGAATATGTCTAATGCTTCTGATGTGCTCTGGTTCTGTATCTATCTGTGTCAGGACGCGGTACACAGCTGTTGCTGTGACGTTGTCATTCCATTCTGATAAATAAGTAAGTTCTTCCAAGTGATCAGTTAATAGAAACATTCATCAAAATATATGTCAAGATCATATGGAAACACTGTCAATATTCTGATTCAGAAGTTGCTGAAACTTAAGTCTCAAGTTCAGCAACATGAATCCTTAATTTTTGGCTTTAAGCTGTTAAAAACATGGTCTATTTTAATGATCATCAGGAACCTCCCACATAGAAGAATGGCAGCTTCACATATGGGTTATGTTTAAAATCCAAATTATCAAGCAAATCTGTATTAATTTCTTTTACCAAGATGGTTTGCAGATTAGTCAGACTGAAATCACTGCAGAGTAGTTTAAGGCTCAGGAATTTATACATGAACATAAACGTGCCATCAAAATGAGACAGAAGCATGTTGCCTTGTCTGAGGCAGCTTTGTGTCATTACATTAAGCTGCAGGGGGGCTGCAGATCATCCATAAAAGCAGATCTGTTTCACCTTCCTCAATCTTTTCACAACTTTCTCCTGACACAGTGGGAGACCTATTGGGCAGGAATCATCAGAGCCATATTCATACTGGGTCATCTGGGCATGCAAACACTGCTTCACAAGTGCAGTTTAAGCAGAAGGTTAAAGGACACATCTGTGAATCATAACATAACGATGAAGAACAAAAGTGAGAGTTTAAAGCCACTCCCCATTAAAAGCCCTGAATTTTTCATTAGCCGTTCGGTAATTAGTGGATCATTGCAAACACTTGTCCAGCATAACCTTCACAAGCATTTATTATGGAACAGTTGATGGAAAAACAAACTTTAAATGTGAGTTTTCTGTTGAACTACTTGCTTTTTCTGCACTATATTTGTTTTTGCTGTTCTGACTCATTGCTTCCACTTTAAAAAAAATAATAAGGTCAATTGGGTGGAGCAAAACAGTTTAATAGCTTGGTTAACAATGGTTTATCCCACCAACTTGCAACAGATAAATATGTCAGCATAGAAGGGAGGCTGTGTGTGTGAAAATACATGCCCTGGGATGAAGAGTTTCCAAAGCACAAGTTTAAAGATTTCAGCTAAGTTTACTTTGCACCAGCCACCTGGGTAAGGAGCGGTCCCTGGGCCAGGAATAGAGGAAATGAGGTGGAGCTGGGCAGAGGCACATAAAGGGAATCAACAGCAACCCCGGCGGACTTCCCTACTCCACGTCTAGGAAAGAGGCCAGACACTCTGCGGCCCCTTGTGGCTTTCTCTGCAGGTCAGATCCAAGGACCCTGCAGGTCTGCAGTAGTCCGTTCACCCCTACGCACCCCGCCCTCAGCCCGTCTACGGCTCGGCTCTGGTCGCGGCCAGGCAGGAAGGCGGACGGACATCCCTTAACAGGCAGCATTGGCGGCACTAGAGCTGCTAGCCTTGTAATTAGCTCGGACAGCTCAGGCTTGGAGAGAGGCAGCCGGGCTAGATCATAATGAGCTCAGCTGGGATTAGGAGGACAGGGCAGTGGGGGTGAGCAGAGGGGAGGGCAGCGAGAGAGAGGGGTGGGGGGCAAGTACCAGAACCCTGGCCTCAACCGGCTGCAGCATCACAGAGGGCCAGAGGGAGGCAACTGAGCAGACGAGCAGAAAACGGGGAAGAAGAGGGTACAGTGCACAGGATGGAGTCGAGGCGACGCGCTGAAAGGTGAAGGTGAAAAGAAGAAGGGAGAAGAAGACAGCAGCTTTAGGCGAAGCTTTCTGGAGCAGTCGGGTTTGAGATAGAGCTACAGATTCTGGATCAAGAACACAAAGGCTAAAAATCTCTGCAGACAGAGTGAAGATAAAAATAAGAGTAGAGGCCTAATGAAAAGAACATCCAAACACAACGGGAAAGCAGATGGTACAATGAAAAGACTGACTCATTCAGTCTGTCAGTGTGGAATAAATAGTTTCAGATTGTCCACAATCCTCTGCAGATCATGAACATCTGGATAATTATACGCCGTTTTTGTTCTACATAAAGACCTCCAACATGTCTGCAGGATGGTCCTGCAGCTCTTTACCTGAACTGAGGGTTTCCACCATCAGCAAGTCTAAAAATGGGATTGTAAAGATCTTTGCACCAGCAACCATAATCAATTTCTATTTATTAGAACTTTACTTTGAAGAACAACACAAAATGTTCTTAAATTATATTTTATTATGTAGCGCACTGTGCTCCGACCGGATCATTATTTGTGGAGGGCAGCACTCTTACTTCCGCCTACGAGTTGGTGTGAAGTGCCAGCAGCATGGTGTGGCATTGTGCTGCGTTTTGCCAGGGTTTGGGGGACAAATAAGGATTGTTGAACTTTGCTGTGCGATGGTTGGAGTACGACAGCTTTTCTGGCGTCGGAATCGCGTCGTCGCGGATCGGAGTGAACAGTAGGAATGGCGCAGACAGAGAGAGAGAGAAAGATCTGATTCCTTGGATAATCCTAAAAATATTCTATACAGAACTTCATGGTTATGTTTCTTTTCTCAGCGATTTTGATTGCAAAAATAAAATCACAAAACATTCGCAAAGTTCTGGTGGGACTGGCTTGTCAGAAGATGAATACAGCACATCACCCTGCAGCATTATGCTTATGCTTTTCTTTCCATCAGTGCAAGAAAACTGCTCACAGTTTTCTTGCCAAAATCAAAGAATCTGACTTGAAATTATGTAAAACACAAACACCCCATCTAGTCAGATTACATCTGAGTCACAAGAAAACAAGAAAAAACTAATTGCTATTTGATTCCAAGGTGCTGAAAACAAACATTCAGATTTCTATTTCCATAGTGAAAATATTCTAAACAATTAAACGTTTTCCTTCCACTTCACTATTTTACATTAATGTGAGCTGCTCTGTCAAACAAAATCCATAAGAAATAAACAAAAGTTTGTCATTGCAACTTGACAAAATGTGAAAAGTTCATGAGTGAAAAATATTTTTGTCTGACTTCTGGAAATCCAGCTTTACAAATGAAGTTCATGACGCTCATGGATTCGTTGCTGCTGCTTTCTGCTGATGTTTACGGACAACATGCATGATGTGAAGCCAGGTAAAAAAATAACACTGGGTATATGGTTGTGTGTGTGTGTGTGTGTGTGTGTGTGTGTGTGTGTGTGTGTGTGTGTGTGTGTGTGTGTGTGTGTGTGTGTGTGTGTGTGTGTAAATACGGGAACTTCACCGCAGTGCTGCCTGTGATTCTGAATGCAGGTCACTTACTTTTCAGCAGTGAGTTTTTTGTTGAGGTTTTTCATGTAGGCCAGCTCGTTCCACACAGCGTCACTGTTCTCTTGTCGAAGCTGCCATGGCTCTGGGCGCTGTTTCCTTCCAACTGCCCTACACACACACACAAACACACACAGCATGTAAGAAGATGCACAAGAAACTGTAGAGGCAAGCAAATGCTGAGATAAAAACTGAACAAACAACTCTTCTCGCGCACACACACGTACAACGCAAACGTATAACAAGGGAAAATCGTTGGTACTGTACATCACCTTGCTGCCGTTGGCAACCCACATGGGGGTAATGAGGCTCCCTCTGTTTTTGTTATTCAGCCATATTTAGCGGTATTCAAATGAGCAGCCTTGACTTTGACACTTCATGTACACATCTGTGTGTGTTGGTTTAAAGCTCAGGGCACTGCCCGTGTGGCAGGGCAGTGGAGCATTCCCTGTGCACCATGCAAATGTAAATAGTGGCAAAAACACACTCGCAAACGAGGTCATTCGAATGTCTACACCTCACTTATGAATACTTAATGACACTTTGAGCTCAGTAGCTGCTGCCTCCGTTGAATTCCCCCCCTCTCATCCCCACACACACACACACACACACACACACACACACACACACACACACACACACACACACACACACACACACACACACACACAGCTCTGCTCGGCCCCAACTGCATCCAACTCATCAATCAGCCTAAGCGCAACATATTCAATTCCAATTAGGCTTTCATTTACAAACTGAAACAGGATTTAGTGAGAAATCCACAAATTGCAAAAGAAGCTGATGAGAAGACGTTCCTCTCCATCTCACACTCATACGACAGTCTCCCATTTTCGCTCAATCAATGTGATAGAGGTGTGGAAATGGATTGTGGGGGTCACAAAGCTCTCTTTCCTGCGGTCGTTATTGGCGATGAGGACGCCTTCACGCTACGCTAATACTAGTTAAGCCCGGGTACCTGGGAGTTAGAGGCTGCAGTGGAATGGCAAATGTTTTCATTTAATACTGCCACTGCCCCTGTGAGCAATTTGAAGCTACAGCAAGACTCTGCGGTGTGTAAGTGTGATTATGGTGTGTATGCACAGTTTTTCACAGTCAAACGTTGGGGAATGTTTTTCTTATGGAATGACGTTTGACATGAAAAGTACACAAAGTCAGTAAAAACACAAGAAATTCTCAGACAACAGAAAATAAAGTCGATAGGAAGCTGCTAAAGAGGCTGAAATGTGTTGCATTGGTGCCAGTTCATATTGAGTTGTTTAGTCCTAACTAATCCCGTATAAAAACTCTCATTACCAAAATATTGCAAAAAGCATCTCATGGGCCTGTAGAGCCCATAATCCAGAAGAGAAATCACATAATTTCATCATCAACTACTTGTTTTCTGGATGAGGAGTCAAAACAAGAAGCAGAGAAGATGTTCAAAAGCCAAGGACCAACAACAAGCAGAAACTGTTTCTTAATTTAATGATAGCCTCCTCTATGCTTTGTCACTGCATAAGACTCCACGGTTTAAGAAAAACCACACTGAACCTTTGGAAAAATGTATACAACTCAAACACAGTTTTCTGACGGGAGGCTGTTTGGACATCACTGTTTGGATGTCACTTCAAAGACATCACTTCTACTTCAAAGTTTGAAGGTGAGAACATCCAGTCAGGATGTTTGTCTCGCATGTCTTATTCGAACACTTCCTGTAGTCGAACATTTGACACTAAAATGGTTTTAGACAGTGGTTGGTGCCAATAACTAAAAGTTAGACAGAGCAACCCTGAAAGAATGGGTCAACATCACACTAGCAATGCCGTCATCTTCACGCTGTAATTATCAAAGGTCAGTAAGTGTGTTCAAGACTTCATCACTTTATCATTCCTCTTTATTACACATGTGTTTGTTTGGTTTTAATTGGAGAATGGTCATTTTGTGAAGATTTTATGTGAACATCCTCATTAGAAACACATTTACAGAGAAACGCGTTGATGGGGGATAGAGCTTTAAAAGTATCGAGACCACCTGCTGTTGTGAAAGTAAATGATCATTTATTCACAGCTCTGTTTTAATTCTTTCTGTGTGACTTCTAATGGAACAACTGCAGTTATTAGGGAAAATGCACAAAGCATTTCTAACCGACGGTAAATCTGTAGGACCTGTAATTTGTTTACAGTGCGCCTTAAAGCTGTTGAACACGGAGCCAGGAGAGAGCTATCTTTCTCTGGCCTCGGCGCTCGTTCCCTCATGGCCGCCCAGTTTCCATTATTAAGCAGGAGGAGATAGAAAGAACTTTTCCACGCTGCTGCGGCTAATTGCTCTGAAACAGGGGGAATCTGTTTATGGGCGCAACTTTGATCAGTGTGCGGATGCTTTAATAACCTTTAATTTTATTTGCTCACCCCCATCATTCCCAGTCTGATTAAAAAAAAAAAAAAACTTTTTCCTTCTTTAATATAAATAAGAACTTGATTTTTCTCTCTCCATGTTATTTTGAGGAAATCTGGTGATACAGTAATAGTAAATGACAGGGTGGTTTCAGTGGGACTGGCCAATTGCACACAGCATGCATGCTGATAAGACCATTGGTATCATTCCTGATTTCCCAGTATGTGATTCCAGGCTGGTACTTCTGTCAAAGCAGATACATTTCTGTATTTAAAAAAAACAAATACCTGCACAAGTTTAGGGATCGTAAACTATCAGAATACCTTCAAGAAGATAACTCAACAAGGAGTGTGGCTGATGTTGATTGTTCTCATTCACATGGGTCAAAACAGGAAATGGGAAGTAAAACTTCCAGGTACAACATGGAAGACATCAAAACTTCAGGATAAAAAATTCAAAGCCAAAATGAAATAAAACGAGAACAAAGAGGCAGAAACAGCAGTCGAGATGCATTTCCAACTTACTGCAGGTATAAATTTCTGCAGTGAAAATCCAGAAGTAGACGAGTCCATCAGGGATTAAATGCTGAGGCAAAATAAACAGAGCAGAAATGAGGCGCACTTCCATGTTTACTCATCTGCTCAATAGTTAAGGCATGTTATCAAGCTGACTGTAGTTGATTACCAAAGAAAATATGATGCAAAACTGAACAGGGCTGCTGCTGTATGGAGCAGATATATGTCTACACTTAAAAAAAGCAATTTATCAATTAGCAGCACAACCAAATCAAAGATCATACTTTCATATATTAATATCCAGAAACACTTTTTTCACCCAGAAGGGCAATTAAATGTTGTCAAAACTCAAATCATCCAAGTATCTTCAGAGTCGTTGTAGATGGTGATGCTGTTGGCAGAAAGGACCCCAGTAGCAGTCAGTCCTGCAACGCTTCTAAAGAGGCCTCTGACTGAAGGCGGTTACTGTACGACAGGCTCATGACTGTCACAAACTCCATTTCTGGGAAGCAGACATGATATTCCACTGTAACATGTTCTGGATTACAACATCTGCTAATCCACCTCATTTGCTCTTGTCACTCCTCTTTAAATCTGCCTGATTGTGCAGTTAGGAAGTCAATCAGAGACGTTGAAGTCTTGATCCCCTCTCTGGTTTTGGTCCTGCTCTTCATCTATGAAGCCTCGTTTTCAACTCCTCTGGGTTTAGGGGTCAGAGTTCAGGTATTATTAAGATACAAAGCACCTTCCTCCGGTTATAAACAAACAATAACAACAAAACACCTTGTCACAGTTATAAATCTTAACTGTCAGAAGCTAAAAAGGCAAGGGGGAAAAAAATTTCCCAAAAAAAAAAAAAAAGGAAATAATTGTCAAAAATAAAACGCCTTAACCAAAGAAATGATTAACCAAAGTCTGCAAACGAATCAATCAGAACAAACATTACATTACTACATGCTAATTATCATTCATTTACCATTAATATGGTCTAAAACTGCAGAGCTGATACAAAGACAAAAAAGAAGGTCTGATGGTTTGATAACATTTTCAAGACAAATACTTAGAGTTTTGCTTAAAAAATTATATTTTAATTTTCTTCATTTGGTAAAAGCAGTAAGTTTGGTTCTGATAAAGTCTCCATAACTGGGTTGCTGAAGAGTGACGAGAAAATCCATTTGTCAGACATAGAGAGGCCTAACTATCTGCTGAAACCTTCCCACAAGCGACAGCAGCAACAGTTTCTACTTTCAGTCCTGCACAGAACAAAATGGGGAACAAAATCAACACTTGAGCCTCTTTCCAAAAAGGCAACAACACAGCAGGGAAGCTACAGGAAGATCCCTAACAAGCTCAAAATGCAATGAGACTGTGTGCCGATCCCCACTAACTTGTTAGGGCCCTGATTTCCTCACACTAATGGGAGTTTTTAAATCATTTTCTATTGTCTCTCATTCAGGCTAGCATCACCCCAGTGGGTTTAATGGCTGTTTAAGAATGTGGCTTAATGCCAAATGAATGCCAAGATCATAACACGGAGTGAGTGGCTGCTGCCATGGAAGGTTCTGACTGAAAAGGGCAAAGCTGCCTAATATATCAATATCACGTCAAAGCAGTTTGGAAATACAGAAACACTGACAGCAAACCCTAAAACCTTCCATACACGTAAATAAAAAACAGAGAAAAGTAATGTTTTACTTTCACTTCATCAGAGATAATGTTCACCCTTAACCATGTCTGTGATAACCTGCTAAAACGTGCAGCGGCAGTGTTCCTGGTGTTGACGTTCCTCCTACGTCTCCGTCTCAGACACATGCTAAGAGCTGCAGTGAGCCAACATGAGCCGAGTCAAGCCCAGGGCTGAACGTGCTTCTCTCGCTGGCTGCACTTTCACACGGGCTCACATTGCACCGCTGTTTTCTTTAATTAACCCGGAGAGAAAACAGCTGACAAAGTTAACACTTGGCTCCCTCGTGGCCACCAAATATACACATCTTTACCTACACTTTAAATGGTCTCTGTGACGACGGGGTGCAGGGAGAAAAAAAAAAAAGAAAAAAAAGTGATAAAAGACATGGAGACAAAAGAGAAAATGAGACCATATGTTAATGACATTTTGCAGAATATTTTCCACTTTTGTGTAAAATAAATCCTGTGGTTTCTGCTGGAGATAACAGGTTGAAGCAGGAAATGGTCGTCTACCCTCCTTCCCCCGCCCTCCACAGGCCTTCTCAAACACCTTGCACCCCCAGGACCAGACACCTCCAGCCTCTGGCTCTCACATCTTAATGAACGCTGAGGGAGGAGAGACGCAGAAGCACACATACGCTCGGCACAAAACGCACCAAATTGACTGGCCTTAAAACCTCTGAGCTTTTCAAAGGCAAGAGGAAGAATTCCTCCTACTCTCCTAAATCCAGCACTCCAGTCTTGTCAGACAGCATGTGGAGAGAAATGGGCCCTAAGACAATTTGTGAAGGTTTCAGGGAGCTTTCAGCTTGAGGTAGAGTGAGTTAGGTGTTTCTGCTGGGTTGAACCAGAAGTCATTCTTGTTGCGTTGTGTTGTGTTAATGTTTCTGTCACCTCTGGGTAATGAGACCTTCCAGATGCTAAGGTGAACTTCATACTCACAAGCCATGTGATTTCTCCATCTCTTTCATCTGATCTCGGATGGTCTTATAGTTGGTTTGGACCAGGCGAAGACGTTCACGCCGTTTTTCGTGAGCTTTCTTTAGCTCCTCGTTCTCGCTGGTCTGCAAACAGAAAGGACGAAATAGTCTGCTGCTTTCAGGAAGATAAAAAGAGCAAAGGTGGCTTAGCTTTCCATTTGTGCAGGAACTCTGGGAAGCATTTAACTGTTTTACATCTTGGCTCATTTCAACCACAAACAGGGATTTAATGTTACAGAGCAACAATAAATGGCTCTAAAGTCCAAAGAAAATTAGACTCTTTCTTCGTTGTCTATGTCTTATTAGACCAGAAACACATAAAGCCGATTACAAAGTCAGCCTTTTATCACCTGAAGAACATTTCCAGGATTAAAGGACTAATGTCACAGCAAAATCTAAAGAATGACAGCTATGAGTTTTGCCAAGCGGACCAAAGACCTCTCCAAAAACTAGAAGTGGACTGTAATGTAAGACAATATGGGTAAATACAATCAAAGTAAACGCACCAGACCAGCACTGGCCAAAGATACAGCTCATGGTTTTACAGGAAATGCCAGAAATCCCCCAGCTGCTAAAATCAAATGCCACTACATGTTTGTTTAGGTTTCCTGATGAAGGAAGTTGCGCTCAGTGTCTTCTTCAGAGGCTTTTCTGTAGTTTCTTTGAATAGCTCTTGGTGCAGTGCCCCCACAGGTGAGGAGGGGAACAGGTTTCTGAAGTGCAGTGTGATGCAAAATGCAGCAGCTAAAAATATGACAAATGTTGCAGTTTTGGTCGCCAATCGAACTGAGTCTCCCAAACTATCAGGCCAAAAACCTGTCGTTTAAGGGGGTTTGAGCAGAGGAACTAAAGCAAGGCTGGTATGCGCACTTTAAACAATCAGAGAAATGTAGTGGAGTTACAAGCTGATGCCCTGGAAGGGCAGCGATTCTGATGCTGACATTGTTGTTGACAGCTATTAAAATCGCTCCAAGTTCAGGCTCCTGCGCTGCAGAAGGAGCGTGAGAAGACAACGTATGGATTTTTCTTGTCAGCGTTCCCCCTCCTCCCCATCACGCTGACCTTAACAACGAGGGCAACCGAGAAAATACTTTCAGCCTACATGACAGAGCTGAGGGGAGAGTAAAGGAGCGGAGAAAGTCGGCTCATAAAAGTGGAGGAAAGAGTAAGACAGAAAACAGAGAAATTAGAAACGGAAGAGGGAGAGAGAAAAGGAAAAGTGAGGAGGAGTGCAGGACAGGTTTCTGCTTGAGTGGCCAGGGCTGGCGAGAGTTGTCGAGAGCTTTCTGAAGGGGAAGGAGCTTGTTTACTGCTGATATGACACGGCTACCCTGCAGAGAGGGAAATGCAAGCCCTCAGCCCTGTTATTATTAACAAGGACAAAGAGAACAGAGAGAGCACACAAACATGCACCGGACACACAACAACATGCAATGTGCGTCTACGCTGACAATGTGACAAGTATGGATTTTCCCCCAGTGTGGATTATTCACAAAGGACATCTGCCCCCCCGCTTTCAAAAACACGGCTCTAATGAAAGGGGCCAGGCCGGAGCACTGCGGGGCTGGGAGTAAGCAAGTGGCAGGGCATTAGCCACATCATGGCTTCCCAGGCTCCTAACTGAACTCCCCCGGGCCGCAGCGCTCTGGTCATCAGACCCTCGCCCTCCGATCGATACACACCCGTGGACGATCAAGCCGAAAAATAATTACACTCAAACAAGTACTTTTCACTTTAAACTGAACTGAAGGAAAGGAGACATAAAAAAACGAAGCCAGTGTTAAGAGAAATGTTTGTTTGTCTCCTGTTAATAACCGGGGTCGACGTGTCGGCGCTCGGATCCGATCCGGAAAGGCGTTCTGTAAATGAGAAATGTGAAAAGAGCCGACACGATACCAGCTAAAAGGACAAAACCTCTTAATCCCACCCTGAACTAATGCCCTCATTAATGCGGTTACATTTTTCTGTGCATGCCTTCACTAAACGCTCTTCAACTGGTCGACAACTAAATGGCACCATTAACCAACACAGTCATGCATGCTGGCTGAATTTACATCGGGCATTAGCTGTCTGCTGGTGATGTAATTCAGGTGCTTCTCATCTGACAAGGAAATGATGCCTGATGTATTTCTGAGGATTGTGCTCAGAGCAAAGACGACCTTTGTTTAATCAGTCAGTCGCTGGCCAGCTGCGGAGGGGGAGAGGAGGAAGAACCAGAGAGTTCGAAATAAAACAGGGAAACGTCCTGCGCTGCATTTACAAGTACGAAAATCAAACTGTTAGACTGTAAAAGACAAAAACTCAGTATAACAGTTGATGAGAGGAAGAACTGAAGGTTAAGAAACCAATAATTTGCTAAAGGACGATAAAAACATACTGCTGCTTCTACTTTCACTGAACGAGCTTTTCTCTTCTCACCTCCCTGCCTAAACACGCCGTCACTCTGAATCGATTAATCGGATTAATTGTGATTAATCGATTACTGAAATAATAGCAAACTAGTTTAATAATGATGTTAAGACAAGCAATAAGAGCTACGTTTTGCTAGGTTCTCAAACTGGCGACTGGCTTTTTTATGGCTTTTTATTTTTATGTTTTTGTGATGTAAAGCACTTTGAATTGCCTTGTTGCTAAAATGTGCTTTACAAGTAAACTTGACTGATTAAAGAGACGCCACATAAGAAGCTGTGGCGGGCCAGAATTGGCCCTCATGCCTCGAGTTTGACACATGTGGCTAGAAGCAGCAGGGTTAACCTCCCTTCCTCACTAAAACGATAAGTTGTGAGTTTTAATCGCTCATTGTTGCTCTCTAAAGCTGAGCCAGGAGCGACTCTTTGAGAATAGGGCCCTGAAAGTTAAATTTTACTCCGTTCTTTCTGGCAGAACTCGTAAAGCTCTGGGACCGGCGGTGAACTGCGCTTTTCAAGTCCTGCCACCAAGTCTGGACGGGAAAAGGACTGAATGCTCTCAGTCAGTGACTTGATGCATTCTGTTGAGTTTCCTTCGTTCACTGGTAAAGATCCTAAAATAGTTTTTTTTTGTTTTTTTTGTTTTAATAATTCCCTGCTATGTGTCAACACAGCGCTGGTTCATCCCCTGCGTTTAGGAGCGCTTTATGCCTCCGGACTTTTTGCACAGAGCTGCATGTGCTAAAATATTTAGTCAGTGGTTACCTTGAGTTGCAGCAGCTCCTCCAGGTCTCGAATTCTTTGTTCTGCTTCGATCCTCCTCCCACTTCCCAGCCCCACACTGCCGGCTGGGGACAGAGACCTGGACCGCTGCACAGGTGCACCCTGGGAGAAGGCGAGCACAGGAAGCAGTGAGCTGAAAACTTCACTTACAAAGACATCCACCAACCCATGCAGCAATTAACATGTGTGGAAACGCTGAGTGAATGCCAATAACAGAATCATCTGCGTTCATCCCGTTCCCTTCTCACCTCGAGGAAAAGGCGAACATCGCCCGGCGCCCGTAACGCACACACGCACAAACAAATATACTGCCAGAGGAGCGAGGGGAGCCGGTGCAGCAGTCGGCGCACATCTGTGTGTGTGTCTGCGTGTTTGGAGGCAGCAGTTGCAAGCTGAGAGCGGCGAAGGTTTCTCCCTGCAACTGGCTAATGAGTATGTTCATTTCCATTTACATTGTTTCTTTGACAATAATGATGTCCCATTAGGGGAGACTAAAGGGGCTATAGATTCCAGAATGTGCTGGGCTTCATTACAAGAGGTGGGCAGGGAGGCCGCTCTAATTGCTCTACGAGGGGCCTCCAGGTTACACTTGATAGGACAACTGGAAGAGCTGCCGATTAGGAGCGGGGGTGCGGTTCACTAGCCAGTCTCTTCTGCAGAAATAAATAAAGAAATGGAGAAGCGCTGGGGCTGTGCTGTACAAAAGCAGTGGGAACAATATGCTAGTGGAATATGAATATGAGAGGATGGGAGGCCCCATGCGGTGCCAAGGAGGGCTGACCAGATGGCAGGCTAAAATATGCAATGCGACTAAATGCCCAACAGTCCTTGGGCAGAAGAGGATGAGGAGCAGAGGAGAAAGTGAGGAGGTTAATGATGAGATTGTGTACAAGTTCAACGCGTCGGCCAGAATCGAGTTTAAATCAACGCTTCGAAGTCCTTAAAGTCACTGAGCAGAAAGAGGAAGTGGTTTCTTCATCACCACTGTGGTGGTGAAATAAGCAGCCAGCAAAAGTTTTCAAATCTCCAAGTTCTTCCAATTTTTCCAAGTTATGTCAACAAATTTCAAAGGAGCAACATTATGTAAAATCAACTTTTTTGAGCATGTTATAATATTATTGCCTCATCAAAAGCAAATCTGAAACATTGCTTTGATTCTTTCATGCATGTTTAAGAAAACCAATAATCTCCATGGCAACCACTCAGCTGTGCAAAACCTAGCTCCACCTTCAAGGTGCAGCGCCTCGTCAGAGATGCAGTTTCCAAGCTTCCTGCCTCACAGAACAGCCCTTCCCCACTCAGCTCCTTCAGACTAGCCAGCAGGAATTAGCAAAAACCTGGAGGTTCTATTACAAACCAACAGAAATAGGTGTATAAATCTGCATTTGAAGGAAAGTGCTTCTGAAAACTTTGACTAGTTCTTCTTCAATACATATACTAAATCGTAGTAGCTTCAGCTAAATGTTCAAGGTCATAGTCATGTTGTCTTTCAGTGTTTAAACCCTTAAAGCTCTTGCAATTTGACCCGGCAGTGTGTAACATAACATGCAGGACATAAAGCTGCTCCCTGTAGAGACGACCGCTGGCTGAGCTTTCACTGCGACTACAGATATCTGTTAGATCAGTGTTTCCCAACCCTGGTCCTCAAGGCACACTGTCCTACATGTTTTAGAGTTTTGACTAAAACATGTAGTCAATGTTTAACTGATTAACTGATTACAGTTAATCAAACGCTTGTTAATCAAACATCAACTGAAATCAGCTGGACTGTAGCAAGGAAACCCCTAAAACATGAAGGGCAGTGTGCCTTGAGGGCCAGGGTTGGGAAACACTGGTTTAGATGTCCTTCTCTCCTAGATGAAGCCACTAAAGGAGCCATTTCTGTTAATGCTTTACTTTCTGTGTGCATTCCCTGGCCGCTCACACTGAACCTGGTTCTGCTTTTGCTGTAGGTTTCTTCTTGTGAAAGGGAAGATTTCCTCTCCACTGTTGCTGCAAAGTCAACACAATTCTCCTAAACTTTATTTAGTTGCAGTTAATGCCTGGCTGTCTGTTAATGTTTATGTTAGCGTTCGTCAAATTTCTCGTTTGTGCACACGATCCTGGCCAGTAAGCTGTTCCGATTCCATAAGTGGAAATCTTTTTAACCGGTTGGAATAATCACCTGAACTTGACTACATTGTTTGATATGGAACGCATGCTACAATTTGGTAAAAGGCAGAACTGACTACAAGTCCAATATGTAACTAAACCCTCATGTATAACAATACAATAAATTGAATTTCTTATTTATGGTTCAACAAGGAGAGGAAATTGTAGATTTTAGGTGAAAATTGTCCAAACTGATTTGTCAAAAACAAGACGGTATTTTAAATCAGATGTTACTGTTTAAGCATTTATTTTTGAAATATCTTTGTATATCGCTGATTTTCATGTATACATAATGTTTGGGAATGTGCCTGGAAGTTGACTCTGGTGACCTGCAGTGCCAGGTTCTGCGAACACGCCTGCGTGGGTACCAACCATGTGTTCTGACTCGGCCTTAATGACTTCATGCAACCAATTAGCAGATTGATCTGCATATTCCTGACAAGTGGCGGGCCAACTGGCTTAGCCTTCAAGTACAACAGGGAAAACACAGACGCCAGAAAAGAAAATCCAAACCTAATCTTTAAAGAGGAGATGACCAATTATAAAGTCTAGGAGAGTTTTCATGCAGCGTGAAAAGTCTTTGACCCTGTACAGATATCGTTTGACTTTGCTTTTCAGTTACATGTTTCAGAACAAAGAAATTGTATTTTCAGACACAGACGTACATAAATACACAAAACTGTTTTTAAGTAATGGTGTAAGTTAAGAGCCAACCAGTGTTTAGTGGCGTCTTTGCTGAATTGTTTCATTTTATTCAACATTTGAGGGGATTTTGCTTAAAGTCGGTCCATAGCATCTCCATTGGCTTTAAAACTTTGACTATACCACTTCCTTTTATCATTCTGAGAGAGCATGGTAGAGAGGAGAATTCATCGTTTCATCTTCTGTTCAGCCTTGGAATGTTACTGGATAGGAAATTTGCATTTAATTTCACAAAACATGACCATAACATGGAAAACCTGCCTCTGAAGATCTCTGAGATCCAGTGTAACAGAATAATCATAAAGTAGTTAGTAAAATGTCTTCTCAGTTTTTGTTGTGATCATTAACAATGTCAAGAAAATGTGTAGAAATCAGGGATTCTGCAGGTTGCAGCAACTCAAGTTTAAGACTTTTTCACTGAATGAAATTTAAGACTGATGTCAAGACATTGAATGTACAAAGGAAAACCACACATTTTATATAAATGAGGGAATATTAGCAGCCAGTTAACTGTAACTTAACCCACTCAAACCTTTGCTTGACAGAGGAGGGTTTTGCTGGGGAGGAGAGGGAAATATAAGAGATTTAATAGTTCTGCAACAGCAAAACTAAAGACCTGGGATTAATATATTTAAAGCCAATGTATTTACATTTTTTGGATACATTTAAGAGATTTAAGGCCTTAATTTTAGATACATGAATGCACGAATACAGTGCATATGTAATTTTTGTGCAAGACTTTGACAAAATGCAAAATGGAGCATGTTTATGTTGTATTAATACTACATATTAAAAAAAAAAAAACTTAAAGAAAAACAAACAAACAAAAATCTCCAAAACACTTTTGTAAGATTGAAAAAAAAAATGTTTCTATGTTAGGGGCTTGCAGAGTGCAACAATGAAGCCATCATTGAAAACATTTTGAAAAAAGATGTTTTTTTTCTGACCTTAAAATGTGATGATTTGAAATCTTTAAATGTGATAAAATAATACAAATGAAAATCGGCACTGAAACGCTTCAGCAGGTTTGGTGAAAAATGACAGGGCAGCACTGATGGGTGACTGAGCTGTGATGCTTTGAGCTCCACAAGACAGACAGGAACAGAAAAAAGGTCTGGCCACTGTTCTTCAGATAAACATTGGTTCTGGTCATGACCTGACCCGGGCTTAGAACCGGGTAACGGATGCATAAACAACACAGGGTCGCGCAGATCAATCTGCGTGGGGCGAACAATGAAGAAACACGGAAAAAAGGTCTAAAGCTAAACAGTTTACAAGCAAGCAGAGGTGAAGCTGTTCTTCAGAAGGGCTCAGTGTCACTGGAGATGAAACATTTTATCAACTTCCTTTCTTCACGCTCCTTCTTTCTCTCTCCAGCTTTCAGAAACTCGGGTCACCGTCATCTGCGGACTTCTTTATGTCTGCAGCAGCATGTCATGGGTCAGTGGGGAGCACTTAAAGTAGTTCTGTTCTCTCACGGAATGTAAAAGTTGTACAAATGTGCACAAAAGTAATACAAATGAATGAAAAGCACAAATCTATTCACAAAGCAAAGTCACAAGAGAAAGTAGAAGGATTTATGAAAACGTAACAGGAGACCTCACTAAAATGCAATCTTTTCTGATTGAAAGCAGTTACAGTAAATTAAAACATCATCTTCGTGCCAGAGTTTCTACAGATCAGATGTGTAGGAGTTTCCAGCAGAACCTTTTAGGAGAAGCAGTATCATTATATTCCACATGTAAAAACAAGCAGAGAGGTGCTTCATTTAAGACATAATGAGGACATGTGAATAAATCAGGCACTGCTTCTTAAGGCCATCCCTTAGTGAGTGAGGCCATCTAGAAACTTGTCCTGCCAAACTTATGAAAGGGATACTGAGAAGATCAAAAGCTTTTCTTCTCGCTCATAATGTTCGGCTGAAGCGGTAAATTAGCTGGTGTCTGAGCCCAAGGCATGCGTGAAACCAGCAGCACACGCCGGCCTGGTCACAGTAGGAGGGGCCTCCGAGTGTGTGTGTGTGTGTGTGTGTGTGTGTGTGTGTGTGTGTGTGTGTGTGTGTGTGTGTGTGTGGTGTGTGTTGGGAAGTCCGGGACAAAGGTTGTCCTGGACTGGATCTGATGAATCACATGGCTCTGTCTCAACAGACCGTTCTCTTTCCATCCCTCCGCTACGGCTTTGATCTCATCAGAGCGAACGGAGTGGGCACGCTCACCCACGTGCTGCCTTTGCTGTAATTGCCGGTGGTGTTCGTTTGCCTACCTGCAGTCTTTTCACACTGCTGGGGGATTGCTGAGGGAGATTTCTGTCCTCTGGCCTTGGATCTGAACTCTGAGTGGAGGCCCGATCGGACGGAGCAGCGGCGAATTGCTGGAAGAAAACAGAGGCTGTGACCTTTATATTAGCAAAACATTCAGACAGGCAGTTTCAACTTGTCTTTAATAAAAAATTTAATACTGGAAACTAAAACAAAGTCTGAGAGAAATATGTACAATTCTTGGATCACATGGTAAGATTTTTGTCCCGATTTTTCACTTCGACATTCTTAAAATCGCTCTGATTATTGTGATGGTCCGACAGATGGTCTTAAGAGATTTTCCTGCTGTGTCTTAAAAGTGATCTGGTCCACTCAGAACGACATCAGGACCGTTTCGATATAAAATCGGAGCTGATCAATATGTTGGATTGGTGTTGAAGCCAATCAGAAAGTGAGGTGATGGAAACATGGAGAGGAATACAAAAGACAGAAATACTGCCTCAAAAGTCCGGTCGACATTGCAGACGTCTTTGTATCGTTTGTTGTTTGTTCTGTTAAATACATTCCACAAACTATCGCCATTGTTTCTTCCCAGTTGGCCATGTTTGATTTCTCTGAAATCGCGCTTGATCTCGAGAGGTTTTCCAATGAATCCTGAATGCTGGTGAGTGAAATCTGTGTTTTTCTCACTCCCGTATACGGCATGCCCTAAACGTCCTCCTGCCCTAAACGTCCTGCCAAATTTCACCTGAAGCGTCACCATCAGCTCTCATTGACGTATCAGGTAATGAAAATTGTGCCATTTGCTCCGTAGGGAGGTGTTCTCCTCCTCTTCTTGGATCAAACCATTTCACAGAGCTCTGTCCAAAGTGCTGGGAGATTGGTCAGAAATCTGTGGACATGTTTTATGCTGAAATTTGTTCGGACAGCAACGTCGATATTTGACTTCAACTACTCCACTTCCACTATCTGGTGACCCAGACAGCAACAAAAAACTGGTTAGCATCTAGACTTTTGTACACTTGTAAGTCTACTCTGGTGTAAGAGGAAAGAACATTTATGGCATAATTTTATGACCTGTGTAGAAAATTCAGGCAAAGTCAATTTGATTAAATCAACAAACATGTCAACAGGGAAATGCTATGGGTTGCTTTCTAAGCTAGCCACTTCCAGGTTGAGTAAAATCTGCTGCCTCTCAGCCACAAGTAGGTGTGCTACTTTCAGAGTCTGTTGAAAGTATTGCTGCGACTGCAACACCATGCAGCTCAATTTGGTTATAAAAACTTGAGCTGCATAACAAAGATCTAACAAGTTTTACAAATTTTTATTCTACGTTAATGTTTGGCAAAGTTTGTTGATTTTTAAAAACATTTTTCTACGTTTATTCATGTGTAAATAGAGTCTGTACGCCATCATCTAGAAATATTAACATCTGTTTTATGTCTTCAGCATTTGATTAAAAAAAAAAAAAGTGTGAAAGCCATAAACGAAAATGCGCGTTGCCTTCAGCAACACATCAAAATAAAAGTTTGTAGACAAACAAAGGCATTCATAATGCGCTATAGTTGGTCGTGAAGAAAGCTGTGCAGGATGTCATCACCTTTTCTCTCCAACAAGTCCTGATTGTATTATCAGAAACCTGGCATCTGGGCGTGACCTTGTTAACTGCCAGGGTAATCAACTTTAACCAAATGGGAGGAGAGGGGATGATAAATTATTAGTGAGGAAGATTTTGTTCATGTTTTATTAAATTGGCCTGTCAAAGGGGGCTGGTCAAATTATCTGGGGCCTCGTTTATTGGAGGCCGGCCATATTGGCGCATCTGTTACAATTATTTATAATTTCCAGGCAGGCAGCAGGACCAAGTGGGTTTTTTTCAGCATCAGCCACATAAAGCAATTTAGAAATTAACTAATGTGGGAGTGTCTGACTTTTCCTCATTCAATCTTTCTTCACGTGCTGATTTTGAAACTTAACTGAGGAAGGGGGGGAGGGAGAGACATAAAAAGGGAAAATACAAACACAATCCAACTATCAGACAGGGGAGAGGATGTGATTGAAAGGAAAAGAAGAGAATATGCAGGTGCAAGGCGGAAAAAAAGGACTGAAGAGGAGGATGAGTGTGAGAGAAAAAGCCGGTCTCGGTAATTACTGAACACGATTAGGTTCTTGGGGGATCTTGTCTGGCACTCGCGGCCCTCGCTGGTGAGGCTGCGGCAAGCGAGACCATATGGAGCGAGGCTGGTGATTGTGCTCCCTGAAGCTCGTGACCCGTCTGCTGCCGAGCCCCTGAGCTGAATCCGAAATGAGACTTGCCAGGCCTAATGTTCTACACATGCACCATTTATGCCACAAAACAAATCTGATCACTGTTAATTATGGAGCAGCTATAATCAGGAGGTAAACCCATCTCCCTGCACCGCACACACACACACACACACACACACACACACACACACACACACACACATTCGCTCCATCAGCTCCGCAGAAATGAGCGGAGTGACAGTAGAGATCGGATGGACCTGAGGAGTGAGGGCGACGGGGTTCCTGCTCCCGACCAGACCCACTGCACTTCATATTCATGCTGGTGTTTCTTCAAAGAATGTGCATGTGAATAAATGTATGAGCGTCGGCGTTAACCGGTTGCGTGGTGGGAAGGGACAGCACGCGGGGCGTTGGATGTTTTCTGTGTGTACGCAGCCCGGAGTCCTCCCACGCAGTTTGTTTGACCCGCTCGGCTTTGCTTTAACGAGTGAGCGCGGCGCTCTGCGGCGGCGGCGGCAGCACATGGCTGTGCTTCATTAATGAGGCGGCCTGTGCTACACGGAGGCTCTCATCTAATGAGAGCTGTTGAGTTTGTAAAACACACCGCTGGCATCAGCGCTGTTAGTGTGTCTCCTGCTCTGGACGAAGGCCTGGCTTCAAACACACACCTAAACTTCTGTTCATCACGTTATTTACTGAAACTGGGAGTTCACACAAGATTACACAAGTTAAATCTGTGTAACAAAGTATGACTAATGTATATTATTAATTAGAACCATTATCCGGTTCTAATTATTCATTATATTAAAGCAGATACCAATATATCAATGAGACGATTACAATCATATTCTTTAGAGGAAAAAAAAAAGTAGTTTTGTTTTGTTGATGTTTTTTGTGCTGATTTCAATCTCCTATGTCTGTAAAGTTTTGTAAGATGCACTGTAAAACCCAGTTTTGTTTATTTAAAAGGTTTTATTGGCTCTAGTGGTCTTTAGATGACAGTGAACTGACAGAATCGAACCTGCGTGTTGACGTTTAAGGCCTCCACGTGTGGGTTGTGCTCAACCCCTGCGCCACCACAGCACCTCGATGACGCAGTTTTTATGCATTTCCCCATAGAGACACACAAATATGAAAATTTGGACCGATAGATATCCAATGTTAATAATGTTGTTATGCCCGAAAACCAATATTTACCCATATTATATATATTTCAATACAGTTTTGACATCTTTGCAAAAAAGGAACAGACAAGTGAAAATAAATATTTGTATTTTAAATATTAAAAAATTACTAATATCAGCCGATACCGATGTTAGTGACGATACATGGTGCATCCCTACTTCCCTAGTGCTTAGTGTTGCCTTTCAAAGTGGTTTCGGCAACTCTCGAAAGAGAAAATCCAAGATGGCCGAATGTAACTCCAAATTTGTCACTGGCATCACTGTTAAATTAATAACCAACAGTGATGTCAGTGAAGCTCTTGTTAAATGACTCCAGTTTGATGTTGGCTACCGAAGGAGACAGCGGCTGATTTTCAGACTTTATGGAGGCAGATAAGATTGGTTTCACATTTAGTATTTATTTTCTGCTGTATACATAACTACAATTTATATCACAGTACCTTTTTTTTATGGATTTACAATTCTTATTTAATTTATTGGTGAATTAAACTAGTCGTAATAAAAATGAATCTGTCTTATTGTCTTTCAAAGGAAGTAAGAACTATCTCATCACACATCAGAGAAACCTTGAAATTATTATCAGCTAATCAAAACCTGTTTGGACCATCCAATCCTACCTGTATTAAGACTTAATAAAGCATTTTTGAAACAATAATAAAATTGTAATTGGGTAAGAAATGATTTGTAGAAGCTAGTTTTCCTGGTGAACATGCCTGCTGTATTTCCTGTTGCAGGAATGGTGAGAACCTCGGAGAGATTTGAACGACTGCCCACACTATTACCAGCGTAGCGCTCATTCAGCCTGGTGCTACATCCAAAAGGCCCAAGGTCTGTAATGGATTCTAATGTTCGTCTTTAATCACAGCTCAGACCTGCTAGCAGCCAAGAATCAGACAACTGTAAATAATTTTGATGCAGTTTGGGAGGCAGTTAGGAACTGTTCATTCAGGCCATCCATCCTTTTTATTTTTATCATGCCCCCTTAATGTCTTTACACAGCCCTCTTTGTTTCGGCAGAACTTTAAGTGTTGCTAGTCTTATTAAAGTTTTTGTAACAGTATAATTAAAAAACAAAAAAGACAGGTAATATCTGTGCACAACATGTAAATATAATCCACAACGGGTGTTCTTCCTCTCCCCCACCCTCCTCCTCCTCCGCCGGTTTTACTGTGGGAGGGGTGTTCAAAGCAGTCGCTCTGGTGCGTATTTAAATGAGCGCTGCGTCTCCCGCCTGTGCTCCTGTTGTGATCACCACTTTGATCACCTCCAATGTAACTCTCGCCGAAAACATTTAAAATTAAAATGGAATCTGCCCTAACAACCTTAGCATTGGAAATTTAACAGGTGTTCGCAGGGAAGTTGTGAAAGAATCTGGGATTATGCGCTCGGATAGACGCACCTTTAGTGAGACGGGCGCCCGTACGGACCCGGGCCGGCTTGCATACAATCTGTCAGTGAAATTACAGGGAGGGAAACAGAAAGCCTTCCCGACTCAGAGCTGTACCTTGGCATACCTGATATGTTTGCTTTGATGGAAGTAAAAAAGAAAAAGAAGAAAAATCTAAATCAGGCTGACAGCATGTCTGAACTGTTACTAGCTCACAATTATGAACTTGATATTTTAAGTAATGCATTACAAAGATTTGTTTTCCAACAAAAACAGAGAAGAAAATTGTTACCTGCTGAAGACTAGATAAGAGGTCGGCTGGTGATTCATTTTAAATCACACCACTGTGTGAATAAGGTGGCCAACTCAAACAGTCCGTTACAAGATTCAAACCCCGTCAACTGGTCATGCTACACCCACAGACTTATCTGAAGGAGTATTATGTGTTTTCCAGGCACATTGTGTACATTAAAGTACCTTCGTCATTTAATGTCTTGAAATTTGGCCCCCCCCGGCTCTTTCCAAAACTCCACCGTCACAAAGTCATCACAATATGGCTCCTATATTAGCCCTTAAGCAACCAGCATTAGACTGAGAAGTAGCTCCTATAATGAGCTCAGCAGAAGATCAGTTCCAACAGGTGTTTGCTAATTGGTGCTGGCTGGTCTGAAGGAGCCGAGTGGCAGAGGTCTGCTCTGTCAGCCAGAAATACTGCAGCTCAGAGGTGGAGCTGTGCTCAAAAGTGGAGCTAAGTCCAATCAGACATTCTGCAAAGATGAATAGTTGCCTTGGAAATTAAATGAATTCTCAAACATGCATGAAAGAATCAAGCCAGTACTCCAGGACTGTTTGGGTGGATTTTGATGGATAGAAGAGACGGTTAAGCTTCCTCCTTCTCTCACTGTTCTGCATCCATGAAGCCTTCTTTTCAACTTCTCTGGGGTTTGGGGTCATAGTTCAGGTATTAGTCAAGATTTTGAGATGCCAATCAGAGCATGATGCTCCCACCACCATGCATCATACTCGTGTTCTCAATGCCAGCTAGGTGCCTTATGAAGGCTGCTGGTTGCACTAATTGCGACTGCTTTTGTGATTTTATGTTTGAAGTGAAAATGTCTGATTTTGTGATGCCACTTCAGAAATATTTCAAGGAATTGTGCAAAATTTTTCCCTATACCCAAATCTGAAAGAAAAAACATGAGAAAATAACAAGCAGAAAGATTGAGGACAAATATTTTCATTCTTTAAAGAACATGTGCTTTTTGTTTCTTGCCTTATCTACTGTGGACTACAACTTAATGTTAAGGGAGGCTGAGGCAGCAGCATAGTAAAAGTAAAAAATACTGCCACCTGCAGATGGGAATTAGAATCACTTATCCCAAATGTTGAAGTGAAGTGCAAAGTTTATAGCGCGAAAAAATGTGGTGATCTGTTGAGATTCTGTGATCACAGAATCTGGGATTGACTAGACTTTATTTAGAGGCATCAGAGTAAAGGTGCTAATTCTACCAAATTAGCTTCCCTGGAAACTTGTTGTATTAACATATATGTATGCCCAAGCTTACCCACCATTCATACACACATCCACACACAGAGCACTATCTGCATCTCCTCTAAATATACTGTAGTATTAATTACTGAGGGAATCCTGCAGAACTGTATTTAATTACTGACTAAATGAACCATTTAGACTTTACTGCGGGTTTAATTAACCGGGTTAAGTGAGATACGGTGATTGTAACTCACTTAACATTTGAGCTGATATCTTTTGACTTCCACAGTCTGGGGGCAGCAATTTCAGGAAATATCAACCGATGATCAAATTAAATAATTACTGTCTGTGGAGGGAGAGATATTGCACGTCTCCTGGAAAATGTTATCTTAAGCTGAGATAGGTTCAAACTGAATCAAGTTAGAGCAGATTAGGCGACGACTTCTGCAAACTGCAGCCTTCAGTAAGCTACGTGTGTGGTCTTTACCCTAACTCTGTTTATACTTATAAAAATTATGTAAAAAAAAAAAAATAAGCAAGTAAAATAATCAGAAATTGTGCTCTGTTGTCACTGGTAGCAATGTTTAGATGTTGCAGGGGTTTTTTTAAGATTCTTGATTTTGACTTGAGGTTTTTTTTAGTAATTTCTGACTGCATCCTCTCCGTTTTGTGCATTAAATAAGTGTTTGCTAATATTTAGCTGTACACACAAATCTGACGTGGAAAATCTCATGCAAAATTTGTACCACATAAGCTTCAGTTTCTTGATTACTCCACTACTTTGCTAGAATAAGCATGAGCTAATTTTCATATTCAGCTCATTCAGTTTTGGTCTGCATGAAGTTGAACTGCAATGTTTTGGTCTGGACCCTCTTTTAACCCCGATCTGATGTGTCTGGTTTTGGTGCCGTCTCTTTAAATACAAATGAGGTACGACAAACTCCGCATCCTCCTGGTCAAAGAGCGTTACACTTCACCCTGTTCAACCACTTTTATAGTGGCGGCACAGAAACGTTTTATTGCCAGATTGATTGCAGGAATCAGCCAATCAAGAAGGCTTTTTAAATGCTGATTTAATGTCATTTTTCATATTAGCAGTGCCATAGACAGGAAATGCATGAGCTCCACCAGTTTTTATATCCAATTTTAATACTTTTTATGTCGTTTATAGCAAACACATGAACTGTAACACATTACAAATCCATAACAATGTCATAATAAATTTTTGCAGGACAAATGGTCCCAGAAATTATTGTAATAAACAATAATGTTGTTTTTTAGAATCTTTCCAAGTAATATAATGATAAGGGCATGAGGATGCAACTGTGAGCTCTTAAATATCAATAAAATTTAACTTTGTAATGAACATTTAACACCGGAAGTTGGAGATGTTTTAACTATCCAAAATAAATGAACAAAATGACCAAAAACAATAAAACCGTAAATGAAATGGATTATGCCCTTCAACACATATTAATCATCAGACTGGAAGTGATCAAGGTCATTTTAATTTATCATGCGATTGATTTATTGCGACAAACTTACCGCCATCCACAATGGCCCTAAAAAATGTTTGAATGATATGAGTGAGAAATAAAGTATTTCTGATTTGGCATCAGTAATCTTGACTCCTCCCACTGTAGCGACGACTGCGGCAAGTGAAGCTAGTGTCTTCGCTGCGCCGAAACTTTAGATAAAAGATAAGAAACCCTCCCAAACTGTCAAAGTATAACAGCGGTGTTGCTAAAGCAGGTGCGCCGATCTCCATATCATTAAACGCTATTAAAGGCGTCTATCGCCTCAGGGTGACTGTTCAAAGGTGCTGAACTGAAGTCAAACTCCCGCTGACTGACAGATGTAGAATTGTAACTCTAACATCATCTTCAAGAACATTACTGGCCTCCAATTAAATCACCTCTCTCCACCTCTTTTCTGCACGTCTTTTCTGACCAGAGCACGTTAAAAGGACCTTAAGTTACTTGGGTGGTTTGAGATAAAGAAGATTGATAAAGTAGGTAAATCAGAGAGTCGGTGTGTGTTTGGGTCTGAGAGGGAGAGAGGATCAGATAACTGACATAAAAGACGGCGGTGCAAAGGGAGACGGAGAGATCAAGGGTGAACCAGTGTAATATCAAAAGATGATTCTGAGTCATGGGCCATCACTACAAGCCATGCTGGGTGGGTCGGTTCTAACAGTACACGCTAATCCACCTTATACCCGATTCAGTAACCTGGATGATCTGACAATAAAACTGATTCCCAAACATTTAGCCAGGGACCCCCTCTGCAAAGAATATTCATTTACATACAAAATATGTAAGAAACCATCAACCTTTGAAATATTTTGCTCATAAATCTTGCTTCATAGCTGCCTGAGCTTTTCTTAAATAACAGAATATCAACAATTATTCAAGATATAATTTTACCAAAGAAATTAAGACCAGAATTGATTTTTGAGCATTTTGAATCAATTCAGAATTGCTATGACAAAGAATTGTTTCTCTGTAGAATCAATTTTCTTTAATATAGAGGCTCTCGTAGAAAAAAAGTGGAGAAAATGTAAAAAAAATCAGTTTTTAAAACATTAGCTAAAATTTATTGTGACCATATATCAAAAATCTTATCTTGAAAGAAATGTTCCCGATAAATGATGAACGACCTGATAAATGCCCTCCCCTGTGTGTAGCTGATTGTTTTACAGTGCGGATGATGTTTGTGTGGGAGACGATAAACAGTCAGCCAGGAATTTACCTTGAAGTTGGTTTGTCTGTTTGGTGAGAGAGCTGCAGGCTGCATGTGCTGCTGCAGCAGCTGGATTTGTTCCTGTTGTTTCTGCAGCTGAGCCTGCAGTTCGGAGATCTGCTCGTCTTTCTGGACCACCTGGGTGCTGAGCTCCTGGTGACTCTGCCGCAGTTTAGCCTCGCTGGACACCAAGGCCTGGTAGCACTGACTCAGCTCTTTGTACAGCTGGCAGCAAACAGGAGACGACGGACCGTCAGTGATCAGATGTTACATAAAAGATGACATTTATTATGGGCCACGTTGCATTTTACTTCTGGTATTAACCGATACATGAAGTAAAATCTGGAGAATCGAGATTAAAACAGATAAAACAGAGAAACATTGAGCTAAATGGCGTCCTAGTGATGCAAGCAGCAGGTACTGGGCTGTTAAAATGGCCGACTAGAGAAACCAGTCATAAACCAGTCACCCAGGACCAGGCCTGTCACAATAACAAATATTGCTGGAACATTGAACACTGGAACTGGAAGACATTTTAAATGCCCAAACAAACAAAACAACAGAAATAACAAATAAAATGAATTATGAAGTCTCTGTAAACAATAAAAAGAGCTAACTGAGACCATAGAGCCAGACTGAAGACTTTAGTAATGTAGGTAGAAAGAGAGAAATGATAAATCAAATGGAAACTATTGAGCTTGTTCTAATTTATTATGATTAACTGATTTATTGCTCATTGCGATAGGCCTATCCAGCACATGAGAATCCTAAGAGCTGAAACAAAATGTTCTGATCCCGGCTTAATGGGGCCATATTGTACATTTTGTCCATTTGGTACAGTTGAAACTTTATAGCTCCCTTTGTGGGATTTTCATTTTAGAGAAGTTATATAAAATATCTAAGTTAATAAATATTAACTTTCCTGTTGATCCAAAGTTACCTTTTCTGCTAAATGATTGCAGTGTTACAATGATAAAGTAGCAGTGTTTTACTAAGGCATGTGAAACACTCAAAATCATGTTATTTTCAGATGAACGGAGGTATTATTCCTACAGAGTTATGCTGCCTGGTGAAATATGCCACACTGATTCTCTGTGGAGATAAATGACAGCTGGATGCTGTGGAAGATGGTTTCATTGTAAGGCCAAATCTCTGAGATTTGGCCTTACAATGATGATCCCATCAGATGGTCTCCAACCTTTGGACATTCTCAAAACAAAGCACCAACAAATTTCTGCATCACAGGCACTCCTTACAACAAAAACAAGATAATGAGAACTGAAAACTGGCTCATATTTCAGCACAGCCATCCTGAAAGTTCATCAAATTTATGATCAGGATATTTCAGTACAATCCGTATTTTCATTAAATCATATTCGGATGTAATTAGAGGTTCCATAGAAAGTCAGAGGAGTGTGAATACCCCCTGGTAGGAAGTGGCGTCGGCCGTGTGCGCCTCCTCCTGGTTCCTCAGGACCCTCTGGGTGTCCAGGTTGAGTCCCTCCAGCTGCTTGATGAGGTGGCTCTGTTCAGCTGCGTGCTCCGTGCTTTGTTTGTACAGACCCTGGACTTCAGCAAAATCACGCCTGCAGACACAAACACAAAGCGTCACACCGTCAAACTGGATCACTGATGTTACCTCTGCCTGCTTCATGCAGGAGTTACAGGTCAAGGTTTGCAACTTAATGCAGGAATTCTCAATCTTTAATCACGCCATGGCCCCCAAACAATGCTATGAAAAATGTAAAGAAACATAAAATGTTACTTTTTCTTCTCACTTTTATTTACTATTCAATAATTATTACATTTAATGAGCATAAATGTTTCCTCATCCCTTCTGATTTTAGTTGGCAAGGAGTTCTGCAGTGGAGCATTTTTATCAGGAAATAATCTGCTGTTGAATATTTTATCAGATAAACTTTATTATACAATATATGTAATAGTTGTATAGTAATTCCATGAAATTTGATTTAATCTCCAGTTTAGTTTTTTGCAGCAGGAACATTCCTTCTGTCTTTTTCTTGTCAGAAACTTTTCCATTTCAGCAAAACTTGACTTTAACTGGCAGCCAGTAAGAAAGAAGGACAGAAAGAGGGAAAAGTCACATTTCCCTGAATTTCCCCTCTTTAGGACAAGAAAAGCAATTTCTATCCTCCATCTCCATATTCAATAAATTGCTTTAACTTATATTTTAATAAAATTACATTTCTAAAAACATTTAGATTTTTTTCAACTTCTCTCCAACTTTTTGAGCCGCTAAATGTATAAAACCGTGTTAATGAGTTAAACGTTTATTGAAACTTAACATTGGTTTCTTGCTTATTGATTTAAAACATAATTCAGAGTAAGAGACAAATTTGATAACATGTGAATATGTTTTCATAGCAGTCCTTCGGTTTGTTAATGCAGCA
The DNA here is from genome assembly GCA_911649635.1 of Poeciliopsis gracilis. NCBI lineage: Eukaryota > Metazoa > Chordata > Actinopteri > Cyprinodontiformes > Poeciliidae > Poeciliopsis > Poeciliopsis gracilis. The sequence continues at coordinate 2,314,694 of CAJVRI010000370.1, read as the reverse complement.
ACGCTGATGAGCTGTGAATCATTCTGGATACTAATGAGGTCAGCAGAAGACCTCATGCCTCATGCAAACATCCGAATGTGACTGACATGTCAGGCTGCCTCTGGCATTAAAACTGAGAAGCAGTAAAAAGAAAAAAAAGACAGAGATTACCATTAAAGCTCCTACAGTTCTGTCAGTTTCTATAATATCGACTAAAGCTTAGTGAAAGCCTGCCCTGTTTCCCTTCTTCCCTCCTTTAAAGTACATCCACTATGCAGGGCTTATCAAATGGCTTTAGGTGAGCCGGAGATGAAGGAATGTGTGTCACCCCCAAACCTCACAGCATATATGCTCCATTTACACTACACCTCCTTCACCTGATAAAATTACCCATCAGACTACCTCTAGTGGCGCCTTGGTTCACAACATCAGACGGTTTTTTTCAGCTGATTTCAACTCACTGTATTTGCTCAAGTCGATCTTGTTTTTCAACCAACTCCGTCTCTTTGGAAGAAAGCTTTGCAGCCAAAACGGCGCTGTGCGCCTTCACTTTAGGAAGCTCCTGACAAACACGCTGCAGCTCCTTGTCCAGAGCCTGGTGAGGAGAGCAAAATGCATTTTAAAAACTTTTTCCAACTTAGAAACCTGATAGTTATTAGCACACTTTTTGTATCTGTTACATAATCTATCCATAATCAGGGTTTCTGCAAGTTCAGTACACTTTTTAAGTCTTTTATTGAACAATATGATGGCTGAACAAAGGGGGAAAAGTCTACAACAAAAGAGAGAAATAAAGGGGAAAAAAGTTTGAAAGAAAAAATAAGAGGAGAAAACAAATGGAAAATGAAAAACTGAAGAATCATGGTCAAAAACTGAAAAGATTTAATTTCAGACAGTGCAGGAAAAACTAAATGTGTCACTTTATACATTGTTAATCTGGTTTCAACTACATATGTTGATGGATTTAGTTGTAAATCCTCATCAGATTAAACTTATTCTGTTTCAAAGAAATATTTGTATTTAAGCAACAAGCTGTATGAATAAATGTACAACTTTTAAGAATTCCTAAATTTTTAATTGGTTGAAAACAACATTTACCCTTTAATGCATTTCATTACATATACACAAATATATATATATATATTTGTGTATGTGTGTGTGTGTGTGTGTGTGTGTGTGTGTGTGTGTGTGTGTGTGTGTGTGTGTGTGTGTGTGTGTGTGTGTGTGTGTGTGTGTGTGTGTGTGTACCCCTGGAACAACAGCATAAGCTCAAGAAGCAGAGCAGGCCATCAACTTGATAAAATCTGAGGTTAACTCAGATCATTTTTCACCTCAAACCCAGGAGAAACCATCTCCTCCATGCTAAAACATATTTTTCCACCTGTCTGAAAGCGCTCCCTGCATATTTATATCTATACTTTGATAGGAGGATAGTGTTATGTTCACTAGCTGAGGGTGTGAGGGACCAGAGAGTTCAAGGTCTGCGTGTTTCGGAGAGGACTTGTCCCTGTGTTGGGAACCTTTAGTCTGGCCTGGGCGGCGTCCCTCTCGTCTCGCTGGCTGTCGGCCTGCCTCCGTTTCTCCTGCAGGTCAGCGCTCAGGGCAGCGCAGCGGGACCTTAATCCCTCTTTCTCTTCCTCCAGAGCACGCACCACCCGCTGCTCCTCCTCTTCCTTTTTTCTCTGCTCCGTCCTCATTTCCTACATAAAAACACCAACATGTGTGTGTGCAGGTCAAAGCAGCCAAAAAAAAAACAGTGACAAAAGCAGGAAAAGAAAAAAACACAGAAAAAGTAGCAGTTGAAGCAGAGAGAAGAAGCCCTGCAGAGGGAGAAAAGGAGCAGCGGCCCATGGGGTTGAGTCTGAAATGAATACATAAACAGCAGAGGCTTTGCTGCAGGAGGCCCCTGCATGGGCTGCTGATTAGTCAAGGTCATCTGCGCGGTACGACTGGACCCTCGTGACCAGGTGTTGGTTGGTATGGGCCGAGACGTGCTGCAGGAGCTCAGCTCATGCGGGTACAAGGGCCAGTCTGTCAGCTTTAATGACAGCTTATAATGAGAACGGTGTTTGCAACAAAACCCATTAGACTCAGCCCAGGTATCCTTTGATGATGTCCCCCACTATATCTCGCCAGGAGACCCCACCAAGACCATGTGAGGACCGCTTCGCTATTAATTAATCATAACCGTGTCCCACAGAAGCATAATTAGGGAGAAGCCACATCGTGGCATGCATGCTTTTCAATTTCCCCAACTGAAGGAAGCATCAAATATTTATATCCGAGTTAAAACCCGGCTTTCCTTTGGTTACTTTATTCGATCACGGTCAGACCAGACTTTGAGCTGTTAAGTATTCTGTGTTTTCAGGCTGTGAGACAATCCTTGCTGTCCTCTAAATGATTCAGAGGCCTGGGGGCTTCGTGCTGCATTCAAGTGACACTCCGAACAGAGACTTTGGTCCTGGGGGCCCGCGCTGCCACAGGAAATCTGTTTCACTCACCTCAACTTGCCGATTCTTGCTGTCCAACTCGGCACGCAGCGTTGTCAACTCCTTCGTTAAAGCGCCATCCTGCTCATCCGGCGCCGTCTTCTTCTGCAGCAGCCTCTTAATCTCCTGCTGCTGCCCTGCCACTTTCTGCAGCAGACGGAGGAAAAGAAAAACAGCAGAATGCAAAACTGTGAAACAGAGGACAAAAAAATACAGCAGAGGAAGCAACTGAGTCCAACAAGAAAATAAAACAATCAGCAGAAAACCAGTTTATCAACACAAACATTCGTAATTTGATCAGTAATTGTAGCCAAAATGATGTCACAACTCTATATGTTGTCTTCTGTGCGCCACAAATCTGGAACAAACTTCCAAAAAACTGCCAAACAGCCGAAACACCGAGTTCATTTAAATGCAGAGTAAAAGCCTAAGGTTGCCTTTGAGCCATCATAACTGGAACACCGACCAACATATTTGATATGCATTACTGACATGATGATGTTTATTATCCAACTTGTGACTGATGTTTTTGTGATGTTTTGTTTTTGCGATTTTATGATGAAAAATAGATTTTTTTTTAATTCCATCCACAGTGATGCAGCTTTTCTGTTTTCATTTCAGCAACTGCACAGGTCAAACTGCTTAACAAAGCATGTAACAAATTACAAAACAATCAAATTATATTACATTTTGTCAAATGCATTGGCTCATAAACTGAAGCATAGATAAGTAAATCTCAGAGTCGTACAACATTCTCACATCTTTTCCTCTTTTATTCAGATTGATTAGTGATGCAATGATCCATCAGCCACCGTTTAAAACACTCAAATTTCCCCTTGATCCACTCTGACCACTGGTTGTCAAGTCAAATACTGAAAAACAAAAATGATTATTTAATTAATTGAGGCTGAAGCTCCCAGACACAAGCAGCCTGATATTCTTTTAAGCAGAAATGGAGATAATCTCATGCGTTCTAACTCCATCAAGAAACCGGCAGCAGATTTCTTTTATGGTTCGTGTTTCTACATTTCATGAATGAATAAAAACTAAAAATACAAATTAGTTTGTGTAAGGCATCGATTAATTAAGTTATCCATTTCTGAAGATGCAATACTTTTTTTAAAAATTGATTTTTTTCACAAATGCACTCCTTGGGTTTCCATAGTTGTGTGTTTGTACGTGTGTGCGTGCCTGCGTGCATGTATGTGTGTGTGCGTGTGTGCGTGTGTGCGTGTGTGCGTGCGTGCGTGCGTGCGTGCGTGCGTGTGTGTGTGTGAGTTATAGGGCAGAAGAAAATCTAAATTGGCAGGTCAGAATCAATATCGGCGCATAAAAACCGGATCAGTGCAGCTCTACAGCTAATTCTCACTCATGTGCGCGACATTGCGCTAACAGCTAAACAGAACCGTTTAATTCGCAAAGCTGAAGAGGCGGTTATAAAACAAGAAGAAAATCAGAGACGGCTTAAAAATGCTATATGTTCCATTTGCATTATTTTGGGAGGAGGATGGCCTCCTAACTGCATCGCCTGAAGTTCGGCGTCGGGCGGTAATCCGTGGCTTTCTGTGGGCACATCTTCTCAAATAACACGGGGCTCTGGGATGCAATTAATTGCCATCTTGAGGGAAACTGCGTCCGCATATCAAGAAAGTAGATTTAGAGTTCCCTACTACTTCTAGCTTGCAGAGAGAGGGCTTTAATAGAGATTTATACTGTAGAGTATAAATCTCTACAGTACAAATTCAAAGGATATCAATTCAAATGCTGATAATGAAATTGGTAAGAACAATTTCAACCTTAGTGGAGCTTAGTTAGGTGGAAAAAAATAGATACCAAAGTCAAAATATCTAGCAGAGAAAGATTAGCGTTGGAAATTTCCCAATGAAGAATGAAAATCTAAACGAATTATGTCACAATTCAAGATCCCATGTGGATCCAGTGGACCACCGTGTGTCCAAAGAGGAGGGAAAGAAATCTGTGATGGATGATGAATGTCAGAGAACCAAGAGACACGAATCTCAGTGTCAAAAGTTGCTTTAAGCTAAAAGTTCTCCATAAAGTCTCAGCGCCTGCTCCCATGAGCCACTGTTATGGCTGCGAAAGAGAATAATGTCAAAAAGCACAGGCAGGCTGATGACTCCATTACGGCCCATCTCATTAAGAATGAATGGCGTTCCTCCATGAAGGACGCTAATGAAGGAGACGCACAGCAGCCTCAGTGAAGGAATGGCGTTAGAGCAGAATACACAACTGTCCTTATCTCTGGAAATTATTAGCTGATTGGAAAAAGACAGCAGGCAGACGAACAGCTGGGGAGACGCATCAAAACATCTGTCAAGTCTGATTCCAAGCTAGAAACATAATTTTTTTAAATGAAAAGAAAAAAAATTAAAAATAAATAAAAAAACTGAGTGCACAAAATTCTGTTTATATAAAATTCCAAAAACTAATTAATCTTTATCATTTTTCCCTGCTGAACTGTAAATTAAACACACAATACTCTGATAAAACAATTAAATTAGTCTGAGTTAAGTAAAAATAAAGGATATAGACAGATGCAAAACAAAACAAAAGATTTCTTAATTTCTTCAGGCTGATTATCTTTTTGTGTATACTTTCATCATCAAGAACCAGAAATAAGTCACACTTGTTTTATTTATTTACTAAAGTCTGTTTTTCAGTAAACATCACCTGATGTTTGCCGTTCTATTTACTACCAAATTAAATTATAATAATTGTGAAAAAGAAGCATGGTTTATTTGTATTAGCATGATTTTTTAAAAAGCCTCGATTCAGTGAAAATTGTAGCCGAACATTTCAACTTCAGAAAGTGAGAAAAAAGGAGCCTTTTTATGTGATTTGTTATGTAAACTTCTGTTTTCATGTGGCTGGTCATTTGCTCAGCCTAAGAAACGAAGCCACAGGTTTCATCGGACTGTCCTGCACCTGTTCCAGGTCCTGGATCATGAAGTCTTTGGACTGCAGGATCTCCAGCACTTTTCTGTCCTTCATCTCAGTTTTCTGCTTCTCACTGTGAAAGAAAGTCAAGACAAAAACAACATCTTAAAATTGTTTAAAACAAAAACTACTAGCAAACACTTTTACTGGTTTTAGCTCTCATCACTGTGAGACTTTGGAGTTGCTCAAAACTTTGTGAATTTCGATGATCCAAATATCACCTTTTTAGTGAGTTTTGAATGAACCAAAAGAAGAAAAACCTTCAGTTTGGGACTAGTTTGTTTCAACTGCTTTGGACCAATGGGAACAAACCCGTTCATTCCCAGATCCGTTGTTCCTCCTGCACCTCCATCTCCAAGGCCTTTTCTTGTGATCAGCCTTCTCCGTTTGTCGGCGATGGAACAACAGTTTTTTTGTCCCGGGAGGGGCCTGAGCACAGGCAGGCCTAGCTGCGCTTCCTCGTTCGCCATGTCCTGAGCAACCAACCAATCACTCTACACGATCCGCACAGTAAGAGGAAGGAGGGATGAATGGCAGCTCCCACTGGGCAAGGGCGCTTGACTGGAGTCGACACAATTACCATGTCAATATCCTCTCGCGCATTAGATTATACAATACACATACGATCTCTAGGTGCATGTTCCCCCGGCAGTCTTGGAGGACCGGCGCACTTTGATGGGTTTCCTGTGGGGCAACGGGAAACTGGAGAGGGTGTGGAGTAGAAAATGAGAGGCAGAGGAACGAGAGGAACTCTGTGCATGCTGCTGCTACACTGGGGAGGCCCAGCTCCGGCCTCAGAGCTGCAGTCCTGCACCCCGTCTCCATCACACCGCAGTCAAACCACTGAAGTTCATTCAGTCCTGCAGAGGTCAGGTAACCACACATTCTGATTCAGGTGTGTTGGAGAAAGGATCTAAGGGTGTTTTTACACCCAGTAGTCTGGTAACATCTGTTACATTTTCAGCTGCTGCGGTTCTCCTTCACACCGCAGTATATTAAACGAACCAAACGAACCAGTTTCCCTCCTCGACTGTGAGGGCGCTGCACCAAGAACTACTGAATGAAACAATGCAGAACCCTCTGAAGAAGACACTGAGTGCAACGTCCATCATCATAAAATATAAAGAAAAATAGAGCGGCGTCAGATTTCTGTGATTGCAGAATTTTTCTTTTGTCTTCGGCAAAAGACCATGAGCCATTTCTCTTGCTAGAGCTACAAACATGCATTTGTTTTGGCTGCTTTCACCCAGAATGCCATGCTCTGCAGTCAGTTTCCTGCTTTGGGAACGGTCTCCGGTCCACTTGGTGTTCACATAAGCATTGAAATCGCATCAGAGTTCAGGTCAAGCGAACCCAGACTGAGGTTTTAAGATGGCTCAGAATTTGCATCAGCGTTCATTGCTCATGTCCCCAAACGAAGCTGAGTTTCCAGTCACACAAACAGGAGTTTGATTAAAGTGGACGACTCTTTGGATGATATGAATAACAGAAACATTTAATCTTACTTTTCGATACTTAAAATATGTTTGGATTGAACTGAATCAGTGACAGTCCAACACAACGAACAGGGATGTGCATTTTTAGAGTAAAAACAGCAACACTGGTTAATTGCCAGCTTCATCGGCTTGTTGCTTTTCAAAAAGATGTAAAAATTTCTGCATTTATTTAAATGTGTATTTCCATAGATTTATGTAAATACACAAGTAAAAACCTTTATCAGATTTTTTACTTGCCAACAAAAAGTCATACTAAATTTCTCTTCCACTTCATGTTGGTTTATATGAAGTGTAACGTGACAAAATGCGAAGAAGTTCCCTGGGAATGAACACGGCTGCATGGCACTGCTTTATTTGTCCAAATATGCCTGATGAGGATAAAGGAAGCCCCTCTGCGCTCGCCGACAGTTCCCATGCCACAGTTTTTCATCTGGCTTAGCCATCCAGCAAAAGAGGCCTTACTCCATCTTACGATTTATCCGGTAAAGACGAGCATTTGGCAGGAATGCTTCAACTGTCCAGCATGAGAGCAGCGGAGGAGAAGCGTTTTCATTAAAGAGGTTTCCGTTGTTTGAACTGGGAGAGCGGGGATAAGAGGGCTTAAACCAGCATCTGCACCTGATTCCGTCATAACCCATGTAGGTGCTTTAAACAAAAGAAAAAACTTTCACACACGTTTTCCGTTGCTTGTGAGATGGAGCAGCGTTGAGCTGTGAAAGATGAAGCCACTCACCGCTCCACCACCAGACTCACAGCCTGGGTCAAGTCCGGATTTGCCACTTGCAGCCGTTTCCACAGAGACCACACAAACTCCTTGTCTGCCTGCAAAACAATCAAGGAATTCAACTGTTTGTTTTTATTGAGAGATATGTCATTATTTGGGTGGCAACTAATGATTATTTTAGTAATCTGCTATTTTTGTTCTGTAAATTAATCAGATAAAAAAGAAGATGAAGATAAAAGATGAAGCCAAAATAATAATTCAATTCCATTTTTTAAATAAGAAAATAAACATTTTATTGCCTAAAATGTAACAACAGCATTCTTTTAGTGGACACTTTGTAGCAAATAAACTGCAGCTAAAAAATACTTGTAACATCAACAGTTCAGTCTTTTCTGTTTGCCTTGGGATCAATACAGTGTAGGGCTGATTTGGTGGTTATTTTTTCAATCAATTCATTAATAATTGGATCGCGAAAGGTGCTTAGTAGGATATATTCTAGTACAGAATTTCATCCAGATTGAGATAATTTGCCATTTGACAAGTTCTGGAAGCAACAAATGTGGAGACAAAGGGGTTTTTAAAATCTTAAATATGAAATGTATAAATGTCTTGTGCAATTTAATTTCTGCTCTGAGCGAGTTGTTCTTTAAACAAATAACCTTTTTCGAGTCTTTCTACTTCATTAACGATCCACTGATTTCTAAATTAGACGACAATTATTTTAATAATCGATTCATAACAATTGACACGGTTAATTGTTTCAGCTCTGACTGATTAGGGGTGGGCGATTCGGACTGATAATTTTATCGCAATATTTTGTGACATAATTGTGATTATGTTAAAAAAGCTACTCTTTACTTATTTTTAGATAACTATATTGCTGTGACTGCATTGCACAGAAATAATGATGCCACAAACACAAACATTATTATTAAGACTGTGACTTATATCACCAAACTCCAAATATAATCATATTTTTAAATTCACTGATATTCCTGTGGAACAAACAGTGGGGAAAAAATAGCAAAAATAACATTTCTGTTCATACTGTCAGTTTGGAAATCTGAAATCTATAATAAATCAAAACTCTCACCACAACAGGACTTTTTACAATAAATGATAAACGATTCGATAAATACCCCACCCTAATTACGGTACATTATATGACGACTTTAATCAGCCTGTCAAAGAAAAACCAGCAGCACATCAGAGCTCTTCTGGCTGGGAAAAAAATAAAAGATAAAAGATTAACCAGGACGCTCATTGGCATTAGCATATGACAGCAGGGAAGTCGATCAATTATTTAAACAACTTGTACAAAACAGTTTCTCATCCGGCCTGCCCGCTCTAATCATGCGCCTCTCTTTGCAGCGGTCTCCATCGCTGAGATGTGACCTTCGACTCGCGGGGAGCGACTTGACACTTGTCATTATGAACTATTTATGACTGCTGGGGATCCGAATCAAAACGAGGCGGCCCGCCTCGTGTTTTCCACCAAACTCAGAGCTGATGTCAGGGAGAAAAGTCATAAAACGCATCTCCAATTCAGACTGTCGTCCCGGTTTCTCCAAACATTTTTCAGGCAACGCTACGTCTAATGAGCGACATCTAAAAAGTACGTTAGGCATTAAAAGACAGAATTATACCAAATCGACTTGATATAAAAATCATGTGATAAATTATGTTCACATCATCAGAAGATAAAAGCCATCCCTCCCACTGGACTCTACTGGTCTCCAATTAGTACATGAATTTTAAGCCCCTTCTCAAAAAGTGTCTAATCAATTATTTAGTAAAATGGCAGCGTCAGACCTTGATAAGGCCATGAGCTGAACACATAAAGAGGAAGGACTGTGATGTAGATCTCTGAGTCTGTATGTATCCGCGATGTGGGGGTGTAGAGGGAAGGGTTCTCACTAAATCAACACTGGAACGCAGCTAATGATTAAATTAGGCGGCCTGGTTTACTCCGCCTGCCTGGCCTTTGGCTGCCATTAACCGTTCCGCTGACAAGTGTTCAGCGAGGACCCTCATCAAGCGCCCTCCTCTGCCGTACGCGCGCTTAAAGATACATTCAATGAGTGTTTGATGATGGCATGAATTATTCATCCTGAATCTGGAATCCTGGAACACCATGGGCTAAACATACCAGAGAGAGCCACTGCGATTCAGCGTGTATTAGGAAAATTAGCTGGCTCTAGCCAGAACGTTTGCCGGCTGACAGACGAGACTCTTTGTAGTTAATGGCCGTCCTGAACCGCGTCATGCCCGAGACTTAACACATCAGTGGTATTCAAATGTCACTATTTAAAAATGTACACGGCACATCTTAGGGCCGTTATTAGATAAACAGAATCGCTGATGGTCTGCTCTGTCTGGAAGAGACCACCAACCATGGAGGGTCTCCATGCCAGTTAAACGAAAGGCTGCAGCACTGAGGTCAACAAAGTTCAGCTCAGATGAATGGACAGCATCACAGTTCAGACAGGTGAAAGGGAAAGGCACTTCTCTTTCACCTGGTTTCTGTGCACCAATCAGAAGCAGGATGGGAACCAAGGTCACTATAGTTCACTAAAACTAACAAAAACTGAAATTAAACTGAAAATCAATAAAAACCGTAAGAAATAGGAAATAACTATAATTAACAGGAACTAAGTCCTTTGTTTTTGTGTTTATGAATGTATTTATTAGCCTTTATGTCAGATCTCTGCAAATCACTCCAGGGCGATGATTTGGGCCTGGACAGCGCGTAAGAAGCAATTTGTCTGCAACCTCCTCAAAACCAGCAAGGAAATAATTACAAGCATCAAATAAGTACAATAACAACAAAAAAAATGACGGAGCTGCAACGGCCCAATCAAAGTCCAGGCCTTAATCTGTCTGAATTAGTGTAAGTTAAATGAATCTCAGAGACTCAAAGAACCAAAGTTCCTTCTTTGGTTCACAAGGATCATAATAAGAAACATCCTGATGAAGGCTGAAGTTGTTTTCTGCTCCGTTTGGTTTGGGCTGGATTATCCGTATCTCTTCTATATCCTGGTTTCTGTGACATAAAGGTGAAACTGAATGAAGTAGTGCGTTTTCAGCGAGACATTTTGTATATTTACTTTTCTCAATACGTTTGTGTTTATATTTACTGTAGACCTGTGCTCTAACTTGGTTGGAGTGTTGTTAAAAATCCTCACAAGAGACACTTTGCATGTGAACAAGAAGTGCAGACGCAGCAAAAACTGTGTTTTGCGCAAGTTTTAATAGTGATGCACCAATCGATCTACAAGTGTTCATCATCTCCAGATCTTCCCTACATCAGCTCTGCCCTGTAATGAACTGGTGAAACACCAAAAAAAACTCTGAATTTTTTTATGTTGTGATCATTGAATCCTTAAAAACAGAAAACTCCCACGTTTTTCAGTTTGTAAACACATCAATAAACAGCATGTTTTCTGATTCGCTGCATTTTCAGCTCAGTATGAAGCAGGTAAAGGTCTCTCTGTTGAATTCAAATTTGCTACATTTACCAAACAACCTGATATTTTCCTCTATATAAAGTACAGGAAGGGAAAAACTGTAGAAAGCAGCAAACTAAAACCACAAAACACAATGCAACGTGTTTTTAAGTTAGAATGACTTATATTAGACAATCACTTTCTAAAATGCATCTAAATTCTCAGTTTTATTAACAATAAAATAAAGACGTTAAAGCTCAAAAAGAGGACAGAATATTTCTCCAGCTCAATTTATTGTATATTAAAAATATATATATATATATTACTTAAACCAAGTATTTTCCTTAAAGCAGCAAGAAGTCTTTAGGTATTTAAAGTTGTTATACATAAACCTGTAATGGGATAAATCTACATGTATTGCAGCACTGATATCCTCCCTAAAGTAAAGAATATTTATCTTTAAAGCATCTGACTCTGCATTGATTCACTTATGAAAAATCTGACTTGGTCCAGTGAATTACAGAAGGAATCTGCAAGATTCTTGAAATTAAGGAAATTAAGCTGATGTCCCAGTCTGTCTACCTGTAGAAGAAGCCATGCTGGGTCACTTCACTCCTGTTATTAGACACCACCTGGTGGTGAGCATGCAAGGAATCCTTAAATCACCGTCTCACAAAGTGAAAACAAAAGTTTCTCTGCTCTAGATGTTTTTACTGAGACATTTAGAGCATGGGTCTGCAACCTGTGGTTCTTTGGATCATTCACAATTTGTCTCTTAATAATCTGGCAAGAAGTCCAGAACCATTTTTTTTTTCATGTCGACAAACAATAAAATGCAGATTTTAGCTGCTTTTAGTTGTTTTTACCCCATGGAATAAATTCTGTCCTAAAATTTCTAGAAAAGAATGATGAAAGTATTACTAATATTTGTTGTTGTTTTCTAATCACTACACTTATTTTGTTTAAATCATTTTCCACAAATATCAGCATCCCAGAGAAGAAAATGCATCAAACCTCTTTTGTAAATGTCAAATGTACTTTAAGACCTAAAACAGAAATAAAATGATAGTTCTTTAAAAATAGCCCTACATTTTCTATAGTTTAAGTTGTTTTTTAATTAAATGTTATTAACATTTGTGGCTCTAAATGAGATCTTTACTTTGCAGATGCCTGATCTAGGTTTTGTAGAATATTTGGTATTTCTACTGATCCCACTGTGTTGATGGTATTTGCACAATTTTGGACTAAACAAAAAATAAATCTTTCTGTACTATTCTATGTGATCTTTAATCTTTTGAGTGCTTTTAATTGTGTCGGATGTGCCGTCAAACTAAGGTTCAATATATAAAGCTGGCATGCAAAGTGTCCATTTAAACATTTTAATGGGGATTTTGTCATGTTTTTATACATAAACCATAATGTCAGTTAAATTATTTAGAGGTTTCTTCCTGTTAACGGGGAGTTTTTCCTCTCCACTGTCACTCCATGCATGCTGAGTATGAGGGATTGCTGCAGCTGATTACTGAATGCAATCAGCGGGGTTTCCTTAGAGATAGAAGGAAAAACTTTAAACTCATTTGAATAAATTAAACTTAATGCAAGACATTTCATTCATTTGTTAATTGGTGCTTTATACATGAATTGAGTAGTTCAATTATCTCCAAGTATATTAACCTTTGGAAACATTTGCAAAAACCGCGGAAATGAGTTTAAGAAAAATAGAAAAAAAAAGACAAAATTATCCTTTTTTTCTTCTTGACAGCAGACAGTATATTAGATTTGTATGTATGTATATGTACACATACCTGACACTGAATTAACTCCTCTGATAAATTCTTCACCTCCTCCTCCAGAACCAGGACGCGACTGCTCTCGTGTGAGCACATTTTGGACCCAACAATGAAAGAAAATAAAAAATAAGGAACTAGAAAACCCTCCTTGTCATCCTCCAACGCTCCGTTTGCTAACTCTGCTAATGTTAGCCTGCTAACGGTCCTGTTTGCAGTTTAACAGCGTAACGTCATCGCAACGGACAGCCTTAAAACAATGCTAAAATGCCCCTTATATGTATCCTCTAGCCGCTCTCAATCTCTTCTCTGTCTTTAAAGGTGAATTAAACTTTCCTGGACGCCCCCTAGCAGTAACCACAGCGACGAGTTCTTCCGTTCAAACCGGCCCGCTGTTTTCCGTTTCCGTCTCACTGAGCAACGGCGCACGCTCCATTCACACGCCGGCGCGGCTAACGGCGCACCGATCAGGTGGAGTTTGTACAGTTTATGGAAGGTTAGCTTGATGCTTTGACAAATTATGGCTGTTGCAAAGTCAGAATTGAAGTTTAGTAAATGTTATTGGTATTTCACGCTGTATAATACCCGTTAGGTGGTTTTGTTTCAGTATTTATGCTGACACATCAACTCTGAAAAATCTTGCCAGATATGTTGTCATAACAGCACAACAGAGGTGATGTTAGGTCGGATCTTGAAACATTGGGGCATAATGAATATAAATCACAATCAGCCTTTTCACCAAGCCTTAACGTTTGTACACACAAACAAGAAATTTGACATCAGTTTTCTAAAAACAAATAGATAATAATAAATTCTGCAGAGATTTGTTAATGTGAATAAATTCTAAGGCTAAGTGACTTAAAACTTTCTGTTTGCAGTGGAGCTTTCATTATATATCTTCATTTAAAGAAAAATATTACTTTTTATTTTTTTAATGAATAAAAGTGAATAAAAATGACACTTTGAATTTGACTCAGATTCTCCAATAAATGAAGCATGCTGTTCTTTGATTTACAACTGGCTTTGTTCTTAATTGACATAACCCAGACTCCACAGGAAGTAGAGCAAAACTCTGACAACCAAACGGTGTTATAATGGCAAAAGTAGTGGAAATCAATGTGTTGAGTCATGTTTGCCTTGCTGGCCAAAACAGAGGCAAATACGTCAGGCAAGACAATACTCCAAAAAGTCCTGCATCAGGTTTGTAAGGATATTTGTGGGGAACAAAAATGGAGAAATCAACATTAGAACCCAAAACTTGTGTAGAAAGAGGAAGAATGAGGGATACAAACATTGTGAAAGCTGCATGTACAAAGTTGGTGAGTAATGACTTAAATAATACCAGTTTGTGAAAATCTGCCTTCAGGAAAATGCTTAAAAATAAACATTAGCATAAAAAGGTGTTTAAAATGTAGATACCACAGTTACTACAGCACATGTCTTCATGCTGCCACGGTGCTACCATTGGAATTTACACACATAGAATCACACATAGCTATCAATAAGTGTCTTTATGACAAGAAACAGGATGTTTGCTACTGGTTACCTTCATACATCGGACATGTGGTGTTTGCCTTCAATCACAGATTCATTCAACTGGCAAGAGGTCGGCTGCAGGCCTTGACACCTCTTGGATTATTCCAGACTCTTTTGGGTTTTTGATTTGTAATAAATAGTATTTCGTCCTCTAAATGTTCTGGCTAACGGTTGCAGGGATTACATAATTTCATATTATTTTCCTGGAAATCTTTGACTGCAGACGTTCATAACAAATTTAATGAGGTTCAGTTGCTGACAATCTGACCAAGAGAATGACTGACAGGTGGAGTCATGATCAACACTATTGATCTATATAAAAATATCCCACAAGTTTTATCCAAACACATTTATTCCTTTAGTCTTAACTCCACTAACACCGTACACTGGTATTTTTTGGCTTATACATTTGTTTTCTTCTGAAGAGCAACACAGGCCGTTTGACGTCTTTATTTTGGTGGTGAGTCAAGACAACAATGCTACGTTGTGCGGTTAATGCATTTAACTGTCCGTCCAGATTTGGAGCACAGTGCTGGAGAGGAAAATGAAGAAATATGATGACTGCCGCTGCTTCTGAGTCTGACAAATGTTAGTTCGGCCTCGCTGCTACACAAACACACACACACGGACGAAAAGAGACTAAATCCAATTGACTTAGCATGATTAGGCTGCCTTTCATTAGGATCCTCATTTGCAGGGCCAATTTCAGAGGCAGTAGACCGGCACATAATGCACAACATCTGCCTTCCCCTTGTTCCTTGTTCAGATACATAAACGCATGGAAGCTAAGAATGAGCCTCTATCACTCCTCCTGCACCTGCGCAACCCGGTCCTTGTGTCTCCTCTCACTGCCCAGGATATACAAACTATTCTTTACTAAATTTATTTCTAAAATGGAGCAAAAATCAGTTTTTTTTCCCTCCAACTATTGGAGTTTATTCATTCAATTTATAAAATGAACAAACAGTGAAAAGTGAGCAAGAAGAAGAACAAATTGTATACAAATCCTTTCACAGTAATTACAAAATACATTTTAATATTAATATACATTAAATTAAAAATATAAGTTCCAAGCAAAATGTAATTCTCCTCATTGACTCAGAAGGATAAAAGGCTGTGATTTAGAAAAGATATTCTAACATGTTTTGAATTGATTTGCAGTCGAGCATTTTTCAATTCTTCACTCAAACTGCTCCATAATTTCACTGCAAAATGTACATTTGTATTAAAGTAGTACGCAAAGTTTTACTTTTGAAATCTTACTTCCTGCTGTTATTTATGAACTCCTGTAACATAACTGAAACCATTTATATATTAACAAAATTCCTTCATTTCAAGATATTTAATTGAATAAACGATTTATTAACTATCGTCAAGTATTCAATTTATATTAAATTCATTTTTTTGTTCTTTTTCTGTTTTTTTGTGCCACAAACAAAGGCATAGTGTTGGTATTATATGTATAAAATAAATCATTTATCAGACTATAGGATTTAGGGGAAATTCACTACATACAAAGAAGTTGTAATTTAATTAGTAATGGAACTTGTTACGTTTCTTTTTAAGTGCATTTAGACTCGTGTTGCACTCAAATACATTGTATTATAGACATTTTATGAATCTTTTTCATATAACAGGATGTAATGATGGTAAAGAAAACACAAGCTTTTCCTTCATCTTCTGATCACAAATTAGAACAGTTCATATTTACACTTCAATGCAAATTAAAATTAAAAAGTTGCTCTGAATGCGACTCCTCCCTGATACAGTCATCATGTTACCTTGTTCACAAAGAACTGCATCTGGTGGGCGTGTTTCATCGGTACGTAAAAAACCCTAAACTAACTGAACCTTTCGAGGATGTAACAGGGAGAGAAACGGCACAAAAACACAGCAGGACCCAACAAAGCAACTCCAAATGTGCTTCTTATTAAAACAAAAGTGTGATTGAAACAGTAAAGTGCAGCTGGAACTAAAATCACTAAAATTCCTCCCTTGAGAAAGCTGGCAGCATAAAGTGATCCCGCCCTGACTATCCCCACTTTCAACATCCAATCTGTGTAATCTGACCACTTAGACACTTACAGCTACTGCAGCAGACATGCTCCGCCATGTTTTGACAGCACATTTTGCTCTCCTCTCTGTCTGAAGCAGCATTACCTCCCTATGTCAGGTGTTTGTTGTCTGTCCCACTAATGACAGATTAATCCACGTATAAGCTCGTTTGAAACCCACATAAATGTCAGGTCTCAGCCCAGGAGTCTTTCACGCCATCCCAGTGCTTCCTGTATGAACCATTAAAAAGATACTTTTCACACATGGATTTCAGCTCTAATGTTACTTGATTCAGCTTTTTGTTTTCACTCGAAAGGCTTTCTTTAAAAACTGTTTTTAAAGTTCTATCAGAAAATCTAGACTGGATTTGTAGTGTTTTCATTTTATGTTGGGGAAAAAGCAAAGTTTCAAAAATATTCACATCTTAAAAGTGTCACCATTAACACCCAGATTCTACGACAAGGAAATTAAAAGCCTTTATGAACATTAATATGGAGGACCAAAAGGGACAAAAGTAAACAAATAAAATATAAATAAATAATCAATTAAAGATGGATGGATGGATGGATGGATGGATGGATGGATGGATGGATGGATGGATGGATGGATGGATGGATGGATGGATGGATGGATGGATGGATGGATGGATGGATGGATGGATGGATGGATGGATGGATGGATGGATGGATGGATGGAAATATTTGAAATCTTCAGATTGAATCTTTTAAAAGTATTTTCATACATATTTAAAATTTTAATAAATATCACCTAAAAACTTCAAAATGTTGCTGCACAGATTCAAACGTTTCCAAACTTTAATTTCACCTGAGTTGCCTATCAAAATGTTGGATATTTGTGAAATGTGGGAACAGGATAGATGGATGGGAGAGTGAACAGTGAGTTATAGTAACTTCATTTCTTCATCAGGATGAAATGTTGGGCTCTATTCTGTTTTTCTGCTTACATAACGTCACTTATTCAGTGAAATGAGCCTCAGAGCCACAGAACAGAGCAGACGTAAACTGGCCTCCTGCATCCGCAAAGAGCCTTGAAACAAGATGGCTGCTGCAGAGACAGTCCCAATAAGCATGCTCCTCTCACTCCTGTTCTGCCTCGCTGAAGTTCAAGCGCTCTGCAGCATCTAATCTACCAGGGGAAGGAGTGACACAGGATTGTGATCATGCAAATTCACCTTCATGAAAAATTCAGGAACCAAATGACAAGCCTTGGTGTGTCAACACTGACAGAGGAAGGCAGAGAGGGGAGAAAAACATGACACTCCGCAGAGAATTGGGAAAGCGCCGTCTCCGCCCGCTGCCTCAGGTAAGCGGGGGTCTTATCCGCAGCTCTGATGCACCTGGAAAACGCAGCAGACGACAGTAGCTGCTGAAGAGTCCCCAGTTTTAAAGGAACACTGATTGTACAAATGTCAGCTGGGATGTGAAAGCTGCGCAGCGTTTAGCAGAACAAGCATCCTCCTACATGGGAACGAGGCAGGCTCCAACATGCCAGCGTTTTACGGCGAGGCTTTGAGCGGAGTCACTTTGTAGCGTGGCTGACGGCTCTATTTATCAAGCTGTGGAGTGGGATTAGAATATAACGAGATGTTGTCACATTAACTGCTTTTCCATTGCAAATATGCCCAAAACTTTGGTTGAAAAAGACAACCTCGCATTAAATATGTTTCTATGAAATAAGAACGGCATTCAAAATCACAAGTGTATGAGTTTGTTCACTCGATAAATCGTTAAAAATCCCCCGATACCATCATCCTCCAACTACTTCCTGTTATCTTCTTCTTTGTGGTTTCCACCAGTAGTAACATCCAGTTACAGCCAGTCCATTTTCTTCTGCTCATTTCTAGAAAGATTGATTAATTAATCTCAACATTTCTGGCTTTTTTCTTGCAATTTGCTTTCTTTTCTTGCAGTTTTGAATCTCAGAAATATCCAAGATTTTTTTTTAGAACTTTTTAAGATTAATCTAAAAATTTCTGAGCTTTTTGGCAGATATCAAATCCTGTTTTTCTGTGTGCAATGGCTCTGATGCGCTCAATGGAAGCGCAGCCTCTGCGTGTCTTTTGAAACTGAAGTTGTCTCAGCGAAAGGGCACTCTGAATTTGTGCTGAAGTGATGAACCGTGTCTGTACAGATTTCCATTGGGTTGTTGCCCTCAGGAGGAAATCTGGAATCTGTGGGAGAATTGTCAGCCGCTGTTGACCTCGGACATGAACCATCCTCATGTTGAATCCTGTGAGACCTCAGACAGGCTTGCCAAACCCCTGGGACAGAGAGGCCATTGATTACCTTCTCCTCCACCGTTCCCGCCTCTAAACGCACATTGGACCTCAAATCGTTCCTTCGTTGCGAAGCTTCAACTCTGCAACTGCCATTTCTGTTTTCACATGACGGTAATAACCTTTCTCCCCAAACGTCAACGAGACGATGCGGACCTTCTGTCCAACTCCCATCTGATGACCTTCTGGTCCCCTCCTCAACCGGCGAGCGCCCTCATAAAGGAGGAATTGATCCGAGAGGTCACATGGATGTGTATGTGACTGTGTTTTTGTTATCCGTGAACTGCAGGGCCACGCTGACTAACAGTTCACTCACCTAGTGTACCGTCCAGGCCCCAGTCGGCCCCCTCCACCGATGTGTGGGAACAAGGAGTCAGACTATTTCCCTCGGGCTGCGGCTGGAGCGCTTGTCCTTTACTTGGTGAAAGGGTAAATTAAGGTGGTGAGGTTGTATTTAAGTTCATATTTCCCCTGAGTCTGTGAAAGGAGACCAAGGACATGGGACATTGATTGCCCTGAGTAAATGTTGTCCACTTGGAAAACAGCTTTTAGATGAGAAAAGTATTTGTCTTACTTACAGCGCCAGCGCTTCCCTCAATAAGAGTCTGAAGGGATCAAAGTGAGAAAATCACCGAGAGGCTCTGCATCACAGAAAAGCTTTTATCTCAAACGGTGGCATCAGAAATCAAGTTTTTATCTGATTATTGTCTAAAAATCTTCTTCCATCACTCAGTTCTTTATACTTTGCTTCCATTAGACGCCCCAAAGTGGGAGATCCTGAATCTTCCCTCATTCTGACTTCAGTTCAGCTCAGTCAGGTTTTCTTCAGGTTTCAGGTCTGGTGACAACGTG
Organism: Poeciliopsis gracilis; assembly: GCA_911649635.1. Taxonomy (NCBI): domain Eukaryota; kingdom Metazoa; phylum Chordata; class Actinopteri; order Cyprinodontiformes; family Poeciliidae; genus Poeciliopsis; species Poeciliopsis gracilis. The sequence goes on along the minus strand of CAJVRI010000370.1, from coordinate 2,295,076 downwards.
ATCACGGAAAAAAGGCCTGACTTTGTTTCTGGTAAATAATTTCCAGCACATTTTTATTCAAACTGCTCTGATATATCAGAGTTGGTGATGTTGTTCATGCTAGCAACTCTCAACCTCCACCGACCCATCTGGAAGTATCTGCTACCCAAAACGTTGTTTGTGTTTGTGATGGTAGGACGAGTGGCATGTAAATTACATCTAATGGTCGCTATGGAAACTTTGGAAATGTCTTCCCCTCCCACTTTTCTTCCAAGGCCTCGTCTGTCTTTTAAACTTTTCACTTTCTCTGACTTCAGATCTCAGTAATTTTCTGTGAATTGTAAATCCCTTGTAGCCGTTTCCTGACAGATGAAGATCAACATAAGGGGGATATTCTCAGGTCTTTCCCATTTTGAAGAGCGGCTAACTGAAATGGACTCTGTGTCATGTTGTAGCAATACCCCAAGAAGAAACAAAAAGTTATGAATTTCTGATTAAAAGTTCCTGGACTCCATGTTTAACCTTAAAAGTTCAAAATATTAATTGAAATTCTTTACTTGTGATCGCTTTATAAAATTAGTTTGATGTGGAAAGAAAAAGAAATGGCCACTATTTCGCAGCGAATGCAGGGTTGTGTATTTTTATGTCAAATAAATTGCATCTTCTCCACTGCAAACAGATGCAATGGAGTGCACACTTCTGCTAATCTAATACTCGGCTAATTGCAGAGCTAATTTTTGATTAGCTAACTTTGAAGCACTTATTCACCCCATTTTTTTAATTATGTATTTTTTTGTTGATAAATCCTAAAGTGCTAATCTTCTTGGCTGTTGTTTAAAACTCTGCCAGACAGCAGAGCTTCTACTATAAATCTATATTTTCCTTAAAATAGGAAGTTTGTAAAACTAGCATTAAATATTAATCTTGTTTTGGGAACTCTGGGAATCTAATAAGTAAATAAATCCCTTAAATCTGGACTAAAAACCCACCTGGTTAGTTTATTTTGATGGTAGGAACCATAACTAATTTTTAAAGCATAACCAAAGAAACACAAACCAACATTTTGATGTGAAATGATGGCAAAATGTAATATTTCATCTGTTGACTTACTGATTTACAGAAAGAATTAATAGACTTCAAACCCAAGAATAACCTCTGTTTGCTGGTCTTTGTGTAAAGAAGAGTGAAATCTGAAGCATTTCATGGTGCGACTCGTGTATCGATTAACCCAGAAGCCCGTCTGCTCGGTTAAGACAGATGACTCAACACAGCAGCACAAACACACAGCGGCTGACCTTAAACACAGCATCTCTTTCTGCAGGTCTTTCTGCCATTTCTGTGCTCTTAATAAGTTAACACGTGTGCAATAAGCCAATACAGCGTAATTACTGACCCTGCTGCTTTATTAAACTTGCAACAGGCTGATAAAGATCTGTTTTAAAAAGCTAAAACAGTGCTATCACAAACTTTGTTCTTGATTTGTAACATCAAACTCATTGAAAGTATGGAGGGATGAAAGTTTAAATCAGGCAACTTTAACTGAAGACTCATTTATTTTAAGGCTCTTTATTAAGCCTGTTATGAGACCAGAATTTGCCGGATGCCAGAAGTTGTCATGATAAATGATAATATTGTTGATTTAAGACCATTTTCAAGTAATATAATAGTAATACGTTTCAAGAACACATTCTGAAAATTCATTAAACTTTAAATTCTAATGTAATTTAAAGTTACATTATACTGGAATTAAGTATGAAAAATAAACAAATTAAATCTATGTGATAAAACGGAAACATCTGAAACACTTTTAAATCTGGAGTAAAAACCCACCTGTTAGTTTATTTTGAACCATAACTACTGAACAAAAACTAACATTTTGCTGCTAAATGACGGCAAAATGTAATATTTCATCTACTGACTGTGTTTCACGACTTTGTATTTCTGTGTTTTTATAATGTAAAACACTTTGAACAGCCTGGTTGTTAAAATGTACTTCACAAATAAACTTGACTGATTGATTGATTGATTGATTGATCAATAGAAACATTAAATAAAATGAATCATGAAGCCTCTGTAAACAAAGTTGTCCTTCCACTAGAGACCAAAGCACCAGACTGAAGACTTTTGTCATCCAGTTTTTGGTAGGAAGAGAGAAAAGAGCAAAATGATAAATCTTTAGACAACCCAATAAATGTGTCAAAGCTTCAGCATCACAGCTAAACAGAAACATGTCATGATTTAAACTGAAACTGTATCGCAGCAGTCGGAGTCATTAGCAGAGCCTTGTTTCCTTCTTAAATCATCTTTTAAAGGCGTTTTGTTTGTTGCTCACATAAGTGTGTAATATCTCATTTAATTAGCAGCCTAAGCCCTCTGACAAACAGGCATATGGTCCTCGCTCTCCCACGGCCTTCGCCAACAAATGAATATGCATATCCTGGGACTTCCAGTAGCTTGTTACTCTGGAATGACTTCTACACAAGCCTAATCCCTGATCTATTATTTACCCCTTGACCAAACATGCAAGTGGGGCTTCCAGACGCTTGACTTGATAGAAATGACTGCCAAGGGACTCGGCTGCCTCTCACCCAAGTGGAAGAGCCAGACTGAGGCAGAGGAGCACAGAATGTTCCACACAAGCCCTTCAAGTCATCACTCCGGAGATGTCTCAGTCGAACGTTGAGCAAATCCTCGTAAAAACAAGCACACTATGAAAGTTTAATGAAGGCCTCATTTCTGTGGGATCTGGGAAATGAGTGTCACATCCCCGCCAAAGATGGAAACGCTTTCCAGCAGCTTCCACGCTGCATAAATGTGGATTCTGTGACAGCAGGAAACACACAGACGGTGCTGAAATAAATGCAAACACGGAGCAGATTCAGGTAATCTGAGGCAGGCAACGAGTCTCACCTCTGTCTAAAAATCACAATTCATTGGTTGCTTTATTAGGCTCCAGCTGCCAGCGCCATATTGGACGTCATTTCACTCTCAGAAATACCTTAAATCAAGTCAAGTTAATATGTTCAGCACATTTCACAGTGCTGTACATATTAACTGTATGATCATAGAGACATCATGAAACAAGCAATAAACAGTTAAATGCCATCATCAGTAAATATCCATTATATTTATCAATATTCCAGTTCTTACACATAAAAATAAACTTAGCTTTGATTCAAGGGAACTCAGTGTTTCGGCTGTTTTTCAGTTTTCCTGAAGTTTATCCCAGATAAACTAAATCTTTATGCCGGAAGCTAATCTGTGCAGGCAGTTCAAAGGGATTTTACACTATAAAACATCACAATTATGAAACAAGCAATAAACTTTACAGTTTGTCAAATGCATTCATCAAGCAAATACACGTTAAATCTGTTGACCAGTGTTCCAGTTATTATGTTATTGGATTTTTAGCCTTAATGTAAAGGAACTCAGTGTTTCAGCTGTTTTGCAGTTTTCTGGAAGTTTGTTCTGGATTTGTGGAGCCTGGTTCCTGTAAAGACACTGTTGCAGTAATCAGATAAACGTGTGGATGAGTTCCTCTAGATCGTGCTGGAACATTTGTCCTTTAATCATAGAAATGTTCTTCAGATGTGAGTCTTCATTAAAACAGCCTGAATATCGGACATTAACGATCTTTTTTTAACGTCGTCCGGCGATGAAAGTAAAATAAATGTCCCTCTAACCTAACAAATGTACTACATTTAAAAATAACAGATTGAAAACACAAAACTTTGGTTTGTTGACAATCCACACAGCCATTTTTTCCAGTAACATACGAAATGATCACTGACTGGCTGGTTGTGATGACGCATTCTTTCGAGCATTTTGATTGGTCTATGCGGCAGAAACGGTTAGGACTGCATATGACTGTTTCAAACATGAGGTAAGCATAACTTCTTAAATTTTAGGAATATTAAATATTAAATATTGATCAGAAGTTGATCAGGAAATTGACAATTTCCTGATATCTGTCTGAAGAGAGTGACTTCCTTACGTTAGAAAATGTTTTGCATTGAGTTTTTCCCCAACATATTATGGTAGCATAATTTTCGGTGTTTTGTCTGACAGCAGTGAATCTAATGATGGTTTCGGTATGAGATGTTTGGTGAACAGGCCGTCAGGGTGACCGCACGTCTGGCTTCACTGTCCGTTTGACTGCAGTGATCTATGAGGTTTTCATGTTTTGTTTATCATGTTGGTTTTGTATTTGGATCATTTTGGTTCAAGTTAATTTTTGGTTTCCATGCTCATTCCTTCGTGGAGAAACTCTGTGTCACAGTTGGAGTAAAGAATGACCCAAGTCCAGAGAGTTATGCAGCAAAGCAAAATTTTAAAGAAAAAATAAACAAAGAAAACTTACAAAGACCGCTTGAAGACTCAGACTTGGGCTAGGAATGAGAAGCTAACAAACAACAGAAACAGGGACGGAGGAGCCAGCGAGGACGAAGGCGATTTGCAGAGCTTAAATACTGAGGAAGTAATAGAAGGAGCTGATTACAGGTGAGTGGATGCAGCTGGAAAAGGAAACAGGAAACAGCAAATAAGGAAATGATTAACAGCTGGGAAGAGTCACTGGTAGGCCTCAATGGAGTTTCAGGGCCAGAAAATCATACATTGTATATTTCCTATTTAAGTATGACGATAAAGTCATATTATTAGTAGAATGAAAATGCAATATTAGCAGAAGAAAGTCATAAAATTACTGGAAAAAAGTCATTTTAATGAGATCAGAAATATATGTAAACCAGATATATAGCTATTTCTGGTAATATTAAGACTTATTATTATTATTAATATTATGGTCTATTACAACTTTTGTGTATCATTACAGCTTTATTCTCACATTCTGAATTTATTCTTGTATTTTTTCGACTTCATTGTCATACAACCTTATTCTCGTAAATTACATTTTTTACTAAGCCTGGCCCTAATTCTCCATCACAAGCTGAAGTGCAAAATAAACAAAGCAAAGAGAATGAAAAAGAGTCAACAAACTGAATCTATAATAGAAACAGTAAATGGTAATCTGAAGAAACAAATCCAAAACACAAACAATGAGACTAATAAATGAGAAAATGAGATAGACCAAAAATGGTGCGATATAGAGAAAGAAACAATAAAGGAATGATCAAAACATAAATTAAACTAAAAGTCCAAACAAACGGTTTTGGATCATAACAACACTTTTACTCCTGGGTTAGATTCTTCCTTTGGTTTTAGTCTTTTGCAGCTTTGCTTCATTCTGCTGCTGCTGCGTCTCAGTGGGTTCTGATGGGACTAACTCAGTTACAAGTCGCTCCGTTTCACGGCGTCCTGGTCCGTTTCTTCTGTTTCTAGTTTTTACTGCCCTGCATCTGTTTCCTGCTGCCTGGATGTTTTGTTCTGATGCTCTCAGGTTCTTGCATGTCGTTGCATCACAGTGCAAGTTCTCTCAATAAATACTCACCTCCAGTAAATTCCCACTAACTTCCTCCGCGTTGAGTTCAGATTATTACAGAATGTGCTGCTCAGTGGTCCAAAGTCCTGTTTTCAGATGGCTGCAAGCTTCTGCTTTTCTTCTTGAAATCAAAGTCTGGGGGAAGAAACAAGAAGCACAGAATCCATGTTGCTGTAATTCCAGAGTGACGTTTCACAGTCAGTCGCTGTGTTTACGTTACAAATGCGTGCAAAGCTGCGCCGATATTTCAATTTCATAGTTGTGGTATTTTAATTAAATAAGAGATTTAACTACAATCATATGTGAGTAAGTCTATTCATGTGCTACGCCATTAAAGACCTTCTTCCTCCTTCCACTTCCTGTCCTCCTCTTTGTCATTTCTGCCAGTAGTAACATCAGGTTGTTGATCATGTGACTCAGGTGATGTGAAAAACATGTTTTTATTGCAGTTTTGCCAAATACATCTATTTCAATACAGCCAAGAAAATTACCTCTGAAGCAAAAACTATTAAAAATTATTATTTCTTTTCTTTGTCGTGTTTTTATTAAGCAAATTTAGTTTAATGATTCCAATTTGCACAGTTTCAGGGTCAATGGAAATGTAGCTTATGATGATCTGCTGGTTCTGGTCCAATGGGTTTGACTCCCAAGTCAGAGCAGCTGAAGTTTCCCTCTGCTGAAAAGCTTCATGGAGATTTCATTCATGCAGAAGGAGCCCTGACTGCAATGGTTGTTTTAAGTCAATAACAATAAAAACAGAACTAGAGCCACGTTTAGATTATTTAACTTACAACAAGTCAAATAATCTACCAGTTAAATGAGTAAATTTGACCAATATTAAGGAATTATTTACTTAAAACAATTTCCTATGTCTTGATGAAAAGTTACTTTAAAGTTCATTTGACTTATTACGTAGATATTTGCACTAAAAACTTAACAAAATTGCAACCAATGACCAGCTGGGGGTCCAAATCACTTTTCCAGCTCATGAATGAGTCAAAGGCCAGTTATGGCAAATATATTGAAAAAATTGCCCATTAAACTTAAAATATGAATCAATCTATCTGTGCAAGATTAGATCTTTTTAAAGAATATAAAAACATTTTTTCACATTAATATAATTTGGCAGAATACTGTTTTGATTTGATTGATAAAACAATATTTAAGTTGTTTTCTTCAAGGGTCTATTTATGTGTCTCTGGTGTCCAGAGGGCCATGTAAAAGGTTGTGGGAGGCCGGATTTGGCCCCCGAGCCTCCAGTTTGACACGTGTACAGTAACCATGAGCCTTTTATTGGACTGAAGCTGCAATTGTAAAAATTGATAGAAATAAATGGCTCTTTGTGCAACATGTGAGTTTCACTTTGTAAACTGAATTACTGAAACAAATGAGCTTTTCAGTGAGACTCTGATTCACTGAAAGGCACCTGTGCAAATCTGGAAGCCAAAATGTCAAACTGAGCGCAAAATGTTGGAGAAAAGTTTAATAAAAAACTTGATTTAATACTCAGGAGGACTTGATGTAGGCCATTAGTTCAGTAGAAAAAAGGTGATAAAGTTTGGTTACTTAAAGTAAATATTAGGTTTTTAATTTTATTTAAAGGTACATAAATACCAGTCTGAACGTGGACTTTAACTTGCTGCAGAACATGTTTATGCCAGAAACAAAATGTCCAAAAAGACCGAAAAAGTCACTTAAAACCGTTTCGTTATTAAAATATTGTTATGAAAATATGATGCACGCTTAATTTTTCCACCTAAAGTTAATAAGCTGATGAGTAAAGGAATGTTGGGTATTTTTCTTACTTCATTAATAAGTAGTTTATTGAGCGTGTTTCGTGTCAGGCGACATTAAACGTGTGTGATCTGAATGGCGCAGCAGAAAGCTGCTCTGAAAACTTTTCAAACGTTGCACAAGCTCTTCTTATCTCGGGGCTACGGCTTTTCCCCGCGAATCTGCTGCGACAAGACGGGAACCTCGGTCCTGACAGCGCGTCGTAAATCAGCTCAGATGGACCAGCGTGCTCAGTCACTCAGGGTCTGAAGTGACCCGGGTTCCCCCTGCAGCCCCGGACCGTCCGCAGCTCCGCGGCGCGCACTGTGCTGCTGACTCTGCACGAGGAAATCACCAGGGAAGTGTAAAGAAGGCGTTTTTCCCCCCCTCTCTCTTCCCTCTTCCCCGTTTTTCATCAAGGTAGGACAAGCAGCAACAGCCCAGCTCCTGCTTGTCTGTGTTTCCTGCTTGATTTCTTCACTTTGCGGGTTTGAACCGACGCGAGGCGCAGCGCTCCGCTCCGGGACACCGACGCGTATCCAACCGACGCGCAAAGCAGCCGCGACTCCTGCGATCCTGCTGGGTTCAAAATCAAAAACAAAACGCCCCCAAAGAGCGACTGTGTGCTTGGGGTGAATAAACCTCGTCAGAAACATCGACGCAGAGTTGGTGAAAGAGAAGAACCGAAGCGCGGTTCCTGATTTCAGAAGCGACTGGAAGAGGGAGAAAGTTCCCCCACTTGAGGGCGAAATCTGACTTTTTTCAGGACGACGAGTCTCCAAACGTCCCAGGAGCCCCGAGGTCTGTCAGATACAACATGCAGAAATGGTAAATATGATTTTTTTTTATGCTCCTCATTTCTGATTTTACTCAAACTAAACTCTGCTGCTGAATAAAATGAATGAGTTTTAACTTTATTTGGACAAACGTTACAAAGATCAGACATAAACTCACCAGAAAAAGAAACATTTCTGATCTTCCTCTGATGACTGAATCTAAGTCAAACTCTTCTGATGTTCTTTCTTTGTTTTTCTGTGAAACAACCAGATCTGACAACAGAAGCCCTTTTGAACCACGAAGGCCCTTTTTCTCAATTGAAAGAAACTTTTCATGATTTTCAGAGATTTAAAAATAAAATAGCTCTGATGCACAGCTTGAAAAACTGTTAGAGGATTTTGTCTGAGTGTCATTGTGCTTCCAGCCAGCAGAAAGCTGGTGCACATGTGCCATGTTTGTTGGATGTCATTTCATTTGTGCCAGGCCTGAAGCCGCTTCGCTGGCTTCCTTCTCTGAACCTTCAACATTCTGCTTTCTTTGTGATTCAATCTGACTAACAAACAAATCCGTTTGTATGAGATCCGAGTTCATTTATGAACGCAAAATCCAAAACGCATCTCCGCTGTGTTCTTTTGCAGAGAAAGACGGATGTGTCTTAAATCAGTTGGGGACTCTTCTGAGATTGGATAGAACAATTCGTGAGATGAGCAGACAGAGGGAGGGAAAGTAAAGAACTGTTACAGAAAATGTGGATGAATGTTGCTGCTTCAAACGCTCTGCAGCGCGTCTGTCAGCGGGATGTTTGAAACATCGCCGTCTATCTCAGAGCCTCGACCTTTTTTCCTCATGCTGCAGTTTCTTGAGTCGCAAGGTGAAATGCGGTTTCAGTCGTTTTTGTCCTGTTGACGTGTGAGTATTTGTGAGTTCAGGAAATAACATTTTTCATCTTCTGAAGGTGACAAAGGTCGAAAAGTAGAGAGTGGTTAAGGTCAGCGGCAGCGGCGACGGAGTCAGGTTAAAGAAAAAGTTGAAGTTGTCAGCGAGGCTGCGGCTGGGTCGTGATTCCTCTGGGTCTGGGAGAATCAGAGGTGTGTGAGTGTGTGTGTGTGTGTGTGAGCCACTGGTTAGCCGGTTCAATAATCTGGTGGACAGGTAGGCCTGTGACGCCCCCCTCCTTAGAGAGGCCCCTAATGAAGAGAAGGGCTGCTTAGTGGTGCTCTGCTCTGACCCCACCAACCTCCACTGTCCCCCCTGCTGGCTCCCTGTGATTACTGCTCACATGGTGAACCAACCCTTCACACACACACACACACACACACACACACACACACACACACACACACACACACACACACACACACACACACACACACACACACACACACACACACACACACACACACACACACTGTCCTCTACCTCACTCTCTCTGTCTCCTTCTAAACTCTCATTATCTGCGTTTCCATTAAATTTGTGAAAAACTTTGTCTAAAAAGTACAATTTTGCTATTTCTCTGTCTCCATTAAATAAGAAATGAAATTAATTGTTCATGCGACGAGTCATTAAAAATCATGACGGATGTAAACAGTTAGCTGTTGGATAGAGCTGATCATCTATCCGCCGTGTTTCCTATAGAAATGCACAAAACTTTGGTAATATTGCGCTAACGTAAAAAAAACAAAGCTTTGCAATTCCGATGTTTCTATTAAATAAGAAACACAATTAAAATCCCGTCGACAGGTTTGTTAGTTCAATAAGTTGTAAAAAACAAACACAGTGCCCCATCATCCTACATCTACTTCCTGTCGTCGTCTTTGTGGTTTTGTTCATGTGAGTCCTGTGATGTGAAAACAGTGTTTCTGTTTCTGCTACAGTTTTGTTAAATAAACCAATTTCTCATCCAGCCAAAAAAAAAAAAAAACAACTCATCCTCGCAGCAAAACCTTTTAACAAAAATTGTCAGGTTTTTCAGAATTGGCATATTTCCATTTAGCAAATCTAGTTTTGTAATTTCAAGTTGTACAATTTTAATGTTAATGGAAAAGCAGCTGCTGTCCATCTCTGTCTGTCTTCCAAACATTGTGCATCAGTCTTTTCATAGAAATTCTCTCTTATATTCTTGTCTTTGTATATTTCTTTCAAATCAGATTTTGATAACATAAGCCTCTAGTTTTCTTTGTTAATCTTCAGTCAGAGGCATCTGATTGGTCAATGGGAAAATGCCTCTGACTGAATATTAACTTTACTTTTTTAGCTTTACATCATGTCATAAAATTATTCCCTCAACAAAAATATACCTGGAGTGATGCTTTGATTCTTTCACGCATGTTTGAGAAATCCTTTCATTTCCATTCAGCCGTGCTAAACGCCTTGGTGGACCAAGCGCCGGCTTCGAGACGCAGCTCCGCCTCCAGTCAGGTCCTTCAAACTAGCCAGCAGTAATTAGCAAACACCTGGTGGAACTGTTGAGCTCATTAGGAGCTACTGCTCAGTCCAGCGCTGGTAAAACCGTTGCTAAAGAGTTAATAGAGGAGCCATGACTTCCTGAAGGCGGAGTTTCAAAAGGAGGAGGAGCTTCTTAAAGAGACAGGTTCAGTTTCAAGGCATGAAATTATGACATCAAATTTCCTTTAAGTCATATTTGACATACACAGCATTTTATAACAACTGCAGGTAATTTGCAATAAAATGGTGCCATGTGCCCCTTTAAGATGAAATATAATACATTGTTATGCCACTTTTTAAAATTTCTACAAAAGAAAACATATTTCATGAACCGAAAAAAGATTTCTGCTTAAACCAAACTTTGTCTTTCCTTCTTATTTCTATGTGGAGATTTTGAGTACATATTTCCGTCTCACCTGATGACGTTTCTGCTTGATATTAACTGTTTTTAATTCAACCAGCTGCTCGCTGTAACGGTGCATCCCAGCTCCGCTCTATCAGTAATCGCCTGTGTGGCTGATAGTGTGTCTTGGCAGTGACAGAAAAGGTAATATTTTGAAAGTGGGAGTGGGAGGTAGGGGTAAATGTAGCGGTGTCTCTGTGTGGAAACCTTTGAACACAGCAGCGTAACTCAAACCGTGAACTTTAGAGACCAAGCAGAGACACGATTAAATGTTAAAACAAATTGGATGGCTGGACTTCTAATTTAATATAAAACGTAACTTAGAACAACATACATGTGAGAGAGATAATTACTTTCCTCCTATTTCTCGCTACACAAAGTATGAAACTCAATCCTCACACACTTCTGCTCAAGAAAACATTAGGAAATCTGGTCTCAGTTCATGTGATTCTTAGACAGCCATCAGAAAATGTCATGAATTCAAACCGAGAGGAAGAAAAAATACTGGAACGAGTTCACTCAGTCCTTTACTTAAGAAAAAATCAGAATGTTTGCAAGAGATGAACATTCTGGCTTCCTGAGGCTGAGGACACACGAGATCATTTGCATTTAGAAACAAATACCCGCGCAATTATTCAACCGAGTCTGCAGCTCAGCCTTCGTCTGAGTCAGTCAGTGGAAGAAATGGAAAGGATTCTGAATGTTGGACGTTTTACCAGTTCATTGAGGAGCCATGGTGCTAACACTCAAGCTAACTGGATATATATATGTATATATATCGTGACATCATGAAAGAAATTCCAAAAGCTTTAGCATCAGCCAATACCGATGTTAATCCTAATATATCGAGTATCTCTTTTCATCACTTTTATCTCCATAATTCATCACTGCACGTAAACTGCTAAGTTAAATGAAGCGATATGAGACATTTTTAGTGCTTGGGGTCGAATCAAGTAGAAAATATGAAGTGTAGCAATGATGGCTGCACATGAATCCAAGCTGAAAATGCAGCAACCTCAAAGGAAACATCCAGGTAGACGGAGGAAGATGTCGGGACAGGAAACTCAAAACGATTTACATTTAAAACAGAAAACATGCCGCACTTTGACTGGAGTCAAACTATAAGAAATCCATCCATCATTTCACTTCACCTGCTTAACCAGTGCAGCATCCCGGAGGCACGGAGCTGAAGATGTAGGAACATCTCAGCACATATCCACTGTGAATGACGAAGCTGCATGTGAGGTAGAACAGACATCAATACTTTGACAGGTCGAAACATTTCTCTCAATTCGTCAATCTAAAGTTGGTTTGCAGATGATAAAGTCATTTTTTGCTACGATTATGTCCACCAGAGAAAACACTTGGAGAAAGTAGCATAAAACATGGGAAGAGAAAATAAGCGTTAGATTAGGGACCACAGCATGTTACTGAAAAACTCTCATAACTGAATATTTCAATTGTTCAAACCCCAGATATACTCTAAAATACACACAGTGGGAACCGTTCTGGCGCTAACGCTCAAGCTAACATCTTCAGCCGTCCTCATCTGCGACCTCGGGGGTTCAGCCAATCAGCAGCAATCAAAATGAATGCTGCTTCGGGATTGGCTGGTTGTCAAGTGTCAAGTTGCACTTTAGAAACACTGAAAACATTCACAAAGCAGCAGGTTTTTCTCAAATAATTAAGAGCCAAATTCACTAAAATGTTTCATCAAAACATTTTTATTTCCAGATTTTTTCCTCATTGATGAGAAATTCCATCGTACAAATCTGTCCTTTTGTTTTATCCTTCCTTCCTTTCTCTTGTCCTGCTTGTGTCCTTTCCTTCCTTCCTCCTTTTTCTTTTCCCATTCCTTCTTTCCTTTTTCCTTCCTTCATACCTTCCATTTTTTCTTTCCTCCCTTTTTCGTTCCTATTTTACTTCTTCTTTGCCTCCTTCCTTCCTTCCTTCCTTGCTTCCTTTCGGTCCAGACGAGTTTCTAACCTGTTTATTGTATAAATATTTATTGTAACTTCATTGAAAACTTTAGTGTTTTAGAGAAAACAGCCTGAGATTAAGACATTTAGAAACTTTTCTCTTTTCATTTCGCTACAGTTTGGGGTTTTTTTAAAGTCAGCATCTCAGACCAAAGAAAAAACAAAACGGAAATCAGATCCATTTTTGGTTAAGACAGCTGTGCTAAATGATTTTCCTTTTTCGTGCTGTAAAGCAAAACGTCACCCCTAGAAGTCATTTGGTTGTTTCATGACACGGCCTGATATTTTACAAAAGCTTTAATCTGCTTAATGATAGTATTGTCTGCGGTGGGAAGAAAGATCACAATTGCAAATGGCAAATTAATCAGATTAGAATCAGTCTCTGCGGTAAAAGGTGTGTTTAAGCTGTAAAGCTGAGACTTGTCGCTACACGCACGTCCTTTTTCTCCTCAAGCTTCATTTTGCATGTTCATCAAAATGCTCTGCAGGACAAGCCAGAAAAAACGGAAAACCCGGACAGGCGTCTGCAGGAGTCTCACTGACTTTACAAACGTCACTTTTAAAACACAAAAGGAAAATGTGGATTTTAATTAACTTGACTGTGGATTTTAGTTTTCTGCTCAAGTTCAGGACTGAGTCGGGTTGTAACCAGTTTCATTTACTTATTTACTTGAGTAACTTTTAAAAAAAAATACTTTTAGGAGTGATTTGCTCCACTGTATTTGTACTTCACTTGGGTAATTTTACTATGAAGTATTTTTACTCTTATTTGAGTTAAATGTCTGGATTTAAACCAAAACGTCAGCAGACTCACTCCTGCAGTTTTTGTTAGAGATTCATGAGCTTTTCATTGAAACAAACTGATTTGCAAAATAAATATTTTAGCCCAATTGTATTATTTTTTGTTATTATATAAATTATTGTCATTTTTGTCCTTAAGATAGCAAAATTTCCACCTCAAATTTTGGTCCGCCTGATAATCAAAATGATTGATAATCATGAAATGATTGATCATTTCATCAGTTATTGAGTGGACGTTTTCCCAAACGCGTTTTTATGGAGTGAAATATGCTGAAGCAGTGCTACTCTTACTTTCGGGATTCTCTGCCCACCTCTGGTTTCGGGTGGCCTTAATTGATTCTGTCCAAAACTAATTACCAGCAGCTGCGTAAAGTAAACAGTTGGTTGTCTGGGCCTGGCGGCGCTCCAGTCGGTTCCATTTGGGCCGTGATCCGTGCGTTGCTGAGCGGCGCTGCGATGTAACTCATGTCGGTGGTATAGAAATACCAGAGACCTGGAGCTGCAGCGAACAGGAGTAGAGTTGTAACCAAATGGCTCAGCTGGGAGGTATAAGGTTATGTGATATAATTTATATTTTATGGCTGCTGCCTGCATGAACTGCAGTGCAGGATAAAGTTGTTCGCTGGATTTCCGTGAACAGGCAGTGAGAAAATCTGGATTTTCTACTTGTGATTGAAACTCCAGCTTGAAGTTGGAGCTTTAATTTTCTTGTTGGGTTTTTTTCCTTCTTTCTCTCCTTCCATCTTTGCGTCCTTCCTTTTTACTTCTTTCGTTGTCTTTTTGTCTTTCTTTCCTTCTTGATTCCTTAATTTCTTTCTTTCTTTCCTTCATTTCTTATTTTTTGTTTATTCTTTCTTTCTTCTTTCCTTTGTTTCTTTCTTCTTTGTTTCTTTGTTTTTGCTTTTTCTTTATTTCTTTTTTCTTCCTTTCTCTTATCTTCATTCATTTCTTTCCTCTTTTTTCTGTTTATCTCTGTCTTCCCTTCTTCCTTGTTTCCTTCTTGTCTTCCTAACTTTCTCTCCTCCTTTCCTTCCTTTTTCACCGTTTCTTTCTTCTTTCCGAACAGATTGACAGAGCGCAGGAGGATATTAGTTTGTTTTTTCTTTTTTCTTTTGGGGCGTGTGCGTTAATGGCCGTGCCCCGGTGACTCAAAAGGTATGGAGAGATGTCCTCAGGCCATAAAGAGTGATTTGATTAAAAGAGAATAATTTGCCCTAAAGGTGTCTTTTCCCTTTTCCCTAAAAAGGCAGGTGGAAGAAATCTGATATGACAAGATAAGTGGTGGCTCATGAAAAATTCCTGAGGACTGAGACGCAGCATGTTGACTTTGGAGGTATTGCCCCGCGCGTCTCGGTCTTTTGCTCCCGACGCTGCCTGACTCTCTCCTTTCACCTGCAGACTCTTTGAAGGGATTCATATTTCTCCCAGTGTTGGATTTTCTCAGTTAAAGTAAACCAATAACAAGAATGAATGAAGTTTTTGTTGCCCTGTAATTTTAATGCTGCAGATCATTTGTGTCTCTATTCAGTATTCAAAAATGCTTTGCTTTCACTATTAAACAATACCTTGAATTGAACTGTTTTATATCATTTCAGACACATTAATCTGCAGGAGACAGTTTACTTTAGTAATTGGCTGCTAAAACGTTGTAAAGCGCAAATTGTAAATGCTAATTCTGCTAATGCTAAAGCGCTAACTTCAGTTAATATCATTGAATAATATCAATTTACTCTTACTGTTATTTTGCTCCTGTATGTTTCTTATTTGAAGTTATTGGGAGGGAAAAGAGAGGAAATGGAACTGCTCTGTTTTCACCCACTTCAAAATAAGAGCATGGATATAGACTTTTGCTTTCACTATTAATCACTGACTTGAATTAAACTGTTTTCTGTCATTTCAGATTGTTTCACTGTAGTTAGTAGCTGATAAAAAATTAGCAGTACTAATTTAAAAGCATTAATTACAGACATTAGTTCCATAAATGCTAAAGCACTAAGTTTTAAATTAAATTATATTTGCCCTCGATTTACTACAACCCTGAAGCACCAGTTTAATTTTTACATTTCCTGTAGTGTCCTCATATATTGCATCTATTTTTATAGCATGTTCTGTTTGTTTGAAATCCAGTTATTTGGGGAGGAGAGAAAACATTACAGAAGACAAAACTGCTGCATCTCTCACTTCAAAATAAGAGCATGAACGCATCATGCTATATTTTGAGGATGAAAAAGTTTAATTAGTATTAATTATAGTGAATGGGGCTGTAGTTTGGACAGAGCTGGCTGAAGGAAGGACAGAAACCATGCAGAACCAGTCAGTGTTTGCAGTTTATTGCGTTGTTCTGACAAAGTCTTGAACTTTAGATTTGACACAAACATGCATATTAACTCATAAGCCTCACCTCAGGTACAGCTTCTTAGTTCTCGGTTTTAATTCCGACCAGAAATTTAGATGATACGTTTGAACGCCGAGCGTGTGATTGTTGGCTGAAAGAGGCACCGTTTGTGGCGATAATCACAGTAAATAAGCAGCCTCATGATGACAGGATTGTGTGTTTGCTTCTGTCTCAGCAAACTTTCCCCGTTTGAGGGAAACGCAGCGAATGTCTCTTTGCAGACACATGTGTGCGTGCAGTACACATGTGCAAGGCCGTTTCTGGAGCTGGGGGAGAAATCTGCTGACAGGTAATGTGTCAGGAGGCGGTGGGGGGGGGGAGGGACAGTGGTGCTTTTGAGACAGACACAAGAGACGAGTCTCAGAGAGAAAGAGGGCCTCTTTCATGTGACTTTGCATTCCACCAAGGCGCAGGCAGAGAGAGGCACAAGACGAGACATGCGTCCCCCCGTTCCTTCGCCCGCTCCTACAACGCTGACCTTAACGTTTATCAAGGAACCCCATGCTGGAATTCCTCCTCATCATCTGTGTCCTAGAGGGACAGTCGGACGTGCACACACACACACACACACACACACACACACACACACACACACACCAACACACACACACGCTGTCGCAAACTAATCTGTTTTAAATATTGCAGCTCTCCTCGCCAAGGCACTCAGACATGGACACATGCTTGCACACATCTCCTCTCCTCCCTCTTCTTTCTTTATTGTACCTCCTGTCACTTTGTCCTATTCATTTAACCTTTCATTAGAGCCAGCAGACTACCCTGTGTGTGTCTGCACAGCTTCAGGAACAAAGCCAAAAAAGCCCCACTGTCACAGTTATTAGATTCCTTCAGCCCCCTTTTACCCCAGCAACTCAATATTGAGAGAGGGAAAGTGTGGAGGAAAAAAGCAGAGGTTGACACGGCGGCCCGGCTCCCGCGGCGAGGGGTCCTCTTTACTTGTCAAGGACATGTGCCACATGTTGATAGGAGACAGATTCCCCAGCAGAACGGGGGGCGTCAGCGACAGCGGAGAAGACGGAGACAGGCACAGAAAGGAGCGCAGGGTTATCTTGTGCAGCAGCCTGGAGGAGTTGAACTGAAAACAAACAGTTTGTGAAGGAATTCAGGCTTTAATGGGCAGACAGGAGGAGGCAGAGACCGACTCCTTATCCTCCACTTTGCTCCTTCTTTGGTTTAAAAAAAAAAAAATCCAAATGAGTCTCGACGACTTGCAACTGTGAAGTTCACATTTTTACAAGAAGTTTGAATCACATGGTAACGTCTGCAGGCAGGAATAATCCTCCAGTTTATCTGTGTTGTATATTTTTTACATCATAAAAACATCAGTGGCCATTTATGAAACGAGCATTAAACTTTACAGTTTGTCAAATGCCATCAACAAGCAAATACACATCAGTATTAATCAATAATCAGAGTTTCAACAGAAACTCTAAATTGCTGGGTTTTCAGTTTTACTTAAAGGAACTCGGTGTTTCGGCTGCTTTGCAGTTTTCTGGAAGTTTGTTGCAGATTTGTGGTGAATGCTGCATCGTGTTTGGTTCTGATGCAGAGCAGAACCAGAAGGCCTGAGTGGTCTGGAAGGTCGATGCAACACCAACAGAACCAACACGGTCAGAACTGACTGGACCTCAGCCTGGTCTGAGCATTTTATTTACCAGTTTGCTGCTGCTTACGTTTGGGAAAGCCCAGTGCAGCCCAGTAAGGTGACTGGGTTCTGATCCATTCTGCCCAGTCAGCAGTGAACAGTGATCGGCTTCCAGTTATCAATCAGCTGGACTGGATCAGAGCCATTGGTCAGTGGGGCGGAGGTGGAGGGGAATCACTCACCTGTCGGTGGAAATTGAGCCGGCATGGACACACACACACACACACACACACACACACACCCACATGCACACACACACACACCCCCACACACACACACACACACACACACACACAAAGCAGCTAGAGCATCACAATTTCCCAACTTTCACTGGAACCAACATGGTGGAGAACAAATCCGGCTGTTATCCAATCTTACATGTCTCCCTCCAGGATGTCCATCCTCATGTCGGCTCTCTCTCTCTCTCTCTCCCTCGCTCTCTCCTTTCCTCTCTCTCGCCCCGTCTCTCCCTCTCTCTCTCCTTTCCTCTCTCTCGCCCCGTCTCTCCCTCTCTCTCTCTTTTCCTCTCTCTCGCCCCGTCTCTCCCTCGCTCTGTAATTGATGGTGGTGTTATTGTGTCCTGTCCTCCACCCCTGAAGCTCTTTCTTTGAGTTCAGTCTGCAGGTAAAACATTCTGGGAATCCAGCATTTTTATTGTCCCTTTGTGCCGAAACGTGAAGCTTATTTCCTCCAACCTAACTTTAGCTATGGAAGAATTCACCTGCTTGGATTTCAGGTGTAAAGTTCTCACTTTGTCATTTTAAACTCGGGGACAATAGTTTCACATCTCAAGGGAATCTTCTTTGGCCTTGGTAGCTTTGATTGCATTCATCCTGTGGTTCTTTCTGTTTGAAGCAAAGTATGGAGAAATGTAATGTTTTGGAGAATTAGAAAAATCTTTTTGTCAGAGGGAGAAAGAGAGAGAAAAACTTTTATCCTTTCCAAATAATTTTATTTGTTCCTTGAGTTACAATCAAGGTCCTTGTGCCTGAAGTTCCCACCTTCTCTTTTTTTCTTAACCGAGGCAATTTTAATGTTATAGCCACTGAAAGATTTACAAGGTTAAGCAGTTACCTGCAGCAGCTTCACAGCTTTTGTGATGTGTTAATTTATATCAACCTACTGCGCTCTTTCTCTCTCTCTTTTCATCTGTCTTCTTTTCGTTCCTCTGCTTCTTTCTCTCACTCCAGGCTCTGGTCCTTCCCCAGCACGGACCTTGTATTTATTACCCTCTAAGTAATCACTTTGCTTTCTCTTTTGATAGACTGTTATTGCACTAACTAGCTGAGGTCCCTATAGGTATTTGGAGGCTTTCCAGTTTTATTAGACAAAGGCCTCATTATTCAAGGCCAGCATTAAGACTACCATTAGGTCCATTTGCCCCCTAGTCAGATGTATCCAGTTGCAGCCAATTCATATTATAGCTCCTGCATACTTACTATTTACAACACAAACATACTCATTCCCTGTTGTCAACGTTGAATAAAGTCGATAGTCAGAAAGCAACCTTTTCTCTGTTAGAAGCAGTTTGTCCCTGCGTGTCTCATCTATCAACAGTTATTATAAAAGGTCTAAGAGCTCATTAAAGTACAGAAACAGCAACGGGAAAAGCTGCTCGGAATATTCCTCTGGCCTCAGATGCCGGACTTGTGTCTGCATCTGACCACCATTTTGTTTTATGGATGACTGGACGCGCTGTGGGGGACAACATGTCGCTGATGTTCACGAAAACTCGACTGCGACAAACAAATCCTTCAGTTCCCACATGAAGGAAACGCATCCATGACTTCATCGATCTTCCCCTTCAACTGTCCTAATGTTATGTAAAGTCAACCTTTTTGAGCTTTGCATCAATAACATACCTGCAGTGTTTCTGGAATCCAACACAGCAGAGACAAAGTGATGGTTTCAAAAGCTTTATTTAAACAGTGGTTCTGGTTCTGCTAAGGTCTGGCAGCAGAGACAGAGACGAGTGATGTGATTGGAAGAGAAACAGGAAGGAATGAATGCAATCATATTTACTCTGATTTACTTGTTTTCTCCTCTCTTTGATTTGTCCAATAATGTGTTGGATCACTTTGTCGCATACTGGGGATGAAGCTTCAGTCTGAAAACATGAAAACTGTTGAGAGGCCACATTGTCTGACTTCAGAGGAAATTCCCTTGAAATCTGTTTTTCAGGAGGGTAAGAGCTCCACACATTGGACATGTTGGTTCAGAACTAATACAGCTACCATTGTGGAGTCGTCGGCCCAATTCCCAGAGTTTAACCCAGTAGAAAACGTGCGAGGTGACCTTCTGTTTGTGAGGTAAAACCACCAAATGCTGAGGTATTGTAAAATGTCGTCCAATTATCCTGGGCTGGAAAAGACCTGTTCACAGGCGCCAGAAGGTGGTGGAGTCCAAGCAGCGCAGATGTGAAGCCCTGATTGCAGCTCAACAGACTCACAGGAAAACTCCACCTTCAAATGTTTTAACTAATTCAGAACATTTTCTAATTTTTGCAGATTGACAAACGAGCGCTAAATATTTTGCTCATTTTCAGAATGTGCAATCAGTTCTTGAGAGGATTTTGAGTTTCACTCACATAAAGATAATAAAGTGAAAGCATGCTTAAAGTGCTGCTCTGAGCTGCTGGTGTGGATTGACAGCTCTCACAGCCACCCAGACCAAATGCATTAACCAGGCCTGTGCAGCTGAGTTTGTTAAACCCTGGAGACTTCCTGGAGAATGTGTGGACAATTCTGTCCAGACTTTGCCCGGTGTTGCTGCTGTTGTGCAAAGAGGACGCATGACTTGATGCAAAAGGTATGAATGGGACTTTGAGTTAGTTTTTTTCTTTGCTGCAGCACAAAGTGAACGACAAATGACCGTCCTTAATTATATTTTTGTGCTTATATATCAGGTAGATTTTGAAAAAGTCGAGTAAAGGCTGATGAGTCAGTTAGAAAAACCGTTGTTGCTCTCGACAACGGCGAAATTCTCTGGTCATTTCCTGTTGAATTCAGATATTGGTACTGCAGCTTTGTGGACAGTTTCTCTCTGGCTGAAAGAAAATCCTCGCAGACATTTACGTCTTTAAACATCTGCAGGAAATGCCAGGGTTGTAATGCATATGAGGTTTTACATGATGCAGCAACAACTTTGGAAGCGAGAAACCTAAAACTCTTAATTCTTTGTAAATGTCAACGCAGAGCAAACTCAGAATCTGACTGATTACGCTCCAGCTTTTACCAGAAATCTAAAACGACATGATTGCAGAAGATGCATAAAAGACGTCAGTACAGCAGGCGGTGACTAAATTCACCTTGAAGTACACTTTGTTCTTTCGTTGTTCAGGTTTATTATTGTGACTTCTTCCCTCCAGATGCAATGAGATCCATGCGTTCCACTTTAGTTTCCTTCCATTTCTTTGTTGCAGCTTTTTAATTTCTTTTTGCCACCTGTGCGTCCAATATGGTGCTCATCCCGTCCTAATCGATGGCCCCTTATTGGCTTTCTGTGTTTGGTCAAATATCTCATCGCTCCCCCCCCAAGGCAACAAGTTCTAAACTAATGAAAAATCTCTGTCTCTTGGGTTGGGCGAACAATGAAACAAAATGATTAGTGTAAAGATAGTTTGCTTCTGTGACCAAGATCAGAATTTCAAAAAGTTTCCTCTGGTGAAATCAAAACCTCCATCAGGAAAGTTGGTTAGAAAACAAATGGTACTAAAAGTTATCAAGTTTTAAAGTACAACAGTAAATTAGGGCCAGAATATAAAATTCTCATTTTTTTAAATTATGAGTAGAAAGTCATAATATTACCGTCATATTGTATTATTATGACCACTAGAGTCATAATAATACAAAAAGAGTCATAATATTACCAGAATAAATTAACAATATGAGGAGATTCAGGTTATAGATTTGCCAGAATAAAGTTATAATATATTAATAATGCTGCATGACAGTTAAGAATATAGTCATAAGAACATGAGAATAAAAATATCACCAGAATAAAGTTGAAATAATATGAGAATAAAGTCATAATATTAGGAGAATGAAGAGGTAATTTCAGGAGAACTCCAACATGAAAAATAACATGAAAAAATTTAAATGAGACTCGTTCAGCATCTTGTGAACTTATGCTTTGGTATCAGCTTTACAAATAAGGACATAATAAACCTTTTAGCGCCTCAGCATCAAATTATTTTCAGCAACAGGAGTTTTGAAAGTGAAAACCCATAGAGATTAAAAACCTGTCCTGTCTGACAGGCAGCAGCAGAAACATAAACAGTGAAAAGAAAATGACTACCTTTGTAAGTCGGTCTGCGTTACGGTACATGTTGTGTCCTTGACACCAACTTTTAACTTGAGCGCCGCAGTCAGCTTCCTGGACTCATGGCTTCCAGATCTGGTGAAAGTTGCTATTTATTTTGGAGACACAAACTATTCACCATGTTCCTGGTTTGTTTGCATTAAGATGAGAGAAAAGAGAAAAAACAACAATTGCTGCTTTGTAAGTTGTCCTCATAAATGGTGAGAATAGGAAGTTTTCAGCAGCCTTATCATGTGTCAATGTGGATGCAGGTAATGTGAAAGGAAAAGTTTTTATTCTTCTGTCTGGAGATGAGATGGTATCCAGATCCTGTGCAGTTTATTTACTAAACCCGACATAGACACAACAGATAAGAATAGATTTGCTCGTAGGACTTGTAAGACACAATAACTTTTAAGTAATTGCATCATTGCTCTTGAATTTTATATGTATATATCTATACATATATATCAAATATAGATATATAGATATAGAATTGGGAGCGAGAGAGGGAGAAAGATAAGTTTTCCCGTAAACCAAGCCTCTAATGGATGTTCCTTAAGAAGCTCTGATAGTGAACTGTATGCCATGTCTTCCCATCGTCCATTAGCATTAAATAGCATCTTTGATTGTTTTAATAGTCTGTCCGTACTTCCTCTCTCTGCTTCCACAGTGGTCGGACAAACACTGGTGTCCCTGGTGATCTAAGAGGAATACATTGAAGAGCTATTGTGGTTTTCAATGCCTTGGCTCTGTATTGTTTACTGGGTCTGCTTGATTGCCCTCAGTCCAAATCAGAGGGTACAGGCAGTCATGGCAGGGGTCTACTGGGATGGACTGGGTTGCGGGCTGTCCCATTGCGCCAGGAATCTTCACTCACCCCGTGGCTCAGAGGTGAACCTTTTTCCATAGCTCAGTAAACACACAGAGATGCACACACATTGTGGGAGACTCATGCTGCATGTGTGCAGCAGGGACAGAATGACCGTGCACAAAAGTTGGGGTGTGTACAGGAAAATCTGTGCAGTAGGAAGACATGCCTGTCCTTCCTCACGTCACAAATAATGACCCCCTGTGTGGCTTCGCTTTGCACATCCAGAAAACACAGGAGGGCCTCATCACTGTTAGTGGCACACACTGCAAACGAACTGAGCACAAATTAAACATGAAGTTCGCAACGTTTGGATTTCAGGCTGGTTCTCTGGTTTTCCCTGATCCTCGCTTGGCTAGCTCATCACTAATGGCAACCGTTTTAATGAAAACTTTTTTTCTCCTGTGTCTAATCTTTGCTAAACTTTCATTTTTAATCCCTTGCATAAAACTTAGCGCAGCACTAATTAGACGCTGCTTCATAATATACGACTGAGCCTCTTTGAGGCTGAGAAGCGTCAAGGAGCAAGGTTACGTCTTCCAGTTTGCTAAATGCTAAAGGCTAACACAGTCATTCAAACTTTAAATATTTCTAAGGGAAAGGATTTTTTTTCTTAATCTCCCAATCCCAAATCAGGTATTTTCCAAACAGTGAGAGTTTTTAGGGTTTCTTGAAATTCACCTTTTAGATTTGTGGCTTCAGAACATGTTGTCCTCAAGGTCGCTAAGCTAACCTTGCAAAACAGCAAGGTAACATTAGCATATATTATGAAAGCAAAGCACAGTTAGCAAATGCAAGTGTTTCATAATTTATTAGAATTTAAAAGGAGAAACATTGTGCAAATGTGTAGACCTTGACTCAGAAGAGAAGAGGGAACTACAACTCCCTTAATCAGCAGGTTTTACACCAACCAAATGGAACATTATGACAGGTGGAGCACAAAACACCAATTACCTATTTATCAGGGTAACTCAGTGGAAATCTTGAGTAGTAAGTGAACAATTTAGGTGTAAAGAGAAAATATTATGCAAAATTCTCGTTGTGCACATTATAAACAAAGTCAGAGCCGTTTTATAGCCACAGGCTCCGCCCACAGGAAGACAAAAGAGGAAACTTCTCACTCAATAAACTGTTATCAATTTATGCAAAATAAATTAATTTGAACTCATGAACAGACGCAATGTAAACCAGAGTGGAAGGTTTCTGCTTTTTGTCAGAAAACATTCTGATCAATGCTGTGACTCTCTAGTTCCTGTAATGCCAGTTGCACCAGTTGATCCATAACTCCGGCCTGTACTGGTGCTGGCTCCTCTTCCACAGATACATGTAGCATTTTTATAACAACTGGCGGTAGCACCGATCCAATCTCAATATCGTTAAAATCAATCCGATATTTTAAATACATCGGGCATCAGTGGCAAAACGATATCTTATTTCTGAACTATTTGAAGAAGATTTGTTGCAGTTTATTTTTACGTTTCACAAAAATAGCCAACCTGATGTTTACGACAGTTTAAATTTCTTTATTAAACATTGGCTGCTGTACTCCTGTACTGACTGAACAAGTTAAAGTTGTTGCTGTGCCAAAAAAATGTATAAATCAATACATTTATGCTGCGTTGACTGCAGGTTGCTGTTGTTTTTTTGTCAATTCCTGATTACTGATCTTTAAAATCCTGACCTGCTGTTTCCGATTTTGGCCATTAGCATTTTTTTCCTCTGAATTTTGCTAAGTATGGTAGGAAAGTTGCTGAGCTTGTGTCAGTGTGGTGACTATTAATTGCACAGAAATGACCTGGTGGGTTGATCTGTCCATCAAACTTCCCTGGGAGAGCAGAAGAGACAGTGACTGATTTTTAGACTTTTGCTGAAGTGGACAGAATCGGCTTCATCTGTAAATATCAGTCAATCACAAATCTCCCAAAATTAAGGAACTCGGCGGAGATCAATCAGCTGGACGTGAATCAGTACACCCCGAATTCACGTCTGTTTAAAATGAAACATTTATGATCAGTTTAGAGATGTTTTTGTCTATCAGATCGTATCGGGTGATACTGAGCCTCAGATATTGGCATCGGGAGTCACAAAAGTGGATCAGTTCATCCCAAATGATAAAAAACACAAACGCTCAAAAATAGTGCAGATCACCTTTTCTGGAGTTAATTCTTTCCTTACAGCAGCTCCAACTTAAATTCAGGAACAGAAAAGTGACAGTAACACATCCAGCCGGTTGAGGGAACATTGTCTAATCGCTGGAGGATGCTGGGAGAATCCGATCCCTATATTTGTTTTGTGCTTGTAAAAGTTCTGGCCGTGTCTCTGAGGGTTGCGGCGACTTGATGTTGTTTAGACTCATCTCCCTCCCTTCTCCCCCTGGAGAGCTGTCTTTGTAGCAATCCGGCATCCTGCTCCCTGCTTCGCTGCATCCATATCGCGCTAATGATCATGGGAGTGGACAGCTGCTTAATGCAGCAGTGTCATCAGCGCGGCTTTCTGATAGCGCCTCCATTGCACTTGACGCGACTCAAATGCATCTGCTCCCACGCGCGGATCGACTAATGTGCTTTTGGAACACCTCAGCCAAGGTGGATTAGATGTGTGCCAGATCACATTTGCTGTATATGATTACAGACAAGGTTCTGATCATTTTTCACGGCTCGGGACGCTGTCAGGTTAGGAGATGCAGCTTTCAGTGACGTTAATACTCTTAATTAAGTAGTAGGATGCATTTTATCTTAAATTAAAACAGAAATAAATCAAGAGATTGAAAGGAAAAACTTTAGATTCTATTTGCTGAAAGGTTCTGCTTTGGTTTTTAACCTTGGTTTCATGTTTTCCAGACAATTAACTCAAACCTGCTTCCTTGTCCCTCCAGAAGAACAGATTTCCCGTAGCATGATGGTGCCACCACCATGTTTCAGAAGGCTTTGGGTTGAAAAATTTCAGTGTTTACATGCGAGCTGCATTTCCTCTGATACGACATTCTCACTACAGCGTTTGCATCCATTTTTTCCCAACTGTTTCTGTGAAGATTTTACGTGTTCATCTCTGCGCGAGCGCAGCCTCTGGTTAAATTACATACTTCTGTACTCCTCACTAATTAGGTTACGTCTGAAGGCAATCGGTTGCATTGAATTTCATTTGGAGACATCAGAATAAAAGGGGAGCAATGCAAAACCATGTCAAAAATGTGCATCTTCTTTATCTAAATTGTACACTGCTCTTTGTTGGTGCATCACAAAATATTCAATATGTAATCAGTTTTTTCACATAATGTGTGAAAATGCTGAAAAGTTTAAGTTTTTAATTTAATCAAGAAATTATTGTAAAATATTAAAATAACTGTTTCTGATTAAAAAAACAAGCATTTTCTTTCTGATTTCCAGATTATTATAGACGTTTGTGTCTGCAGCTTCAAACCAACCAATTCCACACAATTATATTGCTTATTTATTTTTACTTTATTTTGTAGGTCCTGATGGATTTAACATCAAATCACTCTAATGCCTTCATCACACTCTGTAAATCCTAATCCACATCATTTGACCCTAGAAAGACCTTTAACAGATGGTTAAAATGAAAAGTTTAGATGGACAGAAAATAGAACAAATGATGGAAAAGAGAAACATTAAAACTACTGAATCAAAACAGTTTAATATTTAAACATGAATACAAATCTGGCTCATCTATATCCAATCCTTAAGCCTAGAAATTAATATTTTATTGTCAGTTATGATCTTAAAATCATGAAATTGTGATCAGTTAAAAAGTTAGTAATAAAAAAAAATCAGAAGCTCCTTTAATGTTAAACTAATTGGATCTTATTGCTGAGTAATATAGTGACCGTTTGTTTAAGTAAGTTAAACATTTGAAAGAAAACATCTGGATTTTGTGCATAAACTCTATTATGTATTTTTTTAAATGAATTTATCTTCATAAATTACATATGCCACCTTGAGCTAAACAGTTGGATCACACCGGTTCCTGATGACAGATGAATAAGTGATAAAGTCCCGCAAAGGCCTGAAGCTTTTTGACTTGTGTACACAAATGCCTGAAAACCACAGCGTCAGCTGAGTTTACGAAAACGTAACGAGGTTTGTGTCTTCCTCACATCACTCACATCCTGGTGTTTGTGAAATAAAATATGGCAGCTATTATTGAGCCGCAGCCTCTCCCCTCACCAGAAGACTGTTTCTGAAGAAACCAAAACAAAGTTGTAACACGTCGGATGTGCTGACAGAATCTGTGGGACGTTACTCATCCAGGACAGCCGGATCATTGTTTGTTTCGTTACACATAGACATCAGTAACACTTCCACTGTCTGCTGTAAAAATTATTCAACCCTGGACGAAGAACGTCTGAGAAACAAAGACTGATTTTCTCTAAAATGACAATGAAATAAAAATATGTGAAGTATATGTTAAAGTGATTGACCTGATTCATCAGAGGTCCAGACAATCGGAGCAAATCTCACAGTGATTGGAGTGGAGATCATAGGAAGGATGTATCCTGCAGCCCGGACTGAGACCGGTCCACACAGACCGGTCTCAGTCCGGGCTGCCGTCGCAACCGCAGGTGCAAAATACCGACGCAAAGGGGAAATCACTTACTTTATGTTTCATATGTTTATTATTTAACTGTGATTTAGTAGAAATCAGTTTTCACTTTGACATTTTTCCAGCGTATAAAAGCCTTTTGCTGCTCGTCTCCTTAAAGAGCTAAAGAGCTGATGTCATTAATTGATTTATTGCGACAGGCGATAGACAGGCGATACATCGCAATGCGGCGATGCGGCCGCATCACGATGATGCAGCAACGTTTGCTGCATCATCCAGCAAACGTTTTTAAACCTTCTTGTTGCACTTTTGGAAGAATCCTGTTTTTGAACTCTGAGGTTTTACGCTTAAAGTTTCTGTCCATCCCTGTTCTCTCTTCTTCCTTCGTTGTCCCTTTTCCTGTCTTGCGGTTCATATTTCAGTTTGCTCCCAGGAGCTCGCAGGTCCGTGCCAGACGGAAATTTGCTGAGGCTGCAGGAGCCCCCTTGGAGGCCACATGGAGGTGGGACAGAGGGGGAACAATCAGGCCCAGTCCTCTTTGCCCCATGTACTCTTCCTCCTCCTCCTCCTCTCCCTCTCCTGCCGTTGTTTCCTTCCCTCTGTCTCCTCCACATCCAGCCTGCCAGGCTACTCGGGTCCTAAGGGTGACTTGCTTCAGGCGGGGGTCCCTCTCCTTCACCCACCGCTTCCCTCAGCTCCTCCCCTCGCTCCCCCCTCGCTCCCCCCTCGCTCCCCTTCCAGCGGTCTCCCCGGGGGGAAGACGGCGAGGCCGTCCAGTCCCGAGCTGTCCATCAGCCGGTGTGTTTACTCGCGCCGTGACAGGCCGACACATCTGGAGCGCATATTCGCTGGTGTTCACACTCCTTCTCCACCTCAGTCGGTGCTGGGTCTATATATCCTGAATCTGCCGCCAGAGGCGTTCGCCGCGGCGCGTTTCAGTGTCAAGTTTAAGACTTTTAAGACCGAGATGAATAACCTTTAAGACCCGAATCAGGGCAGAAATGTACAAAAAATATGTACAAAAAATATACATATTTAGGGATGAGCATTTATCGTATCGTTTATCATTTATCGCGATTAACTTATCATGATGAGAATCCTTATGATAAAATCCAGTTAATGATGTTTAAACCTCCCCAAAACTCTTTATCAATAGTTTTACTAATTTCTTCACTGTTTATTCAATAAAAACGTCAATAAATACCAATAAAGGTGAAAATACAGAATATTGTTTATTGTTATTTCGACTTTATTTTTGTACTATTATGACTTTTTCTCATATTATTACATTATTTCTGTATTATTTTGACTTTATTCTTGTAATATTATGACTTGTAATTTTATTTATTTTTAATATTTATATGAGATTGAACTTTTCTCCTGAGACAAAATGTAAAACCTGTGAGTTGCTTATTTAGGGCCAACTTCCATTAATAAAGCTAATATAAGACACTTTAAGGCCTTAATTTTAGACCCATGACTTTTCAGACTTTTGAAGTTTCTTAAGGCTGCAGTGCGAGCGATCCGGCTCAGAATCACACTCAGCCTCCTGCACACAGACGAATCTGTTTTCGTTCATTTCCCCCTTTTTCATTCACCCCTCCAGTGGTTTTTCAGTTGCATGACAGAAGTTGGAGTTAGCGAGCGGCAGGGGTGGGCTGCTGGGACTCGTGGTGGGGCGGGTTACTGATGCGGACGGGGCAAAAGTCAAACTTCTCTCATCCACTCCTCTCTCGCTCCGTCTGTATCTCTGCAAACTAATTACAGCTGCCCTCCTCCTCTCTGGGAAACCCATGACTACCGGTCTAATGAAGTGTCACCTTTTCTCCGTTCTGCGACTTTCGGAGTCGTCCTGCCCGCCTCGCATTGCATCGCACCTTCCCGCCCACCCGCTCTGTTTTCCCAACATTCCTCTGCTGGTGTGTGACTGTGACGGCTTGTCATCTCGCAGGAATGTCCCGCTCTCCCACCTCGTCCCCCCGATTTGCCGTGAAGCATTTGCTCCTGGTTTCCGACTCTGCACATGCACGCACTCAAACGCCCCCACACACACAGGCAGGCACACATTTGAAATGCTTGCTTAAAAAAAGTGTTCATGCAGATGGTGTCCATTGGGCTGCATACCTACCCTTGGCGTTCGGCCACAACAAGCACAGCCACTCTCAGATAGTCCTTTTCCAGCTTGTTTTTCTGCAGAAAAAGAGCAAAAAAAGTTGTTTCATCTCGTTTTCCTGTGAAAAAAAAACCCATTTAACTTCTCAGATAAACCTGAGGAATTCTCCAGATTAGAAACCGTATTAAAAATACGACCACGTTTAAAGGAACACAAGGTAGCATTGTTCACAGAGAACAGGGAGCGGGATTTCGAGTTAAGTGCAACATATGTTGAAAGCTTTTTTACATTTTTTTTCCAAAGAACCGAACAAGGATCCAGTTCCAAATGGAACAGATTGTATAATATGAAACACATGTGACATTAGCAGAGAGGGGGACATGTAATGACTTTCCCCCGGTTCAGCCGTGTTTCATGTTCTACTGTCTGCATGTGGTGCGTCTTATCAGAGGCTCAGCAGGAACACGCCGCAGTCAGTGACCCGGTGGAAGACGCCGCGGTGCCTACGGTTCCTTCAGGTGTGCGGGACGCGGCCTACTTATTGTCATCATCCGCTGGAACAAGTCCAGCTTCTCCCAGATCCGGTTGATGCGTTTGCATGTGTGTGATTATGTCTGTGAGTGTGTGTGGAAGATATCAGCAGAGCCTCATGTTTATTCAGCTCAACGCCTGGATGACCGGGACTTATCCGCTGTTCTGATTAGCCTGCCACCATTAATCCTTCAGAGACCTCAGATCCCTTAAACAAAACCGTCTCTTACTGTACACACGACTTTTACTCCTTTTATTCTGTTCTCTGTTCTCAGGTTTTCTATTGTCTGTGTATAGAGCACAGGGAAAAAGTCATCCCTCATGTCCAAACTTTATGACAACTAATTATTATAATTATAAACTATTTTGTGTTTTCATTTTTACTGGATCAACAGTAAACGCAACTCCATCAGATTTCTGTAGGCAAGCAAAATTATTCCGAAAAAATCAAAAAGCAGAACAAGAACAGAAAAATATAAGAATATATCACATCCACAGGAATGGATGTGATATATTTAAATAAAAAAGGATTTTGTGATTTAAATGACTCAAGTTACTGACGAGTTTATTGTTAACCAAATAAATCAGTTATTGCAATAAAACACGTGTTGCTGTGAAACTAGAGAGAAGGGGAATTTAACTTTATGGTACCTGAAGTTCTTCTAAAAATAGTTTTTCATGCTTACGTTGCAGGGTTTTCAATGTCCATCACATTGTACATCAGGAGTTGAGGTATATTAGTTACGCTTAATTATTTAGTGTCACCATTGAAAGAAAAAAAGTATAAAAAAAAACATTTTATAGCTCATTTGTGGT
Source organism: Poeciliopsis gracilis (assembly GCA_911649635.1). Taxonomy (NCBI): domain Eukaryota; kingdom Metazoa; phylum Chordata; class Actinopteri; order Cyprinodontiformes; family Poeciliidae; genus Poeciliopsis; species Poeciliopsis gracilis. The sequence goes on along the minus strand of CAJVRI010000370.1, from coordinate 2,264,234 downwards.
TTCAATAATACTTTTTTATCTTCTGTATAAATGCTGACTTCTTTGAACTGCTGGTAAAAAATAGTTTTTTTAATTTAAATGTTGAATTTGAGTAAAAAATTTTTTGTTTTTTTGATTTGTAGATAGAAACCAGGTCTGAAGGGGTTAAACATTCATGTCCAAGACTTCATTTTAGATAAAGTCAGTGGATGTTTATGTTTACTGTTTACTGATCAATTAAATCAAATTAAAAACAAAAACATGGATGGATGCTTTGCGTTGCACCTTATATTCGCCTAACATTGTTTTTGAATCTGAATTTACTTCTTGAACCTGCAAACCAAATTTAGGTTCGTCTTAAATCTCGATCACGGGCCAGCAAGGATTGTTTCAAGGTCCGCAAATGGCCCCTGAACCGCGCTTTGGACAACTAAATATTCTGTGACTCTAAAAGTCATGCGATCGATAGTTCTGCTGCCTTTTGTAAGTGTTTTAAAATTTTCCTTTGCACGCCTTCAGGCACAAAAAAGCTCATAAAGTCAGGGGCAGAGCCGGAGTTGTGTCTAAACACGCAGACCACTTAGCAAAGAACCAATTTCAAATCTTCAGGCAGCAGCCTGTCACAAAGACAGAATATGTTCCTATTTACTCAGTTGAATCAGTGACAAAACAATAAAACATTTTGACAGACAAAAGTGACTCACTGACAGACGTGTAATGAAATATCCCGCTCTGATGAAACTGAACAGAATTTCTTTATTTCAAAAACCCAAAAATATAATTTTGACTCGTTTGAGAAATGTTGAATTGTAATTACGGATGTGTGACCCTTCAAATGGTCAATCAGGGATATCTTCCACTGCATTTTAACTCGTCATAATGTAATAGACAAGATCTTTAATTCTTTATTGTTTTTAATCTGTTATTCAGGTTTTTGACCTTCTGATCGGAGCTCAGTGTTACTTTGTTTCAGGAAGCTCTGATCATTCATGGAGCTTCTTTAGAAAAGTGGACCGCTGACATTAGCAATGCTAACATCCATGCTGCTGCTACATGATTAGCATTGAGATGCTGAGTAGCTCCTTTGCTAGGCTAACTCCTTGGAGTTTTTTCCAGCAGTCAGTCAGATCATTTTTTGAAGCAGAAATTAACTCCCAAAACAAGAGAAGCATTTCTGTTGCTTGTGCGTCAGATTTATGGATGCACTGAAACATACCAACACAAAAGATCCAGCTGGAAGCTTTGTATTTAAAAAGAAAGAAGCGATTGATATTGCAAGAAAAATTTTAATGCATTAACATCAATGTAGTTAAATAGCCTAAATAAATGCGTTAAAATCCCTGCCCTACTTAAAACTGGTGTAGAAAAAATGTAAACTATTAAAATAACATGAAAATGTGGTCTAATGTTTACTGATGATGATTGTGGTTTAATAGTCATCAGTCTGATTTTGGAAGGTTTGGTTTCGAGTAAATTTGGTCCATCAGCTGTTTTTTGTCACAACTTGATTCCTAATGTTATTTAAAAGCTGATAAAGCAGTGGGCTCCATAGTGGGGTCCATAGTGGGATCCATAGTGGGCTCCATAGTGGGGTCCATAGTGGGATCCATAGTGGGGTCCATAGTGGGGTCCATAGTGGGATCCATAGTGGGGTCCATAGTGGGATCCATAGTGGGGTCCATAGTGGGGTCCATAGTGGGGTCCACAGTGGGGTCCACAGTGGGGTCCATAGTGGGATCCATAGTGGGGTCCATAGTGGGGTCCATAGTGGGGTCCATAGTGGGGTCCATAGTGGGGTCCATAGTGGGGTCCATAGTGGGGTCCACAGTGGGGTCCACAGTGGGGTCCATAGTGGGGTCCATAGTGGGGTCCGTAGTGGGGTCCATAGTGGGGTCCATAGTGGGGTCCTGGAGGGCCGGCATCCATGCAGGATGCCGGCCCTCCAGGCCGACTTGGGGCACCGCTGTCATAAATGAGTCTCTCCGTTCCTGTGTCAGGATTTCTTTCTTGTTTCTAAAGGACATGGTTTTAGGAATCTCTTGAGTCTTTTTAGTTCAGAAATACCTTTATTTGTCTTTTATCTTCCTTATTTCTTCAACTACAAACTGAGTAGTATGAAAACCGAGTGAAGTTTGGTTATTTATAGAAGTTTAAGCCTCAGCTCAGTCCTGTTTACAGTGTTTACATTTGGGCCTCTTGAACGCTCAGCTCTCAGCTTTTTTATTCGTAAAATAATTGGTGGCACATATTTCTATCGGTCTTGCATAATTACCTCAGTTGTTGAGTGAATGTTACCACATTTGAGCTCTTTTCACATAACAGCCCTATTTAAAAAGACAATAACTTTCTGGCCAGTGGGTGGGCAGAGTTCAGCATGCGAGCTTTTGTCCACCGTTGTGCACGTATGTGAGCATGCATACAAGCGCGTTCAGGAACAGCCACAGCGCCAAGACATAATATTGACCATGGCTGCGTTCCCCGTTAAGGTTTTGCTCAGAGCAAATGATGCAGATTAGAAAAGTAGAAACACATTGAGCTGATAAGTTTCTTGGTCTCACTTTACCTCAATTCTTTGTTTCTGAGTGTGTCCGTGTGCGGGCATGTGTGTCTGAAGGTTTAACTGTGGTTTTTGCTGTTAGCGAGGGTGTTTGGACTCTAAAGGTTTGACCGTGAAGTGCGGTGCCAAGTCCCATCTGAATATACGTCTCAGCAGCAAGGAACCCGCTCATTATAAACAGAAGCTCGTAGTCCTGCGTGTGCATGTGTCCAGCTTATATCTGCCCACACACAACTGAAGTAGCAGAACTCCGGGATAAAATACTGGAACGAGCGCAGCTGGAGCAAGATCACGACTTGTGCATATCGCGTATCTAAGGAAAACACAGTTACAGTTGGAGGCTTGTTTGTGACTCCTCTTATGATTTCTACACTGCAAAAACACAAAACCTGGCCAAGTATTTTTCATCTATTTTCTAATGCAAATATATTAGTACACTTAAAAAAAGAAGTTACTTACAAGTAACTTACCAGCAAGATATTGAGTCTTGTTTTAAGTCAGTTGTTTCTTAAATTATGCAAAAGTCACATTTTGCATGTTTAGAAAAAAACACCCAGCTGGTGTTTTTTGGTGTCTGGAAAATGGGCCAATTCAAAAACTTCTGGAATGTAACGTCACAAATCAGGGCAGTTACCGAGCAACCCCAGCAAAGCCAAGCCTGTTACCTAGCAACGCACGCTGACGTCCAACACGTAGTGGGTATGAGGAGGAGGGTGGATGAGCAGCGCCACACAGACGGTGATTGACAGCACTAATACCCACCTCCTGGTTCTGACTGCATGTTTCTAGTTAGCACTGGGAGAACTGGGAAAAGGCAGAAAAGCACATTTTTTTCCACAGATTATCTGTCTCATAATAAACTGTCACAACATAGAGACAGTTACACCAAATATGTAAGAAAAAGATTTTTTATAAAAGTTTCAAACTGCAGCTTTAACAGATTTATCATCTTAAAATAAGCTTCCATATCTTCCTGAAAAGTTACTCATAGGTTAGTTAGTCTTATTCCAAGTTAGATATTCGCACTATAAACTAGACCAGAGCTTCTTGGTGAGGTTTAGTGTTTTGCAGTGTTTTCTGTGAGATGAATCAGCTGTCATTGCCTTTGTCTTTCAGCGCTCTAGTTTTCCGACTCCCTCCCTTTGTTCCGCTCGGGGCCGTCCGATCACCTGAGGAGACGCGAACTGACGGCGAATCATCTCCTCCGAGTCCTTCCCCTCCTCTGACATCGCTGCCTCCCTCCCCTCCTGTCCCTGTCTTCTCTATTTTCCCATAACAAATAACAGTGGAGAATTCCCCTCGCCTCTCTCCTGGGGAATTTTCATTACCGCCCAGTCCCCTGCCCAGAAGGACTCTCCGCCTTGAACTGTGCAACAGCTGTGGTGTGGACACACTCTTCCAAAACAGGCCCACTGTTCACAAACACCCACTGGGCTCAGGGTGGGACTCTGTGTCAACCTCCACGGCTCCGAACGCCGAGCTTCTCTAACATGTGACCCGCGGCGGGGCCTCTCTCCTGCAGAGAGGAACAGGCCCGACTCTTTACCTTTCCTGATTTTACACCAACAATGAGGAGGGAAGGAAAATGAAGTTGAATTTCGGTTTATTACAACTTTTGCTGCAGTAAAGTTTTAGTCGTTGTACTTTGGCAAACCCCTCAGTGGTTTTCCAGCCGGGGTTTGGAGTCGAGCTCGTTGTAAAGTAGCGTGTGTTATATGTGAGCTGTGTGAGTGTAAATGTTTGTTAAATGGTGGGTCGGCCATCTGCTGCGGATTAGGACGGAGCATGAACACCTCTAAGGACTGAAACTGCCGACAACAAGAGATCTGGCTCAGCGGAAAACGTTTGTATCGTCGACCTTTGACCCCAGAGTTGGATCGCTTACGTTACGCACACAGAGGCAGAACTGATTTTACAGAAAGGTGACATTTTACGCCTCCATTAAAACAATGTAAGCTTTTAAAAAACACAGCGAATACAGAAGAGAAATGAATGGATGAAAGAGAAACATGGATGGAAGACAGGAAGAATGGATGGATGGAAAAACAGGTGGAAGGAAAGAAAGGAGGGAGTGATGGAATGAAGGATGGAGGAATGAAAGATAAGACGCACTGATAGATAGATAGATAGATAGATAGATAGATAGATAGATAGATAGATAGATAGATAGATAGATAGATAGATAGATAGATAGATAGATAGATAGATAGATAGATAGATAGATAGATAGATAGATCGTTTCTGCTTCCCTCAGCACGACCAAGGGTGAAATGCTTTTATCAAAGGCTGCAGCCGCCACCTGCTGTGACGCCCCACAGTCAAAATGCAAAGCAGCTTAAATTAAAACTCTCTTCATCTGAATAGATGAGAAGCTGCAGCGGAGATGCGTCGCCTCGCTCCCTGCCAGGCGACATCCATTTCCATGAGATCAGCAGATCGTAATTCGATGGCTGGAGGGCTTTTCGTCGAGGTGGCAGTGCGGTGTGTGTCTTGGCTTCTCCCAGAAAGCCCTCATAAATGTGTGCATATCCGCGGGAGATGCTTCTATCTTCAGTCCTCCTCGGAAGAAGCGAGGAAAACTTGGCAGCGACGACACTGGAAGTCCCCAGCACTTGGCCGCGGCGTCGGGGACCGGGGCCAAGTGTGTGTTTACGAGCGTGTCCGTTCACATAGGAAACGGTCCATTTGAATGTACTGGAGGGGATGGGACGAGTGTGTGGGAGGTATTTCTGTTCATATACCAAGAAGGAGATGATTAGGGAGCAGACAAAGTTTGACCAGACTCACCCAGTCTGTTCCAGCCTTACATCACAGAGTCACAGATCATTTGGATACTTTAAGAAACTGTTCGCATAAGAATTATAAGTCTGTCATTCTTCCAGTCATTACTCCCTCATTTACTAAAACGCTTTTGAAAATCATTGATGCTTGCTAGGTAACACCCTGGTTCACCTTAGCTGACATGTCTGTTTAAATAGAGCGCAGCCAAGGAACCTTCAGCTTTGTGCATTTTGTCACGTTACAACAACAAGCTTCAGGGTAATTTATTGATATTTACTTTGCAACCGACCAACATAAAATACTGCATAATCCTCAAGAGGGAAGGAAAGTGTTACATACATTTGATTCTTTTTGCATAAAAAAAAATAATCAAAAATTATAGCATGTCTTTACTCCTATACTGCCAAATAAAATTAATCTCAACCAGATGAAGTCAGATGTCAGCCGGCTGGAGGAAGCCTGTCGCAATTAGCAATAATAGCTGATTAGATTTGAAAAGCTTGACCTGTGGCTGCAGCTGCAAAGACCAGTTCATGCCACACTTTGCAGCTTCTTTGGGATGTGAAACTCAGCTTCATTGAACGTCCAGATAACATTCTACCAAACGTTAGTATATGACGTTTGCATAACGAAACATCACTAAACGTCTCGGTGACGTTGCTTCAATGCCATTAAAATTTCCGGTTAACGCTGCCAGTGCCAGTTCCACAAATACGGGGAAAATCTCTTGCTAAGTGAAGTAATCGGTCTGTGGATCCAGTAGTTTTTCATCAATATTACATGATTTCTGACTTAAAGGAAGCTCATATTTCTTGCTGAAGAGTTGTGTCCTATTTCAAGGATACTAAGATATTTTCACTGGAAACTAGATCCAAACTTCTGGGTAAGATTTTGCGTTTTTGTAAAATTAGCTCTACTTTAGTATATTTTGACATAAGTATAATTTTCTGTGCCACTTTGTGTGCGAAACCTGATGAAGTTTGTGGCTGCAGCATGACGTCGTAATGTATGCGACTGTGAAGTGAAACATTCTTCGGGCCCTCCGCTCTGCTTTTGGGCGGCCATAACAGAGACACATATTGGGCTGCTTGTGCAGCGCGCTTTCAGAAGGCGGTGGGAGGCACAGAGCAGCGCTGAAATGGTTTATTTGCTTCAGAGACACCTGGCCGGAGTGGAGAAGCTTGAAATACTATAAGCCTGCTGCTTCTGACCTCCCTGCCCCCTCCTCCTGCCTCTCTCCTTCTGCATTGGACTGTTTTGCTCCTCGTTCCCCCCACCCGTCCCGTCTGTCCACATTCCATCCACCAGGATACCTCTCCATCCTGTCCCAGAGGAGTGTGTCCTCCCTTCTCTCTCTCTCTCTGTGTGTGTGTGTGTGTGTGTGTGTATGTGTTGAAGGAGGTGGCCCACAGGCCTCGCCTCTGGTCACTTTATTAAAGTGTGTTTTAATTTACTCGTAAGCTCCTGCGAGTCCCAGCATCCTGATACACACACACACACACACACACACACACCGCGGCCCCTCCTGAGACATGGCTTATTAACTCTGCTCCTGTCTGTCACACTGTTAAGGGCTTGGGGTGGAGCATGCTAGCAGCTAGGAGCAGAAAAACATGTTCTTTTAAATGTCTTCTCTTTTTATGCTAATATTAATTATAAAGATGATTTTTACTTAGATTCATGCAGGAAATATCTGCAGGATTTGAGCCCCAGCATCAGTTCTGCGTTTGTTTTCCCAACCGTTACCATGGTGATGATTGGATCAGGGTAGATTTCTGTTGATTTCTCCTTGTGCATGTGAGGTTTCTCTCCAGGTATTCCTCCTCCCACAATCCAGAAACATCCGTACATTTGAAATTTAAACATTTGCTTTGATTTAATTCACATATTATGTTTTCGTACATCTCAACGTTGTAAATCTGATGCAGAATGGTGCAAAGTGAGTTTTTCTCAATCGATTGTTGTCCGAAGTATTGTTTTTCAAAGGGAGAGGCCACCAGGGGGCGCTATGGGCCTCTACGGAAGAGAGTTAGGTCCCCTGAAAAACAAACCTGTGAAGAAGCTGTTCCCCTCCTGACCTGTGGGGGCGCTGCACCAAGAACCACTGAAGGAAATGACACAAAAACCTCAGAAAAAGACACTGAGCACAACTTCCTTCTTTACCAAATGTAAAACAAAGTGAGGTTAGATCTCAAATCTGACACCATGAACCGTTTCTCCCGCTAGATCCCCTCATTTGTTTTGGTTGCAATTACCCAGAATTCCCTGTGCTGTAGTCCACTTCCTGTTTTTGGGTTGGTCTCTGGCAGGCTTGGGAACGCATTCCCAAACGAACTGGACTAGAATCTGATTAAAGTGAACTAAGCTGGGCTGGTGTGAAATCATCCTTAGTGTCAATTACACTTTAGCTTTTCCCACACCAAGAGATTAACCTCAGCCACACTTCTTGTTAAATTACCCTTAAAACGTTAGTATAGTTTATAAACTGTCCACTTAGGAAGCAACACTGATTGACAATCAACAATGATTTTGCTGTCAGCACATTCAACTTTGTACAGGACAAAGTATTCAATGAGAATATTTCATTCATTCAGATCTAGGATGTGTTATTTGAGTTTTCCCTTTATTATTTTGAGCAGTGTATATATGTAAAAGACTTTTTATTTCAACTAATTTTCCCCCAAAAAGATGTTTTTGACTCCCTTAAATTCGCTCCTCTTTCTTTAGTTGTTTAAATCAGCTCCCAGACATCGGTACGTCTCTATCTCCACCTCCTTGCGTTATTTATGAGTCCCCTCTACCTGCACATTATTCTCTGAGCTCTCCCTGTATCACCGTATTAAATATGAAGGGGATTCTGTCTCTGTCGAAGGCAGAGGAGTTGTGTCGGGTTGTCCTCGGGTCGTTTTGTGTGATGCTAGCGCCTCGGGCCCTCACCCCGGTCTCACAGAAGAGCCTCCGGGGCAAGAGCCAGAGGGGATTTTCTGTATACATTTACAGCTGTGTGCATGTGAGAGTGTGACACATTGTTTCTCTCTCCCTTGGACCTAAGCGGCGTATAATGCGATGCATACAGGGAACGGTTGTTATGTGTTTGCGAACGTATGTGGGCCTGTCACCATATTGGTGGTGAATCCAGAGGAACTCAGCTGCTCAGCTCTGCATGTGTCACTGGTGAAAAATGTATTAAGACTCTGGAAGTACCAGCTGGGACAAGAAAGGAGCGGAGCGAGGGAGACGGGGGAGGCAGGTGGGAGGGAATCAGGGAGTAAGGGGCACAGCTGTAGGGGATTAATGCCCAGAGTGGAGAAGCTGGAGCCCAGGAATGTTCCCCAGCACCCCCTCAGCAGGGAGACCAGGAGGGAGTGGAAAGAAAGACAGGCCACAGGGATCAGATACGTCTTCTGCTGCGCAATCTCTGTGGATGTTTGCTAGAGAGGAGGACCAGATGGCATTTCGTCCAGACCCACTTCCTTCGAGAACATTTACAGCCTTTAAACCATTTCATGGAGCTCGATTTCTTTCTTTCTCCGAGTTCAGTTGGAATTTTTGAGACTTTTTTCTCCCAAAGAAAGAAGAAAGATTGCAGAAATGATTGAACATGACATACCGATGTCTTACGTCTTACAGGCTTTACGATGTGTTTTCCAGGCACAAAGTGCCATTTTTACAGCACAATTAAGGAACTATGTTAACTTCGCCTGTGAAGAAGTTTTATCTTCTTCTGGTTCAAATTCTGTAAAAAATAAACTCTTTGTATCCAATTTTGGCATCCAATTAACTAATTGGAGCTTCACTTTAGCTTCCTCGCTAATCTGGAGGATAAAGCTAAGCTTATATTTAAATGCACTAGAGTATATTTGCAGACAAAGAAGGTTTTTTGATCTTAAATCCAAAACAATAATACCAAACTACTGGAGAAATTGAATTAACTCTACCAGATTCTTCCTAGAAGCGTAATAATGTTAGAGGTTTGATGATGTTTCTGCTTGTTAAGAGATATTTGTCCAATTTTCTGAGCGTCTATTAACCGTAAAATTGAAAATTAATTAATTAATTTCTTTTTTTTGTTTGTTTGCAAACCAGTTCAAAAAATTAGAATATTATTAAAAGGCCATTAATTTCAGGAACTTTTTAAATTAGTTTGACGCAGATGGATGTTTCAAAGCTTTTGCTTCTGTTGATTTTGGTGATTTTCCACTTACAGTCGATGAAAACATATTTAAAATTTGAATATTACATCAGACTCGGTGAGCACTTATTGTGTCACTTATCATTTATTGTGATAAATTTCTTGTCCTGATAATAATATTGATTTATTGCTGTCACAACAAATTCCATTTAATGACGTTTTTAAAAAACTGCCCATTTTGTTGGGATTGTTGGTTCAGTGAAAGCATCAATAAATCTCAAAATACGACAAAATGTAGTTACAATTTGCAATTTAATCATATACGTCCGACCTTTTTTGTGTCCTAAAGAAGCATATTTAATACCAGCTTAGAGATTGTTTTAGTTTATAAATTAGTTTCACTGGAATAGATATTCTAATTTACTGAATATGATTGTAAATGTTGGACAAAATGAATCATAGAAAACCTGGAACTTGACATTCCTGTCCAGGAAGACGCCTCCCTCTATCCGGACCTGTGTGCTGCTGAAACTGCAGTCATGCAGGATTTATCTAAGTGTTTCTTTGCGTGTTTTTTTCTTTGTGTGTGTGAGTTTGGGCCGTTATTGTGTTGCGGCTGAAGTGCTCTCCTCCTCCATAAATGCCTCACAGCAGTCACTTCTTTGTCTGGTTATGCGTCCCGTCACTCCATCCGGCTCCCCGGCGTTGACAGTCGTCAGCGGCAACCCGCTCATTTGCCCCAGACGTGTTCGATGGGGCTGCACTGATCCCCCCTGACGACCCTGAAGAGGTGACCGCCGCCGCGCCACGCTACGGGACGGGATGGAGCGCCTGTCGTCGTGACAATAACCCCGTCCGTCCATCTGTCTGCTTGCTCAGCCGTGTCTCCCTGCCTCCCATTTGGAAACCACTCCACCTGGTTCGGACGATTACCTCACGCGCTCTCGTCTCCTTTTCGCTGCCTTAACTCTTCTTCCACCCACTTGAGTTGTGATGGGCTAAAAGGGATGCTTCAGCCTCCGCCTGGACTCTGCACTGTTATTAGATGCTCAGAGGTTTGTTGACAGCCCATAAAACAGCCGCGGCGTCTCATCGTGTCTCCCCCTCCACCTTGAGGGAACCTAGCAGAAGCGCCGGGTGTCTGACCATGAAAGTCTCTGCATGCGTTGGGCCCATTTCAATCCGTCCCGTCTGATGGCGGCTTCATTCACTCAGCAGGAAGGGAAGCCGGTGTTCCCCGCCCTGTGGACCTTGCCCTGCCTCAGAGTACCTGCTCAGACAGACTTCTCCATCTGCTGCAGGGTGGGGTGCAAACTGGGTCTTCCAAGGATGCAGGTCTGAACCCGTCACCTCGCAGCGACTGACGCTAATGTTAGCAATCAGTTCTCTTTTACCTCCAGACAAGCATTTCTTCACATTTTTAATTCTCCTCTTCAGTTGTTGTACATTGTAGCTGCGTTTCCGTTAAGCATAAACAGGTTCCCCAGAAAAGTTGCTATTCCTGGTGGTGTTGGCAGTCATGCAGCAGCCCGCCGCGTTTTTGAGTTTTCAGATAGAAAACCTGAAAATATGACCTGATAATACCTGAACACCAACTAAACCTTCTTAAAAAAGGCAGACAAAAAATACAATTTTAAAAAATATAATTGTTTTACACTTCAGTTGTTTCAACCTAATCAAAGTGTCCAAAATGTTTTGGGCTTTTATCCATGACACGTCACTTTATTCCCTGAAGCTGTTAGTGTGAGGACTGGCAAAGACAGGAGGCGGCTACAGAAACAAGCCTGACCTCAGTCGACCTAAAAGACTTCCAAAGAGACAGTATCCCTGCTACAACTGTATGAATGAATCTATAATAAATAAGCAAACAATGCTCAGCCTGGTAGCCCGCCAGGCTTATGATCCACTGGGGCAAACCCTGATAAAGTTATGCAAATTGAAATTACAAAATAAATTTGCTTAACAGAAACATGCCAATTTTGAAAAAACTAATTTTTTGATGAAAGGTTTTTGCACTAAGATGTTTCCCAGCCTTTTCAAAATAAAGGTGTTTTGCAAAACTGCAGTAAAAACACTTTTATTGTACCAGTTGTTATAAAAATGCTGTATATCAAAAATGACTTCAAACAAATGTGACTTTGTAATTTAATACCTTTTAATTGGGTCTCTGTCTCTTTAAGAAGCTCCTGCTCTTTCTGAAACTCCGCCTTCAGGAAGTCATCACAACATGGCTCCTCTGTTAACCCTTTAACGTTTTTATCGGTGCTTCACTGAGAAGTGGCTCCTCTAACGAGCTCAGCTGATGATACACACTTCCACCTGGTATTTGCTAATTGCTTCAGGCTAGTCTGAAGGAGCAGAGTGGGGGAATCGCAGAGGAGAATTGTTCTTTGCTGTTAGCACTGGGAGAAGGAAGAGGAGCTACATTTTTGTAAACAGATTATCTCTCATGTTGTCCAATGACAACATAGTGACAGTTTAAAGGGGCAGCATTACGTAAAATAAACTTTTTGAGCTTTATATCATATTACAATGTTCTTCCCTCATTAAAAACATATCTGCCGTAAAAAAGTGAAATATATAAAAATATAAGAATGCATAAAACGAGTGAAAGTTTTGATTTCCTACACCAGGTTTGTACTAAAATTACTGAGGCGGTTGATTTGTATTTTTGTGTTTTCACAAACGAAATCTTTTGTTTGTGTGTTTTGGTGTCTTTCTTATGATGTTGGTAAAAGCATGATTTTATTGTAATGTTTGTGGTGTGGACCCCAGGCAGAATAGTCTCTGCTATGGTAGAGACTAATGGGTATCCTTAAATAAACAAAATAAACAAGTAAAACATGGCAACCCCAGTGTCTTTAACACTGACATGAAATCTCAGCAATTAACCTTAATTGCAGGGGAAAGTTTAAACATCTGTTTTTATTCACCATTTTTTATTGGCATGAGTCAGCCTCCATGCTGCTGCCTTCTGCTTTCAGCATCCAACACTTAAAAACGGTAAACGAGAACAACTCAGAAATCTGGATAAATGCAAAAAAACAAACAAAAAAACCTATCAGTACATTGATGTTGTACTGTAAATTTAAACTAATGAAAATCAAAGAATAACAAGCTGTTATATCTCAGATTGTTGAGGCGACATGCGTCTGAGTGTGAAGACGTAAATTGGAGCTCATGTGTTTTCATGTCAGTTCTGCAGGTGCCACACAAAAGTCTAAAATGAACATTAACCAGCAGCGTCGTAACTTCTCCATCTCCCATTGAGCAGATGGCAGCAGCCTGTGTGGCCTGATAAACTGCTAATGGCTTAAGGAGGGATCCGTTATTACTTTCCCCCATGCAGGGGAAGACCGAAGTTGTCTGCTTCCTTTGATTTTGTCGAGTTTGTGCATATCTGAGGACATTTATGTTCTGCAGATCCAGAACATTTAATCATTATGTGCCACAGCACCACTGGAAGTTCTGGATGTTTCGTCATGACTGTGGCTGCAGGACGTCGCTGTGACCTGGAGCTCATCAATGAATCAATGAATAAAGACAGAGTGAGAGATTTTTTATTTAAATCCAAACTAAACGCAACATGCATGAAAAGGTTTGGACAAACCTATTGTAAAAATGTTTCTTTTCATTAATGCTTATGATTAATGAAAAGAAACACTGCAGTGGGTAGCGCTGCTGCCTTGCAGCAAGAAGGTCCCGGGTTCGATTCCCGGCCCGGGGTCTTTCTGCACGGAGTTTGCATGTTCTCCCTGTGCGTGCGTGGGTTCTCTCCGGGTATCCGGCTTCCTCCCACAGTCCAAAAACATGACTGTCAGGCCTGTTTGTCTTTGTGTTGCCCTGCGACAGACTGGCGACCTGTCCAGGTGACCCCGCCTCTCGCCCGGAACGCAGCTGGAGATAGAAACCAGCACCTCCCGACCCCGTTAGGGATCGGGAGGTGCTGGTTTCACTTTTTAATTATCCTTAAGAAGAGAGACAGATTGTTCATACTGAGGTTCTTTTGGTGTTTGAACTGTTAAATTAGGCAGCTCTAAGCGTTTTAAGCTATTTCCTGGCTGTTGTGGACCCAAACTCTTTTTATTTGATTGATTTATTTATCTTTAAAAGTTTTGTCTCAAATAAACCTTTTATGAATCATTCATTTATACAAAATCTATGATCGGTGCAGAATAAGTCACTGTACTACGATTTTTACTCCATAAGGATTTGATTCCAAAAAGCATTGCTCATTTTTAATTTTTTTTAACAATTATCCATTTCAACTTTAATCAGCCAAAGTTCTTTACACTTTGAGCCAGAGAAATGAAGTTCAGAGTCCTTGAAAATGTGAAACATATCTTCACTTTAGCAACAGATTAGCAGCTGTAAACCTTTTTTCCCACCGTCCTTTACGTCACTTTGTTTTCTCTCCTTTAAAATCTGCGACACCTTTAATATTTTCCTCAATGCCTTTTAAACGTCCTGCTGATATTCGCTGTGTCTCCATTGCAAATCTGTGCAAAACTTTCTCAATAATCTGCTCATGTTCACATGACACAACCTTTGAATTTTGGTTTTTCCATTACATAAGAAACACGATTACATGTGACAAAGTTTGTTTTCACGCATCGTTGAGCTACTTCCTGTCTTCTTCTTCGTCTTTTCCTCCAGTAATGACCTCTGGTTGTTGATCATGTGATTCGTGTGATGGGGAAAAAGTGATTCAGCAGCAGCTCAGATTCAGCCAAACAAGAAACTTCTCATCAAAAAACATGAGTTTTTCTAAATCTGTTTCCAGTAAGCAAATTTATTTTGTAATTATATGGTCATAATGTGGAAATAACGATTGACTATAGATAGATTTCACCTCTTCATGAAAAATCATCACTTGTCTCCTGATGCCTTTATCCTAAACATGAAACTACAAAAACTGTAATTACTGGCAAAAAGACAATTTTAGTTTTTTTAGTTAGTTTTTTGGGTTTTTTTGCAGAAAGGAATCATTAGCTTTAGTCCTAGAGTTTCTTATCTGAAGCATCTGGCAAGTGTTTTACTTGAATATGATCCAAGACATTTTTGTAGAGAAGCAGAAACAAACAGGGAAAGACGTAAAAAAAAAAATGGAAACGATCTTCAGGGGAGAAGGTGAAAGTAGACAAATCGTTGAACCATCGGTGCCAGGAACTGAAGCGAAGGTGGAGGTAACGCACAGAAAGACGAGCAAAACCATGAAAGGAAGTAGAGAAGAGAAAAGGAGGAGAGCAGCTGGAGGCTGGGTGGAGTGTTTTTAGGTGTCTGGCTGTAACAGCCCGAGTTTCTCCCCCGACACCTCCACAACTTATCATTCCTCCGCATTCCTGCACAGGGACACTCCCCTGCCCACTGACACTGCACTCTGTGTGTGTGTGTGTGTGTGTGTGTGTGTGTGTGTGTGTGTGTGTGTGTGTGTGTGTGTGTGTGTGTGTGTGTGTGTGTGTGTGTTCTGTTTTAAGTGAAAGGGCACGTTGGCCTCCCTCTCCCAGGACATCTGCCTGCAGAAACAGGGCTTGTGTTCGACATGTTTATGTATGTTTGTGTGTCAGGAAAAGTGGAAAGAAAAGAATAAAGAAAGAAAAATGTGAAATATATTAATTTAGACAAAATATAATTTTACATTTGGAAGAAACAAACATGTCAAATAAAAATGTGGCTGTTTTCTTATATAAAAAATGTAATTATATCAGTCAGAAGGAAGGAAGAGAAGATGCACAATGTTTTCATTGTACATTCATTTTATTACAATAGTAAGAAAGAAAGAATAAAGGAAGAAGAAGAAGGCAATAAAGACAGATATTCAGAAAGAAAGGAAAGACAAACAAAAGAGGATAGTAGAAAGACAAAGTAAGAGAAAGGAAGAAAGATAGAAAAATAGAGGGAAAGACAGTCAGATACAGAGAAAGAAAGGAAGAAAGTAAAGCAGACAAAGAAAGGCGAGAAGCAGCAGTGTGAGCGTGTGACAGATCCAGTTGTTTCCCTCCTCCGCCGGGTCCAGCGGGACGGTAGGTTGCGGCGAGGAGAACAGAAAACATCTCAGGGATTTCCTGCCATTCAAAGCCGGCCCTGAGTCCCCGCTCGTCTCCACCCTCGCATGGCGTCCACCTCCTCACAAGCTCTTGAAGTGAGAGGTGTGGCTGCAAACGCTTCTTTAATTTGTTAGGGCATCCCATCTGTGTGTGTGTGTGCGTGTGTGTGTGCGTGTGTGTGCGTCGTGCAGGTCAGAGGAAGCTGTGTGTGAACTCCCGCTGATTGCAGCAGAAAGGATGCATGTTATTACAGCAGCTTTGTGGACAATGTCGTGCGGCGACAACGATGGAACAACAGCCAACTTCCCTCTTGCTCAGAGGCCTTGTATGTGTAACGTGTTTCTTAAAACCGACTCCATTCGAGAAACTCTTAGTCAGATTACAGAGAAAAAAGTTCTGACTAATTCACTGATAGTTTCCGTTGAACTTTTGGTCCTGTTTCTGAATATCTTCCAAGAAGTAAATCCATAAATACACATTTCGTAAGGAAGAAATAACTAATTAGAAGCTTTCCTGTGATGCAGCTCATCCTCCGGTGCATGTATGTGGCGATGGTGGAGAGGAAGCTCCCCTTTTAAACAAACCTCCAGCATGGCTTTCTCAGTGAGTGGGGGGTACAGAGACAACACTGGATTTTCTGTTTCCCCCTGGTTTCTTTCAACATAACGAGTTCATTTCCAAACAGTTTTCTAGAAATAACAAATCCACATGAAGGATGGATTTATTGATAGTTTAACACTATCATTAATATCTATCATCTTGTATCTTGAGAAAACAAAGTTTGCTGCTTTATCGAGATTAACTCGTTCTCTCGAGAAACCAAGTGTATGAGGAAGACGTCTCCTCTGGGCTTCCGTACTCCAGGGGATTGTGACAAAGAAAGAAAAAGTAACTGCCCACCTCTTTAGCTTCTATCAGCCTGTTTGGTTATAATTTAGTCAAATCCTTCTGTGATCTTATCCCAGTTTACAAGCTTGAACCTTCAAACCAAAACAATAACTTTACACCTTCTGTTTTTATTGAATTGCTCCCCAGAGTTTTCAGTAAACCGGTACACCGCCCTGTGGCACCTCACACTCCTGCCCTGCTGAGTAGACACTGCTTTGAAAATGAACTAGTGTGTTTCGCTGGTTGTCAACATGTGGTTCCTCCAGTCGCCGGAGCTGGAGGGCAGTAAAGCTCCAACGGGACTGCAGCTGGCACAACAGAGGAGCGAGGGAGTGGGTGGCTCTCCACAGCTATCTCTTTGAAAAGGAAAGTGTGTGTGTGTGTGTGTGTGTGTGTGTGTGTGTGTGTGTGTGTGTGTGTGTGTGTGTGTGTGTGTGTGTGTGTGTGTGTGTGTGTGTGTGTGTGTGTGTGTGTGTGTGTGTGTGTGTGTGTGGACTTTGAGCTTGGGGGAGTGTGTGTTGTTTTACGAGCGTCTCTTCCCATCTTGGACCCGCTGGTAGCTTTTGCTTTTAGACTTTGATTAATAGAAGCTTGAGGGCTTGGGAGAAATGCAACTTTGCACACCTATTAAATGTTTGCTGTGCTCAGCATGCAAAACATCCCTAATGTGATCAGTTTGTGTGCAACAGCACAGTGGTAAGGGGCTGTAGCTCGAATTAATCACATCCCAAACCGTTTTCTGTGGAACGCAGCAGCACCGACAGATGCTGGGGTGGTTCTTGCTGTAAAAATGACACTTGCAGTTGTACCCAAGCTGGTACAGCAGCACTTTGGCTAATTTCTGGACATTGCCTCTCCGCACTAACCTGCTCTCTTTTCTCTGTGTCTCTGCAAATGAACTTCAAGTTGAAAATGTCTATATAGTGTTTGTGCATGTGTGAATAAAACTGTGTGTGTGGGGGTGTGTGTGTGTGTGTGTGTGTGTGTGTGTGTGTGTGTGTGTGTGTGTGTGTGTGTGTGTGTGGTAAGTCTGTGTGCCCTCCCTTTCTCTCCACGCCTGGATGCTAACCGCTAGTGAAGGCTAGCCAATTATCCCCAATCAAGCTACCCTCTCTGGAACTGGCGAGAGGAAGCTCCCACTAGAGCTTATACTAGTCATTATGGGGCACATCCTGACATTAACTTTCTCCTTTTCCTCCTTCATGTTTCCCTTCTTTTTCTCTCGTTGGCATTGTTGAGTCAAACCAACAATCAAAGGCACAAACTAAAAGCACATGGGTTCCTTTCTAATAGCCCATTAAGGAAATTTGGGGGCTGACGATCTAGAAGAGATTGGAGGGGTATGCGGTCATCGTTTAGGAAGGAAGGAGGTGCGTTTCTCTGGGGGATTGTATCTCTCTTGGTGTTGCTTGAAGGATTGTCTCTACCAACTGGGAATAGGCCAAGGAGACTGTGGATTCTGGTAAATGTCACCCCCACGCACACACGACTCCTCCCTCCAGAGACACTGAGACAGATTGGACTGAAATCAACTCAGGTAATTTACACGCAGACAGTGATTACCGCTCCCTCCGTCTGGGTGTCTACCATTTCTTTTGGTCTCAGAACCCTCCTGCGTGACAACAGCAGGCCGTTCCTCGCGGTTCTTCAGCTCCTGCGTGTGTCTGATGGTTGGATGCGAGCTGAACGGTGTCATTGTCTCGTCTGCGCTCAGTCAGAGGAAAAGAGAGACCAGGCGAGGTGTGGTGCCTGTAGGTGATCCACTTCATTCCCCTCCTGTCTTGTTGTGACAGGACCGGCATTAAACGTAAGGAGTCACTGATGGTGCAGCGACAGGCCCAAATCTCCACCCACCATCTGTGTGTGTGTGTGTGTGTGTGTGTGTGTGTGTGTGTGTGTGTGTGTGTGTGTGTGTGTGTGTGTGTGTGTGTGTGAGAGAGAGAAAGGGAGGGAGATCGAGCTTCTTCGCAAGCCTTCGTCTGCATTTTTAGTTTCTCCCTGGGACCTGACAACTGAATGGCACCTGAATGGCGCCTTTTCCCGCTGTTCATCAAGCGCTGGCCGTCTTATGTTAACTGTAGTTGTGGCTACATGCAGTAAAACGCGCCGTAGTTTAATTTCCATATATAGTGCTTAGTTGTCGCAGAGCAGAGGGGGTGTCATGAGATCGGCTCCGTTTAGGAATATTCTGCCTTTTACAGCCAAACTTCTGTGAACACGTTTACATTTTTCTGGATCAGTGGTTTTTCAGTTAACATTGAACAACACGGCTGAAAAACATGTCACAATACGAGTGTTTCAAATCAGCCAATATCTATAATTATTGATTAGTTTTTGGTTCTAAATATCTTAAATGCTACCCAGTGGACTGATTTTTCTTTTTTCTTCGGTTTTTTACAGTTTTCACGTTTTTGTGAGGAACAGTGGGGAAACAAACTTTGCATGTCACTCAGCAGGTTGTTGCTAGGTAACCAGTGAATGAGTGAGTTGCCAGGTAACGAAAGAGCGAGTGACTCAGTTACTGAGCTTAGCTAGCGGTGACAAGTTGAGCGGCTAAAGCTTTTCCTCTGCCTACGTCTCCCAGAATGCTGTGCAGTTTTGGATCAGAGGTCAGTCAATAATCTACGTATTGAATATTGAATTATCAGCTGTATTATCTATTGATATTGATCAAGTGTGTATAAATTTGTTCAGTGTTTTCTGACAGATAAAACCGAAAATGCAAACTGTTGAATTATTCAGGCCAAAAACATAAAGGGCTACTTAAAGTCTGGTAAAAGACACAAATTGTTCCCATTTCTTAATTAAAATTTCTGAAAATAACATAATTTGGCAGAAAATGGGATTTCAGCAGCCGTTAGCTGGAAAATGATGCAGTTCTCACTTCGTTCCTTCAGTCCTGCACTGCAAAAACACAACATCTCAACAAGTAAGTTTTGCTCTAGTTTCTAGAGCAAATTTATTAGTACATTTAACAAAAGACAAAACTAACTTATAAGTAACTTGTCAGTATAACGTAGGAGTTTGTTTTAAGGTAATAATGATTTAAAAAGTACAAGTTCAACTCAGATTTTTTTCCTGTGTTATAAGTGAATCAATCTGCCAGTGGAACTAGAAGCTTTGCATTAATAATAACAAATTATTAACTTAAAACAAGCTCATATGTCAGACTGAAAAGCTGTGAGTTAATTTTGCATTAGGAACTGGTCTAGTGGTCCTTGGTTAGCTTTGGGTTTTGATGCCTCATCTTTGTCCCAGTCTTGTCATTTTCTGAAGTGTTTCTGCACAATCCACTCTAACAGGATGATACAGATCAGCCAAAGTCCAAACATAGGCTTTAAAAGTGCATCCAGAACGCACGAAAAACCTTTGATTAGGACAATTTGATGACCTGAAAACCAAAGATAATTTTAAAATGTTTTTGTTAAAGCCGTAAAAACCAACAAGGTTTGTGCTTCTCTTCAACAGACCTGTATCTGTGAGGCGCATTAAAAATCTGAAACGTGATCAAAAGGCTTTTGTTTCTAGAAAACTTCAGACGCCGTCGTGTTTCCCGAGTGTTTGGGGCAAACGTTGAGACAAGCGTTACCCTCCCGCTCCGTCTTCCCTTTCAAGCCAATTAGACGTGTCCTTTAGAAGAGGTTTGGGAGTGTATGTTGAACATCAGCAGCTTTCATTGTTGAAAGGCGCATCTGAAATTAGCACGCCCCCCTCCCCGACTCTGTACCCGGCGTGTTCCCCCCTGTGAAGACGCACCGGGCCCCGGGGCCCTGAAACGTCTCCACAGGCTGGAAATTGAATCAAACAGCATCAATCAGGACACCTTTTGTCTGTTCTCCTCCTGTGTTTGGGGTATCTAAGCAACCTGCCAAGTTTTTATATTCAGCACAATTGGAAATGAAGTGAAATGAGAGAAGGATGAAGGGCTTTTAGTCAACTTAGTGCCTTTAATCAGCGTTCCCTCAAAGTCAGATTGGAGTGGACACTTTTTCTTATTTTTTATTTTTTAAACCAAGAATTCACTCAGTATCTTATAAACTCCATGCTGCTCACACACACACACACACACACACACACACACACACACACACACACACACACACACACACACACACACACACACACCGCTATATTATTATCCTCCTCTTCTGTGGCTGTAAAATGAGTTTGCCCCAACTCCATTAAAACCCGCGCCAGCTTCTCCCCTGACGCTGCTGCCCTATTTGCATGTGCTAGTGAGCCACTCCGCCGAATGAAGGATCTCCTCTCTTCCTCCTCTGCTCCTCCTCTCCTCCTCGCTGTCCCACCGGAGCGCACAATAAGTGGGCAGATGACATTCACAGGGAAAGACTGCAATAAAGTGACTCTCCTCCTGGCTTCTTGTTCTTCCCCCCCATCCCTCTGTGCGCCGCCGCATCAGCGGCAGGGAGAGAATATTGCAAACGACACGACCCAATCAGCCGCAAATGGGCGCTAATTTGATTGACATCTGGGCCGCTGTCACAAAAAAAGCCGCTTTTCAAGTAAATCACTTCTCGTCCGTTGGGTGCTGCCTGCTTGTCCCTGCCTCCCGTTTCTTCACTCTTCCTCCTCCTCTTCCTCCTCCGCCCGCCACCGACCGACTCGCCAGATTCTAATTGCGTGTCCTTCCTCTCAGTGCAATTTTCCCATTACCGCCACAAGAGCAGCCGCACAGCTCATCCGAGCTGAGGTTGTCTCCTGAATATGCACCTCCAGGTTTTAACCCTTCGCCTCCTGATCACAGCGGAGCCACTGATGCTTTTTCCCCTAAACGAGGTCAAAGCTGTGAAAAGTTAAAGCTGCAGCATGAAACTTCAATAAAACATATTTATTTGTTGAAACTGCTACTATGCAGTGTGCCTTCTGCTTTCTCCCAGTGCGAGAAACAGCCAATCAGAGCGAGGAGGGCGGGTCTTAGCGCTGTCAATCACCCTTCCTGTGGCGATGCACATCCTCATGCCCCGTTGCGCTCCTCTATGCTGCAGTTAGCGCTAGGCCTGTGCAATAAGTAATAAATCAATTAATCACACAAATTGAAACTAATTTCAATTTCCTTTGTCATTTTTATCCTTTCTCTTTTTTAAAAAAATCAAAAAGTCTCCAGTCTGCTGGTTTGGTCTCAACTAGTTCTTGTTTTTCAAATGACCGTTTTGTTTACAGAGACTTCATAATTCATTTTATTTGTTCTTTCTGTTGTTTATTTATTTTGATATTTAAATCGTCTTAGAATTTAAAGTTTATTGATCTTTGGGAACTGGTTTTTGCGTTTTTATGTCATTATTATGATTATATCACTTAAATTGTCTCAAAACAACAATATTATCATTTATCACAATAATCTATGGGACAATTTATCACCCAGCAATATAATGTACTAAATTTGTACTTAAGTACATTTATGGATAAACGATTTAAATCAATTCAGTGATGATTTTATGTAGCATGTCTTTGTATCCATTGCTAGTTTCAGAAAAAAACGCAAATAGTTCAGGTTTTAACCTAACAAATTGATATTAAAAATGAGTTTCACAAACTAAAATTCTTCCTTTTTTGTCTCTTTTACATGTGCTGTCCCTCTACTCTGACACCCTGAAGGTAAGCTTCTGTTTTTCTGTTTTAAAGCAAACTCAGCAATTTAATTTATTTTAAGTTTTTATGTGTCCAATGCCACCATTTTTACAATCACCAACACTTGACAGGTAAGATCTTGGGTAGTTTGGAGTATCGGGAGTAACTCATGAAGTAATCAAGCTTCAGTTCTTCTCTTCACCAGAATGTCTAAAATTATAGCCGGTATTTAAGAGTCTCTGCAGCAAAGGTTGTTCTTCACGTTTTAATTTTCTGTCAAAGTCCACAGACTTTGGTCGTCGTCGCTACACAAAAACAATAAAATTAATTAAACAAATGAACTTAATGACACAATATCTTCCTGCTGAGTCCGAACCCACAGCCTCTCTTCCTCCTGGTTGGGCCTGAATGAGAAGTTTTGGACATTTGCCTCTCCTGGAGGCTCTGATGTTGATCTGCAGGACGAATCCTCCTGCTGGATCTGCTGCCAAGTTGAAGGCTGGAATTACAAACAACACTTCAGGCAACGTTTTGAAATCAGGGAAAATTTCTCCAATTAAAGTGATGAGAGGTCAGCAAGACTCTCTAAGCGAGACGTTTTCTAATCCCGTAAGCAATTTAGAGTGGCATAGTTAAAGCAGGGACTTGAATCTGATTCAGAAAGTATTATTATTATTATTGTAAAGTATTATTGTCCTTGAAAACCCTCTACACTGCAAAAACAGTGAAGCTGTTTTGGTCTAGTTTCTATTGCGGATGTCTTGAAATGAGACTAAACTAACTTATAATTAACCTTTCAGAAAGAAACGGTAAACTGTCTAGAAGTGATGTGTAAAAGGGGTTTTGTAGTTTTTCACTGTACTATAGCAGACATTTGTTCCTCGTTCAGATTATTTACAGTTTGCAGAAATATTGAATCATTCTCACTTTTTAAACCTCCGTTCTTCTGCTTCCCTCAAAGTCTTTTAAACTTCTTGGACTTCAGTGGTTTCTCAAATAAACATGTTAGCATTTTGTGCAAAAAGAATGAAGGAGGCAGACAAAAGTTGAGCCATCAGGTGTGAAACTTATCTGACTTAAACTCTGGACTCTGTTATCCAGAGTGAATCTTCCTCTTCACACACAGCTCTATTTTGAGTCTGCTGTGGACTGAAAATGATATTTTGCCTGGGTTTGATTAACATCCCACTGATGCTGGGTTAAATAATTCCTGAAACTAAACTGTCTTCTCAGTTCTGCATCACCGATCTTCTTCTTCTCACCAACCTTGTGTCCACATCTTCATCTGAAAGCACTGGGCGGAGACGAGGCGGCACGCTTCACTGCCTTCTTTCCAACATGTCAGGTCAATATAGGACCATCTCATAATTCCAGACTCATAATTGCAACAGAGGAAGACCTGTGGCTCAAATAACTGATGAGAGATTGCGATGGATTATTATCAGAACCCGACCGCAGAACCTTAATACTCAACTTGCTAGGAGGGGAAACGTTTTATAGATTCTTCTGTTCTTTGGTTTCCAACAACAGAAAGAACTACAGAATGAATAAAACTTAAATGTGTTGATTTTGTGCCGCGTTGGGCTGGATGCCTGTGTGAGCTGCGCCTGTAGCGCCTATTAGCCGCTAAAGCTAGTGACTTGACCCTGCAGGCGCCATTTCTATACTTTGAGTCGTGTCCACGTTGTTCAGATGCATGAATGTGTCACAGAAATGGTCGCAGCTCCCTTATTTCTTATCCATTATCAGAGCTTTAAAATGTAAACAATGTACATTCCTTAGACATAAATCTGTAAACAGTTTGTTTTTTAGAGATGACTAAACAAATTTCTCTTTTTCTCTTTTATAGTGAGCAGTTACTTAAATTTTACAAAATTGCCAGTTTAATAGCAATAACTTGTTTAATACTTTGAAACACTTCACCGTGTTTGATGATTGTTTGGAATATCGCATACATTCGTCCGTTTCTTATTGTTTTGAACCTTCAGAAATTACAGCGGCTGCAGTGAGCCACCGGAAAGGGAACACAATGCAGAACAACGACTCCAAGCCACTCGCATTTATTTGTTTATGTGTTCAGTGCCGTCTGCTTTACTCCCCAACACACCCGTTGCCGTGGCAACAGACTGACAACAGCCCCACTTGTGGACAGAGCAGAAATTACATTCAAACGTATCAGGAATCAGCATACAAAAAAAAAAAATCCATGCAAACATTTCCAACACAGATAACAGCAAATTCTGCCTGTTACTGTTTTGTGTTGTGATCATTATTTTGTGATCATTAATAAGTGACTCTCTGAGCACTGGGGGGCCGCCCGGCTGCAAACTGCCCTACTGCTGATCCGTCACAGTTGGTTTGTGGGTCGACTCGTTTTTCTGTTGGCCAAACTAACTAGACCAAAATGACTTGGTGAGATTTTGTGTTGTTGCAGTGAATGGCTCATGTGTGACACGTGATGTCCACTCCAGTAACGTATGAACGTCCATATTGTCAGATGAAGCCAACGGATCCCCTCAACACGTCGGATGTACCTAGAAATCCAGTCTGTGTTGTTTAGAAAGTCGGTACTAAGTCGGACTTTCCAGGCTGCATGGAAGAAAACATCTTTATTTACTCACCTGCACCTTTAAAACTATCTCCAATACATTCAGAAATCTGGATTTTTTTTTCCTCCAGCCGTTTTTGGAAAGCTGGAAGGGATAAATCTAGGACGTGAACGAGTGAGTAAACATGGCTGTCCATTAGTCAGTTGCTGTGATCATCTAAAAGAGTCACCCTTGGCCCCTAATGGCTTTTCTGCTATAATTGCTCCACTAGCTCCCCTGTTCCTATTCACTGCTGCATGACATATGTTTGCTCCAGCCATCGCTGCGCATGTCCACATCCTAGTTGTAGTCAAAGCACCGCAGAGGCGCATTGTGCCTCCCACATGTTGCTCTAATAAAGAGACTCCAGGTAAAGATTCAGGAAAGAAAGAGCTTTTTTCCCCCCTCTGTGTCTTCCCAGCGCTCTGCCATATTTCTTCAGCTGTCTCCTCTGCTCTCTTGGCTGAAACCTTTTATTAAAGTAGAAAGTAAGACCTATTCCTGGGCCACGTCTCCAAAGCGCAGAAGGACTTCTAATGTTTTGGATGAGCCAAATGTTGTGGAGTACATTCAGCTTTCTTGAGGAAGTTCTGACCCTTTTGCTCGGCACGGCGCGGTGAAAAGCCGCTCTGCTCGTGTCGCTCTCAGGTTTCCTCTGCTTGTGGTGTGTGAGAGCGACAGAGAGAGAGACGGGAGGGATGAATGGAGAGTCTCACAGGTCCTCCAACTCAGCCCAGGTTAATGGAAACCATTATCAAACACAGCCACTCAGTCTGTACAATCAGAGTCTCTCTCAGAGGGAGGCACTTTGTCACTCACACACACTCTCACACACACGCACCGCCGCGCTGTCCATTCCCTCTGCAGCTGCGCCTCGCTGCGTTCAGGAAACAATCATTGTTTTATCGTGAGACAAAAACTGTTAGCCAACATGTTGGAGTCTTTCTCCAGAACAAGAAACGTCTTCCACAGCGAGCAGCTGATGTGACGCGCTCCGTTAGAGAGAGAGCAGAGGAGGCATTTCAGCGCCATTCAAGAGATTTTACTTTACTATCGATCATCAATCGAGTTTATTTGTGTTGCACATGTTAACGACAAGGCACTTCAAAGTGCTTTACCTCATAAAAACATCAAACGCGCCATACAGTCATACACATATATTAGATAAGATCATCAATGTTCCAATGATGATCAATCAAAAGTAACTTTAAACATGTTTTAGCCATGCTTTAAAGGAGCTCAGTGTTTCAGCTGTTGTGCAGTTTTCTAAAAGCTGAATGCTGCTCCTCCATTTCTGGTTTTGGTTCTGCAGAACTCATAAGTAAATATATTTGCACTAGAAACAAGATCAACAAGAATAAATATATACGGCCACAGAATCAGTCGATGTCGCTGATTCCAGTCTGAGAGAGAAGCAAACTGGAAGGATGTTTTCCATGATAAAATAAATATATATAAATATATTAGGAAAAGTTTTTAAAATGAGTGCAAAAAATAATCACCTGAAAATTTTCTGACACTAAAGGACGAGAAACGTCACTGCAGTGAGAAAAAAAAAACATTTTCATCACAATTTCAGGAAAAAAATCAACTAAAAACCTGCGAATGTTTTCCAGAAGTCACTTTTCGCCACATCTATGAGGTTTTTTTCACATATAAGTTTCTTTAGCCTTGTTTTCTGAACTATTCTTAAAAAGTGAAATAAAAAAACTTTGTTAAACTCAGAGGAGGAATGAAGTGATGTCTGGACTGCATTGGTTTGTTTAACATGTTTGTGAAATTCAGTCTCCTCATCCAGTTCTCCAATCGTAACCAGCACCTTCTGCTGCTCGGTGTGTGTGTGTGTGTGTGTGTGTGTGTGTGTGTGTGTGTGTGTGTGTGTGTGTGTGTGTGTGTGTGTGTGTGTGTGGCTTTGTTGATACTGTCTCAATCAGAGAGGACTGGACCCATCACAAAGCCACAGTATTTCTGTGTAAACACACAGCCGGAGCAGTAACCCCGTGTTCCCCTCTAAACTGTTTACAGCGCCTTCGCTCCCTTCATGCAGACGCAGGCCAACGCGTCAGTGTTGTGTTCAGCTAATCCCACTGTTTGGCCTCCCTTGGCAGCGTCTTGCATGGCCGCGCAGCCGCATGCGTCCCACGCTTCCAGGATGTGCCGTCCTGCATCCACGCCGTGTTTGGGTTCCGTCTCTGCTCCACTCCAGCCTCTTTTGTTTAGCCACGCTTGTTTTCTCGTCGCTCTCGCCCTAATTGAAACTGACCCGGCCGTCTTCGCAGGCCTCGCAGTCAGCGCGCCCAACGCAGACCTCCTGACTGCGAGGACTGCGCCGTGCGGTTTTGGCTTTGTGCGGCCCAAGGTAGGAAACGCTGTTTGGATTAAATCTGCTCCGATGTGCTTTTTTCTTTCTTTCACACCACAAACTTCCCAAACACTCCATGCAGAAACACCAGCGGTTTCATGATTTGTTTTTCACTCCAGCACGTGATCCGTTGGTCTTATCCTAAAGAAATGACATTTTGTGATAAAGCCTTTCTTGTTTTGTGTTTTAACATCTAATAGATATGAGATTTTAGGGGGATTTCTTCTCATATTTCCTCAGTCGCTCACTGCTGCCAAGCAGCCCGACGTCCTGCCAACTGGAGCACCTAAATAACAGCTATCACAGGAAAAACTGACATTCAATGCCTGCTTTATGTTTTCATGGTGGAAAAAAGGAGGATTTTC
Source organism: Poeciliopsis gracilis (assembly GCA_911649635.1). Taxonomy (NCBI): domain Eukaryota; kingdom Metazoa; phylum Chordata; class Actinopteri; order Cyprinodontiformes; family Poeciliidae; genus Poeciliopsis; species Poeciliopsis gracilis. Next base: position 2,236,946 of record CAJVRI010000370.1, on the reverse strand, counting down.
TTAATAAACTCTGTGTGGTCTACTTATTTTTTTATCAGTAGTTCAAGCTGTGATTTCTGTTTTGTTTTTACATGAGCAAAATGGGCAACTACTTCACCATTTGAAACGCTGCATATTATTTCAAATAGTTGTATTTTTATATTTTGTTTTCTTTAAATATTTCGATAAGTGAGCAGAATATAAATTTCACTCCAGTAACTTTTGCTTTTCTGCTCAAAGAACCAAACATTTTCACTCGTGAAGTTTGGAGGCTTATTCAGTCGAATGTTTCCGAACAAACTGAACCTCAAACGCCCATTTTTTGCATCTGTGGTTCGATATTATTCCACACTTCAGGCAGAGCTGATAGATTTTACTAAAAACAAAATACAATTCTGTTGGTTTCAAAACTGCAGCGCTGCATAATGCTGCCACCACCGTGCTGTGCAGTTAGTGCTGGCAGCTTTTGTTTCCTCACTAACAGAGGAAAAAGAATTCTGACTTTGTTTTTTCCAAATTCTAACTTTAATTTCAGAAAACTGTTTTTTTTTTTGTTGAATTCTAAATTTTAAGTTTGTTGCATTTTTCCTCATTGCACCATTAAATTACACAAAGTTACACAAACAACAACAGTGTGCATTAGCTAATTAGTGTGAGCGGATCTTCAGAGCCACATATTTTATTCTATATATATTTCCAGTGACTCAAGTTCTCTTCCTTTTGTTCCTTTGTTTCCCACTGAGTGCTGCCAAACAAAGCCCTTTTATTCAGCGATAGGAAAACTATCAGCTGCTCTCGGTCGTGATCTGCAGTGAGGAGATGATGGGCGTTGGTCTGGTGAACTGAAAATGTACTCTAGGACTTTCAGCACCACTTACTAAAAGCTTCAGATGAATTTGAGGCTGGATTTTGTGTAGATTGACAAAAAACATGTAAAATTTATATGAAAATTGTGCTTAGGATGAGTGTTTGTAAGGTTCTGTCCTCAAACGTAGCTCCAGTTGACAGCATTATAATCAGCCAATTCCTGTTAGATGTTAAGCAATCGGTGCGCCTGGACTGTTAATGGAAAAGATAAAATGAAGTTTTCATTGTTTGAAAAGAATCTGACATGAGCAGCTTCTATGTATCACTGAAAATGTTTGACTGTTCTGGAGTCAGAAAAGGCGACAGAGCGAAAGAAATAAACCCAATTTGTTTTCTGTTAACTCATGCAGCTGTGTGTGTGTGTGTGTGTGTGTGTGTGTGTGTGTGTGTGTGTGTGTGTGTGTGTGTGTGTGTGTGTGTGTGTGTGTGTGTGTGTGTGTGTGTGATCAGACGAATCTCGCCTGCACTCCAGTGGCCCCGGCATCATTACCTGCGCGGCTGCTGTATGCTCCCCCTATCTGATGCAGTGACAGCCACCCCTATAGCCCACACATCCTGTGCATCTGCACGCCGTGCACCAATCTGCAGCAGCGGCCCCCAGGAGCCCCGTTCAGAACCCCGGTGGCGGCCGGGGGGAATATTAGGACTGATGGTTGTTTTCAATCAAACGTCCGGCGTTCTGCAGTGTTTAACGTTCACTTTCTGTAACGAAATCCGGGACTCCCAGCAGAACCAGTGAAGTCAGGAGAGGGCAGTCAAGTTCTTCTGCCTCTGCTGTTTTCCAGCTTCCAGACACACACCTGCGCAGCCGACATACTGTACGTGTGTGCGCTTGTTCGCTGGAAATCTTCAGCCCCACATGCCTCTGATTTGTGAGCCGAGCCGATTCGGTCTTACAGGCCCACAATCATTAAAGTTACGGCTCAGGTGGGAGCCGCGGCTGTACGTTGAAGTGTGTGTCTTTCTGTGTGTGTGCGGAAAGCGCTGTAACCTCATTCGTTTTAGTGGCTGTCACACCTTTTCAACTCGCCATGTTAACGTTCTCGAGTGGTCTCGCTCACATTAACGCTTTGAACCTGGAGCGCTCGCACACGGTCCATCTGCTGCTTAAACTCCACCAGAACCCAGTAAAGTTAGGACTGGGTTTTATGTAGTCGGCTGTTTTCAAGGCCGTGTTAGCCTGCGCCGTTTATGCACCTGGTCAAATGGCTGTTATAAATTGTTTGATTCACTCACTGAAAAAAGAGAAAGGAGCTCCAGCTTAAGAAAATTCTGTGCATTTGTTGCATGTAATTGAATTAACCTTGTCAAACTTAATTTAGTTGCAACTTAATATATTTAACTGTACTCAGATGAATTTAGTTTTGATTACGTGTGGCCAGTTAAAGAACATTTTGCATATTTTTGTACTTCCCCTTGGGTTTCTACTGCTTCTTAAAACAACCAAGTGCTTGAAAATCCACCTTGCTGTTTTTGTGCAAATTAGTTGATGTTTTTTGGTGTCTGGAAAATGAGCCATTTCAAAAACCTCATAAATCAGCAGGCACCTCGGCTTCCCAGTGAAGCCCAGCTCGTTGCCTAGCATCCTCAGCACAGTTCCCCCTGCTACCAACCAACCCAAACTGAACTCCAGCACGTTTGGTCAGCTGGTTTTACCTCTGTATGTACAATGGCTGCCAGAAAAGACAACTGTTTTGTTGTTGACTGACTCTCCAGACACCACTTGCTGCATTGTTGTGCAGGAGGCTCTGCTTTTGCTTTTCAAAGACGTATGGTTGTATAATTGCACATCTGTTTGCAGCCGAATGTAAACGCTGAGTTAGCTGTGAAGCCAGCAGCAGCTTATTTAGAGTTAAAGTGACAAGACGCCTAAAACAGACAAAACTGAGCAGACAGAAATCTCATTTTCTAAGAACTAAACTATTTTGTGCAAAAAATGTAATGTAGATGTTTTGCGTCGCCTGTAGAAGGAAGCACAAACTGAATGCAGTATATTTAAGGTGGATCACCTGTTTTCTTTTTCAGTGCAGCGTCCCTCTGCATTGCTCCATCTTTAAGTATCAGCCAATTTATGACATGTCTGCATTAAAGTGATGAGATTCTCTTTATTTATTTACTTTTTTCATGACATAGGAGGCCGGCATACGGGGGTTCAGTGTAGCTCAGCCATGTGTGTCTCCATATGTTGAGTGCTGAATGTTTTCTTTTGGCAGTGGAGCAGAGGATGACTGTTGCAGTCTTTTAAAATCCCACTTCTATTAATCATGTCTGTCTGTGGGCGCGGATGTGTCTTTGGGAATAGATGGAAACGATACGATGAGAGCCTCGCATGGTCATAATGCAGATATACAGGATGCATACATAATGATAGTTTGTATTTATACTGAACTTTATGTTGCAAAATTTGCTCAAAAATGATAAAATGAGTCTAAAAATGAGAAAAAATGCAGCATTTTATCATTTGATTAATAGAATATTATATCTTTAAAGTTAAAACTTCTCATACTACTAACCTTACACAACACTTTATGTTAATATAAAGTGCTGCTTTATGGTTGACAGTTCCTTGCACATCATTGGCTCCCCTAGTGGGCAAACAAACCCCAAAATAAATTAATCTGTAATTGCAAAAGAATAATCTCACTTTGAAAATTGAAAAAATGAATGTTAGATCAGATATGAAATTATTTATTACGTCTGCAGCTGAATAAACTGCAAAAAGTCTAAGTGGCACTGTGATATAAAAATAATCAATTAGATAATACAATTATTTAAAGTTTGGCTCCATAAAAATCACAGAATCAACAAAAAAAATTATAATTAATAAGACAATTTCAACCCATTTCACTTTGCAGCACAGTCTTATTTTGTTCTTCAGGTCCAATAAATACAAAGTGTTTCCAAAGTGTTTCCAAACTGTATGAGTAATCTGAACGCTTATTACCGTGTTCAAATGGCCAAAACATAAATATTGAGCTGCCCTGAAAAGACGTTGTTATTTCAACTGATTACACCGAATCAAGGGCAAAAGTACAGGAAGTCATGACTGTAGAAAAAATAAAGACATCAAAAAGCACGACTGAAAACCGCATGTAGAAACATCCACGTTTCAGAAAAATAGTTTAATGACAAGAGGAATGAAACACAGCTGCTGCTGTGCATGAGGGTTTCCACACAAAAACCTTTTCATTTCTCTCACCTGGTCTTTGAAAATACCAAAGATAATTAAGATAATTACAGAATATTATGCTATTATTTGTTAGCATGTTATGGAGTCCATCGTTTTCCAGTGAGGAAGATGAGTCACAAGTTAAAACCTTTAAAAATGGCTAAAAGAAGGGCGACCCTGCCAGAAAGTTTCACTGCTGCCAGAAAGTTAAAGTCCAGAATTTATTCTGTTTTCTTCTTAGTGCGGCTGAGCCTGAAGCACTAATTATAAACATTAGTTACGCTAATGCTAAAGCATTTTTTGTTTGTTTTTTATGGCACATTTCAGCAACCAAGTGCTTTACATAATAAGAAGTCATAAAAGACAGTAAGCATTAGATTTTCAAGTGGATGTTCCAGTGATTATGTGTCTAAATCAACTTCAAACAGCTGATTTAAAGGAACTCAGCGTTTCAGCTGTTTTATAGTTTTCTGGAAGTTTGTTCCAGATTTGTGGTGCACAGAAGCTGAATGCTGCTTCTTCATGTTTGGTTCTGGTTCTGGATGCAGAGCAGACCAGAACCAGAAGACCTGAGCGGTCTGGATGGTTGATGCAACAGGAGCAGATCTTTGATGCATCGTGGTGCTGAACCGTTCAGTGATTTATGAACCAGGACTGCGTTTTAAAGTCTGTTCCAGTGGAAGGACTGCAGAACTGGGTGATGCGCTCTACTTCCTGGTTTTAGTCAGAACCCAGCCGCAGCGCTCTGGATCAGCTGCAGCTGGAGGACTGACTTGATCAACGCGACTAAAGATAAAAACAGAGTTTTAAGAGTATTTTTACTGTGTGGTACTTTTTACTTTTACATGAGTAATTTGATTATGAAGTATTTCTACTCTTTAGTGAAATTTCTAGATTTTCTACTCATTGAATAAAATTCTCCAGACACACACACACACACACACACACACACACACCACACACACACCCCCCACCTCCAGACACACACACACACACACACACACACACACACCCCCACACACACCCACACACACACACACACACACCCACCCACACACACACACGCACGCACGCACACACACACACACGCATTCACACACACACACACACACACACACACACACACACACACACACACACACACACACCTGCAATTGTTAAGGTTTCATCAGTTTCTTATTGAAAGAAACTGATTTGGAAAAAAATTGTCTGATTTTGTTATTTTTATTAATTATTGTAATGTTGGTACTTAAAAAATCAAAACTTCAATTTAACTTTATATTTTCATGTAATTTTTAAAGCGATTGATAATTTGATCAGTTACTCAGTACTTCAGCAGAATTCTTGCCAAATACTATTTTTACTACTTGAGTAATTTCTTTCTGCTTTTTACTTTGTTGAAGTAAACCTGCTCTTACTGAGAACAGTTTTTGGAGACTCTGCCTCCTCTGTCCATGGATGAGTTTCTCTAGATCTCGCTGTGACATCAGTCCTCTAATCCTGGAAATGTTCTTCAGGTGACAGAAGGCCGACTTTGTAACCGTCTTAATGTGGCTCTGAAGGTTCCAGCCAGATTTCGGGCCTGATAATTGATTTCTAAAGGAAGCTGTTTGCGTTGGGTTTTGTGCCGGTATGAATACTGCTGCACGGCTCCATGTGTGAGTGAGTGAGTGAGTGTGACCATGGACCAATCCTATATGGAAGCAATTACTGGCAGCAAGAGCCCTCAGACACCCACCGAGCCTCTCACTTTGGGCCAAGCGGAATGCACCTCCCTCCCCCTTTTCTTCCTCTTTCTGTTTCCGTCTGTCTGTTTTACTACCTTTCTTTTCTTCTTCTTCTTCTTCTTCTTCTTTGTGTTTTTCTCCCTGTTGCACCAAATTGTTTTCGTATGAGCGCTGACAGAGGGATACGGCGAACCCCCTTTCAGTGCTGTATTTTAATTCCAATCACACATTTCCAATTTGTGCAAACAAGCCCTGGAAATACCAGAACTAATTAGAGCAAATGTGATGTGTTTTCATGAGGGGGGGTCATGTCAGGGTTTGGGTTGGATATGAGCTGTCGTTCTTTACATTAAGAACTGTTCTGCACATGTGCCTCTTTGTTTAATAGTTTAAAAAGTTAAAAGTTGGCAGCCAGTGGTGACAGGACTGCAATTTTTGGGGTTTGGCAGAACTCTACCCCCCCTTCTCTCTTTACGGTCAAGGAAAACTCAATGAGGGAACTTCGTCTACCTCGCCAGCCGTCTCTCCTCCTCTGTTTGTGGGAACTGAGGAGCTGCCATGTGTATATCCCTCCAAACGGACTCTAAATGAGATAAATAAGTTCAGACTAAATTGGCAGCTGCCGTCCATAGCCATTATTCTTTTCCTAATGTCTCTCCCCGTTGGAGTGGAGGAAGACTTGGCCTGCGCCGGAGCAGCGCGGGGTGTGGCGCGGCGGCCCGTTCCAACACAAAGAAGTGACTGACGAATGATGGCAGCCAGAGTTTACTCGTCGGGTTCCTTCGGCGCGCACGCCGACCCCCGTCCTCCTCACACAGTTTGTCTCTCTCTCCGCACTCCTCCAGAACTTGGACCGCGACGCGGCCTCGCATTCCCTTCACATGAGTCCTACCGTGGCGAGTCAGCAGAAGGACCCCAGATTGCGCTGGCCACAACGCCGCCTGAGTCGTTTGGGAGCGTGCCTGGGCCCTCCATCTCGGTAACCTTGGTTTGCCCCCTGTGTTTGTGAATTCCTGTCGCTCCGATAGGACCGCACTGTCCCCGGTAACGCACTTTCAGGCAAGAGGGGCTGTGGGAAAGTGAAAGGAAATGAAAAAAGTTGGTTTAATGTGTGCTTTTCCTACAACACTGCAAAAACACAAAATCTTACCAAGTAGCTCTGGTTTAGCTTCTAGTGCAAATGTCTTAGAAAACTAGAAATAAGATAAAACTCACTTAAAGCACAGGCATCATGTTTTGAGTTTTTCATTATAGGAAGTTACATTGAGACTCTTTGTCTAGTTCACCTAGGTTTAGTTTGTTGGAGTGATTATTAGTTATTCAGTTTTAGTTTTGTTAGTTGTAGTTTTAATTCTTTTCATACTTTGGTTCATTTTTAGGTGCAGAATCCAAAAAGATCAAAATATTGCGATGCTTATACATCGATTGGATAATAAATATTCAACACACGAGAAAAGTTTTTAAAAATGTTTAAACAATTGCAGCAAAACAATAATTGGAGACGCATAAAGCTGGGAGAAAACGCCAATTGGTTGTTCTAGAGTAGTAGAAAACATTTCCAGTGTAATTCATTGGTTGTTATTGTTACGTTTTGCTGATTCTGCTTCTTTGTCTTTTCCGTTTGATTGAAATAAACCTAAACGGTTCCTCGCTGCTCTCTGCCCGGAGGAGAGAAAACCCGGTTTGATCGTTTTCTGTCGTCTTCTGATGAGACCTGGGCCTCGATTGGAAGCCAAGCGAAGACGTGTGATTGGTTGAGAGGTCTCACTCATGCCATTTAGTGGCGGTGTTTTGTGTCTGCCAACACTCAGACTCTGGAGTGTTTAACCTTCACTGTTAGTTCTGCTGTCTAAGGAATTTCGCAGGCTCAGTAATTCTCAGTTATGTCTTTGTCTCTCTTTTTATCCCGGCTTGTTTAAAATCGGTTATTTGCGGTGGGACACTGGATAGTTTACGGCACTGGAACAGCTTTATTATTCCAGGGTTATGTATCTGGTCTTTCAGTGTAAGGTTATGAGAGGTTTCCCTGGATTAAATATCAGATTACTGATAAAAGTCTAAATGTTAGTTCAATTTCATAAGAGTAGCATAAAGGATATTTTTAAGTTGCTCCATATGGAAATAATCATAGATATGTGTTAGAAGTGGAAGTCATGATTCAGTTTTGTGCAATAATTTTGAGTCACTTTTGCTAACAATTTGTCCATTTTTCCTACTCCAGATCATTTCATCAGGAAATGTGCGTAAAAATAACAAATTAAATAAAAACGTTTTGCTCAATAGTTTCAACAGTTAAAGCATTTTAAATTTCTGTGGAGATAAAATCAATAAACATTAGAAGTTTTGAACGGACAGAAGACAACAATAGAAACAGTAAAACGCTATAATTGAAGTAAGAGCCACTGCTTCTCTAAAAGCGATGATTGGGTCGAACGTTTCCCTTCCACTGTTTGGTCAGTTTCAGATTTAGCAAAGAACAAATTTCCAGTCTCACTGCAGGGCCATGGAAAAAGCTTTCAGATCATCAATTTACTTCATCAAATGAGGAGCAAATACAAAGTTTTCAGGTAATTTAATTTCCTAAGGGGAAAAGCTGCCCAAGCCCACCTGGCCCCATGTGGGAAAGTAATTTGCCCCCCAAACACAAAATCTGCTTGTGCCAAGAACTGCCATCAGATGTTTGTGGTAACTGGTAATGAGTCGTTTTTGCATTGCTGTGAAGGAATTTTTGCTCAGTCTTCTTTGCAGAAGTGATTTTAGAAGATTTTTATGAGCATGAACAATTTAAAGTCACGCCGCAACATTTCTATTAGATTTAAACCCAAAGTATGACTAAGCCACTCTGAAGCCTTGTTGGTTTGCTTCGGTTCATCGTTCAGCTGCGTGAGCTAAGTGCGCTAACGGCTAAGGTCACAAAATGACGGCTGGATGTTCTCCTCCAGAACGTTTTGTTTGAGAGCAAAATTCAAGGTCCCATCTTAAATCTGAAGAAGCCAAGCAGATCCGAACCATCACACTGCTGCCACCATGTTTCACCATCAGTGTGACGCGTTAACTTCCTGTCAGATCAACGGGACACACAGCTTTAAAAAAACAGGTTTGTCTCTTCACTTCACCAAATATTCAGTTTTTCTAACTAAATAGTTGTGCTAACCCTAAATCACTAATTAGAAGACTGAGTTTAATTTTGACATAATTTCCGTGTTTTATAATCCTTTAGATATTTCTGTTTTCTGTTTTATTTTGTTCCTGATGTTTTTTCTTTGAAATGCAGTTATTGGATGAAGAAGAGCGAATAAAACGAAAGAAACGGAACTGCTGTGTAAACAGTCTTCACACTTCAAAATAAGAGCATGAATTAAAACATCTAACTGCTTGACAAGTTCTCAAGTCGAAAACCAAAACTTCAACACAGATTCTGTATTTTATTTGGAAGCTATGTTGTTATGTTTTCAAAGTTAGCACTAATGCTAACGCGCTCGGTGAAAATGTGCTCATTGTTAGCGCTTTAGCTCGTTAGCAGGATCTGGTCTTGGCCATCAGTAACGTGTGCTTTGTGTGTCGTTTTCTCTGGGTTTTGACTTTAGTTCTTTAACTTTTGGTCCGTTTTCCACATCAACTTTATTTATAATCTGTATTTAAATTCCTTTATATGTGGCCATTTGTTTTTCTAGTTATTTACAAACACTCTAGTTAGGATTTAATGAGAGAGGTCTATACTTTTTCACATAAGGCCAGATTGGTGTTATAGCATTAAAAAAGCCACTTTCTGCTCCCTGATCTCTTTAGACAGAATGACTGATAATTATGCCCTTAAATGACACATTTAATTAGCAGCGAAGCTCCTGCAGCTGCAGCTGCACTGCATGGTGACGCTGCTGTCAGTTCGGCCCTCGTTCCTCCTGCTGTCTGTTTGCTCGATGGTCCACTGTGTCACAGTGCTGCTAATGGCTGCTGCTGAGCCAGCCACTTTCTAAATGACACCCTCCTCCGCTCAATACAGCTGCCCTGCAGTCACACACGCCTCCGTTTTACTCTTCCTCCACCCTCAGCTCTTCCTCTCATGCATCGAGGAAGAAAGGCTCCTGATGAAACGTCTCATACATCACGTAGCGCCGGCTGAGTGACTGACTGACAGCGTGTGACTGTCCGCTGGTAGCAGCGCGCTCACCAACATGATGATTTCCTCATTCATCATTTATTCCTCTCAGCCGACATCCCATCCCTTTCCTTTTAATCATCCTCATCTCCCGTTACTTATGTCTTTGCTGCAGAGTTTGTTCACTGCAACATGGAGTTGCCAAAAAAAAGTCAGATTGTTTTTGGCCTTTGACACGAAAATAAAACACAAATTCGTCCATTAGAGCCACTAAAAGAATCTTTTTTTCTCAAAATCTGAAGGTTGTTTATGCACCAGCAGACTAATCCGGTATTAAATCTGAAATCTACCAAATAATTTAGTGGCGGTTTCAATGTGGATAAAGTGCAGATTTACAAATCCTCTGATAAAGAAAGGAAATAATAGTTTTATAGTTAACTTTATATGCTAAGAACAAATTATTTATTTATTTGGATTTTTATGTAACATGCTGACATAAATTAAAATTTTGGGATTGAAATCTAAATTCTGAGGGGAAAAAATCAGAATTCTGGTAAGAGAATTATTTGATCTGAGAATTCAGAGATTCTAAATTTGATTTCTAACTTTAATCTCAGAACAAAAACTGAATTCTGACTTTTCTCAGAATTCTGGAAAAAAAATAGTCAAAATTCTGAGATTAAAGTTCAGATTTTTTTTAATTCTTCTATTTATTTTTCTGACTTTTAGAAAAAAGTCAGAATTTCTTTAATCTCAGATTTATGAGATTGAAAGTCAAAATTCTAGGCCAAATTGATCGCATGCCTTAACGCCTTGACACCGACGGCCCTAAAACCGACCCGAACCTTCATGTTCCAGTCCATGCAGGTTCCAGTTGAACCTAAAGTAGATGGAGTTTCTTTAGGAAAACAGTCGCATTTGCTGCGACCGATCCATTCATCTCTCCCGCTTCCCTGCGAAGCGGACACACACGATCGCAAACTTCTCCCCTCAAAGTTCAGCGGTTAATCAGCCAAGGGTTCCAGATCCGAAGAGATGGGTGTGTGATGGCAACATTCTGGCAGCGGCCGCTCGTAACTGGATTGCGGTAATTATTCATTGGGAGAGTGATGCCTTCCGGGGGCTGAAGATTGATTAGGTTTGATACGCGACTCGGTGTAATCTGTCTTTGACCAGGGCTTCTGTCCAAATTGGCAGGAATAATAAAAAGGGAGAAAGTTTTCCCCCCTCCAACCCAAAACAAAAAAGAGAGCGAAGGAGGATGGTGGGGCGGACAAAGGGAAGACGCTGATGCACAACGAGTCAATCCTCCAGTGCATCAAACGTAAACAACCAGTCCAGCTCCGCCATGTTTACGTCTGAGAAACTTAAATGTTGCACATTTACTGTCTGATTTATTGGTTTTCAGGAGATTTCTCTAAATTCTCTCCTGTTTTTTGCTTCCGACCGGCTTGATTCTCGCTTGTCTCGTTTTCCACGACTAAAGTGTGTCTTCGGTTAATCCTCCAGTGTGAGCATGGCAGGACTTAAAAGGCTTTGATTAGGCCGCTGTGTCCCACAGCTCAGCTGGATGAAAACTCGTGACACACTCTCAGAGCCCGTGCGTTCACCAGAGACCTCTCTTTGTGTTAATTAACGGAGTCTCAGCTGCAATTAGCAGGCTTTACAATGAGGAGACACACATGCAGCAGCGTGAGTGCGCGCCGTAATGCCGACACATTTAAAACGCTCACAGCCGTTCGGTCGGTTTCTGGTCAGTTCTCCTGTAGGAACCATAAAGGGCTTCAGTCAATGACCTGAGGAGTCGATTCTCAACCTTTTCTTTCTGTTTTTCCTGTTTAATTTCTAATATTATGTAGCAGTGGACAATACCGACTTCAATTCTTACCACAATAGTTTCAGCTATTATTGAAATAGTGATAAAACTATGACTTCTTTCAGGTTGTAGCTGTGACTGCATGTCACGTTTCTGTTGGACACCAGTAACCAATAAAAATGGTTTATATCATTAAACTGCTCACAGTGAATGAATCACATTTTCTAATTTATTGGCATTTATTCCAGTTTCAAATTCAGCAATAAGGCTGTTCAAAGTGCGTTGTTTACTTCATGAGAAGATGAGAATAAAAAGTCATAGAAACGCGACGTAGACGCCAGTCGAGAAAATCAGGAGCAAACATTGCATTTCGTAATTCCTTTTTTAAAATGAACATTTTAAAATTGCCTAAAATGAGTAACGGCATTGCTTTAGTGAATGTTTGGTTATTTTTATCTGCAGCTTGTTTAAACTCCCACTTTAGTTCTGCAAAGAAATTTAAAGGTTTTTTTCCTGCATCTTAAATGCAAACTGTATATTTATAGTGCAGTTTTAGCTTAATTACTGTTGTTGTTCTTTCATCAAATATTCTTTTTGATTCTGCGTATTTCAGTTAACGATTAATGAATTACTAAATTAGTTGTCGATGATTATGCTGATTCATCACCATTAATCCGATTAATCGTTGCAGCCCAGATCACAAAAACACTGCAGACATTTTTCTGTGCAGAATGACTAAAACTCTGTTCATGTCGTTAGATATTTCATTTGAAGATTGCAAACCTGAGGTTAGTCAGTTTTGTCTTTGGCTGAGATTCGCTGACAGTTTTGTGTCGGATAATCTCGTGTTTTCCCTTTGCTCCTGCAGCAGGGCAGGAAGCCGTTGGGCAGTGAGTGTCTCTCTGATCAGACCTTAACGAGTCTCGGTCGACGGTGGCAAGTCGCCCGTCATCCTGTCTCCGATGTACTGAATTAGGCCCGAGCCCACCCAGTGAGCTTCAGCCTTGTCACGGAAAATCAAGACCTGAAGTAACTTAAGTGAACAAAATCCCACTTTGGCACATTCAAGCTTGGAAACGGTGGCAAAACCGAAGCCCTTCCTCCCTCCGGACGCTCAGGCACACACACGCACAGGTGTGGGCACCAGTTTACTGAGCCTTTACGAGGGAAAAACTCCCAGTGAGGCTCAGAGCTCAGCCACTCCACTCATGTATTTACTTATTTATTAGCGGCGATGACAGGGCCACTCACCCCCAGACGGCCTCTCAGGAGCCGCCGCGTCCCTTTGAGCGGCAGCGTAAAAGTTTTAACAGCCCCGGCCCGGTCGGACGGCGTTGACGCCGGTTAGCGTGTACTCGAGTTGTCGGGTGCATTCAGGAGGCTAACTGTTCTAATGCCTTCACTTTCCTGGTTTATGAGTGTTTGTGCGTCTCAAAGCGAAGTGTCACTCAATAATTTAGCCGCTGGTTTCGTCCCCCGCTCCCCCTGCCACCTGCCATCCATCCATTCGCGGCTCTTTATGTCTCGCCTGTGGGAATATGGAGGCCATTTCTCTGCTTCTCTGGGAGTGATTGAATGTGCAGAGACAGGTGACAGAAAGGAGAGAAAGTCTGAGACGTGGAAGACTGCAGCTGAGATGTGTTCAAACCGCTGAAACGTTGACATTCTGTCACAGTAAAACCACCAAACTCAACGTGTTTCTCTGGGATTTCAGACAAAGTTGTGCATCACTTTTCACTTTTTAAAAATCTGAAGCATGGCTTGAAACTGTATTCAACCCCCTCAAACTCTGACACCCCTAAAAATATGTGTCTGCTCCATTGTCCTGGTTTCAGTGAGACCAGCAGCAGCAGAGTTCTGGATCTGAGTGATATTTTATTTGAAGCAGCAATCAATGCGACGAGAGATAAATGTTAGTTTCTTCATTATTTAATAAAACACTTTTTGGTACAAGTAGAACTGCAAGCTATTGTAATGGAAACAAAACTTCTGCAATTCACTCTGAGAAACAGAAATATTTCTGCAGACATTAATTCTTCTGATCGTTTAAATACTCTTCGTTTTCTTCCCGCCGGGATATTTGCCTTTTCTTTCTGTTTTTTGAGAAACCCGGTCCTTCAGCTGGAATCAGACAGGAAGTTGATTCTGCAGTGGATTGAATATAAATACATGCCACACTTTTCAGATTTATTTATTTATTTTTTAAGCCAGAGTTTTTCTTCCACCGTTCTTCACTACTTTGTCACATGAAACCGGGATGAAAAACATATTTGTAAATTTGCAGTGTGGATACTTCTGCGAGGTTCTGTGGATGATTTTTTTTGCTTTTATTACATCCTGGTACAACATAATAAAATGATGCAACGCAGACTAATCTGTAACAGCGCTCACACACAGATGGGTTTGCATGAGCTCTGTTAACTCCAGATGTAGACGCGACATTTTTTATTTTTTTTTTAACATCCATGTTTTCCGACTCACAGGTTCTGGGTGGAAGTGGTTAAGCTGGAGCGGGAAGTCAGAGCTTTGGCCACGCTTGTGATAATTAAATAATGTACGTTGGCCACATGTGAGGGTGTGTGTTAATGTAAGAGAGTTTTCATCAAAGTCCCACAATGCCATTGGCCTCCTGTTGTAGTTTAATATGACTTGATGTTCACTTAACCCTCCCCGCCTTTTCCATGTAATTGAAACCTGATGGCGGGATCCTAATCGTTTCTTCTCCGTTTGTTTCGTTGTTGTGTGACCAGGAGCAGCCAGAAAACGCTCAAATGTTTCTTTCTTCGGACGCAGCTCATCGGGACGAAGCGCAGAGATTTAGTGAACTTGTGCCGGACGGTTTTCACTGCCACAGGATGATTTGTGTGACATTTATTTGGGAGTGTTTGTGTGTTTGTCGTTGTGTTAGCGGTTATGTTCCTTGTCATGTGTGTCCCATAAATAAAGACTCTCCTTGCTAATGTAACCCACATGTCCCTCTTAGCTCAGCATTTGTTTTCTGGGGGGGAGTCAGATGCTTCGCAGCCCTTCTGGCCTGCATCTGAGCTGCTGAGGTCATTCAAGTTATTTTTTTATTTTTACGATACAAACAGCCGTGGACTTCCCTGTTGCTCACAAAGGTTAATGAGGAGAAAGCGTGATTCCCATAACTTTGCCGCAGCGCTGCGCAGCAGATGCCCACGCAGATGACTTGTTGGGAAAAAAATGCGCTCACGCAGTCGAACCAAAGGAGGACGTCAGCTCACTGTCTGAAAGCTGTTTTACTTTTGCTCTTTTGATTTATTTGACAAAAATAATTAATTTCAGATTATTATGTCTGGATGTTAGCCTCCTGCTTGTTTTACTGTGATACCAACCCGAGACAACTACTAGTCTTTATTTAATGCGTGCCGATTTTAGATGGATCATATTTCAGTCCATAAGTTTACATACACCTAATGAAAACGTAAATCTGACGTTTTCTTCTTTCTTTCTGAAATGAAATCAGAGCAAACTTCTCTTGTTTTGGGCGGGTTGGAATCACCACCTTTATTCTGTTTGCTACGTTTAACAATAATGACAGAACTGTGTCAGATCTGTATTTATTACTGTCTTCGGTTCAGAAGTTTACATACACATCCTCAGTATTTGGTACTGGTACCACTTTATGACTCGGGTCATCTTGGGTTTCCCTCTCAGTGGTTGGCTGCGGTTCTGGTCCAGAACCGGTGGAGCTGGTTCTGGACCAGTTCCAGCCTCGCTCTGTCACTAGTTTTCAGATTTGGCCAAAACTCTCTGACTGCATATTTAGAACCACTTTAACTGTTTATTTACGGTTATTTTCCTTCTGTAAAACAGATCTGTGCCCAATATCTTACTTCCTGCCTTCAATATTTCCACAGAATGTTATTTCCTTGTGATATTTTCTGAAGTTCCTCCTGCAGTCAAACAGCCCAGAGCATGATGCTGCCACCCCCATTCTTCGCCCCCGTTAACGATGGTTTTTGTGTCCAAACGGTTCCTCTTTAGCTTCATCAAACGACATGAAATATCTCCATGAATGAAGCTCTTTGTTCCTGTGACTTTTTTTCTTCTTGTGTTTCTTTTTGCTGAATTGGCTTCTTCCTCACTGATTGGCCTTCCAGTCCATGTTTCACTGTGGAAAATGACTCTGTCTGACCAACTTCAGCAGCATTTTTGCATCGACTCTGGCTTTTGCTCTGCAGTCAGTCTGCGCGTTTCGGACCAGAACCCGCCTCCTCCCTGAGCGTTGGACATTCCCATCACGTTCATACTTGAATATAATTGTTTACACAGATGAATCTTCACCTTCAAGCATCTGGAATTTTTTCTGAAGGATGAATCAGGCGGGAGCAGCTCCAGGAATATTTCGAGGCAGAAAGCAGTGACTTTCAGGTGCGACTTTAAAATACATCCACAGGTGAGACTCCAAATAAAACTGAAATGTGTCAGAATCAGAAGTTAGAAGTTGCTTTCATTATCGACGCATTTAATTGCAGCCGATCTGAAAGGAGAAAAGTTTGGTCACTTCAGGGAGAAAAATCTGTGCGTCTTTCAGTTTGTGTATGTAAACTTCCTGCTTCATCCGCAGATGGATACGCTGATACCACAACGCTTGCTGCTACAGACAAAGACACATTTCAGACAAATGATGTCATTGCTTATGTCTCATAATAGCGTTATGCTAACTGACTGCCCGCTAAGAGGCGGACCTGATCAGGGACATGAAAGCACAGCAACACAAGCAGCTGCAGTAAAAGTCCAGTTAAAGGTGCAGAGCAATACTTTCTGTATGAACCGATGGTTTTATTTTAATTATCAGTATTTAAAATAAAACTATAGATTATGTAACAGTAATTTCCTTGATAACTGCAAGTAAACCCGACTTAATATTTGCTGTCAGTATTTATATATTTACTCTAAAGAACTTTGTGGGATTTATTATGTGCTTCCATCTTGACACAAACCAACATCATGGTTTGTTTGTAGAAATGTGTTTCCCTACATTCAGAAAGTTTGTTTGGCTTCTTGTTGCTTTAAATTTCTTAACATTTTCTGGTATCAGTGGCTAAAAGAAGAAAAATTGATTTCTGTCATTTTGTAATCTGTTGTATGGATATTCAGCAAGGATCCAGGCTAAGATCCACAAGATTTAATGACCTCTGCTTTTAAGAGATGTTAACTTTAGCAGTAGTGCTGAAACAGTTTTCATTATGTGTATCATTAATTAATTTTCACGGTTTGAATAATTAAGTAAACCAGTTATAAGTGATTAACCTCTAAAGGATTTAGCCTCTGAATTTTGACACTTCTGTCTCATCAAAAACATAAATGGAGCATTACTTTGACTCTTGGCAACCATTGAACTGAGTTTCTAGCTTTCAAGCACAGCAACAGTCCCTCATTCAGCTCCTTCAGACTAGCGTCAGCAGCCTACTGCTAAGCTCATCATAGAGCTATTTCTCACACTAAACCTGGTGGAAACGTCGTTAAAGGGTTAACAGAGGAGCCATGTTGGGACGATTTCCTGGAGGCGGAGTTTCAGAAAGAGCAGGAGCTTCTTAAAGAGACAGAGGCCCAATTTCTGTCAAATTGATTTAAAATCATTTTTGATATGCAGGAACTGAAGGTAGCATATTTAATTCTGTTGCGCTTAAAACGGCACTTTGTGCCTGGGAAAACACATAATACCGGCCCTTTAAGCAGACAGAGATTGTCAAGTTAAAGCACTTGGCTTTATATTAGGAGCTCAAACGTTTTTTCTACCAGATGACGTCTCGTTCTGACAGCAACAGGTTGAACCATCGGCAGATAACCTTCACTTTGATGAGAGAATCGTAGCTTTATAATATGGCCAGGAGATCTCATTACAACTCAAGTCATAAACTGCAATTATTTGCTAGAACACAGTCAGGTAACATCTTAATGAACATAGGATTCCCTTCATTTGTTGGCACCTTTTTTAAGAATTTTCTTTCCTCAGATGCTTTATTTTAGATCAGGAAAACTTTCTTTTCTGCATTTTGTGACTCATAATTGTAAACAGGTGTCTCTCAACAGCTTATAATTTCATTTAAAATACATTTTATTTAGGTACGTCCATTTTAACAGTGAAAACCACAAACATTCAGAACCCAAAGAGATATTTTAAAGTTTTAATTTCTGTTTCAGTTTTCATCAACTAAAGAAATGTTACACATGTCCAACAAAATCTGAACCATTCACAAAGAGGGTACAACACACAATAATCACTAATTTACAGATTCTTGTATCATGGAAAGTTTAGTGGAAGGAAAAAGTGTGGAAATGAAATGTCCACAAGCCACAGAGACAACTGCAGCCTTTGGTCCACTGGGTCTTACCAAGTCCAAAGTTTAACCAATGAGCTAGCATGTGGCTCATTAGCAGCTAGCATGTGGCCCATTAGCAGCTAGCATGTGGCTCATTAGCAGCTAGCATGTGGCTCATTAGCAGCTAGCATGTGGCCCATTAGCAGCTAGCATGTGGCTCATTAGCAGCTAGCATGTGGCTCATTAGCAGCTAGCATGTGGCTCATTAGCAGCTAGCATGTGGCTCATTAGCATATAGCATGTGGCTCATTAGCAGCTAGCATGTGGCTCATTAGCATATAGCATGTGGCTCATTAGCAGCTAGCATGTGGCTCATTAGCAGCTAGCATGTGGCTCATTAGCAGCTAGCATGTGGCTCATTAGCAATAGCATGTGGCTCATTAGCAGCTAGCATGTGGCTCATTACCTAGCTAGTTAGCTAGCGAGCATGAAGCTGTGGCAGGAAGTGACAGAGACATTTAAAAGTTTTGGCCACGTCTCCGTTGAGTCATATTTACGTTGGACTCCATATGGGCTTAAAGTTTCCTCACAATATGTTTTCATAACTCATGAAAAGTGACTTTTTTTAGGTAACTACGTAGTTTGTAATAAATATATTCTGGACCTGAGTCACATCAAGAAAAGTGATTTTTATCACTGAAATGCACACAATAACTGCTGTTAATCATATTTTCAAATTTATTCAACAAACATTAAAGAAAAATTCTAAAATCAAAATTTTGACATTATGGGCATCTTTCGTGTTAGTTTTGGGTTCTTCTGACTTATTTTGGGGTTTGTTTGTTTGTTTGTTCAGTTAAATCCTGTTATCCCCGTCCATCACCTGATGACTTTTTGTTCCTGGTTCCTGTTTTTGTTCTGCTCTGGCTCCCAGCGTTCCCAGTGGTTTTTCTAGATTTCCAGGTTTATTATTAAATAAAATTGAACATCATCAAAGCTCCCAGCTCCTGCATTCATCCACAAACTGACTTATCATGACATTTAGGGTTTTTCAAACATCATGACAAGAAATTTATCAAGATAAATGGCATAATAAATAGGGATAAAGTTTTATTTATAAATATCTTAAAAAGTCTTGAATTTGGGTCGGTGAAACCTGCATGAACCCTGTTACTAATAACAACAACAAACATGAGTCCTGAGGTTGTAAAAAAAGTCATTAAACTTCCTCTCTGCCTAACTCTCCCTCGCCTTGCAGAGGAAGAAAACGTTTCATCGAGGGTCCAAGAGAGGAAAACTTGTAGACGTGTTAGTCAGGTCAGAGGAAGAAAGGAAAATCTTCGAGAATGAGGAGGACGGGTAAAATTATAATAATGAGAGATCCAGAGACAGAAAGTGGAGATGAGAGAGGGAAGCGAAGGACTTCGTCAAACCCTCCACGCCGGTTCTGGTCGACACCGGGCCGGCGGAGGGGGCGGGGTGCACGACAGGGTTGCCACGGCAGCGTTCCGGATGGGCGGGCGGTCTCCTCTCGGGGGGCGCGGGGCGGAGGCGGAGGGGGGACGCGGGGCTGTCAGGGAGCCTGGCAGGTAGAGACACAACGCCCTGTGACTGGGGGGAGCACGGGTCAGTGAGAGAGGACGGGGCCGAGGGGATGGAGGTGGTGAAGCCCTGTCTGATGAGGTGAGCAGAGGGTAGGGGGCCGGGGGGCGGCGGGGCAAATGAGGGTGCAGAGGAAGAGGAGCCAGAGATGATTAGAGAGGAATTATCCAAGTGTAAGGGTGAAAGGCTGCTGAGGAGAAAACGGAGAGATGGCAGGAAGAGGAAGGAGCTTTTCTCTTTAGTGTCCAAACTTTTTACCCCGAGGGCCAAAATCCCCAACTTGGAAACATTCAGGGGCCAAACTTTACTCTTCCCTCTCATTTCTTTTAATTAGTTTTATTTATTTCAAACAGGCTTTTAAAAATAAGAAAAGAAGCAATCAGTAGGACAGAGAAAACACAATCAGGAACGAAATAACAAGCTCTGCTTTTCTGTTAGAAAGGGAGCGAACGCTTAATTAATCTTAATTATCTCAATTTAATGACTCAATAATTATCAATATTTATAATTAAACCATGTTATGAGATTCACCTGCCTGTTCAAAATACTGGGCTGAGGAGCCAACAATGAAATTACACAGACAAAATGGCTTCACACATAACAAGACAAGAAAATCTGGATGATAATAATAATGACAATAACGACCAGACATAAAGCATCAGAATAATTACCACCATTCCTTTTAATCTGTGTTATATTACAATAAACATGATACAGGCATGCAATATTTTACAAAAAGGCTTACTAAAGATAGAAAACTGATTTACTGAACATTTAAGATATAAACAAAAACAAAAAATCACAAAAAGTCTTTGAGAGACAAATTTGTGCCTTTCTGGGCTGGAGGTCCAGCAAGAAAACATATTTATTGTATTTCTTTCATGATTGGTGGCTGTTTGATGGCCTTGTTGCAACATAGATCAAATTAACTCAAACAAAGCAGGACTGAGAGCCTGAGACGGCTGGGAAGCGGCGTTTCCTAAACCGGCGAGTGCAACCTTTGCACATAAGCAGCAGCACATGGCCGAGGGCTGGTACTGCCGGTGACCCGCTTTCTGGTCTCAGCGCACCACATGTGACAAGGAGCAGCGTGTCGATCAGATGGCACAGGGATAGAAGTGTCCCTGTTCTGCTACCACTGCAGCGCCACAAGACATCATATGACAGCAGCAGGAACAGCTCCGCGCTTGTGATAGCGGGATAAGAGCGAGGCTGAGGGGAAGACGCTGGACGGGGCCACGGGAAGGTCTGGGAGACGGGTGGGAGCCACATGATCGGCCGTGTCCCTGATCTCTGGCAGCTCGCCTCATAATGCACCTTTGTGAAAATGAAAGGAGCAGAATCACCTCGGCCTTGTGAGCGTTTTATGGTAGCCTGGTGGTGAAACGACAACTAAAAGGTTGATAAGCCGGCGACTTAATGACACGCTGGCCGTTAATGTCCCCTACACTGCAAAAACACAACATCGAGCCAAGTCATTTTGTTTTTACTGCAAATATCTCAGTGTTCTTGAAGTAAGACAAAGTTTGGAACAAGAAATAGGAATTTGTGTTAAGTAAATAATTCTTGTTTAGACATTGTGAAGACATTGGTGTTGTCAAACGTATGGATTAGTTTCTCTTGATACATTTTTAACTTTAATGCTGGAAATGTTCTTCAGGTGTTAGAAGGCCGACTTTGTAATCGTCTTTATGTGACTGAAGGTTCAGGTCCATCACTGAACCCTCACTTCAGGTCTGATCACTAGTTTCTTCTGGTTTATTCTACAGTAACAGAAAAAATCATTTATTTCAAACAATAAAACGTAAAGACATAAATGTTTATGAGGCATTTGTCAATCTGACATTTACACAATTTGTCCTTAAGGAAACAAACAGAAGATTTAAAATCTTATGATTTCCTCTCACACCAGATATAGTATTTTCACATTCTCATAATTAAATATCCAAATATTTACACATTATTAATAATAATAATAGCATTTCTGTCTTTGAGACACTCATCATTTCCTTATAAGTTTCTTTTTGTTTGATCATTGAATCCATCCCATAAATCCACCACACACACCGATTTTAAAAACTCCTTTTGGTTTAATTTACTTCTCAGAATCTTGAAGTTTCAGTTGGGAAAAAGTTCAAAATAAACTTGAAAAATTATCACCTTCAGTAAAATCACAATCCTCTTCATCTTGATCATTTTTTCACCATCGCTGCGAAGATAATGCAGCTCCACTTACTTCGCCCTGAATTCGGCTCTCATCCTTCCTTTTGACCTCTCCTTATGACTCGCACAATCACACACAAACAAAACTAAAAAAATAATAATAAGGCAGCGGCTAAGCATTGTAATTTGGACCCGTTGATGACAGCGGCATCCGTTGTTTGCTCCAACAAGGCGCTTTTTCCTCTCAAGACTCGAGAGCTGCTGCGCCCAATTTCTGAGCTATTTGACCCATTAGATGTCGGTGTTTAGAAAACAAACAGGCAGCGGCTGAGAGGTTTGACGGCCGGTGATGGAGGGTGGCTGCTAGCTTACAGTCAGAGGACAACAAGTTCAAAAAGCTGCTAACAATCCTGCACTGTTTCTACTTCCCTTCACAGAGAACGAAGCCTGCAGTGAACTGCAAACCTGAGTTTATCAGATTTGTTCAAAAGAGTTTTATGAATCACATCTACTAACTACGTCAGATCGTTTGTTTGGGGTTTTTTTGCCTGTAAGCTGCTGGTAACTTCAATTTCCTGAGGGAGTCTTCCCAAGGGATCAATAAAGTCTAAGTCTAAGATTTCACCTAAAACACCAAAACTGATCACCATAAGAGAGGAGAGACTGGTAGTAATTAAACTTTATCTCTATAAAACTTTCATAGATGTGTGCATGAAAAATGTTTACAAACGGAAAACAGTTGAGACAAAAACAAATAAACCCCAAAAACTAAAAACACAAATTATAAAACATGGAGAAAAGATGGCAAAATTCACCACTTGCCTTTTAACTCCAGGTCAGCAAAGTTTGATCTGATCTGATATTTATTGTCGATTATTTCTAAATTCAAACATTTTCTTCTTTTCTTCTTAAACATCAACATGAGTTAACATGTAATAAACTGATTATAAAATAATGTATTCCAGTCAAAAATGCCACATTAAGTGAGCAAAATGTTTTGCATTAAATTATTTTTATTTAATGTTTTTGCTAGGATGTTAATTTTAGTATTTGCACTAAATGCAGAGTAAAAGTGGAGGCCACAATCACTGCAGGTTAGATTTCTGATTAGACTTTTTTTGTATATTATTTTCAAAATTCAAAAGTTTTAAATACATGTTAACATGAGTTCAACATGTAATAAATCAACAAAACGAGGCATTGAATTATGTATTTCAGTTAGAAATGCCACATTCATCAGTTTATTATTGTATTATCTGCTTTTTGTGTCAAAGTTCTGCATTTAATGCTAATTTTTCTGTCTAATTTATCGTGCAAAACTGACTCACAAGCAGCTTCTCAGCTGGACATGGGAGCTTGTTTCAAGTCAATAATTTCTTAATATTGATCAAAAGTTCTAGTTTCAGATTTTTTTTCACTCATAAAACATTTTTCCTGCGTTATATTTTAGTCTAAGCTCAGCAATAAGAGCAGGACATTGGTCAGTCTTCGCTCTAATGTGTTTGCGCTAATCGATAAGCGTTAGCATCCAAACTTTATCCATAAGTGGGTAAAGTTTGATTAAGACTCGGTTTGTTCGAAGTGAACTCTGCTGCGGATGGCATGTGCATGTGAACGCCAGGCGGACCGGAGTCCACTCCAGAAGCAGGAATTGGACTGCAGCGCAGGGCATTCTGGGTAAATACAACCAAAGCAAACGTGCTAGCCTAGCGCCAGACGGAGAAATGACTTCTGGTTTTTCACCAAAGACAAAAGAGAAACCCTAAAACCGCTAAAATCTGACGCTATTTCACTTTTGTTTCCATTTGGTGACGAAGGAAGTTGTTCTTCTTCAGAGGTTTTTGTGTTGTTTCCTTCAGTGGCTCTTGGTGCAGCGCCCCCGCAGGTGAGGAGGGGAACAGGTTGCTCAGAGGGTTCGGTTGGTTTGAAAGAGAACAGAAGCTGAAAATGTCACAAATATTTCAGTTTTGGTCCCGAAGTGAATCTGCTGGACTAAAAGGTGGGAAAACATAATGAATGGATCATCTCAAGCAGAAATGAAGAACGTCTTTCTGAAAATAACGAGAAAAAATAACCAATGAACCAAGTCTTATTTTCATGACACTGAACTTCAAAGTAAAGATGAAAATCTCTCCTGGAATTCTTTACATTTTTGACAGAAAAACTCGTTAAATTTAGTTTGTATTTTTAAACTTCTCGTCATCTTTCTGCTGAATTTGACCAGTCATTGCGTAACGTTTTCTCCGTGACATTCGCTCCCTGACAGTTTCAGATTGTGAAAACTGCGGCTGGGAGTCGCTGGAGGATGCTACGGCCGGGCTTTAACCTCATGCACACATTCGTATTGATCCGTACAAGCCTCAGTGACTGTTGCTACAGAGCGGCCTGCCCTTATCATCCAGATCCCCCCCTCTGTCACCAGCCAGTGGCGGCTAACAAGGAGCAACACACACACCCTAACACACACACACCCTAACACACACACCAATCCTGCCTCCATCTTCACCCTTTTTCTTTTTCTTTTTTTTTTGCTCTCCCTCTTTCTCTACCTCACTTTTCCTCTAATGAGTTGCAACACTGATAACGAGCCTGATGATCTTCCATTGATTCAGCTATCACTTGCTTGTCTGGTAATTGATCCGTAGCTGAGCCTCTAGTTAATTATATGGGCTTCGACATGGACCCCTGCCCCACGGGGAATTCTCAAGTCCTGCACAATAATAGTTTTAATAAAGGAGCCTGAGAATCTCTAGGATCCTCTTTATTTCTGCAGCTAATACAGATTTTTCATCATTCTGTTTCCACTCCAATTTTTTTTCCTCCTCCTCCCGCTAGTAGCTGCTATCAGAGAGAAAAAGGGGGAAGAAAGTGTGAGAGAAATGAGGAGGAAGAGTGAGCTCTATTGGCAGAGTCCACTCCTCCCTCCCACAAATAACAGCCATTAAGCAGCCGGGTCAGAAGCTGAGCCACCAGCTTGACTTGAAACACTGAGTGCCACTTGAAAAACCCACAGACTAGCACATTTACAGCCGAGGGGAAGGGAGAGGGAGCGGGGGAAAGTCTGGAGAGGGGGAAAAAAAGCAACCTTGGCGGCTAAATTGTCACTTAATAGAATTAGCCTGAGCCTCATGCATTATGTTTTCAATAAGTTGTTAAGAGTAAAGCTGCACATCGAAGGGGTGATACATTAAGTATTTTATGATGGTGGCTGCTGACAGCTCATAAAATAAGACGGGGAGATAAAAGTAGAGATGCTTTTTTCCTGGATAAAACAGAAATCTGTGTGTGTGCAAAGCTGCACGGCGACATCTTCCTGCTAGGATGGAGGCTGATGGAGGCGACAGATCTGATCATTGGGCACATAGAAAAACACCTGATTTTTATCCATTTTTAAAAATGCACTAAAGTATAAACTGTTAGATGAAATCTTATCGACTCAAACTTGCGAGTTCTTATCAAACTTTTTGTTTTAAATCTAAGTGATCAGTCAAATTTATTTGTGCATTTCAGCAACAAGGAAGTTCAAAGTGCTTTAAATCATAAAAACGTAGAAAATGATGCATGCAGTCACCAACTGAGAAACCAGTAACAAACATTACATTTTGATATATTCCATCATCAAAACACATCAAATGTTTTTATGGTTCACAAGCAACTCTAAGAATTTAAATTTTGACGTTAAGGACATATTAATGTGAATCCAACATGTTAAAAATGTTTAGAAAAATCATGTTTTCAGTCAGAGATCCACAAAATGAGCAAAAATCAGTTCATTATGATAAATGTTTTGCATTTTATGCAACTATATATTTATATAGTCTGCAATTAATTATTTTAAAGCATCCCAAAATAAGCAAATTTTCAATTCTAAACCCTTTTTGCTGCTACATTGTTGGATAAACAAACATTTTGCATCACATTGGTGAAACGTGTCATTCATTCAGCTTTCAAATGTCTCATTTAACTTCATGGTAAAAATACATCTTTAGAAATGTTTGCACTCATGTTAGCATAGGGCACATCTGTGCTGCTTTAGCATCTTTAGCGCTAAGACGCTGTTTTAGCTTTAAATAGCTGATATGCTAACTTCTCCTAGCACAACTTGAACACAACAAACGTCCAATCAGATCAGAGAAGCGGCTTTTCATCTGTTGCTGTTAGCGGATGTCGAGTGTGGGTCAAATTTACGGCTGTACCAGAAACAAGCAGGAAAAGAAGTTCCCTCTGCAACCTTTCTGTGTAAAAATATAACAATTAAAGGGATTAATTGCATTAAACTTTAAATAATTAATCAAATTGAATCCATAAATATTCACATAGTTCCATTGATTCCAGGGATGAAAGAAGGTGTGTTACATGAAAAGCCTGATTTGATGGTATCAAGAGAAAATCGTCTGATTCCGATCTGTGGTCGATTGATCGATTGATCGATCATCTCCAGACAAGAGCAGAGGAACAGCGATGAAGGCAGAACAGGAGGAGAAAAAAGGACTTAAGGTGTAAATTAAACCTGCTTGACAAAAAGACAAGAAGACACATGCTGCACTTTTCTCTGGTGTTCGTGGCTGAAACGACGGGTGTGATAATCTCAGCAAAGGTTAACTCTGCACTGCCATTAGTGGCTGCTGCTACAAAAGGCTTTTAACAGACAGCCAGGCAGCTGTCTGCAGCAATTTAGCACAAAATCTGAAGTGACTCTATAGATCAGAGGCCGTTTAATGCAGCTGGCAAGAGAAGTTCTCCGTCTGTCCCTCTGTGCTGCTGATCTGCCGTGGAAAGATCACGGTGACACCTCCGTGGAACCCCGAACCTGCCCCGTCATTTCTCTAATGACGGCCTGATTGTGGGGAAAGGAGGAGCAGGAGGCTGTAGATGAGGGAGGGCGTCTTCATTGTTTGAGATGCTGTGTCAAAGGAAATTTTCCCCCTTCTTCTTCTATCCTCCTGTGTGTCTTTTTCTCCGTGTCTGTCTCCTTCTTCTCCTCCATCCCTCATTTTATTCCCACACCTTCGCTGCTGTGGGGACCAATTTGGCTAAAATGGAACCTCTTCCTCATTTTTTTCTTAATTAAAATCTGAGCGCCTCCACGGAGCAGCAGGAGGAGGAGAGGAAGAGGAGGAGGAGGAGGAGGAGGAGATGGTGGCAGATTGCTGCTGTTTCCATTAGTCCTTCATTAGAACTGCTGGAAATCAAACAAAGGCTGCGGAGTTTTTAATGACAACTGAAGAAACCTGAGTGTGTGTGTGTGTGTGTGTGTGTGTGTGTGTGTGTGTGTGTGTGTGTGTGTGTGTGTGTGTGTGTGTGTGTGTGTGTGTGTGTGTGTGTGAGGTGCCACATCGTTTGCATGAACAGCTTTTAAATACAGAAAATGCTGACTAGAAATAATTACTATTTTGTGGCGCCCCCAATAGCGCAGCGCCCCAGTGCGTCGCTTGTCGAGAAACCCCGTTTTTGCCTTTTTCGTGGCGGAGGACAAGCAAGTTGCTGCCGGCCACTCGCGGCAGCCCACATGGTAATAAGGCAGGGGGACACGCAGCTAACTCCCCCTTCCTCCTCTCCTCCTCCTCCTCCTCCTCTTCCTCACTGCCCCCACCTCCCGGCCCGAGCAGAGGAGGGGTGTCCGCGCCGGGGAAGTGAGCAGCGCAGTGTCACTGAGCATCTCAGCGGCACAGTTGAGCCTCACCGGCCCCGACACACACTCAGATCTACTCTCTCTCTCCCACATTGCTCTCTCTCGCTCACACACACACACAGGCGCGCGCCCACACTCACACACACACACTCACACACTCCGAGGCGCTCGGCTCAGATCCTCCGTGGCTGCGGCGGAGTACAGAGGAGTAAGACAGACAGAGAGAGAGGGAGAGAGAGAGAGAGAGAGAGAGAGAGAGAGAGAGGGAGAGAGAGGGAGAGAGACAGAGAGAGAGAGAAAGAGAGAAAGAGAGAGAGAGGACAGGCAGCGCGCGGACGTCAGGAGAGGGACGGAGTCACTCAGAGAGGAAGAGACGGAGGCAGGGAGAGGAGCGGGATAGCTGGTGGCTCACACTCACTCCTCATCCTCACTTTTTCCCGGGACGGCCGCTGGTTTCATGGTAAGACGCGCGACTCCGCTTCGGCTCAAACTCCCCAACTTCAGGCTCAGATTTTGTACTTTTAAGTAACTTTCCGGTTTGCATGTGTCGAGTTCTGATTTCCAACTTTTTTTTGTTCCTTTTGAGTTGAATATTTGGCAGGTAATCTGTGTTCTGTCCACACACACACACACACACACACACACACACACACACACACACACACACACACACACACACACACACACACACACACACACACACACACACACACACTCTCTCTCTCTCTCTCTCTCTCTCTCTCCACCTTTTATTTTTGTTTTCCTCATTCTTGCTCAGCTTTTCATCAGCCCCTCCATCCCTCTCCAACCTTCCTCACCTCCACTCATCATCCTCCTTCTCCTCCCCCAAGATGAGGAGGCCCCTGAGGAGATTCACCCTCTTTTCTCAAACACACACTTCTCCTCAAAAAGAAGAAAAAACTCAAAGACAACACGACCCCAGAAGAACCCACCTTCGCTGACTTATTTTTCTTCTCTCCTCCTTCACACTCCTCCCTCCCTCCCTCCTGTCCTCCCTCCTTTCCTCCTGTCCTCCCTCTCTCCCTCTTTCTGTCCAAGTCCAAGGAGGCAGAGTTGGATGTGAGAAGCAGCGAGTGCGACCCAGTCCCAGCAGAGCCCAGCAGAGACCCGGAGTCGCCCAGGCCGCCCCCTCCTCCTCCTCCTCCGGGTCAGGTTAACCAACCCACCGGCGGTCAGAGCATCCCGTCCAGCAGCTGGACTCACCCCAGCCTCAGCAGCAGCAGCAGCGGCAGCAGCGGCGGTGGTGGTGGTGTTGGTGGTCAGGGTGGTGTTAGCATTGTTAGCAGTGCTGAGGGAGCAGGCAGCTCCATGCAGTTCAGCACCAGACCGCCTAGCGCCGAGCAGCCGGGCTTCATGGGGACATGGCAGCAGCAGAGCACTGACAGCAACCTCCTCTACAGAATGTCCCAGCAGGTACGTCCGCTGTGGGTCCTGGAGGGAACGTTCATTTTTCCATCCCTCCGTGTGTGTGTGTGTGTGTGTGTGTGTGTGTGTGTGTGTGTGTGTGTGTGTGTGTGTGTGTGTGTGTGTGTGTGTGTGTGTGTGTGTGTGTTTACATGTTATCTTCCGCTTTTTGCTCCTGGAAAGTGTTGGATCTTAAATCAGTGCTGAAAGTGTTTATTTTATTTCCTGCTGAATGCATGAACTTCTTTTATTTTATTTCATTCTCTAAATATATTTTAAGTAAACTAAAAAAATTGTAGAAAATAAATCCGATTCCCATCGCTTTCAAAGTCTCCATCAGTTGCGGAGTTTCTGTCCGCGTCTCGGAGCTGCAGCAGCTCCAGCAGCTCCAGCAGCTGCAGCAGCTCCGCCAGGTTCCCCCTCTGCCACCGGCTGCTCACCTTCCTGCGGCCGGCGCCAGGTGCTCCCGACCCGGACCGGCTCGTTTCTGCCTCTCGCTCCTCCGCTGCCTTTGTTTTGTATTTTCCCCTCCAGGTGTAAACCTGCAGCCAGAGCTGGAGTTGTTTTTAACTCATTTTGGATTAAATTAAAAAAAAAAAATTGGAGGCAACAAGGGAGGAGAGGAACGAGGGGAAAAGTGAGTGCGCGCGCGCGCGCGGGTGTGTTTGTGAGCCTCAGATGTCGTGCACGCGCGTGAGGGGGAGCCGGTGAGGGTCGTGCGCGCCTGTTCGGGTTGCAGTTAATCACTGCGGGATCTGCAGGCTCCGCCGTACCAAGCGCGCGCTGTTACGCACGCAGGCCGCTGCGGCTCTTGCGCAACAGCTTCTGCGTTGGAAATAAGGAAACTTTTCATTTAATCTTCTGGCTTTTTTTTTTTTTAAGCCTCGCAACGATCACATCAGGAATAAAATAATTCCTACACTGTTTTACCAGTCTGATCACTGGAATTAATGCTGGGATTTCACCAATATTCAGTTTTAAATTACTTTCCAACCTCCAGACGTATGAATTAAATTGTTTATCTATATGTAAGGAAGTGTGGGTTGCAGAGCCTGTTGTCCCGCATTCTGCCGGTGTGAGCAGGTGGATGGGCCCCTGCGCTCCGCATCTGCTGGGACCCCCCCTCTTCCTCTCCACAAACGCGCATCGTTGTTTCAATGTAATCAGCTGTGGGACTCGCTGTTATTTATCCTTCCGCGCATCACTTAGAAGATATCCTCTGACATAAATTCTCCGAAGGAAGCTCGTTCCTTGACAGACTCGCCTTATTGGAATCTAAGCGATAATGACTTTGTGTTTGCGGAGCCTGGCGCACCCCTGGGGTGTCCGGGCGGAGAGAGAGAGAGAGGGAGAGAGAGAGAAGGAGAGAGAGAGAGAGAACCTGTAAAGAAGAGCCGGGTGGCGCGGGGTTTTATAGTTCGTTAGGCCGGATTAGATGTGATCGATACGCAGGAAGAAGTCGGCGCAACGCGGTGAGTTCAGGAGAGACGCGGCTGCGCCAGAAATCCAAACATCTGGCAGGACTTCTCCAGATATGTGTCAAGACAAGAGAAGGAGAAATGTTACTTCGGTGTGAATTAGAAAAATAAAAAATCATCGATCCTTCTAGTTTGCAGCAGGTGCCAGATCATCCCATCTTTTAATAACTAATCGATAAGTCTCTTTTCACTTTACTTTTTTTTTCATCTCGCGGCTTCACAGCGCAAACCTTCAACAGGAGAAAATATTAAGTTTTATTTCATTTTTAAATTCTATAACAGTTAAGTGCAAATATTGTTTATGTTTCCTTTTTTATATTATAGGTAATATTTATTTAAAGAACATTTGGACACAAAATCGGTGTGTTGTTAAAACCAAGCAAAATAAAAAAAACAGGAAGAATAATTTTTCTTGTGTTTTTTATTCCATCCACCTGCATTATTTTAAAAACAGTTTTTAATTTATTATTTTGTATATTTTGTGCGTGAAACCCGGATAAAGCTCGCACTGAGGAATCTTCTGAAATGAGAAGAATTAATATGTGCAGCTCAAGGCCTCGGTGAGGTTTTCAAATCGTTTTTTAAAGCAGGAAATAAACATCCCCCCGCAATCTAAATACCGAAACGCAGAAACAACGAGCAGTTTGAAAAAAATCAATTAAACGGACTCGATAAATGCTGCCTGGTTTATGAGCTTTGTTCTGACATCTGTGCGTATTTTACGCAGCAAAATAAAACTTTCATATTTGTTTCACCTCACAGAAGAATTACAGAAATTTGCTGTGAGTTTAATTATTTCCCAGGCATTACGGAGAGATAATATTCGGAGCCCTAATTGACCCGCAACATGCGTGGCTCTGAATATCGACCCCTGCACGTTTGAAACTCCGCAGTTAAGCGCCACCACGGGCCTAATTGGCTCATCAGGGATGTTTCCTCAGTAACGCAGCAGCCGGAGGCCGCGTCGCTTTTGCTTTTTGTTTAGGGTCGGAGAAAACGTGGGAACCAGCATCAGGCTTCATGGGGCTCGTAAAAAAAAGCGCCTTCACCTCCAACCTGCGGGTCTGGAGATGCCACCCAGGCGCGCCGCGCGTTTCCGTCAGAACAACAACAAAAAACAAGCATCAAATAAAAAAAATACAAAAATTCAGTGCTTGTTCTGAGTCTAAAACTAAATCTAAAATAGAGTTTCTTTTTTATTTTTATTTTTTTGAAAGGGTGCAGTAACGCGGCTTCCTTTGAAGGGCGACAGGTCGACAATGGGCCGAGACCTGGAAGAGGTACAGTGGCACCAGAATTTACTCCTGTCTGCTTCCTTCAGACTCACACTGAGAAACACAGCAGCTCCACTTAATGCAAGCAGAAAAAATACAAAAGCAAAAGTTTTCAATGTAATTATTATAATTTACTGCAAACTTCTCTGTGTGCATTTCTCACTTCAGCTGTTAAATTTAAGGTAAAACAATTCACTTCCTTCTTGTCTGGAAACATTTTTATTTTGCTTATTTGAAAATAGTAAAAAAAAAAAGTTGAAAATATTTGCCTGATTAAAATCAGAATATACTTATAATTTTAACCCATTTCTTCCTCATATCAACATTTTTTAACTGCTCAGATTTTTGCTTGCTGTTGTTTTAAATTACAGCTCTTGACTTTCAGAGCTCATTCGCTCCCACCTGTCTTTTCCTCCTTAAGTTGTCTTGTGTCACCATTTTTTTCTGCTTCTCAGACATGGGTTTTAGCCGCGTTTTGCTCCGCTTGCTGTGTGTTTTCTGAGTGAGAGCATTAATCGCTCTTTAGGGCGTGATGACAGACGTATTTGTGGAAAAGCTCTGCTTTGTTTTGTCTGAGGAAAGAAGCAAGGAGGATAATATCCTCTTCAGTGCAGATCACAGTGCAAACTAATCTGCCTATTAACACCCTAATAGACTTATAGCTGCACGTCTGTGTGAAATTGTGTGTGTGTGTGTGTGTGTGTGTGAGAGAGCAGCTTGTTTTACAGTGTTCGGTACAGGAGTGCTGCATGTTGCTTATGCATTGCTGTTTTCCTGCAGAGCTGGCCTCAGAAGGCAGTGATTTGATGCATATGTGCAGAATTATCCACAGTGAGTGAACGCGTGTGTGTGTGTGTGTGTGCACACATGTGTGTGTGTGTGCACACATGTGTGTGTGTGTGCACACATGTGTGTGTGTGGTTACATTCGACTGTTATTATTTCCATGTCTGTCTTTGATGGGTCGTTGCACACGAAGCATATGGATGTCTATACGTGCGCGCATCTGGTGTCGAGGCGTTCGTGTCTCCGCTTCTGCCATTTATTTTTCTGAGTGGGTGGCTCAACAGTCAGATGCCAGTGGTGTGTGTGTGTGCGTGTTTGTGTGTGTGTGTGTGTGTGTGTGTGTGTGCGCGCATGCTGGAGGACGCATGTGTGTTGGCTCAGGCTCCATGTGTGTGCGGGTGCGAGGTGAAGTGTCTCTTGGCTGGCCTGATGGAGAGCTGGAGGAGAGCAGAGGTGAAAGAGGAGATTTGCAGGAAAGACATGCACCACTTCCCCCATTACTACTCCTTCTTTTTCTTCTGTCTCTCACCGCTTCTTCTTCTTCTTTTTCTTCTCCTTCTTCTTCTTTTGCATCTCAAATACAAAACCCCACAGAACTTAAATGCAAAATAACGCTGGGATGAGGATCCTCTCTGCAGAAAGAGAAATGATTTCTGTTCTGTTGTTTTTAGAAGCACATACTGACAGCAGAAAGGAAGCTGGTGACTGTTTGCTCTGGCACCTGACGAAGAAACGCCGTCTTAGCAGCATCTTCCATTTATGCACCGTTTGAATCTGACTGCAAGATTCTCTTGCAAAAACACAAAATTTTACCACATATTTCTGGTCTAGTTAATGGTGCAAGTATCTGTGTACACCGGAAATAAGACAAAACTAACTTAAGTTAGTTAAAGTAGCATTTTATTCAAATATTGTTTTAACTCAATGAAAAGTTCAAGTTCCACTGACAGATTATTTCACTTATAACTAAACATTTTTCCCATATTACAAGTGACATAATCAGTGTAACTAAAACTTTTTCATCAATATTAAATAATTATTAACTTAAAATAAGCTCCACAAGTTTGATGTGTCATATTTCAATTGGTAAGATTTTGTGTTTTTGCATATTTGAAGCAAAATTAAGCCAAATTAATTACCCACTATGTTAAAATGCTGTAAATTTACAACAAAAAATGTGATTATTTTATTAAAACTGTTAAAAAAATATGAACTATAAATGAGGTATGCTGGTGAGGGGTCCATCAAAAGAGGACCAGAGGTTCAAATCTGCATTTTAAATGATAAAAAAATCTAAATTTGCTGAGAATTTCCTCCATTTTTAGGGTAGAAGTGCATCAACCAGCACCACAAGCTCTGCAGACATTTGCTCTAGAAACTGGATACTTGTTAAGATGTTGTGTTTTTGCAGTGCAGTATGTGTGCCCTATTAAGAAGCCACCAAGCTTAAGGAAAGCGAAGGATGCACAAAGTCCCATTCATGGTGTGTTTAGCCAGGCACCAGCTACAGCGAAACTTTATCCAGTAATTGCGCCATTGCTGTCCTTCGTTTAAACTCCCATGAAAGAATAAGAAGCGTCTCTTCTTCTTGGCTATATATCCTGATCATGTGCATTTTGGGGTCATGCTGCAGCCTCTGCAGTTGTGCAGCGATGCCCTGCAGGACGGGTGAGCGCTGACCCCGGCTCTGCGTGTGAGACCCGGGGGCAAACAGCGATCAATACGCATCATGTGAGCTGCGCTGCAGGGCTGCGTGTCAGCTGTTTCCTGTTTGTCCCGAGGAGACGCGCGGCTGCAGCCGCCGAGATGCACAGATGCATTCCTGAGAGTCAGAAGCGTCGTCTCGGTCTCCTGCAGCAGCGTTGCATCGTCTGAGATTCACTCCTGCAGGTTTCAGAAGCAACGTTTGTTCTTTACGTAAAGATGCACCAATTAATCAGACAGCTTTACCTTCTGATCAGCTCTGATCGGTGGTTGGTGTGTTAAAAACTGAAAAATCTGAAATTCTGAAAAATTGTTACATGCATCAAAGCCAAGAAATCCCAGCCTTTTCAGTCAATAAATGCATCATCCAGCAGCAGGCAGCTTCTCTGATTGAAGCCTGGTGCCTTTTTCTCCTTTAATAATCACAGCATTTGACTAAAAAGTTATTTTCAAGACCCTGAACAGAAACAAAGATTAAAAATAACGGCAATAGCAACTACAAACAATCAAGAATTATTACACATTAAAAGCAAAAATGTTTTTTTTTTTTTAGTAATAGTTATAATAAACTTTATTACTATAAACATCACAATCTGATGCGCTGTACCAGATCGTAGCTAATTTGCTTAACAGAAATGTAAATATAACACAATTAAAAATAAAACTGAAACTATAACATACAGTTCTGACATCATGCAGTTAATTTTTACAAATCTAAAAATGTTCAAGTTAGATTTGAAAACTACTCACATCAGGTTTCCTTAACCTTTGCAAACAATAAAACAATCAGAATCAGCAGCTGAGAGCAGAAAAGCCTGAAAATCTGCTTTCAAAAATAAGGATAAAGTGTCTCATTTGCATCACATTCTTTCTGCTGCTTTGCTGCAAAATATCTGAAATATATATTTTTTATTTTAGTATTGTTACAACTGCTGCCAGTCATTGTCTTTTAAATGTTCCTAATGTATTTTTCTTAATTCTGCTTTCTTGTCTAATTTGACGTTTGCTGCTTGGTTGAAAGACGTCTTGATCTCAGTGGGTTTTTATCTGGTTAAATAAAGTTTGAATAATAATAATAATAATAATAATAATAATAATAATAATAATAATAATAATAATAATAATAATAACCTCTTTCTGCTTCTTTTCCTCCTTCTCCTTAAATCAAAAACATTCAGTCATTTGTCTCTGGGCAGTTTCCTGCATTCAGGAAAAGTTGCCGGTGTGAGGAGGAAGTGTGTGTTTGAAGAGGCAGCCGCTCAGGATGTCAACACCCCACCGCCGGCTAATGAGGGGCACACACACACACACACACACACACACACACACACACACACACACACACACACACACACACACACACACACACACACACACACACACACACACACACACACACTGATATGGCAGGAATGCAGTAGCTGTCACCGGTTTGTGCGACTCGTTGCGGCGGCAGCAGGCCTGGTTGGGGTGAGCAGCCCACCGGCATGCTGGGTAATCCCAGATTAGAGGCGTTTCTCTCGCCGGTCCATATGGCGGAGACATTGTCTCTGCCGTCCTGCAGGCGGAGGAAGGTGACATTCGGTGTGACCTGCGCTAAGTGACAGGAACCCGGGCCATACTTTCACCGCGGCTTCTCCCTTTTCCTGTTATTCCTCAACTCCTGTTATGTTGTTTGGCTTGGAGCTGCGCCAGCGTAGCGGGCAAATCGACAGCCCACTATTTTTACATCCGTCTTTAAGGACCTCGTCTGCCGGCTCTGCCTGCCAATTTGCCCCATCAGCAGCGGCAACAAAGGGGAGCTCTCAAGGCAGCGAGCCTTTCATTTCTCTGCTGCCGGTGTGACTAATGTTGTCACTGCTATGTGAAAAAGCACTCAGCCTGGATTGCTATTATTATTGTTAAAACCATCATCATCATCATCAGGCTTGTTTATGGTTATGGATAATGATGGTAATTTTGTCCAGGCCTTGCTGTTGACTCTTTCTCCCAACATGCACTGCTGTGTGCGTTTTTAGGCGCGGGGAAATTACTGAAGTTGTTGTTGAGGGAAAATGGTTTTTCTATCAGGTAGCACAGCCGCAGCGGGAGGAATGGAGAACTTTGGTTCCATCTCCTGCACTGGCGCTGCGAGGGGGGGCTGTGGACGTCACCCACATATAATTTATAAGTCCTGCATGTTATATAACATTTTAATGCATGAATGTAGAGAAAAGGACAAGTCTGGATAAATTGGAACATTGAGTTTTATATATAAAAAACCTCGATGCACCAATTTGACGTTTTATGGCCAGTAGTAATTAAATTTTTTCTTAGTTTTTTAAGATTTTCTTGCTTTAAAAATTGGCCCAGTTAGCTCAGATTTACCCCACAAGAATTAGACGTATCTGATTTTAATAAACTCTGAGTATAAAATTAAAGGTAGAGACGAACAAAGAGCACCTGGCAAAAATATTCATACATACATCTGGAAATGTATGTATGAATTCCCATGTTTGACTGGGAAACAAATGCACTAATTTTGACTTATTATTTAGATTTTTATGCATTCAAAATGTTATCTGTTTCTTCATACAAAAGTCCTGAGCCGGAACCTTTGTATTCATGTGTTTCTGGTGTGCCCGAATTTTGTGATGCACAAGATTTCTTATTATTATTGTTTAGAGCTGAGACTTTAACTGACTAATTTCAATTATTTAATTGATTACATAAGTGTTTTTTTTTTTTTTTTACATACAAAGGTTCCAGATGGAACTTTTTGAATTGCATGTTTCTGGTACAGCCTGTAAGTCTGACGCACAAGCATCATCCTCTAGCTCAGCAGTAGCTAACAAAGCCGTTTCTCTGGGCCCAATAAGGGTTAATTTCTGCTTCAACAAATGATCTGATCAGATGTCGGATAAGACTGTTGTTATGCTGAAAGGAGGTAGCCTGACAGTGAAGCTAATTAAGGCTAATTTAGCATCTCCAGGCTAGCCATGTAGCAGCAGCGCAGACGTCCCCAGTGCTAACATCAGCGTCCACAGTCCACATTTCTACAGATGGATTTTGAAACTCTGGAAAGCTGAATGGCTAAAATAGCATTTTGCTCCAATCTGGTGGTTGAATAACATAAATAAGAGATTAAATATCATAAATATCTGTTGTGGAGTTTATATGTCTATTTATCCAGTAATTTAGCAGCAAAAAGTGTTTCTGAATTGAAAATAATGCTTATTTTGTTGTGATTAAAATGCACACAATTAATCACAGACCTGCTGTATCTTTAGCTGCTGCTGCCCTGTGTGTGAATAATGGTGCAGTTGTGTGTGTGTGTGTGTGTGTGTGTGTGTGTGTGTGTGTGTGTGTGTGTGTGTGTGTGTGTGGGGGTGTGTGTATTATATGTAATAGATAAAGGGGATCAGATTAACTGTATTATAAATGCAAAATGTTACTTTGCACAACCTGATGCTGAACACTGGAAAAACACAAAATCTCACCAAATATTTTTGTCTGGTACACTTGGAAAAAAACTGAACTAAATTATGAATAACATTTCAGCAAGAAATATGAGCTGTTTTATGTCAGTATATTTTAAATATTAATTTAAAAAAGTACTAGTTCCATTGCAGGATTGGTTTATTAAATTTCTTGTTATAAATGAAACAATCTCCCAGTTTAACTCGTCCTTTTTATATAAATATTTAGGAAATACTGATTTAAAACAAACTCTTGTTGTCTTGCAGAAATGTTACTTGTGAGTTATTGTTACTTATTTTAAGTGCAGTAAGATATCTTCACTATAAAGGAGACTAGAAATATTGGTAACAGTTTGTATTGAACAAATTACCCTCGCTGTTTTAATCGAGTGAACCAGAATAAAAACCCAGAATCTCTGTTTTGACTCGGCTCTGAATATTTCTCACCAAACTTTTCCTGATCTTTTGATGCGTTGGCGGAGGAGGAGGGGAAGGCGATGGCGGCTGCTCTCCTCCTCGCCCTCTCCTGTTGGCGGCCATGTTTTATTCTGCGCCTATCTCTCCCCGCTCCGCTCCGCTCGGCCCGGCTCTGTTCTGCTTCCAGTCTGCCGCGGGGATCTGATTGCTGGAGGCCCAGGGAGGATTTTAGGGTGGTTCTGGAGAAAGGGAGGCTAGTGGTACAGGCTGTGGTTGGCGGCGAGCCAAAGTACACACACATGCACGCGCACACATCAACAGCACATGCTCACTTAAACACATCCAGTCCCTTCAGGTACAGATACACTTTTTCCTGTTCTTTTCCTCAGAATGAGCAACAAGTTCCTTTAAATCTGCAAACTTCAGCCTGCACTCATTAGCCTGCTACTTTCTGTTGTGAGCAAAGTGTTAAAGCCACATGTGTTAGCATTTGTTTGTGTGCTCTGCTGACTTTGTAAAGATGTTGGATTAATAACATTTAATGGCCACTGTTAAATGCAGCTGCCCTGGCATCCCACAGCTTGTGCTTTTTTTCTTTTTTTTTCTGGCAAGCTTTTGTCTTTGTAGGTATTTGTGTGTTTGCAGGCAAAGGAGAAACATATCACTGAGTGTGTGTGTAGACCTCACCTCGCCGTGTCAAACTACTACAAGGTTTTAAACCGTTTCAGCATTTCCCATCATGTGATTGCTACGGTTTAAAGCCATTAAAATGAAATAGGAAGTTGCCCCTCCCCCACCTGTTGCTCAGCTGGCTGCTGCTCGTATCTGTTGCCTAGAAAAGGGGTCACATAGGGTGGTCAGGTGTGTGTGGGTGGAAAAACACAACCTGAAACAAGGATCGAAAGTGAGGAATTTTATGAAAGAATCATTAATTATTGAAAGCGGGACTTCATTTATACCAGAAAAGTCATATAAATCTATAAATTAATAATTTTTTTTTTTTAAATCAATAAGAAATTTGATTTTCTTTGCAATCAGTGATTCTGCTGGGGTAGGTAATGGCCCCTTTATGCCCCCCTTAGTGACGCCACTGCAAGCAAGAATAGAATAGAAACCGACTTTGTTGTCCCTCAAAGTGGAAATTCAGATGAAACATCAGAATCAGGTTGAAAGATTCACAAAGTGTTAAAAACAATCTACAAAAAACAAGATAAACAATAGCAAGAATAATACTGATAATAATACTGACTGTACAGTTATTAAATAAAGATTTTAGACTCCTAATGATGTGAAACTGAATCGGATTGTTTTTCCAAAATGTGTCCCGTGTTGAACATAGAAACAGTCTGAATATTTACCATACAGTGTCAGAGCAGAAAAACAGATGTGCAGCTTATTTTTCAGCTATTGTGAAAATATTTCAGGTTCTAATAAAAACCCAGGAAGTTGCAGAGTGGCTGCTAAAGGACCGAGAATCAGCAAAACAACTACATTTACAGTTTTAAACTCTGAAACACGGAGCTGTAGTAGTCAGTATGTTACATCATTTTATAGCAGAACCATTAAAAATATAGGCAATTATGTCATGTTATGCTTTTTTTTATACATGCATCTGTAAAAGATATAGATTTTTACTCCAAGTGGGTATTTTAGTCACGAAGCCGTGCATGTGTGACGTTTTGCTGCTTCATCGCTCCTGATTTAAAGGGATCCTCCATCAGCAGGTTGCTGCTCAGCCTGAATCCGGCCTGATCGGATCGTTTAAAACAATAAACACCCCCAGAAACCCCCACAGTCCGACGTGGCTTCATGCTCGTGTCGTTGTTTGCCTCCCTGTGACATTACCTGTTCATCCATGGTGACAGTTTGGGGCCCAAGCAGCAGAACAAAGTGAGAACTCGTGTTTGAAATAAGCAGAAGTTGTGTGAGTTAAAAGCAGGCGGCGCGTCGGCGTTGTTCCCCCCCCACAAACTCGTTGCCACGCGTCCACACTCGATTTCTTTGTGCTGATGTTTTCTCCGTTAATGGCCCGAGCTGCATCCTCCTCTGTCGGGAAACACACTCCGACATAAGTGCTTTTGTCCGCTGTGACTCTGACTGGCATTTAATATTTCATGGCATTTAATCCATTTGATATGTTTTTCTCCAAACACACAAAAGATACGCAGCCTTTGTTTGCTTCATCCAGGCCATTATTTCACACTTTTAGATGTGTAAAAGGGCGGCAAGAAAGCAGCTTCCGCTGTATCATTGGAGGCATAAAGTCAGGCCTGGGCTGCTGCTAAAATATGTGCTCATTACCGTAAAACTGAACGCCGCCTCCCTTCCGTTTCAGCGCTTAACCTCACATTTCCAACCATTTCCAACCTGCAGGACGTCCCAGTTGTTCCTGCTGACGGGAGCCTGAGCTGAGGGAAAACCTGACTCCGTACCGCCGCTAATTATTGTTATTAAAAGAAAAATAATCAAATCTAAATGTGTTACTATTGCAACAAGAGAAAAAAAGCAACGAATGGTGTCAAAATAGGGAATGGGGGCCATTTGTGGCCCCTTAACCGATTTTTGTGACCCACTCTACTACAAAAATGAAACATATTTGGACAAAACCACAACTTTTAAATTCAAATCTGCTCAAAAAAACGTTAAATGCTTTTCTAATCTTTCAGGTTTTCTGCTGTTTTCATGGTAGGATTGACTTAAACTCTAAATTGATGCACCAAAATTTGCTTTTAGTTGCTGTATTAATACTTGGCTAAATACAGTAACTGTTACCAAATGAAAGCTGTTTTTACTGAAGAGCTAAATAGATGAAATATTTTCTGTTTTCTTCCATCAAGCCTAAAATATAACTGGATGCTTTTCACATCTCAAACAAAAAAATTTTGGAATTACGATCCCAATCCTACAAAAAACTGTCGTTACTTTATTTAATTTAAATAGTTCATTATTGTTGAGTAGAAAAAAATCACAACATTTTTGGTGATTTTAGTTTTACATTTTTTATTTATTTTTTTATAAACTCTTTTGGACCATTTGGCTGAAAGTTTGAACACCAAAGTCATGAAGTTCACCTTGTGCTGCCATTTTGGAACTAAAATAACCTGGTTTTGTTCATCTGCTGGTGATACGATGTATAAAATGTAACCATGTAAATTAAATACTGTAAAGCAGATTGTTTAAAACTTGTATTTGCACCTTTAAAAACTCGTTTTTGCTCTGATTCTGACCAGCATTTTTGCTCCGACGTGAACAAACCCGGTTCAGTTCTTTCCTCCCAGCAAACTTTACATCAGCAAGTCGTTGACTTGCTCTGAGCCTCACCTTCCTCCGCATGACCAGTCTGTGTTTGGTTTGTTTTTCTCTACGGTCTGAATGTAATTCTAACCCACCGCCGTCGGTCTGCCGCTACAGTCAAACGCTCTTCTTCATTTTGCTCAGACACAAAGAAAAGCTGTTAGAGTTGAACATGCAGGAGCAGCTTAATGATTTACTGTGATCTCAGGTCATCAATGGATGTTTACTAAAAATAATAATATAATTAAATATGTAGTAAAGGAAACTATTTTATTCTTACTTGAGTCTTGGATGGCGACTTTTTACTTATGTTTGAGTAAAAATATGTTTAAGTTGTGCGACTCTGACTAGAGTACAATTCTCGGTTTTGTTTCTCAATTATCGTGATCATTTTCTTATAGGTTTTTTATTTATCACTGTTACAATAAATTTCGGTTAACAATGTGTTAAAAAACAAAACTCCCTGGATTGTCAGGATCGTTAGTTTGACTATTTTCTTCACTGTTTGTTCAATAATCTGCCGACATGCAGGCCCTGTGTGCAGCGTAGTGGTGAAAATCACTTCTCTCTCTGTCCTAAAGAAGCGAATTGCTCACAGAGGAATGTTTTCTAGAGCAGAATTTGTGTTTGTGGTGCTGTGAATGCTGTGTCATCTAGAAAAAGACGTAATGAGCAATAAGGTTTATTGTTATCACAACAGTGACGCTGCAGATGGAGTTAAAACTTTACTCCAAGCAGAGAGCCACCTCTGGTTCTGAGGAAGATGAGGAGAGGATGAGGAGAAGCAACCGAGGAGGCGTCTCTCTTTGGAGATCAATGGGTAATAGTCTGAAGTCGCAGAGGCGATTAGAGGCGTCGACTTGCCTGTGTTGTAAATGCTGTCAGATCTGTTAAAGGAAGCCTAATACCTCTCAGGTTGAAAGCTGTAATAACATCAACTGTAACCGAATCCGCGGGGAAGTGCAAGTCTGTCTGCGTTTGTGTGAGTGAGTGGAAAAACAACGGGAGGAAGGAGAAAGAGTTTCATTTTGTGTGCGTTACACCAGGTGTGTGTGTGTGAGTGTGCGTGTGTGTGTGTGTGTGTTCAGGTGTGCGACGTGCCGCGGGGTTCGCTGCCGGCGTTTCTCTCCGGCCACCAGACGCCTGTCACTGGCATGGAAAAAAAACCAGGCTGGTGGATGAGAAGGACAAAGGAGGAGCTGAAATCATGTCACGTAGCGCTAATTCATCCAGCCTCATTAGAGAGCGGGAGGAACCCGGGGGGCGCGGGGGGCCCGGGGGGCCCGGGGGGCCCGGGCCCCACACACTGCCACACACAGGCGCACGCATGCTGCATTCCCCCGGTGGGTCTGCAGCACATGCTTCCACACTGCAAAAACACACCAAGCATTTCTGGTCCAATTCATAGAGCAAATATCTTAGCATACAGAGGTGGATAATAACTAGTTACTTTTGCTTGAGTTATTTTATTCTCAAGCATCACTACTCTTACTTTAACATGGTTTAACCAAACATTCACCAGACAGACACACCTGCAGTTTTTGTTCAAGTTTTTTATTGAAAGAAACTCATTTGGAAAAAATTATTTTGCCCTTTTTTGTTACTGATATGAACTATTGTCATTTTCGTCTTTAAAACACAAAAAGTTCCAACTAACTTTATTTTTTGGTCCGTCTGTTTATTTTAAAAGATGAATAATTTGATCAGTTCCTGATCAAAATTCCTTTTACCAAATACTTATTTACTCTTACTTGAGTTATTTATTTTACTGAAGTAAAATAGATTACCGGAGTAAAAATATGTTGCAGTATTGCTACTCTTACCTCTTACCTGAGTACAATTTTGAGTTTTCTACCAACCTCTGTTAGTGCACTTGAAATAAGATAAAACTAATTAACATTTCACCGAAATGTAGGCGCTTGTTTAAAGTAAATATATTGTGAATTATTTACTGGGTAGCTGGGTGGACTTAGCCCCGCCTTCGAGGACGAAGCTCCTCCTCTGAGATGCAGTTTCCAAGCTTCTGAGCACAGCAACACTTTCCCGCTCTGCTCCTCCAGACTAGCCAGCAGCTATTAGCAAACACCTGGTGGAACTGCTGAGCTCATTACAGGAGCTTCTTCTCTTCTCTTCTTCTCTATTAAAGGCTTAATATAGGAGCCATGTTGTGATGACTTCCTGAAGGCGGAGTTTCAGAAAGAGCGGGTGCTTCTTAAAGAGACAGAGGCTCAATTTCATAAGGTCTTGATTTGAACAGCATTTTTATAACAACTGAAGGAAACATATTTACTTGATTATGTTATAAAATGACACTATGTTCCTGGAAAACACATAGAATTGATTAAAAAAAAAGTGGTAATTTCACTGGCAGATTATTTAATTTCTAACAAAACATTTTTCCCATGTTACAGAATAATCTGCCAGTGGAACTATGGTTTTTTTTCATCAATATTAAGGAATCATTGACGCCTATCTCTTGCTGAAAAGTTACTTGTGAGTTAGTTTTGTATTATTTAACGTGTGCTGAGGCCTTTGCAGTAGGAACCTGAGCAGAAATCCTTGGTAACATGTTGTGTTTTTGCAGTGCAGTCAGATCCGGTTTCTCTGCTCACGTACGCAGACGACACCGCCGCGCGGCGCTGCGCGGGGGCAGTTTGGGGAATAGAAAATTGCCTTCTCAGGAAGGCCCCGGCCAATTAAGGACCTGACCGTATTGAATGTCAAGTGTTAATTTAGGCTCCCCATCCCCCCCATCCTCACCCCTCAATTTCCCAGCAGGGTGGGTGGCGGTGGGGGAAACGGGCTGAATGTGTGTGTGAGATGAGCA
The DNA here is from genome assembly GCA_911649635.1 of Poeciliopsis gracilis. Taxonomy (NCBI): domain Eukaryota; kingdom Metazoa; phylum Chordata; class Actinopteri; order Cyprinodontiformes; family Poeciliidae; genus Poeciliopsis; species Poeciliopsis gracilis. Next base: position 2,192,940 of record CAJVRI010000370.1, on the reverse strand, counting down.
AATGCGTGTCAAGCCAAAGTTGATTGCCTCGCTCCGTATTATGTGTCGCAGGCAAGTGGCAACTGTGCTCCCGCCTTTTAGCCTTTCACGCCCCCCAGAGGGACCCGAGCCTGGAGGAGGAGGAGGAGGATTAACTGTACCGCCGCGATAAGAGCGGAGGGGGACAGACAGGGAGAGGACCAAGGCTTGGTTTGATCTCCAAGGACTGGGCGGTGACTTTGATAGTCTTTTAATTGCCTTCATTTCGCAGAGGTGACGTCCCTCGGAGACATCCTTTAAAACTGAGCGTGACTTTAAAGTTTAAAGTCCCGCTGAACGCTTTGATCTCGTAGGTTGAGTCTGAGTTGGGCTGATGGTAAATGCCCACCTCCTTACCTCCGTGATCTAATATACATCCACTTAGTCTTAATGGGCAGATTCCCTTTCTCCTCTTGTGATGACTGTTGCACTCTTTAAAAGTGAAACTGCCAGCTTGTCTTTCCCATCTGACCCCCTCCTTTGTCTCCGTCGGTCTCTGCCTCCGCGACCTCCGCCTGGGTTACAGCAGTTTATGCTGCAAACTGACCTTCCTCTCTTTGTTTTGCATTCATGTTTTCACATATGCATGAACGTGTGCAGCACTGCTTGACGTAATGTTGTGAAATTGAGTAGAGGGTGAGTATCGATCATTTACCTCTGAGTGTTGTTAGTGTCTGCAAAGTCGTGACAGAGAGAGGTTGGGTCATCTGCACAGATGCACACAGATGAGAAAACGCTGCAGAAGTTCCTCCAGTTTGGGTTTGTTTCATGTGTTGAAAGCAATTTAATAGGACAGAAAGGAAATATCTTTAATTGTTGTAACAGCAGCAAAGTGACAATCAGAGCCGAAGAAGGAAGTATAAAAATAAGAATAACATATGTAACATTGTAAACTGAACCAAAGGAATTTGTAACTGTGTAAGATAATTTAGACAATGTTCTTTAATAAAACAATACATTTATTGAAGCTGGGATGTAAACACTTATGTCGTTTTTGGCAGCATTAGATTTGTTTACATCAGCAATATTCTGCTAATGTTGATAAAACACAATTTAGGATTTTCATTAAATAAAAAACACAAATAAAAACACTTGTGAATAAGTTTGTCATGTATCATCCAACTACTTCCTGTGGTCTTCTTTGTGGTTTGGGTCAGTGGTAACATTCAGCTGCTGATCACATGTGAAAACAGTTGTGTTCAGTTTTACTGGTTAGCGTTTATGCTAAGCTATTTTTCTTGCATTTGCAAAACATCTCATGCAGCCAAGGCTGGAGAAAAGCAACATCATTAATATTAGCTTTTATGCTAACACTAGACACTGGTGTTTGCAAACCAGCCAATCAAGGAGCTTCAAGGGCAGAGGAAAGAAAAAACATCAATATTAGCTTCTATGCTAATCCAGTAGCCCAAAGAAAGCAGAAAGGCTAAACAGTAGATGTTAGGTTTTATGCTAGTGCTAATATGTTTCCTGGCAGCTAATCCACAAGCTAACATTAATGTTAGCTTCTATGCTAGAGCTAAGATGGTTTTTGCTATTTATTTTATTACACGTTAAGCTATATTTGGTGTTTTAACTCTTAAAATAGTTAAATAATAGTTAGCAGCTGAAATCCTGGATTTCAGCTGGTTGTGGGTCACAACTGCTGGTATTTATGCCGTATTTGTATCCAGTGAATGAGTTAATTGGGTAAAAATAGCTGCTGTGTTTCCAGAATCAGTGGCAGAGTCCCGGACAGGCAGCTGTTGCAGGTCAGTGTTTGGAGTAATTCAGTCCCTGATCACAGATAACAAACCGCAGGGAGCGCGTTAAAGCAGAGAGGAAGAGTTCAGCCACTTGGCAGACTCTAGAGTTCGACTGGACTGAGAAGTCTGTCAGGCTCAAATTGATCACCAGCCCTGGGAAACCGGGAGCAAACAGAAAGGGACGTGGACAGATGCCACAGATCAGGCAGAAAGAGAAAGAAACGGGGAGGATCTGTGGCTTAATCTGCCCAGAACGGCCATTTTCCCCTCTGGATGATAGATGTCGTGGGCCTACCGGGTGACACAGATGGATAACGCAGGCGTCCGAGGTGATAGGGTTATAAATTAACACATTACTGGACCCTAATGTGGACTACAGCGGCCCACCTCACAGCAACGCGATCAGCCCTGCAGGCGAACACACCAACACGCCCACAGCTTCGCTGATGCGTCGCGCTGAGCTCAGGATGCGGATCGTGCTCCTCAAGTGGCATTGATTTGGCAAAGTGCTGAATGAGCAGCAACGCTCCAGCTGCTGTTCCTTCTCCACTTTCTTTACTGGTTTCCTGCATTTCACACTTTGGTCCTCATTTGTTCTCCTTTTGCTGCTTTAGTGCAGCGCAGAAAGATCACTCCTCTCCGATTCTTTCACTGCAAAAACATGAAATCTTACCAAGTATTTAAGTTTAGTTTCTAGTGCAAATATCTTAGTATACTTGAAATCAGACAAAACTAACTTACAAGTAACTTTTCAGCTAGATATAAATTTGAAGCAAATAATTCCTTTAATATTGATACTGGCAGATTATTTCACAGAGAACAAGACATTTTTCCCGTAAGTTAAATAGTTTTAGTACTTTTTCATCAACATTAAGAAGTTATTGACTCAGCACAAACTCCGCTATTAAAATGTTGCTGATGAGTTAGTTTTGTTTTATTTAATGTGCATTAAGGTCTTTGCATGAGAAACCAGACCAGAAGTACTTGGTGAGACTTTGTGTTTTTACAGTGTTCGCTGCTCTGCCAAGATTTCTCCAGAGTTTCTCTCCTCAGATGTCCTGAAAAGTGTCTGCCTCTGCTTTCTCTCTCCAGCTGGAACATTTCTTCTTCTGGCCCACACAGTTTTCACCAGCCAAAGCTGTTATGTCCCCCGAAGTTGAGCCCAAAAGGGAAGTGGTGTGTGTGTGTATTTGTAGCTGGGGATTGGTGTTTAATAGCCCGACATACAGAAGAGCTAATATCCAGAGCAGCAGTAGCCTGCGCGCTGCAAGGCCACACACAGAGGCGCGGCTCTGAGCAGCCTCACAGTTTTGGGAACTCGGCTCGCCGCCTGCGAAGCGAGGCGAGGGCCCAGACTTCTCCCAGCCGACCGCAGCCGATTCAGAGTCGCTGCGTGCGGCGACCGCCACCGGTTCCTCTGACGAGTTTCAGCTGAAAGCGAAACGTTGTTAGCGTCCGCTCAGAGTGTGTGTGACGTAAAGCGTGAGATGAAGAAACTGTCCCTCCTGTCTTCCTTTCTCTCTGTGGTTCGGCGCAAACAGTTAACATCTGGTGACCAGCACCTGACCTTCATATGGCCTCTCACACACACACACGCACACACACACACACTTCACCAACATAAAAGCACAACAAGAGCCGGACAGCGTCCAAGCGATGAGTGAATGACCGCCGGCGCCCCCTGCCTCCCCCGCTGAGCCGGTTCTGCCAGACCTCTGGGGTCCCTGCAGATGATTGGTCAATGAAAGGTTGACGATGCGTCCAAAGTGTCAGGAGAAACGGTCCGAAAGCTCAACGGGGCGAGAAAACAGAACCTCCTGTCCACCTGAGGGCAACTTTTACAGTTACTTGATTTATTTTGTTGCGGTCACTTGTTTTTTAGTTTGGAGAGAGACGAAGTTTGATGTAGGAAAATGTAAATGATTCCCTAATATTCATACAAATGTAGACGTTCATCTTGTCACATGACCTTTTCCCATGTTATAAATGATATAATCCACATTAATAATCAGAACATTGACTTATAACAAACTCCTACATCTTTCTGAAAAGTTACTTTTGTCTTATTTCAAAAGTGCTAAAATATCTGCAGTAGAAACGAGGCCAAAAGTATTTGGTTAAAATTTGTGTTTTTGCAGTGTGGTAAAAATTGGGCCAATTTAATCTTGAGTTTAGTGATCGGTGCGTCACCAGCTGCACCACATGGCTGTTTGAGTTGCACTGAGGGCTGATAAGAAGGAAAACGTCCGAGAAACGAGGTCAGAGGCAGAAAAGGAGGGGCTCATGCATCACAGGCCAGTGACGCGCCGGGGTCGCGACCTTTCATCACCCTTTGTTGCCTCTTTGTTGTTGTCTTTTTGCGCTTGAAAGTGTGTCAGAGAGTGAGAGTCCCGTCAGAGGAAGAAGGAAAACCCACCGCCGCTCCCTGCAGACGCAGCCCGGGTGAACAAGGACCGCGCGGAGATCAGGTCGGAGAGAGAGAGCCTCACTTTTTGGGTTCCACCCAAACCGGGGGGAGACCTGGAGGGCAGCGGTGACAGGGAGCGACGGAGTGGAGCGACTCAGCAAGAAAAAAACACTTAGAGCGCGAGGAGGGGCAGTGGGGAGCAGCCTTGGGACGGGGGGCGCGGGGCGGCGGGAGGAAGCAGGAGCGTGTCCCCGCCTGAGGCTGATGCATTGTGACAGTCACTTAGAAGGATTTCACTTCCCCTAAACTGTGGCTTGCAGGAAGAAACACCATAAGTTGGGACAATTACTGGCTGAAGGAGATATGACAGGACACATGCAGAGCCACAGAGGGAGGGCAGAGTGTGTGTGTGTGTGTGTGTGTGTGTGTGTGTGTGTGTGTGTGTGTGTGTGTGTGTGTGTGTGTGTGTGTGTGTGTGTGTGTGTGTGTGTGTGTGTGTGTGTATTTTTGGTTTGGTCTCTACAACAAAAATCTTTTTACACTTGAAAAAAGACAAAACTCAGTTAAAAGTAACTTTTCAGCAACAGTTTAATGTTCAATTCTTTAATATTGAGTAAAATTGTTATAAGTGAAATAGTCTTTATTAGTATTAAATAATTATTTACTCAAATCATTGACTTAAAGCTCTTAGGACTGTATTGCACAGATAGTTTTCACTTTTACTTGAGAACTGCAGAGACACTAAATCTTACCAAATAGTTTAGTTTTTAGAGCAAATATCTTAAAATAAGACAAAACTAAGTTACAAGTAACTTTTCAGCAACAGTTTAATGTTTAATTCCTTTATATTGATGAAAAAGTGCTTGTTCCATCAGCAGATTATTTCATTTATAACATTTATAACATTTTTCCAGTGTGATAAGTGAAATAATCTGCCAGCTGAACCAGAAGGTTCTCAAAAACATGAAGGAATTTTTGACATTAAACATTAAACATTAGACATTAAACAAGATTTTCACATGTTGCTGAAAAGTTACATGTCAGTTTGTTTTATTGGAGGTGCATGGAGATGTTTGCAGTAGAAAGCAGACGCTGTGTTTTTGCAGTGCAGTGCATGCCTGCAGGTCCAGGGAGGGCTGCCTGCGTCCTGCTCCTCCTGGTACGGAGCGTCACGCCGCTGCCTCCCTCATTCCTTCACCTCCGTGCTGCAGCCCAACCTGGTGACGAAGGCCAGCAGGGAGGAAGGAGGGAAAAACAAAAGAATCCATCAAACCAACTGAAACCAGGCCAAAACGAAGAGAAATGGACTTCATTTAGTTTTTGACTTTACTCAGTTTTTTTTATTGTTGAATTTTAATACTTTGGTCTTTGGTGTCGTAGGCTTGATGAATGTCCAGAATGTTCTCCGCGCTGCAGCACATTGTGTTACCCGTGTGCTGCGAGGCTTGCCAAGAATGTCTCTGTAATTTGGGTGTAAGTGGATTCCAAGAAATACAGTTTTTCTTCTTCATTGAGTCGTTTTGCTTTCAGCGCCGTTATGTCCTCACGGTGTGTCTGAGAGGGAGGGAGGGAGGGAGGGAGGGCGCAGTTATCTGCGGCGCTGCGTGGCACGGTCCGGCGTCAGGACGGTCAGAGCGTCCAAAACACGGCGTCCTGCTTTCATTGACCTTGTTTGCAAAACGCTGGAAATTTTTGAGGATTAATGTGAAGGTGGGAAGAAAACAAGTAGCACAACTTCAACCTGGTTCACAAAAAACCCAAAATCTGAAGTGTTTGTGTGATTTCTACTGCTAATGCGACAAAACAGACAAATTTTACAAACACTGGCAGATTATTTCACTCATAACAAAGCATTTGCCATAAGTGGAAAAATCCACACATAAAATCAGAACATCGACTTAAAACATGTTTCTACTCCTTCCTCAAAAGTTACTTGTAGGTTAGTTTTGTCTTATTTGAAGTGTAATAAGATATTTGAACTAGAAACTAGACTAAAATAATTCTGCTTTTGCAGAGCTCAAGAAAAAGCAAAAAGTATTTGTCCAATAAATTAAGAGTAAAAAAGTGATCTTAACAAAATATAAAATGATGTGCAAATTCTTTTATTTTACAGACTAAATGAATACAAATAATTGCACCATAAAAAAAATAAATTAATCTTTTTAACAAGAAACTGACAGGCAGTGTAAATATGCTGGAGAGCAAAGTGACAATATTATTTATTTATCAGTATTTTTTGCAGAGGCCTCATTAGATGCAACATGTAAAAATACATATATAATCGTAAAGAGTTGGATGGATAAAAACAAAAATTCCTCATTTATTTAAAAATGCATGGAAATGTAATTATTTGTGTTTGTCAGTTATGGATTCATTTTGCCAGCTGTGACTCCGTCGTTTGAACGCAGATCCAGTCCTGCAGCGTTAGCAGCGTTCGCTCCACAGTTCAGTTTGTTGTTTTATTCCTCTGCTGTTCAAACTGGAATCCACTGCAGCAAAGCAGATTCAGTTTTCAGATGATTCCCATTCATGTCACCTTCACTGCTGCGCCGCCCTGCGCCGCTCCTCACCGCTCTGCGCCGCTCCTCACCGCTCTGCGCCGCTCTGCGCCGCTCCTCACCGCTCTGCGCCGCTCTGCGCTCATCAGTATGGCTGCAAGACGTTGGTTTGAGATTAACTCCCCGATCTCTGTTTTCCTTTTCCCTCTGGGTTTTGCTCTGATGCACCTCGATGGATGGATGGATGGATGGATGGATGGATGGATGGATGGATGGATGGATGGATGGATGGATGGATGGATGGATGGATGGATGGATGGATGGATGGATGGATGGATGGATGGATGGATGGATGGATGGATGGATGGATGGATGTAGGAAATTGTCTTTTTTCTTTGAAATGAGGCAGTCAGAGTGTTTTACAGTGTATCTGTACTGGACTGACCCTTTTTATTTCTGCCAATATTAAGTTAGAAAGTTTATTTTTGGAGAATTTGACAGCTGCTTTTGGCTTTTATGCTCCAAACCCACAAACCGTCAGGTTGCTGCTTCCTCAACTTGGAAAAAACACAATTCAATTCAGAAATGCTTTATTCATGCAGGTATCTTCAGGTGATTCTGTAGGCAGGAAGGATCCAGCAGGAGCAGTCAGTGTCGCTGTGATTCTGAAACAGCCTCTGACTGAAGGTTGTTGCTGTATGACCGTCTCATTACTGCACTGCAGAAACACAAAATGACCAAGGATTGTTGCTGTAATTTCTATTACAAATATCTTGGTACATTTTCAATAATAGGTGATTTTTCACCTATTATTGTGAAAAATAATAGGTGAAAAAAGGAGCTTGTTTTAATAAATATCTCCTTAATATTGATAAAATGTTACCAGTTCAACTAGCAGTTTATTTTGTTTCTAACAAAACATTTTTCACATGTTATAAACAAAGTAATCAGCCAGTGAAGCTCGTACTTTTTAAGGAGTCACTGACTTAAAACAAGATCCTTTATTTTACTGAAAAGTTACTTTTATCAAGTGATATTTGCACAAAAAACCAAACCAAAATACTTGGGAATATTTTGTGTGTTTGCAGCGTTTTCATAGCAGGTAACAGATCGATTTCCAGCAGAGACGATCTTTCACAGTAATAGCAGGTGGTGTCATCTGCTAATCCAGCTCGTTTGCTTTTGCCACTCCTCTGTAGATCTCAGTCTGGAGACGCTGGAGTCGGGGATGTGACGCTCGCTCCATTGAGCCTGTTTCAACTTCCTCTTGCTCTCTGCATCAGTGAAAAAATGAAAACAGAACAACAATACCATGTTGCTATGGTTACGCATTATAATAAACGTCTGAAAGGGGGAAAAAAGTAGGAAGAGAAATCCTTCCAGCTGCACAAGATCCAAAACCGGAGGCTATAATTGTCAAATGATACAACAGAAAAATCTGAACCCAAATCTAGAAAATAACAAACCAGAGCTAACTTGCTGTCTCCAACATGCTGCCACCACGACGCGCCGATCTGGACTAAAAAACCAAACTGCTTCCTCCTCCTTAATGCATATTAGCCATAGTTTCTTGAAGCAGTCATTACGGATGACAGGGGTCAGCAGAGGTTGTCGCCTGAGCACTCCATCGACCGGCGGGTCGATAATGGACTCGTGTCTGTCCACGGTGACCCTTGCAGTGATCTATATGAGCGGGGAAGCAATATCCAGCCGCGTGTTGGTGGGTGTTTGTGAGGAGATTAAAAGTCAGCAGATCGAGATCCATGTTGTGAACCGCTGGAGTTTTGGGAAAAGTGACTGAAAGTCCATCATCACATCAGAGGCTAGACTTTAAATTACTGATGTTAGCTTAGAACCGGGGATGAATCCATCCACGTTTTGCTCTTTCCAAACCGACATCCGATGCTTGGTATTGGCCGACGCCGGTCCAATACAGAAAAACAGCTGAATTGACTTAAAACATTTTATTTTTTAAATATTGGGATCAATACAGACATTAAAACTCACCGAACGGCTTAGCACTAAAGTACATCAAATATCTGCTGTTGTCATAGCAACCATCCAGACCTCTTCTGGTTCTGGTTCTGTTGTGCATCCAGAACCGAACATGGGGAAGCAGCATGCACAAATCTGGAACAAACTTCCAGAAAACTGTAAAACAGCTGAAACACTGAGTTCCTTTAAATCAAAGCTGGTTAGAGTTGCTCCAGAGCCAAAATAATTAGAATATCGATCAACATATTTGATGTTTTGATGGTTTTGATGATGAAAATGTAACGTTTGTTGTCGGTTCCACAGTTGCTAACTGAACAGGGTTTTCCCCCCCAGTGTTTCGTAAGCCTGGCGGGTCACCAGGCTTTACTTTCCCTGTTTGTTTATTTATTACAGGCTTATTTAAACTCCAGTATCTGTGATAGCAAAAACGACTCTTTGGTTAAATGGTTGGAAGCTCAATGGCGACATAATTCAGCCAGCGGCCTGAAGTCAGGTTGTTTACAGAGGGAAACCACTTCCTGTCTCTTCCTGGGTTTTGGACGTTTTTCATGATGTTTTTTATGATTTTATGTTGTAAAGCGATTTGAACTGCCTTGTAGCTGAAATGTGTTTTACGAATAAACTCAACTGATTGATTGATTGATGATGGAACGGTGTTAGTGAAGGTAAAACCTTCAGCAGCAGCAGCGGCGGCGGCGACTCCCCATCTCGTCCACAGGCCTAAATAATTTATCTGCTCTCGCTCTACCTCGGCCCTTCACCGTCTCCCCTCCTCCTCCTCTCACACTCCTCTTAGCACTTGCTTCATTTGTTTGCTTTAAGGAGCTAAATCTTGTTTGCACGTATTAATAAGTCAAGGCGGATTATGCCCCCGCCCGCCGCCGCGGCCCCTCCAGCACCCCAGCCGTCTCTGCTTACACTGTTTGGCTCTGTTTGCTCTCCCTCCCCTCCTGAATGTGCCAGAGCTAGCGCGCTAAGCTAATTAGATTAATTCCGACGCCCATAATGATTGCTTGCCATCCATTTTTAATGACCGGAGCATATCAAAGAATAGTAAAGCGTGTTACCCGCAGCCCCCCTCTGGCTCCCCAGGGTGTCGCGGCTCGGTTGGGGGCCTGGCTGAGTGTTAGCGTGTTAGCATCTTGCCCATTATTTGTGGTCTCTCTCTCTATGTGCGTGCTTACATATGTGTCACTGCTGGCTAAAAGGGAACATGTGTTCAGCTTGGCCTTTTATAGACCCTCTGACACACACACACACACACACACACACCCCCACACACACACACACACACACACACACACACACACACACACACACACACACACACACACACACACACACACACACACACACACACACACACACACACAGATAAAACAAACAAAAACAAACAAATTAACAAAAAGATATATATTCACATTCCTTCAACAGTTTCACATTTATCACACTACCACCACAATCTTCAGTGAGATTTTGTGCTAAATTTTCTTTTTCAGGCTTAACGAACATTCACGGACCACCTAACTTGAAATTGCCCCCACAATAACAAGACAGCTCGATTTACACAACCTGGCATGAAAATTTTACCCTCTTTTCTCACTTATTGTTGTCCTTTTTGTTCATCCTGATAAGAAAGTCGGTGCTGTTTGTAAATGTGATTGGCAGCAACAGAACCATGAACCACATGGGGCGTTTTGAGGTATTTACAGATTCTGAAAGTGGTTTCTGAGCGTTCCAATAATGGAAAACACATGGAAATCAAAAAAGAAATGTTTTGTGTGCATTGATAACATTTTAGAGCCATTTGTAATTTCAAAGCGTGATAAAAGAAAAATAGACTGGAGTTGCTTTGGCAGAATCATTTTCTTTCAGGCTGAAGAAACCTTGATGTAAATAATTATTTTATTTTAAGCGTTAAGATGCAGATCGGCAGCGCGGGACGCGATTCATGTCGTAATAATGTTATGACTGCAACTAACCCTGAAAACTGGAAAATATTCCTGCAGACATTAGTGACTTCGATCAAATATAAAATTCTGCCGTTGTTTTATCTTCAGTTTTTCTTTTCAGTGACCTGGTATTAAGCCACGTATCCATTATTATTTTTAAACAGATCTTTGTTTAAACTGTTTGCATTGCACTTTGACCTCACATCACGTCAAATGAAAACAGGTGTTTACTTTGTGATGTTGTTGTTTACAGCCGTTGTCGTAGCTCAGCAGTTGTTTGCTAGTTGCTGCTGCCGCTAGTTTGTGGGAGCTGAGTGGGAAGAGAGGCGCTCTGTTAGGCTGCAGCTTTAAAGTGGAGCTTGTGTTAGAATGACCTAGTCAAAGCCCAGAATCCAAATAAGCTCTAGGAATTTTGCAGAAAAGAATGAAAAGTTACTAAAATTGCAACAAAATCCAGATTGTGTGCAGAAATCACATAAAACCCAAAAATACACTGAATGTTTTGATTCTATCAATACTTCACTCTTCCATATCATATCCAGTTTTGCTCATAATCAAGCATTAAAGCATAGTTTACACCTTTCTCTCCCTGAGCAGCTGCACTCATCTCCCCTCTTTATGCATTTGAGATGTTGCTCATCTTTAATAGATAGATCCAAGCCTCCCCTCCTCTCTCTGTCTCTCTTCTCTGTAAAAGCTGCATAAATATTTGAGAGGGAAGCAGTTCAAAAGTGGAGGGAAAGGGGCGTTTAGAGTCGCCGTTTGGAAACACAAACGTGAAACGAGAGCCCGCGAAGGGATGAAAGAGTCGGCGCGAGATGGCGAGGTAAGGATCGGAAGTGAGGCCGTCCCAGTTTGGCTCTGAACAAACAGCGTCAACGTACAGAAACTCACACACGGAGTAGATTTCCATAAAATATTAAAGGAGGTGTTTCCTGTAATTATAGCACTGTTTGCCTCTGCCTCAAAGCCTGATCTGTAATTAAACAGGATCACACACACAAGCCAAAGAAAAGCACGCACACACACACACACACACACACACACGCACACACACACTCATGCACACACACACACACACACACACACACACACTCCCCCCTGAGATAGCTGTAATTCATACTCTCCTTTAACACATGCTCAAATTTGTACCCACACACACTCAATGAACTCATTCATAGACAAGTGGCCCTGCATGCTAAGACTTGAGCAAACACCTTTTTATCTAAAAAAAAAATAAAACCAGGAGTGCATAAAATGCTTTCCCAGACTCCCTGCTGTGATGTTACCTCCATAACCATCCATATATTGATCCATTGATCCATCTTCCCTCCTCTTTAATCCCCTTTCCTTATCTAATCTGACTCCGCCGCTAATGGCAGCCATTCCCAGCCATGAACAAGCGCCATAATGTGCTCCAGTAAGACGTTATGTTGTGAAATGACCCCATTGATTGGCTCGCATCCCCGCTGACAAAAGGGAGAGGTGGCGGCAGTCACTTATTGCTGTTAATGAGCTGTGGGATGGGCCCAGAGTGGCGCTCCGCACAAACACACGGCCCGGCCTGCGAGGCTTTCTGCATAATCGTGGAGGCATCACTCCTACCTGTCTGCGGCCCGCCACGTTTTGGGCTCGTTAGCGGCGGGAGGCCCCGGCGACGAGCTTTTAATGGCCGCCGCTCGGCGTTGTCACGTCGCGTTTTCGATGGCTGTTGCATCTGTTTGTGCTCCTGCATCTGTTGTGTGCACCTGGTGTGTCTGCAGCGGGAGGAGCCGAAATTTACCGCCTGACGGATGAGTCAGGGTTTCTGAGGTAAAGGGGATCCATTGTGCAAAAATTCACATTTTGTACATCCAGTCGGATGTCTGGTAGGTTTGGGCGATAGGCGCTTAAAGTTTCAGCTTAATTTTTTGCCACATTTTGTGATAATGGTAAAAGTGAGGATTATTTTTTCATAGCATTGCAAAACTGCACACAGTTTCAAATCTATTAATACTCGATGACACTCATTGACCCAATAGTTGAAAAGAAATTCCAGCAATAAGTAAATTTTTATTGTTTAACACTAAAATGTAATTTGTAACAACAGCAAATCAAAGTCCACTTCTGCATTTCAAAGATGTTTGGTTGGACAGTCGCAGTTTGCAGCCATTTTTACGTGCGAGTGTAAAGGTGGAGTTGGGGGCGTGGCCAGCAGCAGCTTATTTGGATTTAAAGTGACAAGACGCCTTAAAGCAGCTCATTCTGGAAGGGGATCAAAATGGACTAAAATCTGATTATCTAGGAATGATTTTGTGCAAACAATGAGCTGAACATGTTGTGCGTCGCCTGCAGGCCTATCCTGGCACGTTGGAGGGAGTTTAATGGGTCACCTTTAAGCGTGTAGAGGAGCAGGAGGCGTCTGATGAGGCCACAGGCATCGATCTGAAGGGATTTTATGAATGAGGAGAATCTGCTCCTTCTTGTCTGTGTTTGCATACGAACACAGCCGCCGCTTGTTTTCCGAGCTGGCAGCCCCTCCTGGGGATTATCCGTGGGACTCATCCAGCGTGCATTTGCGACACATGTTTTTTTATTCAATCTTCTTGTCTTTTTATCTTCCGCCACCACCATAACGCTTCCTGCTATTTTCTTCCCAGCTCGGTACAAACGAATAACAGATGTGAGCGGCTGGAACACGCTCCCCTCTCTCCGTTCCCCCCTCCTCGTCCTGCGCTGCGACTCGCCTGCGACAACCTCTGCTCTCTCCCTCGTCTCCTGTTTCCCGCTCGCTTCGCTCCCTGAAGCTGCCCATCCCTCGTCTGCTATGTGGGGACAAGAAGCTGCTCCCACTCCCCACCCAGAACCTCTTTTCTGGGTTTTGGTAAAACTTTTGTAGACAACATATGCTAAAAAAACAATTAGCTGAATGATAAATTGTCCCAGAAGTTATGATAGTAAACAATAATGTTGTTGTTTTGAGACCATTTTCAAGTAATAAAATGCAAGAACACATTATCAAAGGTCAATAAACTTTAAATTCTAGGGAACATTGAAACCTGCAACTGGAAGATGTTTTAATAACCACAATAAATAAACAAAACACCAAATAACATTAATAATGAAGTGTCTGTAAACAAAAACTCATTCAGTTTTTGGGAGAAAGCAAAAGAAAAATGCACAAAACGATCATGCAGATGGAAATTATCCACCTTGTTTTAGTTTATCATGGGATTTTTTTCTCTTAGAGCGGCAGGTTTATTCTTTCAACACAAAAAACTGGAGTCCAAATCGTCTCGTTGGCTCCGTCTAACTAAAGCTAAAAAACAAAAAGTGAATGAGGCGCGTTTACGTCCAGCAGGAAAAGTATGACATCTCTGTGCCTCTGGTAAGGTTCGCTGCGTCGTGCATTATTCTGCCGATGTGTTTCCTTCTCCACTTTAATGCAAGTCGCGAGAGTCAAAACTATTTTCTGTGCAAATTTGAGGAAATAATGTTGAATTTTGATATTTCCGCCAACTTTTTCTAATGCAATACTTTGAAATAGATGGAAACACAGTTACTGGTGAAAATCACATCATTTTCCATGGAGCTCTGAGTGAAGTGTTGTGTGATTGGGCCGAAGTTTGTTGCCAGGTTTTATGCGTAAAGACGCTCAAAGCATTTCTACAATTTTTACAAAATACCAAATGGCTAAAACCTCCTGGATTTAAATGTCTTTAAATGAAAGTTTTCTTCGCATACTGAAACGGGAGCATCAGAGTTTCAGGACCAGATTTTTCTGATTCTGATTCTCAGAAAAATATCAGAATTTTGAAATAACTTTCTTACTTTGTATTTGTTACAAAAATTCCATAAAATTTTGTGATAAAGGTAGAAATCTTCACTGCGTATCAATACATTTCAAAGCACTGTAAAGTTCCCAGGACAGATTATTTTTGAAGATTAGAAATTAAACCCTCAGCCGATAGTTTACTTATTAATTAGAGCCTCTGAAGAATACAACCGTGTCATATCGATGTGGCCCGGCTAAAAAAAGAGTATTTATGTAAGAGGATAAAGCGAGGTGTCTGGGAAGAGTCAATAATTTCATATGTAAGCCTGTGAAATAAATGACCTAATATCTGCAATGAGAAGGCTCATTTTAAAGCCATAATCCCAGCTCTGATTCTTGGGAAGACAGGAGCAACAGGATCAATGAGGGTTTAGATCCTGGGAAATTAGTGCACACACACACACACACACACACACACGCACACACGCACACACACACACACATACACATACAAAGCTATCTTAGATCCATTTCCAGGAATAATTCAGTTATATTTGATCATACTTTGAACCTGCTAAGTTCTGCGACGTTTGGGACTTCTTACAAAAATTAGCAATCAGTTGCTGAATTAGAGCCAAACCCCCCCTGCACACACACACACACACACACACACACACACACACACACACACACACACACACACACACACACACACACACACACACCAACAGAACCGGACCTCAGGCCTGCATAGTGGAAACACATGTTGAGGAAATGATTTCTAATTTTCTCCACACTTTGTGGATTCTCAAATTTATTTTCAGGTTGTTCGAGTTCGACGTAACCAGGACCAGAAGTTAATTCTTACAGCAGCGTTAAAGACAAAGGCTGTCGTGTTTTAACCAGAGAGCGGCGGCTTCCTCTGCACACACACACACACACACACACACACACAGAGACACACACACATTTGAGCCATTGTCACACTCACACATGAACAATTAAAATGTCATTACTTAGCTGGAACCGAGCAGCTCAACTAGACAGAGGAGACAAGAGGAAGGGAGAAAACGCGAGACCAGAATGGCACTTAACGCTTTCATTATCCAAATGAATGAAAATCACATCAATGAGTCGAAACAAAGCAGCACTGTACATCTGTCTGGGAAGCCGCTAACAATTACTAATGAAGGCAGGAAAAAACGGAGAAACATCAGAGCCGACTAAAGGTTTTGATCGGGTTTGGAGGAGCGGTGCCAGATGAACTTTGCCCTCAGAGCGGAGTGAGGAGCCGGGCTGAGAGCTGATTAGTTGGAGGAAAACAGGAAATCCTCAGAAATTACACACTTTCTGTAGGAGTAGCATCTCTAGATGCAGCACCGACTCTGGAGCTGCGCTAACACAGCAGGTCTCCGATGTTTGGCTGAAATTTGATTTTTCATTTTTACAGGAAAATATCTTCAGACTCACCGTCTCATTTACAAGAAACAGCAGCAACAAAAGATATAAAACAATAACAATACATTCATTTTTGCAGCGGTTGTGGGCCTGTCGCAGTAAGCAATAAATCAATTCATCGCATCATAAATTAAAATATAATTTCCTTTTGTATGATTTTTTTGTTTTTCTCTTTTCTCTCTTTCTACCAAAAACTGAATGCAAAAAGTTTTCAGTCTCAGGCTGGAAGAGACAGAATTACAGAGACTTAATAATTCATTTTATTTGTTGTTTTGTTTATTTGTTTTGTACATTTAAAATGTCTTTCAGTTCCAGTGTTAAATATTCAGTGAAATCTTTGATAATGTCGCCTTGTTTTAGTATCACGCTTTTATTATTGTACTGCATGAAAATGGATTTAACAACATTATTGTTGATCTCAATAACTTCTGGGACAATTTATTGTCCAGGAAAGTCAGTTGTTGTGATCAGCCTGGAAATTAAACCCGAATGAAACGAACAGTTCATCCCCCCAAAGCGACTCGGATGTGCAGAAGAATGCACAGTTTTCTGTATTACACATCAGCAGCAAGCGGCTTCACATAATAAAAACAGAAAATTACAAAGTTATGCAAAGATGAAACGCAGACGCTTTGAAAACAATCAGCAATTTAGTTCCACGTTTTTTTCCCCAAATATGTTTGAAGCCAAAACTGATGTCAGTCATTCTTTTAGGAACGGAGACGATATGAAAGTGCTGCACATCTGATGTTTTGGGGTTGAAAAATTCAGATTTGGGTCACATTTGTGCAATAAACAAGGCGGATTTGGGTCGCATTGGCCTGCTGTGAGAACACAGCGTTGGAGTCTGCACTCTGCTTAGCCGGGCCCGGTAATAAATGGAGAGCAGAGTAGTAGGGGGCATGTAGAGGACAATCATTAGAGCTGCACAGAAGGAGGTGGTGAGGAAAAGCTGCTGGGTGTTAGAAGGAGAGCGCGGGAAGCTCGGCGGTCCCCGAGCATCTGGCACGGCGTCGCAGGCAGCCACGGTCCCTGTCATTAATAGTGATGAAATCATTTAAGCCATCAAGACTAAACGAGCCAGTTAAGAGACACTCAGCGCCGCCGAGACGCTCTGCCTCTGCATGCCGCCGGCATCCACACACACAGGGAGCAGAGAGAGACGGAGGAGCATCTCCATAAACATCCATGAGTGTTAACCCGTTCACACAGAGGAGGCAGGACCATCCAGCCTTTAACTGAAGAGCAGTTATTTAGTGAGGCCCTTTGCTGCTGACCTTCTGGTTGGATCCTGCAGACGCCCGGGTCTTACACTCTCCTCAGGTTTTCTGAACCCAGACGAGTCGTTTTTTTAGTTTTCTAGCAGATTGATCATCAAAATCAGCTGAAGCTTCATAGTTCATGATGTCAGATCCTGTAGCAGGGCTCCCATTGCCTCTAACAGGAAAAAACAGGCCCACAGCATCACATACCCAATACCGTACTCAACCGTGGACAATAAAATAATCCTTAGCAGTTGCAGAAATCCTGATTCACACAGCAGGAAAATGTGACCCAGATCCAACTTTTTCACTGCCGTCTGAACGGCACAAAGAACTGGAACTAAATCGAAACAAATCCAAAAGTTCCCAAAGCATCTGCAGTCTGAACTGTCGTTTTATCCGACTTTTACGTCACTGAGGCGTTTGACATTATTCTGCAAAATAACAAAATTTTACCAAGTATTTTTGGTGTAAAAATCTCAGGACACTTGAAATAATCAAAACAAACTTATAAGTAACTTTTCAGCAAGATATAGGAGCTTCTTAAATGACTGGGTCACCTGTCTGATCAATGAAATGATCTGACAACAAAACTTGTTCTGTAACTTTAAATTCGGTCCACAGTCGGCGGCAGTAAACAGTTCACTGCCTGCTGCTTCTGCGCATTCGGGTCGTAAACCGTTCACACAGAAGTCTGATTGCGGTCGCAATTAATTAGTAGTATGAACGGCCATGCAAAAAATAAAATAAAATTTCAGCAATAAAACATTTGAACTAAACATCAAAACCTGCTGCATTAGTCTCATATAATCCAAGCTTACTTTTCCAATAACATTTAGCCACTTATGCACATTTCAGTTCTGATATTTGGAGAGAAGAATTTATTTCTTTGGCATTTTTACATTTTCATAACTTCTCTTGGGTTATAAGATGAGTCCAGTTTTATTTTATTCCAGCTTCATTTGTGTTAAACTTTTATGGGCAAGCTTAGCTGACTCATGAAGAGCAACAAATGTTTTCTTCTCTTTCCCTTTTTGAAGAGTTGATGCATCAGATTTTTACCTCTAGGAAACAGGAAGTGATGAACTTTTAGATCAGTTTCTGAACAAGCAGAACAATAAAATAGCTGTACTTTGCTTGAGCTGCATTTATTTTATAGGAATGTTTGCATACTGGATGTTTTTTGTCTTGTGCAACTGTTCCCAGTTGTTCTGGAGTAGAGCTGTTCTAAAATGCCGTGAAAACTTTTTAAAATGAATTTTGAATTGTTTCAAATCTCCGGTGCAAAATCAAACCCAGATTTCAGATGTAATTTGTTGCATTGTAGGTTGAAAAAAGAAGATTGAGACAAAAGCTATGAAACCAAAACCAGATGAAGAGTAACTTCAGAAGTTAACATGCTAACAGTGTTAAAAACAATAATCTGACAATAATTTATCAATTCTGGTTTGGATTTGGAGGAATGACGCTTTGAATGCTTTTTTTTGTTGAAGATGTGTATTTTGAATGTAAAACGTTAGCAGCGATGCTCCGAATGCTGAGCAAATCAAATGTTCCAGTCCGAACCACACAGGTTAATTATCTCTCCAGGCCTCTGTGTGCATTAAGCTCTGCGCTCTGCACGCATTACAGCAGCGAAAACATCTCACATACTGGTGGCCGCAGCGAGAGGAGCCAAACGTTGCTGGAATTAAGCAACAAACTGTTGTTTATCATTGGTGCGCCGCAATTTACAAGTGATGCACCATCATTAGAGCTGCAGCGAGCGGAGAGGCAAACCACTGGCTAAATCTGCCATGAAATACTAGACTGCTGCAATAAAAGCTGAGCATCTGCACTAAACTGGAACCAGATGAACCCTGTCAAGGATACACTGTGCTCTTTTCCCCTCCTTGTTTCCTACAAGGCTGTGGGTTGGGATGAATGTTGAGAAGAGTCCTTTTTTTCTTTTCTTTTTTTTTGGTAATTGCCTGCGTTGATGTGCATGCATTGTGCAGCAGTATTTTCCAGTCGCATGTGTGTTCCAGTGCATGCTTGTTGCTCTTCGTGGGTATCGTGTTATGAGCTGCACAAGTTCGGCGGCCACAAAGGGAACCGGCTGCCAACAACAGCACAGCCTCTGGCGTGGAGCCACACCGCCCCGCGGCCTTGTCGGGAAGGGTTCAGTCCTCCGCTGTCCGCTTGCTCCTCAGAAATCTGTCAAAAATCCTGAATATTCCAGCAGATTAAAAGCCCGGCTTGACCCAAAGGCCGCGCTGCGAGCACCGAGCGCTGCGCTGATGTGGAGCAGAATATAGTGCAGATTTATAGGCTTCATTAGGAGTCAGATGAGAACATTATGGTGCTTATTGTGAATTAGGGCACAGGCTCTTTGCCGTGTTTGCTGCCGGGGCGAGGTTGTGATATCCCCTTACTTCCTCAAGGCCCTCACTCATAGGGGACAAGCGGGCTTTTTTCCATCTCCGTCCCAGACAACTTCTTTCCACAATGTTGGCTTTTGCTTATATAACGATATTTGATCGGTGCAAGGCCAAGCTGGATGGCTCGTTACACTGTACAGATGTAGGACGGTGATTGGTTTATTAGCCTTATAAACATAACGATGTGCTGTGTTTGCTTTTTTGGCAAAGTGGAATGAAAGTGGCTGCAGGACGGTCGGGGTTTTCCTCGTTGCTATTCTCCGGGCGGCGCAGTCGGATGATGTGTTGTGTTTGCAGTAATCCGTCTGAGCGAGTGTTAACGGTCAGAGCGTGTTCTCCGGTACCGCGGCTAACTCTGCCCTCTGCCCGCCTCCTTTGTCTTGTCATCCTTTTCTCCAGCCTCCGTCAGTGGCACTGCCATTTATTGACAGGGCAGTACATTCTCTGGATATCTGGGGGATTAAGTTGCAAATTTAAGCAGTGGGAAAATCAATGGGTTCCTCTTTTAATTCATGAGAAAGGGCTGTCACTGTGGAGAAAAAACACTGGGAAGATGTGGCTGTTTGGATCACATTCATCTGGGGAGAAGCTGAGGAAGAGGAGGAGGAGGAAGAGGACAGGCTTTAAATCTCTCCATCAAATGAGGGTGAGGCTGATGGTGGCTCATGGGAAATAAAACATGTCCTTTGTTTCTAACTAATCAGAATCTTTACACAGATTTCCTAATAAAAATATATATTTTCTGTAATTCTATTCTTACCAAACATATAAACATATTTATTAATTTATTCATATCCTGTAAATGAAAACTTTGGTTTATTTTGTGGGAGTTATACTATAGAGGTACATAACACATAAATGAATGTGTGACTTTGACTAGGCCCTTCTAACATTAACAGGCTCAAGCAGCTGAAGACACGTCTGCTAACCGGCTAATGCGCTAACAGCAGAGCTCAGGTTTTGCTAATTAAATTTTTCAGTTTTTTTTTAACTTTCACTTGCATAAAGTTTGACATCTGTGTTGAAGTTTTAAGAAATCAGCCGATGCGCTAATAGCAGAACAAATTTTTCGCTAACTTTGAAAACGTTTAGTACGTTTAGGCAAAGATTAATCATTTTTCCAAAAAAAATCTAAAGTCTACTTTAAATTTCTAGTTTCGCAAACTTTCAGTTTAATTAAATTTGTTGGCGTTTTTATCAAGAAATCTTCAAATAGTTCAGACAATATATTCAAGCTCTTATTTTGAAGTTTGTTAACGCAGCAGTTCCATTTCCTCCCCCCAATAACTTTTATTTCAAACTAGAAACATACAGGAACAAAATATAATCATATAAGTGCTTCATAAAACATGTAAATTATAATATCCAAATTAAATTGGTTGTAATCTTTCAAGGGGGAGATATAGTTGAAACTTAGCTCCTTAGCATTAGCCTCTGCTAATGGTGTAGCGCTGTAGCATTAGCATTTTTGTACGCCTCGTTGCCCACCACTGTGTTTAAACATTGTGATGTAATAATGTTTATCCTTGATGTTGCCGGTTGTTTTTTGTTACGTCGCTGCGCAGCAACAGCTCTGAACGGCGCTGCTCGTCTGTTTGCAGCCGCCATCTTAACCCCGGCGCTTCTCTGGGTAACCATCAGGAAACTCATCAGACACTCAGAGTGTTTTATGACTCCTCTGCTCCAGGGGCGTTCATCCCCAGGTTGCGCTGAGTTACTGTGGATTCCCTGCTGACTTCAGGGAGTTTTGATTTTTTTTAATGAACAGCTCAATATCTAATTCATTAAAGTGGCTGTTTTATTTGATGCACTTTCTTTGCTCCAGCTGAACCCGGGGAGCAAGCCCTCGGGATGATAGATGTCCAGCTGCACACGCACAGAGCAAGCGCCTGGGAGTGTGTGCTGGCCTGTGGCCCCTCGGAGAGAGACCCCGGGGGTCTCCGGCTGATTGTGACTCCTCTCCGCGGGGGCTGAGATCAGGAGTTTTACTCTGTTTGACTGCTGAAAGACAGAAGCTGTAATTGGCCCCGCGCGCACTTCCCTCTTCATCATTAGAGGCAGGCCAACAGGCGAGCTTAACAATCGGTTTGGGGCTCAACGCCAGCATCCGTCTGGCAGAGAAGAACAGCATGCAAGCCTTTAGTGTCCTTTAAGAAAATGTCGCCCATGGCTCCACTTTACCGCTGCATGTTCCCTCTGACCCTCTGCAGTCACAGGTTAGCCATACATGTGCATCACGTCATGTTTATGATTAACGTGCTGGGATCAGTGCCGCTAACTTTATTGCTCGCGTTGACCACCGCTGACCAGAGCAATACGAATGTTGCTACTAAATACATCTTTTCAATAGGAACACATCATGTTTCCAAAAAGAAAATCTTTTCAACATCAATATTGACAAAAATAAACATGTAAGTTTCAGTTTTTGCACTGAATTTCTGAAGTGATTTTTTTTGCAGATGCTTCCTTCCCTCTGCAAAACATTTGCAGCAACAAACACCTGAGAGTCAGCAGACTCCAAGACAAGATGGAAACATGCATTGCATAATGCACAAAACCAGCGAATCTAATATACAGCAGGTTGGAGGCACTGAGGACAGAAACCTATGGAGGGGAAGGATGTGGTAAAGTGAAACAGGGATGATTTTTGAAATTTGAAAGGGTCAGAGATGGAGTGGAAGCAGCTCCCTAGCAGGGGTCTGGGGATGTGTCAGGTGCCTGAGCTGTGCTCCGTGCCGGCTAAGGGTTGTTGTTACACCGAGGGCAGCGCCACAAGTCCGAAAGTATTGATTTCCCGCCTTGTCAAGATGCAGAGAACTGTCATGTGGAGAGCACTGACCTTGGTACGCACACTAAGACAACTATTCCCCGCGGCCCCCCACGGCACCGAGAGCAGAGAGAAGCAAGACGTAGCAGCATCAAGCAGCAAACAACAACAAGCTGCTAAGACTCCTGCAGGGGGGAGATGAAGAAGGTGAGGTTGGGAGGAAGGGAAGGGAAAGGAGAGAATAAAGGATCAGGAAGCAAGACGGAGAGGGGAGAGGAGCTAACAGTCAAAGCCAGGGTTGGTTCCCCTGAGTTGTCAGTGGGCAGCGCAGTGTCTGGTTATCACGCTGTTTGAAATGACAATGGCTTGACTTGTATTTTCCTCCTGAGACCCAACTCAGATCTATAAACCAGAAGGAGGAGGGAGGAGGAAGCCTTGGAAGACTGGAGACAAGAAAAGGATGGTCAGAAAAAGCAAAGGGAGGAGAAGAGGCAGGCTGACACAAAGAGACGAGAGCCTCCTTCTGTTTCTGCTGCTTGTAGCCTTTGAGATCCACAGAAAGACACCGAGAGGAAGGAAGGGAAATAAGGCAGCCGCTCCAGTGAAATGTTTTTCAAGTGGGAGCTCCGTCAGGACTTGACAACAAGAAAGAGCTCGCTGTCACCTGCAGCTACAAGACGAGGCTCATCCCCAGTCACAGCGGAGACGCTAAGAAACACTACAAAGAGCTCTCCCTGGGTTAGATCGCGGTGACAGACACTTAAGAGACCCGGCTTTAGTCACATCTCTTTCCTCAGATCCGGGCGTTTTGCTAACAAGCTCAGCGGCGAGTTTCCTCTCCTATACACAGAGGCCTCGGGATAAAGGCCACTTCTTCATGATGAAGAGTTTGGTGTGGAGTTGAGAGGAAATCTGAGCACAAAGTCTCTTTTTAGAGGCTGAAAGAAGTCGGATCCTAATTGAATTAGCTGACTTATTAGTGTTTGACGCTGTAAGCTCAGCTGTAAGTGAGGACGTGGGGACTTTGGGGAGTGGATTCAAGGAGCAGTGTTGGTTTTGGTTCTAATTTTACCCTCTCTTGACACACATTATTCCCTCATAGCAGCACTTAGGCCTGGATATGCTAATGCTAGCCGTAATGTGTGTGCAAGCAGGTTTAAGGCAAACCTGAAACACAGTGACGGCAGCATTAGCAGTTATTCATAAACAAGATTAATAAAAAGCAGAAGTTCTAAAAAATTCACTAATTGTTTCATTAGAAGATAAAAACAGGCGAACCTCCTTTATCCCCTGCCTCCCAATCCTCTTATTTAAAAATGTGGAGAAAACAGATTAATCTCACCTTTGGCCATATTACAGCACGGCTGCCTTGATGCTGACCGTAGCCTCTGTTATTTTACCTTAATTTGGTCTAAATCTTGTTACTAATTAGCCTTGCTTTTATTATCTTGGGGTATTAAATCCAATGGCTTTAGGAGAATTAACTTTACTCAAAGAAAAATGAAAGAATGGAAATGAAAAACACTCGCTCTCTTGCAGTGACTCCAGTTTCCTCTCATTTTACGCCTTTGCTGTTTCTTTACTACTTGTGCAAATCAAACTCATTCTTTCATGGATTAGACGATTTGGACAAAAGAGGATTAGGTTCACAGAAATAAAAATAATTTAGACTTTAATCGTAGCAGTGGAGGGTCACTGACTGCTAACCGTAAAGCGCTAATCAGAAACATTAGTTTCACTAATGCTAACGCGCTACGTCGACACAATATTGAGCCAAAGCTAATGCTAATATGTTAACTTCAATTTAAGGAATGTAGTTGTAAAACTGTTACCCTCAAGCACCAATTTAACTTACACTTTATAATTTACATGTTTTGTAACACCCTAACTTCTTGCACAAGTTTAAATCTTTTCTATTGTCCTCGTTTTGCTGTTTTTTCTGAGCTTTTGTTTGAAAAGAAGCACAAAGAAACGAAACGGAACTGCTGCATCAACAGACTTCAAAATAAGAGCATAAATATAAACGTCTAACTAACCGAAGAGCAAAACTTCAACATAAAGGTCAGTATTTAACTGAAGGTTTACTAAACAGCCAGTTAAATTAGTGGATAAGAATTTATCCAGGTGAGTTAAACATTTTCAAAGTTAGTAAAAATAAATGAAAAATTAGCTTCACTTTTAGCGGGCAAGCTAACCGCTAACAGACTGAATCTCACAATTCAGACGTTTTTTTTCTCAAATTTTTGAAAATTAAATGTATGTCCAACATTTTTTTGGTTTAGTACTTTGCAAAAGCCCCAAATGCAACACACTGAAGACTGAGATTGTAAAGTGTCGTGAGAAAAATTCAAGATGTATAAGATACTTCTGCAAGCTACTGTCGATTGTCGGCATTAGAATAAGATGTTCCTGCAAACAGCACAAAACTTTGCACCTCATTAAGGACATTAAAGTGGGAGCCAACATGCCACTTAGCCTCCATACTTAGCTGTTCAGTGAAAGGCTGTGCTAAAAGCAGCTGATTCGCCCAGGCCGTCTGCTCTCTTTGGGGACGCTCTTTGGGAACGGACATGCCAGGGAGGCCTTCGTTTCCCCTGGTTTCCCTCCTGGAGCCAAACGGCAGCGCGCCAAGTACATTCCCTGTCTGACACTTGATAAACTTGGGGACAGGTGACCAAAGTGAAGCTTACCATTCTTAGCATTCCTCACAAGCTTCCAGGTAATGACCCGCCAGTGGAGAGTTTCACCTCTCGTTAATCTGCCAGGAAAATGGGTCGACGCTTTTACTGCCGTCGACAGGTACGATGAAGCAAAGGAGCTTCGGGGCTAAAGATTCGGATATTGAAAGGTCAACTGTTTTTCTCACTGCATCCAGGTCAGTGAACCTGCTTTCAATTTCATATTTCATATTTAAAGGGCCAGTACTTGTGTTTTCCAGGCACATTGTGCTATTTTACAGCCTAATCAACTAACTTACCTTCCGCTGTTATAAAAATGCTGCATATGTCAAACATGATTTTAAAAAGATTTAACTTCCTGATTTAAATTGGGTCTCTGTCTCTTTAAAAATTCCTGCTCTTTCTGAAACTCCGCCTTCAGGAAGTCGTCCCTCTATTAACCCTTTAACAACATTTTATCCAGTGTTGCTCTGAGAGGTAGCTCCTGTCCTGAGTTCAATTTAGGTGTTTGCTAATTGCTGCTGGCTAGTCTGAAGGAGTTGAGTGGAGGAGTGAAGCCCTGTGAGGTGAACGTTTGACTCACTTTTGTCCGTCACATTCATGCATCCCTAATGTTGCTATTTTTGGGGGCCATTTTGTTTCTAATGTTCTCTTGTCTTTCCCCTTTTATAGTTTAAGAAAAATGTATGCATTATTCACAGCAAAGCATTTATTTTTATTTGAATGGTTGTGGTATCTATATGAGTGGTACTTGTAAATAAGCAGATATTTATTAACATAAGTTAAGCGATGGGCATTTAGCTTTTTTCACTTATTGTTAAATTTTTATCTTAAGAATTTTAATTCCTCGTTGTGATAAATTAACTAACACAAAATATCAGTAAATTCAGCAACACAATTTAATGCAGTTAGTGATATAAATCACACTTTTATAATTATGTGGTTGAATGTAAATGTTTTTCAAGAATAATATGTTTCTGCCATGCAGTCACAACCATACAGTCACCTAAAAAAAGTTAGAAACATTTTTATGTCATTATTTTCATTGTTATCACAAATCGAACACAAAATATTGTGATAAAATCCCATATTTTCTCTAAAAAGATGTTCTGAAAAGAATAATTCAGCCTTCTTGAAATGTTTCAGAGATAAAGCTGCTGTGATAAAAGATGAATTTGTTCACCAGCCGCACCAATCAGTGTGGACAGCAGCGTGTTTCTTTAGCTCACAACATAATTGCATTCCGTTTCATTACTTCTTGTATTCTTCCTTGTTAGTCCTGCTTTTTCCTGACCTGCTCTTGTATTTACTTCACATATTCCCCACTGTCCATGGAAATGCCTGGTTAAGTGCTGTTCTGACATTAGCAGAGTGTAGTCACAGCATTTGGCCCGGGGACAAATGCCAGGAAGGGCCTATAAATATGGATGCCACCCTCCTCCCCGGGCTCCCTGATGGGCCTGCATGTGTCTGTGTGTGTCTGCGTCTGAGCGGCGAGCCGTTTGCTCTGTCACACCATGTCCCCGCTGTTTGTTTACTCGCACTGACAGAGATACACTCGCTTGCTGATGGCCCTGCGAGTGCCAAACGGCTTGCTAACGCTACAGCTCCTCCTGTAAATAATGCATCCACTAGCGAGCGCCACCAACTCGGCTGTCTGAACCGTTTCGTGGGCTAATAAATTTATTATCTGTTGCACGTCGCCCTCCGTTTGCCTATTTGCTGTTGTGTCAGTTCCCTCTTGGTAGTCGCAGTCAAAGAGTTGCTGCCGCTAGCCGTCTTCCTGTGTGTCAGCTGCGCGCCCCGTGGCTGCCCTGATGCCAGCGCGTGCGGAGAGGGCGCCCGTGGGGAGGAAATGGGCCATTAGTGCAGTCCCTGCCCCGCCATTTTATTCCACTTCAGCACATATCACACAAGGCCACCCTCTGCTAACTATCTAACACGCTAATTACCCGAGCGACAGAGCCGGTTTGTCTTTGCTCTGTGCAACTACAGAGCAGAGCTGGGCGAGAGGAAGAGGCCAGGGACCGATGCGCCATTAAGTTTCTTATTTTTGGACACTTTGAAAAAATGTGAAATGCAGTAAAACAGCAAGGGTAGCATGCAAAGAATGACTGATGCCTCAAAAACGGGTCAGCAGGGACATCCTCAGCAGATTACCAGGAAAGCATGAAGTACTGCTATAAAGTGTGAAAGTCTTAAATTGTTCAAATCTGTATCTTTTACATCCAAGCAGTCAGACTTTCATAAAAATTGAAATAGTCTTTAAAAAATGTTCTGCTTTTGCTTTAGCCCCAAGAAGGTGAATTAGCTTAAAAAAACAAAACACTGACAACTAAAGCAAGATGCATCACAGCCGGCCTTTGTTTGGAAACATTCATAGTGTTGATTTTATATATTTTTTTATATCTAGAATCACAACAGTAGCTAAAAAAATTGCAGTGTTTCCTGGTTTTTAAGCTAAATTAGCAAAACAAAGAAAAATTAAGCTAATATTAGCCTAGCATCTTAGTGAACATCTCCCGGTGCAAAAATCCTCAGCAAAGCAAGTTTCCACGATGTGTCTTGGCGAGACTAAAGCGTAGAAGTTAGAAAACTTTTCAGACACGGCGTGCGTCTCACAAAGTTTCATCGCCTCCTACAGGCCTGGGGTGTGCATTACATCATATAAAGCTTTGCAAATGCAACAAAAACATTAAATATTTGGAATACTTGGAGGCAAAATAGACGAAAATCTTATTTTTAAAAGCCTTTAGTCAGTACAGTACTTGTAAAAACAAAAGCAAGATGCCATTTTTATGTTGCCATACATGCTACATGCTCTGTGCTTTCCTAACAATTGGCCTTTCCTGTAATGTCTTCATTTTCTGGAAACAAGAACCGCAACCTTAATGAAACTTAATGATGATAGTCATAACACAACAATAATCCAGTGGTCTGGAAAACTAATCAATGCATCTTCTCCCCTTCCCCTAATGACCAGTGAAAACAAAGCAATAAAAAGGCGGCGTGTGTTTATTCTGGCCTGAGCAACAGGCTGATAACGGCGGCTGGCTGATTGGTGATGAGCGCAGCTGAGATGGTCGCGCAGATTACGCCGCTCACAAAGCCAATGTCACCGTCCGAGGTCAAAGTTCAAGCACGCACGTTTCTTTTAGATGTTTTTCCTTTCAGAGCGAATTCATTCAACAACAGAGAATGTTATCTTTGAGGCAAACAGGCACAGTTACTGATCCTGTTTTTTACTGTCTGCGTGATATTTTAGCTTTTAATCGATGCCTTTAGGAGAAACCGCTGTGACCTAATGCACGCCCACAAACCCCTACATTAAGGAAGGAGTTTAAAATCACAACCTGCTTTCAGTGACCAGTTTTAGTCAGTGCTTTATGGAGAAGGCTTTTTATCACACGTGGTAATGGCTTTTTAAGCTTCTGTCTGCTTCTTTGTTCCTGATTTAACCGGCAGCATATCATTTTTCTTCACTCAACATTTTCCTCTAATACGGCCCATAATTTATAAAACTCAACTCATGTTATATGCACATGTTTAGTAAAGAAGCATGTGATACATAAACAAGTGTATATTACATGAGTTGAGTTTTATAAAAGGCTTGTCACGATGGCAAATGCAACAAATGATAATATTGTTGTTTTAGATCATTTTCAAGTAATATAATGACCTAAAAAGGCAAACACACATTTTCAAAGGTCAATAAACTTTAATTTGTAATGAACCTTTAACTGGACGGCATTTTAAAACGCCAAAATTTAATAAACATCAGATAAAATTACTGAGTGAGACCAAAACACCACAATGAAAAAGAGAAAAGAGAAAAATTTTAAATTATGCAAATGGAATTTATTGAGTTTATGTAAAATTTCCATGCGATTAATTCATTTATTGCTTATTGCGAAAGGTCTGTGCTTGTTATACAAACCCAAAAATGTAATCAAGAAATTAAAATCTTTCACAACAGCTTGAATTCTCCCAGTTAAAATCAATCATTTTGGCCTACAATGAATTTCTGATCTTGCAAACACACCCAGCATAATGTAGGCGTCGGCGATCGCTGTCAGGTGGATTACATGGGTTGATGGGGGTGATGTGTCTTTTTTCCCCTAACCCCCTCTTTGCCGGAGAGGCTGGTGTCCTGATTAAAAATTTCAGCTCCACTGCCTTTCTAATTAATTAGCGAGGCCACTCAGAGGAGCGGCGTGGACCAATTAGTCTCCAGCAAGCCGATGATGCCTATCACTGCAGCATCACCCTACAGCTGTCGCTCGCCGCTTCGAGGTCGGCTGGGGACGGGCCCTCAGGTGTTTGCGCAGGTTCAGACTGCACACCAGATGCACGCTGGTTAACGGTCAAAACGGAGACAGAGACGGAGAGATGTGGGCTCACAGATGTGAGTTCTCCTCAGAAATTCATGCTGCAAAGGGCTGGAATTGATCTGAAAGCAGAAGTTTAAAAGACGACTAGAAAAACCGACTTTACAGGAGGCATTTTAACAGAAAATCCTACAATATTTACGCATTAATTTCTATTACTTGATTACACAGTTTTTGATGCAAATCTTTTTTTTTTTTTTCATAAAGAGGATTTGGCTGGAACCACTGGGTTCATGTGTTTCTGGTGTGCCGGAATATCTGCCGCACAAACGACAGCAATGGACAACGAAGGTTTTTGTTCCAATAAAAGATCTGATGGGACGCTGGAAGAGAGTATTGCTGTGTCCAAGGTGTTAGCCTGTCAGCGATTCAAGCCTAAAATAGCATCTTAGTGCTAACATTCAGCAGCTAGCACAGACGCTAATGCTAATAGCAGCATCAACACTTATAAAGATGTATTTTTTTCAAAGAAGGTTCATGAAATATTTGAAAGCTGAATAGAATTTACACCAATCTGATGGCTGAAAAACCTAAATAACAGAGACATTAGTTGTTATGTTGAATATCCACTGAGGGATTGAAGGCTGCAGACTTCCAGAGTGATGCATCGTGAAACATTCTTTTATTTAAAGGAACATGGAGAACTTTATTTAGAAACTAACCCACCAGCCTTCCAGGTGTGGATTGCTGCATCCTGCTGAGCCAAAAGAGGAAAAAGAGTATTAATGATGCATCATGGACAGTCAGGTGGAGCAGGACTGATTGAGATTCAGTCATCCTAAATTATTACCATTTTTTGAACATAAAAACAACTTCCTGACTATATCTCCTATGTGTTTTATCTACTTGGATCTTTCTATTTAACTCCAGTCTCACATTATAGAGACGTATGGCGAGCAGTTTTATTGCCATCTTCATTAAAACAAACATTGAAATCCATTTTTTATGATTTTTTACATCCGTGTTGTTTCAGCAGAAGCATTTTTTGTGATGAGTATAGTGAGCAAACTGCTTAGCTACATTATCAGGAGGTGGCATTTCAGTATGGAAATTATTATTCAAGCTGGATTATTATTGTCTTTCAACAGAAAATATATATTTAAATCTTCATGAAAACCAGTCAGCATCTTGTTCAGTGCATGTCTTCAGATTTTGGAGAAAACAAATGTTAGTGTTGCCACAGTAGAAATGCATGACAGTCGTATTATTTTGTAATGTTTGAAATGTGACATTTTTGCTGTATTATAAATAATACATCTAAAAATTCAATAATTTCACTGAACCCCAACCTAGAACTGCACTGCATTCTGGGAGATGAAGGCAGGGGAAAGAGTTTAGCTCTGGTTGCCTAGCAACAACCTGCTGAGTAACTTACACAGCAACAGTTTAAGGTTTTGCTTCATAACTGTTTAAAAATAAACAACAGCGTGGCGTGAAAACGGGATAAAACAGAAAAGGTATCCAGTTTGGCTCCATTTCAGATTTTTAAAGCTAATCAATAATTATCTATCGACTCATATGGAACGCTTGTACTTTTATTAATTTTTCATCCCTAGAACAAATATGTATTAAGTCATATGAGCTATGTGAGCAGGTTAATCATTACATTTGACAGAATTATGAGGATCTTTGTGGACTAACTTGACCTAATATGAAATAGATATTAGCCCAGCATCGCTGCGCCGTCAACAAAACCCAGTTTTACTCTATTCTTAATAAGACAAATGTCAAGAATTTCCCAATAACTCTGAGAAATTTCTTGAAAAGCACTTTAGGATGACAGTGTGGGCTGCATGGCTTGTGAATTCATGCCGCATGCTGACCACAGGGCTAGGTGGAGAAATGTCTGCAGATCTTCAGGGCTGGGGATGGAGGCGGATGTCAGAGTTTGCTGACTTTGTGAGAACGGACTAGTTATGAGACCGAGGAAGCTCATTTCCACTTCAAGGGGTCGTCTGAAACATGGCATCAGCAGGCCCTCTCCTGCACTCTAAAGCATGTTCACACACCCAACCCCATGATCTCACTCTCAACGTCGCCGTCTTCTCCTCAAGTCTAATGTTTACTTGTAGTCGAGGGAAAAAATGCGCTGATGTCGTTTTTCTTCAAGTCTGAAAAACAGCCATAAGCTAAAAAAAATGTTTAACTTCAAAGCCCCCCATGGCGGCGGCGGCGGGTTTGGGATGGGAGTTACACTCTAATGATCAGATCACACACTTTGCACACACAAACACAGACACCAGTTTGGTTTCCACTCGGACTTTAGATTGGCACTCCTGTGTGTGTGTGTGTGTGTGTGTGTGTGTGTGTGGGGGGGGGGGGGGGGCTGTGCGTGCGTGTGTGTGTGTGTGTGTGTGTGTGTGTGTGTGTGTGTGTGTGTGTGTGTGTGTGTGTGTGTGTGTGTGTGTGCCGAACGCAAGTCACTCTGCAAGCAAATCAGTCTGCAGCGCGGTGGCTGATTAGTATGAGAGGAGAGGATGAATGCCGGAGCGGGGCCCTCGAGAGCCGCAGATGAAACATGGAGGGGATGTCAAAGCACTTTGTTCCCATCTCGTTCATTAGCCGTAACTCGGAACAACCGGACACTCGCCGAGCGCTTCCCTCTGGCACAAACACAAACACCAGCGACGCACGCGCTGAAAACAAACGCTGCTGGAAACAGTTGTAGTTATTACATCGGCGTGTCTGACATTTTGTCGACATAAGTAATTAATTTAGTCTTTCTATTAGGAAAGTCCAAAGAGCCCAATTAACATGGCTAATATTGCTGCATGGTGTAAAAACATGAGTTTTAATACAGAGGGAATATTCAAATGACTCGACTTCATTATTCAAATTTAGAGGCAAAGTCATCACTCGGGAAAGACCCGATCTGGGATTCACACTCTCAGGAATATGGAAATGATAATCAATCTTTTAGTTCTGCAAAGCAATCAAATAAAAAGCACATGAGCCGTGGTGTCAGGGTTTTCCGGCGCGGGTCCAGTTTTTCTACCAGTGGCCTGATGAAGGCTGCTGACTGACTTATCTTTATAATAAATATTAAAATTTAAATTCCAGAGGACGCAAGCGTTCACGAGTTTCAACATTAATGTTTTTTATGTTATTATTATCTAAAAGCTAAACTTATCTCAATAACAAATTTTACTGGACAATAAATTGTCCCAGAAGTTAATGCAATAAACGATAATATTGTTCTTTTGAGACCATTTTCAGGTAATATAATGGGAATGGCATAGTAATGCGAGAACATATCGTCAAAGATCAACAAACCTTAAATTGTAATGAACATTTAACAAAAATAAACAAACAGAACAACAGAAACAAGTTTCTATAAACATGTCCTTTTAAAAAAAAGGTATTTTAGATCAAAGCATCAGACTGAAATTATTACACAATTAATTGATTTATTGTTTATTGCCTAATTGAAGGTTTTATGTGTAACTTTGCAATTTGACTTTTGAAATTGGGCTTCTGTCTCTTTAAGAAGCTCCTACTCTTTCAGACGTTTCGCATTTAGCATGTCATCACAACAATGCTCCACCATTAAGCCGTTTCCAACATTTTTAGGCGCACTGGACTGAGCAGTGACTTCAGTTTGCTAATTAAATCATAATAGAGACGAGATCAATATCGATCAATTATAAGTCCAATAGAATATTCAATAATTTCACAGAGAAATGGATTTAGCTGCTCTGCCTCTCACAGCTAAGCTAAGCTAACTTGGTGGAATCAACTAACTCACTCAGACTTTGGTTACCTAGCAACAAGCTGCTAACTGGTGCAGCAGGAGTTTAACGTTTTGCCAACGTTCCTCATAACTGCTTAAAATTAAAAACAACAAGAAGTTGAAACTGTGGGTGAAAGAGGAAAGTCACAACAACAGTTTGGCAAAACAAATGAATTTTACATAAAACTCCCACTAGAATACTGAAAACACTTGTTATAACGAGATTCATTTTTCATTAAAGTGAAATATCTTCTCTTTTAAATAAGAACGTTTAGAAAACAGAAACAGTGAGAAGTCGCAACGAGTCCTTACTGCCTTTAAGAGTCAAACTCAAAGGAAAATATTTTAAATCTCGTAAAATGAGAAAAATGATTTAAATGAATTTATATCTCATTTTAAATTTGTTTGAAATGTGGAACTTTCTCGTTGTAACAAGTTTTATATCATTAAAAATGTAAAGGTTTATCCTTTTAATGAGCTTTGCACCTTGTTTTAATGAAAAACTATTAATTTATTGAGGTTAATGTCATTAAAATGTCAAAATTTCACATTTTTTGATGAGAAAACATTTTCATTTGAATGAGTTTTACATGTTGTGAAGATTTCACGTTATGAGATGAGTTTTATATGCCATGAAGAGAAAGTGGCAGTTAAACTTTTACTTTGATACGAGTTGACTGACACCAAGAAGTCGGGTAAAGAGAAAAAGCAACATGTTTCCCTCACATTTAAAAAAATTCAAGTCAAAACAGGTTTTTTAGTGTTTTTAAAGTTAGAAAAAAATGAGAAAACTCTTTGTGAAGATGTGAAAGTTTCTTCTTTTAACAAGTTTACATCTTTTTTTAACGAGAAACATTTCTGTTTAATCAGATTTATATCGCGTTAAAATGGGAAAGTTTCCCATTTTAATGAGAATCTTTCATTTTAACAAGTTTAATAACGTTAAAATGTGAAAGTTTGTTGTTGTAACAAGTTTCACATCTTGTTTGTCGTTTATTACAACGAGGAAGTGCTCCTGATTTTGACTTGTCTGACAACACGAAGTGGGCCAAAGAGAAAAGGGCCAAAGAGAAAAGAAAAGCGTTGCTCTCAAGATTCGGGTCAGTCTGGAAGTGTTTTAAGAGACTCCACCGATCCACACGGGGAGATTTCTCTGTTTTTAACTCAGACTGGAGGCCAGACCAGCTCCAGCGCTGGAAACGTGGCTGCGATGAGCATCAGGGACATTTTGGGGCTCGTTTGAACCGGTGTGGAAACGCAGCGGCGTTTTGCGGGTGCTGTGTTTTGTGTTTTTGTGCCCGTTCGCCGTGTTTGTTTTGTAGCGAACTCGCAGGGCCCCTCTCCTGCGAGGCCTGAGCTCCTGGCTCCACTCTCCCACTCGTATAGCTGTAACAAAGTCAATATCACAAAGAGGTAACATATGTCGAGGTACGCTTCAGCCGTGCCCTGCTGCTGTGATCCTGGATCAGAAAACACACACACACACACACACACACACACACACACACACACACACACACACACACACACACACACACACACACACACACACACACACACACACACACACACACACAGACTGAACACTGCAAAAACACAAAATTTTACCAGGTAATCTTTGGCTTAGTTTCTTGTGCAAATATCTTTTTTTTTTTTTATTTCCAGTGACATACAAGAAACCGTTCAGCAAGATGTAAGAGCTTGTTTTAAATTAAACAACATTTTTAATAGTGATGAAATTCACTGGTTAATTATCTCATTTGTAGCATGAAAAAAATGTCTTATAAGTGAATTTATCTCTCAGTGGAACTAGCACTTTTTTTAATCAATTTTGAACAATTATTGACTGAAACAAGTTGTTGAAAAGCGACTTGCAAGTTAGTTTTGTTGTTTTTAAAGTGTTTTAAGATATTTGCAATTGAAACGAGACTAAAAGTACTTGGTACAAAAACACAAACTCTAACCAAGTACGTTTTGGTCTGGTTTATTTTGCAAATATCTTAATACACTTGAAAGAAAATAAATATGACTCTTAAGTACCTTTCAGTAAGATGTTGGAGTTTATTTTAAGTCAACTATTCCCCAGTTTTGTCTAAAAATACAGGAGAGATTATTATTTCACTAACAACATTGTAAATTAATCTCAGTTAATAATAATAAATGTTCATGTTGGGCTGCAAGTGGAACCAGTGCTTTTTAAAATCAATGTTGTAGAATTATTGAGTTTAAACAATTCTGATTTCTTGCTAAAAAAAAAAGTTAGTTGTAAGTTAGTTTTGTTTTATTTCAAATGTATTTGCAGTAGAAATTAGACCAAAAATATTTGGTTCACTGGAAAAACATAAAATCTCACCAAGCAAGTTTGGTGTAGTTTCCAGTGCAAATATCTTGGTGCACATATGTTCTGGTTTTAAGCCAATAATTCCTTAATATCATTAAAATGTGCTATTTCTGTTGGCAGATTATTTCCCTTATAACAAGGAAAAAGTGTCTTTTTATAATCTGTTAATTTTAATAGTGCTTTTTTACCAATATTATGGAATTGCTGAAGTTACTTGTTAGTTAGTTTTGTCTTATTTCATGATATTTTCACTAGAAACTAGAAACTAGACCAAAATGATTGATAAGATGTTTTGTTTCTGCAGTGACTGCATACTGAAAAACTTTTTTTTTGGTTGTATTTTCATTTTTTTTTCATCTTGTTGCAAATTTGTTCCCTGGGTGACGCTGGCGTTTCGGCTCCTCTCACAAGTGAAATTGTTCATGTATGTGGATCCAGTTGCGTGGTATTAAGTGTGAGAGTGAGGGACTTGTTGGTGTTTGTGTGCTCACATAAAACCGGAGCGCGCGTGTGTGTGTGTGTGTGTGTGTGTGTGTG
The DNA here is from genome assembly GCA_911649635.1 of Poeciliopsis gracilis. Taxonomy (NCBI): domain Eukaryota; kingdom Metazoa; phylum Chordata; class Actinopteri; order Cyprinodontiformes; family Poeciliidae; genus Poeciliopsis; species Poeciliopsis gracilis. Next base: position 2,156,990 of record CAJVRI010000370.1, on the reverse strand, counting down.
TGTGTGTGTGTGTGTGTGTGTGTGTGTGTGTGTGTGTGTGTGTGTGTGTGTGTGAGTGAGAGAGGGCCAGTTTGTTTTGATTTTCCCTTACTTCAGCACATCTGAGAGAGCTTTTCTGGAACTCCTGAGCCCTGTCCAAACAAAGATGGCCGAATGTGAGGGGATGGAAGAGGAGGGGAGGTGGATCAGGGAGTACGTGTGTGAGAGTGTGTGTGAATGTGTGTGTGTTTGGGAATTTTAAAGTAAGCTGGGACCAGAAGGGCCTTGCGAAGGGGAGGGAGAGAAAACCGAGCCCCTGAGAAAGGCAGCTGGAAACATGGAGACTTGTGGTCTTCCTCCTCCTCCTCCTCCTCCTCCTCCTCCTCCTTCTCCTCCTCCTCAGTTCTTACTCCCTGGTCCAGCTGCACTCAGATGTGTCTGCGTGACTCCCCGCTCCTCCATCCTCCGTGCCACTGCCAAAGACGGTGGGGGGGCGGGCGAGGGAGAGTGTCGCAGCTGGTAATACTTACTGGCCATTTCAGCGCGGTGAAGGCATGAGATTCATTAGGCCGCGTGTTTTGTGCTGAGTGCTGGCCGTGTTATTGTTAGGATGTGGTAAAATTATAAATATGGAGGGGCGATGGGGGGATTTTGAGGAATCCTAGTGGAAAACGAGGGTTTGGGGGGGAACATGCCACTCATTAACTCCTCTGCCACAGCCTTGTTTCTCATGATTGGGTGGCAATAAAAAGAGTCTGTCACAATTTGTCAAAGTTAATGACTCAATGGCACACCAGCTCTCAACGGCCGGGAGACACGCAAGCACATGTCGAATTAGTCGATAGCTTTATAATTGCAGAAATAAGGAATCCGGCTTTTGCCAAATGAGGCGGACGTAAGCCGGTCCTGGGAGGGAGTTTCTGCAATTTGGCCAGGTCGATCGCCGAGCGTCTGCTCTCCTTCATCCAATTATCAGTTCTTCCTCTGACTCTGGTTCGCTCGCCGCCGTTTAACCTGCGGCTCTATCTGTGAACTTTGTCAGGCTGATAAAGGCGGCCGGCGGTGACACGGCCGTCGCCGTGGTGACTCAGCTTAAATAATCCATGTCTTCTTTCTGTCACACCGATGGCGCTTCCAGCTTCCTCTGGGGTCCGAGTCAGGAACCAGCTCCTTCTTATGGTGGCTGAGGTAAAAAATGATTCATGATTTGCTTTTCTATGCAGCTGAAGATGAAACTTTTCTTTTTCTACCTTCCTGATGTGAAACTTCTCCTGTTTTAGGTCAGTTGGGATTATCAATATTACTCCTACACTGCAAAAACAGGAAATCTTATTATTTTTGGTCCCGTTTCTAATGCAAATATCTCAGTACATTTGAAATAAGGAAAACTAACTTATAAATAACTTTTCAACAAGGCATTTTTCCAGGTTATAAATTAAATAATTGAAACTTTTTCATCAATATTAACAATTTATTGACTCAAAACAATCTCCTATATCTTGCTAAAAAAGTTACTCTTAGTTAGCTTTGTCTTTTTTCAAATGTACTAAGATATTTACACTAAAAACTACTTAGTAGTATTTTATGTTTTTGCAGTGCATTTGCTACATACTGCAATACTGAGAGTTTTTTAACTCTGTAAATTCAAAAATTAGATAAATTTTGAGCCGTTTTGGTTTTTCTGAGCATTTTTTATATATTTCTAAGGTGCTTGTCTTAAATGGTGTTATTTGTTTAAATATTTTTTACTTTGTCGAAACGTTTTTTGTTTTATCTCGGTTTAGTTTTGCGTGTCGTCTGTCTGATGATTTGTTTCTGGGTTAAAACCTGATATTTGAAGGAAGAAAATGTATAACCTTTCTGGAGTTCTAGTCCATCTCTCCTGGTGAAACTGGTGAAACTGGGTTTGAAGACACTTTTAACTAATCTGGCGTTTTGTTGAGGTCATGACCCTTTTGGACGACCCGTTTCTCCATAAAAGCTTTAATTTGATAGCTGATTGTGCCTCCATTTTTCCTCATGATGTCATCATTTCAAGCCATGATGCTGCCACTTCCGTACCTCACAGTTGGACAAACACTTCAGTTTCAGGATATGTCTCCAAAAATGTTTTGTGTATTTGCAAAAAAAATAATGAAAAATCTCTTTTTTTTATGATTTTGTTGGAGTTGTGGCTTCTTCCTAGCTCAGAGGCTTTGCAGCACCAAAGACTAAGACGTCTTTGTGATTCTGGATCACATGACCCCCAACTGCAACATTTCCTTCTTTTCAGCTTCTTAACTTTATGGCCAAACTGAAATTTAAAGTGTGTTGGCAAAAGCAAAAGAGGTGGATTAGCAGTGCTAGCCAACAACTGATGATGTCATCAACTTTTAACCTTTTAGTGATGACACTCCCATACAGCAACAATCTTCAGTCAGAGGCGTCTTCAGGTTCGTTGTAAGACTGACTGCTACTGGAGATCCTTCCTTCCAAGATCACATCTCTTTGACTTGGATTATATGAGGATTGACATGAACTAGTTTCCATTTCTGGGATAAATAAAGTATTTTTGCACTGAATTTGATTTTAGAGAAACTGAAACAACTTTCCTCAAACTCTCTCCGATTGTTTTTAACAGATAAAATCGGCCATGAAAGGGGAAAAGTTTCATCTGATTTAATGAAGTGAAGAAAAAATGATTGTGTCTTTCACACAGTGTATGTAAATATCTGGTTCGGACTGCAAGTATGCGGTTTGGAAATAATTCTAGTTATTGCACTGCAGGTTTTTGCGTTTCCTCGGCTGCTGTGTGCGCAGGCCCAGGTGTTTACAAGTAAACCACCGTCGCTGACATGTTGTTTGAACAAAACGCCGAGCAAAGAAACAAATATTATTGCCGGGTCGTGTGTCTTGAATTGAAGCCAGCTGAGCTGCAGTAGTTGTAACAGAAACATAATTTGGAGATTGCTTACTCGTAATTAGCGCAGGCTTTTTTTTTCTTTTTCTTTTTGGCGTCAAAAATGGTTCAAAGAAAATAAAGAGCAATTGGCAAGATTACATCTAGGAGCTCCTCCAAGCTTTCTCTGGCTGAGTCTGTTTGAGAGGGGGAATTCACTGTGTGTGTGTGTGTGTGTGTGTGTGTGTGTGTGTGTGTGTGTGTGTGTGTGTGTGTGTGTGTGTGTGTGTGTGTGTGTGTGTGTGTGTGTGTGTGTGTGTGTGTGTGTGTGTGTGAGACGGCATGACGGGTTTACGTGGGAGAGTTTGAGCAAAGGATGACTGGATGTTCATTTAGGGGAGTCTCTGCAGCCGTTTCAAGGCTGTGTGTGTGTGTGTGTGTGTGTGCGTGTGTGTGCGTATGCGTGTGCGGGTGCGTGTGTGCGTGTGTGTGTGTGTGTTATCACTAGTGATGTCCCCTCTCAGAGAGGAGTTAACTCTGGATGCTGACTAATATCTTCTGTTTGTGTCAGGAAGGTTGAGATAAATTTTTGTTTTTCCATAAATCCCTCTCTTTTTTCCTCCTTTCTCCAAGTTTATTACAGTTAACTAAAACTAACAAAATTACTAAATTTTTGATCATTTTCCACTGGAATAAATGAAAAAACGAGAATTAACATGGAAAAATCACAGCTAAGTGGAACTATATCTTGTTTTGTGTTTTAGTTGTTAAAACTAAAACACAAATTATAGATTTAATATCCTTTGTTTTTTGTGTTTTTAAATGTATTTATTAGCCTTTTGAAATGACGTGAAATAGATTTTTTTCCTCACATAAGTAGTTTATATCAGCAATAGTTTATAAAACGCCACAGTCAGCTCTGCAGATACTGAAGACATTTGTGGGTCTTCATTACCCAGTATGATCATAATCACAATCCAACACTTCTGAAAATTAACCAAAGTCTAAAAAACTAAAACTACCACAACTAAGAAAAGCCAGCAAACACACTGTAAAAACTGAATTAACTGAATTAGACAAACAGAAAGTCAACAAATTAAAACTAAACTACAATGAAAACCCTGAACTATCACCACATTGCCTCGCTCTCTTCCCGCTGCGCTAGAAAGGAATCGGACCGGAGATATTTCAGTGGGCCAGCAAGTGCAAGTGTCCTTATCTGCAGCTGTTGGCTCCTCTGATAGGCCGAAGGTCGGAGCAAATCTAACATATACCGACGACAATGGCCTCCCTGTTTTCCTTCCTCCGCTGCCCCCACAGCGCTCCCAGATAAGGAAGTGTTTGTCCAAACCACAGAAAGCCCTTCATAAAAATGAGCGGGCATAAATTGACCTGTTTATCCAGTACAATAACAAATCCTTAATGCTGTCGTAATAGTGTTTGATGCTGAATTATTGCTGGAAAAACTTGCATTGATTGTTACTAAAATCAGATTTTTAAGCATAATCTGTTCCTACAAACTATGTTGTGTTTAACAGAACTTCAGAATAAAGTCTCCACATGAGCTGATCCCCTTTTTGTCACGTGAGAACCACAAACTTTAATCTTTTATAAATAAAAATCTGAAAAGTGTGGCATGCATTTGTGTTGACGCTGCAAAAATGCAAAATCAAATATTTTGTCTAGTTTTTAGTGTAAATGTGTTTGTACTCTTAAAACGAGACAAAACTAACTGAAAAGTAACTTTAGGAAGATTTAGGAACTTGTTTTATGTCAATAAAATGTCAATAATTTCTAAAATCCTACCGAAAGACATTTAAAGTTGATAAGTTTGAAAAAATTTTTAATATTTAGCTTGAACTCAATATTCACCATTTTATACCGAAGCTTTCACTACATTTATTTTTCAAATGCTCAGCTTTCAGTTTGTGAAGTAAAGTCGTAAAACGTGGCTCTTTCACCTTTTGCACGTTTATGTTTGCCATCTGCTTCATCCAACCTCCTACAAACATATTCCCATCCCTCCATCCCTCCATCTCTCCTCTCCCTCCATCCCTCCATCTCTCCTCTCCCACATCCCTCCATCCCATCCTGCATTCCCACCACCCATCTTTGAACCGGGCGCTGTGGCTGCAGACCCAGAGGTCTGTCGCTGGGCTCGGTTTGATCTCTGCCTGGGGAAATGCTTTGAGGTGAGCCGAGCAGAGCCGGGGGCGGGGACTCCGGGGGGCCCTGCATGCGCTCCCCGTCCAGCCGGAGCTGCTATTTGAACTCGCGGCTCAGTCAGAGCTATCGCTGCGGTGCATCTGTCCACCTGTGCCGGTAACAATCCGACAGCATGGCATGTGATGGCGAGATCATAGGGCTGTTGGTTCTGATCCGTATTGTTGTATCACGCTCCCTCTTCCTCGCGGTTTCTCAATATCAAAGCCAGCTGGGTCGTTTTATCCGGCCACTTCATAAACAAGCGTGACTGTCCAGCAGCGCACGCACAGACGTTCATCATGACGTGAGTCAGGCCGATCCGGCTGGACGACCCGACCCAGCGGTTCTCCCTCTCTCTCTCTCTCTCTGTCTCTCTCTCTCTCTCTGTCTCTCTCTCTCTCTCTAAGCTGGGGGTTTCCAGATGTGACTGATAGTTTCCATCCCAAACGCAACAAAACTCCCCAAAAACCAGCACACATCTCAGCCACTAATGAAACTCCTGTTAGAAGTTACAGATTTAGTCAAAACACTCAATGTTACCAGTCATTCTTGGTCTAGTTTCTGGTGAAAATATCTTGGTACACTGAAAATATGTATGAAAACAAAACTACCTTATAAACTAAAAAACACCAAATTTTACCAGCATTTGTTCCACTGGCAGATTATACATGAAATAATCAGTTCAGACAAAAAACTGTGTTTACAGATTCAGAAATCTGATTGAAAATTGATCTATTAACTGTGTTCATGTTTGTTTGTGTGAAATCATTCACTGTGCATGACATCAGCCCTTTATTAACCAATCAAAACACCAACACGAGTGAAAATGGATTTGTAACATGTTGCAAAGTGGAATAACTCAAAAATAGTTCAAATAGTCTGGATGTATTTTTTCCTTCTTGCAGAAAGTTTCTGCCATGTTTCCGTTTCAGATCAGAGGTGGAAGCTTCATGTTTGACCGGTTTTTCCTCCAGCATTTTGCACATAAGTTTGTGCAAAATTTGTATCCAAAAGAGAAATAGATATATCTCACAAATGAATATTAACATACATGTAGAAGCTTTTCAAAGTCTTTCAGTGTCCAACTTTATTGTGTCGGAAAGTAAAAGAAGGAAAAATGTCTTGGTCCCGTGTGGACGGCGCAGGTTCAGATCCAGAAGGAGGTTTTTGTTTTCAGTAAAGCAGGTGAAGGCAAAGTGCAGCGAGGCTCAGAGTCTCAGCCAAACATCTGAAACTGGTGATTCACATTTTACAGACACAAATTGTTCTCAGAACAATGAGATTCAGATGCACCTTATTGTTTCTCCACTCTGCATTTTTGCTTTTGTCCCTTTTGAATTTCACGCTAGTTTGGAGTCACTCAGTAGAGAAATCCAAAGCCTCTGGCTGCAGGGTTGTGTATACTTTGTCCAGTTTTAGCCGCATCTGCTGAAAGACTTTAAATTAGCTAGAAAGGTCGTCTGCTGTTTGCGGGGCCTTCGCGGCAGCAGATGCTGCTGCTCCCAGTTGTTTGACATGAGAAAAGGAGAAGAAGGAAACAAAAATGAGCGGCTTTGAGTTCTTTGCATGAATACACGAAAACACATGCTTCTCTTCTCCTTCTGTAATCCACCGGGGGCTCACGCCCCATTTGGTTCCCATTAGCATAGCTCTGGTGGCTCTGCCCCGTGTCAAAGCCCAGATGCACAGCTGCACGGAGGACAGGGACCTCTGGCAACAAGAGCTGACAGGGAGGACCGACCTGACGCAAAGTTACTATGAAACTAACAAAAACTGAGAAAACAGCTGTTAACGGAAATAAATTAAAACCGTAACTAATGGGGAGAAACTATTATAACTAGAAATATATTTTGCTTTTTAAAAAGTGAAACATGCTGACATTACATGTATAATATGCTTTGTTTTGCGTTTATGAATCTATTTATTAGCCTTTCAAACTGATGTGAAATTTATTGGCTTTTATTTCCCAACATAAGCGGTTTATGTCAGCTGTCGGCAAATTACGGCGCCGCTCGTCGTCGTCTTGGCGGCTCTGAAATGTCGACGGCAAAAGTTTAGAGAAAATGGTTGTTCATAGGTCTGTTGCAATAACCAATAAATCAATGAATCACATGATACATTTAAATAAAATAAGGTCGATATTTTCCATTTGCGTGATTTTCTCTTTTCTCTCTTTCTACCAAAAACTAGAAGGCAGAGTCTTTGTTTAAACTTCATGATTCATGTTTTTGTTTTTATTTATTTTGGATATCTAGAATGTCTTCCAGTTCCAGCCTTGAATGATCTATAGAATTTAAAGTTTATTAATCTTTGATTGAGTGTATAATGCCATTAGCATCATATTATTTAAAAATGGTCTCAACACAACAGTATTATAGTTTATTGCGATAACTTTATCGTCCTGCAAATTAATGTTGAATATTCGTTACCTAATCGATGTTTAATCTTTTTAAGATCTGCACCTAAAAATGAACCAACGTGTGAAAAACTGACACTAAATAATATTTAACTACTATTAACTAGAAAAAACTAGCAAACACTCTCTAAAAACTAATTAAAACTTACTGAATTAGACAAAGACAATGAAAATTTTAAATCTTAAAACGATTGATACCCTGTCACTGAGAGATATCAGTTAAACTTCCTGTTCCTTTCTGAAATAAAGGCTTAAAACCAACATAGTTGAAGTGATTATTGTTTATTCTGTGCTTTTGGAAACTCAGCTTGAAGTCAAACAATCGAAGATCAGTCCTGGCATGAGGTATTTGCTCCTTTCTGTTTTTGCGGCGTGCTGCGTCACACTTCAAAGACTTCTACTTTTTTTATTCCCCGTGTTTTATTTGTCACCTGGCTCCAATATGGACGCCGTGAAGCCCCGATCCGTCCGTTTTTATGACACGCAAAGCTGCCGCGCCTCTTTTCCTGCACACGTTGGCCGCACATTTCTGGCAGGAAGTCGACGGCATTTCGGCAGCTAGCTCACGGATGAGATAATATCTTGTGGGTGGAAGAGAGGACAAGATGCTCCCAGTGTTTTACAGTGACCCTAAGCAGAGACAAATTTAAATCTGAAGCCGATGCTGTGCAGCCGCTCTCGTTCGCTCTCTCTCTCTCTCACACACACACATACACACACAGGGTTTTCATTTAAATCTCGGCTTTGCTTAACTCACCAAACAAGAGATGTGGTCTGTGGCTGTGTGTTGAACATGTTAAAGGTTTCAATTAAGGGAGGAGGAACCAACACACACAGCTGCTGGATGCTGGGTGTGTGTTGGCTACGGCTGAACCCAACAGAGCAACTGGTGCTTTAGCAGTTTCCTGCGGCATTTAGTTACAGTGTCAGCCTTAAAAAAATGATGTCACGCCACTAATTCAGTTGTACAGGATATTGGTTTAGGATCAGCGTGGCTTCTATTGTTTCATGAAACTTGTACAGACTCCATCGTTGGGTTTAGATCCAGATCCTGACTATTGTTGTTGGCCTTTCTTACTAGAAAGTTTAGAAACAATTGTTTTATTTCATCATGAAAAGAGTTCCACATTCATAAATAATTGTTTCTAACAGGTTTACCCAGAAGTAATATGATATATATATAACAAAAACATATTTTTGACAATTTCAAAAATACATTATTTGTGCTGAAGGGAATTTAAATGTGATAACTCAGAGATGGTGATGCTGTGGGCAGAAAGGATTTCCTGTAGCAGTCAGTCTTGCAACCAATCCGGACATGCCTCTGACTGAAGAATGTTTCTGTATGATTGTCTTATGACTTTTATGCTATGCTAACAGCTCAATATCATACTACAGAGACGATATTTCACTGTAACATGTCCTAGTTGTGCTGAGCAACCCCATTTGCTTTTGCCACTACAATTTAAGTTTCTGTCTCTCTGGCATTATATCTCCAGAACAACAGTTAGGCACCATCTCCAACCCATCTGTTTGTAACCAGTGGAGTTTTCTAAAATCACATGGGATCTTAGGATGTTTTCACACCTCATTGTCTAGTAGACTCAGTTTGACTGGGGACAAAAATTGCAACATTTGTTGCATTTTTATCTACTGAGGTTTGCTTTCACACTGCACTGTATCAAATGGTCCAAACTAATTGGAAAAAGCTGTTCCCCTCCTCGCCTGTAGGGGCGCTGCACCAAGAACCACAATATGAAAACCTCTGAAGACACATGACTGGAGTGGTGTCAGATTTCAGCTGTGGTAGGATTTCTCTATCATCTTTGATAAAAGAACACAAGCCATTTCTCCCTGTAGTGCTTGTTTTGTTTTGGTTGTATTTACCCAGAATGCCCTGCGCTGTAGTTCACTTCCTGCTTTTGGATCCTCTTGGTGTTCTCTAACTGCACCAGAGTTCACTTCAACCGAACCGAGTTGAGGTTTGTAGGCGGACCATAACGCACTCTTTGGCCCGCGTTAGTTTGATTACGCATTCACACCAAACGAACCAGACTTTCTAGATAAATTCACTGGAGTTGGATTAAAGCGGCTTCAATAGGACTGTTGGGAATCCAGCCTCAATTGGACCTAAAAATGAACTTCTTATCAACAAAATCTACAGGTGGGTAGCAAAGGAAGTGTAAAAGCACTCCTTCGCTTCTGTGAGGCATGGTGATGGTTTGGGCCTGATTCTGTTGCAGGCTTCAGGAACTTTGATGAAATACCAGGATGTTCGGTCTAAAAATCTGAAAAAAAATTGGTCATCTTTCAAACCGTCTGTCCAGATCAATGCAGAAATCTTAAATATCTTACCGATACATGAACAGATTTCTCTATGTCTCTTTGTGGTTTTGTTTAGTTTTGTATTTGTGATGCTGAGATGTGCAGACTGTTGAAAATGACCTTTGACCTTCTGCTGTTCCTCTTTGCTCAACTTCTTCACTCCATCTGTCCCGTTAAGTGTTTTAATCGAGAGCTCGATGCTGTCAGTGTTTACACAATGGGGCTGGGACAGCGGCGGCGAGCCAAGCAAAACATCCACGAAACATCAAGCCTCTGGCTAAACAAAACCCTGCAGCGACACAGAAAGTTGAGTAAGATAAGCGCAGAAGAAGCAGGGAAAAAAATGACACTGGACTAGCTGTTGACTGCAGCGGCACCGCAGCAGCTGTGCGTGAGTGTTGACTGTTGTCTGGTTCTAATTGCTGCAGCGTTGTGGGAATTTCTTCGGCTTTTGCTGAACATCGTCCTCTTTAGGTCCGAGCCAGAAAGGAAACGCTGGCGAGACGTTTGTACGGTGACTAATGTGGAGTATTTGGCCGAACTTCCTCCCCCCTCTTTGCCTGCTGTGACAAATATGTAAAAGTGTAGCGGTGGGATCAGACAGAGTGTGAGAATGTACAGAATCAGGATTCACTTTCTGGTTTTTTCTCTCTTTTATGTCCATTTTATTCTATAGTTCCTGGTTGAAAACACCACTTCAACCATCAAGCACATGAATATCATTCCCATAAAGTTATGATCACATTTTTTATTTCATCATCCAGTCTTAAGTAAAAGACGTTTTGAGGTTCGTTAACTACTGTGTTGGTATTTCAGCGCTAGCATGCTAGCTGTCCCGCTAGCTTAGCAGCTGTCCCATTTTATTTTTTAATTCCTGGGTGTAAACATCCACCAAACACATTACTGCCATCCCCATAAATTTATGATCATATAATATTTGTAATTTCATTAGTAGCTTTACGTATAAGACGGTTTGAGGGTAGAATAAATGTGTTAGCATTTTGGCACTAGCATGCTAGTTGCCCCGCTAGCTTATCAGCTAACTGCTAATCTGTTAGAGGTGATTTAATACGGCATGCATAGCATGTAACCAAGTGAACAAAAACATTTTTATAGCAAGTTTCTTGTTTTTTCTGCCAACCTTCTTTCCAATGTTTTGTCTTTATAAGCTTTGATGCCATCGCAAAGATTTTTATTATGTTACTGCTGTCTGACAACTTTGACTCAAATTAATCGTAAGAACTAACAAGCAGTCTGTTCCCTCACCCTTTCTGCCATCATTACCCACTCAGTTAAAGGGGGGTTGCTGCTTCTTTATTGCTGTTCTTAATGCTGTTGTCTGCTTAATGGGCCAGATATGAGAGGTGCTGCAAGCCGGCGTAATAAGTCAGTGATTAGAGGGCGCCTTGTCACAGCAGCAGCAGCCCGCAGACAGTGGCATGCTCTAATTGCCGTATTAGACGCCCCTTAACTATCTCATCAGCTGTCATAGTTCAGCTTGTAAACAGCGGAGGTGCATTTGATATTTCCATTTGTTTTATTTCCACCGATCCCGCTTCATCCGAAACGCCTGCACCGTGTGACAACGTGATGTTTTACAGAAAGCTCCCGAGAGACGGAGAAGAAAGAGAGTTAACGTGGGGTAAAAGATAAAAAAAAAAAAAGAAAAGAATAAAAAGCATCTGGTAAGCAACATCATTTCAGCTGCAAAACGTTATTGGTTTGGTTAAATAATCCAGCTGTTTATGGTCTATTGATATAAATATTGCCCACCGTGGTTTCTCATACATGAAAAGAAAGTCCCCACATTGCAAACGCTCTGCACAGCCTGTCTCCACCAGGGAGCAGCTGGTTTTCCCAAGGGGCCATTTAAGCAACTATGGCTGTTGTTGAAAGCCAAACCATTGACTGAACAGTTTTTATTTCATAATATGATTTGTCTTCATCTTTTTGTAGCAGAATTATATCACTAATGTACTCAACATAAATAATAGGATTCTTTTTAACGTTGACTTGTGTTAATAACTACTTAAATCTGCGTTTGGTTAAAAACTTTTCATTATGCAGGTCTTGGTGTAATGGACGCTGCTCTCTGTGGATCGATTTTAAAGTTATTCAATAATGGAAGCCGACAGTATCTTCACAACATCATAACAAGTGAAGGAAGCCAAGTAAAAACAAAGCGAGCTAATTTACGTCCAGATTTATGGCATCTGGCTTCCTCTGGTGAAGAATTATGACTCACGTCAATGAGGTAAAAGTCAGATACTGAGTTAGGTTAATGTAAAAACAGGGGTTAATGTAACTGAACAGCATTAATGCAACTCACTGATGTTAATTATATTAGTCATCATAATTTAATTTTCTGAAGTCTGACCAGGTTGTTGAATCTGTGAAGTGGCAGATTTATTTAACCCAACAAAATGACACAAAATGTTTGACCTAAAGTTTAGTTAAGATATTCAGTTATTAACCCAAAACTCTAATTTTACAGAGTAACTTAATGCATTTATTTAATCTGATCAAAGAAGTTTAATAAATTATTTTTATTTAGCCAAAGTATATATGCTGAATATTGGACTGAACGATTTAGCCTGAACAAGTACATTTGAAGTAGCTTCAACCTCTTTTAAACATCAATAAACATTTTTTCGTTCACATCTTTTACCTTTTAATTGTCAACCACATTTTACAATTTTTCAAAAGAAGGCTCTTTTATATATTAACAAAAAACAAAATGAAAATAGCCAACAGCCTTCACTGTCTGAAATTACTGCAGAATTTCAATTAATTTGAGTCACAATAACATTTAATTTCCCCTTGGGATCTAAAATGTATTGTTTTAATGTGAATTTTTTCATGTGGTTACAATTACCCAAGTTCTCTGCTAACAGCATAAACTAAAGGGATAATTGGCCATTTTTACAGTAGTATCTGACAATTTACACGAGGAAAGGAAAATTGGTGAATTTGAGGTTTTCTTTTTTTATCAATATATTTTATAACAAAATAAAAAAGAGTCTGACTGCTAGAGAAAATAAATCTAGATCATTTCTGTTGGCCTTTTATGTCTAAAATGTTGACATTTCTGGCTGTGTGATTGCCTGTGAGCAGCCAGGTCTGCTGAGGGAAGCAACCGTCAGCCCATTAAGAGCGCTCAGGTCTGGATTTCAGTCACCGACGTTCTGTAAACCTGACACATAATCCCCCCTCGCACCTGGAGAGCTTAAAAAAATGTTGTAAATTCAAATCACCTCCGCCTCGAGTGTCATCCGGTGTCAAACTGCGAGGCGACGCGGCTGGAAGTGGTGTAATTTTGTGTTTAATCTCGGATTAGCCCATGTTCGCTTTGACACCTGCAGGAACTAATCTGGTTTGTAACACCTCAAGGCACGCAGGAGGGGATTCTGATAGATTTTACGCTCCCTTAGTAGATTAGAGGTTTTATATGTTGCAGGAAGAGGTGCTAATCCACAGACTTTCTGTTGAACACCTAAACGTGCCCTTGAGTTTGTGCGCATGCAGCGAGGAGCAGAAATATTCGTTGCTTCTCACTGATCGATCGGCGCTCTCATCTGTGCAGCTGGAGTGCTGATTGGCTCTGATATTGTGAAATAAAGGCCACAAACCTGCGACCTTTTGTCACTAAGCTGCCTCACCAAACAGCGAGAAAAGCTGTGATAGCGCAGACAGTTCAGGCTGTAAATTCATAAAATTTCAGCAGCTGATAGGCGAGGTTTCAGTTCGAGAGCCAGCAGACGTTTCACCACAGCTTCTTTATCTCTGACCGATGTCCAAACTACTGGATGGTTTAGATTCTCCTGTCAAAATAAACAATTTGCTTTCATATTAAAATAATAAAAAAAAGCTCTAATCCTTAAAAACTGCAGAGAGAGACAAGAGTTTTCAAAGTTCTGGTTTTGTTCAGTACATGTTCTGCTTCAGCTGCAGAATTCCTGCAAATTGTATCAGTTCATCTCGATAAGATAAAGAAAATACATATAATAAATGATGAGCTGATATCAAGATTAATGTTTTTTACTTCTTTTGCTCTTTGTTGTCATGAAACTTACAGCTTGCAGCTGCTGCACTTATTTGGATGAGGGAGCTGTGTTTGCTTTGTGACTGCAAGCGGCTGCTTTGTTCTTAAAACGAATTTAAGAAAAATTTAGATTTTTTTAAGTCCTGCAAAATATGTTTAAAGATTTGTTTATGTGGAGCAGCCGTCGGCTGACATGGTGTATGTGTTGTACTGCGATGCCCCCGTCGTGTCTGGACACTTAACCTTTCAGTACTAAAAGCTTTCCAAGGTCAGATGAAGTGCAGCTCCGGTGTTGAGTAATGGAGCCACGGCTCCGTGTGTTTTCAGCAGAATCCGCTTCATCAGATGAAGCAGAGATTTCATTTTTATTTCATCTCTGCTTTGAGGAAATGATTACATTTTGAGGTTTTAGTCTTTTGAACAACCATAATAACCAGTTTTATATATATTCAGATTATAGCTGACAAAATTTTTATTATGGTATATAAAAAAAGACAGCTGTGTCTAATATCTGAGAAACGGAAGCTTTCATTTGGCACTTTGAACCCAAAACTATTAGAGATCTGTGTTTTGTTTCAGTAGCATTAGAAAATATTGAACCATAAGTTTTAAAGTCTCCACCTTCCCATTGGTTCAATGTCTGAGCAGGAAGAAATTGATCAAAACATTCTGCAGTTAGTCCAATATTTCCACAATGACTCTTAATCTCGAGCAACATTATGCGAACGCTCTGTCTGCCCAAATGAAGATTTACTCACAATGAGATTCCTGAAGTAGAAAACAGTTTAAGGCCATTTAAAAACTTTGTGCCATCAGCACAAAAGTTAACGGTGTTCTTGACACAGATGATCACTGTGAACTCCACACTCATGATGTGGGGTTCACAGTGATCATCTGCTTTTCTCTATTCAAGAAAAGCAAATACTGTTTGAAAAAAGAGGAGAAAATATTTAAAGAGTTGGGACTTTAAAGATTTTTTTTTCTTTTCTGTAACAGTAATTCATAGTGTTAACATGGTTAGCATTGCTAACTAAACATTAAACTCAATATTTATTCCCTGAAGAGTTTATAGATTTGTATCTTCTCTGGGTTTTTCAGGCTTCAATCACTTAAATATTGCTTCCCTCAGCAGAAATAAAAAATATCTTATTTAACCTTCAGACACCTTTTCATTCAAACCCCTCATTGTTAAAGAATCGTCTTCTTGCATCAGTTACAACTTCTACTCTGAGGAGTGTTAAATAAAGGAACCTGTTAATCCTGAAATGATGCATTCGCTGACTGGAACAGAAATGTTTTTTTGTGTTGCTTTGTGTTGATTGGAGCTGAAAATCAGCTCCTTCCTGTTGTCTTTTATTTTGTTTTGTGACTAAACTCCACTTTGTTTCTCGTGTTTCTGCAGGCCATTCGGTGCACACTGGTGAACTGCACATGCGAGTGTTTCCAGCCTGGAAAGATTCACCTGCGGACATGTGACCAGTGCAAGCACGGCTGGGTAGCTCATGGTAAGACGATGTCCTAGCTGTGCTGTATATGAAAATGTTAGTGTGCCATCAAGGTCCTGACCTTATATCTATACATATCCTCCACTTGGAAAACTATCATAGATGCCCAAAGCATGCATTCTGTTCTGCAGCGAGTATTTTGTGCTTATGTCATAAATAAACTTGGTAGAAATGTCAAACTTTTCCACCTTTGTTTCCCCGTTCTGTTTTCGTTTTCTCTAATTGTTGTTTTTGCAGAAAAACCCAACAAAAACACATTTTTACAGGGGAGAAAGTAATGTTAGAGACCACACCTTATCAGTTTTATTACACAGGTAAAAAAGAAGAAAAAGGGAGAAGAGGGAAAGAAAGTACAAAGCGAAGAAGGAAGGAGGGGGAGATTAAAAGAAAACACCTGTTTGGCTCTCGTCCGCACAAGAACAGGCTGCGAGGCCTTCAGCGGATCGCACAGGACCCCATTGACTATTTTTTAATCTCTCCCTCTGAACTGAGCTGTCAGGCACACATCTCTCTGCTCTCCCCCGCTTTTCATTTCATGTCGGCATTGGCAGGGACTCTGACAAGTAGTTCTTCATATTTTATTATGTTCGTGTCTGGCTGCGCTGCCGTTGTCAGGCGAAGCCTTCGTCCCAGGATCAGAGAGGGAGAGAGAGAGAGAGACGCAACCAGGTGTCACCCAGACAGGCAGGAGGGAGGAGGAAGGATGAAGTAAGGGAAGAAAGGAAGAACTGAGACAAAGAGGACGAGTCAAACAGGTGTCGCCCAGACAGTCAGAGAGTGGAAAGAGGTGACTGAGGTTGAACAGTAGAGCTAATAACAAATCTGCTGGACCTAAAGCAACATGTGAGCCCACCTGCCCTCCAGCTGGAGTTCGGTCTGCTTTTTTACATCAGAGTCGGGTCATAAATCACTGTTCTTTACATGCCTTTGGGTCAAAAAGAGTTTATAATGCTGTACCTGAACTGTCAGGGTGTCAGTGCATTAAAGGTTGAAATATATTTTTTAAAAATGACGTGGCGTTCATTTTTATTTACACCTCTACTAGCAAGTAGGATAAGTAATTAAAATGATTTGAATGTGGACGATGGTGTTCTGATCAGATGAGAATATAAAAAACTTTATATCTCCTTGAGTAGCACAGACACTTAGCGATGTAGCATCATGCTGTGCAGGTTGTCAGTTCAAACTCCTTGACAAACCTTAAAGAAAACCTGTTACAGGCTGCAGAGGACTTGGACGTGGCACTAAGTTGGACTAAATGAAGAGAATAGCAAATACTGACCAGCAGTGGTGGGCAAATTTCTGCTAGTGTGCTAATAGCAGAGCTAATTTCTCTTTCCAAAGTTAGCGCTGTTGCTAACTTTGGAAACCTTTAGCGCACTTAGCTTCTAATTCACTCGGCTTTTTCATAAACTTTCACTTGAATAACATTTAACATCTGTATTTAAGTTTTGGTTATTGATTGTTAAAAAATCTTTAAATAATTATACTTTTATATTTATGCTCTTATTTTGACACAGCAGTTCTGTTTCCTCACATTTTTTTTAAAGAAACTTTATTGAGCAGATGGCAAGAACACAATAAACGATCAATTGAGGCATACAGAAGAATATAACACACGAACAAACAATCAGGGGTGTAAATTAAACAAATACATGTAAAAATTCAAATTTATTAATTGTTTTGCCTCCTCTAATACAATGCAGTAAAAGACATTTATTCTGTACCGAGAATGCTTTGCAGTAAAAGTACAGTGTAATAAACAACAGTTTAGTGATGCCTTCTGAACAAACGCCTAATGGAGTCAATTTGGAAAAATCAACAACAGTTAACAAAACTCAACAACTATAAAACTGAAACCATGAGTGAAAGGTTTGTTCGAAAGAATCACCTCATGACCCACAATGGTGAATAACAGAAAGGTTGACCCTGTTGAAGGTGATATACTGTGCAACAATTAGCCTAATGCTTTTCTGTCGTTGTGTAGCATTTCAGGTTAGCTCCTAAATGCTGTCTAAGTTCAGCACTTTGGCATTTCTTTTTGTCTTGTATTAGAGGTTCATTACTAGCTTTTCCTAAATGCTGTCTTTGTCTAGTGATTTAGCATTAGCTTCTGCTAAATAATATCTTGGAAAAGAGCTTAAGCATTAGCTCCTACCAAACACTGTGTTTTTAGAGCATTATAATATTAGCTTCCACTAAAAGCTCTGTTTGTTTAGCCCATTAGCTTATGCTTACTTCTGTTTTGGTTTAGTGCTTTAGTATTAGCTTCTAGTAAATACCACTTTGTATATCGCTTTAGCATTTTTTGCTAAGTACTATCTTGATATTGCGCTATAGCTTATGCTAAAAATTACCTTGGTTGTGGTTTATTTTTAGTTTCCAATTAATATCGTTTTGACATAGCATTTAGCAATAGTTTCTGCTAAATAGTGCCTTGGTATAATATTTTAATGACACCTAAGCACATTTTTTTGTTAGCGGTGCCCACCACTGCTAACTGGTAGACTAGAGAGAGGAGAGAACTCCAACCCAGCGCCTCTTAGCATTTGCTGTTCATCTTCTTCTCGTCATCTGTTTGCAGCCCTGGACAAGCTCAGCACCCAGCACCTGTACCACCCGACTCAGGTGGAGATCGTCCAGTCCAACGTGGTGTTTGACATCAGCAGCCTGATGCTGTACGGCACCCAGGCGGTTCCCGTCAGGCTCAAGATCCTGCTGGACCGCCTGTTCTCCGTGCTCAAGCAGGAGGAGGTTCTGCACATCCTGCACGGCCTGGGCTGGACCCTCAGAGACTACGTCAGGGGCTACATACTGCAGGTCAGTGGCCGCCACACAGCGCTATCAAGGCGTACCTACTCTCTCGCCGCTCCAAAATGGAGCCCTTGCTGACAATTTTCAGCCATTTCTCTAAGTGGAGAATAAGTCCACACCAGTGATCACTATCACCTTCACTTTTTCACTAAACACAGCCCACAAATTTCTCCGAGTGGCGCGGCTTTTCTGAGAGGAATCGATCGAAAGCGTAGCAGTGACAATCTCGGCCACTTCAGCCCCATTTTCCCAACGTTTTTCCCGCTGTTACTCCCGCCTCGGTTTGCCCCCCGTTTTCCTGCCCCACAAACACTACAGTGTGCCCCTCAGCCTGAAAAAAGGAAAGGAGAGGGGAAAAAAAACCCAAAGTGGAGAAAATGTCACGCCAGCAAACTATAAAACCACTGTAGTGTGTTTCCTCTCCCCATCCATCCAACCATCCCTCCTTCCACTCGTCCCTCCCAGATAATTGCAGACAGGCACGTTTCTCAATCAACGGTGCAGAGGTTTTGGTGTTGAAACCCAAACCAAAGTGTTCCTGAATGAATTAGTTAACAGTGACTGAACATGTGCATGTGGTTAGCCCTATGTGTGTAAATCTGAGTGTGAGTAAGTGTGCTTATCTCAATGCATGTAAGGTTTGGGCTTCCAAGAACGTAAGTGGAACAGTATGGTGAGCGCAGGCTGGGCTGGAGGTGGAAACTGGTTCACAACTCATTCCTTTACATTAATATAATATAATATAATATAATATAATAGTTTTTAATCTGGTGTCTTTCTGCATAGAGTTGGCATGTTTTTAACTATAAATAATCATTTTAATTGAAAATCAACACAATAATGTAAACAATCTAAAGACAAAATCAGTTGGCAATACCAACAATTAAAAAAAAAATCTAAATAAACTTTTTATTATGCCTTAAAGACTAATATTTCATCAGTAATAGTTAAAAACATTGATTCAGTTTTTATATTTAATCAATGCTGTGCTATTAATTTGTAAAGTAAGCAACATTTATTTACATTAATATTTAGGTAAATTAGATTGCATGATTAATGTTGTTATTTTTTTGTTTAAAAAATTAGACAGTTTGTCTAATTTACATAAAAAGTAAAATAAATAAATAAAAAGAAGTACTAGCTCAACTGGGCAATTATTTTCACTTATAATTAGCACTGTTTTGTATATTTTAAGGAATTGTTGACTTAAAACAAGCTACTGTTTATGGCTGATCAGTTGGTTGTAAGTTAGTTTTGTCTTAATTAGAAACTTTAGAGTTTTTGCAGTGATTGTGCTCTATCCACTTCTTGTTGTCCACATTTACAGCTTAAACCACATTTACAGCTGATTAACAATCTGTGAATCCTTTTATAAATGTATTATAAGAGCAACTTGTAGTGTTTCCCCAGAGCAGCTCCATTTTCCATCCGGGTTTAAGCTTCTGGGCGAGCTGTGTTTTTATCAGCTGGATCTAATAGTCAGCTGGTGGGAGCAGAGTTGCTGAGCCTCGTGTCACGCCGCTGCCTAAATCCTCCCGATCTGCTCAGACGGGCTTCAAAGGCGCCGCAGCCGCAGACGAGCAGCCAGTCACTTCAGGACAGTAAGCGCTCGCTGCTCGGCCCTATTAGCCTGGGAGTAGCCATGAAATTCAATCATCTTCCCCGAGCCTCCGGGCCTCGCTTTATGTCAGGGTGTGTTCCTCACCGCCGCGCTAAATGAGAGATAAAATGAGGAGAATGGCTTTGGAGATGATAAGATTTGCTTTTAATAATGATGTCAGGGGACGATGTTTGGTGATGAATTAGTAAATCGGTGCAGGCATTCTGGGTTTTTTTACTCTGATTCAGGATATGAGATGGCAAGCTCACTTATTTCACTTCTGATACTGATACTGGTATCGATATCTGAGATTTAGTATCAGCCGATTCCAATCTGACACAGAAAAACAACGCTGAATTGGCTTAAAATGTTTATTTTATTTTAAACAAACACTAAATCATTTTTAAATTTTTTAAAAATGAGCTAACAGAAAAATCTGACATGTAAAGTGTTTCATAAATGTTTACAACTTAAAATAATTTTTTTTTAAATCCAGTAATTTCTATACAATGCAAAAACACAAAAACTTACCAAATATTTTCAGTTTAGTTTTTACTCCAAATACCTTAGTACACATGAAATCAAATAAAACTAACTCACTATTTATGAAGAATGAATGTTTAAGTTAATAATTCCTTATATCGATGAAAAAGTGGCAGATTATTTCACAAATAAAGGAAAATGTCGTGTTATAATGAAGCAATCTATCAGTTGAACTTGAACGTTTTCATCAATAAAAATAAATGATTAACTTAAAACAAACTTGTATAGTTTAATAAAAAGTTTCTTAGTTTCCTCTTTTTTGATGTGAACTAAGAAAGTAGAAACTAGACCAAAATTACTTTTGTGTTTTTGCAGTGCAGACGTAAATGTACTGAATTACTAATTTATTTTGATGATTTTGCAGCTCATATAATACACCAACAGTTTCATTCACTAGTTAAATATGTGAAAACAACTTTAATTTCCTCCGTCAGTTCAATTAGGAGTAGAACAGCGAATGTAAATTAAATTAAAGCCACAAGTGGCATCGGGCGGCCCTCGCAGCCAAGCGCGCTCCGGCCTATTGGCCGCCGCGGGGGAACTAGCAACCTTCGGCCGCCAGCCACCACAGAAGCTCTCACGCAGCTTATAGCACCTCCACCCGCACGGCACCGCGGAAGCTGTTGCGCAGATTCCAGCACCGCGCCTACTTGCCAACGCAGAAGCCGTTGCGCAGTTACCGCGCCCGTCCACCAGGCGGTACGCATCGATGCATTCGGCGGCGCTCCCTGACGACGCACAAAAAATGTGGTACAGATTGGTGCATTTAGCGAGGAGATATAGCTGGTGGATTAACCTAGGGGGCGCAGTGGAGTCAAATTACATTTCAATGCTGTTGTGCTCCTTAGAGCTCAACAAAGGTCATACATATCCAGTTTGGCGCCAGTCGGATGATCCATGAGTGATTTATAGCCGATCTTATGCACATGGCGAAGTACTGCAGTTACGCCGAACCTCGACCCTGAACGGCCGCCGGTCCGACTGCCAGTACGTAGCAGCTTGCAGGCACAGCTACAGTACGGTTCAGTCCATCATAACCAATCAAATTGCTTAAATTTGTTTTTGCCCTTGACTGACCAGTAAGGCAGCGACCAGTTAAATTGATGCATTTACTTGCCGTAGTAAATAACAGTCATTAACAAAACGCTACATTTTCTCCGCGTTTTAAGCCAACAAAAATTATCTGAGGGCTTACATATAACATTTCAAAACATGTATATGTAACCGCTATCCTTTTGAAAATGCAGACGCTCTCGCAAAGTTTTCACTAGATTCGTCCGTCGATCTGTTTGTCATTGGCCATTGGTGGAGTCAGACTGACACCTACTGGCGAAATACTAGTATAGTTATTCATCATCGTCGATCTGTTTGTCATTGGCCATTGGTGGAGTAACACTGACCCCAAGTGGCGAAATACGGAAATGGTTTCTAAACAGTCACTGCTGATGAATGAAGTCCTTTCTTTGACCCCTGCTAACCCCCCTTCAGCATACTCAAAAACTCAGCATTTTAATAACTTTAGATGGGACATGCCTTGTGAACAGACTGACCGAGTTTCAAGCCGATCAATCGAAGTCCCTAGGAGGAGTTCGATCAAATACAAAGGCTGTAAATGGCAAAAATGGGTTCAAAATCGGAACTTCAATTTAAAATGGCTGACTTCCTGTGGGGTTTAGACCATGGCTCTAAGAGACTTTTTTGTACGTCCCGACAAGATACACATGTCTACCAAGTTTTGTAATTGTAGGTTAAAGCGTGGCTTGGGGCTGATCATTTAAAATTTTCTAGGGGGTGCTATAGAAAAAATAGGCCACGCCCACCAATTGTTGTGATGGATTCCTGTCAGGGAGTTGATCAGGATCCATCCTAGTGAGTTTGGAGCAGCTGGGCCCGAAACTGTGGAATTTAGAGCCAAACGTATGGCAGTGGCGTTACAGGTCACTTCGCCACGACGCCACGCCCACCTGCTGCATCTTAGCTGGTTGGGGTTGGAATCCTCAACACACCAACATGTCTTCTGTCTCTGGGAACAGTTTCAAGTTGATGAGGTCAAAGGGGTCAGATAGCGACCGTTCACAGTAAAACATTACATTTCCTGTTCTCAGGGGGCGTGGCCTAAGTGATGTCATCATTCAACCATTGTGTTTTGTAGGAGACCTGATGATGATCAATCACAGTAACTTTAGTGCCTCTGTGATATTCTGTGTATGAGATATAACAGTTTATTATTTCATGGCGAGTAGGTGAACTTTGACCCCCGCTAAACCCCCTTCAGCAGTCTCAAACACTCACCGTTTTGATAACTTTAAATGGGACATGCCTTATGAAGAGACTGACCGAGTTTGAAGCCGATCAATCGAAATCCCTAGGAGGAGTTCGATCAAATGTGAAGGCTGTAAACGGCAAAAATGGGGTCAAACTCGGAACTTCAATCTAAAATGGCCGACTTCCTGTGGGATTTAGACCATGGCTCCAAGAGACTTTTTTTTACATCCTGACAAGGTGCACATGTGTACCGAGTTTCGTAATTGTAGGTTAAAGCATGGCTTGGGGCTGGTCATTTAAAGTTTTCTAGGGGGCGCTATAGAAAAATTAGGCCACGCCCTCCAAATATAGTGATGGATTCCTGTCGAGGAGTTGATCAGGATCCATCCTAGTGAGTTTGGGGCAGCTGGGCCCGAAACTGTGGAATTGAGAGCCAAACGTATGGCAGTGGCGTTACAGGTCACTTCGCCACGCCGCCACGCCCACCTGCTCCATCGGAGCTGGTCGGGGTTGGAATCCTCAACACACCAACATGTCTTCTGTCTCTGGGCACAGTTTCAAGTTGATGAGGTCAAAGGGGTCAGATAGCGACCGTTCACAGTAAAACATGACACTTCCTGTTCTCAGGGGGCGTGGCCTAAGTGATGTCAACATTCAACCATAGGTTATTGTAGGAGACCCGAAGATGATCAATCACTGAAACTTTGGTGCCTCTGTGAGTTTCTGTATAGGAGATATAACAGTTTATATTTTTATGGCGAGTCGGTGAACTTTGACCCCCGCTAACCCCCCTTCAGCATACTCAAAAACTCACCATTTTGATAACTTTAGATGGGACATGCCTTGTGAACAGACTGACCGAGTTTGAAGCCGATCAATCGAAATCTCTAGGAGGAGTTCGATCAAATGCGAAGGCTGTAAACGGCAAAAATGGGGTCAAAATCG
The DNA here is from genome assembly GCA_911649635.1 of Poeciliopsis gracilis. Classification (NCBI taxonomy): domain Eukaryota; kingdom Metazoa; phylum Chordata; class Actinopteri; order Cyprinodontiformes; family Poeciliidae; genus Poeciliopsis; species Poeciliopsis gracilis. The sequence continues at coordinate 2,133,473 of CAJVRI010000370.1, read as the reverse complement.
GAGCTTCAATCCAAAATGGCCGACTTTCTGTGACACTTGCACTATGACATTAATTGTAAATTTTGAGCATCTTGGGGAGCTCTACAAGTGTACCAAATTTCATGTCTCTACGATAAAGTAAGTGAATAGCAAAGGGTCCTTTGAAAATTGCTAGGTGGCGCTACTGAGCCATTTCCTGTGTGATTTTTGCAATGACCTTAAAATACAAAATTTTGAAACTCCCTTAAGGCCTCCGCCAAGTTTGGTGAGTTTTTGAATATGATAAAGCCCCCAAAAAGGCCCCTCTTTAGGGGGGCAGAATAATAATAATAAGAAACAATACAGATACAATAGGCCTTCGCAGCGCTTAGCTGCTCGGGCCTAATAATAAAGTCACTGAAACATTAAATTGGCTAACTTGGTCAAACATGTAAAAGACCAACCTTATTTCAAATGGCTCAGAAAGAAGATTTAGGAATGCTAAATATATTGTAAAATAAATAATAGACTGAATAGATACGGATATTAATATCGACTCTTCAATATTTTTAGATACTTTTTCTCTTCCTTTTGTGCATCATTCTGCTCCAGCTGAGCTAAATGCGTTTCTCAGATCAATGAGGTGATGTGTTTAACTGTGCGGTGAAGAGAATAAAAAGTAAAATAGAAAAGCTCCTGAGGTCCGGATTACGCTGCTGCATCTGGATTGATCTGTGAGTGAGTCGCACACCTGCGCTGCAGCTACCTGCACGCTGCTTAGTCAGATCCGTCCTGCATCATCGCAGCTCCGCTGGCCAACCCAGGTCAGATCATCCTGCAGAACATCCTGCCATTCACAAAATAAAACTACACATGAAGACGGGGTTCTGTGAGGAGGTTATGAGCCGTTAGTATCTTACCTGTGATTCTCTGTTAGGATAATGTGGAACAAGTTTGGGCTAAAAAAATTATTTCAAATTCAAATGTTGCTTCTAGTCGTAATTTTGATGGATTTAGGCTGCAAAAACACAAAATATTTTTAGTCTAGTTTCTGCTGCAAATATCGTAGTTTGTCTTATTTAAAGCGTACACTTTTAAAGTAACTATTTTGCAACATATATGAACTTGTTTTAAGTCAATAATTCCTTAGTATTGATGAAAAAATTCTAGTTCCTCCAGCAGATTATTTCACTTGTAATATAAGGGAAATATTTTGTTGTAAGTGAAAATAATCTGCCATTGGAACTAGCACTTTTTAATCAATATTAAGGACTTATTGGCTTAAAACAATCCCCTCTTTATTGCAGAAAAGTTACTTAAAAGTTAGTTTTATTTCCTTTCAAGTGTACCAAGATATTTACTCTAGAAACTAGTTCAATAATACTTGTTAAAATGTTCAGTTTTTGCAGTGTAATTGCAGGTTCTATAATGAATTATTTACAATCAATCTGAATTTAAAACCACATATAAACAAAATAAGCAACATTTCCAATCCCTTTTTCTGCTAAATTACTGAATAAATATACATTTGAGCTCAACAATAGAGAGATTTAATGTTTTTAGTTTCTCAGCTTCTTCAACCATCAGATTGGTGCAAAGTTTCAGGAAGCCCCAGCCATTCCTGCAGCTTCTTTAGAAACATGGACATTAGCTTTAGCATGTGTGCTGCTGCTACAGGTTTAGCATTTGGATGCTAATTTAGCTTGCATAGCGGTGCTGGTAAGCTAGCTGCTTTTAGCACAACTTGACCACAACAACAGTCTATTCCAGCGTTCAGCCAGAACGGGTTTTGAAGCAGAATCTAAAGGCCCAGCGAGCCGAGACCGGCGGCTTCATCACCGTAACCGTTAGCGGATGCTGCTTGTGCGTCTGATTTATGGGTGTACCAGAAACACGTCAATACAAACGTTCTGCTTGGGACAATGTAATAAAAAAAAAATCCAAATTAACACATTAAAGTCTTGGCGCTAATATTAAAGCAAGAGAACGGCTCATTAAAATGTTATTTTATAAAAAAAGTTACACTGCTGTCAATTTGGTAACAAACTGAACTAAACTGTGGAAATAAAATAAGCTAATACTCTGGCTCTAATCATGGTTTCTTTTGTTTCAAAATCAAAAACATATTTTTTATCTCCACAATAAAAAATAAATGTACCCAAAATTTTATGAAATGTACCCAAAATTTTATTATTTATTGATTTATTTACTTTACAACAGAAAATACACAGTTTATGATGGGAGAATCCCAACCTTTTGTTTAAATATTGAACCCTAGATCGTATCAATCCTCTGTTGGCAGCTAGTCAGTTAGCACCGCAATCAGGTCATACAAATTAGTGCACTGCAAAAACACAAAAAGTTCATTTCTAATGCAAATATCTTATGAAATAAGAAAAAACTAACCTAAAAGTAACTTTTCAGCAAGAAATAGAAGCTTGAATTAAGTCAATGCTTTTTGAATATTAATGAAACTTTACTGGTTCCACTGGCAGATTATTTAACATATAAAAAACATTTTTCCACATTTGAAGTGAAATAATCAGCCTGTTGAACGACTAATTTTTATCACTATTAAGAAATTATCACAAAAACAGGATCTTATGTCCTGCTGCTAAGCTACTTGTAAGTTAGTTTGATCTTATTTCAGGATATTCACTGTAGAAATGAGACATAAAACACTTGGTAAGATGTTGTGTTTTTGCAGTGTACTGTCCGTTGTTACCTTATAACTTCTGTATTTTTGTGATATTCTGCTGGTTAGATCAAGATAATCCTTCTCTCCTTTCACTCTGGTTGCAACCCCTCGCCCTTCCTCTCCTCCTCCTCCTTCTCTTCGTCTCGCTGGTTGTTTCCAGAAAGCCCCTCGGCCAACACGCACCAGATGCCCGACTCCTGAGCTTGTCACCGCTCACTCCTCTGCTGCGCGCCGACAGATGGAATAGCAATCAGTGCGAGTCTCTCTGTCTCAGCTACTGTCTCCCACACTCCTCACCAGCTATTTTGTCTTCCTCTGTCTTATCCCTCGCAGAGCGGAATAATAAGAGCGCGAGCGGAGAGCCAACATGTGGGCCGGAGCCCAGGCTTTCCTGAGCGACATTCTCAGTAATGTTCTGTCCTTGTAGAACATTGGGCTGCCTCTCCTTTTATGAGATGCGGTTTTTCTGACTCCACGCGGCTTCCAGGAGGCCCAGATGGAACCGCTAACGGCCCCCACCGCCGCCGCACACACACACACACACACACACACACACACATGAACATACTGTACACACACAAACAGACCTAAGCCCTAATTGCACACACACTCGCAGGAATGCTTATCCAAGGCAGCCGCGAAATCACACTCATCTATTCGACGCTTCGCAGACGGGCGCTTTGTTTGAGATCTGCTTTAGGTTAATGACACTCAAGTTTCCTGATTTATCTGCTTTTCTCTTCTGTGTTGTTTCTGCAGACACACTGCAAAAACACAAAATCCCACCGACTGGTTTTGGTCTAGCTTCTCCTTCGAATATCTTATTGCACTTGAAATGAAACAACACTGACCTACAAGTAACTTTTCAGCAACATGCAGCAGCTTGTTCTTGTTCTGCTGGCAGATTTTTCACTAATTGGGAAAAATTTCTTGTTACATGCAACAACAAAAAATTGCCAGTGGATCTGATAGTTTTGTTTTTTTTACCTACCTAAGTATTCTAGGTCTAGTTTCTAGTGCAGTTTTCAGGTATATATAGTGATTTGTTTTGTCTCTATTTTCTTACTATTGATAATAAAGTTGTAGTTTCACTCCCAGATTATTTCATTATTACAAAACATTTTTCCTGTGAAATAATCTCTCCCAGTTGAACTAGAACGTTTTCATCAATATTAATAAATTTACTTACAAACAAGATCCTGTTTCTTGCTGAAAAGACGCATGTAATTTGTGTTTATTTTCCAAGTGTACTAAGGTATTTACACCAGAAACTCGACCAAAAATACTTGGCAGGATTTTGTGTTTTTGCAGTGTAGAAGTTATTTCTTCATTAACTGGATTTTAAAAGTTTTCTTTTAAGTTATGAATAATTATGAAACATTTTATATGTCAGATAAGTGAAATAATCTGCCAATTTTTCACCTCTACTGAGGAATTATTGACTTAAAACAAGCACGTTTTTCTTTCTGAAAACGTAGTGTGTGCTAAGGTATTTGCAGTAGAAACTCGGTCTGACCTGGCAGGATTTTGTTTTTGCAGTGCAGATACACAGAGGAAAGGGGTGGTGCTGCAGGAGGGTCTGCAACCCTTTTCCCACTTTTCCCCCCTAAATTTTAACTGTAATGTTGTACATGTGTACTTACACATGTGGAATATTGGGTGTAATTACGTGGATTAGGGTACAAGAGTGTTTGTGTAGGACAGGAAACCATTTCCACTTGCAGGTGGGCCTCGATGAAGGTAAACTTGGCGTCTCTGTTGTGGTTTAGATGGGTATTTATTGAGCCAGAGCCACATTTCTGTGAATTTCTGTCATCTTTTTTTTTCACCCCGTAAACTCCCCACATTTCTCGTCTCACACTTTGTTAGCCGTGAAGGTCGCCGTATCTCCTGATCCGCCCGCCTGAGAAACTTCCATTTTAGGCAGTCCGTTTCTGTGCAGCAGCGTTCTTTTGGACAGAATCCCTCCGTCTCCTCCGTACGGCACAGTTGTAACCCCGACTTTCCTCGCCGTCCTCCCGTCCTCCCCGTCCTCCCCGTCCGCCCTCCATCACCTTCCCGCTCTTAGAACCTGTTTTCTGTTATCACGACTTAATGCCTCACCCTGGGAGATGGACGGGCGGAGGCGGGTGGGGGGTGAAGGCATTCTGCTACGGTGGAAATTCTTACGTTCATATGGTTATGATTTGGTGGGGAGGTCAGCCTCGATTTTTGCTGGAAGGCTTACGGTTGGCTGTGCGCTGGCCGTGCTGGGCTCCAAACACTTCAAAGACAGCCGGCGTACTTAATCAAGGTGAATCTCAGCCCCACCTCCCCCACTTCATGTGCGCACACACACACACACACACACACACACACACACACACACACACACACACACACCACTGTCCTTCCTGCTGATTTTTTTCTCTTCTTATACTAAGAAAAATCGGAGGTGAACCGATGAGATTTAAAAAAGGGAATCAGTCAGAAATGAATCCTGATCATTTGAGATAACTAAAGCTGCTTATGCACCAATAATTCAGTGATTTTATTTTCCCTGAGTCCCTGATGATTGGTTTTAAGCGTCCAAAATAGCTCTAAATAATCAATATTTCAATTAAGGCTGAATCGATTAGTCATGATTAATCACTGTTTAATCACTGATTAATTGTGACTAAATGCATGAATTATGATTAATTGGATCAATCATGATTAGTTGCATTGAATTTGACTCATGATAAATCATAATTAATCGGTTTAATCAAATTAATCAATTAATTAATTGATTAATTGGGAAATTTGTTGACAACCGTCAACTAATTTCCCAATCAATTAATTGTTAACTTGAATATAATAATCAAAATAATCAATATTTCAAATGGGACTGAAACAATTAATTGATTCGTCATTATTAATCGTTATTGAACTTAACAATTGATCATGGATTAATCATTAACTGGAGCATGCAGACTCAAAAAAAGACCTCATGATTTTTTCTATATCTCATAAGAAGATGAATGAACTGCAGCATTAAATCAAAATTAACCTAAATAGTTAAAAATAATCAATACTTTCACTATTAATTGGATTCTGGATCAGATTAATCATTATTAATTGTGATTAATCATTAATTGGAAAAGAGCATTTGCTGAAAGAACATTCTCAGAGGACTAATTAAGCCAAATCTTTACAGATATTTATATAAATTTATGGTGAAAAAACATCTTTGTCTGTAAATATGTTTTGCCCAGAATATATCCCATTAATCATATTTTGCTTCTCAGTTATTAATCGGTTAATTAATAAATTAGTCTCTCGATGTTCACGCCACTGTATTGATGTTAGTTGAGCAGAAAGGATTAATATTTTTACATTATTATCATAACGTTTTTAGCTGCAGCTGCATCCTTTGCTACAAACAATCAAGCACTCACTAATGGAATAATATGTTGTTGCATTTGAGGCAATAAAATATTAGAATCTGGTAGCTTTGTGGAGAAAATGAGTGATTTTCTGCTCACCTATCAGCACGAATCAGAGAAAATATGGATTTGTCTGATTAATTGGTGCATCTCTAATTAAATCCCCTTTTTCCACTGGAATATTGTGACTGACCTGCCTTGTAGGAAGCTGAAACCCTCCAGCCGTGTTTGCAGTAACCTTCCTCCCTGTCACTTCTCTCACGTCTGACAAAGCTCATATGAAGCTCCTTACACAGGTCCTGCCCATGCCAAATCCTCGGCCGCTCACCCCTGAATCCAGAACTCAAGCCTCAAATGAATTCAAGCTGAAGAAGCGAGGTTATGTGCAGGTTACACTGTATGCAGGAATTTAGGGAATAATTCCCTTTATATTGGATTTGGAAGGCAGTCTGGATTTGACCAACAAGGCCTCACAAGTTCAACACTGAGACTAAAATAATAGTGTTAGAATAATGATATACAGCCATTTTCTCTGGTTTAAAAAGCACATTTCTGTTAGCATTTGAAGGTTGTGACCACAGTAACTCGGAAGCAGCTCATTTTTTCGGCTCCGTGTCAGTTTGACTCTTGTGTTTATATTTCAGGAGTTTTGCCTTTTTTAAATAAAAATATCAGATAGTCTGCACCAAACTTTTGCAGTAAGGTAACTGCTCCTTTCTAAATCCTCCTCTCTAAATTCTTTCTCTTCTTCAGTTCAGCCCACAGGTTTGAACAGGATTTACGTCTGAGGTCTAAAAGTTGATTTTGTGGTCAGTGAGCATTTTCTCTGTTGGTTTGGTCAGATGTTTTGGATCATCATCCTGACCCATTTTCAGTTTTGTGGCAAAGCCCAAAAGATTTTTATGTAAAACATCCTGATAGCCATATATGAGTATAAATATATGAAACATCGACCCTGCAGTGGGTCCTGGTCTCTGTTTCATACAGATGATGAAGTCTGTAGATGCTCCTCACTTTGGTTTCAAAACAAACCTGCATCTCCACCGAGCATCGTTGCCACGGTTTAATTTGTTCAAAACCTATTATTCTGACTTTAGTATCGAACCTGTAGCTGCAGAACGACCCACAACATCAACACACACCTACCTTACTTTAATGGCATGTTCTCTGGCCTTTCCCAATTTAATTAATGGTTGTGTCATATTTATATGTAAGGACAGTGCAGTGCACCGCTAACTACAAAGTTGGTTCAACTAACTCTAAAGCACTAATTACAAACATTACTTATGCTATTGCTGAAGCTCTACACCAACACAGTATTTAGCAGAAGCTAATGCTAAAGTGCTATACAAACACAGTATTTAATGGACGCCAGTCCTAACACATTGAACCACAACATTATTTCGTGAAAGCTAAAGCTGAAGCGATAAAGCGCTAGCTTCAATTCAGACTAGGTCCTGAAAGACTAAAATCTTTGAGCACCAATTTAATTTTGGCATTATAATTTACATGTTCAATAAAGAGATTAAATGTACATCTGGTTCTGTCGGTGTTTAAGTAAATTATTTGGAAAAATGGAGAGAATGTGAGGAGAGGAAACTCTCTTCACTTCAAAATAAGAGCATCAATATAAATATCTAACTACTTGAAGAATTAAAACAGTCAATAATCAAAACTTCGACACAATTGTCAAACATTATTTAACTGAAAGTTTACAATCAGTCAAGTAAATTAGCACTCTGTTGTCCAGAAATATTAATTTAGGTTAAGCTAAGTGCACTACGTCATTTTGAAGTTAGCAAAAGTGCTAAATGAAAAGTTAGCTCTGCTATTAGCAAAGCTGCAAACTATTAAAAGTTCTACTGTAGTAAATAATTACTTTCTGATGGGTTGCTGGTCCCAATACCAGACATGCCATTTGGAGTAGAGCCTCATTTAAGCTCACAGTGGATGATAAAGAAACATTTTTCTGTAGATTTGATCCATTTAAGATGGAAAAAAATAAGGATTTAAGTTTATTTTGTCTCACAAGCAGAAGTTTGGATTCTGTCTTTACTTAACATCTCAAAATGCTTTAAATAAAGCGACGGCATGTCAGGTGAATTGTATTAGCAGGGCATTTTGAGTTGCTTGGGTGACATCTGATTGGGAGTGTTTTGTGCGGCACCGATGCTGGAAGTGAAATGATCCGTTTAACATACATGGTCAGGTTCAGAAGCTCCCAGCGAGTCTCCGGAGGGGCTTTATCAGCTAAGCTACACACAGAGCATGCGAGCGCCACCTTCTTACCTGTTTCCCTCACAAAGCCCGCGATAAGACCGACTTCAAAGCCAACCTGGCAGCTTTATCAGAGATGCCGGTTTGATTCCCTGAGCTTCTTCCCATGGCCCCTCCCACCTCACTTTGACACACACTAAACTTCCTTCAGCCTGAGGAAAGATACTTCATAATATTCTGAGGTGTGGAAGAAACTCCTTTCACTTCCTTAGTTACATGGTTAGCAGAGCCGCATCCAGGTTGAATGGGGCCCAAAGTGAAATTCATTTCGGGGCCCAAAATCCTCCACTGCTCGACTGTTTACACTGTTGGTGTTACTTAGGAAAATTGGCATATTTTTCCCTTTATGAGTTAATGTCATACTAGTATACATAAATCAATGTTATTTATTTCATTTTAGTTAAGTGTTGTCATAAACTGTGAAGATAAAAGTTACTAAAAGTACTTTTAATAGCGCAGTGCATTCTGGGTAAATACAACCAACACAAACATGCTTGGCTAGCGCTAGCAGGAGAAATAGTGCATGGAAAGTCAAAAGAGAAATCCTACAACCGCTAAAGTCTGATGCCACTCTGTTTTTGTTGGTGCAGCGCCCCCACAGGCGAGGAGGGGAATTTTTTAGCACAGTGCAGCATGAAAATATAACAAATGCTGCAACTTTGTACCAAGTCGAGTCGAATCTACCAGACTGTCGGGGGTCAGTAAGTAGATTTCTGTTTTGCTGTCTCCATGTTTGAAACGACGTTCAGTGGCGAATATGTGCAGGTTTGTGTCTGATGTTTTTTAAACAACATGGCGGAGATATTTGTTTTTATATAGACTGGGCTACGTGCTGACAAGGCTTTGCTTTGTGATGTTTTTCTGAAGTTGCAAACTTCACTTTTACTTTGGGTTGGCTTTAACTATAGCAAAAGAGAATAGTCTGACAATATTTAGAGTTTTAAAAATGTTTTTTTTTTCCATAATTGTCCCAGAAAGCCATAAGATCCATCTTCCAAACTGAAACCAGGGATCTAGCAGCATGTTATTTGGGCTCTGTCCTCTTGTTATAATTACCTCCTCAAACTGAATCCCCTCTCTCTGTCAGCGTCCCCTGCTCCATGTATCCCTCTCATAAGTTATAATATCCTGTCTTTCCTGCGCTGGGAGGAGGAAATAGCTTCTGAATGCTGAAGCAGCTCGGCGGGGGGGCTGCAGAGGGCGGCTTGTTGTTGTTGTGGGAAATTGAATTTTACTTCAAGGTCAGCGACACTAATGACGGTGTGGGAAGGTGTTGATCTCGGGCAGCTCTGGTTTGTCCAGCAGCTTCCTACGGTATCGATCCGGACCACAGATTCTAGTCCGGCATCGATTGTCGTGCTGAATAGTTGAAGAGAGCCATGGAAATTACTGGTGTGGTCACCCAGGACTGCTGGCACTCTCTGGGAAACAAATACATAATTAAAGGTTTCAGATTCAGCTCTCCATAAAAGTCGACAGATCATTTATGAATCCATCTGCTCCCTTCGTTATTACTAAAAAACAAGGAGTCCCTCCGGTTTCCACGTCGCTAGCTGCATTTCCATTACAAATCTGCTCAAATCTTTGTCTATATTCAGCTGGAGTTCAAGAGCAGTTTTGCAATTGCAGTGCTTCAATTAAATTGTTTGTTTAAGCGATAAGTGATTAAAAAACACTCTATATCATCATGCTACTACTTCCTGTCGTCTTCTTTGTCATTTCCTGCAGTGGTAACATCTGGTTTTTGATCATGTGAATCGTCTGATGTGAAAAAAAATGTTTAAATTACAGTTTCTATTTCAACACGGTCACAAACCACCTCCTTCTACTACCAATTTTTATTATTAATAAACAATATTTTTTTTAAATTGGCCTGTTTCAATTAAACAAAATGATCTTGGAAATGTCACATGACTTTTGAAGTATGAAAAAGAAGGGTTTCCATTTCGGTTCTCTGAAATAAATATCAATACGTCAATAAAAACACTTGATTCTTGATTCTAAATTATAGAATTTTTGTTTTAAATTGATGTATTAAATTAGGCAAATTTATTTTTGCAGTTCCAATTTGCACAATTTTTTGGTGAATGAAAACACAGCAACTGTAAAATTAAAGACACTACAGCCAAGAAAATCCTTTAAATAACAAAGAAGACCTGCAGTAGCTGCGTTTCCATTGGCTATTTAACTACAACAGAGTACATAAAAAAAAAACTAAAAACAAATGATCTTCCTACAAAACATCGCAGCTTTGAACCACTTCATTAAGGTAGAAGAAAACTTTCTCGTCCCAGCTCAAAAAGTCTTTCTCGACAAACTTGAGTGTTTTTGAAAATGCCGTTTTCCCTTTGAGTGAATTTATTTTTGGTGTAATTTTGGGAGGAAATGCAGCTGGTGTCGCTGCCCCGAAGTGGCGAGCTGCGCTGCTGCCCTACGGTGTGAGCGAGTGTGTGTCACTTCCCACACAAATGGAAACATTTAGACATCGAAGTGTGTCCTGAGGTGAGAGCTGCAGAAGCTCTCACTCATAAAGTAGCGGGGAGGCAGCCTGTGGAGGAAATGAGCTCTGCAAACTGGAAGAGGGAGAGGAGCGCGACACACACGGAAAGACCTCACACACAGGCAAAACACACACGCGCATGCATGGGTGACTCCAGTGGTGATGCTCCTCACCGCGACTATCGCCGTCTCGTTTCGCTGCGACGGCCCCAGCTGTGTTTGACTTCCTGATGCTGTGGCGGCGCCGGTTAAAGGAAGGGAGCACGGACACCGCTGGCTCTGTGCAGCGGCGGCTGAACTGACCCCATCGTGACCCCACAGCAGCGCTGAGGCACCTGCAGAAGTATAATGGAGTCCTTTCAGATTCCAGTGCTTGGCAAAAAGGGTTTATTTAAACCACAAACTTCAGTGCGTTTCATTTGAATTCAATCATAAGTTGTTGAAAATGGTTGATTTAGAGCTGGACGTGACTTTCTTGGATACAAATACAGATGTAAAAGAATAATCATGTGATCAGAATCAATATTTAATAATTTCACTGAACTCGATCCAGAACCACACAGCATTCTGGGAAATATGGAAGGCAGAGGAAATACTGTAGCCGCTCAACTTCTCACAGTTAGCAAGTCCAGCTCGGTGGAGTCAGCTAACTCGCTCTTTGGTTGCCGAGCAACAGCCTGCTGGGTAACTTAAACGTTTTGTCCTACCCAGAAAAAAACATTTACCCAAAAGGGAAATTAAAGTTTGTCGTAACTCATATGAAGCATTTGAGGGGAGGAAGGCTCTGCGGTAGCAGTCAGTCTCGCGGTGAATCTGTAGAAGCCTCTGACTGAGGACTGTTTTTGATGTATGTTTCATTCATTCTGGGAAGCAGAGGTAAAATCCCAAAGTCGTATGTTGCGGGTGACACCATCAGTTGTTGACAAGCTTTGCTAATCCACCTCCTTTGCTTTTGCCACTCCGCTTTAAATTTTCAGTTTGTTAATGTTTTTTTTTTCTGTAATTGTTGATGCCACTTTGTGGATGTTGGTTTGTCTAAAGTGCTTTAAAAGCAAAGGTGGCATAGCCTGTTTTCTATCCTCATAGTGAAGCACGGTGGTGGCAGCATCACTGAGGGTTTGCTTCTCCAGCATAAAGTAAAATCCACATGTTGCTTTTATGCCAATTTTCTGAACTATTCCATGTTTTTCTGTTCGTTTGTGGCTTTAACGTGAGAAATTCAAAAGGTTTTCAGACGTTTTCAAACATGCCAGTCCCAGAGTGGCTTTAAAAAAGGGATGACACGTCATGGAGGTGCAAAATAAAAATATAAAAAGGCTGCTCAGTTCGCTGTGAAGGAAGGAGGAAACTTCAGCATTACCACATAGGTCAGCCAGTTTAAAACAGTAATTAGCCTTAGCATCCAATTCGGGCTTAAAGAATCTCTTTTTTGTTTATTTATCTGTTTTTATCCTCAGCTGTGCCAATATACAATCAGTGCATTAAGTGGTGAGCAAATAGGATCAATTCGTCCAGTTTTACGCAGATGAGCGCAGAAAACGAGGCGTGAAGCAGCCGCTCTCGGTGTTTGGAGTGGCTAATTAGGAGCTCATTACAAAGCTCCTCAGCATGGCGCTATCCTGATTGTTTATTTGAATTTCACTAAGGTGAAGGGGGCTGAGCGCGATGCAGGCGGAGGGGGAGGGAGAGGGGACTAATAGTTGTATTAAATGGATACCTAATAGGGAGAGACACACATGTGCAGCGCTGCTGAGTGCCAGCCTGCGGGCTGCCTACAAAACGACTCTTGTAAAAAGTAAAGGAAAGAAAAAAAACTCCAGCGCAGTGCACATGCTTGGCTCTCCGTCCTCTTAAAGAGCGTCTTATTAAATGTGTAAGTGGCTGAGTGTTGGACCACCAAGTGAGCTGTGCTGTCACTGGCACACAGACAGGATATGATACACTGTCCCCAGAAACGATGCCTCAAAGCTGGACGACACATCAGTTCCCAGCAGCCACTGCCCAGCCTGCCAGCAGCTGCTTTCATTCTCTCATGCTGGAGGATCAGAACATCATTTGGGTCCTTCCCTAAAAGAGGCTTTCCGTCTGGATGGCTTTTATAATCCAAGAACAGACTAAGGACATTCTTATGTTGACCATAAGAAGGTCATTCATTATGTGTAAAAGGGACTTAATGGTCTAATACACTGATATAAGAGTAAAAAAGCTCAGTTTGCGCATCGACACGTCTTCAACGTAATTTGGAAACAAACTTTCTTTCACAACCACAACAGTAGCTGGAATGTAATTTATGTTAAAAAACAAGTTATGACTTTAAGCTAAATTGGAATTAATGCTAAAATAAAGTTTAACATAATTTCCATTGTGGTTTTTACTGTAGTTTTGGTTTGTTGAGCCTTCTGGGCCACCGTAACAAACTGCTGCTCATATCACTTCACTGCATTTGAACCTTTAAACTAATTGCATCCGTCGGTAATGAGATGCTTTGACTGTTTCTAGGGGTTATAATCACTCTTGTTTCTAAACATAAAGCAGTTTAATTAAATTGTGAGATTTTAGCTTTTTATTAACATTTAACATTATTTATCAAAAACAGTTTGTTGGCAAGACAAACTGAATTGGCCGAGAGCAACAACGGACAATGATGCCCAAGAAACATCAAGACATAAAACTTTGTTTTATTGCCATTATTCGGATTAAAGTCTTGACATATAATATAAAAGCTTTTTAGGCATCTTTTCAACAAAAACACAGTTTAATTTTATTCAATTTTGAGGCCACTTGCTGTTTTTTTTATATTTGTATAGTTTCACTTACAATAATCAACAAAGAAAAGAGGTTGTAGTGAGCAGATATTTAAACAGAAGCACCTCCCGATGGACTCCAGTTTCCTCCAGAGTGTGTGTGTGTGTGTGTGTGTGTGTGTGTGTGTGTGTGTGTGTGTGTGTGTGTGTGTGTGTGTGTGTGTGTGTGTGTGTGTGTGTGTGTGTGTGTGTGCGCGTGTGTGCGTGTGTGTGTGTAGCCACAAACAAACTCCCTCATCTTCAGGATCTGAGGCCCATTGCCAGCTGCTCCTCTGGTGCCAGGCATCGCCTTATCGCCTCCCCAGCACACGCACTCAGAGTTGCACTCTTACTTCCATGCGCACTTTAAACAGCCAGCCGCTGCGCCGCCACCGCTGCTGACGCGCACGCGTTAACACGACGATCTGCCCTCCACGTAAACAGAGATAAGAGCAGAGCGCTGCACAGCGAGGCCCCATGAGGCACAGCTATTACTGGGAGACCAAAGTCGCGTGGCATCGGGTCGGGTTTGTGTTCAGAGCCAGCTGGACTGCAGAAACAACAGCTCCCAGTTCTGGTTTGGCTGCTGGTTGCTTCACAATGGCAGCTCGAGCTGCTAACTTCCTGTCAGTGCCTCCGCCGCTGACGCTCCGACTCTGTGATCTGACACGAAAATCACAGCAAGGCTCCGAACAACGTGCCGAAGGGGCCTGACAATCCGACAAAGTCTCTGTCAGAGCCACTGCCTCGCGTTAGGAATTCACTCACACCTTCGGCGAGGCCTGTTCGGTATGGGGCGTGTGTCTGCTGCTTGATCCCCGACAGAAATCCAGCCTGTTCAGGTGACACAGTACAAAGCGGTTTCTTACTCTGCCAAGCTGACACACCTAATTAGGAAGGTAAAATTCCCGGGATCAGTCCTAGATCAAGTCTCCTTAGCACCGGGAGCTGAACAGCCCAGATCCTCAGGGAACAAGCATCTGCAGATTCCACAGATTTTCCAAATTCCCAGGCTTGAACAGTGAACAGGTGTCACTAAACTCCCATCGTTTCTTCCAGCTGAGGAGTAGAAAATGGATGCCATGGCAAAGGTTGAAAATGTTTGTTGCACATTCTGTTATGCTGGAACCACAAACTTCAATTTGTTTGTATTTGTATTCAACTCCCCACATTGCAAAAACACAAACGCTGACCAAGTATCTTCAGTCTGTTTTCTAGTGCAAAAAGCTTAGTAAATCTGAAACGAGACAAAACTAACTCATAAGTAGCCTTTCAGCAAGATACGGCAACTTGTTTTAATTATTAAGAATTACTAAATTCTTAATAATTATGAAAAAGTTGTTCCATCGGCAGATTTCACTTCTAACAAAGGAATAATGTCTTTTTGGCTCAATAATCTGCAAGAGGAATTACTAATTTTTATGAATATTAGGGAAGTATTAACCTAAACCAAAGCCCTATCTTTCTTAAAAGCTACTTCTAAGTTAGTTTTGCGTTATTTAAACTGTGCTAAGATATTTGGACTAGAAACCAGACCAAAAACACTTGGTAAGATTTAGTGTTTCCTGTGTACCTGCCAAAAACATGGATCTCTTTAGTAAAGGAGTCTAAAAAGGCGTTCACACATTGTAGAGTTTTATTGATTAAAAATTTCCTTCATCTTTGCAGATATCCTCTGCTTTTATGTTGGTCTGTCACACAACATAATTCAAGTCAATTAATTGAAGTTGGTGAAACATTTCTACTTTTATGCAATGATGTGCCTTTTTTGGCAATAAGTTCATGTGTTTTGAAGTTTTGTTGTTGACTTTCCATCCAGAAACCACTTGCTGCGTTCTTGTTGGTTATGCAGGAGGCTCCAGTTCTGCTTTTCAAAGTTGTGCAGTTGTATAATTGCGCGTTCATTTTCACATAAGGCTGTAAATCATGAGTTGGGGGCGTGGCCAGCAGCAGCAACAGCAGCTGTCATTTAGAGTGAAAGGAGGCCCTAAAACAGCTCATGTGAGCAGACTGAAATCTCTTAATGTAAAGAAGGTTTTGTGCAAAAATGTTATGAACTTGTTTTGAAAAGACCTATCATAACCTGTTCAAGGAAGTGTAATAGGTCACCTTTAAAAGAGAGCTTCCAGCTCAAAACCTTCTTGTTTTAAACATGACCTGATGGCTAAAAATAGGCGGTTTTAGGAGCTTTTTTCCAGCTTCTCTCCAGTGTGCAAACCTGGAATGAATTCCTCAGCATTATGACCACATCAGTTGTTTCAGCTCTTTGAAACAAATGCAGTCTCTTTTTCTCTCTCTCTTTTTTTCGCTGTTATCAGAATGTCAGCCCAGCCACCTTCTCCCTTTATGGGCATGTTTTTTGCTAATCTTGCTACTGGCCTGTTGCGTTTTTTAAGTCAAAACAGGTGTTGCACGTAGGACGTAATCTTCTATTAGCGCGAGCATTTGGACTCGCGGTCCTCCAGGGTCGTGTTTTCTTTATGGATGCCTTTCTCCGCCACGGGGCCCACACTTTGTTTCATCTGAGGGTGAGACTTAAAGCAGGAAAACAATGAAGCTATTTCTGTGGGGGTGACATTTTGCAGAGTGACTTGCTGCAGGGTGAAGGGTGATCTCGTTACACGTCCTGCTGCAGCCAAACCCAAACCCTGTTCAGTGTGACTCAACTCATCCACCCAGAGCGTGCTAGTCTTGAAATAAAGAGATACAAGGTAAAAATAAATCTGCCGTATGAGCCGAGTTTCTTGTTTAGCTACTTCAGCTGGTACTGTGCAGAAGTTTTAAACCACCTTTTGTTTCTTTATTCCAAGCAGCGAGAGTTGGTTCTAATGCATGTGGTCTGGATCATTAGTTCTTCACACTATGGGAACTCATTTCATTGTTTTTGTTTTTAGGACTTCAGTTTTTCAGTTTTTATCTGAGCACCAGTAACAATCAGGAACCAGCAGCAAACAATCAACAGCAGTGGGATTTGGACTAAAAGTCAATAAATGATGTAGCATGAAGTTCATCTACCTAACAGTAATGCTCCAGCTGCTCCTTTTTACATTTTATAAAGCACAATTTGATCTGCAGCTAAATCCAAGATGCCACATATGTAGTAAAAGAATTGAACCATCTGAGTTTTTCCAGATGTATCTCCACCACTGTTATGGAAATGTCGCTACTGTGAAATTAAACAGGCAGCGTTATGCATTTTCTAAGCACATCGCGCCATTTCAAAGCACAATCAAGTAACTATTTTACCTTCAATTGTTATAAAAATGTTGTAAATATCAAACATGATGGTAAGACTTTATTTGAAAGGCTGGCACTGTCATAAATATGATATAACTAATGTCATAAACATGAAGGAGTGTTTGTTGTCATGAAGCGTCATTCAGTAAATAATGACACTTTCAATGTAAAGTTGCCTTAAAAATGTTATTATTTACCATGTTTAATATGAATGTTTATGATAAAAGTCATAAACATTCATGAAGACTCCTTCATGTTTATGACAGAGTCATGTCAGTCTTATGCAGACCCCATCAAATAAAGTGTTACCAACATGAATTAAAGATGTTTGACTTTAAGATTAAAAGACCTTGAAATTGGGCCTCTGCCTCTTTAAGAAGCTCCTGTTGTGTCCAACACTCCACCTTCAGCACATCACCACAACATTGCTCCTCTTTATACTGCTTACAACCATTCTTAAGAGCTTCGGACTGAGAAAACATCAGACTTGCAGTTCCGCTTGGTGTTTGCTAATTGCTGCTGCCACTAGTCTAGAGGAGCTGAGACGGGGAGGCGCGGTTCGAGGGTTGCTTTATGAGGCAGAAGCTTGGCTTTGAAACCGAAGCTCTGAGGAGGAGCTTTGGGTAAATTGGACAAACGAGTGTTTTGGCGTTCCTGAGTGGTTGCCATGGAGATTCAAGCATCCCTCAAACTGCATGAATAAATCAAACCAACATTCCAGACATGTTTTTAACTGGGGAATAATAACATTAAACATGATATAAAGCTCAAAAAAGCTGATAAGAAAATAAAAACCCTCAAAAACAATTCACCTCGGCAACTTTCCTGAATCCTCAGAAGTGAAACATAAAGGAAAGAGGAATTGCTCAAGACTTCTCTGCATGTTTGAGGACAGAGATTAAAGGGAGGACTGAAGAATGACCATCAGTCAAAGAAGAGCGCTGTCCTGTTCTCTGTCTTTCAGTCTCGGGTTGAGCAAACCTCCGTGCAGATCCAACATGTGGATCATCAAACACGCTAAAGGAGCGCTCCTCCGGGACGCGGCCCATCCATTCATATCGCCCCACGCTGATTCCAACGCAGGAGAAAACCATATTTCAAAACCTGAGAAATGGATAAATAAAAGTAAAAGTCCGACTACTTTTGGCTCGATGTCCACAGTCGAGCTTTCCAAGTATGCGTCTGGGGAGGGGATCTGGTGGGACGGAGCCGGAGTCGGCTTGGAAGCGGTAGAAACGGATGTCACGATGGATGGAAATTTATATGGTGTGGTTCAGGGAGCAGCGGCTGTAAATTGACAAGTAATGCTTGTGAGCAGCGCTGCCCGTCTGTTTCCCTTTCCCTCATCTTTTATCTTTTTCCACTCATCTTTTCTCCCTCTGCCGTTGCTTTGCGCCCCGATAGGTGGGAACGGATGGCTCTGCTCACACGGGAGGGAAACTGACTTGTATTCCCAGCGGTGAAAGAACGATAACGTGAAGTACATCTGAAGGCGGAATCGCAACAAAAACAATGTTTTATTTGGATGTATTTGACCCTGGAGAGAGCTGGCAATGCAGAGTGTGAAATGAAGGTGAACTCTTAACATGATTCAACCAAAATAAGAAGTAAAAATTACAAAAAGTACTCATCGTTTTATCTAATTAATGAGACCAAGCCATAAATCAATCAATCACGTTTATTTGTGCAGCACATTTCAGTAGTATAAAGTGCTTTACATCTTAAAAACTCAAAAATAAAAAGTCATGGAAACAT
Organism: Poeciliopsis gracilis; assembly: GCA_911649635.1. NCBI lineage: Eukaryota > Metazoa > Chordata > Actinopteri > Cyprinodontiformes > Poeciliidae > Poeciliopsis > Poeciliopsis gracilis. The sequence continues at coordinate 2,114,862 of CAJVRI010000370.1, read as the reverse complement.
CTTAACAATTTGAGAAACCAGAAGCAGACATTTTGTCAAGTTCCATCATCAAAATCATCAATACACAGTTCTCATGTGATATCACACTTCTGTGAACTTGTAACTGACAGCAATCTTGGTAGGCCGTTGCTATGACAACAATAAACAAACCAAAGCTTAGAATTATACCTTAGCTCGTTCCTATGCAACTTCTAAACAATGGACGAAGTACATCACCACTATTCTGCCCACCTTACACTAAGATGAATATCAGTGACATTAACTGTAGCACTCACTGCTGAATTAGCAAAATTAGCTTAGCTAATGTAGCTTTTTTGCGCTAGCTCAGGCGGCTGTGTCACCTACGTGTTTATCTACTTACTCTGCCAGTCAGCAGAACCTTTTTAGCGGATCCATTTAAACACTGATTGTTTGCGTCGTGCGGTGAAACTCCTCCATGTTTTTCACTCTGTAGTTAACTACATGAGATCGTCTGACATATTTTCCTTCTCCGCCTCATACGGGTTGGTCCTGACAGCAGCCATTTTGTTCATGTATCTTCTCTTGTACATTGTTTAAATGTGTCCACATATTTTCTGTTTGTTGTTCTCAAAGCCATGGGTCCGCTTTGCTTTGTGTTGCACTTGCCTACCAAGATGGCGCTGATCACTTCCGGTTCAGGCTAGTGAGAACTGTGTAAACACATCAAATATATTGGTTAATGTTCTAGTTATTATGGTTCAAAATCAACTCTAAACCGGTGGAGATTTTAGCCCTGATTTACAGGATCTCAGTGTCTCGGCTGTTTTGCAGTTTTCTGAAAGTTTGCTCCAGATTTGTGGTGCTTAGAAGCTGAATGCTGCTTCTCCATGTTTGGTTCTGGACCAGAATCAGAAAACCAGAGGGGTCTGGAAGGTTGATATAAGAACAGCAGGTCTCTTGACCTTAAGGCCCTAATGATGAGTGTAAGTGTGTACATATATGTGCCTCCTTCTGATTGAGTCATTCATTTGTATGAATCTCTCTAATCTTCTTTAATAATGCAGAACCTTCCTTTATCTGCCGCTTCCTTGTCGCATCGTGTTTGAAGTCATACTCTATTAAAAATCAATTTTAATGAAATCACAGCAGATAAAATAAATGGGGGTGTGAATTGCTGCTTCTCTACAAATGGAAAGGTGAATGAATCTTCTTCAGCGCAGACTATCGGCATGGCATAAAATGAGATTAACCCTTTAGTTTCTGTGTTGTCAAAATACAGCACAGGATCTTTTTCAAACAAATTTTTTTTACAAATGCCGATTTGTTTGCTGCTATTGGCAGAACCCATGAAGAAGACAACAGGAAGTGGTTGGAGTGGTTTACCTGTAACGGTTCAGCAAAACTCCAATCATTCTCTGTTCAGAAATATTATCCCGGACTAACCCCCAATTATGCTACATCTATGAAAAAGCAGGCTTAAACGTTGATTGGCATTCAGGTATATTTTCTGCCAGTCTGCCTGTTAAAGTGTGATATTCTGCCAGGGAAACTTGTAATTTTTCATCAATATTAAGGAATTATTGACTTAGATCAAGCTATTGCTAGAAAGTTACTTTTGCTAGTTAGTTTTGTCAAATGGACTCAGACATTTGTGCTAAAAACTAGACCAAAAATACTTGGTCTAATTTGTTATTTTTGCAGTGTTTGCATGATCTTAACCTCATTTCTTATTTAATGGAAACACCTCAATCGGGAAATAGTTTTCTTTTGTTTTACATTAGCAGAATATCAACAAAAATTTGCGCACATTTGTAATGGAGACGCGGCTTGTTGTGTCTGGTTGTCTTGAACTGGTGTGATGGGAGAAAACGGGAACGACCTGCTGGTCCGAAAACGATCAGCGCCATCAGCTGAGTCCCTCCAGAGGACGAATCGCCAGGACATCTGGTTTCTTCCCACTGGCGCCGCCGCTCTCCGATTGAGATCAGACAGATGCCGCGGCGCTGTGGCAGCTCTGTTTTGCTATGGGAAACATGCTGTCACATCTGGGCGCTTCACAGCCAAGGAGATGTGAGGGAGGAGATGATGCGAGCCAAAAGCGGGCGCAAGGATCACCATGGCGCGCTTTCAACAGATGCTGGCGTGTGCATGTCACAGACCCCCGATCATCAGGTGATGCCCCTTCAGGGTGACAGCGTGATAAGAGGGGAGAATTACACCGCAGCCACCTCCACAACCCCCTCTCATTAACCTCCAGTCTGATTGCCCCCAGGACTCCCTCGTGCTAATTAGAGGGGGAAATATGTCTACGATGCATGCCCTCATGCTCACATGCGCACGGCTGACAGAAACGCTATCTGAAGGTGTGAGAATGAAAGGCCTGTCTGTTATTGTGTTGGCCCCAGCAGGTTGATTCCTTTTCACACAGACAGCCTTCATCGCGCCTTTTGATTTCAAGAGGTGAGCTTTTTGTCTCAGCGTGATGCAGACAGCGAAGACGTCTCTCTTCCACTTGTCAGCCGCTTAATTTGATGAGTTTTGCTATTTTGCAACATAATAACAGTAGAAATTTATCAAATTAAGAAATTTAATTAGTGATTTTATAAATGCAAACTTGCATTTATAAAAACTCGTACACACACAGAGTCTGTGACCAAAATTAGACTTTTGGTGTAATTTTTAGTGCAAATAAGATCAAAATATAAGATCAAAATAACTTCCAGGTATCTTTTCAACAAGAAACAGAAGCTTGTTTAGTCAATAATTCTTTAATGTTTATCAAAAAGTTCCATTTACAAATAATTTCACTTCTAATATGTGATACATTTAAACACTCTCCCAGTGGACCTGGTAATCTGCAATCAATATTAATGAATGATTGGCTTAAACAAGATTTTAAATCTTGCTGAACAGTCACTTCTAAGACTGTCTTGTCTTTTTTCAGATGAACTAAAATATTTGCACTACAAACTAGATGAGCTGTGGTGTTTTTGCAGTGCGGGGATCTCTAATGGCCGTCTCTCTGTCTGCACACTGAGGGCACATTTTCCTCTTTTGTTTTACACGATGTCAGGGACAGACGCAGACGTGTCCAGGGACTGGTACAGCAAAGAGGCATTTGTACCTGGACTGGACCTGCGGGCGTCCGGGAGCCGGAGGAGAGGCGAGGGGGAGCGAAAGGTGGGAGAGTATTTAAGAGCACTTGAGTGCCGGCGTAGATGTAGTCGCCTCTCCCAGCGGGTCGGGCCGGCCCTCTCGGCACCGTGGCATGAGTTTTCACTTTAGCAGGCAGCACTCAGCGCTGCTTCTTCTGTCCACCCACTTTTTTCTGCTCCTCTCAGTCACTGTGTGCTTCACTGAACCCATCATTCGCTCTCATTCACTCTGGACTACAACGTGCACACACACGTGCACACACACACACGGTTTGACCCATTTGCCCCTTCACCATGAGTGGTAAATAATTCCATTGTGAGAGCCATTAGCAGGTAGCTAAAGGGTTAAGAGGGAAACGACACCGGCCGTCTGACGGGCGATTAGACAAAAAGAAGATAAAACCGGAACATCGTCGCTTGTTGTTTCACTAATCTTACGTTAAAGCAAGTCAAATTCTTGTGTTGTCTTGCAAAAATATTTACAGTACATCCCTGATATTCTCCTGAAATCCTTAAAGGGGCAGTATCATGCTAAATCTACTTTTAAAATTTTTTACATCATGTTCCGTTTTCCCTCTTCTAAAACACACCTGATTCTTTCAGGCATGTTTGAGAAATCTTTTTATTGCCATGGCAACCATTCAGCTGTGAAAAATGCCTGGGTGAACCTAGCTCCGCCTTTGAGGATGAAGCTCCTCCCACATTGAGATCCTTCAGACTAGCCAGCAGCAATTAGCAAACACCTGGTGAAGCTTTGAATCTGCTGAGCTCATTATAGGAGCAACTTCTCAGTGAAAAGCTGGTAGAAACGTTGAAGGGTTAATGGGGCGGCCATGTTGTAATGACTTCCTGAAGAGCAGGAGGTTTTAAAGAGACAGAGGCCCAATTTTAAGACGTTAAATCAGGAAGAAAAATTTCTCATAAGTCACATTGATATATATATGGCATTTCAGCTGAAAGTAACATAGTTACACTGCAAAACCTCATGATGATGAAAACATAGTTCCATTTTCAAATAAATTCACTTATAAGACATTTTTCTCTGCTAAAAGAGAAATGATCTGTCAGTGGAACTAGCACTTGCTTATCAATATGAAGGAATTATTGATGTTAAACAATCTCCTATATCTTGCTGTAAGATTACTGGTACATTAGTTTTGTCTTATTTCAAATGTACTAAGACATTTGCTCTAGAAATACTTGGTAAGATGTTTTTTTGTAGTGTGCTTGTTTTTAGGGGGGGGGTTGCAGTGTACTTTATTTTGCCCCTTTACAATGCTCCTCTTAATAACTTTCAGCTGCTAAATACTAATCATGTAATGGAACAAAACCTGTAAAGCCACAAAAGGTTTGAGACTGGAGTTGAGGCCAAAATCTGACCGAAGTTCGTAGATGCAGCGAATAGCAGTTAGAAAATAAATGGCCACAATATTCCATTGTATGTGTGGAAAAAACATGAAAAAATTTAATTATTTTCCATCTGCTTCATAATTACTTCTCCTTTCCTTGTTTTATTGCAATGAAATCCATTAAAGTTTCTTTTAGTAAAGAAAAATATGTGAAAGTTAAGAAGCATGAACCCTTTTGTCGCGTTTTGTTCGTATTTTAAGGCTGTAAATGATGAACTGGCCTGGTTCCCATCACTGTTTAGGGAATCTGGGATGCAATTTTGCAAAGTTTGGAGAGCCAAAACTTCTCATCTGTCTCCTCTGCACCTTACATGGTCCGACCGCAGGCGACTCAGCCTGTTAACAATCTGTGTCACCAAGCCAGAAACCTCACAACAGAGACTAATTCTGAATAAAATGCATCGCAGTCAAGTGTAGGATGCGTGTTTCCTAGTTGAGTAGCCTGTCTGCAGACAAACTGGTCCTCAGAGCCTTCAGCTGGGCCACTGTAAGAGGGATACTTGTATTTTTCCACAGTCATGTCAGAGGATTACACAGTCCCTCCGCTGTTTCAGTGACACACACACGCACACACACGCAGTCAGAAACACATCAAAGCGGCTCGGCATAGTGGCCTGCACTGAGCTGAGGGCACACTTACCCAGCAGGCTGCTGGCACTAACTCTGAGCTGGTCTGCAGGGTCTGCAGGGCTGTGCAGTGACAAGTACAGCCTGTGTGTGTGTGTGTGTGTGTGTGTGTGTGTGTGTGTGTGTGTGTGTGTGTGTGTGTGTGTGTGTGTGTGTGTGTGTGTGTGTGTGTGTGTGTGTGTGTGTGTTTATGAGTCAGAGGCAGTGTTTACTCAGTTCTTGTAACTTGAGAGAGTTCTGACAGGGTGCATTTTGGAAATACATAAAAAAATGCAACAGTTTCAGCTGAAACATATCAGATTTATGGCAGGTTTCTTTGGCTATCCTGCAAATTTGGTTTATTTTTAATATTTAATTACAAAGACATGACTCTCTAATTCTCACATATCCAAACAATGGAGCTTAATAGTCATTCAGTCATTATGGGTGCAACAAACTTCCATGTATTTCAGTCAAGTTCTATGTAATAAACACAGAGTTGGACAACTAGTAACATGGGATATAATATGTGTTTATTTTCACACTGAAAAAACAAAATCTTACCAAGTAGTTTTGGTCTAGTTTCTAGTGATAATGTCTTATTGTACTTGAAATGAAACAAGCTTCGAAGTTACATTTCAACAAAAAAAGGGAGCTGGATTTAAGTAAATAATTCCTTAAAACTCATGAAAAAGTATTCAGTATTTTCCACTGCCAGATTATTCCACTTACACAAAACATTTCCCATGTTATAAGTGAAATAATCTGCCAAAAAAAAAGAAACAATACTAAAAGAACTATTTAGCTAAAACAAGCTGCCATGTTTTACTGATTTGTTACTTATTTGTTGTTTTCTTATTTCTAATCTTTGCACTATAAACTTGACCAGAATTATTTGGTGAGATTTTGTGTTTTTGCAGTGTAAAGACGTTGGAGGGGTGTGAATACTTTAGTAGTTTAACCATTCATGCCCAAACAGCCGACTTGAATGTAGAAACTGATATAGTGTTTGCGATCTATTGCGCATCAATTATTAAAGCACCAGGGTTTTCTGGCTGAAGGGAAGATATGGGGCGTATAAATTATCCCTTATCGATATATGGAGTTTAGTGCTAACATGGTTTCTAATTATGCCCCGGTCTGACCACAGGCCGACCTCTTCTCCCTGGCTTTCTGAGCTCTGCCCAAACAGGTGAGAAGCCGCAGAACCGCGCAGGGTTTGCAGATTAACGCGCAGCAGCTGCTGCAGGATCTGCAACCCAAACACCTCCAGGTTGATCAATACTCTGAAGAAAAGCATTAACAGCCCATCACATTCTCTCCATCCTTCTCATTAAACACTAATCATTTTTTCAATGTTGCCCCCATCGCGCCCCCCCCCCCCCTCCCTTCACTCTGCGGTGGAGAGGAAAGTTTATTTCCCAGCGCTACACAGATTTCCCAGCAGCCCCTGCGCTGCAGCCTTCGCTCTGAGCCGCAGCCAGACGCTGGTTGGAGGTTGTTACACTCGTTCACCGATTCCCTCCATCCCTACGGGTCGCAGGCAGAGCCCAACATCGGATGGATGATGGATGGATGGATGGATGGATGGATGGAGGATGGATGGATGGATGGATGGAGGATGGATGGATGGATGGATGGATGGATGGATGGATGGATGGATGGATGGACGGACGGACGGACGGATGGATGGATGGATGGATGGATGGATGGATGGATGGACGGACGGATGGATGGATGATGGACAGCCTTCACTCTGCTGTTTAGAGGCCAGTTTTTTCCCAGCATGCCCTGTGCTCCAGCCTTCGCTCTGAGCCAGACGCTGGTTAGAGTCCGCTGCACTCGTTCGCCTCCTCCCTTCCTCCCTCCGTCCGTCCGTCCGTCCATCCGTCCGTCCCAGCAGGACGCAGACAGAACCCGGCCTCAGCCGATCCATACTTATCGTATCTGGGTTCCTCTTACAGCCTTGTAATTCTCATGGAGAGACATATTAGCGCGACACATTAGGCCGGCGCGGCGCTGCGAGGCGAGAGGCTGCGCTGACACCAAATCGACTTATCCCGGGCCCCGCGGGACTCCGCAGGGCACCGCCGCGCGCCGACGGCCAGAACTCCCGGCCGGTCCGGGTCGGGTTTCAGCGACGGCTGTTGGGCTTGTAGTCCTACACGGGGCGGAGCGGGAGATGGAAGACGCTTCTGCTCATTGCATTTACTGACAGGAACCCGGCAGACCACAAGGCCAGGGGATCAATAGCATCGCTGTGCACCGCAGTGCCAGACCGGGCCGACCCAAACAAGGGCAGATTGCATTACACAGAGCTTTAAATCAGGAAGTGACTGCCCTGCTAGCATCACAACACAAACATGTTCGCTTTGCTCTCGAATTACAAGAACTGTTGGCGCTTTCTACGTAGAGACGCTTGGACAGTGGTGCTACCCGACCCAACATCTGAAAGAACCGAACGCTGGTGCTACACATCGTCCACTTCGGTCCAGATGGTTCCTGGTAAAAGTTCAGATCTTTGTGCTGTTTCTGTGCAGCAGAGGATTCAGTCAACAGGAAGGAAAAACCGAAGACCTGAAGGAGAGAGTTCAGGAGCCGAACCGGACAGAACCGGACCGGAGAGGGGATGGAGGGATAGAGGGATAGAGGGATGGATGGATGGATGGATGGATGGATGGATGGATGGATGGATGGACGGACGGACGGACGGATGGATGGACAGACGAATGTCCACCACAGGTCAAGGTTTTCCTTATCTTTTGGCTTTCAGCCAATCAGGAAGAAGACAGAAATGATCCCGGTCCTGGATTGGCTGCTCTGCTGAATCCAGCCAATCATGTGTCAGTAGCGTGTCACTTCCTGTAGCCAGTGAGAAACTCTGGTAATAAGCAGGTTTTTGGTGCTGTCAGAACGTTGCGGTCCAGAACCCGGTGAACAGGCCCGCCTCGGTTCCCAACAATAACAGAAACAATAAAAACTCGCAGGCCGACTTTTCATTATAGTTTCGTTCTCCCAACTTTTTCTGCCATCAGGAATATTTTGGATCAACTTCACATCAGTCCAAAATCGAAGGATATCGTTTCTTCACTACGCTGCTCAGTTCAATAAATGTGCGATGAAGTTCCAGTTGTAGTTTTTCCCCATTAACTCCCGTTTTTATTTATTTCAGTTCGTGGAAATGTTTTCTCAGCTTAATTTGTTAAATATAATAACTTTGTTCTGACAGCTGATGACGATTTACTTGTTTATAAATCTAAACATATCTGCTGCATGCAGTACATAAGAGGAGAGACTTTACTGACGTGATGAGTAACAATAATGATGAATGGATTTTTCTCTCTGGAAGGAGAGGCGCAGACTTTAGTGGACCGTGAGGAACAATGAAAATCCAAAGAGAAGCTGAGTGAAATAGATTCAGTGTGGAGGGCCAGATGTTCTGGGTTTGGATCAAACATCTGCTGGCCCTGCAGGACCTCAGCGACCCCGAATGACCCCCGTCTGCTCACCTTTTCCTCCAGACGTTGCTGCGCTCTTCCTCCGCAGGTTTCTGATCTTTGGGAAAGGTGAAATGCGATCCCACGTTCAGAACATGTCGAACTTTTCCAGATCGTTTTTAAGCTCGTCTTGTTGTCGAGGCAGCAGATGTTTATTTCTCTGAAAGTTATCACCACTCTGGAAAACGTGACAGGATTCAGGCCCGGCGACCCAGAATCGTGACCCGGGAGACCCGGCGTGCAAACAGCGGGTTGTTACAGCTAACTAAAGCAACACAGCAACGAAACGGAGAAAACGTTTAAATAAAAACGAGGAATTAATTGGGAAAAACTAAAACTAACTGGAAATATGTTGTACGCTAAGAAAACTAACGAAAATTATAGATGTAATAAACGTCGCTTTTGTTTTTATTGATCTATTTGTTGAAAAGTTTATCTTCTGTTCAGTATTCATGACCCAATCCGGTCATAATCACAAAACCTCGACCTTGAGTTCTGCACCCAAAAATTTACCAAAAACCACTAAAACTAATAAAAACTAAACTAAAAATTGAACAACATACAACTAATAATGACTAATGAAAAATATGAAATGCACTGTAAAAACTAATTCAAATTTATTCAATGAGACAAAATAAAACTAAATGCAGTAGCAGCATGCGTTAGCTGCCTGCAGTAGCAGCATGCGTTAGCTGCATGCAGTAGCAGCATGTGTTAGCTGCCTGCAGTAGCAGCATGCGTTAGCTGCATGCAGTCGCAGCATGCGTTAGCTGCATGCAGTCGCAGCATGCGTTAGTTGCATGCAGTAGCAGCTAATGCATGCTGAATGTGAATCTTCCTCGCTGTGAAAACCTTTAGTGATTTTGCTGCATCCACCTGCAGCTCTTCTGGAGAAGCCATTTGTAAAATGTTAATGAAAACAGATGAATAAAGTTCTAAAGTTGTTCTGTGGTTATCTACAGTGCAAACTTTCGATTCACACATCCTTACGTCACATTGGCAGCGGTGAAAAGTGTGACCCGTTATGAAGACGCTCCGGGTTCTGGGTTTGTGCTCTGGGAAAACCGTCGGGATGAATCGTCTCTGGTCTGCAGTTTAAATAACTTTCCGATCATAATTGGCCAAATTTCTGGAATCAAGTTTCCAAGGATTCAATCCAAGTTTGACGGTAAATATAAAAAACAAATAAAAGGATTTATACTGTATAGAACCGATGGAGAGATGGATAAACGGATGGACGGATCCATCCATTCCTCCACAGATGGAGGGATGGATATCAAGTTTTGATTTAAAACTCGTTTCTCAGACGTTTTCGTCCCATTTTGCCCCAGTCTGAAGCTTAAACTGGTTCTGAGTTGGAACCAGTTTGGCAGTGAAACATTGTAGGGAAAGGACTGGAGGAAAGGTAGCAGATAGCAGCACTCTCTCTCTCTCTCTCTCTCTCTCTCTCTCTCACACCCCAGACTTGAGTTAATGGTCTTGCGTCTTCCTGGCAGCCTGTCAATAATGGCTCTGATCACATTAAATAAAGAGTCCATTAGCTTATTCTTTCTCTTCCTGCGCTGCTAATGCGGCGCGTTGCAGCTTACACACACCTCTGCTGCTGCGGCACCAACGCAGCACAACCTCAGAGCCGCCAGCTTTCCAAACGCTTCTCTCCGCTTCCTGGAGGTGGAAGTTTCGATACAGGAACCGAACTTTAATGTGGCTAAAGGAGCAAACTGTGAGCATATGCTGCTCTGTGCGGCTCTTCTGCCAACATGGTAATCAAGACAAAGGAGATGTGATGTAAGCGTGAGAGGGGAGCGTTTCTCCGCTCCTCCGCCGCCTCACTGCTCTCCGTTGGCCCTGGAGCGAACGCAGAGGCTCCTGCATCTGTCTCCCAGGCCCACGACCGACCCGGCTGCTGCTGCCGCTGCTACCGCTGCTGCTGCTGCAGCCGCAATTAACGGGAAGCATCAGACAGTCGCTTTCTCCCAGGCGTTCCCTCCGGCTCTGTGCTGGGTCTGCTGAGCTTTAGCGCTCAGGATCAGGGTTACAACAGTCTGAGTTTTTCATTTGTCTAATTCAATTGGTTTTTAAAGTGTGTTTGCTACTTTAAGTTAGTTATCAGATGCGTCACTATTTGCAGCAGAAACTAGAGCTGAGACCTTGTGTTTTTACAGTGTCCTGCAGATTCTGGATGTTTCAATGCTTCACTGAAAAATAACAAAATCTTATCAAGTGATTTTAGTTTATTTTCTAGTGCAAATATCTCAGTGCACTTAAAATAAGACAAAACTTACTGACAACTTCATTTCATTCATTTTATCTGTTTCTGCTGTTTTGTTCATTTATTTTGGATATTTAAAATGAATTCCAGTTAACTGGATTAACTAATGTGTTCTTGGATTATTACGGCATCAAAACAAAAAGATTATCGCAATAACTTTGGGACAATTTACCGTCCAGCAAAATTTATCGTGACACATAATAAATAGATCCTTTAACATGAAAACATTAACTCTATCATTTCAGGGTGCTGTAGTTAATGTTATAAGCGTGCCTTATAGTTCCAGTTTGTTTTTCCCCATTAGTTGGAGTTGTTATATATTTCAGTTAACGAAGGTGTTTTATTCATTTCTGTTGGTCTAAGTTTGCTATAAACTCAGAGCGTCGGGCCTGAAATGGCTTCCATGTGCTGCACCTTTCGCCGGGCGGGGGGCCAAACGACGTCCCGTCCTCTTTCTGAAGAAGCCGGGGGACATCTTTTCGACGTTAAGCGCTGATGACGGCGGCGGTTTGAAGCCGGGAGAGTCGGATGAATCAGACCAGAGGAGACGTAAAATGACAGCTTTGTTTTCAAAAACAGATAATAAAAGACAAGACAGTGGAAAAAGAGATGGAAACGGTTTAGAAAAGGCCACCTGGACCCGGCGTGTGCCAGGTTCTGACTCACCCGGCCGTACGGCAGGCCGATTTACCATAAAATCTGATTCAACAAACTCTGCTTTGGCCAGACATGTTACTTCAGATTTCAAATATTAACAATGAAATTATGTCGTCATAAAAAGAGAAATCCTGAAAGCGAATATCTAAAACTGTAAACTGTAAATCTGAGAGGCCAAAAGTTTCTAAATGAATTTGGTATCTTGAACATGGGCACCTTTTCTATTTCAGAGATCTTAAATTAACATTCTGACTCATCAAAAAGTCACAGATTTACCTGCAATTTTCAGATTTCAATGAAACAACATAAAAATGTTCCCATTTTTAGCCTGGGAATAGTTTTAAAGCTGCACGTTTTGCTCTCCAAATCCGTTTCTAGGTGTAATTTGTTCGTCTGAAGTGAATGAACGGAAAATTGTTGGTGGATTTCTGAAGCAGTTTGCAGAGTTAAACGTTCTGCTGGAAACCCAAAACTCTACAGGCAATTATTTGGACTCCTTAAGGGCTTATGTGAAATTTCTTAATTCAGACATGTTTAAATATTTACGGTAATTTTGACTATTCATAATTACATTGGAGATTCTTTGAAGTGTAATTTCAGACATGTTGCAAATATTTATTTAAAAAAACGCCATAAACACATCTTACATTTCTGAATGAACAATTTGAAACCAGTAGCAGACATTACATTTTATCAGATAAATTAATAAAAAAACATCAAATATTTTGGTCAATGTTCTTGTGTTCAGTGTTTAGTGTCTTATATGAGAAATACTTTTTCTGTAATTCTAATGACTGACTTAAAACAAGCTCCTATAACTTGCTAAAAGATTATTTGTATCTCAGTTTTGTCTTATTTCAAGTCGATAATTAGAAACTAGACCAAAGCTGTTTGGTAAGATTTTCTGTTTTTGCAGTGCAGAATGCAATTTGTTAGACAGAACCGATTTTATGTTGAACTGGCCTGCCGTACCGTCTTCTGCAGCATAATGACCCCTGACCCCCCTCCCTTTCCATCTCGTGCAGCCACTGCGCTATAAATCTCACTCCACTCGATTAGCGTGCCCTTAGCAACAGCTAACACGCCGTCATGAATTTTTAAGCGAAGCCATGACTCAAATCGGGCAGAGAGGTGAAGCCGGGGTATCCTGTGGCCTGTTAGCCGATCGCTGCGTCTGCTGCAGCACAATGAGCCCTGTGGCCTCCTCACATTCACTCATCCTGCAGCCGCCGGCCCTTTTCCGTGGTTCCTGATTAGATAAGAGCCGCCTCTGAATGGCGTCTCATCAGCTGGCGTTTATTCAATCATCTCCGTTTCCACATCGCTTCTGTTTTCACGTGGAAACCAGAATTTGAGCAAAAAGTTTACAGAAGATATTATGTAACCTTTTAGTTCCTGAGGATCTCGTTTCCCACCGAAGCGTGATTCGCTGAGGCCGAAAAGACCTTGAAGCTTATTTGTGGAGAGGCGTCGAGTCTGCCCGCTGAAACTCTTGCCACCGTTTGTCTGAATTCTTCACGTTTTTGGAGAAACAAATGATTGAACCCTGCGAAAGTTTTAAACAACCACTTTTATCTTGTTACATTTTCCATGGAAACCGACTCCGACTGGCTTTAACTTGTACATCAACTACAATAAACTAAATAACTCACTTCAAAACATGGAATTAATTTAGAGTCGTTTCTCAGAGTGTTTATTTTTGATGGCTTATAACTAACAAACCTAAAACTGACTTTCTGTTATGATGTTATGACTAAGGTTAGAGTTTGCTGATGCTAATTTGACTGTGACTAAGAAGTGGGCTGCTCACATGGTGCTTTATCTAGGGATGCTACTGGGAAATTGAGTGGAAGGAAAAAATCTATCTGTTGTAGCTGGTTTATTTTTGTACTTTCCATATATTTTCATCTGTAACTATTATCTAATTGCATAATTTAAACTAAGTTGTGCACAGATATCTGCTAACCAACATTGGTTCAGGGGCTTTGGACACATTAAAACAAATTTGCAAATAAAAATGAGTAAAAAATAAAGCAGACAGAATCTAAAGGAAACATTAAAGGAGGATTTGAGGAATCCTTGAACCGCCCATTTGCTCCAGGCGCAAATTTCTCTTAACTTGTTTTTGATCCACGCAGTATTTTCATAACAACTGAAGCTAACACATTTCCTTTATTGTGCTAGAAAATGGCAATGTCTCTTTAAAATGCACCGGCCCTTTAAGAGATGTTTGGAAAACCCGGAGAACTGATGAACAAACTTTAATTTTACATCAAATCTGGTTGATTGAGACAAAACTCAAAGTGCAAGTTTTGTTAAAAATCTATCTGTCTGTCCATCCACTGTTACGTAAAGCTTTTTATCAATGCAGATTAAGGTTGAAAAAGTGCCAATGAGGATGAAATTAATTGGCCTACAGCAGCTTGAACAAACGTTTATTTTGGGCTCCACTGCAGAATCATCTCTTCTGACGAACCGAGCTTAAAAGAGAAATAACCCGAGATCACAACGTGTAAATTTCAGCCTTTATGATTCCTCCGAATGTCGTCCACCCACGTCCTCGTGTAGATGGAGATTTTCCTGTGCGCCATCACAGGGGAAGCAGCAGAGATGGTTGTTCACAGATGACCTTTGACCAGCCACTGGGGAGGCGAAGGGGGAGCCAGCTTGTGCCTTTGGAGCGGCTGGCCTCTGATGTGATGGCTCCAGGCAGTGGGCTTTGCGTGAACCGATCCCCGATGGGCCCCCCTCGTCACTAGATCCTCTGCATTATTCATCGCGGTCCGCGGCGGAGGCAGGCGGAAAACAGAATAAAAAGCGTCAAGGTTCAGGACCTTCTCAGATCACAAGGAACTTCTGCTTAACCTCCCTTGAAGTGATAAACACAGGAATAGAGTATGTTTTCTTTTTTTTAAGCAACTGGATCTGAGAGTAGGACTGGAGATCAATGGGGATTCCCTGGAGGCTTAGAGGAGATCACATTCACTGCGAGGTGATTGGTGGATCAATGCGGTTCCCATGGTTCACTTTGCCATTGTGAGAACGGATCCTCTTCATCCCAACCAGTTCAGAGATCTCCCAGGTTACTTTCTAGATCACAAGGAAACATGCAACAAATTGCATAATCTGCTAATTGCATAATTGGTTGACATGTTGTAACCAGGAGCGCCAACCCAGTCCCTGGGTTAGTGGGCTGCGTTAAGACATTTTTGCACAACATCCGGCTTTTGCGACGCAGCAGCGAGAAGACGGATGAACGCGCCTGCAAGCCAGATTAATTCAGGGAGGCAGGCGGATAAAATAAACCAACATCTGAGGCTGTGGGGCAGATAAAGTGGGGGTACCCCGCCGTCTCTCTGCTGTAATTATTGGCTAATAGTCATTAACCTGGCAAACAAAAGGTTTAGCTGCATTGTTTAAAGGACTCTGGGATGCATAATGACAGACTAATATGTCATAGCACTAGGGGAGAGGGGGAGGGGTGGATTAATGAGATTTTACTGAAGGGAGTGTACAAGAAGAGGTGGGGCACGGCTGGAAAATAGAGAGGGAAGAGGGCCACATTAAGCTAATTGGAAGATGAGTGCCTACTTGTAAAAGTGCTTCTAATGGCGTATTTGTTTCTCTTGCTGCAGCGCAGAGCTAATGCAGGGGAGTGCAGCTGCAAGACTTAAAGTAGTAAAGATTATGAGGGCAAGCGTTTGTCTGCGAATGTGTGTCAATACGCTTTACATCAGGGGTGTCCAAACTTTCTGTCATAAAGACTCAAAAGGTAAAAAAACAAAACAAAAAAACAATGTTCCCTCTCCACAATAAACCAAGCATGCACTGCTTCATTAAATAAATAAATACAGCAGTCTGGTTTGTTGTTGGGAACAAAATGTGTAAATTATTATAGATTTAAATCTTAAATTGAGTTTGCCTCATTAAAAGAAAGTTTGCAAATTTTCTAGGTATGGATTGAGAAAAAGAACAAAATTTATTCAATTGTGAGCAATAAAATCAGGAATTGGCTCATTCTTTCTTTGAAAACTCTTGCTATATTAAGCCAAGTTTAATGAGTTGATTGAAAGCAGATTTGAGTAAAAGTCACTGGATCCTTGCAGCAAAAACAGAGTTTCAAATAGAAATGTTTTCTATTGTAAGAGTCAATCTGAGATCATTTATCCCCATTTTACAAAACAAACTCTCCGTCTACATCAAACAGGAAATTTAGGTGATTGTGGGGCCACACTCAGTCATCTGAGGGGCCGCAAACGGCCCCCGGTCCTCCCTTTGGGCACCGCCGCCGCAGACGCTGGACATTAGCGCTCGTAGCTTCATCATGAGAAGCTGCTGCAGGACGGACAGCTCATGTCTTCCTGCAGATAATTCTTTTATTTCTGAACTTCTGTTGCCGTTCGGCTTTGAGAGGAGCGTTGATGATTAATGCAGCGGCTTCGTCTGGATCTCCGGCTGCTTCCTGAAACGACGCTGAACAGTGAACAGCGGTTCTCTGCTTTCTGATTCACTCCAACGCCTCTGGACTCTTTGAAGACAAAATATACTGTCTTTTTCCTGCAAGTTGGAAATGTTTGTCTTAAGGACATCGTTTCAATCTGAACTTATTAGCAACTCTTAACACTTTTTGCATTATAATGTCTTGCAAAAGTATTTATAACCGCTGAAGTTTTTAATTCCAGTCACCTTCCAATCCACTTAAAAGTCTCATCCAGTCTGGATGGAGAGCATCTATTCCAAGTCGGGCTTTGGCTAGGCCATCCTAACACATGATAATCTTTTGATTTCTCAATCTTCTATCAAACATTGAGCTTCATGATGCAGCCACCATCATATCAGCTGCACTTTATTTCATTTTGAGGCGTCAGAGTAAGGCTGAGTATTAAAATGTTGTGTTTAGTAAACGGCGTGACGTCGTTGCAGCATTCTCTGAAAACAAAACGCGCTTTCCATTTCGTCTATTAGGAGTGAAAGCTGCACAGCGTTAACTGCATTTTGGAAATCTTGCAAGTTTTTCCTTCCACTGAGCTTTATAAACGTGAGGTCACATAAAATCCATGCAAAAGAAAACGTTTGCGGTTGTATCGTGACAATGAAAATACTTTCCCAAAATGACATCGAAACACGTCATAAAGTGTAAATGTTCTTAATTTCACCTTAAAAATCCAGAATATTGAAATGTAAACAAGCAGGCGACCTCTGCGTGTTTAAAAAGTGTAAAAAAAAAGTCAGTTTTTGTTTCCCTGAAGTGTAAAACCCAGACTGCTGCTCTTCTTAGAATCCTGATTTCTTAAGAACATTTTTCAGATGGTGGAACTATTCACAGATTCACTTTCTAATTTACTTTCATTATTTTGTTTCAATTAAATCAAATGGAAGTGCTAATGCCCGCATGGCCATGCAGTATGAAATAATAGTGTCCAGGCTAGAATTTAAAGTCGTACCTCCAGGCTAAAACTCCAGAGCGCACACAGAATGAAAGTGTAAAATGTTTTTTAATGTATATTTAACAGCAAATACCCCAGTGACTATTGATGTTTCGTCTCAGAAGAATCTATTTCTCTGGTATATCTAAGGGCATGATATGAAACCACTCACACTTTTATTTCTTTTTCTCTGTTTTCTTCCTCTGTGTGTCTCCCGTAGTATTTCTCCCTCTCTCTTTTCCCCCCGCTGTCTCTCTTTAAACATTTATCTTCTGTTTTCTCCTTACAGGCCCTTTGTGCTTTTGTGATGTTGGTTTTTACAGCTTTCTGCGCACCACAGTCGCCATTTATCTTTTATAGATGCCAGCAGCAAGGAGCGCGTAAGAAATGCTACCATTTCAGCATGACTAATTGTCATCGCTCGGCGCTGCTCCCCTGATGGCCTGCAGTGTGTGAACCGCACTGTTTACACTCTACATTTCCATTTTGTTCACATAAATACTCCAACTCTGAATATTATCATCAGCTGCAGCGTGTTGCTCGGTTTGTGAACTCATTCGCCAGCAGCAATCTGAAACAGGTGAAGATATGGGGCCCCAGAAGAGGAAAAACTATCAGAATAGTCTTTGCCTAAACTAAGGCTCATCATCATCTGTTTATGCTTGATGGTGAGCCCGTCTGCAGGGGCGCTGCCTTTCTTTTTAAATCTGTTTATTGCAAAAAATCCAAGCTAAGTCAAAGCTTTACTTGGATCATTACCCAAGTCTCAACAGTAGATATTTTGATATTGAGCATCAGTTAATCAAAACTTTATTTTTATTGGAGTAAAACAAGATGCATTTTTTATAAAAATGCTCAAATTTCACTTGTAGTAAAATGTAATGAGAGAGTTTTAGGAGAGGCGCACCGATTTATTGGGACATCAGTGATCAGCCGGTACTGAAAACGGCATTAAAGTGTCAGGTGTCAAGGAAGGTGTTCAAACTGAGGCAAAATGTCTCACAGTAGATCATTGTTTTAGAAATTTAAAAAAATTGGTTACAAAACACCCAAAACTGGAAAGCGAACAGGTGGTAAAGTGTGAAAATGATCAGCAGCCTGCGCTCAAAAGTTAACCAAATGTGACCATAAGTCTGAACAAACACAACATTTAAACACCCGCTAAATCACAGCTGAAAAGTTTGCAGAAATATCTATAAAGTGTTTTTTTTTTTTACCATGACATCAAAACCATTATATTCTCAAATTATGAAAGCAATAAAATCTGAAGTGATCATGAAATTAAGACCTTTCAGTCTCTCAGCAGGTCCGACCTAACAAACCTAAAAGTAAAAATCTAAACCAATGTTTCTCTTCTGGTTCTCTGGATTCAGGTGTTTGTCAGAGAAACGACACATTTGGCTGCATTTACCACTAAATACATCCTGTATTAACTTGTGCTGCATTTTTCTTCAGTAGTGTTAGAATTGTTATTATTACACATACATGTTGTTCCTTGGTTTTGTGTTTTTCTCTTTCTAAAGAAGTAGAGACAGATTTCTCGGCTGTTCCCTCCATTCTTCTTTCTCTCTTTTTCCTTCCTTCCTCCTTTTTTTCCCATATACTAGCCCATTATATTTGGAAAAAAAGTCCTGTTGTTACTCAGTTTTGTCCTCTTTGTACAGTTTCTCCTAAATTCCTGATATTTTAAAAATCGCATTAAAAATGTTGGACCTTTTGGTTCACTTTGCCGATCTGCAGGACTGATCAGCACAAGAATAAGAGCGATTGTTGAGGGGTAGACCTTTGATGAAGCGTATCAGGTGTCGCTCCAGGGGACCTCTGGGTATCATGAATGGAAAAACCCACCTAACCCCTTGCTCTGTATCTTCCTTTGACCAGACTAATTATTCGCAATCAATAACAGTCTATCTTCTCTCTTGTCTCTCCCGTCTCTTCTGGGACATTCAGGATGCTGCAGGCAAGGTTTTGGACCGCTGGACCATCATGTCCCGTGAAGAAGAGATCATCACCCTGCAGCAGTTTCTGCGCTTTGGTGAGACCAAGTCCATCGTGGAGCTGATGGCTATTCAGGAGAAAGAAGGTCAGGCGGTCACAGTTCCCTCGTCAAAGACGGACTCTGGGATTAGGACGTTCATCGAAAGTAATAACAGAACCCGCAGCCCAGGGCTCTTGACACATCTGGAGAACAGTAGCCCCTCCAGCATTCATCACTTTGAGAATATCCCCAACAGCTTAGCCTTCCTCTTACCGTTCCAGTATATCAACCCAGTCTCTGCCCCCATGCTCGGCTTGCCCCCTAATGGCCTCCCAATGGAGCAGTCTGCCCTTCGGCTTCGGGAGCCCAGCCTCCCAAACCAAGGAGAGCAGGTGGAGACCAGCGAGTCAGAGGTATCCCTATCGCCCTTCCGCACAGGTCAGAGCCCAAGTCGCGGCGTGCTGGGACCCATCAACAGCACTGAACCCAAGACAGAACCCAACAACTGTGCATCGCCCATCTCCCCAACCCCGTCCACCCAGCAAGCTCAGCAGCAGTCGTCCCTTCAGCAGCAGCAGCAGCAACCGCAGCAGGGCCAACAGCAGACCCAAAGCCAGTCTCAGCAACACAACAGTCTGGGCGACCATCCGGTGCATCACCACTTTGTCAAGGATGAGCCTTCGAAATCCATCAGCCATCCTTCGTTCTCTTCCAAGATGCATCGCATACGCCGCATGGGAGCCACCTCTCGCAAGGGTCGCGTGTGCTGCAACGCGTGTGGAAAGACCTTTTATGACAAAGGCACACTTAAGATACACTATAATGCCGTACACTTGAAGATTAAACACCGCTGCACCATCGAGGGATGCAACATGGTCTTCAGCTCCCTGCGCAGCCGCAACCGCCACAGTGCCAATCCCAACCCGCGGTTGCACATGCCTATGCTGCGCAACAACCGCGACAAGGACCTTATCCGTGCCAATTCCACCACAGGTACGCCTGTCATCTCGAGCAGCAAGAACGGTGGCTTCACACTCACCAGCCCCGGGAGGCCACCGCTGGGTTTTACGACTCCCCCCGTAGACCCGATGCTTCAGTCCCCGCTGCAGAGTCCGCTGGTGTTCCCTTCACTGAAATCAGTGCAGCCAGTCCAACCAGTGCCCCCGTTCTACCGAACACTCGTGTCTCCAGCAGACCTCGTCAGCCCTCCAGTGTCACTGCCAACCAGCCCCATCATGCCCACTACTACCAACAGCACCACCCTGATGGATCAGCAGCAGCAGATCTTGGCTGCTGTTGTCTCGCATAACAATATTCATGTCTCAGAGGCAAATCCAATGTCCCACCGGCTGTCCACTGGTGGCAGTCAGGACCTCACCACAAGCAGTGACCCCACACCCAAGAAGAAACCTCGTAAATCGAGCATGCCAGTGAAGATTGAGAAGGAAGTGATTGATGTGGCCGATGACTTTGAGGACAAAGATGAGGACGACGATGACACTATCCACCATAATCACCAGACAAGTCTTCTTCACAACAATATTAAAATCAACGGCAACTGCAACAACAATGGCGCAGGTGGAACTGGCCACCACAGCGGCGGCAGTGGCCAGCAGTCGCCCTCCCAGGACGAGATGAGCCCTGGCCTGGCCCTGAGGGGGATGATGAGGCAAAGCGAGGACGAATGTAGGGAAGGGACTGGCAGCGACAGCAGAGGCGGCGCTTCAGAGCTGCGTTGTATGGACAGCTTTACCTCAGAAGATCAGGATCACGAGAGAGACTTTGAAAACGAGTCTGAAACCTCAGACTCCAAGATGTTCTACCGCGATGACCTGATGGACGGAGAGGAACATCAAAAGCACGGCAGAGGAGGAAGAGGCCTGGACAAGGAGCATGAAAACGAGCCCCACGAGGACGAACACTTGAGAAAAGACATCGAGGGAAACGGTCATTCCTCGCCGTCTCCTCATGGGCCTCCGATCAAGATCAAAGAAGAGCTAAACGATCCGACTTACGACATGTTTTGCATGAGTCAGTACGGCCTCTACAACGGGGGCATGGCGGCAGCCGCCGCCGCCGCCGCCAGCATGGCCGCTCTGCACGAGAGCTTCATTTCCTCCATGGGGTATGGCGCGAGTCCGCCCAAATTTCCCACATCTCAGTCGCCCGAAGGAGACCCGTGCTCCAGCCCTGACCCCAAGATCTGCTACGTCTGTAAGAAGAGCTTCAAGAGCTCCTATAGCATGAAACTGCACTACAAGAACGTGCACCTGAAAGAGATGCATGTGTGCACAGTGGCTGGCTGCAATGCTGCTTTCCCCTCCCGACGGAGCAGAGACAGGTGAGTGCAGCAGGACTCCAAATGACACCTAACTTTACTGTATCTAATTTAGGCTTGATTCAGAACATGTTTTAGGTTTTCAGGTTCTACATTTTTCATCATGCTCCCTAATATTTTGCTTCCCAGCAGTCAAACTTTTCTTTTTGTGTCTTTTAAAGTTGTCTAGACCAACAGTTCTTCAGGCTTTCTAGAGGCATTTCAAGGTTTTATTTGCACACTGAATTTCCACTTACTTTCACTAAAGTCCTTGTATCGTAATACATTGAGGATTGGATTTGCTGTTTTACTCTGACCAATGAATCATTCAACTTAAAAAAATAAAACCTCCCAAACCTAAGGGATGGATAGCCAGGTGTTGTGTCTGCACTTAACCTGAAACTTACAGAAGCAACGAAGCATGTTTTAAATTTCGTCTCAGGGCAGGCTGTTGCAAAGACACATTTTGTTTTTTACGTGTTCAGCTCTGAAACGTGCCAAAGGTAACAAGTTTGAGGCATGAAATAATATTTTTGCATCAACAAGATGATTTCCAGTGAGCCATTTGCCAAATGTTTTGGCATAACTGGGCTGCATGCGTACGCCGTGTCCTCATTAAATCGAGAAAATCCGAACAAGCAGGGAGGAAAAAGCCATGCAGACACAAAACTTGTTTTTTTTTTCTCTTTACATTTGAACTTTTATGATTTACACAGTGCTGTCTGCACTTGTTGGCGCCCGTTGTTGCCACTCTGGGGAGATTCATATCTCCCTAAATCTTCCTCACTGAGCACGGCGGCAAAATGAACTTTTCTTCTTTGTCCGAGTTAGTTGAACTCATCTGACTGGAGATGTGAGTAAGTTTAGATAAGTAGACATTTTATCGCACTGCTGCTAAATCCTCAGCAAGAAAAACAGCTACTGGTTCCCTAAAAGTTGCTCGATGATTTCATATTTGCTAATGTGCGATCCAGACAGCAGATGAAAAATATCTGCCTTGGCAAGAAAAATGATTAAAAATGATTAAAATGTGCTTACATGGACTTTATGGAATAATTTAGAAATCTTTATAGTTTGCTTTAAACAAAAGACACTTTTGACAGTTTCTTCTCAGAATTGGCGTAAATTGATTTACTTAAGTGATGGAATCATTTTAACACTTGAAATAGTTAAAACTGCTCAACATCTTGTTGAAGTAGCTGAAAGAGTTAAATTAATCACCGAATCTGAGAAGAACGAAATAAAAAGATTTTAAAAAACCATAAAGTTCCATCAAAAATTATATTGACATCCCGCTGTGTCATCTTTCAAAATGTACCTGCGAAATTTCTAACAACAGTAAAATGTAGCTGGATTTGTCGACTTTTTTATTGGCAACAGTATTTTCACACAATTATTTCCTGGTTTATACACATTAAGAAAGGAAGTGGATGTTCTCTTGTCTTTATTAAAAATGAATAATAAATTAATAAGCCTTCCCTTTTCAGGCTTTCTGGGAAATAGATAATAGTTGCACCACTGATTTTCTTAAATTCTCATATTTCCATGTTTTTACCTTCTGGATAAATGTTTTTCAGATTATAGTAATATAAAAAAATCTCCTGATCTTTACCAGGAAGCACTGCAAGTTTTTGTTAAATGACTTAAAAAAATATGTTAAAAATAAAAGAAGTCTATAATCTTAAAAAACCTTCCAAAACCCTGGAGATCTATTGATTAGGATTCAAATATTTCAGAGCAGAAGGAAACAAAGTGGCAGGAAGTCAATTTAACTCTCGGCTGCTTTCAAACTTTTTCTGCACAAGCTAACACTTAACATCTGTTAGTTAATAAGAAATTAAAAGATACTCGGGGACATCTGCCTGGTGTCAAGTTAAAGTTTAGAGACCAGAGTGTGATGCAGAGAAGCACACACACGCACACACACACACACACACACGCACACACACACACACACACACACACACACACACACACACACACACACACACACACACGCACACACATCTAAAAATACACTCCAGGCTTCCAGCTGCAGCGTGTTGTTTACCTGCCCTCGCCGCCTCACCTTTGCACGGTGAAATCAGGCCGCATACGTTAACGATGACGCCGTTTGTCAAGCCGCTGCATTCATTAGCGCATCAGGAGGTGATGCGCCACGCTCACCTGGGCTTGTTAGCACGTATCCGTCCCGCTGATGGCAGCTGCATGTCACAACACGCGCTGCGAACCACGCTCAGGATGTCCAAGGGGTGGCTCCGGGGGCCGTTTGCGGCCCTCTGGATTATTTTGTTCGGCCCCTCGCTCTAAATGCACAGGAAAGGATTTCTACAACTAAAATCTTATTAAACTCTTTTGTTTTTAGATAACAGACTAAAGTATTTTCCTTTAGCAACAATAAAGGAAAATATTTTTACATTCTGTTCAATGTAAAAATGAGAAAAATGAACCCAAAACAAGTTGGAGAATATTTAGCTGGCGTTTTAAACGGACCCTGTCAACAATAATTCACAGATTCACTTTGCTTCATTACAATAATGTCTATTTAGTAAATTATTCAAGAGATAAAAACAAACAAATGTCCTAAGAAATACAATTTACACAATATTTGGCAATTGAGTTTTCTCTGGTCGACTGTTTGGAGCCTTCACTGCAAAAACATAAAATCTTAGTATTTCTGGTGCAAATTTGATGAAACTAACTTACAAGTAACTTTATCAGCAACACATTGGAGTTTATTTTAAGTAAATAATTCCTTAATATTGATGAAAACACACTAGTTCCACTGGCAGATTATTTCACTTCTAACAAGGAAAATAAGTGAAATAATCTGCCAAAGGAACTTTTTAATCAATATTAATAAACTATTCACTTGAAACAATTTCTTATTTCTTGCTAAAAAAACTACTTGTATTTTAGTTTTGTCTTATTTCAAGTGTACCGAGATATTTGCACCACAATGCTTTGTTGTGTTTTTGCAGTGTAACGGCCAAACGTTTTGGACACCCTGACAAATCTGCTTTAACTTTTCTCCTCTGCAAGAAAATCTGAAAACACAAAATGTTTTTCTTGTCATTTTCTACTTCGCCCATCTTTGTTGAATCTTTTCAACTCCCTTTGTTTTGTTTAGAGGTGAACGCAGCCGCTAACCGTGGCTCGCACCGCCGCTAACCGTGGCTCGCACCGCCGCTAACCGCGGCAGGCACCGCCGCTAACCGTGGCTCGCACCGCCGCTAACCGTGGCTCGCACCGCCGCTAACCGTGGCTCGCACCGCCGCTAACCGTGGCACGCACCGCCGCTCTGTGGCACGTCGCGGTTGCCTCGGTTACGACCAGCCTGAACAAACACGTTCACCACTTTCAAGTTAAAACACTTCGCTTTTCGTTTTGGTTTCTTTTAATTCTTGAATTGCAACATAACCATTAAAAGACTGGATGAAATTTGACGTGAAAAGCGGCATTTTCAGCTGAAAAATCACAAAATGCTGACGTCAGTGAGAATCTCTCATTTGAGACAGAGATAAAATCAGTTTTTGTGGATAATTTGATGTGTAGGTGTTTCAATAAATTAATTAATATAATCTCAAAAGTTTCGATTTGCATGATTTTTATCTTTTCTCTCTTTCTACAAAAAACGAGCAAAAGTCTTCAGTCTGGTGCTCTCAACTACAAGGACAGTTTTGTTTACAGAGACTTCATTAATTTTATGTTTTGTTTTATTTTTGATATTTAAAGTCCAGTTGCAGTGTTAAAAGCTCATCAGAATTTGAAATTTATTGATTGACGATGTTTTCTTGCAACGTTATTCTTTATTGCGACAAATTCTGGGGCAATTTATCATCCAAAAGTCGTCATCCTGACAGGAATAATGATGAAAATATATACATAAATAAAAACATGGCAAAGTTGCACATAAACCCCGTACATAATTAAAGCTGTCATTTATAACACTTGTAAAGAAAAGTCACAATTAAAAGGTGGGAACAGAAAAAGGGGCGGAGCCTCTGAAGCTTTCAGTTACCGGTTGCTATGGTAACCACCAACTGCCAGGGGGCCGAGTAAGGTACGGTGAAAATGGTGTCAAAACAACATTACTGTCGTATGTTTGACCCACAATATTAATGCACAAAAAGCAACAACGCAGTAAATGACGCCATCTTTGGACCCGTTCACCGCTCAGTCTGCGCTGTTGAGAAATAAACAGCAGATTTCACACTGTAAAACATCTGCGCTCCCTGCAATATAACTGACCAAGCAAGCTTTAAATGTGAAGGTTTATTTTGGAGAACCCAGATCCGTTTTTCCCTTCCTTCACCTCCAAACGCCGGACACGTTTCCGTGTCGCCGCGGTGAGCAGGTGTCCTCCGTCTTCCGCGTTCCCACGACGCAGCCGAGCGCAGCCCGCCGTCCCTGCATGCACCGCTGCAAATGGACAGAGTGAAGGTTAATTATGTTGGAAAAGTCTCTCCTTCCTCTCCCCGTCTTTTCCTCTCGGTCCCCTCACGGCATGAGGCCTCCGGGTTCGGTCGCCCAAACAAAAGAGAGAGAATACGTTAGCAAAAGCCTCTCCAAATATCTGGTGCATAAAGACATCACTGCTGATTCAGTTTAAAGAGAATGAGGAATAAAGTCCTCGTTCTTAGATGAAAAACGTATAGAAAACCCTCAACTTGTTTTATGCATTTTTAATGAACATTTTAATTTGAAGTCTGTGCCGAACAGCAGCGAAGATTATTATGGTGAAATAAACTAAATGTTCATGTTTAGGAGAAACAACGAAGCAAAATAAACCAATTATTTCATAATCAAGACATCTCTGGCCTTTATTCATCATGCATGGATGTAAACATTTACTAAAACTAAACATGTTATTGATAACTAACAGACACTGTAAAAACTAATTTAAACTAACTTGATGTCAATTAACAACAAAATTAAACCAAAACTATTGTTACCCTGCAGAGCAACATTACAGTTAACCAAATAAAACAGTCATTAATTGACAAGAACTATATAATTTATAAAGTTAACTAAAACAAACTGAAATTATAGATATAATAATCTTTGCTTCCGTGTTTATGAATCTGTTTTTTAGAGAAATTAATATTTTCTTTTTCTTTCCCTCATAAGCAGTTTACGCGAACTACCGGCGAATTACGTCGCTCTCTACTGCCCCTGGTGGCAAAATGGCGGCAGCACCAGTCAGCTGGTTGTTCAACAATAATTTCATACATTTTTAAAACTTTATCTTCTGCTGATTGGGCCTGTCAGAAGTTATCGCGATAAATAATAATATTGTTGTTTTGGGATCATTTGAAGTGATATAAGGAACTAGAACATTTTCTCAAAGACCATTAAACTTTAATTTGTACTTAACATTTAACACTGGAACTGGATTTAAATATTCAAAATAAATAAACAAAACCAACAAAAGGAATTTTGATGTTTCTTTGAGACCAAAGAACCAGACTGAAGAAAAAATAGAGAAATGCTCCATCATGGAAATTATCATTTTAATATAATTGATTTATTGCATCAGGCCAAAACACAATCACAACACAATACTTTGGCCTTTTACAAGTCTGTAAAACCTGCAACTGCTACCAGAGAAACACTGTAAAAACTAATTAAAATATAGAGGTAAACTATGCTGAGAAACCCGGAGCCATTATCACGGTGCGGCGGAGTGATGAATGTGGGTAAAATCCACGTCCTCCCACTCACCTAAGAGCTCATAACAACGACAGCCAAGACAAAGGACCGGCAGCGTCAGTTCGACACCTCGCCGCTCTCCATCTCATTTACACATTACGAGCCATTTAGACAACAGGAGCACATTTAGGTACGGATCCGCGCACGTTCGCTCCGACACGGGAACCAGGGGCAAGGGCCATCAGATGAACCTAAAGATGATTAACGGTGACTGGGACAGAAAGGCTGCCTCCTCTGCACGGCTCCCTGCGGAGGCCTCCCCCGTCTGCTGGGCGAAGATGAGACCGCCGAATTGGTTTGCCAGCCGCATTACCGGCCAGCAGGGAGGCGCTGGGGAGGGAGGGAGGCGGCGGGGGGAGGAAGATGAAGCGCACTGAAGAGGAGTGATGGAGGAACGGAGGGGAGCGGCGGATCTAAATCTGATAAATGGAGAGAAGGGGGCATAATGTGGACGCAGTTCACTTATCCTGACAACACAAGTTAAATCGAGGTCATTAAAATGACCACAAGCTGCTTTTTCTTTTTGTTTTGTAAATAATTACAGTAAAATCTCATTGAGTTTTGCTTACAAGTTCTTGTGAAGAAGCAAACTGGGAGTTTAATAATAATGTGATTTTCACGACAGAGTATTAGGGCCAAGCTAAGAGGTTGCTGTGTTTTAATTATGAGGATAAAGTCATTAGTAAAGTAAAAATAAAAACAAAATGGACACAATCGTCTCAAAGTCCTGATTCGGACGACGATTTAATCCTGATGTGTAAAAATATTATTTATTCACCTGTTAAACTGAAACACATTCATAACTTCACACCAAGCAAAATATTAGTGATTGACGTGGAGGAGTTATAAAATTACTACTTTATTCTCCTGATATTTAGGCTTTATATTAGCAACATTATGTTTGTTCTTGTAATATTACGAGAAAAAAAAGCAAAATCTTTTTTTAAACATGATTTCAGTCTGGTAACATTATAATTTTATTCTTGTATTATTTTGGATTTATTGCTCCAAAATAACAAAGTCGTAACAAAATGAGTTTATTTTCATATTGTCACGATTTTATTCTGTAAAACAATCGAACAACTTTTTTTTTTACGACTTCAGTGTAGTAATATTTTGAGTTTATTCTTGTATTATTGCGACTTTATTCTCCTTTATTTCAGCTTTATTGTCACAATAAAGAAAAATTTCACACATTATTCACGTAATATTATGAGTTTATTCTCGAATTGTTAAACTTTGTTCTCATATTTTTGTTTTCTTTTTATTCTGGTATTTTATGACTCCACTTTAATAATTTCTCGTTTATTCTCACAACAGTATGACTTTATTCCTGTAAGACTTTTTCTCACAATATTAGTCATTTATTTTTATAACAGTATGACTTTATTCCTGTATTTTTCTCTCTTAGCCTGGCCCTTACTCTCCATCGCAGACACCAGGTTTGCATTTCTATTGTCTGAAAAGGATTTTCAGCTTTACTGCTTGAGCTTTAGCCTGTTTGACTTTAACAGATTAATTTAGAGCTTATTAGCAGTGTGAAGGTGTTTTTATGGACATGGAGATGTTGTTGCAAAGGGCCTGCCTACCTGAGCATCATTACCAGCACCCAAACAAAAACCCGTTTCTCCCCCTCAACCCTCAGCAGCCCAAACACAGAAAACACTGATAATGATCCGTCGCCACATGGCTCTCCGGCCAACATTACACTCATAAAGAAAACCATATGAGGGGAAAATATTGTCAGTTTTCCACCGAGACACAGGAAGGTTTGAACACGGTGCAGCGACAGCCACGGCCGATCAATTCTCCACGCCCCCCCCCCCATTCACAATGCTGACGATGCTCGAGTGGACGGGCTCCTGGTTGCTTGGCTCACAGAAAAGGGTCCCTGAAATGAATGTATGTTTACCTCTTGCAGGACAATGTCGGATAGGGAAGTAAATAATTAAAGGAAAGGGACCCTTTTTGACTGCATCAACCCTGCCACTGCTGGTAAGCTCTACAATCCATTGTGACTCCATGTTTTGCCCATCCTGCCCAGGATGATCTTTTATTCTTTTCTTTTGTTGAGTTTGTTGTGTTTTACACACATGTGCCCTCCCTGCATGGAAACCCTTCACATTAAAGGCGCAGAGTGTGTGAGAGGAGCAGGCCTTTTACACACTGACTGCTTAAGTTTCCTTTCTGTGTTTTCATTGTAACGTGGGCACCTCTCTCCTCTTTTTTAAAGTTTCCTCAGCAGCTGTGAAATTGGAGTTAAGAAAGAAATTAGGCCTGTCGTGATAACACATTTTGCTGGACGATAATTTGTCCCAGAACTTATTGTGATAAATGATGTTATAGTTGTTTTGAGGCTATTTTCAAGTAATCTAATGGTAATGGCATAATAATGCGAGAGCAGCCTATCAAAGGTCAATAAACTTTACCTTCTAATAAAACCTCATCACTGGAACATGTTAAATATTGAAAATAGATAAACAAAACAACAGAAGCAACAAATAAAATTAACTATAAAGCCTTTGTAAACAAACTTATCCTTCAAAAAAAGGAGACGAAACATCAGACTGGAAACTTTTATCATCCAGTTTTCGGTGGAAAACCAGTAAATCCTTCCGATAGATAGATGGTGATGATTATTGCGACAGGCCTGCTCCCTGCACTGTTTAGCATGGCTTTGTGTGTTAGCTCCGGTGTCGCTAACTGTGTCCCGGCTTCAGCATGGTTTGTTGCTGCGTTTCTTTGATCGGTTACGTTTTGTTTGAAGAGAGGGATTAGAAAAAACCTCATCTTAATTAATTCCATCTTAACGCGAAGACGTGTTCATCCAGGTGCTCGATTAAACCGCCTCTAATACTCAACCAATGCGATAATGCTGCCAGGGCCTCGTGCTAATATGCTATCCAGTTCCCCTCCATTATCACATTACCTCTGCTCAAATCAATTGATAAACTCCCATTCAATATGCTGGACTATTTAATTGAGTCAGAGTCTATTGGATTTGAGGGCTGAGCAGCGCAGACATGCTGACGGTGGTAAACAGCAGCAGGCTGCTCCGTCTCTGGCTTCCCGTGTTTTTATTAATTAAAACAATAGCTATAATGTGGAATAATGTTCAGATGTGTTAAGTTTATTAATTTTGCTTCAGTTCAAACTGTCCTGTAATATTTGTGCGTTTTAAAGTTGGAAGCTGAAACATTTTAACCCTTTTTGTTGCTAACAAACCAGAGGATGAAAAATGATAAAGAACCAGCTGTGATTAAATTTACATTTTTTTTATTTCCACAATAAAGTCACTCTAAAAGTGATTTTTCTCCATCTATTTTTCTTTTTTAAAATATAATTTTCCATAAATACCAACCTCCCATTGTCTTTTTGCAAGGCTTTTATGTTTTGTTCTATTTGTTTTAAACAGAAATAAAATAATGGTTCTTTAAAAATGTTAAGAGTTTTTCTGTAGAAATGTTTCAAAAATCATATCTTTTTTCCAAAGGTTGTGTCACATTAGTGGCTCTAAATGGCTTTAATTTAGCAAAAACTAGAGTAAGATTCCAATTTAAAATTTGACATGATTTATATTATATCGTCACATGAAAAGGCTACAGGACAGCTACACACTGTAAAACATGACTTTACTGATTTAATAAAAACAAAACAAGATATAACTGTATAGACTCACATTATTAGCGATTAGCGCTGTTAGCATTTGTTTCTGTTCGTTAGCATTCGTTCGTTTCCACCCAGAAGCTAAAGCTGCTTGGGAACCTCTGGTCAAGGCGAACTGGACTCCAATCTGCATCCACAGATGATGAATGTGACATAAAAATAGATTTATATGAAGAAAACCTTTAATAAACCAAATGTGTAAATATTGTTTGACGATGAGTGAACACTTTCTATTGGCCCCTGAGCTTCTTGCAGCATCTTTTTCCTGCAGTTGCAGTTATTGAAGAGTGTTACGGTTAGCGCAACCTTTCAGCACCTAAGCTGAAAAATAATAATAGACTTTGTGTCAGTGAAAGTGAAAGCTGTGCGAATCCGATATCTCCGTGCATCTCTAGTGGCTTCTCCGCCAAAGGCCTTCAGGGTAATACAGGCGGTTCCCGGTGAGCCGACAGCTGATGGCAGGGAGCAAAGGGCAGACGATGAAGTGAAGGATGACGCATCGCTCAGGTGTTTCCTGGCTGCTAAAAGGAATTACTTGCAGATATTGTTCATTTGACAGAGCAAACGATTTGAAAGGCCTTTAGAGAATCTCTGATCAAGACAACTTTAAAAGAAAAAAACCCTGAAAATTTCAAACTTTGCGCAGTGGAAGGGACAATATCCTGTAAAATCATTTTTTTAGCTTTACATCTTGCAAACGCAGGTATCATCATCAAAAACATACCTGGGGTGTTGCTTTGATTCTTTCGTCCATGTTTGAGAAATCCTTTAATCCCCATGGCAACCATCCAGCTGAGCAAAACGCCTGGGTGGACCTAGCCCCGCCTCCAAAACGTAGCTCCGCCTCTGAGCTGCAGTTTCCAAGCTAACTTCCCCCACTCAAATTCAAAAATACTTTATTGGCCCCAAAGGAAAATTAAATGTTGTTGTAGCTCATGTTAATACAAATTTTCTTCAGTTATTCATCTCCTTCAGACTAGCCAGCAGAAATTAGCAAACAACTGAAACTACACATTTATAGATCCTCATATTTCTCAGGTAAAAACGTTGGTATAGTGTTACTAGAGGAGCCATGTTGTGATGACTTCCTGTAGGCGGAGTTTCAGAAAGATTCTTAAAAAGACAGAGACCCAATTTCCAAGCATTAAACCATGAAGTAAAATTAAATTTTTATAACGACTGACGGTAACATAGCTGGTTGATTGAAGCCGCCCCTTTAAGACTGACTGTTTTTGTCTGGGTTAGATTTCTAACCGCCTCTCTCTTTCCGCCAGGCACAGCTCGAACATCAACCTGCACCGCAAACTGCTGACCAAAGAGCTGGACGACATTGTCCTCGACCCTCAACTCACGCCACTGCCCAAGGACCTGCGAGCCGAGTTTCTGGCCAAGCTCTACGCCGGGCACCACATGGGTTTGGACCCGATGGCCAGGATGGGCTTCCGGGGCGCCGCCCTCGGCCTCCCTGGCCTGACCCATAACCCCCTGTCCCACATGAGCAACGAATACCCCCGCCATCCCTTCAACCACGACCTTAGAAACCACCACACCAACGGCCTGTTCCGGGGCCAGCCGGACGACTACATGGTGCTGGACCTGAGCACCACCTCCAGTGTTCAGTCCAGCAGCAGCATCCACTCCTCACACGAGTCCGAAGACGGCAGCGACGAAGGCATCCTCCTGGATGACCTGGAAGAGGATGAGGAGGAGGGCAACAGCGAGGGAGAGGACCTCTCCCGGCGGGCGGAAGGCGGACATCAGGATGAGACCGGAGTACTCAAAGGAGGACAAGATGAGGGGCTGGACTCGTCCTCGTCGCCGTTCCTTCTTTCGTCCACAGGGGGCAGTAATGGCAGCAGTGGTGGGATCCTTTGTAACATCTGCCACAAGGTTTACAGCAACAAAGGGACCCTGCGCGTGCACTACAAGACTGTGCACCTGCGCGAGATGCACAAGTGCAAAATCCCCGGCTGCAACATGGTGTTCAGCTCCGTGCGCAGCCGCAACCGACACTCTCAGAACCCGAACCTCCATAAAAACATGCCCTTCTCTACGATTCTAGACTAAACGACGTCCCTCCTGTCTCCTCTGCTCCTTCATTCCTCCTCCATCAAGTACAAGCTGTAAGCCCCGTCCTTTGTAAGTCACTGCAAGACATTACTCTCCATGTATAAAATGATTGACTCTAGATGAAGTTTATCATTGTGTCCTTTGACTTTTCCTTCTTTGGAAGAACAGGATGACGCCAATCGGCTCGGAGTTTACTTTATAGCAAAGCTCCAGGTGATTTTACTCATTAGCCCCTCCATCTGTTTTTGTTTCGATCTTCTACTCTTTGTGTTTACGTCTACGTCCAAAGAATCTGTTCAAACTCTTTATTTGTGACTTTGCCTGCGGAAACAGTAGTACTGAGAAAAAAAGAGAAAAACTTCTTGTTGTATTTGTGTATCGATAACTTTTAAATGGACCCCTTACAAAGCATGACAGCTCCATTTGTAAATAACGTCCCAAGAGGCTTTTTTGGTGTAAGAGTTGTGTTGATGGTTGTTTGCTTCCTTTTCCTCTCTTTTTATTGGATTTATGTTACAGTACAGTACGATACTTCCATCTATAGGCAAGAAAGAGGTAGCATCCTTAAAGTTCGACTCATTTACGTTGGTTTGAATCTGATTCATGGGGGAAAAAACAGGATCATGTGAATTGTTTTAACTGCTTGTTAGATATTCAGAGGTTGCCGGCATGCTTCTTTTAGGCTCTTACACTGATATCATTCTCTGTATTTTCTGTTTTTTAATTTCTTTTCTGTTTTTGCACTTTGCATCTATACAAGGGGGAATGTGTAATAATTAATGAGGATTTCTGCAATGGTGAATTAAAGTGGGGGTCCACGGTGGCTTCGTTGCCGATCGAAGCAATAGTACCTTCAAACGCTTTCCTTCTGCATGCGCTCAGATTCAAAGCCTCTGAAAAAACCCTGAAATGTTTCCCAACTCTTTTATGACCTAGTCAAAGTAAACACAGAATAAGGCCTAGTCCACACGTACTTCAGGGAAAACAAATTGCCTTTCATCCACACAAAAACTCAGTTTTATCATCACTAAAAATTATTATTAATGGAAACTCCAACCAAACTGGAGCTTTGAGGAAACTGTATTTGTGTTTGCATGTTTTGTTCACTGAAGTGAATCACCGAATTCTGCAGCACATCTAAATGTTAAGGTTGTCAAAGTCAAGCTAGCATAGCTGACCTACTTCCCTCTCTAACCTTTGCTAACCTGTAAAATGTGATACACTTGGATCTTGTCTTGTTGTCTATGTGTTGGCAATTAGTAGAAAAAACTGCGTCCTTTTTTCTCTTACATATCAGTTGTACGTTTAAGATTTAGCGCGTTGCGTTGACAACTTGACGGCTAAATGCAACGATGGTCATACATGTGTTTGTCCACCAAACAAACCTCCAGGCGCCATGTTCAACTCCTCACAGGAAGTCACAGTTGTTTTGAAGCGATCTGAATGGCTGATGTAGGTGTGAGCTTTGCGCTGTACTGCCCCCTATGGGTTTGGCGTGTTTAAAGCAACAATCAGGGACGGATTTGTTTGGGTTTATGTGGATGAAAACTTTTCTGCAAACGATCCAATGTGTACAATATTTGTTTTCATAAGTACCCAGCTACGTGTGTACAAGGCCTAAATCTATATTATAAACAAAAAATGTTAATAGGATGAGTTTGTATTTTAAGAAATAATTGGTGTTTTTACAAACATCCACAGATTTAAATGAAAGAAAAATCTTCCAATGTGACCAAAATGCATGAGTTTGCTTAAGAAAAAGCTCTTTCAACAAGACATTGTCTTTAAAATCACGCACCATTTAACCAATACGATGCACTTGAGTCTTAAAACGTTAACTGTGATTTTTTTTGTTTTGTTTTTTCCACCGCTGAGCTCCACCTTCACATATATTCTGCAAATGTTGTTTTCCTTCTTTTGGTTGCAAAGAGCCCCTCACGGTACACATATTTTAATTAATTGGAGAAAGCAGCCAAAGGAAAGGGTATTTATTAGTGGGTGATGTATGTTGTCCAGTGAAAGGTTTTTATTTTTTGTAAAAAAAAGAAAAAAAAAATCAGTTGTTTCTCTGTAAGGAGATCTCCTCTTACTCGACTGGTGCTAACACACGGTGGTGGGAAGGGAGCGTTGTGCTGTACAGTATAAACACCACCTTACATCCACAGCAGCGTTGACTTCCTCTTCTTTCAGCCATCCTGCTGCAGACGTCGTGACCCGTTCGGCTCAAACCTCTCATGCGTTTTTTTCAGACTCCACCTACAGGAGGCGCCCGGTCTTCCTGCGCCTCCTGTCTCTGAGATAAAGAGGAGCTGAGGTTGATGGAAAGGTTGCGGAGGTGGAAGGCTGACTAGGGAGGAAAGGATGACAGCAGCGATCATTAAAAATGTGCTGCTTCCCTGTTACCTGGAGGCATCCCGCCATTCCAGCTTCTTCCGTCTAATAACTCACTTGTCACTTTGTTACACTGCCAGACGTCAAGGTTGCTGACAAGACTGTGACACTGACAGAGGGAGAAAAGCCAGGGATGAGAGCGCGCTCCAAACAATTTAATTTGACTCACTCAATTAAGCTGAATTCAGTTCATCTCTTCATTTTCTGTGCTTATTCTCCTTCAGGGTTGGCAGTAATTTATTTCAGTACTTTTTCTCTTTTTTTCATCTTTGTCTCTTTGTCTGTCGGAGCAGTCATTTACCGGTTCCTTCATCCTGCTACTCACTTACCACCTCCACACGCCGCAACGCAGATCCTACAGGGACACGCGCTAATAGTGTATGCTTAAGTTCACCGGACGGCCATGGCATAGCAAAGAGGGATGGGTAATTGCCTGTTTATCCCAAGTGAAGGGAAAATTGAGTACAGGAACCCCTGCCTTCTCCCTGGAGTGAGCTTCAGCGAGGCGCTCGCTGCCGCTTCGCTCATCGAATCGCTCCAGCAGAAATAAAAAAAGTGCTTCTGCAGGAACCCCGCTGACAGCTGTCTCTCCAGCACGGAAACATCCAGAGTGGCACACGCTGGAGAGCGGCCGTCCCCAGATGATACCCTAACCTGTAGATAGAGGAAAGACAAATGTTCTGTTCATTTCTTTTAGTAGCAACGTCACACCAGGAAGCTGATACTCCCTCACAAAGGAACCTGAAAGAAATCATACATCTTACTTTAATACTAGATATTTGTAATAAATTGTTTTTGGGTTGGTGACATCTGAATGCATTTTTCCTAAGGAGAAGAATCCATTTTAAAAAGCAAAATAACTCTGAAAGTCAGGTTGTATTTCAAAGAAAAAGAGTGAAAATGTGTCTTGAAGAAGCTAACATCGAGTATTCAGGTCTAACTAAAGTATTTAACATTTTTATGTAGAGACCATAAAACGTGTTCTCCAAGTTTCTTTGGAAATCCCCTTTGGCTCAACGTTAGCAGCTACCGTTAGCAGCTACCGTTAGCAGCTGCCGTTAGCAGCTACCGTTAGCAGCTGCCGTTAGCAGCTACCGTTAGCAGCTGCCGTTAGCAGCTACCGTTAGCAGCTGCCAGTGGCTAACATTGACCTCGTCTTGCTATTCTCATAGTGCTTCCACATTGTTCCAACTCCTGTCCCACATCCCCTCTTTTATTTTCTAAAACTCAAAATCCCGCCTCACAAAAGTGATAATATTCAGATTTATGAGACTTTATAATCCCAAAAAGTAGCTTCTTTATGAGGAAAGTGACACAAACACAGCACAGCAGCTACTTCCTGTATTGTGCCAAAATAAGAGTCTAAAATGTACTTGTAGAATGTAAAGCTTAAGTTCTTGGTCTTATAAGGAGTTTAATTCACCAGTCACATTAATGAGGCCGACTTCAGTTTAATGATTAATGTGTTGTAATTTCAGAAGAGCCTGCTTGAGCAGTCAGCATCTGCCCACGAATTCACCTGCTTAACATCTTTATTTGATTTAAATCCAAATTAGGAGGGATAAAAACAAACATTTCGTCAGGTATATGGGGAAAAAAAGGAGTTTAGTTAAGGTTTAAAGTGCTTTAACCTTTTGGTAAAACCATGACTAAACAAATCCTCAACATTCAGCCGAGTCCCTTTAATAACCAGTTTTCAGTGTCAGGTTTGAGACGGTTTAGCTTAATGCTACAAGCCGCCAGAAACATCTGGGCCAACGTGACTGCAGACATTTTGAGAGGCACAGAGTATGGATGGTGTTTTTGGACATGTCATCTGACACAGGAAACGGAGCGCCACCAGTTTCTTCTTGATTGTTGATGACAAATGGCCGCCCGATTCCTTTCGAGGGTTTTGTTTGTTAACTTGACGCGTTCTGCTAGCCGGTGACCGTCTCACTGAGCGCAGCCCAAACCGCCGGAGTGACCCTTAAATATTTGATCAGCCATTATCCCACAGTTCCTCACGGCACACGCAGGGAGCCGGGGACAAAATGGCCGACCTGTCCATTTTCTTTATGAGCGAGAACAATAAGAGGAGAGGGTGATGGGTGCAGCTAATGTAGCTCGGGGTGAAATGTTTGGGACGTCATTATGCAGATAATAGAAAAAAAAAAAAATGTTGGTTTGTACAGATCAGAAATCCCTCATCAACTCCAACTGGAACCTGTGAGAACAAAATACTGTAAATTAATAAAATGTTTTACATTCAATTTTCACTTTTTTTTTGCAGTCTTAAAGTAGAAATAGTTCAAAGAGCTGGTGAAATTAGATTTTTTGTTTTACGTTCGTTCACTCGTGTTTTTGAGTATCCGATGCATTAGTGTCTGTGTTTAAAAAAAGCCTGTTACAGCACTCGACAGCGTTGCATGGCTTCATAGTCGCACTGCAAAAACTTAACAAAAAAGAAAAAAA
This sequence comes from Poeciliopsis gracilis, assembly GCA_911649635.1. NCBI lineage: Eukaryota > Metazoa > Chordata > Actinopteri > Cyprinodontiformes > Poeciliidae > Poeciliopsis > Poeciliopsis gracilis. The sequence continues at coordinate 2,077,291 of CAJVRI010000370.1, read as the reverse complement.
AAGAGAGCAAAGGATCTCGCATCACTTTGCTGGTAAAAAGCTGACTTTGGAAGCTTCATTGATACTGTATGTTACCTGCAGAGGTGTTTCCCATGTGCAGACAGAAGGACAAAAATGATCCTTTTTAAGAGACTTTTTCTTTTTCTTTATTTTTAGCCTTTCTTGTATTTGTTTCTGTATCATAACTGTCTATGTTTTTTGCATAAAATGCATAAGGGTTTTGGGATGTAAATGGAATTTTATTCATATTTTGTCCAAATACCTCTTGTAATTTGTATCAGAATTCTTGTACAATTTTTATATTAAAGATTTATCAGTCACTGGCATTTTGTCATGTTTGTGTGTGAAATCCAGCTACGTTTAATCAGACACTGTGATTTCAGGGCTCTTCAGTTGCTCCATGATAAAACAATAACCCACAGGGAAAAGGCTATCTTGACCAATTAGTGGATGATTAGATTAATGGAGTTATTAAAAGATGTTGGGGCATGAGAAGATGGTGCTGCGGTTAGTCAATTAGTACCTGATGGAGGTAAAATCCCGTTGTCTGATTATAGGGTGAAATCAAATTAAAAAGGGACTGAAGTCAGGATACGGCTACGATACATTTTAAATTCACATTCCATTAACAGAAATCTATAATCTTAATTAAAATGCTGAATTTACAAACTAAAGACAGTTGCAGCATAAGTGCCCTGTTCTCTCAGAAATCAGGTCTGTTTCATCAAATCTGAGACGAAGTTTATTGGTCTTCAGTTGGACACAAATTACAATCCAATCTGTCAATGTCAACTGGTTTTTGGAAACAAAAATCAGTCGTTTCTAATTGGTCTGTGAATTAAAGTAATAATTTAGTCCATATTAATTATTGTTTTATGTATTTTCTTGATTCTCTGTTTACATTTATGGCAACACCAAAGGGGCAATTTGAGGTGCAATGGCACCAATTCGAAGCTTTGCAACTTTAGCTTCTTGTAGCTAAATATGCTGGTTTCATCAGCTGCTAATGTCGAAAAAACACAATTTTATAATTCTGGTGTTTCCATTAAATTAGAAATGCAGATAAAATCCCACATGAATAATCTCTTTAATCAAACTTTGTTTCCCTAGAAGGTCCAGTGTGCAGTCGGGTCAAAAAAGCAAACTGGTCCTCCAACAAACATTGGTCTCAGTTAGGTCAAAGTGAATTCTGGTATGGTTTGAATCCAGATGTGAATGCCAAATGAACTACAGATCGCGCCAAAAGGTGGACTACAGCGCAGGGCATTCTGGGTAAAAACAGCCAAACATGTGAGTCTAACGCGAGCAGGAGAAATGGTTTCAGGGCGTTCACTGAAGTCAAAAGTTAAATCCTGCATTTCTTGTTACATTTTGTGAAGAAGGAAGATGCGCTCAGTGTCGTCTTCAGAGGTTTTCATGTTGTTTCCTTCAGTAGTTCTTGGTGCAGCGCCACCACAGGCGAGGAGGGGAACAGGTTTTTCAGTTGGTTTGGTTCGTTTGGCACAGAGCAGTGTGAAACCAAACCACCAGCTGAAAATTTAGCAAATGTTGCAATTTTGGTCCCCAATCGAATTGAGTCTACTGAAATACAACATGAGGAAGCGCCCTTTAATTTCTGTCTCAGATCTGTTGTGAAATGAACCTACCAGAAAACCAAATTATCTCGGCTTTCCCAAATGAAGTATCTGGTTTCAGCTGATCAGACTCCACTAACATCAATGCAGGAGTAAAAGCAGAAATCAATTTCCTTTCAAGACCAATTGATTGTATAGGTAAACTTTAATCAGAAATAAATTGGAAGAATTTGTGAAGGGAAAACAGATTTTACATGTCGCTGCAAGGATGCAGATTTTGCTACAACTAGATTATTCTGAGGAACATTAATCTTTCATTAATTTTTCTTAGGAAGTGATGGCGAGCAGAAACACTCATCTTTTATTGACTAACTGGGGAAATACAGCAATAAAGAGAATAAATTAGGCAGCGACTCCTGGATTCTTATAAAAACTCATCTTTGGTAACATGAGGATCGGCTGAAATGGGCTGTGCGCACCTCTAAGACTTTTTACTGGGCCCTATTGATTCGGTTCTACACCAGTGAGGCCTGCAATGCTGGCTAATGCTATTGACGAGCCATCAGTCTTGTCCAGAAGTGTGGAGGCATGCAGCTCTTTTTCCAAGACCAACCAAGAGAGGAGAGAGGACGAGGAGCGGAGAAAGAGAGAGGGAAAACATCAATGGACAGTGATGGAGAGCAGGGAGGAGGGCAAAGATGCAAGCGCAGCAGACACACTCAGACTCCTGAGTGTGGTTTGGGAACACTAAATTAGAAAGAAGACAAAAGGGGTGAAAGAGGGAGAAACTGTAAACAGCCGCATCGATCCAACTAGAGTTGGGCAAATCAAACCATTACGGCCGGATTCTGATGCCCCTCGGTTCAGAGAGATAGTGTGAATATCTAAACACTTCCCTGGAAAAGACTAAACTTCGCAGGAGCTGGATCCATTTACAGGGATCAACAATTAGGCAGTAACAATAGACGGTACTGGATGTTTCAGTTTTTATAGATTTAAATAGAAAATTGGCTCACCATGCTGGAGAAAATATGCAAGAAAAAGAAGGGAAAGGAAAAGACAACATGCATTTAATTACTATAGTTAACATTTTGAGGAAGCTTCAAACACATTATATAAAGTATTTAATGACACAAAGTTAGGTGAGAGAATGTAATTAAATTATTTTATTTTATTTAATCTGATAACGGCATGTGGCGATAGGTTGTATTAAACAACCTCAGGGTGGTTGATGACGATTAGTTTATAATCTGAGATTATAAACTGCCAATAAACTACAGAAGAAGAACAAGTTGCCATGTTGTTTACATTGCAATGGATTGTGGGTAGATGGCGTGCGCGAGGTGTGCGATCCGTCCTATCAGCTAATTTACATGTGCTAAAAGAAACACTTTTTAGTCCTTTTATAAATAATTTTAATCATAAAGTAATATATGATTTAATGAGAATAACAAGAAATAAAGAAAAAATGTTTTAACTGCGTTTTGGAACGAAAAGGTAAATAAATATATGCACCCAAACATGAGAACAGAAAACGTAACAAATTAATGTTTCCCATGAACACATGTAATATATAGCCTTATACAGTCCAATAATACCTTTAGTTAATCTCATAAAAATTGTGATTATTATAAAAATAAAGGCTTTTTTGTCCTTGCTGAGCCCACCAGAGGGCGCACTGACCGTTGCCACTAGCTAACAGTTCTTCATTAAGAGAATTATAACATTATCTAGGAAAATAGGTAATATTATAACAAGAAGTATTTTAACTCATATGTATAAATATGTGACTTTTTTTGATGTTCATTTTCAGAATAATCTGGAAGTTTCTCCAGAGATGAGCCAGAGTGACGGATCGTGCTTCCTGATCGGATCGTGCTTCCTGATCGGATCGTGCTTCCTGATCGGATCGTGCTTCCTGATCGGATCGTGCTTCCTGACGGATCGTGCTTCCTGACCGGATCGTGCTTCCTGATCGGATCGTGCTTCCTGAACGGATCGTGCTTCCTGATCGGATCGTGCTTCCTGAACGGATCGTGCTTCCTGAACGGATCATGATCCGTCCGGCAGCAACGTTCAGGCCTTTCAATTTCAAAGACAAAAGATGGAACAAAAGATGAGAGTCAGACGAAAAAGCAGCTGCTGTTTGGAAAAACCGACTGGACCGTTTGCTGCAAAGAGCTTCAGTTTCTACCTGCAGCTGCTCACGCTCAGCATCGAGATCAAACATTTTCTCAAGCATGTTAGAGATGCTTCATAAACATCCATTCATTATTTTTTACATGTGTTTGGATTTTGCGTTTGCTCGTGCTAAACGTGTTAGCTCCGGCTAACTGTGTTAGCACAGGCTAATATAGCAAACAGTAAAATACAAGCAGATAATGTTTGTCTGTTTGTTTCAACAGATTTCTCAAATATAATGACTCATGAAAACTTTGAGGCAGTTTGCCTTAATCCAGACATTTTGTGGTTAGCCAGTTAGCTTCAGCCTCCTATGTTTTGTTTATAAACTCACCCACACCACCAGGGGGCACCAAGCTAACACTTTACACATTTTTTTTTTATTTCTGTTATTTATTGTCAGTGTTGTTAACTTGTTTATTTTAAATTCAGTGTTTATCAGCTGGTGTTACTTTTAAATAGTTGAAATAATAAGACACACTTAACACCACTCTGCATTTCAAAATCTGAATATATTTTTTTAGCTTTCTACTCCTGTCAGCCTAAAATCACCAGCCATAAAATACCAGTGGTGTGATGTAAGCTAATCCTAAATGATGCTAAAGATAGTAGGTATGTTAGCTTAGGAATGATGAGCATGTTGGTGTTGTGGGCCCCGAATGAAAATCTGCTTACGGCCCCAAAAAGACTTGGTTCGGCCCTGTCTATAGGTGAAACATGCAGTAAAGAATTTACTGTTTTGAAGTAATTAGGAGTTTTATGCATCACAAATAACTTTTAGGTTAATGGGAAAATTACAATGCGTTGAGGCCAACAGACTGAACGAGTCCTGGATCCATTTAAGAGCCGCTGGATTAAAAAAAGGGATAAAGTGGAGCCTGGCAAGGAAGGGGTTAAGTGAAAGGATGGAGGAAAAAAACCTTCTGGCAACCTGGGGACAGAGGGAACGCTGAACTCATCACAAACCCCTCTCCCGGCGTCCGCCAGCACATAATGACCCCAACAAGATGGGAATCCCTTTTAATTAAAGTGAAGGGAGATCAGTTAAGCTGATGGTTGCCAACAAATATTAGGGGAAATAGAATGTTTAATGGCCTGTGCACTTATCGTAGGCTATTTTCCACACCCAGGCCCCGGACTGATAAACAGGACAGGACCTTGTTAATCAACCTTACAACCTTTAAAGCCCCAGATAAGAGAATAATTCGGGATCTTTGTAAATTAGCTTGAGATGTGGCGAAGACTGCGGCCCCCCGAGCGCTTGGGGCCAGACTGTTGAGGAGGGAGAGGAATTTCTATCAGTGTAATAGCCTTGAAGAAGTTTAGGGGGGAAACTACTTTCTTTCTTTATTATTTTTTTACAGTGAGTAATCATATTTTTGGTTATTTTTCCTCAGTTTTTATTCCCCTTGGGTTTGACCCTCCGCTGCAGTCTTATCTGTGACACAGGGGAGTCACCTGCTTTCTCCAGAATAATCTAAACGGAGAGGCGGGGAGTGGGCGGGCTGACAGGTTAACAGGTCCTTGACCTCCTAAATCACAGCCAGGAAGGGCAGCGTGTTTATTTAGCAGATAAAACACGCCGGTGAGGGAACAGGCTGGTATTTATGTTATAAAATAAATATAAAATGTGTACTAAAATATTAGACGTTTAAGGAAATTGTTGAATTTGTGGCAGGTAGACGCATCGGCAGACATTTTGAGCTTCTTCCTGAGGGATTTTAATTTCTGCAAATTCTGCTAAGAATTAAAGTATTATGTAAAATTGTTTTTCTTTTTAGCTTAACATCGTGTTATTATGTCATTCCCTCATCAAAAACATACCTGGATTGTTGCATTGATTCTTTCATGTTTGATTGAGAAATCCTTGAATCTCCATGGCAACCATTCAGCTGTATAAAACACCTGGGTGGACCTAGCTCCGCCTTCATGTTGCAGCTCCTCCTCAGAGCTGCAGTTTCCAAGCTATCGAGCTTCTCCCTCACAGAACAGCCCTCCCCCACTCAGCTCCTGCAGACTAGTCGGCAGCAATTAGCAAACATCGTTAAAGGAGCCATTTTTCAGAGCAATGCTGGTAAAAACGTTAAAAGGTTTAATAGAGGAGCCATGTTTGGATGACTTTCTGAAGGTGGAGTTTCAGAAAGATCAGGAGTTTTTAAAGAGACAGAAGCCCAATTTCAAGCCACTGGGACTTTTAAATCTTTTTTTTAAACGTCCCATTTTATAGCACAATCAAGTAACTGTCATCTTCAGTTCAGCTGTTATTTAGCAAATATGACTAAAGAGTAAAGAGAAATTAGATTTTACAATAAAACGCCTTGAAAGTGAGGCAGAAGCTCGTCAGCTTGGAAACTGCAGCACTGAGGAGGAGCTGCGACAGGAAGGCGGAGCTAGGTCCACCCAGGCGTTTCACACAGCTGAATGGTTGCCATGGAGATGAAAGGATTTCTCAAACAGGCATGAAAGAATCCAGGCAACACTCCAGGTGTGTTTGTGATGAGGGGATAACATGATAATGTAAAATGTAGATTTTACATTAGATTTGATCAGAATATCTTGATCTACATGAGAATTTTGAAAGTTCAAATTGTTTCTCGATAAATAAAGAATTTCTGAATGCTGATAATTTTTGCCACTTGTGGATATTTTGTCTAAACCCTTTTCTTCTTATACAAAGCAAACTTAAAGTTAACCAAGCTGCTTTATTTTGCTGGAGTTTATTGGCTCTGTTGTTTTCTTCCTGGCATCTTGGAAAAGGGACCCAGGATAAAAGGTAATTACACAGAGAAATGCAGACATTTATCAGTGCTTGCGGTTTGGGACCTTTAAATGTTCCTGCTGACAATTTCCCTTATAGCAGGCCACTGTGGAGCTGGCAGGTTCTGTTCGGAGCCCCAGCGCCCCGCTTGAACACTCAGAGTGCTGCCATATGTCGGACCTCAGCGGTGCCAGCAGCAAATGTGCTGAACAATGCGACTCGATGCATGAACTCGGTGCCTCGCTGCAGGGTGTGCGCATGCAGCGCTCGCATTCGAGGTTGTGATGGTTTGCTTTGTGTGACATCATGTCTACCGTTGCGTTTGTCACCACCAGGAATGCTTCGCTGACTCGTTGGACGTTCATGCGAGTCTGGAAGGCCATCCCAGACAGCCGCGGGTCGCACCTGGTTATGCTTCTTCCCAGTCTTCCCTCTCCCTCTGCTCCCCGGTTCCCACACCGGAGGCATCTGGAACCTATTGGCAGCAGAGTCACACCGAGCCATAAAGCCCTCAAAAGCTCACAAACAGACGAGGGGTAGAGCGTTAAACAATGTTGGCCCAACAAGCTGCCAACAGACACAACGCATCTTGAACCTGAACAAACCCCACTGCTCATTTTTTATCCTCGCTGTCTCTCAGTGTGTCTCTCTAAACTATTCCCCTCTTTCTCTCTCCTGCAGACACCACCTGGGAATTTAGTTTTTACCCCTAAATGGAAATGGTGCCGATGCTAAGGGAGCTAAATAAGGTTCAAATGACCAAGACCAGGGAGAGGTAGATACTGACGAGGCAGGAACCCAGCTGCCCAAATAGATTGTTACGCTTTCGCATTTCACCTTTTACCAACAGGATTTATCTTTGAGTTGTTTGCATCTCAAGGCAGTTAAATTGATTTCTGTGTTCAAAATAAAAATATGCAAACTGCAGCTGCGTTTTAGTTTCAAATGTGCGCCGAACTTTGTTGATATTCTACTAATGTTGAAAAAACACAATTTTGTAGTTGCAGTGTTGTCATTAAATAAGAAATGCAATTAAAATCCCATGTGAATAAGTTTGTTCACACGAAAAGTTCTAAAAAAACACCATGCCATCATCGTTCTACAACTTCTTACCATCTTCTTTGTCGTTTCTCGCAGTAGTAACATCTGGTTGTTGGTCATGTGACTCGAGATGCAAAAAAATTGTTTCTGTTGCAGTTTTGGAAACAAAAATCACTCTCCACCCCATCCCCGGGAACCGTCGTCTCTTCATCATTTACTGAGACAGCAACTGTTGTTGCCAATCTGTAAGATGGCGCTAAGCATTGCAGGGCGTGAGGCTGCAGAGACCCATATAACCCACCAGAACCACAAAACTGCTGCCATCTAGCAATGTGGAGATGGAGAAAAGCTGGTTTGGACCGGCGATAAATTACTGTTTAAAGGGATTGATGCATGAAAGCAGCATCAGTTCCTGTCCATGTGTTTCCTATTGAACCTGTATAGTGAGGCGACAACAGCCAGCCGTCCAGAGCCAAGAAACCGAGAGCTTTGAAAGCTGAGAAATGTGAAAAATATTTGTTTGTCGCTGTTTTGTCTGGTGTGTTGAGTTTCACTCTCTAGCTCACTCTCTAGCTCACTCTCTAGCTCACTCTCTAGCTCACTCGCTAGCTCACTCTCTAGTAAATGTCAATTAGCAGTTAGCTCCAGCAGCCTCAAGTCAAAAAATGCAACTCAAACTTTTGCCTGACAGGAAAGTCAGATAAGAAAGAAACTACATATACAAGGTTAAACAGTATTTCTTGATAAAAAATTTCAGACTTGAATATTAATTTACATTTTTTAAATGAATTTAAAGCTTTTTAAGAGGCGGACGCCCCGATGAAGGGAACTACAGCTGAAAGGATGAGAAAAGGAGCAAAACGCAGAACCAAAAGACAATAGAGCCACAGATGCAGCGATGATGACAAATTGGGATAAAGATGAAAAGTGTGCTGTCCAAACACGGCCAGTAAAAACCAATAAAATGTCTCCACTCAGTTCTCGCTTTTCTCTGCTGAATATATTTTATGAATGGATTTTTGTAAAAAGATGAAAGTTTTCAAAGCCAATGAAGAACATCCACAATGTTCATGAGCCGTTCGCTTTCTCCTAATGCCAGAAACCTGGTTGACATGGTTACCAGACAAATGTATGTCAAAGATAGTTTGCTGCTAAGAGCGCTCACTCGGTTACGTTTCCATGACAAAGACAGAGAAACTAATGCCCTGTCGCCTCACAGTCTCACATATTGATGAGAAAACGGACTGAAATATGACCGAAGAGGAAACTTTTGAAGATATTCGTAACATTATCACGTTTCTTAACCATGTAAGCCCTAAAACGGCGGGTTTTATTTCGCAGATTAATTAATACAAGAGTCGAACGTTTTTCAGTCAGTCTGATGAACATGCTCTCCACAGATGGTTTGAAATCCACCAATTTTTCCTTTAACACCATAATAGCTTAAAGCATTACAAAACAGAGGCTCATTATGTACAACATTTTATAACACACTTAACTGTCCAGTCTGCTAATGTAGAGGAGATGCATTTTAATTTCTGGGCCTGCTAATATTTGCATCCCCTGTGTGTTTTCCCCAAATATCGCCCTTTTGGTCCAAACAGTAGCTCAGACAACAGGATGCAGCAGATGCACATTTTGCACACCAAACTATGAGCTGCCGATATTTGCATGCCCTGTTTTTATTTGATGTTATGAATTCATTATGTCACAACAAAGGGTAAGACAGCAATAAGTGGTACCACCATCACTGTGTCATGAAACCATTGATCAATCTGACAGACTGGTGAATGTGAACTACTTAAGAATTAGATTTGAGTAAAGAGGGTCCTTTCTGGATATTTCTTCCTGTGTTGTGAAATAATGAATGTATAAGATGAAACCGTCCACTGACAGGTGAGGAAGGCGACCAGCAGCCTCCAAATGTCCCTTGCCAGAAAATGCATGTCCTGCAACGTGGAGATTTAATGTGTTATATGAAATGTTCTAGACAATGACGCATCTCCTCTGAGCTACTAGAGTGACTTTCATATCTGTACGACACTTTTGGCAGGCTAATGTTGAGTCGTTGTAGGACGCTGGATTCAGGTCCAATGTAGGTCAACTATTCGCACCGATTTACAGAAACCCGTTTTCATGTCTGTTGGTGGCCAGACACGAAGTATGTGGGGAATAGTCAAAGCTCACTGTGACTGTATGGCTGGGTAGGTTACATTTAATTTGTTAAACTTTTTTCAGCATGAATATCCCACTAAATGAACATTATATTTTCTGTCCGTGCCTCGGCATTGAGCTAGCTGCTAACAACTTTAGCACTCTGAGGACATCCACGCTTAAAAAATAATAAATCTTTCCTTACATATGAATGGTTGTCCTTCTAAGTCACTGTCCAATAAAACATCTGGAAATACAATTTAAACGATGCGATCGTTACCTGTTAGAAAGTATCGCTGCAAACTGGCATTGTTGATCCATTTTTCTCCTTTTTTTTGTTGAGTTATATTTTTTAAATGGACTTATGACCAACTACCTTCGAAACATGAAAATAATGTTTGACTTTCTCTCTATCAGAACGTTTGGAACAACGTACAGGACTTTAGGCATTTGATGCTGGATGAACAGAAATAAATGGGCTGCATTGACTTCCTGCCCTCCATCTGCATTGGGGGCGTCGATGCTACTTCCACTATAAACTAATGTAACATATTTGACCGAACGGCATCACAAAAACTAAAAGAGAGAAAAGTTTTTAACTTTGTATGCAATATGTGCATTTTTTGGTACATTTCAGTTGTGCTCCAGGTCGGCCTGTGAGGTCAACAGGTTTTATAAAACTATTATTATGCTAAATGTGTTCTTATTGAAAATGATCAAAAAAATATTATTTATCACGAAAATGTATCGTCCAGCAAAATGTATCGTTGCAGGCCAAATGATAAACAGTGATATTGTTGTTTGATTTTCTGATATAATATTAATAAAGCTCGCCCAACGACTAATATGCTTTAATTTTGAAAGGAACGCTTCACAGTGAAATTGGAAGATATTTAAAATATCCAAAATGAAACATAACAAAACAATAAAACACAACCAAAGCCGTAAATAAAGTCTTAACATCAAAATTAATCAGCAGAAGGAAAGTGGTGGGATTTATCATGCAATATGTTGATTAACTGCTTAAGTTTCACTCAGAGCAGATTTTTTAAAAAGTCTTACATTTCAATTTAAAGGGATTTATTTCTGTTCTGGCTCATTTCTTGCCCTTTAAAAATGCCTTTGATGGTCACCACAGAGCAATCAAAGGGTTAACGACAGATAATGTGATCTGTTCTGGATCGGCTCTCATGAGGGTGAGTGAGATCCATTGTCACCCTTTTAGACACGAGACGCGGTGGGTTGGGGGTCGGGGTCGTTCTGTCACAGCCTTGTAATGCACTTATCGATTCTCCATATCTGTTACTGAGCCTTGGAAGCATGTCCCAAATTTGATATGCCGCTTCGCAGAGGCCAAGTTCTTGAAAGGACACGGCGCGGATCAAAATGTTGCAGCTGAACAATTAAATCAAACCTAAACTCGGTTAGGTGCAGTTTCCCCTGAGCTGTTTCTCTCCTTCTTGATATCTGTGACATAAAAAAAGAAATGCTGGACTGTGTCTCAGCAGAAAAATGTGCACTGGAGCCATTTCAAACCAGCTTTTATTGTTAACAAATGGTGCCTTTGATATGGGCTGAAATGGGCGATACGTTTCTGTTTGTTTGTGCTGGAGGTGAAAATGAGTTGCTAACATTTGAAAGGCGAGGCTTGTGAAGTGTAACACACTCGCACACGTATTCCCACACACACACGTATAAAAAATGGCAGACTTTAATGTCGTGCAGGCAAAATGTTTTTCCACTCATTAGAGGGACTTTGAAGTTCGTATTTGAAACCTCAACCCTGGAAATCTGACAGAGACAAGATTTGGGTATCCGCTTTCCTCTCCAGGAACGCCGCGATTCAAGGTAACGTATCCACATCCTATTAGTGCGTAGTGAACGTACCAACTAATGCAGACAGAGTGAGCAATTTAATCGCGTCTGCCTATAACAGGGTTATTAAATATAATTCCAGCTCACATCTTGTTTTATAGCAGTACAGCCTAAAATATTATTTATACCCTGGCAGATTTAGATTTAAATCTACTTTATTCAACCAGGAAGTTTCATTCTGACAAGAAAAGTGACATGTCAAGAGAGAATAAAGCAAAGTGCACTTTGAAAAACCCATTCTCATTATTGACATTGAAGCAGTCGATCCTTTCTTACGTTTGCATGTTTCTACTCGTAATTCGATGATTTATTTTTTGTGAGGAAGTCTGTGAAGGCCTCCTCATCTCTAGATAAATAAATACGACTTCAATTGGACATTTGTGTGGATGGTTTACGACCCCAAAGCAACCGGCATGCACAGAAGAAGAACGTTGACGTCACACAGAAGTGTTCTGTTTACGGAAACAATAATGGCTCCAATTTAAGTTTATTCATCAATGGGAGCTGACAGTATCGTCGCAAAGTCCTAACAAGATGAATAAAAGCTAATAAAAGTAAATCACTACGAATAGCAACAACTTTTAGTGGAGGGCTGACTGCAGCTTTGGTAGAGAAGTCTGGATGTGGAGTAAAACCAGCCGACCAGAGGTGCCAGATCTCTGCTGGAGTTGCTAGGTAACGGGCGGAACTCTGCTGGGGTTGCTAGGTAACGGGCCAAACTCTGCTGGGGTTGCTAGGTAACAACGCAGCGCGAGTCAAGGGTTTTTGAAATGGCTAATTTTCCAGACAACAAAAGAACATGAACTTAAAGCCAAAAAACGTGTTTATCAGCAGGAACCCAAATGGAAGCACAAAAACTTGCTAAATATGTCAAACATTTTGGTGAAATTGTTGCTAACTGGGGTTGTTGTTCTTGTTTTCATGTATGCTTATTGTGAAGTTGAATTTTATTTCAAGTTGTGTCTTGTTTAAATTTCCTTGAGCTGTAGGAACATAATTTCTCAATATCTGGCTCAAAAGTGAATCAATATATTTTGAGCCTGAAAACATTTGTAAAGCAAAAGTAAGTTGCATGCGATCTGAAAAACAAGAATAAGTGGATGAAACACTGCAGAAGTGATTTGCTGGGCTTCAGTCTGACTGACTCCTGTGAGTTTCTGCAGTCTTCCCTGTCAGACCCCGGGGTTCTGTCTAAATTAGCCGGGACGAGCAGCTTGCTACCAGGATGACCCTTTCCCTTTTTACCCCGCTCTTCCTCCACATACATAGACAATCACTTTATCACACAGAGACACTGTGAACGTCAGCCGCTAAGCCTCCATAAATCTGATAAGCCACCCTGGTGGCTGCTGCACCCAGCCGACGTGGCCGGTACCAGGCAGCCTGCAAAGCCTCGTCAAGCGGGACTTCAAAGTGCTGAGGGGGCCGCGCCCGCACCCCCGAAAACCGGTCAGCCCTCCCTTACTCCACCCCCTGCCCCCACCCCCGGCTGATGTCGTTATTGAAGTCTTTGGCGCTCCATTCGAGGAGTAAGTTACCATTGACAGGTTCAAGGCTTCGTTGGCTCACCCAAGAGGATTCATGACTTTGAAGCTACTGGCCTTAAGCTGCATGTTATTCTTTTCAGGCTTTCTACGCTCCATCAATACACCAGACAGCACCCTACTACTCTGCACCCACACTGTAAAACATAATGAGTGGGGTTTACTTACATAACTTTTATAAAGAATATGTTTTTTACAGATTTATTGAAACCATGTTTTGACTATTTGAGACAGATAACCTCTGAAAACATTGATCTCCTCCACCTTCTCTCTGATCTACTATTACTGTCTGAAGAAACGCTCCGCTCCCCCAAAAACAACCAATCATAGCCAGGAGGAGGGTCTTAGCGCTGTCAATCAATCTCATTTACTTACTGCTAAATGCGCTAATGCCAGAAAAACGTCATAATGTTACAGAAATACCGTTTATCCACTGCCATCGGTGGCTATGCTAAGTAGCCTTATCATTCATGAGAGACTGTGCTAAACAGAGGGTTGATTGACAGCGCTAAGACCCGCCTCCTGGCTCTGATTGGCTGTCTCTAGTTAGTAATGGGAAAAGGCAAATAGCTCAATACTTTTTACAGATAATGTCTCATACAATACTGTACCAACACAGTGACAGTTTAAACAAATGTTTAAACAAATTTTTAAGGTGTATTATTTAAAAGTGTCTTTAATAGAATTATGCAAAATCAATACTTCAAGTTTTCAAAACTTAAAGATGTTAATATGTGCAGGATGTAGATCTGAAGTTCACGTTAAGTTGACGTTTTGGCCTCTTCAACTTAAACATCATAAAACTCATTTTTGTGGCAACAAAAAAATTGTTAAATAGTTTTGGCTGCAGGTGGCACAATGCATTGTGGGATACCTTTACTGTTTTGCATGGCTCAACTTGAATAGATGAACTTATCAAGCAGTTTTATCCAGAAGTCACAATGCTTGTTCAAGCTGAGTACAAAAAACAAGTTGATGAGAATTAAGTTCACTTGAAATCTTTTACAGTGCACACAGTCCGTATCGTGCACAAACACAGACACACTCAGAGGCAGGAAGAGAGCATATGCAAGCACACTCTCCCTGACTTATATATCTGCAAACACATGCTTTATTGAGCGGCCCGGCCGCCTCCCTGCACGGCAGCAGAGCGGTACCAGGCTCCAGCAGCACCGGCAAACATCCTTCCACGCAACCGCTCACTCCCTTCATCAGCACTTAGTGGACATCTGTGCAGTGCCAGCCCTCTCCGTATGCCGTGGCAGCCAGAAGACAAACGACCGTGTCAGAGCGGTGGCTCGCCTCCACATCTGAGGCCGCGCAGGGCTTCCAGTGCCGGAGCCATACGGGACTCAGAACCAGTCAGGAACGAGCGACTGGTTCTGAGTCCCGGCGAGGGGCAAAAAGTTCCTCAAACTGTAGACACAGGTGTTATCAAAACATCCGCAAGAATAATGAGGCTCTCAGCTGTAAGCAAATAGGAACATTTATGCTTCTTTGGAAACTCCAATTGTTTCACATTATTAAGATTGGAGCATATTGTTTTTGTCTTGTTTCTATGACGACGTAGCGGCTCCATAGGAGACAAAGAAAGAGAAATAAATTCCTGCAAAAAGTAAAAAAATTTAAGATTGATTTCTGAAATTTTTGAGAAAAACATTGAAATTTCAAAGTTTAGAGCTGAAAGTTTGTGAAAACAGTTAGTCTCAGAAAATTTCTACAAAAAAGGGAAATATCTGAGTTTCACAGTCAAGTTTCAAAATTGAGGAAAAAAATACTGAGAATTTGAAATTATCTAAGAAAATTTTTAAGTTTTGACTCCAATTTTGTCAGATGTGCAGAAGGTGGTGAGTCTAACATCACTCAGGTCTTACCAATAAAAAGCAGTATGGACACTAAATCCGGGGAATATTTCTGGAATTTTCTACACCAACAAATCAACAAAGCATCTCATGTTGAATTAATGACTAAATCAAACTACTTCACTCCACCTGGTTGCTCTCAGCAGAGACTGGATGAGCATCGTCCGGTCCTGACAAATGTTTTGACCTCTCCAAAAAAACCTTCTTTCATGTGTGCAGAAAAGCGGTTCTGACAGATCCCCACAGCGACTGGATCTGCTTCAAGCTCAGCTAATGTAGCAAGGCGAATTATTGTCATTCCACGTTTCACGTCGTTCCACAACTGTGCACCAGCCGTCGGTGGACGGGCCAGCCTCGTCTGACCACATATGACTACAATCAATACGCTTTGGCTTCTCCTTCTGGGAAACAGATTCATACCAGCAGCATCGTAAACATCTGGATGTCACAGTTGTTATTGAACCAGACAATTTATTAAAAAAAAAAGAAATAGTGCCATGAATTGTTTTAAAACGTCTGCTACTAACTTTCTTGGAAAATACAGTTCATCTGGAAAACATTCATGTTTGTTCATTTTTTTCAGCATTGTTTTGTGTTGCAGCCTATTTTATACACACATATACACATAAATATATGATTAAAAAAGTTTTTTTTTTTTACAAGAAAACGTTTCAAAAAGCATGTCAAACAACAAAAGCCTAACAACACAGCCGCTACAAGCTGTTAGCATTTGTACCAGCAGATTTTTAATGTGTAAATGAGCTAATCAAAGTCCTCTGTGTTCAATCACTTATTAATGAAATAAACATGAAGCCTGGAGACATAAAACTGTGTCAGTGTGGGAAATGTTTGTGTGTTTTTTAGTGTTGAATCCTGATACACTAGTGGAGCTGTTGCCAGTCGGTTGCTATAGCAACAGGTGTATAGACAGTGCATGTTACACTGGAAGTTTTACGCAGAGATTATTCTCTTACTTTGCATCTACAGCTGGTCTCTGTGTCAGCTATGCTACACGCAGGCTCGTTGCCATAGCAACCAACAACAACAAGGCTACACGTGTCAGGTAAAAACAACGCTACATTTCCCACACAAAGAGGAGAACATCTGGTTTCCTGTTTTTAGGTTTGACGTTTAGTTTGCAATTATTGATAAGTGCTTGCTGTATGTTAGCTACGTGGCTGATGAACTAATTTAAACGCCTGCTCTACTGACGATCTGTCAGAGCTGGTCGCCTTTTTGACCGAATTCCACTTCACATCTATGTGTCAAGGTTGTCAAAGTCAAGTTAGCATGTCTGACTTACTTCCCTCTCCTGTGCGATTTAAACTTCTTCCTGACCTTGTTATCTAGTTGCCATTGTGTCGACCAAACACTGCATCCGTTTTTCTTTTACACCTACATTTAAGATTTAAGTGCGTTATGTTGACAATTCCACAGCTAAAACCAATGCTAGTCATTGTTAGCTAGCAGTTTTTGCCCTCCAACAGTGTGATGCGTGAGTGACGTCACACTGATAGCGTAGCCGACATCAAGAGCAACAAAAAAGAATATGATTGGTATTTATTCATTCGTTAGTACTTTTTCTGCGTAATTTTTCCCACTGTTGTGTTGCACTGCATTAAATTAATATGACCAACTTCTCCAGGTTTTATTCTTAACTTGTTTTTTTCTATCTCAGCAGCGCGGCTAAAGATGGAACGTAAAAATCGTCTTTCTGCCCTTTATGTGTGAAATTCCAGATCTAAGCAACAACATGAAATTTATGTCTATTGCTTCTGCATTTTTAGATGAAATATTATATAGTTAAAAAGAGTTCTGAGGTGGTTTATGGTTGGCGATGTGATCAGCACGATTTTCCTCTGAATTACTCAAGTTGTCCGGATGATTTCATAGTGAGAACAACAACAGACTCTTTCCACTGTTTAATAAACCCGATGAAAGTGGGATGACGGAAACACAGCTATGATAGTTTAGGTTCACATAAGGTCAAAGTCGTCATATTAATACCTGTGGCTTTAGTTTGAGGTGTGACGCCGTGACTCACCCTCAGAAATCAGAGTCCAGGCTTAGCTGGGAGATGTGAGGAGGTTTGTGTGGAAAAGTAGGGGAGGAATAGCAGTATTCCCGGGATAACAGGCTCTGGCGAAGGAACTGAGAGGTGTTTTGGCTTGTGTTACATTTAGGGAGAGCGCAGCGTCTCCAAGAAGGAGGCTATAAAAAGACAAAAGAGGCAGGAGGCCATGTGGAGAGACTGTTTAAAGTGAGCAAACACCCACTCTGTAAACCGAACAATGCCACCATCACCACCACTGAGGAAGTGAAGGAAAAGCTCTGTGGGACTGAGATCACATAAACGCTACAATAAGCTGCTATCAAAACCAGATGCACACCTTCACATTAATATGAGGACCAAATGGAAAGCCTGGTTCGCGCTACGCCGGACACAGTGACCCTTCGTTTTCTGACTGAAGTGAAAGGGAATGACAGATGTCATCACCAATGCAAACTCATTCTGAGTTAAATAAAAAGAGAAGCAGCATGAGATGAAATAGTTTCCATATGTTCAAAAAGACATTAGTACTTTATTTAAATGTGCACAACATAAAACACACCATCCATCCTGAGGTTGCAACTTTTATAGCTTTCACTGATTGTAGGACTGAGTTTTCATTTTTGGGAATTTACTGATTTATTTGGACTGTTTGATTATACAAAATAAAACTGGAATGAACATTAGGGTGCATTCACACTAGTCCCATTTAATCCGCTTTAATCCAACTCCAGTTCGTTTGCCTAGAAAGTCCAGTTCTTTTGGGGAGGTGTGAACATGTAACTGGTCCGCCTACAAACTTCGGTTTGGTTGAAGTGAACTGTGGTTCATGTGAACGCCAAACGAACCAGAGACCGTTCCAAAAGCAGGAAACGCAGGGCATTCTGGGTAAATACAACCAAAACAAACATGCGACCTTTTAGCTAGAGGGAGAAATGGGTTCTGTTTATCGACCACCAAAGAGAAATCCTGCAACCGTTAAAATCTGGTGATGTTGTGTTTTTGCTTGTGTTTTTGGAGGAAGTTGCCCTCGGTGTCTTCCTGTGAGGTGGATGCAGATGGAGTCTATGCTGCTTTATACAAACTGCTGTGATTTGTGTGATGCGAAAAAAAATGGTTCCCATTGCATTTTTGTGAAACAAACCAAACTTCATGCAGCTGAAAAACCAATCCATCACACAATTTAAGCAATTTTATGGTCAATGAAAATGCATCTGATCTTGCTGCTTGGTATAAATTTCACTTAAAAACATGTTGCTTCCATATTCTGTAGTTATTTCAAATTTTTCCACTGTCTTCCTGTGATTCAGTATTTCATTGGTCAGCTGCTTTAACCCCAGACATGTGAGTCATGAGATAAACCTGGCTGTCCTTACAGTCATCTTCCCTCCAACCTTGTTCAAACTGCAGAAGCGATGTGGCTGAGGCGAAACCTCTTCCAGAAACAAGAGAAGTCCAGTTCCCTTTCACTAAACCACAAGCAGCAGCGCCTCGAAATTCTTTCAATTCTCCTCAAATCAGCATCTAGATGGTAGAAACTATGACACAGTTGAGTTTTCCAACTGGACAATGATCCAAATCTGTTTTCATGAAAAAGAAGGATAACATTAAACTCCTGGGGCTTCCTTCCAATGTCCCAACCTCAACCCGACTGAAACTGACCCCACAAACATCTTTGTAACAGATTTGTTAAATACTTATGATTTCAATCAAAAACAAAACATGTCTGATTTTACTCAGTGTTTTAATCTCCTTTCTGGACGTTCTGAGTTTGTGTGGTTAGCCAACGCGACCAAATGGCAGCCAAACGTTTCCCTTAGTTATTAAAACTTTTTTTAAGGTTATTAGTTGTAATTTAAGTACACACTAAATGAGCCGCTTTGTGTTGGTAAACATCCGACTCATTTGGCGAATGTTTGGTAGACGGTTGAGTTCACTAACTGACCTTTTAACTACAACTAATGCTAACAGGCTAAGCTAGCTGCTGCTTCACTGCAGCCGGTGAAACAAAATGGCTGTGCTGTTCTTGTATTAGTGGAGCTGAGAGTAGCACCAGGTATATATATATTTATATACATGTATGTCAATCACTCTTATGTTGGGTGAATTTAGCCACAAGGTGGCGAACGAGATTCAAAATCAGATCAGGAATCTCATTGGCCCAATTCCAATTATTCAACTTGTTCCACGTCAAGTGGCACCAAATCGGATCTGAATCTGATCGTTTTCACAGCGTCCACAGTATGAACGGTCATTTCATTTTATCAGAAGTAATTTGGCCTGTTGCAATAACCAATAAATCAATTAATCACATAATACATTAAAACAAGCTCAATAATTTCCATTTGCATGATTTATCGTTTCTTTACTAAAAGCTGGATAACATTTTCATCGTCATCATTTTATGAACAACTATTTTGTTCACAAAGACATCATAATTAATTTTATTGTGTTTGTTTATTTTGTATATTGAAATGTCATTTACTGTTAAATGTTCATTAGAATTTACTGATCTTGTTCTTGCATTATTATGCCATTCCCATCATATCACTTGAAAATGGTCTCAAAACAACAATATTATTATTTCATCCAATAACATCTTGGGACAATTTATCATCCAGTTTATATGGTGACTAATTCCAATGAACATTTAACACTGGAACTGGAGACGTTTTAAATATCCACAATAAACAAACAAAACTACAGAAACAACCAATAAAATGAATTATAAAGTCTCTGAAAACATAATTGTCCTTCATGAAAAGGTTGAGACTGAAAACTTTTGGTAAAGAAAACAGAAAAACAATAAATCATGCAAATGGAAATTATTCAGCTCTTTTTAATTTGCGATTAATTCATTTATTGTGAATTTCCTGGGACAGGCCTGGGTGTATGAACATATCTGACCCTCGGTGTATAACCCAGACTGGTTATTGTGCCCCTAATTCTCATTTCTAATTATTAATTGGAGTTGCATGTGGTGTAACTGCTCCGCGGCAGGAGAACCGCGGTAATTAACCCAGCATTGGAGGCCGTGATGACTGGATGTAAACTTCTCACCAGAACTGCAAACAAACATTAATAAACCAAATTAAACAGAACACATGATTGTTTCACAGAGGGGAGCCCTGAGCTGATTTACCCACAAATATCTGAGCCATGAGGTAAAGCTGGCTGCCCTCGCCGACCAGGAGGCATCAGAAATCTGCATCGCTGATGCAATACCAATCAAAATCCAACCACGCTTTGATTTTTTTAGGGTTTCTTTCTCGGCCATCGTGGCCCAAACATGGGAGACTGATTTGAGCGAAGGGGATGAGAACCAGAAAGGAGAAAAGAGGGCAAAGCAAGAAAGGAGGGGGAATGTGCCATATCCAATTCTCAATATTTACGTGTAAAATGTGTTCTGCTGTTCTTTCCCCCAGCAGGTCCACAGGAATGCGGTCCACTGGCCGCTTGCCTGGCTAAATGTGTTCCCTATGTGTGGGCTTTCTAGCCTCATGTGTTGCCTTCGCTAAGAGGCAAGGTGGAGGAGAAAGGTGCATTTGGTTAAAAAAGCCTTTCTGCACTGCAAAAACACAAAATCTGTTTTAACCAGTTTAGTTTCTGCTGCAAATATCTCAGTACATTTGAATTTGAATTAAGACAAAACTAGAATTACAAGCAAATTTTCAGGTGCTTGTTTTAAGTCAGTAATTCCCTAATATGGGTTTTAAAACGTTGTGAAACGTTTTTTTGTTTGTTTTGTTTTAATCTGCCAGGGGACTTTTTAAATTAATATTAAGGACTTACTGACTTAAAACAAGCTCTTAAATCTTGCTGAAGATTTACTGCAAGTTAGTTTTGTCCTGAAAAATCAAAGCTGATTTCAAATTCAAACGTTACGTCTAGTGTTGGGACCAAAGATTTCAATCGCATTAAAACAAAAAACATTAAATTTTACCAAGTATTTTTAGTGTTAGTTGATGCCACCAACCTGGCTGAGCGGCTCCTCGGCCTACATGTCCCAGAATCCTGTGCGGTTCTGGATCAGAGTTCAGTCAAATTATTGAACATTCTGTCAGACGTATTATCTATTGATTCTGATCACATATTTATGGCGATATATATCATTGATTTATTCTCCAGTTCTAAGTGGAACTAGAACTTTTTTTCCCCCTATATTAAGAAAATATCTGCTGAAAATAATCTCCCATTTCTTGCTGTAAAGTTGCCTGTAAGTTAGCTTTACCTGACTCCAGGTGTATTTGTAGTACAATCTAAACAGGTTGGAACGGTTCTGTGTTTTTGCAGTGCGACACATGGAGGCAGGAAAAAGTAAGGCAGAGATCAGGTGAGGCGAAAGAGAAAAGCTGTAGCTCTGTGGTTGAACCCGAGTGTGGGAGGTCTAGAAACCCCCACCTCCATTACAATTAAATCCCTTCCGAACATCCCGGCCGGCTCTTAAACAGAGCTGCAGAGAGGAACCTGTAGCTGCGGAGGAAACCAGGCATGCCCAGAAGGGGGGGATGTTGTGAATCGCTGGGCGACCTGGCACCGCTCTGCCCCTCCAGCTCATTGTTCTGGCTCCAACAATGCTTTATAAGCCAATTACAGTGTGAATTTTACCAATCAAATTGGAACGTCTGATGCTAACAAATAGCTTGCGCTGGATTTTATGGCTGCTTCATCCCACATGGTGCAAGCCTCATGTTGCAATGCGGTCAAGGTGTTAGCCATTACGTTGACAGACGTGCACACGTTTCTACATCTGGCACTCGTCAGCACTAACACGCCAAGCCAATTACACGATGTTGTTCTTTTTGCCATATAATGCTTTTCATAATCATATAATTGCTCAACCTCTAAAATCCCCCTGAAGTTTTTCTTCCTTCTTCTTTCTTCCCCCTGCGCTGTGTGAGTCTGCCAAACCGTTTCATCAAAAGCAAAAGGACTCTCTCCAAGCACCAAGAATCAATACTCAAGAGACGGAACAAAATTACGTGAAAACCAGAGATCAAAAAAGTTTTTATTTCACCTTAAATAGCGTGCACATGTGTGGAGGAGACTTCCTGACACACATTCCCCTCGACAAGAACCTGTCAGCTAACATGAGAAAACAACCAGTAAGTCTGCCGAATGTGTCAAAGCCTTGACGAAGGGTGGAGATCTCATGATTGAGACATGCGGCTGCATATTATTCCTCGAATCAAGCCGTGCATGCTGAGCCTTCGTATCTGGCCAGATCCGTAGAATCTGCACCACATCACATCCGCAACATTTTATCCCAAAATACTTCACACCCTCTTAAGTGCATAAACGTTATTGTTGGAGGAGGATGCATTAAAAGTAATGTACTGGTTAGGGTGAAACTATGATCTGGGCTTAACAGCACACTGATATTTTGACTGCATGAAATATTAATGGTTGATTTTGAATAAAAACCGCAGGAATCCGGTCTGCAGAGATTGAACGTTTCCCCAAACCTGCGTAAAGTCAGGATCGGAGTTTTGTGAGATTTTTGCTGCAGCAACAGGAATATTTACTATGTTTCTGTTCTGCTTCTACAAAATCTGCCGTCCTGTTAGAATCTCTCAGATTGTTCTCAGATAATTACATCTTGACCTGCAGTTGCCACTAAATTCACCTTGTTTTTAAATTATTTATTTATTTATGTAACTTTTACAGCATTTTACCTAAGTCAAGAAAATAACAAGAGAAAACCAACAGAAGGTAAAAGGCCTGTCATGATAAATTTAGCTGGTTGATAAATTCTCCCAGAAATTACAATGGCTGCTGGAAAAGACAAGTGTTTTGTTGTTGATTTACCATCCAGAAACCACTTGCTGCATTCTTGTTGGTTGCGCAGGAGGCTCCATGTCTGCTTTTCAAAGATGTACCGTGGTAAAATCACACATCTGTTTGAATCCATTTTCACATGCAAGTGCAAACATTGAGTTGTGGGTGCGAGGGAGGAGGGGCAGGAGGTTGGTGGCTGGCAGCGTCTCATTTGGGTTTAATGTTTGGGGCTTCAGAGTGAGCCCCAAACAGCTCACTCTGAAAGGAGCTGAGCAGACTAACGTCTCATTATCTAAGAATAATTTTGTGCAAAATAGTGTACTGAACATGTTTTGTTTAGTCCACAGGCCTTTCCTAACCTGTTCAATGAAGCAGAATACCTTTAAACCCCACCCTACTTCTTTCTTTACGTCTCTGTGTCCATTAAATTTGAAATAAGCCCAAGTGGAGGATCTTAGTGAAAGCTGTAACTCTCCACTTGTGAAAGTTAATCAGTTTTGTTTCACATTAACACTCAGTCCCACAGTGCCAGGCAGGACATGTTGAAAAAGAGAGAGAATATCCTACCTGTATGAACATATCAAATGAAAATAGACATGAAATGTCGTGGAGAGCAAATGATTCTCAGACGGTTTTGTCAGTTCTGGATTTGAAATAAACTCTTATTTCTTGGGACAAGTTGAAATGGGATTAAACTGTGACCCCAGGCTACACAGTCGACTTAAAACTACTGGCACCGTGTTTTGTTTTTTAACAAATTAGTCACTAAGTAGTGACTGATTTCAAAACGTAATGCAGAAAAAAAGACAAAACTTGTCTTTCACAAGAAATACTGAAAACAAACCAACAGATCTCTAACAATCCTCTCAGTAGGAGCATTCGCCGAGTGGCTGGTTGTCATGCAGTGTCTGCCCGTTGTCAACGCTCGCTGCTGTTTTCGTTTTCTGGCCTCGAGAATCTGACAGAAAACGAAGAGCGACGATCAGAGTCCTACAGTCCAACCACACAGCAAAAACTGTTTGGGTTTTTGTCGCAATTTCCAGTTTGCTTGCTGTCCCACGAGGGGTTAATCTCTGCAACGCGCAGCCAGAGAGTCTCACTACATCACAGGAAAAGAGACGGTGTCTGTTTTATGCTCCACAGATGAAACGCATTAGCGAATGCACAGCGAGGGACAGCAGAGGCGGAGGAGGCGAGGCGGTGGGGATGTAAAAAAGCTCTGCTCTGTTCCAGCGACATCAGCATTTTTCCCGCAAATTTGCAATTAGTCTTAAGGGCCAGCGTAAATTAGGTCTCCTGACAAACGAGCTATTGGGACAGGACATGAAGTTTCAATAAATCTGAGGAGCAGCTCAGGGCCTCGGTGTCCTCTTCCTTGCGGAGGAGGATTAGGGCCAATGAAAAAATGAAAATAATCCCAACTTTAATCTCAGAATTGACTTTAAAGCAGATGGGAGGAAACGGCTCCAGTGGCCAAAGATGGAGGAGAATGGCAAACTTTCTGGAGGAACATGTTGGATTTAGGCCAGTTTTTCAGTTTCTGAGGGTCCCTGAAGATGATTTTCACTAATAGAAGAGCAAAACGATTCCACCCAATGTTCATCCGTTCTGCAGGAACATTATGAGTAAAAAGTCAGAATCATAAGAAAAAAATCTGAATTCTGAGATTACAGTCAGACATCTGCGAAAGAAGTCCGAAGATTAATTCTCACAAAAAAGTCCATCTGTGAAAAAAGTCAAATTTATGAGAAAAAACAGAATTCTTACAAAAACCTAAGAAATCCAAATTTAATACCAGAATTTTTAGATTAACCTCAAAGTCCCATCTCTGAGAAAAGTCTGAAATATGAGAAATAAAAGGCACAATTCTGAAATTAAAGTCAGAAAGCTAAAAAAAACTGTATTCTCACAAAAATTCTCTCAATTCTTAGAAAAAGTGTCAAAATTCTGAGATTAAAATTAGAAATTTGAGAAAAAGTCCAGAATCTGATATAAATTTTCACAAAAAGTGAGAATTCTGAAGAAAAATTCAGAATTCTGAGAAAAACACCAAAATTTTGAGATTAATGTCAGATTTCAGAGATTTTTAAATTTATTTTTCAATTCAGTGTCACTGCATCACCGATAGAGAAACTCCTCCTTCTCGCCTGTGAAAGCTCGGCTCAGCTGAGAGGAGTTCAGAGACGGAGATCTGAGAAGGGAGGGCGGCCGGGTCCAAAAGCTCCAATAAAAAGTCGTTAATGTGCGAATAATCCAGCACCGGCGTCTGCGTCTCCACGCCTAACTTCGTAGATGAGACCACTTTGAAAGCGCCGTGGTCCCATTCTGGGGAGTCTGGTTGCGTCTCATCAGTTTAAACCTGTTAGCGCTGTAGCTGATTTGATCTGTTGCCTCGGCGGGAAGACATAAAATATAAGGTTTTACTTTTTAAAGACTTTGCAGTTCTCTCTGTAAGGTTATTGACGGTGCATCAACCATCGCGCCGGACGATTCTGGACAAGGATGACAGTTAATGGAGTCGGCTGAGCAAGGATCAGGTTCAAATGGATTCCCAGTTACTGTTCGTTTAATCCAATTCGACAAAATAACACACCACAATAAAGTGCTGCTTAAAGTCAAGAAATGTGTTTAAGGCAGAGGGAAAGTGATGACAAAGTGAGGGAATGTAGGATGGCACCGCCAATAGCATTAAAGCCCCATTTGTGAGGATTACCTGTGCGGAGGGGATGTGAAGGTTTCACCAAGAGGAACTGTGAATAATGTGGCGACAGTAGGGACCGCTTACTGGGTTACACACAGATTCAGCCCAAGATTGAATTGCCGGCAATTGGGAAGCTTGGAAAGTACAGATTGAGACATCTGCCTCATGTTACAGCGTGATGCAAGCAGTATCACGTTATATGGCCGGGTTCTGGCTATTCGATCAGTTTCATGGTGCCGAAAACGGTGCTGCAGCTGTGCCTCCACTATAGACATTAGCAAGCAAAAAATAACAAACACTTTACACAAAGGACGTTAAATCATCAACAAGAGAGTAAAATTGGGCTCTGGATCTGTTTGTTTCCTCGTTTTGCACCAAAACAAATAAATTCACATCGTGCAAAACCATCAAGTCATTTGTATTGATAACCTGTCTTTATACCGAGACTGTTTATCTTTCTGGGCAAGTTTTTTTTTTTTTTTTTTTGCATTTGTTTAGTTTTCAATATTTTGCCTGAAATCAGTTCAATCCCAACACTCACAATTCTAACAATAAAGTTCTGAGAAATTTGACCAAAACTCAGATTTCTGAGAGAAAAAGTAGAATTTCCAAAACAAAGTAAGAAATCGCTGAAAAGCAGGAACTGTAGGATTAAAAACATTCTGAAATTAAAATCCAACTTTTTATAGAAAAACCAAAATACTGAGAAAAAAGTCAGAATTCTAATGAAAAATAAAAATTCCAGAAAGGATAAAAAACAAGAACTCCAAAATTAACATCAGAATTCACAGATTATTGTCAGAATTTCTAGAAAATAGAAATAGTTAAAATAGAAATTTTGTGGAATAATTTTACAAATTTGAGAGAGAAGCCAAAATTCTGAGAAACAACAGCAAACTTTTCAGATTAAAGACATTCTGAGATTAAAATCCAAATCCTTACAGAAAACAAACATAATTCTGAGATGAGTAAAAATGCAAATTCTTAGAAACTAAGCAAGAAATCACAGATTAACCTCAGAGTTTTGAGATTAATGTAAGAATGATGAGAAAAACTGAATTCTTAGAACATCAAAATACTAGAGAAAGTCAGAATTGTGTCTTTTTGGGGATCCTCAGGCCCGGTCTGTGTATCTGCATAGCAGCATAATTACAGAGTGAGAATGTGGAGCTGCAGGTAATCAACGTAAACACAGGGACAACATGTCGTATCAAAGATATTTTTCCTCTCAGGAGAAAACTGTGTGCAGCCGCGGCCTCTCTGCTGCTGCTCAGCCGTCGCTTTTCCGCTGCCAATATTGACACAAAGTAAAGCTGATAATTAAATCACATGTGCTGCGTCAGTCATGAATTATTAGCACATGCTGAACAGGGGAGAAACTAAACGCTCACAACAGATCCAAGCACTGCCCCGTCTTTTAATAAGTGATAAACAGTAGAAACTGCTGCAGCCGGGACCGCTCTGCTGTTTCATCAGGGAGGAACAACAGAGGGAAGTAAAGGCAGCAACAGCGTTCCAGTTTGGCATTTAGGTCCCCATTATAACCATTAAGGGCTTCACTGGGTCCCTCAGATGAGCATCAGTGGTCCAACCTGCAGGGGTCACATCAACACACTGTAGCTGATCAAAGCTACGGCTGGAAATATGTTCAGATAATAAATGTCTCCACTGGATTTGTGTGATGTCATGTTCCCTTGGCATACGGAAGACAATAAGTGCAACAAATGCAGCATTTCTGCAGCTTGTTAATCTGCACTTTGGGAATAAACTCTAAACTCATTCTGAAAAAAGACTAAACTCATGAGAAAAAATATCAGAAATGTACTTTTCCCCAGAATTCTTAAACAAACAAAAAAAAGAAAAAAAAAGAGGGTTTGGGTTAAGAATTCTCAAAAAAAGTCAGAAATCTGTAAAAATAAAGAATTCTCAGATCTTAGTCTGAATAGAAAAGTCAAAATTCTGACGAAAAAGTCTGAATTCTCACAAAACTCAGAATTCAGTGATTAAAATCTGAAATCTCACAAAAAGTCTGAAATATGAGATTACAAACATCAGAATTAAAATTTGAAAAGTCAGAATTCTGAGATTACTCAAAATTCTTTAAAAAAAAATCCAAAATCAGAGATTGATTCTCAGAAAAAAGTCAAAGATTTAAGGAAAAAAAGGACAAATTCTGAAGAAATTGCCCAAGTTCTTCTTTTGAAAAATTAACCCAGAATTCTCACAAAAAAAGTCAATATTCTAAAGAAAGTCATATTTCTGAGGAACAAAAGACAGAATTCAGAGATTAAAGCCCAAATTAAAGTCTGAATTCAGATTTACGGTTAAAATCTGAAATTTGACAAGAAATTCCAAAATATTAGCTTAATTCTAACAAAGATGTCTAAAATCTGAAAAATCATGGCCAAATGTGGAGAAAAAAAAAGTCGGATTTCTAAAAAAAACACCCAGATTTCTCATGAATTATGAGAAAAATGTGAAGAGAACCGTGATGAGCTCATAAACGTCTCCAGTGGATCTGTAACCGGAACGCACAGAAGACGATAAATAACGGAGCATTTCTGCAGCTTGTTAAGCTGCACTTTCGGGATGAAATCTCCGTCAGCCTCATAGTTTGACTCCGGGTTCACCCGTCCAGTCCCCGTCCTAATCGAGTCAGCGCGCCTCTGCTGCCCGGACCTTATCGCATCACGCGTCCTAATTGACCTGCACTGCTTTATAACACAGCGCACCAGGAGCTTGACAAAAGTTAATAATTTTCACTTTGTCCAAGGCTCTGTCCCAATTAGGTCCCCTGGCTGGGGCCGACAGGGCAGCTAACGCGATTATAGGACAAGCTTATTAGTCTGAGGAGCAGCAAAATTAGAAACATTACTACAAGTCAGCTGCACACAGGGAATACTCATTTTTCATCTCATACAAATGCAAAAAAAATCACCATATTAGATTATGTTTTCGTCCTTTGAGCGGCGGCGGTTTTGGATCCTACTTTCTTTGCCGTTTGTATGGCGGCGGTGGCGCCGACTCTGAAGCACTGAGGCGGCTCCCTGCGAGTCTGATGGTTGGTCAAGAAGAAACCAAGCGAACAAAAAGTGCTTAGTGCGAGTTCACCAGACGCCAGGAGCAATGGCATCACTCTGATCCCGACTTCCAGCCAAGTCACCCTCAACTGAGGAGCAAAAGGGAACCAGTCAGACCCAATTAGGTGTAATTGCCCCAAGTCCATCACACTTTGCTGTGAAGCCTCTACTTTTGTTTTCTGCTGCCTGTTTGCTGACTGGGCTGCAGCGTGGCGATGCTGTCGAAACGCCTTCAGCAACCGGGCAAACTGCTCCTCACATCCATGTCAGTCTGGTCCCCGTGTGCAACACGGTCATCAGGACTTTCCTGTTTATTTCAGTAACTCCATCACTACGTGACGCACATCGTATTGGTTAATTATAGACACGTTGCATGTTATTGTCTCATACATTTTGCTTTAGAGAGCAGAAAATTGATTCTTTTACTTGCAATCAGCAGCTGCCGCAGTAGAACAACTACATGAAACCTGAAGGTATTATTAGTTTAGTGCACAGAAAAGGGAAAAAACTGCAGAAAACAGTTGAATGATAACTCAAAACTGCTCGTATTTTTCTTTTCTCGCTCTCTGCAATGCAGACCTGTTCCCATAATAACTGACTGATAACAGCTCCACTAGCGTACCAGGACTCAACACCAACAAAACCCGCACTCAAACATTGCCCACACAGAGAGCAGAACATTCGGTCCGTCACAGTTTTTTGTTTTGATGCTTGATTTTTATTTTGTGATTATTAATAAATTATTGTATGAAGTCATCAGTGGAAGTCACTAGCTAAATTAAGCACCTGCTCTACTGATGATCGGTCAGTCGGTGTCTGGGTCGACTTCAGTTTTTTGTTGTTTTCAACAGAACCGAAATTCTGCAGCACATCAAGATGTTAAGATTGTCAAAGTCAAGCTAGCACAACTGACCTACTTCCCTGTCCCTCTGTATATTTTTTTAGTTAAAACTTTTTCCTGACCTTGTTATCTAGTTGTTGTTGTGTTGACAATTGGTGGCAAAGCGCTCCGTACATTTGTCTTCTGTATGCCAACATTTGGCGTATTGTGTTAACAACTTGATGACTAAAACCAATGGTAGTTATTGTCAGCTAGCAGGAAACTTGGAGATCTGATTGTGGTTTGTAGCAACATGTTGCAACGTGTTTATCCAGAAACCAGTGTTTTCACAACTTTATTTCTGTTAATTATTATGAAAACATAACATTTATTATTAGAATATTACATCAGACCAAAACACACATTTGTAATTCAGAAATGTTGAAAACTATGTTATTGTGGTTATTTTTGAGAATCTACATCAAGGCCTTGTGCACATGTTGTTTGGTCTTTATAAAAATTTATATCTTTTTAAAATATATTATGTCCACAAAATTGGCTTCAGAAAGTTTTTTTCTACAGTATTTTTACTGTATTGTTTTTACATTTTTCTCAACTAAGTATGTTCTTATAACTAGTTATATTACAGCTGCAATTTGTAACTTTTATAAGAATTAGTTTTTTAAATATTTGTTTAAAATGAGACAGTCTGTGAAAACATTGAGCTCCTCCACCTTCTCCTGGTGCTACTATTAGCTTCTGAAGAAATGCACCAAAAACAACCAATCAGAGTGAGGAGGCGGGTCTTAGCGTGCTCAATCACGCTTGTGAATGCACTGCTAATTTACTGTTACTTACAGTTACAACTTACTGTTACAGGAAAACTGTTCATCCGCATTCATCTGTGTCTATGCTAACTAGCTTAGCATTCAAGGAGCGGGATGATTGAAGACCCGCCTCCTGGCTCTGATTGGTTGTTTCCAGTTAGCACTGGGAGAAGGCAGAGAGAGGAGCATGATTTGTTTTTCACAGATTGTCTCACATCAAACTGTCACAACATAGTGACAGTTTCAACAAATATTTAAAAACTACATTTTTTAAGGTGTATTTTCTTAATTGGGGATTTCAGCAAAAGTTGAGTTTTTCAAACTTCCTGAAAAGTAGCTTCTGGTACTTCCTCAGAAAGCCGAAGCAGCATGTATTCTCAAGCTTCTTTTAAGTTTAGTTACAGTGCTGTCATGTTCGATCAAACGCTGGTACAGAGATTAAGACAGGAGAGCACCGAAGCCAGCCGGTGGAAAAAAAGAGAAGAGAAAAAAAGCAGCAGCGATTCTCTACAGACGGTGACTTCAATAGCCTCAAGTGCAAAATTACTCCCATGGCCGTGGGGGCTGTTTTAATGACAGCTCACAAAGATTGGCTTCACACCCCACGATTAAGGTTCCCCCTCATGATCAGAGGCAGAGCAATACTAACAGTTAGTCGTGAAAAACAAGAGAGCAGCTAAGCACAAAGACACCTGCTCACTCAGCAACTGCTGCGGTTTCAGCCATGGGGCCTCGCCTGTAGCTTCCTGGCTAACAAGTCCACGGCTCTCCAGATGATGAGAACGTGACAGCGGCCTGGCAAGCTGCCGCTCTGTGATTAATATTTCATCCAGGAACTTTAGCCCTAAGACGCATCTATACTCGTCTTAGACTGAGACTAAAACCACTTTGTGCTGAGACTACAAAAACAGGGACTTCCTACCATCTGAACTCTTGTTTTCCTCCAGTTCTGAGAAAGTTTTCTTGAACAAACCAGCTGCGTCGGTTGTTTGTGACGAATAAAGTTAAAAAAAAAAGTCACGATACAAAAGAGAAGCAATATTTCACCTGGGATCTGAGTTTATTTATTTTGTGAGAAGAAAATTGCATGTCAATAAATACAAAACTCATGGATTATTGTTACATTGCTGTGAAAACACAAAATCTTACCAGGATTTATTGGTCTCCTTACTGGAGCAAGTATCTTAGTACAGTGAATAAGACCAAAGGAGGCCACTCACTTGTGTTAGCTTTGAATAGGCTAATAACTAGCATGCCAAACCCTTTCAACCACTGGATTGGTTGGCTAGCAATAGCCTGCATAGGCTAACGTTAGCATTGGATATGCTGGGGCTAGTCATGGAGAGGCTAACAACTAGCATGCCTAGGCTGGTGACTCACTGTATTGCCTGCAAAATGTTTTTATGTTCTGCTAATGTTGAAGAAACACAAAGGCAATTGCTGTATTTTAATTAATTAAGAAATTCAGTCAATTGTGAAAAGTTTGTTCATGTGATAAGTGAAAACAACATCATCCTCCTGCCACTTCCTGTCGTCTTTTCCGCCAATATAAACATCGGGTTATTGGTCATGTGACATGAAAAAACTGTTTCCATTGCAGTTCTACCAAATACATAAATCTTGATACGGCCAAAAACCCCAACATGCTCCTGCAAAACCTCTGATCAAAAACCTTTGTTTTTCCATTTCGTACATTTATTTTCACAATTCCAATTCGCGCAACAGCGACTCTCAGAGAAACCAAATTAGAAATGTTTATAAATGCAATAGAAAATTTTGGTTTTAGATGTTTTCCAGGCACATATGCCATTTTATAGCACAATAAAGTCACTAAGTTACTTTCTGTCCTTATCAAAATGCTACATATGTCAAATGTGAATTTAAAAAAATGTACTTCCTGATTCAACACCTTGAAATTGAGCTGCTGTCGCTTTAAGAACTCCTGCTTTTTCTGAAACTCCGCCTCCAGGAAGCCATAACAACATGGCTCCTCCATTAACCCTTTAAATTCTTTACCGGCTTATAATGAGGTATTTGCTAATTGCTGCTGTTTAGTCTGAAGGAGCTGAGTGGGGGAGGAGCTATGCCTCAAAGGCGGGGCTAGGTCCACCCAGGCATATTGCACAGTTGAATGGTTGCCATGGAGACTAGAGGATTTATCAAAGATGCATAACTCCAGATATATTTTTGATGAACATTA
Source organism: Poeciliopsis gracilis (assembly GCA_911649635.1). Taxonomy (NCBI): domain Eukaryota; kingdom Metazoa; phylum Chordata; class Actinopteri; order Cyprinodontiformes; family Poeciliidae; genus Poeciliopsis; species Poeciliopsis gracilis. The sequence continues at coordinate 2,044,846 of CAJVRI010000370.1, read as the reverse complement.
TAAAATGATCTAAAGCTCAAAATAAGTTGATTTTATGTCATAATGTTTTTTATATTCAATCTAAGTTTTATCTTTGAAACAGTTAAATGATTTTCTTTCTTTTTACAAAAAATAAATTTCACTTTAATTTTATTAAGCAGTCAAAATAAAACATTTTAATCATTTGTTTACATTTGTTTAAAATCCAGCTTCAGTTCTAGTTTTATTTATTTTCAGCAGAGGCTGAAGGGGCCCTTAGAAAAGGTCGCTGACCTCTCATCCAGACAGACTGTGCAAAGGCGATTGGTCAGAGATCCCTCTGTCTGGGCGTGCCAACCTTCCGAAATGTTCAAGAAAAAGCTAAATACAAACCAAATTAAAGAATAAAATGTGTTTTATAAATCCTGACCAGTGCAGAGGTCACTGGTTTCTTCTCAATGCAGCAAAATTGACTGGAAATTTGTAGAGAATAAAAAATGGTCCTCACTCCCATTCAGCAATATCTGTCAAATTAGACATTTTTATTACTCTGTGTGGGTTTGGCAGAACTCTGGTTTTCCAATGCAAGAGTCTGGCACAAAGAGCAAAGATTAGACTAGGGAGGTCCAGCATGCGGCTCGTGGGCCATTTGTGGCCCTTGGGATGATTGTTTTATGGCCCCCAACTGCAAATTAAGAATGATACAGGTGGTTGATGCAGATGGGGACTTTTTATTTTTGTGAAATTATTACTGGCATAATTGCAATGGAAAATTTAAAGTACAACAAGATATTCATTCTTTTATAATCAAGCTTTCTTACTTAAAATCAGCTTTTATTGAATTTATTAAAGCGTTTTGAAATATTATATTCTGACTGAGGAAACATTTGCTCAATTGACCCCTAAATAATTTAAAAACCAATCGTCTTTCTTTTGATGCAGAAATATCTTTTGAATAAAATCACTTTCTGACAAAAAAAAGTTAAATTATCTTACTTCATTTGCATGATTTAAGTTTAATTTTAATTTTCTCGACAAAAAGTTCGGACACAGTTACGCTGCAACATGGTGAAATATGATCAGAAAAACGCACAAACCCACCTGATGCTTTACCGGTGAAATAAGAGCTCAAAAAATCACTGACACACTTTTCATCTGATTCTGCATCATTATGTTCTGAGATAAGGAGAATATCTCTGCCCAAACGCTTTATTAAAAATATTTACCCACACTGTTCTGTCACTTGCAGAAAAGAAGGAGGCGAACAATCAATGCGCAGCAAAGGCTAAGTCCAATTATGTAAAAGTGTAAATTATAGATTTGGTCTGATGCCAAGGACACGTTGTTGCGCACACTCTTTGTTTCTGCCTCGCTTTCTCATGCAGACAAATACACACACAAAAAGAGAAGAAAATATGAAATTCAAATGTTTTGAGCCACAAGCTATTTCAAGTGCACTGTGACTGCGCGGTGCACGCGTGAGACCGTATTTAAATTTCGGGCTCTTTAGCATCAGGGAGCACATTTTTCACGGAAGGTTTATGAAAAATGCATCCATTAGTTCATTATTTCGATTGAACCTGGATTATAAAAACCACACAAAAAGAGAGACCGAAACACAACAGTGATTCTGTCTGCCTGGAGTTTCTATTTCCATAATTTAATTGAGGTCACAAAAGCAGCTTTGAAGGAAGTCAGCAGTTGCTTCACCATATGTTTGCGTTGACCTTTAATTTTACGAGATGTGCGTTACACAATCCGTAGCTTCCATGGGTCAACCTCAGCGATTATTCACAGCAAAAAAAGAGAGAGAAACTAGCAGCTGTTGACTCTGACAGCCCCATTCCTCTCCAGCCTCCCCGCGTTTCAATTTGTCTTACAGCGAAAAGCCGTTCCTTTTTTAAATAAATTTCCCACTCAGGTCCCACTGAGGTGAACAATCCCACTCCTGCCACCACAACCGCAGATACGCCGAGGTCTTCGGAGAGGTTAAAGCATTCTGCCGATGTTGGAGGAGGAGAGACAAAGGCAGCGGAGAGGGAGGGAGGGAGCGTCAAGAAACCGTCCCTCACAGCGTTCGCCCTTCCTCTGCTGCAGAAACGGCAGATCCCAGCAGCCGGCCGCCACAGGACGCGTTCACGGGGCAACGCGCAAAGAAAAGCCAAAGATTATCGCCCTGCAGCCGCCGCAGGGCCGATCGGAGACACGGCGGACGGCCCAGGGGACGGGCTTCCCCACAGCCGGCGGAGAGGTGCCGGTCCGATCCTGGGAGGGAAGGAGCGGATCAGAGTGATGCTTCACCTCGCTACAGGCGGCCGTCCCAGCGGGGCGGCGAGCCGAGGCCTGAAGGCCACACACATCTCAAAACACACCGATCCTTCCTCCAGATCCTCCTCAGCATTCTTCCCCGCCGTGGGACTCGCAGTCCCAGCAAGATAAGGGTTAATATCAAACAGGAGCGCTGCTGCTGTAACCCTGCGTAGCTGAACGGTTGAGTCTGGGAGACCGTGGGTGTGTGATCCTTTCTGAGGTGATGCAAATCAACAAAACAAAGGAGAGTAAAACCAGAAACTACTGTCATTCAGGAGCTCATGGAAACGGCCACATGGGAGACGCCCGAACGCATCAAGATGGAGGCTGGAGGCCAACACATTCAGAAGCATACAGTAAAAACGCTGCATGTGTCAGGAGTCAAACTGCTTTACAGTCTGAATCCTAAACAAGATGCAGAAACTACGTCTGAGGTTCATTAAAGGCAGAACAGAGAGAGGAGCCTGTTTCCACGAAAAAAACTCAGATTTTTTCATTATTGTCACGTATTTTATACAAAAGACTTCATTTCCGAAAAATTTCCAAAGGTTAAATATTTTTGACTTTTGAAATCCACAAAATTTACAAAACACAGAAATTTGTGAAATAAAACTCCAAAACTTTGAGATTAACAGAAATTTTAATCTAAAAAAAAAGTCAGAAATGTCTCAGGTCAAAAATCAAAATTTAAAAATTTCAGAAATTTTCTAGAAAAAATGGAAAATAATTTGACTTTGTAAATCAGAGAATTTAGAAATTGAAAATTTCCACAAAAATTCTAAAATTTTTAGATTAATCCCGGAAACTTTCTTGAAAAAATTGGTAAAAATAAAAACAACCTCAAATTCAGAAATCAATCTCAGAAAGTTTCTAGAAAAAGTGTATAAATTGCCTAAATTTTCATAAAAAAAAAAAAATCCTAAAACTCAAAAAATATTGACTTTTGAACTTCACGGAAAATTGACGAGAAGAAAACTCTCAGAAAGGTTCAAAAAGCAGCGAGTAAAAGACAACATTCATACAGTTTCAAAGCAAATTTGCGCTTCCCTGTGATTGACGTAAAAAAGCTAGCAAGCTAATAATGCTAAATTAGCAGCTTTTAGCGGAAGCTTCAGTCGCATAACGGAGTGAAAATAACTGAATGCAACACTAACATTTCCCCGACAGAAAACTGGGAAATGGGTTTGTTTCCTGCTGCTTGCAGTTTGTTTCCTGTTTTTGAAGTGATCCGCTTAGCATTCACATCAGAACTGCACCAGAGTTCACTTCAGCCAATCAGAGACTGAGGTTTTCAGGCGGACTGCTGTTTGGTCGATTGCGCAGTCAGTCAAACTCTGAAAATCAAAGTCTTTTTCTAAATACTGGCAAACGTTTACATTTTGACGAAACAGTAAATCAGCTGTAAAAATAGCAGTAATTTGTGAGAATGGCATACGAGTAAACTTTATTGATTTTCCTTTAATAATTTTCATAAACATGCCAAACGATCAATGAAATAACATTTGAATTTTTTAAAAGTGTAAGTAGATTAATTGTGACACATTATTTTCTTTTAACTTTGAAGAACAAAAAGGCGGTGACAACACGGTATTCTCTTATTTTTTCTCTTGTCCTTCAGCAGGAAACCCAGTGAAAGTCATGCCTGCAGGTCATGAATCAATAGCTTGAGATTTTCGTGCCTGTGTTCACGTTTTGCTGTCAGACAGGATTGTAATTACATACGTCCAACAGTACGGAGAGTCGAGATTTTCAGGGTGTTGCTAGAAAATTAGACACGGTGGTTCGGTTTTTTGTCTTCAAGGTGAATTTTGAAAATGGAAATCAATTGGTACATTTTAGTTTTGAAAACCATCTCATAATTTCTAAACTGATGGCTTATTTTCAAGGTTTAATTTGAATTTTTTTTTTCATATTTGAAGTTTGCAAATCAACAATCACTGAACTTTTAAAGTGGATCTATAAATTGGATAAAATGTCAGCTGTCAGGTCGCAGAAAGTAAAACAACGGGTTGCCTAATGCTGCCCATCAGTCACCTTGTTCACTGACGATGACCACCATTGGTTTTAACTGTCAACATACTCAATCTTAAATTATATATTCAAGGAAAAGAGACATAGTGTTTTGCTACTAACTCTAAACTCAACAATAACTAGATAGCAAGGTCAGGAAAAAGTTTTAATTAAAAAAAGAATAGCGAGGAAATAGAGCGTTGGAACCAACGTCACTGTGTGTGACGTTTACGTCGCTCGGCGCCATCTTTAAAGGCCACGGACCCAAACAACTTTATTCTGATGTTTTCAAGTTGGATATTGGATATCTGTGCTCTGCGGAGTAAGCGGCGTTTAGCTCACGGTTGATCCGATTTATAAACGCTAATTCCGGCCAGCGGTTCTCCACCGTTCCCTGGAGCGCTCGGACCGCCCATTTCCGAACCAAACACTCCTGCAAATAAACGCCTTGTGACCAACTGATACAAAAGTGGTAATTCATGCTGTTACACGAGGCACACTGTCCTCTATTAAACATTTCATATTCAATATTTGAAATAATTTTAATATTAAATCTGTTTTCCTCAGTAGCTTCTAAGTTGTGTGCCCCATTAACTCAAAATCCGAGTGAAATTTTTCTACTAGACTGTATAGAAGAAGCACACTCATCTTTATTACATTTTGACCCCTTTTTAATTTTTTAACTAATTTTATATTTGATAAATATTTAAAAGCAATATATCTGAGACAGTTGTTTTTATGTTTATGGCCCCTGAAGATGGCGCTCATATCCCTATGCTGAGAGCAGTGACGTCACATTCAGTTTGTTTTTTGGCGTTGAATCCCGAAATGCTAGCGGAGCCATTGTCAGTCAGTTGCTATGACAACAGCTTTGTTCCAATGCAGAGAGTGAGAAAAAAAATGGTGCTTTTTGCTCTTCTGTGGTTTCTTTAGTTATTTTTCACCTTGCTGTGGAGCCCTGAACTAAATTGATAATACCTAAACTGCAGGTTTTAATGAATGAAATTGTTGCACCGCGGCAGCGCAGCTTTGGATGGCAAGTAAAAAAAATATCGTTATTTTTTTCTTTCAGTGTTTTGCGCATGCGGACGTTTCCAGGTGTAAGCAATAAAATGTGTCTTTTGGCAATATTTGCCTGGTATTGACTTCAAAATATGCAACGTCACAAACTTCTACAGTCCAATCACATTGCAGAGCTTTACCTAAACTGTAAAGCCTTGTTGCAACGTTAAAACAAAGAAAGGATTTAAACGGCTAATGGATCGATAAAAACCAACACTAAACCCAAACAAGCTGACCTTTTAATAAAAACCGCTTGTATTTTGCATGTCGCTAACATTTCCCCCCCTTTTCCTGTCAGTGTTGCTTTCTCTTTACCTTTTCTACATAAGTTATCGACTGGCTAATTTGGTCTGCAGGCCCGGTGAGACGCCGCAGCATCGGCATGACAGCTTTATCTATTAGAGTGAGCCCAATGACAGCCTTGTTCCGGTGCTGTGTGTTCGTGTGCGCGCGCCGCGCTTCGTGTCGGGCTCATTCTCGGTTGCATCAGCACAGGAGCAGGACTGGGACACATCAACATCTTAATCAATACGCGAGAGTCAATTACTGAGGAAGCGCGTGCTTAAGCAAGATCTGATTATTGGGTTCATGTTCAGTCCACCAAATGGACCCAATCAATGCGATACGATATGTGGCGTATACACTCCTCACCTCCTGTCACCTCGCCCCAACGGTCCCCCCATCCCCAACACACACTCACATTCCTCACACACACCGGAGGAAAGGAAAGGAGGCTGATTGAAGTGACAAAAGGAGAGGATTTATGTTCTGCTGGGGAAAAAAGGAGGGCTGTGGTGAACCTGTCCAGACAGAACGAGAGGATGAAGATGAAACGGCTGGAAGAGCTTCAACAAGCCTTTAAATAAGTCATATCTGGGCATGATTTAGGAGATAAGCAAACATCATCTGTCTGTACTCATTGCACTGCGGTTAATCACAGCTCAGACCTAACACTGGGCCTCAGAAAAGTATTCATACCCAAGATTACAACCAGAATTGTGATTTTTGTGGATTAATCGGATTAATCGTCTAACTTATTAATCAAATTAGTCAACTGGAGTATCATTCCATGTTACTGTTTACATCTGGAAATTTCATGCATGTGCCGAATGCCGAAGGGCTAAAAGACAATCCTCTTGCTTGGAAACCCACAAAACCTGGAGTTATTATTAATCTAGTGCGATGACACAGAAAAACTGTTAAAAAACAACTCAAAACCACTCAGTCTTATTTTTTCCTCAGTCTCTGTCAGCTTAGCTACACACAGACCTGTTTCCATAACAACTGACTGACAGCAGCCCATCTAGCATGTAGTCAACACCAAACATTTCCCACACAAGGAGGAGAATATTCAGTCCGTTAGTTTTATGTTTTCAGGCTGGATGTTTATTTTGCAATTATTAGATGATGCCAGAACACGGTGGTGGCTGATGAGCTCATTTAAAACACCTGCTCTACTGACGAGCCGTCAGAAACGGTGTGTGTGTGTTGCCTTTTTTTAAATGAACCGAAACTCACAGAACTCCACAGCACATCTACGTAATAAGTTTGTCTGTTTATTTATTTTGGATATTTAAAATATCTTCCAGTTCCAGTATTCATTTTAATTGAAAGTTTATTGATTTTTGAGAACGTATTCTTACATTATTTAACTTAAATTTAGTCCCAAAATAACATTATTGTTTATTGCAATAACTTCAGGGACTATTCATCATCCAGCAAAATTTGTTATGACAGAACTACTTAGATTTTCCATTTTAAGATTTTAATCTTCTCTTTTTTGTACATTTTGGCATAAGAATAAAATTTGAAGTTCAGGGTATTCTTGATTTGTGGTCAAAGGCTTCCCAAAAAACGTTCCGAGGGCCACAAACGGCCCTCTGCCCGCTGTTTGGACACCGTTGGTTTAACACAAACTTTGCAGCGAATCGTGTTGCTTTTCTTTCAAGCCTCTCAATGATTCAGCTGCACGGTTCAGTCGGAGTGATCTTCTCTCCGCTGTAGTATTTTCAAGGGCTTTGTGTTTCAGAAATAGGTGGGTGTGATTCTTTTTTTTTTTTTTTTTTTATTCCTTTTCGACGTTTGGCTGTCATTTTTGCTTTTATGGAAGATTTTGTTTGGTGTGCTGCTCCTGTCCATAACCCGTCATCTTATCAAGACGGATCACACAGCGGGTTGCCTCGCCTCCTCGCTGAGAAACCTCGCCACACCTCGGGCCCCTCATCGGCCCGGGGCCCCACCTCACCGTCAGACCACTTCTTTATTTACCTGACTGAAAAATTGCACCTGGAACGCAGAGGGCTCAACAAAGGGAAGAAAAAAAACAAAAAACAGGGCAATGAGAAAGTCGGGTGGTAGGTAGAGGACCAACAAGGCAAGAAATCAATAGCCGAGAGATTTTTAACTAAGGGCTTTTTTCTCCCCTTCTCACTCTCTCTCTGTCTTTTTTATCTCATAAGCTGCCAAACATCGCCAGCGAAACTTGGACGAGGCAGTCGTTGCCAGAGGGTGAATCATAGCAATATTGATTTGATTATGTAAAAGCTCAGTGGAACCTCAAGCCAGATGCAGAAATAACTCCTCACCTAGGTCCAGCGGGACGGGACTCACAATCGTTCTGAGGAGAAGCAGAGACGGAGAGGGTGGAAGGAGAAAAATAGCCAAAAAATAATGTATACATTGTTGTGGATAAAAGCGTAATTACTTCTCCTGGCTGGTGAAATATATATTTGCCCCTGTTTTTCCTGGGTGATAATTAACACTGCTGGACTGCAGCTGAATGAGCTACTGAGGAACGTCAGATCTGCATGTGAATTTATGGGATGTTTCTCCCGACGGCGTCACGGCAGACAGAAAACTGGGGAAAAGAAAAGGAAGAGCATGTTGGGATTCTGATCTATGGCACCCTCTTCTGGACCCACAATCACTGTTTTCTTCCTCCGCAGAGAACAAAACAAAACCTGAGTTTATGCCATGGCGCTTGTTACTCGCAGTGCAGGCCTGCCTCAGCAACCAGTGAAGCAATTAATCGCATTTACATTAAAACAAGCTCAGTGATTTCCATTTGCACGATTCTTCATTTTCCTATTCCCTTTCTACCAAAAATCAGATGATAAAAGTATTTGGTCCGATGCTTTGGTCTCCACTAATCCTTTTTTTGAGTTTTGTTTATAGACAGTTAATGATTTATTTTATTTATTGTTTGTTGTTTTGTTTATTTACTTCAGATGTTTTGAAATGTCTTCCAGCTCTCGTGTTAAATGTCCACTGGAATTTAAAGGTCATTAACATTTGAGAATGTCATTATTCTGTCATTATATTACCTGAAAATGGTGTCAAAACAGCAATATTATCAATTATTGCAATAACGTCTGGAGCTTTTTGACACGAGGGCCAAAAATGTCAAGCTTAACGTACTCTGGGGGCTGCAGAATTGTTTTGTAGTATTATTCCTTTTAAATATAATTGCAAAAACTATGTTAATAAAATAACTGAAACAGTCAAATTTCTGTTGACAGGGGATCTGTAGATCATTGTAGATTTAATACATGAAAAAGGTTTTTAAAACATAATATCCAAATTTTCAGGCTGATCTATTACCCGTTTCATGTTTTAAGGCTCACTTTTACTTCATTTTGTCAGGTGTAATAAATAGCCATGCCCAGGTCTGCATTTTAGTACAAAACACAGGATTAAATCAATTAAAATAAATTACATTTAAAACAGAAACCTGGATGAATACTTTGTCTGTATGATGTTACACTGCTTTTTAGAAAAGCCTGGCTAAGTGAGAATTACACCCCAACGTTGATTTTAAAAGCATATTTGGCTGGCAAACCAAATTTAAGTCCGTCTTAAATTGTGATGAAGGACCTGCCAAAATCGTTTCCATGACCACAAATGGCCCCCGGACCGCACGTTAGACACCCTGGTAGATGGTAAGAAAAATATATTTTAAGAAATGTATTGTGTTACACAATTTAATCCTTTCCTAAAATGTAGTTGGAGCAGGAGGATCCAGGCTGCTTTTAAATTAATTTGGCTTTTTGTTTTTTATGTCCAAACTGTTGAGAATCAGTGACTGATGTTGAGCCTCAAAGCGATGCGATACGTTGAAACTGTGTGTAGAAGTTGGCTTTCATGATTGGCTCAGGCTGGAATCGTGCGTAAAACACTAATGAGATCACACGAGGAGTAGGAGTGTCTTCGAAGGCAGATGAGGCGAAGAGTCGATTAGCCGGACGCACGAACTCTTTGTGATGCTGCGTGATGCTGCGGATCGTTTTCAGGCTCTTTCTATTCTCCCTCTACTCTTTGTTTTGCTAAAACACAAACCATTTTGAACGTGTGTCACTCATAAAACTTGTATCATTTCATTTATGAAATAAAATTTACTGAACCACTGATTTAAAGATGTTTTTAAATCATTTTTAAGCGTCTATGTGACATCACCATATTCATGAAAACAGCATCTTTAATTTTAAAACAATTAAGTTTTGCAAGACTATGCAGTTACACTCAAAAACTTAACAAAAGAAACTAAAAAAAAATCACAAACGGGTTCCAAAAGTGCAAAATAAATACACATTTTAGGTAAGTTTTGCTTTGGAAAAATGCAACAGATGCAAGAGGAGGAGAAGGTATTTTTGGGGGTGTAAAAATAAAATCTGAGGCTGACTGTTTTTCCACCATCATCCTGGGTGATGAGGTATTAATCTGATTTAGCGTGAAGGAACGCACAGACTCGCACCTAAATGACATTGACTGGCTTAAGAGTAAAGATCAATTCCAGATTCCACATAATCATATTAACAGCCTAACCGACATTGATTTCTATCCGGATCAGGCCAAACAGGAAAAAGTTGCATGCAAATGGGATAAAAAGGCTTTTTTTAAAACCGTGAAAACGACACGGAGAACCTGAAGGACAGCCAGTACTTCAGGTTCGAATTCTTCCTCCTCGACTTGCTGGGATAAATACATTTAAATCTGCTTTGATAGAAAGAGCAAAATATGGCGATTTTATCGGGTGAAAGGCTGCAGCTCTTAATTAAGGTTTCAGTGTGAAGCCCGGACTCCTGTAAGCCTCCAGAATAACAATAATTCCCATTCATTCGTAAGATCTGGTAATGATCACTCCCACACTGGACTCTGCCTCCAAATAACAGCAGCAAAACCATAAAATCAGCATATTTCACCATCAATTCTGGCTCCATTTATGTTGCCACTGATTCCTTTAATACCTCCAACATATCTATTAGCACACTCTGCTTTCCTGCTTTTCATTATTTAGCTATAAAAGGGGAGGGACTATCATTTAATTAGCCTCTATCACTTTTTTGCTCTAGTAGTTTTGATTTTCTAAAATATTTTTGCAAGCAATGAGTTAAATTAGTTTCAGCGTGAAGGCAGATAAAGATGTGTTTTCTGCTTTGTTCAGAAAAGAAAGAGCACCGTAATGCGTTACATCAAGCAGTTTCTAATTACATCAGTGGCGCGTCGAAGCCCTGCGAAGACCTGCTCACTCCTCTAATGAGCCCAAAATATAGACATATCTTCCAAGGAGCTGCAAACTCCGACTGCAGCTTTTCACCGATGTCTAAAAGCTCAAGACAAAAACTCCCCACATTTAGTGCAAAAAATACAAAGTAAAGGATCAATGTGCACATGAAAAATAACTACAATAGTATTTGATTTACAAAAGCTATTCTAAAAATGAAGACAAAGTAAATGCAAGTCTATTTAGATGTTCTGTTTTTCCACAGCAACTTAAGGCAGCTGCAGAAAAATGTAACATGTATTGCAAAGCGGAGCCGTTTTTATCATATGCTGTTTGTAGATGAGTCAAAAATTGATAGCAATAATTTTGATATTTAGCTTTTTATAAAAGAAAAATACGGGTTTGTTCTTCAAAGTCATATTTCCACCATTTTATTCATTCATTTATAAATGTCTAAATTTCAAACTAAATATTTAGTTAGCAAGCTAAACAACTAAATATTTAGTCCCAAACTTAACATCTTGTAAGCAAACCCCCAAATTATCAACAGCAATTTTTTTTATATTTACCTTGTTATAAGAGAAAAATGGGAATTCAGTTTTCAAAGTCATATTTTCACCATGTTATTCATTTATTTATAAATGAATATTTATAAATTAGTTAGCAAGTTATGTGTTTAGTTAGTCAACTAAACATTTATCTTCAATTTAAATATTCAGCTCCATACTAAACATTTAGCTCTGAACTAGCTAAATATTTAAAACTAAATATTTAACTAATGTGCAAATTCCCTAGACAATAACCAGAAGTTGACTACCAAAATAAAAGCTGGGTCAAGACTGATTTCTTTAATGCTGACGCAAATATTTGTCCAAATATGTTGAACATGTCGAACATTAGTTAATAAACGACAATAAAATAAATAAATAAAAGACATCCAACAGTATGTTAGATACAGGAATATCCTTCAGAGAGAGAAAGAGCAAACAAAGACATGTCTGTGTTCACTCTGCATGTTGACCTGCTAAAAAACCAAAAAACTAAATCTGTCTCTGTAAACATCCCTGGCAACCGGTCGCCAGTCAGAAAGGAAGAGAAAAGACCTTATTTAATACTTTAACCACAAAAATAACAATCTTTAAGCAGGGATTAAAGATGATTTTCATTAAATCCATATTTCTTTATTAAAAAGGTTTATTGTTTTGATGTGATATTTTTGTTTTCACTGGCAACACTTGATGGAGTTGCCAGGATTAAGTTTCCAATAAGATTCTAAAATATTAAATATGACTCTTATCTGTCCTGTGGTTAATCAGTTTTGGGGGGTTTTAAATTAGAGGTGATATTTTTGTCAAAATTATACTTTTCTGCAATTTGTGGTGTCAGAAATGTTCTTGGACGTCCAGTTTGGTTCATTTTGATTGGAAATACAAGTATTTGTAAATTAGAGAATTAGAAAAACTGAATGCCCAATTACTAAAGGTGTTTGTTGATTGTTCACTGTCACCTGGTGACAGACGACTCACTGCAGTCACCTGAGCTTCCTCCTCTATCCTAGGAAGCGAAGGAAGGCCATGAAATGAATCCTATTGAATTTGTCTCATGTTTGGTATCAATATTTATGAATTGTACAATGTTCTTATTGTACATTTAATTAGATTGATTGGGTTCTGGTGCAGCTGCTAAGTATGACGCAGTCCACCGCGTTTGTTGAACTTATATTACAGGATAGACTAATAAAATGCTAATAATTCTATTTTCTTTGTAAGACAGGAAATTAGCAGTTTGTGCACAAGCGAAATTAGTAGACGTAAACTTTGAAACGCTCCTCGTGTCATTAAGTGCGTGCACAACTCCAGGGTCAAAGGATTTTAGTATCGGACACAACGTTCCGTTTGGGAAAACTCACAGAGCCATTGGCTTTCTGCTCCCTTGACGCATGCAAGCATCCAGAAATTAAAAATGCTGCAAGGGGAAAAACAAGCAAATGATGCAATTAAAGGCCAACCCTTCTCATATAAAGCAAAATAAAAGCACTGTACAAATGGCAATAAACTGCGGATAATGACCTCAGGATGCCAAAGCAATATTTTTCCCCCTTTTAATTGTACTTGTACTCACCCTCACCGTTTCATGTTATGGGGTCGGGCTTTTTAAACTTTTCACAGCTGCGTGGAAGAGAAGGGAAGGGGACAGCATCCCGGGGCGCTCTCAGGCACCGCTCTGGGTAGTTGTTGTTGTGCTGCCAGCTCCCAGGAACTTGGATTCATTAACCGCTTTCGCAGCGCAAACATTACCTTAAATGGGGAGGCCATGTGCTGGCAAGGAAACCCTCTCGCCTTTTTTCAATTACGTGGAATCAAACATTGCAGGTATGCTAGGCACAGGGAAGCAGAAAGGCTTTTACCTTCAGTCACCTCACGCAGCCGGAGAGTTTATTTTAAGGCCGATCTAGAAACACTGCAAAATCTTACCAAGGATTATTGGCCCAATTTCTACTGCAAACATCTTAGTGCACCTACAATAAGACAAAACATGTATGTAACTAATTAAGACATGTTAGAAGTGAAATAATCTACCAATAGAACCAGCACTATTTCATCAATAATAAGAAATTATTGACTTAAAACAAACTCCAAAACATGTTTCTGGGAACTTTGTAACTGACAGCCATCTTAGTAGGCAGCACGTAGTTGCCATGACAACAATAAAACGCTACAAGCTTAGCACTAGCTCTCACCTCATTCCTATTTAACTTACAAAACAATGTGGGTACATTACAACTGCCACTTGATTATAACTTTTGAGTACTCTACCACCTCTGAGTAATACTAAGACAATAAGTGATATTTACTTTAATACTCACTGCCGATAGCAAAATTAGCTTAGCTACACAGTTTGAAAGGAAAATTGGTATCTGAATCAAATTGTGCCCCTAAAAATCTCACTCGAATCGCTAGACTGAAAGATTTCCATCTCTACTTGTTAGTTTTGTTTTATTTCAAGTGTACTAAGATAGCAGAGGTAGAAACTAGACTAAAAATACTTGGTTAGGATTCTTGTTTTCGCAGTGAACCGGTACGCTGGCAGTTAACAACGTGATTTCTCTTTGTTATTGCAGTGATGACTATCGTCTGCTGTACTTCATTTTTGCCCTGCTTTGATTTCTAACTTTATAAAAATGTCTTAAAAGTTGCATTCAACACATAAAGTGCTACGTGTTTCATTAAGCTTTCAATTTCGACATCCAGCGCCGCTTTCAGGCTTTTCACATCACACCTGCAGTTCTGTGAGTGCCAAACAAAACCAGCCTTAAATCTCTGTACGAAAAGGTTCGAACCTGCTTGCACAACAAACCCGGAGTCTGTGCAGGTGGTGAGGTCACCGCACTGGAAAAGGATCGTGAAGACATTTCTCTAATGCGCCGCAACTGGAGGGAGTTAGATGACGCGGTGAAAACAAGAAAGACGTAGAAAGCAGGGCATGAAGCGAAGGCTCTAAATCACATAAAAATGGCAGCCAGGTTTATGATAACATGCTGAAACAGGCACAGATCATGGAGTACTGTATAAAAGTTTAAATCCACCTCTAATTTCTTTATACTACGTTTCCTGACTTTAAAGTGGTTTTGATCACCAGTCACCCAGACTTTCTGAAGATCTTTCTCAGTTTCCTTCAGATATCTGGCTGCTTTTACACTGATTTAATGTCGTTTAACTGATCATGAGAAGACCTTGTGCAGTGCTGAAAGAAAATTGTAGGACAAAAGAAGAGTTTCAAAGCCTTACAAAATTATTTATGAGGTAAAATGAGTGGAAAAAAGAAACGGCAAGCTGGGAGAGCTCTTGATCAAAACCAGTTGAAAGGATTACCAGAAAGTCTGGTTCTTTTGGAGCAACATATAATGAAATGAGGCTTTTTTTCCCCTAAATGACACCTGAAATTGGGTCGCAGGGTTAATGGGTCTGGGAGGGTTTGGGTTCACCTTTAACAGCCTCCAGTTAGTTACCTGGATCAGCCAAGGTGAGATTTAGTGCAGAAAACCACCAGAATCAGGCACCAAGACGACATGTTGATGTGGAGGACACCACCACGTTTCCACTACAAATGTTTGCAAATCATTGTGTATATTCTGCTCATGTCGAAACAACACTATTTCAGAATTGCAGTATTTTCATTAAATAAGAAATTTAATTAAAATCACAAGTGCGTAAGCTTGTTCAAGCCCCTTGCTCAAGGAGCGTCCAGCCTCGCCTACACGGCAGCGGAGCGTGGAGCGTACATGGAGCGTACATGGAGCGTACATCAGTATGCAGCGTTTTGGGGAAGTTGTTGTTGGCCATTTTACATAAGCACTATGTATTCAACACGTTCAAATGTCTCAACTTTTTATGAACTGTGAGAGCTCTGGTGGAGCCAGCTGCACACTGTCAGAAAAAAAAACCCACCACAAAGAAGGCGACAGGAAATAGTCTTCTTTGTGGTTTGTAGTTTGTTTTTGTCCATTTTTTACCAGTAGGAACATTTTTTACCAGTTCTCCAAAATACATCTTTCGATGCGGCTGAAACAGCGCAACATTTTTTAATTAAAAAAATGATTTTTTTTTAAATTGACGTGTTCCCATATCAAATGTAGCGTTTGATTGATGTCACCTCCCCAAAAGGTTCTAGGTTGAGATGAAAAGAGAAAATTATACCTGTTTTTATCTGCAATCTAATTTTAAATGCGTCATATCTGATGGCTTCATCATCTTTCCATCTCCAGTTCTAACCTGCCAAACTCGTGAGCATTGAGCTCAGAAAATGCTCAGATACTTGAACCTCTCAGCTTGAGACGGCGCTGAAGATCCAGAACCCTTTTTCTGCTTGAAGACGCCAATAGAACCACATCATCTGCACAAAAGACACCATTAGCTTTCCAAACTAAACACCTTCCTCTCTGTGTCTACATCTTAACATAGTTTTCCTGAACACACAACTATATGAGTCCAATCCTCACTGGGACCAGACTTTGTGACTTGTCCAGAACCTCAATGACCTGTTTAGCAACTTCATTGCGCATCGTTTCCACTGAGCGGTACCGCATGGTTCGCTGTGGTCCAGCGTTTCCATCGCCATCTGGACTCTCACTGGGCAGGCTGGGTCAAGTCCAAACCCCTAACAGGCATCAACACGCTGTGAACGTCACACACTGTGAACGTCACACACTGTTTTTGTCCACATCAGAGTTTGGTTATGGATTCACATCTCTCCAAACGAACTGGACTTTCTAGACAAACGGATTAGTTTGATTAAACCGGACTGAACAGAGCTGGTGAGAACAGACTCTCGCTGGAAATACAGTGATGCATTCTGGGTGCAGAATAAACGTCGTTTGCTGCACCGCATCATGGGAGGAGAACTTGAGGAGAGGAAATGGAATTGCTGCGCAAACTTCAAAATAAAAGCATGAATATAAACAAATTCTCAACAGTCGACAACCAAAACATCAACACAGACGTTGAACCTTATTCAACTGGAAGCTTACAAGTCAGCAAAGTAAATTAGAGCTTTGGGATTTATCTGGAAAATTTCATTCAAGGGAAACATTTGGTGCACTAAATGTTTCTAAAGTTAGCTGCAGCGCTAAAACAAAAAAATTAGCTCAATTACTGGCAGAAAAGCCAGGGAGTGCGGCCCCCAGTGCGACAGACTGCCTGACGCCCCTAACCGTAACGTACCGCTGTTCTACGGAACTCCAATGGAGCCCAGAGTGACCACTCCACAGCTAAAACACAACACGTCTTTTATGGTCCTGAACATTGAGAAAGTTGTTCAATAAATCAATCTGCTGAGGCAAAACTCTGAACATAGGAGAAGCATGGAGCTAGAGGCAGATCATTACCTGTGAAATATTCCAACACAAACAAAAACATAAATTTATGTTATTTTCTGTTTTA
This sequence comes from Poeciliopsis gracilis, assembly GCA_911649635.1. NCBI lineage: Eukaryota > Metazoa > Chordata > Actinopteri > Cyprinodontiformes > Poeciliidae > Poeciliopsis > Poeciliopsis gracilis. The sequence goes on along the minus strand of CAJVRI010000370.1, from coordinate 2,028,067 downwards.
AACACAGCTGCATTTAAACCTGCTCACTAAGTTGTGCCCTGTTTGTTTAAAGCAAAACAAATCATTCAAACTGGGAGGTTTTATCTCTTATAAACAGTAAACATGGTTCAGTAGTATTTTTGTGAAGTGTACCAGATCATATAGGACACTGACCAGCATATTGATGATGACACTCGACAAAATGTAATGTTTGTTACTGGTTTCTCAAACGGCGACTGTATGATGTTTTTATGACTTTGTGTGTTTTGAACCTCCTTGTTGCTGAAATGTGTTGTTCACATAAACTTGACTTATATTCCAACTTTAAATCAATCTCCATATTGAACAACTGAGAGATCCTAAAGGTGGAAACTGCAACTTTTATTGGCAGGTTTGTGTGTTAGTGTGAAAAAACTGTGTGGAAAAAACTTTGTGTTTACCTGCTTTTTGTAATTTTAATCAAAGACAATTGACTTACGACAATCCATTGCGGACCAGAGAAACACTTTCTTTTGGTCTTATTTATGGGTTATTGCCATCAGTTCAGTGTGAAACACAAAACAGCTGCAGCAGGATCATGGATGACCTGCAAAACATTAATTTTCTTTATTTCCATAACATACAGTTACAGAAGCGGGATCAAAGTTTTTGAAGTGTCTTGTCAGCTCTTTAGCAGCATCGCTTATAGCTCACTATGCTACCCAGAATCAATACAATATTTTTCTCCCAATAAATAATGTAGGCCTGAAAAAGGTCCATTGCGCACATCGACAGTTGGCTGCAATTAGGGGGAGGCGGCAGGAGTAACTGATGACAGTCCCTCCCTCCTTCCGGCGAACACCAGATCAGCAGAAAATGAAGACGCAGAGACCACTTTGTCACTGGCTGGGCTTGGACCTGGAAATGACTCCTAATGGAAAAAGGGCTCCCCGAGCCGCCGCTGCATCTGCTGCTCCAAGCACTTTCTCCGGGCCAATGGGCCAGCCTCGACCGGCTTCCAGCTCCGTTTATCTAAGCCTTTAAGATCCTCTGGGCAGAAACCCGCGAGCTGAGGTCAGGCGGGGAGGACGAGTGTGTCCATTTTCAGAGAATTGTGACAGAAAATTCTACGGCGAAGTGTTGAGATAAGAAGTGAGCGGTTACAGTAGTGTAAAAGATTAAGATAAAGAAAGAACAATCCATTCTCTACTATAAACACATTGCAGCGTGACGTCACGTAAAACTCTGAGCTCCCTGCTGGAGAGCAAAAAGCTGCCTGCTGACTCCCTCTACCTTTGGTCTTAGCTGTTAACTTGTTAACACGTAAAATATTAAATGTACCCATGATATATGAAAGAAAAAGGGGCGCAGCGCTTTGCTACGAAATGTCAAAACGTCATCATCTGGACAACAAGGTCAGGAAAAGATTTTAATTAGAAAGAAATGGCAAGGGAGAGGGAGCTAGGTTAGTTATGCTAGCTTGACTTTGACAACCGTAACTTGTAGATGTGGAATTCGGTGTTTCGGTTCAGAAACAAAAAAAAAAAAGCTGTTTCTCGCTATGGCAACAAGTCTGTGTGTAGCGTAGCACAAACGAGAGAAGTGAAGAATTCAAGTGGTCTTGAGTTCTTATTGAACAGCTTTCCTGCGTTATTTTCCTCTTTGCTGAGGCGAACTGAGCTAATTTAAAAATACCTCCGTCTCCATGTTTCATTTAGTTAACGAAGTTGTTCCACTGCAACAGCAAAAGAAGCGTCTTTCTGCCCTGCGGCGTTTAAAATCTGCAGATGTAAACAATAACCTGCAAGGTTTCCAAAGGTCTGGTTGATTGGATTATAACGGGATTATAGCAGATTGTGTAAGAAAGACACTGGAAAAAGAAACACGAAGTTACATGAGACTAAAGGACAATAATCCATTATCTACTGTAGGACTGGCAGGTTGGATTAAAACTATCATTTAGTGAGATTTTTTACCACAAAACCTAAACGTCAACTAAAACATTCATCTGTTTATTTACAGCATCGTAGTGATGCTACCCATAGAGTTTATTCAGGGCCAAAATTCAATAAATATGTTAAACGTTTCATTAAATAATGCAGAGCAACAGTAAAAATATGTCTAATATGAGCCAGACTTTAGAAACAGCTTAGCCCAGGGTGGCAATTTATTTATGTTTTTGGGGTATTAATGGAGCTTAACAACCAGTTTAAGGTTGTTGTTTAGTGTTGTCATAGCAACTGCCTACCAAGATGGCTGCTACAAAGTTCCAGGAAGTGACATAACATGAGAATCACATACTGATTCCGTTTATATTTACCTTATTAAAAACTCATGATGCCTTTTTGCTAACATTAAGTATCATTGCTATGTGTCCTGCACTGCGATGTATCATCATTTTTTTAAAACAGGAGCCATATTTCCTCCGCCTCACATTGTTCTAAACTATATTTCAACCCTCTCTGCTCTTGAATTGCTTCTGGATATAATGTGGGGAGATAAAAATAAACACCAAAGCAGTGAAATCTTACATGCAGCACTTCGGCGCGCTCCGTTGGGGACGGGCTCGCTCCGAGGGGGGTCTCTGTGTCACCGCGCTCCCGCCTGCAGGTGTCTTAAACTGATGGAGAGGGCTTTGGGCAACATTTATATCTCAAATCCACTTTATCGACCTCAGCGCTGTCAGAGCAGAGCAAGCAGCGCTGAGGGGCTGCAGGGGGACGAGCGACTCCAGCACACACACGGACACACACTCTGCGGCGTCTCTTTAGAGCGTGGAACCTCTTTATGGTGATTGTTTTATCAGCGTTCCTGTCCGTCCCCCGGGAGGCCGCGGCCCGAGGAGGATGACCCTCATTTTCTGAAAGCAAAGTGTTCAGTATTGATCAGCAGGAATGAGCAGCGCCTGACACGGGTTAATTTACTGGACCTGGAAAGGTTCATTGTTTCCTGTCATTCCTGAACTCATCACGCTGACCTTTACTGCACACACACACACACACACACACACACACACACACACACACACACACACACACACACACACACACACACACACACACACACACAGACGCCGATACTGGTTGAGTGACTCCCCTGCTCACTGACTGACCACACAGGAAAAAAACACCCATAAGACTGACACGTTGACAGGTAGAGACAAAGAACAACCACACCTGGAGCAGAAAAGATGCTGCATTGTTTTCCAGGAAGCAGTTTTACTACAGAGAACAAACACAACACCGACTTCAGGCAGGAGACGGCGGTTTTAGAAAACACAGCTCCAAAAATACTCATACTGGTCTAAACACAAACAGCGGGTGGAAAAGTGATGCCACCTTCCTGATTTCCATGTTTTGTTTGATATTTTATTTGTGGATGTTTGTCTCACCTTTATATGAAGGCGAACTGGAGAGAAAGACAAAAAGAGGAGTACATTTCCGCTCAATAGCAAATTTAAGATCAATGTCAAAATCTTAGAGATTTTGTTCTTTTTCCTGGCAAATTTTCAACTTTTCAAACTCAGAAAAGTTGAAAACTCAGATATTTTCTGGATCTTTCTGGGAAATGTCTTGTGTTTTGGCAGAAAGTTTATCCGTTTTTGTTTCTATATATAATGCCATCATACGCCTCAATGGGTGTCCATGTCCCGATACATCAGGTGTAAAAGTAACTTCACATTTCAGAAAAACAGCATCAGAGCAACGGTGCAGCATGGTGATGGCAGAGTGATGGTCTGGGCTGTATTGCTGCTACAGGAACCATTAAAAAATGGAACCATGAATTCTGCTGAAGGAGAACGGTCACTCACCCGTGGCCTAGTCAAAGCCCTGACCTGGATTCACAGCTGGAAAAGGCTCACTGTAATTTAGGATCCAAAGAAGTTTTGGATTTTTCCTCCCTCAATAATAATAAACTTAATTTAAAAGCTGGATTTTGTGTCCAATATTGAAATTGTTTTGATGTTCTGAAACACTGAAGTGAGACAAAAATGCCAAAAATATAAATAAGAATAACAAATAAATTCCTTAAACATTCTGCTAAATGTCATTTTTCAGCTCTTCAATCAGACCTGAAAATAGCTCAATATTTTAACGTCTTTAAGGTGAAACACAATCAATAGTAAATTCATAACCTGCGCTTCGAGCACTGAGAAAGGTACAGGTCAAAGGTGAATGTCTCCGGGTGAAAAGGCCAGTTTCGTTACATCAAAAGGTCAAAGCCTTAATGTGAGGCTCAATTGCCTAACAGTGACACCACAGAGGTCAGGTCCAAACCTCTTCGCATCAATCCACAGGAAACACAACAACACCAACCAAAGAGGTGGAAAAAACTACAGATGCTGAAGATCGTACCTGATTTATGATTCTTACTTGGTGTCTAATTAAATAATTTATAAAGGAATTTGGACTACATTTCATCATAACTGCAGGTTGTTTACTTAAAACACGCTTGTTTTAAGTAGATTATTCCCCAATATTGATGAGAGTGTTAGTTCCACTGGCAGAGTAGGTAACGATGGGCTTCACTGGTGTTGCTAGGTAACGAGCTGGGCTTCACTGGTGTTGCTAGGTAACGGGCAATGCCTGCAGATCTGTAATGCTACAATGCATAAAGTTTTTGAAACTGCTCATTTTCCAGACACCAAGTCATTAAATTATTGCCAAGAAATGTCTGGGTGTTTGATTTTTTTAACATTTTGCATATTTTTGGAAAAACAAAAACGTGTAAAATGTAATTTTTGTGTAATACGTCCCCTTTAAGTCAGAAGTAGCAAAAGTATGTTGATGAATTTTCAGAAACGCAGGAAAGTGTTCCTGACTTTCTTTTCGTTCAGACTCGTTTAGGCTCACTCCTGTATTTATTCTGTGCAGGATTCGCGCAGCTCGGATTGGAGATTTGGAGGTAATAAATCCGTGAGGTGTCATCTCTCTTCCCTCCCCTTTTATTTTTCTCTTCTTCCTGGCATCTGCGAGAGCTACGCCACTTCTGATTAGTGCCGCCTTTCCCTCCCAGAAAGCCAGCAGACAGGAACAAACTGATTACTGCCCATCTTCAGGGGATTGGAGACACCTAACAGGAGGATTACATTAACATATTAACGGACTCCCCTCACCTGCAGCCCCCTTAATATCAGCCACATGCTCCTTTCGGTTTTTTATTTATTTTTTGTGGTGGAGGTGGAGGGGAGCAGATGCATTTCATCTTCAGTCAGAGAGCAAATAAATGAAGAAAGATTCTGATTCCCTCCTTTCCCAGGATGCACAGATCCGTCACTGGTGATAGGTGAAGAGGAGAGCAGCGCCTTTGAAGTTTTTCTACATAAAAAAAATCGCAAATAAGCGCAAACACATCCTTTCAGCTACTCACATGAAATTAGGACCTACTGGAGACGGGGGTAGGAAGCTGGCCTCCGCAGCCACAGCTAATCACTCAGACGGCGGCGTGGGCTCCGCCGGGAATATCCGAATTAGGGATGTGAAAAAAGAGGAAGGGGTGTTTTAATCTGCCTCAGCTACTTTTACAAAGTCTTCACAATATTCAGCTGAAACCAAACAACAAACAAAAGACGAGAAAAAGAGAAAAAGTTTTCAGGAATCAACTCAAAGATGCAGAAATGTGGATAAAGTTGACTCCAACAGTGAAGTTTTCAATGGGTAAAAATGGAGCTCATGAGATTTATCAGTATAAACTAGTTACTTGCTGTATGTGTCATTAATTAATTGCATTTAACACCTATCGACAAAATAAGCAACATTCTCAATTTAAAAACCCTTTTTTGCCTTTATATTCTTGAATAAAAAGATATATCAGCTCAGCTACAAAGATATTTGTTGTTTTTAATCATTTCGATTGTTCAACCATCAAATTAGAGCAAAATGTTTTCTACTCTTTCAGCTTATTTCCAATTTAAAAATCCTTTAGAGATGTTGACTGTGGACGCTGGCATTAGTGTTGGGAACGTTTCTTTACCACTGAGATGCTACTTTAGGCTTGGACAGCTTTCATAATAGGCTAACTCCTTTAGCATAAATTTAACAATCATCTTTTCCAGCATGCCGTCAGATTGGCAGAAATTGACCCCCGGATGGCCGAGAAAAGCGACTTTACCCAAAATGTGTGAAAGCATAGGCACAAGCAAGAATAAAATGTGGTTAAAATATTTAATATGTTAAGATATATGTGATTAATTAATCAAAACTAATGCGTTGAAGTCCTTGGCATATATTTTAAGGGGACGTATTATGCAAAATTAATATTTTGCATGTTTTCATGCTTCCATTTGTGTCTGAACGGTTTCTAAAAATAGCTGAAGCGCTTAAAATAACAACAACATACGGCCATGTTTTGGCAGTAAGTTAATAGTTTTTTGGTGTCTAGAAAACAAGCTGTTTCAAAACTTCCCTACTTCGGACAAATTCAGAAAAAAAATTGCTTTAACGTGTTAAAATCAAATTAACTTATTGAATTTAATGTGTTAAAGTTCCAACCATAGTGTTAAAGAGTTCCACATATTATTATTTATTTGTACAGCTTTAGACAAATTCAGCAAAAAAACAAAAACAAAACAACCAAAACAAGATTCAGAAGAAAAGGGATTTAAAAATTAATGCTGGGAAAGATTCGCCTTCATGTTCCTGCAGCTTGTAAGAAGAGCGTGACTTACGAGGAGTCCAGCAGACAAATTGCTTTTAACAATAAAGAGATGGTGGAGAAGGGAAAGAAAAAAAACAAAAACAAGCCGTGAATATTTAATAGGAACCAGAGTCTCTTCACAAACAAATCAATAAGGAGATGGTAAACATGCGGCATCCCGAAGTGTGGCGTGGAGCCGGGGCGCGGAGAGGACAGGTGTCAGCAGGCCTCGCCACACACTTTAGGTGCTTCCTGACATTTCTGAAGGTTAAAAGATTGTAACTGTCTATCCCTGTCAATCACCCGCTCAAAGGTCACAGCCGGCCTACTTTTCATTAATTATACCCTCACACGTCTTCCAAATGCAACCAATGGCTCCCCAAACACACGGCTTGACTGTAAAGCCTCGTTTACGGCCGTGACTTGTTGTCCCTTTGCAGAGTCGTAATGAGATCCATAAGTCCACACACTGAGGAGGGAAAAAGGATCCAGCAGTTATTCTTTTATGCTTTTATTGATTTTATTTTAGCTGTTTAGGGGCCTCTTTTGAAGAATTTTATTTGAGACATCAGTCACGAATAAATAGAGAACACTATCAGCAAAACAAACTACTATTAAAACCACCATGGATAAATATGTTAGAAACAAGATGGTATTCTGGTATTAAATGTAAAAATATCAAACTGTGCCAAAGTATCAGCCTGAACACCAGAAAGCTTTCTGATTGCACTGATTGCCTCAACAGATATGCAAAAGATATATAAAAATAAATGTATTCACATACAACCGCTGGATTTTACTACTGGAGGAAAGACAAAGAAGAAGACAGGAAGTAGTAGTAAGGCATTAGTTTGTTTTTGTTTTTTTGTGCAGTGTGTATCTTATAGCATCACACAGTTCTTAAAAATGTGTCAAATATTTTAGTAATCTAGTAATCTATTGATTATTCTGATGATTGAGTAATCGGATAAAAAAAAATGTATGAAATAAAATATAAGTAAATCTGGCACAACAGCAGTGTTACTATCGGTGTAATACTGGATACTGGCGGCACCTTCGTTTGTCTCACTCAGAAACTACCAGTCATGTCCCGCCACAATGCGCTCCACCACCGTTTGTTCACACCGGGATGATATGAAATTTATTGTGCGGTTGGTCCGTAAAGCTACACTTATACTGTAACCATCAGCCGCCCGCCATGTTCAGTCTATCCGCTACCTGCATAAATACCCCTGCTGCCTCTTCCCGCCATTCGCTTTCAACCAGCAGCTCCTGGAGGAAAAGGCTGCCGTACTCCAGGCATCACGCCAGTCATTTTAAGGATGCTTATTGGTCCCCCAAAAACTGTGAAACCCGGGCATTATCATCAATCAATAAAATCCCCATGGACCGAACTTGGAAATTGGACGTTATGCCACTAACCCTTTCGTCAACAACTCAGAGGCGGAAGTTAGAGTTTTGTGCAACGCAAATAATATCCCGGCCGGAAAACGGTTCTAAATAATAAAACAAAACTAATGAAACTTTATAGCAGGTAAATTTTCCTCGAGGAATTTTAATAATCGAGTTACTCAAATCATTCGAGGAATTGTTTCAACCCCAAAATGTTTATCTGTACTTTTAATAACTTGAATCTTGTTTAATTGGTTAAATATACAGCTTTGTAAAATCTCTATTTATGCATTGCATGAATGACCTGTCTAAAATATGCATTAATATCAAACATTATTGCTTAAAGTTGTTAACAGCATTAAGTTGGGTGAATTCATTCTCCTTTGTGCTGGCACACTCATGTAAATGTATTTTGAGGCTATGAATCCAAAGAATAGTTTGAAATATCCAACAGTAGGAAGCGCAACTGAAGGCAGTTTTCACTAACTTAGCAAGCAGCTGACGGCTGATCTTCCTTTAGCATCCACAGAGGACGTTTTCACAGCGTGTCTGGAGTACAAACACATCATATATACACTTAAAGCCTATCAATGCTCCTCCATTCTGCTGCAGAGAGGAGTTTTACGCAGCATAAACAGATTCATGTGAACTGCGCTCTGCTTTCATGCCCTGCAGGCAGAGGAGGAGTGTCAAACGGTCTCCGATGTGTACGCTGAAACTTCACGGTGACAGAATAAAAGAAAACAGCTCCTCCTGACAACAACTTGCCATCAAAGCAGCAGCAAGAACCGATTCAGAGCAACAGACAAAGAACTACGGGGTTCTGAACCTGCCAAATTTATTTGGCGTCTTAATTTCTTTTCTATGTGTAGATTTATATTGCTATGGATTTAAGAGAAATTAATACAGCCAAATGTATCAATGAAATAAATTCTATATCAGTGATTGTTGAACTGAAACTTTACAATCAAAAGAGCTATTTCTGTCCAGCTTAATAAAATTAGCTTAGAGCCACAAATATTTTTAAAAAAAATCCAGCTTTTGTTAAATATCCATTATGGGGAATGTGTATGAATTTTTGAAGAACCACCATTTTATTTGTAGTTCTGCATGTTAAAATGAAGAAAAAGAACTTTCAAAACAGGATTGCACATTTCCTCTATGGGTTGTTAACATTTCTGGTAAATCGTGTAAAAAAAGTATTCTGCTATCAATCTAATGACAAGATACTACTTGCACCTTTAGTGTTGTTTTGCTGTGCAATTGTTGCATCTGACTGGAAAAACAGCTGAAGCCTCCATACATTAAATGCGCAGGTCCGCCTACGAGCCTTCGTCTTGGTTCAATGGAAGTGAACTCTGGTGCGGTTCAAATGCATACGTGAACGCAGGGCATTGTGGGTAAATATAACCAAAACAAAAGCGCTAGGCTAGTACTAGTGGGAGAAATGACTTGTAGTCTGTACCCGAAGAAAAATCCTTCAACTGCTAAAATCTGATGGCGTTCCGTTTTTATTAACTTTTCCTGAGGAAGAAAGTTACGCTCAGAGTCTTCTTTAGAGATTTTTGTGTAGTTTCCTACAGTAATTCTTGGCACGGCGCCCCCTCAGGTGAGGAGGGAAACAGGTTTTTCAATTAGTTTGGATCATTTGACTCAGTGAAAGAAAGAGATTTGCAGCAGCCTAAAATGTAACAAATGTTCCAACTCTGGTCCCCAATCAAACCCAGTCTACTGGCGTGAAAACAGCCGTACATAAGAACTTTAATCTGATTACTGGACTGGAAATAGTGACGCGTTAGATGACCTGTTACTAAATAAATTGATTGGATTAGAGCTGGACTGTACTAACATCGCTGGTTATTGGTTTTCTACCCAATCTGATGTACCCAAAAACACGTCATACTTGCTGGATAGCTTGTGGACTTTGAAGGTATTTTTTATTGTCTCACCAGCAGGTTGTCCATTTTCTCCGCCAGTCACCTTTAACCCCTAAATGTTTTTCTTGTCTTCTGAACTAACTCCTCTTAGCTCACAGGGCATGCAAGAAAATGGCAGATAACCTGAAGTGAACAATGTGTGTGCACTCAGAGCAGGATGCTCCGCTGCCTGTGACCAGGCCCTAAAGTGGGCAGCGGACTCTTCTGAGCCATGAAATAATAATAACATCCCACTTCCGCCTTCCTGAGATGGGGAGGAAAGCCTCTATTGTCACCATCCACTGGAGAGATGCCAGTATCCCTGAGACTTTAATGGGAAACACAATAGGCCTGTCCTAAAAAGGCTCCAAATTAAATTTTAATCAGAGACTTCAGTCTCTCCCTGAATGCGACGATGTGTGTGCCCATCTCTACCGGCTTGTTTCATCCTTCCATGTACCTGGGGGGAACTATTTCACCGTCTCCCAGGTGTGTCGCCATCCATCCTCTTTTAGCCACCCAGCCTCCAGAAGGAAAAAAGACGTTAACGGCAAATTGGATTAACACCACGGTCTCTGGTTGGGGCACTTAACAAACACAGACGCACTTAAGGGAGGCCGCAGGATGATTTGTGACTGGACAAACGAGCGGCGAGATGGAGCCTCCATGACCACACGGCTGGTGTAATGTGTCCTCTACCGGAAGAGCAATCAGCTCGGCCTACTGGAAACGGAGCAACCGCCCAACTTAAATTAGACTCACAACTTTTGTCTGTGGTAAAAATGTTTTGTTATGAAATTAAAAGACTTTTTTTTCTGTTGGAGGTTTTTCCACCAAACTGAAACCAGTTTAATTTACTGGTGTTGCCTGAATTTGGCTACATTCACACAAGAGTTTTAACAGTTTGGGGTTTTTCATTGTGACTTTTTGTCTAACTCGGTTTTTATTACTTTCAGTAGTCGTTTTAGTTTTTTCGTACTTAATTTTCGGTGCAGAATTCAGAAAGGTATTGCAATGTTATTATGCAAACACAGATGAGGTAATAACTAGCCAACAGGAGATAACATTTAAAAAATTATTCCGTTCTTATTGAACAACCAAATGATGCTGGTGCTTTCTCCCAACTTTTGCTTGTTTGAAACGCTGTAATTTACCGACAGCTGACATAAACTGCTTGTGTTTGAGAAAAAAAAAAGAATTGCACATCAGTTTGAGGGGCTAATAAATACATTAATAAACAAGAAAGAGAAGGATATCTATAATTTCAGTATGTTTTAGTCATATTGAAATTGGTTTATTTCACAAATACTTTTTCTGGACCGGATGTTGCCACTGGCAGAAACCACAAAGACGACAGGAAGTAGTCGTAGGATAATGTCTTTTAATGACTTATGGCATTATGGCATTCATGTGTGATTTAAATTGTGTTTATTACTTAATAATAACACTATAAATGCAAAACTCTGCTTTTTTATTACATTAGTGGAATACTGATAAAGTTTTGCTCACATTTGTAACTAAAACGCAGGTTATTGCCCAACATATTTAATGTGTTTTGATTTTTTTAACAATAGCACTTGACAAAATTTAATGTTTGTTTTTTGTTTCACAATTGGTGACTATATGATGTGTTGATATAGTTTTTATGGCTCTATAACTAAATGCACTATAAAAATAAATGCAGAAGCCTGATTAAAGAAAGAGAAATAACTTTAGCTGTCACAGCTTTTATTGTAGAATGAGTCAGGAGCCACACAAAATCATTCAGAGGGCCATAAATGGCCCCCGAGCCACCCTTTGGACACCATAAGGATAATTAGCATATTCCTCATGTAACTTTTCCCTGCCCTGTGTGCTTCGTTTAATTGCTCCTCAGTTTGTTGGTATAAAAGCCCATTAATAAAAGCCGGTGAGTAATATAAGTTTCATTTGGTGACATTTCATGGCGAAGCCGAGCGATTGATTACCTCTCTTTGCTGTGTAATTGTTTCTTCAAGGTGCCGTGATCTTGTGTGCAAGTTAAGTTCCACATATGGATTTCTTTCTAATTAAGGTTGGAATTATTCACAGGGGGCTCACCCTTGACGGTTGGCAAACAATGACATTACATTGGAAAAACATTTTTAAACCAATCAATGGGAAACATCCCAAATGATGTTTGCTGAATGATAAAGAGGCGCGCTCGGCATGCTGGGGCTTTTTGTCTCGTTCTGCAGGAAGTCCGAACCTGGTGATGGAGGATAAGCAGGCAGGCCTGTTGGGAACGCGGTTCCAAAGGAACGGCTTCATGGAAATCAGGGTTAAGGGGAGCGTCGTCCATCCTCTGATATCGAGTTCCTGACACGCCGACCCCCCTCCGACATGAAGCCGTGTTATATGAGAGGGGGTCACCGTTCACCCTAATCACAGCCGTGACATGACAAGCTGTAGGTTGCCCCTCGTTGTTAAATATTTATGTCAGCACCAGCGTTTTGCCTTGATGGCTGTCAGGTCTTTGACACGTGCTTTTTCACTTTTCTACCTCTCTTCTCTTCCCTTTCCGTCTTATTTCAATTCAATCTAAACAAACTAGCAAAAAAACATAAACATAGACAAAGTTTAACCCTGGCAATTTCTATTTCCTGCAAGTAAACAAACCGTTACGTAAGCCACAGCATACGAGGGTAGTAAATTATTGAGATAAATGGTCACAAATGTGCTAAATGTGACCTAAAAATGCCACTGAGTGGGGATCACTGTTTGCATTTTCATCTAGTTAAATTTAATTGATCAAAACGTCACTCAAAGTGACGGTACTCACTTTAAACTTCCGCTAATGTGCTAACAGCAAAGCTAACTTTTTGTTTAGCACTTTTTGCTAACTTTGAAAAAGTTTACTGCACTCAGGTTCCCTTAAATTTATTTTTACATAAAACATAATTAATTAATTTAGTTGGCAGTTTTGTCAACCTTCAGTTGAATAAAACTGAATATCTGTGTTGAAGTTTGGTGTCCAATTGATCAGGATTTTTTAAGTAGTTACATATTTATATCTATGTATGCGTTTAAATACATCTGTTTTATCATGATAAGTTCATTTTTGCATGTTTTTATACTTTCGTTTAGGTTTCCACTGTTTCTTAAAAAGTGCCCAGTCATTTTTGGCAGTAAGTCAATGTTTTTGTGATGTTTCAAACGCTTTCTTATTGTTGAATCAGAATCGACTGAACCGTTACCTAGCAACTTCCACTGGATGTTGTCTTACCATCCAGAAATCACTTGCTGGATTCTTGTTAGTTGTGCAGGAGGCTCTACTAATGCTTTTTATAGATGTACATCTGTATAATTTCGGGTCTGTTTGCAGCCATTGTCACATGTGAGTGTAAAGGCGGAGTTGCTCGCAGCATCTTATTTGGATTTAAAGTGACCGTAAAGCAGCTCAAAATACAATTAAACAGACTAAAATCTCACTATGTAAGAATGATTTTGTACAAAAGATGTAATGAACATGTTTAGTATCACCCTCTGACCTATTCTAATGTGTTTAAGGAAGCATAGTAACACACTTTAAACAAAATTTCTACTTTGCATCACTGTCAAAAGTCAGACTTGAGATGATTGTAGGCGGAAATCATCCAATTTAAGTGTCGTTTCCAAGCCCAGTTCCAGTAACAAAAACAGAAAATACATCCAGTACGAAAGTGCGGCTTCATGTCTGAAAATTACATTGTAGCACCTTGAGTGACAAGGCCGAGTCCGGAACATTTTGAGGGGAACTGGGATCACTGGAGACGTTGCTCTCCGTCTCTGGTCTTGCTGGATTCCCTGTGATAGGTGTCAAAGATATTCTAATGAATGTCAGCGCACATTTCAGGGGCCCATGCTCCGTACAAACCACTGAAGTGGCCCGTCTTACGGGGGCTGCCGCGGCCCCTCGCTTCATGTTCAACAGGGTTAAGAAGATTAATCAATGTCAATGTCTTTTCCCTTTTGAAGCCAATAAGGTGCACACTGTCTGGCCATGCCCAACAGAACATCACTTTGTTCCGTCGCGCGGCCGCCGCCTCGCCGACTCCCCAGCAGTCCCACTCGTCAAAGTCAAGGGGCCGTTTGGCGTTTGGCAGAGACCGGCCTTCCGGATAGCACTCAGCTCCGCCCTGCTTGACCTATTCCCTGATATTTGACCACTCGGTTGCAAGACACTTGCTCTTTCGAGCTGAAATGTCACTGGGGCATCTTGTCAGCTCACAGACACCTCAGCCTGACAAGCGATTTTACTTTGGTGTGCTACAAGGCGGAAAATATCGGGCCATGGCCTTGATGCAACCAGACTGTCAGCTAGCCAGCTGGGCTGCTTGGTACCAGCGTTAATGCTAAATAAATTGTTAAAAACGATGCAAGACACCAGATTATTACACCTGCCGCCCCGTTGTTTAGTGATTTATAGACTTCTGTTGGTTTATAAATCACTGAACAGCCTAGCACCATAATACAAAAACAACAACGGATTTTTAATGCATCAACCTTGCAGACATCTCAGGTCTTCTGATTCTGGTCCAGAACCAAACAGGAAGAAGCAGCATTCAGTTTCCATGCACCACAAATCTGAAAAAAACTTCCAGAAATCTGCACAACAACCGAAACCCTGACTGACGGACTAAAACGCTCCTAGCTAGAGTTGCTTTTGAAATACTATAAATGAAACTGTAGCTGTGTTTCCATTGTGTATTCTGAATTTTGGAGATAAATTTGCTAACTGGAAACACACCAATTTTGGAAAAAAAAAAAACCTCCACTTTTTTGATGAAAAGTTTTGGAGCAGAGGTTTTTTTGTTGTTGCTGTATAGAAATTGGTTATTTTCCCAAAACTGTAATGGTAACACTTTTTTCCACATCACAAGTTATGATAAACAACCAAATGTTCTACTGTTATTATTATTGGGTTTTTTTTTTTCAATTTTAGTGGAATGCACATATTTCTAATGGAATCGCAGCTATTGATAAACAATATATGTATTGATTATTCTAAAGACGACACTGACAAAATGTAGTGTTTACTAGTGTTCACAATTACTGACTATATGCTGCATTGTAAAGCACTTGTTGCTGAAATCTGCCTTACAAATACACTTTATTAATTGATTAAGGCAGTTTTACTTTGCCGAGCTGCACGGTGGAAAATAGGGCCATCGGTTCACCAGCAGGGCTTCCTGATTGCCGGGGTTAATGAAAAATAAATTGTTAAAGGGGCAACATCATGTAAAGTAAACTTTACATCATGTTATAATGTTATTCCCTCATAAAAAAAATAACTGGAGTGTTGCTTTGATTCTTTCATGCATGTTTGAGAAATCCTTTAATCTCCATGGGAACCATTCAGCCGGACAAAACACATGGGTGGACCTAGCTCCACATTCAGCTGTAGCTCCTCCCCCAGTCTGTTCCTTCAGACTAGCCAGCAGCAATTAGCAAACACCTGGTGGAACTGCTGAGCTCATTATAGGAGCTTCCTCTCAGAGCAAAGCTGGTAAAAACGTTGTTAAAGGGTTGATAGAGGAGCCATGTTGGGATGACTTCCTGAAGGTGGAGTTTCAGAAAGAGCAGGAGCTTCTTAAAGAGACAGAGGCCTAATTTCAAGGTCTAAATAAAAGTAAAATTTATTTTTATTTAGCATTTTCATAACTGAAGGTTACTTCACTGTGCTATGCAATAGCACTTAATACACATAATTAAGCATTAACACATAATGCTGCCCTTCTTAAAAGAAAACAGTGTGATCACGTGACAAAGACAATTTCTAAACATTTAGTCCAAAAGGTCAGCTGATAACCTTTGGCTTTCCGACCCTAAACTGGCTCCACTTTTACCTTTTTACCTTTTACCTCTCTTCTTGCATCCCGTTGCCCTTCTTCTTGCCTTTCCGCTTTAAGGTTTTCACTAAATCAGCATGTTCTCCGGTTAAATGAGGGAAAGCACACTCCCGTCTCTCCTCTCCGCCCCGCCAGTGGCATTGCAGCATGAAAGAGAAGGATGGGGATTGGAAGTAGCAGTCACATCATTTCTGGTTTGCGCAACCTGCTCAAAGTTTGCAACTAAATGCTTGTCTTCAGTCGAGCTGACAGGGGAGAAGTGGGCGCTCAGTGAACCATGGCCGGGCTGCCATGAAATGACAGGAATCATTGGCATACATTTCAAACAGCCCTGCGCTATCCTATTAAAGTGCCACATCCCCACTTTAAAACAGACAAGAAGGAAGCCGCTTTGATAGATAGAGACTAAAATGGCTTATTGATTTTCCTCACTCCTTCCTTCTTTGTTAGGAACTTTTAAAAATTAGACCCCAAACTTGAGTTTTTCCTAATTACAATGAAGACAGGAAGAATGGCAGAGGCGGTCTCCTGCGACATCACGGATGTCGTGTAATCGCATCTTTGAGGGATTGGATTGATTACGCTAAAACAGGGGTGTCCAAAGTGCGGCCCAGGGGCCATTTGTGGCCCTTGGACTGATTTTCTGTGGCCCCGAACAAGGCCTGTCACGACATAATAAATCGGCCCAGAAGTTATTGCGATAAATGATAATAGTTATTTTCAGACCAGTTTGACAGCTGAAAAAAAATCCTAAAAATGATCAATTTCCCTTCATTATTGAACAGCAAAGCTTTGGAGAATATTTGCTCCATAATATTTGCTTTAATTTTCATAAGCTGCTTGTTTAATGAACTTTTGTCAACTGACTATTATTTTTTTTATTAAGTAATTTATATTGCAAATAAATATATTTTGTGTTAAAATTATGATTCTATTTCCATCCATTGTGAAATCAGAAAAGCGCATCTCCAAACTTCTGGGCTTAAATATTAAATATGTTTTTTCATCTAAATAAGCATCCAAATAAATTTTGAGCCATTTATTTAAATAAAATAAATACCCAAATATTTATATGAAAAATATACAAATAATTATTTGGATACACAAACATACAGATAAATATTCCAAATTGAATGCATACTTTCAATTCTGATTAGAGAAAATCCACAATCGTTCCGAGCTTCAATCGTTTCTGTGTAATTTAAACATGAACAAATATTTTAAATAACTTTAAGTCAACATTGTGTGTATATAGACTTTAACCAGGGCCATATTTAGCTTTAAATAATTTCCTTTCCTCAAAACCAACTTTTAGACCAGAGGATACTTACTTATACTTACCTCGCAACCCTGAATAGGAGTATCTAGTTTATTTACTTTAAATCAACATTAGATTATTTTTTTCCCCTTTGGTTTGTTATTTTGTTTGTATTTCCTGTTAATTCCTGTAAAGCACTTTGTATTGCCTTTTACCTTTTATGCTTTACTTTTGATGCCTTAGCTATCTGTATCAGTTAATGTGAGTCAACATTTTTATTTTGTAAATCAAAAATGACTAGAAATGTTAAATGTTCAAGCTGCTGAGGTGAATTGATTATAATCATGTATTGATTTCAGATAAGGTGGAAATCAAAAGATTTTATTTCTGTTTATGTTTTGACTGCTTTCAGCCTTTTATTAACTGCTGCTGTAACCCGTTAAGAAGAAAGGAGACATAATGGCCCTTTAAGCAGTTTGCAAAGCTGTTATTAGAGGAGGGGGCGTCCTGACATGACGTCAGGCTGGAGAGAGAAATCTTTGGTCGAAATATTGGAAGAATTAGATTTGAAAGTGACTGATTGCGTTCGGCCGATGGAGAGGTTTTAGGTCAAATTCAATAGGTCAACTTCATGCCGAGGTTCAAAACTTAAGATTCATGACAGCACTTCTAAAATGAAGCTCATGCAAACTATTTATTTCACAAGATGAATTCATAAGTGATTAATCCGAAGTCTGCCTGGTTTGGTTTGTTTAGGGAGTTTTTACACCTGATAGTCCGGGAGGTTCGGTAAGATTTGGTACCAAAGTTCTGTTACATTTTCAGCTGCTGTGGTTCTCTTTCTCGCTGCACTGAATCAAACCAACCAAACCCTCTGAGCAACCTTTTCCCCTCCTCGCCTATAGGGGCGCTGCACCAAAAACGGAAACAACAGAAAAACCAAGAGCAGCTTTCTTCCTCACAAAATGTAAAGAAAAATGGAATAGCGTCAGATTTTAGCAGTTGTAGGATTTCTCTTTTGTCTTTGGCTAAAGACCACAAGCCATTTCTCGCGCTAGCGCCAGGCTAGCACCAGGCTAGCACCAGGCTAGCACCAGGCTAGCACCTTTTGTTTTGGTTATAATGTTTTGGAGTGGTCTCTGATCCACTTGGCGTTCACATCTACCAAACTAGAGTTCATGTAAACCAGGTGGTTTACATGCAGACCAGTGTTAACTTTTCTGGTGCACATCAGAGTTTGACGTGCATCTATAATCTTCAAACCTCGGTTGGGTTGAATTAAACTCTTGTGCGGTTTAAATGCAAACGTGAACGCCAAAGACAAAAGCGAAATCCTCCAACTGCTAAAATCTGTCCCTACTCCATTTTTGTTTACATTTCGTGCAGAAGGAAGTTGCGCTCAGTGTCTTCTGCAGAGGTTTTCATGTTGTTTCCATCAGTGGTTCTTGGTGCAGCGCCCCCACAGGCAAGGAGGGGAACAGGTTGCTCAGAGGGTTTGGTTTGTTTGACTCGGTGCAGTGAGAACCCCAGCAGCTGGAAATTTAGCAAATGTTGCAATTTTGTTTGAACTAAATCTACTGGACTTCCAGGTGTGGAAACATCCTTAATTCTCTCCCTCAGGCTGAAAGAAGTTGAATGAAGTGTCACCAGAACTGTGAAGAAAACACGTTTATTCTTCTATATAGGACTTGTTTTACCCCAATTGCCCACACATTCCACTGGTGGCAATAACTTCAACTCTGTAAAATGCATAAATTAAATCTGTCAATTAAAAGAGTAGAGGATCTTCTCTGAAGGTCTTTTCCTGCTTGATCCCCAGCGTTCGCCTAATCAGGTGACCGCGGTCGGACCGAGTCCTAACAACCTTGTCAAATGCTTTGTGCCTTCCAGAATAGAGACCGTGTTCTGGCCCATCAGTTTCATAAGGCCCTACATTATGGATCGTTGAGTACGTTGAGGCACCCATAGCAGGGGATCATCTGCTCCATTCCCACACAAATATTACAGCCGCAGACATAACAACGATCCAGGGGGCCGCGACTTTTCCCTCCCTTCAGCCCGCTCTAATTAGGCTCTTTTTGTCGTTCTGAAAGCGGGGCGCGGAGCAGCACTTCTGGGGTGTGAATGGTACAAAAGAGCGCGTCTCATTTCCATCTGACAACATGACGGAGATTGAATGTGAGCTTCAGGAAGATAAATGGGCATCCTGCAGCCCTGCGCGCTGGGCTGCAGGACGCTCCCGGGGGAATCACTTATAGCCCGGTTCTTTTGGGCGTTTTCGTTCAGTACTGCTTAGGTTTGTCAATAAGTCGTCAAGCTGGCCGCTGATTGCAATTAAATCACCGGAGGTGGAGGGTGAAGATGGAAGAGGGGACAGATGGAGATGATGTCCAGTGAAGATTCCTGAAGTATCTAACTTTTACAAAAGCAGATTTTTCCATTTGTCACCATTTGTGACAGTATAATATGAAACAACTATGAAAAGATCAATCTCCTCTTCCTTCATCTTTAATATGAAGAAATGCACCACTTCCAGTCAAAAACAACCAATCAGAGCCAAGATGAGGGTCCTAAAGCTGTCAATCAACCCTGTGAATGTGCTGCTAAATGTGCTAATAGATGAGAAATAAAGTTCTGTTCACCCATCAAAATCTGTGGCTTTGCTGACGACCTTTAGCAGGATGGTGACATACTGTGATCGAGAGCGCTAAGACCTGCCTCCTGGCTCTGTTTGGTTTATTCTGGTTAGTATTGATTGATTTCAGAGATTATCCGTCTAATGGCAAATTTAACAAATATGTGAAAATGTGTTTTTATATAGGCTATGTTCCTCTGTATCTATACAGAAGCTGGCAAGAGTATTTAAACCATTAAACATTTTTATATTTTATTGTGTACCGTCCACAAACTGAAAGTAATCAAACGATTAATCACGATTAATTGTTTCCGCCATACTTCTTTGTTGTTCCTTCAAATATTTTTTTCGAAAATACCCAACCTGAGAAAAGTGTTTTTGTGTTATAATTTCACAGAAAAATACACAAAAACGCCTTTTCTAAAGTTTGGGATTCAGGGAAGTTACGTCTGAAAGAACAACAATAAATAAGGCTAATTAATCACAAT
Organism: Poeciliopsis gracilis; assembly: GCA_911649635.1. NCBI lineage: Eukaryota > Metazoa > Chordata > Actinopteri > Cyprinodontiformes > Poeciliidae > Poeciliopsis > Poeciliopsis gracilis. The sequence continues at coordinate 2,007,935 of CAJVRI010000370.1, read as the reverse complement.
TAATCCAATTAATGATGATTAATTGTTTCAGTCCTACCACATTGTTTTACTTTCAAATGTATTTTAAATAAATCCTCAACTTCAGAATGTGGTTTTTTGTAATTTTCTGTAAAATGATTAGTGACAGAGTGCAGCAGTGGGTATGGGTGGATGTAATTAGGTGTTTGAATCAGTGTGTGTGTGTGTGTGTGTGTGTGTGTGTGTGTGTGTGTGTGTGTGTGTGTGTGTGTGTGTGTGTGTGTGTTTCTATGCGAGTGTGTTCCCTCCCCGGCTGCCACGGCGGCCCGGCTTTAGGCCCGGTGACAGCGCTCTGTCTCTCAGCCACACTTCACTGCGTCCCACTGACACTCAACTGTCAGGGTGGAGAGCCCTCAACCACTGGCCTAACATGCTCTACAGCTTCACCCAATTAACTTGCTTTCACTTGACATTGCGGCAAAGAGCTTCATAATAGGTGGTCAAGGTGCAGAGTGCGTTTGCCCCCCCGTTTCTGACGACTGCTACACACACATTTAAGCATCGTAATCCATCGCTAACCGTGCTAACGGCGCTACCTCTTAATGCTTTTGTGCCTCTGTTGGGCGCCTCTGCCTGCTCACTGCACTGTGACAGCAGGAGAGCATCGATCCAGGATGCAGCCGGTAACAAAGAGTCCTGCATGGAAACCCATGTAAACGTATCCAGACGGACTCGCTTAAATATATATATATATATCCACTCAGTTACCAAAGAGGCGGTGAGCTGACTGTGATTGTATTTATATCATTAATCCACATAACTAACTAATCTCATCTTTAATGTAAGTAGAAATGACTATATATTTTTAAAATCACACATGTAACAGTCAAAGACTATTGCATAAGTGGTAACTGCACCATTACTTACAGATGTCAAAAATTAAAAAACACCGACCGAGAGAAAATCAAGTTGCTGGTTAACATCAGTCCAGCAGCTTCTTCCCCTATAAGTTAGATAAAAACACACTAAATAACGCTAAAACTACAGAGCATGACATAGTTCTGATGTGACACTTCTGGGAACTATGTAAATGTCAGCCATCTTGGCTGGTAGTTGCTATGGAGTTGCTATGCCAAGATGGTGGTTCAGTGGAGTGGACCACGTCTGGTTCAAACTGTGAGACCAATGTATAAAACAATTAATCACATGATAAACTGAAACAAACTCAATAATTTCTATTTTATTTTTCTACTAAAATCTGAATGATAAAACTCTTCAGTCTGGTGCTTTGGTCTCAACTAGCCAATTTTTTGAAGGACTATTTTTTAATCAGACGTCATAATTTATTTTTGTTGTTTCAGACGTCAATATCAAGATATTGAAAACGTCTTCCAGTTCCAGAGTTAGAACCTCATTATAATTAGAAGTTTTTTTGACCGTTCAGAATGTGTTATTGCATTATTATCCCATCATCATTATATTACTTGAAAATGGTCTCAAAACAACAATATTATCATTTACCTCAGTAACTTCTGGGTCAATTTATCGTCGCAAATAATAGCAAAATATATTATGATGACAGGCCCAATCACAACAGCTAAAAAACGTTCAAAACACTGCAGAAAACAGACTGGATCCAATCCCACCGTTACAAACGGCAACAGGAAAAGGGGAGGGGCTGACAGTTACAGGTTGCTATGGCAACCACCGACAATCACGCTCGGCCTAACAACTTTTACAGCATTTTAGGAGAAAATAATTCTTGAAGAATAAGAAAAACTGACAAAACTTCACATCTACAATATTGTTAAAATGAGTTACTGGTTGCTATGGTAACCACCCAATGTCACAACTCATGTAGCATTAAATGTCAGGAGAAAATAACTTTTTGACAAAACAAAATTAATTTAAAGAATCTATAGTGTTTAAATAAAACTGTTGCACGTGCAATCGATGTGTGTGCATGCATGTTTGCCTGAAAGCCGGGGAGAGTTGGTGTTAAAACGCTCTCATGCTTGCTTTGCATGCTGCAGATTAGCGTTATTTTTTTTAAGTTGGGAGTGTTCTCCAGCTGCCTCTCTCTCTCTATTAGACATTCGGTGAGTTGGACAACAAGCCAGAGCGGGCGCGGGGAAAGAAAGCGATTTGACCCCCGACAGCGCGTTTGGGGAAGAGGGTCTTGAAGCATGTCAGCTCCACTCAGGCTCCACTTCCCCTCTGTGTCCTTCCTATTTTTTCCCCAGTGCCAGGCCCAAACTTTGAAAACATCCACCTTAATAGGACCTAGTCAGTGAGAGCTACTCTTCCGTCTATCAAACTGTGATCCGAGGTGTCAGCCGGCGCTGACTTTGACAGAATGTCTCCAAACGAACAGTACAATGGTGTTTCCCTCCCCAGCACTCGGCTGCCCGGCCTCTCCATCTCACTACACCACCTCTACCTGAGTTCGCCTGCTTGGTTTCACCTCATAGAACACCTTGCAATGCCGTGCTGACTGACAGCCACTAACCACCTAATTGTCTTCTTTTTACCAATTTGGACCATATTTGAATGCCTCTGTAGCTGCGTTTCCGTTGACCATAGAATGGCACAAATTGAAATTACAAAAATAAATCCGCTTAATGGCAACACATCAGGTTGGATAAAAGTCAAAAGTTTTTGAGCTAGTGGTTTTTAGCCACATCAAAATAGAAATATTTTACAAAACTGCAATGGAAACACTTCTTTCACGAGTCACATGATCAACAGCCAGATGTTACTACAGGCAGAAACGCAGAAGAGGATGATGACAGAAAATTTGTTTAAAGCAACTGGAAGTCCTTTTTTTTGCATGACAAGTCATGTGATCAACAACCGGGTGTTACTACTGGCAAAAACCACGAAGAAGAAGACAGGAAGTAGTTGGAGGATGATGGCGCAGAATGTTTTTTATTGACTTATTCCATGAACAAACTTATTTATACAAGATTTTAATCAGGTTTTTAATTTAATGGAAACATTCCAATTGCGAAATAGTGTTTTTCGACTTTAGCAGAAGTGTGCATGTAGTGGTGTGACAATCAAACGAGCTTTTGTGATTGATTCCGCAACATTTTAATTTAATATTCGTTACAAAATAACTTTTAGCGTATCAGCCGTTAGAAAACAAGAGACGCAGCACACCACAACCGTTCCAGCCGCCGTCTCCTGGCAACGGCGGAGGGATATTAACCCCCCTCCGCAACCACGTCGAACTGCGACACAACTCGTAAATACAACACACAATAAAACCCAAAACAGTATTAATTTACTACAACTATTCCATGAAAATGGCTTGTGCGCCACATGCACATTTGTAATGTAAACGCCTCGTTCTCATCGTCTTTCTTAGGAGATGAAGGATTCCAGGAATGTCGAGGAAACACAAAGTAGCTCATCATTATTGCAATGAAAAGTATGTTCTGCCAGAAGCTGCAGAGATGAAAGCACAACCAAACCACAGAGTTTCTAAGTTACACGTAGAGTTGTTATGGAGTATAGATGGTGGAGGTTTTGCCAGCCTGAGGTTATTTCATTAGAAAACAAACACCTGGAGCTCCAAATTGTATGTAGGAAATAAATATTGGGATTAAATTCCCACAGCATAACAAATCCAGTTAATCTATCCTTCCCTCTTCCAAAAATAATGTGATTCATAGTTGTCAGGCCCTGTGGCATTCCAAATTTTCAAGCATCGATCAAAGATATTGACCATTCGCTCGATGTAACTCCTCCTGTCTTATTACAGTGAGCTCAAATTACTGGAAATCTGCACTTCCTATTAAACAACAGCCTCCATGTGCAGCACATTACAATGTGAAAACTGAGGAACGGGTGAAATTAATATTTTAAAACATTACACATTCAAAAAAAGTGTGTTAACTCCAGAGTTCAAATGGAAATGTATGAAATTATTGCTTGATTTTTATCGTGTCCATCAGATCCACTTGAAGATGACAAAGATATCTTTAACAGGTTGGGAAGGGTCTATGGACAAAACATCTTCATTACAATTTTTGCGTAAAATCATTCTTAGACAATGAGATTTTAGTTTGCCTGTTTTGAGCTGTTTTAGAGCGTTTTTTCCCTTTAAATCCAAAAAAAATCTGCCGCTGGCCCCCCCCCCCCCCCCCACACTTCAGCTTTTACACTCGCACGTGACAATGGCCACAAACAGGTGCACAATTTCACATCAGCAATAAAACCAGCTAAACAACCATGCTGGAGCTCATCATGCGTTGCTAGGCAACAGGCAGAACTTGGCTTTGGTTGCTAGATAACAGGCGGAACTCTGCTTTGGTTGCTAGGCAATAGGCGGAACTCTGCTTTGGTTGCTGGGCAACAGGCGGAACTCTGCTTTGGTTGCTGGGCAATAGGCGGAACTCTGCTTTGGTGGAAAGAACATTAACTTACTGCCAAAAACCAGCTGGGTGGCTTGTTTTAAGGACTTGGGATGATTTTGGAAGCAGTAAAGACCCAAATGGAAGAATAAAAGAATGCAGAATGTGAATTTTGCATAATAGCTTCCCTTTAAAACAACTCAAAGTGCAAAACCAGAAGCGTAGAAACCACGGCTGTAACTAAGCCTAAGCTGTTGTTTGAAATATTAGCAGTCCAGGCTGTACTGGGGTGTGCTTGAACCTCCAAAAGTTCCTTCATGACTTACATATCGTAGGCTTTGTCCAGTAAATCAGAAATAACACAGCAGCTGTGTGTGGATTAGAGCTGCTTCTGTGTCCCACACCATTTTAGGTAAGGGAAAATAAAGTGATTTCTGATGCTGCAAAGTGCAAGAGTGCAGCAGGAGAACAAAGACGTGTTGGTTTCACTCTCCTCCTCTGCATCGTCTAGTCACCATTCAGTGTCTGATACGCATTGAAATGACACTTCAGGGCTGACCAAACTTACTGTTTTTTTTACAAACATTAAGACTTATAAACAGGCAAAAATTAAAGTTTTTGTTACTTTTTTCTTTTTCAGAAAAGCTGTTACAGTATTGCCTGTTTCATGTATAATTTTTTTTTATCCCAAGAACGTAATTTTTAGCATCAAGCATCTTTTTCCTCTCTAGCCTCTACTTTATCAGCAGGAAAGAAATTTATTGGGAGGAAAATCTTAGACAAAAACAAATAAATAAATAGTAAATGGATGCTTTATGAAAACAGAAAAAAATTAGTAGTTAGAAATATTTTTACTCTCCCAAACTGCTAATAAATTACAAAATTAACAAATTCATCACTCCAGATATACTTACTTTTAAGAGCATTTGATAGAGAAAGTAATAGCTTATTTACTTCTTACACACAAAATAAACTTTGTTATGTGAAAAAATATTTTCTTCAAATCCGAAAGACGAATAAAACACATACAAGAAGATAATTTCTGTCAAAATCATCTTTTTGCCCCCAACAATTTAATTTGTTGATTTGTTTGAGCCATTAAAGATGCAGTAAAACAAATACTGGTGAAACATTTCTGGGTAAAGCACTTTAGGATTACTTTCATAATAAGTTAGTACCATAAACTAACTTATTATAAGTTTGTTTATGATTGTAATACACTACAATAAGTACTGAATTAAGAAATTAATAGTTTTAGACATTACTCTCCTCTGTCAGGGTCATGTGGTCAGCAGAAACGATACACAGAAATCGATTCTACTTTTCATTTGGCTTTCCGGGCTTCCGTATGCCTCTGACCATCCCAAAATCAACAAACGAGTCCATACTGGTTACAACTGGAGCAGTTCCCAGTGGTTTGCTGGTTCCTGCCAGAACTGAAGGAGACACACACACACACACACACACACACACACACACACACACACACACACACACACACACACACAAACGGCCAGTTATTCCCAAGGACACTCAGTGCGGTTTCACATCTAGTAAACCACCCAAACAGACCAGTTTGGTCTTCCAGTTCACTTAAAAATCCAGACCCACAAGCAGAGAAGAGCGGCTCAGGATTGCCAGCTCGTCTCTTTAGGATGCAGCTGAAGTCTCAAAGTTTAATCATACATACACACACACACACACACACACACACACACACACACACACACACACACACACACACACATACATATATATATATGTACATGCACACCACATCCTCATCTTCACAAGGACTTTGACTTCCATTCGTTTTTCATATTTTCAAGTCAAATTTAAGACCTTTTTAATGCCATCTTGAATGAAATTTAAGACAGAAAAAGTTAAATATTGGAAGGTCCCACTGTATTACAATCAAGCAGAGCATAAATTGTGAGATTTCTGAAGTCTGTTTGTGGCTCTGGGCAGCAGCTTTGTGCTGCAGCCTTAACCCCACGTAGCACCTAGCTTAAAAGATTTTTTTTGCACAGAATGCACCTAGCTTTGTTTGCATTGGCAACAGAAGTGAGCCAGTGGTGAAAACGAGCGCTGACCAGCCAAATGGCAATAAATTTAAGCTTAAAGGGCTCAATACATGGAAGGCGATGTCGCCCAATCTCCATTTATTTCCTATGGAACTTGAACAATGAAGCGATAATCGTTAGCTGTCCTAAAGCTAAACGATTGATGACATTTTTGTCGCTCTTCTGTTATTATCGTTGTCATTGGTTTCACCCTGAGTGGAAATAAACGTAGGTTGTTGCTGTCATTCGTCGCTCTCTGTTTGTCAAGCCCAAAACCCCATGAAACAAAAAAGACACAAAAAAGTTATCAAACAAGGGATTATTAGCAGCTAATTAATGATAGCCTGAACCACTTTGAATGACAGAAAACAATAAAGATATCCGAGTGCCTGACAGAAAACTACAAAACTAAACAGTCCTTTAATTATAAAATTTAAGATCTGTAATTGATGTATTTAAGACCAACTTTTTTTCTCTTACTTATTCAAAACATATTAAGGGCAAAATTTTACATGCAGGAATTTTACACTTTTTATGAGTGGAATTTAAGACCTATGTCTCCGGAGTAATGTACGGACTTCATTCAACCTACTTCCGAGAAATTTGTTCTCTGAAAGACACAAAAAACCTAGCTAGTTGAATAGCAAGGATGTATAAGCATCCTTATACTTATACATCCTTGTATAAGTATACAAGGATGTATACGTCCTGAATCTCTCTAGAATAGACCAGATGAAATATTCCTGGAAAGAAATTAAAGCCTGTGATTAAAATAGCAAAGGCTAATTTACGTATTTATCAACTCAAGATTTTTTAATGCATTAATTTTAGAAATATAAATTTAAGACTTTTTCAAATGAATATGAATAGAATTTCTGACCCATATCTCCACAGAAATGTACAAAGTTTGTCCAGATAACTGGTAGTAAATATGCACTGACCCACGATAGGTGCTAGGTAGCTAGCACGGGTATGTTAGCAGCTAGTTAGCGGTAGCCTCAACCATCTGGACTCCATCTGAAATAAACCAGATTAAATAGTGCTGTCAAAACAAAATTTAAGCACTAAGATTAACATATTGACTTTTTTATGGCCATTTTAAGGCTTTGATTTTAGATGCGTGAATTTAAGGCCAAGCGGCACTCCAGGTGTGTTTTTATGAGGGAATAACATCATATGATATAAAGCTACAAAAAAATCATTTTGCATATAAAATATAAATATAAGTACAATATAAAAGTATATAATCAGCTAGAAACGCTTTCAAGGCATGGACATAATACAAGACAAATCTCCTGTATAGTTTAGAACGGCTGTTTTGGTAAATATCCCAGCTGAAGTATTTAGTTAAATAAACATGAGAAATATCCGCTTCATGCATGTTCACTTCAGGCTTTCTGCAGAGACGATGCAGCAGCCAGGAAAAGCAGGAGAAGAGGAGGGGGGATTTTAATGGCTCTTGTCACCGCGTAATGTCCTCACCTGGATAAAATGCTGAAGCAGAGAAACCGGAGAGGACTTTTATAAAATCCCCTCACTGCCTCCAACATGTCTCACGGATATTCCAAAAGCAAGACGTATAAATCTGGGTCTTTTCACATCCAAGTCTCTCTCGTAAACACCGAATTCTCTCACATACCTTGAAACACTCTGAGGCCCCAAGGAACCATGACTGCAGTTTTAATGCACACCGCTGCAACCAGCAGCGGGCTGAGGCGCAATGACCGACGCCAAACCAGAGCAGGCGGGACGCAGCTAGATAAAAACCAGAGAATCCACGATTACTGTCTGACGCAGTTCGTTTCTTCATTAGGTTTCCATTTACTTTCTCCTCCTGTAGCTTACATCTCCTGTTTATCTCTTCGTCCGAAACCTAAATGGGTTGCAAATTAATTCATGAATTTATTTGATTGCTTTGGTAAGCTGTGGCGAAACCATCTGTTTACACCACAGGTGTCCAAAGTGCGGCCCGGGGGCCATTTGTAGCCCATAGATGGATTTTGAGGGGCCCACAATGGGATTGATTGGGATTGATGTAGATGAAGACTTCTTATTTATAATCAAGGTAGATTTATTACCTATATAATTCTCTTACAATGGAAAATGTTAATTATGACACAAAGTATCCATCTTTTTATAACTAATCTTTTATAATAAGTTCAGCCATGTCGATCCAGAGACTTTTACTGAACTGTTGACTCTGCTGCACCCAAATCAGCTTTTTAAATTTATTAAACTTCACTAAAAATAGCTAATGTTTTGAAAGAAAGTGACTCAAATCCTTTTTGTAACTGAGAATAAACGGCTCAACAAAGAATCAACTCAGCAGGAGCATGGAGGCCATGGCTAACTTTTTTCTAGGTCAGAGGTCAAACACAGGATTCAGATCCCACTTTAATTTTTCCTGCAGGTAGAAAAAAGTAACTGCTGCCACACTTCAGGAAAACAGTGACGCTCTTTCATACGTTTCTCTCTGCAGTCATATTTTTTCAGCCAGGTGTGTCTGCATGACTTGGAGAAGTGGAAATCGTATATTAAGGGTGGAAGTTTTTAACAAGCAAGCAAATCTAAATTAGGCTGAAGGATGTGGTGAAAGGTGAGTCAGTGGGTCAGAACCAACCAGCTGGCTTCCAATCTTATTATAGTTAACAAAAACTATCAAAATAACAAAAACTGGAACTGCCAAAAATATTTTGTTACCTGAAATAAATAAAAAATTGAAGTGAATGGGGAAAAACTAAAACTCAGTGGTACTATATTGTAGGTTTATAAAACTAAAACATACTGAGATTATAGATATAATATTCTTTGTTTTTGTGTTTATGAATCTATTTATTAGCCTTTTGAACTGCTGAAAATAAATGTTTTCCCCTGTTGGTAAATTACAGCATTCCTCCTGGTAGCAAAATGGCGGCTGGTTGTTAAACAATAGTGGTATCTTCTGTTAATTATTGATTAGCCAATTGATGTAAATATGTACTTAATCTACTCTAATCACAATACTTTGGTGAAGGGGCAGTATTTTGTGTTTTCCAGACATATAGTGCATTTTTATGGGACAATTAGATGTTAAAAATGAAATTTTACTAATTTACCTTGAAATTGGGCCTCTGTCTCTTTAAGAAACTCCTGCTCTTTCTGAAACTTCGCCTTCAGGAAGTCGTCACAAAATGGCTCCTCTATTAACCCTTCAACAGTGATTTTACCAGCGTTGTTCTGAGAAGTAGCTCCTACAATGAGATGTTTGCTAATTGTCGATGGTTAGTGGGAAGGAAATGTTTCTATAGAGTATCTAAGTTCCAAATCAAAAATTAGAAACATGTACTGAAGAGTGCCATCTTTACGTTACTTTGCAAAAAGGGAAAAAAAAAAAAAAATTACAAACATTTAAAGGAATATTTTTGCCTAAAGCTGTCTTAGTACTGTTGGGTTCAAACAGTAAAAGTTGATTTCTGTGTCACAGACATAAACAGAGCTGATAAGTTAGCAACAGCGTTTCCCTTGTCCTGGTCAACCCGCCCAACTCAGCCTCACAATTGGCCACGCCCCTCTTTGTTATTGGCTCCGCTCACTTTGGACTTTAAAAAATGTGTCTGGTGAGGTTAAGAGGTCACAGTTCCACTTCAAAGTGAAACTATCCCAAAACTAAACTTTTTTTAGTGATTGAACTGTCTAAATTGGCTTTTAAGGTGCTAACTTCATATTTTTGCTTAGCTCTGCAATAATTTGCCTAACAAAATGTCGCAGTGCTGCCCCCTTTGGGTTGAGTTGTGGATATTTCCTATTGGTGTCAGCGATACAGCTTGTCTGAGCCAGACCTGAGTACAGGAATAAAACCATCTCACTCTTTGTGACTTTGTTGTTGCCAAAGTCTCCAATAACACAGAAAAAAGCCACTAGCTTTATTGCTAGTTTTTTTTAATAAAGAAGTCACTACAGGGTCTGAAAACTTATGAAATACAGAACCAAAGCTGTTAAGTTGGCAACAGCGCTCTCGCTACTCTTGACTACGCCCCAATCATCTTAGCTAGATATCTGAAAAAATTTGAACATTTTAAACATTTTAGCATTGAATGCTAAAATGTTTAGCAATTAGCATATATAAAAAAAATTATTTATATATATATGTATAAAATCTGTGTACTCCGTATGAATCTGTGTTCATTTGCATAGTAAAAGAGAGAAAGGCTCCATTCTCCATTGTGTTTTCCTGCTGAGGAGGCCTTAAACCACTTTAAGCAGCGACTCCTTCATCCAGGCCCATGATGTTTAAATTAAAGTCGGAGTTAAAGACGATGGGAGCAGCGTAAAGCAGAGAAAGAAAAGGAGGGGAAAAAAAGTTTCCTGAACATAGTAGAAAATTATTTTCTCTGGACAGTTTTAAGAGTCGACATCCTGTGCTGGAGTTCTCTAATCATCACCAGCGCAATTTACAATCAGAACACACAGCAAGCCAGTTCAGACCAGCTCATCTGTTGACTTTGGCCCCAGCTGAGCGCCGCGTCCTGTTCCCCCTCTCTCCCTCTGCGTGTGTGAGCGCCGTTTGAGACTCGGGTGACTCGGCTCTCGGCCCTGACGAGGGGTGGGGTGACCGCACACATGCACACGTCCCCTCTTTCTTTCACAGTCGCACGCTTTTCTCCATTTTGCCCTCAAACATCCGCTGAACAAACATGGAAATCCACTCAGCTGCAACACAATTAACACAGATGTTACCATAAAAATGGAAAGAGAAACATCCACACACACATGGAGGAATGGGACTCAGCCCCCACCTCCGTGTGTGTGTGTGTGTGTGTGCGTGCGTGCGTGCGTGCGTGCGTCACTCAGGATGATCCCCCACCCACAGCTCGTTTGGCTGGCCTCCATTTAGCCTGGTTCAGCCCGGTGCAGCAGCCCAGCCGCAGGGCCGCAGGCGGATCACCTAGTCTGCCCCCAAACTGCCCCCAACTGCCCCAGACTGTCCTGACCAATGTGCTTCTGATTAGGTGGCTTAATTACAGCTGTAAAAACTATGTTGATATAAGCCTCAAAATTGCAGCGTGTCAGATACTATTAGCCAGTCTTGGAGAGGAGCCATTGTTACCCAACTCCTCCAGCAGCAGCACCCTCCACCCCTCCACTCATCCCTCCTTCCTCTCAGCTTTTCATTTTTTCCTGTACATTCATGTTGAATCAGTCAGAAGCTGCAGGAAAATCTGGAAGAAAATGTTATGTATGTGTATATGAGTTGGTAGATGGATGGATGGATGGATGGATGGATGGATGGATGGATGGTTGGTTGGTTGGTTGGTTGGTTGGTTGGTTGGTTGGTTGGTTGGTTGGTTGGATGGCTGGTTAGATGTTCGTTTGGATGGGCCGACATATGGTTGGATGTTCGGTTGGATGGATGTTTGGTTGAATGCTTGGTTGGATGGCTGGCTGGATACAGCTCCATTAACTCCCACCAGAAAACCAGTTTGTGGTTCCAGAGTTTCTCTAATTTTTCCAGGAACAGTTCAAGTTTCCTGATTGTGGATAAATTTGCGGTTCAGAAACTGAAAAAGCCAAAACAGTTTTTGTAAAATCCTGAAGCCTGGTGAGTCGGCTGTAGAGTAAAAAAGCTGATCCTGGTAACTGTATCCCTGCTTTACTGTATTTAAACCCATTTTAACACCAATATCCATCAGCAGTGGCCCTCCTAGCGGGACATTCGACCTGTTCAGTGATTTCCACTGATTCTAAATTAGGACTCTGGCTCTGCAGCAACGGAGAAAATAATCCGATGCAGAATATTGCAAAGTGCTGAAGGCTTCCAGGGAGCGAGGTCAGGCTGTCTGGACCAGGACGCGCTGTATGTGTTGGGTGCTTTGTGTTTCAGTGACAGTGACTAAGGAGTCGGAGAGTAGGGAATGCCAGAAGTGCAGTCCAAAGAAAAACATGGCAACACCGCCGAGTGGAGGCAAGGAAGAAAAACAAAGTATAAAAAAACCCCAAGTATGCAAATCTTGGGTGGTCCCATCTTCGTAGAAAGTCCCCCCTTTTTTGTGTCTGTCTCAAACCTTGGGGCAACTTCCACCTCTGCTATCCCGAGGAGGAGGTGAGCGGATGAACGGCGGACATTCATCAGGCTCACTTACGGCTAATCGGCGGAGTTAAGACAACAGACGCTGAATATGACAGAAAGCCCGCAGGCCGGGTCCAAACCGCGCGGGCTACCATGGTGGCCCGCCTTCCCCCTGTGGCCTGCTCAGCAGCTGGCACTTCAAGGCCTCCCAAAGGGGCCGATGCCAGGGGCCCCAAATTCACACCGCCACGGAGAGCAAGGCAGACCGAAAGGAAAACAAGGAAGCCAACTCCCTTCGGCCCGTATTGATTCTTCTGCACTTGGCAAGGGTGTGCCTCCCCACTTCCCAGCCTTGAAAGGCGGTCTTGTCACAAAAGGTGGAGGCAGTGCAGTATTCTGTCGTTTGAATAATTGATGGCCGATTCCTAAGTAATCAGTGTCCTCACAAGACAATGCATTCCCTCTTTCCCTGGTGGAGACAAAGAGCATGGCCTGTTTCTGTCCCGAAGCCTTTAGAAGGTAAAAGCTTTAATGCACTGAAGTCACTGGAAGTGCTGCCTCTGAAGGGCTCCCCGCGGACCCGGGCGGGATGGTGCGTCTCTCCTTACGAGGGGGCCTATCAGAGTGGCCTTCCAGTAAAAGTAGCGAGGTGAACCAGACAGAGCCACTGAGTGTGTCAGAGCAGAGAGGCATTTAGATGTGCGAGTGCTGCTAAATGTCTCCTAAGTATAAAGTTTGTTTAGATAGTTTGCATAAAACAATTTGAGTTAATGTACGGGAATATTTGATAAATGCCTGATGCGTCCTGGGATGCTTGGCACTTTCCTCCAAACAGGAAAGGAGAGCAGTTAATGGCATCACCACCAGGCAAACTTTAAAGGTGCAGCACGAAGCTTTCATAGAGACGTTGCCTGTTGCTGTTTACGCCCGGAAATTTCTCACATGTGAACAGTGAGAGACGGGACGTTATGTGCCATCCTCAGCCGCGCTGCTGGAGATTGAAGTATTATTAATGTAGTGCAATGCGGCACAGCAAGTGGAAAAATAATGCAAGAATACTGGTCGTATTCTTATTTTTTTCTCGCTCTCTGTGTCAGCTACGCTACACAGACTTGTTGCCACAGTAATTGACTGACTAACAGTTAGTGTATCAGGATTCAACACCAAAAGACATGTAAACAGAGCAGAACATTTAGTCCATTACAGGTTTGTGTTTTCAGGCTTGATGTTTATTTTGTGATTATTAAAGGTTTAGCTAATTTAAACGTTTACTTTTTAACTGAACAGAGACACTGAATTCCACAGCATGTCTACATGTTAAGTTTGTCAAAGTCAAGCTAGCATCACTGACCTCCTTCCTTCAACCTTGTGTTTTTTTTTATTAAAACATTTTTCTGACCGTATCTAGTTGTCATAACGTTTACAATTAGTAGCAAAGCACTGCCTTCATTTTTCTTTTATAAATCAAGCAAACATTTAAGATTTAGCGTGTTATGATGACCTCTTGAAAGCTAAAGCCAATGGTAGTCAACAAGGAGCCTTTTAGTTGGGGGCGGCATTTTGATGTCATGTCCAGTGTCCAGTCAGATCATTTTTGAAGCAGAAATAAAGCCCTCGTGTGACGAGAGAAGCAGCTTCATTGTTCGTCACAGCTGTTTGAGGATGAGAATCAGATTTATGGACGTACCAGAAACACAAAACTTTTGTCCTTAAAAAAATGTAAATGTTGCATAAAATTTTTAAAGCATTAAAACATACGGAACTTATAAATCTCAGTTTGTGTTCATTTATGTTTTACCATATATTCCCATAAATTATTTAAGCAATTACAAAAATATAAATATTGTGTTTTAATTTTTTCAATTGTAAAAAGAAGTTTGGCAGAACTTTGAACTAAAAGTTAACAAAATCAACTAGTTACATTTCTGGACACATTTTAAATCAAGAAATCCAGATTTTTATTTCTGGAGTATGTTGCAAGGAAACTGCTTAGCGTCACAAGTTTAAAACTCTAGCTATTCAAAAAAAATTACCAATTACTTAAATCAACATTAAACATGTTGCGTAATATTTAAGTGAAAAGAGATCAAATGCACCTGCTCAAGCTTGCTTTAACTTAAAATAAAATGACTGTACCATTTTCTTTGTGAACAATTTGCTTTTAATCCATATTTCACAGCTTTAGTTGTATTTAAATATAAAACAGTAAAATCTCACCGTTGCGGTTACAGAAAAAAATGCAAATGCGGTTCCTTTTGGTCCACTGAAATGTTTGCAGGAATGCAGCGAGATCATTTCAATATCAAAGGCACATGTTCGCCTAATTTGCATTAAACAGTGCTGCGCAGAGGCACATTTGGAGCTAAGAGGAGGTCCTTATCTCAATCAATCAGGACACTTTAGTTGTGCAAGATCACCTAATTAAAAAACACACAAATATTCTAACATTTCAAAAACATCCAATTACGAGTTCTTTTTATCCCTTAGCACGTCTCTCCTCTTTTCATTATGTTGTGACAGTAAAGTGAAACATTATTTAATATTTACTGATGAAACAGGCAAGAAACTCTCTGCTCTCGCTTGTGCTGCAGAAATAAAATTGAAGAGACAGTGAGACTCTGGGAAATTTGCTGAAAGTGTCAATGCTGCTGCTTGGATATATCAAAATTGCTTATTTTCAAATTCAGCTACATCAAGCAGGTTTTCTTTTTTTCTTTTTTTTTCCGTGGCTGTTTGTGGAGGAGTTTGCATATTCATGGCTCGCCTGTTTTTGAGAACCTGTCACTGGGAGCCTGTTATGTAGCTCTTCCCTGCCTTTCTGTGCGGGGCAACAACACTCCATCAGAGTTAACACTGACCGGCTGACATCGCCAGGCAGTACAACTGACAGCCAACGGAGCCAGGCCCGGCTAATGAACCGGACTTAATACGCTGTTGACACAAGGGTCAACTTCTGTCACCGGGCAAGTTTCCTCACATTCACACAGATCAAGAGGAGAAAAACCAAGAGAGACACAAACAGTGGGGTTTAAAAGACAGTACGCCCCTTATTCTGCTAAAACATATCAAGACGTAATGACAATTGATTTGGACACCAATTCCTGTCAATATTTATCAAATAAAAATAGCAATGACCCTTTTAACATAAAAGGCAGGCCGTGTTTTTGTTAAAAAGTCCTGCCTTTGAATGGCACATCGTTTTAACATAAAATATGTTTCAGCACACATCTGAAACTGGTTTATATTAATTATATTGTCACTAGAATAAATACCAACAATTACATTCTGACTAGAATAAGTAACATCAGATTTAAGTTGTATGGAAGCTTTAATTGAAAACTTCAGCAAATTATTGCAGACTATCTGAAACACTGAATTTTGAATAGTCATAAAATAATTTTAAGCTATCTGATTTGTCATAATTCTAATTTAAGATAAGATCCAAGTAAATTAATGCAAATAAAATTACAGATATGTTGAAAGCAAATGACTAACAACATTAAATTAGAGACAGCTTCAACTTTAATTTGGACAAGTCAAAATTTCTTTTAAGACAACTTCAAAATCCTGTGTTTTAGATTGTATTTGTGTAAAACTGAGGGTGTTTTCACACCAGGTAGTCAGGTAAACTGCAACATTTGTTAAATTTTCATACTGCACTGTCAAACCAATAAAACTAGTAGAGCAACCTGCTCCCCTCCTCGCCTGCGGAGGCGCTGCACCAAGAACCACTGACGGAAATGGCACAAAAATCTCTGAAGAAGACACTGAGCGCAACTGAACAAAACTGACGATTATCGATATTGACTGATATGAAACACTTACATTGTGATAAGCTTTTCAACCATATCTTCCAAATCAAACTACGGTTCAAATAAAGCAGCCTGAACAGGCCTGGTGTGAATGCAACACTGATGTCATGGCTGAGATGATGGAATTTAAAGGGACAAAGGTCAGAAATTGGTATGCTCGAATCTCAACCGTCCGCTGCGTTCCTGAGTATCTTAAGCCTTAAGATTTGAAAAGGTGTTTCTGAATGAGCCTCAGCACATATGGACAATTTGTTATGGACAGAAAACCAAACATCACAAACAACTTGTACCAAAGGTGAAGCGAGGCGGTGGAAAAGTGATGATATGGTAATTGAATCGACCATAAACTCCTCTGAATACCAAAGCTTTTCAAAGTCAAATCTGAATCAAAGTCCAAACCTTAACATTAAACTGCAGGACAGCTATGCAGGTAGAAATGTCAGTAAATCTCAATAGATTGTGGCAAAATTCTGGCTTTTATCTAGATACGAATAAAGTCTTTATGAAAACTACAGCTAAACTGATGCTGCTAAAGGTGGTTCTGCTGTATATTTTATCATGGAGAGTACTTAGTTTTTCAAACACAGCTTTTGATGGCTGCGTAAGATATGTAAAACCCCAGAATTGACCCTGACAGTAGAGCGCATCAGAGAGACTTCTTCTTCAGTTTGTGTAAATCCGACAAAATCCCAGCCTTGTTTTTGAGCTGCCTCCAACCTAAAACACTTAGAGCAGAAAGGAGGAGTTGGTGAACAACTATGGATTTATGGCCTAAACTTCGCAAGTTATAGGGTCAATATAATATTGAAATGCATGAGAATAATTTCTTTCCTACAAGGACAAATACCTTCCTGAGTCTGGAGGATTTATGAAACAGCCAGGTGAGATTTTTTGCTGCTGTGAAACTTCTCATTGACAGCGTTCCCCCTGTGGTTCAGTGAAACAGCAAAAAGCTGCTTTTTAACTCGATCTACCCTCTCTGTTTATCCTCTGCAACTAGTTTTCAGGAACTTTCTCTTTCTGCTGCAGTTTTCACCAAAGGCAGACGACAGCTAAAAAGCAATAAAACCAAGAGGTTCACTACAACTACTACATGCAAAAGAAGTCAAAAAAGCTCAAAAAGACTGAAATATCTGCGAAATTTGTGGACATGTGAAAATGTTTCAGATCTTTAATTTTGTTAGGAGAAACTGTTTAGGAGAGCAACTCCAGTTGAGAATAACAATGAAACACTTTTTTTTTACAGCGATTACAATGTGAAACAGAAGCAAAATCACTCCAAATTTAAACAAACCAACCTGGGGAAATGGACCTGAACTTGAAAACAAACATTATATGATGTCGCACCTGAAATCTGCCAACATTAAATATCGAGGGATTTGTGTACGACGGACCATTAGGGGCAAGAGAGGAAGAGTAAATTTCAGCCAAAACCTCTGAAATGTTAAGATTTCTGAAAATTTCTAGAAAAAACACAAGGCCATTTCTGAGATTGAAAATTAAGTACAACATCAAATAGTTATCTTTTTATAATTAAACTTTTATAATGAGTAGAATCCAGAGACTTTCACTGAAATGCCAACTTTGCTGAACCAAAGTCAGCTTTTATCTAATTTGATAAACGTGGCTCAATATACAAGCATTTTGAAAGGAAGTGACTCACATCCTGTTCTTCAATCAAACCCAAAAAATAGAAAACTAGAAGTCAGTGCAAAAAATAATTTTAAAGTTTTGAATCCACTAATAAATAACATCCAAACAACAACAAAAATTGGCAAATACATGAGGATTTTGGGCCAAAAAGCTTGGCTAATCATTAGCTACAATTAGCATGTCCGTTGAAAAGGTTGAGCAGTTTTATGATTCTTTTCCCCATTATTTTATATTAGCTGTTAATTATAGGGCATAATATATCATAGATTTATTCAAGCACTGGTCCATAGTGGGATTTTAATTTAATTTCTTATGGAAACACTGCAACAGTTTTTTCAACATTCGCAGAATTTGTTATCATGATAAAAATTTTGATTTATTGTTTTTACAATAAATTCCAATTAATGTTTGAAACCACCCAAAACTGTTTGGATTGCTGAGGTTCGTACTCATTGTTTTTTCAATGTAGCACTTTAGTGATTCAAATCCAACTTCTTTATATGGCTGGTGTCTTAAAAAACAATCCCTTACGTCATAACAACATATGGGAATGTTTTTCAAGATTAGTTTGAGGGGCTATAATTGCTGTCATGCAGTCTCAGCCATACATTTACCTAAAAAATAATAAGTAGTTATAGTCACGTTTATCATTATCACAATAATTACACAAAATATCATGATAAAGCTTTAAGTTCCAGGGAGCAGCAGCTCCCTGGAAAAGCTCCTGTCAGAGGAATGCATTCATGAGGTTGCATTTGTATTTTCTACATGAAAACCTGTTCTGTGTGAGCAGCGAGTGTTTTCCACCCAGCCTCCTCCCCACTCCCACTGGACTCTCCTGTGTCAGTACATTACTTTATAAGTGGAGGTATCGACTGTGGGGACTCTTTGATACACATTCACATACAGTACAAACACAATTGATCTCCAGCGGCGCATCGGAGAGGGTCACAAAGACATGCACACACAAAAAAACCAGATCACAGGCCTGCTGCTGGAGGAATACGAACCGAGTGTGAGAGGAGGAACAAAACGCTCCTTTGATAACGATGTGACACGGCGCTATCTTTCCCTGGAGCTACTATCAGCCATCTTGATGAGGCTCACTGTGAAACGTAATATTGTGCAGAATCACAAAGACAATGTGATGTTCTTAACGTTCCCCCACAGGTTGTCTTATGACGCCGACTGGAGCTCAATCAAGCCTCGTTTCTGGATCCTCACTAGCTAACCCACCGCCGCTGGTTTTCAGTCGACCGTTTATTAATAAATTATTAAATAAACATCAAGTTTGAAAACATAAAACTGTGACGGACTGAATGTTCTGTTGGCGTGTTTTTTGTTTTTGGTATTGATGTTCCTGATGCTCTGCTCTGCTGACCAGCGCAGCTGCTGTCAGAATTTGAGCGGTTTTGAGACGTTTTCACGTGTTTTCTGGCATTATTTTCTCCTTTGCGTGAAACACTGCAGCCACTAGTAATCTTTGAGTTTAATAAATAACAAAAAACAGACTAATTACCTCGTTCGTTTGTAGAATAACGCAATACTCATTACAGTCGTTAAGTAGGACATAAAGTATCTAGCACACTCTCCTACAGCGTTTGAAAAATTTATGTAAAATCTGATTATTTCCTCAGTATATTTAAAAAAATTGTTTAGGACTCTAAAAGAACTGACAGAAACCAAATTTTCCAGATGTATTTCGAGGATGAATAGTTAGTTTACTTCAGTATTTATTTAATTTGATAAGAAATAAGGGCACTATGAACATTTTTGTGACAAATTACTGCACATCTTGCATTGGAGCAGGTTGGTTTTGTGGATAAAACTCAATGTGTAGTGGCACCTGCAGGAGCATGTCAGCAGAGACAAGTTGCAGCGTGACATCACATGTAAAATCCCGCCCCCAGCTTTTTTATGGTTCAATCTTGATACTGGTGGAGCTGTTGTCAGTTTGTTGCTAAGGCAACAGATCTGTGTGTAGCGTAACCGACAGAGAGCGCAAGAAAAAAATGTTACAGTTGTTCTTCAGCGTATTTTTTGCATTTGATTTTCTTTTGCTTTGGCGCATTGCACTACATGAATAATACCGATATCTCCAGGTTTCACTTAGTTAATGGGATTGCTCTACTGCCGATGGCAAGAAACAGAATTGACTTTTTGCCTTCTACCATTGTGCACATTTGGAAACTTCTGGATGTAAAGAATAACATGCCATGTGTCTACACATTGCACATTAATCAAGTGTCAACGTACTTTATTTTTGTTGGTCTCGAAGCCATTAGTCCACTATGCATTGCTCTGTGCCTGCCTACCAAGATGGCGGATCAAGAGCACAACTCACTTCAGGTTCAGACTTGTGGGAACAATGTATTACTGTCCTGTCCTATAATGAATATTAATAGAGCTCACCATCGTTGCTGTGGTCATTTGTAAATCAATGACATGTGTAGGCCGCCTGGCGCACGTGGGTGCTCAGGACTCTCCGTGGGTGAGCCGACCCCGAAGCGCCCACAGAACCGGCGCAGCCTGTGATCGTGAGCGCAGCCGTGGGAGGATGTTGTCATAAAGCAGCAGAGATCTCAAGTGTTGTCACGAAGATACTCGTGGGTCAAACTTTCAGCACCGACTTTTTCTCAAGGCTAAAATAAATATGCCGGCCCATCTTCTCACTTATTGGTAAAAAGAATTATTTACTTGCTTTTCCAGAGATGGTGGGGCATCGTCCAAAAAGCAGCGAGTGACTAATCGATACGGCCTCTATTTATATTTAAAACTGCAGAAGAAAAGGGGTGTTAACTGGGTTCAAATAAACAATCTTCTCTTAGATGTGGATGCAGCGCTCAGACAGCAGTCAATGAGATGTTTGAAACAAAAATAAATGAGTCGGAGTGTTTTTGCTCGCAGTGAGAGGAGAGCCCTAATGAGAGTGATCATAGATGCCAAGACCAAACACTTCAAACAAAAGAAAACTTGTTCTTTCAAACCAGAGCAGGAGAAAAATTCTCTTTAAAGAAAAACAAAACAGTGACAGAGAGGAAGATGGAGGAGCTGAAGCCACAGCTGAAAGCAACACAAAAAAAATTGCCGTCCTTTTTCTACATTTAAACATAAAGTGTGTTTTATTTTCTAAATGCTTTGGCTGTCCGTATTTAGATGAGCTGCGAAAATAAAGCCAGGGAGTGAAAAAGTCCTTCTCGGTCTATTTAAACCCTCCCCCGCAGGCAACTGTATTTACAAGGAAATGGTTATCATTTAGTCTCTGTTGCGGATCAAAATGTCAAGCTCCGCCGAGAATCCGAACAGTGCTGTTAGGGCCAAAAGTGCAGTTTTAGAGCCGCAGGATCTGAGAAGCACAAGAAAAGTGATTTGCAAATGCCCAAATATGTCTAATTGACCTGAAATCTAGCCTGTGTGCGGGAACTGTTTGAAATCGATACGGAGAATCCTTGAAGGAACGTGTTTTTTTTGTTGTTGTTTTTTTACAGCTCTGGTTACCGTGGCGTCACGAAGTATGAAAGAATTATAAAAACAATCAACAAAGTCACGAAGGGTCACATGAGTTAAAATCACAGAGGTTGTGGCCAATTTAAAAGAGTTATTTTCACCAAACAGAGCGCTTCTGCAATGGATTAGAACAGCCATGTTCAAAGTGGGGGGTGCGGCTCAATGGCGGACCGCCAGGTGGCGCTAGGGGGTCTCAGAAAGTTGGAGGGATGTAAAATTTAAAAAAAAGAATGTAATAATTCTGTATCTGAAATGTTTCGTCATAATTTTTGTTTTATTAGATCTTTTAAAATAAAATATAACTTAAATATAATTCATTTAAATGCTATTTTTTTATTAGCTGCCAGTTAAATTCATCAAGCTGCATTAGACCAAAGGAGCTGCTGCTAAAAACCAGAACAACTGTGGGAACAAAATAAAATCTGATGTGATATAAATTATCACATTTTCTTATAATCAAAAGAGAGATAAAAAATTGCAAAATGTGGTAATGTTTTGTTTTTGAAATGTAATGTTTTTCATTTGTCCTATATAACTTAAAATAACTTATTGAAGACAGGAAACAGAAATAATCTTTATTTCTGTCTTCTTTCTGGTTGTAAAAAGACAAATACTTTGTGTTGTATCAAACATTTTCATTTGTAAGTTTAACCTGAAATTTGTATAATTCTTGAATTGCAGTTGGGGCCCACCAAAATCAGGGACTGCCACAAATGGCCCCTGAACCGCACTTTGGACACCACCCTGCTAAATGAATGGAATAATAATTGAATAGTAAATTTTTGTAAAATTTAATGTTATTTTCAATGCCTCGGCCTTTTGCAGTAAACAATAAATCAAGTAATCACTTGATAAATTTGCATTATTTATTGTTTTTCTGTTTCTACCAAAAATGTAATGACTAAAGTCTTCAGTCTGGTGTTTTGGTCTCAACTAGAACTTTTTTTGAAGGATTATTTTGTTTACAGAGACTTCGTAATTCATTTTATTTGTGGTTTCTCTTGTTTTGTTTGTTTTAAATGTTTTCCAGTTCGGCGTTAAATGTTCATTAGAATTTAAAGTTTATTAATCTTTGAGAATGTGTTATTAAGCCATTATGTTACTTGAAAACAATACAATACAATAAACTTCAGACAATTTATTGTCCAGCAACATTTGCTAGTATTTTCTGTTGACTGGGAAAATCTATGGATAAAAATATTAATTTGACACGGAAGCCATTTTTTACATGAATCTAAATGGTGTCTCTCTTCTCTCTCTCTCTCTCTCTGCATTTTGTTTATTATTGGAGCAAATCAATAGTCGGTTTTCCCAGCCTTGATTGGATCCACGGTAATCTGCGGCGTGGAGACCCGACAGTTGTGTGTGTTTGATTTATTGCCGCCGTCCTGTCCAGGTGCCTCCCAGGTAACGAGCGGAGAGACTGGCCGCCGTGACAACGCCGAGACGCTCTTTGACCCCGGGAAGCACGGGAAAACAACATCAATGGTAATTCCCCTTCAAACACATTAACTGGGATGAACTGGGTCCCACTGAGCCTCTTGGAGTGGACTTGCATTGATTGCAGAAATCCATGAATAAATTTACCACTAATTGCTATTTTTTTCCCCCCCTCTTCTTCAGAAAAAAATATATAATTCAATGTACAGGCAGGAAATGTATGACCGCCTTCAAATATGTGAGTTTACAGAACAGGCTCACATGCAGTTTGTTTCAACGATGAAAAACTCATTTCAACAAACAAAACGAATTAAACATAATTAGACTTTTTCTGAGGTTTGACCTGTTGATTCAGATTTTTATTAAAATAACTAAAACACATGAAAAAGAGAAAATGTTTTGCAGTTTCTGTAATAAAGGGAATTATTTTCAGTCCACCAGAAAATGAATTACATTATCTTCATTCATCTACCAAACCACATGACTCTCACCTCTACTTTACATATATTTTTTAAAATTCAGATCAAAATTTATGAAAAAAAGGGAATTCTTAGTTTTCATTCATTAAACAAAACAGTTCAGATTTTTCAGGATTTGACTAAGGGATTTATCAGGGGTGAAAATGGCTGATTGCAGTTTTTTGGTGAATGAAATTATCGTATTGCGTCGTTGAAATTGCAGATATTTTAAAGGTTTTCCAAGAGTTAGAGGTGTAATTTGACTGCGGTATCAGAAATGTATCATACAGTTTGGAAAATGCTGGCAGGAGAAACGTATTGCATTCTGCAACGCTTGTATACGTAACACTTATAAAATAGTTGTCAGTATCAGAAAATGTATGAATAAAAGGTATTAAATGAAAACATGAACTGTTTTCTCTGAGATTTTAGCTGAGGTTTTACTTTCTTCTTTACAATTATTCAAACAACTGAAATAAAAAACACAAAAAACTCTTTATGAATTTCACTTTTTCTCCACCTTTAACACATTAGTCAAGTCCACACGTCTGAGCTTTTATTTAAATGAATTATCCCCATCATGTGCAGCAGTAATAGCTGAATATACTGCTTAATAATAGCAGATATAAATGTGTATTTCAATCTGTCAGGCTTATTCTGTAAAGCAGATTCAGGTATCATACTGCCACCTACTGGTGCACTCGTCACAAAGCTGTTCAGTCCAGACAAGTCACCTCAAATAAGCAACTTTTTATTAACATTACATGCAAAAAATACACCTCCGCCTTAATAAGATGTCTAGGAGTGACTAATTACGCTTCACTTCGTTTGAAATGATTGATAACATCCTGATTTACGTGCATTAAATGCTCCTGCAAAGCTCAAGTAGTGGGTTACGGTCTATCAAGACTTCCTTTTACTGACTAACCTCAAGTGCACAATCATGCAAAGAAAAAAAAACAAAACCTCCTTCTTGAAACGTTCCTGTTTTTGTGATGGATGAGCCGCAGATCTAAAAGCTGCGCATAAATAAACGAGACTCGACGTTCCGCCATGTTGGAACATCTGGGACGCCCCGGAGACACGATCACAGCCCGCAGAGAAACAACTGCATGAATTTAGTTTTATAAAAAAATATAGGTATAGCTGAAATTAAATAGCTACATCGACTATTTATCCACTGAGGTATTTCATACAACCAATCAGGGGACATAATGACGATGAAATTAGTTCAATCCAGATAAAAACTTTCTATAGGAATTTCTGCACCGTTCTACGGAGCCCCAAAAGGGACATAGGGGAATGTTTTTATTTTGTGTTCCCTCATAACAAATTAGCAAATACACCAGGAATATTTTGTACAGTCAGTTTTAAAAATGTCACTTAAAATTACAAATACCTTTAAAGAGCCTCAGTGAAAACATGTTTATACGTTCTTAACTCCTGATTGCAAATCAATCTATTGCTGCATGTTTATGTAAGGTTGAGAATGGAACCACAAAACGCACAAAAAAACACAATCAAAACGATCAAAATAACTCCAAAATAGTCCAAATAGTTTGAATGTATTTTTTTTCTTTCTTTCCTTCTTACATAAAGTTTCTGTTTATGTCCAATGCCCATGTTCGCTTTTGCATTTTGCACATATGTTTGCGGTGCATTTGTTACATAAAGAAAAAGATATGAAACTTAAGATATCTCACAAAGCCTTTCATATTCAAGATGGAGCACGAATTGACTAAAAATGAAAAGAGAATACACCAAAGTAAAAATATTGACCCCCAAGGGAGGTTTAAAGTTTTACATTATTGTCTGGAAAACTGTAAATAAGACTTAAATTGATTCAGCTATTTTTATAAGGATACCATTTTAAGTCACTGATTTGTGACATTTATCTTTTATATTAATAATTAAAATGGCATTTAGTTGTGCCCCTTTACGAACTCCTTCGTTTGTGGCCGTTTTCACGTTTACTATGCAGTCCAGATTTGTCGCGATGTTTGCAGTTTGCTGGAGGAAACATGAAGCTTGACGTCTTTCACAGCAAATATCACCTTTATGTTAATAAAGACACATCGTGGTTTTACAGTGTATACCTGAGTATCGCGTGACTAAATCATCTACCCTTAGTAGACGGTTTGCTTCTCCTAATGGCTCCTTGTGGGGAGCTGGGAGATGAGCTTTTATTTCTCAGAAAGAAAGTCAAAACCAAATGCGCAAATTCACATTCAGAAACAAGCCCCCAAAAACCCGCATGCAGTTAAACCGGGGCCATAAAGTTTGTTCAACAGAAAAAACAATGAAACTGAAGAAAAAAATAACTATTTGAAACAGAAAAAGATTTGAAACTGGAATAAAATCTGAAAAGAAAAAACTTAAATCATAAGACATTTTGAGCATTTTTTCCAGCTTCGAATCTGTATTTTCAGCTTTAAAGTTTTTTTCCATTTTAGTTTCAAATGCTTTGTTATTCAGTTTCAAATCTTTTTTTCTCAGTATATATATTTTTTTTGTACAAACATTGTGGTCCCAATTTAGCTCCATAAATCTGACCCTCATCACATTTGCAAGTGACTTCAGTAAGAAATAAGCCTAATGTTGCTAATAATAAGCGGACCAGACTCCAGCTAAGTCGGTCCTCGGGCCCCATCAGCGTTAAACATGAGTATGAACAGCCATCAGCAGCTTATTCTACGCAACATGTTTTAATTTTGTTTTCAATTGAGAGCAGAAAACAACCCAAAATATCAGTTTATGAGCTCCTACTGTCTTAAAATGAAAATGGAAGTGTTGGAAGTGAAACGGCGCGCGGCTGAGGCGCACGCATCGCACTGAAATCAGCTCTCATCTGCTGGAAACCTCGGGAGCCGTGCTGCAACATAATCTACATTACTGGAGCTTTGTTTGGAGAGAGCCAGCCAACTGCATAACCTTAATTAGTCAAGCTGTACTCATTCAAGTGATTACAAAGCCCCGTGCTGTAGTGAAGAGAAGCATCTGTCACTTAGACTCAAATGATTTCTCAATCTTTCCGTTCGGTGGAATAGATTTATCACGAAGTCAGACTGTTCTCTTAAAAATCACTCAGAAGCTACTGAATGAATACTGAGCAAATTCTTCCACTTAATCTGGTTATGATACCCTCTGGACTATAAATATAAATGACAATAATAATTTAAAAGCCAGAAATATTTCCCAGATTACATCAGGAATTTGTTGCAGCATAATTTTGATGATTAAGTGATTTGTTACTTGTGGTGTTTAATGTGAAAATGAATATTTAAAGCCAGTGGTGTCCAAACTAGGGCTGTTGTTAACAAATATTGTGGTGACCGAGTAATCTATCGATTATTCTTGTGATTAATCGAGTAATCAGACTTAAAAAAAAGATAAAGTAAAATATTGGTAAATCTGACATAACAGATATTATTGTTGATATGTTGATATTATTATCAAATATCAACATCAGTCCAATTTTTCACAGCTGAGCACTCGTTCCTGCTGTCCGCTGGCAGGAGAAAGGCTGCCGTACTCCAGGCCTCGCGCCAGTCATGCTGTTTATTGGTCCCCCGAAGAACAACAAAGACCCGGACATTATCAATAATCAATAAAATCCTCCCAGGCCGAACTCGACAACTGGACGTTATGCTGCTAACACTTAGCTTGTCAACAACTCAGGCGGAAGTGAGAGCTCTGCGCAACACAAATAATGTCCCGCCGGAACACGGTGCGCTAAATAATAAAATATAACTTAACGGAGCATCGAGGCAGGTAAATTTTTCTCGAGGAATTTTAATAATCAAGGTACTCAAATCACTTGAGGAACCACTTCAGCCCGAGTCCAAACTTTCAATAATTTCCATTTGCATGAATGATCATTTTTATCATTTCTCTCTTTCTGCTAAAACTGGCTGATAAAAGTCTTTGGTCTGGTGTTTCGGTCTCCAATAAACCTTTTTTGAAGGACAATTTAGTCCTCCTTCAACTTAGTTGTCCATACTAAATTGGACAACCGTTGAAGCCATTTTCACATGACTTGAAAATGGTCACCAAATAATATTATCATTTATCGCAGAAACTTTTGGAACAATTTATTGTCCATCAAAATTTGTTGGACAATAAATCTGGGGCTACTGCTGGCTCACAAAATGTATCAAATTATACATGCAAAATTTATTTTGCCATCCTTCTCTTGTGGTCAAGAGCCAAACAAATTCATCTTCAATGACCACAGACAGCCCCGGCCACCCTTTGGACACGCCTGTTTTAAGCATTATCTCTGCTGTAGAAGATTTTCAGGATGGCTTTTTCCTCCTTGTTCTTGAGTTTCATTATGTTTGCCATTTCCAAATCTCCTCAAGGCTCCACATCTGCTGCTCCTCAGCAGAGAGAAGCAGGATGTCACTTTTATGAACTCTCTGCTCCAGAGAGGAGAGAGGATGACGCAACCACTGGAAAAAAACCAAGAACAATCGGGGTGCTGAGCCCCAGAGCGGGCCGGGGGGAACGGGGCAGGGATTGCCCACACCTCGGCAGATGTGCCTCGGTGTCACTCCACATCCACGGCCGCCTGAATCATCCAGCAGATGTTGAGCGTCAAGGCTGGCCAGGCGAACACAGCGAGAAACACGCGCAGCCGGAGCAACAGACTGATTTACGACAGCGCATCAGGGTTAGATGGGGGAAAAAAGAGCAAATTTTAAACATGAAAATCAAAGTTTGAGAATAACCTCAGAAATTTTCCAAAACAATTTTTAAAATGTCTTGAGTTCCAACAGCAAAAAGTTTGAAATAAAAAAAAATTCTGAAAATTTTTAGATTAATCTCAGAAGGTTTCTAAGAAAAACAAGAAAAAAATCCAAAATTTGCTAGGGAGAAAACCTGACATTTTGAATTTAATGTTAGAGATTTTCAAGAAAAAACTTTTGAATTTTAAACACAAAACATTTGCTACAAAAAATTTTAAAGTTTGAGATTATTTTAATTTTGGACTTGAAACTCAAATTTTATCAGATTCAGAAATTTTAAGATTATTTGATAAATTTTCTATAGAAAATTTGGAAATTAGCCAAAAAAATGTTTTTTTGTCTTACGTTATCTTGAAATTTTGCTCAAATCTCGTGTTGTGAGGCGAACTCATAGCTGTAACTTTTTTGATTCCTGCTAACTTCTCCCACCAAGAAGGTTCAGACTTTTCTTTAAGTTGTTTTCCACCTGCCTGCCAAGGTTTTCTCTAAATATTTTGCTTTCATCAGTCTCAATTGTTGACAAGGAAAATAATAACAGCAGCAAAAATCAATTTACAGCACAAACTCAATGAAGCTGCAAGTGAAGTTTTGTCTAATTGAAGGTAAACGGCAGATTGGACATTAAATTATTGCTACTATGAGAATATCAGAGATTGTTGGGTAAGTGTTGAAATTGTTCCAAACATGAATTGAAATATTTATGGTACATTGAACAGATTTCACTCATTTTTGAATTTATTTATGTTTTTGTAAGTGCAAACAGTTCTGTTTTAGAGGTTTCGGGGAAAACTGTTGATGATTTAACAATGTGTCCTTCGGTTATAAAAACCTGAAATGTTAAAAAAAGAAGAAATCAATAAAGAGCTAAATACTTTTTGAGGGCACAGTTAGGCCTTTCATGATGCTGCTGCTGTTGTTGGTTTGAGACCATGTTCACCAAAACTTATTTGCTGGTGGTTACCATAGCAACTGGTAACTGATGGCTCCTCCCCTTTTCTGTTTCCGTCTCTTATCGGTGGCATTATCTCTGTGTTTTCTTTACAAGTATCATAATTTAACATATATTTTAGACCAATTGAATTATATAGAGGGTTTCATGTGTAATTTCGACACGTTTCTATTTTTTTACTTTTTACTGTCAAGATAAATTTTCCTAATAAACATAATACTGTTGTTTGAGACCATTTTAATGGAAATAAATAATAATAATAATAATAATAAGCACATTCTCAAAGATCAATAAAGTTTAAAGTCTAAAAATCTGGAACATTTAAATACCCAAAATAAATAAATAAAACAACAAATAAAATGAATTATAAAGTCTCTGTAAACAAAAACGTCCTTCCAAGAAAGGGCTAGTTGAGACTGAAAACCTTCGTCATGCAATTTATTTATGGTAGAAAGAAAAATAAATATTGCAAGTAGAAATTATTGAGTCTGTTTTAATTTATCATGCGATTAATTGATTAGGCCTGTTTATTAAAAAAAATAAATTAACTTCTCTAAAACAACGGGCATCATTGAAGATGTGCTATAATGTGTGGTTTTGTAGGTGCAGGTATGTATTGTAAAGGTTGTTTCCATGCAGCTGAACGAGGTAAAGAAGCGCGGTTGAAGGTAAGAAGCTTTTAAGAAGGAGTTGGTGGATCTTTGAGAACATTCTTCAGGCCCTTTTCCCCTCTTTTGGAGAAGCCCAGGCAGATAAAAGGAAACACTCGGGTGGATTAAAGTGTTCAGAACGCATCAGCATCAAACCACTGGAGTTTTCGCCCTCTACATTTTTCAAACACAGTCAATAGATCTAAATATTTTACTGTGCCCTGGCCGATTTATTGTTTGATGTTTAAAAACTTGTGCGGAATGAAAGAAAATTCATTAAAGAAGGCCCCAGAACGAGGCCCCGTACGTTGGGCTTTGAAAGTCTGGTTTAACTGGGATATTGATCATTCTCTTTCTTCTGTGACAAAGGCCACCAGGGACGCTGGAGGTGTCGGCGGATGAAGGCTTGCCGCCAATAACTCTAGACGTGAGCGCAAACTGTAGGTGAGGCTGGGAATAACGCTGCTGACACCAAAGAAACACAAACTCAGAAATGACCAAACAAACATTAAATTCTTCATTTCTCACCCGCCTGAAAAAGGTTGTGTGGACAGCCGAGTCTGGCTGCGGTAAGAATTTTATTTCTTTCACTTTGAGCATCAAAATACAGATCACTGATATTTGTTAAAATGGACTAACAGCTCTTATAGAAAAGATATGCACAGTTGCCGATGTTTGCCTTTGGAAATCCAGAGATTACTTTAACTATCTGTTTGGATTTTTTTCCCTTAATTACACTGCAAAAAACACAAAATCTTACCAAGTATTTTTGGTCTAGTTTCTTTGCAAAATCTTAGCACATTTGAAATAAGGAAAACAAACTTAGAAGTAACTTTTCAGCAAAGCACGAGCTTGTTTTAAGTCTGTAAGTCCTTAATTTTGATGGAAAACGACTTGCATGAAGTTAATGGCGGATAAATTCACCTAAAAGCCATTTTTCCCTAATTTAACTGAATTAACCTGCCAATGGAACAAATATTGTTTCATCGGTGTTCAGGAATCATTAAGTTTCGTTTTATTTCAAATGTATCAAGAAATTTTTACTAGAACCAAAATTACTTTGTAAGATTTTCTGTTTTTGCAGTGTTCCTATCCTATCGTCAATGTACAGAATAAAGTAATATTTTTAATGTAGGAGGCTGAAACATCAACAATTCATTTAAGCCAGGGGTTTTCAAAGTGTGGCCCCCACCTGCAGTTCAGCAAAAAGAGTTACAAAGTATTTTTATTTGTTACTTAATAGTAACTAGGGCTACAAGCATTCAGGGACTGGAACACATTCATTATTTTATTAAACTTTGTTAATTCAATATTTTGGGTATTTTTTTTTATAAAGTTCCAAGTTTTGTTGCTGGGTAAGGACAAAGATTTTTCAGAGCAAATAATCAGAAAATAATTACACAAAAAGTTAGAAAACTGCCTTTTATGAACACAAAAAAAATTCTACCAAGATGGCGACCGCAACAAACGCTGCATCAGGATTCAACACCAAAAAAATATGCAAATAATTCCCACAGAACAAACAGGACATTCAGTCTGTTATAGTTTAATCTTTTTAGGTTTGATTATTTTGGAATTAAGTGAAAGCTGTGGTAGATTAACTGCTATCAGCTAAGCTAACACAGCAGTGATTGATTAGCTAATTTAAACTCTCCTGATAATCTGCCAGAGTTGGTGTTTAGGTCGCTCTTTTTCATTTTGTACCTGAAGAGAAACACACAAAATTCTGCATCACATATGCTTGCTAAGGTTGTCAAAGTCAAGATAGCATAACTGGCCTACTTCTCTCTCCTTCACTGTTATTTTTCATCTTTTGGTCGTAGTGTCGACCTTTAGCAGCAAAGCACTGCGTCTGGTTTTACCTATATACGTAGACATACATACATTTAAGATTTTATGTGCTATGCTATGTTAGACCAATGCTAGCCATTGTTAGCGAGCAGCCCGGAGCAGGGAGTGGGACCTTGTGCTGTGACATCACACTGCAACGTGTCTAAATGCTATGTAAATATTTAAATCCATTGCTGCCATGATTTTGATGATGAACAAGCTTTTTCGCACCCAATTTTAATTCAATTCCTTGGAAATTGTGAAATTGTGTTACAAATAAAGACTTGTGCACATTTGCTACAGTCGCAGCTTCTGAAAGCTCCATCATTTCATTTTCTGAGTGTCTTTTGAGCGGACACTGAGGACACAGTGGGGGGCGAGGACGATGTCTCTTCTGCTCCTGACGGACGCGGCTGATGAGCAGCCCGTCCTGCACGTTGGCAGGCCCGGAGGTGGCGCCCGCCGGGAGGCGAAAAGGGGACGCCGCCATCGTCCTTCATAGATATTCCAGGCGTGGCTTCACCCTCAGCAGCCCTGTCAAGGTCTGCGCGCGGGTCACGGATGACACCGGCCTCCGTGTCAGGCGTGACAGCACAGCTGGGCCGCTTAATGACGGAGGGGCCTGGCCCAGCACACACCTGCCCATCCCAGCCGTGGAAGGCCACTGCATGGGGGAGGAAAGAGCAACGGCGGACATGTTGGACCGGCAGATGTTCAGGAAAGACGACGGTAAGCTACAGGGACCTCTCTGTTCCTGCGCTCTCTGGTAATTGAAAATCATGTAAAAAGGTCAGTTGTGTGACGCTGAACGTCCCTCTTTCTCTCGGCTTTCAGGCACAACATGAAGGGGAAAAAACGAGAAAAGTGAAACACAAACTGGATCAGGAATTTCCAAAGTTTCTCATCATGCCACAGCTGGAAACCGCCTGTGCAAACCCAGAGACAATACTAGAAAAAATACATAAAGAAACACCAACCTTTACTTTTTTATTCCATAATTACTAAATTCATTTAAATGTTGCTTCATACCATCTAATTTTAGATGCCCATGAGTTCTGTGGCAATTTTTTTTTATTATCAGTTATTATGACTTTATCACCAGATACTAAAATGATGATTTAATGTAATATGTAATATTTTATATTAATCACATGGAATTAAATTCCCACGATTCTTATGATTTTTTTGCAGGAGTACCCAGTTCCTTTGGTCTTTTTCTCGTCAGAAACTTTTCCCTTTCTTGCTTGAGCAGAAAAGCAGCTTGATGAATTTCTGGCAACCAATCTGAAATTACATTTAAGTCAATTATTTATTTAAAAAATTGTTTGATAACAAAGCAAAAAGTATAATGAAAAAATGTGCCTACTTCAATTTTGTCTATTTTTGCAAATTTTTTTCTCTCATCTTTGCTCCAATTTCCACAGCCCTGCACAGCGCCCCCTGCCGGCCCTCCAGGGTGCTGCACCCTCGGTTTGAAAAACATATTTTCCCTCCATTAGTGCCTGTTCTTGTAATGACAGTCGTGTGTAAACTTTCCCACTGCATTTACAGAGAAATCCAAGCCACCTGCCACAGAAAGTCTCCCTGAGAGGAAAACCTAATTATTATGTAAAGTTTGCAGACGATGTTACAACATTCAGACTCCAAATGAAGCTGAACTTTTGGGGCGGGAAGGAAACATCGTTAAGCCAAACGTCAACTGCCAACCAGGTTGGTCGGGTTTCCACTGCATGTGATAAAGTTTTCAGAGGAAAATAATTTCAAAATAGATGTCCTTACGTGGCTAAACAACAAAAAACCTTAAATAAAATGTCATGCCATTTCAATTATCTCATTAGTTATTTTGAAATTTCTAGAATCTGTCGAACGAGACATCATCAATGATTAGTCACTGGTTAATCGGTGTCACTTTGTAGAAATTAATCCTATTAATTTCATTAGAAGTTGAGTCTGGGCTGCGTTTCTGTTGTTTCTGAGATGGAAAATGTCAGTCAGATCTGGCAACCCGCATGGTTTGAGGGGTCAGGGTTCAGCTGACGAACTGCGACCTTCGCACTGAGTTTTTACTCTGATGAGAAGAGGCAAGGCTCTAACCTCCGCAGAGCGGCTCCGTGTTTGCGGTCGGCTTAACCAGAACCAGCTACGGGACTGTCAAACACCATCAGCGCTGCGGAGATCCGAAGCGGATTCACGGCCCATCACAGAGAGACGGACAATCAAAACAGACTGCAGGGGCGCATCCCCTAGCAGGGAGATGAGATAAACTTTGGCCATTTTGCATGAAATTCACTTGTTGATTTTCAAAAACAAGAAACTTGGCAGCATGTTTGAGATTTTTTTCCTCCGCCTTAGATACATATGAATTTTACTGGAACTGGAAAAGGAACAAAATGTGTTGCGTACAGTTATAAACGGACGACATGTCACCGCACATTTATTTTAATACGGTAACAAGACGGGAAACAAGTCAACAGAAAACATGTGGTTTCAGGAGGGGAACTCTTTTACATCTGATAAAAAGTGAAACAAAAAACAAAACAAAAAAAACAAGGCGACTCGACGCCGGCACAAACAGGAAGGAAACGATATATTCCATAAACTCTCCTAAATGAGGATGTTATGAGTACAGCGATGTGTGCAGACGAAAAACAAAAATGCATGTTTCTGCTCGTCATTCGCCAAGAAAATGTAATCCGCAATCACGATCAAAACCACACTCCACATGGCACGGCGAGCTGTCACAAGTTTCTGATTCCGACCAAATACAAAGTTCCTATTCTTATTTCTTTGTTTGTTTTATCATTTTTGAACCAGCTGCAGCCCCAGAATGAATCATTTCTGTGGCAGGAATGAGAATCTGGGATGTTATAAGTCGGAAAATATGCAAGAAAACTATGCTGCATAAAAGTAGAACTATTTAAGTAAAATGATAAAATCATTTTAGGAAAAAAAAAGAAAGTTATTTACAGAGGTTTTATGTTACCTGTGGTTTTTGCCAGTTTTGCAGGCAAACTAACTTTTCAAACTTATTATTTTTAATTATCTATTATTTTAAAAGGGCTGTATTATGTAAAATCTTCTCATTTGCACTTTACTTAATATTAAGTTATTTGTTCATAAAAAATATACTGAGTTGCTTTCATTCTTTCACATTTGAGCAATCCTTTAAATCGCCATGGCAACCACTCAGCTGTGGTAAACGGCTGGTTGGACCTAGCCCCGCCTTCAAAAATCATTAAAAGTGTCTGTGTTACAGTTGCCATATTACTTCTGTTCTGTTTAAAACTGATTTCGGTTGATTTACTGCAAACAGATGCTAGCTTGTCTATCCACAAAAACACATTTGCACACTGGGATTTATGTAATCTTGTTGCAACTGTAAATTACCTGTAAAACTAAAACAAAGCAAAACAATCAGTGACTGAGTTATTACATCTTGTCCAGATCTCTATCAAATAGCATTTATTTACAACCAGGACAAAGCCGCTGCCTTTCTTCATTCACATGCAGCTGCGTTGAGGGTTTGTTTGTCTCCGGCTCTTGTGTGAGAGTTTAAGAGTGCAGCTGCATGTGTGTAGCAAACCAGTATGCACATTTCAAAGACAAGACAGCTTCTGGGCTTGCTGAACTTTTGCTTGTTATCAGGAGCTGAGAGTGAAATGGAGAGAATTGATCTTTTGTCTACTCGAGGTGCACTCCCTTGGGCAGGGCCGCTCACTCGCCCGCTTGGCTGCCATGCAGTGCGTTCCCTCTCTCACCCCGCCTCCTCCCAGCCTCCCGTTCACTCAGTCTCACTTTCTTTCTCCGGCTCTGCATGGCGGCTTCCTCTCCTCCAGTTGACACTTGTCCTGCCGTTACTGGGAAAGATGTGCGCTGAGCTGCTGACACCGGGATTGATCTGCTTCCCTTCTTCCCATAAGCCGCATCTCCAGCTCCAGGAGACGCAGAGAGAAGCAGAGACTGAGCAGAAAGGGTTACAGGAGGCTGACAGAGTGCTGAATATGTTGAATCAGAACCCATCCTCAAATTTTTAGCTGCAGTAAATTTTGAAAATAAATTTGATATAATTTTGTTAAAACATTAGTGTATGACCTCAAAAGGTCAAAAAAGAAATTCAGGCTATTGTGTTCACCACATAATTTTGCTCTAATTAAAACCTTATTTAAGATTTGGGGAATTTTTCCATCTGATAGTCTGATAGACTACGTTTGATTGGTGACCAAAGTAGCAACATTTGTTATATTTTCATGTCACATGTTAGTAGTTGTGGGATTTCACTTTTGTCTTTGGCATAAAAACCCATTTCTCCCACTCGTGGGTTTGTTTTGTTCGTATTTACTCAGAATGACATGTACTGTAGTCCACTTCATGCTTTTGGAGCAGTCTCTGGTCTGCTTGGCATATTGATAAATATCAATAGATATCTGATAGAATAGTCAATATTCTCTGAACTCCAATCCAGAACTGCAAAGGATTCTGGGGGATGTGGACAGAGGAGAAACTTTAACAGCTCAATCTCTCACAACCAACTAAGCGAGGTTGGTGCCTTCAACTAACTAACTCACTTGATCTGGTTCCAGGTGGTTCCAGTCAGCTCTATCTGGTTCTATCCAGTTCTACCAGGTTCTATCTGGTTCTATCCAGTTCCAAGTGGTTCCAGCCAGTTCTATCCAGTTTCAGGTGGTTCCAGTCAGCTCTATCTGGTTTCAGCCAGTTCAAGCTGGCTGTATGTTGTGTTACTCTCTGTAAGAGTCCGATAGAATGGCCGACCAGGTCGTAACGGGAAAGATGAATCATATTTAATAACAATGGGTTCTAATTGCCCCTCATATTGGCTTACCCCCGCTTAAGCACTGAACTCTAATTACGGTGAGAACACAATGTACTGTCACCCAATATTAAGTTGTTGAGGAGCAGGTTGAGATAATCAATAAACCCTTTAGTCTAAAGGGGAGTCGAGGTTGAGGTAGACTGAGAAAACAGGATGAATAAACTGCGAAGCCCCTTCAGTTCAGTGGGAACCAGTAGCATCCAAAGCCCCCGCAGGCTCACCAGAACGCCTTTCAGATGGTCCAGGAATGATTGCAGAGCAATAATCCAATCATACACACATTCGTATGAGTGTACAGTACAACGCAGAGCCCCTCGGGCCCCATGGGCCGCCTGAGTACCCGCGTGTCTGAGAGGAAAGGTGAACACGGTCACACTAATTACAGGGGCCCCAGCTTTCTCACACACACTCACCAGGCATAACTAAAGACAGGCCAATTAGGGCGAGAGGGAGATAAGGGAAGTTTTATTTGTATACTAATTAAGCCCCTGATGAAATTCAGAAGGGAGGCGGTGAAAAGGATTGGGGGATGGAGCGGACGGGTAATTGTGTGCTCCAGAAAAGGTTGCCTTAGGTGCGGTTATCTGAGAAGCACAGCCTTGAGATAGTTGCCCTCTAATCCCACACTGAGCCCGGCACAGAACTGCAAGGTCTCTCTTAATTTCATCCATTACGTATGAAATGGCAGACTCTACAGTGGCACTTATGGTCTGCATGCTGCAGCTCAAATACGATTATTAGAGTTTGGAGAAAACCTTGGAATATTTTCCCTGTTTGGAATATTTTACAATCTTTTCATAGAAATTATACCTTACAGTAGGAATGCAATTACATTACAGCCATTAATTAAACTGCAAAGAAAATAAAAAATACCAATAAGAATTATGAGTCGGCTGCCTGGATCACACTTATTTATACATTATAAATTATTACAACTTAATGATTAGGTACATTTTAGAAACTGTCTAAGTCTTATTTAAAGCACAAAATGAAAATACCAGAAAATATTCAAGACTTGTTTTCTGACTTTATAAAGTCAGAGGGAAAGTTCAATTCAAAGCTTGGAAGATCGAACAACAAGAAGTTTTTCCGTTTCTATGTCCAAACATTAAACAATTCAAACTTTTGCAAAAGAAAATGGTTTACGCTAAATATGAGAAACTCTTGATATGTATGATAGGTTATCTTAGCCTCGATAAATTGATTATTATTATTGCTAATACTATTAGAGGCACGATTAGCAATACTTTTACCAGTTTTGAAGATTGTCAGCACATAACTGGATGTATTGCATTAATAAAGAATGTTACGTATTTTGTATACAGAGCAATTCGTACTACAAATACTTACTTTTTAACCCGTTACCTAGCAACCCCAGCTGAGTTCCGCCCATTACCTAGCAACCCCAGCTGACCTCCAGCATGTTTGGTCAACTGGTTTTACTGCTATATGTGCTGTACAATGGATGCTGGAAAAGACGAGTATTTTGTTAACTGAGCATCCAGAAACCACTTGCCGCATTGACACTGGTTGTGCAAGAAGCTCCACTTCTGCTTTTCAAAGATGTTCATTGCATAATTGCAGATCTATTTGAAGTCATTTTCACCTGAGTGTAAACTTTGTGTTGGGGGCATGGCCAGCAGCAGCTTCTTTGGATTTAAAGCATCAAGACACCCTAAAACAGCTCACTTTGAAAAGAGCTGAGCGGACTAAACTCTCATTATATAAGAATGATTTTGTGCAAAAAATGTCATAAACATGTTTTGTATAGAACATAGATATATTCTAACCTGATTAGGAAAGCACAAGAAACCTTTAATGAAGTTTTAGTTTTAGCTTTTCAAACCAACTAATTATCTGGAAAATGCATGAAAGTACATAGAATACAAAGCTCCATTTTACCTTCTTTCATAAGCAAAAAGAGTTCATTTCAAAATAATTTGCATGCAACTCAATGCACTGCTTAAGCTGATTCTTCAGGAGCAGAGATTCATGCCTTATTTAACTTCACTCAGACTCCCTCTGCTGTGTTGTCACAGTAAGCCATGTATCAGAGTCGGGGCCCTGCTGAGTTTTAGCAGGAGACTTTCTTTATTGGTCACATAAAACAGAGCCAACGTGTCGGGGTCTTCAAAAAGAGCTAATCTGAATGATTTGGTAGTCTGCAGCTAGAGCCGAAACCACGTAGTCCTCCAGAGCGACATGCGCTACATCCCGAATTTCTCTCCATTAAGTAGATCTTTCATGTGATCAGATCAAATTATGGTTGTTAATATTATTATTGCACACTGTGTAATATTGAAATATAAGAGGTTAAGCAGGAAGACCAAATGTCAGTGTCAATGTCAGACTTTTTCCAAAGCTATCCATCAGGTTGTCATTTTTAAGAGTTTGTTGCAAACGTGGCATTGTTTCTGGAAATGTCTTCACATCAGAGATGTTCAGAGGTCATTTTCACCAAGTCATCAGAGTGACTCATCGAATACATAACATCCACTGTGCCTGTGACTCTGCCTTGCTGAATGCCATGAACTCAAAAAGACCCGGTTTTATTATTAGGTTATATTTCAAATTAAGGAGAAAATCCAAATGCTATGGTTTCTTCAAGTCTCATCCAAAATAGTCAATCTGACTCATCATGCTTTACTGAAACAACTTCCCACTTAGTGACCACAGAAACCCAACTTCTTGTTCGACTTTGCACCAAAATTCAACATTTGTTCTAATATCAGCTGCCATTGTTCGCTTTCACAATCTAATCCAATTTCCCCAAAGCTGTTCTCTTAATCTTCAATGATTATTGAAATTCAGCTGAAATTACCGACTGATAGCAGCTTGATTAAATTAGCTCAGGGCATAGTTATAAAGATGATTGATTTACTTCTTAATGCTTGTTATAAAAACTAGTTTAAGTTGTGGTGAAACTGATTTATAAGATTTCAAGGACCATTTGTAATGACTGAAATATTTTCCTTGAACAATGTTACTACATCAAGTAAAAGTTTTAATTTTAAGACTATCAGCAAAGAAAAATGTCTAAAACTCCAGATTTTTTTCAACGCTCAAAAGTCCAATTAGTTTTCCAAGATTTCAGAAGCCAGAGGAGAAAAACAAACTAATAAATGTCGGAGGAGTGATAACATTTAGCCACAACCATTTGTGTGTTTGGGTTCAGTTGCCAGAGAGCAGCATAGTGGGAAGCTTTGAATAATTCATCCGAGTTAAACCCATTAAGTATATCTGTGTGGACACTTTTTTGATGTTAAAGACAGTTTATGATCTCTGCCTGCTTTCAGATTGTCTGTTTTCCCCTAAAGCGACAAAGATCAACACAATCCTGTGTGAATTTAGAAGATGTGCACAGTGAAGTCTTTCTTCCAGACTTGGCAGCTAGCTCCCCCTCTCTGCATTTCACTGCTCTGCATGTGGCCACAAAAGTCTCAGAGTCCTGAGATGTACAAGTTATGAATTTTATTCAGAATTTCTGTAATTAATACATTATTTCTACCCAACACTTACAAATTTACGACTGAATTTGCCACTTTCTGAATGATTAATTTGAAATGAAAGTTGTTTACAAAAACTCATTAAGCAAATCTTCATACTTCTGATTTCTTTCCCCGGCTGAATTGCACAATAATATTTATATTTGGAGGTGATGCAAACAGCAGCAACAACCGCTGGGTCAAAGCAGGGCTGGGAGTTATTAGAGAAACAGAAATCATCAGAAAATATTCCCGCGTGAGTATCGGACAAAAATTGTGTGTGTGAACGTTCGGATGAACTTTAATTCAGCGCAGCATCACTTCCATCAAGCTAGCCAAGAAAAACTTTTAGAGCAAAACAACGCCAAACCCCCTGAGTTTTTAAAGTAGTTCAGCTTATTCCCAGCAGGCAGAAGGTTCACTTTGACGGCCTGCAGGTGAGATTAGAGTCAATCTGAGGTCCAGTAAATTAAAAAAAAAAATTACATCATTATGGCTATAATGAATGAACACACAATAACTTAAAAAATAAAGACAAACAACCACCTCCGGTAAGGAAGGAGGCACTAACTTCATTTCTAAAATCAAAAACATTTCATTTTAATTTATTTGCCTGGGACAATGCATATTTATATTTCTGTTAATGTGCCAGAATTAGCCAAAAGGCTATTTTTCATCTGCAGTCCCTGGACAATCCTCAATTTCAAAAGCTACGACACAAATTTTGTCAATAAATAAAAACATTACAATAAATGTAAACAATAAAAACAAAACAATGTTGCTTCAACTCAATCACCATAAAAAGTACTTCAAATAATTATACTTTTTTATGCTAAGAAATGTTCATCTATGTCTAAAACTTAAAAATTTGTTCTCAAAACAAAACAAAGGTAATAATGTGAAAATAAAGAATTAAATAAATGTTTTAGCAGTGTTTGAACACTGGGTGGCGCTTGAGAGCTGCCTGGTCGCAATCAGGCTACGTTCTCACAGCAGCCGACCCAAATCCGATGTTTGGATCAGCAAAAACATTGGATTTGTACCAATTCCATACATAGAAATAAATTGAATACAAATCCATAGTTTTTAACGGTAATGTAGCATTTAATCCGTTCTTGCAAAATCTTGTTGAAAAATGTTTTTGCTTTTTTTAATTGCTGTGTTTTTTCACAAGTATTTTTCGTAATTCCATTTGCTATTATAGCCGTTAGCTATAATAGCTATAATAGTTATTGTCAGCAGAAACGCAGCTACTGTTTTCCGCTGGTTTGTCCGTCAATCTCCATGGCTCACCACTACACTTTGTTAGTTTTTGTGTATAATTTGAAATCCAAATATTTTAAATGAATTTGCTACTCCTGGTAAAAATCAATGGCATTAATACCACTGGTAATATGTGACCTAATTATAAATTATGCTAATGATAGTAGGCATGTTAGCTTAGGAATGGTGAAGCATGTTGGTATTGTGGGCACCAAATTAAAATCTAATTAGGGCACCATAAGAGCATGGGCCGGCCCTGGAAACAGCCTCAAAGTCATTACATTGCTCTTTTCCCATTTCCAAACTCTATGTTATTTTATACCTGTTAATTTAAATAAAATAAACCACTGTGCAGTCGCAAAGCCTCACATTAAAACTTTTATGAAGTCTTTCACAAACCAGGAGGTTCAAAAATAAAGAATAAAAAATAAAAAAGCTTGGGTAATCTGGTGTTTAGCGCCCATTACTGGACCCACGACACCGCGCCACGATCCCAGCCCCTCGGCCCGCGCTGCTCCTGCCTGAAAACAAGCCGCTGTAATTTAGAACGAATTCCAGGGCAATTAAAATTTCTCAGACACAATTACTTATTCCCCCAGGGGGCGGCTGCCTCAATCAGTAACGTGTTGTGGGTTTACGGCCTTGACGCGGAGAACATGTCCTGCACGGCCGCCTCGCGCTCTTCTCAAGGCTCTGGCTGTTAATTGTGGCTAAACGTGATAAATAAAATCACTGCTGCTCTTAATGCTAATTAGTGTTAGAGATAATATTTATGATTTCATAAGCGCATATTTCTCTAAAGGCTCAGGCCTGTGCCCCCCATCCATCGGTCATAGGCTGTCTTGGATGTAATCTATCTTTGGGGAGGGGAGAGGCCAAACGAGGGGGCAGAGGAACCACAGGCAGTAAATACTAATAGTACTTAGTGGGTACTTTGGGACCAGAAGTATTTCAGACTATTTATTGAGCTGGGTCACTAAAGCAAAGACAAAGAGCTTTTTTTCCTCCCCCTTATATATGATGAACAGTGAACGCTGTTCTGCACCGAGACAAATGTTCACTGATAATAATTACATGCAAACCTCTAACAAAGACAGAAACATAATGGAGAAGCATTTGGCAGTTGTTGATTTTTTTTATTCCTGTGTATTTGGAGATTTATTCACACTCCTTTAACTTTTCTACATGTTGTAACAACAAACTTCTGTGAATTTTAATGTATTTATTCATGACACTTGAATAAGTAGAGCGTAAAGTGGAGGGAAAAATAGTTTCAATTGTTGTTTTTTTTCTCAATTGTTCCCATTTGGTTTGGTTGTGTTTACCCAGAATGCTCTGCTCTGTAGTCCACTTCCTGTTTCCAGCCCAATCAATATTAAAGGAATTATTGACTTAAAACAAACTCATAATTCTTGCTGAAAAGCCACTTATAACTTCATTTTCTTATATTAAGTGTATTAAGATATTTACACCAGAAACTAGACAAAAATAATTTGTCAGATCTTGTGCAGTGACGGCAGTAGGTAAATCTTCATTCTCAACTTAAACTACCTTCCAATGTTTTTCAGTGAAAACACTGCAAAACACAAAGTATTTTTGGTCTAGTTTCTATTGCAAATATCTCAATACACAAAAAAATAATTTTGAAGTAACTTTTTGCAAGATATAGTTTTAAGTCAGTAATTTCTTATTATTGACGAAAAAGTAGGACTGAGAATCAGGGCCAAGCTAAGAAAATAAAAAAAATAACATCATGAGAATAAAGTCATACTAACGTGATTATATTATAACTTTATTCTTGTAATATTATATCTTCATTCAATATTAAAGGTTTATTAACTTAAAACAAGCTCATATATGTTGTTGAAAAGTTACTTGAAAGTTATTTTATACCAGCACCTAAACAGAAATACTTGTTTGCAGCATAAACAGATAAAGGGCATTTGAAATGAGCAAATCAGAGTTTTTAGTATTAATCTGAAGGTATGAGACTTGCAGTCATTTTATAAGGTGAGTTTCAGGCTCAAATATTTATCTGAATGTACTTTTCCTCTTCCTAACCTAAAGTTTACGGCCTGCTCCTCTGTGTTTTCCTCCCACTTTGTTTCCTGCTGCGTGTTGGAGGACTCTGACAGGAACCGCTTCCTCCAGCTAGCCGGGGCACGGAGAAACACTTCAGCTACTTTTCAAACATCACAGCATACTGGTTCCAGTGGCTCACTGGTCTGCGTATCGATTCAAGTCACCACATCAAGGTGAGCCCAGACTGGGACCTGTCCGCGGCTCAAGGCAGCACCCGCAAGAGTGACAAGAGCTGAATCCACTTCAAGGCGTCTAACGGTGCCCTCGACTCTTTCTAGTCCCCGCTTCAAAGCCTGGATCCGCCTCTGGCAGTCCCCCCCGCCCGCCTCTCTTCCTCCTCTTCCTCTGGGGTAGCCGGTCCTCTTCTTCTCTCCCAGGGCCATCAATGTCAAAGCAGGAGTGAGTCCAGTCGAAGCTAGCGCTACGCACACACTTGGTGGTGTTTTTTTCCCTTCCTCTAAGTTTCCTCTGATGCTGAGGTCGCGTTCCTCTCTGACAGGAGGAAATCACAGACATCCAAGATGGAGGGCGAGGAAGACTTCAGAGGAGACATCCAAGATAAAAACTGAACCTGAGAAAACGTTTTCATCCACGGAAATTAATAAAAGTGGTAATTAATGATTGGGGGGGACTATAACTATATCAATAGCAAAATCTGCTTGACGATAAATTGTCCCAGACGTTATTGTGACAAAATATTTTTGTTTTAAAACCATGTTCAAGTAAAACAGCGATAATGCAAGAACACATTATGAAAGATCAATAAACTTTAAATTCGAATGAACATTTTACACTGGAACTGGAGGACATTTTAAATATCCAAAATAAATAACACTGAAATAAATTAATTATGCAGATTGAGACTAAAGCACCAAATTACGGCGCTTCATTCTCCTCTTGACGGCAAAATGGCAACCGGAAGAAGTTAGGGTAAGAAAATACACAATCACAATACTTTCTGAATTCTGAATCTAAAAATTAACTAAAGCATGAAAAAACTAAAACTATTACAATAACTAATAAAAACTTTACTAAAACGAAACGATATTTAACTGACAGAAACTAGCAAAAACACAGTGAAAATTCACTGAATATAGAAAACCCCAAGACTATTGAAACCTTGAATGAATTCGCCGGACTTCGCCTTCCTCACTGTATTCTCCAATAAGCAGAGCACGTTGACAAAGAAACGTAAGGGGATTTTCTGTATGGTGATTTTTTATTTTTTATTTCAATCTGGGTTTTTTTTTTTTTTTATCTTTCTAAGATAAATAAGTGATAGCAAAGAGGGAAGGGAAGGTTTTCCAGAAGGGACCTTGGGCTTTGCCCTGTGGGCATGGCAGCTTTCATTTTCCTCTTTCCTCCTTTCATATCCCCAGCCGGTTTTTCCAGAATTTTGATTGAGTTTCACATATTGGAGTTATATCTGGCAGCTGGGTTTGTTTATCTGCTGATCGCTGTACCTGCCTCAGTATGGAGGAAGAGACAGACGGACAGACAGAAAGACGGATCTCCTCCAGTCTTTTCTCATTGATTAGCATGTCTTCATCAACAGTCGGGC
The DNA here is from genome assembly GCA_911649635.1 of Poeciliopsis gracilis. Classification (NCBI taxonomy): domain Eukaryota; kingdom Metazoa; phylum Chordata; class Actinopteri; order Cyprinodontiformes; family Poeciliidae; genus Poeciliopsis; species Poeciliopsis gracilis. The sequence goes on along the minus strand of CAJVRI010000370.1, from coordinate 1,963,241 downwards.
TGTTTTTCTTTACCTTCCATCCAGCACAAACCTTACAAGCCTAAAGGGAGCATGTACTGTAAAAAAATAAAATGAATGTACTCCAGAGTGTACTCCAATAATTACACAAATACATAATTAACTTTATTTAAAAAGAATTTTATAAAACAACAAGAGCAAAAGAGCTGTAAAGATAAAACCGGGTGCATCCACACCAGGAAAGCCCTTTCATTCGTCTCTGCTTTTGCATTGAACATATTGTGGCGTAATTTGAGAATGCAAAAATACATTTGCATAATTTCAATAAAACTTAAATTTTCCGATGAAAAGGTTTAGCGTTAGGATCCACTTAAAACCACCTCCAGCTCCGAGCTGGATGGAAAAAATCTGAGCTCTAATGATGACTAGCATTGATTTTAGCTGTCAAGTTATCAACATATTGAGTTAAATCTTAAATGTACACCTGATATATAAAAGGAAAAGGGACACACTGCCTCTGTACTAATTGTCAACTCTATGACAACTAGATAACAATGTCTGCAAAAAGTGTTAATTAAAGAAAAATAGCGAAGTGAATAGGTCAGTTATGCTAGCTTGACTTTGACAACCTTTACATGTGGATGTGCTGTGAAATTCAGTGTTTCTCTGTTCAGTTCAAAAACAAAACACACGACCTACACACCAACTCTGACAGATCATCAGCAGAGCAGGTGTTTAAATTATCTAATCAATCTATCTAAACGATGTGTTAGATTAGCTAACAGCAGAAAGCAGCTAATCTACCACAGTGATCAATTATTAACAAGCGCAAAAATAAACATCATCCCTGAAAGCATAAAACTGTAGTGGACTGAATCTTCTGTTCTTTGTGTGGCAATTGTTTGCGTATCTTTTGGTGTTGAATCCTGATACATTAGCGCCGTTGCTATGACAATATGCCTGTGTGTCGCACAGATGACACAAAAAGCGAGAAAAAGGAAAAATATGAGAAGAGAACTCAGTAGGTTTCTTGCAATATTCAGTAACAATTTCTCCATAAACAAAATTGTGACCAAGAAGGGCTAGCTGAGACCAAAGCACCAGACTGAAGACTTTTTTTCACCCAGTTTTTGGTAGAAAGAAAGAAGAGAAAAACCATAAATCATGCAAATGGAAATTATTGAATTTGTTCAAATTTATTATGTAATTAATTGATTTGTTGCTTATTGCAACAGGCGTAGTTGAACTTTAACGCATAAAGTTCCTAGTATCGGAGTTATAGATAGTATCATCTCTGCTCGGCACTTCCATCAGCATCGCTACGGACCGAACCACCAATAAACTATATCTCACAGGAAACGCGGGTTGGAACGCGTCTGGAGTCCAGTTGAAAATGAAGTGGGACGACAAGACAAAAGGAAGAGAGAGAGAGGGAGCTCGCAGTGTTTGCTGGACCCTAACTGTGTGTGAGGCCTCAATTATTCATGCGGCAGTGCACATGTCAAGAGCTCATAGACAAGCAAGGCCGAGCACAAATCAAACAGCGCAACCATGGGCAATGCCTAGCATGCACCTGGAGGAACACACTCAGCTCATTTCTCTGTTGTTTTTGGATAAACAGAGAACAAGGATGCCTGAGTGCTGCCTGATCCTCCTTCAGAGCCACGAGCTGCTGGGGATCGCCTTTGTTTGCCCTTTTTTTACACTTTATTTACCTGCTCTGGGATTTTTTTTGGCAGTGATGTCTGCGCCGGTGGGTTCCGTCTTTTCATGGGTCGTTACTCGGCTGTTTGGTTCACTTTAACATCTATCATGGCCTCGGTGTTTGTGTGTCGGCCGCCCGTCTTTGCCGGTCCCCAACATGTCTGCAGCAGCGGCCTGAGGTTTATCTCCACCAAAACGGGAGGTAACGGATGGCTCCACACTTCCATTTTCATTTTGTCTGAGTTTATCGACCACTGCCTCGCTGTCAACACTGCTTCGTCTTTCCTTATTTGGCCAAACGCGCTTTCAGTCAGTCATGCAGACTTTTTCAGGATCATTGTTCAAGATTCCAACATTTTGCAGCTAAAAAACTGTCCCAGAAGTTATTGGGACAAACAACAATGTTTTGAGATCATGTTCAAGTAGCACAACACGATACCACTGCACCCTCTTAAATATTAATAAACTTTAAATTCTAGTGAACGTTTAATACTACAACTGGAAAACACTTAAAATATCCAAAACAGATCAACAACAGAAACAACAAATAAAGTGAATTATTTTTTTGAATTATCCTTCAAATAAGGGGCCAGTTGATACCAAAGCACCAGACTGAAAATCTTTATCATGCAGTTTTTTATAGAGAAAAAAATAAATCATGTAAATTTAAATTATTGAGCTTGTTTTAATTTATTATTCAATTAGATGATTTATTGCTTATTGTGACAGGCCTAAAACTAAGTGAGTGATATATTTATTCTGTTGCTTCTACTATTATAAAACAAAATGTGGGGTAGAAAGCATGTAAAGGGATCAACTGCTGACTGCTAGACTAGTTATTTCATGTACAAGGATTGCACAAAAAAAAGAATAAAAAGGCTGAAAAAAGTTGGGAAAAAAATAGAAACCCCTTTAGAAAAACAATAATCCCCACCATTTTAAAGAATTACAATAAAGTTTTGATTTATCTTTCTAATAATTGTGAGACAATTATTTGTGTCTGAAACTGTTGCTGGTGTTTAGTAGAGCAGGTAATCTTTTGTAAAATATTTTATTTTCTGCAGAAAGAATAAAGGTTTGGATGCAAAAACCCTGAACCAGGGCTGCTCAAAGTGCGGATAGGGGGCCATTTGTGGCCCCTAGGATTATTTTTTGTGACCTCCGATTGCACTTTAAAAATTGGTTGATGCAAGTGAAGAATTTTTATTTTTAATCAGGTGGAAATTTTAATAAATTTTCTTGCAGTGGAAGACAATTTAAAGTATCCAGTATCTCACTTCACAGAGTAAATACAGGTGGCCATGTTGGTCTGCTATGAGGAGAGCTTCCCCTTTTGACTGCTTTATCAGCATCCCATAATTTATGTTGTGTTAATTAGGTCCCAGTGGCCGGTGACGGTGACTGATCCCACTAAGGGAAAACGCAGAGTGGAAGAGTCCTAGCAAACGTTAAGATGCCCTCAGAAATGGCACCAGACAGAGAGGCAGCCATGTCATAATTAATGCTGGTGAATTATTCATGAGGCTGTCCTCGGTGTGTCCTGCATGCTGCGCCGCTGCTGTGATTGGTGCATGTTTATCCTGAGAGTTTTAGAGGAACTGGTTCCCAGTTACTCGCAGGACAAACGTCATTATCAGGAAAGTGTAAAAAAAACCTTGTTGTTCCTGCTAATTAGCTGAGGTGGAGGTCAGCAGGTCCGGCAGACGGTTCAGGTGATCCAAACAACACAAGACAAACTTCTGCTCTCACTTTGAGCATATCTGGGGGACTTTAAAGGTGACCTATTATGTTTCCTTAAACAGGTTAAAATAGGTCAGTGGTCTAAACAAAACATGTTTATTACATTTTTTGCACAAAATTATTCTCACATCATGAAATTTTAGTCTCCTCAGTTCTATTTTGTTACTTAAATCCAAATAAGCTGCTGCAGGCCACGCCCCCAATTCAGATGCACAACTATGCAACAACACATCTATGAAAAGCGGAAGCGGAGCCTTCTGCACAACCAACAAGAATGCAGCAAGTGGTCTCTGGATGGTAAGTCAATAACAAAACGCTTGTCATTTCCAGCAGCCATTGTTATTTTGTTTGTTCGTCCTAATGTGGATGGCGGTGCTGACTGGCCACGACAAAACCGTGAAAGACTCGGGGAGTTTTGAGTTAATAGTTCCCAAAAACATGGATTCTAAACTTTCAAATTATGTCAAACATATGGAAATGAAAAAATAAGTAGATGAAAGTTGCTTCGGCAGAAAGAAAAGTTCTCTTCTACAGCATTAAGTTTAAAAATTACCCACCCATTTCTATCAATTGTATTTATGTCTAGATTAAATCCTCTTAGATTAAATAAAAAACAATAACTGTGAAGAGGATTATAAACAAGCTAAGTTTGAAAAGACAAAGGCGGCACAAGGTCAAAAGAATGAAATCGCTCACTTATTTAAATAAACAAAACTCATCAGAAATGATCTACATCTGCTGAAATGTATCTCTTATGTTGTGATAAGTTTTTCAGCCAGATTGTCCAGCTGCATTACTACGTGACAAAACGTGAAACAGTTCATGAAGCAAGATGACTGATGTGCAGGAACACACAGAGTGTCTGGCCTGTCAGAGGAACGAGGAGCTTCACAGAGATGCAGGTTAGAGTGGTGGTAAACTTTTTGATAAATAATGGAAGAAGATCTACTGCTGATATAGGGCTGGATGTTGCAGCGGTACGATCCCAGAGTGGAGCGCTGATGACGGACAGGCAGGTCAGCGGACCGACTTCCACACACCGACACTCAGAATAAATATATATATAAAGATTAGGAAAGGCAAATACATAATTTCTCAGTTTATTTCCTGGTTTTTTATTTTTAACTAATTTCCAAAGACCTCTAAAAATATTTTCCCCGGTACTTGTGTTTCCATTGATCATATAATTAATATTTTAAAATTTAAAGGAAACATGCCAACTTTGAAAAAAACTCATTTTTGAATAAAAAGTTTTGGTGGATTTTAGATCATATTGAAATGTGTTTATTTAGCAAAACTGCAATGGAAACACTTTGTATTTCCATGTCACACGAATGACATGATCAACAACCGGATGTTCCTACTGGTGCAAACCGCGAAGAAGACGACAGGAAGTGGTCAGAGATGATGGAGCGGTATGGTTTTTAATAACTTATCGAGTGAACAAACTTTTCAAGTGTCATTTTAGTTACGTTTCTCACTTAATGGAAATACAAAAATAGCAAAATTATGGATTTTTGCCATTAGCGAAATACTGACAAAGTTTTGTACATTTGTAATAGAAATGCTACTACTCATTATTTGGTATTTATGTCTATGAGAGATTAATTTAGTGCCATTTGGAATAAGGCAGAAACTGGGCCTGTCACAATAACAAATTTCTCTGAACAATAAATTGTCCCACAAGTTATTGTAATTAATGATAATATTGTTGTTTTGCTAGTAACAATGCAAGTAATACCCTCAAAGATCAATAAAATATTATTTTAACAAAAATTTAAAACTGGAAATGAAAAACATTTTAAATATCCAAAATAAATAAACAAAACACCCAAACAACAAATAAAATGGACACTAAAGTCTCTGTAAACAAAATTATGATTGAAAAATAGGGTTTAGTTAGGACCAAATATCCAGGCTGAATACTTTTGTGATCCAGGTTTTGGTAGAAAGAGAGAAACGACTAAATCAATCAATTAGATGGAAACAATCAAGTTGGTTTCAATTTATCAGGCGCTAAACTGATTAATTGTTTATTGCACAGCCTTAGCTAGAACATTAGAAAATATGGGGAAAATCCTATTTGAACCCAGATATTTTCAGAGTTGACTGTTTTTGGTTGGCAACATCGATTCATTGACTGAGTCTGACTCTTTAATTAAAAAGATTCATAGGTCAAAGTTCACAGATTCATCAAACAAACACCAAACTGTCCCTGTAGAAAGAGCAGGTAAAGGGCTGAAAATGAAAAACTGACAAGTCCTAATATAAAAATCTCTGAGTTGGAACAAAGAACAAAAGTCAAGCACTTTTCCAGAATTTCAATGTATGTTTTTAAAGTTTTCCAGCTTCACATTTTGGAGATAAAAACAATACAAAAGAACTAAAAAAAATAAAAATAAAAATGTTTCAATTAACCATGAAATGACATCATTTATTACTGTCATTAATAATGTGGTGACAGTATTAACACACTCTACACCAGGAATGAGCTAAACTTAATTATAACAAAGTTTTACATCTTACAAAGCGCTGACAGCAAAACATTAATTTAAGAAAAAAAAAAATTCCCCCAATTTCAATAAAGCTGTTTAACGTATATCAATCAATAAGTCGCTGAGCTATTGGGAATAATAAGTATTCATTCAATTTAAACAATCCAAACACGTAATGTTAATGTGAAAGATCTTCCTGCTCAAATTAAATGTTTAAAAATCACAATATGCAAAAAAGTTGCAAAATAAATAAATAAAAATCGTCTTGCTGAGTTTTCTGATCAAATAGAAATAATTTGGGTTATTTTAACTGACCTAAAACAAATAAAGTTTAGTCGGATTTAATTTCAGACAATGAGAAAAAAAATTGTGTAATTATAAAATATCTGGTTTTAACTGTAAATATTGTTTTCCAGATTTATTTTTTTTAATCCAGCGTTAAATTACACTTCATTACAAAACTATGCAGTTTGAATATGAAACAGAAATCAAACAGTTTCACACCCAGATGGTAAAATATTTCACATATCTTTAGCAATAGGGGAATAAATAAATACGCCTTTTGGACACACTTTACAGAGAAACCGCCTGACAAGTTTCATATTTTCCTCCACAAACCTACCAAAAAATAATGAAACTCCCCTTGTAGACGTTTAAACGGGTAATCACCCCATCGCTGTAACATCACACGGACAATGAATTATTTAGATAAATGTCCAGTCGGCCTAATTTTATTAACTCTCATTCAAATCCCTCTCTATTTCCAATCTGCCCATCCTGGAAACTCCTTAATTCAGCTACGTTAAACAAGATTAAATCATAATTATTGCAGCAGAGCTTGTTATTTAAACCAGATCAAGGGCAAGGACGACCACTGGGACCGCAGAACGGCCAGCCATGTTGAACAGGGAGCAGTGGAGAACCGTAAATGGGTCAAACGTTAGAACCTCTGCACTTTCTGTGTATTTAAATATCTGAATATTTTCATTAGAATAAAGCAGAAATACAATTGTAAGCTCAATTGTAAGCTCACTGAGAGCGTCTTGGTGCGGACCGTTCACACCAGAGACAGGCAGTAGGTTTGTTGTTGCCTTCACTGACATCTCTACAGAAACTTTGCTGCCGAACAAAACAAACACATCTCTGTTTGCTGTTTGTTTGTTTTTGTTTGGCATTGTATGAACATTGGAGGCTTCCCGCCACTCTTGCGTCAGAGAGGACTGATTAAAGAGAAAGTTAGTCTCGTTTGGTTCACCGGATTCCAGTAAAGACCAGATTGTGTTGCTGCTGCTCGACTTTCACAGTGACTGGATTAATTACAACAGAGTATTGGAACCTGGCTAAGAGTTGGATTTTATTTTTTATTATGAGAATAAAGTCATAACATTAGCAAAATAAACACGTTACCAGAAAAAAGTCGTAAAAAAGAGCATTGAGAAGCGCGGTTCGTGTGATTCTGTTTTCAAAATAGAAATGGTTGTTTCCACAATCGTTTCAAACTTCTGCTAAATAATTTGAAACTGATGAGTCAACAGATTATTTCCTTATTTGTAAAAACAACTTCACAAGACGTTCAGTAAATAGCTTCTTCATTGTACTAATATTATGAGTATCTTTGTATTACTACAAATTTATTGGCATATTGCCACAACTTTTTTTTGTATAACTATCACTTTATTCTAGTAGTACTATAATAATTTAGGGGTTTTTTTGGCATATTGTGACTTTTTTCTGTCATTATTGCGACATTTTTCTTGTAAAATAACCATTGTGAATTTTTCTTAAATTACGACTTTATTCTGATATTATTACGACTTTATTTTGTAGTTTGACTTTTGTTACAACATCATTATGACTTTATGGTAATAATATTACTTTATTCTCGTTTAATTAAATATTTTATTATGTTACAATTTTTTCCCATAACATAGTTTAATGTGGTATTATTTAAACTTCATTGTCACTCATCTTCTCATAATATTATAACTTTATTTGCATAATTTAACTTTTTTTCTCATTAGTACATGTATACTTTGTTACTTGTACTTATATCAAAATCACAAACTTATGACAACAAAAGGTTTAGAGACCAAAAATCTGACTGGTATTTAAAAACCTTCATGATGCTGCGAGATTTCTGTTAATGAACACAGGCGATTATTACGTTTTATTCTTTCACAAAATCAAAATAGATGAACTTTCCCAATGTGCACCTGTTACAAAACAAATACAAATATATTGATAATGAAAGGTAATTTTCCAGGACCTGTTCTTTTTTCTGCCATCACCATATGTCACTGTTGTTACGGTGGATTTTTGGTGAGTTGTGTTGTTTTTTCCAAACTTATCTTGTGTTTTCTTTGTAAGGAAAACCTTCTGTTGTCTTTTAACAAATTAGAATTTATTGTCGTCACATACAAAAATTTCCCAAAACACTGCAAACAATGTAAAAAATATACATAAGTATGTATCATTGTATGTAGGATACATATGTATGGAAACACACACACATCAGAATGAATCAAATAGATTATGTCACACATTGAATGACCAGAAATGCTAACCATCTTGTAGCATTTCAGTCTCGTCTTTTTATCAATTTTAGAGAAATGTCCAGTTTTTACAGAATCTCCACTTCGCTCATTTGTTTATTTACATATTAATGTTGTGTGATAATCTGTTGTGACCTCAAGATTAAAAGCTGAAACTGAATTAAAAGTATCTTTCAGCTGGTTTTGCACTTTTAAACAACCCCGTTACTTCAGCTTTTTTGCTATACATTATTTTTCACTTGAATTTTACTGATTTGATCCAAATTTGTGTCCATTCCGTTAGAAAAGCATGACTCTCCCGTTCGAGAGTCGCTGTGTCTGAAGGGAGACTCGGTGCCCAGCCACCTCGGTTCGCAAAAAAAAAAAACACACAGCTGGAATAACAAGTCCAAGATGTTGGATAAAATCAAGTCTCTATCCACAAAAGTCAAGAATCAACATGAAAAATGTCAATGTTTGCTCAGAGAGAGGGAGGAAAAAAAAGATATCTTAAAATATACATTTATTCAGAGCCTGAAAAAGATCAAACAGCAAAATTGATCTGCTCCTCCTTCAACCCTCGCTCTGCTCCCCCCTCCCCGCGACTCCTCGCCTCGACGCGTATCGACTTTCTGCTCGGGCTATCGCCATGACGACTCAGGCTTGCCCCACTGTCACCTCTCTTCAGGCCGAAACTCTCGACTGTTATGGGGTGAGCTGCTGTGACTGGAAGAATGCACAAAGCAACATTTACACGTGTTTTAGTTCGATAAACAAATAAACCTGGAAATGTTTTCGCAGAACTTTAGACGCAGAGGCGGAGCCAGACTTTTAAAGTCAGGGGCACCACAGGGGGCCAAACTGTCTTTCGGGGGATTCGTGGATGAGAATGAGAATTACTGCACACATATACAAGTACGACACCACATGAGGACCTTTCTAAGTAGAAAATCAGCAGTAAATTTCCACCAAAAACTCCAAAATGTGCAGATTAATCTCAGAATTTATTTTTGAAAAATCTCAGTTTGAAAAGTTGATCATTTTTGACTCAAAGTTTTTGATTTTTTTTTTTTCTAGATACAAAATTTCTTGTAACAAATTTTTGATTTTCAAACTCAGAAATATCCACATTTTTTCCAAGAATTTTTTTTTTTATTAATCTTTTTTTTTTCTAGAAAATTTGAGAATCTTCAGAAGCTTTTCTACAAACTTCTGATTTTTTAGGATTAAATGTGCTTTTTTTCTAAAATGGCCATAATAATCGAAACACATTATTCATTCATATTTAATACATTATTTTTATACTTTTAGTTTAAAAATCAACAGATTTAAATAATAAATTCATGTGTTATTTCGTCATTGTAATTTGACACTCTTCTTTTGCCATAGTGCCAAAGGGGGCAGCAGTTTCTTAAAGAGACAGGGGCCAATTTCAAACCACTGGGCACAGCTCTGGTGCAAAATCCAATTTCTTTTAAGCCATTTTTGTTATTCACTGCATTTCTTAACAACTGAAGGTAACATAGTTACTTGCTTGTGATATGAAACAAATAACACCACTCTTTCAAATATTTTGAAACATTCAAGTATGAAAAAGGTTTTCTTACATGATGAAGTTGTTGCACTAAATGAAAGATGTTCAAAGTGTGGCATAGGGGCCATTTGTGGCCCTCTGGATGATTTTGTTTGGCCTCTCTGTCTTCCTAACCATTTTTTTAGGTACAAGACAAAGTATTTTTGCCCATCAAATGTTTGTTTTTATTGATTACGCTTTGCTAAAACCAGCAGACTCTGCACAAACGTTTTGACAAATGTAAAGAAGAAAATATTTGAAAAAAATATACCCAAAAAATGTTAATCTGTTATTTAACACAGCAACTCTGCAAAGTCCTGTTTGTATTTTGGATCAACAATAACTTAGATTCCTTTTCTGCAAACATTAGATGACTTTGCTGTATTAAAATGTCTGCTTAGTATATTGATCAATATAATAACAAATGTTAAGAAGCAAATATTTATAGCCTTATTTTTTTTAAAAAGTGCAACCTTCAAGTCAACTTAGCAATTCTGGCCCTAATGGCAAAAAGTTTGGACTGGATAATAAAAATCAGTATTTTGCTTGTTTCAGGTTGTTTTTCTTTCTTTCAGATTATACAAATAATATTCTTTTTTCTTATATTTGCTTTGGTTTTGTCCAGATTTAAAGCTGTAAATCAACTGGTCACAATAACAGAAATATTTAGATAAATGAGTTAATACACTTGAGAAAAATAACAATGTATATATGAAATTTATAGATTTTGTTTTCCTGAAGAAGAAATATAAATAACATCCACAAAGAATACAAAGGTTTATCATCAGTTTGTGAAATTTGAATTATTCGGTTATTATTGCAGTTTCCAGAGGAACTCCAGAGTCTACTTCCTCTCCAACAGAGGAGGGAAAAGTCCTGTTGTCCCTGAACAAACACTGGTTTGGTCCAGTGGTGCAGATATGGGTGCAGCAGAACCCTGCGGAGGCAGATGTCTAATTGGTCCAAGAGGAAGATCGATACCAGCAGGAAAAGATAGAGGGAATGATGGGCATCCCAGGCAGCTCACTCAACTAAATTACATTACAGACACTGGTTCATGATGAAAACAGGGGAGAGGGTTATAAAAACTGCCAGAGGGCTGTTTTCAGGAGAACTTTGTGCTTTAATTTATGGGAACTCAGCTGTGCTGTCCGTGTAAGTTGAGGATTGGAGGAGGAGATGCTTGTTTTGACCTCAGAGGTCAACACTGGAATTAAAAATGTAACATTTGTCTGATAGGATGATTTGAAAATAGTGTTTTTATGACAAAAAAAATTACATATAAGAATGTAAATCAGTTGTTCAGTGTTGAACAGACCTTTAGTGGAGGTGAGTGGTGTGCATTTTACAAGAGAATTTTAAAAATGTTTCAATAAATCAATTATTCCCTCAATGAATCAAAACAAACTTAATCATTTCCATTTGCCTAATTTATCATTTTTTCTTTTCTTTCTACCAAAAACTGGATGACAAAAGTCCTCAGTCTGGGGTTTTTTTAAGAACAGACTTTTTATTTGTTGTTTCTGTTGTTTTGTTTGGATATTTAAAATATTTTCCAGTCCTAGTTTTATATGTTCTTGTGTTATTATGCTATTGCCATCATATTACTTTCAAATGGTCTTAAAAAATAATACTTATATTTATCGCAATAACTTCTGAGACAATTTATCTTCCAGAAAAAATTGTTATTGTGACAGATCTGGATCTGAGTGAGTAAGGAGGCTGGTAAAGTATAATTTTGTCAGATTTTGACGTTGTGAGTAGCTGTAATAAACAGGAAGTAGAGGTGGCTAACTAACTTGGATAACACATTTCAGGAAAACTGAGAGGTTTTCAGGAAGCTCTAACTGTTTTTATCTTTATTTATAATAAAGTGGCTGTCAAATCATTAATAAAGAACAAAGTAAAAATGTTGGAGAGTTTACAGTAAACTCAAATAGGAATGTATGTACATAAATATGAATCACGTCACAAAAATCTTCAACTGATTTCACATATCAGTTGTATTCACTATTACAAAACCAAAAAAATGTTATTGTTTTTTCCTCTTTAAGGGTTGAGAAGAAAGGTTTGTGATATGAACATTTAGATTTATTTATATAATATTTCGCCATCAATAAAATTAGGTTGATAATATTGAATTGGTTTGTTTTACAGGAGTGATTTCTAATTTTGCCGTTTCCTGTTCTAATGCTAAGCATAGGAAACAAGATGGCTGCCTACCTCACTGCGGACAGCGGCGGGATGCGGCCCTCCAACGTCGGTCCAGCTGTTATTTCCTCCACCAGAAGAAGCCAGACGAGGTAAATCCGACCGCAAACAACAACTGAACATTAGAATTATGAAATTATAAAACAAGTACGTGTCAGTGAAGCGCGTCGCATCCGAATCCCGCCATTCCTGGTTCCGACGACACAACCAAACCGACTTCTCTCCAGAAGTCGCAGTTGATGCTCGGCATAAAGCCGTAACTGTGAGTTGACTTTTCTTTCTCTCGGCTTCCTCCGTATTGTCACGTTTTAGTGACGATACTATCGGCTCCCATCGCTGAATAAACTTTAAAATCGATCCATAGACGACGGCGGCGGCCTTTATTACTTCCCTGATCAGAGCTCTGCCGTGTGACGTCAACGTTCTTTTTCTGCGCATGCGTGTCGCTTCTGGACCGTTCACACAGAAGGCTGGTTTAGGTAAACGACCAGGCAAAAACAAAATAGAACAAAAATCGAATTTCAAAAAAGAAATAAAAAAAAAAAATCTAATCAGAGTGGATGATCATTTAAACCCAGGTCTCCATGTAAGTGAACAAAATTAATCCAAGTCGTTTGTGTGTCAACTTTTCTTAAAGGGTTTCCGTTCTTGTACTTTCATATGGGTTTTTACTACTTTTACAAACAACCCAAGTGCCTGAAATAAAATCATCCAGCCGTTTTCTGGAACATGAACCGTTTAAAAAACCTTCTGAATGTAACGACACAAATCAGCAGGCACTGCCTAACTTAGCTTAGCTGGCTGCTGAGGAGCCGGTAAGCTGCTACTCCATCCAAAGTATTACATTTTGGAAAATACAAATACTTCTGCAAGCAATATAAAATTAATTTTAAAAAGTGTTTAGACTTGAGTCAGATATTGTGATTTAAATACAACCAAATATAAGATAAACATATACAATAAATAAATAAAATACATGGAAAGATATTAAGGTATAAATAAATTTATAAATAATTAAATGAGTCATAGTTTACCACTGTATGCACTGTACAATGGCTGCTGGAAAATCACAGATTTTGTTGCTGATTTACCATGCAGAAACCACTTTCAGCATTCTTGATGATTGTGTAGGAAGCTGTACTAATGCTTTTCAAAGATGTATAGTTGTATAATTTGCAGCTATATTCACGTGCGAGTGTAAATGGGGGTGGCCAGCAGCAGTTTATTTGGATTTAAAATGACAGCGGGCCTAAAACAACTCATTCTGACAGGAACTCAAAATAGACTGAATCATTATATAATAATGATTTTATGGAGTAAATGTATCAAACATGTCTTTTTGTATATCCCATGGATGCATCTAACCTGATAAAGGAAGCAGAATAGGTCACCTTTAATAATAAGGAGGAAAAGTATTTGCTCTGTCAGACAAAATCCACAGTTTATCATTTTTAAACGCCGGCCTCTTGATTATCCATCATGTAATTTCTCCATCCCAGCCTGAACTGCGACATGACAGAGGGAAAGTAGGTGACCAGTGGGTGGCCCCCGTGAGAGCCAGCCCAGAGGTCAGTGGGTCACTGTCCCAACGAGGCAGCCCTGCCGCGGGTCGCCTGCTGCCCGCTTCCCTCTCGTTATTTATCTCTGCCTGACAGTCCATTCCTCTTCCTGTCAACCGACTCCCCCCTCTCCTCTGTCGGGCCTGGCACCGGTCCTTCCGCCGGGCCCCGCGACCAAGGCCAAGGCGCGCCGAGTCCACCGGGTCACATGACTTGAGCAGCCCTTTCTAACAACCACAGCGTGTGTGAGTGTGTGTTGCTCAGGGGATAATTACCGCTCCACGTTGGACTTGGACCTGGACTTCTTGGCCCCTTTCGGTCTCGGTGGACTGGCCGGGACGCGACACCGCCTTTCATTAGGAGACCGACCTGCAGAGCGAGAGCTGGGAAACAGACAAAGTGAAGGGCCTTCTTTGGCCGGTGATGAATTGGTTCGCCTTGCGGAGGCGGTGGGGGCGTAAAGCATGACACTCAGAGGACAGAAAGAGGACGAGCAAGTCACAAATACAGGAGAGGAGATAAAAATATCTCCACTGGAAGGAAAGAAAGAGCAGCTTTGGAAGCCAAGAGTCTGTTAATTTCAGCAAATACACATTTTAATCACAGGAAAATAAAACTACCCCGTTAATAAGAATATATCTGAAGAGTTCACTTATTTCACTTCAAAAATTCAAATATTAAATTACAGAAGAAATATTATATTTCAGCATTTATTTGTGTTCACGTTGATTATGGTTCACAGGGAATCCCTCAACCTGCTATTGGGCCCCTAACCTACTATTGGGCCCCTAACCTACTATTGGGCCCCTAACCTACTATTGGGCCCCTAACCTGCTATTGGGCCCCTAACCTACTATTGGGCCCCTAACCTGCTATTGGGCCCCTAACCTGCTATTGGGCCCCTAACCTGCTTTTGGGCCCCTAACCTGCTTTTGGGCCCCTAAACAGCTCACTAGCAGAAACGGTGGCAGTGGATCCAGCCGGACATGAAGATTCATTTTCAAACAGACTTGTTCACTGATGACTGCTGTGCAGCCCTGGATGGTCCAGATGGACGCAGTAGTGGACGGTGCTGGACGGCCACCACGTCCCAACATGGCTGTGATATCAGCAAGCAGGAGGTGGAGACATGTAACTCTGTCTGTTAAGATGTTTTTGACTGAAATAGCTTTTAATTTTAGTACATGTGATCACTTAATGCTGCATATTGACAGAATGACCGTTTGCAGTTCTTCATAATCCATAAAATGTTTAGAAAATCTGCTGCGCATAATAATTTGGAACAGAACATTTTCAAGTTTTTATTTTTGAATAAATACTGTTCTCATGGGGAGCTTTGATCAGTAAAATTTGATTTATACTGTAATAGTTCATGACTTGAAAATTATACTGACCATCATTTACATTGACCATTTAAAAAAATTTGAGAAAATCATTTGCATAATAATTTGGAACATGGTGTCAGTGAATATTTTCCTTCTTAAATACATGTATAGTTAGGACCTAAATGCTTAGATAACTCAGCATTTAGATTTAGGTTTATAAATATGAATGACATGGTCAACACAAGAGTTCAAAAAATAAAATCTCTCTCTTTTCTCTTGTGACTCTGCAGTCCATAGGAAATGACAGGTTGTCTTTTCTCAGAAACCTCCCTCACAGAGTGATGTGTCCAATTATATTGATTGGAAAGTTCAGTTGAAGGAAAAACGTGTAGTAGAAAAGTTGCATATGTAGAAGTAAGAGGATTGTGAAGCAAAAACCATTGAAGACTCTGGCGAAATTACATGAAGAGCATCTTGAGTCACCACTGACATGTTATTTATAATCTATTGTTAAATATAACAGAAATAAACACTTGAAATATGATTGTAATAAACTGATATAATGTTTCATTTCTTTAACTGGTTTAATGAAATAAGTTAACTTTTCCATGACTTTAAACTTAAGAGTTACTCCTCATCTTAAAAACTTCACCAGAAAGCAATACGCAGAGAGAAACTAGTGAGTGTGTAATTAGCAAATGGTTTTATTTAAATGCTCTTTGATTTATAATTCAAAGAGCTTCTGCAGCCAGCGGCGGGAGGTGCAGCAAGCGAAAGGTGCAAGAATCTGATTTTTATTAGATTAAATGTCTGTACAGATGTTATTCTTTTGCTTTTCATTCTCCGAACTGATAAAACAATCAAACTTTTAGGCAGAAAAGTTGGATATGATGAAAGCCACTGGTGTGTAATGTAACGCCGTTAGCTGGAAGGTGGCGATAAGATATAAAGTTTTCAACTCCAAATTGTGTATGATGATATTTTCCATGGGAATATAGAAAAAAAAATCTTCTCCAACTGCATCTTTGATAAAGGAGGCTTTTCTGTCAGCAGTGGCCTCATTTTTCCTGCGCTTCGGCTCGGTACATATCAGATTCTCTTTGGTTCCCCATGGGTCCAATGATCCCCAGATCATCTATATTCTGATGCCCTTATAAAGCTAATGTGCTGATTTTACGTTTTCAACCTGCCGTGATCCCCTCCCAATCCCCTCTGTTCCCTCCGGTTCCTCTTTCACACTCGAGCGAGGATCTGCCGCCGCTTTGATCACAGTCCCCTGTTAAAGGTTTAAAACGTCTCAATTCCCGGCGATTGTTGGGGCCTCTGTGGTTTGCTTTAAGCATCTCCCTATGCCGCCCGGTCCAAAACGCGCCGCTCCTAAATGAGGCACCGTCTATCCCAGCTTCCCATACCGCCGCTACTTTCAAGTTCCCCCGATTGGGTGCCGCAGCTGTAAGCCCTAGATTTTGTCTCCTCCATCTTTGTCAAGCCCATTTGCCAAATACAAAAAAGACCAAATAAGCTAGGTCTTCATCGCTGCTCTCCGAAGTAATCCCCAGATCTCCCACTCGCTCAAAAATCAATGCAAAGGTTGAGACGAGGTGAAACTCCCTTCTTAACTCATCAGGCTGGGAAGTCATGGTCTTATGATCACTTTTTCCTTTATCGGTGTGGCTCCATGATGAAACTAATTGTCCTATTTCACGCAAGCCTTTAAACTGTCGTTCATGGCGCTGCTACGAAGGAAAATCCTAAATGCTTTGAAGAAGTTGGTGCTGCTTGTAAAGTTGAAATTAGAAACACATTAGATCTTTGCAACTAAGGAAAATTAGCAACTGGTCCACTGTATCACACTGTATTTAATTGAAGCTAACACTAAAGCGCTATAACAACACTGCATTTGGTGGAAGCTAATGCTAAAGCGCTATAACAACACTGCATTTGGTGGAAGCTAATGCTAAAGCGCTATAACAACACTGCATTTAGTAAAAGCTAATGCTAAAGCGCTGTATTAGCTCTGTATTAAGTGGAAGCTAACAGTAAAGTATTGAACCCCAGCTGATGTTGCAGTGTCAGAATTCTGACTTTTTCTCAGAATTATGACATTTACTAGCTTATATATATATATATATATATATATATATATATATATATATATATATATATATATATATATATATATATATATATAAATCCTTTATGTTTAGCTACTTGTAGATTTTTGCTTTTTATTGCAGTTTTTTTTTAATCTACTTTTATTGAGTTTGCAGGTGTTTCTGCAGTATTGTCACATCTGTAGGCTATTGCTTCCTATTAAATTTAAAGATCAAAAGGTTGAGGAAAATAAAAGCTCATGTTTGCTTTATGGTCCAAACTGCAGTGTTTTCTCTGGCTTTGGCCTCAGAGCCGGTTCGGGTGGATCCGGTCCAAACCGCTGCCTCTGCAGGAGCCGGTCCGCTTGGCGGAGCGGCTGCTGGGACAGCAGCGATCCTGCCAGCCGGTGTTGGCGAACGTCAGGCCGGCGGCGGCTCCAGAGCGGCGGGGCGCGATGTTCCGCTACAACCCTGCGCCCCGCGCCGGTCTGCCATCATAATTAATATGTTGTTGAATCAAAGCTGAAGCGTTTGCCTCCGAAGCGTCCCGCGCTCAGCCCCTTATTAAAGGCCTGACCTCCAAGCTGCTGAAGGTTGCTCTGCAAACTTGGCACTTCCCCGAGCGAAAACATCTGCTTTCCTCACAGGCAGGACGGCGGCGGACCCCACGGCTCAGCTGGGCCCCGCAGCCCAGCGAGAGAGCCCTTCCCCTGTCCTCACGCAATGACCCCCGCATTTATAACCCCCATCACAGGGCACTCAGGTAAGAGCAGCAGCGGTTCACCACGCAGGTAAGAGCAGCAATAAGTTACTCAAGTTGGAGTGGTAAAGTGTTGGTGATCATCAGAGCTGGTAGTTACTAGTTACCTTTATTTTTACTGTAGGCTCAACTTTTACTTTAGTGAAATTTCTGTATTCTTTATCCACTGAATGAAAAACAAATAAAGTTTTTATTGAAAGAAACTGATCTGCATGAATTTTTTTTTGTTACTTATATGAATTATTGTCATTTTAATTCTTAAAATACCCAAATTTCCACTTAACTTTACATCTGATCATGCAATTTTTAAATATTAAATGGTAATTTGATTAGTTATTCAGTACCAAATACTTTTTTACTCTTGACTAATTTCACCTACCTTTTACTTTTATTTGAGTAAAATATGATGACGTTGCGCTGTTCTTACTTGAGTAAATAAATGTGGGTCCTCTGTGCTCCTCTGATTAAAATGCTATTCAAACTTTATGTTTTTTTGAGTTTGGAAAATGAGCGGCTTCAAAATCCTTACAAATCAGCAGGCACGGCCCATCACCTAGCAACCCCAGGAGTTCCACCTGTCACCTAGCAACCTGCTGACTAGAACTTCTGCTGGTCAGCAGAAGAGCCAATGGCTGCTGGAAAAGACAAGTGTTTTGTTGTCGACTTACTATCCAGAAACCACTTGCTGCATTCTGCTTGGTTGTGCAGGAGGTTCCACTTCTGCTTTTCAAAGATGCACAGCTGTATAATTGTGCATCAGTTTGCAGCCATTTTTACATTCAAGTGTAAACGTTGAATTGGGGGACATGGACAGCAGCAGCTCATTTCGATTTCAAGTGATAGGCCCACGCTAAGAAAACAAAAAGAAGTAAAAGAGTAAAGTCAAAATATTACATCTAAATTCACAAGATATTGACTTTATTCTCATTCTTGTATTATTTTGACTTTATTCTCATAATGCAATTCTTTATTTTCCTACCTGTTTTAGCCTCTTCAGGGAAGCACAACAAATCACCTTTAAGAAAACCTGCAGGTTCAGTTTTCCAAAAAGTTACTCGAGTAAATGTAACTTTGTAAATGTAATAGTTACTCCGCCCCTCCTCAGACCCTGGGGTCGTGTAGCGCATTGAAGCTGAGAGGAGCGCCCCGTCTTGCTATCCTCTTCATCACTGCAGAAAGGGAGGAAGAGAAGGAGGAGGAGGAGGAGGAGGAGGATGAAGGCATCTGCACGGCTCCCACAAAGTGGCGACTGTTGGACCGCTGACAGAAGCATCTGTCACACCCTGCCTTCACATCCTCACCTGCTGGCCTGACTCCATCACACACACACACACACACACACACACACACACACACACACACACACACACACACACGCACACACGCACTCACACACACATCTGGAGCTTGTTGGTGACCGTCCACGAAGAGACGATCGCTCCGGTTCTGCAGAGCCAAGTGGAAGTTTTTTAAATTTTTTATTTATGACGCATTAATGAAGGCGCCTGGTGATACTTCATCATCCTGCGGCGGCGTCCGTTCCCCTCAACATGCTGAAGGGATGCCAGCAGAAAGGGGAAGGATGCCAATCCATGTGGATGACACACACACACACGCACGCACACACACACACACACACTGAGAAAACACACACCGTCTGAAGGACAGCATCCCTCATTCAGGACCAGAGAAGGTGACCTTAAGCTAACGCCCCAAACTGAAATCAGTCATTTCACCAGAGCAAATCTACGACTGAGAGTTAAGGCTACAACAGAGAGGAGGAAAAAAGGAGGAACAAACTTCTGCCAAAAAATCTGAAATTGTGTGGAAAAAACAAGAAAATATTTGAGTTTGAAAAGTTGAAAATTAACTGGAAAAAATGAAATTTTGAGATGAATCTCAGAAATTTTCTAGAAACAAGGAAACTTCTGAATTTGAAAAGTCAAACTTTTCCTTTAAAACAAACTCAGAAATTTTGAGAGAAGTTTGTTTTTTCCTGTAAAAAACTCTGAAATTTCTGCATTTTGTTTTTGGCAGTAATTTGCTCCTCCTTTGTTTTCCTAGTGTCACTAATGAGATTAAAATGCGAACTAGTGCGGTGGGTAACCCAGATCACTGCTGCTGAAGTCAAACAACGTTTCTCTGCTCCTTCTGGACCATCAGAGGTAATTTATGAGCAGATCACTTTAACAGGCTCACCTTTATGCTGCTGCTTGGGTTTAAAGCAAATGAGGGCCTTCATGAACCCCAGCTGTCTTGTCACCGGGGTCAGAGGTCATCACCGTGGCAGCCAGGTGATTTTAAACACCACAAAGCCTCCCAGCGTGAGCCGGGACTCTGAAAAGGAGCGGCAGCCTAAAATGAGTGATGGGGGACAGCGGGACTCCCGCGGCCCGGGGAGGCGGCCTGACCTCGCCTGGCGGGGTGAAGGGTACGCCTCGCTGTCATCTCTCCATCGCCGGCCTCCGCGTGGTCGTGTGTCGAAGCAGGAAGCCCTCCACGCTGGCTGCCGTCCAAAGCGGAGGTCTCTCACCTCCCGGTGGTTATTCCTGGATACCGAGCGGAGCTCCAGCCTCCTTTGGCCCAGCCCGGCCTTTCTTCTCCCGCTCTGGGATAACGGGCCTGTCCTTCAGCTATCAGCGGCCATTGTCTTTATTACACTCACACATCTAATATCAAGGTCACTTTCATTTATCTCTGTGATCTCCAGGGTTGCAGCAGCCTCAAAGTTGAGGATAAGACATTTATTACGCAGTAATTTCACTGTAAAATGATTATTTATTCTGCTATTAGTTATTTTTTGACACGAATAAAAAAACATGCTGATCTGACGTCAATCTTCCTCATTTAAAGCATGGACAAAAATCGGCCAGGTACATTTATAAATATCAGTTGTTATGCTAGATTTTGGCCACCAGATGTCACTAAATATCAACCACAGTTTCAAATCCCACAATGTAAAGATGCCAAACATTCAGCTGAAGGAAAAATACATTTTAAATAAAAGATTAATATTTATATTTCTCTCCCTGCACAACAGTGCCAAACAGGACTTTTCGCAATTTGCAAAATGATCTTAACATGTTCAGTTAATATTTAGCCTTTTTTTAGCTTTAATTTTTGTCTTTCATCTTTACTTCTGTTGGTTTTCAATTTTTCCAAAAATCAATTAAGTATTTTTATTATTATTATTATTGTTGTTGTTGTGCAATAATTATTTTTCTTATTTCTATTTTTATTCTTATCTTTTGTGAGTGTTTTATTTTACGGCATATTTATATTTCATAATTTATTAATTACTTTTTAAATTCATAATTCATTTTATACTGTATTTAGGTATTAAATGTAAATGCTCTTGGAATGAAGCGCCTTTCTCTTTAAAATGATCAGCATCGCTACAAAAGAGCAGCAAAGAGTGGCTGAACAGCTGAAGAGGTCCCACTCTGATTTTTTTTTTTTTTTTACAGATTCTAAATGAAGTAATCTTTCTACGACAGCTATTTAAATTGTATTTGAAACTAAACGTCTACCTTAAGCTCTGTGATTTTAATTGACCAACTTTTCGTTTCAAATATTTTTTTTATCTACAATATCAAAATTTTGATTATTTTTGTGCTTACATCGACGCTATTGAGGCCTCGCTCAAGCAAACCATCTTGCTTTATTGAACAATCATTAAACCCGGGCCAGGCAGTCCAACACGGATAATTTCTGTTTCACAGCAAGTTTGGCTTCGATGGGAAGGTAACAAAAATATGTAATATGAGTAAGAGTTTTTAATACTAACGTAATGTAGCATTTAAAGAAGCGGGAGCGTCGCGTTTCAAATGAAGCGCCGACCCCCGTGTTTCTGCAGTGGTTCAGTCCGGCGACGTCCTGCGCGGGAGCGGAAAACGTGCGTCGGCTTTACGGAAGAGGAGCGTTTTGTTGTATTGATTAAACAATATCTTCTACAAGGTCCACTTTACTGCAGCCAGCACATTTTGTCTCCTCAGAAACCCATACAGAACGGAGGTAAATAAAACTAGATCTTTACGTCGCTTTGTTTACTAACTTTAAGCTAGCTAGCGGGAGTTAATGAGGCGTTTACGTCCCATCCGCATCCTGCAGGTTAACTGGGTTTTCAATAGCATCGCTGGAGATGCTGTGTCTCCAGATACTGGACTTTTTTATTTATTTTCTACATTTTGTGGCGTTACACACACAACATATGAAACCGATGCATGATTCTCAATTGTTGTTTTTGTAAACAAACCCCTTTTACTTTGATTCCCCTGGATAAAATTGAGTGCAGCCTGTTTTCTTTCATAGATGACCATGTGAATAGAGTCCATCTGTGAGCAGAGCTGGCCCAAGGCATAAGCACACGTAGCAGTTTATGGCATAACTCTCTAAAATGTAGATCTACTATTTTAACATCTTATTCAGAATGAGAATACGATCAAATTTTATTTAGCAGTTTTCAGCATAGATAAATAAAAATATTTGAAATAGTTTGACATTTAAATTTAATAAGTATTGTAAAGTACAAAGAATACTCATCATAATTTGATTGTTGTGTTACCTGATGCTATGAACATTTGATTAATCAATAAAATCAACCAGGGCTGCAGCTAAGGATTAGTTTTGTTATCAATTAATCTAATAAAAAAATTGACAGAAATTGACAAAGTATATTAAGAGGCAAATAAATAAGCAAATCAGTTAATTTTTAAATAATAAAAACACATTTTATTGCCTAGAATACCATAACAGGGTTCTTTTAATGAGATAAAAAAAAAAAAGCCTTTAGGCTAAATCTGATGCATTTACTGTAATCCTTAAAATTTACTGAAATGCTCATGTGTGTTCAAATAAATTAAAAGTATTACAAATTAGGATGTTTTTAAAGAACAGTATTTGTGTTTATGGTGAAATAAATGCTGTCGCAGTCAGAAAGTTACCTGAAAAAATATGTTGAAAAAGACCTTTTGTTATAATGCTTTTGTCACAATATATAAAAAAAACCTTTAAACCTCAAAGTTGTTTTTGTGTAACAGCATTAAGACTTCCAGGAGTTTTTTGGTGTGCTGCACAGTCATGATGTGGCTTTTATTTAAATTCAGTGTTTCTAGATGATGTGTCTGTCTCTAAACGTTTTTTTTTCTTTTCAGTTTGGTTTCAAATCCAAGATGGCCGGAGACTGGAAGCCAGGCGATCTGATTTTTGCCAAAATGAAGGGTTATCCTCACTGGCCTGCGAGGGTAAGCAGCACGAAGCGCATCACTGGGCAAAAATGACAGAAATTTCACTTGCATTTAAAATACAGTTGCAATTTAAAATCTTAAAATGGAAAAATGTAAAGTGCAACACAAATTATTCATCCAGGTTTTGCTTTGAATTTAATTCATTTTAAGAGTAAAAAAAACTCAACATCCAATCACTTTTAAACAACAATTTATTAAACTTTCTTGTTTCTGCAAAGAAAGAAAAATTTAGAAAAAGTTGATCAACCTGAAACATGTAGGATGTAGTTTTTTTGTTTTCAATGTGGCAAACCTGCAGAAACTTTTTATGTTTGAAATCAACAAATTGCTCATTTGTTAAAATATTATCTGCTTGCCCTGCTTATTTTTGAGCAGGTAAAAGTAAAAAAATAGATATTTTTTGTTACAATAGAGTATTAGAGTCATACGAAGATTAAATATAAATAAAATTATGAGAAATCCTGAGTAAATTTGTTTCTGTTTCAGATTGATGAAGTTCCAGACGGTGCTGTGAAACCGTCCAACATCAAATATCCAATTTTCTTCTTCGGCACTCATGAAACGTGAGCAGCAAACTGCAGATATTTATCAAGGCGCCATTTTGTTTCTCTGAAGGTTTTTAATAGATAAATGTTTGATGAGGGTCCGGTTTCCTTCCCCATTCTGCATTTTTAATGGTTGGCACCAGCGTTGTGTTTACGTTCATTACTGAAAGTATTTTCCCTCCTGCAGAGCGTTTCTTGGGCCGAAGGACATTTTTCCGTACCAACAAAACAAAGAGAAATACGCGAAACCGAACAAAAGGAAAGGCTTCAATGAAGGATTGTGGGAGATCGAGAACAACCCAAAAGTTGAGCTGACTGCGCCCAAGGTACGACTGCATTAGAAACCGGGTGTAAACAGCAGAATTTCAACTTTAAAACTTTATTTTCCACTGAGACAAATCCAGCTTAGATTCTCCTCTTACTGATTAGAACTAAACTTAAACCTAATTAAAAAATACTTAATTTATCCCAAAGGGAAGTTAAATGTAACTCATATCATCCAATTAGCTTCAGAGTCGCTGTGGAAGTGAAGACTCTCCAGTAGCAGTCAGTGTTACAACATCTCTGTTTAGAAAAATAAGAAAATTTCTGAGTTTCAAAAAAGTAGAAAATTCGCTGGAATAAAAACTAAAATTTTGAGATTAATCTAAAAAAAAAAAATAAGAGAGAAAAAATTACTGAATTTGAAGTCAAATATTTGAAATTAATTCCAAAATTTTTCTTGGTAATAAATACTAAATCATTTGGTAGGAATGTACTTTTTTCTTCTTATTTTCAAATCTACAATGTCCCTCACACGGCGTTGTCGTTCAGACGTAAATGGACTTCAGTGGGAACGCTTTACGACTACATCCTTAAAAAGTCTTACATTTATTTTTTGAAAATTTCTAGTTAGCTTTAAATATGTCAATCACGGTTCTTAAAATGTTGTTGTGGCAGCACTGTTTAATCTTGTATATTTAACAGAATTGATTTAATTTCTTTTTGGGATTAATCTAGTAGCATCAAATTTTAAATATTCTGTGTCATTGTTGTTCTGCAGAGTCACAGATTCGAGTCTGTTGTGGCTACCGCTAACTAGCTGCTAATATAGCTAGCTATTTTTTTTTGTTGTTTACCATGTGTAAGTTTTTTTTTCTGTGCAATAAACTGAACTTTAATCTGTGACACATGCTACAATCCGTCAACTATCCGCTGCCTTTATCGTTTTTTACCTTTAAATTTAATCCAAGTGGAATTGAAAAGGTCTTAAGTAATAAATTTGATTTGTAGAAACCTGGATATATTCTGAAAATGCCAACAAACTGTTCCCAGCTGGTCAGGATGTTCGTTTCTCTGCTTTAGCAGATAAATAAAGCTGAATTTAAGGGGAAAGTGTGATGAAGTGAACAGATTTTCTGCTGCTCTATAAATAGAAGTTTTAATGAGTTAAATCCTGTTTTTCATTTTTTGTTTTTTTTTTTTTAATCTGAAGCCGGTTCCTCCTCCTTCCTTCCTGGAAAAGGATTTGGAAAGCAGTCCGGAAGGAGAAGAAGACGCAGCCGATAAAGGAGTCAAACCCAAAGTAAGTTTTAGTTTTTTTATTCCCTGTTCATAACCTCCATTCCCATGTTGCTCCACTGCAGTGAATCTCTTCTGTTGCCAGATTCTTTCATGTTTTTTGTCTCTCAAAGCTTCCTGTGACGTTTGTCTGCATCGTAACCGCAGGAAACGGTTTTCCCTCTCGTAGAGTTGATGTTTGGTAGCAAAAAGAGCAGGAAGCTCGCTGACCGCGCCTCGCTGCGTCCTATGCTGTGTCTATGGTGCATTCAGGTTCCAGGAAAAGAGACTGAGCAGGAGAATGATGATGAGGAGGAGGAGAAAGAGGAGGAGGAAGGGTCTCTGATGTCTGAGCAGGGTCCTCAGATCCAGGATGTACGTACTCTTGCATGTCGGGTTGCCATGCAGCGGCGCAGGTCATGTCATCCCTTGTTTGGGTGGAAAATAAAAAAGCATGCTACATCGGCGGTTTTTCCAGAGCCGGGTCGGCGTTCGGGTCGCTAATGAAAATCTAACGGAGAGCTGTTTGTGTTTTCAGTCATGTTGAGTTTGTGCTTGATGAATAAAAATGAGTTTATTTGAAAGTTTTGGGTTCATTTCTTGCTTTTCTGTCCATCTGCTGCATGATTCCACTGATTTCATCCACTTTCTTTCTTCATCCAAGTGGTTAAGTTCTGATTTCAATGGTTTTCCCCCCTAATTTAACAAATAAATCTGCAAAAGAAGGTGAGTATGAAAGAAATTCCCTTTTGCATTGAATCTGATGTAAATCCTCAGCTGCACACTAGAGGGTACTGTTGCTCTAAATCGGTTTGTTTCACTTTCTGCTTTTTCTCTTCAGCAGCTTTCTAAGGAAGTAAAGTCAGCTTGTTTTTGAGGTCAGCTGGAATAAAATCAAACTTTCTGGTTAACTTTTCAGGTTTCTGCTCAGAAAGAATCGACTGATCCCTCAAAACCCAAAAGAGGAAGGAAGAAGAAGGTTGGTATTGTCGCTGAAGGTGATTTAAATTCAGTTTTGGGAGCGATTTAAATCATTTAATCGTGTGTTTGTGTTTCAGGGTGACCAGGAGAACGAAAAAGATGAAGATCCTGGAAGCCCCGTGAGTCCATCAGGTGGGATTTCTGCTGAAAAGTGTTTTTGTTTTACACGGTTAAAGATCTCTTAGATTCTCCTCATAGCTTCTGGACCTTGAAGTTGATCCAAGTTTGTTAGCTTCAGCTTTTTGAGAGCTTTCTTCAGAAAGATCTGCCCTGGTGGAAACAGGATCCTGGGCCTGCTTGTTCAGGATCCTGATTCCTGTTTCATTTTGGTGCAAAATGGTCATTTTGGCCCCAGAGGGAGAAACTTTAAAAGTTGGCTTTATCTGCTGATTTTTTTATTACTATTATTTTTCATCCATTTGCAAAGAATTAGTCAACTAATTGTTGATTTATGGATTATTAGATTAAAATTGTTCCAATTCATTAACTAATGATTTCTGCTTAGCTCTTTTGTTAGTGTTGCAGTTTGGCCTCCATCCAGAAGAGGGCGACATCCTGAACCTTTTTTTATTCAGAATATTATGAAAAATTTAGCACTTTACGTTATGGACATAAGACAAAATTCAGGTTTTAAAATAATTGTCAGTTAATTTGTTTGTTGCTCTATAAGATAAAATCAGTCAACTGCAGTCAACTGGTTAATCGATAACCAGAGGCCATTTTGATACAAAGCTGTGATTTCCACAACATCTGCTCCTATTTTTGTAGCAATTAGTTGCTGACAAGAATCAAAAAAATAATATGTAACCTCAATTGATGATATTACTGTTACTGATAATTTTAGGCTTAAAATGCCCCAAAAACTAGTAGTAAATCCGCAATAATGTAACGAGAGTCTTTTTATTGTGCACAATAATTTAAAAGGAAATAAATTTTCACCACAGAACTGGAGCTGCAAAGTAACAATAATTTTAGTAAATGATTATCCTGGCGATTAATCAATTATTTTGGCGATTAATCCAATGAAAAGTTGGCACATTCTGCTGATTTATTTACTTTTTAAAAATAAAATATTAAAAACGGTTTATACTAATTAATAATTGAGTAGGAAAGGTTGCTCGATAGATTTTATTTATTTTTTTTTGCCAATTGAAGCGTTCTAGGTAGAATAGATTTACAAGTGAAATGTCTTCTTTTCATCTTAAATGCAAAATGTAAATATATTTTTATACACTTTTGATTTAATTGCTGCTCTGAGTGACTTATTCTTTCAGCAAATACACTTCTTTTGAGTCGGTGTTTTCCAGTTAGCGATTAGTCGATTACTAAATTAGTTGACAATTATCGAATAATCACAATTAATTTGATTAATCATTTCAGCGCAACTGAAAAATTTGTAAAAACGCTTTCTTCACTTGTCAAAACTGTAATTTTGTAACAAAACCTGAATGTAGCTTGTTATTTTTAGGGATGTAGGTTTTAATTTGAGGTAGAAATAGTGGAATATGATCCATAATTGTTTATCTGTGATCAGGTGGAGACGCTCCGAAACGGCGAGGCAGGAAGCCGAAGACCGAGAAGCTGCTTCTGCTGCAGCAGGACCAACACGGCTCTGGGAGCGAAATGTAAACCTTCAGAAAACACAGCTTTCATCGACTTCTTCATTTTTACAGCTTGTTTATGATTTATTTTCATTTTAGGGAGACAAACGAGTCTGAGAAGAAGCGAAAGAGGGCAGCAGAGGACAAGCAGCTGAACGGGGAAGAGGAGAAGAGGAAGAAAAGGGAGGGCAGCAAGGGGAAGGAGGCGGAGCTAAAGGAGGCGGAGGCCAAGAAGAAGAAGAAGGACAACAGCTCGTCTGGCTCGGACGACGATGAGGCAAGCGTCTTCGCGCGGCGGCCATCTGTCGGCCGAGAAGTTGGTTTTTAACGTTTCTATTCCTGTTAGTCTCAGAAAAGCAAAGGGAGGAAGAAGCTGCAGAATGCAGAGGCGGATAAAGACGGGCGGCGCTGGAAAGCCGACGAACCCAGAGAGTGAGTTCATCCCTCCATGATGAGGCGTCATGGTTTTACTCTGTTGCCACGGCAACAACAACCAACTTAGCCACATGCTAGCGAGGTCTGACCAGAAATAAAGTCCCAGGTTTTTATTTGAATATTTAAAGTTGTGTTTCAGTATCGACATATTTCAGTAACTTTGAGGCAGTTTTTGATTGTAGGCGCTTGATTTGTTACAATGTCAAATTTATCTTCATGATAAATTGTCCTAGAAGTTACTGCTATAAGCAATAATGTTGTTGTTTTGACAACATTTTCAAGTAATTTAACAGCAGTGAAATAATAAAACACTTTCTCAAAGGTCAATAAACTTTAATTTCTACTGAACATTTAATGCTGGAGGTGGAAGACATTTTCAATATCCAAAATAAATAAAAAAACAAAAGAAACGACAAACAAATGAATTATTATGTCTCTGTCAACAAAATTATCCCTCAAAAAGAGGCGAAAGCACCAGACTAAAGAGTTTGGTGTTTTTCTGCCAAAATCTCTTTCTACCAAAGATGATCGATTCGATTTATTATGCGATTAATCGATTTATTGCTGAGTTTCTGATGTTGTGTTTTTGTCTTTCAGGGCCGACAAAGAAGATGTGAAGAAACCTGAGGTGGGACCCAAGAAGAAAGGTGATTTTAAAAAATATGTGGTTTTAGCTGGATCTGTTTTTTTTATTTATTTATTTTAAGATTTGTTTTTTTTTTTAACTAACTGCTGTGTGACATCATCTCTTTTTTTCCCCGTTTTATTTTCCAGAAATGTCAACTGACCTGAAACTCCAGAAACTCCACAGTGAGATCAAGATTTCCCTGAAAATCGACAACCCGGTCAGTTCTGCCATTCATATTTTAACGGTAGTTTTTACTAATTACAAAGATATTTTATTTATAATGTTTTTCCTCCCTGGAAACAGAAAAATTATGAATCTAGTTAGCCCCTCCAGTGTTTTGTAATTCTTTGATTGTAGAAATTCAACAGATTTCAGTATTTTTTTATGGTAATGCATAATTATGAGTTTATTGTAAATTTTCTACAAAAATGGTTAAAACCACTGGGTTTAAATGATGCTAACTCCCACCTGCAGGGGGCAGTATTTCTTGTTTTTACTACGTTTTGTTACTTGATGTGCGTTATGGTGATCGATGTGTTGAGGGAAAATAGATTGAGCGGTTTAAATGCTTTGCTGAGCAAAAATGTTTGTATTTTTTTTTCTTCTCATTTTTAATTTTTTTTAATTAAATTTGTAATGTATTTGCTAGGGACAATGCAGTTGTCACATTTCAAAAGGCTAATTTTGATCTGTTTTCACTATAAAATACTAAAAACAAACAGATTATCGAGACGAGGTTAAAATGACTCACAAGTTGTGTCAATAAATCCAAAAAATGCAATTGGTATAAACAATAAATACAAAATAAAACAAGGAATCTACAACACATTAATAATAAAAACTGTAAAAATTAATCAAAACTGAATTAATTATTCACTTATATGTAGAAACGCGACAGGTCACATGGTGAGATTTCCTGCGTTTTGCCATCTGAGTGAAGGATTATTCACATAGATGGCATTATTTTCTTCTGTACGTAGATTTTGGAAGGCGTTAAACTCCTTATATATAAATAAGTGGGTTTTTTTTCAATGAGTTGAAACATTAAAACTTGCATTTATCTGTTTTTGTCCTCCAGGATGTGAAGAAATGTTTGGACGCACTGGACGAGATCGGTTCTCTTCAAGTGACGACTCAGCACCTGCAGAAGCACAGCGAGCTCATCGCCACGCTCAAGAAGGTAAACCAGCAAAACACAGCGGTTCCCAGTCGCTGACAGCGCCGCCTGGTGGCGGCGGTCATGAACTGCGGTTTAATCTGCGTTCCAGATCCGGAAGTTCAAGGCCAGCCAGGACATCATGGACAAAGCCACCATGCTGTACAACAAGTTCAAGACGATGTTCCTGGTGGGCGAGGGCGACTGCGTGCTGAGCCAGGTGCTGAACAAGTCGCTCGCCGAGCAGCGGCAGCACGAGGAGGCCAAGAGAGGAGCACTGAAGAGAGCCGAGCACGTCAAGGACGGCGGCACAGGTACGGCAAAACAAACATGGCTGCAAACAGCAGCAAATATGGCAGGAAACAGCAGCAAATATGGCAGGAAACAGCAGCAAATATGGCTTCATAAAACTCCCTAAAAACTCAGTTGTTTTTTAGTTCTTTCTGCTATTGGCCTTTAAAAAGTCTGTATATTCCAGTTAATGATTAATTGATTTTTAAATTAGTTGACAAATCCTGGATTTGTGACAATTGATCATAGTTAATCGATAATTTTGGGTGTATTTTCATTGAAAATATGAGACTATAAAGTTTTTTTCATCAAATGACCTTTTGAAAATCTGTATGTTCAGGTTAACAATTGATCAATTACAAAATGACTTGACGATTATTACAGCAATCAATTAACCACTATTAATTGTTTCAGCCCTACTTTTGACTTGATTATTTAACTCAAGTTAACGATTAATCGACTAGTTGGTGATTACTTGTTTTATGATGATTGATTGAATGAATAGTTATAATTGAGGATGGATTTCATAAGAAGTGTGTTTGTTGTTGAGCAGGTAAATCTAAAGCAACTTAAATAACATAAATTTTGGCTCCAAGGTAAAAAGTTTGAAACTCAGGACGACGATCCAGTCACGCTGAAACCGGAACAACAACCAGGAATAAATTATCTAAAGAGGTAACGACTGTAGTTTTGGGTTGCAAGGTTGCATCACTCCCTCATTAAATCCATTAAGCGGCAGAGCGAGCGGCCAATCAGGAGCCAGTCATGGGATCTCTGTGGTCGGCCTTCATCTTCAGCAGCTGTTATCATACTCTGCGGCCGCCTCCGTCCTGATAAACAGCCGAATCCCTCCGTTACTGGAGCACATTGTCTCTCTGGGTGAATCGAATCCATGGAGAATCTTTTTAACTTGACTAACCTCTGCAGAGCCACGCCGGCCGTCACATGCTGACGGCGCGGTGACGTCATCGCTGATCGAATCTTCCTGCTCCGCAGACAAGGTGGCCAACGGCGACGCCAGCCCCGAGGAGAAGAAGACGGACAAGATGGAGGACGCCTCGGTGGGAGAAAACCACAGGTACATCCTCCAGGCTGGAAAATGACGCTAACGCAGCGTTGCTAACGGCAACCAGATGATCCACAGCTGATCTGAACGTCATGTTGGTATTTTTTTATCTTCAGATTCAGATTATGAGGCTCAAACTCACAAATTACATCAGAAGAAAAAAATACAGAACATATTTGATTAAATTTAGACTCTTTAATGAAAGATTTTAGTATTTTTTAAAACTTATGGCTTCAACTGACTCGCTCTCTCTGGTTGCTTAGCAACAGCCTGCTGAGTAACTTCCCAAGTCAGACATAACTGCTTAAAACATAAAACAAACAGCATGGAGACAAAACTGGATAAAACGGGAAGCATCTCAGTTACTTAAAACAAAACAATCAATAATCATCAATATTGACTGATATGAAACGTTTATATCCTGATAAGTTTCTCAGCCATATTGTCCAGTCCTATTATTTTGTGGTTTTGGCTTAAATACTACTATAAAGATGTTTTTATTCAGGCCTTTTTGACTCTCCAATTAACATTTAATCAATTGGTAAATTATTTGACAATTTCAACAATTGATTGATCACGATTGATTCGATTAATCGTTTCAGCCTTGCTCACATTTCTCCAGCTTCTGCTTGCGTTTGGTCAGTTTTATGTTTTCTCTTCATTTCCGGCTGCAGTCCTCCGAAACCTCAGGAGTCGGACTGAACCGTCCGCCGACCCGAAGAAGAGACTCGCTGCTGTAATGGAACGACGCCCCCTGGTGGACAACGGTTCCCAGTGTTGTGCTGCTGCTCCCAAGGTTTCAGTTCACCAAGATGCTTCATAGTTTTATTTTTGTACTCAGACACCTTGTGCCGCCTGCTGTTGGATGTATTTAATTCCCGTTGGTGTAGTTGTGAATTTTAATGGCCGTGTATGAGAAGCGAGGTCATTCCTCCTCGTCTTCATCGTGAAGTGTTTTTGTTTTCATTTGGTCGATCATTTCAGTTGTGAACCTCCCAGGACTTGAAGTACAGATTCTGTAAACTGATCGTGTTTTTAATGCTGTGTAACGCATGTTGAACAGAAAACTGTGGACTTTGCCAAAGTTTCCTTTTAGCCAACGAAGTGCTTTATTTTCCATCATGTCTTTTAAAACCTAGATGTATATAAGAGTATTTTTGTGCTTGTGTCATCATCCTGGTAATAAAGTGGTAGCTACAGCACAACCGCCATCTTGGTTTTTATCATTCTTCATGATGTACATTTTTGTCTTTTCGATGAAAAACTTGGAAAAACTTTAAATTTCACAGTGGATGATGGGATAAATGAAGATTACAGACAGATTTTTACTACTAAACACATATATTTAAGGCAGTTTTTTCTTTTTAGGTAAACAGTTTGAATTACGTTACATTTTCAGCTGCTGTAGTTCTTTATATTGATAGAAGAAAATCTGCCAAAAAACTGAAAAGTTACAAACTGTTACAATCTAATATACTAGAAACAAGGAAATTTCTGACTTCACAAAAGTCAAACATTTGCTACAAAATTATTTTTTTAGGTTAAAGTCAGAAATTTAAGAAAATTTGACTTTCAGTAACTTTTCAAATTTGTTAATTTACTGCATTTGAAATATTTTCTTCAGAGTCATGTCAGTGGCTCTTGGTGAGCGCCCCCCACAGGCCAGGAGGGGAACAGGTTGCTCCACTGGTTTGGTTCGACAGCAGAGGCCAGACAGGATTTTGTTTTGTTACTTGGCATTAAGCTTTGCGTTATAACAATGTTCATGCGATACTGAAGTCTTACGGGGGCCACCGCATTACCTGCTTTAAGGTTTTCTCAGTATCTTGTTTTGAGACTCGACTTTCTTTAGAAATGAACCATAAACCAATGTGCAAAACAGGTCAAACATGGACTTTCCATCTCCCATTCCTTCTAAGATAAAAACACAAACTTTCTGTAAGAAATAAAAGTCACTTGCAGAAAAACCCCAGACTGGAATTTGAACCCAAGACCTTCTTCCTGCAAGGCATTAAATGAACTCACTGAAGTTTAACGATTTCTAACTAGAGACTCCCCGATAACCAGTAGAAGTCAAAATACAGCAGTAAAAAGTAAAGTCTTATTCAAAAACAGGAAAGTAAATCCATGCTTGTCTTCGTTATGAAGCGTAAGTCAGTTGAAGGCGCCTCGGTCCACGTACGGGAACGCCAGGAATTCTCCCAGTTTGTTCCCTTCCTTGTCGTAATGCAGCATCCGGAAACATTTATCGCAGAACAGACACGGGTCGCTGGGCGCAAACTGGTCCTTGGTGGTGTACCATCTACAAAAACCCAAACACACCAGAGGTCAGAGGTCAAAAACGACGCTCAGGGTGTGAGCGCTGATGTTTACGGACCGGCTGATGAAGACGTGGCAGACGGAACATTTTTGGGTCACCAAGCGGTTCTTATGGGTGAGCACCGGGTAAAGGTCCATGTCCAGGCAGTCGCTGCGGTGCGCCAGTCTGCAGCCGGAAAAAAAAACAACAGGAAATTAATTTCACATTTGTGACGCCGCAGCCTTTTCACATGGCTGCTCTGCAACCTTACTTCCTAGAAATCCTTACTTCCCTTTGACAAATAAAATTACTTAAGTAATTTTACGACAAGCCGCTGACCTGACGTCGGTGATGATGACGAGATGTTCGCAGTTGCCTTGGTGACAGTAGAGGTACGGAAACCCCACCTTCACCTTCAGGTCCACAAACCGTGTGTCCTCCATCTTGGCCGAGCTGAACGGCGGGAAGTTGTGGGATTTGGCCCAGTCGATGGTCGTTCTGGATTCCCAGTAAAAGACAAGAATCAACATAAAAATTATGAAAAAACTCATCCAGGAACATTAGAAAACACCACAATAAGTGGGATTATTTTATTAAAAATGAATTAAAGTCTCATTTTCTTAACTTTCCTTGTCAAGACAGAACAGATAAATGATTAAAATTCAGAATGAAAAAGACATTCATGACCCAGAGGAGTGGATCTATGGTTTGTGTCACAGAAATGCCGGAAACGGACCTGCTGATGTCCTGGCACTCTGGATAGCGCATGTCATTGTAGAAAACTCCTTCGAAGAAAAAGAAGGCCGATTTGAAAAGATCCTGAAACAAGAAGCATTAAAACACGACGGTTAGGTGGCCAATCGACTGGACCGTCCAGTCGCAGTGAATGTGTAGCTGCTCACTTTGCTCATGAAATCCGGCGCCATGTCCGGCGTGCTGCTGAACTCGCCGCACACCTGCAGGTCGCTGACGCAGCAGACGGCGTCCCGGAGGTCGGCCAGCGTGTGGGAGCCGGTCATCAGCATGGTGGTGTGGGCTCTGAGGTGGTTAAACTGCGGGAGGTTTGGGAGGATGGTGGCCCACAAGGTACACAAAAGCAAAAGCCACAGTGCAAGTTATGCTAAAACGGATGCGAAAATATTGGGATGAAATTGCTAGCATAACCGCCGTAGCATCGTTAATCCATTTCACCGTGAATTCTGTTTTATGCTACAGCAGAGTTCATGTTCATCGTGCTACGTGCTTCTGTATTATCATTTTACTTTAAGTTTTATTATAAAGTAGAATTTTGAACTTCCATCAATCTGCGTCAGCATAATTTTTGTTTTAGCATAAATCTTTTATAAGCAAAATTTTTCTTGGCCTGAAATTAAACTAATGAAAAACTTGGCAGCATAACTTCCACTTTAGCATAACTTTGCTTTTACCATCATTTCTAATGTGGCTTTCATTGTGGCTTTTGCGGTTTGTTGACCCTCCTGGGCCACCGTAGGAGGGAAATGTCAGCCCCACAGAGGAACCATTCAGGGATAAACAGATAAATGCTCACTTTCTCCACAGTACTAGGGAAGTAGATATTGATGGTTAGAATGAGTTCGCCTTCAGGGAGCCGGTTCGCCTCGGTCTCTGGTAGCCTCCCAGCAGTCAGGCGGTCCTGCAACAACAATTAACTTTCATTGTTTCTGTTGGTAAAGTTCTGATTTGGAATATATTAATAAATTCATCTCTGACATATTCTCTCTCAATTTTGACTTCTAGCAAATCAAAGTAATTTAGATAATTTTTACTGACCTAAAACAAAAGGATTTGGGTCTGATTTAAACCAGACAGTGAGAAGTTAAGTTCTTTCATGTATTTAAGGTTGTTAGGTTCTTGTTATTGATGAATCCTTCAGTTCACCCACCAGTTCATCTGCGTAGAGGTCGTGTCTGTTTTTGGTACGTTTCTGAGGTTTGTTGTTCTGCTTTTTTCTGTGTCTGTCAGTAGAAACAGCCAGAGTCACCCTGCTGGGGATCCACACAGTAACTGGACTTGATTAATGGGAACCGGTCTTACATCAGAGTCTTCAGTGTCGCGTTCGGAGGGACGACTTCCGGGTCGGGCTCCTGATCGCCAGAATGGCAAAGAAGCGAGTCGACGCTGCAACCAGAAAACAGGAATTTTAAACCTTTGAATTTGTTGAAATATATCACTTTTTTAAATTTCTGATCATTTACAGCAAATAAAAAACTCATTTTAATTTGGCTTTTGACAAGATGTTAATGGCAGCATAAATCTAAAGAAATATTAACACTTTTAGCTTGAATTACTGCATCAATGATGGAGGCGTTTAGCTTGTGGCTATGTATTTGTGAACCCAGCTGTGGACAGACCTTTTTCAATGTTCCTTTTTCCTTCCACTCAACTTTCCACTGAGAGGATGGAACACAGCAGTCTGTGAACAGCAGCTTGTTTAGCAGTGACTCTGTTTTCCCCTCAGCCTGTGAGCTGCAGCTCAACATGTCTGGATGAAAAATGTGTTTATTTACGCTGAGATGTTCTAATTATTGAAAGAGTCAATTTGCTCCAATGTAAGCGATGTGAAATTATCAAAAGCTAAATTAAAGCCGCCCAAAGGGTTGAGACTGGACCTTTGGTACCATAATCTGGGGTTCGGACCCGCCTGGGGTTCGGACCCGCCTGGGGTTCGGACCCGCCTGGGGTTCGGACCCGCCGGTGCCACCGACCTGCAGACGGATCTGAGTTCGGCCATGGTTTCCTCTCCGATCCCCATCGCCGCAGCGAACCGGGCCTCAAACGCGTCCTGGTCTCCCGGCCGGAAGGAAAAGTCTTCCGGCTTCAGTCGCTTCAGCCACTCGTCCCGAAAGGAGCCGATGTGAAAAGCTGACGAGTTTAAGTTCATGAACTCATAATCTGGGACGCCGCCGCCGCCGCCGCTGCTGCTGCTGCTGCTGCTCGGTTCTGACGGCTGCTCGGACGCCGCCATGTTTTCAGCGACGAAAACAAATCCGTCCCCGGGCTTTTAACGCAAACCCGCGCAAAGGCTTGTGGGTAATGTAGTTCCATGGTTCTGTGGGGTTTTCAGATCATCGCTTTCCTAAACGCCCAATTACCACGTAGAAATGTGTTTGTTGTGTTTAATCGATTAATTCCATAAATAAAGTGTTTTTTTAATTAAATTTAAATTTGAGTGAACGCAACTCTCTTGACCACCAGGGGCAGTAATGTAAAATCGATCTATCAATAAAACTGCATCAAATGAAGAAGCAGTTAACCCGGATAAACTCCGCCATTTTCCGAGTCCTCTTTCTACGTAAATTTACGTTGGCTTTCGCATTATTCCAAAGTTTCATCAGTTTTTGGAAAAAGTGTGACCCCCCCCCCGCCCCCCCAAATCATCTTTTAGCAAAAAAAATATTTTATTCCAAAATCACTTTTGGATAAAAGTGACTTATGGTATTACTTTAGGAAAGTGACGACATGTAGAATTGTTTGGGAAAACAACACTTAGTTCTCGAACTGACTATTGATCGGTGTTATTTAGAGTTC
This sequence comes from Poeciliopsis gracilis, assembly GCA_911649635.1. Taxonomy (NCBI): domain Eukaryota; kingdom Metazoa; phylum Chordata; class Actinopteri; order Cyprinodontiformes; family Poeciliidae; genus Poeciliopsis; species Poeciliopsis gracilis. The sequence continues at coordinate 1,925,956 of CAJVRI010000370.1, read as the reverse complement.
TGGTGATAATTTCAAAGTCAGCTAAGAAGAACCCAAACAGATCAACCAATATGTATATTTGTTTTCTAGATTCTTCAACAACCCAGACCTCAAGATCCAATATGGCTGCCTATCATTTGGCACAACAATTTTTAGATTACATTATTTGCACTTCCAACTGTATCTCATCAACCCAGTTGGACATATCAGGAAACATGGTTCAATTTGAATATACACAATATGGAGAACTTCATTGTCATTGAAGTTCTCCATATTTATGAATACTGTCACTCTTGATTCAATATTCATAAAATCGCCTATTTGTGAATAATTTGGAGCTGGAGAACATAGCTCCAAATTATTCTAGGAAAATTAGCCTGATTGCAGATTTTTTTTTGTGAAGCTTATCTAAAACATTTAAAAGAAAGTGCTGAAATACATTTGGAAGCTGAAATACTCAGTAGTGATGCTAGCTGACATGCTATTGGTTAGCTGTTGTTTAGAAAGCAGCCAATCCAGGATCATCATTCATTTCCTTGACACTGATTGGTTATTTGTCTTGCAGTCCCTATTATTGTGAATATCAAAGGTTCCATTATACTAATTCTAGTTAGCCTAGATTAGCATAACAAAGAGGCAAATGCGACCAAAATCAAAAAAAAAAAAATTCTATGCCTCCAACTAATATCTGACTCTGTTATCGCTGAATGGTCTAATTCTGGTCTTTTAAATTGAACCATCATCCAGCAGACGTTGACTGAGCATCAAGATGACGTAGCGGGACGGATGAAGACATTTAAAACCAGTCACGAACTTTTCTTCCTGGGGTTTTTGGTCAGATAACTCCAGCAGGTTACGTCAGAGAAAGTGCAAAGGGCACCGCAGCAGAATGAATGACAAAACCACTGGAAATAATTGCTTAGGCTGATGCATCACATGCCAGCAGGCAGTCAGATATTATGGCAGCACAAACCTTCTGTTACGGTTACATGGGTAACATTCAGGGCTTGGTTCCTTAAGGACAGTTTTCCTCCTGGGGTTTCCATCCACTGGTAGTCTTCTATTTCTTTTCATTTGTCAAGTCAAACAGCAAATCTTTAATGTGTTTTGGTGCTAAGCTGTTCAGTGATTTACAGTGTTTTAAAGTCTGACCTACAGGGAGCCAATCAATGTGACTAAAGTTAAATGCATGGATGAGTTTCTCAAGATGCTGCTGAGACACTTGTCCTGTAATCCTGTAAATGTTCTCCAGGTGACAGAAGGCCGACTTTGTAACCGTCTTTATGTGACTCTGAATGTTCAGGTCAGAGTTCATCACTACACCCAGATTTTGGTTTGGATCTCTAGTTTCTGTCTATAATAAATGAAGCTTTGTGCTGACTAGATCATTTCTATTATGTTAAAAAAAAAACACACACACAAGCTAACGTTAGCTGAAGCTTTACAGCGGCTCAGTTTGCTTTTCATCAAAAATTAGCTTGTTTTAAGTCAATTGATTAAAAGACACCAGTTCCATTGATTATGTCACTTCTAACCAAACCATATCATCAATATTAAGGAATAATTGATTTCAAATAAGCTCATATTTCTTTGTAAGTTAGTTTTGTCTTTTTTCAAGTGCGTTAAGATATTTGAACTGGAAACTAGACAGAAATTCTTAGAAATATTTTGCGTTTCTGCGGTGAGGATGGTCCTCCAGGTTATGTCAGCCGGCCTTTCATCACAATCCTTCATTTTGAGTAATTTTACGCGTGGTTTCCCCTTTTAAAAGTCACTGAATAATTTTTACTCACTTCTCAATAGTTGGTATTCTTTAAAAGGTTTTTTCCCTTAAGCTAGAGAGCAAAGCCTCCATCATTAACACCCTGTATTAACGATGTTCCATTCACATTTTATGTCTCAGACCTCTTAAATCTGCTTTCTAACCTTCACTTGGCTCAGTGGGCTGAGCCTTTTGGCTGGGAGCCGCCCAGCATCCAGGATCACCATAAGAAGCTCGACTCAAACTGTTTTTGTTTGTTTTGACCGGGGAAGACGTCCGTCTTTTCATTCGCTCCTCAGATCAAATGGAGATGAACAATGTTGCAGTCAAGGAGGTGAGTTTTTATTTCTGAGCAAAATCAATATTAATGTTTGGATTTGCATCGCTTTTGTCAAATTCCTTTAAAAAGATAGAGAATTATTTCTATTTCTATTTACAGCAAATGTTGTTTCTTTAATTATATTGTTGGCATTTTTGCCAAAAATGCAACTAGAAGTAGTTTATACTGCTTCATATAATGGAGATATTAATAATTTGGATTAATCACATGGAAATCTTTAACATTCAAGTATCAGGGAGAAAAATGTAATTTGTGTTTCATTATCTGCATGATGAGTGTTTTAGGGCCATTATAGACATAACTAGAACTAGCAAGAGTGAATTTCTACTCAGAGTTTTTTTTAGTAATCTAAGGAAATTAATCTCTATTAAATTTAAAGAAAAACTTGGACATTTTTATTTAGTAAAAATTAACTTATAGATTTTCATGTTTTTTCTAGTAAATATCTGAAATTATATTTTTAATTTGCAAAGTTTTGAATTTTAAAACTTTTTTTATGTTTAGAGTTCATAAATTTTAATGTATTTTCTGTTGACTTTTTCAAGTTAATCTAAATTCTCAGTTTTTTCTCACAAATTTCTGAATTTTCAAACTCATAAATTTCAAACTGTTTCTAGAAAAGTCATGAGCTTTTTTCCCTCGTTTTTCTGAGCTTAATCTCAAAAGGGCCTTAGTAAACCATGACTTTGCACCATTTAAATGCCACATTTTGATTGTTTAGACTAAATCTCCTAATTTTGTGTTTTCCTGGGATTTTAGATGGACGTGGATCATATACATGAAGAGGAGGCGTAAGTAGAATTCAATCTCTCCAAACGTTCTTTATTTTTATTTTTAATCAAATATATCAGCCAATTAAGGATTTAATGTAAATGCTTCTGCTGAAATATATTCCCTAAAGTGTTCTCTATAACCCATTTTTTATGCTTTCTGAAGCTTTTTGAGTTTTTATTTGGGCTTTTGCTGCTTTTTCAGTGATTTGATAAATCCAAAACTTTCAGCAAAGTATGAGAGTTTAGCTTTGGAGTAAAAGCTGTGACTAAATAACGGCTTCATAGGAACAAATTAAAGGGAAAAGAATCATCAGGATAAGAACGTGAGATTATCTGGACCTTTGCTCTGAAGGAGAATCTGTGAAAAAACCTTCAGCGTCTTTACTAACACAAATTTCCCTCTGACAAAGACACAAGATCATCCCATGAACATGCGATTAATAAAGTCAGCTCAAAGATGAGGAAATTAGTGAGAATTTAAAAATTATACATCAGAATTCAGGTATGAAAGTCAAAATTCTGATTAAAAAAATATCTAAATTCTGAAAAAAAGTCAGAATTAAAAAAAAAGAAAAATAAAGTTAATAATTCTGAGTGACTAAAGAATTGAGAGGGAAGGAGGAGGATGGAAGATGTGAGGGTTTGTGAAAGTGTGATTTTCTCTGTGGGATTCTGTTTTTCAGCCCCGTTGAGCTGGACCTGGAGACGGCCCTGGAGGAATGCAACGTCGCCCTGCATCTGTTTCTGAACAACCGCTTTGCAGACGCTTTGAGTTCACTGGAGCCGCGGTACGTCTCTGACGTTCACTAACACCTGCAGGATCTTTGAGTAAAACTGAAGTTCTCAGAATCAGAAATCCTGTTTTCAGGTCGGAAAATCTTTGAGTTCTCCTGGAAACAACATCTCAGCAGCAACGTTTAGGAAAAGGGAGGATTAAATACACCGAAAAAAAATCCGACTTTAGTCTCAGAATCCTTATTAGTCAGACTGGCTCGGCTCTTTAAATGCTATTTAATGCCATGAAAGTTTTAAATCCACAATCATATGACATAATCCCTGAGTTTTTTATATAGACTGAAAAACTAAATCAATTAAAAGAACTTATTAATTTCCTTTGTGACAACAAGCAAAAAAAAAAAGAAGAAGCAAAAATTTAAACTTGCTTTCATTTTTTACACGTTTTACTTTTGTTTAAAAAATCCCATTTGATCCTATGTCACTGAAGTGTTTGTGTCCTCCAGAAAGAGCCACAGTATGTACCACGCTATGGGCTACTGCAGCATCTTACTGATGCAGGCTGCTATGACCTTTGACCCCAAGGACATGGATGTTGCCATGGAGTCACTGAAGGAAGCTCTGCACACCTGCCAGAGGTAAAGCGTGAAATTCAGTATATTTTATTTATGGATGTGTTCATGTAATTTTTTATCCTCACTTTTCATGTGGTTTTGCTCATAAAGTTTATTTTTGTGGTTTTTGTTATCTTTGTGTCACTGATCTGAGTGTGCAGCAAAACACACAGATTAATGTGAACAAACAATAACAAAACATTTAATTTCCTTGTTTTACTGAGTTCATAGTCAGTGTTTTTGTCACTTTGGAGAAAAAGTTACATGTATTTATAGGTTTAATGTGTGATTATGGATTCTCTCTATTAATATTACATAAACTGAAAGAAAATTAAATACAACTGAATGTTATTAATATGACTTTAATCACTCAAAACCTTTTATGTAGTGCACACAACATTAAATCCACTTTCACTTATTCTACAACAAAATAAGTTCATTAATCGGTTGAACAACTAATGAAGCAGCTTAATAACGACAGAGGTAGTTTTAAAAAAGGATCGAATTTAAATATCTCATCGTTTAAGTTGAATGAAGCGTTTATGCCATAGATAAACTGTCTGAGTTGCAGTTTGAACATTTCTATCGTATTTCAGATGTTTTACAACCCAGTTTTGTTTCCCAACTTAGATTTCGGAGGAAAACTGGAATAATGGAGAGCTTAGCCAGCTTTTGGCATGGGCAGCCTGTTGATAATTTGACAGAAGGTGAGTCTTGCATTGATTTCTGAGAGAAAATTATTGATATTTCAGCTAAATGTTGTGTTATTTCTGCTGGTACGTAGCAGAACATGCACCAGTTTCACTGTAAATGTGGTTAACATTTGTTTTGTCACAGAGGAGATGCACGCTGAGCTGTGCTACGCCGAGGTCCTGATGCAGAAGGCGGCGCTGACGTTCCTGGATGAAAGCATCATCGGCTTCATCAAAGGAGGGATGGGAATGAGGAACAGTTATCTCATTTACAAGTAAGATAAACACAAAATTAGCAGAGAACTGATTGGAGTTTTCTGGCTGTTTATCAAAAAGTCTGCATGATACCAATTTTGTTTTGTTTGTGAAGTTGTTGACTATAGCAACAAAGTCGCTAAGTCGGCAACATTAGGGTCTATTTATCGATGCAGCCTGAAATCTTTATAATTTTAGTTACGTTATGTTGGTATTAAGACATCATGTTTTTAAACTAGGAACTGCCAGGCTATGGAAAACGTAATAGAAGATGGAGAAAAGGAGAGGAGCACACATATTCATTTCCGAGGTGGAGTCAACATGGGCGTCGGATCATTTAATCTGGTAACAAGTTTAAAAAATGCCAAACTATTTAATTCACTACTTTAGATTACCGTACTTTCCACTTATCTGGACATAACATGCAAAGGTAAATGATTCAGGTCATTTTAATTTATTGTGACAGACTTAGCTGGAGCTCTGCTGGGGTTGCTAGGTGACGGGCGGAACTCTGCTGGGGTTGCTAGGCAACAGGCTGGGACTACTTGGAGAGGAGCAGTTACATTCGGAAGGTTCTGGAAACAGCTCAATTTGCAGACGTCAAAAAATATTTTATTGTAAAAAAAAAAACTGCCAGATTAAAAAAAAAATGTTTTTAGAAGCATTGAGATCCAAACTGAAGCATAAAAACATTTAAGAGATTTATTTAAGATTGAGAAGTTTTGGGAAGTTCTAATTGATTCGCCGAACAGAGACTAGATGTTATGAAGCTGCATTTGTCTCAGTGAATCCAGAGTGACCACCATGTTTGACTTGTTGTTTATCAGATCCTGTCCATGCTTCCATCCAGAGTCCTCAAACTCATGGAGTTTCTGGGATTTTCTGGAAACAGGGTAGGAGACGCCTCTCTGTCTGTTCGCTTTGCGATGCCACTACTACCGCATTACAAAGGTTTTTTTAATAAGTTTCTATGATCTGCTTTGCAGGAGTTTGGTTTGTCTCAGCTGAGAGAGGGGGCAGCCAGTAACAGCCTGCGCTCCATCCTCAGCACCTTGACTCTCCTCATGTTCCACCTCTACATGAGCGTCATTCTGGGTGAGAAAACTTTCCTCATGCGAAGCAGAACGTCAGATTACTGGAGCCTGGAAGTGACTTTAACGCTCCTTCAGGTACCGGTGAAGGAAACCTCCCTGAGGCTGAAGCTCTGCTCAAACCGTACGCCGACAAGTTTCCCAACGTAAGAAACGCACAACCAAATGGACCAAAATATAAATGAAGGTTTCCATTTCTGCTCCTTTATTATGAGAAAAGTTCACCCCATAACTCAATGCATTTACTGCAAAAACAAAACCTGCAAAACATAAAATCTTGCCAAGTAATTTGGTTTAGTTTTTGATGCAAATATCTCAGTACACGTCAAATAAGACAGAGCTAACTTTAAAATAACTTTTGAGCAAGACATTGGAGCTTGTTTGAAATCGATAAGTCCTTTATATTGGTATTAAAAAGTTCAATATTTACTGGCAGATCATTTAACTTACAACAAGATAATTTTCCCATGTTATCAGTGAAATACTCTGTCAGTGGAACTTTTTCACCTTTTGGAGGTACAGACTCCAAAAGGTGAAAATTTGCAAGAAGAAATTTCAGAAAATCATGGAATTTATATTAGAAAATACTTTTACATTTTCACAGCTCCAGAAGTCAAAAAATGTTTGACTTTTGCAGCTCCAAATTTTTTCTAGAAAATTTCTGAAATTAATCTTAAAATTTTAGATTAACTTAGAGTTTATTTCTGGGAAATTTTTGACTTTATGGCCTCAGAAATCCCCAAGTTTTTCTGGAAAATTAAAGTTTTTTGATTGAAATTTTCTGCTTTTTTTCTATTTACAGTGAAAGCCGTTGTGGAATCATAATTTTTTACATGAATCTAAATTTTTTTGGCACCCATTATTCTACCAGTAGCATTGAGAGAAATGGAAACTTTCCTTCTTCCTCTTACTGTAAAATCTTTTTCTCTGGATTGAATCTGAGGTGTTTTTCCCGCAGGGAGCTCTGATGCTCTTCTACACGGCCAGGATCGCTGTGCTGAAAGGGAACTTCACATTTGTGAGTGTTTATTGTCTGACTGTAAATGAAGGCCAGTTTTCAGAGAGTTTAAATGACGGCCAGTTTTCAGAGAGTTTAAATGACGGCCAGTTTTCAGAGAGTTTAAATGACGGCCAGTTTTCAGAGAGTTTAAATGACGGCCAGTTTTCAGAGCGTTTTCTTGTCTCTGCAGGCTCAGGAGAAATTTCTGGCCTGCATAGCGACTCAGGAGGAATGGCGTCAGATCCACCACCTCTGCTACTGGGAGCTGATGTGGTCGTACTCCTTCGAACAGAACTGGACCGAGGCATATCGATACGCCGACCGCCTCTGCAAGGAGAACAAGTGGTCACAGGTACCTGCCTTCTCTTCTGATTCTTCTTCTTCTCCTGGACTTTTTTGGCGGTTGGGAGAAAACTTTAAGAGTGCATTACTGCCACCAACTGGACTGGAGTTTGGACTGAAGAAACACACAAAAAAGTCAGAATTCTGAGATTAAAGTCAGATTTAATCTCAGACTTGTTTTCTCAGAATCCGAATTGTTTTTGTGATTTATGCTCCGTCAGACTAATATAGTCTGAAAACTCAAATCTACCAAATGCAATTCATGCATTCCTGCAGACCATTAATCCCAACATTTTGATTCACATTTTCTTTGACTTTGCTCATTTTAAAGTTGCTGTTTTCTCGTAGGCCACGTATGTATTTCAGAAAGCCGCCATCTTAAGCATGCTGCCAGAGGAGGAAGTTGCCAAGACGGGAGAAAATGTTGTGGCGCTATTCAGGTGAGCAAAGAAATGAAAGATGTCTTAGCATTTAGCTGCACTGCAAAAACACAAAATCCGTGTTTTTGTCTAGTTTCTGGTGCAAATATCTTAGTTCAACTAAAAAAAAATAACTTAAATGTAGCTTTTCACCAAGATGTTGGAGCTTTAAAAAACTAGTGAAAAATGTTTCATGGCAGATTTCTTTTGAAAGGAAAAAACGGCGTTATAACTTAAAAAATCTCCCAGTGCAACCAGTAGTTTCAATATTCAAAAATAATGACTTAAAGCTCATTTATGAAAGTTTCCAGAAAGTTTATTTCACGTGAAATAAGAGAGAATTTTTTGAAGTGAGAGCCTCAGAAAGTTGGAGGGAACTATGAATTATTTTATATTTTATATTTGATTTTTCATCACAACTGTTGTTTTCTGTTTTTCAAGCTTTGTCAAATATAAAAAATTGTTTAAATAATTTACTTTAATGGCATTTCTGATGCTCATTTTTTTATAGGCTGCTATAAAATATATCAACCAGCTGCAAAAAGCCATAAGAACCGTGAGAATAAAATAAGATTAGATGAGATTAATTTAATATTAATTATTTCCTTATAATTAAAATAGGAAATTGTGTTGCAAAATTGTGTCATCTGGTAATAAAGTCATAATATATTAACAGATGACATATCAGTTAATGTATAGCTGTAAACTCAGACGAGAAATAAAAAAACCTTCTAAATGTTGATGTTTCTTTTCGAATTTAATGGCATTTTCTGCTGTTTCCCGTAATAAGATAATAAGAAATAAGAAATAAGACAAAAATGGTCAGATTTTGTGTTTTTTTGTTCGGCTAATTGAGCGTCGGTTTGCAGGCAGGTGGATGGCCTCAGATTAAGAATTGCTGGAAAATCGATTCCAACTGAGAAGTTTGCTGCCAAGAAGGCCCAGAGATACGCGTCGCCGAAGCCTCTGAAGCTCGTGGTTCCTGCTTTGGTGAGAACCCGTTCAGCGCCATCAGTAAAAACTGCAAGTCTGTTTGGTTTATCACAACATCCTTCCTCACAGGAAATGATGTACGTATGGAACGGCTTCACGGTAGTCGGCAAGCAACCGGAGTTAACCGAACGCATCTTATTGACTCTGGAGGCGGCAGAAGAGCAGCTGAGGAACAATCCAGGTGAGAGAAACACAAACCGATAAACATTTAGGGCAGGATTATCCAAACGTCTTCTTTAAAAGTCTAAAGTTCTTGAAGGTCAAAAGAATAAAATAAAATTAAGCAATTAAAGTTCCCTGATTTTCTTGTTTAGTTGTAGAAAAAGTCAAAATTCTGAGAGAAAAATCTGAATTCTGGGAAATATAATCAAGGTTCTGAACCTGAGTGAAGTTGGCCCCCCCACCTTCTTCAAATCAGACAAAATTGGTGTCAAACGTTTGTGCTGCGTTTGTGCTGGTTTGTGCAGCAAAAATTTTCGTTTGTGCTGTTATCATTCTGAAGATATTAAGAAAAATGTTCTCCAGGGGTCATCCGAGGTCAACCACTCCCCTGGCCCTGCTCACATTTGCAAAAATAAATACATTTGGTGTCAATCAACTGTCCTACATTTATGCTGGTTTGTGCAGGAAATTTTTTTTCATTTATACTGCTATTACAAATGATAGCAGTGCAAACTATTATTAGTTATATAAATAACAAGGTCATCAAAGGTCAACCAGCTCCCCCACCTTCTTCAAATAAGGTAAAATGGTTGTCAATTGACTTGACTACATTTGTTCAGCAAAACTGTTCGTTTGTGCAGCTATCATCTTAAAGATATTAAAAGAAAAGTGTCCAGAGGTTATCAAAGATCAATGAACATCTGTTCATGCTGAAACTGTGAATTTCATTTAAATTGCCGTGTAAGTTGCTAACATATGAACATAAATAATTACATTATAACATGGAAGAAATTCAATTCAAATTAGGTCTCATCTAAAATGAATAGGTTGGTACATCACCTCCCAAAGCAATCTCGGTGACCTGTATCTTAGCTTCTGATCACTAGAGGGCGCTATTAGACAAACTTTACTTTTGAAATACAAAAAATAAGAATAAAACATGTGCTTGGCATCTACTCAGCCTTTTTTGAGGTCAATGTTATTATCGACAGCAATCATCAACACTTCTTTTCAATACTTCAGAGCAGTGCATCAAGGTAAGTTTGTCCACTTGGGCCTGCAGTATGTAAGATTCATAAAAGCAATGTATTTTTTACACATTTTCCAAAAACATTAACTGTTTTAGTACAGTATGATGTAAGACAGCTCATCTGTGCCAAAAAATAATAATACTCAGGCTTCTCCTCCTGCTATTGTAATCTGCAGAAGTGTATCCCTTAACAACCACTCAGTCAGCAGATTATCTCAACGGTGTGATAATGGCAGAAGAACAATGTACTGTTCTAGGAAAAGTTTATTTGCAGTCATCAGTGGCTATGCTAAGTAGCCAGAGCTGTCATGACATGCAATGCTATTGGGAGTAAGCTCTAATATAGGAAATCAGTATTGAAATATCTGATGTAGAAGTTTAATAAAGTTGCAGTACTACATTAATGGTGAAACCACCCCTTTAAAGACATTGTCCGGATGTGGCCTAGAAAAAAAAAATCACTATTCACTTTGTACAAACCAGCATAAATGTAGGACAGTTGATTGACACCAAATGTATTTATTTTTGCAAATGTGAGCAGGGCCAGGGGAGTGGTTGACCTCGGATGACCCCTGGAGAACATTTTTCTTAATATCTTGAAAACGATAGCGGCACAAACGAAAATTTTTTGCTGCACAAACCAGCACAAACGGAGCACAAACGTTTGACACCAATTTTGTCTGATTTGAAGAAGGTGGGGGGGCCAACTTCACTCAGGTGAATTACCATCATTCTGATAATCAGAATTCTGATCGTTCTGATAATCAGAATTCTAATCGTTCTGATCTCCCCCATGTCCCCATTTTGGGGGTGAAACTGAAAGCCTGTGTGATGTGCAGGTCCGGCAGAGTTTCACGCGGACGACGTGTGTGTGGTCCAGATGCTGAAGGGTTTGTGTCTGACACAGTTGGGGCGTCTGGTTCAGGCGGAGATCTGCTTCAACTTTGTCATCTCCAGGTGAGTAACATCACTGGCTGCATGAAAACATTACATTAGCATCGTGTTAGCATTAGCACATTTTATTCTGGTTAACTTAAATCATTTTATTTAAAGCCCAGTATAAACAGATACTAGAAAATATTGAAAAGTTGAAGGATTTTATAATTCAGAGGGAAATGCAAATTCAAAGCTTGTAAAATTAGAAACACAAAAAGACGTTTTTACGTTTCAGTGTCCAAACATTAAAAAATTCAAATTCTTGAATATATGGAAATGGTCTGCACTAAATACTATTTTATTTCTACCAGTATGTTTACATTCATCATCAATCTGAGTAGAATGAAGGTATATTGCTACAATACTTATAAATAGAAAAAAATCATAATTATGATGGGTTGGTCTTCAACATTTATTACTTACTAGGTTACCTTCATGTTATTTGTAATTTATGATGTTCAAAAACCCTAGAAAACACAACAACAAAAACAAGATGAATACTAAACATGGTAAGCTCAGATTTTCATGGTTTTACTGCAACATAAAGTCAGAGCAGTTAGGAGCAGAAAGTTGTAGATAAGAGACATTTTCTGCAGGTTTCATCAACTCAACATCGAATAATTTTTAATACCATTATGAATAAAATTTAGGCTTGTTTCTCTGAAGAAAATTTCATATTGTGTATAGAACTAGACAAGATTGACAATTGTTATGGAAAAGATTACAATAAGGTCTCATCTACTAATCATGTCATATGAAATGTTTGTGAACTCTAACCAAAAGAACTATTTGGGTTGCATGTACGAGGTTGTTCTTCTTCTGCTGCCAGTAACTATTCCTGTTTCCTTATCTTTACTGCAGTGAAAAGGACATCAAGCATGACACCTACCTGGTGCCATTTACCATGTATGAGCTGGGTTTACTGCACAAGCTGAAAGGGGACTTTAACACGGCCATCACAGTTATTGAAAATGCAAAGTATGTGTTTTCAAATGTTTCATTCAAATAAACTGACCCAACGTTTCATGTAATAACCTCTCACAGAGGCTAATACACTTAATCTGAACAATGGATATGGCAGGCTAATCGAACATAAAATCAGTTTCGTCAGACAATCTGTAATTACATTCCTGTGACGGCCGATGTAGATAAAAAAAAAAGAAAAGTAATTTTCTGCCCAAAACACTTTGAAATTTTTTGACAAATCAGTGGAAAAAAAACATAGAAATGTTCGATTGTTTGACTTTCAAAACTCAGAAATTTCTATGTTTTTTTTCTAGAAAATTTCTTAGCTTTATCTCAAGATTTTGGTCTTTCCTAGAAAATAGTAAACTTTTTACTCAGAAAAATTCCCATTTCAGACCTGGGAATTTTTGAAACTAAGAAATTCCATGCTTTTACCAGCAAATTTCTAATATTAATCTAATATTTTCCTAGAAAAGTTTTGCCTTTTTAAACTCAGAAATGTTCTTATTTTTTCTAGAACACTCCCAGAGTTGCACCAAATGGCTAACAGGTGATTGTATTTGCAGGATGAACTACAGAGACTACAGCATGGAGTCCAGGCTGCACTTCCGCATCCATGCAGCGCTCAACACCATGGGCTCCTTTGAGGCCAAACTTCCTCCTTCTCGTACGCCGGCTTGAGGAGATTGGACCTAACATTATTTTAGACAAATTTTTATCAACTCTGAATGTTTTCGCTTTCTTTTTTTTTGTTGCAGCAAGTCTTAGAGTTTCACTTATGTGTAATTTGTACATTTTTACCTGTAAAAATGTTATTTAATGCAGTGGACCCTTGTATATTTGTGGTCAGTTTGGCGAATTCCCTATTCACAAATGTTTCTAGGACTCCTTCAGAAAAATTCAGCTATTTACAATTTTTTTTTAAAGAGCATATCTAAAATATTCAAAAAAAAAAAATCTTGGGAAGCTGTGAGCGATGCTGGCTGATTCACTATCGGGTGCCACTAATTTTCCTTGATGCTGATTGGCTGAATCCTGAAGAGCATAGATAAGGATGCTAGTTTCTGCTGTAGCCCTAAAATAGTTTCCAGTGTGTGTATTCATGCCAATGAAGGTATATTTGGTGTACATTCTTGATAATTCAAAGTAATTTTGTGAGTTAAGAGTAAGTTATCAATGCTTTTGACAAATACATTAATTTGTCAAAAAATTAAAAAAAATTGTCAAAATACACACTTCACTGTGTAAGGCAGTGAAGTGTGATAAAAATGACAAACTGTGGAAAAACTGTGGAGCTTTTCCTGCATCTTGACGCCTTTTCTTTCAGATGAGTTATTATTAATGTTGCTGATCAATTCATGGCTGAAACAATTAATCAGAATCTTGATTTCATTGTATTGTATTGTAATATTGTAATATTGATTATTGTAATTTGCTGAAAGAGAACCACACTCAGTGCAGTGAACTTACGACATTGTCATATCAGTCAGTATCAATACTTATTAACCAGTTTTTTTGTTTTAATCATCTGAAAAGCTGCAAAACTGATAGTGTGACCTTCCCTGTTTCATCCAGTTTTCACTCCTCCCTGCTGCTTTTTATTTTTGAGCAATCATGAGGCACGATGGCGAAAACTTAAACTGCTGCTGTGCGATTTACTCAGCAGGTCGTTGCTAGGTAACCAAAGAGTGAGCGAGTTAGTTGATGCCACAAACCTGAGCTTAGCTAGCTGTGAGGTTGAGCGGCTGAAGCTTTTCCTCTGCCTACATCTACCAGAATGCTGTGCGGTTCTGGATCAGTATTTAGTGAATATTGATTATTCTATCAGATGTTCTATTGATATTGATCATGTGTTTGTCCCACGATGTGGCCTGATCTAGCTTTTCACCCTCAGCAGACTGCTTGTGTTCAATGTGAAGGACTTTGTGGGTCTGATGAAAGTCAGATTTATTATTATTATTAAACATTGATTTTAAATGATCTAAGCTTCATTGTGTACTTTTTTTGAAAATATGTTATGCAATTATAACTTTGGTCACGCTTAACTTGACATAAAATGTTTGCTACAGGAGATCCTCCCTGGCCTCAGCCATCAGCATCTGCAACTTTGAAATCTTATATGAGTTACAACATTTAATTTCTCTTTGGAATTTATAACGTATTTTTATTTTATTTGATTGATTTTCATTCTATGTTAGCAATAAAATCATCATAAATAAAACAAATAGAGGCTTGAAATAAGTTTACTCTATGTGTGATGCAACAATATAATACACAAGTTTCACTCTCTAAAAAGAGATAAGAAATATTGAGCTGTTTTAGGATGTTTTATTACATAAGTAATTTATTGTCATTTGACACTCTTCACTCCATCAAAGTCAGGACATACTGGAGCAGCAGTTTGGTATTAAGTTTATTCCTCATATAGTTTTAGGATTACAAACTAGTATATATATTTATTGTTTGTAAAACTGTATTGGAAGATTTTACATTTTGAAAAAAAAATTATTTAGTACAATATCATAAAAAATAAATACTAAATTTTGCTTTTTCTCTAAATTATTCTGAAAATATATTAGAGACAGATTAAGAATAAAACATATAGTTTTATTAGAAGTTTAGATTCGGACTGTTTCTTTGCAGTTCGGCAGGTTTACAGTTCAGTTTTTCTCTGTTTGGACTGGAAAATGTCAACAGTGGCGAATGGCGCCATTTGTATTAATGAGCGTGACGCGCATGCGCCGTGCTTCTCTATGAGCGTTTTTAAAAAAGACGCGGCTCGCGCCAGGCCGCACAGAGATGCCAAGCTGTCCGTCTGATATTCGTTAACTTTGGGACCTGGACCTTTAAAGGTGATATTTTCTGATCTGCCACGCCGCGGCAGTGGACGCTCAGCTTTATGACTGAAACTTTTCTGGATCCGGATGAAATCCTGTCATTGTTCATCGAGGCCTCCAGGCGCCTTGTACTTGACCTACTAGCAGGCTGCAGTGACGTCAGCAGGCCGCGGGAGCGCCATATTTGAAGTCGCTGTGTTGGTTATTCGGTAAGTTATTTTTCGGAAACTTTATTCTAAGTTGTCTTTTTCCACCGATGACGTCAGTGAAGCATTTTTTTTTGTGTCTTAACAGAGCAGCACACAAGGAGAGACCCGACGAGGGCCTCTCGGCGGCTTGCTGGCGTCCCTGAAACATCTGACGAGATATAAAGGCCTATGGAGCTAGCAGATGATCGATTATGGATTTACTGCAATCAAGCTGAGGATTCCCTTCACTGAAGCTGAGGATCGCTTCCGTCAAGCTGAGGAAAGGTGCCTGGCGGATCCGCCCAACTCGTCAAAGGTTTGTTAATCTGTAAAGAACTGTTCCAATGGCGGGTCCACAAGACATCTCAAGGTAGGAGCTGTTGCGGGTTTTGCTATGCTGCTGATGCTAACGCTGTTGAAGGCCAACGCTGCTGGTTTGGTTTGATTCTCTGCTGAGAATCGATGAGCAGAGAAGGATTCTGTTGTTGTAAATCCTTCTGTCTTTGAATTATTAGTGTTTGAAGCAGTTGCTGTGGTCTTGTAACCTGTAGAGGTTTACATGTACCTACAATCTGAAGTTCTTGGCTTAAAGACAAGTATGAAAGAAAGATGGCTGCCAAGGACTTTGCAAATACAGTTAAGAGTATTAATACAATGTGGCTAGTTGACATCAGTGTAGCTGCATTAGGATATTTATCTTTTGTTTTTGGGTGAAGACGAGGTCTTTATAGTTCAACATACATTATTATTTTTTTTTGTACCTGCTTTATATTTAGTTTGAAATTTAGGCACCATACTTTAATAGTTCAATAACCCAAACAAATTAAATTTACGTCAATTTAAACGTGAAAACCGATTTAAATTTTGCGCCAAAACAATGCGTGGCGTCGTGCAATTTCGTGATGCGACTTCATTTCTTCTGGACGACAACGGAGGGATCTGCTGGAGCTGCAGGTCGGAGGTCATAGAGGTAACGTTCCCCTCTACCAGGAAGAAACCTCCAGCAGAACCAGAACCGGACTCCGTACCAGCAGCCATCTGCCACGACCAACTGGAGGAGAGAGAAGGCAGAGCAGAGACGCAACAACAGCTCAACTGATCAGGAGAACCTTCCATGTTCATGGAAGTGAAACGGAGAGGGAGAACTGTTGGTGATGGCAGCATCATGTCAGCCACTGCCCTTTTCCAGGAAGCAACTACAGTTAATCAACAACAGACCAAGTGGAGAGAAAAATAACTAAGAAAGTTTCTAACTTGTTTAGTTGGAAACACCAGAGCGCCACCTTCTGGCCTCTCTCCAGATCAGTTCAGGTCAGAGAATGGAACTGTTTCTGGCTTTGTTTTTTTTTCCCCCTCCGTGGGCTGCCACCTTATCGTGGTGGAGGGGTTTGAGTGTCCCAGTGATCCTAGGGGCTCTGAGGCTTCTTGCTTCTCTGTGAGTTGGATCTGCCAGGGCAAACGAGTCCCAGGTGAGGGATCAGACCAAGAGCAGCCTAAACATTGCTTAGAAATATAAACAGTTTTCCTTTTTAGAGATTTCAATATAGAGGGGGTTCAGGCTTACAACCGGAGCGATAGAAAGAAGTCAGTTTCTCCCAGTGTTTTATCAGCCTGGTGGGCCACCAGGCTTTATTTGCCCCCCACCAGGCTTTATTTGCCCCCCACCAGGCTTTATTTGTCCCCAGCCAGGCTTTATTTGTCCCCAGCCAGGCTTTATTTGTCCCCAGCCAGGCTTTATTTGCCCCCAGCCAGGCTTTATTTGCCCCCAGCCAGGCTATGGGTTATTTTAAATGGGGATTTTTCTACACCAGTGACAGTAAAATAGATTAAGCTAAAGGTTTATAGTTGATTAATTGAACTGACTGAAGAGTTGTGAACCCATCGGTTGCCCATTGGCTTCACACGGTTATTTCTGAGTTTTGATGCCTGATCCTGCACCTCCGACTTTCTGTAACTTGACATTTTTTAACCCAAACACGCAGCAGACCGCTGATGGTCGAATTACATCCATTCCTGGTTCCCTTAATCCATTCCTGGGAATTATGTGACTATTTTGATTTCTTTACAGGGATTTTCTCACTGTCTGTTAAAATAAAAATCACTAAACCAGAAAATCCTTTTAGTTTCTTTGAATGTGGAGATTTGACATAAAGATTCCTGTGAGATGACAGAGCAAGAGACGATATTAAACATCGGGGACAGCGTTATCCCCAATGTTTACAATTGTCCAGGATGTTTAGCGTTGTCCCTAAATTTTTTTATTTTATCTCCAGAGCTGAACATTGTCTTTGATGTTTAAGGTTATAGTTGATATTTACTGTATCAGGAATGTTTTATTTTATCGCCAATGTTTAGCACAAAGGGAAACTTTTCTGGAGATGAAGTTTGACATCTGATGAACATTGCAATAATGTTAAACATCAAGGATAACGTGGAGCATTATCCTTGATTAAATAAAAAATGTGGGACAATTTTAAATATCCTGGACATTGAATGCGAAACATGGCAGATAAAGTTAAACATCCTGGATGGCATTAAGCAGCGAGAACAACTGAATGTTGAACATCGGATGTAATGATGACCTCAGTGTAAAGGCTGAATGCAGATTAAGAATTTATAGTTGTACATTGGCAAGGAGTTGGTAATTATTCTGCTGCTATGAGTTAGTTTACCATTTTGCCTATGTAATATAATTTGTCAGCTCCTTAGCACGGTATATTGAAAAGGAACATGAATATTATAACATGGTTATAATTACACAATTTTGGGAACTGTAGCAAGTAATTAAATTGAGGAAATGTACAGGATTACATAAATGTTATTCCTATTGGTAAGCTAATTATTTGGTTCTCGGTTATGTACACATGATTTTTTCTTATGCCTACACATTGCTTGTTTTTAAAGGCCTGTTTGAAATAAAGTATGTTTTAGTTTGAGTGAGCTAGCAGCATTTACAGAATAGTGCTACTGTAATTGTTTGTGTGCTAGACATTTTATTTTGAAGCAGGTCAAAGATAATTCAGTGTAACGGCTGTTAATTAATGGAGATGCTCATTGTTGCTCTCAAAACCACAGATTCATTACTTGGTGTGCTAAACACTCTACGCTCTATTTAGCATTATGAGACATTATATGAGACGTTGAAGCGGTGTAACAAAATGCATTAATGCGCTAAAAGTTTGCGGTGATCTGTGTTTGTAGATGTCTGTCTTATTCAATTTCAATAAAAGCCCATTTCTCCTGTCTGATACTGTTTTATTATTACAAACATTTCTGTATTTAAAATATTTTAGAAAAGGATTAGTGCATTTCATGATAAACGGACTGATTCTGATGAAGGAAGTGATATTTTTGTGGTTTTGTCGGGTATATAAATTATTCCGATGACTAAGCATAACTCCTAATCTTCGGTCTCGTCACTCAAATAATGTTATCCAATGATAATATAAGCATCTGAAGAGGTAGCACAGATTGAACACTGCCTCGGTTTACCTGTCAGTGACCACGTGGTTTGAGCTAATCAGCTGACTGCCGGGGGAGGAGGAAGAGGAAGAAGAGAAGATGGAAGGGAATAGAGACGAAGCCGAGAAATGTATCAACATCGCCACGAAAGCCCTGGACGCAGGAGACAAAGACAAAGCCTTGAAGTTTCTCTACAAAGCGGAGAGGCTGTACCCGACCGACAGAGCTAAAGGTAAGGCTAGGCTAGGTTAGCCGGGGAGGAGGTTAGCTTAGCCGTGTCTGTATAAATCAACCTGTCGTTAGCATGTAGCTAATGTTCTGTACCGCCATTCACGGTGAGAACTCTCTGTCACCGTGATTATGACAAACATCCGTTTGGGCTCATTTACTGATAGTTCATTTTATGATTCTGGTAAATTTTGTAACAAAGACCTTAGTTAGCCAGCTGAGCTTTTGACCTAGCCTAGCATAGCTTGTGCTCAATTTAAAGGGAAACACGTTTTAAACTGTTAGGTTTTAATTAACTTACTAGTTAATTAATGAGGGAGAGGATTTGGGTCACCGAAAACGGAGATTCTGACTTTAATCTGAGATATAAATCTCAAAATGTATTTTTTTTATTGTTAATTCTGACTTGATGGGTGAAAGATTTTTACCCATATTTATTATTCATTGGGAATTTTCCCCATAAATTCTGACTTGACCCCCATTATGAATATTTTTCGCTAATAATCTTGTCTTTTCCTTATTGATTTCCACTTTCCTTTTAATTTTTACTTTGTCCCTGGATATTTAATTTCCCTTTAGAATCAAAATGTTTGTAAATGGATTTGAATTAAAATAAATTGACTTTTTTCACTTAAGACTTTTTTTCAATTAGTTTTGGCTTTTTAAAAACTGAAAAATATTTTTCTTATTAGTTTTTACTTTCTTCCTATTTATCCCAATTTTTCTTTCCTGTTGAAACTGATTTTTGTCACTGCCTAAGTTGTTACTCTCCCCTTGCCCCTAATAATTCTGTCTTTTTTCCTCATTAATTCAGATTAATATTCTTAGAATTCAGAGAAAATGTTTTGTTTTTCCTGTGGCTCTAATCCTCTTCAGCTCTGCTTAGTTTCACAGCAATTTTTATGTTGACCAATCATGAAGTCAGAGGTTAAAGTCTGTTGGGTTATTAAATTGGGTTTAGCTCTAATTTCACTTTTGGATACGTTGGGGTCATAGTTCGGAACCAGAAGGTTTGGTAGTGGACTAGTGGTTAGCTTTAGCCAGGAAGGAGGCCAATCCTTTAATTGAATGATTGGCCCACTGAGCTTTGGTAATCCGGCATACATGGCATGAAAACAGGCAGGCTAACGCAGGTAAACGCAGGCTAACATCTCCAGGTGGGTCAAATGTCTGCATGACAGCAAGTTACACTAATAATCTGTTACTGTGTCATGATGCTATGCTGTGGTTTAGGCTGCATAAACAGCCTAAACCAGGCTCAGATGAGAGAAGAACAAAAAAAGTTTAAATGTTTCCATTTCCAGGAGGAATTAAAGACAAAAATAAACTTATAATGCATCCATCCATTCATTGTTGCTATGCCCCAAACTTGACAATTTGTTTCATTTTATTTTTATTTTTATTTACCAGTTCCTCTTTATTTTAAAACATTCCAGTAAAACAGAAACTGATCTGTCTAATGATTGAAAGCTTGAGAAAAATATTTTGCAGTTTATAACTCAGTGGGATTAGAAGTATTTACACCCTTCCTGTTCTCCTGTTTTATCTTATGCCTGTTTAAATGAAAGTGTTTATTATTAAATCCAACATGTTCCTGTGTTAAGTGATTTTCAGTTTTACCTCTTCCATTAAATCTGTATCAATATTCCATAATTTTGAAGCTCTGCGCCTCACTGAATGTTTCGTTTTATTTCACCCGTATTCTTCCTGTTTCTGGTTTTCTCCAGCTCTGTTGGACGCGTTGACGAGGAATGGGAGCTCGGCGGGTAACGGCGCGTTTCGCCGGCGGCCCAAAGATCACTCGGAAACGTCGCAGGCAGGAGGACAGAGTCAGGAACCGACAGGAGGCGACTCCAAAAGCTTCACAGACGAGCAGGTGGAGGGGGTCCGCAGGTGAGACTGGAGGATCGGCGCAGAAACACTGTTAATATGAACCTTGAACCCCGCCTGTGTGTAGCCGTTGCCATGGGAACCAGTTTATCTTTGGCTCTTCCCGTGAGGTGGTGCTGAGAGATGCTACCGGTGGAAACCAAGCGACTGAAACAAACATTAAAAAAACAGTGTTAGACGGTTTACACATGTTTCATTATATAATCAGACATTTACTCTATAAAGTTCCACTGGAAGATTTAATAAATCTGTTTTAAGAAGAAAAAAACAAAAAGGTGCTTAAACTGTTGAAGCATCTCCTGATTCAGTTTCAGGATCCATCAGTTACCTGAATCCTGATTTTATAAAACTCAGACTCTATCTGGAAAAAAGTGTCTCCAAATAAATGAGATTATCAGCAACCTCTGGTGGAAACCCAGAACGGCCGATCCTGAACTTTAACTTTCTCCTGAGTCAAGATTATTTAGACAAAACTTAATATGAAAATAAAGTCTAAATAATAAAAAAAAATAAAATTATACAAAAATAAAATGCAAAAAATACAACAAAATCAAAATATTGTTAAAGTAAAAATAATATAAAAATGAAGCCAAAATAATATGAAACCAGCCATTACAATGAAGTCCTACTATAACGGGATCCTTGTAATGCAAGGATGAAATCGCAATAATTTGAGAATAAAGTCATATGGCAATCTCAAAATTATACAAAAATAAAGTCATTATCTGAGTGAAGTTGTAATAAAGCAAGAGTACAGATACTGTTGGTGTCGTTTTTTGATTTTCTGCTTCCTTTCTGTTTGTGAGGACCACCAGCTGTTCTCTGCTGTAGCACACGAACCTGTTTTCAGAAAATGACCAATCAAGGCAGAAAAACATGTCAGTTCTGCAGATGATCACAGAGGTTTAAACCTGGCGTTTGGCTCTTTCTCTCCATGTTTCTGTCCTGCAGAATAAAGCGCTGTAAGGATTATTACGAAGTTTTGGGCGTCAACAAAGAAGCCGGAGACGACGACCTGAAGAAGGCGTACAGGAAACTCGCTCTCAAGTTCCATCCAGACAAAAACCACGCACCGGGAGCAACGGAGGCCTTTAAAAGTAACTCACTGCGCGCTGAAGAAACTGTTTCATTTTTCTACATGCAGATCAGCGTTTCTATACTTTAATGCACATTATTATAACGTTTAGTTGTAAATTTGGAGCAATATGATGCAGATTTGATTCAACATTTTACTGATAAATGGATTAATAATAAAATTGTAAAATTAAACATGAAAATAGATTTATAAGCAGTTTTTACATGTTTATTTCTGTTACGTTTTTGTCATTATGACTTGGAGGCAGTATATACCCAAAATTTTGATTCTGAGAAAACTATAATATTACATCAGACCAATAAAAATATTATTTTTCACATAGAAATGTTATCATAGGGACAACTGTTGAGCTTTTCCCAAGTGGAAAGTTAAGTGGAAGGATGAACTGAACACCTGACCTTCATTTCAAAGCTGATAGGAGAATAAATCAGTTCTTTTTTCATCTTGGTGACCAGGTAGTGTCATAACCTCTAACCTGCTGGATTTATGTTTCTTTCCTCCCTTCAGAGATTGGGAATGCGTATGCGGTTCTGAGCAATCCGGCGAAGCGGCGGCAGTACGATGTGACGGGCGGGGAGGAGCCCAGCAGCCCGAGCCAATCCCACGGCGGCGGCTTCGACTTCCACCGGGGCTTCGAGGCCGACATCACGCCTGAAGACCTCTTCAACATGTTCTTCGGCGGTGGCTTCCCCTCCTGTAAGAGAACAGTCCATGAACGCACCGTTAGTCTCACCGTTGCTATGGAAACACAATTCACCAACATTAACCACTTAAAGCCTGAATTTATATCCAGTTTTACAAAAAGTCTGGTAATAATTATTCATCAACATGTATCTATTATTTCTTGTAATCTTCTGATTCCAAGTTGCATAGTCAAACATAAATGCGGTAATCACAAAGTAAAGGTTTTTAGTCATATTTCATATATATCTATAGCATTTCTATAATACCCCAGGGTAACATAGTAACTTAATTGTGCTATAAAATAGTTAAACACATAATTCTATCCTTTAACATCAGATACACCAGATTTCCATATTGATGCATTCCTGATTATTAAAAATCTAGAAACAAATCTTTTGTTTCCCTCTAGATTTCTGTCAGGATGGTTGTTAGATATTTTATGTTAACATAGAGAGCCGCAGTTGTCTGGACAACAACATGGCGGCAGGTTTCTGACCCCTGCTGTGACGTTCTGTCCGCAGCCAGCGCCCACACGTTCACCAACGGCAGGACGAGCTACAGCCATCACAACGACTACCGCCAGGAGAGGACCGAGGAGCGAGGAGACGTACGCCGATTCGTTTCAGAGTGGTTTCTGCATCGGAATCGCCTCCGTCTCACAGATTTCGTCTCTGTTTCTCTGCAGGGCGGCTTCTCGATGTTCATCCAGCTGATGCCCATCGTGGTTCTGATTTTAGTGTCGATTCTGAGCCAGATGATGGTTTCGCCTCCGCCGTACAGCCTCTTCTCCAGGCCGTACGTCTGCACACAGCTGGGTTTCTAATCCAGCTTTTAAAATGTCACAGAAAGACACGGGAATGTTTCTGTCTATTGGGAGCGAACCAGTTAGGCTAAAAATTGTAATTTCATCAGATGCTACGCATGGCTGTGATAAACAGGAACTAAACTGGCACAGATGCTGGGAGCGGGCCATATGGACTTGGATTCATTACAATATTTTGTGCAACTTTGAGATAATAAAAATGATAAGAAGTGAAACACAAATACTTTTTTTTTTTTTTTTAGAAAAAGCACAGAGAAGCTGGCATAATACTGATCATTTAATTTACAGAATTTATATATAATTTAATATATATATATATATATATATATATATATATATATAAACTGATGAAATTTGATACAATGTGAAATCTTTAAAATTGTTTCCAGTAAATGTTAGATTTGACATCTTTTCCTATTGTCAGTCACATGATTTAAACAAAATTTCCAAACTGGTTCAATAGAAACATTGATTTCTGAATTAAATAGTTTTTGAATTAAATTGTGACCCTAAAAGTCGGAATCGCTGCATCTTTATTGTCTGGTTTAAAGAAAAAAAGAGTTCGTACATACATTTAAAAATATCGTAGAGCTTTAATTCATGGAATTTATGAAGTTAAAATAAATATTTTTGTGTTGTCCTCCATCTTGTTCCAGGTCGACGGGTCAGACCGTGAAAAGACAGACGGGGAACCTGCGTGTCGATTATTATGTCACTCGGGATTTCAAATCGGACTTTAAAGGCTCGGCTCTGCAGCAAATAGAGAAAAACGTAGAAGAAGACTATGTGACGAACGTCAGGAACACCTGCTGGAAGGAGAGACAGACGAGTCAGTAACCGACTCTTTGTCCTTTAACGTCTCCTACGTTGTCGCCGTCTTAACGCTGTTTTTCTCGTGCAGAAACGGACCTGCTTTACGCGGCGAAGGTCTACAGGGACGACCGCATGCGGAAGAAGGCGGAGCTTATGACGATGGAGAACTGCAAGGAGCTGGACAGACTAAACAACCTGTTCCGAGGCGGATGAGATTGTAGAGAATGTGAATATATGAATAGATGTATACGTTTGTTTTTTTTAAACAGAGAGGCTTCACGATAGGAGCAAAAGATTATTAAATTATTTAAGGTTAAAAAGCGTCTTATTCTTTGCGAACGGCTCTTCCTCCTCATTCCAGTTTGATCCCAGGAATCGCCTTGTTGCATCGTAACGAACTGGTCTGCAGACCGACCAAAACTCCAGACTTATTTTTATTGAGCCAGAAGGACCCGGACGCCTGGTTGTAGATTTAACGGTGAGATTTTGGCATCATTTCCGAGACGTTCTTCACTGACATCCATATCACGAAGGAGCAACAGAGTCTGGATGTTTTATTTTTTTCTTGTGGAGAAAATTTGATTATTTGGATTTTCTTCTGCAAAATTTAGTTCGGGTTGAAAGTGGAAATCGGCGCACATCAACATCTTCATCCATTAATGGCTGTACACTTTTATTTTTGAATGTTTAAAAGTTTTGGCACATATTTAAGTAACTCTAGAAGAAACTAATTTTCTCTGCAGTGCTGGCCTGATCATTTAAATAAAGTCAAACTGGTACTGTAGTCTGGATTTAAAGTGTCCTCTGCTTCTATGTCTGTGGATTTTTCTGGAGTTTGATAAGCAGGATGTTTTTTTTCTGCAAATGACTGGATTCCTGAAGGTTAATAAGGATACCAAGAAGCATTTTTATAAAGCTATGTTTGTCATTGGGATTAAAGTCAAATTTATCAAAAGCTAAAACCAATGAGTCTGAATTTTCAACGTGACATCCATCCAGCAGGGGGTGCTGTAGCACACTTTCTACACAGACAATTTTACCTGAAATATTTTAAATTTTGCAGATAGAGGAAGCTCAAAGAAAATTCTTTCATTAAATATATTAAAGCCATAAATCTGCATTTTAATACTAAAGTTTTTTTTCCCCTTTAGCATTAAGTTATTTGACATGAAAGAGGAATAGAGATCTGGGATGGATGGAAAGTAATTTATTTTCTCAGAATTATTTTTTTTCTCAGATTTCTTGCTTTAATCTGAAAGTTTTGACTTTAATTCTAATTTTATATATAATCTATTGTTTCTCAGAATTCTGACTCATTTAAAAAAAAAATTCTCAAACTTGTCTTTAATTGGAGTTGTGATGAATTTCAGAACTCAAATTCTTTGGACTTCTGGCTTTAATCTCAGAATTTTTTTTTTTTTTTTTCAGAAATCCGACTTATTTTTCTCAGATTTCTGTGATGTAAACTGATCCCCTGATCATCTTCCATACTTTGATGGTTAAAGGATTTTTGCGCCGCTGTGAACTGTGGGTAATGTAGTTCGTGAATAATAACTAGTAACAAATAACGCTTTTAAACGCCGTTACTGTTGAAAAAGTTACTCTGATGCAAGACGGATCCTCTGTGACGATTCCAAAGTGACGACATTGTTTGTCCTGGATCACGTGACATGGAAAACCCGGAAGTAATGTAACAACTGCTAATTGTGTGATCGCTGGGATGTTTTTAGCTAAAACGTATCAGATCGGAGCGGCAGGTCAGGCAGAACCTCAGCTGGCATGATGGGTCCAGGTGCGGCTCTGTCCGGCCCGGTTCTGCTGCTCGGTCTGCTCTGCTGCGGCCTTTTCCCAGCTGTTTCTGCCTGTGAGAAAGAACCGGAGACCCCGGACTGGAGGATGACTCTCAGAACTATTCGGAACGGGATTCACAAGATCGACACGTACCTGAACGCAGCGCTGGACCTGTTCGGCGGAGATGACGGACTCTGTCGGTACCGGTGCAGCGATGGTGAGTCTGAGGACTTTACGGACATTTGGTTTAATGTTAAACAGTTACGACAGTTTGTTGTTTAAAATAGTTCAAAAAGCGTAAAATAAGGAGTGAAATTAAACCTGGCTTTTCCGTTGGCTAAAGCCTGGATGTCGGGTGACGTCATCAAAGGTTGGTTGTCCAAAGCAACAACCAAACAACAACACGAGACTGTTTGCAGCCTTTGGAGTCATTTTGTCTGAACCTGGACATTTTTTTATTCACACAAACATCTGAGATGTTTTTTTTTACAGTCATGATTTAAAGGCATTGTTAAAAGAAAAAAAAAAAAAAGAGTACATTTCTGTCAGGAAACTCAGAAGTTTTTATATTAATCTCAGACATTTTGTAGAAGAAACATGGATATTTCTGAGCTACAAAAGACAAAAATTCGAGAAAAAAACTCAGAAATTTTTAGATTAATCCCAGAAATAAAACAAGGACATTTCTAAACTTCAAGAGTCAAAATTAAAAAAAAAAAACAACTCTGAAATGTTGAGATTAATCTCGAAAAATGGAAATCTTCAACTTCTGAAACTAATAACTTTCTTTTTAGAAGATTTCTGAGCTTAATCTCAAAAGTTTCTGAGTTTTTATTTTAGTTGGAAATGGAGATAATTTTCTCTCCATAATGATCATTTTACAATGCAGTATCTTTTGGATCTAAAATAATTTTTGCAATGTCTGATTTATTTTTGAAAATGCAAAAAAAAAAATAATAATTAATTAAGTGACTTAGCAGTTTTAATTCGGGGAAGATTATACCCATCTCTTGAATATTTTCAACTTACTACAAAAGTCTGGACACCTCAGGGTTAAAGACAGAAAACAGCAAAAGAATTTTGTAGATCAAAGGTGTCAGTCAGGACAAGGGAACAAAAAAAATCCATATTATTCTTTAGCATAGCATCGTAAAGACAGTGAATAGTATTTGAAGAAATTGTGTCAATAATTAAGACATATGTTGAAAAGTGAATTTATTCTAGTGTTTTATTTCAACGCAGCAGCTTTCCTCTTTCTGTCTGTCAGGATTCAAGCCGATGCCTCGACCCGGTTACAGGCACCCCCCTCCCAACGGATGCGGCTCTCCACTTTTTGGATTTCATGTAATCTGCTTCAGTTTTGGTAAATACGCTTTGTTTTCCTGTGAGTCCAGCAAACCCAGTGAGCATGCTGTCGTTTCCAGTTCGACCTGGGAATCCCGTCCATGACCAAATGCTGCAACCAGCACGACCGCTGCTACGACACCTGCGGCCGCCTGAAGCACGACTGCGACGATCAGTTCCAGGACTGCCTGGAGACCATCTGCAGGAACGTGCAGAGGACTCTGGGATTGGCTCAGACAGTCCAGGGTAAGAGGTTGGCCTGGAGGTCGCCTTTTGCCGCCATCAGAAAACTTAAAGCTCCAGTTTGTAATGTTTATAAATTTTTTTTTTTTTTTACATATGTGTTAAAACTCTTACCATCTTGTGGCAGGTGATGATAAAAATAACCTGTGAAAACATATAATTTCTTCCACCTACTCCTTGAGCTATTGCTCTCTGACGAAATGCACCACTCACTCCAAGCAAATCAGAGCCAGCAGGCGGGTCTTATTGCTGTCAATCATCCTCATGTACTTATTTCAAAATGTCCTAATGGTGAAGAAATAACTTACAGTTACAGGAAAATTATTTATGAGCTGTCCATGCTAACTAGCCTTAGCATGCATATCAGGATCTGCTATGGATGATTGTCAGCGCTAAGGCCCGCCTCCTGGCTCTGATGTGTTATTTCTGGTTAGCACTGAGAGAAGGCACAGATTATTTGTTTCATAACTTGTTTTATGACATGGTGATAGTTTCAACAAATATGTAAAAAAGAAAAAAAAAGTTATTTTTTTAAAATAAAAGTTACGTACTACAGCTTTAAATGTGAAAATTGTAATTTTTTTTCTTCCAAATTTATGACTTTTCCAGTTTTCTGGTGGAAATTTACATTTCTGTCATGTTATTTTTTTCCTCATTTACAATGACTGTTTTATTCATTTTGTGGTGCCATAGTAGTACCACAAAATATTGTGCTAAAATGTTTAGTTCATATCTTTTTTTGATTCTAATATGTTTTTTTTCTTGAAAACTTCAAATAATCTAGTTTTTTTTTCTAGTGATTGTGTAAAAAGAAAAACTTGCCATCTGAGGAAAACTGAAAGCTGCTGGTTAGTTTTGACACATTGTGTCCACTAGATGGAGCCAAAGCTTTATTTTAAATGTCATCAGGCTTTTATGAGCTGAAATTCAAATCTAACCCTCATTATTTAAGGTTTTAAATAAGGAGCCAGATTTTCTTTTGTTGTTAAAAAATATTTAAAACTATTCAGGAAAGTATTTATATACGCAATACACTTATTAAATGTTTGTCTGATCTTTCTGATTGTTTTTCTGCTCTTCATCCCTTCACAGCGTGTGAGTCTGCAGTCAAGCTCCTCTTTGACGCCGTCATGCACCTGGGCTGCAAGCCGTACCTGGACAGCCAGCGGGACGCCTGCGTGTGCCAGTACGAGGTGAAGAAGGAGCTCTAACAGAAAAACAGACTCTGAAATCCGGACGCCGGATAAATAAACTTTTCTGAAAACGTGTAGCTTTTTCTCAGGGATGTAGCCTCTTTGGCTAAAATTAAACACTGCAGTGCAAAGTGAATGTATAATAAAAAGTTTCTTGTAGGTCGTAGCTAATATTTGTCCCTTTGTGATCCACTATTTATGTATATATTGTTGTAAATCCAGAGGTTTCTGTGATGAAATAGAAACTGGTTTCATTCATGTTTTGACTGGACACAACATTTTAACAAACAGTAAAAAGGGTTTTACAAAGTTCAAAGGTCAGTAATAAAGCACACATCAATGTTCTGCAACATCTTACAACAAACGGTGTCACTTTTTATTCAGGATTATTCTCACATGATGCTTATCTCAACGTTCTTGTAATCCCTGTGAATTTACCCTAACGTCAATGCTTAAATTAAATTGAAACTGATTATTGGGGGACAGAATATGACATTTAAGGCAAAATAAATACTTTTTTTCATTCTTTTTCCTTTATTTTGAACAAAACAATAGCAAATGAGCAGAAAATCACAGATTAATTAGGAAAAACATATAGAAATCAGCCAAAGGCTCACTTAACATGTTAAATAATTATTAAATATTGTCCTGTTTTTGTGTTTCATTCTATTTTGCTTATTTTGCTTTGTGCTTCAGTGGAAAACAAAAATCAATGGCCCTGTCCTACTTTGGGTGAAAAAAATTTAAAAGGCATGACTATTAAAATGTAAAAACTTTCGCATTCCATCAAATATTTTGTATATTAAGTTTCCAAATAAAAAAAAAATTAAAAAAAACTTGCTGTGTTGCTGGCCAAATATACTGCATTCTTGGCCTCAGTCAAATGGTCACAATTCGGCCCCTGAACCACCCTTTGGACACCCCTGCTTTAACCGACTGGACTGATTACATTCTTTAAGCTCTGTAGATTTATTTATAACCTCTGTAAAACGCTTTGTTCGGTTGCGCCCGTCGTTTCCGTAAACCTGTTGCTTTTTAATTCAAGAAGACCAATCGTTCTCCCCGGTTTCCATTTCCAGCCAATCACATCGCGGGGGCGGGACTAAGTGCCAGCTAGTAGTCCAGAAAACTGCTTCCTTGTTTAAGGAAGCAAGTCTCCCACTCCGAGCCAAGACGAAAAGTTAAGATGTCAGGTGACATTGCAGGTAAAAAACAACATTATTACATGTTTATGTCTTAAATCTGAAACTATCAAAAGAAACTCAACTTTTTGGTAAAACAAAACCAACTGAACTGCGATTCATTTGCTCTTAAAATGGGTTCACATATGTTTACTGTTTCAGTTCATCTCAGCATGTTGTCAAACTCCAGTCATAGAAAGTTATTTTTTGACGTATTATTTTTTTAAATTTTTAAATGCGTTATTTTTTTTCTCAGTGTGTTGTATTGCAGCTTGTTGAGCAGGTTTAGGAAAATAAATCATTTTTCTGAGTTTTGTGTTTCCTTCTCACCAGGAAGTGTGTCCACAGCCACAGACAGTGTGGGTGAGTACCCATTTACCCATTACATGAATGAACTCTAAAAATAAAAGCAAAACTAAAATATCACATCAAATCGCTTTTATTAAACTTGGCTCACTTTTATTATTCAATAAAAACATATTAGTGAGTTTCACAGATTATAAAGTACTTTCAGAATCACTTATGATTCTGAAATTATTCTAAATGGATATTTTAATATCCCAACACCTACTGGAGAAAACTGCACCTATTTATCACAGCTGGATCTGTTTTTTCTTTTTCTCACGTTGAGCTAAATCTGTGCAGCCATGCAGATCACTGTCATCTTTAACTCACTAAAAATGAACTGCTAGTCCAGTAAATCCTGATTCTGTGTACGCTCTGTGGTGGAAATGCCTCTGCTCACTGCAACATAGAAAAAACAAGCGCCTGAATGTTTAGCTGTAATAAATGTGGATGACGTGAACACCAGCCTGCGGCCGGAGACATGCAAAAACATGCATGTATGTGGAGACTTGGCTGTTTTCTGATTGACATCATGCTGCCTTTCCTCTACAGATGCCTGCAAATCTTTGTCAATTTTCTGCTGATGTTGCGAAGACACAATTTTGCATTTGCGGTGTGTTGATTAAATAACAAAGGAACCTCTGTAATTGATGACATCATAGTGCAAAAACGTTGATCAATAAATGTATTTTCGTTGTTGTTGTATTTAGTTTCTTCAGAGTTGTAGATACTGCTGGCTGTAGGCAAGAAAGATCTCCTGCAGCAGTCTGTGTTACAGCAGCTCTGAAGAAGCCTCTGACTGAAGACACTTAAGCTTTGATTAGAAGATTCACTGGAAACTTACAATAATAATAACTGTAATGATAAAGTTGTTGACTGTATTTTGGCCATCATAGATAAAAAGAAAAGCTAATTTTCACCAAAAACTCACATTTCTAGATCAATTAGTAATATTTAAAAGTTGGATGTTGCCTGTTCTCTGACCTCTGACCTCTGAGATTATAAAGTCGGATGTTTGTGATTGAGCCAAGCAGCCGACCTCGTAGAAACGGAAACGACTGGAGTAAAGAAGAAGAAGAATCTAGAGATTTTTGAGTATTTTTCATATTTCATTATTTAGTTTCTTTCATGTATTATGAGCTGAATACTCCCAGCGACAGGTTAAAGACTCGCCGCCTCGCTGTGGATCTGCAGCAGGGTGTGACTGGAGTCGAGGCGTCTCGACTTTTCTTTCTTTTCTTTTGTGTTTGCAGTGTTAAAAATGTTAAAAATGTCTTTTCCTTCTGCAGCATCTACAGAGACTTTAACAGAGACTGATGGTTTATTCAGCAGGTAATCACTTTTTATTTTGTGTTTCTGTCAGCTGCAGAGTAACAACATTCAATTAACAATTATTTTAATGATCAATTTATTCTATTGACGATTCTGACCGTCAGATTTAAAGGAACTGGCTGATTTTTCATTTAACCACATAAGCTTATTTTATGCAACACCAGAAATGCATAAAAATACAAACAAATAATTCAACATGTGGAAAGCGCAGGCCTTTCTGCCGATCTGTTATTCTGATTAAGTAATTAATGATCAATGAGCTGAAGGTTTTTATTTTATTTTTTTGCATAATTTAAAACTAAAACAGCCTCTAGAGGATTTCTGCGTTGCTCCATGGAGTATTAATGCAGCACTAAGAAAATAGTAAATAAAATGATATTTAGCTACACGAATAAATTTGCAGAATTATGAGAATGTGATAATATTGCCACTTCATCATATGAGTTTATGGTCGAACGACTTTATTCTCAGTATTATTACCACTTTATTTCTGTACGACTTTATTCTCCTGATCTTGACTGTTATTTCTTGACTTTTATTAATGATGCAAAAACTGCATATTTTTCACAGTTTGGGCTTAATTACTCCTCTGAGTGTGTTATTATTTTAGAAAATGGCCTGATTTGTACTCTGCATACTCCAGTTAATTATCAATTGATGACTGTATAAGTCGATTATCACTCTGATTAATCGTTGCTTCTTTGACATTTCTTTGTGTAGCAGCAGCACCGTCGTTTTGGATCCTGCGGAGGAATACAAGATGACCAGGAAGCGGCGAGGCGTTGCGCTCATCTTCAACCAGGAGCGTTTCTTCTGGCGCCTGGGCCTGAACACCAGAAACGGGACGAGCGCCGACCGCCACAACCTGGAGAGGAGGTTTGTTTTGCTGAAGCAGGAAGAACCGGCCGCTCAGGCGCAGCACCTTTACCTGAGCTCATTCTGACTCTCCAGGCTGCTGGAGCTGAACTTTGATGTCAGGAGTTATGATGACTACAAACTGGTCGACGTCCTGGAAAAAATCCATGAAGGTACTGGAACCCTCTATCAGAATATGTAGTTTATTTTGTTGTTTTAAATATGAACGTATTTAAAACTACAGTAACTTTTATTAAACATTTTTATTTTTCATGTATTTGTTGATGAGACAGATGAGCTGCAAAAAAATCTAACTCCTCTGCCTTCTCCAGTTCTCCCAGTTCTGACTGGAAACAACCAATCAGACGCAGGAGGCTGTGATTGGTTGTTTTCTTCAGGTCAGAGAGAAGGCAAAGGGTGAGCTTTTCTGATGAACTGTCATGACATGGTGACGCTTTTATCAAATATTTTCATAAAAGTTACTGCAGCTTTCAGGATGTTTTCACACCTGATAGATTTGATTCGATTGGACACAAAAGTTGCAACATTTGTGAATTTTCAGCTGGTACAGTTTGATTTCACACCAAGTGAAACGATCCAAACAAAATAAAAAAGCTGTTCCCCTCCTCGCCTGTGGGGGCACTGCAGCAATAACCACAGGCCCTGCGCTTTAGTCCACTTCCTGCTTTTGGACCGGTCTCCGGTCCACTTGCTGCTCACATACAGAACTATATGTGAGCCGGGGGTTTGTAGGCAAATGGACCAGAGTTTGATAAAAATGGGCTACACTGGGCTGGTGTGAATTCACCGTAAGTGTTGGACAAATGAAGGAGGATTCTGTTGATGTGAAATGATCTTTAGCTGCTGATCAAACCTTCATTTTGTTCCTCC
This sequence comes from Poeciliopsis gracilis, assembly GCA_911649635.1. Classification (NCBI taxonomy): domain Eukaryota; kingdom Metazoa; phylum Chordata; class Actinopteri; order Cyprinodontiformes; family Poeciliidae; genus Poeciliopsis; species Poeciliopsis gracilis. The sequence continues at coordinate 1,892,671 of CAJVRI010000370.1, read as the reverse complement.
AGCTGCTGAAGACGATCACTCAGACGCCGACTGCTTCCTGCTCGCCTTCCTTAGCCACGGCGAGAACGATCACGTCTACGCATACGACGGCAAGATCAGCATCCAGGACATCACCGCCATGTTCAAAGGAGACAAGTGCCAGAGCCTCGTCGGAAAACCCAAGATCTTTGTGGTGCAGGTAGAAACATCGCAGTGAAATCTCTGGGTTTAGGAAACAGCAGAAGGTGTGAACATGGATGTTTCCCTGTTGAAGGCGTGCCGTGGGGAGCAGCACGACGTTCCCGTGACGCCCTGCGACGTCACGGACTCGAAGACAAATGAGACGGTGGTGGACGCCTGTGCCATCCACACCCTCCCTGCCGGCGCCGATTTCCTCATGTGTTACTCTGTTGCTGAAGGTGAGCCGTCCGCGTTATGTTCAGCGGCGCCACGTCAGTCCAGCTGCAGCCGCTGTGTTTTTGTGTTCAGAAATGTTCAAAGTTGACAAAAGATTTTAAAATATGACAAGGCAGTTATGTGTTATTGGAAGAAATTATTGAGAACAATTTGTCCTTAAAAAGGAAAAAAGCAGATACATATTTAATATAAATACATTTTTTGCACTTCAGTTAAATTCTTAAGTAACGAACCAGTGGATCTTAAAAGAAGCTAAATAATGTAAAATAAACTCAAAGAACTGTTGCCAAAAATGGACAATGATGAGTCAAAATGTAACTGACGCCCCTGTGAAAGCAAAAGCCCCGCCCGCTAAACAAATGTAGAAAATTCCAACAAAGTGGGCGGAGCCAAGAGGCACTGAGGGGCGTGGCCAGGATGGTCAGGCCAGGGGTGAGCGAGATTGTGGTCGGGTCAAAAGCAGCACTGTTGCTTTTTTACAGTTGAATGTTATTGTTTCGCATGCGCACAACGCTGCACGGCAGGAAGACGTTTTTTTTACTCGCCGTCCGTTTCCTGCTTTGGTTTTCAGGTTACTACTCCCACAGAGAGACCATCAACGGCTCCTGGTACATCCAGGATCTGTGTGAGTTACTCCGGAAGTACGGCGGATCGCTGGAGTTCACGGAGCTGCTCACGCTGGTCAACAGAAAGGTCTCAATGCGCCGAGTCGGGAACTGCAACGACCGCAGCGCAATTGGCAAAAAACAGGTACCTTGCTTCGCTTCGATGCTCACCAAGAAGCTCTACTTCCGGCCGAAGAAGTGATCAACGGTTCGATTGGTTGGTTTAAATCTGAGCCTTCGCCTCTCAGTTGGTACGGCTGATCCACTCCACAAAGATGAGAAAAAGATATAGTTGTTTTGTTTCTTTTTATATGTTGAAAACATTCCTGGCAGATCGTTTGCACAGACGCCTTCTGCTCTTAAATCACTGTATCTGATAAAGTTGAAATTTTTAATCTTAGTCTTTAATTTTTTTGTAATTGATCTCGTTTGGTGAGTAGCAGCATAACATTCAGAAATGATTCAGGGGTTTTCTAATCTCAGGTATCTCCTCAGAGGCTCCATTGGTCCAGGCTGTTTACTGGACCCATCGTGCAAAATTCACTTTTTGCACATTTTTATACTTCCATTTGGTTTCTAGTCAGTTTTGTCAGTTTTGGCAATAAGTTTATGTTTTTTGTGAATATAACATCTCAAATTAGCAGGCACTGCCTGTTACCTAGCAACCCCAGCAGAATTCCACCCGTTACCTAGCAACCTGAGCAGAGCTCCACTACATACTGTATGCGCTGTACAATGGCTGCTGGAAAAGACAAGAGTTGTGTTGTTGACTTACCATCCAGAAACCACTCGGTGCATTCTTGTTGGTTGTGCATCAGGCTCTACTTCTACTTTTCAAAGGTGTGCAGTTATATAGTTTTGTTTGGATTTGAAGTAATGACCCCCTAAAGCAGCCCAAACTAAAACACAATTTCATTTTCTAAGAATGATTTCGTGCAAAAAATGTAATGAACATGTTTTGTATAGGCCATAAGCCTCCCCTAAGTTGCTCAGGGAAACAAAGTTGGTAATCTTTAAAGATCACTTCTTAAAGACAATAAAGGGAATCCATGTTGTGTTGTTGTCTTATCCAGTTCTTGGTTCGTCTCTCAATGCAGATTTATAACATGAAAATGTTTCTGTTTCTTAGAGCTCTACAAGGCAATTAAATCACTTTGAACTGTCTTAACAATCATTTATGTTTATGTGAAAAAATAAAAATTTTTTATAGCCATAAAAATGTTTCGTAATTTATTCAGAATGTAGGAAAAGGTGGGAAATCCAGTTTTATGGAGCAAGTTTGTTTATTTTTGCAAAAATTAGCATTGATACAAGAAGTGTTTATAACTTTTCTTGACCTCTGGAGTTAAAGATCAAGAGAATCAGGGCAGAAATAAAGGCAGAGATAAACATGAAGTTTACATCAGTGACGGCTTCTTAAAATTCAGGTTTTCTGATTTTGAAATGTAATTTTTCTAACATCCAGGAAGAAACATTTATTTTATTCTGGAATTACCTCCAGTTTTTCTGATCGAAAAGCTGAATTGATCTGATGCGATTGACTTGGACTCAGCCGATCTAACCGATAATTTGAAGATTGTCTCCATCAGAGTTTGGATCACAAACTGGGCGGGGACGTTTCCGACAGACCTGAGGATGGCGAGCGAATCCCAGAAAGTGACGTTGGACCGACTCGAGGTCGATGCAGAGCGCCCCGCCGAACCGCTCGAACTGAGACACGGCCCTGTTCATGTCGGCGATGCAGGTCCAGTGTTTGTTCTGATCCATAGCTACGCACCACTTGGAATGGTCCACTTTAGGCGTCCACCTCCTCCGGTTACCCACCAGTAAGTCTTCGACGTTGATGACTGAAAACTCGTTGGAACAGTAGGAGTCGGACCGGTCGCGCTGGCAGCCCCATGTCTGGGCGTAGACGTGGCTCTTGATGTCATTGGCGATGCTTAGGTAGAGATCTCCAACTGGAAGAAGAAGAGGCAGCTAGTTGAGGCCCATTTAAATCGGTTTCCCTCTTTGGTGGGTTCGTTGTGTCGGTGTGAAGACAGAACCACACAGAGATCTGCAACCTTGAGCCTATGAGGTGAAACACTTCAGGAGCAAAGTATGTGTTGCATTGTGGGATATGGACGTCTCAAATCTGGAACAAACTTCCACAAAACACTGACTTACTTTAAATCTATACGAATAGAATAAATAAACCAATGAAAATCTGTGATCTGGTTCTGTTGGTTCTGGTTCTGTTGGAGTTTTAAAAGGAGAATATTAAAGAACAATCGGGAGAAGACGACTCTTACCCGCTTCATCTTCATGGGCTCGTTTAGCAAAGGCTTTAAAGCCTCGGTTTCCTTTGGACGTCAGCGATGCGACCTCAACCCGGTCCGGGCTCAACGGAGGGCCTTCTGTCCATTTCACAACAGTTTTTAGTTCCTCGTGAAAATTGTCTGGGATATAATGTTCAAATGGAAACGCATTGATGTTCTTCAGATGTGTTCCTGCAAACATTAAACATGTTATTAGAAATAATCCATCAGTAGTAACCCTACAGTCTGTCTGAACTCAAACCTATTGTGGTGAACTGGTTGTAGTTGAACGTCACACAGATGAATGTTTGAGCGTTTCTGTTCCCGCTCGTTGGCCAGAAGCTGTCCTGGTCGCGTCTGAAGGGGAACCGAGGCGTGCTGTGTAAGATCCAGACTCCTGTACCGGTTCTGTCCACCATCACAAGTCCTGCAGAAAAAAACAAACACAACTTTCATTAGCACAGAAAATGGGAAATGAAACCCATCCTGTGACGTTTGACATCACATGGGTCAAAGGTCAGGAATACTTAAATATGAAAATAAACAGTTTCTGAAAAACAGGTGAAGCAAAAATGTATTTCATTTCTTGAAAGACTTAAGACTCAGCCTTAGAGTTGGTATAAGGACCTGAAATCTGGGAGTAGTGATGAGCTCTGACTCGAACTTTCAAAGGCACATAAAGACGGTTACAAAGTCGGCCTTCTGTCACCTGGGGGACATTTACGGGATTGATGGACTAACGTCTCAGCAAGATTTAGAAAAACTCATCCAGGCATTTATCTGCAGGAGAGTCTTCACAGGTCTGCCCAAAAATCAGTCCTCCAGCTGCAGCTGGTCCAGAACGCTGCTGCTGGTGTTCTGACTAAAACCAGGAAGACGGAGCACTTCACACAGTTTTAAAGTCCTTCCACTGAGAAAATAGACCTTAAAATACTTCTGGTTCTGTCTGCTCTGCATCTCCAGAACCAGAAACAAACACGGAGCAGCAGAATTCAATCTGGAATAAACTTCCAAATAATATTTTGATCATTTATTGATCAAACAGTGGAGAAAAAATAGTAAAAGTAACAATCCTGATCATGTAGATAACCCTCTGGTTGTTCTTCTCATCCCATGAAAGCGCAGCGCCTCCCCTGACGGCTGCAGCCTCAGCAGCTCCTGCAGCCTCAGCAACTTCTGCAGCTTCTGCAGCCTCTGCTCATGTCTTGTTTGTGTTTTTGTTGTTCTTCGAACAGGCTGCACTGAAACAAACATCGCTGTGCTTCTGGTAAGAAAAGCTGATTCTGATTAAATATCATCAACTGGACTTTATTGTGACAACAATAAATCAAAATTCTTGTCATGATAATAAATTTACCACAATAAATGATAAACGATGTGATAAATTCCTGCCCCTCCTTCACAGCACCTTGAACTGAATTGCTGCTGAAATGCGACAAACTAATAAACTTGGAAAGGAAGCCAAGTTAATTAATGCATTAATTAATTGCTCTTCTTCAAAATGGCCACTTCTGTTATAGCAGGAAGCTTCTCCAGAGCTGAAAGGTGTGTTAAGACATCAGCAATAACCCTGACTAATCCTGGCACCGTCAATATTAAAGTGATTTATTGCTTCTTCACCTTTGCTGTGGCCAAACCTCTTTTGATCGGCGCTGCATCCTGGCGGCTGATCACTGTAGCTGATGAACCCGAAGGTCTCCTCCTGCAAACACAACCTTCATCATTCAGAGTTCAGACTTCAACATTTCTGCTCAGACACTGAGCAGAAATGTTAATGTTAATGTTAATGACTAACCGAGGCACCGAACCTGAAACCAGAGGGCCGCTCCGTCCTGACTATTCTGGTGATTAAGCAATTAATCAAATAGAAATATAAACATATTTAAAAGCCAATCATCACGCACCGCGGGATGATCGATTACCAAATATCTGTCTTTGAACTCGGATCGTTCCGAAAAGGGAAAATCGGGGCAAAAATGGTGGCAGCGAACTGGTGACCAAACCAGCATGCAGAAGCTTTAAGGTTCGATACATAAAGGCCCATCGGGCCGCAGTGAGATTCTGAAGTTGAAAAAGGCTTAAGGACCACTGATCCACTGGACCACTGATCCACTGATCCACTGGACCACCGATTCATTGATCCACTGATCCACTGGACCACCGATCCACTGGACCACCGATTCATTGATCCACTGGACCACCGATTCATTGATCCACTGGACCATTGATCCACCGATCCACTGATCCACTGGACCACCGATTCATTGATCCACTGATCCACTGGACCACTGATCAACTGGACCACTGATCTGCAGAACTTTACTATTGTCTCTAGGGCATGTTAGGGCTGCAGTTGGCAATTATTTTAGTAACGATTATTCTGATGATTAATCAAATAAAAAAATTTGAAAATTGTGCAGATTTTTAATTTAACTACTTAAAGTTATTTTATACAATATTGAAACTAGATTAAAGATGAAAACCAAGTTAATTTTTTTTCGATAAGAAAAATTTGATGACATATAATACCAGAGTATCACAGTACAGAGATCTGAATAAAACAAACGAACAAAGATTTTTAAATCTTAAATGCAAAACATGAAAATTCTTTGTTCAGTTTTATCTTAATTTCTCCTCTGAATGTCTTGTTTTGATAGTAAGTGGCCTTTTTTGATTCTCCATTTAACAATTAATTGATTACTAAGCTAATTGGCAATTATTTCAACAATCAATTAATCACGATTAATCGTTTCAGCCCATGTAAATGAACATGTGAATGGATTGGAAGAGCAGACGGCACCATGTTTCTAATGGGTCTGAAAAGAGGCCGCAGCGTGTTTCCCAGAACGCCGTTCGAGCTGTTGATGTTGTTCATCTCCTCTCTCCTTCCACTGGAGTCCATGTAGAAATACTCTGTACCAGTGGAAGTGGGACCCATTTTGGGCATCTTGTATAAAATGTACCTGATGAAGAATGATAAAAAAAAACAATTGTATAAACAATGAAGTTGACTTTATCCAGCTTAGATTTGGTTTTATTGTCCAGTCATGATCTAGTTGTTACCATGGCGATTCATTCTGAGCTGTTGGCCTGTTTCCAGTCCAGCTGGAAACCAATTATTGCCATTTGACATTAGGTATTTTCTCACCAGTCCACTTCAACATTGAGGTCGTTTTTGCAGGTCACTGATCCGTCGGCTCCCCAGCAGAGGAGCCCAAAAACCAGCAAGAAGCTCCACATCTCACTGGACACAGGAAGCTCCGGCATCCTGATCATTCAAAGGCAACGTTTTAACGTTTTCACGTGTTTTCTGCTTTAAGTTATTTTCCTCTCTGTCAGTCATTCTGTAAGGTCTGGATCCAAACAGATCTAACATGCCTGAATTAATGCCATTTCCTCAATATATAGTTCACAGAATCAACAATCGTTATTTTCACTGAATTTTTAAATACTTTTCGAAGTGACTTACAGTAAAAAGGACCCAGAGGTTTCGGCGCTCCGTCAGTCTGAGCCCGAGTTCAGCTCTTACTGCTTTTATTCCCCTCTGCGTCCCTGACCCAGTTTGTTTCTGGGCTCAGTCACGTACACAAAAACACTGAAAACAGGATTTTTTATTTAATCTTTCTAATCAGGATGAACTTTGTCCTTCTGTGTTGAACCAAAGTTCTGCTGCGTTTTAGTGAAACCGGATCAGAAACTGATATAAAACTGATTTTTGTGTAATGGAAATCTTTTGACTGGAAGTTTTATGACTGAAAAGTCTGAACCTTCTGTTTATATCTCGTGTAGCACCCCACTGCTCTGTCACCTAATAACTGGGACAAGAACTCCAACTTACTGATGGGGTGCTATTTGGGTTCGTTAAGGTCTGGTAGATACCTCACAGGTTTACCTATGTTGAGTAAACTGTTACTCAGCCAATCACCTTACACAACTTTGATGTAACATAAATAACTCCAGACAACCAGCTAACTGAACAGTTTCTTTTAATAAGAACTTGAAGAAATAAAGTTTTATCTCACAATGCCCCGAAATAATCAAATAAACTTAAATATAGAGCACAGTTATTAATTTGCCACCATAATGGCTTCCCAAAATAAAATGAAACCGGTAAGGCGCTTTTCTTTTCAGACTTTTTTTTTTCCCACTTTAACTTTTTGTTTTTTCTTTTTTGTTTTCCTAACTTTAACTTTTTGAGTTTTAAGGGGAAAACCACCCCCACTTTAAAGTCTTACTACAAACAAAAATTTAACTAGAGTTACCAACAGAACTCCATACATTTACCAAAAATATACAGTTTCAAACACAATATCACACATGGGCCCATACTCTCTCTCTCTCACACACACACACACTGTCCGGTACCGGTTCAAGTTTTCGTTGCAGGCCTGATGAAGCTAGGGTGCGATGCTGTTATGCCAATCAGCTTCTCTCAACTTGAATCAGAAGATAACTCAAACCTGCTCGCTCAGCCGTCGTCCTCACCGTCAAGGTTGCTTCGCGAGTCCAAATTTATTGTGCAACTTTGCCTCACAAGTTGCATAACAACTCCTCCGTCGCGCTGAAATCCGTGTCGCCGTGTTGCTAGGTACCTCTCCACCTCGGTCTCGCCGTAGTTCTCCCTGGATCAACCGCAGTCTTTCCTCCGTTCTTTCCCCCACGGAACACTTGGACTGGTATCCTACACCCCGCGTGCAAGACCACTGGTGCAGAACACACCCAAAAAATAGTTCCTTCTTCCACCTCACGGTCTGGAAGCATTAGCAGTGGCCTCCATTAGCTTCCTCCTTCCTTTCCTTCCCGCGTTCCTCTCGCTTCTCCTTCCCAGAATTCCCTTCTCCTGGGTTTTTTTTTTTCTCTGTTGAGTTCACTTGTCCCTCGGAAACCCAAACCACCTTCATATACAGGAAATTCAATAGTCTTTAACTGATGGGATCATTCCTCAAACAAGAATACACTTATGTATATACACAAGTTACTTTCAGAAAACTTTGACTTTCTACTTTTTTCATTATTTCGCACGTTACTCAACAGTAACTTCTTCCCTAAAGAATATAATCACTCAGATTAAAATGAACAAAACAATAATACATGTTTCTCCTTATCCCTTTTTTTCCCATTTTTACACAAAACCAACCTTGTAAATATTTTGTAAATATTAAAAGACCTTAAGTGTATTAGTTTTTAACCAGTTTTTTAACCAGGGGCTACACCCTTCCCCTTCTAAATAGTTTGATGTCCCCATCAAACATCAAAGTTACATAACCCAAATAAAAGTAGGAAACTGTGGTAAGCTAGCACCAACACAGTTAGGACACAGTGCCATAGAATGACACCATACAGTAGAACAAAACGTCTGTCTTGGAGCATTAATGGTTCCACTTCCAAGCAGCACTCCACGACTAACCACACTTACTGGCTGGTCTGAGGGCTGTCCTAGTTCATCATAGCTTAATCTTATGACTGGCTTCTTCACTCGCTTACAGCGTTCTGCGATATGTTCTCCCTCACCCACTACCTCATCACTTTCCCTCTCTCCCCCTTCTAAGTCTAGATCAGAGCAGAGCAGTGAGCCTTGCATGTTAGGTGAGTTGGGACTAAATCCAGCATCATCAGTAGTCCTGTGAGGAGACGTAATCTGAACTTCACTTGTAACTGTAGCAGGTTCTTTAACTCTCATGTCTGTTTGCCTCAAAAGTTCTCTCAGAGTGACTTGTAGCGGAGCTGCTGTGTTCACCTCGTCATATTCGGAATCTGAAGAGAGTGCAACATCTTCTCGAGCAACAGGATGCTCAGGCTCAGACTGCATCTGTTGTCTCCTAGTGATAGGTCTCCGCACTGGTTCTGTTGCAGCATCATCTGGAAATCGAACGAGATGACCAATGGGTAACAGGTGGTTGCGGTGCACCACTTTCTCGACTCCAAGTCCTCTTTCTGGTTTCACCTTGTATACTGGCAAGTTAGGCATTCTTTCCAAAACAATGTATGGCACTGTCCTCCATCTCTCTTTCAACTTATGCTTACCAGTGACACCAAAGTTCCTCAGAAGCACGCGGTCCCCTTCTTCTAAGATCTGCTCTTTCACATGTTTGTCATGTGCCTTCTTGTTTTGTTGATGATTTTTGTCAGCAGCCTTTGTAGCAAGGTGATAAGCTTGTTCCAGATCTTTCCTTAGTTTTGAAACATATTGTTGGTAAGTTGGGCCTTTCCCAGTCTCATCTGATACCCCAAAACAGATATCCACAGGAAGACGAGCCTCCCTTCCGAACATTAGTCGATAGGGTGAATACCCAGTTGCCTCATTCTGGGTACAATTGTAGGCATGCACCAAATGACTAATACTCTGACTCCATCTCTGTTTCTGAGTGGGATCCAAGGTTCCCAGCATGGACAACAATGTTCGGTTAAATCTCTCAGGTTGAGGATCTCCCTGAGGATGATAGGGAGATGTCCGGGACTTTCGTATCCCCAACATTCTCAGTAAATCTTGGATAAGCTTGCTTTCGAAATCACGTCCCTGATCGGAATGTATCCGTGCAGGAAGTCCATAGTGAACAAAAAAGTGTTCACACAGGATCTTGGCCACTGTGGATGCTTGTTGGTCTTTAGCTGGAAACGCCTGAGCGTATCTCGTAAAGTGATCGGTCACCACCAGGATATTCGCATATCCTCTTAAATCAGGCTCGAGAGAAAGAAAGTCAATGCAGACCAGATCGAGTGGTCCACTGCTGGTGATCTGATTTAAAGGAGCTGCTCGCTGTGGCAGAGCTTTACGGGTAATACATCTACCACAGTTCTTCACATACTGCTCCACTTCCGACCCCATCTTAGGCCAGTAGAATCTGTTGCGAATCAATTCAAGTGTTTTTTCCACCCCAAGATGACCTGATTCATCGTGGAGCGACTGGAGCACCATGGGAACATGTTCTCTGGGTAGAACCAGCTGCAGTACTTCTGTACTAGGAGGTTTATGAATCTTTCGGTGGAGCAATCCATCCACCAACACAAGTTTACTTGCCTCTCTTTGCAGGCAAATGGCCCCATGGTCAGTACCCCTCCCAGAAGGGAATGATGGTCCTCCATTTAAGGATTTTTTGACCAGTGAAATCATGGGGTCCTGGTCTTGTGCCTTAATCAGATCTGCTCGGCTGATCTGGGTCAAACAACCTAGATCTAGTCGGGTTGGAAAAACATAGCATTCTGGCATGGCAGTGGGGGAAACACATAGAGACTCTGCACAGCTGACTGGTTCAACAGACTCGTCTCTGGATACTTGCTTGCAGAGTGCTTTCACATCATCAGGGGTTAGATTTCTGAACTCATCTTGGTCATCCGGAACAGGGTTCCGCGACAACGCATCCGCATCGGTGTTGCTAGAGCCTGGTCGATACTGCAAAGTGAAGTTATAGGTGGAAAGCGCTGCGAGCCAGCGATGACCAGTGGCGTTAAGTTTTGCAGTGGTGAGTATATATGTAAGGGGGTTGTTATCTGTCCTCACAACAAACTCTGCGCCATACAGGTAATCGTGGAATTTATCCACCACGGCCCACTTAAGTGCCAGAAACTCTAGCTGATGCACTGGGTAGTTTTTTTCAGAGGAGCTGAGCTTTCTGCTGGCAAAAGCGACGGGTCTCAGTCCTTCAGGATGCTCTTGGTTTAGCACCGCCCCCAAGCCATGAAAACTTGCATCTATGTGCAGCACATATGGTTTTGATGGGTCAGCGAAGGCCAACACTGGTGCCTGTGTGAGGCATTTGATAATCTGTTTGAAAGCCTCTGTGCAGCTCCCATCCCATCTTTCTCCAAAAGGTTCACTGACCTTATAGTAGGTTTTCCCAGGAGACTTTGCGGATTTCCACTTCTTTTGAGTTGGCGGGTATCCCTTGCACAGTTCGGTTAGTGGTCTAACGATGATTGAATAGTTTTTGATGAAACGTCGATAATATCCACAGAATCCTAGAAAGGACTGGAGGGATGGAAGATCAGTGGGTTCCTTCCAGTGAGCAACTGCCTCCACCTTACTTGGATCTGTAGCAATGCCTCGTTCAGACACTACATGTCCAACATATGTAACTTGGGGTCTGCAAAACTGACATTTGTCAAGGGACAATTTCAGTCCAATTTCCCCTAAACGATCGAGGACTTTGATGAGCCTTTGTTCATGCTCTTCCAAAGTTTTCCCAAAAACAATCAGGTCATCAAGATAAACTATGACCTCCAGCATGTGCATGTCCCCAACAGCCTTTTCCATAAGTCGCTGGAATGTTGAGGGAGCACCAGTGATTCCCTGAGGCATCCTTTCAAACTGAAAAAATCCCAGAGGGCAGATGAAAGCAGTTTTTTCTTTATCCTCCTCAGCCATTGGGATCTGGTAATATCCACTCCTTAAATCCAACACTGAGAACCATCTACTTCCAGACAAACAGTCCAGTGCGTCATCGATGCGTGGTACTGTGTACTGATCGGGAATGGTTCTGCGGTTCAGTGTACGATAATCGACACACATGCGAATGTTTCCATTTTTCTTACGCGCCAGCACAATAGGTGAGGCATAAGGACTTCTGGATTCTTTGATTATCCCTGCTGCTATAAGCCCCTGGAGATGGCGACGAAGGTCCTCTACATCAGCAGGTGCTATACGCCGTGATCGCTCTCTGAAGGGGGTGTTGTCCGTTAGTCTTATGTGGTGTTCCACTCCAGAAGCTAATCCTACGTCCCACTCCTCAGTGGAGAACACGTGGGATCGTTCAGAGAGTTTCTTTCCCAGTCTTTCTTTCCACTCCATCGGGATAGAGGGATCTTCAAAATTGAATTGTGATGGTTCAAGTTTTTTAAGACTTTGGGTTTTAGTCTTTTGGATCTCAGTCACTGTGTCAGCCACATGAAGATGGGCTACTACTGTGCCGATGGGTAGTGCAGTGTCTTTAAGAGATTCATTGCGCAGGAACACCAAAAACTTGTCTTTATCCAATATCTTGGAGAATAAAACTGTGGGCTGCACAAACAGACTTGGTGGAAGTGCATGTGACGCAGCACGCTCAGAGATGAGAATGCTATCTCCCACTCTCTTTTTCTCAAACACTTTACAGATGGCTATATGTTCAACCCCAGCAGGGATCGTTAGTGGACCTGGGCCCACCCATTTGACATCAGCCACTGGAACATTGCTGTGCTTTGACTTTTTATAGTTCAGATCGACAGGATCTGCGAGTTCTCGCTCTGTTACACCAACTCGTGCAACATAAAGGGCATCTGAAATGGCTGCTTTATTGTTTAACGGGAGGGACCACACCTTGCTAACATTGGTTCCAATTAGAACCGGAATGGTGTCTGAGCATCGGGGGTCTGGACATACTAAAGCAAGGAGGGGAACTGATCTCCCTTTGTGTAAGGTCTTTTCTGAAAACTCCAAATCTACTTGAATGTAGCCTTTATAGGGGTAACTGTTCTCAGACTCACTTAAACCCCAGATAGCTAGACCTGACACTGGATGTAGAGGAACATGTGATAAGTGCTCCATGTACCAGCTATCAAAAATGATTGTGACCTGAGAGCCACTGTCTAAAAGAGCAGTGCAAGGTGTCCCATTTACTTTAACATGAGCAGTAGCGGGTGGTCCTACTAGTCCTTTGGGCAGGTTACTGGCCTGCCGCCTCACCGCACTCCTCCTCACATTAGCATTCTTCCACTCAGAGCGAGGGCTGTTGTATCTTTGACCCGCTCTACCTCTCCTTTGAGTCTGGATCAATTTTTGTATAACTTTTGGGTAGTTTTCCGGTGACACACATTTAGTGGAAACATGCCCATCTTCACCGCACCGGTAGCAGAAGATATCATAGGGTTCTCTGTGCCCAGCTGCTTTTGGGGTCTCGTGAGTTGAAGAGGGATCTGAAGAGGTTGGATGGTCGTTTGGTCTTGCAGTCGACTGGACTGACATTACTGACACTTGTTTTCTCAGCTTTACAACCTCTCTCTTCAGGGCTTGAAGGCCCCCCATCATCTTCCGAGCTACTTATGTCTGTTTTAACTGCAGCTTGGGGTTCAGGAGAGTTAGGAAGATGCGAAAGTGACAAAGCCTTGAGTTCACAAACCTGTGATCTCAGCTGTTCAACCTCCATGGCAAGACCTTTTGAGTCCATAGCAGCTGCAGCGGTACTTTTGACATGCACAGCTTTAGAGAGATTTAATCGACGGCGAGATGCCTCATGTTCTTCCTCGACACGGATCTCATTTAGAAGTTCCAGAAATGTGGGTGGAGATCTTCTCCTCTCCCGTAGCCTGAGGCTTAGCATCATCATGTCAGACCGTGTGGCACCTTTGATGAGTTGTTCAATACGTGCCTTGTCTTTGGGACGAGGGAGGCAGACCACCCTTTTGAACCACTTTATTTAGAACTCTCTCCATTCTCCGGAGAAACTCTGATAGCTTCTCTGCTGAGTGTTGGCACATCATTCTGAAAGCAAAGTACAGCTCTTCGCCAGTCTCTGGTGTGCCAAAGGTGTTTTCAATAACATTTAGATATTCTGCAGGCGTTGCATCAGGATTGTTAGATCTCACTGCTTGAAGGATCTCCATAGCAGGACCTTTTACACTTTCCATTATCCTCATCTTTTTCTCTCTGTCCGGCTTGTCCGACTCTTCAATCATCAATCGGGCTTGCTCCAGCCAGTTCTCCAAATGCTCTTCCCCTTGAGGTGTGGGAAACACGCCAGAAAAAGTTCGAAGTCGCCTGTAGCTGCCATTGTCACTAGTGGGTCTTGACGTGAGCTGCAAGACATCACCGACTGCTCTGATTATAGCCTCTGGACTAGATGCTTGGAAAAGTGAATTTTGATTCATTTCTAGCTCTGTGGTTTGCGGAGAATCTGTTCTCCTTTGATCTGTACTCTCTTCCTCCACTCCTGATGGCCCAATGATCCTCCAAAGAGTATCACTACCTTCTAGTGTTACCTCAGCAGGAATGGCTTTAGCATCTATGGTTTCCCTACACTCACAAAGAACTGTTAGGCTTTGGGGACGCAGGGTCATACATTCTCCCTCTAACTCTAACACGCCCAAGGGCTTTGATAGTCTGTAAAGTGTCTTCTATCACACTAACTTCAGTGTCTTCTGCGATATCTTTCACCAAAAAAGGCATGTAAAGGATTAATCCCCTCTCCCTTACACCAATTTAGTAACTGAGCCATCCTGTCCTTTCACCAAATTAAAACACAACTAATCACTAATGAAAATGTCTTCTGCTGTGCTTAGCCAAAAACAAGAAATAACTTGGCAAAAAGGACTTGCTTTTAATCTAGAAACTGGTTGTCTGGGTATAAGATTGTGTTTATGCAAATAAAATCAAATAGATCCCAGCGGTGCCTCCATTTTATTATGTAGCACCCCACTGCTCTGTCACCTAATAACTGGGACAAGAACTCCAACTTACTGATGGGGTGCTATTTGGGTTCGTTAAGGTCTGGTAGATACCTCACAGGTTTACCTATGTTGAGTAAACTGTTACTCAGCCAATCACCTTACACAACTTTGATGTAACATAAATAACTCCAGACAACCAGCTAACTGAACAGTTTCTTTTAATAAGAACTTGAAGAAATAAAGTTTTATCTCACAATGCCCCGAAATAATCAAATAAACTTAAATATAGAGCACAGTTATTAATTTGCCACCATAATGGCTTCCCAAAATAAAATGAAACCGGTAAGGCGCTTTTTCTTTTTCAGACTTTTTTTTTTCCCACTTTAACTTTTTGTTTTTTCTTTTTTGTTTTCCTAACTTTAACTTTTTGAGTTTTAAGGGGAAAACACCCCCACTTTAAAGTCTTACTACAAACAAAATTTAACTAGAGTTACCAACAGAACTCCATACATTTACCAAAAATATACAGTTTCAAACACAATATCACACATGGGCCCATACTCTCTCTCTCTCACACACACACACACTGTCCGGTACCGGTTCAAGTTTTCGTTGCAGGCCTGATGAAGCTAGGGTGCGATGCTGTTATGCCAATCAGCTTCTCTCAACTTGAATCAGAAGATAACTCAAACCTGCTCGCTCAGCCGTCGTCCTCACCGTCAAGGTTGCTTCGCGAGTCCAAATTTATTGTGCAACTTTGCCTCACAAGTTGCATAACAACTCCTCCGTCGCGCTGAAATCCGTGTCGCCGTGTTGCTAGGTACCTCTCCACCTCGGTCTCGCCGTAGTTCTCCCTGGATCAACCGCAGTCTTTCCTCCGTTCTTTCCCCACGGAACACTTGGACTGGTATCCTACACCCCGCGTGCAAGACCACTGGTGCAGAACACACCCAAAAAATAGTTCCTTCTTCCACCTCACGGTCTGGAAGCATTAGCAGTGGCCTCCATTAGCTTCCTCCTTCCTTTCCTTCCCGCGTTCCTCTCGCTTCTCCTTCCCAGAATTCCCTTCTCCTGGGTTTTTTTTTTTCTCTGTTGAGTTCACTTGTCCCTCGGAAACCCAAACCACCTTCATATACAGGAAATTCAATAGTCTTTAACTGATGGGATCATTCCTCAAACAAGAATACACTTATGTATATACACAAGTTACTTTCAGAAAACTTTGACTTTCTACTTTTTTCATTATTTCGCACGTTACTCAACAGTAACTTCTTCCCTAAAGAATATAATCACTCAGATTAAAATGAACAAAACAATAATACATGTTTCTCCTTATCCCTTTTTTTCCCATTTTTACACAAAACCAACCTTGTAAATATTTTGTAAATATTAAAAGACCTTAAGTGTATTAGTTTTTAACCAGTTTTTTAACCAGGGGCTACACTCGTGTAAAACGTTTCTATCAACCTGACGGTGCTTTTCACCTTCAGACTGCTTGGACCGATCCGCGGACGGATCCGCGGACCGATCCCCGCGGACGGATCCGCGGACCGATCCCCGCGGACCGATCCCCGCGGACCGATCCCCGCGGACCGATCCGAGTCGGCAGAATCTCTGGAACGAATCAACCGGGACGCGACGCTTCCCCGTTCAACCGACTTGCTGACTCTGCAGGCTTCAGTCCTGGGATCCACAATGTCAAAGGTCATGACCCTAACCCTAAATCTACTTTAAGCAACCAGGGTTCAAAATCTCCACTCTCTCCAGGATAATATTAGAAAATGATGCAATGGCAATGATAAAGAGCCAGGCTGGAAAAAAAGAAAATCATCTCAAGAATAAAGTTATATTGAAAAAAGTCATACAACAATAAAGTCTTTATATCACCAGAGTGAAGTCATAATAATAATAATAATAATAATAATAAAATATATTACCAGCATAAAGTCTCAATAAAATGAGTATAAAGTTGTAATAATCAGAGAATAAAGTTAAAATTACCAAAATTAAGTTGAAATATTAGAAGAATGCCTGACAGACAACAAAAATGTTTGAAATGCAAACTTTAATTATCAATGTTTGAGAATTTGTTGGGGGTACAATATGGCATCTACATTAAGAATGCAGGTTTATAGCTTTTAAGGTAAAAATATGGCATCATCAGCATAAAACAAACATTTGTCTCTGAGTCTCAGTCCTTCCAGCCCGGCGTCTTTCACGGCTTCGCCTGGATCTGTTCCAGCGGAAGCTGCAGCTGGTTCGGATATTTCAGACGTCTCAAGTCCTCTTCCACCTGAAAGCACATCTCAGCATTTAACTGCGACTGTGGTGCTTCGATTCAGAAATACAGAGTCTGCAGTATCATAACTGAGTCACCTGTTCGAGTTCATCCTTCAGTTTGTTGTATTTTTCCACGTTGAACTGCTTCTTCTTGGCGCCTTTATAAAAGTAACGTAGAAACTGTCTGTCCTTCACATCTGGATATACATAATCCTGATGGAGCGATAAGAAACAGATTAATGTATGATTCAGTTCAGACCGGCTCAATTCTGGAGAAATCTTCCACAGAAATGAAAATACAAACATAATGACTGATAATTAAATAAAACCACCAAGAAAAATCAGTTTTAGTAATTTATGCAGCAATTCTACATGCATATTTTATTGTTGTAGCATAAAATCACACAAAATGTTTGGAAAAATTGAACTTATCCTTCTTAGGAACTGCTCAAAATGGCAAAGACAAGAGAACAATAATTTGGTGAAGTTTATCTAGCTAAGTGTGAAAGAAATCCATTTTATTTCCAGACACAAACATTAAACTCCTGAAGTGTCAGATCTGTGAGTCTTGCCTGCTTGGTGAGGATGTAGTAGGCGAAGGCGCCCATGCTGGTGGCGTAGGTGATGAAGTACGTGACGGGCTCCATGACGTCCCATGAATAGACCCACCAGGTGAGCCAGCCCAGGGCGCCGCCCTGCACAGAGAGCAGCGCCATGCCGGTCCAGAGAGTCCTGGAGGTGTGAAACTCGGCCGTCCGGCTCAGCTCAGCCTTCGTCTGGAAGAAACGGAAAATTAAAACAAATTACCTTCAGTCTGCTCACAAACCCCAGAAAGTAAATTAGGAGTATTTTAATCTATTTTTATGAGAAATTACCCGATCGGTGATTAGATGATTAGATGTATTAGTTCTGTTCCAATATTGAAAAAACTTCTAAATCGGGTATCGCTGATTATGCTACCAGTTATGGGATTACCTACTTTCTCAGACTTTGGTTGCCTAGCAACAACCTGCTGGGCGCAGCAGCAGTTTCAGGTTTTTCCGCTGCGCCTCATAAGTGCTTAAAATTAAAAAAACAGCGTGGCAGAGAGAAAACTGGATGAAACAGGGAAGGTCATGACACAGTCTGGCAAAAATTCAGATATTTAAAAACTAATCAATAATTAATCAAGTTTATTTTTACATGTTGGTCAACCTGTTGTTTTTCTCAGTTTCAGTTTCTTTATCATTTATTTTAAATAGGCAGTTATAATTATGCTGACTGACGGAACAAATTAAAGATGTTTTTATACGTTTCACCAAGATTGTTAAGCGATCTGTGTTTTAAATGTGCTGTATTGGTTCAGAGTTATTAAATAAATTTGAAATTCAGTGCATTTATGGCTGCGTTTTAAAAAAACAACCATTTTAAATCAAGTCAGGGATGTTTTTCTGTTTTTCTGCGTCGGGTCGATGTCTGCCGATACGAAAACTCAGATATCGGAAGAGAAGAAAATTTATTTGTTCTTTTTATGCCAGCAGAGTTTAGTGACTGTTTTCAGAGTGAGGCTGATGCTTTTCGGAGACAACCCGGTCTGACCAGCCCACCCAGCGCTCAGGTGTTTGCGCTACCTGCTCCAGAGGCGACAGCTCCTGCTTGATGTTGTCCATCCTCTCCAGCAAGATGCCTGGCAGGTGGTGTTCAGGCAGGTGCAGCGCTGCGTGCAGGAGATGCACCACGTGCTTCATGTCCTCCATGTCTCTGGCATGCTCACTGGAGGTGATCACTGCAACCACGAAGAACGATTTGCAACATGGAGTCACACATGTATGGCAGGCCGTTTTAACATAAAATCAGCTAATAAATCTCTAATCTGACTTGGATAAATTATGTCCATTTACCATTAAGGTTTAAATTATGACTAGTCCTAAAATAAATTTAAGATATCTAATATTTTGCTCAACCTGTTGTCATAATTCTAATTAAATATATTTGTTACAAAAGAAACTTAGTTTTATCTTGAAAGCAAATAATTACTGGGCAAAGCTAAATGTCTATTTTTTAACTTATCTGGAAGTTAGTACCAGATATCGCCACAATAATTAGAGATGTCCTTAATTAGAGACGAAGCCACAGACGAAGTGCTGTTACCTTTCTCAGGTGCGCTGACGTTGTAAACTTGATTGTTGATGACGAGCTGGAAGTCTGTCTCCAGAAAGGTGTCCAACAGCGTCGAGTTGGCAACACGTTGCCCGTCTGGAAGAGCAACGACTCGGATTTAAACGTTTAAAACACAAAAACCGAACCGCTGAAATAAATA
The DNA here is from genome assembly GCA_911649635.1 of Poeciliopsis gracilis. Classification (NCBI taxonomy): domain Eukaryota; kingdom Metazoa; phylum Chordata; class Actinopteri; order Cyprinodontiformes; family Poeciliidae; genus Poeciliopsis; species Poeciliopsis gracilis. The sequence continues at coordinate 1,873,436 of CAJVRI010000370.1, read as the reverse complement.
AAATGCAAGAAAAAAAGATTCACTGTGTTAACTGACTGCTGAGCGGCAAAATATTGTTTCTTCAATCACTAACAGCAGATTAAACACTGAAAAAACACAAAATCTTACCAAGTATTTTTAGTCTAGTTTCTAGTTTTTGTGCACTTTAAACAACTAACTTAAAAGTAACTTTTCAGAAAACTGAAGGCGATTGTTTTAAATAAATAATTCCTTAATATTGATCAAAAAGTCCCACTGGCCGACTGTTTCGATGAGCTGGTCTGACCTGCAGAGAGAAGGGAGGCCGCGGCTCCGGAGTCCTCTCTCTGCAGGTCGGCGATCAGGTCTCCCACTGTCATCAGCATGGGCCGCAGGAAGAACAGACACTTCTCGTTCCTGGACGGCAACGGCACCTCCAGAACCAGGCGGCCATGTTTGTTCTTCAGAGACACGTCTGCAGCAGAGAGAGGAAATAAAGCTGAAATTCACAGCAGGAGCTAGAAACAAAACAAACAAACAAAAAAAATCCACAAACTGCAGTGAACCGTCTCGTGTTTCAACTTCAGTGTTTTCACTTTTAATTTATGTTAAATATCAAGACAAAGATTTGTGAAACTGCATGATCCTTGCCCATCATGATCAATGGAAGAGATGTTTGAACTTCTTTCTTCTCGCTCTGCTTTTCATCCATGAATATAAAAACTGAGCTGAAAAGCAGCAGCCTAGTTAAAGCCCGACAGTATAACGATGTCTTCAGCTGCTTCATGCAGATCCCAGTAAAACACTGCAGTTTGTGGTTGGATTATGGCAGCTAGCAAGCCACTGTAGTAATAACCATGTGAATGCAGTGAGAGAGTTTTACCACTAGAGGGAGCAGTGGAGAAGAAAGCTGGACAGTTTCTCAGTGACGGATGTCTGGGATGAACCTAAACAGAAAGATATGGGATGTTACAGGGGCAGCGTTGTATGGTTTCCAGGCACATGGTGTCATTTATAGCACAATCAAGTAACTATGTTATCTTCAGTTATAAAAATATTAAACGTATCAAATATGTCTTAAAAGAAACTTTACTTTCCCAATTTAACACAATTAAATTGGGTCCCTGTCTCTTTAAAAGCTCCGGCTTTTTCTGAAACTCCGCCTTCAGGAAGTCATGCCAACATGGCTCCTCTATTAACCCTTTAACATGTTTTTAACCAGCATTGCTCTGAGATGTGCAGTTCCACCAGGTGTTTGCTAATCGCTGCTGGCCAGTCTGAAGGAGCTGAGTGGGGAGGAGCTGCGAGTCGAAGGCGGGGCTAAGCCCACCCAGGCTTTTTTGCTCAGCTGAATTGTTGCCATGGAGATTAAAGGGTTTCTCAAACAAGGCAACACTCCAGGAGTGTTTTCTATAGCATGATGTAAAGCTCATTAAAGTTGATTTTCATGAGACCTCCCCTTTAAGGAAGGCGGGAGTTTGTTCTTGGTGTAACTAAACGGCCTTCCTTTGGTAAACCGACGAAGTGCAAACAGAAAGTCAGCGCCAACAAGCTGCTTCTGCCTCAGAAGCAGCTTGTTTCTCTCTGATATTCAGCTCCAGATTCTGGCTCTGCTGCCGCAGGAATCGGACCAGGTGTTGGTGCAGACTGTCTGACTGACTTATCGCCTTCCTGTTAATTAATTTCAGGTCCTCTGTGGGTTCTGATGGATGCCAGACTGTGACTCAGTGAGAGCCGACCCTCAGGAGTTTCCGACGCCGCTGATAATGATCAGAGCATCGATAAGGAACAGGCAGACAGAGATTGGAGCCTCTTCATCTCTCGCTTGGTATTCACGCAGCGTTGCTCTGTCAGTTCAGATCCATCCACTTCTGCTCTCCGTTTGACCCGACTCAAACATCTGGATCCACCCAAAGCGCATGAATTTATGTCAGCAAACTCACTCAATATTTGAATGCTGTTAAACTACCATCATTTTTAATGATAATTATGACATTACGCCTTAAATTATATTAAAAACTACATGAATTCATCACTAATATATTTCCTCTGGATCTTGTTCTTCACCTGGTTGCCTGGTTCTCTCTGCTCAATCGATACATCATTAAAGACGACCAATGGAGCCGTCTGTGAAGCAAAGCTTGAAGCAAAGGGACCAAGCAGAGGCGGGTACGCTGCCCTTTCCACTCCACAGTTGGGGAGAGTGTGTGTGTGTGTAGGTGTGTGTGTGTGTGTGTGTGTGTGTGTGTGTGTGTGTGTGTGTGTGTGTGTGTGTGTGTAGGTGTGTGTAGGTGTGTGTCAGAGTGTCAGAGAGAGAGATGCTTCGGTTTAGGAACATCTGGTGCTGAGACCAGAAAAGTCAGGAGTTAAAATTTAAGTTTTTAAAATTTTGATTATGTAAATTTGAAACAAAATTAATCAATTTTTGTTTTTGTTTTTACACACAAAGGTCTTGAACAGGAACCTTTCTATTTCTGCGTTTCTAGTACGACTGTAAATATGATGCACAGATGTGCTAACGGCTTTGGGTGAAAGCTGCTCCTCAGAAAGCGATCTGGTGTTTCGCTGGAAAAGAATGTTTTTGTGTTCAAGTTATGCTAAAAGGAGTTAGCCTGTTATCAAAGCTACTATAGGCTGAAATAACATCTCAATGCTAACCATGTAGCAGCAGCACAGATGCCCACAATGCTAATGCTAGCATCCACATTTCTAAAGAAGGTCCACGAAGGATGAGGTTTACCTGAAACAATAATAGCACTTTGCTCCATTCTGATGGCTGACCTCTGGTGTAGCTTGAATGCATATGTCAACATGCGAACAGTAGAGTATAGTGCAGGGCATTCTGGGTAACTACTACCAAAACAAACATGCTAGCCTAGCACTGACGAGAGAAATGGCTCGTGGTCATTTACCAAAGATAAACGTGAAATCCTACAACTGGTAAAATCTGATGCTACTCCACCTTAGTTTCCATTTGGTGAAGAAGGAAGTTGTGCTATGTGTCTTATTTGTTGGTTTTTGTGTTGTTTCCTTCAGGGGTTCTTGGTCCAGCGCCCTCACAGGCGAGGAGGGGAATAGGTTGCTCAAAGGCTTTGGATTATTTGAGTCAGTGCAGTGAGAAAGGACAGAGAAAGAGACTGCTGTAGAAATAAATGATCCTGCTGTCTAATATCTCTGATGCAGACAGAGATATTAGATATTACAATTTGTCTCCCAGAATAACAAACCCTTATTCTCCCACCCCACTGTGCAGATTTCACGCAATCACAGGTTGTAGAAACTCTAGAAAACATGCTTCTGGCTGAGATTCTTAGTTTCCTGCTGACAACAAAACCCCAGATCTGAAACTAATCATCAAAGGTCTGTGAGGCTCTTTGACTTCTTTAATGTGAAGCACTTTGTGTTTGTGATTTATCACGATTCAGAGTCAATTCAGAGGCTGCCTGCCTCCAGGCTATGAGCATATGCTGTGTGCACATATTACCAAGCCCATTGTAAATCTACAGCTGTTGTGACGGATAATCCTGAGAGCCGGGTGATGAATAGCAGCACACTGCCACGGCTATGCTTCTGGTTTTCTATCATTACCGCCGGTTCCGACGCGCTGCGCTCTAATCACAGGTTCTTCTGGGTTGCCACCGAAATGTAGCAACAGTAGAAGACGTTTAAAAATGTTAGCAGTAACACTCCTTTAAGAGGAATTGGGTTTCTGAATGCTAAAACTTGCTGGTGTTCCTGACCTGGGGATTTGTTTGGTCCCCTTTGCTGGGCCAATAACTACGGAGGCCAGCGAGGGTCAGATGTGGGAATGAAAACACAAGCTGGGAAAATCCATTTCTTAATCTACTCAGGAAAAAGTGTGAACCGGTAAAGATTGCTCTGTGTGGCTGATTTATGAAAGAAAAAATGTCTTGGTCTATGAATCCTAATTATCTGAAACATTTGTCATTAAGTTTGGAAAGAAGATGGCTCTGCTGCACTTGAAGTTCAGGGAAAAAAATTATATCTTTACATTGTTAGATAACTAGCTAGACAGCCATCTATTTACTTAGCTAGCTATCTAACTAGCGTGATATCTAACTATATATTTACTTGTCTATATAAGCATATGCTTATCTGTGAAGCTAGATAAGCTACATAGCTTTCTAACCAGCTTTTTAACTAGCTATAAAGCTAGTTAGTTATTTCACTAGTTAATTAGATGTGCTAGTTATCTTGCTATCTAGTGAGATAGCAAGCTAGTTATTTAGCTACCTATCTATCTAGCTAAATGACTAGCCATATAACTAACTAGCTAATTGCTTATCTAGATAACCTAGCGTGATATCTAACTATATATTTACCTAGATAAATATATATCTAGATAACTAGTTATCTAGGTTGCTATCTTTTATCCGATTAACTGATCTAGTGATAGAATAACTGAGTAGTTGCAGTTCTACAATATTCATATCAGATATTGATGTCGGTCCAAATTTTCCAAAGTGTTAAAAATGATGCCTCCATATTGTTCATCTTAACTAAAAACTGTACCAGATATGTTTTATTGACCCTGTTTGGTGATCTGCTCTTTACCATCTGAAACTTTATTTTTAGATATTAATTGCTCAGCTGCTGCTTTGCTTTGCTCCAGCTGTGAGGCGCTTGGTGGGCGGAGCCACAGCTACAGACATTTTCTGTGTTTTTTTCCACACAGAACAAAGTTTTCCATCAGGCGGATTTCTTACAGAGACACACCCCTGGATTGCATGACACTCCACATTCAAACACACTCTGGCTTCCTGACTGCAGAGCCAGAACAAGCCCAGTCATCAGAAACATGCAAACAGCCGAACAGGGAAAACCGACGCGAAGTGACTGACTTCCACAAACATGGCGGAGCAACATCTGCCCCTCATTATAAAATGATTTCTCCCAGCTGCTGCTTCACGCAGCCCTGCGCGGATGGCATGTTTACCCCAGCAGCCAGTCATCTGTATGCAACACCACCAGGAAAAGAGGAGAGGCGGGGCACAGCGGTAATCTCCCTCCACAGACAGGACACCACTTCCGACCACAGTGCACTGCAAAAACACAAAATCTCACCAAGAATTTTTGATAGTTTCTAGTATCTTAGTACACTTAAAATAAGACAAATCTAACTTGTTCCTATTTCAGAAAGAAATAAGGGCTTGTCAATAATTCCTGATTGATTCAACAAAATCAACAATATATGCAGACAAACATCTGAATAATTTCACTGAACTCCGATCCAGAACTGCACAGCATTCTGGGGGTTGTAGGCAGAGACCCACTGTCAGGAAAACAAATTTAGCTGGACGATAAATTGCCCCCAAAATTATTGCGATAAATGATAATATTGTTGTTCTGAGATTATTATAGCACAGCAGCAGTTTAACGTTTCACCGCTGTGCCTCATTACTGCTTAAAAATAAAAAACAATGGCGGAGAGGAAACTGCAAATGAAACAGGAAAGGTCACAACACCAGTTTAGCTGTATTTCAGATATATATATATATAAAAAAAACTAATCAATTACATTAAGTTAGTCTTCTGGTATTTCAAGTGAACCAAGATATTTGCACTAGAAACTGGAACATCAATACTTTTTGCAGTGTCACAGCTGAGCTGCGGTCGCTGCTTGGAGACGTCCTGAAGGAATCTGGTCCCACTTGGAGCCACAGGCTTCGTACCGTCACAGCGAGAACACACCGGCTCGACTGGGGCTTAATAACCGCCTGCTAACTCACAGAACTGCTGGGTTATTACAGACTGAAGGCTGGAGTGAAGCATAAATCTGCCAGGAGGAGAAACCAACTTAGCTCCTGTCAGCGATGTGATTGAGAACAGCCATTATCGCCCCATAATGAAAGTTATTTCCTTTTGGTCATTTTTTTCTTCTCTTTCCAATTTGATGACCCAATGCAGTTATAAAAACGGTCACAGCAGGATGCAGCGTGCAGAATGTGGCTGCAGGATGGAGAGTGATACAGTCACAAAGCAGGAGAACCAAGAACTAAAGCTGCATCGATTGCACCAGCCGCATTCAGTCCGCTTCGATCCGACTCCAATCCGCTTCGATCCGACTCCGGTCCGCTTCGATCCGACTCCGGTCCGCTTCGATCCGACTCCAATCCGCATCGATCCGACTCCGGTCCGCTTCCATCTGACTCCGGTCCGCTTTGAATCCACTCCAGTCCACATTATTCCATCAGACTGGAGCTTTAATCAAACTCCAGTCTGTTTGACTGGAAAAACCAGTTTGTTTGTGGAGGTGTGAACACTAACTGAATTCTGGTTCGCCTACAAATCTATATCTCGGATCTGTTGAAGTGAACTCTGGTTTCGGTTTGAATGCATATGTGAACGTCAAGCAGACTGGAGACCGCTCCAAAAGCAGGTAGTGGATTATAGCTCAGGGAATTCTGGGTAAATAGAACAAAAACTAAGGGGCTAGCCTAGCGCTAGCCAGAGAAATCTATTACCAAAACAAGAAAGAAATCTCACAGTCACTAAAACTTGATGCCACTTCATTTTTGTTTACATTTAGTGAAGAAGGAAGTTGTGATCAGTGTCTTCTTCAGAGGTTTTGGTGTCGTCTCACTTGGTGGTTCTTGGCGCAGCGCCTCCGCAGGCGAAGAGGGGAACAGGTTTCTCAAATTGTGAAAGAGAATCAGCAGCTGAAAATGTAACAAATGCTGCAACTTTGGTCCAAAATCAAGCCGAGGTGTGAAAACATCGTAAGGGTTCATTCACACGGATCCAAATCCGACCTTTTCACCCCACACATGTTGGGGTTTGTGTATCTTCTACATGTGGAACTAAATCATATCAGATCATTTTTAAAGCGTCTGCAGTCTGAATGTTTATGGCACGTATCATAATTCTGCACCAGAAGAAACCAGGCGCCATAAATCCAGATATAAACAACAGCTGAAAATTATATTTGTGAAATTATGAAAGCAGTCGGCGTCAGTGAAACATCACAACATAATCCTGGTTCTGACTTCATGCAAACAGGCAGTTCATATCAAACAGCCACACAGGAAACGGTGGGTGTGCCACAAACCTCCAGAGCCAAACTTTAAAACTTTATATTCACCAATCTATAATCCATCGGTTAAACAGCATCAGGAATTCCTCAGAACAACAACGGCTGGCTGCAGAGATGGAAGTCAAAAGTTAATTTCATCATTTTAATAAATTACCAAATAACTTCTTTCTCCAGCAGCCTCAGTGATTCAGAGCCAAACATTTCTCTGGTGAACAAACAGAAATCCGCTGACACAGTCCGTCCCTGTGACTGAAGGTCAACTGGCAAAGAAATGTATTCTTTAAAATCGCCAACTGTGACATTTCTTGTCAGCAGCCAGTAAAAGCCTCCTCACAAATTGCTCCCTCTGTTCCATCTCTTCCATTTTCTGCTCTTGAATAGAACAGAAATGGGGAAATTCAGGCTTTCCAGCAAAAAGTTAAAAAATATAAAAACTGAAGAATAACAAGAGATGATATAGTAAGGGTAAAATATTACAAAATATCATACTCAAATTAAACTAAATGTCCAAATAAGGTAATTTAAAAGAAAAAATAAAATACACGATCTGTGTGTGAACATGTGCATAAAAACAACAGACTGAAAGTGAAAAGACTAAAAATATCAGATTAATGAGTTTGTTGGGAGTAGTGAAGGTTATCCTACTGCTGCTGGGGGAAGGATGCACGACAACGCTACATTTTGCAGAAATCCATGTCCACCATAAAATTGTGTAAAACTGGAAGTACAAAAATAAATTTGCTTAATGCAAACATGACAATTTGCATCAAAATTTGTATATTTCATAAAACCACAATAGAAACACTTTTTTCACAGCGTACGAATCACATGACCAAGAACAGGATGTTACTACTGCTGAAAACCACAAAGAAGACAATGACAGGAAGTGGTAGGAGGATGGCGTCACAGCATTTTTTAAAATGACTTTTGTAGTAAACACACTTATTCATGTGTGAATTTATTTGCGTTTTTAATAGAAACATTGTAACTGTGAAACATTAGCAAGATTAGCAACATTAGTGGAATATCAACGTTTTGCACATTTTTGTAAGGGAAACGCTGAAATGCTTTTTATGTTTTCTAACTATTGTGCAAAAATTTGTTGAAATACTGAGACAAAAATAAAAATGCTCAAAAGGCACAAATTTAACGTCACTGTGCTAAAATATGTGAAGGTGTTTTGTACTGTATGCGTGAACCAGTTGATTTTTTTATAAATATTAAGAGTTCAGAAACATAAAACGGCAAAGGTGTAAAATTGCCTGTGCTTTAAAAGTTAACCTTTTAAAGCATGAAGAAAAAATTTTAACTGATATATCTTCAAAGTGACATTTATAATTCAACAGTAAAACAAACTGGTCTGTTTGTAGAAAACTATGCAAATTTCAAAGGAAGCAGAACCTGGTTCTGCAAGTTTGCACACCTTTAAACGGGAAACGCACCAATCTAGCAGTCAGAGATCAGAACTGGGACGATATTAACATTTGGCACGTCAAATACTGAACGATCTAGTTTTTTATACTTCTTTATAGTTTAATAAGATCTTACAAATGTTTCAGAAGGTGAACTTTGGTGCATTTATTGGCAGAATTATGTTATGTCTTCACATTTAGTCTCTTCCTTTTGCTTTACCGTCTTCAGAATAAATAATCTCAACCAACCAAACTTCAGGAGAGATCGGTGCATCTATGCTTTGAATAATAGCCTCTTCTAGCTTGAAGCAGGGATTCATAAAGTCTATCCCTCCAGTGACCTCTGACCTTTCCTCCATCTCTCAGTGATCGGCTCCCACGGTGGCTGATATCACCTTTAATTGTTTCATAAAACTCGGTGTCGTGTTCTGCGGACTCTGAAATCTGATGGCTCAGCACGCCTCCTGGCCTAGCAAACGCTTTTTCCAGCAACCTGCTGTTTAATGTAGCTTCTCTTCTCATTAGCATAATAATTCAGTCCATTTGTGATCAGGAAAATCTCCTGGCTTCAGCAGATGAATTCATATCCAGCCTCCCAGGTCGAGAGCACTTCCAGTTTTGTGTAAGAACCAATCTGAGCGCAGAGTTCATCTTAGTCATTGTTGCACAAGGCGGTGAGTCATAATAACAGCCTGACTGTCAGTCCTGATAAAAATATTCCCTCAACAGACAAACTATATTGCATTTATCTCAATGGTGCAGCTTCCAGGATCCTGCAGCTCAGCTGAAAACATTACAACTAAACGGCGCTGAAATAGACCTGCATACAGTTTGATGGTAATGTATGCAGCAGCATTACTCTCCAGCTCTGAAGGGTTTGGTGCAGAAACCCTTCACGCTTCATTGAGAGCTGGAGATGGACGTGATGAATGATACCGTTCACTTAATGATGCGACACGAACAGAAAATATGATAAAAATACAGATTTTGGGTTCAGTGACACCGAAACCTGAAGTACGGAGAGAAATGTTGATAAACAAATTTAGCTGGATGATAAATTGTTCCAGAAGTGACTGCGATAAAATACAATGTTATTCATTTGAGACCATTTTCATGACATAATAATGCAAAAACACAACTCTAATGAACATTTAACACTGGAACTGGAAGACAGTTTAAATATCCAAAATAAATAAACAAAACAACAGAAACTACAAATAAAATGAATTGTAACGTCTCTGTAAACAAAAATGTCCTTCAAAAAAGAATCCAGCTGAGATCGAAGCACCAGACTGAAGGATTTATCATCCAGTTTGTGGTGAAAGAGAGAAACAATAAATCATGCAAATGGAAATTATTGAGCTTGTTTTCATTTATCGTGTGATTAATTGATTAACTGCTTAATGGCTAAGCTTTGCCACGTTACAACCACAAACTTCAACGTCTCTTATTGAGATTTTATTAAATAAACCAACACAAAGTAGAGCGTAAATGTAAAGTGGAAGAAAAATATATATATTGTATAATATCAAATTGTCAAATAGAAAACAAATAAAGTTAAGAAGGCAGAAACTTTTCACCAAAAGTCAACTTTTTAGCTTATATATAGTTGGCTGAGTTTAGGTAAATCGATTCTCCACGTCACCCTGAACACACCATTCTGATAGTGGAACATGGTGGAGGCAGCATCATGCTGTGTGGATGCTTTTCTTTAACTGTTTAATGTAGCAAAAATACTTACAGCAGGGGCCTCAGACTCCAGGCCTCCAGGGCCGGACGCTGGAATGAAATGGCTTCATTACCTCCACCTTGTGTAGATCAGATCTCCAGAGCCTTATGACCTAATTATTCTATCCAGGTGTGGTGCAGCTGAGGCACGTATAAACGTTGCAGGACAGCGGCCCTCCAGGACTGGAGTTTGTGGCCCCTGCCTTTCAGGAAGACAGATAGTGAAAGGTCTGCCAAACTGCAGCTTTTTTTGTTTTTTGTTGTTTTGCATCACAGGAGTCACATGATCAACAACTGGATGTTACTACTGACAGAAACCATGAAGAAGAAGAAGACAGGAAGTTATTCCATGAACTAGTTCTTATCCGATGAACGAACTTATTCACTTGTGATTTTATTTGTTTCTTATTTAATCAAACGTAAAAATGTTTCTTTGACTTTGTGAAACATTAACAAAGTTTTGCATGTTGGTAATTTAAAATGTACTATTTCCTAAGAATGTTCTAGGGTTTGGAAAAAGTGCACACCACACTTTTCAGATCATTTTTGTTTATTTGTTCTTCCTTCTACTTCTGACTTCTCCAGTTCGTGTTGATTGCATCCAAAATATCGATGTTTGTTGTTGTAACGGGATAAAATATAAATAAAAACATCAAAGGATTGAATAGTTTTTCTCTTAACATCCGAGTTTAGAAACCAGGAAACATCCGAACTACAAACCCGCTTCACGTTACTTCAGAACATGGAACTGGATGCAACATCAAGGTTTGGTTTTTACCTGGTGCAAAACTGAAACCGGACCCAAAGCTGCGAAACCGGCCCGGAAACCATGAAGACTTTTCCAAAGTCCCGTCCCAACTTCAGCGGCCATCCGAACCGAAGCCATCCGAACCGAAGCCATCTTCACCAGCCGCCTCGGCTCCGGAACATTCCGACGGACGGACGGTCAGCAACAAGCCCGGCGCCGGTTCGCTGTGAGCCGCCAGCTGCTGGTTTGGATCCCGGAGGAGGTTCGGAGCTCCGCGGCCGAACTCCGCTGCCTTTCTGCGGGGTTCGGAGAGAGACTGGGTGGAGCAGCCAGGCCCAGCCCAGCCCGGGGCGATCCGAGCTCCCGCCGCAGTCACGTCACGTCCCGTGGGTTGAAAGCGAGGCAGTGCAACAGCAGGGGCGGATATGAAAATAATGCGGCCCAGGGCAGAAACGCATAAAGGCCCCATTGATCCCCGTATTGCATCTGATAAATTAATATCAATAAAAACATTAATGTGATCACATGTATATTTTGGGATTGTTCAGTCATTTTTTGTGTACTGAAAATTATTAAAGAGGTAGTATGTATTTTGCAGGCACATAATGAAGTAACTATGTTACCTTGAGTTATAAAAATACTTTCTATATGAATTATATACAGGAATATGACTTCCTATTTATCGCTTTGAAATCGGGTCACTGTCTCTTTAAAAACTCCTGTTCTTTCTGAAACTCCGCCTTCAGGAAGTCGTCGCTACGCGGCTCCTCTTTTAATCCTTTCACAACATTTTTACCAGCGTTGCTCTGAGAAGCAGCTCTTGTCATGACCTCAATTCCACCAGGTGTTTGCTAATTGCTGCTGGCTAGTTTGAAGGAGCAGTCTGAATGGCTGCCATGGAGATGAAGGATTTCTAAAACCTGCATGAAAAAATCAAAGCAACACTGCAGGAATGTTTCTGCTGTGGAAACGTTCCACCTCATGTTACATTATAACATGATGTAACTGGACTGAAACAAAGTTTCATATTTTGTTTGGTGAGGGAAACAGATTCATTTCTGAATGATATTCAGAATTATTTGCTGTATTGTTTGTTTGAAAACACACCAGTGTAAACCCACTTTTAAATGAACACTCAGGAATTATTCCCAACTCTGAACAAAATGTAAATCTGGAGAAATCTACTCCAATCCATCCATTAATATTTAATCTTTAATGAGAAGTGAATCCTGGTTCATCAGATCTGCACTGTGCAACAAGCCTGAATCAATTGAACAGGCACATTCTTCTGCACAGAGTCGGAAATACTCTGGATTAATTTGATTATCCAGGTTTTACGTTCTGTGGATTTAATTATTTGCTGTCCGTTTTTAGCAGAAGTACCCAGAGCTGCAGGACGAGATCAATACTCCGCCTGTAGCAAAACGATTCCTTCTCCTCAGACTGACCAACATGCCTGATTTAAAATTACATTTGTTCAACTTTTCCCCAAGAATCAATGGTGGGAAAATTCAGTGGATGCACTGAAGTTGTCAGGTGGCAGGAAGAGAAAATTTCCTATTAATAAATCATTTTCTTCTTTTTCTTGCTACGTTCCAGATGATTTATCTTCTGGTTTTCTTGCTGAAGGAGAAAGATTAAAGTCCTGCTGATTGAGGTGATTTATAGGAAGTATTTTCAGCAATGACTTGGCAGATGTGCTTCAGCTAATTAGGAAAGTAGCACTTTAATATAAAACAAGGCAGCTTGCATCGGCATCAAGCTGAAACACAAACATCTAAAGGAAAGACTGGAAGATGAAACCAAGATTTTCACACAAATTACACCAATAATAAAAACACAACTGCTTAATGAAATGTGGATTTTTCACTATTTTTGAGTTTTTACCCCAAAATGAGGTAAAATAACTTAACCCTGTTCTCAGTGTGTTTCGGTTGATGACATCACAAGAGGCATAATAATCAAGCAGATCAGTTGAGATTAATCAACTTGTTACAGTTTTGTTTTTTATCTTTAATTGTTTCCATTTAAGTTGGGCTCATTAATGATGCATGTACACATAGAAACATGCAGAAAATGTCTAAATGCTCCGCAAACAAACAACAAAAATAAATTTCTGCATAAAAATGCTGCAAATAAAAAAACACTTCAATCGCAGAAGACAGAAGAAAAGAGAAAAAAAACAAAAATAACAAGATGAATCAAACTGCAAACTTTTGGCAAAATGGAAACGCCACAGAGGCAGCCATCTTTGAAACTTTCCCTCATTTACATATTTTACATATTTTTATTAAGCAACAGCGCCATTTTACTTCTGCCTTCAAAAATCTTATTTAGGTAAAATCTCAATAACTTTGGCACTTTCTGACATGCTCCAGTTAAGATGATTATCAGAAATGACTGAAGGATTGAAAATATTGGTAATTCAACTTGAGAATCGATTTTTAAGTATAAAGTTTTGATATTGAAGCTATCAATATTTCAGTATTGATCCGCACATAATTAAAGTCCAGAAGAAAAGTGGTGTCATATTTTATGTCTTTTTCAAACAGGCAGTTTGTTTACATTAATAAACAGCAACATATCTATTATATTAGCTACTCGACTCCCCCTGGTGGCCTGGATGGCTTCGGTTTTGTGGACCGAGTTTTAGACACTTTTTGCAACATTTTCCATTTTTCTCATATTTCCTGAGGTTGTGGGATTTACTCCAGCATTTGCTTTGTTGATTGAAGGTTTTTGCTTCCATTTTCCAGAGTTTTTTTTGTTGCATTTGTTTTTTGTGTGTGTTTTGGAGTTTAGTTTGCACCCTACATGTCCTGTCAAAACACTTTATATAACAGGTAAAATCAAACCACATTTACACACAGTTTCCAAGTCAAGTATATCAATTAAAACTGATGCTAAAAAGAGCAGCAATTTCAGTTGATGCACATGGATGCAGCAGCTCGTTTTTCATTGTGTGGTTTTTATTTCACTGCAGAATACAAGAAAACGCATTTAAGAGAATAAAGACGAGACAAATTTTAGCCAACATAGAAAATAGAGCAGGGAAATTTTACCCAGATTAGAAAAACATTTAAACAACAAAATAGCCAAATAAATGGAAAGAGTTAATTCATTATGTTCAGAAAATCACAGGAGCGTTTTAATCATTTATATAAAGTAATAATGTGTTTCCGGTTGGTCACAGCTAAACATTGCTGAGGTTTTTAAAAAAAAGTATTTTCTCATAATGAAAGAAAATCAATAAAAGCTGATTAGCCCCATCTAGTGGTGAACAACTGGTAGTGCGTCCAAAATGTATTTATTACATCAATTTAATTTCTGGAAATGATTAAAACTTCTCTCTGTATTGTTACTCTTTCCTGAGCAAAATCCCTGGATTTTCTGCCCACTGAAAGAAAAACAAACATGTTTTAACCAAAGATTTACCGGAAACACACCTGAAGTTTTAGTAAAATGTCTTAAGTTTTTTATTGAAAGAAGTTGGTTTGGAAAAAATATTTTTTTCTAATTTTGTTATTTTTTGTTAATTATAAGAATTATTGTCATTTTGGTCCTTAAACACATAAATGTGTGTTGTCATACAGTGTCATTCAGTAAATAATGACACTTTTAATGCAACGTTGCTCTAAACGTTGCATTGAAAGTCCGTTAAAATGCCAACTTTGCATGAGAAGTGTCATTACCTACCGAATCTCCTAATACATGAGAGAATCATGTCGATAGATAGAGGGGAAAGTTTGGGACCAAGTTACAACGATTTTCTTCCTTCTTCAAATTTACCACCAGGTTTGACAGTTTTGTGGCTTTAATATTATGTTTTGAAAAAGAAGGACCGGAACATCCCACATTCCTTCTGATTAAAACGGTGGTTGAATGAAATCCATACCTTTCATTTGTTTGCAGGCATTGCTCTGCAGCTGCAAGCGAAAGATGGAGATCCATCCATCCATCCGTCCGTCCGTCTATTCATCCATCCATCCATTTTCTGATCACCGTTCTCCCTAACGGGTTGGCAGTCGTGGTGCAGGTGTGTGTGTTTCAGTGTGTGTGTGTTTCAGTGTGTGTGTGTTGGGGATTTGTCAGAATGTCACAATCTTTTGTTGTATGGAAGAGGATTAAAGCCACTGGAGAAAACAAACAATACAAGTTAATCTGGGAAAATAAGTCAACATTTTGAGATTAAAGTAAGATTTCTGAGTTTTTTTTGTTGTTGTTTTTTTTAACAAAATATGAACAAAAATGTAGAGGTGTCAGATTGGAGGATTTCTCTTTTGCTTTTGACAAAGACCAAGAGCCATTTCTCCCGCTAGCGCTAGACTTTCACATTTGTTTTGGTTGTATTTACCCAGAATGCCCTGCGCCATAGACTACTTCCTGCTCTGGAAGTGGTCGCTGGTCTGCTTTGTGTTCACATATGCATTCGAATGTAAATCGATTAAATCAGGCATTCACACCCCAAACAAACCGGACTTTCTGGTCAACTGGACTGGAGTTTGAACTCCATCAACTGATCATTTATCAAGAAAGTCCAGTTCATTTGTGGAGGGAAATGAAACTCTGGCCCACCGACAAACCTCAGTCTGGATTCGGTTCCAGTGATTTCTGCTGTTTAATGTGACCCCAAAGTGGACTACAGCACAGGGCATTCTGGGTAAATACATCCAACACAAACTAGCTAGCCTAGCACTAGCAGGAGAAATGGCTCGTGGTCTTCAGTCAAAGACAGAAGAGGAATCCAACAACCTCTACAATTTGACAGCATTCATGTTTTCTCTGGTCTTTTTGCTGTTTCTTCAGCTGCTGCAGTTTCTTCCCAAACACACAGATGTCAGTTTACTGAAACATGCAGACTTCAGACTCCACTGTCTGAGTTTCTAGACGTTTTCAGAAATGCAGCCAGATGATTTGTGTCGGTCTTCAGTTTCTCTGAAACATTTCATGATGTTGCAGTTTAATGATGGCGATGCGGCCAGCAGAGGTCAGCATCATATCGCTCCTCAGATCAGCAGCAGTTCAGGGTCTTTCAAAGCTGCAGTTAATCAGAATTCATGCTGAATTATTCATGCCACCTTTCATTAACTAGCAAATAAAACCAAACTGAACTGAACTGCGTCCTGATTTGTAAAACCAGCAGAATTTTAACAGGGTTTGGTCATAAATCCCTTTTAAAACATCTGATTTTCATTTGTTGCTTCTGGTTATCACAGAACATCTGATTTTAATATTCCTAAATGAAAAAGTTTTATGTCTTTTATGACTTTTGCGACTCAAACTTCTTCCCTTTGAGTTTTGACTTGTTGCTGAGTCTCTTTTAAGCCGAGCAACATCCAAAAATATCAAAGCAACTGTGAAAACAGACATTTTCCAAGGAGAGGAGGGATGCTGGGAGAAACATCAGTTTATGAAAGGCTAAAAAAAAAAAAAAAAAAACTCTCCCCAGCTTGTGTTTCTTTGGGGAACGCTTCATCTGAGGTTCTCGTCGGAGGCCGTACGAGGCTCTGCAACTACAAAACATCCAGAGTGTCTTTTCATGGCGGCTTGGGAGGCAGAGGAAGGGCCAGCGGAGAGGAAGAGCGTCGTGTATTTTTGTAGACATCGCTCCAGACTTCACTTAATCTAAGAGTACATCAAAGCACAAGCAAAATCCTTCTCTGCTGCTTATTACCAAAGAGCTCATAAAAGCCTTTGGGGACGTAACGGAGAAGTAAGTAGACAAATAAAAAATAAACATGTTTGCTTTTATCTTTCAAATAACTGTTTATGTGGGAACAAATGAGAGGAGATGGTTGAAAATATTCAACAATACAGTAAGATGGTTGACATTTGTCCAAATGTCATAATTAAAAACAAGCTGGGATTTTAATTTTTTTTTGTTTTTTTTTGTTTTTTGGATTGGATTCAAAAGGCGACATGCGAACATGAGATTTACAAATGGTTTCTGTTTTTGATGTGAAAGTACAGCGACTGCTTGCGCGCAGGGCCAGAGAGTAAACAGGCTCTGCGGCGCAGGAGCGTTTCCGTCAGGACGGAGCGCGTAACCCCGTGGAGAACCGGGGAGTTCTGAAGCCAGAGATGGTGAATAATAGAACAAAGTGGGGAAGAGTCCGCCGAGGCCGCGCTGCTCTTCACCAGCCCTCCGTCGTGCAGAGACGGGATTTGTTTGCGTGGGGAAGAAGAGACGCCGGAGAGCTGCAACTTTTCCCTGCAAACTACAAAGACGAAGCTGAAGTTACCTGAGTTGGTGTCTTTCTTTGGGTTTGTTGGGAACACATCAGAGGCGCTTTGTTCAGAAAACAGCTGTAACTGTGACGTCAAAGAGAGCGTTCAGAGGACAGCTTCCGGTAAAATCCTCCCAGGACTCAGAGCCTCAACCCAGCAGGATCCGGGCCGCGTAAAATCAACCAATCAGGTTTATTTATAAGGCATTTTCAGCAGCAAGGCGGTTCACAATGCTTTACATAATAAAACACAAAAATACACAGTTATGAACAAAACGCCACACAGTCAACAACATTTTAATGATCACATCATCAAAATGTTGATCCGGTTCTGATGCTTCAAAAGCAACAAAACTGATGGGTTTAGAAACTCAGGGTTTCTAAAGCTCAGTTCTGATTTTACTGTTTCTGGTTTATCAATCGGTGAGTTTATATCTGATGCATCTATTTGGAAATGAAAAACAACAAAAAAAGCACAAATATGTATCCTTATTTCCTGTTTGGGTCACATTTGGAAAAAAAGATCTTCGTTGCTCAGACTGTCATGAATAGATCAGTTCCAGGTGGCAGAAAGGCTGCAGTGTGAACGCAGCCTTAATGCACCACCCAACCCAAACCCAGACCCACACCTGACACGCGGTAACCGGAGGAACATTCAAAGGCAGGCTGGGGGCCTCCGGCTCCCCGGGGGGCCCCTCTCTTCACCCCCTCGCTGCTGAGAGATTCAAACTCTGCGGACGATTGAAGTTCGGCGCCTTCTCTTGAGTGGTCCCTTGCCCGGCGATGGCAGACTTCATTAGCGCTGTCAGTCAGGCCCCTGCGACGGGGCAGCGCTGCAGGGCGCCCTGAGGGCCCAATCAGCTCCGGGGTCCCCAGAAAGGGCCATCAAACGGCGATGCTGTAAGCCCGCATCGCTGAGATTCATGCTCATCCCCCACTGATCACATGATTAATGCTTCAGTTCCTCACTTTCAGCTTTGTGTTTTTGAACTCTGAAGCAAAAGCTGCGGTCTTGTATTTTTAATCAGCAACTTCCCATTGGCTCGGTATGGAAATGAATCCGCTGGAACCCATACGGGCCTCTAATGATTCGGGAGAATCAAACTTTCTCTCACAAACAGCAGCTACAGCAGTGGGAAACAGGAGCTACTAGTTGGTTTTCTTGTGTTTTTGCACCTTTTTGCAGCCTGCTTCTCCCACTGCGTTCCAGTTACAATGAGTCACATGATGCAACGAAAATAAATGAGCCAGTGGGCGCTTCTCCGTCCAACAATCTCAAATCCTGGAACAATGAGATATCCACGAAATCATGGAGCACAATTCAAATGCGGGAGCAAACAAAACCCAAACAAAACAAAGCAAGCGTCTTTGAAGAGCGAAAAACTCAGACTGGCTGAGTTCCTTTCAACAATATACACAGCACAATATTCTCAGTACCAGCATGTTATTCAGAGCGTTCCTCCAAATATTTGGAGAGAAGGAGGAGAGATGAAACGGGGGCAGAACAATGGGACTTTGGCTGTGTTATGGCGTCCGTGCGCCTCACCCCGCCAGCCCTTTGTAGTGGGCTGAGCGGCGTCCGTGTCCCCTGATGGTTTCCCACTTGTTCTACATCCAGGTGGAGCCTGAGGCCGGCGCAGGCCACACACACACACACACACACACACACACACACACACACACACACACACACACACACACACACACACACACACACACACACACACACACACACACGTTTATATTTCGACCCATTTTGGGATTTTGTATTGATTTCCCTTCATTTTATTACCTGCTTTTAATCCAAATTAGCATATTCTTACCCATAACTTTAAAGGTGCAGTAAAGTGCAAAATGTACTTTTTTCATCTTTAAATCATGTTATAAAATTATTCTCTCATCAAAAACAAACCTGCAGTGTCTTGATTCATTTATGCAGGTTTGAGAAATCCTTTAATCTCCTTGGCAACCATTCAGCTATGCAAAATGCCCCTAGCCCCGCCTTCTATACCCAGCTCCTCCCCCACTCAGCTCCCCCAGACTAGCCAGTAGCAATTAGCAAACAGCTGCTGAGCTCATTATGGGATCAACCTCTCAGTGAAACGCTGGTAAAAATGTCATTAAAACGTTGATAAAGGAGCCATTTTGTGATGACTTTCTGAAAGTGGAGCTTCAGAAAGAGGAAGAGTTTCTTAAAGAGACAGAGGCCTAATTTCAGATGTTCAATTACAAAGCCAAATTTCTTTCAAGTCATAGTTGATATTTATGGCCTGTTTTATAACAATTGCAGATACGATTTTATGTTCTATAAAATGGTACAATGAGGCTGGAAAACACATAATACTGTTTCTTCAACTAAAACCTAATTCATGCCTTTTCTCTAAACACTAACCTCTGACCCCAAACTGTATTAGACCCGGACTTTGGTCACTATAACGGGCGTCTGTTTTCAGAAAGCTAGTAAGTCTGACAGAAACGATTCTAAATAAAATATTTAAAGGACAAAAGTCAGTCAGGATTATTTGTTTAGCACATTTCAGCAACCAGGCAGCTAAAAGAACTTCACATCATGAAACGTCACATCATGAAACGTCACATCATGAAACTTCACATCATGAAACTTCACATCATGAAACTTCACATCATGAAACTTCACATCATGAAACTTCACAGTGACCAGTTATGAAACAACCAATAGACATTACATTTTGTCAAGTGCCATAATGAAAATCATCAAGCAGAAGCTCATCGAATCTGTGGATCAATTCCACTTAGTAACAATCAAATACAACTCTAAACAGGAGGATTTTCCCTGATTTAAAGGAACTCAGTGTTCCAGCTGGTTGGCAGATTTCTGGAATTTGTTCCAGATTTGTGGTGCATAGATGCTGAATGCTGCTTCTCCATGTTTAGTTCTGGGGACGCAGAGCAGAACCAGAACCAGAACAGGTCTGGAAGGTTGATACAACAACAGCAGATCTCGAAGCTGTTCAGTGATTTATAAACTGTTTTAAAGTCTGTTCTCAGAGCTACATGGAGCCGGTGTAGGGATTTAAAGACTGTGTGATGTGCTCCATCTTCCTGGATTTAGTCAGAATGCCTGCCGCAGCGCTCTGGATCTGATGGATTCATTAGGCAGACTCTGAAGACACTGCTGCAGTAATCAATGTGACAAACGATAAACACATGGATGAGTTTCTCTAGATCTCGCTGAGACATTAGTCCTCTAATCCTGGAAATGTTCTTCAGGTGACAGAAAGCCGACTTTGTAACTGTCTTTATGTGAAGGTTTGGCTCCTCTATCAACCATTTAACATGTTTTTACCAGGGGTGTTCTGTGCTGTAGCTCCCATAATGAGCTCAGTGGTTCCACCAGGTGTTTGCTAATTGTTGCTGGCTAGTCTGAAGGAGCTGCTCTAAAGCGTTGAAGCTGCAGCTCTGAGGAGGAGTTACACCTCGACGGTTACCATGGAGATTAGTGGTTTTCTCCAACATGCATGAAAGGATCAAGGCAAAACAGGATGTTTGTTTTTGATGAAGGAATAACATTAAAATATGATGCAAAGCTAATAAAAAGTCAATTTTACATGATACTCCCCCTTTAACTAAGATATAGTATGTAAGTTGTAGGTTGAGACCTTTTCCTGTTGTGGGCAACACAACAGGAAAAGATTGTTATTTCATTTTATTCTATGTTGTATTTTGTGTTTATGATGTAAAGCACTTTGAAATGCCTTGTAGCTGAAATGTGCTATACAAATAAAATTTGATTGATTGATTGATTATAATATTTCATTGTTGATGCGATGCACTATAAAATATTATATGATGCAATAACTGCTTTTTCATCTTACTTAAGTCAGTTTTGCATCCAAGAGTTGAAATCATAAAAAACATGAAACCTATATTGTTTTCAACTCCGCCTGTGTGGAGGAGAGGAGCTCTCCCAATCTAAACCTGACTATGAAGTAAATTACCCGTCCATGGTGGAACAACACTGAAATATTCTCTTTGATCTGATTGCTTCAGTTCAGTCACATATGGAGAGATATTCTGAAGATAAAACAAGAAAAAAAAAACTCTCTTTACAAAGAACATGAGTGTAATTGTGATCACATTCAAACAGAAGAGGTTTAGTGTATCTCCATCATGTATGCATTTTATTCCAGTCATATATTATTGATCATAAACATGGTGTCACTGGATGAGGAGGGATAAAGGCTGATACTAATTTGCTCAGACTCCCTTTTAATGAAAATGGGTGAAATATTCTCTCTGGACTGTAACAGTTAACTCTGGGAAAGTTGTCTGGAAAGTTTCCCCTCATTTAAAATGCATTTCATATTCGAAATGTTGCCCTTAAAGCCCCCCATAAGCATCACATTTAAAAGTGCTGGGATATCAGTTTCATTTTATCTCAAACTCACATCAAATCCGTGATAAACTGCGCTGCATGTTTCCGCTGCAGAGTGCAGTACCCACAGCGGCCACTGGGTGCCGCTGAGGCGCGCTGCACAGGAAAATCAAGTTGTTGGAATAAAGTAAACAAGGTAATGATTTGTCTGTCAGATATTTAGCTTTAGGTGCTGGAGAGTTTGGGGGGATTATTATCTGGTACCGAGCACTGCAGATTCCTTTATTTTTATTTATTTTTTTTAAATCAGATGGAAATGATAATAAAAACCTATTTTCATTCTGCATGCAAATCCCTCATGAATATCAGGTACCAAGGCGTTATGCATCCTTCCAGCAATACAGGATGCTTAGAGTGTTTACATTGCATAAAAACCAAATAAAGTCATTCTTATGAATATTTCTTTCTCAACCCCAGAGAATGCAGCCAGTTACCCCCTTCTGGCCCCATGATCAATAAATGAAGCAGCTAAATATTAAAACCGGTCCTGGACCCCCTGCTGCTCTTCGTCTCCCTGCAGGGGCGTCTCTGGTCAGCGTGTCGGGGGGCCTGCGTCTGGTGGCGGTAATCCTCCGTGATCTGCCCTAATCTGTCACAGATATGCAGCTGAAGCGCGGAGAAGCTGCTGGAGACGAGCGGAGAGGGAAGAGAGCCAGAGAGGGACGAAAACTGGATTATGGCACTTCGTCTACATTAACTCTCTGGCCTTATCTCTTAAATGCTACGCAAAAACCAGCTTTAGTTAGTGTGTGTGTGTGTGTGTGTGTGTGTGTGTGTGTGTGTGTGTGTGTGTGTGTGTGTGTGCCCACTCGTAGGCATGCTTCATGTGAGTCGGGCTCATTTCATGCCAGCAGTGAAGGCCTGGGAAATGAGCGTCCATGTTGCAGAGCAGCACACGCTGTTCTCTGCTTCCAGCTCACATGCCAATATTCTGTCCATTTACAATTCATGGCTTTGCACCGAAAGCTCTCTAAAGTTATTAGTCACATCAAGATCAAGGCTATTTTGTTTAAAACTAATGACATTGAAACTGAGAAAACAGTTTCATAAAAAACAGTTTTATAAAACTGAAATGTCCTGAAATCAAACATATCCTTTGTTTTTATGAATCTATTTATTAGCCTTTCAAACTGTTGAGCCTCAGGGAGATAAAAAAAGATTTCAGAAGGGCACTTCTTCTGCTCATAGAAGTAAACAGAAAGTGTTGATCTCCCCGACTGTTTTATTTCACCACTGATGTTGATTTTCATTATTAAAGAAAAATCGCTCCTCAATCCAACTGGAGTGAAGAAGTAATCCCAGCTAACCTCACCCTGCCATTCAATCAGATCAAAGGACTCTAACACAATCCTAGCCTTTCCAGACTTTGACTAGGCCACCCAAACTCTTCACTGATTCTTAGAGCAGCGGAGAGGGGAACTTGGTGTTGACTTTTGATCACCGTCCTGCTGTTTAACCCAAGTTGAGTTTGAGGTCATGAACTGATTACCAGGCATTATTGTGTCAGTATTTTCCACCAGAGAGCAGAATTATTGGTTCTCTAAAACAGGAAAGTACCCAGATGGTTAAACTACCTCTGACAGGTGGACTGATATTTCTTTTTCTGAAATGGTGTTCGTTTTACACCAGACGAAGCGACTTCCAAAACGTTTCTGTTATGTTTCAACTGTTTCCAGATTAATTTCATTAAGAACTCACTTCTTATCCAAACCACAGATGTAAAGTAAGATTCATAAACATATTTTATTTTTTCTTTTCTCGTCTGAAATAAATAACATTAAAGTAAGACATATAAAAAAAGGAGGCAGGATCAAATAATCCTGCCTGCCTCCTCTTAAAGCAGTTTTCTAAATATACATCATGATATTCGAGCTGTGAATGTGAAAATGTTTGAAATAAATAAATAAACTCTCATGAGAAGTGAGCCGTAGTGTTCATCACCTCCTCGGTATTTACACTGCTAGTTCCAAGTTTCCAGTTGCTTTTTTCATGTTTGACCCGTTTCAGTTACTACCCCTCTGCAAAAACTGTTTATTTTTAAAATAAAGTCTTTTTAGTTTTTACACACATTTCCAAAGTCCTGCTGCTCTTAAACTACAGAAACGTAGTTTATCTCTGGTTGCTAAAGATGTTTCTTAAGAGATAGAAAATAAAAAATATCTTAGCATGAGAAATAGAACAGTTCACAAATTTGTGAAAAATTATTTTAAAGGGGCCGTTTTATATATGAAAAAAACTTTTTGAGCTTTCAATCATTTTATCATGTTTTTCTCTCATTGAAATCAAACCTGGAGTGATGCTTTGATTCTGTCATGCCTGTTTGAAAGAAAATCCTTTAATCTCCATGGCAACCATTTAGCTGTGGAAAATGCCTGGATGGACCAAGCCCTGCCTCCGCCTCTCAGCTCCTTCAGACTAGCCAGCATTAACTAGCAAACACCTGGTGGAACTGCTGAGCTCGTTATAGGCGGCACTACTCAGTGAAATGTTGGTTAAAAACATCATTAAAGGGTTAAAAGAGGAGCCATGTTGCGTTTCAGAAAGAGCAGGAGCTTCTTAAAGAGACAGAGGCCCAATTTCAAGGTGTTAAATATTGAAGTCAAATTGCATTTTTATAACATCTGAAGGTCAAATAGTCATTTGATTTGATATGTAAGTGGTAAGGCTTTATCAAGTCCAGAGGTTCCCAAAGCGCCGCTATGCGGCTGGACAACACGTAATTCTGCCTCTTTAGATGCAAAATGGCGACTTGTCACTCGCCCCATTCCCAGCAGATCCACGGATTCTCTGGAGGATCGTGCTTCTCCTTTTGTCTCCTATCTATGAGCAATTTGTAACTTAATTTTCTGCTGAAATCACAAGCAATTACACCTCCCATGCTTACATATGTGGAGAAACATTGAGGATGAAACCCTTCCTGTACAGGAAAACACACACACACACACACACACACACACACACACACACACACACACACACACACACACACACACACACACACAGAGAGGCCTTAAATCAAAATCCAGTTCACAGACGCTTCCTCACACACACCCAAGAAAACTCTGGAAATCTCCAAAACAACTGTTATAAACCTGATATGTTGATTGATACGGCCACCGAGACTCTCAGTAACACAAACAGCACCACGGCCCCCCGCGCGCCCGTACGGTCCCTCGCCTCCGGTACTGGGAGGGTCACGCCCCCAGCCGCCTCGTTCGCCCCTGAGAGGGAGAGAGAGAGAGATTGTGTGGATGCTCTCATGTTTATGTTTGGGAGATTAGCAATGATGAAAGAATGCCTTTTCAAGTCTGGGCGAGAGAGGCCCTCTGTTCAGAGCTCCACCCTTTCACCGCACACACACTCACACACTCACATACACACAGTGTGTGTGTTTTCAGACACAAAACACACACAGACTTGTATCTGAAGCCGCCTCACTGTACATTCATCCTGATGTTTAACTGAGAAGGAAAAATAA
The DNA here is from genome assembly GCA_911649635.1 of Poeciliopsis gracilis. Taxonomy (NCBI): domain Eukaryota; kingdom Metazoa; phylum Chordata; class Actinopteri; order Cyprinodontiformes; family Poeciliidae; genus Poeciliopsis; species Poeciliopsis gracilis. The sequence continues at coordinate 1,848,417 of CAJVRI010000370.1, read as the reverse complement.
AAACTAAAATGTATTTCTGCTGTTTTGTCATCAATAAAGTCGCCCTGCAAGTGGCTCTTCATCATCCTCTCCTCTTCCTCCCTCCATCAGTTAAACAGCCTTATTGTCCTGCTTTCTGCATGTGGTCGCTTGCAGCCAGATGCTTCCTGTCGTTCGGTATGACTTCATCGTCTTAAGGAATATTTTGTGATATTGTGTTACCCTTCCAGACCCGGGTTGCAGCGGCGTGTGCATCAGAACTCGTCTGCTGAGCTTCATCAGGATTAAATTTCAATAAAAATACTGTTAAACGACAAAGTTTATCTGTAGAACATATTTCAGAGACAAGGCTTCACTTAATAAAAACGTAACAATATGGAGGTTGTGAACAATTATATTAGTAATGTTAAAGTAATCTATCAATTATTCTGATAATTAATCAAGTAATTGAATAACAATCAGCTAACCTCGGAAAAGAAATATATTAAATAGAAAATACTAGTGAGAAACAATTTAGTTCTTTTTTAAATAAGAAAAAATTTTATTTCTTAAAATGCAATACATTACTTTTGAAGAATTACTTTTTTTTACAGAATAGACATTTTAAATCTTTTATTTAAATAATTAATCTTCTTGAATATTAAATAATTTCACTAAATGCCGTGCCAGACCCGCACGGCATTCTGGGGGATGCAGGCAGGTAAAGTCTCCAGCCGCTACAGGCTAGCTACTCCAAGATGGCTGTCATCAGCTAATGTTCTCCTTTTTGGTTACCTAGCAACAAGCCAAGCAGTTTTAAGTTCCCTCCAACTACGGTTACCAAGCAACAACCTATCCTATGTGCCACCAGTTTGGCAGTATTTAAGATATTTAAAACAAAAAACGAATAATTATCGATATCACAGATATGAAATGTGCGGTTCGCTTTCACTCAGCCTGACAACAACCTCAGAGAAAAGTTTTGCAAAAGGGAACAACATCACCTGTTAGCAGTTAGCTTGATGCTAGTAGCAGCGTTTGTTGCTTTCTGTTTCCGCCTCCATCGATGCTAAAACACACAAACTGAAGACTTCAAACTCAGAATTCAAACCTCTTCTCAGAATTTTGACTTTTTGAAAGTTATATATACATACAGAGAGAGAGAGAGAAAGAGCTAATTTTGACTATGAACTTAGAATTCTGGCTCAGGATTCTGACTTTTTTCTCAGATATTTATGTATTTTTTGGCCCTAATCTTCTTCCATAAGATCGTCTCCGTGAACTTAACGCTGGCAAACGTGCAGCAACCGCATGATGCTAGCACATCGATATGAAGTCTCTAAGCTGTGTTTCTGTTATGTTGAATCTCAGCCACAAAGAAACGAATCAAAGCCTCAGACTTAATGATTTTGGGGTGTGGAGGGTTTGGCCCGGTTCTTGACACTCTCCCTCTTCACCAAACCAAACCTCTGAGGTTTGTTTCTTCCTTTTGGTTTCTGGATTAAGGAATCCCTCTGTCTCAAATCAAAAACATGCTCAGACAATTTGTTTCCCATTAGTCTGCACACAAATCAAAGTTTCACACTCGTCATTAATAACGGGCAAAGCGAGCCGGGCCTCTCCCAGGACTCTGTTTGGTCGCCGTCTTGTGATCCTTTTCAACCTTGAACGACTCAATTGTCTGAAATCCTCCTACAGTCACAAGTTTGTTTGACCAGGTATTACAGGCTCTGTTGTGTAACTTTTCTCCTCCATGCAAAGCCGATTCTGTTTTCACTGGCTGCCGTTCAAGTCCCCACATGGCAGCTTCCCCTCGCTACGCAGACACATCATGCTTGGGGAACAGCTCACTGTGCGCCGCAGCTTTCTTTAAGCTGACTTTGATATTCCCGGATTTTATTACCCAGCAGCGCGGTGACTGCATCCATCTCTTTGTTGTCCCGGCTTGTCAGCCGCTCACTCAATTACATCTGAAAACCACAGATGTAATTGAAATTTTTAGAGAAATCTCAGACTGTGGGGGGCCTCGGCAGACTCCTGTAGGTCTCACCTTCCCAAACCTGGAAACCACCTTGCAGGTGAGGTCAGGCGGAGTCGTTTGGAGGCAGGAAGAGGAAGATTACCGTTAGAAACAACTGAGCGCAGACCTGGAGACAACAAACTTCATGGCAAGTTGAAAGAACGCCGAGGGCAAAAAATGCAATAGCAAAAACTATTATTTAAAATAAAAAATAAACTGAGCCCACAATATTTTAATGTAATGAGCAAAGCAGGAGGATTTCTGTAAATGAGAGACATGTAAATTGATTTAAAAAAAGATGAAAAAACAAGAACATAATATGTCTAAGCTTAATAACCTAAAATGCCCAGGTTGTTTATTTGGTCTCCTTTTACCATTAAAAGAAATTAAATTCAAAGTAAAAACCTGGAAAAATACTTTGTGTTGCAGTGTCAGTGAAAACTTCTCTCCAACACTGTTTTTAAATCTCCATCAAATGTCTGGACTGTGATCAACGGCCTTCTGGTTTGTTCTAATGGCCACAAATGGCCCCCGAGCCACACTTTGAACACCCGTGACATAAAGCAAGATGGTAGTTATTATCTCATGATTGGCTCATTGATGCGTTAGACTTGAAGAAAGAACTCCTGCTGTTTTATGTTCAAATCGTAACATATTCTCCATTTCTTCAATAATCAGCTGCTGCCGTGGTTTTACTTTGGGAATGCGTCACAATATTTTAATGTAATGAGCAAAGCAGGGGGATTTCTGTAAATGAGAGACATGTAAATTGCATATCTCTGCTTGTTCTGCCATTTAAAACCAAATAAGAATGAAATGTGAAGTAAGCATGATTTGCAAGATAAATTAAAGCGAGTTATATACTGCAGCTTTAAAAGTATTTGAAACATGTTTGCATTTAATATCACTTGACTTCTAAAAAATAAACTGTGAATAATATAAACTTGTACCGACGACTGATACTTATATTGTCGGTGTCACTTTAAAAAGTCTGGAGAACATTAATGGGGCAGTTTTATGTAAAATCAACGTTTTTTTTCTTTAAATCATTTTTCCTTTATGAAAAACAGACCTGGAGTGTTGCCTTGATTCTTTCATTCAGGTTGGAGAAATCCTTTAATCTTCATGGCAAACATGTGTAAAATGCCTGGGTGGATCTAGCCCCGCCTCCAAGGTGCATCTCCTCCCCCACTCAGCTCCATCAGACTAGCCAGCAGCAATTAGCAAACACCTGGTGGGACTGAGCTCATTAGAGGAGCTTCTCAGAGCTCGCTGGTAAAAACGTTTTTAAAGGGTTAACAGAGGAGCCATGTTGGGATGACTTCCTGAAGGTGGAGTTTCAAAAAGAGCAGGAGCTTCTTAAAGAGACAGAGGCCCAATTTCAAGGCATTAAATTACAAAGTAAAATCTATTTGATATATGTAGCATTTTTATACCAACTGAAGATAACATAGTAAGTTGAATGTGCTATAAAATGGCCTTATGCACTTGGAAAACACATAGTACTGCCCCTTTAAAGATGACAAGACAGTCTGTTTGCCTGGAAGAAAAATGTAAAGAAATTATATCCGGCTTCAGAGTTTTAATAAAAGGCTTTGTTATTGAGACAAAAGCAAAACGAACAGCGACTCGGTAAAACTTACAGGAGCAATAAAACAAACCGGCGGCATGATCACCAGAGGAAGACGGTCTGTTGAAAGAGATGTGCTGTATTTGCTGAACATGAGGCGCAGATGGCACTACTGTTGACCCCTTCGTGTGTCTTCCTGTCCCCCAGCTGAACCACAGCGAGAGGGGGCCCTTATCTGGTCAAACTGGGCGGTGGGGAGGGGAAGGCTTTGAAGACACGCTTGTGTGGCGATGTAATCAGGCAGACTGCTGTAGGGCCACAAACACCACCCTCACCACCGCTGCGTGTCACCCCTCTTCACCTTTCTCTGCTTCTGGAAACAAACAAAGAGAGGGACGCTTACGGCGAGGTTCTCCGGTGTTGACTGAGCGGGAAAATCCGCTGGACAAACCTGGCTGGGATTATGCGTCCGGCATCACGTAGAGACTTTCCCTCCGCTTTATCTCCCTTGTCATCTGGTGAAGAATCTCTGGTTGATAAAACACTTACAGAAACCTGAGGGATTAGCAGCAAATTTTCCACCCTTCACAGAAAAATAAATACAGATTATCAGGAGAGACAACGGGATCCCAGCGGTCCCCCTCGTGTTACCCTCCACATGCCACAGATGAAGCCTCACAGATACTGATGGAAAAACTAAACATCCAGCTCAGTCTGAAACTGCACTGCAAAAACAGAAAACCCACTGCAAAACTCTGAGCACGCTTCAAATAAGACTAAACTGACCTACAAGTAAGTTTCTGCAAGAAAAAGAAGCTTATTTTAAGTCATTAATCCCTAAATATTGATGAAAACATGAATACTTTCTCTGGCAGGTTATCATATAATTTATGTGATACATGCATTTAGGAAAAGTAAAGTGTGCTAAACAAAGTTAGCAAATCTGCTAATTGAAAAATTAGCTACACTATTAGCATGTTAGCAAATTAAGAGGAATTATTCTCCCAAATGATGGTAAGAACTGGAATATCTGGCTCCACAATGTGATTTGACATAGTTGTCTTTGTTCTAACTAATTTTAGATATGATTTAATTTAATTTGATTATGATCATTTTTAATTGTTTTGTGGTGAAAACAAAAAGCTGGCAGAATCCATTAAAGTCCAAAAAAGCTCATAGATCTGGAAGTTTTTTAAAAACTAGTTGAAAAAAAAAAAAAAATTTGTTTCTGATAGTCAAGTAAATTAACTGTCAGGTTTCTTTACACATTAAATAGTGCATGTTGAAAATAATTTATACCCTTCTCATTAATTAATGGAAAAATATTTACTCACTGCAGCTCTTTATATTTGCTTTTTTAACGTTTCTTCTGTTTTTATACAACTGAGCTCCAATTTATCGCCATAATCTTTACAGATTTTCTATGAAATAAAAATCTAAATCTGCCAGAGGTGTGGATAATTTTGGGCTGTATCTGTTTCCCTCTTTATTGAACTTGAATTATTTGAATGAAAAGGTCACATGAGCTTTTCTTACATGCCTGTCGGTGAGAGCGGTTCAATTATTGCTGCTCTGACAATGAAGAGGCTTTAGAGACGGGGATAAAAATCACACATCAGGCCTGAAAAGACGCCGCCACCAGCTCCTGCGCAACAACAACGGGGCAAGAATGCATGACAGCTCTTACAGAATTCCCTAATTTTGTCTCATGACATAAAAGACACATTTTCATCAAGCTAACCACTTTGATGCTTTCATCTTCTGCTAATGTGTTCCAAACTAGCATTGTAGCAACACTGCACCACTCACAGATATTGATTTGGATTAGGCTCTGTCACGTTCAGGGATTGCATAAAAAAGGTTTTCCTTTTTTTTTTCCTCCCCTCACTCATTTTTGCTCCCCTCTCCCCCATCACATCTCCATGCTGCCTCCTCGCAGGCCCCTTTGATGTGCCTGCTTTAATTTGGAGCTTAATGGAATCAGCGCCGATGCTGTGCCTATCGGTGGCAGCATCGCAGATCCCAGGGTTCAGTGCGGCGTGCCTCCATTCTGGTGAGTGGGTGTCAAGATAGCCGTAAAACAATGAAGGAGCGCCCGTCGCCCCGGGAGACAAAACACATTTCCAATGCAGATCTCACAGCGCCGGTTAGTGCTAGCGCTAGCGAGCGTCTCTGGAGGACGTCCCAAACTGTTGAACGGATAAATACACAAAACACTGCAAAGTTCACAATATTTAAAAACAAAAAGCACCAACGTAAACGTTTTGATGAGTAACGGAATCATCTTAAAGGGACAGTGTCATGTAAAATTGACATTTTTTAGCTTTACATTATATTATAATGTTAATCCCTTGTGAAAATCATATCTGGAGTGTTGCTTTGATTCTTTCATGCATGTTTGAGAAATCCTTTAATCTCCATGGCAACTATTCAGCTGAGCAGTACACCTGAGTAGACCTAGCCCTGCCTTTGAAGCACAGCTCCTCTAGACTAGCCAGCAGCAATTAGCAAACACATGGTGGAACTGCTAAGCTCATTGTAGGAGCTTCTTCTCAGAGCAAAACGTTGGTAAAAACGTTAACAGGTTAATAGAGAAGCCATGTAGTCATGACTTCCTGAAGGCGGCGTTTCAGAAAGAGCGGGAGCTTCTTAAAGACACAGAGGCCCAATTTCAAGTCTGTAAATCAGGACGTTTACTTGAAAGTAAACTTCTTTTAAGTCATATTTGATATATATAGTATTTCTATAACAGGGGGTCTGGTGCCTCTCATGACACTTCAGGCAAGGGGCGGGGTCACCCTGGACAGGTCACCAGTCCATTGCAGGGCAACACACACACACACACACACACACACGCACGCACGCACGCACGCACGCACGCACGCACGCACGCACGCACGCACGCACGCACGCACGCACGCACGCACGCACGCACGCACATAAAGAGAATTTAACCTGACATTCATGTTTTTGAACTGTGGGAGGAAGCCGCGTACCCAGAGGGAAGCCACCATGCACAGGGAGAACATGCAAAAAGAGCCTGGTCTTTCTGCATGGAAAGAGGGTCTTGGGTTCTGCATCAAACTCAGCACCTTCTTGCTGCAAGGCAAGAGTACTACTAACTGCACCACTGTGCAGGCCTTGAAAAAAGTTAATTTTACATAATAGCGCCCCAATAAGGAAAGCAATTTCAGTACTGTGACACACTCCAGACTGTAACTTCTTAATAAACTTATTTCACCAAACTGAAGAGAGATGTCTGGGCTTTTCACTCTTCAGTCCAGACCACAACTTTCAGCTTTTAGGGGCCGTAAATCAAAGCAGGTGGTTTCCTCCCAAAAATACCTCTCCACAGGACGGAGCGCTCGGGGCAGCTGCTCTGACTGAGCCGCGATAAAAGTGGAGCCATAAATCAGTTTTATACGTATCAAAGCCATATTTCCATCACTATACGTACGCAGCGAGCTAAGGAGAAGGAACTTCCACCTGTGTGTGGAAAGACGACAGGATCTGGGATCTGATGAGAATCCGCCCTCAGCCATGCGTCTGTGCAGCGGCGGCGGCGTTCGTGTTGAGGCAACACGCTGGAAGGGGGAAATCCCCAAACGCAGGGCCTTTATTTCCACTCACACACTAATGAACTCTGCTGCAAGTAACGGCACATACAGCAGAGGTGCTTTGTCTTTCATCCATGTTTGTGTTTGATGTGATCTTCACACACTGCTGTGTGAAATCGTCTCCATCTATTGCTCAGGTTTCAGGTTAAAAAAACTGGAATAAAACTTATTTTTAAGTTTCAGTTCAGTGAGATTTGCAGGCTTTTATTTGTTTGATTAATTAAATAAAACATTTTTCTTAATTAATGAATGAACTGTGTGTAAACCATATGCAAAAATGTTAATCTTTTTTGTTCTAACTGCATATTCTAACGTTTTAGAATATGCAATATTACGTTCTTAGTAAAATCTAAGAACTTTTCAAGAATTTTCAAGGTAAGTTTTAAATTGTGAAGATGAGAACAATACAAAATAAATAAAAATCTTTTTTATGATGTCATTTTATTATTAATAATGTTTTATGATGGTTTTCTATACAGCAACAAACAAAACTTCTCTCCCACATAACTTCTACGCCTGATTGGTCAGAGAGCAAAACTCAAATTTAACAAAAAAGTCCTCCAATTTCAATAACCTTGTTTGACATAAATTTACCACAGTTGTAATTATCGCCATCTATGAGTCCAAACCAAGCGTTGGAACAAGTAGAAACCATGAATAATCTGGGAAAAACAACTTTGGAAAACAATTTCCAAAGTTGGAAAGTTTGGTGTTTGTGTTCAAAACTCCATCCAGTCCCTAAATAGCTTAGCTGTAAAATACCAACAGCTAATGCTAAAGCGCTAATGCTAAAGCGCTAATTTGAACCACATTTATACCCAACATACAACACAGTTTGTCATCTTAACAAATTAGTTGCTCTCTGTTCATCTCCCATTCAAAAGCTTTGCTAATTTTGAAGCTGGTTTGGACCAGAAAGCGAGCAGAACATCACCAGATTTCAACTAGCTAGTGTAGAATGATGCATTCTGGGTACAGATTAACCGCTATTTGATGTGGGCGGAGGAACTGAGGACAGGAAATGGATCCGCTGTGTAAATGACCTTCATCTACTTCAAAATAAGAGCATCGATATAAACGTCTAAACTACGTGAATAATTCTTAACTGTCCATAACCAAAACTTAAACTCAGATGCCAAACTTTATTTACCTGAAAGTCTACAAAACAGCCAAGAAAATTAGTGCTTTTGAATTGAGCTGGAAACATTTATTTAAGGGGAGCTAGGTGCGCTAAACGTTTTCCAAGTCAGCAAAATACTGACAATAATGCAGTTATTATCCCTTTGTTACTATGTGAGTCATATAATTAATTTTTATAGTGGATTTTAAAAAATATCCCACAACAATCAAACGTTCACAAACTCATCTAATGTTTCAATGAATGAAAATTATTAAAATTATATGAAACGTTTCAGTTTGATGTCGCAAAAATGTCAGTAATTGTGCCTGAAAGTTTTCTCACATAAAAAAAAATAAAAATGTGCATTCTCTCTTTATTTTTTTTAAACAAGGTTCAGTGAAGAAATTAAAAATTCTTTTGCATCCAAAGCAATTAATCCACAGTGGGCCTGAGATGGCAGCATTCAGCTGAAGCAGACATGAAAAGAAGTATTATTACCAACTCCTGCATCCATTTGATGTTGGAGACCTGTGTACAACGAGAAGTTTATTACATTTGACTTCAGTGGAGTTCAAAGAAAAAAAAGAATTAAAACAGAAAAACGGGAACTTAGCTTTAAACTCAAACCACAACCAACCCGATGCATGCAAACAGCGCTTCAAATCACACAGGAACCAGCCCAGTTTGACTTCCTGTCGCCATGGAGATACAGGAACATTAAAACTATTGAATGAAATAAAATATTTTCTGAACAAGAAATCACTTTACATGATATACAATGCTCAGAATACCATTAGCGAAGACCATAACCGGCAGCACTGAAGACCGCATCACCAGCAGCACATGTTGGAATAAAAGCAGGTAAAACCACAAATGTTACAGTGGAAAAGATGCTAATCACAATTCAACAGAAAGAGGACCAGAAACTGGCCCTGCTGAACGCATCAGAGAAAAATTAGAAGACGCGCTGTCGGGTCACGGGGTCGCCATGCCTCGGATTGTTGGACTTGGAAGTGATGGAGTGAATGTGATGCTGGGTTGTAAGGATGGAGTTGCTGTTACTGCAAAGTTCAGTCAAGTCTTAACCGGAAATGATCAGCGCCATCTTAGTAGGCAAGTGCATATGCAACGCGTCGCAGACCCATGGCTTTGAGACTTAAGAAAAATAAAATATGTTGACACCCTTCACAATGTGCGAGAGAAACACACATGAGCATAACGGCTGCTGTGAAAATCAACTGGTATGAGGAAAATATGTCAGACGATGTGGACAGGCCAAGCCTTCGATCTACTATGATATAATGAACTCTTCAGAGCGTCAACAACATGGAGGAGCTTCATTGCATGAGCTCTATGGACACACACAAGCAGTGTTTCAATGGATTTGTTTAATTCAAACTCTTCGTGTGAATTAAACTCAAAGGTTCTGGTGAAAGTGAGTAACAAACATGTAGGCTACATATCCGTCTTAGCTAGGAGATAAAAGCGACGTCAGCTAAGCTAATGTTGCCAGTTTGGCAGTAAGTACTACAGTAAATGTCACTGATATTTATCCTATCATTACACAGAGGTAGATAAAGTATTAAAATATTGTAATTGTTTATAAGTTAGACAGGAACTAGAAGAGAGCTGGTTCTGAACTTGTGGCTGTTTACTGTTGTATAGGATCTCCATAGCAACTGCCTACCAAGATGGCGGTCAGTTCTGTGTATTGTGATTAACCATCTCATCTTAAGCTACCATAACAAGTGAGTTACCAAAATAAAAGCATAGTTCTAGTAAACAGAGGTAACGTTACATCTGATACTGTAAGCTTGTGCCTGTACCTAAACATCTTTTGTCTACACTTTGTGTTTTTTGGATAATAGGAATATAAATATTTTGTCTTGTGTTTTCTTTTAGCATTGTGTGTTTTTTATGTATGGAAAAGTTACAAACATATTATAATGATGGTTAAAAAGGGGAGCAGCTCTGGTTCTCCGTCCTCTCTGGTCTTTGATGTGCAGACATGCGGACCCTCATCGCAGCACCTGGAGGACTCGGCGCTCGGCTCGCCTGCACTCCGGCTCCTGAATCGATGTTTGCAACAAGCCCAAACAATGAAACGGTTTTAGCCGAGCTGTCTGTTCCATTCAGGGCTGACGGATGAGGAGGTTGCAGCGCCGCTGCTCCGGCTCTACCTGTGACGGAGGAGCCTCTGCCTCTGATGTCTGTCTGGAAATTGACTTGGCTTTTCAGGCTTTGACCCTGATGTCTGATGTAAGACCCAGACACCCAGACATCAAAGTGAAGCGAGGGTGGAGGGACAGGTTGGAGAATGGATTTCTATTTTGGAAGACATATTGACTTTAGGCACCGGAGTGATGAACTATCCAGCTTTATATGTGATATTACAGAATCTAAAAATTGATTTTCCTCCTTTAAATCAAACTATTATAAACTATCATGGATACGGTGGGGCTTTTTTTTTTCGTTGCTTGAACATGAAATGGAAGAAATGTGCAATGTTTGCTGGATTTCTTTGAGAAAATTCAGAAGAAAATTCAGACTTTCAACATGTTGACTCATAAATATCAGAGCTGTCTGTTGTGTGGCCTTGAACTTTAACATTTAACCTGTTAACTGAGTCTGAAACTCTACATATACAAATATGTGTGTTTACATTTGTCTTAGAAACTCTTTGATTTAGAAGTGAAAAAGGAAATGCTCTACAGGAGAGAAAAGGTGTATGATTAATTAAATTCAACTTTCTTAAACTCCTTTTCAGACACCTTTTTCCAAACAAGTGTTGTTTTTGGTTGGTAATAGAGTGTTGCATTTACACTTAAGAAGATGTAAGTACTACTTTAATCTTTTGTTTTTTCTAAATAAATGTATCGATTCATGTATCACAGCCTTTTCATATAAAAACGCCATAAAGTTCCTCACAACAAAAATAGCACAAAAATCAAAACATGATTTATCAGACAGAAAACTTAAGAAGATTATAACAAACAAATATATCCAAGTAAAGATGTTAAATAAAAAAAGAACCTGAGTGCAACTTCCTTCTTCACCAAATGGAAACAAAAATGTAGTTGGGTCAGATTTTAGGGCTGGAAGATTTCTCTTTTGTTTTTAGTAAAAGACCACAAACTATTTCTCCTGCTAGCAATACCATTTGTTCAGGCTGTATTTCCCCAGAATGCCCTGCGTTATCCACTTCCTGCTGCGTTCTCGGTTCAGCTCAACTGAACTCTGGTGCGAATGCATATGCGAATGCCAAGCGGACCAGAAACGTCCAACAAAAGATTTTCCCATTGACAAATATGAAATAATCTGCCAGTGGAACAAGAACGTTTTCACCAATATTACGGAAATCTCAGAAACTAGATCAATCATACTGCTAAGAGTTTGTGTTTTTGCAGTGAGTGTCCTAAAATCTATCGTGGAAGCTGTTGCAAGACAAATATAGCTGCAAAGGCCTTTATTTTCTTTTTTGCAAAAAATAAAACTCTCCTGCCTTTTAAGAGTAAATTACAAACCCAAAGGCTTCCAACAAAGAACATGTTCAGCTGCATTTCATCTTGTTTCTAGTAATCCAGGAGTTTCGCTGACATTATTGTGGTAAATGTTTACCTACAGACATGCTGAGCAGGACAGTGTGGAGGTATTCTGCTGGAATCCTCCTCCAGTAATCCAGAGTCAACAAACGGTCCCAGCTGTCCACAGCAGAGAGCGAGGCCACCTGCTACATCTCCTGCAGGCCCGTTCTGTTGCAGCATGCAGGAAAAGCTGCACACACGCAGAACCGATTCCAAGCAGGTGCTGATTTTACTGATAACTCTGCTCCTGTGTTTGCTATAGGATGTCATGTTCAAGTTGATCCAAGTAGATCTGGGAAGTTATTTAGAAAGCAGCCAAAACGCCTTCCCGAAATAATGAAAGTTATCTATAAAGATGATACAAAGGTTTTGGTCCTGCACTGCAGAAATAAATGTTCTTTCTTGGGATGCTTGAAATGAGACAAAACAAATTTACAAATAACTTTTCAAACATTTAGGATCTTGTTTTAAATCAATAATTTCTCATTTTGATAAGAAAAGTATTAGACCCACTAACAGATTATTTTACTTATAACATGGGAATAATGTCTGGTTATAAGTGAAATAATCTGCCAATGGAACTCAAACATTTTCATCAATACGAAAGATGACCCATTATTATATATTAGGTCTACGTGCCGCATAAAACATGTTCACTACATTTTCTGCACAAAATCATTCTTAGATAAGGAGATTTTAATCAGGTCAGTTTTGCCCGTTTGGAGCTGTTTTAGGGCGTCTTGTCTCTTTAACTCCAAATAAGTTGCTGCTCGCCAACTCAAGATCTACAGTCTCACGTGAAAATGGTTGCAAACAGACACACAATTATCCAACCTATGAAAAATACAAATAAAAAAAATAATTATAAAAAAAAAAAAAAGAAATCTTTGAAAAGTAGAAGAACCAACCAAAATTCAGCCAGTGGTTTCTGGATGGTAAGTCAACAACAAAACGCTCGTCTTTTTCAGCAGCCATTGTACAGTGCATCCAGTGGTAAAACCAGCCAACCAAACGTGCTGGGTTGCTAGGTAACGGTGGAACTCTGCTGGGGTTGCTAGGTAACGGTGGAACTCGGTTGTGCCTGTTGATTTGTGACATTACATTTTGAAGGTTTTTGAAACGCCTCATTTTCCGACAGGTAAAAACCATTAACTTATTACCAAAAGCTGGATTTGTGTTTTTTTTTTAAGTGCTTGGTTTGTTTCTGTAGAAACGCAGATGAAAGTACAAAAACTTGCAAAATGTAAGTTTTGTGTTATACGTCCCCGTAAAATAATTATTCGCTTAAAACAAGCTCCTATTTCTAGGAGAAACGTTACTTTTAAGTTAGTGGATATGATGTAAGACAAAACTAAGTTATTTTCACTAAAAACTAGTCCAAAAATACTTGGTAAGATTTAATGTTTTTGCAGTGCAGGAAGCAAAGTATAAACAATCTTCGGGGGTCTTTTAAAATATTTGCACACTCAGAGACGCAAGGCCTGACTTGTCTCAGTCCAAATTAAAGTTGATGATGACACCTTACTGACACACACACACGCACACACACACATACACGCACACACAAACATGAACACACACAAACATGAACACACACGCCTGATGAGGCGACCAAAGCTGCAGATGATCTCTGTTGAAGGCTCACTCCATCAGGGGTTTGTGGGATGGAAAAGCGTTTAAGTTGGATTCACGGTGGGGATCTCCACAGAAGACGGCAAAACCAAGCATTATGGAGCTTTTCTTTGAAGAGTGGCAAATACCAGTTGTTATGTTTCCCCAAAATAAGCAGAGCGGTGCGCTGCGGGTTTGTACCTTCCATTTTTCTCCTTGTACAAATAAAACCAAACATGTGGACACACACACACACACACACACACACACACACACACACACACACACACACACACACACACACACACACACACACACACACACACACACACACACACACACACACAGAGCCATGCGTAAAGCGTGCTGATTTACGCACACAAGGCAAACCACTTCCCAACCCGTCACCGCTAAGTAGAGAGCTGTGTTCCTGCGCTCCTAATTGTCGGATGCAGCCCCAGCCGCAGTGCTGCCTTGCTCAGAAGCCTCCGGGAAAACAACCTCACAGGTGGCTGGCTGGCTGGCTCCCAGCCAGGAAAGCTCGTACTTGTGGAGGCGTCACACTCTGAGCAAACCGAACACCAACACGCACAAAACGCGGGATAATTCCCCCCGCCACATGAAAGCGGAGAGGCGGCGGGCCGCGCGCCAGGCCGCGCTACCTGCAGACAAAAGAGAGAGAAGCTCCTCCTGATTTTCACCTGGGACTCGACTTGCTGATGGATCCCGCTTGTGAGGAAAAGTGAGGCAGCACTTGTGTGTGTTTGTGTGAATGCAGATGAATCTATTTAGGCCCGGGAGCCATGAGCGCTCCCAGCGCGCTGCAGCTCCGTAGCCTGTAATTAATCTCTCCGACATGAGGCCTTCCCTCCGGGGGGCAGATCTCTCTCTCTGCTGCCACAGAGCGAGCCTGCGGCTGCCGGCTCACTCAGTTGTCTCAAACTGGAGTGGATAAACCTGCAGAGTGGGAGAGATGGTGCAACCAAGATTTGGTTTGACTTTCTTCTAATTAAATGAAGGAAAACTTTCTTTAACTCGTCTGCTTGGTCTAAAATCATAAATTCTTACTTTTGAAATTTCTGTTATTTCATGTTTTTGTTTTATAACCTTGATCATATTACATTTTCAGAAAATTGCCTCAGTTTTACACTCAGTTAAAATGGTGGGACTCTGCTGGGGTTGCTAGGCAACGGGCTATGCCTGCTGCTTTGTGACATTACACACAAATCAGCAGAAGAGCTGATTGAAAATACAGTGAAATGAAATATTCCAGGTTTTTAATTCCAATTTTTAGAAAATTAGCCCATTTGTAAATTTTATATGAACAGAATTGAAAATATTATGAGTTCTCTACGCATATAGTGCAATTTTTATCAAGTAACTTTGTTATCAGCTGCTGCATATATCAAATGTGATGTTTTTACCAGCTCTGCTTTGAACAGCAGTTCCTGTCAGCAGCTCAGTTCCACCAGGTGTTTGCTAATTGTTCCTGACTAGTCTGAAGGAGCTGATTGGGAGACGAGTTGTGCCTCAAATAATTTGATCAGTTAGTACTTGAGTAAACTTTTCACCAAATGCTATTTTTACTCTTAAGTCATTTCTTGGACGGCTACTTTTTACTTTTTTTTACTTACTAAAAAGTAAAAAAAGTAAATAAAAAAAATGATAGTCTTACATCAGTATAATTTTTGGGTACTCTACCAACCTCTGGATCAGTTTTTATAGGATGTTTGGTTTGACAAACAGCCGCCATGACACTCCCAAAAGTAATATTTTTTCTCTAAATAATATATGTATATAAAAGTGAGTAAATTACTTCCTAACTTGAGCATCGGTCTTCTGTGAGTCGAGTTTTAACAATCAAAGCCGAGCTTTTTGACAAAAATCTCAGACCTTTTAACTGTTACATAACAGAGACAATGAAGCTTCCCTTCCCTCCTGGTTCTGCTGCTGATGCCAGGTAATCCCGTGTTTGTGTTTGCGTGTATTTACTGAAACGTGCCCAGTGTCACTGCGGTGGGAGGATTACCAGCAGCCGGCGTAACGTCCTAATGATGCCGTCTGAGCAGCGAGAGGCGGGGATGTGCGGGGAGCATGGAGGGGGCGCAGGGGTGTTACTTATCTCCACGGAGCCGCAGCATTTCTCTTAATTAAAACTCCTATCTGTGTCTTTGAAGTTGGTAATGAGTCAGTTTGGAACATGGCGGGAATCAGGCCAGGGCTGAGATGTTTCTGCAACATGCATGTTTGAAGGATGAGATCAGGCGTTGTTACGCGGCGCACGACAACAACCCAGAGAAGAGAGAAATGAGGCCGATAAAAAGGAAGCACGGCTGCTCGTTTTTCATTATGGGATGTGAATGGGTTTAATCTTATCAGCGGCTGCTCCTCACAGCTTCTGCTGATCTCTCTCTCTCTCTGCACGCTCCAGCTTTCACAGGCCTTTCAGATTACAGTCAAATATTACAGCCCGTGACCAATCTTCAATTAACCAAATGTTGTAGGGTTATAGTATCACCCTTGGCTCCTTTCATGCTCCTTAAACGCCTTTTCAAGGGGCTGGAATATTTTTCACTTCAGTTATGAAATATCATTCTGTTAAAGCTTCCCCACTTTTCTGCAAGGCACCAATGGCAGCTTAACCTAAATAAATCAGTCTGCCTGTAATTTATTCTGAACCAGCCTGGATTTAATTGAACCTCCAGATTGTATTCCAATCAAGTAAATTACCGACGCATCGCCGTTTTGAAAGGCTGACCAAGAAATTTCAGTGTCTCTAATTTTTCCTCACAAACTGCCAGACATAATCGAGCGTTAAATGAGCCGATCCTGGTTGTGGTTTGTGCGCATTTTGGTATTTTACACGAATATGCTTTGTGTCTGTTTGCATGCGTTTTTACAGCGGGTTCAATGAGACTTGCATCAACCTAATGTCAACATGCTGTCATGGATTTAAAGCTAATTTGAGGCTAAAATGTAGAAAATCCCAGTAAGATCTGAGTCTATTGAGTACGACCAAGAGGCAGTCGGCTCTGGCATCGGAAGCACTTCTGAATATTTCATATTTTCCTCACTGGTCCACTAATAATGGCTGCATTAAGTGCAGTGATGATGATTTACTAGCTTGTTGTTCATTAAATCATTCTTGGAATTAGATCTATTAAAGCCGCAGTATGTTGCTTTTACAAACCAAAAACAACCAATCAGAGCCAGGTGGAGGGGCTTAGTGCTGTCAATCAACCTTGTGAATAGGCTGCTAAACATTTTGATGGCAGAGAAACAACTTGCAGGAAAGCCGTCTACGTGCCATTATTGGAGGCTATACTAACTAGCTTAGTATTCAGGGGAAAAGCCATCGCGCAGCAGAGAGGAAAGGAAGGAAGGGGGGAAGTGGCGCACACACGGTCATGATGGACAGCATTAAGATTGCAAGAATAAAGTCACTTTTCGAAAATAAACTCGTACAAGAATAAAATCATGATAACACGAGAATAAAGTCAGTATTTCAAAAATAAAGTCGTAACATTATGACTTTATTCTCCCAATACCACAACTTAATTCCAATAAATTCATATTAGTTTGATTATTTTCACCGTGCGACGGACTGGCGACCTGTCCAGGGTCGCCTCTCGCCCAGAATGGCTCTCGCCCAGAACGCCTCGCCCGGAACGCCTCTCGCCCAGAACGCCTCTTGCCCGGAACGCCTCTCGCCCAGAATGCCTCTCACCCGGAACGCCTCTCGCCCGGAACGCCTCTCGCCTGGATCGCAGCTGGAGATAGGCACCAGCGACTCCCGTTCCCGTTAGGGAGAAGGGTGATTATGAAAATGGATGGATTATTTTAAATTATTTCAACTTTATTTTTGTAATATTTTGACTTAATTTCCAATTTTATAATATCACAATTTTGTTTTTGGGATTTTTCAAAAAAATCCCTCAGTGTGTTTCCAAAACTCAGTCATAAGTTTCAGGTCGAGTTAAACAGCAAACAAATCCTGTATTGTCCAATCTGAGCTTGGAGGAAGCCATGTTGGCAGTTAAATGGCTGCAAATCTTGTTTTGCTTTTAAAAATATGAGCACAAACCCAGAGTAATATAATCATTATGCTACTGTAATAACGTCTCAATAGAAAAAAAATGGCTGCTACTCCAACAATTTGGCTTTTAAAACACTAAACTGCAGACAGAATGTACTTCAGTAGAGCTTTCTACCTGCTATCATTGCACTAACCATTATTAACCCCAGTGTTCAGAAATATAGGACTGAGTCTGTTTTTTCTGAGTCTGAGGTCAAACAGAGTGTTGTAAAACATGATGCGGTTATCGTAAACATCTCCAAGGCCTCAGCTGCAGGCTGCACCAGATTCTCCATCTCCTCCATTACAGACGCGAGCGGCTCGGGGACTGAAAATTACCTTTCTGTGTCCGGAGGCAGAATTCATGGGATCATTTTGAGAAAATGCATCTGCAAGGACACAGAAGTCTTCTTCAGGTCTAACCCTTTGATCCTTAAGAGACCCCCACCTTCCCGTTCCCCCCTCAGGGACTGGCATCAGTGTAATTGAAGATCATTACTAACCCACAATGCAACCCTCTCAGCGACCGTCTTCATAATGGAAATGAACTGTGCGACGCGGCGCTGCACACAACAGCAGAAAATGGAAGCCAAGAGGTAGAAGGAGCGAGGGACGTCTTCCAAATTGAAATGAAGTGGAAATATCCTGTCCGCAGCGCCATTGGTTAGCCAAGGAGCCGAAACGAGCGAGTTTACTGGCTTACATTTGTAGCTCCTCAGTGTTTTTGTTTTGTTTCGCTGAAGTGGGGTGGTACGGCGGCGGGGTGGGGGATGTGTGTGCACTTCAAAAGAATTTGTAACAAACCTAATTCATCTGAAGCGTAGGATGAGCTGGTAAGAAAGATGAAAGATGAAAGTGAGTTGGCATGGAAACAGAAAGCACATCAGCGCTCGCTGGCACACAAAAGGGCTGCCTGTGTTGCATGCTGCATTTCTGCGGGAAGAGGTCCAGAGAGGCTTTAAGTGCTATCATGACCTTACAAACAAAATTAGTCAATTATGACTAACTAGGGTGCTCAATTTCCACTTTTTATTAGGCCATGTTTTCCCTCTATTTTTCATAATTAGGAGTGGAGAACCAGGATTTTTGTGAAACAGCTCAGAGTTTATTTTTCTCTTTTACTTTTTATGTTTGACTACTAATTTTACTTCTTTTTTATACACTTTCTCTCAACCTCTGGCTGCTTCCATCAGCTTTCATCTAATCAAAAATTCAGGTTTGGTATTAATTGGAAAGCTGCAAAAGTCTGCTCGTCTTTTCTCCCATTTGATGTCAGAAAGGGGGATTCCACACACACACACACGCACGCACGCACGCACGCACGCACGCACGCACACACACACACACACACACGTACAAACAAACCTTGCATTGACTTCCATTCATTTTTTAAATTCATTTCTATCGCCTAATATTGATCCTGACCCAAAAACTTATTTTTCTTCTTTGGCCTTTGGGCCCAAAAGGACCAGTGGTTCGTCACAATGTAATATTTGTTGGAAAAATTATAGTTACAAGATGAGAAAATGCTGAAATACACAAAACACCACAAAAAAGTACGTATTTCTACTCTAGTATCTATTAATATTTAACGTAATTGTTACCAGTATCTTCTCCTCACCAACCTTAACCTAAAATAATTTTCACATCAGACCTGTAAGTGTGACCCTTAATCCTAAAAAATGTTTGTAAATGGATTAGATCCTAAGAGTGGTAGAAAAGCTTCTGCTAATCCTCAAATAGTGGAGCTGCTTTGTTTTGCATTGAATGTTAGCATTACTGCTAACCTTCAACACATTTAGCGCACTTAGCTTCCCCTAAATTAATTTTCCCAGATAAATTATAAAGCGCTAATCTTTTTGGCTATTTTGTAATCTTTCAGTTGAATAAAGTTTTACGTTTTGGTCAACTGTTAAGACTTATTTAAGTAGCTAAGCATTTATATTCATGCTCTTATTTTGAAGTAAGTGAATACTTTTTTCGCAGCAATTCCGTTTAATTTCCTGCCATTAGCTTTATTTAACACAAGAAATTTAAAGGAACAAAACAAAACAGGGATAGTAGAGAACAAGAAACTAACATGAACACAATGTCCACAGGGTATTATAAAATGTGAAATGAAGTTAGCGCTCTATGATTAGCTTCTGCTAACCAACATTTAATGTAGTGCTTTAGTATTAGTGGAACTAATGTTTGATTAGTGCTTTAGAGTTATTGTTATTATTATATACAAGTTGAGCTAAAAATAGTTAGCTAAGCGCAAACATATCCAAACCTAAAATAGTACCTCAATGCTAAACATGTAGCAGCTAATGCTAATGTCAGCATCTACATCACAGTCCATGTTTCTAATGTTTTCATGAAAGATCAGGAGTTTCTGAAACTCTGGAAAGACGAATGGATAGAAAAACACTTTGCTCCAATCTGATGGTTGGTCAGGTTGTTTCTCTGCCATTAATGTGTTTGTTGATAAGTAGTTTTTAAATTGCACTTAATAAATCACAGCCCCTGTAATTAACTTGATCAAACATTTTAATCGAGTCCCACCACTAAAAGTAGTGCAATTATTTTGGAAGTTTTACGTTGAAAAACTAAACTTACAATCAGTTATTAGAAATCTCTCTGTGTCTGTCTTCATTTTTATTTGGCTGTTGCTAAGCTACATATTTCAGATATTTTATTTTGTTAGTTTTTAGTTCCTTTTTGATTTTAATCAGAAGCTGCTTCAAAGTTTTAGCACAGCAACAGAATGTTGTCATCTATAAATAAAGTGAATTTAGACGATCTGATACGTTTTAGCTGTTCTATTGTATTAAATAAGCCTTTTCATTTTCAGTTTTCCAGAATGTTTTTTAATGTATTTACTGTAATTTGCTTTAACAGTTTCTTTATTTTCCTGTAAAACACCTGAATTAGCTTGTGTATGACTGGTGCGATACAAAAACGTGCCTCAGAAAGGATACATGCGAACAGTAAAGTCTCAAAGAGAAAGTTTTTCTGCAAACTGAAGCAGTTCCCTCAAAATAAACACAAAAAACATTAAAGCCAACAGTCGTTTCCAGAAAAGCAAACATTGCGCAGGACTGTGGCCCCCAAACATTTGCGGTCCGACCCGTGGAAACAAAGAGGGGCCTCTAAACAGGTAAACCAGCCGGTCGGCGTGTTTACCTTTCGCCGTTCCCCTGCTCTGCAGAGAAGTTTGATCTTTTTCTGCTGTATATCCCGCAGTGTCACAAACACAATGCAGTGTCTCGCAGCTTCAAAGGCCCATCAGTGACAGGTTCGGGGGGGGAAGATCAAATATTCATTTCTCAGACGCAGAATGGAAATTTAAATGAAATACAGTGAAAACAGAAAAATAATGGCTTGTGTCACCTGTGACAGGGAGCCACTCCGGAGGTAAAACCTAAAGGCTCTCCTTTGTGTTGTATTTTATTTCATAATGACGTTCTGCTAGCTGGCAATCATTGTTCTGTTCTTAAATTTGCTTGCAAGGAGCTTTTAAAACTTAAGGATTAGTTCTGTTTTGACAGTCTGAGGAAGTAAAAAAAAAAGTTGGATTTTAATTCTTTCATCTAAAAGCGTTTTTCAGTCCATTAGGAAACCTTCGGCTCTCTCGCTCTTCCAGTTAGTGAGCGCGAGATCGCAGGCTTGTTATGGCTTTAATTAAAACTTTGCAGTTTGTTGCTTGTTATGGCACCAAACGGGCTCATCACATCATCGCATTAGCAGCAATCCTCCTCTCGCGGCTCCCTTTTTCAACAAAATATCCCTGTGGGCCTTTGCGGCCCGCCCAGCAAGGAGCTAATTGAAATAAACTGCATTAATGACATGCTGTATGTCCTTACGAGCATCACTCTCTAATGCCCTCATGTTTATGATTATGGTGGGGTATTGATTTCAACACTTGAAAAAAGATATGCATTTTATCAAACCATCCAAACAGCTCCCGCTCTCTCCTGGTGGCTTGTTTATAGCCAAAACCATCTCGATCGTAAACACCGAAAATTCCCACTGCAGTTTGAAGACGATCATCAACAAATAGTCCTTTTTGCTCCTCCTGCGCGCCCGAGAGGGAGAAACTTTCCCCGAAACGTTGGGCTGCCGGCTGAAGTCTGGGCAGGTCCTGGACCGGTGTTCTTCATCAATATGACAGCGATCACAAAGAGGCTGGCCCGCCGAAGCCTCCAAAGCCAAACTTCACACAGAGAAGAGGAGCCAGCTCCACTTCAGTGGAGGACATGAAGAGGTGGAGGGCTTTTCTGGATTACCCTGATCCCTGCTTTGCCGGTACTCGAAAACGAGAGCGTCTGAGCAGAATCCAGTTCTGGTAGAGTTGAATCTTTTCATCTGCTCTGCAAAAGCACCAAAATCTTAACAAGTAGATTTGGTGTAGATTCTAGCACAAATATCTTGAAGTAAGACAATAACTTAGAAGTAACTTTTCAGCACACTGACCTTGTTTTAAAAGTGACCCGCTATGCTTCCTTGAAAAGGTTAGGATACGTCCATATTCTATGGAAAATTCTATGTTCATTACATTTTTTACACAAAATCCTTCTTAGATAATGAGATTTTACCTGCTCAGTTCTGCATATTTTGGGGCTGTTTTAGGGTTCTGCCCCTTTTATGCAAATAAGCTGCTGCTGGCCACGCCCCCAACTCAATATTTACACTTGAAAATGGCTAGCTGTGCAAATATTACCAACCAAACTCTTGTCTTCACCAGTAGCCATTGTAGCGCACGTACAGAGGTAAAACCAGACAACCAAATATGCTCAATGTCTAATAATGAAGTGGGTTGAGTTGCTAGGTAACGGGCGGTGCCCGTTGATTGTGACATCATGATCAGGAGGTTTTTGATATGGGTAGTTTTTCAAACACCAAAAAACATTAAATTATTGCCATAAAAGAACTGGATGTTTATCAAAGTGCTTAAACTTTATTAGCAATAGAAACCAGGATGGAAGTTCAAAAATCTGCAAAAATGAATTTTGCATAACAAGTCCGATTGTAAACACCAAAAATTCCCACTGCAGTTCAAATCAATAATTCCTTAATATTGATGAAAAAGTTCTAGGCAAGTCATTTTATCCATGTTGTAGGTGAAATAATCTGCCAGGGAGATAGAACTATTTGATCAATATTAAGGAATTACAGCTTAAAACAAACTTTTATTTCTTACTGAAAAGTTACTTGTGAGTTAGTTTTGTCTTATTTCAAGTGCACTAAGATATTTGAACTAGAAACTAGACAAAAATACTTGTTAGAATTTGTGTTTTTGCCGTGTGATTACAGATCTCTGATATGCATTTATTGCACCATTTAGAATAAAAATGTGCTGCGTCCTTAAATTACACCAGTCCGCTCCGTCTCCCTGCTTGCATTCAGTGCATGTATGGATGCATCTTAAGGATGAGGAGCTGCTCCTGCAGCGGGGAGAGCAGGGAAGGGAGACTCGCAGGCACATGTTGAAAGGCATGGCTGCTCTTTAATGTGCCTCCAGCTCGGGATTTTGGGCCTAATGAGGTGCTGTGGAGCTCTGCTCTTCCATCTCCCATCGCCTACACCAACAGCCCACGTACTGCCACTGCTGCACCGTTCAGGATCATTAAGGAGAAGCACCCAAATTCCTCTAGGGACCTTGGAAGATGGGAAAAACATCCAAAACAGGTCTTCAGATTGGAGTTTGAGTGAGGTGAGAACGAGGAGCCAGGAGCCACGTTGCTAAACCAGCACACAGATAAGTTAGCATGGAGAGACAGAAAAAATGACAAAACCAACAAAAACCAAAAATTACAACTGATTCATGAGCTAAGAATCTAATGTAGCTCTCAAAATCTGCTTCCTGTCGCTAATGCGCTAACAGTGGAGCTAATTTGTTGTTTTGTGCTTTACCGTTTTTGAAAACGTTTAACATCTTAATGTTGCTTACATCTACTAAAAGCTTTTATCTTCCTTTATTTAAAAATACAACTCAGAAAGTTAATATATGCTGAAAAAGTTCAATATTTTTTGCCACTTCACTGGTGTATTCACATGTAGACAAGTTATAGCGAAATATTCAAACTAGGGCTGTCAGACAATAACAGTTCTTAATCTGGTTAATTACAGGGATAATGCCAATTAGTTATCTTCCCAAAATTAACTTTTCTGTATAAATTCTAAGCCGTTGAGTTGCATGGCAGTTTTGTAAGATTTGAGGTGAATAAAGTGTGACATTTGTGTTGAAGTTTGAGTTATTGACAGTTAATAATTCTTCAAGTTGTTTATTTTTATATTTTTATATGCCCGTAGTTCTGAACTGAACAGTTTAAAATCTACTGATGCGTGCTTTTGGACTGAAATGGTCAATTAGGCAAAATTAGAAGCAGAGTTTGCAAAACTCAGCAACTATAAAACTGAAACTGTGAGTGAAAGATCTGTGCGGAGAATCAGTTCCTGGTTGGAGCTTTGCTAAAATGTGTGATTTACATCTACACTGAAGAAAACCCAAGCCTTGCAACCGACTGGCGACCCGTCCAGGGTGACCCCGCCTCTCGCCCGGAACATTAGCGGTTCACCAGCACCACTCGACCCCACTGGGGACAAGGTGTTAGGAAACGGATGGATGGATGGATGGATGGATGGATGGATGGATGGATGGATGGATGGATGGATGGATGGATGGATGGATGGATGGATGGATG
This sequence comes from Poeciliopsis gracilis, assembly GCA_911649635.1. Taxonomy (NCBI): domain Eukaryota; kingdom Metazoa; phylum Chordata; class Actinopteri; order Cyprinodontiformes; family Poeciliidae; genus Poeciliopsis; species Poeciliopsis gracilis. The sequence continues at coordinate 1,824,173 of CAJVRI010000370.1, read as the reverse complement.
GATGGATGGATGGATGGATGGATGGATGGATGGATGGATGGATGGATGGATGGATGGATGAAAAAACAAAATGGTGCAAACTATTTTTGTCTAGTTTTGTAGTGCAACCATCTGAATACACTTGCAATAAGAAAAAAAATAACCTACAAGTAACTTTTCAGCAAGATAAAAGAGCTTACTATGAGTCAATACTTCTAAGAGGTAAGAATTAGTGACTTAGTACAAGCTCATTAATTTGCTGCTAAGTTACTTGTAAATTAGTTTTATCTTATTTCAACTAAATGTGCACTATTTTGTGTTTTTGCAGAAATTGAGAAAAAATGTGGATATTGAGCAGATACTGCATTGAAATTGCTTTCCAAAGAAAAACAGGACAAATTTGAATAAATACAGTGATTCTGGATCTTCAGATGATGATGAGATGGTTTAAAACTTTTGCACGGTGCTGTACCTGTAAAATCGGCTCCTCGCTTCAGTTTTAGGCTCATTTTGTTTTCTGCAAATTATTTGTACAAACCGAGGATCTGTTGAAATGTCAAGTCAAGAAAAAGCGAGCAGTAAAACACATTTAGAGTTGTCAAATTTTGCTTTAAAACATATTTTTACCGTATAAATTATCCCAGCAGAAAAGAGATTAAACTGAATATTTAAACAGGGGTTATTTTTTTAATTTTACCACCAGTTTATGACAGCAGTTCGCTTCAAACTGATCATCTTGGAGACAAAAAAAATACAAATCCATGTGCCTGCATCATACATGTGTAGCATCAATTAAATGATGATTGCTCTGCTGAATGAGCCAAGAATCATCTCTGCATCTTAACTTCAAATTTTCCTAATAACAACCGCAGAGGCAACATCAAAGTGAGGCAATGTATGAAATTTTGGCGGCGTTATATTAATCAAGAGTGTGCCTTTATGTGCACGTCTGTACATGCATGTGATGCTGCGGCTGTTGTGTGACAGCGCTACACGGCCCGGCGAACAGGATGAATAATCCCCAGCACCATCAAAGGCTCCTCAGACGGGAGCTCAGGCCATGACAGCGGCGCGAACGCTGAATCTCCCAGCCTGTCTCGTACCCCCCGGGGACAGCAGAGGCCGAGGAGAAAGGGGAGAGAAATGGAAAAATGGGGAAAATGACAGGAGAAGAGGAAGAAGCAACACAGCCGATGGGGGAAATTGGAAAAAGAGGGAGAGAAAAGTGGAGAAAAAGCAAAAAACGTAGAAGGGAGATGATGTTTGAGGGGAAGAGATAAAGTTAAATGGAGTCACTTTGAGTTTATTTAAGTGCTCCTGGTATAGTTTTCAACAGAGGACCCAAAAACTATACTCAAATAAGAGTTTAAATACTTCAACATATTTTACACAAGTAAAAGTAAAAAGCAGCCATAGCTTTTACTTTTAATTTTTTAATTTTAATTACAATTAAAAAAGTAATTAAAATTACTCAATTAAAAAAGTAATTATTAGACTGACTAACTGATGAAATTACCATTTAATATTTAAAAATTACATGATCAGATGGACCAAAGTATAAAGTTAAGTGGAAATTTGGGTATTTTAAGGACCAAAATGATAACAATTCATATAAGTAACAAAAAATAACAACATTTTCCAAATCAGTTACTTTAGGGGGTATAAAATCCAGAAATTTTACTCAAGCAAGAGTAAAAATACTTCACAATAAAATTACTAAAGTAAAAGTAAAAAGTACAGTGCAGTAAAAATTCTCCTAAAAGTAATTTCCCCCCCAAAAAGTTACTCAAGTAAATGTAAGTATTTATTACCCAACTCTGGTTTTCATTACTCTATCTGAGGGTCTCAACCTGCAGTTGCAGACACAGGCAGAAAAAAAGTGTATATTGCTAAACTAAATTTTATTGTTTTCTTCTATGAGTTTGTCTACTACTGAATTAGCTGGAATTCAATGACATGTTGAGAAAAACCTAGTTTTTTATGATGCTTCATGTTCAACAAAGTGAAGGTCTGATAACCTTGTGCTTCTTCCTATGCTATCATCACAACAGGTTTCTATGAAGAGCCAACCTGAAGTAGCAGCTGCTCTAACCTGGTGAAAAACATACAATAGAATAGTGTGACGTCACTCTTCCGCGAACTTTGTAACTGACAGCCATCTTGGCAGACTGTTGCTACGGGGTTGCTATGACAACAGTTATTCCATATTTCTCTTCAGCTATGTAAGTTTTCCCATTTTCCTCATTCATTCAGTTTATCAGAATATTAGATAGTCTCTCATAATACTAGAAAATTCCTGAAGAAATTTAACCGGGGCCCTGCCAAAGTGTGCCCGTCGGTTTGGACCCAGCAAATTAATCAAATTAATCTTTCATGTCGAAGCCTCGATTCAACGGTCCGCTATTGCGTTGCGCATGCGCTTTCCTTAAAGGGGGCGGTGGTCACTTCCGGTTCAGACCGGTAGGCATTATTATTCGTCTTACAATTTTTTATTTTCATTTGGAGCCAAAAGGTCAAAACTCAGAACATAAACTTTTTCTTTCTCTCTCAGAACTGCAGGAACAAAATGACGTCATCCAGGTTCTGCTGCCCAGTTTATGTATCTTTTCTAGCATGGAGTCTGGAGTCTGTTATGCTGCAACAGGAGGGACCTACGATGACTTCCCAAGAATTGTGGGTTTAATTTCTTGTGAAGTATTAAATGTTCTGGCCACAAAGATGATTCTTGTTCTGCCACCTCAAACGTCTCTGTTCTTGTTGAGTATTAGCCAGAAGAAGCTTTTTCAGCTGAGTTAAGGTCAACATAACAGAGAAATTTGTTCTTTTACAAAGGCTCCAAGAACAAGAACAACATTATTTCTGGCCAGAATATTTGACTATTTATGGTTTTGTCTAAATAATCAAATATATTGATCCAAATTATGCCAGAAATGTGATGTTTTCTTTGAAATTTAAAATCCTGACAATGTTTCTTTATTGTTCAGTCTAACTGGATTATGGGAACTCTTTCACATTTCTTAAATGTGGAAGAGTTCATCAAACTGTTTGGAAGCAGATAACTGAAAAAATTCCAAAACAAAAATAATGATGTGAAAGAAAAAAAGAGCATGAAGTCAGCTCTTTTTGCTATAACTTCATGTCATATCATCACAGATGAAACTAAGAAAGCATGATCTGTTCAGCAGACTGATTACTACATAAAAAACAGCAGATTTTTGCTGAAATCCGAAATACTGTGATTGAAATACCCATTTCTTCCCTAACATTGTACCTCCTTACATTTAATTTTTGGGTTGATTCTCACCCAAGAAACATTACAGACCCAAACATCTGTCTGGAGCCACTTCTTCAACCGATCCAGGAGCAGTCTGGTGGGGGTTTGTGGATTTCCCAGCATGATGGAGAGGCTAAGCGACAACAAACCTGCATTCGGGAATCTGCACGCAGCAGGCTGACCTCAAAGCTGAACCCAGAATCGGTTTTAACAGAAAACACAAACCAAACGTAACCAAACCAGACCCAGAGAGCATGAACCACCGCAGGACAACAGTAAGGGAACAAAATAATTTCATCATGTTTGTTTATTCCCCCGTTATTTTCCTCAACAATTACCACTTTGCTCTATCCTGTTTCTGCCGGGTAGAAATTCTCGTCTCTCCTCCTGGGATCAGGCAGTTCTCTGTCCGTCTGATGAGGAAACGCAGCAGATCACAGCTGGCTCTGTGCCCACAGATAGAGCTGCTCCCCAGCGGCCTCACACTGCCGCCTCAGATCCCGGTCCAAACCTCCCGCCCGGCCCAAAAGGTCAACCCTCCGCCCCTGGAGCCTGCAATCGTCGCCTCACCTCTGGCACAAACACCACCAGCCTTCCTCTGCCAGCTTGTTACACTCAGACGAACACAATCCATTGCTGTGTTTTATTTGGAGATGAACGTCTGAACTCTCTGTTCGCTAGGTTTGTGTTTCACACTGATGTGTTGGAAAATTAGTTTAATGTGCTTCCTTGAACAAAAAATATTTACTAATTTTTTTCCACAAAGTCATTCTTTAATAATGAAATTTTATTCTATTTGTTTGTTGGTTTGCTGTTTTAGGGCGTCTTATCACTTTAAATCCAAATGAGCTGCTGCTGGCCACGACCCCCAAGTCAATGCTTACACTTTCACGTGAAATTGGCTGCAAACAGAAGCACAATTACACAACCGTACATCATTGAAAAGCAGAAGTGGAGTCTCCTGCACAACCAACAAGAATCCAGCAAGTGGTTTTTGGATAGTAAGTCAGCAACAAAACCCTTGTCTTTTCCAGCAGCCATTGTACATTGAATACAGTGGAAAAACCAGTCAGCCAAACATGCTGGGGTTGCTAGGCAATGGGTGGAATTCTACGGGGGTTGCTAGGTAACGCTCGATGACAGCTGATATGTGACGTTACATTCTGAAGGTTTTTTAAATGACGATAGTAAAAAATATAAATTTATTGCCAAAAAACATCTGGGGTTTTTTGTGGGTTTTTTTTTTTTTTTACTGATTTTAGAATCAGTAGAAACCCAAATGGAAGTACAAATACGTACCAAATATGAATTTTGCATAACAGATCTTCTACAAAGTATTTCTGGGAAAATTGTTCAACCACCTCAACTTTGAAATAAGAAGTTTGCTTTCAGAGTGGTCTCCAGTCCGCTTTGCGTTCACATATGTATTCGAACCACACTGGAGTTCACCTGGACCGAACCGAGACCGGGTTTATAGGTGGCCAGAGTTCGATTAGCATTCACACCTCCCCAAACAAACCGGACTTTCTAGGACTGGAGTTGAATTTCAGTGGATTAAACAGGGCTGGTGTGATTAAACCCTAAATCTGCTGTTTGTGTTGTTTCCAGGACTTTAGTGACACTGAGCTCATTTGTCACTTGCATTAGTTCAGATAATAACTGATAAACATTGTTAGAACAATTCTGAGCGTATAATATTCCCTGCATTCGTGTGTTTTTAAAACCGGTGTGATGCATTCTCATTCCACCCTCCCTCCGCCTTTAAAAAAGACTTCCAGCTGCCCTATCTGCAGGGATCCTTTCATCATGCTGAATCCATTGCTCACCATTTTGATACTTTCATCAGCCTCACAATAACTGAGGCATCCTGGCGACATTACGCAATCAGCTGAAACACTATTACCTCATTGTCCCATTTTTGCGTGGCGGCGCAGGCAGGTACAGTATCTTCCAACCTCCCCCGATCCGACAAATTTAATCATCCCCACACACGACTGAGAGTCGCTGTGACATCCTTCCTCTGCCAGACAGCCAAGTCACACTGGCTGGCCACCTCTAATTATTTCATGCCCCTTGGTTCTGTGAGTACAGGACGATATGGTGGTGCAGTGTTGGAGAAGAATGAGGCTGATTGACAGCCAGCCCCCATCCCACAGGAGCTCATTAGGCTTCCTGACTAAAAGCTAGTGGGCACGCTCATGCTGCTCCTGCTGCCTTCTTCCTCTGGTCCTCCTTTTAGTCCTACATTCAGTAAGTTGGAGAAAGAAACGCCTGAACTCAGCTGCAAGCTGAGAGTGAACTTACTGTGCTCTTATCTCATCTGATCTGAGGATCAGCTTGCAGTAAAAGTTTCTTTTTTGGAGATATTGCTTTCATTTGGGCTTTTTTCAGCCCCTGTGACTCTTTTGCATTTCGGTTTTTGAGAGTTCTCCCTCTTTGCTCGCTGTCTCTGCCGTTCTCTTTCTATTTCTCGTTGCTGCTCTTTTCCTCGCTGTCTCCCGGGGTGATATAAGGCTGCGGTGCGGCTTCTGAGCAGCCCTTGAAGTGTTGGGTCCTCTGAGAATACTTTAAAAGGCCATTTCATCATCTTCATGAAGCAGCACTTGGGACCAAGCTCAAATATGACTTATGTGAAAGTAGCATAAACTCCCTGGAAAGTTTTGTTGCAGCCTTTGCAGTTATGGGCTGTGCAGATCCACTCATGGTGTCCGTTTGTAGTTTTGCAGTCAGTTTCCAGCAGATCTTCTCTCATGTTGCAGATCAAGGAAGAGGGAAGCAACTTTCTGGCGGACATCAAACTGCAGGCCACAAACACAGCGAGCTGTAAAAGAAATGCAGAGAATGTGGGGGTGCAAAGGCTCCCAATTTGCAATTTGATGCGCCAATTAGACACAGATGGACGAATGGATGTGACTCCTGTTTCTGATCCACTTCCTGAACTGGGAGAACTTCAGATCCGCTTCACTCACGCCCTTCATCTGTCAGTCTGGTGTCAACTAATCAAAGTTGGGTTGTTACTAGTTACATTTACTCAGTTACATTTGCTTAAGTAACTTTTAAAAAAATTACTTCAATTACTATGGTTTACTTTTTAATTTTGCTTGTGTGAGGTAAGGTAATTTTGTCCATGTAGCACATTTTCAGCACCAACGCAATTCAAAGTGCTTGAATTATGAAGTATTTCTACACTTATTTGAGTAAAATTTCTGAATTCTCTACCCACTGAATGAAAAAAAACATGTTTTAGCCAAAATTTCACAATAATTGCAGACACAAACCTATGAAATTTATTAAAATTTCATAAGTTTTTTTATTGAAAGAAACTGATTTGGAAAAAATTTATTTTACTTGACTTTATTTTGTGTTACTTAAATAAATTATCACCAAAATTTCCAATTAAATGTATATTTTGGCCAGAGGGATTATGTAATCTTAAATGATTGCTTATTTGATCAGATACTCAGAACTTGAGTAGATATTTTTTATCAAATACTTTTTCACTCTTACTTGAGTTTAATGTTTGGATAAATTTTTTAGTTTAGATTTAAAGGAGCTCAGTGTTTTGGCTGTTTTGCAGTTTTCTGGAAGTTTGTTCCAGATTTGTGGTGCATAGAACTGAATCTTGCTTCTCCATGTTTGGTTCTGGTTCTGGATGTAGAGCAGAACCAGAACAATATGTAGCATCTTTTCTTCAGTGCATTTAAATATCTGGTTTCAACTGAATGACATATTTCCAGAGAAATGTGAGCAAAAGGCCACAGAAGCTGGACAATAAATAGACAGAGCCTGTGGAACCTTTGACTTTTCTAATCTAACATAATTTAAAAATAATACAGTTGGATGGGTTCGACTTAAATATGGCATGTAAATAAACAATGATGCAACTGATTCACATCTCTTCAGGAGAATATCATGAGATTTGATCAAATTAGGAAATCAAATATAACAAAAAATGATAGTTTTGATTTTGCAATAAAAGTGAAAAATAAAAATTCTGTCCCCCATATTTACCTTCATTTGTTCATATTTTCTATTTACATTAGTTTAGATTAGGACCCAGTTTATAGCAAATTCTGTCTGAAATCGGATTATTTACTTGATCCTGGTTCCCTTCAGCAGAGCTGTTTCCTATCAGATTTAAAGAAGTTCCTGATTGAGCTGATCTGAATCAGCATTCAGAGTCATTTCTTCTTCTTCTTCTTCTTCCTGCAGGAAGCCGATGAGGCTCATCAGCTTCTGGTGTAAACGCCGCGCCGCCGCTCACCGTACAATGAAATCTCGCAGTTTTATCTGTGATTAATGATATTTGTGACATTGTTTGTCTGGGGTTTAGCAGTAAGAAATTAATGATGGATCTTAGAAGGCCATAAACACAGTCTGTATTTGGTGCCAAGCCGTTGGTTAAATATAAATTAAGAAGAAAGCGGAAGATCAATGGACTCAGTCACTCCCAAATCCCTGTTACTTTAGGAGTTGTTTGATGTTTCAAGCGAAGAGCTCATTCACGCTAAAATCAAAGACGTGTCGTTTCAGACGTGCTAGCGGTAGATAATATGGTGCAGGACTCTGGATTTGAGCTAGAGTTTGTTGTTTGTGTCTAAAGAAATGTTTCAAATTGAATCAATTACTGGCTTGTGGTAAAAAGAAAGTACACCCTTTACAACTTCCAGTGTTCTAATTAAGGAAATAAAAATGCTTTGAAAAGGTTCAAAACTTCAACCATATAAAATCTCTCAACAGATTTCCCTCTCCTGTTATTTGCTCATTCTGGCTGCGTAGATGAAACTTTGGAGTTTACCTTTTCGCCTTAGAACTAAATGAAAAATAAAAAAAATTAAAAAATGAAAAAGTAGTTTTGTTAGTTGCAGCTGCTGGTGGCACAATGCATCGTGGGATTTTGGTGTCAAATATTTTTTGTTTTCTATGAACTCAACTTAAATAGTTTAACCTACTAGGTATTTGTATTTTTAATCCAAAAGTTCAGAGCACTGGTTTAAGATGATGAGAATTCAGTTACATTGACTTGGAATCTTTTATTAAACAGAATGTTTTGTTTTACAGTGCAACCCAGGCTGCTTCAGCAGAAAACACCTGATTGAAGCTGCAGAATGCTACCAAAAAAAAACTTATTTGTTGAAATAAGTTTTTTTCACCATGATTTGAAAAATAATCAATGTCCTATGCATTCTCCCAGTTCTCCCAATTCTCCCAGTGCTAACCAGAGCCCAGATTCTTCCCTCCACCTTTTGCTCTCTGCTGCGCTGCAGATTGTCATGAATGCAATGACAGCAGATAAGCTGTTTATTTGCTTCTCCATCATTAGTACACTGACCTGTACATGATTGACAGCGTTAAGACCCGCCTCCTGCCTCTGATTGGATGGAGTGGAGCATTTCTTTTCACAGTTTTTCTATCTCATTAAATTGTCACCATCTTGACTGTTTTAGTATGTAAAAGAAAAACATGTTCTTTATAAAAGCAGCTAAGATCCAATCGAACAGCAGCGGAGAGAAAAGATAAAGGAACATGTATGTGTGTGTGTGTGTGTGTGTGTGTGTGATTGCGTGATATTGTGTGAACCTGGATGTGAAGCAGAAATCCTCCACCAATCAGCGGATTACTGCGCTGCTTCAGGGTGACCTCCAAGGAACAAATAAAACTAAATCTGGGCAAACAAGCCGCAGACTCTCATTCCTCCATGCGCATCTTTAATTCCTCTTTAACTCTATTTATTCCTGTTTATCGCTCCTTGTTTCTCTCCCTGTCTCTCTCTCCTCCCGGTGTCGCTCAGGCCCATCTGGGCCGCCGGTGGAGTCGGGACCGCCGGTCCCTGTCAGGGCAGCGCAGTGGGGCCCCGCCGGAGACACAAAGGCCGGATTACTGCGGCTGCCAGTCACACTAAGACCCACACAGCGACTCTTCGGGATCTGTACCGGTGTCCTCACCCCGCGCACCCGGCCCGGTCACAAAGGGACATCATTAGCTGCTGCACAAAGGAGGCCCCACCTCACCGCGTCTCCACCGCCACCACAATAATACCCACAAACAGCCAGATTAAGGAAGACGACATGCATGCGTAATGTATGCCAAAACAGTGTCATCTGCTTGAAACTGGAGGGGCAGCGACTGCTGAGGGCTTTGTTCCTGCAGGGCGTCTTTTCCTGAGATTCCCTGTTTTCCCTCTTTGCCTCTCAGGCTGAAGTGGTCGGGTTTTGTACAGCGAAGGTCTCTTAAGCTTCGGTTTACATAACAAAACATGAGCTGCGTTTCCATTGACCATAAAATTGCTCAAATTGGAATTACCAAAATAAATTTGCTTAATGGAAACATGTCAATGAAAAAAATCCTTGTTTTTCTCTTTTAAAAGGCCGCAGGATGAAATTGGTTTATTTTTGCACAACTGCAATGGAAACACTTTGTTTCACATCATGAGTCACATAATCAACACCTGGAAACTTCTACTGAGGAAACCACAAAGAAGACGACAGGAAGTAGTTGGAGGATGAAACATGGTTTAATGACTTATGGCATGAACTTATTCACATGTGAATTTAAATGCGTTTCTTATTTAATGGAAATACTGCAAATGCAAAATGGTGTTTTTTGACACTGGTGGAATATCAGCAAAGTTGTCAGTTGTCATGGAAACACAGCTTTTCACATAGCAAGAAGTAAGCTGCGCTTTCATCGACTGTAAAACTGCAAATTTTAAACCCCAAAATAAATCCACTTAATTGAAAATGTCAAATTCAGAAAAAAAAACAAGTTTTTAGAGAAAAGGTTTTTGGCCTATTTATTTTTAAGAGCCGTTGTTTCCGTCCAGATTTACCTCGTCTGACTTCTGGTGCAGAATTATGACGCATGTCTCAGGAACGATGTAAAAGTCAGATAAAATGCGACGTGACTGCAGACGCTTTGAAAACTGTCGGATGAATATCCGATTAACTGTAGGACAGATTTATTTTTAGAAAAATTAAACATATTCTTGCTTCTTTTTTTCCAGCTTCAAGGCCATGTAGTTGTAGTTTTCATGCAGCTATAATCTACTCAGGAACAAACGAAGGAAAATGTTGCCACAACTGATTAAATTATAACATTTAGTGCAACATTTATGATTGACCGGGGGAATTCTCATCACATAAGAAGAGTGTCTGACTTTGTTGGATAAAAGCGAGGGAAAATATAAAACCGGGGCTCAAGGGCGCAACGTAGAGGTTGGGAATGCCTTTTAAGTCTGAACCTGGACCAGCGGAAATCTACAAAGGGAGGAAACATTACGGTTTTTTATTTGAAGTGGGAGGTTTTCTGCCTACGGAGATGTGTGAACATTTTGTCGACTCCAAAGGTTCATTTCTGGACTTTCAGATCTTTCATTCTCTCTCTCTCTCTCTCCCCTTCTCTCTCTCTCTCTCTCTCATTTCTTTGCATCTGAGACATGAAGGATAAAGAGTGTAAGGCTCCCATTGTGGGAGAGGTCAAAGGTGTTTCAGAACAGGCGGAACCAGATGAAGATCAGCAGAAGGAGAAAATGGTGTTTTTCGGTGGTTCAGAGTCCGGTCCAGAGACGCACCAGTCACTTTGATTTATCTCTGTTTAAGGGATGCAGAAGAAAACCAAAATATTTAATGAGTTCCAGGAACTTTCACGAGCAAATATATTAAGCTTTGGTGAAGATTTGTGTTTTTCCTCACTCCCACTTGCTGCCAGTGCTGTGAAAGCTCTGCACTGGTGGCAACCAGTAAACCCATTGTGGAGCCTGATTGGTTTTTCCAATGCAAACTGATTTCTTCGTCTATTTCTGTGAAAACAAATGTTGCTAATATCTGCCTATTTTTACAGCTGCAAGTCTGGAAAAAGTGATTTCATTAATATCAGTAAAAGGAAAAAACTGAAAATTAGTTTCATCACGATTTCAGGCTAATAAATCTCGTAGCATTTCTGTGACTTTTGCATCATTTATGTAAAAAAAAAACTTTTGGAGAGGAGGGCTGAAACCCAAGGAGAGCTGGGAATAGAAAACCTTTATGTTGATCAAATTTTCTTCATCAATTTGTCAAAACGGTGCAGTTAAGTTATAAAACTTGATTCTCAGATTTTCCTGACTGGAAGGAAAAGAAGATGGTTGCTGTGGTTACAGCTGCAAATGTTTTCGGTTATTTTCTCTACCAGCGTTGTAAATCTAGAGACCGAGATATTTTTCCAGCGTTCTCTGTGAAAAATAGAAAAAAAAGTTCACGCACCACTGGTTTTCTTTCTTTGAGTGGGTTTCGGTCTGGACTTTGAATAGGCCATACTGCGACATGAATGCGTCTTGATTCATTGCAGCTCTGGTTGTTCATCTAGGATTTAAAAAAAGTAGAATATCATAAAAAAGTTCAATATTTTTTGTTTAATGTCTGGAACTGAAGCAACATTTTTTGCGGCAGGCAGCTTCACATTTTCTTACAGCACGTTTTCCTTCCACTCAATTTTATGTGAATATACTATAAATTTTTCACATTCTAATTGTGTTTTCATTCTCTGTGAGCCATAACAGTCAAAGTTAAAAGAAATAAAGGTCAGAGATATGTCACTCAGTGAAATATATGCAAATAAAAAAGCTTGCCACACTTTTTAGATTTCATTTCAATGAGTTTCAATTCATTCTTTTTTGTGAAAAACAAAATTCTAATTTTCTGAGACACTGAATAGTGAGTTTTTATTCTTTGTGAGCTAAAATTACATAAATTAAAAGAAATTAAAAATATGATTTCATTTTGTGGAATAAGCAAATACAAAAGCACACCACACTTTTCAGAATTTTATTTAAACCTTTTGGGGAATTCAATTTTTTACATAATCATCTGGGATGTCCAACTCGTTTTCCTTTTGGCCACATCTAGATTTAGAAAGTATTGATACAACACACATGAACAAACTGTTAAATTAAGAATAAATATCAAATACCTGATGAAATTAAACATTAAATCTCTTTTCACCTTGATGTAATTTGGTCGAATACACATAAAACAATATTTAAGCAATTTTCTAGAGTCTAAAGGGTAATACTCATGCTCTACATTATTTCAATCCGTCTCAAAATACAAAAATAAACATGTTTATTTTGATGCTTGAGGTTGTAGCAAGAGCGCAAGAGGTGTGAATACTTTTCCAACCACATGTTGCAGCTTTAAAGAGCTGAGAAGTCGTGACATCTTGAGTTCAGAGTGGACCCAGAAATGAGGAGCAGCTCCTCAGAAACGCGTCTGGCTTTGATCTGGAACAATAAGCCGTTCATTCACAGCCGCATCGAGTCTGAAACGCAAACAAAAACCCTCCGTCCACGCAAACACCCTCAGACCCACAGAAACTTTTACAATCAGCTCGATGGAGATTTTCTAAACGTAGCTTTTGAATAGAATAAACGTTAAATGAGTAATCGCTGCTTTTATGGGCGGTAATTAAAAGAGTTACACTCTGGTCCACATAAAATCATGGCTCTTCTTGTTTCTGCCTCGCCTCAGGCCTGCCAAGAAGAGCTGACTCATTTCTGCAATAACTGCTTCATGTTGGGAGATGTTGAGGGAAACTCCAGAGTGAAATGAAGAACAAAAAAAATGTCTGCACGTTGAGCTACTACCTGCTTTGAAACAAAAAAACAAAAACCAGTGCAGGCTTAATGCTTCTTATGAAGCAGGAACCAGAGCCAAGGCGCTAAACTAAACTTGTCAGTTTGGCAGTGAGTGTTTAGAAACGCGTCTCTCTGGGAACGGCTCCTGGACCTTTCAGTCAATCAGCATGCAGAAGTTATCCAGATTATATCCAGATTATATCCAGATTATATTCAGATATTATCCAGATATTATCCAGATATTATCCAGATATTATCCGCTCCAGGCCACTAGAGCCGAACTTTAAATTAAACCCACACTTAAAAACAGAAAACAGGTGATCCAATTTAAAAACACTTAGCTAATCTCTTACAAGTTATCATATTAAGCTTATATGCAAACAGAAATAAAGTAGATTTGACAAACTTAATTGACTGCATGTAATAAATTAACTCTTTATTTTTTAAATTGGAGCTCGGTTCTGTTTTAGTGCACTGCTACTTTAAAAGGATCTGTAAAATTAATTAAACTGCTATTTTTTAGCAACATAATCCTGAGATCAAATATAAAAGTAGAGAAAAATGCAACGTTTAATCAAATGACTGACTAAGACTTATTTTTTTCAAGGGGTATAAATATCATGTGACATAAATACTAATTTCTCTAATTTCTTAAAATTATATAACTTCTACTTACTGCATCCAAGGCTGTTTTAAGAAAACAAAGACACATTTTAAGGGTAAATGTCCTTTGTTTCATCTGTCAAAATGATAAAAGAAATGCTAACTTATTAACTTTTAAAAGACCTTATGTCTTCATTTCAGCTAAAAAGCCCAGAAAATCAATCTGAATGTTTTTTGTTGTTGTTTTTTTTCATGTTTTTTGCATTTCTGAAACTTCAAGCATCTGGTTTGCTCAGAAGATTTAACATCTCATGAAATGTATCTTGTTTTGAAAGAGTTTTTGTTTTCTATGGAATACTATTTCTGCCATGAAAGAAAAAATAAAATCCCAGCAGGATCTCATAATGATGGTTTAAGTTATAATTATGAGAATAAAGTTAGAATTGCAACTTTCAAAGTTATAGTTTTGAGATAAAAAAAAAAGTTGAATTGTTTTTCTAAGGGTTGCTTTAATATCACATAATTATGACTCTGAATCTCATACTTATAACTTTACACCTCAACATTTTTAATGAATCTCATTTCTTTATCTCATGATTGTGATTTTGTATCTCATAATTATGACTTTGTATCTCATGACATTAAAAATCTAAATGATGAATTCCTATTGGGTTTTTATTTTTTTCTTTCATGGCAGAATTGTGCTTCCATCGTTTCATCGTTACCTCATTTAAATCGATTTGAGTGACTATCAAAAGCAACATGATGCCTCCTTACCTGGGACAAACAAACAGCCTGAGGGCAGAAGTAGTGGACCTCAGTGCGTTTATAGAACTTCATCAATGTAAAGTACTGTTGCTTCACACTCATGTCCAGTAGGTGGCAGTATGCGCATGAAGCTTCCTTGTGATCCGCCATAACAGAAAAGAAGAAGAACTGACATTTCTGCCTTAGACAAAAGGTGAGAAAATCCTCCAATGAGTCCTTCATCAACTCTGTAACGTTATTTACGGGAATCAACGGAAAAATCAACGTTAACGGCCAAATCTGAAGAGCACAAAGTCTCGTTGGATGCGAGTGGTCTCAGTGTGACTCTACATACAAAGTGGATGAGTAATGATTTCAATAATAGCTTGTGAAAATCTGCCTCCAGGAAATGCTTCAAAATAAACATTGGTATAAAAAGGTGCATAAATGTAAATACCGCATTGACTGCAGCACGTTTTCATGCTACCAGAGAGCTGCCATTGGAATATACGCATCAAATCAAGCATAACCACATTCACTTATTGATCTTCCATTTGACTATCAATAAGGCCATTATGACACAAAATGGGATGTTTACCACCAGTTACCGTGCTTCAGACGGCCATGTGGTGGTTTCCATTAATCACAGCTCCATTCCGCTGCAGGCCTTGCTCCATGTCTTGCGTCATTCCAGACTCTGTCTGGGTTGTGGAAACTTAATAAACTGCATTCTGCCCTCTAAACGCTCTGCGATTAAATGTTCGTCATTGACGACGATTTTCTATTATTCTCCACCGCAGCTCGTTATCGATGATGAACCCCTTCATTTACCGCCACCTGTCGGACCGGAGTGTGGCCGTCGACCAGCCGGATATGATGATGGAAGTTCTGCCCCTCCAACTTATTGGTCACTTGCTGATAAACGCCTTGAAATGATTAATTGATTAATTGCATTCATGCTATTCCTCCTCGCATCCTGCACCCAAACACAGAGGTGGGACCAGTACCACAAAATACACTCAAGTTGTAGCGATTTGAGTTTTTCTGTTGTGTTTATTTGAGGTTTCTGTGTGTTGTCCTGTCTTCCCCTTGATTGTTCCCAGATGTGTCTCGTTCCCTGATCACCGCTGTGTATTTAATGTCACCTGTGTGCCGCGCGCTCTGTCGGGTCCTCGTCTCCGTGGCTTGAGTCTCGTCTTGCTGTTTTGCTCACGTCTCATGTTTTGACCAGTTGCTTCCAGAATCGAGTCTTGGCTCATCTGTGCTGCCTGGATTTGGGGATTTTAGACTTTTGCATTTCTGGATTCATCATTAAATTCACCTTTATTCATTCCAATCTCCTCAGCGTCTGCCTCACCACCTCACACCGCATTTAATAACACAAATAAGAGAAGAAGTGTTTCTACATATTTTAACTAATAATAAAATAAGTTAATGTAAAATTCAGTAAATGTAACTAGTTTCTACCCCCCAGTAGCCAAACTTTGAGATCAGGTTGGCTGTGTTTACTGTTCAGTCCAGAGCGCTGATGTGATGAGACACCGAGCCGATACCGGGGCCAGAGGTGCTGCCGGTTTGACCTCCAACAGCTCTGGTCGACCCAGAGATGGAGCCTGGGTCCAGACGGGGGAGAGGGGTGAGCGAGGTGACCTCTTAGCAGGTCAGCTCTGACCTCTGACCCCTCCGCAGCAGGCCGTGACACTCCACTCGGTGCTTTCTGCAGGAACGCAGCAGGATGAAAGGAGCGGCTGCGTTCAGAAAGAGAACCGGGTCGGCTGCTGGACATGTGGAAACCCCAAGACATACAAAAAAGGTTTGTTTCGCCTCCCGAGTTTTAGTTTTATCAGCTGAAAACTTTCACTCTTCAGATGCCAAAGCCACATACTCTGTTTTTCGTCCGGATCAATTTTTGTGTTTTTCATAAAACTACAATTAAAACATTTTCTTCACATCAAATCTGTAGCCTGTCGGTTTTTTCAGGTTTGAATACAACAGATATTGATGCCATATTTGTTGTTTATGCTGTTCATGGTAATAAAGATTTTTTTGAATCACAGGGATCATGTGATCAACAAGCGGATGTTACTACCGGTGGAGAATACAAAGAAGACGACGACAGGAAGTGGTAGGAAGATGTTTTGTAATGACGTATCAGGTGAACAAAGTTGTTTGGTTCCATTTCGTTTAACTTTGTTTGCAAAATTGTTTTTTTCAGGATGAGTGGAATATGAACAGTTTTTTGTCCAATTGTAATGAAAATGCAGCTTCAGATTTTATTTCCATTCTCATGTTTTTATGTGTGAAACGCCATGAACAAAACCTGCATACAGAAAACTTTCTCTCTTTTTTTGTGGGCCAAATCGTTTGGGTTTATTTTTAGATTTTTATCAGCAAATGATTTATGAAGAAAAAAAAAAATAAACACCTGATTTACATTCCAAAATTTGTTTGCAAATTCAACAGATACGGTTTAATAATATAAAAAGTTGCGTTGTTTTGCTGTTTTCTGGGAAGATATATTTTTTTACCGGGTCTATTGTGGTTTACAACAAATAAAATGTGAAAAACCTCAACATTGTTCCAGCTGGTGGAAGTTTGCAGATGAACATCCTTGCAGAGATTTCCCCTTTGGGCCTCTGGGTCAGCCAAGTGTTAATCTGCTCATTAGTTTGTTGGATTGATGACTGCAGGATCCCACAAAGCACAAATAAGCTGCCTGTTTTCATATATAAAGCCCTGCAGCGCTCTGATTTTGGCTGCACCTTGGAGCCTCCCTGGGTTGCGTATGAGTGTTGAGACGGTGGAGCGTCACAGAGAGTTTGCCTCGGCACGTTGTCTGGCAGGGAGTGAGGCGAAGGGAAAGCGGATCTCTAGCTGCGCTCACGTCCTTTCCATCAGCAACAGGAGTCACTTCAGTCATCCTTCAGACATAATTTCACAACATTTCTGGTGTAGCATACAAGAAAGTCCATCCTCAGAGCAACTTGCTCACTGTCAGAGAACAACTGTGGTTCAACAGCTTTTTTGTTAAAGGGAATGTATGATCCAAAGTTCGCATTTGACATGCCTTTCTTATTTCATTTTAGTCCAAATTGGTTCTGAAAACAAACCGAGTGCTTAAAAAATCCACCCAGTCAGTTTTTTTGGCAATAACTTCATGCTTTTTGTGTCTGGAAAAGGGTAATTTCAAAAACCTTCAGAATGTAACATCACAAATCAGCTGACTTTGAGTATTACCTAGCAACCCCAGTAGAACACCGCCCGTTACCTAGCAACCCAGGGTGAGCTCCAGCACGTTTTATCGCTGTATGCGCTAGTACAATGGCTGCTAGAAGAGACAAGAGTTTTGTTTTTGACTAAAAATTATTTTGTGCAAAAACAAATAAAACTTGTTTTGCAGCTCGTAGACCTATTCTAACCTGTTAAAGAGAGCATAGTAGGCCACCTTTACAAATATGTATTTTTCCCTACAGCACAAAGTGCCTTAAATAGTATTCAGAACCCTTTAACATTTCCACATTTGATCACTTTTACACAACTTGAACACAACCACAGTCTTTTCCAGCATCCAATCAGATTGTTTTTTTGATGTTGAAATTAACTTCCATTGGAACGAGATAAATGGTTTTGTTGCACGTTGCTGCTGTTAGCTGATATAGCGTGTGCGTCAGAATTACAGGTGTACCGGAAACATGCAAATACAAATGTTCCTCTTTGGACTTTTATTATATAAAAGTCAAAAATAAAAAAGTAATTAAATGCATAAAAGTTTATGTAAAAATTTTATTGAAATTAACGTCTGGCTCTAATTTATTAATAAATAAAACCAACAAACCCCCCCCCCCCATCAATTTTATCTTTATGATTAATAACAAAAGGCACCACCAGTAGCACTGCTGCCTTGCAGCAAGAAGCTCCTGGGTTCGAATCCCAGCCTTTCTGCATGGAGTTTGCATGTTCTCTGTGTGCATATGTCGGTTTTCTCTGGGTACTCGGTCTCCCTTCCAAAGTCCAAAAACTGTCAGTTTTATTTATTTGTCTAAATTGCAATTAGGTGTGTGATGGACTATAATGCATTTTACGCAATATGTTATTTTTTTCTTTGTACTAATACTTATTAAGCCCCAGTACGCGACAGATTTCATCTCAAGGTTCTTAACTGGATTCATTCTGAACCGACAAACACTTTTGTGGACAAATTTCCCTTTTTTTCTATCTCGGAGATGATTTCTTTTTAATGACAGTTAGTCTGAGACAGAGCCATAAATCAACAGATCACAGGTCTGCAAATATCTTCCTCTATCTTCACCCCCTCCAGACATTTTCCTCCCCTTTAAAAAGGTGACTCATCTTCCACCAATCAAAGAGCGGCACCAATAATCTCTCACCTTGGACCTCCCCTAGTTTAGATTTGCACCTGTGATAAACATGTCTACCGCTGCGTTTAATTGCAGCCTTTTCATCATAATTTAATGTTTGTTTCCTGTCGTTTTGGCTGCGAGTGCAAAAGGCTGTAATTTCTACATCAAGGGTGTTTTTTTTATTTTTTATGAATGAATAGCAGGTGGAGCAGACGGTGAAAAACCATTTTACCAGCGAGATCATCTGGAAAGTGAGTTTTATTGACTGGTATTGATAACCTGGCCCACTAAACTGGCTGCTATCCTATAAGCAAACATTCGTGCAGCTCCGCTGCACAGTGAGCAAACAGGAGATAATTAGGCTAATATCTCTTTGAAGTGTAGTGCATTGCAATTAAAATAGAACAGATAAAAGATGAGACAATAATAGATCTAAGGAGGACCTTGACTGAGTGTTGTTTAACAAAGAGCATTTTGTTTGACACAGTTCTATTTTTTTTTCAAATCCAAAGTTAGGAGAGGAGGGAAAACATCAGGAAACAAAATTATAATGTTCATCAAGTCTGCAGCTAATTCTGTGTTGTTTTTTTTCTTGCTTTCGATCAACCAGCAGCCTGAAAGCTTTCTGAATCTGCTGGTGATAAATTATGCTCTGTGTGCAGATACAACTCTTCCTTTAAACGACATGTAAAATGTAAAGTGAGAGACAACTGAATCCAGGTCACAGCTCAGCAGGAAGTCCTGCGTTTCATGTGCGATCCAGAGGGGTCACTCTTATGAACTCATTAGGAGAAAAAAAATGCAAATGGGGTTTTTTTCTACTAAGTGTTTCACTCCTTTCTGCTACTTTTATCTGAGGGATTTTTATTTTTGTTCATTCAATAAAATCTTATATGTCGAGTTTGTGATTGAGCAGATAAGAATAAAACAATGACATAAGTTTGTTCTGTTTACTACAAAACTGAAAATAATACAGAATCTGCAGTGAAGAAGAAGTTGATACTGTCTGTGAAAAGGATCAGAAAATGCTTTATTTGAATCAATCTGCACTTGAAGGCCACATTTTCTCTAGTGTTGTGAATGGAAGGACCACACATAATCTCTCCTTGGGCCGCAACTGGCCCTGCGCCACTCTTAGGACACCCATGCTCCACATAAATAATCAAGCTTTTCTTTTTGTTCATTTAATGATTGCAGCTCATAGTTAATAAAATTCAAAATTCAGTTTCTCTGAAAGTCTGTATCAAAAAATGACTTATTTGGCTGAACACGTTTTCCTTCCACTAAACTTTCCATTTGGATGCTTGGATACAGCACAGTGAATATCCAGTTTATTATTTTTTTTGTCGATGACCAACTCCATCACGGTGATTTTAGCAACTGGAGCAGCGATACACAGAGGAGGCGTGTTTGATGTTGAGGGAAAGTTCTGGCGCTGCTTCATCAGAGAGTCTGTCATTTGCAGCCTAGTCATCAAGTCCCTGAACCTGAATTATTGCACGGCACCTTGTCTTTACTGCAGAGACTTATTACCGCTACAGAGTGGTTTAGGAAATGGTAAAAAGTTTCACATCGGTGAAACCTTTTTCCGATTTACCTTTTAAATTAAAAAGTAAAAAAATTTTAAGGAACAAGAAGTTCCATCCGAGACCAAGCGGACTCGGATGGTACAGCGAGATCCCACTCTGCTTTTTTAAATTGGTCATAAACATAATGCCTGACATGAACAAAAAGGAGTCTTCATAAATGTTAATGACTGTTGTCATTAAGTGTCATTCAGTAAATAATGACAGTTTTATTGCACAGTTATGCATTAAAGGTCCATTAAAAATATCAACTTCGCACTTCATGACAACACTCATAAATATTCATGGAGACTCCTTCATTAATATTTATGATGATGTCATGTCAGTGCCTTCAAATGGCACATGCCTTCAAATAAAGTCTTAATAACAGTTATTTAAGAATTTTTTTTTTTTAGACTTTGGCTGCTTTTTCCACTCAATTTTTAGTTCAGTTCAGGAACATAAAACTCTCATCCCTCATTCTGAAGGCTGAGGTTAAGCTTTGCTAACTCTGGTTAGCTCAGGTTAGGGCTGGAGTGTTAATTTCAATTAATTATTTACAAACATTTGAATGCAAGAAATCACTTTTTTTGTTTTTTGTGCATACTAAAGTCGAAGCTGGAACGTTAGTATTCGCTTGTTTCTGGTACACCCGTAAATCTGACGCACAAACGACAGTTGCTAAAAGCAGCGATGGACAACAAAACCGCTTCTGCCAGCCCACTTTGGGTTAATATCTGCTTCTAAAACGATCCGATTGGACGCTGGAAAAGACAGCTGTTGCGTTCAAGTTGTACTAAAACCAGTTAGCCTGTCAGTGAAGCTATTCGAGCCTAAATTAGCATCTCAGTGCTAAGCATGTAGCAGCAGCGCTAACGCCACTGTTTTGTTCTTGCAGAACGATTTGTTCAGACGTTACATGAACCTGACTGCAAAGCTGAATCTGAATTGTTTATTCATATATGGTTTTCAATTAAAATGCAATTAATCAATTACAGATTATGTAATTAACTCAATTTTATTTGAATCCCATCGGCTACTGTGACATAAACAAGACAGAATTGAGTTGAAGCTGGAAGTGATATAAATTATTTCAATTAAATCTGGTTTATTTTTTTAATTCAACTCTCCACCAGTAATGTCCAAATCTTTTTTTTTTTTTTTATCACAATCCACACAGTCATCAAGTTGAAAAGGATGTGGGCCACACAAAATGTATTTTTAGTAAAAAAAAATTAAAAATCAAAAAAATCTTTGTTTTTTATTATAGTCTAAACATGCAAGGGTTTATTAAAATAAACAAAACATATTTTAGTTATAAAAGGGATCTGTAGTTTGTTCTCGATGCAAACCATTAAAGGGCCAGACGGAGGTTAGCTAAAGTCGGCTTCAGGTTCTATTGACTAAAACACTAAATAAAACAGAAATCTGCCGTAGACAAGGAGCTGATTTTATCTGTGAAAAGGTTCAGAAAATGTTTTATCTGAATCAGAGATCTAAATTTGAAGGCCAGACTTGCTTCATTGTAGTGTTGTGGTTGGAGTGGCAGCACATAATCTTCCTAAAGGCCTCAAATGGCCCCCGCACCACATTTTGGAGACCCCTGCTCTACATAAATAAACTGAATTAAAATTAGGGTAAATTTGAAACCTGAAGTCGGACTAAATCTTGTGACTGCCACAAATTAAAATGTCTTGAAAATATTCATTTATTGCAATAAATTAAACTCATACTATTTATATTTTTCACACAGAGCGATGTATATCCATTTATTTCAGTTCATGTAATGATTACACCTCACAGTTAATATTATTTTTTAATCTCTGAAAAGTCTGCATGAAAACATTATTTAATAGCGTGAGGATATTTTTCTTCCACTAAACTTTCCATTTGGATGCTTAGAATCCAAACTGTGAATATTCAGTTTCTTTTTGTGTTATTTTTGTTGATAACTGCCAGAATAACCATGTAGGTAAAATGAAAATCATGTTTTGTTGATTAAATGTGATAATTATTTTGATTTTTGGGGGGACTGAAAGTTAAAATCCCCTAAATGAATAGAAACAAACGTTTAAAATATGCCTGTATTACTATTTATGTAACAGGGTCTTTACAAATGTGATGCCCCCTCTTTAAAACATGAACCACCTTGCGGTGATTATGCTCCTATTTCACAGATTAAGTTCAGAAGTTTAATGTGATCATCTGTCAGAAACACTCGGATTGAAATGCTGGGTTTGTTTTGTATCGATTTTCCGGTTAGTAGAGAGAAGATGCGCAGAACTGAAGCGGTAATCTGCTTGTTTTGGATCGCGGCGGCGGCGTCGGGCCCAGCAGGCCCGTCTCTGCTCTCCCATCCTGCCAGGCCTGAAATCTCTTCCCTGTTGATTCCCGTCACTTCCTCCCAGCTTTATGATTTAAAACCAAATCAAAAGAAAAGGAGGTTGCTGCTGTTTGGTGAAAAAAAGTGCCGGATAATTAAATTAAATAGTGTAATGAGGTAGAACCGAGACTTTTTTCCTACAGCAGGGTGGGAAGGAAAACATCCAAAGCGTTTTTTTTTTTTTTTTTGTTACCTTTTCATTGCAGTTTTTGGCTGGAAATAAGAACTGTTTAACGTTGAGGGTCTTTCCAATGAAAGGTTCGGTTGTTCTGTGTGAAATCTGTCTAATTGGCTCTCTCTCTCCCCCTCTTCTGTTTTTTTTTTAAGGTCTGAATCTGTACGCGCGTGGAGGAGCACGCGCTTTCCGCTATACTCTGGAATGCAGCCAGTCTCGCGCTTTGAATCCAAAACCCAAAAAGCCTTTGATCTTTTTTCCCTTTTTTTCTCCTCTCTCTCTCCTCGCCGTCTCCTTACCCGGAAGAGAACCCCCTTCTCTCTCTCTCTGTCTCTCTCTCTCTCTCTCCCTGCCTCTCTCTCTCTCTGCCTCTATCTCTCTCTCTGTCTCTTTTTCTCTCTCTCTCTCAGCTGGGATGGACGCACACGTGGAAACGTTGGCTCGGATCCACACTCGGCCCAAATTTAGTCATACAAAGGGAGAGCGAGGAGGGGTGAGGGGGGAGTTGGGGATGAAAGCGGCAGCCGCCGCCAGATCAAAGGCGCCGCGGCCCCGCCCGCTGACTCCTCCCCCGCGCTTTATAAAGATCTGCCTCCAGATCCCGACTTGGATTCTCACGCAATCTCTCAGTTTCAGGCGGAAAACAAGCCCGTTTTTTATTCTGTGCTTTTAGTTATTTGTATTTAAAATCTGGTTTAAGAAAAACTTATGTATATATTTTTATTTTTAATTATTTTAGCAATATTAAGCTTTGATTTAATTACGTAATCTTTAAAAACAAATAATGCATGTGTTCATATGAATAAATCTGCCTTTGTGTGTGTGTTTAATTCACTCCTGTTGCTTATTTTCAACAAAAACACAAAGTTTCACACAGATTAAATAATTTTCTTCTGTGATGCACAGAAACAGATTATTTTGATCCATACTAATTTTTAATATAAATTCATTTTGTAAAAAAAAGTTTTCTGTAGAGATTTTAAAATATTTTTTATGACAAATTAAATATTACTTATGGGTTTATTTTTTACATCTTTACTTTGATTTTGTTTATATTTGTATAAAAAAATATATTTAGTTATTTTTGCCTTTATTTCTTACTCTACAGTATTTAGACATTGTTGATCATGTCATTGTACTAAAAATAATATCGTTTTTATTATTAATTATGCATTTATGTTTAATTTTTTTATTCTGTAGCATTTAGTTTTTTTATGAATTTTTATTTTATGTTCCTTAAAAATAAATTGCACTTATTTTTCAGAAACAATCGCATTTAAGTTAACCTAAATATAACCAGATAAATGTCTTTTTTCTGTTGCGTCGTACAGAAACTGTTTTAATTGTTTTGGGGACTTTTTGTATCAGTTTGAAGGGAATTGGCTCTGCGTCTCTCTCTCTCTCTCTCTCTCTCTCTCTCTCTCTCTCTCTCTCTCTCTCTGTCAATCAGAGCCTCGGTTCCCTTTCATCTCTCCTTCCTCCCAGTGACTGAAGGGGGAGAGAAAAGGAGGAGGAGGAGGAGGAGGGAGCGCAGCTACATTATCAACACACACACACACACACACACACACACACACACTGCTATCATTACACTGAAGCTGTGCGGTGGGAAGTCGGTCCGCGGCGGCTCTTCCTCTCTTGTCTTTCTGCCTTTTTGATTTGATTGTTTCGGGACTTTTTATTTGCGCTGTTCGTCCTGATCTGAGCAGCTCTGAGGATTTATTCGCAGGCAGCTCGTTCCCGCAAAGCTGCGTCCATCACCGTGTTTTCATTTATCCGCCGGATCACGCAGGGACGTATTTTTACTTTTATAAAAACACTTTTTTATTACTATTATTTGTTGACTCGTTTCAGGATGAATTTAGACAAAAACTGAGTATTTTTTCTCCTCATGACTTCTTTAATCTCAGCTCCGGATTCTGATCTGGTTCGCACATTTCAGCTTTTTGAATAGTTTTGAGAAAAAGGGGAAAAACCTGCGGCTCCTGTTGCTTCTCTGAAAACCTGCGGTTCCTTCCTCCCGCCCGGATCTCGGTGGGAGTTAAACCTGAAACCCCGCAGCCGCGGAGCGAGCGCGCAAACCCCGCACCATGCCTCAGCTGTCGGGCGGCGGCGGAGACCCGGAGCTCTGCGCCACGGATGAGATGATCCCGTTCAAGGACGAGGGCGACCCGCACAAGGAGCAGATCTTCGCCGAGCTCAGCCACTCGGAGGAGGAAGGAGACCTGGCGGACATCAAGTCCTCCCTGGTCAACGAGTCCGAGATCAGCCCCAATAGCAACAGCCACGACGTGAGTCCGCCCTGCTGCCCCGAGCTGCCCCGGTCACCCATAATCTGGGTTAAAAAACGCTAAAACTGCCCCGGTCACCCATAATCTGGGTTAAAAAACCCTAAACCTGTTTCATTCCGCCATAATCTGTTTAAAAAAAGACATCGGAACTGCTTCATTTACCCACAATCTGGATTGAAAAAAAATCCTCAAACTACCCCATTCACTCCTAATCTGGGTTTAAACCCCCCAAACTACTTCATTTTGACCTAATCCGGGTTACGGTTTCCACTTCTCCAGATTTTCTATCAGCTGAGTCACTCCTGATGGAACCATTTAAATTTGACCTACAGGAACTTTAAAGATGCTCATAAAATCTGGATTTAAAAAATCTGATGAAACCTTAAACGCTTTTGAACTTAATCCAGACTGAGACACATCTGAACACAAACCCAGATTATAAACTGTGTTTATTTAGGATGGGATTTTTTGGGGCCTTGTGAGTCAAACACTTCTTCATCCTGATATTTATGCTGGTAATTCCAGTCGTATTTCATGATTTCCTGCATTGATCCGGTCAAAATAATCCAAAATGTGATCCGGAGAAGAAAGACTTGTATAAATTTATGTTACATGTAAATTTTTAAAGTAAAGCTTTTCTGAGTGTTTGCAGCTGAATTTGGAGGATTTTCTTTAATTTCTCAGTTTTTTGCATGAAGCTGGTCTCTAAACGTGAGACGCAGGCTGAATGTTAATGAGGTTGAACCTGAAGTCATTCCCTCTCCTCAGAGAAACAATCGTTAAGATTATTAATCCTTTTTGAATGTTTTAAAAAATCTAATGATTGGTTTGGCAGAGCATCAGATGCATTAATATTTTTAAATTTTATCGAACGTTTTCTGGGTTTGAACTGTGAGAGAGCGGACCACTAGTATTGGAAATAAGTTAATTTGTAAGCTGCTTAAGGACATGAAGTTTAATTAAGTGTTTCCTCTGAAGCTTTGATGAGGACTGCTCCATCTCCCCTACGCAGCCAGGGCATCGTGTGTGTGCGTGTGTGTGTGTGTGTGTGTGTGTGTGTGTGTGTGTGTGTGTGTGAATTTGACTGATTTCTTTCTGTTTTCTCTTCCAGGCAGCTAGACAGTCCCAAATAGGTCCAGATTCGTACCATGAAAAACACAGAGAGCACCCTGACGACGGTAAGCAGCTGCTTCCTCCTGGAAAACGACAAACGTTCAGTTTTACTCACCAGATCAGAGGCGGCAGCAGAAAAGCTTATTTTAGTCCTGCACTGCAAAAACACAAAATCTTACCAAGTCACTTTAGTTTCTGACTGAAATGTCTGTGTATGCTTTAAATTAACTTAAAAGTAACTTTTCGGTTTGTTTAAGTCAATAGTTCCTTGGTGTTGGTGAAAAAGTGCAGATTATTTCATGATTCATCAACATTAAGGAACTAAAACAACCTGAAAAGTTTCTTCTAAGTCACTTTTCTTTTTATTTCAAGTGTTAGAAGATATTTGCACTTGAAAATATTTTCTAACTTTGCAGACATCTTAGCACAAAACTTTGGTAAGATTTAGTGTTTTTTATTCTTCTGCTAGTCCAGACGTGTCGCCGTGACTCCGTAACCACGGCGACGAGGGCGTCTGCAGGAAAAGCTAAGAATAAAAAAACAAAACAGGAAAAGGAGGTGAAGTGTTTTCACCTGGGGAGTGGTGCGTCAGCTGCAGGGATTTGTGATGTCACAGGCAACAAGTTGCCCCCAGGGACTCATTGCCCCCTCAGGGACTCATTGCCCCCTCAGGGACTCATTGCCCCCTCAGGGACTCATTGCCCCTCCTGCCTCTCCCCTCCTTCGGGACTCACGGCAGTCTGACCCCGTGCTGCAAGTCATAGTCGGAGCGTGCCTCCTTTTTGTTCCTCCTCCTTCAAAACCAAACACTGGCCTCCCTCTTCACGTCAGCCATGTTGCCGTCGGCCTCTGCCCCCCACGCCTCCCTGACCCCTCCTCTCGGGTCAGAGGCGCAGTTGGGGCGTCTCCTGCTTTGACACAGCCTGTATGTTCTCCTAATTGGTGCTAATTGGCTCAGAGGGGCTCCATTGTTGCGCCGCATAATGGCGCCCTCCTCTCTTTGACGAGGGGCAGAAAGGAGGAACAAAAGGCCGCGGCGGTGCGGGGCCGAGGGGTTAAAGCCACAGAAAGCGATATGATCACCAGGTGAACTTCAGAGTGGTTTTGTTCGCTGAAACAGAAAGTAACACTGCCTCTGGTTCTGCTGTGTGTGTTTGGACCAGGAAAACACCCGGACATGTACAGTAAAGGCCACCCGTACCCGGCCTACCCGGGCTACATCATGATGGGCAACATGAACAGCGACTCCTACATGAACAACGGCTCGCTGTCGCCGCCCATGGCCAGAACGGTGAGTACCGGCCCGGTTCTGGGCCACGAACCTGAACCTGCAGAAAAATGACTGAAACTCGTCTGAACGGATGTGTTTTCACTGAAACGCAGCAGCTTTTCCATTTAAAAGCTTTCAAACCAGCCATGCTCCAATAAATCGGCTCAGATTGCTGTAATTTCTGGAAACTGGTCGATATTTAACGTGACAAACCGAACTTATCTTTCTTGTAAAGGCCTGAAAATCGAAAAAAATGCAAACTTAGCAACTTTGTTACTATATTTCGCAATGTTTCAGACAAAAACAGATCAGCTAAAATCGGTAGATCACATCGGCAAGCGGTGCCATTAATGAGAGCCATGTTTGGTTTGTTTGTTCTTGATGCGATTCTGCAGGTTTTGTTTGAAATATCATCAACGTTTAGCAGCTCAGAGGTTTTTGCTTCGCACATTTTAAAACCGGAATCTCCAAATTCATATTTAGTTTTTTATAAAACTAAATACTGAACCAGAAGCCCAAATGATTTTGGGACAAAATTGTGGAGTCAAAAGAACCAATAAAATAAAATAAAATCAAGTGAATTAAGTAGTCCAGTGCTTTTGTTTTTTGTGGAAAAGCAATGTAATTCATTCAAACTTAAATAATATTTTATGTTTGTTATAGCAACAAAAAAATTCCCCAGTATTTTATGTTTTTGGGCTTGATTGAATAAAACCGGATTCATGTCACTTTCGTTCAAGGAGCTTGCTTTTTTTAGCCAAATTTAATGAATTCAGTAAAAACTGATTTCGGTTTTTTAGTAAAAGTCTCTGGATAAACACGGTTCTACTTTCTATCAAAGACAAATCATTAGAAATTTGTAATAATTTTGCCCTGATTAGTAAATAAAAACTCTCCATCTGAATCAAACACCGGTGCTGTGCTGTAGAGGGGGCCGCATTACATCAGTCCGGGGGCCACAAAAGGCCCGCTGGCCACACTTTGGACATCACTTGTCTGAAGGAAAAAAATAAAACAGAATTAAAAAAATAATAAATCTGCCTGGTTTATTAGAAGAAGCTTTCGGAGCTTCTTTGATTTTAAATCGGGAAACGCTCATTTGATCAGGACATAATGGAGTGAAAACAGGAAGTTTGGGGTAAAAACAGAAAACAAGCTCGACGGTGCTTCATATTTAGTTTTTAATTTAGTAAAAAAATGTCCGAAATGAATGATTACAGAAGATAAAATCATGTATTGATCTGTAAATGAGGAATTAATTTAAAATTTACCAACAGTTAAATCGTGTCTGATCGATGAGACTTTGTCATCATATAGATAAAGAAACATAACCTAAAAAATCTATAGACTATATTACAGCATTGGTTTACTTTGATTAGACAATGCATTTGTTTTCTGTATTTTTCCTTTAGTTGAGCTCCATGTTGTTGTCAGTTAGCCTGCTAGCGCAGGATGCAGACACACAGACCGGCCCTGAGGAACACCAAGCTGGGCTGCAACCTGTCAGATGAACCACATTTAAATCTGTTCTTATCTACAAAGAGCCTTTGATTTTTTTTTTTTCCTATCTGGTTCTGAGTTTTTTCCTCTCAAAATAAGAAGCGTGATTTGTATCTAAAGAGTTTGCTGATCTCAGAAACCAGGAGCTCTTCCAGATCGCTTATCTTCAGTTTGGGAAACCAAACGTTTGGATGTGCGGGAACTTTTTCTGCCCGACCCGGAAAAACCCGAGAGTTTCAGCTCCGTTCAGAAATCACCCTCTCTGTTGTTTATCAGTGGTTATTAAACTAAATGTTTATCAGTTGCCATTAAATGTCCCTCGTTCTTGATTTAAGAGAAAAGGAGATTGTCTTTTTCTCTGCTGTTGCTCCTTTTCTTTCATTCTTAAAACTCCTTTTGATTTGTTGGCATTCAGTTAAAGTCTGACGCTGTAACTTCTCTGTTGGGATGTTTTAGTTTTATTCTCTTTTCATCATTTTCTTTTGCTCTGATTTGGTTTTTCATGTTTCCTGTCCAGAACTTCAGTGCAGTTTCAAACTTTGTAAAACGCGCCACATAGATAAACTTTCAGGCTCGCTGCTGCTTTCTTCTTACTTCAAAAACACAAAATGTTTAGACGTAATTCTGTTTAGTTTATAGTGCAAATATCTTAGTACACTTGGAAACTAACTTAGAAGTAACTTTTCAGTAATAATCTTTGTAATTAGTGGAACTAGTACGTTTTAAAATCAGCTTTAAAGGAATTATTGGCCTAAAATGAGCTCATAAATCTTACAGAAAAGTTACTTTAAAGTTATTTCTGTCTTATTTCAAGTGAACTGAGACATTTGCACTACATACTAGATCAAAACTACTTGGTAAGATTTTGTGTTTTTGCAGTGTAAAAAGGGAGCAGTGAGTTTGGTCCTGTTAGCCTCGCACTGCAAAAACACAAACATTTTAAAAAGTACTAATTCCACTGGCAGATTATTTCACTTACAACATGTGAAAAATGTTAGAAGTGAATTTATCTGACAGTGGAACTAAAACGTTTTCATCAATATTAAGGAAACATTGGCTCCTTTATGTCACTGCAGTCACTTGTAAGTCAGTTTCGTCTCATCTGAAGTGTACTGAGATACTTGCATTAGAAACCAGACATAAATACTTGGTCAGATTTTGCGTTTTGCAGAAAAGCTTCCGCCGTCCGTCCAGTTAGCATCGGCGCGTCCAGCAGGGCGCCGACGCAGGAGCTGCTCCCACCTGGTCAGGAAGAACAACACGGCTGCTTCTTGTTGTGAATTTTCCGGGAGTTGGTTGGAGCGGCAGAAAGTTGCCTCGGCGTTGTTGTGAGCGTCTGTGTTTTTTGGGAAGCAGATGTGATTGTCGGGGGGTAAAGGCCACATGCTGAGTGTAAAGGATCTTCTTTCACACGCAACTCTATCGTGGGATGATGTTAAAATTGCGTTGTTCACCCTTTGAAATAGTTGCGGGAGTGAAAAGAAAGTGTGGCAGTTTGGAGAAAATTGGATTAATTCGAGCGCTTTCCTGTTCGCTTCTGGAAATTCTGTTCTGATGTTGAGATTTCTGCTGGTTTGTGTTAATCCGTGGCACAGAGAAGCTCATAAACCTCAGTATGGAGACCAGCTGAGTGTGTTAGAGGAAATTACCCCTCAGTGCAGATGTGTAAAACCAGGCAGTTTGGAGGCAAACCTCCTGCCCAAACTTCTAAAACCTTTTCTTTTGCTGTGGTTAGCCTCCCTCCCCCTGTCTCCAATAAAACAGAAGTCATTTTCTACGCGTTTCTCTCGCCGATCCAATAACAAGTGGAAGAATCCCGACTTTCTCACTGATGTCAGCTCGCCTGCTCCGCTGCCGGCCACCGCAGCCTCAGTATCTGCAGGCCTGGGATCAGTTTTCACCCAGATCAAAGCCACATTCTCCCTTTCATTCTCTTCCATCCTCGCCCGCCATCCCAGCAGTTTAGATTGATTTCCATTGACCATGACATTCCTGCACATGCCGGAGTCCAGTCTGCGAACAGAGGGTAGCGTTTGCTGATTGTCAGCAGATTTTGGGGACTCCCAGCTTAATGAGCAGACTCAGCTACAGAAGCTCAGACTTTACGCCAAAACATGTTGACAGTTACGCAGACACAAAGAGAAATGAGTAACTTTTCCAAAAAATAAAAGACCTTGGATAAATGTTGATGAGACTTGTCATGACACAGTCTGAACACCTGGTGGCGCTTGTTAAGAAAAACATATTTCACGCTAAGTTCACACACCTTCGATGATAAATTCGATTTTCTTTGGTTTTGGTTTTTTAATGGTTGTTTACACTACAAATTAAATGTGAGTCGCCCACGCAGAGGAAGAAGGCTGATGTCACACAGCAGCGCTCTGTTTACGGCAATAAAAATGGCCGCCGCTGTAAAGTGGATGGATTCTAACAGGAGGCGACAGGTTTGTCAGGAGGTTGATGAAGTTGGCTAATAAAATGAAAGCGCATTGGCTGCAACTTCTGTACAGAAGTTTGTTTGGATATGGAACCACTGACACAAACTGCTTTCACAGCTTTACTGTTTTACTGTGTCTTGGTTCTTCTGATGCAAAATGACCGTCCAGACTGCAAACGCTGTGAAAACTATCTGATTTAGCTCCTCAGAAGGAGGGATGAAAGTAAATCTTCCAACAATAAAATAACACAGATCTTCCTATTTAAACTAAACCTCTTTCTCAAAGCAGCTCTAAAAGCTTCAGCTAGCATCACATTTATTTAGATAAATTAGCATAAAGAAAGAACAACATGTAGAAATAAATAAATGTGGCATTCATAGTTCTCTGGTCAAATCTAAATTATTCTAGATTTCCTAAAGATCATTTAAAACACCTTTAGGTTTGTTAAACATTAATTCTGTTTGTGGAAAGAATTAATTTAATGCTTCATTTAGCACACTAGCGTTAGCATGTTCTATAGCTTTCAACTGCTTCACTGTTTTATTTCATTGAATCTTAACTGGGCTGCAGTTGGTAGCAGCAGGAAGGTCCTGGGTTTGATTCCCGGCCCTGTGTCTTTTTGCACAGAGTTTGCATGTTCTCTTTGTGCAGAGTGGGTTCTCTCCAGGTACTCCGGCTTCCTCCCATTGTCCAAAAACATGACTGTCTCTCTGAATTCTCCTGGGTGTGAGTGTGTCTGGTTGTTTGTCCTGTCTGTCTCTGTGTTGCCCTGCGACAGTTTGGTGACTCTGGTTTCATGAAACCTAGATAATGTAGCTGGTGTGTTCTGCAGCATTTCATGTATTAAGATCAAGGCATTCGGACGAGTTTTGTTTTGTGTATTGAGAATCTTCATCAGTGCAGACTGAGCGTTTGTACTGATGAAGAGATTAAATAATGTTTTATTGGGTAATGCTGCGATTTTTCAGTAGTTGTTGTGTAAATGCAGATGTGAAGGTTACATTTTTCCACCTGACTCAGCCGACGATTTTTTTGATGTTTCTGCACAAAAAACACCAAAAAAAACTCTTTCATCTCAGATCAGTATAAGCATTTTTAAAGGGTGTCCTGCATCCTTAAGACGTCTTTAATTCATGTATCAATAATTAAGACCTTAAAATGTCTTTAAAAAGTAAATTGGTCTTAAACATATGAACCACAGGTCTTCAGTGTTGCTTGGTATTTAATCTCATATTTAATGTTTTTTATTTGATGTTTTTTATTTCCTGCTGGACTTTTCAGGCGGGTAAAAGTTTGAGTCGCACTGATGAATTTTCAATGCGTTCTGCGACTTGAGACAGTTTGGATAATTTGGAAAATTGTTATTTTCCATTCGGCTGCTGGTGACAGCTGCTAACATGACCGTGCTACAGCTTGCTGGGTTTTTTTGTGTCTAAGATTGTTGGATGATATTCGTACATTTCTGTGGAGATACGGGTCTTAAATATCGTTCATAGTCTTAAACCTGCAGAAACCCTGTTAAATTTCTTCTGTGACGTGCAGAAACATTGTGTTGTTCTCTCAGCGTTTTCAGATAAGATTGAAACTTTTGTGTCCTGCTGAATTTTTTGATGTCGCATTTGGAGGATTTTGTTTTCCCAGTTTAATGTGTGGAAGAAGTCGAGTTCACTTACATCTAACATTTCAGCAAATTATAGGAGCTTTTTAAAGGGAATAATTCCTTAAAGTTCTTATTCCATTGGCTGATTATTTCACTTAAAATGTAGGAAAAATATCTTATCAGAAATGAAATAATCTGCCAATGGGACTAGAACGTTTTCAGCAATATTAAGGAATAATTGACTCAAAACAAGATATTTGTAAGTTTGTTTTTGTCTTATTTTAAGTATTTTCACTAGAAACTAGGCCAAAATACTTGATAACATTTTGTATTTTTGCAGTTCACTTTTCATGCTAAGTTTGAATATATTTCCTAAAGAACTGAGATCTGGAAATCCAGATTTGTTTCTGAAAACTCACATTTGATGAGAAAGAAAGGGTAAAAACAGCTGCTTAGTTCTGAAATGTCGGTGGAGAAGCAGCTCAGGATGTCTGAAGATGATTTTATTTTCTGATGATGAGCACTCAGAGCTATGTCTCCATTTCAGTTTTTATTTTTTTGGATCCCTGGTTGCAGATCCTCATGGTGAGGATGAGGAGGGGCTGCAGCGCTGGGCTTCCTTTGATGTAGAGGGAACGTGACGGATCTGCTAGCCAGTGTCTCGCAGCGTGGAATCGCTAACCCGGGCTTACCTAACAGGATTTGGTGGGGCCGCGCCGGTGTCCCTCCGTGCCATGTGTGTCCTGAGCTCATGCCCTCGGTGCTGCATGGAGGATCTGTTAGAGGGAACACTGCATCTCCCAGCAGCCTCCCTGTCCATCACTGCCCACCCTGCGCTGCTTTCCCACAGCTGGGCTTGCCTCTAATCGGGCGCCTCATCCTCAGCTCGGTTGTTCTCTAAATTCTTGAATATAATATGGGAATCAGAAACTGTCCAAAGTCATTTTCATGTTGGCCCACATTAAGACCATGAAGGGCCAGATGTGCCAGAATGTTTTGATAAAACCTATTAAATTGTTAAAATATAAGCTGTCTCTGCATTCAATAAGAACCCCTTAAATCAAAGACATAAAACCCCGTGATGATGTGTCTGAGGAAAGGTATTTAGAACTAATATAGTCCAATTATCAGCATAAAGGGGCCTTTTTGAGACCATTTAAAGAGACATGGACACATAGCCGTCTCCTCAATGCTTCACGATGGATCACATGTTCATCGTCACAACTTGAACTTCAGCGCTGAGATGACGTCACCAGTCCATTACGTTCAACGTAACAAGAATAATTATTTCCAACTTTCACACGTACAAAACTTAAAAAAGAAAAAAGAAAACTTGCCTTCACTGAGCATGAACGCTCCTGATCAGCTAAACAAGCTTAGCATACTCTCAAAAAAACAAAACACAAATGAAAGGATAAATTATGGCGCTATCTCTAAACTGAACAGCACCAGGATTTAAAAAAGACAATACATTATGAGGCAAGATGATCTAAATGAAGCTAAACAAATCCTCTAACTGCTGCAATTTGACCACGATTTATTTTTGTTTATATTTCAGGGAGAAGGAAGTGTTAGTGTCTTCTTCAGAGGCTTTTGTTTCTGTGGTGGTTGGTCCAGCGCCCCCACAGGCGGGGAGTGGAACAGTGTTTTCAATTATTTTGATTTGTTGCCATTTTGGTCTGAATTGATCAAAGTCAACTGGACCATGGGGTGTGAAAACACCCAAAGACCCAAAGTTTTTAATCATTTAACGCAGACTTATGCATAAAATCTGTTTATTTTGTGTGAATTTTGCGAGCTGACAAAAAACTGGAGGGACTGACTAAAAACCCTTTGAGGCCTTTGGAAAATAAAAGCTGCATTTATAGTGAGATTAAATTACACACAGATTTACATGTAACACTTAATGTTTTTGATCCTTTTTGCAGAAAATTAGCAATGAACTGACAATTATGCATTTGTGTGAAAAACTACAAGAGCTGATTGATGTAATTTTGCAGTATACAGATAAAAACTCCTTTGATTTGATTGATAAAATAACATAAAAACACACAACTGTTATCTTGAAGGTTCTATTTATGTGACCCACTGGAGTCCAGAGGGCCACATAAAAAGTTGTGCCGTGCCGGATTTGGCCCCCAGGCCTTGAGTTTGACAGTGTAAAGATGCCAGGGTAATTGCTGTTTTCTTCTAAAACTGCTCAGACATCAGTGTCATCTGCGGTGCAGATCTCACACGGTGAATTATGTGTTTGCACAGCGACGGCCCGCTGCTGCTGCTGCGGCATTTTATAAACAGCCCCATTAACGCCGAAGTTTCCTGCGACGTCTGGCGATGCCGGTCGATACGTTTGCTCCGTATGCGCGGTGCAAGCGACGCCATGTGGTTGTAATCTGCTTATCTGCGTTTTCATCCTGGTAAATGGAGCTCAGCAGACTGTAAGAGGAGACGACGATCACGGATGAAGGCTTTCTTCACGCGTTTTTGAAAATGTCTTCTAGTTTTATTGCTTCAAAAGTTCAACATTTCATAGTTACAGAAATCCAAGCAGTTAAACTCATCACGTTTAAGTTGCTTCAGTGTTAAAAGCTAAAGGCAGAAGAAGGAAAACATCTGTTAGCAATACTTTAGCTCCGGCGCTGAAAGCCCTCAAACTGTGACTTTCTACATGTTTGAGAAAGGCAACAACCCGTGAGCGCCGCATGCAGCCTCACATGTGACGCAACCTGACTGATGCTTATTTTGGACGCGTGTTGGCACTCAGAAAGCTGGTAAACGACGGCTCTTCCTTTGGGCGTTGAGCCGGGCGGAGCGCCGCCCAGGTTCTGGCGGTTCTGGCCTGAGCAGCTGCTCACTGGGCCTCACTCCTCACCAGCAGCCTGCTGCGGGTCTCCAGGGGTCAGCGGACGGCCTCGCCAAGGTTGTCCCTCATGCCCAGTTCTGGTTGATTAGAGAGGGTGGGGACTTCCTGCAAAACCAGGATAAGAGTTAGAGACTGAAGGGCTGCATGTTCGTGTTTGTTTGGGTTTTTGGTTAAATCTCTCTTGTAACTTCTGTAATCTTATTTTGTGTGTCTGGGATTGCAGGAGGCTGATGGTATGAAAACCTTGAATTCATGTTTTTCAATGGAAAAAAATATTCACTAACAAACTGGTAAAACTTTGACTTAATAAAAGCACATCTATCCATCCATCCTTAAATCCAAGACTTATTGCACATCGTGCTGAACATCGCTCTCCTCTGCAGCTGACATGGATTCATCTTTCATGTCATTGGCTGGTTTGGTCAATTAGCAGGGCGACTATATCAGCAACTGCTAACTAAACAGTTACTAGAGCTAATCCAAAAAGCGCCAACCATAAACATTATTTCCACAACTCTTCTGTCTTCTTCAGAGGGTTTCTTGGTGTTTCCTTCAGTGGGTCTTGGTGCAGCGCCCCCACAGGTGAGGAGGGGAACAGGTTGGAGTGTGAAAGAACCACAGCAGCTGAAAATTTAATATATTTGGTCCCTAATCAACCTGAGTGCACCGGACTGTTAGCCTTAGATTTGTTGTTGTTATTTCATCTGATAATAAAGTTACACGAGCTTCTGTTAAACGCCTGGTGCTCCAGCAGGCGCTCTGCTGCAGCTGGAAAGTGAGTAAAATCATGAATAGGTTTCCTGACCTCATCCTGACAGCTCGCAGCTCTATAAAGAGACAGTTCCAAGTAGCGATCTGCAGCGGAGCGGGAACAATGGGCTCACAGGGGTAAGAACATGGCTCCAAATGCTGCCAGCTGTGTCCAGACTTCAGAGGAGCTCAAACAGCCCTCACTTTGTCCCGCTCAGAGACCGAGCCATGATCAATAGCCGCTCTGTTGGATGAATCTGCGCTCGCTCCGGCCTTCCTTTTCTTTCTTTCTTTTTTTTTTTGCTGTTTCATATTTTTTCAGAAGCTCATTATTTCCCTCTGCTGTGGGTGTGAGCGCTAAAGACGCTCACATGCAATGCGTCTCTGACAGCGCTGAAATATTAATGGTCCCCAGTGTAGGAGGTGGTACAGGGCTGCATAGCTGCAGTACAAAGGGCGCCTTCTTGCCACCAGGCTTTATTAGCGGAGCCATTAAATGAATACATGGCCACGGCTTTTCCTTCATGCTCCTTCTGTGTTCCAGTGCCGAACATCAAACCGCTTTTTTCTGTCGGTGTGTGTGTTGATGTGTGTGTGTGTGTGTATTGGTGTGTGTGTGTGTGTGTGTGTGTTGGTGTGTGTGTTAGTGTACATGTTGGTGTGTGTATGTGTGTGTTGGTGTAGTGTTGGTGTGTGTGTGTCGGCTCCATCGGGAGGACAAAGCGGAGAGGCTGCAGCTATCACTTCGTTTTGTGTGGTCTCGGCCGTAAAAAAAACACGCCGTTCTTTGACTGCTGGGGAAAAAACGCGCCTGCCTTTAATTTTTGGGAAGGCCGTAAAAGTTTGTCGCTCCTTTCATATCGGCGGCGGAATTGAAAACAAATGCTACATTTCTCCCCTCCTCTCCTTTGAACTGTCCAATTATGGAGTTGTGAAAATACAAAAAAGAGAGAGAGGAGAATCTGTTTTTGGATCCATTTACCTCCTTCTCTCTTCTTGTTTTTGAAGAACCGATGGTTAGAGGGAGAGAGAGCAGGGGGATCACTGATGTCAAAACCAAGAGCATTAAGAAAACTGGCGAAATGCAATACAGCTGCAATCCAACATGACGCTAGAAAATAGGGCTGAGGAGCAGAAAGCCTCTCTCCCGTATTCCCTGGGCGCGCAACTGCTCCCGGCCTTGGCTTTGATCTCTTCAAAGCCTCCTGCCTCCTACTAGATGGAGAGTCTTGGCTGCCGCTCGCCGCGCTGCAGAGAGGCAGGAAGAGGAGGGGGAGGCGCGTCATCGTCTTCTTTCCAGGGCTGAAATCAATCACGGTGCCGAGGCAATTATCTGTAATTCAACCCCGGCCGGATTAGTGACTCCTGTTACCTGAGCGACCGGGGAGAGTGTGATCCGCAGCGGGCCGGCCGAGGCCGCGGTGGAGGCGGTGGAGAGCGGGCTGCCGCGCCGCGCCGCGCCGCCGCGCCGCTGCCCAGCAGAGCAGAAAATCAGAGCACAATGCAGTGATTACACTTGCAGATGTAGCCATGTTTGAGAGAGGAGAGCGCTGATTGCCATGGAGCCCGCTAGTTAGACTGCTAACGAGCCGGGCGCCTTTGTGTTGGAGCGTGTGTGTAATGGCACCTCGCAGCAGGGGCGGGTCTAGGGGCTTCCTAAGGGGGGCCAGGCACGGGCACTAGCAGTGACAGGGCCATGCAGAGTCGCCTCTGGCCTGTTTGGCGCCCTGGGCATCTGTTGTCAAGCTTGATGTTTATTGTGTGATTATTAATATGCGATAGTCTGAACACAGCAAAGGTTGATTTGCTCATTTAAACTCCAGCTCTGCAGATGATCTGTCAGAGAGTTGGTGTGTGGGTCGTCTTTTAAACTGAACCGAAACAAACCGGATTCTGCAGCACATGTACATGTTACTGTTGTCAAAGTCAAGCTAGCATAGCTGAAAAAAATCTCCTTCGCTATTTTTTTTCTGACCTTGTATCCATAAAAAGCACTGAATCCGTTTTTCTTTTATATGATAGACATACATTTAAGATGTAGCTTATTATATTGACAGTTAAAACCAATGGTTGACTGTCACTCACTGGTCTGGGGGGAAATCTTCTGCTTAAAGTCATGTTGCAACAGATAGAGATGCCGCTAATGTTGGCCGGCTAACAAAATCTGCCTGCCTTTATTATATCGAAGTGTTTAAAGTCTAATTGTCCCCAAGTCTCACAACAGCAGGATGAATAAAGTCAGGTGACACAGAAGTTAGCCTGCATTCACACCAGTCCCAGTTAGTCCAGTTTGACCAAACTCCAGTCCTTTTGCCCTGAAAGTCTGGTTTGTTTGTGTGAACGCATGTTCAGACTCCGCCTACCAATCCCAGTCTGGCCCCGTTTGCAGTGAACTCTGCTGTGGTTCCAATGTGAACGTCAAATGGACCAGAGGTCGCTCCAAAAGCAGGAAGTGGACTACAGTGCAGGGCATTCTGGGTAAATACAACCAAAACAAACGGCAGGAGAAATGGCTTGTGATTTTTTTAACCAAAGACAAAAGAGAAGTCCGACAACCCGTAAAATCTGACGTCACTCTGTTTTTACCTTTTCTGAAGAAGGAAGTTGTGCTCAGTGTTTTCTGTGTCGTTTCCTTCAGTGACTCCTGGTGCAGCTTCACCTGAGGAGCGGAACGGGTTATTCGTTTGACTCAGTTCAGTGAGAAAATGAATCTCAGCAGCTCAAACTGTAGCAAATGTTGCAACTTTGTTCCCAGTTTACTGGACAACTGAAGCTGTTGCAACCTTTGAAAAAAGAAAAGGTCGCCTTCCTTCCTTTGGAAACATCCACCTGGTCTGCAGACCTGCCTCCTCACCCAGCCGTCTCATTGGCCACGCCCCTCTCCGCAGTGCCCTCCCCCGCTGCCACCACCGCTGTATCTCCGTCCCCCGACGGCCTCCCGGGCCCTGGCTCTGAAACGCGAGCTCGGCTCCGGCCCCAGGCGCCCGATTTACTACGGCTGGGAAAAACTTGACGGCCCCGAGTCAGAGAGGAGACACGGCGGCGTTGGCCGAGTCTGTGCAGCTGAGATTCATACCAATTATACTCACTCCAAGTTCAGACAAACCTAGAAGATGGTAGCAGTTTGACTAATCCTGCCTGGAGATTTGGGTTTTAGCAACAATTCATATGAGGTTTGTCTGCCAGGCAGCTGGAGAACAGAACCCTCCCTCTTTTCTTTTTTTGTTTTTTTGGAGCAGCAAATTGAGAGACAGTTTTCAAACTCTCCGTTCTTCCCTCGCTCTCCGTCTGCACACTCTGATGTCACGGGGATGAAAACAAGGCTTTGTTTTCTTCCCCCCCTCGCAGTCACTTGATGCAGGATGATGAAACCCACAAAGAAATCCAGCAAGAATATTTTTTGTTTATCTGATGAGCTCTCCTCGTACTCCATGCTGCTTTTGATCAGCGGACAGCGAACTCGTTGATGGAGAGCGCGCGTTTTCCCTCTCGGGACCAACGTGTTAAATAAATTAGATGCATCTTGGATCTCCGCGCCTGCTGCAGCTTCAGCAAACCAGGTCGGGAGTGGAAGTGGGGCTGACTCTGGGAGTGTCAAAGGTCACGCTGAATGGATTATGATGCCTGAATGGGGAGCCCCTTAAAGCCGCCGGCGGTCGTGACGCCAGGTGACGCTTTTCATGTCCTCCAGTGGAGAGACATCAGAGCAGAGCCACACTTTGAGCCGCCCGCCATCAAACATCCATCAGAACCTCTAATCAGTCCACCGCCACCGAACCGCCGTCCTCCGACATGAAAGGTGGACGAATATGGCAGTTTCTGGTCTGCTTGGTTTTCACATTCAAACCGAACCAGAATTCATCTCATCCGAACAGAAACCGAGGTTTGGAGCTGGACCAAAGTTTGATTAGCGTTCACACGTCCAGAACGTGTGAACGCTAACGGACCGGGGTTCAATTAAGACAAATTCAAAAGTGGCTGAACTGTAAAAATAAGAACTGGTAAATAATTTGGTGCCGAATCATGTAAAGTTTTAAAAGTGAGTAAAATAATCTTAAAATCAACAGAAAAATGAGGAATAACCCAGTAAAACGGGTTGAATTGGTTTTGTGAGTCATCCGCTTTACTTCCACGTCCGTCTTTGTATTTCGATGCATTATTAATCTTCATATTAATGCATCAGCATTAAAGCATGTTTTTGGAAACTCTTGGAGGATAGAGTTTCTTTTTTCCTGCAGATATAGTTGGAAATTTTTTGTAAACGATCCGTTTTGGTCTCTTTGCACCAGAATTTTGCAGGAAGGAAAACAGTTTGAGTCTCCGTTTACGCCCAGGGGAGTCTTCGTGCTTTGGCATCAGTTAATGCAATCTGCAGTCATTTACTGCTGGGTGACTGTTTGGAAACCAGGTTATGAGACTCAGAAATAATCCACCAGCAGGAGGTCGCTCCCTCTGACGGTCATCTCAAGTCAACGTTCCGGTTTAGAGGAGTACTTTGGAGATGAGACTTTATTTAGGCCGTTTTCCTCTCCAGCTGTAACCCAAACAAACATGCAGAGAGTCGGGCTTCGTTGGTTCATTTCATCCCCGACTTCAATGAAACTTTGATGACTTTTGGTTTGATCGTCCATCAAAACACTCAAACGTCTTCAGAAGGAATGAACTCAACAGGAATCAGACAAAACAAAAATCTTCATTAGAAATAAATAAAAACTGCAGTGGTGACAGAATAAGAGATTGTTTTTAAATTATGAGAACAAAGACACAATATTGCCTGAAGAAAATGTTAAAACTACTAGAAAAAATAGTTTTAATAAGAGCAAATCTTTGGTTGTTATAAAGATCTGATCTAAAACCGTCACATTAATTTGATGTTAAAATATAAACATGTTAATATTGTCTGTAAACTTATCCAAAGTCTAACTTCAGAAGATGCTCAGCATTCATCATTTTATATTTAAATAAAAAAAATTAAATTACCACTTCATTATATTAATGTTACGATTTTCAATCATAACATTAATATAATATAAAGTATATTCTCGTATTATTTTGACTTTGTCATATGATTTTTCCTCTCAGTTTTACCAATTTGTTGATATTTTGAGTTTATTTTGCATCATTACGACTTTTTATTATAACTAATTTTTTCTCATCATGGCTTTTTGTGATTCAACTCCTTTCATATTGACTTTTTCCTTGTATTATTACTTTATTTTGTACTATAAGTTTATTATCAAGCTTTTTTGACCTTTTGATTTGAGACTTTATTTTCTTATTGTGACTTTTTCTTATATTATTTTGATTATATTCTCTTAATATTATGACTTATTTCTTGTAGGACATTTTTCTCTTAATATTAAAACGTTATTTTCGTAATTGTCCTGATACTCAGTTGAAAAAATGTAATTAAATAATTTAAATGTAAATATTTCTCGGGGTTTAACGTGCATAAATAACCTGCTGGGAGCCTTTGGGACAGAAATGAAGCAACTAAGCCCTAAAACCTTTGAAACATCTTCATGCATGTTTCGTCATTGTTGTTGTCCCGTATGAATGAGGCCTGGTTTATTACATTTTCAGTGTTTTCTGCTCTAACAGGCTTTTACTTTCTGCTGCTGCTCCAGCTGAAGCCTCTCAGCAGACCCATGAATATCTCCATCAAGCGGCTCGTTGTGCTTTAATCCGGTGGAGAGCTGATCGTGATGAAAGGCCATTCAGGCCTGCTGAGTCAGGTGGACCCTGTATCGCCGCGGTAACCATACGCCCCGGGTCTCGCGCTTCCCTCTTGTGTTGCAGAAATTTCCATTTGTTAGGCCGTATCAGCCATGTTGAACATGGTGATTGTTTTGTTTGCGTTAAAGCCCGCTAAACCGCGCCGCCACAAAGCTAATTGAAGGGGGCGGGGCCTTTCTTGCGGCCGCTCGGTTCCTTGGAGAGGCCCTTTAAGGGTTCCTGCCTCTGTGAGGTTGGAGAAAAGCCGTTTGTCTGGCGCGGATCGGCTCTGAATGGCTCTGCGTTTTCCCATTCAGACCTCCTCGGAGGGCGTGCAGGTCTGGATGGAGAGAAATCCTCAGACGTGGGGTTTGATGAACGGCTAATTCCCCAATGAAAGGCAGTTGTTGGTCGTCTTTACCAGTTAATCCCCTGAAACGTGGAATCGCACCCAGACAGTGGGCTGCTGATACTGTTGTTTGGTTCTTTATGTGAGTGAGTGCAGTGCTGATCCGTGAATCGGTCCTGAACATTGGGACGCAGAATGCGGCTCATGATGACCTGAACCAGAATCACTAAACCAGAGTCACTAAACCAGCATCACTAAACCAGAGTCACTAAACCAGCATCACTAAACCAGCACCGCTGCGTTAGGCTGGGACAGGAAGTACAGACACACCAAACACGCCGGCAATGATTTGAGATTAACTTGGAGGAAAACCGAGATGCAGATTCCTGGAGTACAAAGTACAAATTTTCTTCCATTTTTTTTTGTGCATTTACTCAACAAATGAGTTATTTACTCATTTGTTGAGTAAATCAGTAAACCAAGAAACAGTTTTCAACTCGGTCTTGTATGGAAAAAGTTGTTCT
Source organism: Poeciliopsis gracilis (assembly GCA_911649635.1). Lineage (NCBI taxonomy): Eukaryota > Metazoa > Chordata > Actinopteri > Cyprinodontiformes > Poeciliidae > Poeciliopsis > Poeciliopsis gracilis. The sequence continues at coordinate 1,781,063 of CAJVRI010000370.1, read as the reverse complement.
AATTATAACTAATAATTGGCAATTACTAGTTTGTCTCTGGAGGAGACAGAATTGGAGAGTTTTTAAGCCAGAAAAAGTTTCAGTCAGGTCAGGTTTCAGTCTGGACTTTGACTAGGCCACTGTAAAACCTTTAATTTTCTGCATTAATCCAAATGTACTCGAAAGGAGAACTGAAGTGTATTGTCAGGTAACATCAGACTCAAAGAAAATCATGAAATGTTTGCAAAATAAAAATTAAATTGATAGAAAGTTAAGATGATTTAATTCTACATATTTTACATTTAATTACTTGACATTAATTAAAACTAGAAATGCAATAAAATATGAAAAAAAATTAAACAAATTTTTAAAAATTAAGAAAAATTGTTGCTTGAAATGCAACATCAGCAATAATTGAGTAAAACTGTGTGAAGCTAAAACGAGGATTTGGTTTTCTATGTGTTTACTTGGTTCCTGTGGTTCCAATCGGGTCCTTGGAGCCGTCAGTGGCTTGTTGTGTCGTTAGTCTGGTACCTTCCCAGTGAAACCAGTATGTTTGAGTTCTTAGCTCCATCGTTCACCTGTGCTGCCTGGATTTCTGTTCTCCTTCGTGTTTATTATTAAAATCATCATTTCTCACATCAACCTGGGTCCACCGCCTCAGTCCACAACAACAAATCCTGACAAATAATGAATCGTTTCAACATGATCTATAGTTTGAAGCCATTTTTATTGTCAAATTATTTTAAAATGTTGGGAAATCTCTGGATTTCATCACCTACCAAAGCCAGATCTGGTCTCTCCTGATCGATTGGTGTTTCCCTGAGATGAAAACAAACATCTCTTCAAAGGTCATGGGGTCAACGATTCCCTGATCACCGGGTCAAACGTTCAGACACCCAGGTGTTTCCTCACCAGAGGCAGCGCTGCGTCTTTCATCTCATTAAAACAAACTCCACATTTATCATTTTATTTCTGAACTTTTTCTCCAAAACGGTAGTTTTTTTTTCTCTTTCTTTTTCTCTATGACGTCATCAGCTGCAAGTAATCCATCGTTATTTTTGTTCCTGCTATTCTGGCTGTGCATGTGGGTGGGTGTGAATCCGTCTGAGTGAAGCGCAGAAGGAAAACTGGGTCACTATTCTCCTCAGCTCAGGCAGAAGCTGCTCTCGTTCAGATCACCTCCCCATCCTCGGTTTTCCCGGTGCCATCGGAAACCTTCCCCGCAGACACGCCAGCGTCCCCAGCAGCCAGAAGCTTCATCCGTCCCCCTTTTTCTTTTTTCTCCTTTTTCCCCCTCTGGATGTGAAATCACAGCGTTTTGAGCGAGCCGGGGCTCAGTGAGAAGGGCACTGTCTCCCGCGCTCGTCTCTGCCAATGAAGACGCACAAAGACCCCCACCAGACTCTATTTTCCCCCTCAACGCTGAGCTCCCAAATCCAAACTGACAGCCATTCATGCCCAGAATACCTGGGCGAAAGCAGAGGGGGGGGACACTATCTAGGTGTAGCAGGCAAATCCGCTCTTGTTCGACAGATCTGCGACGCTCCTGCAACTCATCAGCACTTTCCTGGTTTTCTCTCGCCGTCTTTCTGTGTTATTGTGCAGGAGCCGAGGTTTGCAGGCGCACAGAGTTAGCTTGTGCTGCGGTTTTATTTGTGTGCATCTCTGAGGGCCGCGGCGTGTTGTTGTTGGCACCACGGTGCCGCCTGGCATGAATGCAGCTACTCAGCAGACCAGAGCTAGCTCCCAATGATAAATCATGCAGTGGGTTAATGCAGTAGCGGGACCGCTATAAATAGTTGTTGAAAATCAGGGGGAGGATGCACATTGATTCATGGAAAAGTGTTTTCTAAACCTTTTCTGCTTCTGGTCAGCGCTGAGGGTCTGAAGCTCACAGCTGATCAATGGATTCACTTTTTCTCTGCTTTGCTTTGGCTCAACTGCTGAACGAAGAAAAGCAGATCAGCAACTCGGCTGGATCAATGCAAAGATCTGATTTTGCGATCAGGAACTGGAGTTAAGTTTCAGAGAGCCAACCTGTTCATGACTTGGAGACGTTTTAAAAATATTTATACGCCTGACAGTCGGGTACAATCGGTTCAACTGGGAACCAAAGCTGGATCTACACCTGTCACGATAGCTAGAAATAACTTCAATAAACAATAAGGTTTTCATTTTGAGACTATTTTTATTAAATAACATATTGATAATGGCATTATAATGCAAGTTCACACCCTCAAAGACAAATAAACTTTAGTTTTATAAAGAACACATAAAACTGGAACTGAAAGATATTTTAAATATCAAGATAACCAATGATAACTTTATTTGCATTCTAAATTTGTAGTTGATTTGGAAGGAAATACATCAAATACACCAAATCAAAATATATTAGATTTCTTAATATATTGTTTCAATGGATTTTTCTCACTCACATGTTTGATTTGGTTGAATTTACCCAGAATGCTGTGCATTGTAGTCCATTTCCTGCTTTTGGATCGGTCTCTGGTCCGCTTAGTGTTCACATTCGAACCGCATCAAAGTTAGCTTCGCGTTCACACATCCAAAAAGCGACCCAGACTTTTTAGCTAAACGGACTGGAGTTCAGTTTAGACAAATTCAACAGTGGCTGCACTGTAAAAGTGAAAACAGCTAAATAATCAATTAAAGTTTTAAAAGTGAGTAAAAGAATCTGAAAATCAACATAAAAAAGAGGAATAAAGCAGATGTGAGTCATTTGTTTTACTTCCTCGTCCGTATTTGTATTATGATGCATTATTAATCTTAATATTGATGTGTGAATATTAAAACATGTTTTTGTTAGTTTCTTTTTCCCAAGATTCACAACCTTCTTCTTAAATAACAATTAATATTGATTAAAAAGACCCAGTTTCACCAACATAGTTTTGCACTTATAACAAGACATTTTTCCCATGTTATGCGAGATTTAATCTGCCAGTGGATCAAGAATTTTTTCTTCAATATTAGGGAATTATTGACTTAAAAGAAGCTGTTATATCATTTTGAAAAGTTACGTGTAAGTTAGTTTTGTCTTATTTCAAATGTACTAACAAATATCCACTACAAACAAGATTAAAGACTTTGTTTTTGCAGCGTAGGGATTTGTTTATCTCATGGAGAGTTTATTAATCTGTGCTGATTGTCTTCCTGCACTCAGACTCTCTACAGAAAGTAGGAATAAAATCAGATCCGTTTTCTTAGTCTTTGCTACTGAGAGCAGTCCTGTTCTTTACTGGGATAAGGATGTTTACTGGATGCTCGTGTGTGTGTGTGTGTGTGTGTGTGTGTGTGTGTGTGTGTGGGTGTGTGTGTGTGTGTGTGTGTGTGTGTGGGGGTGTGTGTGTGTGTGTGTGTGTGTGTGCATGCTTCCAGGCCTGCTGACAGTGGCACTTCAGCAGAATGTTTGCCCTTTCCTTCCTCCTTTGATGTGACCAGGTCCTGCTGGGATAATGAGCCCTGCGTCCCGCCGCAAGGTGAACATCCTGCAGTTCGCCCCGGGCTCTGCCAGCGCAGCCTCCCAACCCCCAGCACACACACACACACACACACACACACTGCCCAAACAAGACGGTGGAGCAGCCGACCTCCATTCAGCTGGTCCACTTCCACAGAGAGGACATACTGTGAAGACGCTGATGGTCTTTTGTGTGTTTCCAGTCCACAGTTAATTCATGCTAATACTGTAAAGATCTCACAAGATGCAGACCGTCAGAATTACTCAGATGTCACAACGTAATAATAGACATTTTGAGGAAATGTGCTATCTTTGCCACAATCTCACGTTATGCAGCTTTGTGGAAAATATATATTTTTTATGGCAAGCCATTAGGGTAAAAAATATTACATATATTCAGGCATTTTTCTAATCTGTAAGTAATGGAATATGCTGTTTTACCACAGAGAATCAATGTGACGTAAATAACATTTGATCGGGTTAAAAACATGCAATGGTTCCTGCCAGACCTTTTATTTTTGTGCGTTTCCGGTACGTCCCTAAATCTGACGCACAAGCAGCATCCACTAGCAGCAGCCATAGGCAACAAAGCTGCTTCTGTTGACCCACAGAGGGTTAATTTCTGCTTCAGAAAACAATCTGAAGGAACACTGTGTAACAGCAGTCAGCCTGTCAGCGAAGCTATATATATATAAAACATCTCAATTCTAAAGAAAGATGAGCAGCTAGAATAATATTTTACACTGATCTGTTGGTTGGGTAACCTGAAGAACAAATTAAGTACAATAAATATCTTTATTTTTGAGCTTGTATGTCTATTTATGCAAAAGCAAGTTTCAAAATGTAAACATGTTGCTTATTTTGTCAATAAAAACAAAGCCATTGGCTTCCTTTAAATGTTTAATCCAGTCCAACTATTAATTTATGCAAAATTCACATATTGCATGTTTTTGTCATTTGGGTTTCTACTGCTTCTAAAAACAGAGCGTTAAAAACCCACCCAGCCATTTTTTGGCAATAAGTTCATGTTTTTTGATGTCATTTCAAAACCTTTCTAAAGATAATGTCACAAATAAGCAGGCACAACCAGTTACCTAGCAACTTCAGAGCACCCGGCCCGTTACCTAGCAACCCAAGCCGAGCTCCAGTATGCGCTCTACAATGGCTGCTGGAAAAAAACAATTATCTTGTCGTTGACTTACCATCCAAAAACCACTTGCTGCATTTTATTAGTTGTGCAGGAGGCTCTACTAATGCTTTTCAAAGCTGTGCTGTTGTAAAACTGGATCTGTTTGCAGCCATTTTCTTCTGCGTGCAAATTTGGTGGTTGTGGACAAAAGCAGCTTATCTGAATTTAAAGTAAGAGAGGCCTTGAAAGAACTCAAAAATAGACACGACTGATGAAATAATATCAGAATCATCTATGAATGATTTTGTGCAAAAAATTATATAGATTTATCCTAACCTGTTCAAGGAAGCATAGCAGGTCACCTTTCAGTATTGTATCAAATGTCTACTTACCACAGTTTCAAATCCAGACCGACTGTTTGCAGCCGTTGCTCTCGGAAAGCGTCCCTTCCTCCCTCCTTCCCTCTCGTTTCTCAACTCCTTTGCCCCCGTCTTGCATAACATGTTGGGAAATTTGCAGCTGGTTCATTCGTGTTGTGTTTCCCCTCGGTTTGTTAATAGCAGCGGCGATGCACAGATATTAAGAGTTGAACACTTTGAAAGGCAGATGAAGTCTTTTCATCTGAGGCATGCACATTTCACACGCATTATCTCCTGCGCACATGCAGAATGTCAGAAACACGGAGCTGAAAAAACACGGCGGCTCGCTCCGAGCACAGGTTCTGCGTGACGGCTAATCCATCTTGGTCCTTTTCAGTCGCGCTCACTGATTTTTGGGGAGAGAAGACGCTTTGCTGTTAATAGCTTTTGGTGTTTTGTTCATTTGCAGCGTGTAACTGTTAAATTAATTAGCTACCTGGTGTCTGATTCATGCAACATGAACATATTCTGGTTTTTAGCTACCTGGTGTCTGATTCATGCAACATAAACATATTCGGAGAGATTTTCTTCTTTTTTTATGGAATTTAAATTGAAACTGGTCATTGAAGACGTTAGTTTTTGCTTCTCCAAACCGAACTCGAACAGAGTTCTGGTCATTTCTATCAACCGACTGTCGCCTTAAACGCTTCCGTTCTACTGTTGAGCTCTGATTAGCATGAAGGGGATTTTGATTGGAGTGAAAGGGGGGCAGAGGGAAAGATTGGGACTCATAACAGATGGATATTCGTCTCCAGGGCAGGCTTTTCCTGCTGCTGCTGTCCCCACGGTTGGCTTCATTACCCTGGGCTCCTGGTGCCGCCTCGCTTGCTGGCAGCCTGGCTTTCTTCCTCATTAATTGGGTTTGGTTACATTAAGCCCCCTGGCCAAGGGGCAATCCTGCTGGAGAAATATTCCGTTTTTAGAGTCTCACTCGAAGCCGGCGGAGTTCAAGCGGCTCTGCGGATGGTAATTGGTTATTTATTTAGGCTTCTGCTGGTTGGTCTCCAAAAGAGACGCTACTGCAGGACGATGTTTGCTCTCTTTTGTTGGACACAAACACACCTGGTCCTGGGATGACTGTAGGAATTCAGCAGCCGGCACACCCTTTGCTTCATACGCAAACATTTGGCATTTATTGATGCTTTGAGTCTATTGTCTGTGGAAATAAATGGTCTGGAGAAGGGAGTGGGCGCTCTGATGTCATCCTGAAAAGGTTCTCCTCAAGTGGAAACCATGTTGCCAGGTTGTGTGGGTTTCCGCCCAATTGGGATGCTTTTGAACATGCTGGGCTAGAACAAACTTCGATGCCTTATTAGGGCCATTGTGAAGGAAGAAAGGAGGAGTAAATTTCTGTCACGACACTCCGAAATTTTGAGATTGAGCTCAGAAATTTTCTGGACAGAACATGGACATTTCTGAGCTTAAAAAGTTTAAAATTTGCTCCAAAAATCTCAAAGATTTTCAGATTAAAGGGAAAAAAATTCTGAAAAAACTTGGAATGTTCAAAAGTTGAACATTTTCAAATTTTAGAAAATTTCAAAAATTGATCTCAAAATTTCAGGTTTTTTTTAATTACATTCTCTCTTTTTTTCCTATGTACATCAGCACTAAAATGTCGTCATAAACTGCAACTTTATTGGGTTGCGTTTGTTGTTGGAATAACAACGCAATAGTCAACACAAATATTGAAGTAACAGAATGACTGTGCAACAGCGAGGAGTTATTTCCTGGGAGTTGTTTGGATCTAGGCAGTGATTCCTTGTGCAGACTTATTTATTATTTTTAATTCTATGCTAGCTTGACTTTGTTGACATTAACATGTAGACGTGTTGTGGAATTTGGTACGTTTTGGTGAACCACATATTAACTTTCTGACAGATCAGATGTTTTAAATGATTTAATCAATCTCTGCTGCGTTCAGACTATCACTTCTTAATAGTCACAAAAAAAACATCAAGCCTGAAAACATAAAACTGTTTGCGTATTTTCTGGTTTTGAATCCTGATACTCCAGCGGCGCTATTGTCAGTTAGTTGCTATGGCAACGGGTATGAAGAATATGGTTTTTCTGTGTGATTTTCATTTTGTTGTGGCAGTAAATTAATAACACCTACATCTCCAGGTTTCATTTCGTTGCCTTTTGATGGCAAGTGAATGAATCGCCTTTTTTTTGTCCTCCAGCATTGTGTGCATGTGAGAAATTTCCGGATATTTAAATGACGCTAGCTGGCGCTCCTAACACGGGTTTCATTAAAGGTTGAGATTTGTTCTGGTTTTTTTGGAGTTGGGCTGGTTTCACTGGAAACTGTCAGTCCGATCTGGCAACCCTGCGTGTGAATTATATCTCACAGCAAACCATTTCAGCTGCTTGCCTCATCTAGTTACATCCCATGCTGGTTTTGCAGTGCATCTTTGTGCTGGAGGATTTCGGGGAGTCACCTGGGTGTGTTTCGGGTGAGAGGGGTTTCTGTTAGCGGGCAGATTTAGCAGCATGGGAACCCACCGCCGCCACTCGAGCTGCCGACTCCCCAGCTGTTTGTGAATCACCTCACACCGTTTCTACTCTCTTGATTGTAGCCGCCGGCTCCAAGAGTCCTCATTGCATATAAATTACAGAAGTGGGAAGTGATTATTATAAAATTCCCACTTTTGCCTTCCCCCCCCCCACTCCACTGTGCAGAAGTGCTATAATTGAGTGGAGTACAAAAGCTGTGAGGCGGAAGAAGGAGAGGGATGGTTCAGAAGGCAACATTTAGGAGGGGTGGATGGTTCTGGTGTGACGTATTTCTCATGATCATCAGCCTTTAAGGGACCAAATAAACGCCCACAGTCTCTGTCCACCCAGGGCTTCCCGCCAGTGCTGGTTCCAGACAATAAATTTCACCTTAAACCACATCTGAAGGCCCAGCCAAGCCTGGATATGATCAGGCTTCTCCGTCTCCCTTCTTCAGCTCTTCCTAAGCAAAGAAGAATCCTGCACTGCAAAAATGCCAAATCTTACCAAGTTTTTTTGGTCCAGTTTCTAGTGCAAAATAAGACAACACTAACTTAGACGTAACTTTTCATCAAGACAATGGAGCTTGTTTCAAGTCGACAATTCCTTCAAATGGAAACAGTTCTGGTTCCACTGGCAGATTATTTCACTAACAAGACATTTTCCAAAAGTTAGAAGTGAAAAAAATCTGCCAGTATTCCTAGTATGTTTTCATCAATATTAAGGAAAGGGACAAAGCAAGCTCACATATTGTGAAAAGCTGCTTTTCAGTTAGTCTTGTCTTATTTAAAGTGGACTACGATATCTGCAGTAGACACGAGACAAAAATAGTTTGGGAGATGTTGTGTTTTTGCAGTGTAAGCCTATTATTTGTCCAGTGAAACGGAAAGAGACTTCCAATATGGCTGCCCTCCACTGGAACTTTTGGAGTCACGGTGGGAACGAGACGAAACAAACTCTGTGTCTTTAATTAGTTTGCATTTGAAACCAGTTTTTTTTTCCCTTTCTGATCCTAATTTTAGTTCATTTAAAAAAAATCTGAGGCACATTCAGGAAGTTGATGTGTGTTGCTATATAAACATTTCCAGGTCGACATCTTTCTGTATCTTTTCACTGATAGTAACCATGGTTGCATAATAAAACTAACACAATAAGACGACAGTCGTCCTTAGGAGGAAACTCTATCTATCTACACCCAACGCCAAGTTGGTGACACAGCAAGTCCAAAGAAAAAACTTTTGGCGTCCTGCTGTCTAAAAATTCCTCTTTGGGAATCCATGGCATCCTCAGATAAAAGGGAAATTCTGCGACTGTCCTGAAGTCGCCTTCCAGTGGGAAATGTCTGAAAACTTTCCAAAAGGAAGCAACAGTTGTAGAGTTTCATCCAATTGTCATGTGGATTTAGATCAAACTTTTAAAATGTAGCAAAACAGGAAATGCAATTTGTGCATGTAAAGGTTTGGGTTTAATCAACCAGGCTGGTTAATGTTTCCAGTGTTGGCGGTACGCACAGCTGTAACAGGCAGGAAGTTGCAAACTAGCATGGAACAGAAATAAGGAGAGTTTTTTAGAGAGCTGTAATTGTTTTGTCTTTTTCCTGGTGTTGCCGATGTTATAAAGTGTCTGGAGACGTAGAGAAAGAAATGAGTCTAACAGCAGAAACGACTGATCATGTGAGGTACAAGTTTGCTACGTCAGAACTTATTGGACAAATGTTTCCTTCTCGCAAATTAACTCTAAAACCACATCAGGCGAATATGAAAACATTTCTGAGAAGTAAAGGAAGTTCATTTTAAATTTTGATGTCTTCATCAACCTTTTGCAATATGATGGAAATAAAAACAATGTTGATGGAAACTGTAGATAAAAGGGGAAAGGTCACGCCACCTGTTTAACTATTTCAGATATTTAAACTGATTAAAACTAATCAATACATATCGATATTGACTGATATGAAACTTTTGTATCGTGATACGTTTTCCAGCCATATTGTGCAGCTCCAAAGGAAACACGGTTTCCATTGGACCATTCTACCTCCATGCTCCCGATTGTCCCAGGAATCGACCCGGTTCAGGGTCCAGAGAGCTCCTGCTTCCCGTCCCGTTGGATAAAACGAAGAACGAAGTCGAACAGAAACTCGTCTTTGCTCCTTGATCAATCAGGAGAATGTTGTTCCTGATCTCTAAAGAACTGACGCTCCCCGTCTTTGAATTGTTGATCTTAAGCTGTCCCGTTATCGATGACTCTTCTTCCCTCCAGAAGGAATTGTTGGTGTCGTTCAGCCAAAAAGCCATTTATTCTGTATTGGTCACAGGTCTGCAGCTCTTCCATGGTGGATTTGCCTTTCTTTCTCCCTGAATGGAAGCTGTTTATTGGGAACTTGATGAAAAATGGGATTTGACAGCTGGAACTGGGCGAAGCTGAGGAGCTGCTCCTCCAGAGTTGGTCACTTCCAGGAGCTTTTTCTCCTCTACAAGTTGAGAGACTTTCAGGTTCTTATCTCATTCCCACAGGAGAACAAATGGGAGTGGAGCGGATTAAAATAATACTGGCGAGAAAGCTGTAATTTAGCCTCCAGTGTGGGCATGTCCTGCTCCCTTTGGCCTGCTTAGTCCCTCCCCTCAGGTTTAACAGCCTCATTAAGAAGCCTGTCCCTCTTTGGGGACACGCCCACCTTCCTGGATTATCCCATCACCTTTGACCCTTTGTGACTGGAGGTCAAAGAAGCTGTTTCACCTGAGCTGAAGCTCAGTGCTGGTAGTTTTTGTTTCCCTGAAACAGGCCACACATCAGAGAGCCCACTGCGTCCCGTGTTTGATGGAGCGCCGCGAGGCTTAAAGCCGAGCTGGAAAGACGAGGAGCTAAATTGGCAGAAGGGATTGGAGCCTCGGCCTGATTAGGGAGCCGGGGTAAATGATGCCTCGTGTGGTCGGGGGACGCTTTCGTTTCATGGTTAGGACGTTCCCAAAGGGTGATGGGAAGGGGAGGGAGTCTTAAACCGAAGCTGGTGCCAGCCTGAGAGAGGATCGCAGAAACTCAGACATTCCAGGCATCCCGTGTTGGAGAGGTTTTATGAAGTGTGTGTGTGTCTGTGTGTGTGTGTGTGTGTGTGTGTGTGTGTGTGTGTGTGTGTGTGTGTGTGTGTGTGTGTGTGTGTGTGTGTGTGTGTGTGTATGATGAGGGAACCGGTCACTGCTTGGCACTGCAGGAATGTCTGTTTAACACACAAGTCATTAGACAACAATAAAAGCCGTTTGTTATATTGTCTCTTTAAGAGAATTACTTTATTTAAAGTAAATTGTAAAAACACCAAAATACACAGAAACAGTGGTGGGCACACTTCTGCTAAAGCGCTAATGTTTCTGTTTGGCATTTTTGCTTATTTTAAAAACATTTAGCTCAATGTTTAGCTGGCTAAGTGGCTTCCTGAAAACACAGAAGCTCATATTCTTCCTTGCAGTTCAAAAGACATTCCACAGAGAAAAAGTGAGAAAAATGATCTTTGTTAAATAAAGTACTGGACACATTTCAGCCAACAGAGAAGCAAACTTACATTTAGTGCTTGATTATTGACTAAATTATTACATTTATGTATTATTCAAATAGATGTTTATAGTCATGCTCTTGAAGTTGGCAGCAGCTCCGTTTTCTTTTATTTCTTTTTCTCAACAATAATTTCATTTCAATATAAGAGGACTATAGAAAATGTAAATGATGTTAAAATTAAATTGTTACTGGAGGTTGTGGTTTTTCAAGGACAGGGACAACATGAACTGAAGTCGATGCTTTAGCATTAGCTTCCGTTAAATGTTGATTTAGTTCTTTAGCTTTAGCAAAACTAATGTTCATGATTAGCGCTTTATGGTTAGCACAGCTAACTGCCCATAATAAAGACAATAAACAGCGGGGCCTGTTGGACTGATCGATGCTGCGGCCTCCTCTCTTCTTGTATCGATCCGCCTGATTCCCAATCACATGGCAACGTTTCCAATTAAAGCGCAGTCTGCCTCTAACCTTGGTATGATTTGATCAAAATCAGAAAGGGCATCGAAGTTCATCCATGTTGTGCTTAAAGACCGGAAATGGTGGCGGTTCTTCGTGTTGATCGATAGAACCGTCTGGCAGTTCGGTGTTGATAAAAACCGTGTGATGCGGTGCGGCGCGGCGCGGTGCGGTGCGATGCGGCGCCGCGCCGCGCCCCGACGTGTCCCGCATTTAGCCGAACTTCCTGTGGAGGTTTGGACTGCAGCTCGGCTCAGATGGCGAACAGTAGATTTAGCCTGGCTGAGTGTTTCCATGTGTGCGCTGCAGCTGAAGCAGATGAAGCGGTTAGCCGGTGTGGGTCGGACCGGGTTTGGACCGGTTTCCCTCTGAGGTCGGAGGTCTCAGTGACTCAGCTGGGCATGAAGGTTTACAGTCAGGCCGCCGTTTGCGTGATCACCGTCTCCTAAAAGCTGCTGCAGATATTTTCTGCTTTCTCTCGTCAGCCCTCCTCCTCCTCCCCCTCCTCCTCCTCCTCCTCCTCCTCCTCCTCCTCATCTCCCTCCTCATCCCCCGGCTCTGGCTCTGTAATGAACTCCCCTTATTCACCAGCTAATGACTGCCTTTGATCTGCAGCCTCAGACCTCTGCTCCAGCTCTACCTCTGGTTTCTCTGCCTCTCCTCTGCGCGCCGCTCAACACGCCGCCTCTTCTTTTTGCGTCCTCTGACTTGTTTTCCCGGCCTCCCTGCAGGGAGTCGGGCTTTCAGTCCCGCTGACCTCGGCTAAACAAAGTTTGGAGCTCCCAGGCTTCAAGTCGAGAAATTTACGAAATTATTTCATCTTCCTGAACAAACGTTTAGAGACCGGAACCTGCAGCTGCGACGCGTTATCCGTGCGTCACGCAGCGGCAAACTGAGTCATGCTGTAAGTAACGTAAAGCAGATGAGTCTCATGGTCCTGATTTTTGTCTCCTCAGTCCAACAAAGTCCCGGTGGTGCAGCCGTCCCACGCCGTCCACCCGCTCACGCCGCTCATCACGTACAGCGACGAGCACTTCGCCCCGGGGTCCCACTCCGGCCATCACCCCCAGGATGGAGGCAACAAGCAAGGTAGAGACACAGGACGGTGGTGAACATGTTGAGCAGTTTGTTTATTTGTTTGACATTTAAAAGTGACGGGAGGAACGTTAAACGGGCTGCAGTTCAGTTTAAGACTTAATTATAGTCATGGGGCGATGAAACGTTTACTGAGGTCTCTAAAAATTGCTCTCATCGTTTAAAGTGTTTCCAACGAGGCAGCAGAGTCGGCAGAGGAAATCTTACAAAGCATCACAGTGTTGCCCCTCCCCCACCTGCTGCTGCACACTTTTTCCTTGCTTCTGTGAAGGAAACCTGCAGAATTCAAGGGTTCTGGACCACAAGAACCAGGAAACACTTGAAACTCCATTTAAAACTGTTCAAAAAGTTCAAACAACTAATGAGTCAGCAGTGCCCACCAACACTTTGTTGTTTGCTTCAGAGGTTCTTGGTGCAGCGCCCCCAGAGGCGAGGAGGGGAACTGGTTGCTCAACGGGTTTGGTTGGTTTGACTTCGTGCAGTGAGAAAAAGAACCACAGCAGATGAAAACGTAACAAATGTTACACAATTTTGGAACCCGGTGGAACTGAATCTACCAAACTGGATTCAGTTCCACTGGGTGAGAACAGCATCAGGAGAACTCCAGTTCATTTGTCCAGAACGGCTGGTTGGTTTGGGGAGGAGTGAATGCATATTCAAACTAAAATAGCCAACTCTGGTCCACCTACAAACCTCGATATGGGTTTGGTTGAACTAAATTCTGATGCGGTTCAATGTGAATGCAAGCGGACCGGAGACCGCCTCAAAAGCAGGAAGTGGAGTACTGCGCAGGGCATTCTGGGTAAATACAACCAAAACAAATGCACTAGTCTGACGCTGGCTAGAAATGGACTGTGGTCTTGTACCAAGGACAAATGACAAACCCTCCAATTGCTAAAATATGATGTAGCTCCACTTTTGTTTCCATTTTGTGAAGAGGGAAGTTGCGCTCAGAATCTTCATCGAAGCCGTTTTCCTCATTTCCTTCCATAGTTCCCCTGTGGTGAACAGGTTTGTCAGTTAGTTTGGTTTATTTAACAGTTCAGTGAGAAAGAGAACCAAACCAGCTGAAAAAAATGATGCATTTTTTTTGTCGTCAGTTGGAGAAGTCAGGTGTGAAACAACCTAAAGGTCCAAACAGGTAGGATTAAAATGTAACAGGATGATAGAAGAGAGTAGCTTGGGCCCAAATGATTCACTCATCACTGTGTTAAACATATTTACAATATGGTTCTTATAGATTAAAACAAGACGATAGACGACTTGTCATGCAATTATAAATTTGTAAAACAGCTAAAAGAGTTCTCGGTTTGCTCAGGCCTTAAAATAAACCCAAGTTGCCGTCTGATGACAAATGAGCAGCCTTTGATGAAAGACTTCAAGCTCTGGAAGAAAATAAAGGGCCAGCTAAAAATACTGCAGCGACACATTGTCGAACCCAATTTTTATTTAACTTATGCTTGAGTGTTTTTCTTCTTCTCTGACTGTCGCTGCTGTCAGGAATGAGTAGAGACGCTCCGACCCGAAGGTGTCACGGTGAAGTGGGATCTGGTTTGAAGCCGCCCGTCGGCCGGCCGCTCCCTCGGCTCGGCTCGGCTCGGCTCAGCTCGCAGGAATAAGATCAAGCTGCAGCTCTGACAGTTTGGACGAGGCGCTGTGGCCCCGCACAGCTGGAGGCCTTGGCAGCTTCTCCCTGATGCTGAGGGAAATAAAAAACGGCGTTTCGTCCTCCACCTTTTCGCTTTCTTCTCCTGCGATGATGAAGATGATGAAGACGGGACCGGCTATAAATAACGCTCCGGAGCGAAGATGTGAGGAAGCTGTGCTCCACATACGCCTCGCGTCTGCCAACATGCGCTGTGATGTCGAAGCATGAAAGAACAAACAGGAAACAAATAAAGAAAAAACTAGATTTCAGAGAAAAGGTTTTTACTTTTCACATCAATTCCTGACAATAAAGAGAGAAAAAAAAATCCCCAGAGGGCCATTTTTTTTATTTTTTTTATTTTTTATTTTTTCCTGCATTTGATCTGCGTTTTCACAACCCAACAGAAATCCACGTCCAAGCAATCAGTCTGCAGAATTAGCTGTAAATGATTTCCCCAGGCGTATTCATGTGTATCGGTGGTGCTAAGCTGAGGATGCTTAAACCAAATCTCTCTTTTTAAATTTTTTTTTAGCTGTCCCTCTTGCTCTTTCTTTCCCTCTCGAATCGACCAATAGCTGCTCTGCCTCCTTCGCAGGGCTCAGACTTTGATCTGCTCGTTAATTATGAAAAACAATCATGGATTTTCTCATTATGAGCTCTAATATGCGCGGGGCTGCTGCGTGGGATGGAAGGTCGAGCGGAGGGAGGGGGCAGAGGAGAAGCATGTTGAGTTAAAGAAATGAAGACGGGAGCCGCGGCTTCCAGTGGGAATGTCTGCTGGATTTCAGTGGGACAAGAGGAAAACAAAGGTTTTCTACAAGTGAGAGGGACGAGCGTGCTACCTCACGCTCAGAGGAGTGTGAGGTAGCAGATTAGCCACGGCTCTGCAGATGGGAGCCTCCCACTGGCCTTCCTCGCTGAGGAAGAGGATGGAAGCCTCTGCAGACCTTGGCTGGGAATGATAGAGGAGGAAAGGCATTTGACCTTTTTTTCCCCTCTCATGTCACTGGATTACACTGCAAAAGGATTCCCATATTTTTAATTAATAATTTAATGATAATTTATTTTCCTTCCAAGTCGCCAGGCCTCCATGTTGCCTTCTCGGTCAAAAGCTCTCCAGATATTCTGAAGATATTTCAGTTTCTCTTTGCGTTGATCTATCGATGTCTAAAGTGGTGAATAACTGCAAAATGCATGTAAAAGTAAAATGTCTGGAATCCACTTCTATTCCCCACCTTTTACTCTGATACCCCTGAATAAAATCCAGTGTTACAAGCTGAATTCAGGAATAACCTGATTAGCAAACATAAATTAGTAAATGCAGCTTTTTTTTCTTGAGGGCTGCAGAGGTTTTACATGAATTTCCAATCTCTCAAATTTACACAAAATCAACAGGTTTCATGAATAATTGAGTTTATTCAAAAATGTTGGGTATATAAATGTTTTCACACAAGTCAGGACAAAATTGACCCTTCATAAAAGCAGAAAATGAAAGAAATACAAATCTGGAACTGATTTGGGTCCATATGACTTTATCTCGAGTTTAACGAAACATGATTGTGCAGCTGAGCCCACATTGTTTTCCCACCAGATTGTCCAGTAGTCTTTGTTCAATTAGGGACCAACTATTGCATCGTTTATTGCATTTTCAGCTGCTGTGATTCTCTTATGCACAAACGATCCAAGCCCTTTGAGCAACCTGTTCCCCTCCTCGCTTGGCTCTGCAGCAAGGACCGGTGAAGGAAACGACACAAAAACCTCTGAAGAGCCCGAACCCTCCTTCAAAAAAACAACAATGGAGGAGCATCAGATTTTAGCGGTTGCAGAATTTCTCTTTTCTCTCTAGCAAAAGACCACAAGCCATTTCTCTTGCTAGCACTAAACTTGCGCGTTTGTTTTGGTTCTATTTACCCAAAATGCCCTGTGCTCTAGCCTGTCTGTCGATGGCCTTGTTCCCAAGGAGATGAGTATAAAGGACCTTGCAGGCAGAACTTCTTGATTTTGCTGCTTCATGCAATGAAACCGCCTCTCATCATGAGACACATGATTTACACTGCATGCGTCTCCGTTGTGCTGCGCACTTCACCGGCGGAGTGGAGTCGTTCCTGATTTAGAGCTCGGATATCGATGCATCAGAAAATGCTAAACTTCCAAGCCAAAGCCGACAGTTCCTCAAGTTCATTGAAAAGCATCTAGCCAAAACGTGTCACCAGATCATATCATACTGCATTTAGCAATTTCTAGTGTCTTATGTAGGTTTTTTCCTCTACAAGATGACTAATGCACATTTTACTCTAGAGTTGCGTATAGTCTGGGAAAATACTGTACATGAAATATTTTGAAGTCTGATCTTGTTACATGAGAAAATATGAAAACGTTCAAGGGGCTAATGTTGGATTGCTTCTTGCATGAAGGCATGTTGTGGAATCTTTCTAAATAAACAAAAGATGTAAAATGTCTGACCTAAAACATTTTAGGACTTCAATCAGATATCCAAAATATTAATGTCAACAACAATAGTTAAAAATACAAAACCCCATCAAATGACAAGCAGCCAAAGTCCAAATTTCTCAGAAAACCTGGAGAAATGTTTCTTAAAGATTTAAGGTAAGTCTGGCTGCTTGGGGGGGAAACATAATGAAGTGAGGGATGTGTTGAAAGTAGCAGGAAGTAAAGCAGATGTTTGTCCTCCTGCCGTTCTGTTTTTACTACGTTGTGTCAGTAAAATAAACCTCTTGACCTTGAAGCTCGGTAGGAGCTGCAAATTGAGGAGCTTAGCAGGGAAAAAGCTTCAGCCATCCAGCTTAAGGAATCAGAAACAGTGAAAAGGATCCGGCTCTGCACACATCCTTTCTGTCTGGATTAGTAATGTGAGGTCAGAAGTCATTTTCGGACCCCAACTATAAGAACTTTTCACTCTTTAAACCACATTCAGTGTGAATCTCAGTGAAATCTGAGTAAAGTTTCTTAAAGTCCAGGGGCTTCATGCATAAAGCGGCGTGAGTGAATAAAAAATGTGCAAACATATTTTGTTTTATTTAGATAATTACTCACATTTGATGCAAAACATGGAGATCAGCATTCGGCTTCTATGCACCACAAATCTGGAACAAACTTCCAGAACAAAATAACCGAAACACAAAGTTCCTCTAAAGCAAGGCGAAAAGTTTAGAGCTGCCTTTGATTGGTAGTAACTGGAACATTGATCAACATATTTGATCATTTTAGTGACGGCATTAGACAAAATGTGAGGTTTTCTCTTTGTTTTCATGACTATATTATGTTTTTAAGGTGTAAAGCACCTGGAAGAGACTTGACTTGACCTGGTCATGTTTATGACTGTATGCTTTGTATCTGAACATGGTGTCTGTTTGCAGGAATGCCCAGGCATCATCCTGGACCAGACATGCCCAACTTCTACTCCCTGTCTCCTGGCGGAGTGGGACAGATCACGCCCCCTCTGGGATGGTGAGTCACACACGGCGGTTCTGGGTGATAAATCTGACGCAGAGCAGCCGCTGGCTCTGCTGAGCAGAGCCGGTCTGCAGCTGCAGCAGGGAGGTCTGCGTCTGGCTGGTTCTGCAGCGCTGCTGTGGCTCCGACCGCACCGCACATCCAGCCCCCCCCCCCGCTGCTGCGTCTCCTTAACCTCCATCAAAGCTTCTGAAGCGCTCGTCTTTTCAACACTCACTCTGTGATTGAGAAATACGTTTCCAGTTTTTGTTTGGCTCCGTTTCTTCATCTTTTTTTCAGTTTGTGTCAGGCTGAGTGAAGCCATGTGGAAAGCAACACACAACTGTGTTAAACCAGTCATTCATTCTCTCTTCTCTGAAAATCTGATTACCTCCAGCTTTTGGCTCAATTTTTCACTTAGTGTCACTTCTGAAGACAAAAACCAATTTTGCCAACTGTCTTAAACAATTAAAGGATTTTTAAACCATGGTCACATTTCTGCAACCACTGCTTGGCACCCAGTAAGATTTTGTGTCTTTGTGTTGTGGTTCCAAAGTATTTTTGTTTAGTTTAAAGTCCAAATATCTTGGTACTCTTAAAATAAGACAAAACTAACATACAAGTAGCTTTTCAGAGCTGCAGGAGCTTGTTTAAGTCAATAATTTCTTATTATTGATGAAAACGTACTGGCAGGTTATTTCACTGATAACATGGAGAAAATGTCTTGAGTAAAATGATCTGCCAGTGAAACTAGCAGATAATCAAGCCAAAAGCAAAAAATGTGCTTAAAAAGTGAGTTCTCCTAATGCTAATCCCTACACTGTGGTATTTTGTGAAAACTGATGCTAAATTACTCAATTCAAACGTGTCAAAAACAACATGGTTATCGGGCTCTGCAGTGTTACTCAGGGTTCCAGTTGTTGAGTGTCGCCAACGTTGTTGCTATTTATTGAAAGTTAATGCGAGAATGCTACATTCAAATTATATCTGCCATTGAAAGACTGAAATCCTCGAGCACCAATTTAATTTTGACGTAATTTACAAGTTGTATAAAGCGCTTGGGTATTTACTTATGTCTATATTCTGCTCTCCATTATTTTGTTCCTGTATGTTTCTTGTTTTAAATAAAGTTATTGGGGGGGGAAAGGATATACCATGAGGGGAAGTACGTTCACTTCAAAATAAGAGCATAAATATAAACGTCTAACAAACTTGAGTTCTTAACAGTCGATAACTAAAACTTTGACACAGATGTTGAATATTATTCAACTGAGAATTTACAAAACAGAGAAGTAAATTAGAATATATCCCGAAGGATTAGAGGAAGCGAAGGGCGCTAAACGTTTTCAAATGGAAAAATTAGCTCTGCTATTAGCCATTAGCAAGTCTCCTACTGGCTAATATTTCTGTCCATTTTTCTGCTGCTGTTGATTAAGAAAGCCAGCTGAGCAACTGAACAATGTGTTTCTATCCAACTGCCTGTAGTTTTATGCATAATGTTGAAATATATTCTCAATTAAACTAAATAAGCTTCAAACTCAACAATAAAGTGAATCAAAAACAAAATGGTTTACAAGTTACTTTTTGTTCTGCTCATTTAGCTTTATTATATAATTAGATGTTACAAGAACACCAAACAATCCTTAAAATTCAGAATGTTTTAAATTTGTAGCCAGAATTTCAGATGGTCTTATGAACTAGAAGTAAAATATGTGTGTTTAATTTCTTCCTGCAGGTTCTCTCACCACATGGTGCCCGGCCCCCCAGGCCCTCACGCAACAGGCATCCCTCATCCAGCCATCGTCAACCCGCAGGTCAAACAGGAGCCGCCACATGAAAGTGACATCATGCACATGTACGTCCACCTCAGGCTGCTGGGGTTCTTTGTTTGTTTGGGCCATTATAAATGCTGTCAAAGGGCCTTTTGTGCTGAATTGCATCGATAAAATCCATTAATAAACTGTATTATTTTCGTTAAATAATACTGAACATCTTTTCACATTGATCGGTTCCACCAGGATTTTCAGATTTAGATTTTTTTTCTCTTTTTGCAATCAAAATCACAGATAATTTATAGATATTTGCAAAGAATTTTGCAATTTTTATGCTACTGCATGACATTGAAAGTACCATTTTGTTACTCGCAGCATCGATCACAGACTGCAACTTGATATCGAGTAAGACTGAGGCAGTAGAAGAAATACTGCCACCTGCAGGGGGGTAGCATCACTTAAACCCAGTGTGTTTGGGCATTTTAGCATAAAATTTGCAATAAACTAACAATTATACATTAGTATGGAAAAATGCATGAATTTCTGCTATGGCGGACCTGATTTGGCTCCTGGGCCTCGAGTTTGACACATGTGTTTTACAGTATTCCCATTGGTACCATGGGAATTGTCAGAGTGGGAGCAAAGCGCTGCGCTCACTGGGGGGATTTCAGCATTTGGTTTTAAGTACTTTCCAATGTTCTGTGGACAAAGTTTGGTTGCCATTAATGATGAAGTAATCTCTTCGCATGAAGGACTGGGAGTGTGCAACTGCACATGATTAAAGAGGCAGGGGCCCATGGCGTGGCAGCGATTCTCACGCGGCCCGCCATTGGCCGGGAGAAACCAGTCGCCATCGTGGCACCGCAATTTCCTCCTTGCGCCGCTCCGCTCCTTTTCATTCTCTCATTCTCCAACCATTTTCTTTGATTTTCTTCACCTCGGTCCGCGGCGTCTGCAGGAAGTCCCAGCACGAACAGAGAAAGGAGCAGGAACCGAAAAGGCCGCACATCAAGAAGCCGCTAAACGCCTTCATGCTCTACATGAAAGAGATGCGTGCGAACGTGGTCGCCGAATGCACGCTGAAGGAGAGCGCCGCCATCAATCAGATCCTGGGACGGAGGGTACGTCACGCATCCCACTCGTTTTCTCTGTTTTTTGTTCTTTAGAACTCAGATCGCCTAAAGATCACAGTTTAGGATCCTGGAATTACAAAGACTTCCATCTGTATCACCGCAGCGTGCTGCGAGGTTTTGTAGTTTGTGATGATTGCCTGAGCCAATTACTGCAGATTCAGTCCTGTGTCAGATTGCGCGCCATAAAATCTGCCTTGATGATGGCTCAGTTGGAAATGTGAAAAATCTGGATCCGCGTTGAAAGCCCTAATGATCCGGCAGCTCGGATCACATGATAATTGCTCGCCGATGCAGTTTGAATAAAAAGTGATTGTGAATTAGTCTGCGTTCACACTGCAGCCTGAACTGACCCAACTCCGATTTTTTGTCAAATGCGATTTTTTTGCTGAAGCTGTTCACATTTCCAAATAAATGTGACCTGTACGTGTTGAATGACCTGAAAGTGTCCTGCATGCGCAGTAGAGGAGGCAATAACGTCAGTTGTTTTGCCAACCGCCATAAAAAGAATTGCTCATTGTTCTAATGGTGGAGCATAACTTACACATTTGGAGCAGCAAATGAACTTAATCCTCACTACAGTCCGCCATGGCTGTTCTTCTTCCAGACGCAGGATAGTGACGTGTGTCGAGTATCAGTGACGCTCAGGTCAGATGAATGCGACCTGGAGGTCGGGTCACATTTGAATCGGACCGGGTTGCATTCAAAATGTTCAGTTCTTATTGGAATAGATGTTTTTTTTTATTCATCTTAAATTTGAAATTTTTCAGATTAGTAGCTGAATGTAGATGTGAAACCATGATGTTGGTTCTCTTGTGATGATGCTCTGTGAATGAAGCCAATGACTTCCTTTTCCCAAACATGTTGTCTTCTGGAAATTGTAAAGTGAGAGATTCAAGGCAGGTTGTTCTGATTTTCACGGATCAGGAAATTTCTAGGAAAAATGGACCTTTTGCCTTTTGCCTAGACTTGACTGTATCTGCAGTGAAAGCAGCAGCGAAAGCAGAACTGTTATAACTTACCACACACCATTCTTTATTTATTTAAACTTTTTTTCAAATCTGCAGCAACATTTAGATGATTAATGGATTCTTTTGACCAAACTCTAAAGACTCAACTGTACGATAACAATTAACTGTTGTGTATTTGTCCCCCTCCAATCTGTACTGAAACAGTGGCATGCTTTATCTCGGGAAGAGCAAGCTAAGTATTATGAGTTAGCCCGCAAGGAACGGCAGCTCCACATGCAGCTCTACCCCGGCTGGTCCGCTCGAGACAACTATGTAAGTATCAACAGAACAGATCGGCAGCGGTGCGCGTGCTTGCATTCATGTTGTTTCCATGTCTGTTGCGTGTTTAGTCTGTTAAAGGCGCACATTAATTCACAGGAGCCGTCTCCGTGTTAATGGGGCCCGTCTGCAGAGCCTTTGTTTCTGCATAATGTGTAATTCATAACGCTGTTACGGTGCCATCCACACAGAGACGGATGTTCGGATCACGGCGATTATTATTGTCACTGAGAGTGAAAATTGCCTTGTAATGGTGATGCTGGTCTTTGATGTGCCGCATCGGCGTAGAGCTTCAGATGTAGAAGCAGCTGTCGGCGCGAGCCGAGGAGGCCAGATTGTTCCTCCCAGAGTTCACCTCTGCTCCCCCCAGCTGTGCATTTTGTTTCTGAATGCGCCGCAATCAGAAAGGTTTAGGACGTACAGAGGTTTTAGAATATTCTCCTATTCAAAAGTACAGCAGCCGAGAGGAACAAATGTGCAGCAAAACGCGGCAAACTCATGAATGATGCAAACTCAAAACGCACAAAAAAGTAAATCCAATGGAAAAATGCTGCAAACCAAAAGACAATGCTGCAAATAGCTCCACAAAACAGGTCCTCCACATTATCCCTTTTAGATAAAGTGTGTTATATTAATCATTAGTTCTGGTCGTGCTAAAGCGCTAAATCGACATGGTATTTAGTGGAAGCTACTGCTAAAGTTAAAGTTAAAGTGCTAACAACTTAAATTCAAATTGCACATGTTGAAAGACTCCAACCCTCCAGCAACAATTTAACTTTGATATTATAATTTACATTTTCTATAATGTGCTTAGATATTGTATATATATTTTATATCTTATTCTCTACTTCCCTGTTTTATTATTTTTCCTGAAATAAAGTTATTGGTGGAAAAAAAGAGACAATTCATCAAGACAGGGAATGAAACTGCTGAGTTAGTAGTCTTCACCCCCTTCAAAATAAGAGTATGACTATGAAGGTTGAACTACTTGAAGAAAAAACAAAAAATTAGCTCCACTTTTTGCACATGATCTGAAATGTGCCCTGCATTAGATGCTGGAGTGACGTAAGTCAAGCCAGATGGCCTGAGCATAAAGCGCTGTTCATTGCAGACGTGTGAAGTTTCATACTAAATGTTGACATAAATGCTGAATTGAGGAAAGCAGAGGAAGCTGAGCGTTTCCAGAGTTAGCAGCAAAAGCTAAAGCAAAAGTTATCTGTTAGTTTAATGGTTTAGCAAAAAGGAGCATTCCTTCAAAAATGGAGAAAGTAAGTATTCAAGAAAACCTGGCAGCTTGGAGTCCAACAGTACTGAGTTTAAACGTCTTTTCTAACTTTAGCACTTTAGGAGTGTGTATCCAAAGCTGTCCTTGTGTGTGTGTGTGTGTGTGTGTGTGTGTGTGTGATGTGTGATATTTTTCTGAGAGAGAGCACCAGCTTTTATTAAAAGTGTGGCTCCGGCACTCACCTTCACTCCACCACCGAAGTGCTTTGTGGTGTTTACCTGCCTCCCCTCGGACATCGACAGCACCCCTGCTTTGTGCCGCCGCCGCTCCGCTGCCGACCCGCTGCTCTGAGAGCCACCCAACCGCAGCATTAGATGCTGCTCCAGCTTTCCCAGGACGAGTCGACCGTCTTGCTGTTAGTCACGTCAGAGAGATAAGAGCATGACTCATTCTTTGCCTGAATCACCAGCTGTTGACTGGAAGCATGTCTTGCCTGGAAACCCCACACAGTTCAGGCGTGCCGCACCTCTTTCATCCCGCCTTTCACCCACACTCGCTCGCTCTGTCCTCCTCGACGCCTGCCGCAGCGGCAGAAGGCAGATTAGCTCATGAATAAGTGGATTAGCAGACTTTGCAGCTGGAAACCAAAGTGCTTCTCATATTTGAGTAGAACGACTCCTCTCCGCTATCTATACCTTTAGTCCCCCCCTGTGGGGATTTAGCTGAAGCTATAAATCCTCGCATGTCCTTACTGGAAGGAGAGCGCTGCTTTCTGCAGAGGACACTGCTCCAGTTTTAGTGAATATTTTAATTGCTCTTATTGTTTCTCATCTTCACAACTTCAGATGTAGACAGAACAGTTTGCTATGCACTGCAAAAACACACACCAGCTGCGTTGTCATTAACCATAAAACAGAGCAACTTGAAAAAGATTTGCTCAGTGAAAACATTAAAAATAACAAACACGCTTTTCAATTAGGGTTTTTCAGGCATATCAAAACATGTTTTCAGCATCACACGAGTCATGTGATCCACAGCCAGATGTTAGTACTGACAGAAACAACAAAGAAGACGACAGGAAGTAGCAGGAGGTTGATGGTGTGTTTGGGGTTTTCAGTCAAGCTGCAGCTCACATCACACAGTTCATGAAAAGTTATGCATCATTCCAGCGTGAAGAATCCATAGCTCATCCCCAAAACGCTGCATACATAGCCACTCCCGGTGGGCGGGGCTTGTCACTGAAGACGCCAACGTCTCCTCTGATTGGCTGATAGATGACGAGTGCTAGCGCCACGGCGCAGTTATGAATACTTCTCATTTACCTGTTTATAACAAGCTTATTCACTCGTGATTTTATTTTAATGGAAAAGTAATTGCAAAAAATGTGTCCCTTTGACATGAGCAGAATATAGACAAAGACTTGAACAGCTGCTCTTACCAAGTATTTTTACTTTGCAGTGTATCTCAGTTCACGGCCGTCCAAACAGCAGGAGCTACTTGCTAGCCAAGAGACGATGCTACAAAATATGTGAAGAAACATCGACTTTGAGAATTTCCTTTCTCTTTTATTCACAATTGAATAATTATTGCGTTTGTGTAGCATAATTGCTGCCTCTGGTTTTAGCTGGTTTACTGCGGTGTGGCTGCTGGACGTTTCCTTCTGCCTCTTTCCTGTCACAAACGTTTCCATGGGTGCTTGCTTCGCTGGCTTGAGGAGCAAAGCAGCTTAAATTTGACTGGCAGCCATTCAGAAAGGATGGGCGTACCAGATAAATCGGCCCGATTTTCTTCATTTTGGGCGACCAAAACGTTCATATTGGCTAAAATCTGAATCAGCAGCTCAAGGTTCTTAAAGATCGTCTGTCGTCCAGGAAACTGCAATCGAAGCACTGCTATCAGAAAGACGAGCGCCACAAATTACCTTTCAATGAGTTAAACTAAAATATTTTATATAATTTTTTTATAACTGACTTTCTGAGGTGCCCACTTTGGAAAACACTGGCTTAGTAAGTAGAGTCGAAATAAAACCAAACTAACTTACCGGTAGCTTGTCAGTAAGTCAGATTTTAATATTGATGGAAAAGTTTTAGTTCCACTGACAGATTATTTCACTTAAAACAAGGAAAAACATGCTACATGCTACAGGTGACATAATCAGCCACGGGAACTAGAACGTTTTTAAAATCCATATTAAATAATTATTTTTGTAAAACCAGCTCCTGTATCTTGCTGAAGTTACCGGTAAGTTGGTTTGATCTTATTTAACCTGGACTGAGATTCTCCACTAAACTGGGCCGATAACACTGGTGAGGTTTAGTGTTTTTGCAGCGGGTCCGGCCGTGCAGAGACTCGGTTCCTCTCAGGGTTGCGGGTTGCGGTGGAGTGCGGCGGCCGGGTTTCGCTGCTCGGCTGCCCAGCAGGGGATGAGTGAACATGGCAGTCAGCAGCAGGATATCCGAGTGGTCTAGTGAGCGTGAGTGCTGGAGCCACACTTTATGCGTTCCTCTGTATATTTTTAGGGGAAGAAGAAGAAGCGGAAGAGGGAGAAGATGCAGGAAACGGCCACAGGTGAGTGCTGCTGCAGCTTCTGTGTGGTTTTGCATTTAGGAGTTTGGGATTAATAATCTGCTACGGTGTTTTGCTGCATAATTATTTCCCACTAAAAACGGGACTAAATGCAAATGAAAGTAGAGCCAAACGTGGTCCAAATTCATCACCCATCAGCGTTCTGACCCGACTTGCTTTTGTTTTTTTTGTACCCTGAGCATCCCCTAATCCATTCATTCTTTATCCTGCCACTGCCTCCACATATTACACCTACTTTGGGATTAGTCTGTCCTTTTCTTCGGAGTACTTACAGATTCTGGGATTTGCACTATTTTTCTGCACCACAGTATGTCTCTCTGCTGACCTTGTTTATCTGTGCTTTTCAAGCCATCCTCTTAGCTCTGCAGCTGTAATCCACTGAGAATTACACCTTAGGTTAAATGTCAGTATTTTCATGGTCTGTGTAAGTCCACTGGGTCGGTTAGCGTCCAGTTAGGCTAAGAAAAACAACAAACTGTTAAAAAAGATGCAATTTTCTGCAGGTACAGGCCAGAGAATGAAAACGGCGTACATCTGAGAATATGGTAAGACCACCTCTATGCCCTCCCTGTCTGGTTAATCTTTGTCAAGTTTCCTTTGTAAGCTGTTAAACACTGAGTTGAGAGCTTGCGCTCGCAGACTAATCCTAAGCAGGTCCACCATAACCTCACCATGGCCATTGTGTAGCGCTCTATGCTAACCCAAATGCTGTCGAATGCCTGCATGTTTGTGTTTTTTTGTTCTGTTGTGTAAAAAATGTCTGAATCATACATGTTTTGAGCAGATTTTTTTAGTTGTCTGTGAATGCAACATTGCAGTGTGCATAATTCATGCTAGTTTACTGAATAATCAGTGGAAATTAAAGTTGAAGTGGTATAAAATGTAATGCGCTGTGAAGTTTGGTTTTCCTGGTGAAACATTACATTTTCTCAAATGCCATCATTAGAATCATCAAAAATAACCCCAATCAAACATATTGATCAGTGCTCCAGTCATTATGAATCAATGGCAGCAGTAAGCAGGTGGGTCTTTAGCCTTGATTTATTGGAGCTCAGTGTTTCTGCTGTTCTGTGGAGAATCAGAACTGAACCATTCAGTGATTTATAAACAGTATTTTAAAGTCTGCTCTCTGGGCTACAGGGAAGGACTGCAGAACTGGGTGATGTGCTCCATTTTCCTGGTTTTAGTCGGAACACCAGCAGCAGCGTTCTGGATCAGCTGCAGCTGGAGGATTGATTTGTTTTTAGGTGGGACTGTGAAGATACTGTTGCAGTAATCAATGTGACTGAAGATAAAGGCATGAACTAGTTTCTGTAGATCGTAGTCCTTTAGTCCTGGAAATGTTCTTTGTCACTGTCTTTATGTGGCTCTGATTGTTCAGGTTAGATCATGATGCATCATCAGATTAGCTTGCTGTCGTAGCTAATCTGATTTCCTGCTATGACTCGAGCCACTGGGAGCATGTAGATATTAAATAGGAGGGATCCCAGGTTGAACCTTGGGGTACTCCACATTTGACTTCTGTCTGTTTAGATGAGAAGTTTCCTATTGGCACAAAGAAATCCCGGTTCTTTCCGTCAGACTGGAACCAGTCCAGTACTGGACCAGGGAGTCTGACCAGCTCTACTTATCTTAAGTTTCAAGACTGGGGTAGAAAATGTGGATGTTTTTGTACAGTTTTTGCTTAATTCCTGCTCTGTCAGTGGTGTTCTTCAGCAAATTGCCTTTTTTGAGTCTGTAACAATTAATTTATTACTGAATTATGTCAATAATCGATTCATCATGGTTAATAGGATCAATTGTTTCAGCCCTACATGGTATTTTTTAGGTGTGGTGAGTTCACTGACCAGAAAAAAGATTTAATTTCTGAGTTTCGGTGATCAGTTTCAAGGCTGATCAAGGGGAAATTTAGCAACCAAGTATTGATTCTGATCACAGTTTTGAATTGATCCAGATCTCGGTCAAACCCAGACTGGCAGGTCAGAAAGCTGCACTCGCTGCGTCTCCTCTTCACAGGAGCTGGATTATGTTGTTTTGCTGCTGGTGGAGGCTTGGTGTCCATATGGGCTGCATATGTCGCCTTTGTAAAGCAGAACAGGTTGGATGAAGCAGAACCTTAATGAGATGCTTCAGCTTAATAAGATTTCATGGCTTCTGGGGTCTCTGGGTGTTTGCAAAGCTCTCATAACACAGGCAGCCATTTTTTTTAACACGCTGGAGTTGCATGGAGCTTTAGATTCAGATGTTTCAGTTTGTATCAAAGGCAGCAATATTTTTCCTCACTTGGAGGATCCCGTTATTCCGCTTCCAGAAAAATCCGGGCAGACGTGACAAGTCGCCCCAACGACTCAAAGGTTTTCCACTTGATCGATTCTTGACCCAACGGCGCTCTCTGAACCCAAAATTAGGCTGCTCTTCTTTTTCCTTTTGTCTCCCTTTTTTATATAAACAGCCGGTTTTCAAAGAGCCGTCAGAGCAAGCGCAAAAAAGCCACTTCATCTCTGATCCAATAATTAGCAGCGCCTAGCCGCGGCGGGATGGACACCCCGGCTGATTCTCAGTGACAGCCTTAAACTAATATGCATAATACTGGGGATACTGCCACAACTCCCCAAGCCCTCAATTTATGCAGATCCCAGGGAGCTGGATTGAGGTTCGCCTGCTGTAGATGCCAAAAACATCTTTAAATGAACTCGTTTGTCTGTTTCTTTTCATCCGTCCCATCTGTCTCTCTCTCTCTGTTTGAACAGTCGGGGAGAAACATTGTTGTAACTTTAATTGATTCTTCAATTAAGCTCCCGACATTTTCTTTCGTTCTCTTTTGCAGCCAGAAGATCGAGTCAATTTTGTGCAAGTTGAGTTTAGAGAAATGTGTTTGAATTCACTTCCAGAGTTTTTTGTTTTGGTCTCATGCCTGATCAATAGGCCTGTCTCAATAAGCAATAAGTCGATTGATCGCATGATAAGTTAAAACAAACTCGATTTGTTGTTTTTCTCTCTTTCCACCAGAAACTGGATGACAAAAGTCTTCAGTCTGGAGTTGTGGTATCAAGAACTTTATAATGACTTTAATTTGTTGTTTTGTTTTTTTATTTTGGATTTTAAAATGTTTTGAGTTCCAGTATTAAATATTCATTAGAATTGAAAGATTATTGATCTTTGAATTCTTGGATTATTATGCTATCATCATTATATTACTTGAAAACAATGTTATCGTCTATCAAAACAACTTCTGGGACAATTTATCCTGCAGACAAATTTGTTATCTTGACGACTCATCAGTAATTTGTAGCTCCTAAACCCTTCATGTTTTAACAACCTTATGAGCCTGATGTGGAGCATGTTGGAAATTGCCCAGGGTGGCATTAAAACGAGGGCTACACAAGTAAATAGCCTTTCTTTTTGTGTCCCGACTAAGTTTTCTATTGCTTATATGCATGCAGCAGTCAGAGGGGAGTTGGCCAACCTACATGTAGAATAGATGTTCCCCAGATGAGTGTTTCCTATTTTATTTATATATTTATAATTCCCACTTGAATCTTTAAATTCTCACTTTAATCTTAGAATCCTGACTTTTTTTTTTTTTTAAACCAAAATGTAACTTTAACCTCAGAATTCCCACTTTAATGCAGCTTGGTGCCTGAAGGAGAACTAAGTTTCTTGAGGAAGGAAGGATATTAGATTTAAGGGATTTTTTTTATTAATTTCTTTTTATGCTGCTGATTAAAGTCAGAATCTGTTTTTTTTTGTAATCCTCTTCCATATAAATCCCGTCTCAGGACTAGAAAAAGTGTGACTGATATTTCAGAATATCGCCATGTTTTCTGGTCTCTGCTGTTTTTTCTCTTTCAGGCTGTTTTTCAAGCCTCGACGTTTCATTTTCTCATGATAACCCGGTTTCTCTGTCACCTTGTTTTTCTCTCGCTGGAATCCGTTCCTCCGCGCTGTTAGCCTTTTGTCTGAGTCAGCCGCTGATTCACAGCCTCTGCGATAGTTATCTGCACGCCCTCCAGGCTTTCCCCCTCATTTCGGCTGCTGCTCACTTTATCACACTCACACACCTAACAAAGCTGGCTTTTTAGAGCACCAAGCACTGCAACAACACAAAACCTTACCAAGTATTGTTCTCCAGTTTCTACTGTAGACATCTGAATACACTTGAAATAAGACAAAATTTAACTTACAAGTAACATTTCAGAAACATACAGGAGCTTTTATGTAAATAATTCCTTACACTGATTTAAAAAAAGCTTTTGTTCCATCAGCAGATTATGTCACTTATAACAAGACATTTCCCCATGTTATAAGTGATATAATCTTGCAGTAACATTTTAAATCAATCTTAATGAATTTTTAACGCAAGCTCTGATATGTTGCTGAAAAGTTACTAGTCCGTTTGTGTGATCTTATTCCAGTTGTATTCAGGCATGTGTAATAGAAACTGGACCAAAAATACTTGGTCAGATTTTGTGTTTTTGCAGTGTGACTTTTCCAGCAGCCATTGTACCGCTCATACACCAGTCAACCTGCTGGGGTTGCTAGGTAACGGTGCAGCGCCTTCTGATTCATGATGTTTCATTCAGTTGGTTTGGTTCTTTTTTCTAAGCACTTCGGTTGTTTTTTTGGGATCTTTTTTTATTAATATTGATGAATTATTTGCTCAAATCAAGCTCCCATATCTTATCCTGTCCTAGCTCTTTTGACATATTTCAAGTGAGCAAGAAACTAGACAAAAATACTTGAAGTTTATTGTTTTTGCCGTGCGGAGCTGTGATTCTTCACTTGTTTTCCGTCACATCCAGGATGTCTTTTTAAAGAAAGAAGGAAAAAAACCTCCGCAATTAACGGCCAGTTTTCCTGCTCCGGAAAATATAATGAAAGTGTTGTTCTGGCTTCAGCGGCCCCTCCCCTCCGCTCCGCCGCCGTCGTCTGATGTGAGCAGCCAGAAGTCAGCTGTCAAACGTCTTTGATGAGGAAAGAGGAAGACGGAGGAGAGAATCGAGCCAAAAGGAAAACAGAAAATCCCAGAGTTCAGCCACTCATCCTCTGGTCCCCATTGCCAAATTTGTCCTGTTATTTGTTTCCTCTCATCGTTTTTCTCTCAGAACCTCATCCCAACACACACACACACACACACACACACACACACACACACACACACACACACACACACACACACACACACACACACACACACTCCAGCTGCAATTAGGCGATTTTTGGTGTCTGCCATTTGAATCTGACGCTGAGCCTCTGGGCCGCGGCGGCACAGCCCAGTGCCTCCACACCCGGCCTTATTAGTGACCCCACCTTAATGGGAAAGGATAAAAACCCACTTTTGCAGCAAATGCAAAATGAGAGGATGTTTTCTTTCCAAACTGGCTGGAATGTGGGATAGCTGGATGTAGGAGGTGGAAATTTGGACTCTGAACGGAGCAACACCTCGGCTAATGTTTCTGGAGGTAGGAAATGGAATCGGAAATGTTCCTCCCCCCACCTCTTACAAAGCACGCTCTGTTGAGCAAAACGCCCCTCTTCGCTCTCCGTTGGTGTAATTAAAGTTAGAGGATCTCTCACTCCACTGCGTCCCGGCCCCTTTTTGACGCTCCGAGGGGGGGAACCCGGCTGGTGGGGTTGTTTAGACTGGAGCGCAGGAGTTGTTTTGGTTGAGTCACGGACCCATTGTGCTGAGGCTGGGCCAGCTGCAGGAACTCTATGAGGGTCCGGCCGCGTTGCTTTTTGTCATGTCTTCTCCGCTTCCTCTCTTCCCCCCCAGTTTCCCCAGTCTAACACTCTCCAGGTCTCCTGTAATCTTCTAAACTCAAGCTCATAGACAGACAGACTTTATAAATCCCTTTGGGATTAATAAAGTTTTCCCACACAGCATTCTTAGAAATACATCAAATAGTTAAAAACATTACTTATTAAACTTTTTTTTACATGTTTTTGTACTTTTATTTGGGCTTTTATGGGTTCTAAAATGAATCTTAAAAAATCACCCAGCTGATTTTTAGAATTAAGTTGATGTTTTCTGTTGTCTGGAAAATGAGCTGTTTCAAAAACCTTCTGAAGGTAAAGTCACAAATCAACAAGCACTATCCGTCACCTAGCAACAGCAGGAGTTCAGCCTGTCACCTAGCAACCTGAGCTGAGCGACAGCAGATCTGAAAAAATATAATAGTATTGGCATAAATAATGCAAGGAGACATTCTCAAAGATCAGTAAACTTTAAATTCTAATGAAAATGTAATATTGCAACTGGACATTTTAAATTAGCAAAACAGAAATGACAAATAAATTATGAAGTCTGTAAACAGATTTGGGTTATAATGTATCTGATGGGATGCGCATAAGTCTGACATAACACCTGCCAAACACATGGAGGAATCTGCACATGTTTATGGCTGTTGTCGTGATTATTCAGTAAATAATGGTCATTTTAATGCAACATTTAGTGAATCTTTTCAATGAAAGTGTCTTTATTTTAACAGCCCTAAACATTCCTGAAGACTCCGTCAGTGGCAGGTGTTGTCATGCTTATGCACCAGACTGAAGACTTTATTCAGTTTGTGGTGTTTAAAGAGAGAGAAGAGAAAACCAATAAATCATGGGAATGATTGAGTCTGTTTTAATTGATCATTTCTGTTGAAGCTGTTTGAGCAGCTTTGTGCTGAAAGGTGTTGTATAAACAGAGTCGTGTTTTAAAGGCGTGTTGACCCTCCATGAGATCCTTATCAGAGGATGAAGCCTCTCTGTGTTTCTGTGATGTTTCGGGTTTGTTTGCTTTTGGGGAGGCAGAACCTGAGCCCGGCTCTTCTTTCACTCATTTTTCGCCTCATTTTCCCCGCTGAGGTTTCCTGCCCTCTCCTCTGTCCCGGTGCTGGATGTGAGCGGCAGCCGCGTCCCTTTGAAGCGCCACCGCAGCAGAGGAGGCGGCCATTGTGCCGGCTCTTTGATCGCGCCGCCGCTCCCCTCCGTCTCCTCTCAGACGGAGCTGTGCGGGGGCACGGGGCCAGACTTCAGCTGCTCGGGCCCCCAGCGACGTTCCCTCAGATGTGGGCGATGGCTCCCTCTGACCCCCCTCGCCCCTCCTCGCTGCGCTGCGAGTCTCGCCCACGCATGCCTGAGGTTTGGGGTTTTTGGTGACTGTACCAGCCCCGTTCCCCCGCTGCTAACCACAATCAGACCTCACCCTCCTCTACCCTGCAGTGATCAGCTCTCCTTCCTCACATCTCTTCTGCACTTCATTTGGGAAAGGAGATGAAGTGTTTTGTTTTTTGTTTTGTTTTGTTTTTTAATACCGTCAGTGGATTAGAAATGAAGCAGGAAGTCCGGCCGCGGTTTAGGAACATGTTGGTCATGTTTTTGACATTTGGAGGAAAAGTTTCTCAGGACAAATGAAGGGAATGAGGAGGAAAAAATTTCGAATTGTGAAAGATTTTGGCACTTTTTCCTAGACTCAAACTCTACAGTGTGAAAACACTTGAATTTATTGAAAAATCTCCTGGTTACCTAATAATTCAGTAAAAAGATGAAGCTTTGGATCAGTTGCACCAGTTTACCCGTTTACTTCACCACTGCAGACTTTAATTTGCCAAATTAAAGTCTGCTTGAGGGTTCCAGTCTTTTAAGCAGAGATTTAATTTCAACTGAAGTTAGTGCTTTAGCATTAGCTTCTGCTAAATACCATGTTGGTATCACACTTTACTGTTAGCAGAACTAAAGCTTATTGAGCAAATGTGAAATAAACAACAAACAAATAATGTATACAGAAAAATACAACATTTACATGGAAAAGTTACTAGGCTTGTTAATTAAGCAGCTAATGTTTAGCATTAGCATCTGCTAAATACCTTGTTAGTTTAGCATTAGTGGAAGTTATATTATTGATTAGGGCTTTAGAGTTAGTGCAGCTAACTTTTAAGTTAGCGCTTACTGTTCTTCTACTGATGCAGCTCGGGGCGCTGCTGCCCCCTACAGGTCAGTTTTAAAACTAAAGGTTTCTCCTCTCCAAAAGGCCAGACTTCAAAATGCGGCCATATTTTGAGCTTGATGTCAAATTGCTAAAACTAGAAACGGTAAAAATGGAAGGATGACCGGAGAGACGCATATGGATGGAGGGAATAAAGCGATGGATGCACAGAGGGAAGTTTGGATAAACGGACAGAAAGGTTGGCAGACGGACAGACAGACAGATGGATGCACTTCCACACTTGGACGAAACTTGAATCAATTTTCATACTTTTCCAGACTTTAGGAACCTTGGAGCGAAAACAGCAGCAAAGTCCACAGAAAACCTTTGAAAGATCTTCAGAAAGCCTGAAGAACTAATGATCAAGTGGTTTTTAGAGGATTACTTGAAAGTGAAATGTAAAGCAATGAGAGGCGGCTGAAACTTGTGGAAAGCCCTCTCAGGCATGAAGTCTCCCCCGTTTCCCCCTTCCTCTCTCCGCTGCACCTTCTGCTCCTCGCACCTCTCTGCACTTGGCTTATTTTTAGAGTAATTTGTCGGCTGTGTTTTTCTTTTTAATGGCTCCAAACAGAAAAACCCCATCGCTCTGGGTGGAGGAGGGGAGGGTGGGGGGGGGGCAGCTGTGGGTGCTTTGATTTGGCCGGCGAGGTGAAAGCAGCGATTGAGGCACGAGGCTGTGCCAGTTATCTTAACCTCCCACACTTCAAACGCCGGGGGAGACTCCTTCCTCCCCCGTCCCTCCATCCCTCCATCCCTCCATCCCTCCATCCCTCCATCCGCCAGTCGCGTAAAGGCAACGGGGGAGGAGGGGGCGAGGCTTCGCTCGCCTCCAAACAGAGGAGCGTTTCATTTCCTGCAAAAAAAAAGAAGAAAAAAAAAAGCCGGATTCCAGCGAGCATTCTTCAGCTCTAATGCAGACGGAGGAAGAGGAGGGAGGTGAGGAAGGGTCAAGTTGCTCCTGAATCCCAGCCTGCACTGTAAATTATTGCGTTGTTTTTAACTGAAAAAGTTTCGATTTTCAGTTTATAGTGAGTTACTACGTTGACTTTAGTTGAATAAATTAAGTGGATTCAATTTATAAACTTTTGATGAAAAAAGTTGAGGATCTTCAAACGTAAAAATGTTTTAAAGGTTGTGAGATAGTTGGGATTGGCCAGTGAGGTATCCCATAATGCATTGCAGCAAGTAATTAAACCATTGTTTATTTGGCAGAAAAATAAGTTGTAATAATGATAACAATATCAAAAACAGACACTAGACATGTATCAATGCCAACATGCAGTAGGTATGACGGTAATAGTTTAGAAACGCCGGTTCTTTCAGACTGCAGACATGAAACAGATTCATGTTGGTTTTCATATCCCTGCACATGAAAACAGTGAGCAAACTGTCTCTGCTGAGAATTAAATAAAAAGCAGCAACAGTTTCAATCACATGGTTTCCTTTTTATATAAAGTCTCAGGTTTAAAAAATGAAGCAAATGGAAGTAATTCTAACATAGACTGAATAAATTGACTTAATCTCACTGAAATTACAAAGTTAAAGTTTTATGTGAACTATTGTGTCATCACAACTTAAAATGATCAAGTTAGTTGAGTTGCGTAAACTTAAGATGTGCAGCTTCAACATAAAACACTTCAGTTTGGACATTTTGTTTAGTAAAGTCTAATGTTTTAGGTCTTTTGTAGCAAATTATTTAGTCACATGATAAATTAAAACAAGCTCAATGATTTCCATTGGAATGATTAATTGTTTAAAAACTTGCCCTTTCTGTGAAGTACAATTTTTTACAGATACTTCATAATTCATTTTATTTGTTGTTTTGATTATTATGATCTGTTTATTTAAAATGTCATCCAGTTCCAGTGTCTAAAGTTTATTTATCTTTGAGAATATTATGGTTTATTGTGATAACTTCTGGGGTAATTAATCATCCAGGAACATTTGTTTTGGGCAACACTGACTGTGTTTTACAGTGCACAGCCAACCAGCCCCGCTGCAACCACTGCCACTTGTTTTTTTAACTCCTCTTTTCAAACGAAGTGGCCCTCAGGACTCTTCCCCAGGCAGGAAGGTCGGTGCTTTTCATGTCTGCCGTGGGGGAAGGAAAAACGCTCCCCAGGAAACTGGGTGCAGGGCCGGGCGCGGGCCTGCTTTCAGATCCTGGGATGAAAAGACGGAGGGCGGCGGAGGTAAATAAAAGCGACAGGAGATCTCTCTCCCTGTCTTTCCGCGCGCAGCTCCGGGGTCAGCGCTCCTCCGTCCCGCTCCCTTTTATCCGCATGTGGGGAAGCAGTCTGTTTGCGTGTGTGTTTTAGGGCTTCACGTTGCAGGACTCTGCTGACTCTCCTTTGCCACAAGGGACAAACAAACTAATATGGCTGGTTTTTTTCCGCTCCTCCTCACCGTTCAGACATCGTTTGAGTCGCAGGAGGCGTCTGCTCACCTCTATCTCTGCCTCTCCACTTTGATCACAGATTCTATTTGATGCTGCTCTGGCCTGAAATAACTCTCCCTTATAGCTTGTCAATAGCTGAACCAAACTCTGATACGTTCGCCCAGATCACAGAGGGGGAAAAGAACCGGCTGACAAACAATTTCCCAGTGAGGAAGGGGGGGCCATTTTGGATAAAGCTTCAAGTCTTTGTGTTGGATCAGATGTAGGTCATGAAACTAAGGCTGTTTTCACACCTGATAGTCCGGTAGACTCATTTGATTTGTTACATTTCCAGCCGTTTGGTTGCTTTCAAGCTGCACTGCGTCAAATGAAACAAAACCTTTGAAAAACCTGTTCCCCCCCTCGCCTGTGGGGGCGCTGCAGCAAGAACCACTGATGAAAACGACTTGTTAAGAAGAAGCTGCCTTCTTCTCAGCATGTAAAAAAATGGAGTGGCGTTAGATCTGAGCTGTTGTAGGATTTTGTTTGTGGCTGGTAAAACACCACAAAGCATTTCTACAGCCAGCAAGAGACTTTGACATTTGTTTAAGTTGTATTTACCCAGAATGCCCGGCGCTGTAGTCTACTTCCTGCTATTGGAGCAGTCTTTAGTCCGCTTGTCTTTACATATGTGTTCGAAGCAGACCAGCGTTGATATTAAGCGAACCGAGGTTTGAAAGCAGATCAGATTGCAAATTCACAAACAAATCGAACTTTCTGTACAAATGGCCTGGAGTTTGATTAAAGCGGGTTAAACGGAGCTGGTGTGCATGCATGGTAGGTGACTGGTTTAACTTCATGCAGAGTGAAGCAAATGCTTCGTTTCCAAAGCTGCTCTTCACAAAAAGACCAACATTTTCTCTGGCTGTGGATTTGCTTTTCTTTGATGAAATTGTCCAAAAATTCAGCAGGGATGTAAATATTTACTGAGTTTGTTGGGGGCAGTGATGGTTAGGAAGGATCTACTGTAACTCTACTTTGTGCACATCGGATGCAGCAGTCTGTCAATGAAGGAGTTGTTTATTGCATTGGTCCAATTTTAAAACTTTTTAAAACCTTTTCCAGATGTTTTCTAGAATCGCCCCGTTCAGGGTGGCAGCTTGTTGGAGTAGCTCTGGACTTTCATTGAGATTTTTTCTTTTTCAAAACATCATTTCTGCTTTTTTGCTTCTTCTTATTTTGGATGATGTGTCGTTGGACAGATTTTTGTCAATATTTTTCCATACTTTTCAATTTTGTTATGAAAATCAATACTCTATTGATTTCCCTTTGGAATCAATAGAGTATTTCTGAATTTGAAAATAACCGTATTTCCATTTATTCCACTTTTCAGAAGCTTTGTCTTCTGAAACAAAACTTCGTTTCTATGCTGATGATATGTGGCTGCATATATTAACTCTTTGCCTGACCAGTAGAGGGAGCTCACAGGGAATGTAGTTGCCTTGCAAACGGAAAGTCGCATGTTTGCTTCTTCCCCTGGATGTCTATGGCTCGGGGAAGAACTTTAGTTTTGCCCAAACGCGACCCGTGTTTGACTTTTACCCATTATGATCTTTTTAGATCTTTAATTTTATTAGTTTATTCGTCTTAGGATTTTATCCTGTTGCTCAACAGCTTTAAAATCGATCCGTAGACGGTGGCGGCGTCCATTGCTGCTTCTGTAAACTGCTGAGTGACGTCAACGTTCTTCTTCTGCTCATGTTTGTTGCTTTAGGGGTCGTAAGCCGTTCTGAGGTCTGATTGTGGTCGTGTTTAGTTAGTATAAACAGCCATTCAAAACACACAAACACAAATCTGATTTTAGCCAAAAATCTGAACATCAAGACCTGCTGCGTGAATTTAGCCATAACGGTTCAGGGAGGATCAAGGAAGAAGAGCTGTTAAAAAATATGAGAACCTTTCTCACATTAAGGGAGAACTGTTCTCCTAATAGCTGAGTATTAGCTGTAAAACCAGTCCAGGCTGCCAAGAACGGACTGGGAACTGTCAGAGGGCCAGTTACGTTTGAGGTTGCACCTTTTATTTCTGCTGTTATAAATGCATAATGCGGGCATTGAGGGGAAAAAGCCGGATTTCTTTTCTGTTTCCCCGCCGCTCGCCCACCTGCAGCCGGAGCTGAAATGTCAGCCAGAAGCTGCTCGGCTGAAACAGAGAAGTGCTGCCAG
Source organism: Poeciliopsis gracilis (assembly GCA_911649635.1). Classification (NCBI taxonomy): domain Eukaryota; kingdom Metazoa; phylum Chordata; class Actinopteri; order Cyprinodontiformes; family Poeciliidae; genus Poeciliopsis; species Poeciliopsis gracilis. Next base: position 1,742,791 of record CAJVRI010000370.1, on the reverse strand, counting down.
CTGGGTCATCAAAGCCGGGCCGGCCCACTTCCTGTCGCCGACCTCTGACCTCCTCTGGAGTTCAGAGCGTGGCTCGCCGCTCGGTTCAGTCAGCTGAATGTCTGAGAACCAAAAAGCAAGCTGCTGATGGATGGAGTGGATGGGAACGAGGATGAGGACGGCGGTGGGAATGGCGGTGAGCGCCTGCGGGTTGAGGCGGCTCAGCCTGACGCGCCTGTCTGGAATGTGAGCCACGTTTTACTGCCCATAAGTCTTTCACAATAAGCAATAAATCAACGAATCGCATAATAATTACAATAAGCTTCACCATGCTCCACTTTGAAAGGGCAGTATCATGTAAAATCAAGTTTTGGAGCTTTCCATCATGTTATCTTATTCCCTCATCAAACACACCTCTACTGTTGCTTTGATTCTTCCCTGCATGTTTGAAAAAATCTTTTAATCTCCATGGCAACCATTCAGCTGTGGCAAACGCCTGGTTGGACCTAGCCCCGCCTTCCAGGACGGAGCTCCACCTCAGAGCTGCTGTTTCCAGATTTAAGAGCTTCCTCCTCACAGAGCATCCCTTCTCTATTCAGCTCCTTCAGACTAGCCAGCAGCAATTAGCAAACATCTGGTGGAACATCAGCTGAGCTCATTATAGGAGCTTCCTCTCAGCGCAATGCTGGCAGAAACGTCATTTTAAAGGATTAAAGAGGAGCCTTGTTGGGACGACTTCCTGAAGGCGGAGTCTCAGAAAGAGCCGGAGTTTCTTAAAGAGACAGAGGCCTAATTACAAAGTGAAATTTATTTTAACATGAGAAAACTGCAAACATTTACGAATATGAAGTAGTTAATCTTCACTTTCTGCCTCTTTTGCCTGATTTCCTTGTCTGAGCTGAATGACTTGATTTTTATGTATTAATTTTTGTTTAAATCCAGAGTTGGTTACAGAGACTTTATAATCCATTTTAATTATTGTTTTGTTTATTTTGGATATTGAAAATAGTTTCCACTTCTGGTGTTAAATGTTCTTCAGAAATTAAAGTTGTTCTTGCATTAATATGTTGAAGATGGTTTCTAAATGGCCATATTATCTCAATATTTCCTGGGTCAGTTTGTGGTGCAGACGTTCAGCGTTTCTGTTTTCTTCCCTCAGGAGGAAAGAGGAACAGCTTTTCGACGTGCAAAGCGAAGGCAGCATCATCGGGTCCTCTGCTTGAGATGGAGGCCTGTTAGATTCCACGAAGACCCAAAACTCTCCGGTTCTCAGCGGGACCCCCTCCTCCTCCGCCTCCTCCACTCCTCCACCTTCACCTCCGCCACACCGGGACAGATTTAGCTCCTCCCTCGCCTCCTGAAGGCGCCTCCGCTCCGCAGACTGAACTGAACGAGACAATCAGGATTTAGCGGGAGCGCCGTCGCACCAAACCCTCCGTCTGTCTTCTGCACTGAAAACCCGCAGCACAGACTCCTCCTCTTCCTCCTGCTCCTCTTCCTCCTGCTCCACCGGCACTAACTTATTCTAACTTATTTGTCACCTGTCCGTTTTTGTATAGTCCATCAGGCCCTCGCTCGCCCCTCCCTCGCTCCGCCCTCTCACTGGAAACGTTTTGGGGACCGTTTCACCCGACCAAACGCCTCTTTGTTTTTGTTTTTGTTGTTTCGACTGACTGCACTAAGGAAGACGGAGGAATCTCATCTCGTCTCACCAAACGTCCGACCAAGTTGATGCGGAGAAAAAAAACGGATCATTTTGACTCTCTCTCTTTCTCTCTCTCTTTGCTTTATTTAGACTGAACTTTAATTTGAATGCTTTTGTTTTTGTATCTCGTTTCATCTTCTCGGTGTATATTTTAGTGATTTTTGTTTTGTTTGTTTTTTTTTATAGTGGTATATATGAAAATAAGCTTTTGGACACAAGAAAGCCATTTTTCTTGTTGGAGCGTCTTGCAGAAAATCGAAACTTGCGGCTTCTTTTGATAACTATTTGTAACAAATAGTGACCTCGGGGTCGGCGCGGATGTAACATAAACGCTCAGTATGTGTACTTTTTAAAAACTGTCAGGATATGTTGGATTTTTCTGGATATTTTTGCAGGCTACATCAGGATTTTATTGCTCGGAAACACGACAAATGAAGCAGATATATATATTTACTCCAGCACTTGACAGTCTTTCTTTTATTGCAATGGACCTTTTTGTCTTTTCTCTCTCTGGTAGCTAATAGTGTGGTCTTTTTAGCCATGTTGTTTATTCCATCTCTGTAACATTTTTTTAATTTTATTTTGATGCTCTATTTTTAGTATTACTTGACAAATTAATTTTTTTATTATTATTATTTTAATATTTCGGGTCACTGTTATCTTGGAGGAGCATTTTGCTTCCCAGGAAGTCATATTTGAATTGTTTCAATATGTTTTTTGTTCTTTTTTCTTTTTTTTTCTAAATAAAAAGGCACCATTGTCTCATCTGATGAGTCGTGTGGTGAACAGACCTGAAACCTTAACGTGCTTTAAAGCTGGAAGACGGAGAGCAACAAAAACATTAATGTACAGACTGTGTATAAATTTGAAGGTTGATTAAAGGATAGACGTTAAAAATCTGAATGTTGTGTTTGGATCCGATCTGGTGTAATTTTGAGGAAACGGCTCCATCTTCTGGTCAACATCTAAATAACCACATATTTGGTTATTTGGTGATGCACTAATAATATTAGCTTATTAACTATTTCATTTCTTATCCAGTTTTGCTTAAAAATATATATATGAAAGTGCAATAATGTGCTTGCCTGCTGTAATTTAGTCCTGTTTGTTTGAATTGCTCATTTTAGCAAAGCGCTTTGTGATAAAAATATTTTCTGAACAGCAAACAAACATTACGTTTAGTCAAATATCCTCAAAGCCAAGAGTAATTCTCATATTGAATTTATACAGAAATTAATCAGCGTTCCAGTTACAAATCAATCAAAATCGGCTCGACACATCTGGATTTTTAACCTTGACTTAAAGAAACTCAGCGTTTCGGCTGTTTTTCAGTTTTCTGGACGTTTGTTCCAGGTTTGTGGTCCTGGATTGGCTGCAGTTTTCTGATGTTTTTATGCAGAACTGTTGGAGTAATCAACGCGGCTTAAGAGAAACGCATGGATGAGTTTCTCTAGATCTTGGAAATCCTAGAAATGCTCTGCAGCTCATAGAAGGCCAGCTTTGTAACTGTCTTTATGTGACTCAAAAGGTTCAAACCCAGATTCTGATTTCCAGCTGCAGTGACTGAAGCTGTGTGCTGACTCTAGATCTATAACTACATCGTTCCTCTTCGGGTCCAAAGATAATCACTTCATTTTGTTTCTGCTCAGCTGGAGAAAGTTTTGGCACAAAGTTCCAGTCCGATTTCACCGGATCTTAAAAAACATAAAAACTGATGGTTTCTGCATGATTTTATATGGTTGCAACTTATGATTATTTTATTAATTATTCCAACAATTAATCTGATTAAAACATTGTCACATTCTGCAGATTTTTCATTTAACCACTAAAGACCTTCTTTGAATATATTAGAAATACACTAAAAGATGCAAATAAGCAAACAATTTGTTTTTTTAAGTAGAAAAAAAGACTACAGGAAGAAGCAAGTATGGGTCCTCTTTCAGAATAAAAGCATGAGGTTTTATTTATGTTTTGCACCTGTGATTATTTTGATCCTTTGCAGCTTTTCTGAAAACTAAAATTCAACATAAACGAGTAAATTGATGAGATTTTTACATCCTGGCATTTGGTCTGTACTTTGACCTTTGACATCTGAAGCTATTCGCTTCAGTTTTCCTCCAGATTCTGTTTGTAGTCATTAACATGAAGGATGAAGCTGAAATTTAAGATTTTGTATTTCCAAAACTCAATTGAAACAAATCTGGGTGTGAAAAAACTCCAGTGTCAGATTCCTGAAGATCCACGTCAAAATTCCCGACTCAGTTCTCTAAATTAGCTTCTTCTGACTGTTTGCGTAGCTATGGAGATCCTCAGCAGATGTTTCAGTGGTCGGGTTCTGTTGGTTCGCTGCGACCACTACAGAGGAACCGCAGCGTACACAGAACCAGGACGGCCGGCAGAACCACCGGGAAAACGCTCTAGCGACTTCATAAATGTAATCTACCTACTGATGGTGGTTTTGTTGATGTTTGCTCCTGTTAAGAGAAACAGAAAAATCTGGATTTTGTTTTTAACCAAACTGGAAAACGTATCCAGTCTTTAGAGTGAAAACACAAAAACTTTGGTGAGGTTTCTGGTAAGACAAAACTAAATTATAAGGAACTTTTCAGCAACATATAGGAGTTTGTTTTGAGTCAATAAAATATTTTATTTTTGCAGATCATTTCACTTATAAGAGGAAAAATGTTTTGTTAAAGTGAAATAATACATAGAATTTTGAAAGGTAAAATTCACGAACCCACATGTGATGCTATAAAGTACATAAAGAAACATCAGTTTTATTATTTATTCAATAACTGTTGCATTGTGTGCATGAACGTTGCCTCATTCCTTTAAAAAAAAATATCCCAATAAATTATTTTGCCCAATATTTTAATGACTGAAAACCAGGTTAGATTTAGTGGTAAATTTTTTCTGTTTTTTTTTCCCCTCCAGTTTTCTGAGTCTCCTCTGGCGCCCCCTGGAGGCCCCACTTTGAAAAACACTGGATTGAAATATTTCAGCTCAGAGAATCGTTTTGCTTCGGTAATCAATCATTTTAATGGTTTATTTTTCTTTAAATAAATCACAGGCAGTTGATTCTGAAGCACGTGTTTAATCAGGCTTGATGGTGTGGATGTTAACGACCCGAGAGGCACTTTTCTGTTCCGATCTCCCTGCGGGCTCCGCTGCTCCGGTTCTGATCCGATCACTTCTTGTACTTGTAGAATCCCTCTGCCGTCTTCTTGCCCAGTTTCCCCTGAGCGACCAGCTTGTTGAGGAGTTCACTGGGAGCGAAGATCGGGTTGTCCGGTTCCTTCTCACTCCAGCCTAAAGATTCAGGAGGAAGAGGCTTATTTAGGTCCAAATTATCGATTAACCAGTTTATCTAACGTTGACTGATCTTATCGACTGACTAACAATTAACCAGCGATAAGCCGCCATTTTCTTAAAAACCTGAGTTTTCTCATGTCTGAAGAGGATTCACTGTCTTTCCATAATAAAGGGCTAAATTCTTATATGCTGAATTAAAATAGCTACTGAATTTTAACATTATTTTGTTTCAGCTGTATTAAATAGTGACAACAATAAAAGGCCTTATTAGTAAATACCCACCGTCCATGATGAACTTCATCGTGTCCAGACCCACATAGTCGCTGAGCTCAAATGGTCCCATCGGATACCCGGCGCCCAGCTTCATGGCGGTATCGATGTCTTCTATGGACCCGTGGCCTGCAGGAAGAAATTCAATTGAAACCATGGAAACCGTTTTTACCCTCCAAGCAGACGGAGACGCACCTCTCTCGTGCAGCCGCAGGGCCTCCATCATGTAGGGAACCAGCAGCCGGTTCACGATGAACCCAGGGGTGTCCTGGACAAACAAGGCAGGGGTTCAGGAACCGGAACCGTCCGACGGCCCGACCTCAACTCTTCCACCTCACCTTGCAGCACACCGGGGTTTTTCCAAGCGCTTTGGTGAAGTTCAGGAGGGACTCAGTCGTCTCTGGGCTGGTCGACGACGTCGCGACGACCTGCAGGACATTGAGACTTTACCGACTTTCAAGCCTGGAGCGACGCAAGCGTCCAAAACGTCGTCCGGGAAACAAGAACCAGGAAAAGAATCGAGGCAACAGGCTGCGAAACTGGTCCAACTTTCAGGCAGGATGCAGGATTTATTTATTTTTACTTTGTGTTTACAGGAAAAAGCAGCTCCAGTTGCAGCCTGCTGATTGGTTCGGTTCTGATCTAAAACCAGTCTGGACGGCTCGTCTCTGTGTGTGACCCACCTCTACCAGTTTCATCATGGGAACGGGGTTGAAGAAGTGGAGGCCTCCGCACCGGTCCGGCCTGCTGGTGGTGCTGACGATTTCACCGATGGGCAGCGAGGACGTGTTGCTGGCGAAGATGGTGTGTCTTCAAAACAGAAAATACAACAACCGAAAACTCAACTAGTCACAATTTCACATTTAGATGGAACTCAGGTCGGAGGCCTTCCATTAATGTGCTAATCCTAAAGCACTAATCCCAAATACTAGTTCTGCTAACAATAAAACATTTAGTGGAAGCTAATGCTAATGTGCCGATACTCTAAATGCAATGCAAAACAACATGAACACATTTTATCAGTAAAAAAAAAAAAAAATCAGTCCTGTTTGATTTATCAATAGAGCTGATCTAGTGATTATTTCTTGGATTAACAGACAAACAGCAAAATGTGCTTAAACCTTTTACAAAACTTGAGCCAGGTGAAGCTTTTTTTATATATATATGTGTATTTGTATAAATATATTTTTGAACAATCTTTGGCTTTATTACTGCTGTGTTCTTTCAGCAAACTGCCATTTTCTGGGCCCGTGTACTCCGGTTAATGATCAATCAATTACTGAATCAGTGACAATTATTTCAATAATTGAGTAATTGCAATTATTCTGATTAATCGTTTCAGCCCTATTTTAGCCTCATTGTGAGCAGGAAGGTTTCTGTGAAAAAGATTTTTGTTTCCATGGAGATACTTTGAAAAAGTTTTGACTCTATAATCTAAAACACTGATCGGTTAACATCGAGAGCAAATGAAACTCAGACCTGAAAGCCAGAGAAACATTTCCAACATGTTAACCGAGCGGTGACTCTTACTCGGGCGCCATCTTGTCCAGGAAACCAAACAGGTCCTGTTTGATCTTCATATTCTCCACGATGGCTTCCAGCACCAGGTCTGAGGAGGCGGCGGCGACTCCAGGGTCAGTGGAGGTCGACACTTTCTGCATCACCTTCTGGATGAACTCGTCGCCAGACTGAGGAGAAACCAGGATGTTCTCTGTGAAACGCTCATCGCCTCCATCTGTTCCTCCGAGGATCTGCGGTGCCTCACCTCCGCGTCGTCAGAAAACTTCTTCTTCACCACTCTCCTCAGACTGGCCTGGATTCCCTTCATCGCTTTCTTCAGGACGTCGTCCGTCATGTCCACCAGTGTCACCGAGTGGCCGGTGGATGCAGCGACCTCCAGGGAGGAAACAGAAAGCAGAGCAGCTTCATCAGGCTGTGAAAAGACTCGTTTTGCTCCGGTTGGGTTTCAATGTGAGCAGATTTTAAAATCCTGGTCTGGAGAGAAGCAATCTGGTCAAAACACCAGATTCACTTTCAGACTCTCGTCCTCCTCGGTCTCTTTGTTAAAGTACAAAGTGAACTGTTCACCACAAGTTTAGAGAAGATAGAGGTCAGAGTTCAAATATGCAACCTGGAAGAAATGCAGCATCGATGCACCGATGGAGAGACAAACAGATGGAAAGGCCAATGACAAAATGAGTTGGACGATAAAATGTCCAGGAGTTATCGCGATAAACGATAATGTTGTTGTTTTGACAACATTATCAAGTAATATAAGAAACTAGAACATATCCTGAAATATCAATAAACTTTAAATTCTACTGAACATTTAACACTCAAACCGGTTTGATATTTTAAATATTAAGCTAATTTATTTTTGGAATGTCAAATTGCTCAATTATCTGGTTAAAGAACATTTTACACTAGAAGACATTTAAATATCTGAAATAAACAAAACAATAGATAAAATAAATAATGAAGTCTCTGAAAACAAAACTGTTTTCACAAAAAGGTCTAGCTGAGAATTTTATCATCCAGTTTTTGGTAGAAAGAGAGAAAAATAATAAATTATGTAAACGGAAATGATTGAGGTTCCTCAGATTCACTGTATTTATTTTAAGGAGAGAAAATCAAACCTCATTCGCTGACTGTGATTACATCATTTATTAACATAGCTAATCTAATTTTTAACATAACAAGTGTATATCTTTACTGTAGGGAACAAAATTACACATGGATCATACAATTGGACACTGAAATATTACTTTGAATCAAAACTTGAAACATACCGAACCAGAGAAAAGTCAAGTTGGTGGCTAAAATCGCTCCAGCAGCCTGTGTCCCTATATGTTAAATAAATAAAATACAATAAATAACCCCAAACCTGCAGAGCATAATGGCTCCCAGCTAAAATTAAACAACGTGAAACTCAAATTCACAACATTAACAATGATAACAGTTTCAAACCATGGAGAAATTTCCTCATGAAACTGCATATGATTAAATTTGTCTAAAATCGAACAGAAAACAGAGCTGATCCAAAAACATACTGCAGGTAACAGATGAAAACAGGACAAGCTGTCGGTTATACTGGTTGCTATGGTAACCACCAGTCTAGCGCAGCGAAGGATTACTTGTTAGTAAATACAGTGGATGCGCGCGCAACTTCACTGCAGCGAGCCCCGCTTCGGTCTGTGAGGGCTCAATGGTTACCATGGTTACCCGCATTACTCTTACTGTTCGCTCGCATGTCGTCACAGCGCCGCCGCTGGCCGTCACAGCGCCGCCGCTGGCCGTCACAGCGCCGCCGCTGGCCGTCACAGCGCAACGAAATAAGTTATTTTCTATCAAACTGACATTAGTGAACGAATTGCGTCTGTATCTATAGAGGCAGGTTATAAATTAAACCTACAGAAACGCAGAGGAACAGCGACGCTCTCTGATAATAAGACATGCGAGCTGTTTGTTTTATTAGCCTAATTGTAAATAGTTTAAATAGTTAATGTATTCTTGCCTGCCTTCTGAAGGCGACATGCCATGATCCCTCTTAAAAAATAGAAACTCTGGAAGGCATTGAAAATAAATAAACACGTACATTTCAAAAATAATAAAAATACAGTAGAAACACACAAACAACTGGGATGTTAAGGAAACAAACAAACTAGCAATTAACAGCAATAAATCTCAGGAGAAAGTGACGTTTTGGCCAAACAAAATTAATTAGGCAAATAAGTAAATACATTTTGATAAACTTCACATCTCTAATAATGCTAGAATAATATAGATGTGATGGATAGATGGACTGACGGATGAATGGATGGACGGATGAATGGATGGACTGACGGATGGATGGACGGATCGATGTTATTTTCTGGTGTTGTGTCAACCTGTCACCACTAGAGGGAGAAGCTAAATTTCACCGTCTCCACTTCTATCAGCTTCCGTTGAGCTCAGGTGAGGACAAGGAATAGTTTATGGACACTGACCAACTCATCTTCTCCATCCGTTTGGACCCATCCATCCCAACAGATGGATGAATAGATAGAAAAGATATCACACAATATGTAATGAGAGAAACATATTTTCCCCTCAGGGTTATTCAGACAGAGAAAAACTTCTGAAGAATCATCTGGATCAGTGTTTCTCAGCACTGGACCTCAAGGCTCACCGCCCTGCATGCTGTAGGTGTTTCCTCGCTTCAGGCCAGGTGATACCAATTGACAGGTGTTTGCTAAACTGCAATCATCTGAATGAGGTAAAACGGTGAAACAATTAAAACATGCAGGGCAGAGTGGCTTCAGGACCAGGATGGAAAAGACTGATCTGCAGACTTTATGATGAAAAAACAAAGCTAACATTTAGCTCAGTTTGGTTGTTGATCGCTAAATCTTAAGTTCAACAGCGACTACTGTTTCCACGACTCCAGGAAGATCCCAAGGTTCAGTTCATTAGGCTGTAAAATGTGTATAATAACATTTTGAACAGGCAAATGCCGGGACGTCCTAAAACAACCTGATCAGACTCAGATTTCCAGCAGGTTGGAGAAATAGAAAGAAGAAATTCCCTGAATTTCATGCATCTCTTACTTGTGCAATTCCTGCTCCCATCTGACCTCCTCCTATGATCGTCACGTTTTTGATCACAACATTCCTGACAGCCGAAGAAGAGAAGCTCCTCTTGATGTGGTGCGTGAAAAAAGCCATGTTGGAGGAAAATAACCTAAACATAAAATCTGCAGAAGCGGGACAGAATCTAAACTGGGTGAAGGGTCGACTGCAGACTACTTCTTCATCTTAAAAGCTTTCAGATTTAGCGGAGAAACCGACTGGAAAAAGAACTAACGCCATCTAGTGGACGGTCTCTGCAACACTATCAAAACAGCGTTTTTTCTGTTTGGATTGAAAGTTTCTCAATCTAAACTATAATTTAGTCCTTTAATCCATAGAAAAGAGATCATTACAGACATCATATTTGATATTTTTATGAACATTAAAGGTTAGCTGCATGGCAGAGAGAGAGATCGATGTTTAAACATCAGCTGTTTGTACCTTCTTATCCTTTCAGGATAGTGCGTTTTTATGACTTTTTTAAACTATTAATATTTTATTCCATCATATTTAGAATAATTTCATACCCTAATCTGAGAGGCTGCAGGCCCAAAAAGCATCAAAAATTATTTTCCAGTGACCTTTCTGCCAAAATCCAAACAATTAACAAGTTAATATGATAATGCTGCATTCTATTTGCAATGTGACAAATTAAAGACATATCAGCATAAAGTGATTTAAAAATCCTCCAACATTTTCTGCATAATTAACTGAATTATAAAATCACGGAAACAGAAATATTGTAACATCATTAGTTTTCTTTTTCCTCCCTTCATCTTTACTGAAAAAGAATAGGAAAAAAGTTCAAAATGTCAACAGGCGTAACAGTGACATCTGCAGGTCAAATCAAAAACTGCACCGTTACTTTTCCCATTTTAATTCCTGTTATATCAGTCACGTGATTTCACATAAAAAAAAAAAACTTTAATAAATTTTCACATACATTTCAGCAGCATATACAAATTGCACTTGTGCCAATAAATTTCTTAGATTAAAATATGAATATTCTGTTTTTCTACAATTCCTGTCAAAGGAAGTCTGCATCCAAAAGTTTCTAAAAATATGACCAAGAAAATATTATTTTTCCTCAAAATAATATGACAGTAATTATTATTAAGATTCAGTCAGTCAAGTATTCAAGTTGCTTTCATTTTATGGGGCAAAAAATATTTTTTTTTTCTCCATATTAAAATAACTGACCATAAAACAATAAACCTTCATCTGGTATCTTATAGAATCAGCCCCCCCAAAAATTCACCTTTTAAAGGGAAATAAATATAAATGCTAAACAAATTAATACTGTTCTTATAAATTGATGCATAAAATTACCTAAAAATGAAGTATAAGGTTTTAGAATCAAATATATTTTCACTAATCAGAGAAACATTCTTGAAATTAAAAGTCAATCTGTTTCAAAAGAGACACTCTTTGGTTTAAAATCTCTCCCAGAGTCTCTCCAGGAGACCTGAGAAGCATTTTTAGGTTGCTGAAGGTCGCAGGAGCCGCTCTAGCTGAACGAGTCCTCGCTGCGGGCGCTCACGCACAAGGCGAAGGGGCAGGGAGCCAGAGTCAGGCCGAAGCGACCGTGCAGGGACGGAGCGGGCGCCCCGTCTGGGAGCCGGAAGGTGCAGGCCTGCAGCAGACCGCTGACGGTCAGGAACAGCTCCATCTTGGCCAGCTGTTCGCCCATGCACACCCGGCGACCTGCAAAATGGATTTACTTGTGTTAATTTCTGTTAATTTGGTGATTATGGCTTATACAAAAAAGTAAGAGTAGAACCAGAATATTACAAAAGATAAGGAATAAAAGGTGATTCCATATTTGCTTGGTTGTGGGAGCGTCGCTCGTGGGAGCAGCATGTTGGAGCAGCTCTGGTAGGTTCTTTTCCTAGATTTTTGCTCATGTTTTTTTGGTTGAATTTTTGCATGTTTGGACAGTTATTCCCTCTGGTCATTATGATGTGTGACCATGGCAACAGGGTGTTGTTTATACAACTGGAAGGAGCTGATTAGCATCTCAAAAGGTCAAATTATTCCTGAACTTTGACCCCGAATCCCAGAGAATTTTAAAGAAGGTTTTATGAATCAAGAAACAGAAGGAAAAAGTTGAAACCGTGTCTGGATCATATCCTCGACTCCAACATCTCTCCATAGAGACGTAAAGAGGAGTGGCCAAACAAATGAGCAAAGGAGATTAGCAGAGCTAGCAAACAGTTGATTGTGTCATTTAGGACATGTCACAATGGAAAATTAGCTGTTAGCTTGTTATGACAGTCATACAGTCTTCAGTCAGAGGCCTTTAAGATTTGTTGCAACACTGACAGCTACTGGAGATCCTTCCTGCTCACAGCATCACCATCTGCAACGCTTTATAGATTCTTGTATAATACGTTTGGATAATAGACTCTGAACAGCTTCTTAAGCAATAACCTTTCTCATAACTCAACATGGTCAAAATATAACATATTAAGATTTCCAGAGGTTCCTTATTGTTAATCCATAATCATCAATAATAAGTGGAATAAATAAACTTTGTGAAGCTAAACTGGTTTATTCCCCTGAGTGACAGAGCGACGTACCGATTCCAAACGGTATGAATGACTCTCTCCTCAGCAGTTTCCCCTCTCCATCCAGGAAGCGGGCCGGGTTGAAGGTGTCCGGATCGTCCCACACACTGGGGTCTCTGTGGACCGAGTACAGGTTGGGCATAATCACCGTTCCTTTGGGAATGGTGAAGCCCCGGAACGCTGGGAAACGGATAAAACCCATCAGAAAACACATTCCATCGCAGACCTTCCTCTGGTTGCCCCCGGTTACCCCGGTCACCTGTGGTCTCTGACGCCATGTGAGGAATGCTGAGAGGAACCACCGCCGTCAGTCTCTGCACCTCCATGATGGCGGCTTCAGTAAAAGGCAAACTTCCTCTGTCAGTCAAAGATGGAGGGCGGCGTCGGCCCACCACTCTGTCGATCTCTGCTTGGACCTGGTCTGGGATCCACACAGAGGGATGCAAGCGTCAGTCGTCATGGAAACCGGCTAAGGCTCAGCACACAAGCGCGACCTGGTTAAAGTGACACCAAAGAAAACGCTGACGTGTCAGTCTACATCAGCGAGAAGTGGTTAAATATTTACTGAGCCAGGCTGACTAAAATCAGGAAGTGGAGCAGACATGGCATCCCGCCGCCAGTTATTAATTCCTTCTTTCATTATTAATAAGTAGAGATTTTACATCTGGAGACCTGAAATTAATCATTTGGGATCTAATGCAGCTTTCCTCTGAAGCCTCAGAGGTTTACTAATGAACTCAAAATTATTCGCAGAACATTCACCTACGCACAGATTTTTATCTGAAACATTTATAAGAATGTGGCAACCTTGGTCCCCAATCGAACCGAATCTACCGGACCATCAGGTCTCAGGCGGCGCTGCTACCTTGGATATCAGGGTACAGGGCCAGGTAGAGCAGAACCCACAGAACTGAATTGGTGGTGGTGTCGGTTCCGGCGATGAAGAGGTCTCCGATAATGTAGAAAAGGTAGTCCTCTGTGAAGCTGCTGTCCTGCTCTCCTGCGGCTTGCTGAGCCAGCATCTCCATCAGGTACATGTCAGTCAGGTCTCTGGGGTGGCTGGGATCCAAAGTCTTGCTGTGGCTCCCGATCATTTTCTTCAGGAACACCGTGATGTCTCTCTCCACCCGCCGCAGCTCCCTGAACGCCCCGAAGGGCAGGTAGTAGAGCAGCGGGAAGACGTTGATGAGCACCGCGGGGCTGTTTATGCAGATCTCCAACCCGCGCGACATCAGGTCCAGGATGCCGCGGAACTCAGGGTCGTCGTGATGGAAGCGCTGACCCAGGATCAGGGAGCAGATGACGTTCGACACGGCGTTGCTGATCAGCCTGGAGGGGTCGACGCCGCAGGCGCCGCGCTCTGTGTTCAGCCTCAGCAGCTCCGTTTTGACGGCGGCCACGCCCTGCTGAATGCACGGCTCCAAACTCAGCCGACCCAGGCCGAAGTTCCTGAGGGTGGCGTGGCAGAACTTACGCTGCTTTCTCCAGACCGGCCCATAGGGGGCGAACACAATTCCTGAAACACAAACAGGAGACGGCTCCACTCATTTACAGACAGGTCTGTCACAAAGACAAATTTTGCTGGACAGTAAATTGTCCCAGAAGTTATTACAAAAAGACAAAGACGCTGCTTTGAGACGGTTCCTCTCTGGCTCTTGGTGGAAGCTTTTTCCTCTGCTTGGTGCTGCTTTTTGGAGCCTCTCTTTCTGAATCTACAAATTATGGATGCAGTCAACTTGTCTCTCAATGTAATTGATCAAATGTTCTCAATAAGGGGACTGGGCAAAGGAGAGCCCGCTTGTCCCGCAGAGACACAGCTGGCAGGAAACATTCTGGACTCTTAAGACGTTATAAAAATGTTATCAGTGAGTGAGAATCAGAACCACAGCAGCTGAAAATGAAACACGTCTTCCTTTGTCCCTGGAAGATGTGGAGGATCTGTATTTATTTGGACTCATGATAACAGGATTTCTGCAGATCCACAAATTCAGAAGACGTTTGCAGACGACCAGCAGGATGGAGTCGATCCTGGAAAAGATGCTAGCTATGTGACTTCTGATCTTTTTCAATTGTTATTCCTAAATATATAATTTTGGATTCAACAAGTATGGGGCATATTTCTGGGAGATTACAGTTTTTGAGAGGAAATTGGACAGACTTGTTAAGATTCATTTTCAACCCTGATAGTGATGAAAATTCCCGGATACAAGTTTCTGCTTTATCTATTTCATATTCATTGAAAAGGAAGATTGCTGCGTCATCAGTCAGTTGTTTAAAGTTAAAAAGTTAAATTCTCTTTGCTTTGACTCTTTTTCATATGCACTGCAGTGACCTGAGAGACAAGAATTATAATCATTGTAGTCGATCGTATCTTAAAATACCAAAATTCCCACTTAACTTTATATTTAGGTCCATCTGATGATGTAATTTTTAAATATTAAAACGACAGCTCATTTGATCAGCTACTCAGTTCTTGAATCAACTTTTTACCAAATACTTTTTCACTCTTGAATCATTTTTTTGGACGGCTGCTTTTTAGTTTTACTTCAGTAAAACTTTTAGATACTCTTCCCACCTGGCAACATGAGATCAAGAGGCAAGAGTTTACATTTATACCTCCTCATCAAGACTGACCAATCAAATGAAAGAACCGCAGCCCCCAGCATCATGCTGCCACCACCAGGTTTCACCAGGTTTGGAAAAGGGAGAAGAAAGTCTTGGTGACAGGAAGCTGGATATAACCTTTTGTTGATCATTTCCTCACCTTTCCGTTTGGTGAGTATGGAGATGGTGGGAACATCTGGCCGGTCTGAGAACACATCTGGATGGTTTGACAGCGCGTCCTTCACCACCTCATAGCCGTTCAGGACAACGATCAGCTGGCTGCCCACAAACAGGCTGTAGATGTTCCCGTAAACTCTGGCTTGGGACGTTAAAGCCTCCATGACGCCGATGTTCCGGTCGGAGGTCTGTCCGAACCTCCGCCTGATGAAGGGAGGCAGCAGGAGGCCGCCGAAGTTCCCGAGCAGCGGCCACGGCCGCGGACCGGGCGGGATGTTCCTGTAGACGCCGCGCTGCTGCTGGTAAAAGTGAACCAGATAAAAAACCACGAAGAAGGCCAGCAAAGGCAGAATGTTTGGAGGAGACAGAGCCGCGCGGCTGAGGTCCGCCAGCCACGACAGAGAGGCCATGCTGTCAGAGAGCCGACATCTGCGGGATTAAACCGTAACAACAACAACAGCGGGCTGAACTGCACTTCCTGTTTCATCCGGAGGCTGGAATTGTTGCTGCGTTCCTATTGGCTGGCTCCGCTCTAAGCGTGCTCTGATTGGTGGAAGTCGGAAATGCGGTTGTGTTTTTCATTGCTGTCTCTCAAGACGAAGTCACTTGTTGCAAGTACCTCGTTTTTAACCAGTGGCTGATTATCTGGTTCATTATCAGCCTTGCTGCTGTAAGTTTCAGCGGATAGACAAGCTTTCCATTTTCAGCTAAACCTCTTCATTATGTCGTATCAGAGCTGTTTGTGCTTTTCCTGAGGTTTATCAGTGCATCCCCAACATGAAGGACCAGTGGCCACTAACTCACAACCACCTCGGCTCTTTAGTGGCAGTAGCTGGGCCAACATGTTTTCTGGTTCATGGTGTCTTCTTGGAGGAAATACCACTTCAAAGCCACTTAAGAAAAACATAGTAAAGCCCCAAATTGATGATTTTTATGCCCCTGATGAGTGCAACAGCCTACATTAAACCACTTCAGGACTTGATTTTGTTGCTTCTTTCCCTGCATTCTTTAGAATATATGTTAATTTTTTATGTGACTCTATTTTTTTTTAAAGTACTTTATTTAGAAAGGGACAATACAGATCAAACATAAACTAATTTGCACCTGCAGCCCCTTCACAGGTTCCAAAAAAAGATATACAATTCAATAATAAAATATAACACTGCAATTTGATTTCTATTGACAGTGCACAAACAAACACAGAAAATAAGATGTATTCACTAGCACACACACACACACACACACACACACACACACACACACACACACACACACAAACACACACACACACACGCGCGGACACACACCCACACAGACACAAATCCACTGACGACATAGATCCAGCACACGTACAATTTGGTTTGCTTTAGTTTTTAATAAAATGTTGAGGCTATAGTTTTGGTACTAAGACTGCTAAAATGAATACAAAACAAATGATATCAAAGCACATAAAAGTCGACTGAGAGGCAGCTCATGGCAGCTTTGGTACATCTACTCTAAGGCACCCTGTGGCTTCGACACACTGATAATTCAAAAATACTTAGCGTGAAGGACACACACTTCAAGTACAGTAACAGACCAGACAGTATTGTTTACAAAACGCACCATTTTCAGCTCTTAATGTTATAAATAAATCAATAAATGTTCCTTTCTTCCTCCAGTGGAGATCTTTTTACGTCTTTTGGTTGTGCCCAGAGGGAGCAACACGGCCGCGGTTCCAGGCGGGCCGGTCACTCTTCCCGTGAGCTCTGCACCATGGAGTACGCCTTGCAGGGGTTTTTGAGGCAGCTGGAGGCCCAGCTGATGGGCCAGTTGTAGGAGCACGGCACCGACGTCTGAACGTTCCTCTCAAAGAAGTTGAATACGGGGTTCCACCAGGTGTTGGTGAGGTAGTTATTGGGTGAGCACTTCAGAGTCTGCAAGACAAAACAACAAAAATAATATTTACATCATGTAATAAATCTGTTTTTATTAATAAAATCTCCAGATGCTACAATAGTGGTTTTCTCAAATAATTTCTTCATACACCATAGGCGTAAATCCGGGGGAGGCGCGGGGCATTTGGACCCCCAAAACTTAGGAAAGTCTAGAATTGTCCCTCCAAAAAAAATAATTGAAGAAATGTTTGAATAAATGACGCCCTTGTCATACACCTCCACAGAAAATGGGTTTTCACCTGAAAACATTTAAATAGCTTAGTTTTAGAGCCACTATGCAGTCTGTATTATAGCCACCAGAGGGAGCTGTCAAACTTTTTAGCATTTTAGTGGCGGTGGCAGCATTAGTCTTAAAAACTGAATTAATACAACCATTTCCTATCTGCACTATTTTTTCCAGTCTCTAATGATTAAAAAAGCCTTTGTTTGACATTTTCTGACCTGTAAGTTGGCCATGGTGTGGTACCACCAGAACAGACGGGACGTGATGAAATAGGCCACGATCACATCCACAGTGTAGTGCTCATGAGCCACCAGGATGCAGAGCACGCCCACGGCGCTCAGCAGCCAGCACATGAGGTGGTACCACCAGAAGGACTTTGGAGAGTCTTCAGAGGAGGAAGAACCGTCAATAATTATAAAGTTGCACAGTCAGAAATAAACAGCAGTGATTTGGGTTATTTACTCTGTCATAAGATGGGATTCATTTTAATGTGTTATTCATTCCTTTATAAATGTCACAGTTTCAAACTAAATATTTTATTAGAAAGCTAAGAATTTAGCTTACAAGCTAAACATTTTGCTCCAAACTAACTATTTAGTAGTTAGTGACCAAGCCTATAGCGCCACACTAAATATTTAGCTCTGATATAGCTAAATATTTAGTTTAAAATTAAATATTTAATGAATAAGCTAATATTCCAAATTACTGCTGTTAATTTTTATTGTGTGAAGCAACAAATAACAACATATACAACTTTTCCATCTGCCAAACTTACTTTAACCAACCCAATGGGGAAATGACTTTGACTTTAAGCCTGTCAGCCTTTGAATAATTATAATCAAAATAAATAGACAATAATCAGGAAGGTTGCATAACAGCATTAAGAGCATTGGGTGATCAGAATAGAAGTACACAATATGAAACATCAATTATTAACCAGAGGATCTCATGAATTGAGAGCAACCTTTTTAGTACTCACACTCTTTGATGAATAGGTAAGTGAGGGTGAGCATCACTGTGTGTCCGCTGTACAGGAAGTCTCCACACAGCAGGTGGGAGTTGGTTATGGAGAGGCCGGCTCCTGAAATCAGCTGCAGAACGCGTTGGATCTTGGCCTGCGTGTCGCCCTCAAGCTGATGAACACGAAAAACAAAACAACTTCTGGATCAGCAGCAACACTTATCATCAAATTACTTCAGCAAAACTTAAAAATTATAACATCATAAATGTTGTTCAGGAAGTCATCACCACATGGCTTCTATTAACCTTTAGCAACATTTTTACCAGTGTTGCACTGAACTCAACTGTTCAACCAGGTGTTTGCTAATCGCTGCTGGCTAGTCTAAAGGAGTTGAATAGGAAGTTGAATAGCTCTCTCTCCTGGGAGAGAGCAGCTCTGTGAGGCAGAAGGTCACAAACTGCAGCATGGAGGAGGAGCTGCGCCTTGAAGGCGGGGCTAGGTCCACCCAGACGTTTTACACAGCTGAATGGTTGCCATAGAGATTAAAGGATTTTTGAATCATGCATGAAAGAGTCTAATCAATATTCGTAGTATGTTTTTGATGAGGGAATAACATCATAACATGATGTCAAGCTAAATATATACACATATATATATATTTTATATAAATACGACAGGAAATATGGTTAGAGCTAAAACTTCTCAAACATCTTCAGAAGCTCAAACTGATCAGCCACTGATCGCTTTGTGATCGGATCACAAACTGCCTCAGGATTACATTTTCCTCAGAGACACTGATGAATCTCATCACTGCTGATTACAGGAGGCTGATGGGTTCTGCTCACCTTGGGGGCACAGTTCATGTGCATGCCAGGAACAGGCAGCGTTGTGACGTACATGGTCACACAGCGGTACAGGTACAGCGTGCCGATGAGGAAGAAGAACCGTCTGCACGCTATGGACCTGTCGACAGGAAAACCCAGCTCACTATCGGGTGGAAACATGGAGCTGACGTCTTTTTATTAGAATCCTGTGAACAATAACTTCATGGAAATGATTGCTTAGATCTGGAAATTGCAGAGAGCAATTTTCTCTTTGAAACAAACTTCCTTGTTGAATAAAAATAATTTTAAATCAAAATTTTCCAGGAATATGAATAATTTTGGGCTTAAATTTTTTTTCATTATTATTTATTTTTACATTCTAAATTTTCAGGGCACGGTCTTTAATGTGTTAGTTTTGATAAATTAATTAACTAAGCAATTGATTGTTTTTGTTTATTTTTAATTTAAAAAATTTATTTATTTTTTTACATACAAATAATCCAGCCGGAACCTTTGCATTTGCATGTTTCTGGTACATCACAGATCCAGTGCACAGGTAACTTCTGCAATAAGTGATGGACGACAAAACTGTTGATCTCACGGGGTTAATTTCTGCTTCAACAAAACGATTTGACAGGGCTCTGGAAAGACTATCGTTGTGTTCGAGTTATGCAAAAAGAGGTTAGCCTATCAGCAAAGCTATTCAGACCTAAACTAGCATCTCAAAGCTTTGTATCTATTTTTATCGGTAGCTTATCAGGTTCTCACTTGTATTTGAAGAAGAAGAGCTGGATCAACCAAATAGCCACCAGAACCATCCCATTGATTTCCGTCACAGTGAAAGCCCACTTGACTCTGTCGATGTAGTCGAAAAACTTATCAGGAAGAGGAGGGCTGCTCTCCTTAGGGGGGACGCGCTCGTGCACCACTGTGATGACCACCGTGGTCAGAACCAAGTTAAAAGCTGCGTAAAAGAAAGCGATCACCGTCTTCCACCACTCAGTGGGCAGATGGTTGACTTTGGACTCCGGCAGCGAGATCTTCACATAGTCTTTATGTCGGACGATGCCTTTCCTAAAATTCCTCTTCGCCTCCTCTCCGGCGGAGGCGTGGACCGGGCAGGACTTGTTAGTGCCGGGAGCAGAACCATCCTCCGTTCCCAGGTTTGGGTTGGGAGTGGAAGAGTCTCCAGCATTCCTGGGCTCTGCGGAAGCCATGGACGCTCGCTCTGTTCACCTCGGGAGTGGAGCCTTTAGCTGCAGAGACATGGGGAAAGAGAGGAGGTCAACACAGGGCTGTGTGGGGCAGACGAGGCATTCATTACTATTATAGTTCTTTACTATCAGGAAATCCACAAAAGGCAGTCAAAAAGCCCAAAACGCTGTAATTTAAGATTCTCCTTCTTAAACCTAAACTCTATCATTCATCAGGCGACGGTTCCAGATGTTCCCAGCAGATCCCTGGAGGTTTACTGCTGGTTTTGAGGTTCTGAAAGTGGAATGGGAGGCATATCCTTAAGACTGTTTTTACACCTGATAGTCTGGTGAACTCGGTTTGATTTTGGACCAAAATTGCAGCATTTGTTACATTTCCAATTGCTGTGGTTCACTTTTACGCTGCACCGTGTCAAACCAACCAAACCCTGACTGTGTATCAGTCTCTGGTCTGGTTGGGTTCACATTTGCATTCAAATGACACCAGAGTTCCCTGCAGCCAAACCGAACTGAGCTGCATTTTCTTTCAAATATTTAAGGCATTCTCAATAAAAAAAAAATAATTAATGAATAGAAAAATTTTCTGTGAATTATCTGGAGCTACATTACAGAGAAAAATGAGCGAAGACTGAACCCCAAAAAGGTAAGGGTCCGTTTCAACTTGCCCATGCTGCTACTGAGCATATGAAGCACTTCTGGGTCATTGGGGCCCTGCCCATAGCAATGCATAAGGAGGCAGTTACTGCTTGCGAAGCAAGCAGTAACTGCCTCCATGCATTGCATGGCAGGCACCTATTAATCTACACCCAATAGAATGTTTCTTTATTATTATTATAACTTCTTCTTCCGTGACCGTTAATGCGGCTCGTACCGCTGCGTGCCCACCCACAAAAGTGGTATCAAAACGTGCGGCTCGCCGCCGGCATTGGAGCTATTACTTGTGGTGGGATTCGGAGTTACGATGGCGACGTAAAAGCGAAAAAAACGATCAAAAATTTTTTGGCAGTTGGAAACTGCCCAAACTAGAGTGTAACTGACGATTCGTTAGAGTGTGGGAAGCAGGGCGATTCTGACCCCAAATAAATTTTGAAATCGCCGTCACGCCCACAAATATCGCCCGATCGGTATCAAACTCGGTCATGACATTGATACGCATGCCTGCTCCGGTAAAATGTTTTCAAAATTTTCCTAGGGCTTACGGTTTTCTGTCAAGGTGCTTCAGAGTGAAGTCATGCGACAGGATTTTCACACGCTCTGCCAGGATCACTTCCATGTATTTCTGAAAAATGTCAGACCCCCAGCGCACACCATTTTTATCTCGTCGCTGTTAATACTGTGAGCGATGTACAAATATGAATCGCGGGACTATTGGAGACGAAAAATAGGGCTCTTAAACGCTTCAAACGGTTTTCCGATACGTATCACGGTTTCCGAATGGGAAGGAGCTGTTCGGACTGCTTTTTTCATTCAAACTGACTGAGGTGTCTCACAAAGATAGAATTCTTTCTCCACCATTATGTCTCACACTCCACAGCTGGCAGAGAATCCATGACCATAGCAACGGAACACACCAGGGCCCAGCAGCTAATTAGAACTACAAAAAAGCATCATTGTAGTTTTTACTGTGGCAGAGCTCTGAGGAAGTTGTTGGCCTTTAGAACTACTTGTGTTTTGGGCATTTTATAACTGATTTTAACCAACCATTGTTACAAATGGAATTAGTGTGTCAATTTTAAATTAACCTTAATGAAAATTTCAAAATAAAAACTTGAATGTTCCAGGCCTTTCAGAAAAACTAACTGATTGAAGCATTTAAGTCTCTCCTTGTGTGTCACAAGGAGAGACTTGTGACACACAAGGACCTCCTCTTTAGAACTACAATTACTGATTGTCAGATATACAACATGGCAGAACACTCAGTGCCTACAAAAGAGGTCAGAGCTGATTGTAAGAACTACAACATGGCGGAACTGTCAGTTACTACTGAGGAGGAATGAGCTGGCCTTTAGAATTACATTGTGATTGGGCATTTTATAACTGATTTTAACCAACCATTGTTACACACATGATTAATGTGACAATTTTAAATTAAGCTTGATCAAAATTTCAAAATAAAAGCTTGAATATTTCTCTCAGGCCTTTCAGAAAAACTAACTGATTCAAGCATGTAATTAAGTCTCTCCTTGTGTGTCACACTGACATGACAGTTGACTTCCTCTATAGAACTACAATTACTGAAGGTTAAGACTAAAACATGGTGGAACACTCAGTGCCTACAAAAGAGGTCAGAGCTGATTCTCAGAACTACAACATGGCGGAACTGTCAGTTACTACTGAGGAGGAATGAGCTGGCCTTTAGAATTACATTGTGTTTGGGCATTTTATGACTGATTTTAACCAACCGTTGTTAAACATGGAATTAGTATGTCAATTTTAAATTAAGCTTCATGAAAATTTCAAAATAAAAGCCTGAATATTTATCTGAGGCCTTTCAGAAAAATTGATTCAGGCATGTAATTAAATCTCTCCTTGTGTGTCACACTGACATGACAGTTGACCTCCTCTTTAGAACTACAATCACTGAAGGTTAGGACTACAACATGGCGGAACACTCAGTGCCTACAAAAGAGATCAGAGCTGATTCTCAGAACTACAACATGGCGGAACTGTCAGTTACTACTGAGGAGGAATGAGCTGGCCTTTAAAACTACTTGTGTTTTGGGCATTTTATAACTGATTTTAACCAACCGTTGTTAAACATGGAATTAGTATGTCAATTTTAAATTAACCTTAATGAAAATTTCAAAATAAAATCCTGAATATTTCTCTGAGGCCTTTCAGAAAAATTGATTCAGGCATGTAATTAAGTCTCTCCTTGTGTGTCACACTGACATGATAGTTGACTTCCTCTTTAGAACTACAATGACTGAAGGTTAGGACTACAACATGGCGGAACACTCAGTGCCTACAAAAGAGGTCAGAGCTGATTCTCAGAACTACAACATGGTGGAACTTTCAGTTACTACTGAGGAGGAAGGAGCTGGCCTTTAGAATTACATTGTGTTTGGGAATTTTATGACTGATTTTAACCAAGCATTGTTACACACATGATTAATGTGAGAATTATAAATTAAGCTTAATGAAAATTTCAAAATAAAAGCCCTGACATTCTTTTATATGACGTAATTGCCTTCTTTGGTATTATGTGACTTTTTCAACAAAACCAATGTTACACTTGGGTTGAGTTTGGCAATTTAAAATGAAGCTGACTGAAAATTTCAAAATAAAAGCCCTGAAAATCTTTAGATCAGATTATTGCTTTTTTGAGCATTAAATAACTGTTTTAATCCAATCAATGTTAATTATGGTATTAGTTTAGACATTTGAAATGAAGCTTACTGAAAATTTCAAAAATAAAAGCCTTAAGATGAGTCTGTGGCTAATGCAGCATCTTGCATAGCAAGACAGTGCATTAGCTTTAGCCTTTTACCTTAAATGAGGTATTAGCTATTTGTCTGACTTATTACACATGTTTGGTATAGTGAACAGAGTAAGTAAATTACAGACAACATGCTAGTGATGCGCCACATGCTACTGATAGTATTCATGCTAAAATTAGCATACACTTATTTTAACATACTGAATAGTGCAAGTCCATGTTAGGGAACATTCTTGTGATTCTCCACATGGTACGTTTGTCACTTTTGTGACATTTTGTGAATTTTTTAATCTACACCCAATAGAACGTTTCTTTATTATTATAACTTCTTCTTCCGTGACCGTTAATGCGGCTCGTACCGCTGGGAGCCCACCCACAAAAGTGGTATCAAAACGTCCGGCTCGGCGCCGGCATTGGAGCTATTACTTGTGGTGGGATTTGGAGTTACGATGAAAAAGTAAAAAGCGAAAAACCATAAAAAAATTTTTCGGCAGTTGGAAACTGCCCAAACTAGAGTGTAACTGACGTTTCGTTAGAGTGTGGGAAGCAGTGCGATTCTGACCCCAAATTAATTTTGAAATCGCCGTCACGCCCACAAATATCGCCCGATCGGTATCAAACTCGGTCATGACATCGATACGCATGCCTGCTCCGGTAAAATGTTTTCAAAATTTTCCTAGGGCTTACGGTTTTCTGTCAAGGTGCTTCAGAGCGAAGTCATGCGACAGGATTTTCACACGCTCTGCCAGGATCACTTCCATGTATTTCTGAAAAATGTCAGACCCCCAGCGCACACCATTTTTATCTCGTCGCTGTTAATACTGTGAGTGATGTACAGATATGAATCTCGGGATTATAGGAGACGAAAGATAGGCCTCTCATACGCTTCAAACGGTTTTCCGATACGTATCACGGTTTCCGAATGGGAAGGAGCTGTTCGGACTGCTTTTTTCATTCAAACTGACTGAGGTGTCTCACAAAGATAGAATTCTTTCTCCACCATTATGTCTCACACTCCACAGCTGGCAGAGAATCCATGACCATAGCAACGGAACACACCAGGGCCCAGCAGCTAATTAGAACTACAAAAACGCATCATTGTAGTTTTTTACTGTGGCAGAGCTCTGAGGAAGTCGTTGGCCTTTAGAACTACTTGTGTTTTGGGCATTTTATAACTGATTTTAACCAACCATTGTTACAAATGGAATTAGTATGTCAATTTTAAATTAAACTTAATAAAAATTTCAAAATAAATGCTTGAATATTTCAGGCCTTTCAGAAAAACTAACTGATTCAAGCATTTAAGTCTCTCCTTGATTGTCACACTGACATGATAGTTGACCTCCTCTTTAGAACTACAATGACTGCAGGTTAGGACAACATGGCGGAACACTCAGTGCCTACAAAAGAGGTCAGAGCTGATTCTCAGAACTACAACATGGTGAAACACTCAGTGCCTACAAAAGAGGTCAGAGCTGATTCTCAGAACTACAACATGGCGGAACTGTCAGTTACTACAGAGGAGGAATGAGCTGGCCTTTAAAACTACTTGTGTTTTGGGGATTTTATAACTGATTTTAACCAACCGTTGTTAAACATGGATTTAGTATGTCAATTTTAAATTAACCTTAAAGAAAATTTCAAAATAAAAGCTTGAATATTTCAGGCCTTTCAGAAAAACTAACCGATTCAAGCATCTAATTAAGTCTCTCCTTGTGTGTCACACTGACATGACAGTTGACTTCCTCTTTAGAACTACAATGACTGCAGGTTAGGAAAACATGGCGGAACACTCAGTGCCTACAAATGAGGTCAGAGCTCATTGTCAGAACTACAACATGGCGGAACTGTCAGTTACTACAGAGGAGGAATGAGCTGGCCTTTAAAACTACTTGTGTTTTGGGCATTTTATAACTGATTTTAACCAACTGTTGTTAAATATGGAATTAGTATGTCAATTTTAAATTAAGCTTCATGAAAATTTCAAAATAAAAGCCTGAATATTTCTCTGAGGCCTTTCAGAAAAATTGATTCAGGCATGTAATTAAGTCTCTCCTTGTGTGTCACACTGACATGACAGTTGACCTCCTCTTTAGAACTACAATCACTGAAGGTTAGGACTACAACATGGCGGAACACTCAGTGCCTACAAAAGAGATCAGAGCTGATTCTCAGAACTACAACATGGCGGAACTGTCAGTTACTACAGAGGAGGAAGGAGCTGGCCTTTAGAATCACATTGTGTTTGGGCATTTTATGACTGATTTTAACCAAGCATTGTTACACACATGATTTATGTGAGAATTAAAAATCAAGCTTATGGAAAATTTCAAAATAAAAGCCTTGATAGATTCTATATCAGGTACTTGCTCTCATTGGTATTATGTGACTTTTTTCAACAAAACCAATGTTACACTTGGGATCAGTTTGGCAATTTAAAATGAAGCTGACTGAAAATTTCAAAATAAAAGCCCTGAAAAATCTTTAGATCAGGTTATTGCTTTTTTTGAGCATTAAATAACTGATTTAATCCAATCAATGTTAATCATGGTATTAGTTTAGACATTTGAAATGAAGCTTACTGAAAATTTCAAAATAAAAGCCTTAAGACCAGTCTGTGGCTAATGCAGCATCTTGCATAGCAAGACAGTGCATTAGCTTTAGCCTTTTACCTTAAATGAGGTATTAGCTATTTGTCTGACTTATTACACATGTTTGATATAGTGAACAGAGTAAGTCAATTACAGACAACATGCTAGTGATGCGCCACATGCTACTGATAGTATTCATGCTAAAATTAGCATTTTGGCTAATTTTAGCTTATACACTTATTTTAACATACTGAATAGTGCAAGTCCATGTTAGGGAACATTCTTGTGATTCTCCACATGGTACGTTTGTCACTTTTGTCAGCCAAGGTTATCATTTAGCATCAGAACGCTGGCTCCAAACCGATGGGCACACTTTGGCAGGGCCCCGATTAAATTTCTTCAGGAATTTTCTAGTTGTGGTTTATTACAGTGGAGGCAACAATCAGGATGTATTCAATCTGCAGTGGCATCATTTCATTTAGGAGAAGCTGAATCACAGCAGGTCATTGGGTCTCAGTCTTAAACATTAGCATGCTGCTGTGAAAAGCTAAAACCAGAAAACTACTGGCCATAAAAAAGCAAAAAAAAGAAACCAGTTTTGACTTAATTATAAAACTTATCAATTAAATGGATAAAATGATGCAACAGATGCAGCAGATTTCTAGCCTGGTCTGTTTTACCAGGTTAGAAACATACAAACCAGATGGATCAATAAAACATTGATAAAACAAACGCAAATAGTAATAATTACAATCGTTGTACTATCTGTTGTTTTGCACAGACCACAGCATCAGTGCAACTCTGATCATCAATAAAAACAATCACAGATGTTTCCAAAAGCATTTCAACTTACTGAGATAAACTTTAATCCGAGTTACTAACCTTGTTTTCTTATGGAGTGAAGATTAAATTTAGTTGCTTCTTATCCTTTTTCTGTTAACCTTTTCAGGTAGAACTGAATTCCGTTACCATGGCTACCTTGACAAGAATGTTACCAAAATAAAAGCATATAACAGCAGAAGGTAACTTCACTCAGTTGGCCTCAACGTGTCCAGTTTCTATTAAAAGCTGTGGATTCAGAGACTTTGTCGAGGAAAACCTGCACAGTGTGTGTTGATTCACACGTATTGTTGTCTGCAAACGCATCAATCAAGAAGCTGCACGTGTGCAACCGAAACATTTCAAGCTAATGACATGAGAGTGCACTCTGGAGCTGAGGATTTCTATTGTTTCACATCTGCTTTAATGCCTTTAAAAGCCTCTGTGATGGTTTTCAGCGC
Organism: Poeciliopsis gracilis; assembly: GCA_911649635.1. Taxonomy (NCBI): domain Eukaryota; kingdom Metazoa; phylum Chordata; class Actinopteri; order Cyprinodontiformes; family Poeciliidae; genus Poeciliopsis; species Poeciliopsis gracilis. The sequence goes on along the minus strand of CAJVRI010000370.1, from coordinate 1,715,101 downwards.
TGAAATGCATCATAATAAGCCTCCTTGGGGAGACTACCAGAATGCCCTGGTTACATGCAAGGAAAAACAAATATTTACAGGAGACCAACGGATGGAGTCACTGAACGTATTGGTTACCGCGTAATCAGTTTTGTGGAGAATATATAAGTGGAAAAAGGATACAGGCTAATTCAGACTCTGTTGCATAAGTAACAGAAGGATTTACAATACATCTTTAAATTGTTTTGCGCAAATAAAGATGCTGAAAGTCAGAGTTGGTTAGCCCAGAACAACCCAACCGCTTTAAACTGCATGTAATAAATCAATAGATGTTTATATTAAGGGCTTTACTCATTTAAAGTCAAGTTTATTTATAGTTAAAGTTTCAGTTACAGGATATTTCAGAACGCCTTACACGATGAAAACATGAAACAAGAAACAGAAAGAAGCATTTCAGAGCAGTGGAAGAATAAATAAAAGTGATTAAAGGTTGGAATACAGATTACAATTAAAAATGTTCCAGTTATTAATAAACAGGTGGGTTTTTAGTCGAGACTTAAAGGAACTCAGTGTTTCTGTTGTTTTGCAGTTTTCTGGAAGTTTCTTCCAGATTTGAGAAGCATAGAAAATGAATGCTGCTTCTCCATGTTTGGTTCTGGTTCTATTCAGAGCAGAACCAGAACCAGAAGACCTGAGAGGTCTGGAAGGTCGATACAATAACCTTCCTGGTGCTAAACCGTTCAGCGATTTATAAATAACATAACAACATTTTAAAGTCAATTCTCTGAGCAACAGGGAGGCAGTTGAGGCTGTTCTCTATCCTCCTGGTTTTAGTCAGAACGCCAGCAGCAGCGATCTGGACCAGCTGCAGCTGGAGGACTGATCTTTAGTCAGACCCGTGAAGACACTTCTGCAGTAATCAATGCAACTAAAGATAAACGCATGGATACGTTTCTCCAGATCCTGCTGAGACATTAGTCCTGTAATTCTGTAAATGTCCTTCAGATGATAGAAGTCCAACTTTGTAACTGCCTTTATGTGACTTTGAAGGTTCAGGTTGTTCACCGTCTCAAAAGCCAAACTGTCTAAATGTCCTTCCAAAAGAAAATGAAACAAGACAACAAATTAGTCCTTTAAACTGTTGTCTTTCAGAAATAAAGTCTTGATTTGCTTTTAAACTTAATGATGTTTGAAACTATTCGTTCATCTAATGAGGGTCTGGTTAGCACTTAGCCTGTGAAAAGAGTCCATGTAAAACATTTTTGTGTGGCAATCACAAATAATTTTAAATTTGAAAATCTTTTTTCAGTGGTTAAAAAAATGCAAAACTTCAAGTTTTTATAAAATCCCAACTAGAAGATTGTGATCTTTTGTATGTTGTTATCTGCCAGGCCTCCTTTTCACTGGGATCTTTTATTGTATTTGTTTAACTTTACAGCCTTCATTGGTCTTTTTAGGGTCAACTTTAGGGTTTAATGTTGACCTATAAAAGAAATAGTAGAAATGCTGTTTTTATCCTTTGAACCTCCTTCAATCGCAGAACTTCTTGCAGATGTACAATCTAAAGCATTGCACCATTTGCCCGTCTATGTTTGAACAAAGCTGTTTTCCTTTAATTAGCTGTAGTGATTGCTTCATTTATTAGTTTAATAGATGCATTTTTTGGTTTTGCTGATTATTTTAGGACTTTGGTAAATGGCAGCGTTTTGTTAATGGTTTATGCATGCGGACATTGTAACAGGATGTCCACCCTGTGAGAAGTCTTCCGGTTTACAGTGCACAAAACTCTTCCACCAAAACCCCCGGAGGGACGGGTGGAGCTGGAAAACTGGATGCAGTGATGCATGACTTAGCAGCCTGTGCTTGTCCGGGCTATTTCGGGAGAAGTCCACCAGTTGCTTCCAGGGTTGTGTTTTACTCTGGTGAAACCAGGGCTTTCTTTTTTTAACTCTACTTTGGGTCTTCGTAATAATATGTTGCTTTTGCTGCCCACTAATTTCCACGTTTGCACTGTTTCATCTTTCGTCATTAAAGAGAGCGCTATGAATAAGTTAAGCTTGAGGCGGCCCCGCCTTGCATAAACCAGAGAAACCCGAGAATTAGATGGCAAAGTCCTAACAGCTGAAAAAAACACACAACCAAAATCTACATCTTCAGCCTTCAAGCATGTTTTAGTTTTTGACTGAAACTATTTTATTTAGACTAAAATCACTACACCTTAAAGGTTCTAACTCCATACATCTGACTCGATGTTTATAACTAGTGAACTAAAACGTTAGCTGTGATGTCCCTAAAGCACTAATTATGAATGTTAGTTCCACTAATGCTAAAATTCAACCATGTTTATATCCACCATGTAACAGGAGAACATGAGGCAATTTATATGAGTAACAAAAAGATAATAATTTAAGTAAAAGTTCACAAAATAGCCAAGAAAATTAGAAGTTATGTGGGAAAATACATTTCGGGGAGGCTTAGTGGGTCAAACATTTTCATCATTAGCAAAAATGCAGAAGCCCTAAATGAAAACTTAGCTCTGCTGTTAGCGCATTAGCAGAATAGCAGAACTACACACCACTGTCTTTAGCAGAAAAATAGAAATTATTCATTGTGCAAACATGTTTTATGCAGCAAACACAAAAAAAGGAGGAAAGAAGCAAAACATTTTAGAAACAAATTAAATATATAAATGCTAACAAAAATGCTAAAGCTTCAAACAAAAAATTAGCTTCAAGCACATTAGAGGCAGTGTGTCAACCCCTGCATTCCTCTTTATAACAGAAAAATGGGCCCTATGGTAGCAATATGAATGTTTCCACCATGAACAAGGCAGAAATCATATGCAACAAACAGAAAGAGAGACTCCACTGAACTGAAAAACGGCACTCAGGGACCAATAATGGCAGCACAGACAAACAGAAACCAGAGCAGAAGAGTCTGGCTTCTGTTCATCACACAGAACCAAAGGTTTGCAGAGCTAAATGCAGAGAGTGGAGAAAACCAGGAAAAGGCAACAATGACTCAAGATTTCCAACTCTGATGCACTTTTAACTTTTTCTCCTGTTTCCTTTTTCCAGCACCATCCTGCTGAGAACACCCTCCATGTTCTCCAGCGTTTCATCCGACCGGTCAAACATGGGAAGGCAGGTGAAGATCTGAGGCACCTGGATCTACATCAGGTCACCATGTTTATTGCCCATTCAAAATATGACATGAGGCAAGACTATATGAAAGTATTTCAAAGAAAAACATATTTTTTGTTTTCAGAAATTTAGTAACATTTCACATATCAAATTTTTTCTGTTTGATAAATGTCTGTGCAGCACAATTTTTACAGATGAATAGTTTTGAAAGAATTCAAAAGTCCCTAGAAATGGAAATGTCCTTTAATGAGTCTGTAAACCACATAACTACTTTAAACTATAACAAGCATTAAAATCCCACCCTTTTGTGTTCCTAACAACAGAATAAAAAGTTATGTTTACATTTATTCATCCTTCTGACAGAGGGAGACCAGTTTCACCTGAAGAGCACCATGCTGGTTGAATTTCTCACAACAAAGGACTGAATATAAAATGGTAAAGTATCTCTGATGCTATGAAGTGCATAAACTGAAACGTCAACCTTCAGGGCTCTGTTGTTGCTGTTGCATTGCTTTGGTGTGGAGAACTATAGACTATTTTTTAGTCTACACATTTTATGGTATTTTACTGGCTTTGAAGGGGAAAAATAATTATTATTTTATATTTAGCAGTTTAATTTGACAATAATAGTTACAATAACAGTCATAAACTGGGGATAATAAACATAAAATGCTGAAGCTTTCACTTTTCTGTAAATTAATAAGAATAGTAAAGAAAGAAAGTGTAGTAAATTAGATCTTACTAGTTTACACATCCTGGATAGTTTTCATTTGAAATCTATAAAAATCTGTTTTTATTATTTTACCAAAGTGTTATTAATTAATAGTTCCTGGAAAATGTTTTTACTTCATCATTTAGTTGCTGATGCAAATATTTGAGTTTTACACATCTGTGGTTGCAAAGGACATGCAAATGTGTCGAATGAGACCGAGTTATTTTCTGAAGGTGAAACGAGAGTCAGCTGCTTCACAGACATGGTGATGCAAAGGAGCGACTTGATTTAATGGTAGGACAAAGATTTGACAAACATCAGAAAAAACAGATGTGTGGATTTTTTTGTTTTTATTTTAAGAAAATATATTTTTGTAACCCCTGAGAACTTGATGATTTTAACTCGCATGTTAAAAGGTTTGATGTGGAGCCTGGAGGCAATAATCCTAAAATCTTACAGCAGCGGTATATAAAACACAGATTTTGTTGGAGACACATGCAGTTGTTGTTGACTCATTTTTATTTTCTGGTAAAATGACACAACACTCCCAAAGAAAGGGACACAATTTAAATAATTCTTTCCTCCAATATTTTAGCCAAGTTAGAGAAATTAATACAGATTTGGAGACTCTCAGGTCTCCTTTAGAGTAAATATTACTGCATATTTGTGATTATTTACTATAAATTGGAAAAAAAGAGAGTTGGTAATCAAAGGATGAATACGTTGTTGTTTCTAAGACGTCACTAGAAAATGCCTTCACCTCTTAAATTGCATTTGGGGCCTAAAAAAATCAGGTCAAGGGCCACAAATGGCTCCCAGGCCACACTTTGAGCACCACTGTCTTAAACAGTTTTAAACAGTTTTAAATGAATAATTGCAGTAAATTTGACTAAATAAATATGGAAGAAAACTCATTTAAAAACACAAACGTGAATCAGTGTTGAGTTTATGAGAACAGAAGAACCACAGAGTTGATGTTGTTCTGTGCAGAAAACGTTCAGTCTTATCACAACTTTGGTCTCATAAAACATTCACCACAAACATTTCATGCTTTTGAAGTTTTGAAAGAAAATAACCACAAAAAGGAAAAACTAAATGATTGTAAGATTTGTGTATAACTTCTCCACATTCTGCAAACTGAATTTTGTCCAAACAGAAACTGGCTCAGAATTGGGAAGTGGAAGGAAAACGATACTTGCTTTTCAAATGATTGTAGAAATTCATAGATCTGGACTTTAACTATGCCATTCTAACACTTGAATCTGCTTGGATCTAGTTTTGAGAAACTGTGAAGTATCTCAAAACTTCAGAGCCAAATTATTTACCTGCTTTACACAGACGTCTTCAATGTGGGGTCATGACCCCGCAGGTTACATTTCTGATTAGATATTTTTATTTCAAAGTCATGCTCTTGTGCACTTTAACATAAATCCAACATTAAACAAATGGATAAAATAATGTATTTCAGTCAGAAACGCAGACATTCAGTTAACATTATGTTAACGATTATGTATTGTGTGTTTGTTCATTTAACATAAAGATCTGCATCATTGTGGTTTTATTAATGTATCTTATGAGGCTGCAGAGAGAAAAGGTTTTTATCTCCCATCCAGTTTTCCATCACAGTCTTTACTGAAGAAACAATAAAACATAATCAATTTCATAGAATAAAAGCTAAAAATAAACCTAACAGTCCCACTCGCCGTGCTGTGGGGTTCTAACTGGGAGTCTCCTGACCCCCAGTTCATCACACAGGATCCTCACACACTTCTGAAGTTTATTTGGGGTGTAGCTCTGCGGCCCCCCACAGAGTTAAACACCAGGTTCCAGTTGTGGCTGGGTGGGGCCACAGGGCCTGACTGGGGCCTCTAATTTAGGCTGGAGGAGAGCTGTCCTATTAAAGACCTGACAGATTTTAATTACAGCCACATTCAACATGCAGTTCGTACTTTAAATAAATTATTCAACAATGGACACGCTTTGTGTGTTTTTTATTTGGTGTTCCCTTTGCAGTGGTAAAAGTAGAGAATAAAACTTTTTCTACTGGAAACTAAACATTTAAAACCTGTGGAGACTGATTGACATGTAGCCTGCAGGATGTTACAGTAGCCTGCCTGTCAGCAGTCCTGGTGCATCTAATTTTAGTTTCAGTTTCATAAAAACGTCCCGCTTCGTGATTTAAAACCGAAAACGGTAAAAACTTCGTCCTGTTTGCTGTTTTCTCTCAGATTGACCAGATTGTAGCATCCTACCTGCTCAGACGGGCCTCCTCGCAGATCTTCCTGGAGTTTCCTGAATCAGATGCTCTCTGCTCTCACTCGCAGCCTCCTCTGAACATCAAGCGACGCTGCTGCTCCTTCCAGCGCGGCGCTCCTCCCTGCAGCCCCGCAAGCCTCCCGCATGTCCCCCTGCCTGCCTCCCTCCCTCCGTCCCCTTTAAATCAGAAACTTCCTCCTGTAATCAGCGCATCCATCGCTTTGTATTTGTCTCATTTGATGGGGAAGCTGCGTGCTGTAAATCCTGCTGGGAACACGTTCACTAAAAATGACAATGTGTTTATTTATATATATTCATGAGATATCGTTTATCTTCCTTTTCTTTTTTGTTTCTTTAATATATTATTATTTTTTTCACGTTTTTTCTTTTTGTAATATTTCTATTATATATCTAGGTTTTATTTTTATTTTTTATAAATTTGACTGGAATATTCCTTTCCCCAACAAACATCACTTTTCAGATCAGGTGAGGCAATAAAATATGGCAAGTGAACACATCATATAATACTGTCTCAATTGACGCATTTAATTCGTTCATAAAAAAAATACATGACAAAATGTCTTTATATTTATTGCATTGCAGTTCATTTGCCATTTTGTCCCAAAACAATAATGTCACTGTCCATAAAAATGCTAAAATGTTTCTGATTTAAATAAAATAATGTCCATAAAGCGTTGCTTGTTATTTACAGTCACAGACACAAGTTGTAATAAAATGACTGATAAACCTTAATTAGTTTCTTTGTTTGTTTCTATACCTTTTGACACATATTGCCTTCATTTAGTTTTAGATGTAGAGAACTTCCGATTCGATGTTTAATGCTTCTATCTGGTTTAGATGTTGACATGAAGACAACTTGAAACTGAGTTACAACAATGTTAGCAGCTCGTTTAAGTGTTATGTAACTAAAACTGTGCATTTCTCTTATCAAATACTAAAACTAAACTTATTTTGTGGCCATTAGTTTTAAGCGTTATTTCTGATTTGCAAAAATAAACACTTCTGAGATTATTTATATTTTTTGCTTTATGCATTGCTCTACTCTTAAGGTGAAACTATGGTTGCAAAACAAAATAATAGAGTTACTTTACACAGATGACCAGCTGAACATTTCTTTAATACTGAAGGCATAGAAATAGCTTTATAGTTCGTTATTATCATTATTTACATTGTGAAGACCGATTGTCATTGATGTAAGCATTTCCACAGGGAATCAGTTGAGTTAAGGGATTTAACATAATATTGTTCTGGTTCTGCATGAAATCATCACCAGCATTCAGTAATGAAAAGAAAGTCGATGTTATTCCCATCCGTGGTTATAAATGCCATTTTTCTGTATAACTTGTAACAATTTACCCTAACCTCACAAAAAAAATCCGAACTATCCCTTTAAAATGTAGTCGGAAATGTGCTTTCATTATATGCTACGACAGCCTGCCTTACCTTTAATCCAAACTGACCTGAGATCAGTTTTCCGAGCTGGCTGGCTACAGACAACGGAAATACGTCACTCCTCACAGGTGACGTGGCTGCCAGAGGAGCCTTTCCGTGGTGAAAAAGCTCGTGTGTCCTGAGTTCCCTCGGTCAATGGACATACCTGTCTCCTGCGCTAGCATTTCCCTGCGCCAGTGAGCAAGGAGCCGGCCGGGCTGCAGCCGCTGCTGTTCGGTTTGTGTTTTTAGCGCCTTCACGGTGAAACCCGCTGCTGACGCCTGATCCGCCATGGAGACTCATGGGAACTCCAATAAGAAGCAGAAGCTGAGCAACACCATCGAGAACTGGGTGCGTCTTTATTTTCTGAAGTTTATTTAACGCAATATTTTATTAGTACCGTCGGATTTAAGTGAGCCGAGCGGCTCGCGCTGTCACCGGTAGCTAGATGCTAATAGCCCCGATGCTAACCGTTAGCTGAGTTCACTGCAATGATGGATGATCTCTGTCTTCATATTTATTGTTATTTTAACCCTCATTGTTTACACATCAGATAAATATCTGTCCAGTTTGATTACTTTTATTAAAATGAAAAAGTTTAGCACAGTATAAGGACCCGGCGTATGAATACCATAACTTTGTTTTAATTACAAATTTATGCTAATTATTATTTTCAGACAGAAAAGTTGTTGTAAGCTAATTATTTTCTTGGTTACATTTGCACACACTTTCTCTTGTTCTACTGATTACTTCTTTTTAAAAATCTGTTTGAAATAACATGAAAGTTTTACGTTTTAAGGTAATTTTCTGTCATGTGCATCATTGTTCAAAACTTTTATTAGACCTCTTGTTTATTATTTTGTTTCATTTTAGTCTGTTGAGCTGCACAATAGAAAGAAAATATTTGGATGCAGAATTTGCATGCATAGCACTTTAATTATGATGTCATACCAAATATTGTATCTGATATTGTAATATTGCAAAAAAAAAAGTATATTTTGATTTTTGTTGTGATTCTGTGTGTTTTGCTACTTCGTTGGGATTTCAGTGTTTGCATGGCTAGATTTTTATTTAATATGAGTTCTTTTAATAACTTTTATGAGCAAAATATCTTGATAATTTTAGGGAATGCAACGTGCAACTAATGTCACCTACCAAGCCCACCATGTAAGCCGGAACAAGCGTGGGCAGGTTGTGGGCACACGAGGAGGATTCAGAGGATGCACCGTCTGGCTGACTGGTAGGATGTTAAAAAAAGACAAAAATAATCCTCACAATAAGGCAGATTTTAGCTATAATCCTCTTGTCTTGCTTCCTGCAGGCCTTTCTGGTGCAGGGAAGACGACGGTGAGCATGGCTCTGGAGGAGTACCTCGTGTGTCACGGCATTCCCTGCTACACGCTGGACGGAGACAACATCCGCCAGGGGCTGAACAAGAACCTGGGCTTCAGCCCCGAGGACCGCGAGGAGAACATCCGCCGCATCGCCGAGGTGGCGCGGCTCTTTGCAGATGCGGGTCTGGTCTGCCTCGCCAGCTTCATCTCCCCGTACAGCAGGGTGAGTGAACAGAGCGTTGCCGTTTGGAGGCTCGCAACTCAAATCTCATTGTTAAAGTCTGGGAATAAATGATGGAACAAAATGTTTTTGTGTTTTCCTGCAGGATCGGCTGAATGCCAGGAAGATCCACGAGGCTGCAGGGTTACCATTCTTTGAGGTTTTTGTGGATGCACCGCTGGACGTGTGTGAGCAGCGGGACGTGAAGGGACTTTACAAGAAGGCCAGAGCGGGAGAGATAAGAGGTACAGCCAAAGTCTTTACTTTAACTAGGCAGAGGAGCAGCATTAAACTCATTTTCATCTTGGGCCACATCACGAAGGGCCAGTTGAGCAAGGATGTGGTGCTAAAGTAAAAATATTTGCATTAATATTTTCCTGCCAGGATTGGTTGGAAATGTGACTTTTTGTTTCTAGCTGTATTGATCACAGACCAGGCAAAACTGAGGCAGCAATGTCATCCAAGTAAGAAATACTGCCACCTGCAGCTGGGAGTTAGCATCATTTATCCACAGTGAGTTTGAGCATTTTTGAAGAAAGAAACTGACAATTATTTTTAAACAAAAAAATGTGTGGGTCTGTTGATTTTGTGTGAAAAACTAGGAGGATTGATTGTTAACTGGCAGTTTAGAGATAAAAATGGGTGCTGCATTAGAGGGGGTGCCAAATCTATGGTTAAAAAATTAATTTAAATCTTTCTGTGCTTAGCAGCTGTTTGTGCCTGTGCTTCTCTACAGAGATTCAGAATATAACCACTCGAATCAAACGTCTTCTGTATAGATCTGTCAAACCAGACTACCAGCAGCCTGCCATGAGCTTAGAATTAATTCATATTTCTATTTGAATTTATGAAAAATATAACAACCAGTTTTCTGTTCACTGCTTAAATAATTAAAACAGATGTATCTGCTTTAGAAAGCATCACATGAAGGAAAAAAATCCACATTGATTTATTTGAATGAGTTTCTGCTCCGGTGACTGATGAGCTGAAACTGAACTGGATTTTATGTTTCTGCTCTCAGGTTTCACTGGAATCGACTCTGAGTACGAGAAGCCGGAGGCTCCGGAGCTGGTGCTGAAGACCGACTCGTGCAGCGTCAACGAGTGCATCCAGCAGCTGGTCGACCTGCTGCAGGAGCGGGTGAGGTTATGCACACCGGCTTACTGCAAGGCCAGGAGTTTAACATGGTCATTTTCATTAATCACACTGATTTTTAACACAATCTGTTTTCTTTTTTTTTTTTTTTTTGGACGTATAAAAGTCCAAAAAAACTTTTTGGAACTTTTTATCTTTGTTTGTGTTTCCGCTTCTCTCAGCCATCAGGGGTTAATTTCTGCTCCAAAACCGATCAGATGGCACGCTGGAAAAGACTAGTGTTGTGCTGAAGGGGGTTAGCATATCAGCTAAGCTATTCAAGCCTAAAATAGCATCTCGGAGTTAAACATGTGGCGGCAGCTCAGACTCTAACGTCTGCATCTACATTGAATGATCAGGAGTTTCTGGAATGGCTGTAATAACACTAATCTGATGGTTGAACAACCTGAATAACTGCTTAAAAACAACAAATTGTATATAAAAACATTAATCTCAGAAATTTTCTAAAAAATCAAAACAAAAACAGAAAAGTATGCGTGTTTTCTGAGATTTTCTTTGGCAGAAATTTGCTGTTCCTCTATATATATATATGTTTTTTCTGAAACGCCACTGCACCTTTTCCCCCAGTGACTCAGAGATGATGGAAAGCAGCTGAAGGTTCAACAAATTAAACACGGATAATTTATTTTACAAGTTTAAGAAAAAAAAGCTGAACCAACAACATTGTTTCCAAATAGTTCACATATTTAATTAGTCACAATATCATACTCCTAGAGTTACAGAAGAACTTTCCTGGTTTAAGCATTAAAAATTTGTTATTCTACTTGTGGCCACTAGGTGGCAGAAATGAGTCATAGTTGCAGGAATATTGAGGCTTAAACATGAAGGTTTCCGCTGCGTCTGACTTCCCTTCAGCTTGCTGGAGCAGGTTGCTTCATGAAGACGTGTTTTTCATGAATGCTCGTTTGTTTTTCATGAATGCTCGTTTGTTTTTCATGAATGCTCGTTTGTTTTTCATGAATGCTCGTTTGTTTTTCAGGACATCGTTCCTGTTGACGCCTCCTATGAGGTGAAGGAGCTCTACGTTCAGGAGAACAAGCTGGACCTGGCCAAGGCCGACGCAGAGACTCTCCCTGCTGTCCAGATCGGAAAGGTGATTAGAGTTCTGCAGCTGACTCTGCAGCCGCGTTCTGTGCATCTCGGCCTGCTTGTGTTGACCTCTGATCTCTGATCTGCAGCTGGACATGCAGTGGGTGCAGGTGTTGGCCGAAGGCTGGGCCACACCTCTGAACGGCTTCATGAGGGAGAGGGAGTACCTGCAGTGTCTTCACTTCGACTGTCTGCTGGACGGTAAGACGGCTGAAAGAAAAAACGTTTTAGCAGCGACGTGTCGTCTGGAGAAGTCAGGAGGATTTTCCTGACGCGCGTTTCGAGGCGTGTGTAGAACGTTTGAAGCTTCCCCATCAGGCCGCAGCATGTGACTGTTTCGAGAACTGACTTGCCAGTTTCAAGGTTTTTACAGTTAACTAAAACTAACAAAATAACCAAATGTGCTGAAAAAGTTGCTACTGCCACAAGGAAGAGAACTAAAACATGCAGGATGCCTGCAAGACCCAGTTGGGGCATGTCTGAATTAAAGCTCCATGTAATTTTCTCATCGCCTGTATTACTTATATTGGTCACAAGTCGGAGCCGACTGCTCAAAGAACCGATGAGGCAGGAATTGGTTTATTCCTCCATATTTATGTTGTATATCCCCAGAAATTGATGTCTGGATTTCACTAAGTTCTCATGCACTCACACCAGATCTGTTTAGTTCGCTTTGATCAACTCTGGTCCGTTTGCGCAGCTAGTCCGGTTTGTTTGTGAGGTGTGAATGAGTAAACCAAAACATTAAAATCTGGTCCGCTTACAAACCTCGGTCTGTGTTCGGTTAAAGTGAACTCTGTTGCGTTTTAAATACGTATGTGAACTGGAAGCGGACCAGAGACCGCACCAAAACCAGGAAGTGGACGGCAAGGCAGAGCATTCTGGGTAAATACTACCAAAATTAATGTGACAGCAGGAGAAATGGCTTGTGTTTTTTCTTTTATATTTTTTTGAAGCAAAGACAAATGAGAAATATTCTAACCACTAAACTCTCCGTTTTTATTTACATTTCGTAAAGAAGGGCGTTGTGCTCAGTTTCTTCTTCTGAGATCTTTGTGTCGTTTCCTTCAGTGGTTCTTGGTGTTGTGCCCCCACAGGCAGGAGGGGAACAGGTTTGGGTTTGGTTTATTTGACTCGGTCAGAATGGAACAGAACGATCAAAGTGACACACCTACAGAGGATTATCAGTGAGGAGATGCATTTAAACCATCTACATTGTTTCCTTTATTTATGATAAAATGATGAAACTCTTGTTGAAAATCTAAAACATGGCCTTTAATTTACCAAACATGTGAGTTAGAGTCAGCCCTGCCCCGAAGCCAGCGCTTCACTTTCCATTTTACTCTAACAGGAACAAAGTTTCACTAAATGAAGCTCATGTTGCAGCACAGAAGATAAGATTCCAGTGATTAAGACCATGAGGTCGTTAGGAAAACCTTCTATTCCCTGCAGGAATGATTTCTGCTTTCATCCATCTGATCCGTCTCTGCACAGACCTGAAGCAGCTGAAGCGCACAGTGATCTGATCCATTTGTCTGTTTCTGTCTCCGTTTGTAATTTACTGATCCTGATTAAGTACAACATATTAATGTCTGGCTCTGCAAAGAATATGAGTAGCTGTTCATTATATAGTGGTTAAAAAATTAGAAGATGGTAAATATTTTTCTTTCTGTTCAATTTTTGCACAGAAATTGATGAAACTTCCACTTTTCTCCAGATATTAGTGGTTCAAACAGGATTAGATTATGATTGACCCACAGGTTGCTGAAATTATTTAAATTATTTTATGGTTTTTGCACAGTTCTACTTTTTAAATTTCCTGAATTTTGGAAATTTTACCAAAGAATAATCATACACAGATCCATTTACTACGTTAGATTATTATTGAAAAGTCCATTTATTTTAGGAATGTGATGACAAAGAGAAACAGACGGATGTTTGAAAGCCTTCATTTCTGTTAATTATGATGATTTTCCACCTACAGGTAATGAAAACATGGCATTAAAAATTACAATATTACATCAAGAAAAATAATTAGAAATGTGGACTTGATGAATAATTAATAAATAGTTAATACATGTTGTTTTACTTAATGTAAATTATTATTTTTAAAATTTAACAATGTAATTTTTTTTGATGAATTATTTCCTCGAGTGAAATCAAATTTAAACGTTTATTCATGTGCAAATAAAAAAAAAATAGCTTTATTTACACACCCTACTGAAATATTTTGGAAAAATTTAATGGTTTCATTTTTTTTTTATTCTGAAAGTTTCATATTTAGTGGAAAATAAATTTCTTTAATTAGTACAACATTTTGCAGAAAAACAAATTTTCCGTGTTGAACAGTATCGCTGCTTCAGGCAGAAGACCAGGAGGATCTCTGGAAACAAACTGAAAACTTTACAAAACTGATTTAACTATAAGATTCTTTAGCTTTTGGTTGAAATTACTACATTTTCAATGAGGCTGAAAATGAAAGGAAACGTCTGGATAAGGTTGAGTTTCAATAATTCATGACGGTTCTTAAAAGTTTTTTGATGAAAGAATAACTCCCAGAGGCAGTTTGGGGCATGTTGCTGCTTTCAATTTGAACTCGGAAGTTGAGATTTCCGAGTTCGAGGGCGAAGAAATCGACTGGAACATTGGTTCTTAAAATGCAGAAAGTTTAGGATCTGCTCATATTTGCCTGGCAAATGGTGAACAGGTGTTTGCCAACCCAGGATTGAATGCAGAACTTCTGACTCTGTTAGTGGGATGCAGAAGAAAACTTCAACAAAATGAAAAGCTCTCTGTCCTTTCAGTCCACAAGGATCCAACTCAGAATAAGATTTCATCCATTTGTTTCTGAGATCAGCACCATAAACTACACATTATGCAAAATCTCTCCTGTACAAATCAAATGCCTTCTAATAATAGATTGAAGCTGAAAGCAAGCATCCACAAAAACCTTCTCTGTTGATCACTGAAGGGGTATGCCGAAAAATCGATTTACATTTAAGCATTTATTATGATTCAGAATCGATTTAAAATGTTCCAAATTTATTAAAATAATAAATCTGCTAATGGGCGGAGCCAAGGTTCGCCGTCACCGGTCAGAAGTTTGCTGCTGTGTTTTTGCAGAAATGCGCTCAGACAGCGTTTTTTGTTTCTGTGTGCGACGTGAATGCTGAACGATTTTAGACGTCGTGGTCAGAAGTTATGTGCATTTTTACGATTCTTCATTAAATAAATCCAAAGCCTGTTCTTCTGGATTGCAATGTCGTTGTTAATCATGAGATAATAACAGATTCCCACCTCTGCTATGCGAACTGAAACATACTCATTAGTTAGACTTTGTCCTGTATCTAATTTTAATGTCCTTCTCCTCCACTAGGTGGCGTGATTAACCTGTCGGTGCCCATTGTGCTGCCGGTGTCCGCGGCGGATAAGGAGCGTCTGGACGGCGTGACGGCCGTGGCGCTGGTCTATAACGGCCGACGCGTCGCCATCCTCCGTAACCCGGAGTTTTACCAGCACCGGAAGGAGGAGCGCTGCGCCCGGCAGTGGGGCACCACCTGCAAAGAGCACCCGTACATCAAGGTTCCACATTTTGTTCCAGCCATAATTTTTAAATATTAAATGATAGATAATTTGACCAGATACTCTAAAAATACTATTTTACTCTTATGCGAGTAATTTCTTAGATGGCTACTTTTTACTTGAGTAAAAATGTTGAAGCAAAATCTGGACCACTCTGTCTAGAAATATAAAGTAAATGATGATCAATTCAATGTTATTAATAAATGCAAAATGGTTCTTAGAGCAAGAAAGCAAACGAGTAAATTAATATTTTATAAAGAAGCATAAGTAAACCCAACATTATGATGCAGTGAGTAAATATGACATAAAAATAACATTTTTGATGCCGTTTGTACTGGCGGTTGCAGACAGCTTGCATTCATTAGCGTGTCAGAAACAGATGGTGAGTGAGATCCTGAAAACTTTCCGTGGAGAAGCCAAATGCTTATTGATCTCGCCACACGACGCCTCTGCTGCTGACGGCCTTCTGACGTTCACATGCCACAGACCTGGAATCAGTCCGGATGAAAGCCTGTTCACACGCTGACCGAGTTGTCCGTGAAATGAGACCCGTAAATCGATAAATTATAAAGAATTCATCGGTTTCTTGAACTCTTGGATTTGTATACTATAAAAAGGCTGGTAGATCAGGCCACCATCTTAACCTCCATCGTCTTCGTTCATTAATGAAACGAGTGGTGGATTCTACTTTAAAAATGCACGGATCGTTAATTTCTGCATTTTAATGTTTAGAATCGCTTGATTCACACAAATAGAGACTTTATTTTTTAGCTTTGGGTGGATCAGTGACACACTGCGTACTTAACCTGCCCTTTAAATCCTGAAGAGTCAGAACGCTTTGCTCTCTTCACTGATGGAAAAACTGAACATCTGGAGAAATGAAGGTTTTCTCATTACTTAAGAACTTCGTTTTGATCCGCCCGTCTTCTGCAGGTGTTAAATCTGGAATCTGGTGTGTTCTCCGCCCTAAAAACCAAAAAAAATAGTTTGGGAATGTAGTTTCCACTTCTCTCCAAATTAATCTTTTCTTCTTTTTTAAATTTTTTATCCAGCTGTTTCCTTGCACAAGTTTCTCTGACACCTGCTTCGTGAAGAGAAACACAGAAGGTTTGGGCTACTGAATTTTTTGCGGTTTGATGGAATCCGATGGATTTATGCCACAGGATGCAGGAGGAAACGGTCCAAACTCTTATCTTCAGGTGTCGCCCTAAATGTGAAGGAAAAACTGGGAAAGTTTATTTTTCTTTTACATTTCATCCATCCAGCCGTCCGTCTGTCCATTCGGTCCTTCCTGTCTGGGTTTGGCAGATTCTGTAGTTGAAGACAGAACGGTGTAAAAATGCAGTTAAGTATCCACACCCCTGGCAGGTTTAGTTTATTTCACTGATTTGAAAATTACACAGCTACCTCTGATGGATACAAAAACAATATAAAAGCTTTTCTGATGTTCCTAGCGTCATTAAAGGTGACATATTATGCAAAAGATTTTGAGAAAGAAAGATTTTGTTCAAAAAATGCAATAAACATGTTTTGTGTAGCCCATGGCCCTATTTTAACGGGTTCCTATAAAATGTTAAAAATGAACTATTCCCCTTGAAATTGCTTTGTTTTGTTTATTGATTTCAGTTGTGAGCCGTTGTTTACTGGGTTGCAGTGACTTTACTTCCAGTAACTGACTGGTTGGCTTTTGATGTTTGAGTCAGAGCCCCAGAAAAACTGCCCCAGTATTTCAACACCTTAACTTTTAACTTTCATCTTATTCCCACCATCGCCATGGTGACACGTGGCTCATGTGTGGAATGATGGAGGGGTGGTGGGAGGAGGGGGGTGGAGGCGGAGGCGGCGGCGGCGGGAGGAGGGGGGTGGAGGCGGAGGCGGCGGCGGCGGGAGGGAGGGGGGGTGGAGGTGGCGGCGGCGGGAGGAGAGGAGTGGAGGCGGCGGCGGCGGGAGGAGGGGGGTGGAGGCGGCGGCGGCTACACGTGTCCTAAATTGAGACCACGACTCTCCACTGTCGACACCTGAAGCCTCAACGCTGTCGCCACACACAGCTAACCTGACGTGTGTGTGTGTGTGTGTGTGTGTGGGTGTGTGTGTGTGTGTGTGTGTGTGTGTGTGTGTGTGTGTGTGTGTGTGTGTGTGTGTGTGTGTGTGTTCAGCCTGCTCTGATTAAGGCCTCCCTCCTTAAACTGTGTGTGTGTTTACATGACCATACGTCTCTCTGCCTGCACCGGAGCCCGTCTGTCAGCGGCGCCCTTTACTGCGACGGCTGCGCCGCATTGTTTCTGTCTGCTGTCAGCTGCAAACGAGCCTCTCCATTCAGACGCAGTTAATCCACCTCTTCCTGTTTACCTGTCCGTCGGGCAGCCCCCCCCCTCCTGCAGGGAGCCGCGGCGTGTTGGTCGGGTCGGTCTGTGCGCTGCGTGACGTTCGCTCAGGGTTCATGTGAGACTCTTCTCCACATATGGGTCGAGTTTTTCAAGCCACCTCTGGACAAATTGGATCAGTTAGCGTGTGGAGCAGAAAAATGTAAATTTCTCACACAATCTTTCCTTTTGATCAAATCGTGGCGACGCCTCTGCTGCTGACAGCATTCTGATTTAAACCCACTTTAAAGCAGAAACTGCTGCCAGGCCGCTCTTTTGTTTTGGTTTTTTAATATGAATATCAAAGGCTGTTTAAATGATGAACTACACGTTAATGGAAAAAGTGACACAAATGTTTTATTTTCCTTTCTTTTTAATGTTCAGATTTATCAGTTTCATGCAGTAACTAGCTGGGACTGCAGGAGGGAGGCCAGAGATATCGCCTGAATCAAAATCAGCCTAAGCGATTTGGGTCATTGATCATTTTGATCCTGGGAAAAAAGTTTTTTTTCTCTCTCAAACCTGAGAACGTTTGTCACTTGAGTTGACAGCAGATTTTATCTTCGGCCTGAACCCGTGTATTGGAAACGTGGTGAAAATGTTGTTTTGAACATTTTATTAATGAGAAACTAAAAGCATCACTAATTCTTGTGGGGAAAAAATGACTTCTTTAAATTTATCCACCGACTTTGAAAAGACCAAATTTATGCTGCTAAAAGGCAGTTATTAAAAAATCAACACAATTTGCAGATTTTTCATTTAACCACTTAAACCTTTTTGTACAATATTAGAATTACAGTAAAAATGCAAATAGTCAAATTTATTTTTTTAAATGAGAAAATAAATGTTCATTTAGTAAACGTTTGATCATTTGTAGCAAAGGATGCATCTAACATAACAAACATGTGAAAAGCTCAGGATTTTCTGCTTTATTGTGATGTTTGGATTAAACAATTAATAATTGGATAGTAAAAGGCGCTTAGTCGCAGTCCGTTTGTTTTTTTATGGATTCTGAACCAGTCGAAGCTGAAACTGTGGAACATCTTAAAGGTTTTTTTCTATCTGAAATGAAAAATGTTCATATATTTTGGTGGGTTTTGGTTTAGTTCCTGCTCTGTGTGTTCTTTCTATAAATTGCATTTTTTATCTACAGGTGACGATTAATTGTAATAACTATATTAGTTGATTTCATTAATTGATTAATCACAATAAATCCAATTGATTGTTTCAGCCCCGATTGACCTGATTGTGGTGATTGATCTGCCGTGTTTCCAGATGGTGATGGAAAGTGGCGACTGGCTGGTTGGCGGAGACCTGCAGGTTCTGGACCGGATCTACTGGAACGACGGTCTGGACCAGTACCGGCTGACGCCCAACGAGCTCAAACAGAAGTTTAAAGAAATGAACGCAGGTAGCCGACCCGCCTCCCGCCGCCAGCGCCGCTTCCTGGTTCTGGTTTCCTTCCACCACACCAGTCCTCTCCTCCTCCATGTGCAGACGCCGTGTTCGCCTTCCAGCTCCGGAACCCGGTCCACAACGGCCACGCCCTGCTCATGCAGGACACCCAGAAGCGGCTGGTGGAGCGCGGCTACCGCCGGCCCGTCCTGCTGCTGCACCCGCTGGGAGGCTGGACCAAAGACGACGACGTGCCGCTGCCGTGGCGGATGAAGCAGCACGCCGCCGTGCTGGAGGAGCGCGTGCTGGATCCGGACTCCACCATCGTCGCCATTTTCCCGTCTCCCATGATGTACGCCGGACCGACTGAGGTAACGCAGGTCAAAGCGTCGCTGAGGTTTCTATAAACGCAGACGTGGCAGATAAAAAAGTCGCTGCTGCGCTGAACGATGAGCGTTGAGTAGGCGTAGGAGGCCGCCTCGTCCCGGCTGACTGTCGACCGGACAGGAAAGGGAACCAAAAGCTGAGCCGAGTCGCTCTGCTGGAAACTTTTCATTCATTCACGTCTCATGATGTGGAAGCAGCCGATCATTGGGAACAGACTGAGGGCTGTTGGGCATCAGGGAGTCAGTTAAATTAGTTTGGAGCCATAAAAAGTTTTTTTTTCTCTTGGGCCCAGGTGCAAGCCTAACGTAAATGTTTAGCCGTTAAAAGTGAGATAATTTCTTCTCTGGTTTTCATATTTCGGATGGCCCTGAAGCAGACAGGAGCCACTTTCATGAAACACTTCAAGGTGGGTTAAAAGTGGCTGTTTTATCTTCAACTGCCTCCGTTTACTGCAGAGTTTTTCTTTGACCACTTAAGCTTTTTTATGCAGCATTAAAGATAAAACTTAACCAATTATTAAACTTGTTTTAAAAAATAAATACGCATATTTTATCGCCTAAAATGAATTAGCAGCTTTCCTTTAGTGAAGGTTGGATCATTTGGGGGTCAAACGAAGCATCAGCATCTAAAAATCCTTCGACATGAGAAAAGCTCAGACGTTTCTGAACTTCAGCGTCGCGCTGATCTGTTTTTTTCATCTGACCAGTTAATAATTGGATAGTAACAGTAGCCGCAGAATTTGAACCAAGTGACGTGTTTTGGCTCAATTACTGCTCTGAAGTTGATTTTTTTTTCTATCAAATTACCTTTTTCTGAGTCTCCAGTTAATGATTAATCACTAAATTAGTGGACAAATATTTGAGGAATTGATTACTCTGATTAATTGTTTCAGAAATGTATAAGTTTAGAGTTTCGATCTGGCACGATATGATTCATAAGTCTGTTCTGTCTTGAGCTTTCAGTCTTTTTGCTGTCATAGGAAAGAAAAGTGTCGCATTTCCTGCAGTCCATGAAGCCAACACATGTCTTGTTGTTTAAACTGCCGGTTTAAAATCCTTCCAGACTTTTAATCTGCTCCCTGCTGGATTATTAGGGTCTCTTCTCCCGTTTCTAACATCTTCCAGCTCCATTTGTTGCTGCTTGTGAACAGCCGGCGCTCAGAGACTCTGTGGGTCTCTGAGCGGGTCTCTTTATGGCTGAAATGTTGGAACGAAACATTCTACTTTAAGCTGAAATCTGAAACAAACAAAAACATTCATTAAAGTAGCAGCTATGTATTGAAGTTTTCAGTTATTTCATCCAGACACCTCCTGCAGATTAAGATCCTTTTTGACACCAGAAACTCCAGAATGAGAGCAAACACTCGGCTCTTCTGGAGGCTTTTTATGACACAGAGGAGCTTCAAATTGTCTGTGCCAGAAAACCTCGTGCTGCTCACAGAGGCAGAAATGTCTTTATTTGTTTTTTTCACTAAATAAATTCATTAAAAATACACAACTTATAGCTTTGAGCCAGTTACCTTCCATTATGCCATGCAGTTTTCCCTGCCTGGTGTCTGCAAGCTTCTTCACAGTCGTTTCATTTTTGTTGCTCACATAAAGTTCTTTTATTTAAAGAGACTCAACAAAATCATGAAGGTTTTGTTCTTCACCACGTCGCCTTGTGGTGATATTTATTACCAGCAGCTGGAAACGGGAACCGCTCTGAGAGCAGTCTGTAAGCCGATGTTCCTCGCTCCCTCAGGTGCAGTGGCATTGTCGAGCCCGTATGGTCGCCGGCGCCAACTTCTACATCGTGGGCCGCGACCCGGCAGGCATGCCCCACCCGGCCACGGGGAAGGACCTGTACGAGCCGAGCCACGGCGCCAAGGTCCTCACCATGGCGCCGGGCCTCGTCTCCCTGGAGATCGTTCCCTTCAAGGTCGCTGCGTACAACAAGGTCAAAGGAGCCATGGACTTCTACGAGCCCAAGAAGTAAGCTTACGCCCAGCTTGTCCCGACTCTACGGTCTGGTTGCCACGGTAATGGGAACAGGAAGTAGTCACTCAGGGTTAATTTAGAAGCTTATTTGGACGTTTAATCCCGTTTAGGCCAATTAGGCCAAGCAGTCTAAACAGAAATTATATTCTGTAAATTCGTAGTGTGATTATAGAAAGGCTCCTGTTCTCCCGGTGCTTTTGTCTCTGGGAAACGCTGAGCCAAAAATAACACCCGCTGTTTTCTTTTCCTCAGAGCTAAAATGTTTTAAGCTTTGATGTTGCTCAGAATCACACAGACCTGCCGCTGATTAAAGTCTGTATCTGCAACGCAAATGATTTTTAGCTCCAGTCACGCCGTTTATTTTTTTTCCTCCGGCTGTGATGAAGCTGCGTGAGCGAAGCTGCGTTCACAGACGCAGATTCGAGTTTTCCAGTTGATTGATTAGTTGATTAGTCGAGTTTTCCATGATGCAAAGTTGGGACATTAATCCTAATCCAACAGTTGATCAGAATTATAGTAGACCTGCTTCACATATTTTCACATTTTAATCTAGTTTCTTCCTTCACATGAGAGAAAAGCTAAATTTAATGCCAAATTTGCTTTTCTCTTGTTCTTCCAAAAACTGGATGATAAAAGTCTTTCGTCTGGTGTTTTGGTCTCAGTTAGTTTATTTTGAAAGATTTAATTAGCTGTATTTTTTTATTTTTAGATTTCAAAAGCTCCAGTGTTAAATGGTCATCAGAATTTCATGTTTGATCTTGGAGTTTGTTGTTGTGCGATTATTATTATTAGATATTGGAAATGATCTCAAAAATGTAATTGGTTCTCAATCTCTCTAGAGACAATTGATCAAGTTGTTATTGTGACAGGCTAATTTTTCATTGTTCTAACATGCATGTAAAACAACAAACTTCATTCTGAAGGAGTGGCGGGTTTTATTTTTCCGTTGGGAAGCGCCACAGTCAGGAAACCCTGATGTTTGCAATAAAATAAAACGATTTCTATTAAAAGAGTCAAACTCTTTCTGAGTCACGTCTCCTAACTCGTTCCCTCTGCTTCGGTGTCTTTCTGTCCTGCAGCCATCAGGATTATGATTTCATCTCTGGCACGCGCATGCGCAGGATGGCGCGCGAAGGGGAGAACCCCCCCGACGGCTTCATGGCCCTGAAGGCCTGGGCCGTTCTGAAGGAGTACTACCAGTCCCTGGAGAAGGCCTAACCGGAAGGCCAGGAAATGCGGGATCTTCTGCTGTCTGACCTGAGAAACGCCGGGACCTCTCAGTTTTATAAAGAACCTTCACGCTGGCTTTTATCCGCCTCACTTCCTGTCATGAAAGTTGCTTTTAGTCCTGTTACATTTGTGTTTCTAGCTGTGTGCTTTATTTACTCTTTATATTTCTTCTTTTTCCAGCTGAACATTCAGATTAACGCGTAATAAAATAGATTATCTGCAGATCTAAAGATGGCGACAGCTCGGTGCTGTTGATCGGTACCTGAACCCGTTTGGTGCGGTTCTGTTCTGGAAGCCGCGGTAAAAGTCGAGTGCCTTGGTATTTCACATAATGTCATGTCGGATCATTTCGGTGTCATTACACAGAAAAGCTCCCGTTAACTCAGTATTTTCTTTTAATTGTATTTATTCTCGTTTTAGCCGGGTGGTGCATGGTAGTCGTCATACTTTAAGTTTTTTTTTACATCCTTTCATTTTCTTTTCTACCTCCAGCTGCTCGTCTTTTTCTTGTGGTAAATAATTTTTTAAATTTCGGTTAGGATAACGTTTATCTTCCCTGTCTAATAAATCATTTTTAGAAAAAAAACAACCCTGTCTAATCTCCTTTTTGCTTTGAGGAAATGCCATACGTGCATGGCCTTTTCTTAACGAACACCAGAGGGCGCAAGTGGCAGCGTGATGAGTGCAGTGATGCGGTAACCGAATCACCCGACAGTGGATGGAGATCAGCAGACATTATCTGGTTGGATGGCTGCTGGATTGTCATATCAACTCTCTGTCCTCCATTTATTGTCCAGCTTTATGCAAACTGAATTACTTATTAATGTTTAACTTCCTGTACTTTTTGCAGCAATAATTACATTTCAAATAACATTCAGTTTGATTTCCTTGTGATTTATTTATTTATTTGAGATTTTATACAATTCATTAACTTTATACTGGACCATTTGTCAAATATATTAAGTAACAAGCTTCACTGTTTTCAGTAGGATTTTATATCAGGTCCGTCTCTCAGCAGATGGACCCGATAGTTACTCTATTTCTGTAAAGTAACTAAACCCCCAAATTAATCTTATATTTACAGATAAATTGTTGAGTTGAGCTTGACTTTATTGAAAGTAGTGAATTAAAAGAATAAAAGTTGTATACAAAGAAAATTCATTCAAAATGAACAGTAATAAACTATATTCACTCCTCTTACATCTGCAGTATCATCCAGTAAATTACTGTTAACTTGGTTTTAACTCAATATTTACTGTATCACCAGTTCACTGCAGTCATAATGGCATAACTTTCAAATGTTACTTTTTTCTGAATCAATACACAATAACATGGTAGTTTTTAAATGATAAATAGTAATAACATTGATTATAACGACAATTATTTCTCATATTGACAGGGACTGGTGAACATCTTCTTGAATGATTTTTAAACTGTTTTCATGTTTTAAATTTTAAATCAGCTTCACATCAAAGTGATAAAACCTTTTTCTTGTGATTCTAAATTTTTGATTTTTAAATTCACATTTTCCACTTAATTTATAAAGACCTTATTTTAAGAAGAGTTTTTGACAGTTTCCCCGTAATTATTTATTGACTAAACGCTTGAGGGATGTTCACTTGGCCACGCCCCCTGTCTCTGTTAGCTCCGCCCACTTTCCTTTCTGCGCAGTTTTAGCTACACGTTAAATAACAATTTAAGAATCACCAGGAGTGTTAAAATTAATAGGAATATTTCTGAAATAGGAATAATGTTCTAAAAGCAAAACCTACATATTGTTTGTCACAGCTCAATTATTTCATCTATAGATGATTTTGTTTGTGGACCTCAGTATTTCTGATCCACACCAACAGTCAAATAATCACTGGATCAGTGCAAGAAATGAAGAGCTTTATTCTGCTTTTTAAAAATATTTTTATTTCAAATAGTTTGTTAATGTGAAGAAACTTGGAGAATGAATCTGGTTCTTATGCTCTTGGATAAAAATGATAGTTTTAATAGTAAAAGTCCAATTTTAATCAGTTTTTTTTTTTGGCGTTTCCAAACAGCTGTTGGACTTATATATGTGAAATCACAATCTTTATATATTTCCCAATAAAAGTAAAGAATAAAGAGTGAGATTTGTTTGCAAAATCACAAAATGTAGGGGTTAATACTTTTGCAACCCACTTTCACGGATTTTAGCAATTAAAACCCTCCAGCTGTCTTTATGTTATGAGTAATGTGGAAAAATCTCGATTGATTCATTCAGAAAACGATGCTGTCAGGTTTGGTTCGTGCTGCTGGAAAAACTGTTTCAATGCAAGGAAATCCAGCAGGCGCTCAGCGAGCAAGCACGTGGCGACAGTGGAAAGAAACCACTCCCTTGTACCATGTGACCTCGAGCAATATCGCCTCCAGACCCATTTAGTTTAGTTTTATTTATGCTAATTTAGTAGTTTTGTTTTTTTCACAGTGTGGTTAATTTTTAGGTGCAAAATTAAAAAATTAAATGAATATTGTAAAAAATATATTCATTTTTGCTGGCGACAAAGTTCCTGTCGCCAGCAGCAGCTCTACAATTTACCAACAGCTGATAGAAACTCTGTGAAGAAAAATAAAATCAGTTTTATTTCTTTTTCATGTTGCATGTTAGATTCCTGAGCATGAAAATAAAGGTTATTATATTTATAATTTCACTATTTTAGTTTGTTTCATAAACACAGTATTGTTCCAGATATTTATAGTTTTTCGCCATTAATTACCATTTTTATTCATTTCAGTTAAAATATGTTTTTTCCATTTCAGTTTTTGTTGTTTCATTAGATTTATTTAACTATAATGACATTATAATAGTTTTAGGTCTTTCATTATAGTGCCCTTTCATTTTGTAATGACTTTTTCTCTAAATCAGTTACTTTTAATTCGTTTTCGGAGTTTGCTCGTTTTTATTAGTTAAATATTGTTTAGTTTTTAATAGTTTTAGTTTTTTCACATCCTGGTTAATTTTCAAAAAGGTTAAAGTTTTGCAATTATGTAAACGTCGATACGGTCATAAAACATTTATTAGTTTATTGATCAACCAACTGACTGGAGTTTCATCCCAGCCATAAGGTGCAGGATTCCTAACGCAGCGCCGTAATTTGCTGACAGCTGACGTAAACTGCCTGCATGGGAAAAATAATAACTTCAGTTCAAAACACTAATAAATTTACTTATAAACACGAATGCAAAGGATATTATATCTATAGTTTCGGTATGGTTTAGTCAGTTTCATAAATGAACGGCGCAGTTCCAGTTAGTTGCAGTTTTAATTTCTCCGTTTTCGTTTTGAGGTTAGTGACCCTGACATGCGCTCATCCCGAGCTGCAGCTGCCGGAAGGCTGAGGGTTGAATCCGGTCGGAGGAGAGTCTCCGGATGCTCCGGTGCAATAAAGAAACCTGCCAAGAACAAGTTTATCGTATGTTTTACAAGATCTTGTTCGGTCTCGGATGTTACTCGAGCCGGGACCTCTGTGAGAGTTCAAAAGCTTTAAAGATCAAATGATTTCCCAGAGATTGCGTTATGATTTCTGTCGGCCTTTCGGCTGTCTGAAGGAGATCCCTGCTCTCTGGGCGATGCAGGTGTCTGTTACAGCGTGAATCCACAACCTCTTGATGTCATCTTGGTTGCAGCACGCACACGTCTATTTCAGTTCTGGGTCAATTTTCAGCTTGTTTGCCAGATAGTCAGATCTCGCTCTGAATCTTCTCCCTCCCTCTGAAGGTGCGTTACTGTTCGGTGGCTCGATGCCAAAGGAAAAAGCTGGAAGGTGCCAGAACAACTCGTCCTGTTCTGACAGCTTGCTGGTGACTTTTTAACCCCGGCGCTGCCTCATTAATGTGGAACGGCTGTTTGTGGAGAATTCAAAAGGATTGGTGGTGTTGTTTTGTTTTTTTTAATTAAGATCAGATTCAGGGATCATCAGCTGACTTCTTCTGAAGCAAATGTCTCAGAGTTTATGATGTGTGTCCCGTTAGATCAGGACACAGTTTTTGACTTTGTCCTTTTAGAAAGGTAAATGTTTCAAATGGTGTAAATGACCAAAGGTTTCAAAGTAAACCTCACTGTGGTTGTTCATGCAGGTAAGATACTGACTGCTCACAGTCTCCAACTAGAACCACTGTTCTAGAAAACAGACCACATCATAAACTGAACACATGTGTGCATGTTGACCTGCAGTCAGGTTATTTTTGCATAAAATCTTCTTAAACTCCGATAAATTTTAAACCATTCATAGGCTGGACTACGATTAATGCTTTCTAATATTTATAGGCTGCTGTTTGTAGAGTTACAAAAATTAACAGAAATAATTTGGGTTCATTTGGGTTTCAGAATCATGTTTTCACAGTGCTATTCATACATTTATAAATGTCACAGTTTGAAGTTAAATTCTTAGTAAGCTAAATAATAAGCTCTAAACTAAGTATTTATCAAACTATTTAACTAAAGTTCAATAATTAGCTTTTTTACACTTGAGGTGAGAAATGTAGACTTTGTACTCTCGGATCTGATAATGTAATAAACCCTAAAGCGACAGGATTATTATATATTACTGGTTATTTCAGAAGAGAACGCCATCACGTTACACGTCATCTGTCAGTGACGTCACCGCCGCCACATGCCGTCCTTCCGAACGTTTTGTCTCTCCCAGACTCCGGCTGCATTTATTTTTAATTTCCTTCCATCTGGTTCGT
This sequence comes from Poeciliopsis gracilis, assembly GCA_911649635.1. NCBI lineage: Eukaryota > Metazoa > Chordata > Actinopteri > Cyprinodontiformes > Poeciliidae > Poeciliopsis > Poeciliopsis gracilis. The sequence goes on along the minus strand of CAJVRI010000370.1, from coordinate 1,688,109 downwards.
GTTTCCCTCAAAGCCCAGCGTGATAAAAACAGGCTTTGCTCTGAAACGTGCAGCGACGCAGGACATGGTTAGATTCACAGGAAGCGGCAATCCTCAACGTATGCGGCGCAAAGCATTCTGGGATCAGGCCGGACGGCGCTGATGGCGGGAGGAAGAGCCGACTCACATCTTGTTTTCTGAACTGGATTCAGCAGGAAGTTCTGACATGTGGTTGACATCCTCATTCTGACCTGGAGGCCGGCTTTACTGGCACGGCCCGTTCATAAACGTTACGTTAGATTTCAGCCGATTTCAGAAGTTTTGATGACAGATGAAGCTGTTAGATAACTGAAGTCAGAGGAAGAAATTCCTCTGGGGATGCTTTAATCTTTACTACACTAACTTCAAACACACTTTAATTTTAAAATCCACTCTTGTTGACTGGAATCATCAGAGTCCTGTCAACATCTATTAAATTATATAACCTCTTTCCATACACTGCATTTGACTGTAAATTACATTTGAAATTGTGTAAAAACTGGAGCAGCGCAGCGGGCAGCAGCCTGAACCATTTATTTGGGTTTCATGAAGTTATCTGCTGAAAGCCAAACTCCAGACATCTGACAGGGTTTCTGTGGATTTAAATTATTAGTGAAAAATTCAACTTCTCATTCTTGTTTTAATCTGAAATATTTTATAGAAAATGCAGCTTTGGAAGCTGAAGCACCCAGAGGCAAAGCCGCAGGACTCATTGCTGACTGGCGTTTACAAAGCAGCCAATCCAGGAGCGCCATTCGGTTTCCCTGGCGCTGATTGGCTGAACTCTCAGGAGCGACTATAACCAGGATGTGCCTTCACTCCGGTCCTGTCTAGTCCACTTCGGTTAAACTCCAGTCCGTTTGTCTCAAAAGTCCGGTCCGTTTGTGGAGGAGTGAATGAGCCCAATAAGTGAACTCTGGTCTTTCTACAAACCTCGTTCTCTGTTCAGTTGAAGTGAACTCTGGAGCGGGCTGGATGTGAACGCCAAGCAGACCAAAGACCGCTCCAAAACCAGGAAGTGGACGACAGTGCAGGGGATTCTGGGTAAATACAACCGAAACAAACGGCATAGTGGAAGAAATGACAATTCGTTTTTTACCAAAGACCAAAGAGAAATCCTACAGCTGCTAAAATCTGATGCCGCTCAATTTTTGTTCACATTTGGGGAATGGGTTGATGAAGGAAGTTGAGCTCAGTGTCTTCTTCAGATGTTTTCTTCAGTGGTTCTTGGTGCAGCGCCACCTCAGGCAAGGAGGGGAATGGGTTGTGGGTTGGTTTCACTCAGTGCAGCGTGAACAAGAACCACAGCGGCTGAAATTTAACAAGTGCTCCTACTTTTGTTCCCAAATCGAACCAAATCTACCAGATTATCAGCTGGAAAAACACCCAGAGTCTGGAAACTCAGATATTTTATTTTTGAGGAACATAAACTTCTACCATCCTAAACAAAGTGACTCCAACTAACTTTCAAAGGTGCTTGGAGAGTTTTTGGTAGCTGGTAAGATGTTGACTCCCTATATCTTCATGATGGAAGCTTTCTTTAACTATTCTGTGTTTTATTAGTTTGAAAACAAGCGGGCTTGGAAGAAAACCTTCCATCTGATTCAGATTTCCTCCTCAGCCAGCCGTCAAGAGCTGGAGAAGATTTTTACTTCCCTGTTTACTGAGGACCAGAACTGAAAAACACTGGTTTAGATCAAAGCTTATTCATGTGTTAGAACGGCCTAGTCAAAGTTGGGATCTATATCCACTGGAGACGAGACTTCAAACCAAATTGTCACCGACCGTTTCTATCTGAGCAGTTTCGTAATGAAGAATGAGGAAATATTCCTGTCATCCACTTTGTGTTTGGCCGTCGCATAAAATTCCAACTAAATGAAATAAATTTTGTGGTTGTAAAATGTGAAAAAATTCAAGGCTTATAAAAACTGAAGGTCATTTTGACATAGACGTCACAATGTTAGAAACAAACAAGTTTAATTTGTTGGAATTTCTGTCTTTTGGAAAACCACAAACATGCAGCATGTTTGTTTTCAGCATCATGCTTCATTTTGCTCGTATTTCTGGGCTGTTTTTCTATCACATGAACCCAGTAAAGTACATTAAGAGAAAACGTTTCCAAAGGCACTCTAAGGGTACAAATCATGCTAAAAATGTCTGTTTGCTGAGGTTTATAAGGAGATTCTGACCCAGCTTCTCATTCTTCCGGTTTCTTGAAGTCAAAGTTGTCCGATTTGGACCGGACTCAGTGCAGAACCTTGTGAATACCTGAGACTGGATTCCAGGTGCGTTTCCTCACAAACAAACAAGGCGACGTGCTCGCAGGCCTGCTTGGCGCAGTCGGCTCGGCCCGTCTCATGTTGCCCCATATCTTCAGATGTTCTGCTACCCGATGCCACGATCGTATTTGTCTTGGACATTGTTGCAGCTTTGATCACAGATTGGGGTAATTACTCCGGGCCTTATCCTTCCCTCTGGAAACAATGAGTGCAACAGGAGAAGCAGGAGCATTAGCATCAGCTGCAGAGGCCAACAGCCTGTGGGAACGAGGGAGAGAGGACATACATCCACCGAGATTGAAACATTTAATTTTCAACAATCAGAAGCAGGTACTTTATTTTTGTCTTGGTTCCGTCTGAGTCAGCAGATTCTAAAATCCCGGCTTGATTTCCTCAAGTTAAAAAATGTCGTCGTATCCCCGGCCAGCGGGAAAAAAACGGCGTCCACATACCGTGATAACATTTTCCAATTAGGACTCCTGTCCAACATCACGGTAACTTCCTGGAAGCACTTGGACCTCCATTTCCTGGAATCACACATCCGGTCGTGATGGAATCTCAGTGCGGTTTTCCAGAAATACGGCGCCAAAAATTCCATAAATAATTATCCCCTTATCATCATCATAAAAAAAAAAAAAACCTTGAATGTTGTGAGATCTAATCCTTCCTGTGGTCGGCTGCAGCTCCTGGGAACGTGTCACCAAGAAACACCAGTTTACAGTCTAATTAAATCAAACTGATTTACAGTTTTTATTTTAGCTTTTACAACTGAGGCTTTTGCTTTCATTTAGTTTCTGCATTTTGGTCAATTCCAAAACCAGAAACATAATAATACCAAAGTGCTGATATTGATTATAAATCAGCGTGAATGACTGAAAAACCGTTGATTACTTCACTTCCTCTTTATTTGTGACCCTAAAATCTACGAAAGGGATTATTTTTATGTTTTGTTTCCGTTTCAGATGCTAATCAATTAGGTAATCAAAATAAACTCCTGCAACCGAATCACATCTGGAAGTTAAGATTGAAGATTTTCTAAAACCACAAATCTGTGTATTTCATGGGATTTTGTATGATTAATACTAAAGCAATGCATGATTGTGAAGTGGATGGATAATAATAATGCATGCTTTTCAAAAGCTTTCAGTTATAAAAGTGTGGTTTGTATTACGGGCCCTGTGTCAGTACAGGAAGGGAATTTAAAGAGCTTTGCATTATTAAAAAGAAAATAAAACAAAAATAAGAAAAGTCATAAAAGTTTTAATCCAGATCAGAATTAACCGAGCTTACAGTTATTATTAATGGAAGATTTGAAAAAAATGGGATTTTTGCCTTGGTTTAAAGCAGCTCAGTGTCAGTGTTTCAGCAGCTTTGCAGTTTTCTGCAGTTCCCATGGATGAGTTTTGGGACATTGGTCCTCTAATCCTGGAAATGTTCGTCAGGTGACAAAAGGCTGACTTTTTAACTGTCTTTATGTGGCTCTGAATGTTCAGACTCCCAGATTTCAGTGGATCAGTCGATTGATTCCAGTTTTATTTCACGCTGCGCTCCTCATATTTGTTTATGAAAAGTAAACACTTGGTGACACTACTTTGCGATTATCCCCTGTGAAATATGGTGAAATTTGTGTTTGTGAGGCATCAAAATGGAAAATCTGTGAATACTTTTCCAAGAGGTTTTGTTTTTTGAGATAAATTACCTGTAAGATTTGCTTTCTTGGACTGATGGTTTGCCAAGTGACTCTTTGCCAGAAGTTCCAAATAAAACGACTGTCAAGAGTAAATCTTTACCGGTGGAAGCGTGAGCAGCGCCGCAGAACGAAGCCAGCCTCGCCGTTCTTGTGCAACACTTGGAATCTGTTGACAACATCTTTTATTGGGAAAAAAACCTCCTAGAGCAGCGAGAGGAAAGGGAGCGCACACCAACAGTATCGAGTGTGTGTCCTGGGGGAGATTCTGGCGTTATGATGCTCTATGTTCAGATGCCAACATGCGATGATCCGCAGCGAGATGGCTCGCTCACAGTCTCCTGTAAGTAAACACCATCGTCTCGCCCCAAACACTTCAAATACATCCAGGGTCCAAAATGAACCTTTTTACACGCAGATCCGTTTTATTTTCACTGGTTGTTAGAAGAAAATTCTGTGTGTTTATCTCAACCCAAACTTTGATCTTGACTTTTTCTGAAAGTCGGCGACTCCAGGTCTGGTTTCAATGCAGTGCAGCTCCTTGAAAAGTTACAAATTAATAGTTTGTCTTGTTGCTTTTAAGTCTTTAAGTAAGACATTCTCTTAACAACGGCCTACTCAGTTCTTCTTCTTCTTCAGTTTTTCTACTGATTTCATGCTGTTATATTTTTATTCATCTCTCCTCCATGAAGTAAACATCAAATTTAAACAGTTTACAGTCTAATCAGAGGGATAGCAGTTTGTTTGAAACAACACTGGGGCTGCACACTGCAGCAGCTCGGAGCCCAGCATTCAGAAGGTCCCGGGTTCAAATCCCAGACACATTTTTCCGCCTGCAGTTGGCATATGCATGATTCTCTCTGGGTACTCCAGCTTCCTCCCACCGCCCAAAACCAGAACCAGGTTTAGGATGGATGGGAATGCCATCGCCTGCAAGTGCAAGAAAATTACTTTTATTCATCAATAAAATAAAATATGTGACTTTAGTTTCTATTAATTATAATACTTGCAGAAAAGCCAGAAGTGAAAACAAAAATATAGGAACTTTTACAGAAAAAGAAACTTAATTTAAAATCCGTCCTTCCATCTATCCACGGACTTTGACTGGACCTTTGTGATTCCTGACCAGCAATTCATCAGGAGTTTCCAAACAAACTGATTTAGTATTGAATTGAGAAATAAATTTCAGATTTTGCCATTTCTGTCAATCTTTTTTAATTTGATGCATCAGAAATTGTGAATCACACAAACCGATAGGAACACGGTTCTTACATCTCGTAAAATAAACACGTTTTCACCAGAGCCTCCTTCTGTTTAACTCGAAGTCGGCCTGACACGTCGTAACTGGGAGTAGTGGTGTTGCTCCCACTTTCCCAGTGGGAAATGCGACTTTCGGAGGGCGTTCCTTTGGATTTTTCTGACTAGAACTGGAACAAAGTTTTCCTTCACACGTGTTTTTCACATAGCTGTGAAAGTTTAACATTGGTCTCATCTGACCAGAGCCTTCATCTGGGCCTGACTTTAAGTAGGACTCCTGATAACTTTTCTTCAGGCTCTCTTTGTTAAAGGCTCCTTCTCACTGTCACATTTAGATCCAGGAGGATCAGTGCGAACAGATCTTCACCGCTGCAGGATTTACTGGAAGCCGGTTATCTGCTTCACATGTGCTTTATGGGTCTGTAGAAAGCTGAAGACGGAGTCCCTCAGGGTATTTGTGAGGAGTGTGTTGGAAGGAAGATGAAGGGTCGTGAGGAAGCGCTGTTATTTGTTTACTCTCTACCTGCTGTGAGCAAAAGGTCAGGCGTACGGTGGCAGGAGTGGGTAAGATGTAAACATTTTGCATAATCCCAGACGAGCTGAAACCTGCATTATATTCCCACTATCAGTGTCTACACGCTAAAATCTCCCACTGTAATTGGAAAAGAGTTTGTGATTGTTGCGAGTATTTTGCCTTAAATCAGATACTCTTTTCACAGATCACTGTTGTGTATGACACCTACAAAATGCACACTTTATCTGTGGGATTTAATGAGATTTGTCAAAGGTTTCTAGTTTCACATTGCCTAAAGCCACTATGTTATGAAAACATTTCTGGGAAATGATTTGAGTGTCATTTACGTGCAACGACACGGGATATTTTCATTTACATGCAACCAGAAGAGATATTTTGTTCCTTGGTGTTGCCTGAGGAATGGCTCGTCTCTTTGTGCCTGACCACAGACACTTTATTCACTTTCTGAAAGCCGCATTCCAGCCAGCGCTATGTGTGCAGTGACCAGAGAACAAAATGCATCCAATATGCATCACAAATGCCGTCAACAACTGTCAGAGACAAGAACTGGTCAAACTGTCTCCCAGAAATCCAAGAGCCCTTAGACATTCAAGTGATGTCAAAACCACTGTGACAAATGTGGCTTTGCACGTCAATTATGACCGAAAGAAATTCGGCCAAATGCTGCAGCGCACTGAAGCGCGATCGGGACGTTTTCTGAGCGTTTCAGCTGATTCTCCACTGAATCAGTCTCGCACTCGCTGCCAACTCAACCGCTGCCATTTAATTTGGTTTGACTCAGACGTTAGAGTCTTTTCAAGTAGCAGACCTCCATGAAGAAAACATCTGTTATGTAAATACTCTGTCTTGACACGAGGGCGCGTCCCGTCACTCATCAGGCAGCGTCGCCGTCTCACGGAGACGCTGAAGAGCTGCTTTCTGTGTGTCTTACCCTCGTATCATTGTCATGTTTCATCACGGCTGAAGCATCAGGACTGAAGATAAGTCCTGCTGGATCAGCCTGCGGAGGAGCTGCAGAGATCTGTGGCTCAGGTGGAAGAATCTGCTGAGACGACGACCAAAAATCTGTCTTTTCTGGAAGAACGGCAGGAAGAAAAGCATTGCTGAAAACAGCAGAAGTAAAATGGTGATGTTAGTTTGTCAGACATTTGAAGCTGCAGGTCGTAACTTTTAGAAATATGCTTTTTACAAACAACCAATCAGAGCCAGGAGGCGGGTCTTAGTGCTGACAATCAACCTCAGCAAAGCCTGAACTCTCACTTACCGTTACAGGAATAATGTTTATTTGATCTCATTATTTCACTATTGGTGCTAACTAACCTTAGCATTCCTGTTAGGCTCTGCTGTCAGGAGGAAGCTGTGGTGCAGAGGTGGGATGAGCAACGTGTAGACAAGCTTGATTGACAGCAATAAGGCCCTCCACCTGGACCTGATTGGTTCATTCTAATTTGCACTGGGAAAGCTAATTACAGGATTATTTCAGATTATTTGTCTCATATCAAACTGTCACAATATTGTGACAGTTATTATAAAATAAATTTGTTATAAAAGTTTCGTACTGCCACTTTAATTTTAAGCTATAATTTTATCTCTACTTCATCCTCTCCACTCTGGTTCTTTCAGAGTAACTTAAAATGTTACTTTTGTTTTCAGTCTTTGATGGTCTGGTGCCGCTGCACCTCACTGATCCTGTACATAAAGTCAGTCCTTACAGGTTATTGAGATCTGAAGACCAAATGCTTTTAGTTGTTCCTGGAACGAAACTGGTGAGTAAAACAGATCAAGCTCTTTGGCTGTTGCTCCTAAATTGTGGAGCGATCTCCCACTTTCCACGGCGTTCGCCAGAAGCTGCGGGGATTTTTAATCTCCTCTAAACTAATTTGTTTTTCTTGGCCTTTAATTCTGAGGAGGTGGAGCGTTTAGTCGGTGATGTTGCTATTTGTTTTTGCTTTTATTGCTTATTTTATTCTTTGTCTTTGAGTTTTTATTCTGTTATTTTGTCCGTTGTTTCTTTGAAGCGCTTTGGACACTTTGTTGTGTGTAACAGTGATATAGACTGGCTGACAATCTAAACCAATCGTTTTACACTATCCTAGAAAGCTGTCCTCACCTAGTTGAACAAAAACACATTTCTACATTATTTTCACTTACATCAAGTTAAAATAATTACTCATTTTAAGTTTGTAGAAGGTAAAATATCAGATGAAGCATTTTATCTGCGTTCATTTGTTTTGAACGCATGTGCAGCCGGAGCTGCAGCAAAGCTGCTCCTGTAAACATGTTTTTTGTTTTTTTTTTTCTGTTTTTAAGCTCCTCTAATCTGAAGAAACATCCAAAAAGCTGCCAAGATGCTGAAACACTGAGTTCCTTTAAATCAAGGCTACAACCCCAGTTTTTGGAGTTCCCCATGATTAATAATTACTGGATCATCATAAACTGTGGTCTGGATTTAAATCTGTCATCATCTTCCTAACTTTGCTTCTGCAATGTAATGTTTGGTATTTTATTTTTCTTCTAATTGTGTTGAGCATTTTGAGTTTCCTTGCTGCTGAACAAACAAATGAAATCAGAGGTTTTAGATTTTTATTTGAATTTTTTTAAAAACATCTTATTTCATCCTTTACTTTGAAGTGATCATTTGCATATAATCCCAATTAAATATACTGAAGTTTGTTGCTATAACTTTACAAATTGTGATAAAACAATATTGCAGCCCCCGTCCAGTCACAGCAGGCTGCAGGGCAGCTAACGCCTGCTAGCAACTGTTCACAGAGAAAATAACTCTAATTGTAGGTAGATTTCTAAATGTAAATGTATATAAATACAAATAATTCTCAAGGGAAGGAATGAAACATTCATCTTCATTGAAACACTTTTGTGAATTATGTAAAAATCTCAGGTTTGCTCTCGTCTTAAATGCATAAAATGCTGAAAATCCTGATGTGAAAAAAAGACTCAGACATTCTCTAAAAATGGATCTTTATTGCTCAATCTGTTTCTGGATAAATCCTGCATGTCCAGAACATATTTCAAAATGTGAGACCAGAAGATATGAAGAGTAGCAGTCAGACATCAGCTCACTCCATCCTGGGAGTGAGATGATGTGTTTTTTTTTCATGTGATGTCTGCTCTGAGGTTTGTGATTAATGCTGCACTAATATGAAAATATTCCAAGTTTTCCACAAACAGACATTTCTTCTGTTAGTCACAGCTGGAAGATGAGCAACAGAAGACAAGCCAGTTGCATTGCAAGCGTTGGTCAACCAGCACAAAGGATCCAGTGATCAGACGCGGTCAGAGGATGAAGATGCCCCGGCCTCTCGGTTCAAAGTGTCTTCTCTGAGTAATGGACTCATCCAGAACCCAGAGCGACTCAGCGGTTCTGGGGATCATTTAGAGAAAGGAGTTCTGTCCTCTCATGTTCACAATGATGCATCAGAAGAAGCTTTTTTAACATGTCCATGCAGAAAACACAAACATGTCTCGTTAATATACAACACCGCTGAACTCTATTTATGATTGTGGATTTAAAACATTTTACTTCAATAACTAAACATGTTCCCAGGGATTGGGATGATATAACTCAGATTATTTTGATTATTTAAATTCAGTCCTGTATTTATGGATGTTTCTGTGGAATGTTACTACTAATTATTTGTGAAAAATGTACCTATTTGAAAATTTTATCAAAAATATTCTAAAGACAATGCAGTTTAAGAAGCTGAAATACTAAACCCAACGCTAAAACACGCTCTGGGCCCACGATTGCAAAACAGCCAATAAAGGTGCGACTTTCATCTTTCCTGGAAAATGTTTCAAAAACCTCCAGAATGTAAAGTTACAATCAATAGGCACTGTTTTGTTACCTAGCAACCCCAGCAAATCTCAGCCTGTTACCTAGCAACCCCAGCAAATCTCAGCCCGTTACCTAACAACCCAAACTGAGCTGCAGCAGTTTGATCAGCTGGTTTCTCACTGTATGCGCTGTACAATGGCTGCTGGAAAAGGAAAGAGTTCTGTTGCTGACTTACCATCCAGAAACCACTGGCCGCTTTCTTGTTGGTTGTGGATGTGGCTCCACTGATGCTTTTCAAAGACATACAGTTGTATAATAGCACATAAATTTGCAGCCATTTTCACATGTGAATGTAAATGTTGAGTTGGGGGGCGTGGCCAGTAGCAGCTTGTTTGGATTTACTAGTCAATAATCCAATTACTAATGGGTTTGTTGCATTTGATGTTGTTTTTTTGGACTGTTACATAGCCTCTCTTAGCCTAGCTTAGCTTAGCTGACCTGCGGTTTTGTGTGGCTCTGCAGTTCATTCCAGAAATGTGATGTGATGCGTCACTGTGACTTGAAGACGGTGACCTGCTGAGTCTGGTTTTGATGCTCTGGTTTGGGCTTTTGCGTTTTTAGGGTCTATAGCTTCTGTTTTGCAGATGAACAGCCTGTGTGAGTTCAAATGTTTAATTATTTCCTGTTCTAAGTTTTGGCTCTTTTTCCTGATTTCGGCACCAGCAGCGTAAAATGACAACATTTCTAACCATTTTTCCCAGATCTTATTTGAGCAGGACGGATCCGTGCCAGACTTTTATGTCGTTGCGTAATGTATCGTCCTCCATGTTTACCAGTTTAAATCCGTTTCCATCCTGCCTGCTGCTGCTTTGTTTTTATTGTTTGAGTTTTGTTGCTTGTCTGCCGGTGGTTGAATTTGGCTTCCAGATTGAACTTTCCAGTCAAAATTTATTTAACTTTAATTTAAAGTGGACCATCTCCAAAAACCCTTTTAAATCCATTAGCAAAAGGTTAACTTTACCCAAAGAAATCCCTGTTTCCTCTCAATAATTGATTGTTTTTTTAGCGCTCAGTCAGAGTTTAATATCGACGGGATTAAGACTAATCCAGCCAGACATAAAAAGATGATTAAAAAAACCAACACTGTGGCTGTTTAATCTGTTCCACATGCAATGATTCAACACATCTGAGTCCCACTGCGTGCCTGAGAGCATAAAGGCTAGGGAGAAACAGAGCTATTAGCCATTAGCAATTATCCATTAGCTATTACCAATTAGCTGTCAGCTATGGCATGCACAGGTTTGGCCTCGAGTGGCATGAAAAATCAAGAAAAGCTCAGTGGATGGTGAAAACCAAATTGAACACCTCATTCTTGCTTTGAAGGCTTTAACTGAGACTGCAGCTCAGTTTTACCTTCCGATGACTTTGAGCATGTAGCCAGAGCTCCAACGGGTCAGTTAAGATCAAAACATGTTTATGCCATAGAATGGCCTAGTCAAAGTCCAGAACTAAACCCAATACTTTGAGAGATGATCGCCTGCTGGAGGGGTGGACTCTGTGGAAGTTTAAACGATTGGTTGCTAATGTTTGTCCATTAATGAGCTCACTCGATTAAAGATGGCTCCTGATATTTTTTCTAGCAATAAAATGCTGTAAACATTTCTGTTGCTCCGACTTCGATTGCTCAACATTTGGACGCCAACATGGACTGAACAACAGGCAGAAAATAAATCTAAAACAAAGCAAAAAATCCACATCATTTTTCACAACTCCTTTCATTTCAACTGGAGAAATCGAGCCCAATGGGAGAAATCCCAGATGGAGCAGTGAAGGGAGATGAGAATTGAGATGAATTGAGCAGGAAGGCAACAGACAGTTTTACTACGCTGCATTAGGCAAGGCAAGGCAATTTTATTTATATAGCACCTTTCAGCCAAAGCCAATTCAAAGTGCTTGTACAAGAAAAATAAAACTACATACTGTTAGAAGAAAAAAAAAAAAGCAAGCAGATAAAAAATAGACAAAGTAAATATGAAACTTGTAATTATAGTAGGTGAGTGGGATTAAAAAATTAAGAGTAGACAACTTCAAATAAGAAAGTTTTTAACCTTGTTTTAAATAAACTCAAGGTCGGGGCAGACTTACAATGAGCAGGAAGTTTATTCCATAGTGTTGGAGCATAAAAACTAAAAGCTGCTTCACCATGTTTAGTTCTGACTCTCGGTATAGTTAATAGGTTTGATTCTGATGATCTTAATGGTCTGAGTGGTACGTAGGGCTGCAGAAGACCGGAAATATAGTTTGGATTTCTATTATGAAGTGCTTTATAAACTATTAAGGAAATTTTAAAGTCAATTCTTTGAGCAACAGGCAGCCAGTGCAGAGATCTGAGAACTGGACTGATGTGCTGATGTCTTTGTGTATTAGTTAGGACTCTTGCAGCAGCATTTTGTAGGAGCTGGAGCTGTCTTAATGCTTTTTTAGATAATTAATGTTACTTGAAACATGTTATGAAGGTTTGCTATTCTGACTTGGGTAAAGTTTTTGGATAGTCAGTGCGATTAACTTCACTGAAGGAAAAGTAAACTAATTTTAGCTAAAGATAAAACAGCGACAGAAACAGACTTAAGATTTGTGTTGAAGTGAGACCTCCCGTCTGTACACCAGCTTTGTTGCTCTGTTCCCCCCCCCCTTCTGCTGAACCTGAAGTGGCATCAAAGTAATTAGCAGAAATATCACCACTGGAAGTACTTCTGATATATTACATAGATTATCTGCTGCAAGAATTTATTTCATAAGTTTTAGGAAAAATAAATAAAAATGGGTAAATTATTTCTTCTGTCTGAATGTATTACTTTCTGTTTCAGTCCTTAAAATACCATAACTTTCAAATATTTGTGTCTGACATTTTAGAACATTCAATGTCCTGGTCAGTTCCTCAGCACTTTAGTTTCATTTTTATGAAATATTGTTGGACTCCTGGGAAATTTCTTGGATGAATGCTTTTTAGTTTCACCTGAGGGAAAATATGTTGAAGTAACGATACTGTTACGTTGATGACAGACAACTCTTAGCATCCTCTTCTTCAGACTTTCATAAAGTCTGCGGTCAGAGACTTCTAAAGCCTCTGCAGTGCAGACTGCTACAGGAGGTCCTTTCTGCTGGCAGCCATCAGCATCTGAAAAATGCGGACAGGAATTAGAACTTTAGCTTTCTTTTTGAGATTTATAAAGTATTTCTTTTAAGGCAAGTAGAATTTGAACAGAAATAGAAGACATAATTTTCCTTTTTGCTCTACCTTCAGATTTATTTTTATTTTCTCAGTGAGGCGAAAGGTTAACACTACCTCCTGCAAACATCTGGTCTAATCCCACTAAAAACCACTGAAACCTCAACAGACCATGGAGAAAAAGTGCAGTAAAGAAGAGTTTTTCTGTGATTTATGGACGCTGGACGCCTCAGTGCTGCTCAGAGGCAGCAGGGTTTGTGAAGCGGCTTTGCTCCTGACCCTCCGGTATATTATCGATGCCAGCCGGCTCTGAAATGCTGTGGCAGTCTGAGAAACTCACAGCCGTACAGAAATTCCTGCAGGATTATTTTATTAAGAGAAGTGGGTGTCCTGAGCAAGATAACAGTTCTTTCTCTGGGTCATAACTCAAAGTTGCGCAGCAGCACATGTGAAGCAACAGTGGAAGTCCCGACACGGTGGATTTATCTCCTCCTGTTCTCACAGTCTGGACCGAAAACGCTTTCCTGACATTTATTAACTCCGAAGACAAATTTAACACAATGTACCCCTTTTGTCATTAGTTTGTAAATATAATGACATTTTGACTCGCGACATTGCCACTAAAATCTCACTCTGCTGTTGTGTTGAGTATGAAACATCAGAGCAGATGCATAAATGTTTTCTCGACATAACAAATTATTTCCCACATGGTTTTTATGAGATGACAAACTAATTTCCCATTTTCCACATACTTTTTCACACATGATTTTCTTGTTTTAATTTAAATTCCAGATGATTTTGATGAGCTAATTACCCATTTCCCATAAATATATTTTTCCACTAGTTTTCACGAGACAATGACTTCATTTTCCATTTTTCTCATATACTTTTTCCTGCGTTGTTGAGGATAATGTTCAGCTGAAGAATAAATGTCGCTCAAGTGCGGATGCCAGGAGCGGACATTTTAAACTTCTTCCATGGCTTTGTTGAGATAACGACTTAATCTCAAGAAAACAAACGTTGTTTCCTCGAGATCACGAGGAAACTCTTCAGATTCTGCTTTTGAAGGACAAAATCTGGTTTAACTCTCAGTCATGTCGAGAAAACACTTTTTTACAATCAATTTTACCTCATCACATCTGTTTAACTATCAACTTCCATCTTCCCAGATTTGAGGTCCGGCAAACATCAGTATTTCGGTGATTTAGGACTCCAGCATCTGAAACACATGTCTTCATGTCATTAAGCAGGAAGCTGCGGCCAAAAGATGCATAGTTTCCCTTTAAAACGTGGTCAGCTGGTGTGAAGCTCCATCCCATTGTCGACCAGGAATCTTGGCTTTCCTGAGACAATTGATCACTTTGTGGTGCAAAGGTCGGATAGTTTGGGCTCTGACTAATTAACTCAGAAATGTTCCTGCTCTGACCAACACATCTGTGACCGATCCATAAAACCGTCCGTCAGAAAGCCGAGCTTGTGGGATAATGCTGGTATTGTTTTCAGAATAAAACATTCTTCAGCTTAATTTTCTGGCAACTCTTGTGTCTGTTTTCATGGATGTGTGAGGATCCTCTCCGCACACATCCATTCACTCATCAATAACAGATCATCAGAGACTCTTTAACAGATCTGGGTTTAATTGTCTGTGTTTCTGTGGTAAACTGGTTCTGCACCTGTTGAGAATCCCAACAATCTGCCTTCGTGGAAAACGTTCAGCAGTCTTTCTGTCTTTTCCTCACTGGTTTCAACCTGAAACCCCGTTTGGTTTCAGCTTCAGGGGCATTTATAAAGTTCCTCCGTCACAAATGATCAGAAATAATTTGGGTTATTTTTCATGTCATAAGAAAGAGAAAAAAATTAGGTTCATTTTTCAAATTCACATTTCACCATTTGATTCATTAAGTTTAAAAATGTTTCAGCTTCAAACTAAATATTTAGTTTTCGTCCCACATATTTAGTTGACAAGCTAAATAATTAGCATTAAAAAATAAATGTGTAGCGCTGAGCCGGCTAAATAGCTTGGAGCTAAATAGTTTGCTTGCCATTTAGTTAAGCTCAGAGCAAACTAAATATTTTGTTTGTGAACTAATAAAATGTTTGTATATTTAGTTGTGTTAGAGCTAACTAAATACTTAGTGCTAAACGACATATTTAGCTAGATCAGAGCTAAAATGCTAATTTCCTTGCTGATAAGCGGCAGTGGACTATCAAAATAAAAGCTGTCTGGTCTTATTGGCAGTTTAATTTACACAATACCTAAATATCCAGATCAAATATGACTTCAAACTAAATATGTAGCTTCAACGTAGACATTTAGCTTGCTATCTTAATATTTAGTTTCAAATTAAATAATTTGCTAACTAAATATTTAGATTAAAGCTAATTATTTAGCAGGCATGCTAAACTACTTAGCTAGCTAATTCAATATTAAGTATGACACTGTGACATTTATAAATGATTTAATAACAGAGTGAAAATATGAGTTAGCTTTTCTTATGACAGGCTAAATAACTCCATTGTTAGCAGCAGTAATCAGATCAGAGCCCATTCTGCACCTTCATCAGCAGATCGAAGCCGTGACAAACAAACTGTCCCTGCAGTGACATTCAGTGAATCACATCCTAAACTGACAGACAGACAGGCAGGTAGACAGACAGGCAGACAGGCAGACAGGCAGACAGGCAGGCAGGCAGACAGACAGGCAGACAGACAGACAGACAGGCAGGCAGGCAGGCAGACAGACAGACAGACATACAGACAGAAAGACAGACTGACAGGCAGACAGACAGACAGGCAGACAGACAGACTGACAGGCAGGCAGGCAGACAGACACTCAGAGCTGCAGAGATAAAACGAGCGTGAGCTGAAAGGAGGGCGTGGTCGTCCTGCAAGAAGCTCATCTGAGTGACTTTACCACCACAGGTCTGGGGACAATGGAGCTTTGTGTTAAAGTTATTTAATCCACTCCTTCGCTGTAACACTGATAGTTAGCAATCCCAGAAAAGTGATGTCACCACAGCTGCTTGCAGAAAATAAAACAAAGACGGGCCTTTTAGGATGGGAAAACCTGAAACTCGATTAAAGCCAGAGGGAAATTTAGAGCTTAAAAGGTGCTAAAAGCATCACACACAAACACACACGATTACTCAGCTGGGTTTGTTCAAAGAAAAAGAACAACCTAGGTCAAAGTTCAAAACCTTTTGAACTTTCAGCAGCAGATTAGAAATGAACTGAAGCTCTAAGGAGAGATCAGGTGTGAAGATTTTGTACTGGAGCAAAATGAAAATATTCTAAAATATCCCTTAAAAAAATCCAACTGCTAGAATTAAAATGAATGGAGACTTGACCAATTCATTCACTTTGGAAAGAGGAACGAGACAGGGATGTTGTGCGAGTGATATTTTGGCACTTTGAGCAGAAAAGGCTGCGGACCCTGATCTACCTGGAGCTCTGCAGAACCGGCTTGTTTTGCTGTTTATTGTTACTGTCAGGTTCGCCAACATGCAGAATCGTTCACATCATTAACCGTGAATTGCTTCTGCAGAATCCTCCAGCGGGAAACGATCTGCAGCGAACCGTCCCTGATCTGGTGTTTTTCTTCTCGCTGTTGCTGACAGACGACAAACAGACGACGGGTGATCCGTCATCCTCCACCAGCGCAGACAAGTCAAGCTCCAGCTACTTCAATATACTTCAAAGAATCAATACTTTTAAGTCTTTTCCTAATTTTTAATTTAACATGCCGACCTCTGTGGAGTCTCAGCGTGACACAAACCTCACAGGAGTTTCTCAAACTTCCTGGATTTCGGGGTGAATTTGTTGCCTTAAATGTTGTGTTTTTAATTATCTCTGCAGAAAGATGGATTTTAGTTTTCACTGGTCAGAGGAGCAAGAAGTGCTACATTGAAGGAGTTTTAATAATGACAAATAGACCTGAAGTGTTATGATGTGATCAGGACAGGAAACTGGTGTAAAAGAATCCAGTAATGAACTATGAGAAACCAGGAGTTTAAAAGCAGGAGTTTAAAAGCAGGAGTTTAAAAGCAGGAATTTAAAAGCAGGAGTTTAAAAGCAGGAATTTAAAAGCAGGAGTTTAAAAGCAGGAGTTTAAAAGCAGGAGTTTAAAAGCAGGAGTTTAAAAGCAGGAGGCCGGGAGGGAAATGACGAAATAACCAGATGAGCTAATTAGAGGAGACGTGGAGCAGCTGTGGCAGGAAGCTGAACTACGACTGAAAAGGAAGTACAAACCAAGGAGAAAAGACACAACAATAATAATGGAAGACAAATAAATTCAAATGTACAAACAACAGAACTTAAGAATAAACTAATAAACTAAACATAAAGGAATGAATGTCTATGGCAACACATTTCTAGCACTAATGAATGCAGAAATGAACGACGTATGGCAGACCAGAGGTGAACTCGCCACTGCTAATGTGCGAATGGCGACACTGATTTTGTTTTTAGCTTATTTTTATTTAATAAAAATAACTTCCTCTGACAGATTGGAACATGTTGAAAAGGCGTAAAGGGACTTGATGCACCTCCTTCTTCTCAACCTTTTTCTTCTAGATGACATCCAAAACGCTCAAGAAGTGTTGCTGGTTTACTGTGACGATCTTTCTTAGTTAAAGGAGACGATATTTTGCTTTAATAAGATTTAAATGTCATTTAACTGAGAAAGTTTTCTCATTAAAACAAGCTACTCCTTAATTTATTTCCAAGCTCTGGCAGTTAAATGTTTCTGTACTTTAGCATTAACTTCCACTAAAACCATGTTGCTAAAACTCTTTAGCGTCAGTGGCTCTAATGTTTATAATTAGTGCTTTAGGGTTAGCACTGCTAACCTTTAGTTAGCCAGCCTGAAGCAAAGAAATCTAAACAAAGAGCAAAACAACCAGATTCGTTCTGACTGTTTGTTCATCCTAAAGGTAACATACTTAACATTTTCTCTCATTCTTGTCATAAAATTTCTTGATGTGCTGAAACAACTGTGGGCTGTACCCACAAACCCAGAAAACATTATTACTGGGCGTTCACAGACAGGTCTGCGAGCAACAGGCCAGAGAGTATGCAGCTTTAATGACTGCAGACATTTTAAAGCAGCACTTTGAGGTAAACTGCTGAAAGCACGCTACAACTACAGACGCAGCTTATGTACCACAAGGCTCACATGCATGTGGCCGAGGCTGGCTTCAATTAAAACTCTATTACTGTCAAAACCAATCAACACTGCTTGCAGGGATCTCAGCAGCAATAATTAAGCTTGCATTTATCTGTGCTGTCCACGCACGTTGAGGTTCCGCCATGCAATTAAAATCCCACAGACGATATTATCTAATTTTCTGGTTTACAGTATTGATTCAGTTGAATATTTCTGAAATCACAGTTTATCATGAGAACAAAGTATTTATAGCCTTTGCTGGTCAAGCACGTCATAAATCTCGTTGGAGCCGTTGGCCACAGGCTGCCAGACGCTGGCGGTTCTGCTGGATCCGTACCTGGACCTGGTTATTCATGGTCCGTCTCAGTCATGGGCCAGAATCTCAAAAGTGACGGCCTCAGCAGAAACAACTATATTTAATCTTCCTGCCTTTCCCATGTCAAGTTGAAGTAATGCTGGTATCAGATTTGAGCATAACTGTGTTCAAATTATTATTATTTTTAGCTTTTTAAAATGATGACTGTGAACTGAGCAAAGAATAACTTTCAAAAGTGAAAACATCACCGTGATCCTGCGGTAAGCAAAGGCTTCACACAGCAGACAAATGCGAGCCAAATCTGATTGTTTTGCCCAAATACAACCCATATCCGACTTTTTCATAGCAGTTTGAACGCTCCGCTTCCAGCATTTCACACCTCCTAAAAACCCGATTAGTTCCACTTTCTAAACTGGAACTAAACTGGATTTTCTCAAAGCATCTGCAGTCAGAACAGCCATGTTACGTTTCTGCTTATTGACAAGTAAATTTGCAAATACGCTAAATTTTTAGCGCTCAGTTAAATATTTAGTTAGCAAATTAAACACGGAGTTTCAAACTAAATAAAGATAAATATTTAGCTCAGTCAAAAATGTGACCAGTATGCAAATTAGCTAACTGAATATTCAACATCCATCTAATTTTTTTTGCTGTAGGCTAAATATTTGGTTAGCAAGTTAAATAATTAGCTCAGCACCAAGCTACTTTGCAAAACAGCTAACAAAATATTCAGTTTAAAACCAAGTATTAAACTTGCTAAATATGCTATTTGCTATTTATCTTCAAGCTCAATATTTAGTTAAAAAGCTAATTATCTCAGAAATAAAAAAAAAGTAAATATTCAAATCTAACTAAATATAGCTTCAAACTAATTATTTTGCTTCACGCTAAATATTCAGCTAGCTGGCTAAATACTTAGCTAGGAGCTAAAAAATGTGCAAATATGCAAATTAGCTTCCATAACATTCAGCTTCTGACTAAATAGCAATCTAAATGTTATAGCCTCAAATAAAAATATTTAGCTTGCTAATCTGATTCTTAGTTTGAAACTGATACATTTATAAATTAATGACTCACATGGTGGTTGTGTGACTTTGAAAAATGAACCTCCATTTTTTCTCTTGTATCAGGTAAAATAACCCAAATTATTCTGTTAATATCTGACTGTTATTCACAAACGGCTCCCAGCATGAAAAGACACCAACGCAGCTTTTCCTTCTATAACAGGACCTGGATTTCTCATTCTCCCTGCTGTACTGGGAGCCGCTGCTCCCACTGCCTGAGGCAGACTGGGCACATTTTGATTTAGAGGCAGTAATGGCCTTATGCGTCCTCGGATGCCACAGCGCTTCACGCTTTCATGTGGTCAGCATTCTGCCAGGGCAGGGTCACTGTTATCGATTAAATAATCTGAGTCAGTTGAAGTCAGTGACAGGGTGCATTCATGTTCCCGAAGGAAGATCCGGATCTTCAGAGACGGCCTAATCCATCTTCCAGGGAAATGAGAGGAGAGACAATTATCTCCTGAGCAACATGTCCGTCCGTCTTAAACAAAGCCGAGCCGGCCGTTCGCTGCCGTCTTCAGTTGATCTGCCTGGAATGTGAAGCTAAAGGAAGTCCTGCAAGCAAAGCTCAACTTTTGATTAAAGTGATCTAACTGCCAATCCTGGTGAAAGAAGTTGGCCCAGTTTGAAGGAACAGTCAGAGAAGTGGATTCATTTCACTTTTACCAGCATAAAAACACAAACGAGACGTGGAAAAGTCTTTAGAAAATTATTTTATGGACACAAAAAACAACTTGATATTAGGAAGATCTGGAAGCTGGAAAAAGAATAACGCCGCTCCCAACAAATGCTGAGAAATGCCAGAAAGTGGGCGGAGCCAAGCGGAGGTTAGGGGCGTGGCCAGGTGTGGCAGAGTGGAGCAGGGTCAGTGGAAATGGACTTTAGAAACTTTTTAGACTTCTATTGGGTTTATTTTTTCAAATGAATGAATCTAGTGACTTTTTCCTGTTTTCGGAGACTTCGATGGCGACAACACATGAAAGCAGAAATGGGAAGAGAAAAAGAAGTTGCAACTAAAGAAACATCTAAAACTGTCATTCATTGATTGACTGGCTTCTAAAGTGCATAGATGCATTTTAATATAAACTTTTCTCTGCAATATCTTCCTCTGCAACTTTCCTTGCGAAATATTTGCTGGGTGAATTTATGGAAAACTGTGAAACCTCCAACTTTAAGGCGGCTTCGCTTTTCCGACAATAAAAGTGTCTTTGTGTGATGAAATGTACAGGAAACTGAGAGTACATTAACATCCATGCAACTGGTTTACTCAGTCTGGTTGTCAGTTCATGCCAGAAATCTCTCCAGTTGTTGGATTCCCACACCTGATAGAAAACCTGGTGCTTTAATAGTTCATATTTTAAAATCACTAAAAATGGCGTCATTGTGTGAGTGACGGCTAATTAAAATGTCAGATTTGAAGTAAGTTTCTCTCTGTGTGACTGTGCAACATATTGGGTTAGAAATCATCACTGCTGGGCGGGAACACGTTCACTGATAGAGGAGCTCGTTTTCCAATTAGCTCTTTAGCTTTTTAGCTAACGCTGAAAATGTTTAGCTTCCCCTAAATTCATTCTTCCGCATGAAGAGAAACTTTCTGCACCTGGAGGATCTTCATCTGATCGCTCCTCCTCTTCCTCCGTTAGCAGATGTTTCTCTCATCTGCTCCACTTCTTTAGACGTTTCCACTCTCATCAGCACCAAGCAGATTGTTTTCCTCTCCATATTTTCATCAGTTTCTCATTTGTGTAAAAAGTGATGAATGGGCCTGAAAAGCCTCAGATGCTCTAAAATCCTTGTGAGACATCACTGTTTTTCTTTTTCAGCTGTTTCATTTCTGTACTGAGGACAGACAGAATCCAGCTGGGCCCCGCCCTGCACTGAAGGAAAGAATTAGCTTTTTTTCATTTGTTTTGTTTTAAATCTGTGCATTTTAATCCCCATTTCACCACCGAGAAATCTTTTATAAACATGCCAAGATGAAAACTTTGGATTTCTCTGCATCCTCCTTTCAGGAATCCAGCATAGTTTAACCTAACTCTTAAAGATGTTTTCAGCTCCAATTTTTGGCTTCCTGTGTTTGGTTTCGACGTTGGTTGCATTTTGTCTGTTTATTTCTTTCATTTGATCCGGACAGAGGGCTTTGCAGTGTCTGTTAAAAATGTAAAAACTAGAAAACAACTAAAAAACCAATGTTACTCCAGCTGATGATAATTATCTGGAAGTCATGTTTTATAGAAAAAAGTCCACAAAAGTCCTGCACCAGACATTAGAGACGTTTTCTCCTTCTATTAACAATTTTCTGCAACGTTGTCCCAAATGTTCCTTTTTTTAAAGCTACAATGATCAAAGATTCAAATTATTGGCGATTTAAAACAACAAAAAAAATCTGTTTATCCAAACTGAACAGAATTATTCAAACTTCCAAACCATATATTTAGACTCTATTCTATGTTTATTGTCAAAATAAAAGTCAAAGTTCTTGTTTTTCTCCACAAGTTTTGCAAATAAAGTTGATTTGGACTGAAGCTTTTTACGGTCTTGATCAGCGCCTTTGAACATAATTTTATGGTTTTTGTTTGGACTTTAGCTGCTTTTTCACTCACTTTTGCTCGTCTCCTTGTTTCAGACCATGTCAGCTGCACTTTGTTCTTAAACTAAAGGCAAAAGAAGAAAACAAGAAACTGGAGCAGATGGTCAACACCTCCAGAGAGCCTAAAATCTGAGTCACTGGAATCAAAACCCACAGGACCGGCTGCTGGGTTGTCCTCCGTGTAAAAACCTCCTTTCCAGATGTAAAGTTCTCTGAAAACAGATGAAGCTCTTTTCTTTTCTTTTTCTGGAACGTATTCTGTTAAAGGCATCTGTCAGACGGGAGTCTTTCATGGTAAAAAACTGCGTGCTCAGGTGACAACGACGGCTAAAACAGTGTCACCTCGGAGGGTCTTCGGTTACTTCAGACAAGTCCAATACTTCCTCCCACTCCCCAGTTCAGTTGGTCTCCCTTTGTCTCCCACAAAAGAACGTGACACTTTGAATTGCAGGATGTGATGGATCGCCCTGGAGGTCAGAAGCCTTTACCGGTGTACTGGTTTCATCCCAGCCCAGCGGAGCTCCCAGCCTTGAATAGGCGCTGCGGACCTGTGTGTGTGAAGCATTATTAGGTGGGGAGTCACTGAGGCATTGTGGGAAGGATGCCTCTGTTTCTGCGCTGGGAGGGAGGCCTGATTGGCTTCGTTCACATGCAATCGATCTTATTGAGGCCTCAGAGTTTCCACCTTAATGCAGGATATCAAGATTAAACATTTTATTTTTCATAGCAGCAAAAAATTTATTTTTAAATTCATTAGAGCTTAAAAAGAAATTACATGAAAAATGAGCAGAAAGTGAATTAGTTTCCTGAAACTGATTAAAAAATGGGATGGGAAGTCTGATGGGAAGTTAGTGACTTACAAAAGTATTCGAACGTCATTAGATGTTAAAATAGCTGATTAATTAATTAATTTTTACTCTCATCTTGAGTTAAATTGAGAATTTATGTTTTGTTTTATTCCAGAAGGAGAAAAGGGGGGAACATTTGTAAGAAAAATTATAAATGAAGTTATATAAATAAATATTCAAAGAATCTCGAGGCCAGAGCTGGACTTTGACTGGGCCATTCTAACATGTTATTCTGAGTTTTTCTGCTGGTTCTTGTGCAAAATCTGCATAAGATAAGTAAGGTCTAATGTCTCGGCGCAATCTAGAGAAACTCATCCAGGTGTTTATCTTTAGTTGCATTGATTACTGCAACAGCGTCTTCACAGGTCTGCTGCTCGCGTTCTCACTAAAACCAGGAAGTTAGAGACATAACTCCAGTTTTAAAGTCCCTCCACCGGCTCCCTGTAGCTCAGAGAACAGACTGTAATACTGTTGTTGATTTATAAATCACTGAACGGCTCAGCACCACAATGCATTAAAGACCTGCTGCTGTTGAATCAACCTTCTGGTTCTGTTCTGCATCCAGAACCAGAACCAAATGAGGAGAAACAGCATTCGGTCTCTATGCACCACAGATTTGGAACAAACGTCCAGAAAACTGTAAAACAGCTGATACACTGACTTCCTTTAAATCTTGTCTAAAAACCCACCTGTTTAGAGTTGGATTCGAAACATAATCAATTATGAATTTAACGACGAAACTTGACTTAATGTAATGATTTGATTGTTGATTCTATGCTGCAATTACACAGAAACCTGTGAGGGACAACAGAGTCCCTGAGTGAAATTCTGTGAAAGAGGAGTTCGGAGCTGGAAGCCGGTTGCTAACACCGTTGAAACGGCGTCATTGTGATCATGAGCAGGAATAAAAATACCAATAGGTGACTAAAAATAAGAAATCATTGCACCTCTACACACTTTGTGTGTTCTTTGGATTAATAAATAAGAGTACAGAAACAAAAGTGCAAAAGAAACAAACTCAATAACATGCAGGCACAAATAGTTACAGCTCTAATAAGCATTTTAAGAAAGTACAAAGCTTCTAAAATATTTCAAAAAAGAAAGAATCAACCAGATGAAACACTGCCAATTTGGAAACACGAACACATAAGAACAAATTGTAATATGTCTCTTTGTGACTTATGACCAAACAAACTTATATGGCCACAGAAAACAACAACAACAACAAAAAAATATATATATATATTTTCGTTACTTTTTCAAGATGTGACCAGTACTTGCATGTTACATCCATGCAAAATGCAAATATCTCACCTCTATGCATGTTCAGGGCCTGAGCAGGAGTCCGTGTGTACTGAGGACTCGCTCCGATCCCGTCATCCAGCTTGCTGCTGGATCTGCGGCAGATCCCTGAGAAATCTAAAATCCAGTCAGGCATGCTGTCATTACAGGCTAAAAGGTAAATTTTCTTCATCAGTGGCTATAAAAAGGTCCTGAAATACAGCCTGTTCCTCCCATCTGAAAACAAGCAATAAAAAACACTTCATGGAGTGTTATGGTCCAAAGGCAGCGAACATTACTAACGAATACAAAGAATTGTTGCATTGTACATGTTTTACAACACCTTGGTGCATTCTTGAAACGGTAATGCTTGTGGTTTCCATCCACTGAAACTGGAAGCACATCTGGGTTACAAGCTTGACACCTGAAGGGATTCTTCCTTAATCCAGCTCATATCTTACAGCTTCACTCTTTCTGGAACCTGCTGGCCGAGATCTTTCCTGTCTGATTAAAAATGACAGAAACATAAAAAAAACAGATGTGTTTAACCAGTTGCATCAAAACGTTGGAAGCTGCTTAGAAGAGAGAACATAAGATTACCGACAGCCTCTGCAGGAAAGGCAACCTGAATGTTGGAGGCATCAGAGCTGGTCTGACTGGGGCGCTATCAAAATAAAAAATAAAATAGACAAATATAAAAGTAAGGAATATATCTAACATCTTACTTAAATCCACATTTGGATGTTTAATTCCCATTTAGTAACTGGATCACATTCCCATATTAGAAACTATTAACTAAAAAATTAAGAAAGTAATTTAGATTGTCAGACAAAAGGAGGAGCAACATGTTTGTTTGTGACGTTTTGTAACAAAGTGTGTTTCTAACTACATGTACATGTGTGCTGGAAATGTATTCACTCTGTTTCAACTACAATCTACTGGATGCCAAAACAGTAAAACTCCTCATTTGTGTTAAATAACTGACCTGTTCTGTTGTGGAGCAATTTCTAATCCGCTCATCAAGCCTCTAATAAATGTTTATTTGTTTCAAAAAGCAGCTAAATATCAACTTTATAGATGTAAAAACAAACAGAATTAAAGTTAGAAAAAATATATTTTGCCAAAATCTCAAGTAGTGAATGGATTAATTTCCTGATATGTGTCAAAAATGATCTACATCTGTCAGAGATCTTGTTTTAAAATAATTTCTCACTATTAGCTAATTGGTTTCTTCAGTTCGTCTCAGACAGTTTGTTCCCATCTCTGTACCTTTTCCTCCATCTTGCTTTGGGTTCATGAGTGTTTGATCTTCATCTTTCTTCAGATCAACAAGCTGTTGAAGCTCGACTTTTATTTTCTGCTGATCTCAGTATCTCAGAATCCAGGACCATTAATGAACCAGGGATGTTTGAGACACTCGGACAGACAGACAGACGGACGGACGGACAGACAGACGGACAGACAGACAGACAGACGGACGGACAGACGTGGCTCTTAAACTGCCTTTGTTGTTGTTTTAAAGGAGCAGAAATAAATCTGGGAAATGATGCGATCAAAGAAGAACCTGTTGAGATGAAAACATAAGAAGTGATCAGATTTGGGAAGCTCTTTATTTCTCTTTATCTGCCTTGCAGCAGCAGCAGCAGCAGCAGCAGCAGCAACAGCAGCAGCAGCAGCAGCAGCAGCAGCAGCAAATAACAGACAGGAGGAGAAAAGTTTTCAAGTAAATGATCAGCTGTGAATTCAGACATGAACAAAACTTAAAGGATCATCACAGCCAGAGACTCTGATGTTTACAGTAACCCTCAACTTTTACAAAGTCATAATATCATAATAAACACTACCACGTGACTCTATCACGGATTACTGAATGCATTAAGCTCAGGTTGAACCTGATTGGCTCCAAGAGGCTAATTTAGCTTCCAGGTGTTTCTTCCAGGAAAAAAAAAAAAAATGTTACAAACGTCTAAATTTCTAAAACTACCAACAGCAACTTCATAACATAACACTTTGGAGTCAATCTTGTGAAATTTATTTGGAGTAAATCATTGATATCATATTCAAAAACAGTAGGCAAATTGTAAATAAAGTTGTTTAAAAAACAGATTAATAATAATAATAATAATAATAATAATAATAATAATAATAATAATAATAATAATAATAATAATAATAAAGCTGTCTCTCAGCGATCAGCTGCTGTGATCAGAGACACTGATGGTATAAATGACCCCTGAGGCTCCTGAGGCTCCGCGGGGCCTGAACCCCCCAGTGGGGCTGATAACCTCTAATAATGACCAATCCGCGGCTTAACAACATCCGAAGCGGCTGGAAAATCAGAGTTTTATTCGACGTTATGGAGCCAGAATGAACCGTAAATTACTCGCGAGTCTCATAAATAAATGAATGATGGAAAAGTTTCTCCTTTCTCACAATGGCTCTTTTTAAAGCAGCCAAACTCTGACTTTCTCTTTGCCTCCTTTCTTCCCATCTTACCTCCCAGTAAAAAGGGTCAAGTGCTCCGTTAAAACACACAGTGTATAATTTTATGGGCTTTTCCCGGCGGAGGCTGCAGCGCGGATCAGGTTCAGCTTTGTCAGATGCTGAATGGGGGCGGAGGAAGAAAACTCATTAGACTGCTATAAAAAACAGAAAGTGTCTGCGATCATAAAGGAGCCTGCAGGAGGACAGAGAGCCACTCTGCCGGTGGAGCCCTCCTCACTCACTCCTTCATCACTCAGCCCGTCAGCGCGCTCGGTGCGTGGCGCACGGACAGAGCCGCGGCGCGCTGCTCACTGAGAAATAAACGCGAGCTTGTTCCGCAGGATCACACCTTCTTTTTATGAGTATTATTGTTATTACTTTGAAACCGCGGTGTTAATTTAGAGGATGCTCGACTCAGCTTGGAGTAGATGCTGCTTTGTGCTGTTTCTCGTCGCTTCTGTGAGGACGCAGGCATCCCAGGTGTCCGAGGCGCGTCCGAAAGCCAACTCCATCAAGCCCTCTTCCCTGGAGGAGACGCCGACCCAGGCAGCGAACCGGTCCGCCCCGGTCACCAGGAAGCAGCGGCTCCTCCCGCAGGTACGCGCCTCCACATCCTGACTGAACAATGATGTCTGGGGATTTTACGCGCAAAAAGAAGGAGGATAAAATCGTAAATTCTTTTCCTTTTCTTCTCCATTTCTTGTTTCTCTTCTCTTGTCTTTTTTTTTTTTTAAAGCTTCGCTGCTTTTAATGATCCTAAACTGCGTTTGATCCGCTCTGGATCAGAATCTAACGCGCTTTATTATATTGATTATGTACTGATCGATTGGTTTTGGTGAAACCTTTTACTCTGCGTTTGCGCAAACCACCAACAAAGTTTGATTTCACTGCTTTTATGGACATTAAGGCGACATTTGATGAGGTTCAAATACTTAAAACTTGAGTCAGTTCATTAAATGCTTGATTTCTCCAAATGTTTCAGTTTTTACATTAGACAACAATTAAAAAGTGCTTCATGCCCTAAAAATATTTTAAATGATATTTTTTGTTTTCACAACTAGAACTGAAAACTTAAGCATCAAACTCTTTATAAGATTGTTTGACTGCAGAATATTGCAGATTGTTGTGGTTTTTGTGCTTTAAGGTGATCTACAACAGCAGCTTAAATAACCTGTTTTTGTGTTTCACAAAGAGATCATTTCACCTATAACACGTTTGACTGATCAGAGTTAAACTGCAGTTCAGGTTTAGTTGTCAGAGTGTTTCAGTTTTTATGCTGGACACCATTAAAATACTCTAAAAGTCCTAAAAAGTGTCTGAGTTTCACATGCAGAGGATTCATTTGCCAAGGATTTACTACTTTTATCATTTTTATCCACTTTTATAAAGCAAAGGTTTTACTCACCGTTGACGTTCTGGAAGTATTGAAGTGACTCCTTTTCTTGTGGCTTTGCAGAAAGAATCAAGGTGTCATAAATCACAGAGTTTACTGTTGCAGATCATTCTTTATAGTGGGATAATTAGGCAGTGTAATTAGGTTGCAGTGGTCTGAGAGCAGCAGTCTGTCTCAATGAGTTTAATGCTCCCAGAAACATCTGAGAAGCTGTTTTATTATCTTCCACATAAAAAGTAAAAGTTTTACTTCCCGATAATTATGATTCTTTGATATTATTCAGGTTATGCTCGTATAAATGCTGCTGTTTCTAGACACCATTTAAGCCACTGCTATAAACATTTTTGAGTAAATTCATAAATATAATAAGCATTTCTGAAATCACAAGCTGAAGCTGAATCCAGTTTAGGTCTAAATATTGCAGTTTTCACACTTTCTTCCCTTTGAAGTGATCTAAATGGCATAGAAAACCCGTGAAAATGACACATTTTTGTAATTTAAAATGAATTAAATTATGGTTTAAGACGTCACAAACTTTATTATAAAGGTTATTTGATTAGAGTAGAATGTAACTTTCCAGGTCTTAAAGGATTTCTGATCAAATGCAGCCTAAAAACGGTGGAATTGCCCTTTACTTAAGTGCCCAAATTGGAATTTATGATTCAGGATCGGACTCCAAAAATCACAGAATAAAACCTGAAACAAGCTCTTCCTGTCATGTGCGAATCGTTAGTGGGAATTTGGAGCGTCGGACCCTCGTAAACCCCTAATTGCCTTTTCCAACCTGACGCCGCTGGCGGGAGCTGCAAGCATCCACAGTAAATCATTAATGCAGCAGAAATGTGAGAAAAAGTTAACACTTGAGGTAATTTTCTGTCTGGGTCTTAGTGCTGTTAAAGTGGTCCAGACGCTTGCTGGGATTATGGGGCCCTTGCGGGGCGTCTGGGGGCCACGCTAACGCCGCTCAGAATGTGGTCAGCTCAGGTTTTCATCTCACACTAAACACACAATTGCTTTTTAACTTGTAATCTAACTGTTAGGACTTTAAAGTGCGGGTCGTTAAATCCGCCTCTGAGCAGCTTTCCGTCTCAGTTTAGAGGACTGATATCTGCTCCGTCCGTCAGATCCACCTTTTCTGCAACATCGTTTTGCTGTTGCGGTTGAAGTCCTTTAATACCCGCTAAGTGCTGACGGCCGCTGTTCAGACGCAGGAATCTCTCCTCTGCGGGAAAAGCGACCGCAAGCAGCGCTGCCAAACCGCAAACTGAGCGGCTGCTCCGCCGGAGCCACTGGCGCAGAGTTTGGCGGACTGTGGGGGAAACCATGTGCATGTGCAGAGACCACCACAACGCCACGGTGGGTTTCCACAGGATCAGGATGCCACAGGTTTTATGGCAGGTTAAAAGGTGCCTGTTGCAGCGCTGCTGCATCTTCATCACACTGCAAAAACACAAAATCTCACCGTGGTTTTGTTTCTATTGCAAATATCGTAGCACACTTGAAATAAGAAAAAATAACTTACAAAACATTTCAGCAAGATGTAGGAGCTTGTTTTAAATCTTAAAATTCCTTAATATCGGTGAAAAAGTATTTGTTTTATTGGCAGATTATATAACACGAACTAATCCGGCAATGGAACCAGAACTTTTTCATCAATATTAAGGAATTATTGACTTCAAACAAACTCCTACATCTTTCTGAAAAGTTACCCATGAGTTCATTTTGTCTTATTTCAAGGGTACGGAAATATTTGCGATAGAAATTAGACCAGAAATTTAGATTTTGTGTCTTTGCAGTGCTTGAGGTTTTATAAATAATTCCAGTTTTAAAACTGCAGGATTTTCTTTCCAAGCTGTGTCACAGTAGAAGTTTAAACAGCTTCTCTCCATCATTTGTGAAGCTAATTACTGCAATTAAAGCAGATTTGGAACAGTTTGCTTAAACAGTGAATTAGTGGGTTATGTTTTATCGCTCCTCTGCACTACGGCTCACCACCCAGGGTGCCAACATCTGATGGTTAAAAGGCTTCCCAGTATTTGGAACTACAATAGTTTCCAAAGACTCTGCAGTCTGAAGAGACATGCACCAGAAGAAGCCAGACAGCGAATCTGGTCGTAAACGTTGACTGAAAATCATAATTATGAATTTCAGGAAGAGGTGAATGGATGAAGCATCACCTTGCAGTTCCACCTCTCATAGTTCTGACTCCACAAACAAACAGACTTCTCTACAGAAGCTGTTATCAGTGCTCTGATAATCTCTTAGTTATGCTTTCATTTTATCGGCTTTCATTTTATCGGCTTTCATTTTATCGGCTTTCATTTTATCGGCGTCCGTTATTACTGTCATAACGGTGCGCTGCTGTGTGATGTCTGCGTTCTTCTTCACATGCAGGTTGTTTGGGGTTTTAACCGTTCACACAGAAGTCATCATTCAGTAATATGAACGGCCACATAAAAACAAAAATGAATCAAAGAACTGGAACTGAGCGTGAAGACCTGCTGTGTGAACGCAGCCTTCATAGTTTTGAGGCGTGTGTGTCTGAACCCAGGCAGGAAGCGTCAGATCTGACCACTTGCTTTATTCAGTGAACACAAAGATGAACTTTATTGAACAATCTGGGCAGCAGATGTCCATTTTAGGATTCCTCTGTCTCCAGAAGGCGACAGTTAAGGAAAAGGACAGGAAGTAGAAAGTTTATCCGTTCATTTTGATGTGAGAACAGACACTGCTGGCGTCTTAGAATGATGGCAGCATGAGGTGGGGGAGGGGTCGGCCTGCTTGGCTCCAGGAAACTTCCTCTGGCCCCTCATGAAAGATGAATCAAACCTCTGGCTGTATTAACGCCGCGCTGAACGACCACAACAAGACCCAAGTAGAATTCAGGTTCTTCTTCAGAGGTTTTCATCTCGTTTCCTTCAGTGGTTCTTGGTGCAGCGCCCCCAGAGGCGAGGAGGGGAACAGGTTTTTCAAAAGGTTGAGACAGTTTGACTCAGTGCAATATGAACATAAACTGCAGCAGCTGAAAATATAACAAATGTTGCAACTTTGGTTCCCAATCAACCCGACTATAAGGTGTGAAAACAA
Source organism: Poeciliopsis gracilis (assembly GCA_911649635.1). Taxonomy (NCBI): domain Eukaryota; kingdom Metazoa; phylum Chordata; class Actinopteri; order Cyprinodontiformes; family Poeciliidae; genus Poeciliopsis; species Poeciliopsis gracilis. The sequence continues at coordinate 1,657,081 of CAJVRI010000370.1, read as the reverse complement.
CCTAAAAAACTGTCTCTTCTTTTTAGATTTCCAGCCTCAATATTCAAGTAACAATCTGATGGAAAATGTTGTGTTCAAAAACATAAACAACTCTGGGAGAATTTCTCCCAGTTCAATTCAATTCAGTTCACTTTGTTGTGTTGACGGCCAACACATTCACATGAACTTAACCTGACAATATTAATAAAACAAATGGCTCTGAAACAAATGTCAAAATGTCAAAAAATAAAGATCATCCTCAGAGTAAGATACTAACTGCTCAGAACTACTCCGCCTATCCCCACTTCACACAATCTGAAGTACCGCTTAGGGACCCTCATGTGTGTTGTTTCCTCTGCTGACAGAGGAGACCTGTGTTTATCTTAAAAAGGCGAACAGATTTCCCATGATGCTCTTGAACTGGCTCCTCTTCTTTGTGTGGGATCAGCGTGGAGCTGAAGACGCTGCCGTTCCTGGAGCCTCAGAGCGTCTTGGCTGTAAACACACGTGTTTTGCGTGATGAAAGCAGCGGCGTTTGAAGGCAGTGAGTGACTGGTGAGCCGTCTTCCCCATGTCATCCGATACTGGCCGTCTTCTGCTTCCAGGGCATGAAGTCTGTTTACTCAGCCACATTGTTTATTTGACTCCTTCAGGCCCCCGGTGCTCATTAACACCATTCAAAGCTTCAGGTTTCTGACTCTCCTCCTGCCATCAGGAGACACAGTGACAAACACAAAGGAACCAAAGGAATCATGAAAAGATTTCACCTTTTCCTGTTAAAGGACTTTGGTCTTTTCAGCTGAATTATGGCTCATGTTGAGGGTATTATGGATTTTCTAGGCACACGGTTCCTTTTATAACATAAAGAACTAAATTCTGCTATTTAATAGCGATTATAAAAATAAAAATTCTTACAAAGAAATAAGACAAAAAACAAATCTATTTCAGGGAAAAAAGAACATTTCTGTAAATTATTTTTCCCCAATATGACACTTATTAAACTAATATTTGTAATAGGAAAAGAACAACAAAGCTGGTGTATAAACAAGAGGTCTCACTCCAATCTGGTTTTTAGTTAAAAGTTAGTTCCTCACAGTGGGACGAAAGTTTTATGATTTGATTTCGTATATCATGAAACCTTTCGATCCTCAGGGTTTTTGTGTTTTTTATTATTTTGTTCAAACATGGGACAGAATTTGGACAAAGTTCAAAGGTGCATAAAAAAACTTTGAATCATATATCAAGATTATAAATAGAAGAAATAGGAAAACAAAACAAATTTGTGCAATTTTTTTATACAACTAAGTGCAAATAAATATTAACATTTGAGAGCAAATCAAAACAAAATTTTTCTTGTAGTTAATTTCAGAAACGACAATAGGAACATAAAATAAAAGTCAAATAAAATCTAACTTTAAAGTATCAATCTGACTGTTATTGATCTTGGTCTCGATATCTTGGGCCGATCCGTTTGCAGTGCATCACTGAGCATGCGCGCAGCAACAAAACTTTAATTTAACAGGAAGAAACCTGCAGCACAACCAGAACCGGGATCATGGTGAGCATCCATCTGCCATGACCAACTGGAGGATTTATCCGATTTAAAATCATTTTTACCTGGAATAAACCTCTGAGGTTTATTCCAGGTATCAGCGTCAGTATATACAGAAATAAATGCAGAGAACTGTGACAGCAGAGAGAACTGCATCTGGATTTTCAGTTTTTCCTCACCATGATAATCACTGCAGCCAGAGGAGATTTTTCACTAATTAAACTGAAACAGATGGCTCTGTTAGAATGATGTGTTCTTTTGCTGTCATTGTTTCATTTTTTAGAGGTTTTATGCGGACGAGACCCGAGCAGAAATTACATTCCTGCTGTTATTTATAAGACTAACGGAAAACTTCCTTGGAAATGACATCATAACTGAGGAATGGGTGGATGGAGGTAAATAGGGGAAGGATTGCTCAAAGATCCTGCAGTAAATCCCTTGTAGATTGTTGCTCCCGCACATTTAATGTTTCTCTTCACCGGCACGAGACCCGCGGTTTCCCATATGGACCTGTGTCTGTTTATCGCCAGCATGCAGGGCTGAGCTCAAAGGGTGTTTACACACTTCCTGCGCAGATCCAAGGGCCGCGCTTTTATGTGTGAAGGCAAAAATAAGGGAGCAGATCTGAGATGGGGACGATGCATCCGAGTGTGAGCAGATTATCAGCTGCGTTTCCAGGTCCCCGTATCGCTCAGATCTGTCTTTCAGTTTGGGTTTTGATGGAAGAGGTGTCCTCAGGTCTGCGCCAGCCTCTCAGATTCATTGTTGCTGATCTGAAAGTGCAGCTCAGCCGGACGGACAGATCTGAAGTGGCCCAGCATGTGGCTGGCCCCGCTTGTCTCTGTATTTAGATAACAGCACATTTTTCTTGTCGGGGGAGAAAAATTCCAGCTGCACATTCCCAAACTTCTCCTCATATTTCCAACAAATTCATCTGCTTGTGTTTGCCCCAGCAGCCCTCAGGAATGTACGCATCTCTCTTAATAAACAGAGCTTGGCTTTGAAGTTAATGCAAAGAAAATCTATTTTCACAAAATCTACCAACTATTACATCAGATTCAGGCATATTGTTTTAATTATGACTGTCAGTCTGAGGACCATCTTAATGCGGTTCATTAGGCAGAGGGCTGGAGCCGAGCTGATTAGCACGACGGCAAACAACCTGGTCCTTCCGAAAACCCAGACTCCAAGCCAGATTATTGCACGATTAATCTGTCCTCAAACACAAATGCTAAATGGCAGTTTGTGCTTTGAGAGAGAGCTGAAGGTTGTTAAAGAAGGATTTCTACAGAGACGTTGTTCGGCAAACAGGAAAGATGTGGCACTAAAGGGTTGGCTCTTCTCAGTTTAATACCGTTAAATCTACCTAAAATTACACCCAGGTGTGCAGCATTAATATCTGCCTTCAATGACCTCTAATGTGTTATGCAACATAGCAGAGCTGCAGTCTATAATGGAACAAAACACATATAAATTCACTGCACAAATGGGGAATTTCTACATTAAATGAGCTAAAACTGGGAAAATTGTGATAAGATTTCTATGTTTTCTTTCTGCTCTGAGTCAAATGATCCAAAGCCTTTGAGCAACCTGTTCCCCTCCTCGCCTGTGGGGGTGCTGCACCGAGAACCACAGAAGGAAACGAGATAAAAACGTTTGTAGAAGACGCCGAGATCAACTTCCTTCTTCAGGAAATAAAAATGGAGCAGCGTCAGAGTTTAGCGGTTGTACGATTTCTCTTTTATCGATGCCTGAAGAACATGAGTCGTTTGATTTCATTTACCCAGAATTCCCTGCGTTGTAGTCCACTTCCTGCTTTTGGAGCGGCATCCCATAGCCTGCATTCAGAGTTCAACAGAACCAGAACCGGTTTATGGGCGGATCAGAGTTTTCCTCCACAGAAAAACGTACATTAACTTCATCCTGCCGCTTCAATGGGATTTAACAGGAAAATACAACCTGCTGTTGACAAAATGTTCATAAATCCGAGTCTGTTTTTTATTTCTGGCCACATTGGAATATTTATTTGAATACTTATAAATTAAAATAAATATTCTGTTTATAGATATTTATTGATGTTTAACTTGTGAGCTAAATATTTAGTTTGGATCCAAACTAAAGTTTAGTTTAGATCAATAAAGCAATATTTAATCCATTTGTTAGATCCATTAACTTCGTAGTTAAATATTTAGTTTGAAACTGTGACATTTATGAAAGTCTGTATAAATATGTGAAAATATGAAAAAGAACCTTCATATTTTTCTGTGGCAACAGGCTAAATGATCAAAAAACACTGACAGCTTTGCAAACAGCTCCTGGTGTCACAGAATCATGATGTCTAATTTATAAACGCTTCCTTAAGCTGCAGCTGCTGTTTGTGAAATCCCACTGGGTCTTTGTGTTCATAGATGTTGCTGCTGACTGTTTCAAGCTGCCTTTTTAAACCCAACTGGAGAAATTAAAAGAGCCAACAGAGAAAATGAACAAATCTTCACATTTATAAATCCAGAATACAGCAGGGCTCTGTTCAGCTCTTCCTTTGTAATCCATGCTGAAGCTTTTACTGTTTTGTTTTGAAATAAAACACACAGTAAAAGTGACACAAACTCATAACTTTAAATCGTGGCACTCAGGACATTTTAATTGGTGTCTGTGAGCCAGCTAGTTTGTTAAGCTCCAAAGCAGCTGCTGTGGCAGGAGAAACGGCAAAACTTCCACTGAACACAATCAAATCCAAGCCATTATTGTTTTTATAGAATATTGTTTTTTGTCAAAGTTTATGCCATTTTAATCCATCCAAAAAGTTTTGATTATGTGCAAAAATATCTAATAATGAGGTACAGAGGCACGGGTGAAAGGATAAGCTTTAATAAAAAGCTGTTTCCCTGTTTTTTCTTTTTATTATAGAACATAAAGCCTTTCTAATAACCACCTTTAAGAAGCATTACAGAAAATCCATAAAACATCATGGCTCTGTTACTTTCATCAACATGTTAAGTGTTTGATTTCTTGGAATCTGACATGATGATGGATGAGCATTCAGCTTGAATTCAAGCTAATTTCTCTTTGGCTCTGTCAGCAACTCCATCTGTTTTCAAAGAGTCGGACTGGCAACCGTCCAGAAAGCTCCAATCATCTTAATTTTCCAAAGCTGAAACACAGAAGAAAGAAATTATAACATACTGGAATATTAATGCTGTTGATTTAAACATTTTTGTCTGACCTGATCCCCGTGTTTTAGCTTTTTTCCTGTTTTTAGTTTGGCCGACCACCCATCCTTACGGACGCTCATACGCTGAACCCAGGTCCTTTTTTTCTAAGAGTGTGGATGTAATTATTTCACCCAGACTCAGCTGGGACATGTCATGCTCTGTGCCGTGTTGAACAGTTGATGTTTGTCAGTGGTGAGCCGCAGTAAATCAGGTCTGTCAGCGCAGTGCCAGCTGCATGTGGATGCGGTGCGGCAGCCCAACGCGCTCGTCTGAAACTCAACGCCGATCATGGCGGTTCCTCCCCCAACACACTTAGAAATGTTATTGGTGTTAATCTGGTGGGAAAACTTTACCCCTTTGATCACCTCTCAAACTTTGAAAGGTAAGCATGTGAATAATAATAATAGTAAGAGGATGTGGTTCTTTATTTCTCTGTTAACTAAATTTCATCACTTTATTTCATACATCTACAAAGTTTATTTGATTTGTGGTGAATTTCACGCCGAGCGCCTTTGCTCCTGCTCCAAGCCCAGAACAAAAGGACTTGCATGTGAAAGGAATGTTATAAAGATACTGGTTCCAATGAAACCTCTTTCTGTATGTGGAAAATGTGGATGCTGTATCAGCTAAGGTGTGTCTTTTTGTTTTTCTAGCGATTTCAGCTCCTTATATCCGCTGCTGCACTTTGTAGTCTATTTACTCTTTCTGAAAAAACCAAAGTCGAATTTCAGCTAAATGAACTATGAAGGAGTATGATTGCCTGCTAAAATTCACTTCAGTTCCAGCTCATTAAAACTCTGAACACTTTGTGAGGCCTGAGTGAAAGGGAAGCATTCCTAATCACATATATTTTCAGTTGCAGGCAACAGTTTAGGGAAAGAACAATCCCAATAAAGATTATTTTGATGTCGAAAAGAAACGTTGGGACGAAAAGCTAGTATAAAAATACTCAAAAACAGTGAGAGTCTGGTGCAGTTATCTCTAATAAATCATGCAGAAACACAGATGGTTGTGTTTGGCCAGAGGCCTCTGATAGGAGCTCAGCCTTGTTGTTGTCCAGTCTAACCAGTTATTTTAGGTTCAGTTTAATGGTTGCTTTATATTGAAGCCATCAGAGCAACTTTTCATTTTGGTTCCACTTAAAGTCAAAGCAGCCAGGCCACAGTATTTATTTTATTCTGTGTGTTTCTACTGAACGTACACAGTAGAAATACACGCTTCGTATTTTCTTTTTTATTTTATCAAGCAGCTTCCACCTTTAAACTGGTTAAAACTGGTTAAATCGCATCCAGGATTTGGCAATGTGGATTCGGCTCTCTCTCTTTTGTGCAGCATCGTTTTAATTCTGCCACATCGAAGAGTTTCCTGCCATGAATAATTTGTTTAAGGTCATTTTACAGCATTGCAGTAGATATAAGTCAAGACTTTAACTAGACCACTGCAGACTCTCCATTTGGTTTCATTTCTGAGCCATTAGTTGATCTTATCAGTCCTCAGAATATCTTAGCAAATGTTTTGGGTCGTTCATTTATTTTCTGGGAATGTCTGGTTCACATGGAAAGATAGTTATTCTGATTTTTGATGACATTTTCCTACAATCTTGACGATGCAGCAATTATCAATTTCCATTTTGACATCTGAATGTTGGTGAGTGAAATCGGTTCCTCTTGAATCTAGCGGTGTGAACCAGACTCACCTTTGTGTCCTTCTGGGTTGAATCATGACCTCTGACCCTGCGACGATAACTGAGATCTGCAGAGGTTTAAATTTCCACGTCTTCATCATTTTAGATCATGTTTCTCTGCGGATCACTGGAATCCCAAAGTTTTAGAAATCACCGTCCCCTTTTCTTCATTTCTGTCATGATTTTGTTTCTCATCTGTTGTGAAATTTGTTCAGCTCATGTCATCACGTTTTGCTCTTTGAGATCTTTGATCCTACTTCATGCTGCCAGATGGGTTCTGTTTATGATGATTTATTGGTTCTGAACCCAAAGAAATCAGTTCTTCAGTTCAGCTTGACTGGATAAATAGAGACATGCTGTTCAGTTCTGATTCATTTTTCAGTACAAAAACAGTTTGATGACTAAAACTTGCCTTTCAGTGGATTTATTTGTTTATTTAATTATTTAGGTTTAAACTGAATCGTTGCATTTTTCACATCACAGTTTCCTGTCACCTATATATTGATGATATTCTCTTCTTTAGATTTTAGCTCATTATTAGAATTTAATGGTCGTCAAAAATTTTTAAAATAAAATAAGAAAATTATTTTAAAAATAAAAATGTCAAATGTTCATTTCTTGGGGAGTATTTCAAATGAACATTTCTAATATTGAAGTTTAATGTTAAAATGTTTATATTTAATTATACTTTGCAATTTGAAACTACTGAATTGTTTTTTTTTAAGTAAATATTTAATTCTTATTTTAAAGTCGTACTTTCTTATCAATTCAATCTTCACCTCAATGCTTCCCTTTGGTTTCAATGTGAAACCTGCAGGTTTGTTAATATTCTAATCAAAGTAGCTGAAGAGTTTTCTCACGTTTTGTTTGCCATGTTTCACTAAAATAAAATTATTTTTTAAAGAAAGAGTTGAAGATTTCATAAACAAAATGTAAATATTTAACGTTTTGTGTTTTTGCACCATGTAAAGTTGAATAAAAACGTTTTGTCTGCAGCAGGTGTATCCGTGCAGCAATGACAAGGAGTGCAGCGTTGGCAGCTACTGCCACAGCCCGCAGCAGGCCTCGTCGCGCTGCCTGTCCTGCCGCCGCAGGAAGAAGCGCTGCCACCGGGACGCCATGTGCTGCCCTGGGAACCGCTGCAGTAACTGTGAGCACCTCACTTCCCCCTGATTCCATTTTAATTATGCACAATTCAAAACTAAATTCAACAACTGGATTTCTTTTCTTTGAGGCGTTTTGCAACCAAACTGATTTAGACTGAAAATTATGTTTGTTTTGGATGAAATATAAGTCTAGTTTATTTATTAAGAACGTTCAATAAACAAGTTTACAAAAATAAGATAAATAAAAGACATAAAACAAGCATTAAAACTCGGGCCAGGGACTTAAAACACTAATTTTGATCAATTTATTCCGTAAATTTTGAGTCAATCACTTTTTTACATGCAAGTTTTGAGCTGGAACTTTTGTATTCAGTTGTTTCTGGTACTTCTGTAAATGTGATGCACAATAGACAGCGAAGCTAAAGCTGCTTCTCTCTTAGCTCTGGGGTTCATTTCTGCTTTAAAAACAATCTGACTGGACGTTGAAAATGACCAGTGTTGTGCTGAAATGAGTTAACCTGTTAGCTCAGCCTTTTGAGTTGCTGAAACAATCCTCAGCAACCTGCATTAGCTAGAAATACTATTATGATTGCACCAGATTCAGACGTGTAGAATGACAACAATGAAACATCATTTACTTAAAGCTGCACATTTTCATGCACCAAAGAAATTCGCTGCCAAGATGAAACAGTGTGGCGTCTTCGCTTCACGTTCAGTCTGACAAAACATATCAACAATTTCTGTATTCCTAAATACTGGAATAGCTGTAGAATAACAAAATATTTCTGATCTTCCTGCTGTTTCTTTTGATATCACTCAACAGTTATGAGTGAAGGAAGTGCATAGAGTTGCATTCAAAGCCTCTATTTACAGCTGAATTTATAAACACTGTTAGATCTTTACGTATCACCAGCTGGTGTTTAGAAACCCTGATTTAAACTTTGTGTATAACTCCTGTTTTCATTACTAATAATAAATAATGTTCGTATACAATGACTGTTTAAAATATTGTAAAGGATTTATGTGTTCCCTGCAGACACTAAGAGGACAGGAAATTGAGACGTTTGATATTTAAAACCTCACACAGTGAGCGAGTATTGTCCTGATTTAAACGCTGCTGCACTTAAAAACCTGAAGCTGAGATGACTGAGTCATTTCAGTTTAATCAAAGACACATTCGAATTGATCCTAGTTATCAAACTGCATTAGTTTATTATTTAAATTAGTTTAAAGAGATCAGAATAATAAAACTTCTCCTTTACATTCTCACACATAACATGCTCTGCACAACACTTTCTGGGCAACAAAGCTGCCCAGAAACCCCAAAAACTGTTTTTCACTCAGTGAGAAATTAAAAATTGAACAACAAATTTTAAGATATAAAGTTCTGGATAAAAGCTGTTCATGTTAGTTCAATCTAACATATTGCAGTTTTCACACATATTTCCAGCCAATTTTGATGCTTTATTGAAAAATTTGGTAGAAGAAATTAGAAAAGCAGAAAAAATGAGTAAAAGACTGTTGGCATGGCAACAGTGATAAACAATTGATAAATACATTTCCCAAGGTGGAGCACCAACCCTGGAACATTTTTGGTTTTAAGTGTTGAGAACGATATTCTGAGTGTTTCCATAAACTTTAACAAGTTTAGAGTTGAGCGAAAGTTTTTTTCTCCTATCAGTGAAAACGTCTCTGTGGGTCCAGAGAAGATGGAGCGGTGTTTCTGAGAGCCATCTAAACAAATCAGCGAATGAACCAAACAGAAATAAACTAGACACTCCAAGGCTGCACAAGATTGAGTTACAGAAAGAAAGTATTAACATGCATGCGCATTAGAAAATAAACACCAATCTATAATGAGGTTTAGGCTCAATCAAATGAGAAAAAACACAAAACTAATCAAATGCACATTCGCTGTGTGTCACTGAACAGACTGATCCGTTTTATCTGATAAGATCTAATTAAAACAAAACTCCAGGTTAGAAATCTGCAGTGAGCTCTAATGGCTCTAATGCTGTATTTTCAATAAATATACATAAAATACATTTGAAGGTGGCTCAACTTGAACATGACAGTTAACCTGCTGCTGTGAAAATTAAAATCAGAAATTAAAGTTCATCAACTTGATTTAACAAGAAACAAGCTGTCTTTGCACTGTTTCTGAGTTCTGATAGATCATTGTGAGTTTTTTCTGTCTTATAAATCTTACATATGTACTTTTTGTTCCAGTTTCATAAAGAAACAGGAAAATAAAACTCCAGCTTTTAACACACATCACCAGCTCAGTCACATATGCAGAGCTGCTACAGAATCTTTGCAACAATAACACAATAGCCTAGTTTTATCCACAGACTTCACTCACTTCTGCATGCTGGTTGCTGGCTACTAAAATTAAGTTTTCTGACTCAGAAAATGACCACTTGGGGCCCTCATATAATTGATCAATAAATATCAAAATGAATAAAATAAAAATATATGTCCTGATGCAGCTGAACCCTGTGATTTTCACGTTTCATCCCGATACAGACGCACTATTCAGATGTGGCATCTGACACGTGTCCTGAAAATCTTCTGACGTTCAGAGTCTTTACACCCACATAATGGGTGTTTGTAATACAGCAGCAGGCCTGCGACCAGAGGAAAAGGTCCAGGAGTCCATCTCTGATATTCTTTTGAAAGTTTTCTGTTGGGTTACCAAAGCATTCCGGAAAGTCGTGTGTCACAGGCCTGCAGTACATTCTGCTCTATTGAAGAGTCTTTCTAAGAATCTCTATTGTTTCCTTGGAAAACTCCTGCAAAACAAAAATCATGTGACCTAAATAAACTGCGATTTGCTAAACAGCCAACAATAGCAGACAGATTAAAAACTCTTCTGTTTTTAATGACCTTGATGTCTATTGTTTTCCTCCTCGCTGCAGATATTTGCGTGTCCATCTCTGAGAGCGTGCTGTCGCCTCACATCTCTGCAATAGATAACCCCAACGTGTTGTCCACCAAAGACCACAGCTGGAGGAAGAAAGGGAGGGGCCCGCCGAAGCATGTGCTAAAGGGTAAGATTTCAGCCTGAAGGGTCTAAATCTGTCTGTTGTTCCCCTTCTGGAGGTCTGTAAGTATTCATGGACTCTGCCAGTCCACAAACTATGTTGATAATTGGCTTTCTGCTCGTGTGTCAGCAATGGTGTACCCAAAGCATAACATTACGAAACTACAAAGCTTTAGCTGTTTCTGCACCGAGTTGGAGCCGTGACAGGGGTTTCACAGGGAGCAGCACACTTTATGTGAAACACAAGAACAACCACAGAATGGAGGTTAGCTTCTTTATTGCTAATACGTCCCTGAGACTCCAGCTTAGCACTCATGTCACCTGATTTATGTTAATGTGAGACTCTGGAACAAAACGTCTGAGCACACAAAGCTCCAAGCTGAAAAGAAATAGTGCAAAGTTTGAAACCAACTTTTATATTTGTAATACTGACATACAAGTGGAAACATGTGAAAGTGGAAGGTTCACCTGCTGCTTTTAATGTGTCAGAAAAGTAGAATAAGGAAGCATTTATTATCAAATTGTTATAGCTACTTTGAGAATTAAAATTCATGTCTCAATTTGCATTAACAAAATATCTGATAATACTTTTTATGAAACATCCCACTCAGAAACATTCACTGTGAACGGAATTTACTCAATGCGAGAAGTCCTGGTACTCCACCATAGCGAACTGACATTTATATGAAAATGAACGTTTACCTTAACACACAAGAGGCAGGTCACAAGATACTAAACCACCTTTTCCTTACTTGTTTTTTTAAGTGCTAGCTTAAAGAGCCTCGTTTACTCAACCCTGAGACAAAATTAATAAAAAGTTACCAACGCAATTTACTGCTCTGTTTCTGTTTCACAAACTCAAACATCTAAGTTAAAAATCTATAACTTGCAAGATTTGATGGACTTAACTCTCCTGCTCCGGAGAGTTAAGTCCATTAGTTGATACAACAAAATGCAGCTCAAATGTTTTACAGTGTGAAAATATTTAATTCTTCTACAGACTTTTGGAGATTTTGTCTTATGATAATAAAATCTACAGCTATGAATGAAAAATGACTTTCTAAAGAACAAATGCACTCCACACTTTTCAGTTCACAAAATCCAAACGGTTTAAGGCCAGTGAGTCCTTTTTGTTGTTTTGCTGTTGGCTGCTTTTTGACTCATCACTGTGTTTCCTGATCTCCTCTCTAAGGTCACGAGGGCGACCCCTGCCTGCGCTCGTCCGACTGCTCGGACGGCTACTGCTGCGCCCGCCACTTCTGGACCAAAATCTGCAAGCCGGTGCTGCGGCAGGGAGAGGTGTGCACCAAGCAGAGGAAGAAAGGCTCCCACGGCTTGGAGATCTTCCAGCGCTGCGACTGCGCCAAGGGCCTCTCCTGCAAGGTGTGGAAAGATGCCACCTCCTCATCCAAGTCCAGGCTGCACATGTGCCAGAAGATCTGAAGCGGCGGCAGCTGCCGTGGGCGCGGAGGCCTCTGTCTCCGTCTGCCACGGAAAGTTTTAAGGGAGAGAATGGCTTGTGGCTGCACTGAGAGGGAGCAAAAGACAGAGACTAACAAGAGACAGAACGGACTGCTGCTGCGTGGGTTTCAAACCCTGCAAGCGGACAGCGAATGGAAACGCTCTGATGTGTTCGCCGTGAGCCGCCGCCACCGCTCTCACGCTCAGGCACGCATCTTCCAGACACACAGGGAGGGAAGAGCTTTTCACCCCGCTTCAAAATAAAACACAACATGTTCAGCGAGCCACAGAGAGAGCCGACGGATGCTGTGATGGATGTGGACTTTGTCAAGGTGGAGACAACTGATGTAGCAAACTTCTTTTTTTAAGCTAAAACACATTAAAACAAATATTCATTACAAGGCTTTCAAATCACTATTTTAAAGTCATTATTCTAATATTTCTCAAAGGGGCAGTGTTATGTAAAATTAACTTTTTATAATGTTATCCCCTCATCAAAAACCAACCTGGAGTTTTGTTTTACATGTTTGAAAAATCCTTTAATAATAAGTAAAACACCTGGGTGGACCTAGCAACACCTTCGCAGCTCCGCCCCCACTCAGCTCCTTCAGACTAGCCAGCAGGAATCAGCAATCACCTGACGAAACGGCTGAGCTTAATGTTGTTAAAGGGTTAACAGAGGAGCCATGTTGGGATGACTTCCTGAGGGCGGAGTCTCAGAAAGAGCAGGAGTTCTTAAAGAGGCAGAGCCTCAATTTCACGGCGCGAAATTGTGAAACAAATTTTTTTAAAGACATATTTGATACAGACAACATTTTTATAACAACTCAACATATTGACTTAATTATGCTACAAAATGACACTGTGTGCCTGAAAACACATAATCCTGCCCCTTTCAGGTTTATCTTTGGAAACTATTGTTTGTATCCTTCGAACGGCTTCAGCTGCTTTCATCCAACGCCACATTCGCCTAAACCAAAGAATACAGAACATTCCCAGCGCAGTTAACGAGTTTCATCTGCTGCACGAGAGATAAAGCATGATTGTGTTGGCTTTGGAAGCCCTCACTGATCTGTCGGATCCAGCTGCGATCCGCTGGGATGACAGTCCTGTGTGAGGTGGAGCTCCGCTGCAGACTCAGCGGTACCGGTACCAGACGGAAAGCCGCTCTGCTTTCCCAATCACATTAACGAGACTCGAGGATATGAGGAACTTAGGGGTTTTTTTCCATTTGCGAAGCCCGTAGGAATGGAGACGTGGGGAGATTGATTACATAAAGCTGATGTGTTCAAAGGGAATCTGCCGTTTGATTTCTTTGTTTTGTGGCTCACAGCCTGGTTTGTTGTTCAGCCTCTTAAATATGACTGCATACTTTCTTCTCATGACATATTGTGGAACTTTAATTTTGTTCTGAATGTTTTTTTTAAACAGCTCTAACCCTAAAACTCATAATATCACTTTAAAACATACATCTTGTAATCATTCAATAAGCTCTTTTATGTAAATAGACTGGAAGCAATGTATTTAAGAATGGATGTATATCGTGTACATATTAATCCTGAACGCTACAGCCGAAACGGTGGAGTGCAGGAGGAGCAGGAGGGCAGAGAGGAAAAGGCTTGAATGATTTTACAGACTGGCTGCAGCTTGTTACAGGTAGAACAATCATTTCCAAAATATTTTATGTAAATGGTGTGTAAATGGTGTGAAGATGTATATCCCACTAAAATGATTTGTGTGAATATTGTACGTTGATTTGTTTTTTGTGTTTATAAAATGATAATGGAAGAATAAAAGGAATGTATTTTGTATCAGTGATGAAGCAGGATACTTTTTATTACATTTAATTAAAAATCTCAGTTTAAATGAGTTGATTTTTAAGGATCAGCAAAAACATTTCAGGTTCCGGTAAAAACACTGTGAACTGCCACAAAACGATGCCATTAATGAGACCCAGCAGATTAAAGAAATGAAATATGCAACGCAGTTCAGAACAATATAATACTACATATATTATGATTTTATATAAAATGGTCAAATAGATGCAGCAGAAAATGATACACAGCAAAACAAGAGGTGAAAAAATTTATAAAATGCAACAATTTGATACGATACGATACGATATGACATGATACAATGCAATACACATTATGATATAATACAATAAGACGCATTTGACAAAATTCAGCAGGAAACGTATTGGATACAACACGATGCTTTCTGATTCTGGATGTTGCAATTTAACAAGCTATGCTACAATATAATTAAATATAATAATCTGTAATACAATGAAGTATTATTTACCTATAACACAATACAACATGAAGGGAAACATGGTGGTTCAATGTTACTGGTGGAATACAAAGAGTTTATCTGATTGTATAAACTATCAGTGAAATAACATGAAGTATAATAATATACAGCATAAGAATTCACTCTATGAGTGTCGTTAATGGAAAATAAGAATCTATTCTTGGTCAAATAAATAAATGAATAAAAATATGATCTCCTAGGGGAAATAACTTGTTGACTTTTTGTATCGCTGAGGCCATAAAAATGCATTTATTGCTGTTAGAAAGTTTTAGCAAGAGTTTCAGACACCCTATTAACACACTACTTACTAGTTCAAAGTCTTTATCTGTTTTTTAAATCATTGCTACCACTCACTACACTGTAAAATCCTTAGTAAAGGCAGGACTCTAAAATTTAAAACGATCCTTGTGTTTTATATCTTTCTTCACAGCAGCCAAATTTCATCTGAAGTCATTTTGGTCAACAGCCTTCTGGCATTTCTGAGAGTCTTTTCATTTTAGTTGTTTGAACTTTGGTTGATTTCTGACTCATTTTTAGAACAATGTGCTCCTTTCCCATCGCCTTGTCTGCTTCTCTGATTTTTCTAAGCACATATTTCACAAATTAAGTGTGAAAACAACAACAACAACAAAATCAAAAGACAAACTGGGAGATTTTCCATGAGATCCTTGAGAACTGTTGATCAAAACCACTCCAGAAGATCACAAGAAAGTCCTTTTGCATGGGAGGAAATATTCAGCAATTATGCAGCCCTGCTACTTATTCCTTAATTTTTAATAAACATGCAAGAATCAAAAGTAAATGACATTAGGGATTAATCTGACTAAAATGATGAGATGTATTGGTGTGTAGACCATGACAAGCAGATCTGGTCTCATGTCAGAAATAAACCTAATCTGTTTGTTTTTCCAATTAAACATGAACAAAAGAGGAGTGAAAAGGCTTGCTGGATAATCGTACCATGTCACTAGAGGTTTTTGTCCTTATAAAGGCAACGCTCATCAAACCCCAAGTGACACAGTCAGCAGCTGAGATGTTTTCATGAGTACAAACAAAACCTCATGAAAGCCAAAATGAGCTGATGCTTTGCAGATGTCATCCAGTCACAGAATTCCTTCAACATCCCACGAACAATGTGCAGGGCACTTTGTGGTTCTGTACAAATCTGTATATTACATGTTGTCAGTCTAACAACACATGACGGAAATTAAAGACATTTTATTGACTCAATTGTGTGGTTGTCTTTGAATACCCAGCAGTACCAACGTCAGCCCAACTGATTACTGATTACAGCCTCACCTCTGGGCTGCACAACTTTTCTCAAATGGAAAACTTTGTCTTGGTGTTGAACAGTTTTAAATAGAATAACTTTTCATCGCAGCGTTCCAGGGTTCTTTGACAGTCTCCACTTCCTGTCTGATTAATGTGAGTAAAGGCCACAAGTGACACAAAAATCACAACAATATTTAAAGATTTCAATCAAGCTGAGGTTCAGACTTCCACATTTGCAGGACCATAATGTTCCTGCTGTGTTTGGGATTACTGTCCGGTCCATGACCCAGTTTGGATCCAGTTTGGAACTCCAGCTCCTGTTGAGCTGGAGATTTTTCTGTTGCACAGAGCGTCTGCAAGGTGCTGCAAAACAAGCCCAAATCACAGGGATTCAGTAACTGCTTCACAGTGAGCAGAGTTTGTACTTACATGCTGTGTGGATCATTAATGTATAACTTTGTCAACTTGTCGTCCTTAATTTTCTGTTAGACAGAGGAGACTTCCCCTTTCAATCCTTCAAAAACATGTTAGTTATTTTTCTAATTCAAACATCCATCAACATTAAAGATGCTGCGTCTGAGAGTCAGAACGACAGGCGACACACAGGGGCGCCGCGCTCGCCGGGCGCCAAAACAATGCACACAATGCAGAGAATTATTTCTATTTAATAGATGCATGTGAAGGTGCAAATTATATGATTATGAGCTAAAGATGAAAGTGCATAGCTGCTCCCTGAGTCTGTCAGACAGACCAGATGAGGAACCGTTACCAGAGTAATGGGCAACAATAGTTGCTTCTCTCAGGTCATTGCTGGTTGATCTGATTTTTCCAACAGCACTTTGCTCTCAGACTGCAGGGTTATTGCTGGTTACTAAAATAGAATGGGAGGCATTATTTCTCAGGCAGACACCGTGTCTGATTGTTAAACTGGTTTATGTTATCCTGAGCTATTTCTGTATTTTTGCTGTTATAGTCTTTGGCAACTGGAGGACAAGATGACCAATTTTCCTCAATTTTTCTTCTACTTCTCACAGTTT
The DNA here is from genome assembly GCA_911649635.1 of Poeciliopsis gracilis. NCBI lineage: Eukaryota > Metazoa > Chordata > Actinopteri > Cyprinodontiformes > Poeciliidae > Poeciliopsis > Poeciliopsis gracilis. The sequence goes on along the minus strand of CAJVRI010000370.1, from coordinate 1,640,422 downwards.
GCGTTATTTCTACGGCTGACTTTATATCTTTTCTTCACTGAAGCGCCATCTGGTCTGGTGTTGTTTTGGAGGAGGGCATCGGTTGAAATCATGCTGCCAACAACTAATCGTTCTCACTCTCCTGCCGCTAATGTTTTACTTTTCACTTACACAGAAACTGCTCCTGGATCAGCTCATCTGTTTCTTTCTGTCTGTGCTCTGTCCTCTCAAACCTCCAGTCACTCGTGGCAGATGACCCAGGTTCTGGTTCTGCTGGAGATTTCTTTTTCTTAAAGGGAAGTTTTTTCTCTCCACTGTCGCTACATGCTTGCTTGGTATGAGGGATTGCTGTGAAACTAACGACGCAATGCAAGCTGCGGGTCGGCGACTCCCTGCGACACGGACGGTTTCCTTAGACAGAAGAAAACTTTTTAAACTAATTTGATGTTTTTAATGCACTGATTGATAAACATAATCGGTTGTAATATATGTGTTATTATCCTTCAGACCTGAACATTTTTACAGAGGTTGCTGCTTCTACGATAACCAATCAATCAAATGCACCTGGCTCTTACTTTCCTTATTAAATCCTATAAAAGCAGAAAGGCGTGCTCTTTTCCCCATGACTGCATAAGTAAATCATTTTCTCTCATTCTTTGACCAAAGTGGTGGCACACTTTGTGAGGTTGTGCAATCCCAATGCATTCTTTCCTCAGATGTTCTTTTGATTAAAAGTAATAACTTCACCAAACCTTCAGCTTGGATTTGGTTCACATTTGGTAAAGTATTGGATGCTTTCATGTAATCTCCACAGATACTAGAAACATTGCATTCAGAATGACTAGAGTCCAGGTCTCCATGGAAAGAAGAGACTGAAACAGAAAGAAAGCACTTTTCTCCTCTTGTCTCGTTCCAGGCCACCCACAGCTTCTCAGCCTCCATCAAAAAGCTGCTAATGAGCGAACGACTGTCGCCGTGTCTGCCCTTTCCAGCATGTGTCAGCAGAAAAAACAAATGAATACGAATGAGGGGGTTCAGACATGCAGCTCTGACTGCCCATGAAGCTGCCAGCTACATAAATATGCTAAATGATTCAGTGGAGGCTTTGATTTCGTGCCCGCGTTGGCGTTATGTAAATCATAAATGTAATTTGGTTCTGTATGGCTCATATCATTTACTGTGGCAGAGAGGGAAAGTCCTGTCATGATTTTATCCCGCTTTCTCATGCGGCACGGACGCCGGCTCGGACTCAAGCTTCTGCGATTCGACGAAAATGAAGATGTCATCAGTTTTCCCAGGAGACTTTTATTTGTCTAAGGCTTTTTTCCAGCGTTCATGTCTGTTCTGGCCACAAAAACAAATAATTCTGAGCAATGCCAGGCCCAGAGAAATTTCAATCACAGCCACAACAAACGTGGACCGATGTTTTTGCTCCCTGAATAGTTTTAACACAGAATCAAGAGGCAAAAAATTCAAACAAAATAAAACTTTGATATTTTTGCAAAACATAATTCACAGCAACTGTTGGATCAGATGTTGCTTAGAGTGTCCTTGTTGTCCCACCGGGGCAGATCAAGAAAAATCACTGATAAACCTCAGGACAAATACTGAAAGACACTTTTAATACTCAGCTGCTCTGCAGAATTGACCATCTGTCAGTGATATATTCCATCCAAATCACATCACCCTTTTTTATTGCTGCTGCATCAAAGTGTGAAACATTTACTGTTGTTAGTGGAGCAAATGAAACTACCTCATATAAAACTGTTGCCTGATATTGAACAGAACATAAACAACTAGAAACATGTGAGAAAGTTGAAGGAGTCCGAGAAATCCAACAATGAAGGGAGGGAGGGCAGCAGAGCTAACCTGCTGCACGGCCGACATGTGAGGCGGCGTTAGGCGGCGTTAGGCGGCGTTAGGCGGCGTTAGGCGGCGTAATCCTGTCCGCCCTGAGGAGCAATAAATCTCCTGAGCTTCACGTTACTTCAGCTCTGCTCACAGCCATGCCAGCTCCTCTCTCCTGCCAGGTTCTGTATTTTCCTCTACAGAACTGCTGAAGGAGGAAAGCTCAATTAAAATGTGCTCATTTGCCACATTCAGCTCTGAAACACAGAAAAGAGAGAAGTTTACCTCCTTTTCGATTAACTGTGGAACTTATGCAAACTGAAATGACCAAAATAAATTTGCTCAAAAACTCAAGTTTCCCATAAAAAGTTTTCTGGTCGTGTCGAAATAGATGGATTTTGAAATGGAGACATTGTGACCAACAGCAGGACGATGCTGCTGGCGAAAACAACGAAGATGACAGGAAGTGGTGGTTTGGAGGATGGAGGATGATGGTTTGTTTTTGTTGTTGTCAGACAATGTGTCCACCAGAGCTCTCACCGCATCACAGTCCATAAAAAGCTGTCATTCCAGCGTGTCGAATCCACAGCTCTTCTGTAAAATCGCCAACTGCAATTTCCCCAAAACGCTGCGAATCTTAATATACGGCGCCATGGCTGACGTATGAATGTGTCTCATGCATCTGTTTATATCCGTCGCAGCTTGAATTTTAATGACTCTCCTAATGTCAATGGGTGAACAAACTTATGTCATTTTAATGTAATTAAAATCACACATGACAAATATAAAGTTGTGTTTTTTTGACATTAGCAGAATATCGACAAAGATTTGAGCACATTTGTCTGATCTCCTCCAAGAGTCACTCAAAAACACTGTAAGGCCAATTTATGTAGCCGATTCCATGAACTGTTGAAGCTCAATCCAGAGTTTTAAATCAACTGTACAATTTACAAATGGGGAAAAAAGTGTTCAAATCTCAAAGATCAGCGATGTTAGCAACATTTAAACATCCGCAACTTTTGATGCGGATGTAGAAAAAGGATCTTCAATAATGTTCTTCAGGTGACAGAAGGCCGACTTCATAGCTGTCTTTATGTGGCTGTGAAGGTTCAGGTCAGAGTTCATCACGACTCTGAGAGTTCAGTCTGATCTCTACTTTCCAGCTGGAATCACTGAAGCTGTGCGTTGACTCTGGATCGTTCCTCTTTATGTCCAAAGATAATCACTTCATTATTATTTTGTCGACATAAATTGCTTTAGCTTTGCGTTAAATACCGTTACTACTTTTTCAGTTTCATCGTACAAACCCTGGGATTGTTAAAATTTCATTAGACGGTGCTTCCCTTTCCGGATGGGAGAAAAACTGCAACCTGATGTGAAATTGGGACAAATCGGTTGCATCTGCTTGAAAGATGTGTTTGCATCTGAAATCTGCTTAGTGACTCTGCAGCAGAGATTAAACAGCTTTAAGATTCAAGATTCAGCAGAAACTTTAGACTTTTATAAAGTGCCACGAGATGCAAATTGGTTTTCAGTGGAAGTGAAGCTGAATTTAACTGAAGATAAAGAAACCAGCTTGATCTCTGCAGTTCACAAAGACAACTGGACTCCAGAACTAGACCAGTCCAAGGCCAAAATATCTGCAGTATTCTGTAATATTGTTGGAATCAACATTGAAAGCTGTTGGCAGTTTTCTGTGAACGTGTAACTGGAGTTACTTTGGTTCCACTGATGTTGCTAAAACACATTTAAATAGCTTTTTATACATCTGTTGCATTTACAAAATTGAACGTTACATAATTAAAATAGAACAATCTGACTGGAAAATACACAACCCCCCTATTTAAAAGATGAAATAACTGCAAATAATGCAAAATTGGAGAGTAGCAGGAGAAAGCAGAGGCTTGTCATCACCTTACAGTCATTTTAGATGTAAATTCCCAGTTTTTAAAGACAGCAGGGATCTCTAGTAATGTTCCATGACCTCTGTTTGCAACCGCATGCAGTCCAAGAAAAGAACAATTTTTCATCAGCTTTACTTTAGAGCTGATTCATGGAGATGAAATTTTTGCCAGACCTCGTTCTCTGAATCCCTGCTGGATCGACTCCGGCTTTTTGTCCCGATTTATCTGAGCTCCAGCATCATTATGGAGAGTATTGTTCTTTAAGTGCATAACTGCAGTCTAGGAACCATAAACACACAAAGCAAGTGAGATGAATAATATCTGACAAGCAAAACACATCTAGGTTTCTTTGGCAGCAACTCCTGTGTTTTTGAAAGTTGCCAGTAATTTATAACGCCGGACTAGACAATAAGAAAGAAAGAAAAGCAAGAGGATTAATCACATTTTTAATTTTTTTAAGAAGGAATCATTACCTAAATTAGCTACTGCTTTCATCTCACTGCTTACTTTCTGTTTCTGCCACAGACAGACTTCTGTAAATATTTAATTAGATATGTTTTCTTTCAAAGTCCGTCTGATGAAACACAAGATTGTATAAACTACTGACACGTTCTTAAAAGCAAATTCCGAGTCAATAAATATGCAAACAGAATGATACAAGATGTTGGGGAGTTTTCTTCCCGCCGCTGTGTGTTTACAGCCGGGGGTTTCGTGTTTCCACGTTGTACTAAATTGTGCATTAGAGCGCGACGCGGCCTCCAAGCTGCTTTTGATCCGACAAATGAGCACTTACGTCCACAAACACACAGAAACCCGACGGTAAACCGGACACTTTCTTCTGCAGACATTCCATACAAGGTGTGTCATGACTTTATTTCATATCAACATTGGGCTGCATACAGCTACACCTAAATAATGCTGCCCTGCTACTTTTGTGCTGCTTTTGTGCTGCATTGTTAATTTGAGAAATTAAGAGATTCTTTTTCTTGCACAAAGCAGCCTCAGATCATATGGCTGACAGATCTTTCAGTAAATCACCGTAAAGCTTGAGCCAGTTTGATATTTGTTTTAGCGTTCATTTAAAAATCCAACAGTTGTGAATCTGGGAAGGATCAAGCAGTGCAGGAAGATAACACAAGAGACGTTTCCCATCAAAAACAGGTTGAGGCGCAGAGGAATGCGGCTCGATGCGCCAAACCTTCAACAGTTCCTTTCTTTGCATATTTATTTTGTTTTTATTTTGTTTTCTTTGTAATTCCTTTATTCCTACAGAAAGCTAATGAGACATTCAAAACTAACCAGGAACACCAGGGAACTGTCAGTGTGTATCTTCAGATGCGCGGTTCCTGAAGACATTTACCAGGACTTGCAAATAATAGGCGCATTTATGTCATAGATAAGGTATGAATTTACAACATGCTGGAAGGATTCCTGTTTTCCAGCCTCGTGAGCATCTGAAGGCGGGAGGTTCTGAGGAGATGAGGCGGATAAATTAACAGAATGTCCTGAACTATTAGGACATTCTGTTAATATCCTGATAGGTCTGGAGATCTGGGGCTTTTCTGATTTTACTCACTTCCCCTAAAGAAAGGGTCACTGCAGATCAAAGTTCTGCATGACTCTCATCCTCATTTTAAGATGAAACCTTACAGTCCTTCTGGGAACGGTTTTTACAGTGTGAGCCATCCATTAAGTTCAACCAGGCGTTAAATTGGACTCTGCAAGCTGCTCTGACTCTTGTTTCAGTGTCAACAGCATTGGAGAAAACAGAGTAAATTTTCCTTACATTTAAAGGGGAAGTAGAATCCAGGTGTTGCTAATTAGCTCTGCTTTATAAATTGCTCATCATCATCATCATCATCACCATCATCATCATCATCATCCTCATCCTCATCATCATCACTGTGAGTTGTTGCTTCTATGTGACAGATGGAGAGATATCGCTGACCTTCGCTAAACTGCTGCCATCAGTCTGAGAAAGAGGAAATGAGGTCGTCAACATTCATCGTTCTGCTGATTTCATTTAGCTGATAATCATCCCAGGAATGTCTATCGATAAGCCTGTCACAATAAGTAATTAAGCAATTAATCACATGATAAAATAAAAGATAATAATTTCCATTCTGATGTTTAATATTTTTTAACAGAAATTTTGTTTCCATGTACATTTTTTCTTTTCATTCATTGTTTTTTGTTGTGTTTTATTTTCTGGATATTTAAAATATCATCTAGTTCCAGTAAAATGTTCTGTGCAAGATGGCTTATCAGTCTTTCAGAGGGCAAACATGCATCATTAGTTTTAATTGAAAATTGTCTCAAAATGACAACATTATAATTCTGATCACAGTAATTTGCAGGGCAAATGAGCATCCATCAGTCTTCATTATTGTGACAAATCTAACTGGATCACTTCCGGTTCTAAGGCGCCACTAAGTTAAAAGTTAGTTTAGTTAATCCTAAAGCTTAAACTTAGTGCTTCATAATTTTATTTTCAGATTGCAGTTAATTCAACGGCGCCTCTAGATTTGTTGAACCACAGTGACAAAAGCTAGTTTGAGACATGAATAACTGATTTTACCTTGTTCAGTTTCCAGCAGCCAATCACCTTCCAGTTCATGCTTGGGTCATGTGACTTGTTGTAGGCGACAAGGAAAACCCGGAGCGGTGGTATTGTCCCATCAACTGGAATGGATTCATCACACAGCTGTAGGAAATAATATTTCACTGTAAACGTCGGGTGGTCCAAATCAATATTTTTCAAACGTTTAAGTCTTCCCAGTTCCCAAGCTGCATTTTCCTTCCCAGGGGGAAAAACAAAGAATGGGCGAAATCACAGCAAATTTTGTTTTACAGGAAAATCTATGAGAAGGTTAATCTGGTAATACTGAAACCACAACCACATACAGAGTGATACAAGATGGCAGGGATCCACCGGATGATGATCTAATTCACACCTGCTGGAGGTGATTCAACATGGAGGTTCAGGCTCAAGGTTTAATTCTGACTTTCCAGTTCAGGAACATCTGGTTGGGCCTCCACTGACTTTCTGCCCCTGCCAAACTGTGGAGTGTTAAAGTATGTTAGACGCCCACTGGGAGCTTGTTGTAGGTATACACACTGATTTTCTATTCCAGAAACCGCACAAGAATGAAAGGGAAAGGAAAGAGAGAGTAATGAGAAGACAAAGGGCACAAGATGGCAAAAACATTCAGATCAGAGCGCTGGAAGTCAGACGAGACAAAGAACAGAAAACAGTCAGGGAAGCGAACAAAACAAGTCAGTTTGATTCAAATAGAACACGTTTAATGTTAGACACTGTTCCTAATTAGTAATCATGTTTAATTTCAATGCCAAGGATTTGTTTATAGGATATCAATTTGGTTTCTGTTACATTTCACAACAAAGAACAGAAGAGCTTTGCAAGTTTACAAGCTGAGACTGCTTTTGTTTCTGAGTCAGTCTGAGGTCAACTTCTCTACAGTTTCAACACTAACGGTCCTGGTTCTTTATCAAATAATCATTTTACAACCCCAGGCAAAAACATGTAATAATAACTCCCAGAGAAAGTTCAGACGGCTGTTTTAATTTGTACCAAAGGAAAGACAGAAATCACAGCTGAGACAGAATCCGGTTGAAACAACAGCTCAGCATTCTGACTGTGGAACAGACCTCAGAAATATTAAAGAACATTATGGTGATTATGTTATTGTCCAGATCAAGAGGATAAAGCATGATATTATCTGGCATGCTTCACTGGATCTGCATTTCTTCTTCCATCTTAAAACCATCTGCTTATTAGCTTGTGAAACGACGGAAATGAAGAAATAAAGTAAGATAGAAATATTGAAGAAATTGTAATTTATTTCCTCTGTTGTTTTCCATTGACATGTGTGTGAATATAAAGCTGAGCTGCAGAACAAAATGAGAACGTGAATATATAGATGATACGACAGCGTATGGAGATGTGTGTGTATGGAGGCAGTTTAAGAATCAATTATCCAAAAGGTTTTTAATTTCTACTTTATGAACTGATTGTTTGATTACCTGAACCTCAGTTAAAGACAAATCTTAATGTTGTGTAAAATAACTTAGGATTTTAGAAAAACAACAACAATCAACATGGTGGAGGTAAATCAAGCAGCACTGATTGATCAGCCAATCAGTTTCCTTAATTTTGGGAGATCGGCGATCGATCGATACTTACATGTGAGCAGATTTTATCCACCTCTTAAAATCGACCTCTGTGACCTCTGATGGCCCGGTGGACCGGCCCACCAGGTCAAGGCTGCACATTTGTAGGTAATAATAGTCACTCATTGTTACCAACTGATTTTCCTTCCACATTTAGCAACATTTCAGCCCAAAAAGGGACCAGCAGGAAAGTTTGACAGTTTGTCCCTGTAGAAAATCCTGAGGGACAATTTACAGCCATCAATTCATCCGTCCAACAAAAACATAAATAAATATAGACTTAGAATTTTGAAGGGATTGGATTCAGTTGTATGTTTCATAAAAATGTTTTTCATTGTGTTTCTAGTCACAGGATGGAAACAGTCGACTGGTTAGTGTTTGATAGCTGAGGCTCCAGGCTCTGACAGCATGGAGGCTCTCGGTGTCTGAAAGCAGGTGTGTGGTGACGACATTGTAAGCAACGCGTCAGAATGGCCACATCAAAACAAATTAGAGGTTGTAATAGAGGAAATGATCTTCCATGAAGAATCAGGTCGGTTTGCTTTCTTCCCCGTCTGAAGGAAATGATCATTTGAAAAGTGCTTTTTGTGTTCACTCCGGCTGTTTTTGATTAACTTTAGAATTTAATCGATGACCCTTTCGTCTAAGAAAAAGGAAAAATGATTAAAAAAAATTTGAAAGAGAATAAATTATTTCAGAAGGAAGATCTGATTTTCTGCTAAAACGATAAAAAGAAGACCAATTTATTTCCCCCAAACCTTTGATTTCTCTAATTTGCTCTAATAACGGGCTCTAATTTAGGTTTAACTGACAAAACATGTTTGAAATTCACCTTTATCCAGCAGGCCATAAAATCTGACATATGTGGGTGCTGAAAATTAAAGTTGTGCGCTTCAGGCAAGGAATGGAGCAACAAACAAGTGCTGCATTTGGAGTCCAGCATGTGAATGTGTTTAGGGAGGAATGCAGCGTATGTCATGTAAGATTCACAGTCACGCTTTGATCAGCACTCACCCTGATTTACAGGCCTGGATTGAAGATTTGTGAGCGGTTTTATTGGTGAAAGTAAGTCAGGGATGGTGGTTCTGCAGTTCAAAGGGTGTGCTTTCGTCAACCGCTGAGAGGCCGCGCTCGCTCTGTGGTCAGATTTGTCAAAACAGGTCAGACATTAAATAAAGTGTGCCTGTGTGAGGCGAGGCGCTGCGCTCTAGATGTATTTGTTGACGCCAACCTCCTTAAATCAGCATGAGCGTCAAAAACTGCAGAAAGCACAGTGTGAGGTCCGAACCTTTGGATTTCTGTCCGTTTTCACAACCACAGCTCTTTATTTACTTCTTTAATAGCTTCTTTTTGAATATGAAAAAAGGTCAAAATGTTTTGTTTCTAGCAGATTTACCCCAAAAATATCTCCTAACTCTGCATTAGAGTTGATTCCTGAGATGTTGACTCGTTTAATTTACGTCTGTATTCGTTGGGCCATTGAAAGCAAACAAAAAAAGTTCAGGTTTATTTTGCCAAGACTCCTCTGAACGTCAAAAGCAATGAGGGTTTTGACTTGTGTAAGGGGAAAAGTGGCATCGCTCTTTCAGCTGCTCAGTCACCATGACCACAGACATGCGGCTGGTGGTTTATGTAGCTTCACAACTAGAAGTTTGGGTAATTAAATTAGTATATAAATTCTTCACGTTTATTGATGTTTTACTTTCAAGCAGTTTGGCTTTCCCGTAATCTTTTAAAGTGATCTTGAAAAATTGCTCTCCAAGCTTCTGAAGGTTCTTTTTCTTTGGCATCTTTTCGACTCGGTTGCAGATCTTTCCGCAACCGAAAGACTATTTTTAAACCAAAATAGTCTGGTATTTGTGTGGTTCAATTGGGGAACAACATTTGCAACATTTTCAGCTGCTGTGTTTCACACTGAACTGCGACAGACGATCCAAACCCTTAGAAAAAGCTGTTCCCCTCCTGGCCTGTGGGGGCGCTGCACCAGGAACCACTGAAGGGAACGACACAAAAACCACTGAGTGAAACTTCCTTCTTCACAAAATGTAAGGAAAACGTTTTGTTTTAAGAGTTTGGATCGTTTGACGCCGTTCAGTGTGGAATAAGAACAAATGATGCCATTTTGACCCCAAATCAAACCGAGTCTATCCGACTATCAGGTGTGGAAACAGCTTTAGATTGTTGGACATGGATTTCCTCACACTTCTTCCTTTGCCCTCCACTTTTCCTGAGCTCATGTAAGGAAAAGCTCCACAACCTCCCCTCTGGTCATCAAAGAAAACATCAATTAACACAAGTCTGGAGACAAAAGCTCCTCTGGTTAGAAAGACAACAGGGAAATTTGAGGTGTTTTAATTGAACTTCTGCACAGTGCAGAACGGAGGCCAGAGGGATCAGCTGTTGTTTTTTATGCTGCAAAGATTCCTGTTTACATGTTTGGCATTTATCTCCGTCCTCGCCGTAACAGATAAGAGCTCTTACGCTTGCCACGATCGCAGCAGGAGATCCATTTGTCAAACAGGCGAACCCGATCCGGGCCTCATTGTGCTGCTTTCAGCGGCTCCAAGCGGCGACACCGCCCCTCCTACTCCCAGAGGACGGGCCCTGACCCCCCCGCCCCGGCCCCGTCTCTGTCATCCCTCATCCTAAAAGGAGGCTTTGTCACAATGTTTCACTTTGGCAGTTTAACTTGATAGTTACCATTGAGTGCTTGTGGGTGGCAAAGGGTACAATTTCCTGCAGCAAGATAATAAACTCCAACGATTATTGGAACCTTCCCATGAAGGATCCATGCAGCCTTTCTCTATTTGTCTGTCCGTTTGTCTGTAATCTCCTGCCTCTCTGCCCAAGTGTCTCCCTATTGTTTGAAACCTACAGCAATCAGTCAGGGGCTCCTTCCTCCTCTTCCTCCTCTTCCTCCTCTTCCTCCTCTCGCTCCTCTTGCTCCTCCTCGGTGGTGAAGATAGTGGAATATTCCAAGCAATTGCAGAAGCCAGCTGACTCTGTAAGCAATCAGGGAAATGAGATAAACACATGCAAAACCCTAAAGTCATGCAAGGTCTTACTTACTAACTATTTATTTACACCAAGCCGTCCCCGGCCCTCACTCCATGTAGACCTAATTGAGCACAGTGTTGACGCTGCCGCTTGCTGTGAAGCAGAGATGGGAGCTTCTCTGCTCTGCAAATTGGAAAAGGCATGATGGGAATGGAGAGAACTAGCGACCCCATTTCTGAGCTGATTCCTCCTGAAATGCGAAGCTGTTCTGCATTTAGCGACGGCCGCTTGTTGGGTGGCTCCCTCTCCGCCCGCCTGCTCCAAATTAGTCTGAAAGCTTTGGGATTCAGATTCCCTGATCCTGCACCACAGCTAATTTAGGCTATTAATAGAACTGAAGTCCTGTGAGCTAATTCTTGTTGCAACAGCAGCGGCCCAGGTGTTTCTACACAAGCTCAGTGTGAGTTTGGATGTGTTGAATTTGTGCAGGTTTGCTTATAAAGCTGAGATATTTCCTCCTAATCAAGCGTGAGGTGTCTGCAGGAGAGGAAATGCCAGAGCAGACTGAAACACAAACCATTCAAATTAAAACTAATACGATGACCTCACATGGCAAAGTTTACTTCCTTTGCTAATTTAACAATGTTAAATGTTGGAAGGAAAAACTGCTTGGAGACCAAGCTAACATGTAGCTCAGGGTGGGAAGTGGTCAGATTTTATTGGTTCATTAATAACTCATGAGTTGAAGTTGCTAATGAAAATCTGAGTTTGTAAACATTTAGGATTCTTCATGTCAGTCGTTTTATTTAAAGCTGCATCTTTTGGAGCAACGTCTCCACCAGCTCTGCACACCTACAGACTGAAGTTGGCCCCGTTTTTATTTGTAAGGGTGTGTCCATCGTTGACACATTTGGTCGGCTTTAAACGAACCAGATTTTGTTTTCCTCGTTATTCTGAACTTTTCCTCCTGGTGGGAAATGACTCAAGCGAAACCTGAGTGGACCAAACACCTGGACCCAGACCGACCTTTGGTTTGTTGCTTCTGAACGAATTCTGGTCCAGTTCGCTCCATCACTTTTTACCTGCCCACTACTGCTGGGCATTATGGTAAAAATGAGCTCTTCAGTGTTGCTAATGCTAATGCTACTGCTCAGATTGAGCAGAGCAGAGTTTGTTGTGCTGGTATGAAAACACTAAGAGTTAAGTGCAGTTAGTCTGAACATTTTAACACATTAATACTTCATAACGCAGATTAATCGCTTGACCTATGTTGACCCAAAAGCCTCTCTCCCACAGAGTCGCTCAGTTCACAGCAACGTGTTGCAGTCCTGTGCTGCAGTCAACAATGCAGTTACCTGAAAAACTGAGCGATGAGAGTCAGCCGTAAATTTCATTGAACTAAAACCCCAGATGGAAGTTTGGATGAAAACATGATAGTACATAATGAAACGGTGAATTATCCTCAGTTGACATTTCTAATGTTTGAAACTAACAGGGATAAGCTAAGTTCACATCCCACCACCTTTTGAACTTTTCTCTGGAAAAATGTAAAAGCCACGTGAGATTTACCTCCTCAGTCGCCATTATTCACTGCTTTGAGCTGAAAGTTTAAATGGATCTTTTGAGGGCATCAAGTTATTTACAACCCAAATGCTCTTAAAGTAATTCACAAGTAAAAACAGCGGCTAAAGGGAAATCAGGTGTTCTTAACAAAAACGTTTAATATTGTATTTTAAGTCAACGTTCAAGTTTCCATTTTGAGTAAGAGCAGAATCCTCTCCTGTCAAAGTCGCCAGAATTGCCTAAATTGTTTCCTTCAACTTGGCAGATTTTTTTCCAAGTGTAACGTGAGCAATTTGTTTTCATCTGTTCATTCACAAATCCCCGTCCTCCTCCTGTGTCTTCCCCACCTGTGGCCCCTCCCACACACACTCAGGCTCCCAGGCGGTCCCCGGAGGCCGATCGTTTACCAGGCTTCCCTCGCTCTCTGCGAGCGCGGCTCAGCCGGGACCCAGCATGAATGAATGACCTGGAAATCTCACTGTTTCAATTGACGGATGAGCGGAAGTGGAGCTGCGACTCCGGCTCATTATGTTTCCCAAGGTTCATTCACTGGAAGAAAGGGAGAAGAAGAGGAGCTGCTCATGGGGGTGGGGGGGCAGAGGCGTGACTCCACCCAGCCAAACTACCTCCCACTCCCACAGCCTGGACTCCACTGACGTGACATCATGTCTCTGTCACAGAGCAGACTTCATTGTTGTCTTCTTTCTCTGCCCCCCTCCCTCTCGTCCTCTTCCTCTTTTTGTTTTGATTTTAGGAACAACAAAGGGACGCCACAGTCGAGGTTGGAGACATCCTTCTTCTCTCCGCTCATCTAAAAAGACAGCTCGCCCCTTCCCCCTTTCCTCTGCTCCAACACGCACAATGCATGTTCACTGTCAAAAGACGGGCCGGTTTTATGTAGAAAGCCATTTACGCACAAAGAAGAGCTGCGACAAATGACTGCAGCGTAAACAAAGCAACCACACACGGAAAAACAGGAGCAGTAAAATAAACTTTCATGAATGTTACGTCTTGATGGCTTTGCAAACTTCTTTGCTTGTGTGACATCATGGGAGACAAAAGAAATCAGCCAATCTATCAGGAACAGAAGTGATGATCTGCACGAGTTCTGCATCTACGGGTTCAAACTATTAAATGGGAGCATAAACATCACCGAAATGTGCAGCCAGTTTTACCGTACAGGAGGATTCTGTGTCCCAGACATGGTGTGTTTTTCTGAAAAATGTGTGAACCAACCACAGAACAAAACCAGAAGACTCAATGAAACTGTTGGCGAATCACAATGATACAAGACTCCAGCCAGCATGATGAAACTCAGGGAGGAAGAAGCCAAAGGAAGATTATATGGCAAAGCTACTCAACACAGTCCACTGACTGGGACAAAACGTCCCAGTTTATGACAAGAATGAGACCTGCCAGTCCGTCACATTCACCGACGCACTATGACTTTACGTTTGGACCCAGTGAGATTCTAACTGACAGAAAACACTCCTGGATCCGAGGACCATAAAACGGCAGCTGAGCAGCACCGACCCGTTCTGATCAGAGAAAACGAGGCTTAGTGTCTCAGGAACACTGAGCGGTACCAATGCGTAGGAAGTAAAGAAGATTTGGACTCCAGAGTCAGATGTGTCAGAAATCGGTGGAAGCCATCGAGAAGAAACGTTAAATCTGTTGGAAAGGAAACACCAACCAGAATCTGCTTTAGATTCTCTGATGTCAGAAAGAAACCAACACTAAGCACAAAAGAAAACATAAAAAGTCCAACTCAGATGAAATATCAAAACAGGAAAAGACTCCGAATGCGTCTTTGAGGAATATTCCTCTACATGAAATGAAAAACTGCTCTTTAAACAAACAATCACACACTGGAGACTCTTGGCAGCTTCAGCCCTTCATATGGGCCTTCAGTTTACTTCTTGTGTATGAAATAATCTGCTGTAACATGATTCACGTTTCACTGAGGAGTTTTTCTTATAACAAAGAATGTTTTATCTTCTCGTAGCCCTCATGTTTATTTACCATGAAGGACTCGGTCTGTCCTGGAATCTCATGAATAAAAAATCTATTCTTAAAACGTTCTGATTATTGTCTCTGTGTTTCATTTCAGCAGCAAGTACCCACAAATAAAACAGCAGACATCAAAGGCAACGCAGGGCAGAGATTAATGTCTGTACATACTCCAGATACAAGTGTACCACAGACACTATGGGATATTTATGATCTGATGATTTCACTCCTCTTTTTGTGTGCACTATAGTTCTTCTTTTGTTCTCCCTGCTTTTTAGGAAACATCATCTTGAGTTTTTTCTTTTATCAGAGATCCTGGCACCGCTTGAAAAGAAATGATTCCTGTTTATTTGAAACGGCGGCCCCTGGGAGGTCGATTGTGTTGGAGCTAACCACAGTTGTCTGATATGCATGAGTTGTTGCACACATAAAAGCTGCTAATAGGCCTCGTTTAATGGTGCTAACCACCACTTCTGTGAGCCGCTGCCTTGTTGCATCTTTGCTTTCACTTTTTCCACATGCACATTAAGGGTAAATCATTCCTTTTCACTTTTCAACCTGCCTTTGTCACACAACTGAACATCTATTTAGAAGTTTTTCGTTGACATCTTGCAAACCTGAACCAGAAATAACACTGTTCTGTTTATCGAGCGCGGCCAAGTAGGAGGCACCGCTGCACGAGTCGTGTATTACTTGGCTGAAATTTGGATCTTTTATCAGAAACTAGATCCTGCACTGTCAAAACAAATTAACAACTTTGTATACCTCAGGAAATTTACTAGATACAGTAAGAGACATGGAGTCTGTAAATGTTGAGAAGACGCCGCATGAATGGCGTAAGAGGTTTTGAAACCGGCGGATGAAGTTTCACGAATGTGCGTTTTCGTCTGCATTATTTGGCTCACGCAACATTTCAAGGCTCTCAGACTGTAAAGCTGAAGCTCTGTTTTGTTTGGAGGGAAAAGATGCTGAGAAGCTTTCTTCGTGTGGATGCATCTTTGCACGCTATTAATGAGTTTTTGGCGTTTTTTCTGCACATGCAGCCATCACAAATGAGCACTTTCTGTTCCTTTGGCTCAGAAATGTGATTGTTGATGAATTAGATACAGAAACATTTATCTGGGAATCTGTTCAAAAGTCGGTTTTATCATAGAAATCCAAATTTGACAAAAAATATCTGGTTTTATTTTCCACATATTTGTTCTTTGTCACAGAACTACTTCAGTGTACGAGAATAGTGCCTCGCAAAAGACAAAACACCAATATGATTTTTGATTCCTTTTACAATTAATGTACTAATAGAAGATTGTTATTTATAAGATTTTAACTATGTGAAGCTGAAATTACCTCACTGACCTGTGGGGGCGCTCTACCAAGAACTGCAGAAGGAAACAACATACAAACATCTGAAGAAGACACTGAGGAAAACTACTTGAAATGTGAATGGAATGGAGTGTGTCAGATTTAACCTCAGCCAGACTCAACTCCAGTCCGTTTGCATTTGAACTTCGCTTCGTTTGTGGAAAAGTGTGAATGCTATGAAACCAAAAAAGCAAAACTCTGGTCTGCCTACAAACCGAGGTGATCGCTTCAAAAGCAGGACAACAGAGCAGGGCATTCTGGGTAAGTACAATCAAAATGTGCTAAGCTAGCACCAGCGGGGAAAATGGATCATTGCCTTTTGCCAAAGACAAAAAATAAATCATACAACCATTAAAATCTAACGCCATGTTTGTGCTGAGTGTCTTCTTCAGAGGTTTCCATGTTGTTTCCTTCGGTGGTTCTTGGTATAGCGCCTCCACAGGCAAGTGGGGGAAGTGTTGACTTCACCTGGTTCTTTTTTAATGCTGTAAAAACAAAATCCTATTAATTCAAAAAGCAGTCAACAGATCATCCCTGCACTGAACTGATGTTAAGTCAAACAGAAAGGTCTGAGCTTTTCACATGTTGATGTCAGAATATTTTTAGCTGTAGATGCTTCACTACAAATGATCAAGCGTTTACTAAAGGAATGCTATGTTAGGCAATAAAATGTTTATTTGCTTTTTATTTGCTTCTTTTAACATATTTCTTGTATTGCACAAAAAGATTGAAGTGGTCAAATAAAAAATATTTGATTTATCATCAGAATAATCCAAATAACCGTCAGCTGCAGCAGGATGTCATTCTCCTTCACTGGGTTTTAAACAATAAACCATCATTCCGGTGAATTCTCCGTCCTCCAGGTTTCTCCACCTTCCACAGTTTCCCACCGCAGTGAGCATCAACCTGGTCAAAGACCCTCCGGTCTCCTCAGGTCATAACCGACTCCTGAGACCCACCACCCTGTCCCAACTCAAATTATTAGATCGGGTCTCCTGCTCTTTTGTTTCCAGGCTGTTTTGTGTTTGTTTGAAAATTATGGGCGTCCGGTCTGCAGAGAAGGGGGAAACAAAGTTGGAAGCGGAGAGAAAATAGAGCAACTACAATGCTTCCACAAAGCTTTTCTCTCCTCCTTTCTCTTACCAATACCTCATGGTGCAACTTGACTCTCCCTCCTTTTTAGCTGTGTGTTTATCCAAGCGTCTCCACGGGACCGGCTGATGTCACTCTTTACTGCACATCCTGAATTCCCATGCAATCCATCTTCTCTCACAATCACCAGTTGCGCCTCACACCTTATACACTCATTCACACAGAAACAGCTGGCGAACACAGAAACACACTCGTCTCTAAAAGAAGAGGTGTCCAAAGATTTTACTTGAAACAAAATAAAAAGAACCATTACAAACGGATTGAATAAAAAGAACCATTACATTACAGGGATAGGAGGAGAAATAATGAAAAGTTGTTATTAACTGGCTCTGAACAGGTGGGTTTAAATAAAGTCAGTGTTTGGCTGTTAGAGCAGCACAGAAGCTGATTGCTGCTTCTCCATGTTTGGTTCTGGTTCTGCAGAACAGAACCAGAAGACCTGAGCGTTCTGGAGGGTTGATACAACATTATTTTATGTCTAATGTGTTTACTCTTTAGATTGGGATTTAATGCACACAAGTAATAAAACATAAAACTTCAGCAGTTTAATAAGCGGCCATCTTTTTCAAAAACTTTCTTTAACAGAGAAAAAGAATAAACTGAAGTCTTTATTCAATTTCATGTCAGTGAATTCAACATAAGTGAAAAAATAACAGGACAAAAGTCTGGAAAAAATTCAAACCCTGCTCTGCCTGTTCCTGGCTTTCTTCACGGCATTTCAGTGGATCTGCTTTAGGTAAGGCAGACAGGAACGTCCAACACACGCTTCACTGCTACGGCACATTTGAGTTTATTGTGTGAGTAAAGCATCAGCTGGAGAGCCGGTGATGGAATGGGAATGAGAGGTTTGTCCCGGTGTCGGTGCTTTCTATCCCAGCGGAGCCCACCCTGTTTGGTGCTGAGTCACGTTTACAGCCAGGGTCCAGAGCACTTACTCAGCTGGTAACTCAGGTGACGACTGTTATGAGCTGGAAGTTCAGCTTTCAGGCCGACTGGTAGGAAACCCTGAAGTCATTCACACTCAGTGTTTCCATTGTCTGCTGTCTGTTTTTCAGCACCAAGGTTCCCCCACAACATCTGCTCACCAAGACATTAGAAAAGCTGCACAATTATTCACATCTGTGTAAGTTACGCACTGATAGCTGCTATTCAGGTTATTCAGGCTTTTTCTACTGATGTGAATTCAGAGCTTCATATTAAAACAGGATAAAATCAAACAGCTTTTCTGGATCGTCACTGTTCTGGTATTACTGAATGTAAATATTGTTTATATACATTAAAAAGGAGCACAATGATAAAATCACCCTTTCAGTAAATCAGATGTAAATAATTTTGCTGTGTTGTTCACAGAAGGAGAATGAAAAGTCACAATAATGTTCCAAATATGTATCCCAAAAACGTGCAACACCATCCTGCTGGCCAAATAATTGCACTAATTGGAATTATGAAAATAAATTTGCAATTTAGAAAAAACCTCACATTTTTCACTCAAAGGCTTTGGCGCTGGGATGAGGAGGGTCTTTTTTCCATCTGTACTGAAATTAGTTTGTAATATATCACTAATATTATTTATATTTTGTCCTCTCATAGAACCTGAGTAGCAGAAATGCAAACTAAATATGAATCTAGTAAAAGAAACAGAATTGATTAAAAGCAACTGAGTTAAAAACATCACATGAGATTGCCAGTGTTTCCAGCAGCTCTGTTAGAAAATCTGGATAGAGTTGTTGAACGTCCCAGCAAGGGACTGGTGTGGACATGAACGTCCCAGCAAGGGACTGGTGTGGACATGAACATCCCAGCAAGGGACTGGTGTGGACTGGTGTGGACATGAACGTCCCAGCACAGGAAGTAAAATGTAATTATTGGTGAATATAAAAGAGAAATTTGCTTTGTTCTCGCTTGTATCTTTACTGAACTGACTGCAACCAAACATATTTAGAGAAATGCAGAGAGAATATATATTTTTACATCCAAACATCAGCATCTCAGCTTTAAGCCACATTTTATCCTGTAACATTGATGGTCACTTTACTCACTAAATGCTCCAACCAGACCCAGAAAAGGTTTTTGAGCTTTTGATATTTGCTACATTAAAGACGCATCATATCTCAGCGGGGCTGAGGGACATGCAGCAGAGGAGTCAGAACCACATCACTGAAAAACGCAAAGTTTGATTCATTAAACAGAAATGATTTATTCTGCTTTGCAATGTTTAATAACATTTTGATCGTTACAGAAACTCATGTTGTTGATGTTTTTAGCACTTGATCGAATCAGACAATAAAAGGCAACTATGTGATAATTCTTCACACAAAAACAAAATATTACTGAATTGTGAAACAAGCATCGAGCAAATAACAGGCTTATTCCATAAATTAGAATATGACTGAAAAGTTCCTTTGTCAGCAGTCCCAAGTGAAATACAGTATACAGCTTAATTAGATTATTTTAACATAGTTCTATTTTGTAGTATGTTTAATACCTTCTAAAAGGTTATTTTCAAAAGGTACTATTAATCTGACACTCCTGATCAGGACGTATATTGAATAAGACTGTCTGGTGTTTTTGCATAATTCTTAGCACTAAAAAAGAAAAGGTCTTCCAGTAACTGTGGGTTCATCAGCGCTCTCGCTCCGCACCACCACCAACTCTCAGCACAAAGTTACATCCCAGAATATTTATGCTACTTCACTGTGTGTTTGTGCACCATATGTGGTTGTTTAGTGACTCAGCAGGATGTGAAAGTCCTACATCAGCACTTCCCCTTCTGTCCATTAATGAGGGATTTTCCCCCAAATGCTACGGGCGAATAAATCAACTAATCAGCAACAAACAACAGGAACATTATCTGTAATATGGCAGCTGTGGCCGTCTCCGTGTTTATACCTAAAACAGATGCTGCGCTCTCTGCACCGCATGTCATCCAAGCCAACATTGAATTACATGCTACCTTTCACCAACATCACTGGATCCTTGTTCACATATGGTAATTGGCCGCTCTTCGTTGCCATCAGCTGTTTGGTGAATTGGACTCTGTCCCCGCCAGGTAAACTGATTCTCTTCATGATAAGACAACAACCACAGCAAAACAACAGCTCCTTGTGTCCAATTCTGTCTGTAAATCAAGTAACGGCTTTCACAGGCCGGGCGGGGATAAAATTACCCTCACCGCACACTTCTAGCTGTCAGCTGACCTCTGACTGACGGAACCGTCACCCCGGCTGGTGGACGACAAATCAGAAAAACCAAAACAGGAAAGAGTCCCAATCCAAGATTACAGTCCTCTGCTCACTGTAATCTTGGATTTCATTTGTGGAAACAAGGGACGGCAGTGTCCCGGGAACTTCCCTCCCCCATCGCCTCCAGGACGTCCCAGGCTCAGAGTGACTCATCAGGTGCGAAGCGAGTCTGAGCTGTCTCTCACCTGCATGTCGGCGTTTCTCTGCAGGACGCTGGGAGACGGATGAGCTCATCAGGAAAACAAACTCAGTCGTTTCTTGTCTGCAAACACCGTTTTGAGTCAGTCAAGATCATTTGTGTGGCGCATCTCAGCAACAAGGCAGTTCAAAGTGATTTACATCAGAAAAAAACGTCAAACAGGAACCAATTCTGAAACAAATAATGAACCTTAGATTTTGTGAAATGCCATAATCAAAATCATCCTGCAAATACACATCAAACATGTTGATCAGTGTTCAATTCACTACCAATCAAAGGCAACTCTAGAGGAGGTTTTAGCCTTGATTTAAAATAACTAAATTGATTTAAACAAAGGAACTCATTGTTTCAGCTGTTTTGCAGTTTTATGGGAGTTTGCTTCAGATTTGTGGTGCACAGAAGCTGAATGCTGCTTTTTGTCATATGCTTTTGATTGCGTGAAATCTCCAGAACCAGAACCAAACCAGGTTTGGTTCTGGTTCTGGAGATTTCATGCAATCAGAACCAGAACCAAACCAGGTTTGGTTCTGGTTCTGGGGATGCAGAGCAGAACAACAACATCAGGTCCTTATTGGTGCTAAGAATCTGTTCAGTGATTCATGAACAAACAAAACTGTTTTAAAGTTTGTTTTTATCTACAGTGTAAACGCTTGGATGAGTTTCTCCGGATCTCACTGGGACATCAGTCCTCTAATTGTGACTTTGTAACTGTCTTTATGTGAGTCTGAATGCTCAGGTCAGAGTTCAGCGGTGCGTTGACTCTAGATCTATAACTCTAGATTGTTTCTCTTTAGGCCCAGAGATAACTTCATCTGGAGAAAGTTTTGTCACTCCCACACAGTTATTGTTCTGAGTATCTGGCTAGTGATTGGACGGTTCAGTCACCTGGTGACATCGTGCTGCAGAGCTGTGTATCGTCTGCGTAACCATGGTAACTAATCTTTGCTTATAGATATTAGGAGAGGTCCCAGAATGAACTTTGATGAACCCTACATGTGACTTCTGCCTGTTCCGATGAGAAGCTACACACAAAGAAATCCCTGTTCATTAGATTAGACTGGAACCAGTCCAGTACTGGATCGGATAGTCCAATCCAGTTCTGCAGTCGCTTTAATAAAATGTCATGGTCAACACTGAGGTCCAACAGAACCAGAACTGTGGTTCTTCTACAGTACTGATTGGGACTCAGTCTGTTCTTTTCTGCGGTCGCCGGTTTGGGTCATTTTAAGCAAGGTGCTTTATTTTAAGACCAAGCTGATCCCGGATCAGCGCTGCGGCTCAAACCTTCTGACTTCTTGTTCCTGAGTCATCTCTGAAGACAAACGAGGGGAGTAAGGTTGCAACTAGAAACACATGTCTCAGCAGCTCTTTGTGTTCTTCCTTTCTCTGGCATTTAATGAGACTAACCACATCCTTATTTACTCTGATAGAAACTCAGATCTCTGTTTCCAATCCAGGCTTTCATCACTTAACTCATCGATAAGAGATGGAGATGGACCGACCCGTATGGATCAGTATCACACACAGATCAGATAAGCATAAAGAAAGCATTTTCTTCAGCTGGATAATTATACAGTCATATAATACTTCCTGCTTCACTGCATCCTCTTTCTGCAGCTTTTTGTCCTCCTGCTATTTATACTGATCTAAATTCTAACTTTAAAATAAACTTTTTATCAGGCTGCAGATCAGTTTAATAAAGAACACTTTGCTCTTTATTAAAAAAAGCCACATTTTTACATTAGTTCAATTTGTAACCAAATGGATGTTTCTGCCCTCCTGTGGACGCTGCAGTAAATGTCAACGGCTCAGCCACATTAAAGGTTGCAATGCTTTCAGCTGAAGGATGAAGTGAACTTTGACCCCAGAAGCCCAGCAGTCTTTAAAAAGGAGGCTTCATGGATGCAGAGGAAAGAGCAGAGAGAGGAGGAGGAAGTTCAAACCATCCAATCGTCTCTCTGCTCAGCTCTAACCGATTTAAAGAGGAGCAGCAAAAACAAATGAGCTGGATGAGCAGAGCTTGAATGTTACTGTGGAATATAAACCCTGCTGCTAATTTAGCCGTTAGCATGTCTTCTAGTCATGAGACTGTCATAGCAACAGTCTTCAGTCAGAGGCCTCTTCAGGTTCTTAGCGAGACCGGCTGCTTCTGGAGATTATCATCCACAGTGTTACATGATACGTGGATGATAGGAATTATGACAGAATAACTTCATCCTTTGGGATAAATAAAGTATTTTACTTTATTTGAATATCCTTCAAACTTTGTCTCCAAGGTTCCAGACCTTTTTGAAATCTTTCATTTGGATTATTCACAGTTTCTGAAGGTCTTTCAAGAAGCTTTTCTGGACTCCAGCTGCTCTCCAATCGATTTCCAGATCAGTAATCAAATTTTCATAAATTCAGAGACACAAAGATTCACAAACAGGCTCTAATGAAATATAAAATATTCAGTTTAGTTTAGTTCAGCATTGGGCCAACAACATAGAACATGTCACAGGACTTTAAAGACAAATAAGTGCAATTCCTCACACAGTTAGACTTGAGAAATTAGACTTGCATTCAGATGCAGTAGATCAAACAATGCATGCAAAGATCTGAAACTCCTGCTCAGAATGAGCCACAACTAGCAGGAGGACGAGAGGAAGAAAAGCAGATAGAAGAACTGGAACCAGGAGTGCTTTCTATGACAAAGTGAACAAGTAAAGAGATTCAACAAACCAGAGCCAGCAGCAGGTTCTGCAGTGGTTTTGTCCAGAACAGAAACTCTGCTAAACACAGAATCACTGGGCAGAAACACGATCTGTAGAAAGAAAAACCAAATCAGGATGAACCCGAATCTCACGCCTGGGATTCTGCAGGAACAAAGATGGTTGATCGGAAAACAAAGAGGACAAAATTAATGGCAGCTACCACAATGTCAATGGCGGTCAGAAAGAGCAGAAGCTTCTTAAAGAGACAGGACTTTAAATTGCAAAGTCTGATTCCTTTTCTTCCCCTTTACTTTCTGCATTTTCCGTTGCAATGGCATGGCCTGCCAACAAATTACAGTACAAACAGTAAAAGCTAAATGTAAATCTTTCCAATACGTAGCCTCCCACAATTACAACTTACAATAAATGTCATCAGAACTTCAGCCATAGTTTACCACAGTGTCCCTCCAGAGTACACTGTTATCCTGACAGCATGATGAAGCAGTTCGACGCTCTCATCCCAACAGTGAAGCAAAAACTCGTCATTTGAGGCCCTGACATGTTCACTGCAGATATTTAACTCTGAGATGAAGCAGGAGACAGGAGGGCTTGCAGGTGTTTTTCTGTTTCGAGAGATTCTCCTTGTAAATACTGGAGATGATTCGAGAAAGAGAATAAAACTGAAAAGCGTTTCACGAGTTTCACACGACAGCATAACAAAACTAAACAAACTTTAGGGAAAACAAAAACTAACTTTTCTTTCAGTTTTATATTTAAAGAGCCTGGAATGTCTCGGTCTGCTCTGTAAACAGAAATGGATCGTGTTTGTTTCTTGTTGAAAGTTGTCCCGGTGAAGCCACAGCAGTTCGCAGCGGAGCCGCCAAAAAGAGCCGCCAAACAGAGCCGCCAAAAAGAGCCGCCAAAAAGAGCCGCCAAACAGAGACGCTGTTTGTCCAACGCCGTTTCAGCGCCTCGCATTTCTATTTTGGTCTGTTTGGGAAACGTGTCTCGTGTGTGAAACCAGAACTTTAACTTGTCTGCCGCGGCTCATCACTCGGGTAACAGATTTCCTTCGGTTGAAGAAGAAGCTTAGATAATTTGTTCTTCGTGAAGATCGCTGAAGCTTCAAACCGCAGAGCGAGGAGCCTGAGAGCGCTTCTCTTTCAAATGCAGCCAGGATGCGTCTGCAGAGGCTCATCTTTCTCTCAACACGCAGCAGCAGGGGTTTCATCCCTCAGCACGTCCGACCTGTCAACCAACAAAGCTGTTGTTCTAATTGTTATCATTTGTTCCGCTTCAGTTCGTTCCAGTAAACTCGAGCACCGTGGTTTGGTTTGCTTGGGAAAATTCCTACCAACCATCTTCACTGTCTGCTGCTGCTGTTGTCTTTTAAATCACTGAAGTTTTAAAGATTAGGCTGTCAGATTCTTCTGTACGGGACTCTCTGTACTGGCTTCAGTCTTACCTAAACAACAGGAACTTCTTCATTGGAGTTGACAGAAATGACATGTGGTGTAATCCAAGGTTCAATCTCGGGTCCCTCCTGTTTAATACCTACAGGCTCCTGCCAGCTCAGATTATATCAAGAAATAAGTTTGGTTACCAGCTACGCAGATGATGCACAGCTCTGCATCACCATGGCACCAGGCGACTCTGAACCATCGAATCTGAACAGAACTTTCTCCAGAAACATATCTGAAGTTTCATCTTTGGACCTAAAGAGTGAAGATCCAGAGTCAACATGCAGCTTCAGTTGTTACAACTGGAAACTCGAGATCAGGCTGAAATCTGTGATGAACTCTGACCTGAACCTTCAGATCAGCCTCCAGGATTAAAGGACTAATGTCCAATCAAGATCTAGAGAAGCTCATCCATGTGTTTATTTAGTATACTTTGGGCTGACCTTCCTTTAACTGGGTGTCTGTCAGTCTTTTGGGTTCCTTAGATGCTCCAGGCCAGCAAAGGGCCCCTTGGTGCTGGTTTTACCTCAATCTGCCATAAAAGTTCATTTCAAAACATATTCAAACAACAATCTGATGCAAAATGATGAGGAACATTTTTAAATACTGGAAATTCACTTGAACGTTTTTCTTGCTTTATTGACGTTTCCCCTGATTCTCCAAACTGAGATCACAGTGAGTTGTGCCGCCTACTTACAGTAGTAACTTAAACAACCTGGTAAGATACTGCCTGCTCAGGACTATATCGCACAACCCCACTTGAAAGGAAAATGAAAAAAAGTGGCTACTTTAACAATCCCTTTGTGCAATCCTCCATGAGTTAAACCTCTTATTTTGGTTTACACAACATACACACTTCCCTAAGTGAAACTAAAACATTTGGTCGCATGAACCAAGCTGTTGTTTTTGGGGTTTTCTTTGACCACATGAAATGTTGCAATGCAGATGAGAGTTTACTGCATGTTTAGAAAATTCATCTCAGAACTGTTTGGACTCATAAATCTCAGCCCTGCCATCCATGTGTGATTATTGGATTTCCTTTTCCCCTTTGTTTTAGGTGGTTCTGAGCAACCATGATGGATTTGGTCTTTAATTATATTTAGCAAAGGGAAAAATATATTTTAACAGCCATGCATCGAGGAGGAACCATACAAGTTGAACTTCTGGAAAAACTCACCAACTCTGTGATGTGACAGCGCAGAGCCAAACAATAAAAGCATGATTTGGTATCTATGGCTGACAGATTTTATTTTATTATTCCCTAACCAACGCTAGGACATGATGAAATGCCACTCATGATTAATATGTAATTTCCATTTCCGAAGCCAAATTGCTTTTTAAAAAACATGAATTTAAAGAGGAGGTATTTATGGAAAGACATCTGGGATAAAAATTAGAGTCTTATTTGAACAATATGAATCTATGAAGACTTTCATATCAGTGTAAATCTTGATTACTTCAAGACCTTTGCATGTCTGTATGAATGTTGCTTTTTTCCAAAAACAACAACAGAATAAGAACCAAACAGACTGACAAACACTCCACATGAATTCATATGAAGAAAACGTTCATAGTCAGAATTTAAAGTTCATTTAATAACTTCTGCTGTTTGCTCTGGGAAAACTCTTAATTTATAATGTAGCTTATCTGCAAATAAATTCCTTTCTGGACATTTATCAGTGGAACAGCTCGATTGGTTTATAATCTCATTATGTACTCACAAGTTGAAAAACTTTTATAAACATGTTGGAATTCCATGTTGGAAAGTTTCTCATATTCCAGCTGATCCCATCCATAAATCCAGCCGAAGCAGGAATCATCACTGACTGGATGAACCACATGTACCTGAATGCATTGTGTCGCAGCATCAGGTGAGCTGAGCAGCACTTCAGACTGGCTGACGGCTCCATGCTGCTGGATTTGGACCTTGGTTGATTTTTTCTCCAGTACCAAGGATGGGAGTAATTCAATTAAGTCCAAAACCAAAAGGTTTGACCCAAATCATAGTTAAAAGGCAAAAACTGAGGAAATACAGGTAAATTTATGCATAAAATAAACAAAAAAAAAATGTTCTTGCAAAGTTTTCTGGCATTTATTTAACAAATAGGACTAATTTTGGTAGAAAAAAGAAAATTGATTTAACTTCAGGCAGTGAGGAAAAAATCTCTGCCTTTTTATTCTGTGTAAACTTTCAACTGGACATTTGTCTTATAGAAATTGTTGAAAGTAAATCAGTGGATTAAACTCTATTCTTGTTGTAATCTTTCAATAAAATAGTTCAACATTTCAAAGTAATCCATATTTAAACTGAGCCGCTGAAATGAAAATATCTCAAAGCTTCCTGTATACGTCAGGTCCCATCGAGTCGAGGCCGTCCATCATCACAGCACAAAGCGCTCCAGTTTCAGAGATCGTCTAAGTATTGCAGCAATTACGCTATGAGAGGAAATTGAAAAGATGGGACACAGAGCCATGTAAATAATCTGTGCCAATAGCCCAGAGACTTCTCCCTGGTCTCTTTCATTAGGTCCTACAGCCTGAAGATCAAAGCCCAATCAGGCTGATGTTCCTCAGGAGAGAAGACTTCATGCACAGATGCTGCTGTCCTGATTACACTTTATGGCCCATGACTGGATCCAGTTTGGAGGCGACAGTGACGGGACAGATTCTTGGGACACACAAACTCAGCACAGCTCAATCCAAATGCTTTATTAAACATCTTAAAAGCATTTCCTCTCATTCATCACCATCTGCAATCATCGGCAGAGTAAACACCGAGCTATTCCAGGCAGCTCCGCTACTTCATTTGATTCCGCTGTTACTCATAGTTTGGGCTTTGCATACTCCCTTTCCGACCACTTCAAAGGCGACTCCCTTGTAGGTCGCGACGCAGAGGTCGTCGGTGCGCAGCTCAGGCTGAACCTGCTCCCACACTTTCTTTTTAGGGTTCAGCTCTTTGTCTGGTTCACCTGGAACGGAGGAAAACAGAGTCTGAATCCCAGTTCTCTTGAAGCAAAAAGCTGGTTCCTGCTTCCAGAACTTTTTTTCCCCTCCTTGTATAACATGCAGAGAACAAAACTTCAATACACTTAGTTTGACTTTCCGTCATGTTCCATTTGAGCCTCGGCCCCATAAAACGCCTGTTTGTTCTCAGCGGTAATCTAAACCATGGAAACCCAAGTTGATCTCAGGGAAACAGAGAGGTGAGGTTCTCATTCCACCATTCTGATCTTCTTTAGCATCTGTCAAAACTCATGCAACCACGTTTCATTTCTGGAGGCTGGCTTGCAGCTGATCAAATCAGAAGCTTGAAAGAGCTTCTAATTGGGAACTTGTGTTGATGTTTGGGTTCCAGCAGAGATCTTCGGCCATTTCAGGGAGAAAAAGTGAGCTGTAACCGCTCACCTTTTGGGAATTGTGAGTAATTATAGATACACAGTGAGTTGGCACTGCAGGGTTTATTGGGGGAAAAGAAAGTAAACCGGAGGTGAGCAAAAACCCTCCATGTATTTTTGTTGTTTTTACAAGTCTTCAAGGGATCCAATTAGCTGAACATGTTGGCCTAAATATGTTGTAATTTTCCTATTGACTAAAAATATTACAGCTTAAACAACATGGCAACGTCTGTGTGTGTTCTAACTGAGGCTGCAGTCACATCCGGAGAATGTTGCAGTTATTATATGACTAAATAAGGAACTAAAAGCCCCTAATTTAAATCATTCATATGAGAACGATTCCCCTAAATTAGTTTGTCCGTATGTAAAGTGCAAATTTGAATGCTGTTTTGTAAATTTGAGGTTGGCTGAACATCTATTGAAGTTTTCTCTATACCCTTAACAATTCTTCAAGCAGTTAGATATTTATATTCATGCTCTTATTTTGAAGTCTGTTTATGCAGCACTTCTGTTTCCTCTCCTGTGCTCCTCTCTTTTCTTCCACAAACTTTTACTGAGCAAGTGGTGTGTAAACAATAAACAAAAGAATGAGGGATGCAGATAATTCAATACCTACAAGAACAAACAGCAGGAGCGTCAATTCAACAGAAACATGGAAAAAAATCTAGAAAAATTCACACATATGAAGTTTTCTGAGAGCCTTCTCACATTCACCTCGTTACTTTTGGACTGAAACGACGCTTTCACTAAATTCCATGTTGTTGTGTGCTTTAGCATTAGCTTTCACTAAATTCCATGTTGTGTGCTTTAGCATTAGCTTTCACTAAAGTCCATGTTGTTGCTGTGCTTTAGCATTAGCTTTCACTAAATGTCATGTTGGTGGAGGGCTTTCGCGATAGCAGAACTAATTTTTCTGATTAGGGCTTTAGGGTGAGTGCAACAAGCTTTATGGCTAATGATTCCCACTACTGGTTTTCATCTTAATAATGATGACTTCTGGCTGCTCTTCCTGCAAACTCACAGGGCTGAAGTCCAGAGATCTGTTGTCTTAGAGCATCTAAAAGTGATGCTTCCTCATGTGTTTAGAATCAGCTGGAGAGAAGAAGAACAGCCTGAAGAGATGCAGTTGGAAACACAGGGATCACAACTTCCTGGTTTCATCCTGAAAACAAAGAGCGTGCGCCTTCTCTTAGAACGCTTCTAATCTGCAACTTCAGCTATATCCCTGCTCCAGCACCTGAATTAAATGGGGGAATTCCCTCATCATTCCATCGCTGTTTATTGAATTCAGGTGGGATGCAGCTTTTGGATGGGATGCAGCTAACAGCTGCAGGATGGTGGGCATGGGCACCGGTAGTCGTCTTTCCACGTTGCTTTAATAGACAGGAAGTTAACGAGACCTGGTTTCCCTTCAAAACTCATTCACTTGGATCAAACCTAAGAGAAATAATTAGGACGCTCATTTCCTTGGCAAACTGCAACAAGACGGTCAGGTTACAGTCTGAGCAACGACGACCGATTGGCCGTTAAGCCCACCAGTCACAGTTCATTTAAACAGCAGCAAACAGAACCTGAGATGGGTTTAGAGACCCGATCTGATGAAGTCAGTTCTGCCAACAGAAAGCTTTAATGGCGCCCCTCATTTCCTAAAGATAGGAACCACTGGTGGACTCTAAGGAAGGTTTCATGACCCACAGATTCCCATTCTTCTGGACGGACACACACCTGGGAAGCCTTGGACACTGACTCTGTCCCCGGGGACGGATCCGCTCGGAGGGTCCAGGATCTCCACTTTGTCTGGCGAGCTGGCACACATGACCATGGCCTGGGACACCACGCCTCTCATCTTGGCCGGTTTGAGGTTGCACAGCAGCAGCGCCATCCGGTTCTGCATCTGCAGAGGAAACCGAGACAGAAAATGAAATCTGGAACCCAGTTCTTCGGTTCTGTTTGCAGCCCGATTCAGAGGAAACAAACAGGAACTGATCAAACATTCCCAAAATATTCTTCACTGAGACAAAGACAAACTCTTCATGAAATAATGTTATCTTTTCAGATATTACAACATAAATCTACAAACACTGATGTGTTTTCCTCTGTGGACAATGTTGGCTGCATAAACACACCAGATATTCTGAGCAGTAATTGTTGAAAATTCCCCAAACACGTCTCCCAATATCATCCAGTCCAAGTTCTGGGATCCAGACTTAAGCCAATAATTTATTTATGGTCAGCAGAACAGACATAAAACCGGTGATGCATCATTTCCTGCCTCTGGACAGATTGACGGTAATAAGCTGTTTATCTAAATCTATTCACCAGGATGTCAAACAGGAATTTCACTGCAGATTTACCGACTGATCCGCAGACGGATCCGGACAGAAACAGTCTGCAGCAACACAGAAAAATATTATTATATATTATAATTAAGAAACAGAGAAGATTACATCCTGAAACAGTTTTGGCAACAAAAATGCTATGAAACGAACCAGAAAGTATCCAGAAAATGTTGCAGTGACAAAAACTGTCCAACATAGTAGAATCAAACTGTTATCATTCACTTTGATTAATTCATTACATAGATTTTAACTGTAATGAATTAATCAAAATTAATTAGTATTTTTTAATAAAAATATTGTGATGAACGACAAAGCCGGATGGAGTTAAATAAGTTCCAACGTGTCAAGAGGATCAGGAACGCCGCCTTTCACTCAAAAAGGTTTATTTAGTCGGAGAACCATTTCTAGGATCCCTCTGTGTTCAGTGACAACCAGGTTTCACTGCAGGGGTAAAAACATCACCGCCTGCTTGGCGCCACTAGCAGCTGATTCACAATCCCACTTCTAGAGGTTTGTATCAAAGGTGGGAGAAGGTAACGCATACGTTTGTGACTTTTATCTCACACACTCACTCAGTAACTGTTCTGACACACACTTGGCTCATAATGTCTTCCAATAACGGCATTACCTCGTCATATTTTCACATTTCCTGGATCATCCCAGCAGGTGACCAACAGATTTATCTCTAAATGTCTGATTTGTCAGAGTTTAGTGGTTTAATAAACTGCATGAAATGTTCAGGTACCTGCTGGAAATGCAGAAATTATGGATGCGTACATGCACAGCCTAATTTGATTTATTTTAGACGTTATAAAGGATACTTAAGTACTTCAGGATGACTAAATTACTTACAATTCTTTAATAGTTTCAAGTTAAACTTATCTGTTCAAAGCAGTTTGTGTTCAATCTACAGAATAGTTTAGAGTTATGATGATGCATATTTAAAAACTGTTATTAAAGCGTTTGTGGTTAACCAGGATCAGGCAGTCGGTCCGACCTGGGTACCTGTTCCAGAGGGATGTGCTTGACCAGTCCGCTGACCACGGTCCGGGGCGCCGCCTCGCCCACATCCACCTGCTCCACATACAGGCTGTCGGCGTCTGGGTGCTTCTCAGCTGAGATTATACGTCCAACACGCAGGTCCAGACGGGACACGTCCACCTTGGCGTCCTCCTGGCTCGGAGCCGCTGCCTTCTTCTCTGCTCTCTCACCTCCTGAAAGCAGAAAAACTCCAGTAAAAAGCATGAAACCAGGCGGTTTGCAGGAAGTTCGGGGTGGTCTGGATGTGGCCGAAGACGAGCAGCTGGGGCCGATTTTATGCTCTAAAATTGTGCATATCAATACAAATATTTGTTTAAAAAGATGAATGGGTCCTGAACTGATACTGGCCTTATGAATATCACAGAAATTAAAAACCACTTGAAACAATGCAGGACATTTTTGCTGGAATCTGATTAAATTTCCTCCCAGAACTGGAACCAGACGGGATTGATGAATGGCCGGAGGAAGGCCTCGTGTTAACCTCAGCGGTTCCTTTTCCAGGACGATAATCAGAACAGCATCTCCACCTGAACACAGCCGGCCGGGGACAGAAGGTCTTCCAGCACAACTTTCACTGAAATCCGGAGGCTGGGATCTTCAGAAAGGTTCAGAACGAGACGCAGCAAACAGAACCAAACATCCCTGACTGAACGCCGGGACTTTCCCCAATTCATGTTTCCACTGATCCCAGTCCGTTTTAACCCAGATATAATGTTTAAACAAAATACAGTCAGGATGAATTCATGATTGATGTGTTGTTAGGAAGGATGGATGAACGAACAAACAAACGGAGCTTGTAACAATCTGTTGCCTGACCGTAAATCTGAACATTAATAAATAAACATTACATTTTTAGCTCTTGGCTTCTCTGATCTTAGAATCTCTGGATGTTTCGTTTTCCTTCCTGGACTCAAATAGAGGAAATAAAACCAGCAGCGGCAGAGACCATTCGTCATTTCAGCCATAATCAGTCATCTCCACTGATCAAAACCCAACAACCTCCTCCACTTTCCACTTTCCACTACCAACCTTTTTTCTCCTGCTTCTTCTTCTTGGGTTCGTCTTTGGGTTGGGGGTTCTGGGCAGCAGCGGGCGGGGAACCAGAGGCTGGAGCAGCAGACGGTTTGGGAGGAGCGAGCTTCGAACCCACATCAGCACCGGCGTCACCCGTCGGCATGGCAATGTCCCGCACTGCAGGGAGAACAACAGCAGAGACGGTCCAGTCAGTCCAGTTCGGTCCAGAGGCGGCAGCACCACCCGAACCAGCTAAATGACCCAAAGCGGTTTTAATTACTCAGGCAGTGGGAGGACGGCTGCCTGAAGCAAACACTCTAAATGACAGCGTGTCGCCGCTGATGGAGAGGAAAGCAGCGAAGGCAGAAAACAACGAGCGGCGGCCGGCGCTCAGCCTTCCAGGAGAAATGACCCGTCATTTGGGGCGCCTGGTGTTTGAACTACCACAACATGCAGAGCCGGAGTCGGACAAACATCGGTCTGCAAGAACGCCTCCGTCGCCACGATGCGTTCAATTACCTTAATTCTATGTTAAGATTTGAACTATCCAGTTTACTAAAACTGCAGGCAGAAGCTTCAGGTCTCCTGTGTTTTTCTGACAATTAATAGAAATTTATTTCTTCTGCAAAAACAACAAAGAGAACGACTCAACTTTTGTGACTCTTTGATGCACTGGAGTCAAGCCAGAAACCCTCTGATAGTCGACATAGCAACAAACATTGAACACTGGTGGTTTGCGGTTTAATCCTTTTAGTTTGAGGAAATTATAGATTTAAGACTTTAAAAGAACTGAAGTGATGCAAACTTTGAGCTGAGTTGGTGACATGAGTTTGAGTCTTCAGGGTGTGGTGCCAGCAGAATCACAACCTGTGACTTCACGTGTTTTCATGAACACACCTTCTAAAGTTTTATCGTAAGCTCTGCATATTATTTAGCTGCTAAACAATATTTTTTCTTAAATTGACCCAAAATATTATCAGATTTGGTTTAACTTCAGTCATTAAACATAAGCTATCAGAGTTTTCCTTCAAACACTTCAACAGCCTCAACACTTGAAGTTTGGATGTGAGATTTTGGAGTGCAGGGGCGCCGCAGCACCCCCTGGTGGATGTCAAGACATGTGCATCTAAAAAACAAGTAAAAAAGGCATCAATGTTCCCCTGTTGTTGTGTATTTTTCAAAGATAATTAATGAAGCTGTTTTGTTATCCATTCTAAAAACAGCAATGACTCTATGGAGTTGGCAAAACAAGTGGGAGGAGGAAACATAAAAATGATAAAAATTCAGCATTTTTAAAACATGATTGTAATTTTATATTAATTAATCGATCTTCCCAGATAGATTGAGCGAATGCAATCTGCTTAAATATTAGCATCACACTGAGGCCTTGCTCTCAACTGGAAAAACAAAAAACTGTTTAGTATTTTTCTTAGCATCGCATCGAGTTTGAAATTTTAAACTCGACATCAGTCACCATGTACTCAACATTCTGACTAACCCACTGAAGTTACAGAACAAAGTCGGACTTCTCTGTGAACTGAAACCCTGTTTGATCACAAGAGGATTTACTGAAGCAACCGATGGATAATTTCCCTGCAGGGCACTGAAGTCGGGTTATAAAGTTAGTCTTTTAATCTTTAAACCAGATCAGAGGAGCCCTGACAGTATTTATCTATGTGTGATTGAGCTAAGCAATCAAGCGTGATCCCGATTGGAAGAACGTTGTGTCCAGTGTGTTGGA
This sequence comes from Poeciliopsis gracilis, assembly GCA_911649635.1. NCBI lineage: Eukaryota > Metazoa > Chordata > Actinopteri > Cyprinodontiformes > Poeciliidae > Poeciliopsis > Poeciliopsis gracilis. The sequence continues at coordinate 1,606,292 of CAJVRI010000370.1, read as the reverse complement.
ACACATTCCTGAAAATTTCCAATTTTACCCAATTAAACGACTTATTTCTTCCAGACCGATTTCATTCCCGCAAATCCCTCATGAAAAAGGTCGACGCATGTTAGATGCACAACTACCGGCGGACATGTTGTCCTCATCAGTCCAAGTCAACATACCCCCTCTCCTTTTTTCTCTCTCCAGCAGCTGTTTCTTCAGCTCCTCGATGTCGTTCTTCAGCTTGGCGTTCTCCGCCGTCAGTCTCTTCTCCTCTCTCACGCTGGCCTGAACCGCTGGAACAAAAACACCCTTAAGTATATAAATTACTTACAATGGTTTGGGTGTTAAAATAAGTCGTTCATCTTTCAATTCAACCTTTTTTCACTAAATAAGAGAACAGAATGAGTCCCTTTTCAATCAAAAGCTGGAACTTTTCTTTCTAGACAAATCTGCACCATGAATCTAAATTTAAATAAAATGATATTTTTGCACACATTGATTATGTTGAAATGCTTTAATTTAAATTCAAATGAGAGGGAAAAGACGTGTCTGGATCTGAATCAGAGCCCGCCGCCCCCCTGGAGTGGCGTGAAAAAGCGTTTGCCTCCTTCCTCATTTCCTATTCTTTTGCGTGTTTGTTTCGCTTCAGTGTTCTGGAACAGCAAACCAATTCAGATACTAGCCAAAGACGACACAAGCCAACTGCAAGTCAGTTTTTAAATCAAAGAGTTTCACCTGCATGTGTCTGTGTGCAGAAGTGGATAAAAACAGCCTGCATGGCAGCGATTCACGATGAAAGAAGAACATTACGACTCGTCTCAGTTTTTCCAAGACTTTTGAGAAAAACAGTCTCTGGACTGTTGAGACAAAAGCTGAGATCTTTGGAAGGTGAATATCCCGTTACATCTGGTGTAAAAGTAACACCGTATTTTAGAAAAGGAACGTCAAACCGACGGTGAAACACGGTGGTGGCAGGGATCATGAAGGTTTGGATTTTTTCTTGTGTAATAATGAGGACATTCTATGTTTCTTTGTGTTGTCTTTGACTAATATATGAATCAGTTTGACGTTCTGAAGAGGGACAAACTCGTGAGGAGTGCAAACAGTTTCTCACACCGTCTCTGTGTTTGCTGACGTGAGGCTGAGCGTCTTACAGGCTTTCTCCTTCAGCAGCTGGACCTGCTGCTTCAGGAACTCGATGAGCTGGTCGGCCTCCGCCGCTCGCTGCTCCAGCCTCAACAGCGGATTGGGAGTCGACATCTTGATCAGGGCGCGAGCGACAAACCTGGAAGGAAACAGAAACAACAAACAGCCGTGTTTATGCAGCAAGACGCAGTCTGCAGACCAGAGAGCTGAACGCGCTTCACGAAAAAATTTAATAAATAAATAAATAAAGTGTTTTGAATTGTAGTAAACAGCGGTGCACAGTGAGGTTAGACTCGCAGGGTGAACGTTAGTGACTCCAGCTGTGTACAAACAGAAGCGGAAGATGAACATTCGAGCTCCAAAGCCGACATTTTAGAAGCGTTCGCCACAGAATCACCACAGTTACGTCTGCTGAGTTCAGGCAGTCTCAACAAAAACTGATGCTTCGCCTCCTGCTCCTGGTCACTTACAGGCCGGCTGCAGGATACATATCATAACTGAAATATGGAACATAAAGCAGAGTGATATATTTATGTAATTAGACCTGTCAGCTATTAAGACAAATGTTAATAATATTAGTGAATTTCGCCACAATAAGGAGATGATTTGTGATAAAGAAACTATAATTAGATTTATTTAGAATCTGGGACAGATTCTAAATAAAATCTACAATTTTAACAATTTTTTTTCTCCCTTTCTTTTCTAAAAAAGAAATGACAAATGACAGAAAATATTGGCAAACATTTTTAATCGAGTCAGACTTAGAGCTAGTTGAGACGCAGCCGGAAATCTGGGAGATTCATAAATTTTTATGCGGTTTGGTCTTTCATCCACACAAAAACTCCACTAAATATCATTAAAATTGGTATAAAGAAAACCTAAGACCAAAGTGGATATTTGGGGAAAAGTAGATGTAGCGTCCTGCGCATAAATAATGCACCAATATATCCACATAGTTGCTCTGTGGGATCTTGGAAGCAGCAGAAATGTTTCTGGATGTTTCCCCAGATCCGAGTCTCTCAGGTCGGCACATAATTCCTTTCATTCATGCTTAGTGTTTCTGTCAACTGTTGGACCTGATATAGTCAGGTGTGTGTGTGTGTGTGTGTGTGTGTGTGTGTGTGTGTGTGTGTGTGCGTGTGTGTCTGTGCGTGCCTTTTCAAATCAAGTCCATCCCGCCAGTCAGCTGAATTTACCACAGCTAAGCTTGTTCCAATAAGCAATAAATCAAATAATATCAAGATAAAGTAAAATGAGCTCGATGATTAATGTCTTTGAAGGGCAGTTTTGTTTATAGAGACATCATAATCCAATTTATTTATGGTTTCTGTTGTGTGTGCTTTTTATTCCAGTAATATTTATTGTTTTTGGTTGTTGGGTTTTATTTTGAATATTTCAAATTTCTTGCAGTTCCAGTCTTAAGTGTTCTTTACAAAATTAAAGTTTATTGGTCTTTGAGAGTGTGAATTTGCCATGTTATGCCAAATATCAATATATTATTTGAAAATGGTCTCAAACTAACAATTTATCATCCAGCAGAATTTACTGTGGTGAAAAGCCTGAGCTCCATTTAAGCTGCAGAAACATTTCCAGGATGATGAGTGGAAACTCCAGTCTGAGCTTCATCTCAAAGGGCATGAATATTTACAGAAACATTATTTCTTAGCTTTCTAATTTTAAGAAATTTGTAAAACATTCAAAAACTTAAATCCACATCATCCTGATGGAATATTTGTGTATAAAATCTCAAAGAAAAAGATTAATTTAATACAATTTGTAATAAAGCTGGAACAAAATGTGTGATAAGTGAAGCAATGTGAATGTTTACAGATGCACTGTGTATGTAAAATAAAGTTCTGGAGAAATCGGTGTAATAATGAGAAATTTCATTAAAAATGTGTTAATAATTCAAAGCTTCAGATCCGTTTGACTGTGGGGAATAGAAATGAACAGACTCTGAGTCGGACAGAAGACGTTTCTCTGATGCTGCAGTGTGGAGCAGAAAACGTCTCAGATATATTACAGGAAAAACAAAAGCTGGCTGGAGATGAAAAGTGAGGAAATTAAAAACACAGAAGGTTCTGGAGTTGATCAGATCAGGGATCAAAGCAGAAACTGATCTGAATTAAACAGCTCCAGTGGTGAAGACACCATAAAAAAAAGAACAAGTGAACCTCTGAGCACTAAACTGTGTATTAAGCGTTATTAGTTGTTACTGCGAAGCTAAAAATCGGCCCACACAGACGGTTCAGATTAAACATGGAAAGCTGCCACATTTATTTAGTGTTTTTCTGCCAGGAGGTGGAAGTGTTTCCAGCTTTACGGTTCACTTCCTCAGAAGAAACAGTCAGTAGGAATGCACCAAACAACCTGTCCGTCCAGGCAAAATGGAGACAGAGAGCCAGCGCCACCTACAGGCTTCAGGAGGTTCAGCACGTTTTCAGTCAGAAGAAGCAGAGAGTCAGACTGGCCTGGAAACAGGAGATAAACCCGGCTGTCCTTTAATACCCGACACTTTTAAAACATTTGGAAGTCATGTCATTGTCAGTATGAGGCACCAACTGATGTATACCTCATACATCAGGTCATTACGGCTTCCAGGTCTGCAAAATCTAAACTCAAACTATTAAGTTCATATCTAGAAATCACCATTATGCATGTTTTATATGTGTCCCTGCTCTGTCTCAGCTTAATTAGCTCCTCAATATTTAACCAGAAGAATATCATCAACTGGGGCTGCATAATATATCGCTAATATATTGTAATCGCAAAATCATGCGGCCAATATTCACATAGCAAAGGACTGCATAGAGCGCAATAACTGTTGGTGAATATATGTTAAGAATTCTTAAGTTGTTTTCATGCTAAATGTAACATTTAACCAGTAGAACAGAAATGAAGTGACATCAGACTTATGTAGCACCTTATTAGGTCATTCAAAGACACTTTACAACAGAGGTGGTCCGATACAGTATTGATATCGGAAATCGGTCCAATACCAGTGAAACGACTATCAGAATATATCGATCTGCCTGTGAAATCTCCAATATAAGCAAACTGATGGAAGCACTCGCTCCAGTATTTAGTCTGCTCCATGATTTCTATCCTGCAGCAGAGCCATGGGTTGAATTTATTAAATGGGCCAGTTGTTCTCATACCTATTGTGGTTGACAGGTGTTCTGAGTGATATCACTTGATCAAGCCTGTTTTAACATTTCACACTACAAAATAAGTCAGAAAACTATGCATGATTCGTGCTGGAGGCGCGACTGTCCATCTCACCACAGCAAACAAAAATATCAAAATGTCAAAGGTTACAGGTTAGAAACAGATAACTAAAGAAGAAAACAGGCATCAATCGCACCTGATACTGTCATTGTAATGTTTGCCGATATTATGGCCTATAGGGTAATATCGTTAGGGTTAGGGTAATTATGCCAATTATGAATCGTTTGTGATTTCTAAAGGTATTCCGTGAAACTGAAAGTAATGTGTTACTGATTGGCATTTTAGCACAAGCTAATCATGTTTATATCACTTCTTACTCCTTTCATGGCGGTGTTTTATTACATTAATTATCTTGGGACATTTCCTCAGCAGGCTGAAATTATGAACTTCACTCAATGTTGCGTCAGTTAAATCAGCTTATTTCACTTTAAACTGGATTTAGATTTGCTAGTAGTTAGCTGGACGTTACAAATGGCTTATCATATACTACAGTAATTAGTGTCGTAGCCAAGACAAAATAAAAAATAAAAACACAAAACTTACATGTACCGCTGGAATCCCAACACGTTTTAAGGACAGCAGGAGCTGCACAGTTAGCCGCTTAGTGATTTACTAGCAGGCATATCGGAGGAAGCCCCGGGAAGCTCTGTAAGGACCACAGCGTGTGTAGATCTCCACACTATCCGGATGAGAAGGAATTTCCACAGTGAGGCTTTTCCTGCGCACATCCGGATGCTGTAAAAATCGATGAGTGCTGCTTGACTGAAGGAGGCAGCGGAAGATGCCTGTTTTTCTTCTGTGTTTAAAATTAAATCACACCAGTCAAATAAAAATAAAATAAAATAAGAAGTTATGATGATACACATTTCTTTTATTCACAACTTTCTGGAGATTTTCTTTTGTATGTACTTGTCTTGCTTTGTCTCACAAAAATGACGTCACTCACCTCTCCCCTCTGAACAGGTGTTACAGCAAAGATAATAATGACTCCAGATGGTGCTGTTTGAAAGCTAAAAATACAAAGAATCACGTTATCATAAACCTGACTTTATGATAACTTATAGCAAAAGTGTACAACCTTTTTGGAAAATTCTTAAGTGATGGTGACAAAATTGGATTTTTTTTTTTTTAACATTTTACCTGCTGTACCATAAACTAAACACATTATTTTAAGGATACAAACCTAGTGAAGAATAATCTGATATATTGTTCTTATATTACACTGATTTAGATCTACACTGATCTAAATCAGTGTAGATCTAAATCAGTGTAGATCAATACACTAAAAAGGGTTTGCTTGGTTAAAAAAACAGCACAGTGTCCTAATTTTCTCAGGTTTATTATCTTTGTCAAGAGTGTTAATGTTTGTATTATTTAAACAAGACCAGAATAAGACTCATTCTCAGTGGTTTTATGCAAGTCTAAATCTCAGTAAAGGTCACAAATGTTTGAGATCAGCATTTACTACCAATGGAAATTTAAAGCAAAACATGTGTGGTTGATAAAAGATTAACACTTTATGTTGGATCTTATATCTTCCAATTTTGTCTATATCTTCTAAATTTCATCCATCAGTGACAGAAAAAACCCTAAATGTGTGTTTAGTGAGGAATTCATTTATTATGTTTATTTTTATACAACATTCAACATTAGAAAGAAATGTTATTTGAGGGAAGGTTGGACAGGATTTTGGATTGTTTTTATGAACTGAATGATATTTTCCTCTTCTTCCAAGGTGCCAAACTTTCTCTACAATATGTTAACTGAAGATCTCCCAAAGGATTTCTTTAAGATAAAGTAAAAAGAGAAAATAGACATGCCTAAAATCTTCAAATATGAAATATGAAGACAGAATGAAATAAGGCCTTTATGAAATTAATTATAATGAATATTGATGAAGTTAGTCAACATTGATTCCTTGTTGAATGTTGAATAATTTCAACATTATTCAACATTTCAAATAATTAGTTCTCTGAATAAATAACTTTCTTTGTTCTTTATTTAGACAATAAAAACAACCAGAACAATCATTTTACACATTTCTGTTTTATTAATATTCATAAAAACAAAACAGCAGGCTGAGATCTAAAACATGTTGGGAGGATTTGAAATCTATTCTGCTGTTGAAAACGCAGCTATTTCTGGGCTGAGCCCCCCAACGTTCAGGATCCTATCAACGCCCCTGCATCACATCAGAATAAGAATCTTTTTAGTCACTTTAAAGAATATAAAAATAATTAGACACAGAAACATAACCCACAATTGTCCTGCAGCTGTGGAGAAATAAAAACAAGTTTCACAAAAGATCAGTTCATTCATTAAATAAACATTTGAGGAACGTTTTCGTCTGGGGCCCGCTCTCAGTAACATACAGTGTGTTCGGTTTTTTAAAAGGCACCATGGGGACAGCAGTTAGAGCAACATTTAAAGAGGAGGCCTTCATATCTTCATCCACATGCATCTGCATCTATATCCATCTTCATGTCTTCTTTCAAAGCTTCAGCAGACATTTAAAGGTCCTTCAGAGCACCAGACATCCTCAAGTCTGTCTTCACCAACATACCAAATCAGTCAAATCATCCTTCCCTCCCTATTTTATCTGAAGGCAGTTCCCATTGTTGATGTGAGCTGGGACGCAGAGGTTCAGGTTGTCCACCCTCCTGTAGACGAAGTGGAAGACGTGCGCAAGCGGCCGGCTGTGCAGCTCGGCTTTGATCTGCTGGGGGTGTGTGTCGGCAGCGAGCTGCTGCCTCGTTTCCTCGGTGATCAGGAACAGCGCATAGTTCTCGGGGTCGGGGATCTTGAACTTGTAGGCGCAGAGGGAGCAAACCTCCTCCGTCGTGGTGTACGGCTGCACCTGCAGGGTTTTAGCCGTGCAGCCCGAACCCACCTCCTGCAGAGCGACCCGAAGAAAGTTCTGTGGAAGGAAAACTCACATTATAGTCTCATGAAGAAGCAAAGGAGGATGTGTACATGTGTTCCAAATTATTATGCAAATTGGATTTAAGTGTCATAAAGATTACATTTTTTGTTGTGCTATTAAATGTATAGCTGGTTTGTGTGTCAGGGCTCTTTGAATCACTATAATTAATTTCAGTGAGCTGGCTGATTAGTTTGTCTGTTGAGCTCAATTAAAGGAAATCTACTTAAGAAGGATGTTCCACATTATTAAGCAGGCCACAGGTTTCAAGCAATATGAGAAAGAGAAAGAATCTCAGATGAGGAAAGTCAGCAGATGTTGTAGTGCCGTATGAAAACAAATATTTAGCAAAAACTGAAGCGTTATCATCGTACTGTGAAGAGATTTGTGGCTGATTCACAACAAAGATGGTTCCTACAGATAAAGACATAATGAGGAAAGTTTCATTTAGACAAATTCATGGGATCAAGAGAGCAGCTGTTAAAATGCCCTTAAAAGCAGCAAATAGTGATTAGAAGCTGCTGGAGCCTCAAGGTGGAGGATCCTAACCTGCTATTGGGGCCCTAAACTGCTATTGGGCCCCTAAACAGCTATTGGGCCCCTAACCTGCTATTGGGCCCCTAACCTGCTATTGGGCCCCTAACCTGCTATTGGGCCCCTAACCTGCTATTGGGCCCCTAACCTGCTATTGGGCCCCTAACCTGCTATTGGGCCCCTAAACAGCTCACTAGCAGAAACGGTGGCAGTGGATCCAGCCGGACATGAAGATTCATTTTCAAACAGACTTGTTCACTGATTACCAGAATGACCGTTTGCAGTTCTTCATAATCCATTAATTGTTTAGAAAATCTGCTGTGCATAATAATTTGGAACAGAGCATTTTCAGTTTTTATTTTTGGAAAAAATAATATTCTCATGGGGAGCTTTGATCAGTAAAATTTGATTTATACTGTAATAGTTCATGACTTGTAAATTATACTGACCATGAGAAAATCTGAGAAAATCACTTGCATAATAATTTGGAACCTGGAGTATTTGGGATCATTGTGCTGTTGGAACAAGCAGGTGCTGACTTGGCTTGATGAGACCTTTAAGGATTTGGGGTAGAGATCCACCGTTCCACTTTTTTCACTTCCAGTTCTGATACCGATATCTGAGGCTTAGTATCAGTCAATACCGATCCGATACAGAAAAACAGCTGAATTGACTGAAAGAGTTTCTTCTTTTTCAGCAAAGACATAAAAGTACTGAGATAGAAATTTATTAGGAGTTAGGAGTAAAACAGCCAATGTAAAATAAACAGTGAAGAAACTGAAACTGACAAAAACAACAGGTCGACTGCTTTAGTCAAACATGCAAACTGCAACAAATCTTCTTTGAAATGGTTCAGAAAGTGCAGAAAGGAATTTTAAATATAACAAATAATAAATCATGACGTCGCTCAGAGCACAAAGCGTAGAATTAGACTCAATAGATCTGACCTATAGGACATCTGATACAGAATTTATTTCACTACTGGGACCAATACAGATATTGATATTGGATCGGTGCATCTCTAATTTGAAGGTTGTTCTTCATTCCAGAAGACATGTGTATTTTGTCAGAGGACAGCTGCAGTTTCAGTCGAGCTTGATGTTATCAGTGTTTGAGCCTCTCATTTCATAGTGACTTAAAGATGGCTCCACTTTGGAAACCGGCACTAATAATGTAGTTTCCAGTTTCTGAACATCCTAACGCGTTTGCCTCTCAGGGGGACAGTTTTGGCCAGATGGCTGAACTCTGGACACAGCTGGGTGTTTCAGCAGGAAATGATCCCAAACACACATCCAAACTGATTCTAATTTTCAGGCAGTTTCCATTTGTCATGCAGGAACACCAAAATAAAAGAGCTGCATGCAGTTACTCCACTAGGGGGTGCTGTCCACCAAAACACAGATCATCTGATCCACATGGTGCTGTGTTAGTAAAGTTACAACACAGCATCATTCATGCACGTTTCTGATGCAGAGAAAGTTCAGATTTAAATCGGTACAAATTGGACTCACTGCCTGGATGTTCAAGGTGGGCTCAGGTCAGGTGAGGTACCTGAAAGTCGTCCACTGAGGGGGTGGAGCGCTGCGACGTTCGCCGGCGGTGCCACTGGTGCAGCGTGTTCCTGGCCTCAGAGCTCAGAACCTGGGCCGCCTGCTCCTCCTGGAAGTTCTTGATGAGCGCCATGGCGCCGTAAGCGCTGGTCAGGTAGTAACCACCTGGAGGAGCAGGGAAAACACGACAATGTGAATATTTCTGCTTTGTGTTCAGTCAGTTTTATTTTGTTTGAACAGAGCAGTCAGATTATATCGGTCACAGTGACCTATATAATCCCGACATCAAAGTCTGCAGCATTTTTTCTTATTAGGTTAAATAAATATTTCAGAGTAACAGATTTTAACACCATTGTTCAAAATCAATAACTTTTGAAGCACAACAGACGTAGCAGTGATCATTTCTTTGTTGCTTTTGTATATATAATTATTCATGTTTTTCATTGGTTCAAAGCCACTTAGTGTCGCTTCTGGTCCTTTTACTTCACTTATTTACTGTTTGCTGGAACAGGAATTAAATTTTACAGTACACTAATACATCTAAAGCTCAAAACTAGTTGAACTCCTCACCACCCCGCAGCTTTTCAATGCAATTAAGACTCAGAAGCCGGAAAACAAAAACAATCCTAAAATAATGACAAAAATAGGCAAAGTTTATCAGACAGAAAATTTCACATTAATCTCCTCTGACAGTGAAACAGGATATCCTGAAAATGATTTGCTTACATATCTACGCTGAACCAGTGACTCTAAATTAAGCCACAACACAGAGCATGCATAATAATAATAATAATTATTATAACAATAATAATTATTATTATTATTATAATCTGGTGCTACATTCAGAATTTAGTGAACAATAGGAAAAATGAGTCTAGAAAAAGGAATATCAGATTTTGTACTCTGATGAATGAATGCTGTATTATTATTAATTAAATTAAAAATTCAAACTTAAACTGTGTTAGCTTTAAGTTAGTTAACTTAAACAACTGAACCCATGAGTGAAGGTCTGTTCCTAAGAAACACAGCAAACTGTGCAGGTTTGTGTGATTTCAAATGAAATCCTTCTCAGGATGAGGCCACATAGTGGGACATGATTTGTCTTTGACATCTGGTGGGAATCAACATGGCTGAAGTTAATGCTACAGCATTACCTAATGTTGATGATTAGTGCCAACTAACTTCTCAGTCATCGGTGCCCACCACTGAAAAGCGATAAGCTAAAAAATTGGCTCCACTATAAATAAAGCTCTCCGACTTCATCTTTTTCTTAGAGTTTAGTTATTTTTTTAATAGTTGCTGATTTCTTACAATTTCTGCCTCAAAATAAGGAACCCACAACTCAACTGGATAATTTACAAAGAAATGAAACCAGATGACTCATAAATTACAAATTAAAAGCTCAAATTTTCTTTCTTTGAAACAGAAACTGTCTGAGGCCATTTCACCTCCAGCTCCTTGCATCGGCCTGCGTACCTCACAGGTTGACTCGGATAGGAAAATATTTCGCTGTATGAGGTCGACGCCCATTCCTTCTCTTCTGAATCAGATCCAGCCTATTCAAATCAAACACTGGACGGTATTTCCTAACACGCTCATGAGAACTTTTCCTTCCTCTGCACACACCTCAGATGTTCTCACTAAATCATCTGGCAGAACAAAGACAAAATAATCACAGGAAAAATTAGCTTAAAAAGTCAAAGAAAATAATGGATTTCCAGCGATGTGATAAACCAGACATAAAAAAGCCTCCAAAAGAGTTAATGGTAGGTTAAATGCATTTTCTGTAAAAAAAAAAAAAAAGAAAAAAAAAAAGAAAAAGAAAAAAAGAGCCCAGCAACTTTAAACTATTTCAGGGCAGTTTTTTTATTTGAAGTGAAGGTTTGGAGGTGATGAACTTTTGTTGCTGTAAACTCCAAATACTTATAAAAAAAGCTGTTAATAATATTAGACAGGTTTATTGTCTCTTTCTCAAGGTTCCAGTTTCTCTAGTAAAACACAATGTTTATTTATTCAGTCAATAAAAAGCAACAAATATTTGAATCTGGCAACAAGCAACAAATGCTGCAGGTCCTGAACTCTTTTTTAATTTACGCAGAGCTGCAGCTGATCAGTGTCGCTGAAGGTGGAAATATTTAGAGAATCAGGTGGTTTTATTCTAGAGAAGTCAGAAATGATGCTCTTCTGAGCAATGTTTTTTCAGAAACCCTGTGAGAACATGATTTTCTCATTTACACTGCGCCATGTTCTGCTTCTGCTGGAGATTTCTTCTTGTTAAAGAGAGTTTTCCTTTAGGAAGCATATGCAGTAAAGTAGAACTTCTAAACCTTTATAGTTTTAGAAGAGAAAAGTTCTCATGGGTATGAAAAATAAAACTCTAAGTTTAAAACAACTTTTATTTTGCTTTTATGTTTGACAGAACTTGTTTTGGACTTGAATTCATTCTTCTTTCTTGTTTTTTTTTTGTTTTTGTTTTTTTGCCGATTCTGTTTTTCAGCAGAAGGAAATGAGTTGATATCACATAATATTCTGCATATTTATTGTATGTAATCCATATTTTTATGTTTTGTGCAGATTTACCAGGAAGTGAAATGTGCTTTGTTTGCATGACTAAAATTATTTTGTGCAATTAGAATTTTTATTTAGATGTTTTGTTTTGTCTAATTAATAGTTCAAGCCTTTGTTTTTTTTGTTTAAAAAATTCAACAAATACTTTCAGAGTGTTGCAGATTTGAGTTCACCAGAATCGGCCAATAAATGTGAATCAGATGCTGGAAGCTGGAACCCTGAGATAAAGTTATCATTCATAAATCAAATGGCTGCCAGCTTTTTTCTGCTAAACAAAATCTGGGAATCAGGAGTTTCTGTTTTGTTTTGGAAACAGTTTCCAGATCAGTGACTCAGTCCAAAAAATGCAAATTTGCCACTTTAAATTGACACAAAAAGTAACAAGATGCCACAAAACTTTTGGGTTCTGAAGAAAACAGAAGATGTTGCAGAATAATTTATGAGTTCACTCATGTCACATGTTGCTGAGGGGGATTTTCTTCTGCTTGGCTGATTTCAGCAGAAATCTTCTCTACAATAAGATGGAAGTGGATCCATAACAATCTGATATTTGTCGGTTGATTTCAGAATGAGAAGTGGTCTTGTTCCTTTGAAATGCAGAGGAAACTTTCCTTTCTAAGGAAACTGAAACGAGCGTTCTGATGAACTTCCTGTCCTGCTGCCGTGAGGCGAACAATAGACCGCTGATCAGCAGCGGTCTATTGTTGCCAAAACTCCTACAACTGTCCTCCACATTGTTAAACTATTGTATTTAATTGTATTTGATGAGACACATAAGCTTGGAGAATCACTGTTCAAACAATTATTGACTCTTGAGAAGACAAATCAAATAAAAAGAGAAAAGCTGCATTTCAAACTAGAATATGATCAAAACTTTATTTATTTCAGAAATTTAGCTAAGATAATTGAACTCATCTGCATGGATTGATAGTTGTCAATGTTGTTGGTGCACCTATTACTAGCACACTGTTTCCTTCCACTAAATGATGTCGTAACATTTTGGGACACAACATTCTGCAACCCTAACCCTAACCCAGTTTCTTTAGCAGACAGCTGTTTGTGGCCGACCCCTCTTTGGTAGGAGTCAGTGACCATCAGCTGTCAAGTCAGCAGTCTTTCTTACGGACCTTTTAATGTTCTGAGAAACAGCATTCCTTCAGATCAGAGTTTAATCCCAGATGGGTCTCTGCAGAGGCGATCAGAACCAACCTTCTCCCTGCAGCAGCGTCGGGTCCAGCAGCTCCATCATGTATTGAACCTCGGTGTCCAGCTGCGGCATGTCGCACCGAGCCACAACGTAGGTCAGCATGGGCAGGAAGTCGTCGGCCCCGTACATCCTCCCTGGGAGGAAAAGCAGCGCTTAGAGGTCAGAGGTCAGCTGGAGAGCGGCGCAGGAAGCAGCAGACGGTGGTTCTGCTCACCAGAGTTGTCCTGCATGATGGTGTAGATGAGTTTGCACACTCGCAGCAGCAGCGACACCTTCTGGTCGGGGGAGTACATCTTCCTCATGTTCAGGAACTTCTGGCGGATTTTCTCGATGGCGACGGAGTCGGGGGGCACAGCCCCGTCGACCCCCAGCTCCTGCGGCTTCTTGGTCCGAGCCAGGGCCAGGTTCTCTCTGAGCTGCTGCAGCGTGCCGCTGTTCACCTGCAGGATGAAGGCAATAGGCAAAGATAAAACCCCCTTTACTCTGACACCCAAAAATAAAATCCATTGCATTTAACGGCCGTCAGAAATCTCACCTGAAAGTCGTGCAGAATCACGTCAATGACGCCCTTCAGAGGCTTCAGGACACATTTGTGCATGGCTTTCTCCAGAACCCCGTCTGTGCAGGATCAAAGACACACACACCCACACACACTACAGGTTAGCGGCAAAACAAAGCTCTGTACAGACGTTAAAATTGTTTCAAACAAGTTTAATTTGTGTCACTGCCAGGCTCACAACACGTCTGGCAGCACGGCACCTCAAACCGGAACAGTTACTGTGTCAGTGAAACCGTTAGCTTGTTCCAAGAAGCCGTCAAACAGACAAAGCATGATTGAGTTTCCGAAAGTTCTGATGCAAGAGCTTTTTGAATGCATCAGATACACATTCAATGAAAGAGACCAAGTCACTGTTTGGCAATCCAAGATAAAATCTTATTTCCATGTAATCAATTGTGTAAGAGAAAATGATATAAAAAAAAAACAACAGAAAATGCAAAACACAGATTAACGGGTCAGGAGTTTTGCTTTACAAGATCAAAGGCAAATACTAAGAACATTTTAAAATTGAAAGTCAGTTGGAGGACTTTTGTTTGTTTTGTGATTCACCATTAAACCAACAGATCCAAATGTGCAGGGTGCCCAAAATGCGGCCCTGGGGCCATTTGCGGCCCTCGCAATGACTGTGTGAGGCCTCTGATTGGCAATGGTAGAAATGCTGCTGAAAATTTCAGAAACTATATATTATGCTTTTATTTTAGTAAGGCAGAAGAGTGAGACACTTTTTATATTTTGGATCTAACCTGAACTAAATATCCAAAAATAAAACTACTTCATTTTTCTCATTAAAATATTTCATGTTTAAGTTTTAAAAGGAAAAAAAAAAATTATTTTTTGTGTAAATTATTTGTTGTCTATTGGTACTTTCAGCTTTATAGTTACACCAAATGTGGCAAAAAGTTTGGACACCTTTACCTTTTATCACAATAAAAGTTGAAAGAAAATAAACACAAATGTATTTTTCGCTGAGTTGGTCTTTCCTAACTTGACCTCTGTTCTTCGGAAAAGGCCCTCACCCTGCACCAGTTCTCACCCAGTTATGATGCAGAACATATTGCTTTAGACCTCTTTCACTTTGGCACCCATCTGTACTGTACATCGGATCGCTATGGCAACCAGTTATTTACATAGGTTATCAGACCTCACATGAGAAACTGGGTCATCATTTATTCAACCGACCTACATCAGTGGGGTCCGATTTTAGACCCTGAGAGACGGAGTCCAACATGTCTCAGACTCGGCTCCAGGAGACCTGATTTAAATCACAGAGTCATTCACTGGCCTTCATCCCGAGGAATTAATAGCACCATCTGCAGCACAAAGACCCGAGAGAACTGGAGCTGGACGCCACTAATCCATATGCACCACTTTCCAGAATCTAAAAATCACCCGACTCAGCAGGCCGAAGCAGAGCTGGCAATGACCTGCCCTTCAGCTCCGGGTCTCCTTGGTTCTCTCAGCTCTTTACGGCCTGAGGTTCAGGTTCAGCGGCTCTGCAGCCGATAAGAATGGAAATAATCATCTGAGGGCGCATTGTGTAATTATTAACACTGCAAATCAAAATACAGCAGAAGTTATTGATGAATAGGCTGCAGTGGAGGTGGCCACCGCTAACGATTAACTATTAATCATAAACATTAATTCAAGCACTAATTATAAACATTAGTTCGACAAAAGCTAAAGCACTACATGAACTGTTTTAGTGCTTTAGCTCGTGCTAATTTATGCCTTAATTTGTCGAGTTTGTTACCACGTCATTTTAAAGGTGAGTCAAGCCACTTTATTGTAAATGTTTTATTGTGTAATATTTTATTTGATTTTATTCTCTATGAAAATGTCTTTGTTCCTGTGTTTTGTGCAGATCTCACTGCATCGTTATTAAATGCCAGAAACTATGAAGGAAGCTTTGTGTCCGTTTTCTACCTGCAGGCAGTTATATCTGTCTGTCTGTCTGAATTTTTGTTTGCTACATTACACTTTTGCTTAATATAGTTTAAGCAAAAGCAGAGAAAATGAGGAGAGGAAAGAAAACTGCTTCAGTCCCTTCAAAATAAGAGCATGAATATGCTCTTATCAAAATACTTCTCAAAAAATTCTCAACAGTCAATTACCAAAATTTCAACAGATTGAAGAATTTATCCAGGTCACACTAAGAGCGCTTCATGTTTTCAAGGTTAGCATAAACGCTAATTCACTAAACAGAAATCCTATCCTCGCTGTTAGGGCGTTAGCAGTAGAGCAACCATTACTGGATAACAGCGTAGCACACTTCTATTTAATTACAGCCACAATGAATAGAAAAAAACAACTAAATATTTCAGTAAAACATTCTGGAGTGGAGAAAGAGACTCACAACCCATCAGTCCTGCCTTCCAATTCGCTTTTGGAGACATTGGCAAAGATCAGACCACAGAATCCATATTTACTGTCCCCGTAAACTTTCAGAGATTCGTTAAGAGTCGAGTGTTTAGTCTGAGCCACCCAGTTGTTTACCCTCAATCTGAGAAACATGAAACCTCACAAAGGCTCAATCTGTTCGTCAGACCTACACACATTCAGCACTGCATTAATTCCTGCCTACCTCAAATATGCTGCATCCACACAACCGAGTTTTATTGTTCTGCAGAACGACTGACGCAACCATTGGTGCTATGTACTCATCCACAGCCTCCAGGCACAGTTTATGCCACTTTTATGCAGAGCATGCAGAGAAATGTGTCTGTTGCAACAGCTCCATAAGCTCCAGAGCGTGTGTGAACGGATCACTTGTTTCTAATGAATTCCTAGAGATGAATCAGAGGAGCCCGACCGAATCCCTTCCACGCGTTCCTCCTCAGGTCTCTACAAGTGCAGCAGGTCACTTCTGGGAAGGGCTTGGCTCTTCTAATGGAACAAAAACAAAGTGGGAAGCTTGAGGAGTGCACACAATGTTCCGATCTGATTAACGTGTTTTTAAACCTTGGATTTCCCTCCTCCCTCCAGAAGGGCTCATTTCCTCCATTCACACAGAAGTGTTTGTAAGTGGTGTTTATCAGAGCTGCAAGCTGCTCAAAGACTTCCCTAAAGTGGGATAAGATGTTTTTTTCTGCCAGCTGCATGGAAGACAAGCATGAAAACAACCAACAGATTCTGGTTTGTCTAAAAGAACCAAGTAAGAGCTGATGGTTTTCCATCTGATGTCAACAGAAGCCTCAAAGTGAACTCCAGGCTTTTGAGGAACGTCCGGCAGCGTGACAAGCTTTACTATCTGTGGCCTGCTAGCACCGAAGGGACGGATCACTTCTCCAACTGAGAACAAGGCCTGGCTGTCATTGTTTACAATGAACAAGGGATGTGAGATGTGTGCAAACATACCAGCTTACATTATCCATGCAAAATGAATGTGAACTGAACCACAATAGCAGATGGAAAAGAAACCAGCAGTGCTTGAATTAGAAAAGGTTTTTTGCTCTTTGTGTTTTCTGGCCTTGATCTGAGGCTTCTGCTGCTGGCCGGCAGTGTGCAGCAGCAGCTTACTACATTCTCTGCTGACAAAAACAAGCAAGTTCTTAAATTAATGCTGTGTTGAAACTACAAACAGCATCTATGTAAACTTCTCATTCAACTTCTCACCTTGAATAAGAAGTTGGAACTGGAAATGAAGAGTTTTATAAACCAACCATGAGACCATTAGGATTTTCAGAGTTGGGCCATGTGAGCTTGGAAGGACCAAGTGGATGAATGGATGGTGTGATGTTATCCAAATCAACTGGCAATAAATTATCCTTGAAGAGAAATCCAAATATTTGGTTTCTGGTTTCTTATGTGACATAAAGAAAATCAAAGGCTAAATGTTCAAAATGAAAATAAACTCACACCAACTGACCAGAAATAACTTGTTGGCTCATCTTTCTGTAACCAAACACCAGGAGTTTGGAGGAAACTCAACTAGTGTTTAAAACGAGTTTTTAAAAGCAGGATTAGTTTTAAACCTAGGAAGCTTAAAACCCTCTGCCTATTAAAGAATGACGACATTCTGACGAGTTTTTCCCCAGAAGAAACCCTCAGTTTTACTTCCCCATGATGAAGAATAGAAACAAGAAAAACTGACTGTTTTCACAGATAGAATGATACAAAAAGTCAAATTCAGCTAATAGCAGTAAATATTGCTGCTATGGCTGATTGCTGATACATATTTCACTAACATTTTGACACCTTGAAAACAGACAACACTCTGTCACACCAACTGTCTCCCTCTCCAAATAAATATCTGTTGTTTGTAACGGCTCAGTTTTAATCATCAGAGTGATGCAAATATTTTTAAAAATCACTAACGTCTGCTGATACCGATTTAGTCCCGATATATCGTGAAATCCCTGGAAGCAGTCAGAAGACGGTAAACTCACCAATCTGGTCTTCAGGTATGAGGGACTCTAAGGGCGGATCGAGCTCGGAGCTCTGCCGCAGGTAAGCCTTCATCTGGGTCATGAACTGCCGCACGGTCTGCAGGAAGTCCATCCCCGACGTGTGGCAGCTGCGGTTCTCCTGAACAAAGCTGATGTAGTCCTGAACCAGCGAGCCGAAGTACGAGCTCTTGTCGCGGGACAGCTCGGCGATCCGCTTCACGGCCCGTTTCTCCGGTGTGATCAGGGAGCTGAGCATCCCGCCCACCTTGCTGAAGCGTCCCTTCAGGGAGCGGGGCAGAACGAAGGACCCGCCGCCCAGGCTCACGCCGACACGCCGCCTGCGGGCTTTGAGGATCGGACGGAGACGCGACTCCAGATCCGCTTCCATTCCGACGCCGTAGTCCTCTTCCTCTTCCTCCTCCGCGTCGTCGTCGTCCTCGCTGGTGTCCTCCACCGGGTGCTGAGGCGGGCTGGGCGCCAGGTCCAGGGAGAAGCCGGGAGACCGGGAGTACTCCAGGGAGTCCGAGGACGACGTCGACATGCTCATGTCGCTGAACCGCTGCCGGCCCCTCTCATCAGGACCAGACAGGCTTTGTGACGGCTCCTCAGCAACAGGTGGGGGCTGGCAGGTGGGGAGGTTGGCGCGGGACAGAGCCTTGGCGATGGTTTCATCATCCAGAGCGATGTGGCAGCGGTGAGCCTCCAGATCGGGCTTTTTGGGTCGAGGAGGTGGTCGGTTTGGTGTGGAGGTATTTTTGGTTGAGTTGCTGGTTCTGCCGCCCTGTGCTGGTGGCGCCGGCGCGGGCCTCCTGCCGGACGGCTGCTGCCGCTTGGGGGCGACCGGCATGCTCTGGTTTCTAGAAACAGCTGGAGGAGGCCCGGGCGGCGGCGGAGCGGGCCGCCGGCTCGGTGCTGAGCGGGGAGGAGGGGGCCGAGGAGGCGGCGACCGCGATTTACCGTTCTGCTTGGTCCGATCCAGGTCCGGCTCGGCGCACCTGCTGCTGCTCAGCAGCGGCGAGTCGGCAGCTTTTTCTTGGGGGTCAGGGTCGCGGCTGTAGGTCTGAAGGAACAGGGGCGTCACGAAGCACAGCGGTCCAGTGGGGGGGGCGGCGTCCTGGAAGCCGGCGGGGGGGGCTGTGTGCGGCTGTAAGGTGGGAGGTGCGCTCTGGTGCGACTCCTCCACCTCAGCGGGCCGTTTGGGCCGCTGGGGGCTCAGGGTCCGGCTCAGGCGGTGGCAAGGAGGGGTGGAGCAGCGCCGCTGGCTGCACAGCGCAGAGTCCCAGAAACCTGGAAAACACAGAGACACGAAGCATGAAGGGAAACCAGATGAATCACTGCAGGGAAAACAAACAGAAAAAAATCTGATACCTCAATCTGAAATCCCTAAAGAACAAAAACCTCTGCTGGATTTTCTACAACTTTTCACCAAAAACTCATTAGTTTCCTCCAGCTGTTGATCCTGCCGTGTGTTCCTGCCTCGTGGAGCCTTTCCTCTGCCTGGAGCAGAAACCCAGTGAGAGTGCTGGCTCTGATTGACTGAATGCCAACACAGATCCAGTAAAGAGGGAGTTCCCCACTAATAACAGAGAGAGAAGCCAATGAAGGACCAGTTCCAGTTCCACCACTCCCTGCTTCCTGATCCGCGTCTCTTAACTTTCAGGATCCCTTTTTGGGTGTTTCACTGACTTTATGACTTTATTGCCTTCCGTATAAACACACATGCTGGAGTAATTTGTTTGAACAGAGCAGTTATTCTGTATTTAGGCTTAAGCTTCTAATTCACAGGTCTGTCATGACACCAGGGAGAGGCGTGGACCGCAGTGAATGCTGCCGACTAAAAATGGAACCATCCACTCTCACATTTCTCCAGCTGTCTGATGATGCCTTCCTGCCCACAGCGTAAACATGAGCCTCACATCCACCCGGTATTTTCACGGGTGGATGTGAGCAGCTAACCGTATGAGAGACAAACTAAACGCCTCACACAAGAAGACACTTTTCTCTAAGTGAAAAAATAACCAGACTGTTGATTCTTGAGTCGAAGATGAGATCAGCCCTCACCGTCTCCTAAAGGAGAAATTTGATTCTTCAAAACAGAAGAAAAAGTTCAAAGAACCAGAAACACAAAGACAAGTCGAAGCTCCAACTTCCATGTCACTTGTGGTGCAAATAGTTCCCACTCCCGCCAAAGATTTCTTTGTTTGCAGTGTAGCGTAGTACAAATCATTAAAACTATGAAAGGAGTATTCCCCGCAGACCCAAAGCCACCAGAACAGCACTCACCGAGGCCTGGAGAGCGGTAAATACCGAGCAGAGCGAACCGTCTGTGATCAGTGAGGACTCAGCAGACTTGAACTGAGCCTCCTGGTCTGTAAACAGAGGACTTCAGTGCTGAAGCAGATCGAAATGCAAACTGCTCACACCCACATGCACCCAGAGGAATGCAGTCAAGCAGTTCCTCAGGTCGGCCTGTCATGCCTGTTGTGATGGGATTTGTGTTTAAACAACACGTTGTAACTTTCCACACATCGCATCCCTTCCTACAACACTGAGTCGTAATCTGAGGCGTAATCTGAGCCGTTCACCCAGCAAGCTGAGCTGAAGTGACTCAGCAGATGCAGCACAGTCACAAATGCTTTGAGAAACATTCATTAAAAACTGAAATGGCATCTATTTTTAGTTCAAGTAAATCTAAACACTGATGTGCTGATCATTACTAAGGTACCATAAGTTATTTTGTTCCTTTGTAAAATCCTTTTAGTCGAATGGCAGAGATATTTGCTGATGAAGACTTTCTGCTCTGCTGATGAAGATGTCAGACATGATGAGGAGCTACAGAAGCGCCACCTATCGTTCTCTGAATTTAGACTACAGCTGGCGTTACCGTAACGCTCTGAGCTTCAGGCCACCGATCATCAATTAACCACTGAAAACAAGCTGCCAGTCCTTGAGCTACTTCATAAAGACCAGGATGGCAAAGAGCTGTGATAACAACACACAGCCTGCATACATACAAACTACAAAAATACTAAATCTGAGTATGTTCTGTACTTTTACCTCAGACAAGGTGAGTTAATTTGCTAGATTAGTATGTGACTGGATAATTTACTCATGTTATGATTCTGTGGGAATCTGACCCGGTCCAAATGGGAATCAGAACCAAAATAAAAGTGAAAACAGTTTGATACTAAAGTTTTCAAAGCATGTTATTAAAATGATCTGTGATTTCATTCACATCTGGATACTGATAATCCATGACAATAATTTACTACAACAGACATCAATATGGCTTCCATGCGGTTTGTTTTTAACAAGAAGGAAACAGGAAGTGGACCAAACAGGAAACGGGACAAAGACTTGCGTCAAAGATTAGTAACCTGGAAGATCAACGTAAATAAGCTGAGAGGTTTATAAATGGAAAGAGTCTCATTTTATGAACTATAACCTGAAGCTGTTAGCTGGTTTCAGGCGGGATTACCTGCACCGAGCTGAGCCACCTCCTCCAGCTCCTTCTGCGTCTTTGCAGATGAAATGGCCTCAGGAAGTTTGAGCGTGAACGGCAGGATATCTCTGTAAATAAAATAAATTCATTAATAATTAAGTAAAATGATTAAATATGCTGTGAAAGAAACACAAACAGAACAGGAAATACAGCATGTTTGTTTTTGACCTATTGCAGTCCTTAAAGGACAAGGACAGCCGGTAAAAACCTAAAAGTATTGATCCCACCAGCGAACCGACCGACACACTGAGAAGAGAAAACACTCCTAACGTTTACCGACTCTTTGTTTCCATTACGCAGACAGATGTGAAACTCTAAATATGTTTTTCCAAACCCCCACTGCTCCGAGCATTTATGATATTCAACTAGATTTTATCCAAGGTGCATGTTTGCCATGTTTCCTGTTGCATCTATTAATCCCTGTTTTGTTTTTCTCTTATTTTTATGAGCATTAAAGAAACTGCTGACTCTGCAAACACTATTTTTGACCATAGCTTTTCCATGCTCTTATGAAATGTCTCATCTTCAGTGAAGCCAGTGAAAATAGTTGTTTACCTGCTGACACAGTAGAAGGCCACGAGGTGGAAAAGATCTGCGAAGCTGATCTCAGATCCTTCCATGGAAAAGGCTGAAAACAGACAAAACGCAGACGAGTTGAAGAAAAATGTCCAGAGTTCCCTTCATGACAGAAATCTGACCACAACCAAATGTTTATGGAGCCTAAAACCAAAAGCTGATAACTCTACCTCACTGGGACAGCAGTTAAATTAAAATATCACGTAGCAGTCTGTTTTACAGTGGCTCTGAAGGAGCCTCTGACTGAAGACAGTAATGAGAACAGCGAAACATTTTGAGACACAGGTTGTGGATTTATCTGCGCGGCTTTGGGTCCGAAACCTGGACACGGCTGGGTGTTTCAGTGAGATCAGTGTCCCAAACAGCCAGCAGGCCGATTCTGGAAGGCTCACATCAAGCTTCCTGAACAGGATGACCTCAACCCTGATGAATATTTGTTAGCTATTCTTAGGCATCCGATGCATCAGAAACACGTCAGAAGATCGATGAGTGCAGCATCTTCAAAGAATCTGAATTAATGAGTTACAACATTTAATTTCCCTTTGAGATAAATAAAGTACTTTTTAAATTTTGAAGCTCATGAAACACTCAGGTTGAGCTAATTGACTTTGGGCTGAATACACATGCATGCCACACTTTGCAGATTTCTTTGTTAAATTTCTAAACCTCCCATATTTTTTCTTCTTTCTGGGCTACATTGTTTTGTCACATAAAATAACATAAAATAACTGAAGAGTGAGGTTTTCCTGGAGCAAAATGTGGAAAACTTCAGGGTAAAGCCAAAGTTAATGATGTTTTTAAAGCTCTTAATTGTATTTTTGAATACAATTAAGACGACAGCAGTGAGGACCTCAATGCGAAGGTCAAACCAGGTCAAATTCTCCTCCTCCCTGCTTTCTGCGTGTCGTCACTACAGCAGCAAGAATCCACAGCTGCGATGTTGTGCTGGAAACACTGAAGAGTTACTTTATTTAATAACATGAGCTTCAGATAAAAAGCAAAACCTGACTCAGATTTTACTGTAAAAACAACTCCAATCAGAAACAAAGTGAGTCAGGTGCTTTTGAGCTGATCTGTGACTTTTCACGCTTTTATTTAGACAAATTAAACTGTATTAACGTGTTACGGTTTTAAGTCAAGACATGTTGACCAAACAGCCTGTGAACTCACTTTCATTTCTCTCTTTTGTGGGATTATTTCTGAACTCTAATGCAGAGGCGGACAGGAAGTGGCATGAGCGACTGACTCACTATGAACTGAGGACTGAAGTGAAGAATAAAACATTTTTCTGTTTGCAGATCTCAGTTTCTGTCTTAATGGAGCAAAGAGCAGCGACTTACAGTACTGACTCTCTCTGACATTGAAGTGGCTGATGGGATTTTCTGACTGATCCTTATCCAGACGCACCGACAGAACCTTCCTCTGCAGAACCTTCCTGACCAGAAACACCTGCTCCGTGAAAGAAAACACCATAAGCCATAAAATCCTCCCTGATAACGGTGACCGAGCCATGCTTGATGGTGACCTCTCACCCCTGGCGGCTGTTTGAGCAGAATGCCGGAGGCCTCCTCTTCGCTGACCGCCAGCAGCAGCCAGACCTGGTGGGTCTGAGTCAGCCGCTCCAACACGCTCATCCTCCTCCGCAGCGAGTCGTAACCAGAGTCCCATTCCCCCACGGACCCCCTGCAGCGCGGCGGCTGAAGGAAAGCACCGCCCTGCAGCCTGCAGACGAGGGAAAAGCAGCCGGCCCAGAGCAGCTTTGACATCAGCTGGCACAAACATAACAAATACTGCAAACAAACTTGTAGGCGAAGCAACGTCATCCGTGAGCTGGAGTCACTAAATGTCCCGTCTCACCAGCTTAAGCTGAAACATACATCAGGTTTGAGTCTAAAAGAATTCCACAACTTGACGGCGTCCAGAGAAAGTGGAGATCAAAACTTTAGAGAAGTGAGAAAGTTCCTCCAGAAAACAAAAATCCATGCAGGAAACCAGCAGAAGTGAACGCTCGACACGATGTGGCAGTGAGGAAAGAGGGACGGTCCTCAAAATAATTACCCAGCACTTCAGTCATGTGTCGCTTCGTCATCCATGAAACACAGTCTTTCAAAACATTTAATTTTGGAAGTTATTTTTTGTAATAGTTTGTAGACGTTTAGTCAAAGCTTTTGTTGCTTAAAGATGACAATTTGTTTCAAATTTATGATAAACACCAACGATAAAAAGCAAAAAGATGAAGAAGGATGAGAGCGCAGAGAACGAGTTGAAGAATGCGGCGTTATCTGCTGGACATGCATTGGTGAGCAGAAACACAGATCTTTATTTTTTCTGGCAGGAAGCCAGGCAAGTTGGGAAGAGGAGGCGTAACACAATCATGTTTTTTAGTTTTCGTGAGTCATCCAGAGGCACTTCTACATACTGATGGCTGTTATTTCAAATACAGCCATCAAAAAGTGAGTTAAAGTAGGCGATGGATGGAGGAAATGAATGCATGAACCAATGTTTCAGCATCAAGGCAATTCACAGACACCTGAAATAGTTTTAAGACGAAAGACAAAAGAGACAACAAAATGGATGCAAAAAGGGACGAGTGGACCTGGTGGACAGCACCAACCAGGACACCTAGTGAGTTCAAAATGATTTCTCTCAAGCCATGACGCTCTGACAATGGTCGTACGGTGAACGGACATATCAAGGAACTGGTACTCCATGCTCGGTTAAACTCCACTTGGACTGGTTGGGCGAACTCCCATGGACCCTGCAGGACCCTTCAGGACCCCTGCAGGACCCTTCAGGACCCCTGCAGGACCCTGCAGGACCCTGCTGAGGGTCCAGAGCCGGTTCTGGACCCTGGCCCATGACCAGGAAGAAACCCACCCTGTTACCCGTGAATCCGAGGCGACACAGCAAGCCCTCCTCTCCAGAACGGTTAGGACAATATAAATATTCAAGGTAAGCTACAGAAAAACCATCAAAACTACAAAAATATGAAATAAAAATGGAAATGTAGGAACCTTTAAACAGAACCAACTAACATTTACTGTAATTTGTTCCTTAACTGAATGATTTCTGTCCTGTCATTAGATAGCAGTTTATGCACAAACTCTACCATTAAACTTCACCTCAGGTTTTGCCTCCATATTATCTCGGTTTGACAAATTCTCACTCAGTCTACTAGTATTCTGTTTCTTCATTTTAATTTTCTAACTAGTTCAATAGTTAAATTCAAGCATCTGTCACTTAAAGAATCAGGTTGAAATAAAGTTATATTTTTAAAAGAGATATTTTGTGACTGGAAACAATAACTTGTCACATTAAAGTTTGTTTTTATGCTACATTGCTTCAATAATTAACAAAGGTAACTTTAGATGGCTGCAGAAAGAAACTTCTGAGAAACTGATAAACTCATAAACTCACTCATAAAGCACCGTTAAACTGCCAAAAGGTGATCGCAGTAATAAAATAATCCAAGCATGACCTTTCACATGCCATCAGGATGAGACCCAGTCCTACCCTTGTATCTCCAGCGGCTCCTTGTCCAGAGCCGGCGCCGTTTGGACCATCTCCTTCTTCAGCTCCCCGATCTCCAGCGCAAAGGTGTCAATCAGCTGAAAACGGACAGAACAGAACCAGAAGCCTTGACTGACGGAGGAGAAGAGGCGGCGGGGAAAGGGAGCAAACAAACCGAAGGCATTGCTCACACAAAGTTTACAACACAAAGACGCCTATATGGATGGAACAGAGGAGAGAGGAAGCAGTGATTCATTTTCCTGTGTCGTTTCCTCCAGGCAGGAAACATGGAGACGGAGAATCATCAACGAAATGACCAGCGTGACGCTGAGAGGGGGGCATTCCCACGCTGCAGAGACTGAAACATAAACACTGGGACAGGAAGGCCAGGCAGGTTTCACAGATTCATCTCAGCCATCATGAACTGACATCATGAGTTCACATAAAATGGACTGAATGTGCAACAGGCTGAAGCCAGACATGCTTGCTGCATATTTTCAGTTATTACAGTTACTGTTCTGGGGAGAGGGATCTTTGATTATTTATCTTTGCAGAACTTCTGCAGATCTCACTGATGCTCTCAAACAGGTGGGACTGAGATCAAAATGACTTTTCACCAAGGTGGATTTCATCATGTGATGACAACTCACTTCCACTAGATTTTATTTAAAATGTCTCTGTGTCTTAAAGAAACAGGCCCACAGCATGACAGAGCCTTCACCAGTGTTTAAACTCAATATAATCCACCCTTTGATGCTTTTTCATAAACTTCTCATGTTTCTTTTTATTATGGTGGCAGACATTTTTCATTGGTTTGCATGGCTTTAATAAATTTTACAGGAACTTTATGAGCCTAAAATGTCACTTTCTTTCTGCTGTAGTTTTCAAAAGTAGAGCTTTGTATATTTTTTTACTCTTCGCTTGGTGCCAAGAAAAACGTTGTTTAACTGCAGCATTTATCTGTAAATATCAGATCTTGATTCTGCGTTTGGGCTTTTCCAGATGGAAGGAAAACAAACTCCACACCCTGGAGTTTCCCATCTCACCACAACATGACGGCCAGCATCAGGGTCAAGGACACCTTTTCTCTTTACTGGTGAAAAGACGCCTCCTTGTGGTTAAAACCTGCAGTTCCCTTATTGCATCCGCTCTGCTGATTACTGTTGGCACATGAGAAAAGCTGCAGAGCGGTTAAAGGACACCTTTTCTCATGTGCCAACAGTAATCAGCAGAGCAGTTAAAGGCTGCAATAAGGCAACTGCAGGTTTCAACCACAAGGAGGCGTCTTTTCACCAATAATAAAGGCTTGAAGCCAGACCACAGTCACCTCCCCATGCGGGTCTAAGTGGAACCAGCTGAGTTAATGCTCAGCTGGTTCCACAGTAAGAACTCAATTACCCAACCTGAGTTCTTTACTGGGAGCTTCACCCGGCCCAGTTAGGACCAGCAAAAAAAGAGACCAGTGATGAGTTGACCCGAGCAGAATCAACCAAAACTACAAGCTGAGATCCATAATAGCAGATGTTGCAGCCAAAGTCGTCGTTTAAAAGCCAGAATCCTGCAGCCAACAGCAGATCTGCTCGTCTTTCTGTCCTGAATGCGCTCATGAGCTGATCTTCACGCCGTCAGCGCTGCACTTCCTGTGCTGCTATTTCTGTCACTGTTGTTATTTTAGCTGCGTCACCTCTTCATGAATTGGAAAGTTGTGACATGTACAGTTGCAACCCGTTCATATCCACTCATCTTGAGCATTAAGGCAACAATTATTTTAGGCCTTTAATTGTTAACTCTGATCATGAAGAATGAGAAGCAGAGGTTTTGGATTGTTTTGTTGCTAATTATTTTTCTAATTCCCAGAGAGGATTAGAAAAAAGATTATGCAAGCAGGCTCCAGTAATACACAGTCACCTGGATTTTTCAATAAGTGGTGATGAATAAAAAAGGCAATAAAAGCCTCATCAAGCTCTGCTGAGAAACAAGAACTGATGGCAGCAGGTAACTTTGTCTCCACTGATATAAACATCAAATGTGTCCATCTTCATTGAAGGAGAAATGAAGATGGACACAAACTGAGAAGCATTTGGAGAAATTTGTAAACAACTGCAGAGCGTTACATCAGTCCGTGGAAAACGTGGAAAGTTCCTGATCCATGAAGTGAAGGTCAGCAGACATTAAACGACTCGTTAAACGTTTAAAAGGAACCTGAGATCTGATAAACAGAACTCAACAGCAAAGGTTTGTATTTCACTGACATTTATGGACCATCATTCTTCTGGGTTTGTTTCTCCGTTCAGTCGTCAGGAGCTGCAGAGCTAAACAGAGCTAATTATAGAGCTGCAGCTCAGAAACGCAGTTTGCTGCTGCAGACATAGATGGAGTCAGTGGGAAACTATGAGTTCGATTTTGACGCATGTACAGACACACTTCTGTCAGAGTTGGTAAAGATTGAAAA
This sequence comes from Poeciliopsis gracilis, assembly GCA_911649635.1. NCBI lineage: Eukaryota > Metazoa > Chordata > Actinopteri > Cyprinodontiformes > Poeciliidae > Poeciliopsis > Poeciliopsis gracilis. The sequence goes on along the minus strand of CAJVRI010000370.1, from coordinate 1,578,179 downwards.
AAAAAAGCTGTAAAGGAAATATCGTCATCCTTTTAACTCAGAAATATTAAAACCTGACTGCGTCAAACAAACTTCATGAGGCTTTTACAGCCTGCAGAGTGCAGAGTAGAGTAGACTGAGTGAAAGGTGTTGTTGCTCTACAAAGAAGAAAGGGAAGAATTTTATACCCTAAACTTGTAAAGCAGATGGACCCTAAAAGACGTCCAGCAACAAACCAACTTGTGTCAATCTACAGAAGTCCAGGCAAAATATGAAAGGGAAATGCAAACACATTTGATGTTTATATCAGTAAATAATAAAGGTCAACTTGTGCACCAAGAGGTATAAATGTTTTAAAGGCATTAGAGGTTTATAGCCTTTGCAGCTTAAATTAAATGTCTGACATTCTGCAAATTCTTCAGCCAAATCCTGCAAAAGTACCAGAAAGCAAAAACTCAAGTTAAGATGTAGCTTCATGTCTTGGATTCCAGTTTTCTATTTTCATACTGCAATTAAAATAGCAATTTGAGAAAAGATAAACTGATTTACCAGAGAGATTAAAAATAGATAAAACGCATGGGGCATGTTCACATAGTAACACTGTGCTGGAAGAAGAAGACCTGGTTTTATCTAAAGAACTGATTTCCATCTGCAGCAGAGCAGTGATTCTGAAACTGTTTGGTTTGAGTTTTGTCTTGACAGAATTATTTAAGTTTGTGCCACAAACCAAATGAATGCTGGAAAAGATCGATGCCAGCTGTGGGAGATCTCTAACCGTCTCAGAGGAGCTGTGAAAGTCCCTCCCCCTCCGTTCCTCTGGCTCCCTTTTCTGTCATCGTTTTGGTCTTTTCCCACATCCCAGATATTGTTGTTCACGTCTCTAATTAGCACTAAATCAGGCTTGTTTTCCATGCATGCACCAGATTCCTTTGTTTCACTCAAAACGTGTTCTGTTTCTGGAGAATCTGTTTCTTCTCTGCTCCTGCTTTCATCTTCAGTCACTAGTCAGACTTTAGAGGGACTAACTGTGTGCAGAAGACCTGTTCTCTGAGTCTGTTGGACATAAATTCTTTGAAAAATGAAGGATCCCAAACCTCATCCAGGAGGCACACCGACAAGGGTTTCATTGTGTTGTTGTTATATATGCTGGAAAGATGTAGAGAAAGAGACAATAGGACACAAATGACAATAAATAGCTAAATAGCTGTCCAAAACTGACTGTAATATCCTGTCTTAAATCAGTGTTTTTGTTGTTGTTTTTTTATAAATATGGATATTTAATACTATGAAAAGCATTTTCTTCCTCCTGAATGTCTGTTGTTTTAGTGACACACACAGAACTGATTACCAGCTGACCGGCAGAATCTGTCTGACCACATGGACTGAAACATTGTTTTAAAAAGAGGTGTCCACCAGGAGGCGCTCAAGGGCCTCACAAAGCTGAAGAGAACGTGAGGAAAAAGATGAAAACATATAAACAAAGTAAAACAAAACAAAATTCTAGCAATAAGTCTTTAATTATAATTTTTTTTATGTATAATCTTCTTTTATTATTATTTTAACATAACATAGGTTCAAATTTATTGAAATATCATTTGTCGAAATGATCAGCCTACTTCGAGCGAGCATAGCAAACTCCGCTGAAGAAAACTTTATTCAGAAATTGTATTCAATAGTTTGATAAAGTTCAGTTTTGTTGCTGGATCTTGTTTCTTTTTCACATTACAACTTTTAGAAAATCAATCTAATACACACTTGTGCACAAACATATTTTTGGCACTAATGAAACCCCCTATGGACTGAGATCAACCAAATTTGTCTGGTTTTGGTTTAACTTCTACAGAAGGAAAATGGCTCCATTTTACAGCCTGTTTCCTGTTTTACCCCAGACAGCCTCCATGTTGAGTCACATCTTCCTAGAAAAACAAACACTTTGTGGGACAGGAAGGTCCATCTGCTCTGATGCAGGCCTTACCTTAAAGAAGCTGCTGCTCCGGTTGGTGAGGCCGCAGGAAGGGCTTCCTGGTGGCGAGCCGGAGTCCATGTCGTCTTCCTGTCGGCGGCCGTTCCAGCCCGGAGCAGACGGAGATCTGTGGGTCAGAAACATTTCAGCTCAGACGCTTTGAGCTGTGGTGCAGCCTGAGGAAATTCCTGCTTCAGCCACAGTCGGCTGTGTGAAGCTGCTGGCCAGCTCGGATGACTTTATTATGACCGACTTTTCTTTCATTGTGCTCTCTGAGCATCCACCTCTTTTTCCACCTAATCCAGGATAATTACTGCATTCACTGATTCTTGCTCTTGCTGTGTGTCGTCTGGTTACCTGTTTCTGTTTTTCTTCACATTTCCTGCCACTTCATTCCCACATTCTGCTCTCATGTCCTTTAAACTCATTTTCCATCTCAGCCTGTATTCCAGCACAGCTGCGTTCTCCCCCCACCCAGACAGGAGGTTTCAGAACCAGACATCAAAATGCATTTCAACACATAACTTTACTCAGAAAGTCACAACTTTCTGCCTTCGCAGTTTGTTTCTCTGTGATTATGTTTATAAATGACTCCTTGCGATGCGTTTGATTCCCTCTGCAGCCAGATTGAAGCCATTAACGCAGCCCTTCCCTTCCTGGCCGAGGATCACAGAGCTCACGAGTCGCTCCGTTTGTCTGCTGATCCACGCAGATGCTTTCATCTAACACAGGCAGGAAGTTTGCAATATCTCCACAAACTCAGCTGTGGACTGCAGGGAGGAAAGCACACATGATAAATGTGCCACTAAAGTCTGCGGGGTTTTGGTTTTGCAGGATTTGCAAGTAAAACTCCAACAGATTTATGTGCCACGGACTTTAAAAACCAGACCTGACTGTAGTTTACAGTTTGTGGTTGAATAAGCAGCATAAACCAAGCACTGGATTGAACACTGGATTCCAGTTTAACCATAAGTGGAAAATAAACGTTTTTCTGACTCGTTTTGTTTTGCTCTGCATTAAATGTAATAATCTGCGTCTCAGACAGGCTCTCTTGTTGTCCGCCATTTTGATTGACAGGTATTGATAAGAAATTAGTGATATCAATTTCATTATTGAGCTCACTTATCGATTCTCTAATTGATTCTCATAAAATGTAGGAAATAAACTTTAGTTCAAAATCTGCACCACGTTGTATTTGATTCAAAGGAAAATTAAAACCTGCTTAAAGAATCAGAATTTCTCTGTCAAATGAACATATTGACATAAAATGCAACTTTTCACACATCAACAGTTTCTGTGCAGACAGTTTATACTCTTATTTAATAAATCAGAATATAAATGAACAGTTCATGTATTTTGGTAACTCATAATTATAATCCTGATTCCACATAGTCTGATATTTTAAAGCTTTTATTTATTCATTTCTTGCTGAAAACATATTTAAGATAATAATATTAGACCAGACCAATAAAAAACATCCCTAATGGAGAAATGTGGGCCTAATTTAGAGCTCTAAATCAATTTATTTTTAACATTTGGTAGTAAATGAGACTGAGAAGAAGCATTGCAAATAAATGAAAACTATTGGAATGAACTGCAATCAAATTTACAAGAGCTTAATTAACTGCATGGCATTTTATCTAGTTGAACTGCCTTATTTAATTCTTTAAATATTAATCATAAAGGTATAAAAATCTTTTCAATTGTTAAAAAGTTCATTGTTCAGATGAAATAAATTCTAGTGAAAATTCATTTCAGACCAGCAATGAGTTACGACTCTGATCCCACTCAGTATTTACTACTGTAAAGGCCCATCTGCTGTTTCCTCGTCATTTCAGACATGAAGTGATCGTCACCACCGATAGTTTCATTTCCACAAACAGAAAACAGCGTGGCGACAAAACGTCGCCACAAACAGCAAACATGACCTTCACAAAGCACCACTGATTCCCAAACCTGTCCAGAAAGTCATTAATACGTTGTATTTTTCTTCCACGTTGCTAAAATGTAACGTAATCTTTAAAAGTGGTTTTAATCAAAAGTTTGGTTTGCTTTTGACTCGGTTTCAGTTCAGTGAATGACTGTTTTTGAGGAACTTGTTTTCTGTTTGTTAAACTCTGAGCTGTGAGTCAGTTTGCATTAAAAGCCTCTTAAACATGGAGGGGAAGTTAGTACACAGATTAGCAAAAGAAACTCCCCCCAAATAACAAAACTGTTTAGAATTGGTTTCTGGATGATACACGTGTCCCTGTTTTTCATCCGTTTCTCTTCTATGAAGCCATTAAGGAGTTATTTGTTCTGTTTAACGCAGAAGTGACTGCTGGATCAGGGCTTGTGTGACTTTTCTAACCTCCAGTCGGTCGTGGCAGACTGCCGTTCACACAGAGTGAGGTTCTTCTTCCCGTTAAAGGGGAGATTTTCCTCGCCACTGTCGTGACATGCATGCTCAGAATGAGGAACTGCTGTAAAGTCAACGACACGTCCTGGTCCAGGAGTCAATTATTTGAATTAATTATGTAGATTTTAACGTATTCACATTTTTAGCAAGATTAAAATCACAGAAACCAATCTGAGACTGGCAAACACTAGAGATGTGTTCAGGTTGTTAGTCTCTCAGCAAAGCCTTTGACGTCTAAAATAGCATCTCAGTGGTAAATAAACATGTTGCTAATGCTAATGTCATCGTCCACAGTTCACATTTCTGAAGAGACTCCATGAAAAATCAGGACTTACTGAAACAATAACAGAACTTTGCACCAGACCAGTCTGACTAGAAGAAATAAATATACTTGTTGTTGAGCTCATATGTGTATTTATTACATAATCTAGCAGCAAAAATGTTGTTTTAAATGTAAAATGTTGCTTATTTTGTCAATAAAATGCGACTAATTGTGATCGTATATTAACCCATATAAAACGTTTATTCGTGTCCCACCACTAGAAAATCGCTATTCTCTCACCGAACCTTAAGCATCTGTTGGTCCAACTGAACTATTTTAAACCTTCATTCTCCAGGAATGAGTCTTGCTTTGAAAACAGGTAAATTCATCACAGCTGGGAATGTAAATCGCTTCATCAGCCAGCTGTGCCCAAATGTCTGTAAAACACAACTTTATTCACCAAAGTGTGTAAAAACTCTGAAGCCGACCTACCAGACTCTTCCACCTGCCTTGTGGTTCAATTCATCAACTTTGGCATTAATTACATCCAATAAATGCAGGTTTAAACTGCAAAGAGCCTGAAGTGGTGCTTGTTTTTCATACGGAGGTCAGCTGACTCCCTGCTGCTGTCAGAACAGCTGCATAAACCTGCAGCACGTTGAAAAAACTCCCACATGGGTCCCGTTAGCGCTCTGAAACAAACCAGATGACGCTGTGGGTGTGAGCATCCACAGGAAACAGCAAACAGATCCAGGCAGGGGGTACGGACTCTGAAAGGGTCAGAGAGCAGCGCAGAATGCGGGTCGCTGGTTCTGGCTGAGCCCAGCTGAAGCTGTTGCTTAAACTAGGAAGAAAAACAGTTCAGGAATGTCACCACTCACAGTTTTATGCAAGAGGAGGGTTTGTTTGTGCATCTTCTGTCCATCAAACACCAAGCTAACCGACTCTAACCTCTAATCGCAGCTTTCAGGCTCTTATAATAGCAAACTGAAAATAAATAAGGTTATAAATCACGCTGCTCATGCAATAAGAGAACTTCTGCTCTAAATAATGGTTGGAAACTATGTCAGGCTCCAGCACCTTTCCACACTGAAGGTCAGCGAAGAAAAGACTTGGATCCTTTTTTGTTAACTTTTCTTTAAATCTCTGATCTAGTTCTGGACTTTATTCACATTGACGGGGAAGAAAAGAAGAAGAAAGAAGAACGACGAGATAAAGTGGAGATGAAAACAGACAGACTGGCTGGTAGCTGAAGGTCCTCAGCATCCAAATCCCAACATTTCTACAGGAGCTTACTTAAGACAGGAGGATAAGAGGGTTTAGCGACATGGACTCCAAAGTTTTATCATGATATTCATTGTCATAACAATGAAAATGAACTATTTGTTTATTCATCTTCAGGTAAATGTATGGATATAATTGCTTACCACAAACAGAAATACTTCTCATGAAAAGAAATTCATCATAAATAATAAACTATATGACATGATTAATGCCCACTGATAGCCTGTTGGTGATTATGGTGGAGGACCCGTGATGCTGCGGGCCTGACAGGGAGCCTTGTCACAAACTCTTTGACAAGAGACAAATGTTTCTACCTCTGACTGAAAATAGATTGTCATAGTTTTTTCTGTAGGGTTAATAATCCAAACATGTGAGCAACTCTTTGCAGAAATGATTTGATTCCACAAACCTGCAGACTGTAAACAGTCGGCCTGATTCCATGTTCATCTGCAGAGTTCAACATCCCCACAGGGTCAGTTTTCTGTAACTGGAGCTGCCGATTCCCGACCAAAATGAGATCACTTTTCATAAACCTGCAGACTTCAGTTCTGTCCCAGAAAGAAGCAGCTTTAGCAGGAAAACAGAAGAAAGCTGCCATCAAAACCCTGAAAGAAACACTAATTAGCTTCATGACGCAAAAACCAACAAGCTCAGTTATTTTTCTTATTTCAATTCCTTTCCGCTGACTCTTTCCCCATCGCAGGAAGGAACTGCAGCTCTTTGAGCCAAATGTTGTTTTTTCTCTTGAGCTAATCTCTTCAGCAGATTCCATACAGGCTTAAAATGAGCAAATCGAGGAAGTTTGGAGTGTAATAAACATGCAGAGAGCAGCAGAAGATGACAGGTGGTGAGGTACAGACATGTTTCTGCAGGAAAACATCTCTCTGTCAGCAGGAATAAGTCGGGATGGGAAAAATCCAGGAGAGCTTGGAATCTGGCTCATTGAAACATGCGAACGTAACAAGCAGAGGAGAGCATGGCTTTGATTAGAGGGGCTTTTTCACTGCTGTATTAAACAAAACAGCAACACGATATGCTTTGTTCAGAGAAATTACTTAGAGGTTAGTTTCAGTTCAGTTTATATTGTCTCAGTTATCTTTGGCGTTCGTTTTGCCTCTTTTCTAAAAGGGGATAATACTGCGGTTGCCATGTTCTCCAAATATTAAAACACAAATTTATGAAAGTACTAATTCTAATTTCTTTGTAAAAATCTGAATTCTGGATGATCCTAAAGGTTTGTCAGATTAAACGTCAAAGGTCATTTCAGGAATTCTCTTGTTGGAGTCTTTATGTCTGTAAGCTGCAAACATCATGAAAACATCGTTAAAATCCTGAAAACCAGTCACTGTGTAAGAGTCATATGGCTGTTTCAGATAGAATCCACACAGAAGCATTTGTGTTTAGAAATCCAGATTTCTATCTTGTTCAAAAGGAAACAAGGATTAATTGTCTTTTTTGCACAATTATGACCAGAAGTTCTTTGTTTTGTTTGTTTCTGGGATGTTGTAAGAGTCCAGAGGAGGGGTGAAGGTACAAGAGAGTCCAAAGAAAACAAAAGCTGAGTTTCATAGCACAACACTGACCTAATGCTTCAAAGTTCTGTGGCGGGGCAGAGAGGAGAACCGAAAAACTCTGGGATGTTTCTGAGCTCTGAGTTTTGTTCCCCGGACTTTCTGAAACTTTTTATAAAAAAATTAGCTTTGAACTTTTACTGCTTTTTTGCAAATTTCTCCAATAAACTCTTTTCAGGGGAAAGTTAATTGAAAGGTAAAAAGCAGTTTGAAAGTTTTGTACCAACTTTTAAACCTTTGCAGTTGCATTTGCTTCAGCATGAAGTCAAACCCAGCGTGTTGAAGAGCTACTGGAGAAAATAGTAACGTTTTTATGTTGAACTTTAAAGAGTTGCGATCAGGTTCAGTGACCTGCCTGATGGACCAGGAAACTCGCTCCAGGCTGGAAATGAGCGATTCTGCTCAGACTAACGCAGGAAAACCTCAGTGTGAATGCAGAGACTCCACTCACCTGAAACCTCTCGGAGTTTCTGTTCTTCTTCTGGCTGCTGCTGCGCAGGATGAAAACCATCAGTTCCGGCTGTGGTCAAAACACCGACAGTCCCATGGTTTAGAGACAAACACAAAGGCAAGCGGAGGGTCAGAGAGGAGGTGTGAGACAGGAGGAGGAGACAGAGAACAGGCGCGTGTGTCGCCCCCTGCTGGCTGAATGCAGAAACTGCGCTTTCTCTCTTTTACTTTTCACTTAGAAGCTGGAAAACAGACCCAATCAGTCAATCATATGACAGAAAAATCAATTTATTTACCACTAAGTGAGACTTTATTTCTGTTATGATGATTTTCCACTTACAGCTAATAAATAATACTTTTATACATTTTCTGCTTAGCAACAGGATGTCTGAGAAGTAAAAAAGCCCAACAACAAGGAGGATAAGAAGAAATCAAGCATTGAGTCAAACTGGACACTTCTAGCTTTTGTAAGTCAGTTTATTGCGAGAACATTTTCTTCTCCTTCTGGTTCTTCCCAGAGGTCAACAAAAATGGATCTTTTACAAACTATCCAAAAGACTTTTGACAACAATAATAATCAGATCTAACTGCTGCAGATCTATGTTCTAAAGAAATCTGTTTCCAGAGTTTAAAGTAGCAACTTCCCCCTGATATGTACAGCAAACCCAAGCAGTCAGAGCCACTTGGAGTTAGAAATGCATTAAATCACACAAAGGAACTTTAATAGTTATAGAGGCATGCAAAAAAAAAAAAAAGCATCTGTCTCTGTGTTGGAAAATAAACCCAATCCAGCTGCTTCAGTGGATGTGTGAAGATGCTCAGCAGCGCCCTCTGGTGGGGCCTGGGAGAGCAGCAGCACATCCATCAGATGCTTCCGGTTTGAATCTCATAAAAATAAATATCAACAAATACTTCCATATTTAGTTTAAACACATGCGGAAACACAAGTAATACTGTAGAAATGGATCTTTATTTTTTCTCTAAACGGTTTTCATTATGGGCATAAATGTCGTAATCATTTTAGGCATTTGGTGATTTATTTGAGTTTCTCCAGGTGGAATAATTAGACGACAAAAAAACTGCAGTGAATTTTGAAGGCAACATTGATGAATGCACAAATGCATTTTGTTACTCAGCCTATTTTCTCTGATTCAAATAACTGCCGCAGTTTTAAAATTCTTCTTTGTTTCCTCAAAAACTTTTCTCCTTATATTCTGCTAACGACAAAAAGGTCAAAATCTCCCAATTGCTGCGTTTTCATTTAATAAGAGAAGCAAATAAAATCATATGTGAAAACTGCAAGTCAGTAAACAACTGATCCTCCAACTACTTCCTGTCGTCTCCATGGTTTGCGTCAGTGGAAACATCCGGTTGTTGATCATGTGACTCGTGATGTGAAAAGATGTTTCCACTGCAGTTCAGCAAAATAAGCCGATTTTCATGCAGCTCATCCTAATGTTAAAACATTTTTTAAAACAACAAACATGTTTCTTTTAAATTGCTGTGTTTCCATTAAGCAAATTAATTTATTTTCAAATTGTGCAATTTTATAGTCAATAGAAATGCAGGTAATGCTGTTCTCAGCTCCCCTCACTATCCTCTGCAGGGCTTTCTTGATCCCTTATTGCATTACGAGACACAGAAACTCACATAGTTTCAGCCAGTTATGCTGATATTTGGTTAAATATTAATGGTGAAAATCTACAATATATTCAAAGTACTGCAGGTTTTGCTTTTAAATAATTGCAGTTGAATGTTTTCTCATTATTCCACCCTGAGAAACAGAGAAGAGAAGCAAAAAAAGTTCAAATAAATAAGAAAAACCCTAAAGTTGATATAACATTAATGCATCTTAACTCCTGCCTCTAGCATTAAAGTCTGAAATATAAGAGACGGCAGAGGAATAATACGCTGTAAAAGCTCAAATGCTGGCATGCCATCACTTCCTGTTCTCCTCAAACCAATCTTTCACGGCCACAGTTCATCACTAATTTAACGCGAGGAGGAGGAGGATGCTCCGCGATGTCTCATGTGTTTGAACTAAACTGTACAAAACTTATAAATTATAAAGATCTGTAAAAACAACATCAGTAGTTAGATTAAATGTTAGGTGTGGCGCATCGCAGAGTTCACCGCGCGCCTTGGAGAGCACTGACTGCTGTTCAGACATGATCTTTGAATAAGTTAATTCATAAATAAATCATGATGATGTCTTCCCAGAAGCAGTGGCATCCACACACAAACACGCACACACACACGCTCAATCTATGACCCTTACCCTAAAAATACTTTTTGGTTTTAAACAACAACTAAAAGACTAACAGGAGGTCTACAGGCAGCAGGTACACACGTCCAGAAAACTGCAGACCGCTCTTACAGAAATATATCTCTCTACGTTAAAGTGACAGTGCTGGATTAGGTCCCTTTCATTCGTGGGTTTGGTAAAACCACATCTACTTGGATATGGAGGAAAACAGCCTATATAGTAAAAGAGTTAAACGTGTAGATTCTCTCTGTGAGTGCGAAGCGACCGCTGTGGCGAACCGCATGCAACGGAGACGGAGGACATGTTGAAGCAACACCAAATATCACTTAAATGCTTCTTCGGGTCCTTCGTTGTGCAGAAAAGACTAAATTTCAACAGTTAAAATAAGTACCTATATAATCCTCAAATATATACAGAGAAATTTCTATTCCACTTAAAAATACCTTAATTTTGTGCTTAAACCCAAACTTGTAAAAATGCTAAAAATCGCTGATTCCTCTCTTACATAACAGGAGCTGCTCGCCTCACTGTCCGCCATGATGCTGTTCAGTTCAGCCAAAACTGTTTGACTGGCAACAATCTCCGCTGCCGGGGCGCCGTCTCTGGCATCCAATCCGCTTCCAGAAGCGAACCCAAACCGTCCGCGTCTTCCTCAAGACGTTTCAAACGAAGCTGTGGTTTCCTAAGCAAAGAAAAGGTCGGACTCGATTCCGAGGCGCCGACAAACCGGAAGCCATGTTGAGTTTCTCTCCCTCCGCAAGCCAGCGCACGATGACGAAGAGGAGGGCGAGGAGGACGAGGAGGAGGGATGGCGGGGTCAGTGGATGTCTCTGCACATGGGGAGGTTGACGAAGATGAAGACGTTGAACTCGATGAGGACGGAGAAGCAGAGGAAGACGGCGTACATGATGAGACAGGCCAGGCCCAGCCGCCAGTCCAGAGTCCATTTGTTCAGATGGACGCCGAGGACCTGCAGGGACGCAAGAACTTCAACTCAACCATTCCTGAAAATCAGACCCGCGACCTGGAGAAACAACGTCTGAATGAGGCCAATAAATACTGATATGTAGTGGAACAGCTGTCAGTTATGTCTCTGCTGGATTCTTGCTCATTTTTAACCACATCCTCCACATTAAAACGGAGAATCTGCAGCGGAGCTGAAAACTGTTTTATTCCACCCATAAAGCAAACTTTCTACCTTCCTCCACTTCTGTAGTTTTTCTAACGTCTCGCTCTGTGGAAAGACCATCTTAGTTATTGTAACCGTTCCCTTCGTGTTCCCTTTGGTTTCCTTCCTGACAGAAAGCACTGCAGGTTCAACGTTTCCATTTTTCACTTTCTTTCCTGGAGGAGCTTTTAATGTTGAGCTTTAATGTGTCCAGTTTTCTCTCTTCTCTGATCCACTGATGGAGAATTTAGGTACCAACTTTGTTTGTTTCTTTCTTTCTCTTAGAAAGATCTCCTGGCCCAGTCTTGTGTGTTTAGCTCTTCTCTGGTTGGAGCTGCAGACGGAGGATTTAAAAAAAGCCTGACATGTTTTAATGCTTCACTGAAAAAACTGTTTCACAACTTTTGTACATTTTTTCTGAACTTTTCTCATCCAGTCAAGAAGCAAGTTTGGGTTTTGGGTTTGTTCTTGCGACGTTCAGTGATCAGATTCGGTTAGTTTCTGAGCTGTGTGTGTGTGTGTGTGTGTGTGTGTGTGTGTGCATATGTGTGTGTGTGTGTGTGTGTGTGTGTGTGTGTGTGTGTGTGCGTTGTGTGTGTGTGTGTGTGTGTGTGTGTGTGTGTGGGGTGTGTGTGTGTGTGTGTGTGTGTGTGTGTGTGTGTGTGTGCGTGTGTGTAATATTCTGCAAAAATTAAGAAATAGTAGCCTAGTCAGTAAAAAAGAAGAATGCTCCCCTAAAATAATGCATAAAAATGGAAAACAGACTTACTGTAAAGAACACTGAGGCCAGTAAAATCCCCACAGAGAAAATGAGTCCTCTGCTGTTCAGATGGACCTGAGGGGACACACGTTACACAAAATGGTTTGAATGAGCTTGAATGTTAAAGAAAACTCCTGATCTGATCTGATCTGATCTGTTCTGATCTGTTCTGATCCGATCCGGTGTGATTCTGGGTCACAAACACTCACGTTGGATCCGTAGTCGATGCAGAGCGTCTGCAGCGCCCAGGGAAGCCCGAGACCCACCAGGATGTCGAACACGTTGCTGCCGATGGAGTTGGAGATGGCCATGTCCCCCAAACCTGAGACATTGAGTTTTAGTCACAGAGGGAAGCTGGTTTGCAGCAGAAACAGGCAGCACAGCGACAGCCTGGTGCCGGCTGATGAGCAGCACGGCTCCCTCAGGTGTTCGTACCTTGGCGGGCCACGATCACGCTGGCCATGCAGTCTGGGACGCTGGTGCCGGCCGCCAGGAAGGTGATTCCCATGATGACATCAGGAATGCCGAGAGTGAAGCCGATCACAGTCACCTGGGAGCAGAAACAGAACATCTCAGATCCTCATCTGGAAATGGCTGTCAGGACATCCGCAGGGTTTCTCTGCTGCCTTCTGCTGAGAAACGGCCTGCAAGCGTTCAGGTTCGCCCAGATGAATTTAGCTCTTTTGTTTTCATTTTGAGAAGAAAGCTTTCATAAAACAAGATAAAGTAGTAATTATGGGAGAATAAAGTTGTAATAAAACAAGAATAAAGTTGGAATGACACAAAAATAAAGTCGTAGCAATATGAGAGTAAAGAAATAATATTTCCAGAATAAAGATCTTGTAACTTTATCAAAGCTTTGCTCTCATTAAAAAAATTATTTTCTTATGATTTTCTATCTTTTTTCTGGTAATATTGTGCTTTTGTTCTACTAATGTTATTACGTTATTCTTGTAATTTATATGCAAATCTCTTATTCTCTCCCTAATCCCCGGTCAGACATCAGGGCCCGCGTTCTGCAGGTTTAATAATTTCCTGAATAAATGCTTCATCAGAACCTCCTGACAAACTTTCTTCACTTATAATCCTGGCTGGATATTTCCTTCAATTCCCTTCTTGGCAGAATCAGCAGAGCTCATTTCTTGGCTTGGTTCTGGCTGTTAAGTTTGTCCAAAAACCTCAGAAAGGTTGAGCTCAGCGTTCTGGCAAAGCCGCCGCCGAAGCCCAATTTGTCCATTTGAAAACCGGTTTTGATGAATGTTTGGGATCATTTTCCAGTTGGACCAGATTACATCCAATTTTCAATCATCGAAACCACATTTTATGGCCTTGTATTAATGAATATTGGTTAAGATGTTCAGGAACAGCCCAATAACCGAGCCTGCAATAAACTGGAACCTTGTGGAGTGCCAGTTTCAACAGCCAGTTTCCCATTATCATGGAATGGAAGGGCACCAACCAAAGAAGAAACCCTGCTTCAAAACAAACACCTTCAAGCTTGACTGAAATTCAGTTTCCCACCTGGACGAGTCGAATGTGAATCATGTTTGAAACTTTCAAACTAAACCTGAAACGACTCTGAAGAACGGTGGCAGAAACATCATCGCATCAACGTCCAGATGGTTGAAACTCTGACACAACATCCAGGGAAGGACGACCTTAAGGTTGACCTGAGCTCAGTGAAACATGCTGAGGTCGGAGAGCAGCTGATCTCTGAGCCAGTGTTCTGCTCCGCGTGGATTAACTCACCATCCACACCATGATGTAGGAGAGGCCAGCGATCCAGATGGTGGCGGTGAAGAAGGAGACCATGAACCATCGCTCCCAGCGCCGCTTGGCACAGTTTGGGATGGTGAAGAAGAGCAGCAGCGACAGCGGCCACATCAGCAGCCACTTCAGTTTGTTGCAGACGCCCGCTGGAGGATTACAGTTAGGGTTAGTGGAAGAAAGACCTATTGACCCGTTTTTGTTCTGGGGTGGGAAGCTGGACCCACACATGCACAGGAAATGAAGACGACATGCAGAAAGACCGGCTGTAAAGTTGTGTTTTATCTTTACTGTTGTTCTGTGGCAGTGGTTGTGTTAAGAAAGGATCTTGAATGCCAACTTTGGGTCCAGATTGGTACCTGGGACTTTAAATGGCACCAGCGGCCCTTCGTTGTCCTCTTCTCCCTCTCCTTCTTCGTCGTTCTCGTTGTTTTCGTTGTCCTCGTTTTCCGTCTCGTTGCCTGACTCCAGCCGCTGCAACCTCCCGTTGAAGCCCTGCTCAGCTCCGCCCATCCCGTTCTCCAGGCCCCGCCTCCCCAGACCTCGGGCGGCGGAGTCCGAGTCGCCGTTGGTGATGCAGTTAACCCGAGTCTCTGTGGTGTTGATCAGCCTCTGCCTCTGGAACGTCAACACAGATGATGATACTCCTGCCCAGATCCTCCCTAATTTCAGCTTAGCTGCAGCGTTTCTTACCTCGTTGATGAGCATGCGGGACGCCATGGCGAGGCGAGTCCTGGGGGAGAAATGACTGGTGATCATGATCCTCATGCCGGCCTCAGAGAAGGTCAGCTGGTGGGGGTAGGCGGAGAGCAGCTCGTCCACCATCAGCACCGACGGCGGACAGTGGAAGTTCGCTGCAAAGACGCACAAACAGTCTAACTGCTGAATTTATGAAAACAGGCCTGAAAATAATCCCTCCAGCAGATTATGACTGGTTTTTATAACCTGCAGCACAAAATGGGTGAGGAAAGCTGGTCCTGATTTACAGAGCTTTTACACACGGCACTTATTTAAAGTCAGTTTACTTTCTGTATGGAGAGAAATTTATGCCAATATGTTTGCAAGCAAAGAACAAGTTTTTAACTTTAAAAAACTTAACCAGAAATAAATAAATGAGGAGAAAACGATGTTTGCAACAGTAAACATGTTTTTTTTTATGCTTGTTTCAAATAATTCTTTCAACATGTTTTGAGATTGAGATTAACAAACTGTTTTTACGCTTTGCACATTTTGTTTCACACTTTTTGGGGAGGGATGCATTTAGCAACAGCATTTTCATTGGTCAGTGCCGATGCAATTTATTCCACTAAATCTCAATTAAAAATAAATAAATAAATAATGAAAAAAATTCTATAAAGTTTTTATTTTGCTTTAGATAAAATTAAATGAATCTGAAAAATAATAATGAAAATAATGTTTTAAAATAATTTAAATAATCTTTAAAAATAATAAAAATGAAACCTCAAGATAATTTGAAAAAAATAAATCTGAAAAAAAAAAGATTAAAAATATAATCTTAAAATGATTTAAAAACATAAAATCAGTAAAAATAGCAAAATGCATAAATGTTGGTTTAACTATTGAAAGCCATTGTCTGAAGCTGTGGACAGAAAAGCTTCTGCAGATCAACTCTGGTACCTTTCTTCAGCAGAACTGCCGTTGCGTCGTACGAGACGTTGTCCTCCAGATCCGTGCTTCCTGTCAGCCCGTTCGCCAGGTTCCCAGAACCTTTCTTCCTCCGGCTGAAGTACCGATGAGCCTTTCCGTTAAACCTAACCACGACACACAATCCCATATTAGCCATAAAACCGCATCAGTTCACGGAGCTGCTGCAGTTGTAACGACACTCACTTCATGATGAGGATGTAGCCGGCATACATGAGGATCAGAACAAGAGATTCCCACCTGCAAACATGATAGTTAGACATTTGCAAACCGTCCGTCAGGGTAATTTTGGATGCAGAGTGAATTTGATACGCACCAGCACACCTTCTCATCATAGATGAACTAAGCAGAGGAGACAAAGGGACAACAATGTGGCGTTTTAGAGACAAGTCAAAGTATTTGTTTATAACATCTAATATTTCTTTATTATCCAGGTGTGAAAACATCAAACTTGCTTCAGATTACAGAATCCCAGTAATCCCAGTTTCAGAAATGAAATGGTCTCGAGGTTCTGCTGCTGTTTCCAGATTAACCAGCTGTGTGTCTACAAGAATCCACAGAAAAAGATCTTACCACAATCAGCGCTATGATGGAAAAAGTGTAATAGATGGAGTCTCTGAGCAGAGCCCAGTGGGACAGCTTCACAGCCTGCAGGGCGAAAAAACAAACCACAGTGACCAGAACGTCCGAAACGTCTTAAACCCGGGGTTTACTCACATTCTGCAGATTTTAATCACATTCACATTAAAACGCTTCACTCTGCTAGAGTTTAACAAGTTCAAGCCAACTTCAAATGGCAAAACAGAGACATTTATTGTAAATTAAAAATATATAAGTTCATTGAAATGTTGAGTATGATATGTGTTTCTCATAGGTTTCGGGAAGCCCTTTTATCTGTGACCCATCCTGAGGTGAAACTGTTACTGCGCTGTGAAAGCAGGCGTGTGATGGACGATGCTGCAGGATCACCAGCTCGCCTGATGGGATCTGCATCACCGTTTGCAGGATCACCAGCTCACCTGATGGGATCTGCATCACCGTTTGCAGGATCACCAGCTCGCCTGATGGGATCTGCATCACCGTTTGCAGAGAAAACAGGTTTGGTATGAAATCTGAGCCCTTCTTCAAAAACCTCCTGTGAGCGCAGCAGCAAAGTTTGGGTTTGTTCTGGGTGTTGTCTGTTTAATGTTCAGTAGCTGTTGCTTGTGCTCATAATTCAGATTTTTAAACCGGCTGTGTCAATAAAACAGCGCAGGAGGAGAGTTAGAATGCTTTTAGGCTGGAGGATTCACAGTTTGTGGAGCTAAACGTCGCGCTGCAGAAACTTTACCAAGCAGTTCATGGACAGATTTGTGAAAAAAGAAAGAATTGACTCGCAAATTGTTTTATCACAAGGTGGTTCAGTTCAGGCCAAAACTTAGAGGAAAAAATGGGGTCATATTTTCACAAGCTTTCATTTATAAATGTCTCAGGTATAAACTGTTTTAGCTGCAGCTAAAACGGCTCATTGTTTGATTTGATCAGAAATGTTGGACATGTTCTGAGCTCGTAGTTTACTAAACATTGAACTACAAATTCAGTTTGAAACAGTGACATTTACACATGAATAAACAACATGGTGAAAATATGACTGAAAAATGAACAGCTAGTTTTATATTGAAAGATTAAATGACCCAAATTATTGCTGTTCCTTTTTACAGTAACTTTATAAATGGTTCCTCCAAATTCTCTCCTGTAATCATCCTGAATTGTCCAGCTGTGTCTCATTGGCTGAGCTTCCGTTCACTGCATAATTGTCAAAATTGGAATCACAAAAATAAATTGGCTCAGAGGAAACTCGCCAATTCTGAAAACAAGCCATGTTTTTCAGTAAAACATGTTTGTTTTACTGAATGTGAATGAGGTGTTTCTGGTTTCTTTGGCTGCATCACCAACAGTAAGAGGAGGATGATGACGCTGCAACAAATGTATTCATAATTTTAACTGTGCTTCTTATTTAATGGAAACATAATTGAAAAAGTTTTTTCAACATTAGTGGAATATTGACAAAGTTTTGTGCATATCAGTAACGGAAAAGCTGCTTGTGTCTTTCTTTCTGCAGTTTTTTTCTTGTGCCGCTTTGTCTCCAGCGTTTCAGCCTTCATCCTAACTGAATTTACTCCTTTCTGTTGGTTCTTGCATTTGCTTCCTCTGTTCCTGCGCCTGATGACACTTTGGAGATTTACGTTGACCTCCGAAAGCACCACGACTGTAAAAGCCTCCCGCTCTGAATCATCGGCGTAACAGTGAGTTTGTTGACCTTTTGCAGCCCAACAGGACACAGGGCCAAACAATGAAGAGGATAAATCTTCCACACAGCGCTTAGCGAATCAGAGGAGGGGAAAAACGTCACATTTTGAACCTTCCACTCCCAGCTGGGAAATCACAGGGCGAGGAAGAACAATAATAATAATAAAGCTTCATTGTGCTTCCGTTGCATTTTATTGCACAGAAGAGTCTGCAGAAAAACTGAAAAGAGGCGAGGAGAGGATCTGAACCTGGATCTGAACTGAACCATCCCAGCTCCATTAGACGGTCATTATCTCAGCACAATTACATAATATGCAATCAGCTGCATCGCTGCTTGCAGTTCAGATATACTTTTAAGAGCAGAGAGCTTATCCTTGAGCTCAACTCGTTTCCGTATCAGTGGCGCGTCAGATGGCATCAGAGAGAAGCTGCTCCGGGCAAACGCCTCATGCCAGGAAGGTATCGCGCTAAAAATGATCAAATCTCCGACAATATCGCATGTTTATACATCAGGACTTAAAAATATTAACATGATCCCCATTATGTGGAGCCTGAGATGATCAAAAGCAAGCAGCTTTACGGTGTCTGTATGAAATGATCAGAGTTGTGCTGAAACACAAAGAGGAATCTCATCAAATCAGTCGCTCCAGTTTTTCACAGAATCCTGCATGTTTTCACACAGATGCATAATTTTCCACAGAACTGATCAAAAACATTGAGTTTGAATGTATCAATATACTTTACTCATGTTCCTTTCTATTAGAAATTTACTTTGTACATAACTTTGTTAATTCTTTTATTTCACTAAAGTCAAACCAAATCACCTGCAGGTGGCAGTGTTTCTTACTTCAACTGTACTGCTGCCGCCGTCTTTAATGTCAAGCTATAGTTCTTCAAAAGGTCACATTTACAATCATCCACAGCTATATCAGCATTATAAACTTCCTTTGACTGAATCTTTCTTAACTTCTCTAATCTAACGCCACCAGGTCAGCTGTGAGGTCCTACCTGGCCAGCGAAGAAGCCGCACACGCCGATGATGCAGAGGATGTTGAAGACGGCGGAGCCCACGATGGTGCCGACGCCGACGTCTCCTTTGGTGATGAACACGCCTGGGGAGGCAGAAACATAAACCACTCCAGCAGGATTCATGGAGAAGCAGAGCTGGTCGACGTTTGTTCATCACGATTTTTTCCCCATTCAGAAAAAACACGTCTCATAAAAAGAACCCAAAATATGTTGACATTGTTTGGCCTAGAAAATCATTTTTACGGGCTGCAGAGTGGGGCAGTTGGTAGCACTGATGCTTTGCAGCAGAAGGTCTTGGGTTCGATTCCCGACCCGGGGTCTTTCTGCATGGAGTTTGCATGTTCTCCCTGTGCATGGTGGGTTGTGTGTGTGTATGTTGGGTTGTGTGTGTGTATGTTGGGGTTGTGTGTGTGCATGTTGGGTTGTGTGTGTGCATGTTGGGTTGTGTGTGTGCATGTTGGGTTGTGTGTGTGCATGTTGGGTTGTGTGTGTGCATGTTGGGTTGTGTGTGTGCATGTTGGGTTGTGTGTGTGTATGTTGGGTTGTGTGTGTGTATGTTGGGTTGTGTGTGTGTATGTTGGGTTGTGTGTGTGTATGTTGGGTTGTGTGTGTGCATGTTGGGTTGTGTGTGTGCATGGTGGGTTGTGTGTGTGTATGGTGGGTTGTGTGTGTTTATGTTGGGTTGTGTGTGTGTATGTTGGGTTGTGTGTGTGTATGTTGGGTTGTGTGTGTGCATGGTGGGTTGTGTGTGTGCATGTTGGGTTGTGTGTGTGTATGTTGGGTTGTGTGTGTGTGTGTTGGGTTGTGTGTGTGTATGTTGGGTTGTGTGTGTGCATGTTGGGTTGTGTGTGTTTATGTTGGGTTGTGTGTGTGTATGTTGGGTTGTGTGTGTGTATGTTGGGTTGTGTGTGTGCATGTTGGGTTGTGTGTGTGCATGGTGGGTTGTGTGTGTCCAGGGTGACTCCGCCTCTCGCCCGTTGGCATTAAACGGCCGTAAGGCAGTAAGAAAATAATTGGATGAAATTATTTTTGTGCACAGATGACTTCTAAAGTTGTGAGAAAATGAAAACTGAGTCAGATTTTTAAAAAATCGGTTCTTCAGGGCTTCCGTAGAAACATGAGTAAAAAACCTAAAAATAAACTTCCTTATAATGTGAATAATGTTACAGGAAAACATTTAACTGGATCTTACTGCATTTTCCTGTGAGATTGTATCACTCAGTGAAAGATTTAACAGTTCTAAATGTTGTTCTGTGTCTTAATCCAGGATGTTGTATACAATTTAACATTTTTAATCGTTTAAAAAAAGTGTGAGCATGAAAAGATGCTATTAACTTGACGAGGACATCGTGGATTAGACTCAGACAATCCGTTAATGAATGAAGCTGGAAGTGATGAGTGGGACAAAAGATTTCCCAGATCTATTCTCCATAAACATAAAAAACAAGCGCTTCTCTCTTTGAGCATGCGGTCGGTGACTCTCAGCTCTCTAAGTCAGACACATCAGACGCCATCAGTGAATCTCGTTACGCAAGACGAGGTTAATGTGGAGCTAAAGCCAGAAACGCTGCAGAGTGCGAGGCGGTCCATGGAGTCTGGACCTCCCTGATGTTACCGATTATAGAGGTGAAGAGCTCTGGAGCCGAGCTGCCAGCTGCCATGAAGGTCGCTCCGGCCACATCCTCGCTCAGATGCAGGCGCTGAGGGAAAGCAGGACAAAAGGCAGCGTTTAGGAAAAACAGCTGCAACTTCAACTGATCAAATCTCACTGGAGCTCAGTCCTGCAGCAGCAGGACGGGGTTTTATGAGTCTGACGCCGGAGAAAACCAGGTGGTGAAACTTTAGGACTGCTGTGATCAAACTCGCTCTCATGACTGCAGCGACCCAGTCCAAACTCTCCTGATGGCAGCTAACCCTCCTCGAGCCACAGCCCAGTTCTTTAAAACAATATTAACCTGAACACAGCTTGCACCATGTGATATCTGACTGATGCATCCAGGATGCACAAAGGAGCTTCACTGACGATCTTTCTCCCAGATCCATCAATGCTGCAAAAGCTCAATAAGAATTCAAACACACGGTCGACTTTACAGGTTTATTTTTACTCATTTACATAATATTTCTGCCCATATCTGCAGTTTTATTGCTGAAAATCGTCTGCAGGTTTGTTTAAATACCCAAACAAACTTGCACATGTTTTCCATAATTCTGAACATTGTTTTCTTAAACCCAAAGGGAAATGAAATAAAGCCATAATTCAAGTTATCATTATTTACTGCAGATGATGATGTCTGTGGGCAGAAAGGATCTCCTGTAGCAGTCTGTGTTACAGTGAATTTGAAGAAGGCTGACTGAAGACATTCTGTTTATCTGTGACAGTCTCAGATAAACAGGTTTGGTACATTATTTCTAATAAATGCAAAGTTTCTGCCCTTACTGTAGACTGGTTTTATTCTTTATTCTGTTTTTTTTTTTTTGCATATCTTTGTGTGAATCTACTGGCTTTGATTTCTTTACAGTCACTTTGCTGCTGTTGCAAAAAAAATAAAAAATCCTGCAAGAAGAAATGTCTATTCTGTTTCTAACCTATTCTATTAGAAATTTGATATTTACTGTGGAAAATAAATGTATTTGATCTTCTGGTCTCACTGGAGTTTTCAATCTTCGAAGAGACAAAGCTGATCACAAATACGTCCATCCGATCCGTCTGTCGATGAAGTTATGGAGATCTTTCAAATGTTCTTTTTTCAGGGCTTCTGCTGAGTTTTTACTAATTTCTAGGAATCTGTAGAAAACCTGGAAAATCATTTCTCAAGATTGCCTTAAATCTAAATTCTGCATTTCAAATTTAGATTTATAATCTAAATTATTTTAGATTTAAGGAAGAAAAATCCTGAGTTTCTCAGTTTTTTTAACAAGTTGACAAACTTTCTTCCACATATTGGCGCTGCGTGACAAAGTGTTGCTGCTTCATACCTCACAGATCTTCTCCAGGGAAGGGACGAAGTAGTCATCGCAGACCAGCGCCAGAGCGCAGAACATGTAGACGGTCTGCGAGGAGAGATAAATATTACAGGAAGAAGCGAAGCGTGAGAAGCATGTGAGATGTGATTCATCCACGTGAAGCCGGGTGAGACGAGCTCCATAACAGTCTGTCTGAGGAAGCCTCTGAATCAGCTGATGCTTTATAAAGAATTAGAATTATAATGAACTTATCATATTCAGAAACCTTTGCTCTGCGTTTTAGAAGAAGACACTGAATGTTTCAGCAGAGAAAAACATCTAGATTCTTCCTGTTGCTGTCTCAGTGAGACTGATCTGATTTCATGCCAGTTAAGAGAAGTTTATCGTTCATGGATCAATAAAACTGAATGAGCAACATAACTACGACTGAGAAACATAACTACGATCCCACGCAGATTAAATGAGGAACTTTAATGCCCTGCTGGGCTCTCAGTGCCCAGCAGGGGGAGCCACACATAGACATGATCCTGAATCCCCCAAAAACTGTCAGGAAGCAAAAGAGCAGGAGCTCAGAGACGCCCATATAAGGAAATGACTTTATTTAGATCCGTCCGTCCGTCCGTCCGTCCGTCCGTCCGTCCGTCCGTCCGTCCGTCCGTCCGTCCGTCCGTCCGTCCGTCCGTCCGTCCGTCCGTCCGTCCGTCCGTCCGTCCGTCCGTCCGTCCGTCCGTCCGTCCGTCCGTCCGTCCGTCCGTCCGTCCGTCCGTCCGTCCGTCCGTCCATCCATCCATGTTCCAGAGTGACAGGAAATGTGAACAACTAAAGCATCTCTAAGTTTTTACACACATGGCAGTGCGAATCTTTCTCAGGCTGTTCACAGGACGGTTGGCATCGTGAGGAAGAGTCGCTAACTGTTAAGCTGTGAGTCACTTTGGTGAGAAATGAAGAGTCATCAGGTCTGCAAACACAGCTGAACCTCTCAGCACCTGAGTGAGGTGTGTGTGAGAGTCAAGCATGTGGAAAAGGAGCGTTGCAGCATCAAGGGAAATGGACGTTGGGCTGTATCCTGAGCAACAAGCAGCACTTTAACACCAGCATGTGATCAGAGACTTCATGACCAGAGATGCTGCTTCTGATCTTCATGTGGAGCTTTTGAAGATTTATTTCAATCTTTCTGCTGCCTTTGTGGTTTTTCCTCTAATATTTGGTCAAATGTCCCTTTAAAAAGTTTCGACTTGACCAAACATTTTGTTGTTGCCATCAACAAAACGTTTGGTCCGATGTTCGCACATTTAAACTGTAGTTTTTAAGCATAATTTTCATGACGCTGCCACCACCATGCCTGACTGTTGGTTCTCCTCTTTGAAGCCTAATCTGGACTCATCCAAACTGTCTTCAGAGGGCCTTCAGTTGCTCTATCTGGGCTGAAAATGTCAGTCGAGTTTAAAGGTGGAGCTTCTGGAGAAAGAATTAACTTCCCCAAAAGTTTCCAGTTTATCAGCATTTCAGTTTTTCCTGAAAATCCTCAGCAGTTTCCTTTCACCGGTTTGGATCAGATGGTAGAAACTCGGACACTAGTCAGACCACGACGAATGGCTGCACGCCGTGTTATGAGTGAAAACAGCTGAAAGCAACTTTAATACTCTGAATTTCAGCCGCGAAGAAGGGAGAACATTACATTTCAGAGATTATCTGTTCTTTTTACAAAATCTAGAAACAAATGGATAAACGTCTTTATTAAAATCTCTTAATAGCAGCTTTAGAAAAATGGAAGCATCTGGATTCAATCCAGTGTTTGAGTCAAAATCCCTGAACAAAGAGCAGATGCTGCAGCAAATGCTGCAGCAAATGCTGAGTTATTCAGGCCACATGAGCTGCGCGGCGATGTGGCATCTGTTCACATTTATGTTATTTTCCATGGCTTTAAATGCCTGCTTGTTTCCATCTTCATCCACTAAATTAGCAGGGATGCAAGCATTCCAGGTGCTGTTTGGTTTTCACTGGAGACGAGGAGCTGCAGGTGGAGAGAAACCCACCAAACACACAGCTTGCTTCTGATTGGTCAGAGAGCCGGATTGTTTTTTTATTTTAGGGATCTCGAGTTTAACAGGCAGAGGATTTGCACGGCTACTGTGTGATTAACAGTAATAAAGTGACTCAGTAGGTGCAAGCAGAGCTGCCAACATGGTTTGCAAACTGGAAAAACACACTGCCAGTAAAAAAGGACCTTATCATAAAAAGGATCCAAGTGAAGTTTAAAACCCATCAACCCTAAAAGGAGAAGATAAAACAAAAAAAGAAAGGGCCAAGAGTTACACCTGGAGGAAACTCCACAGGAAAGAGGAGCTTTAAATGCATCTCAGGTTTTCTGCATAAACACAGAAACTTCTGCTGTCAGATATAAATCAGTCTTACTTTTCACGTTCTGCTGACTCCTAATCTTAATATCTGAACCGACCAAAAACTTTCAGAACCCGGAATATGAGTATTCAGATCACCTGTCAACTCCAACAAAGCAACAGAGTGAAGATGAAGGTTCAAACTAATAAGATCTTTATTTTTTTAGAGCAAAAAATAAAATAAAATCTTAAAGTAAAATCTATTCTACAAATCACCTCCAGCTGCTGAGATGCTTGGCTGCAGTTTAGACTTTGCTTTCAGTATATGAAATCTTTTTTATGATTATTTTCTATTTATGTTCACTTCAATTTTGATTTCTTTCCTCCTAATGAAAAAAACTTTATGAATGAAAAATAAAATAGCATTTCTTATTCCACTGATCTCAGTTTCTCGATATCCAACCAAACAAAACAAACTGCTAAATGTTTTCTTTTAGTGACAAAAACGGCTAAGTTCATTAATTAATGCCTGCATTTCATATTTCCAGGCTTATTAACTGACTCAGTGAAAATATGCCTGAGAAAATATAATCTTAGAGCCTTTTTCTCCCATTTCATCAGGAATCC
Source organism: Poeciliopsis gracilis (assembly GCA_911649635.1). NCBI lineage: Eukaryota > Metazoa > Chordata > Actinopteri > Cyprinodontiformes > Poeciliidae > Poeciliopsis > Poeciliopsis gracilis. The sequence continues at coordinate 1,553,398 of CAJVRI010000370.1, read as the reverse complement.
TCCACGTCTACTAATTATTGAGGAATCTTACTATATAGTGGAAAAACCAGCTTGTTTGAGCCTTTATGCTAGCTTTGAGAAGACGAGGCGTTTGTTAGCTCATGCTAATGAAACTGGACTTACACAGAGCACATGCAGAGCCACAGCTCCTTCAGTTCTCTCCTTGTTTGTGAAGAAGTCGGTTGGAAACTCGTGCAGAGCTGCAAGAGACAGAAACCTGCAGTTAGAACAGAAAACGTTCCCTAACACAAGCTGTAGGGAACAGGCTTACTCTGGAGAGAAACATGTTCCTCTGAAAAGAACAATACAGGAAGGAGCAAGAGAAATCCTGGGGGGAGTTAGGAGGGATCTTATTTTATAGTAAATAAAAATAAATGAAGTTATTTGGCAGTGAAAACAAATGTTTGGAACAGGTGAAGATTTTTATTCATGTTAAATCTGGATCAGAAAACCAGATCATTCTTCAGATCGTATGATTCCAAATTTGAGGTTTGAAATTGAAATATGGAAAAAAGGAAGGAAAGAAGGAAGGAAGGAAAGAAGGGAGAAAGGAAGGAATAATATTTCAGTCAAACTTATTTTTATTCAACGCAAAACAAATGAATGAAAATCTGCCAGGTTTGTCCCCCTCTCTGTTTTCACATAATGGTATGATCCCACATCCTCACATGTGATTGGCCACAAAGCTGTCATGCTGCCAATGAAAACCAGGCAGGGCGGAGCCACTGAGAGTGAGAGCTGAGCAGCAAAATGGAGAAAAATGTCCGCTTTCTCTCTCCGTCCTGCTAGCTGAGGCTCGCTGTGCTCGGCGCCGAGCGAGGAGCCGGCTCCCGTCGCTCACTTCAAACACCCAAAACGTCTGCGACAGACGCAGAAGGAAGGAAAGATGGATGGATGTTTTCATACATTTTATTTTCTTCTTTCTTACTTGCGTTGATCTGGAAAATAATCTAACTGCAAACATTCCAGTGTTTTACAGGCTGTGAAGGAACACCAGGTTCTTTCTGGAACATTAAAAGCCCATAAGGTGAATGTAATCAACCTTTGATGAGACTGAAAGAAGAAATCTGTTTGTGTGTAGAGAGCTTTTTTAATTTCACCTCCATTTTCATGGACCTTCAGTTCCAACATGAAACAGAAAGAATAGTTTACAACTTTCCCACTGCCTTCTTCTCCAGCTCTTCCAACTTTCTGCAGCCCTCCTCGGCTTTATGTTCTGCTGAAGACTTCACAAGCCTGAAACAACCCAGAGCAGCTTGTAAAAAGCCGCAGAGCACACAGTCGTCTAAAGGTGACAGCTGGATGTGTTTAATATTAACTGCTAGGAGCCGGTGTGAGCTCCATCCAGCCCAGATACCAGGCTGGCAAACAAACAAACACATCACCGAGTTAGGCTCAAAGTCAAGAAGCAAAATTCAGCTCAACACTCAGGAAAAATCCCGTGCAGAAGACGCTAACTCCCAAAGAGCTCATCATGTCTCCAAAAAGCGTGAAGCCCAGAGTCCGGCAGAGATCAGCCAGAGAGATGGGGAAGAGCTGCAGATTCCCACCGAACATTCAGGACATTTTTATACACATCAACACTGACAGGTTCCCCTGCACCGAGTCAGAGCAACAGTTTATGTGTTGCTACATAAATTCCCTCTGATTTCAGGGAGGCGGGGCATTTATCGTATCGTTTATCACGATAAAGTCCTGATAAAATCATGATAAAACTCGCATCGTGAGAAGAATTTTAATTTGTCGTTTTCACCATTAATGATGTTTAAATCGTTGTGATTGCTAGTTTTTCTATTTTTTCCACTGTTTGTTCAACTAGAGTTTCAATAAATATCAATAACTTCAAACATATCAACAAATGCAGTCAATGTGTAGTTTAGTGATACAAACCAAACTTCTTAATGTGTTTGGTGTCCAAAGTGGAGATTTGAGAAAACTCCTCCTTTGTGTTTGCAGATAGTGATTCTTTTGATTCTTCCTCTCTGAGTTCCAGTTTTATTGTATGTTGTTGCCAATTTAATGTACCGTTTTTCTACTTTACAACTCTGCATTGCTTTTTGTTGTTCTCACATGACATACACTGAAGTTAGTGGTTATTATGTGACAAAATGTGCAAAACGTTCAGTAGGTGTGAAAACTTCTGCAAAGCACAGAGTTCTCTACGATCTCCGGTACCAGAGCTCACTTTGCAGCAGGATTTTGTTCTTTAACTGAACCATTCAATCTCAGATTAGACAGATTTTGTAGGAAATAATATTTATTTAAACATGAGCAGGTCAGAACAGAGTTTCCTGGAGGCAGGCGGAGAAAGGCTGCTGGGCCCAGAGTGAAAAGGGGGTCGCTCCAACGCTGCAGCCACAGCTGCCAAGACGAACACTTAGTGATGTTAGTCAATGTAGAACAAGCAGAGGCGAGGCCAAGACGTGGTGCATTATGGATGATGTTTGGAGACCGGAGGAAATACACGATGTCTGTGGATTATTCATGGGAGGAGAGAGGGAGGGATGGAGGAGGCCTCCAGAACGCGGCAGCTCAGCTGATAATATTCCTTGAGTCTTTCTGCTGACATATCAGAGCGTTTGGAGAGTTTTTCAATCAGTAATTAGTGCAGCTGTGAATGGGGTCACTGGGATGAAGCTTCAGCTGCTGATAATGACGCCTGCTGCCTGAAGCAAACAACTCAGAACTCCCTGAAACAAGAGCAGCGAGATTGTTTCCTGTTCTCCAATCGGGCCGGCTTCCTCGTTCCTCGTGACGCACAATCAGCTGCCGTCAATGTATCAATCAGCAATCAGGCATCGGTTCACAGGGGAACGCGTTCCCTGCTGCCAGCATCAACCCAGCCTCATTTAGCGAAGCCGCTGTGAGCCGCAGAGGACAAGCGGCGAATCAGGATGCAGCATGGCCTCGTCTCTGTTGGATCACTCCTATTCAGCGTCTCTACAACAAAAAGGAGAGGAACCAAACCGGTCCCATCAGACGGCTGCCACACAGAGGAGGCCGAGTTCAACAACCTGGCAGAGATTGCTCAAAGTCTCCCAAAGGCAAAAAGAGGCCAGAAGATTTCCCCTCAGGCGATGACGGTCCTGCTTCATGTTGCATGAAGGACCAAGAGCCAGAGCAGGAAGAAGAACTGGACTAGAGATCATGTTCAGTCACGTTCAGCCTGCATACTTATCCAACCTTCCTGCCTCTCTGGAGAATGACAGCTTCATCTTATTCCAGAAACGTAAAGCGGAAGAGCATGACGTGGTTCAGGGTCCTGGCAAAGCGAAGCCAATCTTTATTTTAAAGGATAAACAGCAAACAAACAAGAAGTCAAACTGAAAGGAAAATTTAAATCTTATATTCAGACATGGGCCTTAAAAATGAAACTGAAGGAGCTGGAGGGTCAGGATATTCGTTCCTCCTAATGTTTTCAACCGCTGCCCGGCTGATGATGTCATCGCCTCTCGGTAAGCGGACGGGACCGTTGCGTAACGCCGCCGAGGCTCCGTGTTCTCCGCCGGAGCGCCGAGGGGGAGGGAAACTTTCCAACGCGTGTGTCAAGGATTGAGAATGGAAAAAAAAGAGAAGTAAATCCTGCACAACTCCACTCTAAGTTATGACATAACGCTTTTTGATCGTTGCCATGGAGATGGACATGTATCACTGCTGGATGTGGAGAGGAGGGAGCAGGGATGAGGGAGGATCTGTGTGTGTTTTTTCCTTCAACATAAAATAAAACACTAACAATAAAAACCAACAGAAAGATAAAGAATGGGCTTTAGAAGAACGTGATTAAACTGTATTAATATTCACAAACCAAAAATCAAGATGTGAAGGACTGAGAAACAAAAGCATTGAGAGATTTGTTATCATTTCTAATTTATTTAGGATCAACACTGAAGTCAACACTAGAGTTGATGATCATGATCATCAACATAATCAAGAATTATTTCATTATTAATCCCACTGAAGAGTCTGAAGAATAAAGATGACAACAAGAAACGTTTAATCATTTCATGATGAAGGGAATTTAATATTGTTATGAAAAGTGATTCAGTTGAATGGTGAAGTGTGGGGGAGGGGCACTATGTGGGCGGAGCTGTGGATAAATGGGCGGAGCTTTGTGAGGTCAGGCGTTCAGGTGTTTCATCTTCTCAAGCTGCATTTTCCTTTGAATATTTAAAAAAAATTATAAATAGGTGAATTTTCACACTGTGGCGCTACAGTCCACAGAAAAGCCATGAACAAATGGAAGTTGACTCTTTATTGCTGGAGGTTCAGGAATGACTCAGAATCCCCTGGGATGGGTTGGAGGAGGCTGATGAGGAGCGGGATGTCTGTGGACCCAGACAAACATTTACAAGCGAGACAGAAAGCAGCCAAATGAGTTCTTGCTTATTAACTGTTTGTAAATGTTTTTCCTTCTTGGGAAAACCTCGGAGAGATTTAACATCAAGCTGACGAGGTTCTGTTTGACAGAATTGTCAGATTCTGATCCATTCATCCCTGTTTTTGCATTCGTCTCATCACATCCGAGCAAACACTTTCCAGCGGCTATAAAACACACGTGTCTAAATGATGCATAAATATACGCCACAGCTGGCAAGAAAGCTTATTTTATATCCGAAGAGAATACGTTCGCTGAAGCGTGCAGGACAGAAAAAAGAGAAGAGCAGGACTAATATTGACTTTCCAACAGCTGTGTGCTGAAGCGTCACGCAGCCGTCGGAAAAACAAATTTATCTCCAAACATCCAGCAGTTTGTGTTTATGAGGGAGACCCAATATCTGCTCTCTCAATCCATTCGTCTGGATGGAAATGACAGATTATTCCAACAGCTGCAGAATTTTGTTTTCCATCCTTCAGCTCGGAGAAAGACAAAAAAGAAAATAGTGATTTAACGTAAATTGAAGAGTCTGGAACGTTTTCTGAAGTCCAGCCATGTTGCTGCCGACCTTTCACCCCTTTCAGAGGAACAGCAGGGGCCGCCGTTAACACACAAAGACACAAAGAAATCATTAAATTATCTTTTGCCACCGCTGGGGGCCTGTTTACAAGTTCCCCCTCGTGCAATTCCCGTGCAAATTCTGACCGCACATGGACGGCTGGGGGCCTGCTCTGCACATGCTCAGTGGGGCGCTGGGGGCGTGACGATGATGTGGGCTGACACGCCATCGTAGTTACCGTGCTGAGTAATGTGTGACATTTAAGGACTCCTGCTCCGTTCCCCCACAGCCTCCTCTTTGTGGCCCGTGGCGTGCGCTTATGCAAGGATGCAGCTCCTTTCTGCCCGGTGTGAATGTGACAGATTCCCCTCTGTTTCCTCAGTCATCACGTGTTGGAGTTTATGAATGCACAGCTGCAGCAGCAGTGAAGTGAAGTGAGAAGATGGATAGTAAAAATACGCTGAGAATTACTTTGTGTCCATCTTCTGAACAGAAATCAGATGAAATGTCCAGCCATCATGTTCTGCTTAAAGCGAAGCTAATGTGCTGATAGCTGAGCTAAGTCTTCATTTAGTATTTTGAATAATTTTGAAAAAGTTTAGCACACTTAACTTTCCCTAAGTTAGATGTGCTAAACTCAGGGAAAGTTTAGCACTTAGCATTAGCTATAACTAATGTTTCTGATTAGTGCTTTAGGGTTAGCGCATCTCATTTTTTAGTTAGCGGTGCCCGGCATAATGATTATGTTTCATCAGCAGCTTGTCTGAGATGGTGGTTTTGTTTTCTGAAGCTCATCAGTGGCTTCCTGCACCACGATGCCAGAAAACCTCCGGATGTCTGAAGATGATCTTTCAAAACAAACAACTCCTCAGGGATGAACATGTAAAGTTATTTGTGTCTTTACAGAAAACAGCAGAGCTCTCCACCTCGGAGAGCATCGGAGCGTGTTTTGCTAGAAGCTGTTTCCGTGGCAACCGCATCCAGCATCTATGCTACATTTCTCAACACACAACAACCAGATCAGTCGGTGCTCACGTGGCAGAGTCCGGGCACAACCCCGGCCTCTCGGCGTAAGGGCGGTGAGTCACCGGTGAACCATGGCAACGCAGGCGGCGCAGCCTCCGCTGGAGCGCCGCAGCCTCCGCTGGAGCGCCGCAGCCTCCGCTGGAGCGCCGCAGCCTGGCGGTGGACAAAGCTCACCTCCTGGTGACTCATCTCTGGACGAAGTGACTGCAGCGTTCACATGAGGTGAAGCAGAGAGGTGATCTAATCTCAGTGAAGTGACAAGATGCATCAATGCAGGCCGTGAGAGACTTCCACACTCAGTTTGTGAAACGTGGTGAGTCATCAGAGCGATTATAAATAAACGCTTTGAAAGAAACTGCAGGACCTGAATAGGAGCTAAAAGAGAACTTGAGTTATGTATGGGCGTTTTTGGCTTTTTTTTACAGTAACACATTAATCCCATGTTGTAATGACCTCAGCAGGACGCCCGCTCAGCTCTGCAAAGAAAATTCTGACACATCTGCAGAGTTGCGTTGAAAGGACGCAGCGTTGCGCCTCACGGCCGCCGCTAACAAGGCTCCAGCTCAGATATCACCGTCCACAACAACGATGGGGATTTTCCCTCCAATTTAAACTTCACTTCCAACAACTTTCACTTCTTTAAAAAAGAAATGTGAGTTTCTTCTTGGAATGTGGCATGTTGTCAGTGCAGGCTTTGAACCTGACCATGACTGAATATTCTGCAGTTGGTGCTTGAAATAAATAAGGAAAGGAGACAGTCGTCCTGAAGCGAAAAGCCTGACAGAATCTGAGAGACGACATCCTGCTGCTGATCATCACCTGTATTTTTTACTGCAAAGTGGAAGAAAAACTTTCCAATTAAACATTTTCATTCAGTCACACTGAGAGAATAAATACTTCTGCTGAACCACCTCTGGCTTAAAGGCAAAGATGTTTGCGAGAAATGTAGACATTATTTATTATGATCTTAATATTATAAAATTCTATATAGTGGATCTGAATGTGTCTATGGGCATTTTGTGTTAGCAATGCACTGTATGCTGTTCAAGCAAGAAGACTCAACAGAAAATGTTTAAATATTTGGACACTGCAGGATGAGCAGGACGAGGATAACAGTAGTTATGTTCATGTAGAACTTGTGAACTTTTCAGCTTATGGTTCTATTCATGCAAGAATCATCATAATCCTCTGAAAATGGATGAAAGAGTAAAAAAATGTATTAAAGCAGCTTTAAAAAGCCTGAGGAAATATAAAAACATTTTAAAAGATTATAACATACTGCATGAAAAGAACATATAAACACATAATTAGATTAAAAATGCAGAACTGTTCATCATCGAGATGAATAACTTCACATGTAAAGAGCTTCTGCATATCTAAGGTGTTTTTACTTGCTTATTTGATTTATATAACTATGAATCTTCCAATTATGGAAATTTAAACAACTTTATTGCAGCCAATAGCTACTTTCCTTACTGAGTAGATGGTAACAGATCTGAACCCATCTGACTACTATCTGCATCTGGTGAAACAACATACCTGCTGCTTTATAATATCGATAACCAGCTGCGATCATAACGCTTCCCAACAGTTTAAATTAGTGACTTTACTGGAGTTCCTGCAGCTTGGAGGGATTCTACAGTAAAATGCTACATTTTAAAGGAAAAGACAAAATACTCATGGGACCACATTGGTTTTAGGACTTGGTTTTGTTCCTAGAATTCATCTGTTTACAAAAACAGCATCAAAACCAGTTAGTCAGGCAGTTAATGACATTTTTGAACCATTGCTAAGAACATTGTGATTTAAAGGTTAAAAATTGTTTGAAATGCAGAGAGTCAGACTGGATGGAGCTTGTTCTTGTCATGTAAGTAGTTTATAACCATGGAGGCTCACAGAAACACTGTGGAACCTGCATGTCCTCTGAAGCTGCAGCAGCTTCTGCTGCAGCAGACTGCTGCAGCAGTAACAGGACGATGCCCGCTGAACTCAGGAAAGTCTTGGCATCGCTCGCAGTTGCAGCAGCGGTAAAAATCTTTAAAGGCATATCGAGTCCCTTTTGCTCCTGGTAAACAATCAGAGCTCCGTAATTCAGAGGGGAAAAGCTCCTGTGTTGTGTTTTGCAAACTTTGCTGCTTCCGTTCAATTTTTGGATTGTTGTGCAGCGATGAGATGAATGTTAAATTAGTGCAAAGAAATGGATGGGTTTAAAATACTTTCTTTCAGTCAGCATGGTCAGATTGTTGGCACATGTGAAGCTAACCCTGACCCTGACCCTGACCCTGACCCTGACCCTGACCTTAACCCTAGGTAAAAAAAAAAAAAACAATATATAGAAACGTAACAACTGAAACAGAAGTGCAATAAAAGAGCTAAGAAAATTATGCTAATGTATGAAGATGTTCTAAGATCACATTTAAGATAATTAAAACATTGTTATTATTTAATATCACAACTAAATATGTCATGTTTTGCACATCTACATTTTAACAATGCAGAATTATTTTCTGCAGTGCATGAACACGTGAGTGCAGATCGTACAGTGATTTTAAAGTCGCTCTCTTGTTTGCCGATTAGCACAAGTGTTTCTATCATTAGTCATAACGATAAAATAAGAACATATTCTTGGTTTGAACAAGATAAAAATCTCGATAGAAGCATAAACTTTCTTGTTTAGTGAATTTTGTATCTCGCTTTAACAATACAATTTTTTGCTTTAGTAACGTTCTGCTGCTGAATTATTCATTTTCTCTCTCTGGCAGTTAAGCGCTTCCATAAAGACTCACTGGAATATCAGCGCAAAATATGTATCTCTGAAGTTTATTATTCTCAAATGTCACCTTTGCTTTTCTTGTTCTGCTCCAGATCTGATCAATGATTCTGAAAATAGCAAACTTTGTCTTCTTCCCATAGTAACAGCTTCCACACTGAGGAGTGTTATCCTGCACTGAGCTAAGGCGTGTTCCCTGGTCAACACACAGATTCAGTTATTACTGCTAGAAACTGGAGATCAGGACTGAAATCTGGACGTTGTGATGGACCTGAACCTTCAAAACGCATAAAGACAATTACAAAGTCGGCCTTCTATCACTTGAAGGACATTTCCAGGATTAAAGGACTAATGTCCCAACAAGATCTACAGAAACACATTCATGTGTTTGTCTTTAAAGCATCAAGTAATAGCAACGGCCCTTTGTGGAGGATTACGTGTCTTATTTAGTTCCACATGTGGAAGTAGCGCGGATCAGATTTTTGAGAGTGAAAAGATCAGAATCAGGACGTTCAGTCTGCTGTGAAAAAGTCAGATTTGAGTCGCATTACTAATCATAACTTCACTGATTCCTCTATGTGTCTCTGATGGAACATTTTTACACATAAATTTAACATATTTGGCAACAGAAATCTTTGAGACTTGTTGTTCAGAGATATTTAAAAAAAACGAAGCATGTTAAAGGCAAAACCTTTGGTCCTGCCTGCCTCTGCACCTCTGAGTGAAAAACTGGAGGAAAATGAAAAGGAAAGCAGTGAGAAACAAACAAAACATCACCATGGATTAATGTTGTACAGCAGCTAAAACAAGCCTAGAACCAGCAGGAGCTGATGTAGAGGGAAGGTTCTGACTCGGCTCGGCTAATTGCGGTGATGGATCGGTCCAGTTCCCCTGAGCTCCCAGCTCCTGATCCTGCAATAACAAAACAGGATGACTTTGCCAAGCTGCACGTTTGGCAGTTATGAAAGAACTTTGCCATCATCAGTAGCAGCAGCCCAGTGATGTCACTGCAGCACCAAAGCACCGATTCCTGAGAGGAAGCCGGTCCGGGCCGCTCTGTGGGTCAGATTAAGATTTGATTGATGACGGGCTGACGGTGAGACCCCTTCCTCCTCCTGATTAATTCATCAAACACTCGCTCGCTGCAGACACGTGAGGAAGAGCCGGGAGGAATCGCCCGTGAAGCGAGGCGAGCGCCTCGCTGCAGAACCCGGCAGCTCCCTCACATTAATCAATACTGCTCCAAAACTTTCAGCCAAAAACCGCAGGCGCTCCAACACACAGCGCATTCCTCACAGGGAAGCCCCGATTAAGTCACTGCAGCTCGCTTTTAATAACAGAGGAGCAGGAAAACACCCCTGGAGAGAGCAGTCACATGGAAGGAGGGAGAGGAGGGGAGGCGGAGCACAGACGGTTCACCGCTGAGCGTTTACATGAGATTTCTACGTTAAAGAGGGGAAAGATAGGAATACATTTCTGTCAAAAACTATGACATGTTTTGGGATTAATCTCAGAAATTGTTTGACATTTGGAAATGTTTTGAGTTTTCAAAGGTTAATTTTTTTTTTACTTTTCTAATTTTTGTTCTTTAAAATTTCTGAGATTAATCTCAAAACGTTTTTTCTAGCAGTTTTTTAACTTTTTAAACTCAGAAATGTCCATGTTTTTTTATTATCTATCTGCAATGATCAGATTGTTCCGTATAAAACTCAACAGTGATATTTACTGCAGATGAAACTACAGATTATTGTAATCTTTTGATGAAGAAACTTTACGCTTCTGAGGCACAGCTCGGCTCAGAAGTGCTAAAATGAACAACTCTTCATTAATTAACATTAAACAAAAGCTCATAAATAAATATCACTTCATTAGCAGAAAAAGGCCATTCCCAGAAACAACTGTTCTTTTTTCCATCTTCACTGATAAATGATGCACTGATGAGGAGGAGAGGACAACAAACAAGAGCCAGAAATCAGCAGAAGCAGCCGAGTTCTCATGATCAAACTCATGGAGGCGTTTTGGAGAAAATGAGCAAACGAGCCGCTTTTCCTTCCCCTCTGCTTCCCAGCTCTTGATCAGCAGGTTTCTATATTCAACCGACAATCAGCTGGAAGTGAAGAGTTCGCATCATCAGCTAGCACTCTCAGGAAACACATGTGAAGCATGCTACATGATCGGATGTATGATTACATAATCACTTTATTAGTGAAGAGTAAAAACAAGATCGGCAGTCGGCCTGCAGTGGATGATAAGATAAAAAAAAGTAAAGCACAATGCACCGCAGGGTTCAAATAATTCAGTTTAAAGATGCTTTTATGATTTGAAAGGTCAATTTAAAAAAATTGATTTGTGGTGGTTTAGCAGCAGAATCACTTGCAAATGTAACTTTGGGTGATTAGCAAATTAGTTAATCCTGGATTTTCAGACAAATCCTGTCTAAAAATATCCATTCTAATAGTTCAAACACCAAAAATACTTTAAAAACATGAACTGACCCAGTGGAAACTGTTGTGGAGCTAACAGAAGCTAGCATCTCTGGGGTTCAGCCAATCAGCACCAAGAAAACTAAAATCTCATTTTCTTTTAATTCATTTCGATATGCTCTAGGACAAAAAATATGTCAATAGGCAAATTTTCTGTGAGTAATTTATGTAATAATGTAGGGTTGAAACGATTGATCACGATTAATCAACTATTGAAATAACTGTCATCCACTTTAGACATCAATTCATTCTGAACTGCAGGATACAGATTGAAAACAGAACATTTATTTAAAAACACACTCAGATCAGTAACATTTAAATATATCAAGAAGTTAAGATGAAAAACGTCACTCCTTGATTCCTCTGTGGGATTTTTGATGGAAACTAGGAGTCAGGTGACACTAATCAGGAGTATTGATCGAGTGTCTCTATAGCAACAGGACTTTTTGCAGCGTTAGGGGCTTTAGCTCAGCGCCAGGAGGGACGGACAACAACAACCACCGGAGGGAAGCAGCAACTGCTGTCCATCAATCTGAGAAGGGTTTCCGGCTGCTCGCAAACAATTTGAAATCTGTCCATCATTCTGCTGAGACAACGGTTACTAACTGGAGGACAACGTTTAACGGTTACTAACTGGAGGACGACGTTTAACGGTTACTAACTGGAGGACGACGTTTAAGACAGCTGCCAGTTTTCCCAGTGCAGGAGATTCCATCACATAAACCCGCAGTGTCGACAACATGATGCTTGTTTTACCCTTATTCTCATTCAATCATCGCTTTTTAAATATCTCCTTAACTTTGTCTGAATTATCAGGTGAAGGATGACAATTACCCCCAAACAGGTGTTTGTCCGTCTCAAGGGGACGGACCACCAAAGCAGGACAGGACTCGGAGCAAATGGAGGTTATGGAGCAGGAGCGGCGCTGTCCTCAGGAGGGAAGCGCGGGTTAAAGCCGCCGGGTTGGGCCGCTTTAAATTTAGCAGCAAGAGGAGGAAAGGAGCAGCTCCTGCGTCATCAGCAAGGGAGAAGAGTAAGGTGAACTTTGACCCCAGCTCCGTTTATAGATGGAGGCAGGTAACCTTGGAAAGTGAGACGGGAGGTTGATGATTTTGCGACAAACTCTTGAGAGAGGTGACCGATCCTCTCCTTCATCTCAGTATTTCTAACTTCGCACATCAAAACCCTGTTTTAGTTTTACAAAAGTATTCACAACGCTAAAACTTTCTACTTTTCATTTCGTCACAACCTGAAACTTCTGGGTATTTTATTGTTTTATGTGATTCTGCGACACACAGTCAGCAGCGATTCGCTGAAACCAGCAGACTGACACGGATGGAGAGGAGAAAATTAGATGTTTCTAAAACGTTACTCAAGTCAATGTAACTGAGAAAATGTAACTTTGGGATTGTTATTAATTAATCAGAATAATTCAGATCTGACTGATGCAGACACTTTGCTTAAATGTCTTCAATTATTATTATCCTTCCACTTCAGAGCCGTACACTACTTTGATTTTCCTGAAATCCTATTGCAACACATCAAAGTTGGATGATGCTTCACTGTAGCGCCAGCATCAGTGTGGAAACATGAAGGGAAGAAGAAGGTGAGATGGAAACAGTCAGTAGAAGGTGAGAATAATCCCAGCGATGTGCAGGGACTGTGAAAAACCTCAGCGGCAGCAGCACGAACGTCACCGCCTGCTGGAAATCATATGACCGCCCAAACTAGGTTAGTCTACATTAGAGGAACCGAAGACGGGAGAAACAACGACAATGATTTGTTTCCCATTTTTTGCTTTTCTTATTTTAGCCTCCTCTCTCTATTCCGGAGCAAAGGAAAGCGGAGAACACTTGTGTCCTCTTTCTTTCATCCCGCCTTACCGGGAGCGGTGCAGTTCTTCGGCTCTTCATCAATCTCCTCTTCCTCCAGGCTGCTGTTGGACGTCTCCTGCAGCAGCTTCCGTCCAACGCGTCTCTCCTGGCCCTCCGCCGAGGCAGGAAAATCTGGAGGAAGACATTTTTAAACATTTCATTTCACATAAAGTTTAGAACAATTTGAGCTGAAAGTCTGAAAGCACATCTTCAGGTGTGACATATTGAGTGATTTTTATCTATAACTGCAGGAGAGAGAAGGAGATGGGAGGGCGGTGCAGAGACTCGTCTGCAGTAATGCAGCAAGTTCTGGTTGACAGATATCGATCCGAAGTTCTGGACCAGAAGTTCTGTGGTATTCCTGTGTCTGCTCTGGCTGCTTCTTGGTAAAACCAAGCTATCAGCATAATCAATAATCAGCTTCTTCATTACCATTTTTCCTGTGCAGGTGTTTAAATCCTGTTTCAAGAGTCTAAAATAGCGGTTTTAAAAATCAGTCTTTCATAATATTAGACCAGTTTTCATGATATCTAACATTTGTTTGTTGTGGTTGATTGAGAGGAAAATATGACGGATGCCTTGAGGCTTCTGTGTCTGTGTGGGAAGTGAGCGGCTGGAATGCTTCGGGTTTATCTGACCTGCTAATTCACTCACTAAACGGGGAAATTCATGATTTTCCAAAACAAAATCCTCCTGGGAGGGGAGTGGAGCGAGAGCACAGCCCACAAAGTGCGGCTCCCACTGTGGCTACATCTGCACATTCTTCCAGAAAGCAGCAGCTCCACAGAATTCGTTTCATCCTTCACGGAGCCCGGCAGGAGCACGCTGCCCTTTTCCACCCTGCCAACCACAGACCCGACCCAAAACAGGGATTCCGACGGAATGAAGGAGCCGCTCAACAAGCCTGGGGGACGTGTGAACTCCTCACCCATCTTTACCTCCAGCAAACGCAGCAGAGGCCTGGGCTCCGCCGCTCCGCCGCTCCGCCCTCCTGCTATCTGTCCCGACCTTCTGCACGGAGCCACCAGGAGGAGTGGGAATGATTAGAGTGGTTCGGCGAGGAGCGCCGCGCTCCCGCATGACTTTATTATTTGCATCATAAATATTAAACTCATATTCCTATAAGCTGGTTAACAAAGCGCATGGGGTTTGTTGGAAATGTGTGCAGAGCTAAGAGGCTTAGAGTCACAGCCAGAGGAGCCAGACGTGACATAAATGCCACATTTCTGTGCTTCTCTGTGTTACTGAAGGACAATTTAAACAATTCCTCAAGTTCTAAACTAATTTATCAGCAAGTGTAAGGAATTTATTGGAAGAGTCCAATAAATCATACTTCATAACTTCTGCAGTTCATTCTGACCACCTGGACCAAACCCTGACTGATGATCAGACATTAAAGTTTTTGGCTCCTGTTTCTCCGCCTGCTCTTCCAGGCCTGAGATGGACCAATCAATTCAAACTATAAACTATGAAAGGAAACAATTAAACTGAAATTATGAACGGTTCACCTTCTGCAGCCTCAACGAAACTTCCTCCTGACCCACATGGTCCTGAATCTCAGAGGTTTGATCTGGAGGCTGTGCTGCCAAAGTATTGAAATCAGGGAACATTTCTCCAGTTGAAGTGATCAGAAACCTTTCTGAACAAGAGTTTTCCTGATCCAGCAATCCCTCCACATGGCTTCACCATGAGGAAATCCCCCAGCAGGAGCTTCTTCTGAAGCAGAAGCTTCCTTACTGTGCAGCGTCCTGTCAGCGCCGGACAACCAGGTTCACCTCGGAGATGACACTCGGATGACTGGTTCAGTTTCAGATTTTTCCATCGCCGTTTAAAGCAAACCAGTTAAAGATGGAAAATGTTTGGTTACTCCCACTTCCTGCTTAGCATATCTGGTTCGATGATTAAATGGGAATAATCCTGGAATTCCTCCATTTTTGGTTTAAACTGCCATCTCTTCCATAATTAAGTCCTTCAGCACCAGAAGCAGCATTCAGTTTTTCTGCACCACAATTCTGGAACAAACTGCCAGAAAACTGCAAAGATGCTGAAAAACAGAGACCCTTTAAATCAAGACTAAAACTCTACCACCTTTGATGCAACTGGAGCATTAATCAGTACATTTTATGCATTTTTGCTTGATGATGTTGGTTTTTGAGATGTGAAGCACTTTGAACTCCTTTGGTGATGAAATGCGATATGCAAACAAACTTGGCTCAGTCAAAATCAGAACCAACTCTTCAAATCTCAAGGAAAGTCGTTGTCAGTCCAGAAAACCTCGAGCGTCTCCAGAGTTTTCTGGTCTGAAACCTCAATGATCTCTGGATGATTTAGTCCATTGTGAAAAACACACAGATCAACATCAAACTCCTCCTGGATTCTGTTGGATGAGAAGAAACTTCACACACATCGTTTCCTCTCCGGATGTCCCAGACGTTCAGAATTCACCAGCCGTTTTTCTGCTGCTCATCTTCATTTCAGTTTATTTGTGAGGTTGTTCCAGACGATATTTCTTGTCCCAAACTTTTCACCTCATTCTGCACTGGTGGCAACGAGACGATCCAGGAGTTCACAGGAACGTCTCAGACATCCTGAAACCTTCTGCTCTGCAGCTCAATATCTCAACTTTAAATTCTTAATAATCCAGAAATCAACAGCAAAAACAAGCCAATAATTTGCAAGAATTTAATATTAATGTTGTCGGCCTGCATTGCAATCCAATAATAATGAGTCACTGCAGAAACCTGAGCTGGAGTCACTGATGAAGCATAAATCACAACTATTCTGCTGTCCCGACCATAAAACGTGTTAAAATCATCCGATGCTGACTCATCCAGTTTGGAGTTTAGAGGAAAACCAAGAGACATGGAGACAATCTGGACAACAAGGCATCGTTAACTTCAGGTGTGTGATCTGTTTGCAGGAACCAATCAGGTTGCAGAGTGTGAGCACCTGGCCTGATGTCACAGCTCTGCAGGTAAAACACCTGAATTAAAAAACACCAATACAGAAATGTGGGTCTGTGCAGAAAACTGAGTTCTTGTACAGAGAATGAACTTAATATCTGGACTGGGCTGCTTTTGCACGATTTAACGTGTCCATCCAGTGTGACACGGAGGAGTCCAGCCTGTCGCTCTGCTGAGGCAGACAGGTGATGCAACTCGCCTTCCTGTAGTGATTCATTGGTCATAAAAGCAGGTACGGTCCATTTGGCATGCGGACCTGTTACTAGTCCTACTGGAAAATAAAATTAGCATCTCCATAAAGTCTTCCAGCAGAGCGAAGCTTTAAATGCTGTAAAATGTCCTGGTTGGCTGTGGAGTTCAGAAAACCCAGTGGACCAGAACCAGCAGATCATCACTGACCGTGGAAACGTCTCCTCAAACAAAATACAGACTTCACTTTCATCTTAAAAGAGAAGCTAAGATGCTTCTAGCTTTGTCTCTGGTGCATCAGTGGCTCCACTCCAGGACTCTGGTGGGTCTAGTCCAAGTCGCTGACTTATCAGTGAGGTCCAACCTCAAGCACTGTCTGGCAAATCTCCCTAAAACTCTTAAAAACATCTTTGCTTTACTATCCATTCTACTCTCTGGTCATCCATCATGATTGTGCATCTCCACAGTTTTTCCTTCCACTAAATTTTCCATACATGTGCATAAGCCTTTCTGTGACAGACGTGGTTATTCTTGTGACCACCTCTCCCTGTCTTGATTGTGTAGAACATGTGTGCCAAACTCCAGGTTTGGGGGCCAAACTTGGCCCGCCATGTGACTCTAAAGGGCCACATAAACACAACCTTCAAGGTAAACAGCTGTGGCCGTTCAGCTTGAACCCGATTTCTTTCTGTAGAGGGCCAAATTACATCAACGTGAAAAGATTTTCAAAATGATTAAACATTCATTTGTGTTTAGATGAATGCATTGTGAGCTGTTATTCATATTTTTCACTTTGTTGACAAGTTTATTTACTTTACTTTCTGCCAGTTTATGGCTCAAAATGAAAATGAGTTGATTTTTACGTCCCTGCTGTAAAACACAACATTTCTATGTTAACGGGACTTTTTAAATTTTTTTAGCAGTAAAATTCTATTAGCTCTGTGCCATAATCATTTAAATGAAGTGAAATAAACTCTTCGTTCATTTGTTTATCTCTGTTTTGCATTTTCATTTTCAGATTATTTATTTCATCATCTGTTTGTTACTCGGAGGTTCGTGAAGTTTGTTCACAGATAGAAAATAAATCATTCAGGGTTTCAACATGAGGCGATGCTGAAAGGACACAGTGTAATAATCAATCTTCAGTTCTCACCTGGATTTTCCCTGAAGTATGACAAGCCCTTCGCTGCCAGCAGGAATCCTCCGAACAAGCAGATCTGGATCAGAACCAGCTCCTTGCGCCGTTTCCGTCTCGCCTTCACCCTCCTCCGGTTCGGCGTCGCTCCATCCCGGCGCCGGATGCCCGGCGGAGACATCTCCTGCTCGGCTGCCTCATCCATGCGGATCCCCCCAGCCCCGTCCTGCTGCCTCCCGAAGCCGCCACGGAACCAGAGCAGGATGAACAGGAGCTCCGGTGATTCCAGGGAGCCGCTTTCTGCCCCCCGAAGTGAAGGAGGGGGGGAGCGGGGCAAAAAGTTGGGGAGTGATACCGGGGAGGTTCTGTGAGGCAAAGCGGGCCGAACCGAACTGAGCTCCTGTTTCAGAGAGCCGGGTTGTCTCCTAATGTCATGTCAGGATCTGGTTTCCGAGGCGGGGAGGCTGCGGGCGGCTGCGGGGCTCCATGGATGCGTGAGAAACAGAGAGGGAGCGGAGCGGGGAGCGCGCGCTCTCACGGCCACGCAGCGATCTGGAGGCTGAGCTCTGCTGGCAGAAAAATGAAAAATAAATAAATAAATACATAAATAATAAAGCTCACAGGCCGGCCGCTGTCTGTCTGTCTGTCTGTCTCAACCTTCAGCACCTTTACATGTGTTTTAGGTTTTCTGTCCAGAGGCGTTCCTAGGATCACTGGGGCCCAACCCAGAAATGAACTCGCTGACATCAACACCAGTGAGAAGCCATGAAGGAATGTTCCAACACATGTAATTCGGTGCACATGCAGGCCAGTGATGTGCATGTCAATAATTTGATTTCCAGCTTTATAGCAAAGCTCGTTATTCTGGTCATTTACACAACAGCAATTAGCAACAAATATCATTTTTCTAAAACGACCCAGAAGGTTTGACAACATGCAAAAGCCACAAAACACAAGAAACCACAACAGACGTTATGCTAAAATGAATGTGCTGGTAAAATACTCATTTAAACTTGCTCTCTGAACGTCCGTTTTTATATTAATTCTGTTTTTTTATTTCCGTTTTTTGTAATAAACGTCTGCAAACTTCCATTCTAGCATTTTGCTAAAACAGAGGTACTGCAAAATCCAACTTCTGCTTTAGCATAACTTCCACTGTAGCACAATTTTGTTTTTGTAATAATTCTATTTCAGCATCATTCAATTTTATGCTGAAATGGAATTAATGATAATCTCACTAACATTAATGTTTGGTTTAGCGTACTGAAACAAAAGTTATATTAAAATAAAATTTGAGTTTTAGAAACTTCCACTTTAGCATAAATTCCATAACTGTGTTTTGGACTTTGGTTGGTGTTGAAACAAATAACTCTGTGTCATAAATCTTTCCTTTCCTCATGATTGTAATTGTTTTCCGTGGCTGAAGTCTACTGACAGATTCTCTCAGGCCAGAGGAATAAACGCTCATTAGCATCCGCTAATGGCTAAAACCTTAAGATGATGCAGATAAAAATAGTCGCTTTGCAAAGTTGCCATGAATCCATGGGAGGTAGCCTAATATAATCTGTGAAGAAATTGAAGTGAACCCGCGTCGTCTCATTACTGGGACTTTAGCCCAGTGTGATGACCCAGAATTAATCCACAAAGATGCTGAGGCTTTAAAGAAGCCATTTGCTAACGATAACACATTATAACCGTAAGCAAACCGTTCTGGTTCTCCAGTATTTGTATTTAAAACTGAGTTCTAAATCCAGAGGTATTATAAATTAAACATAAACCTACAGATTTTCTGCTGCCGATTTGATCAGGATACATGTTCGTTTGACATTTACAGTTGTGTGAAGTTCACCTGCATGTGGCTGCAGAGCCTTTGTGCAGGTTTTCCCGTGTGGTTCTGACAGTTGCTGGAGGAATACAGATAAACTGACCCAGTTGTGAGGAACTGTGACGAAGAAAACTTTATCCTGCAGTTCAATAACCAGAGGTTTGCTCCTGCTGGGGGAGAAATAAGAGAACTTTCCTGAAAGAATCACGTTAACAACTTATTGGTGCAAACTTTCAGTGCAGAAACATAAAATTGACCAACAGGAAAATAAAGAAGAGATTAACAGCTTATCTTGTTATCAAAGCCAGCGGTGAGGAAGTGTCTGATCTCATCTGGAAATCCTCTGAACATCTTTGTTGTTGAACGTTTCAGTGTTTCATGGATTTCATGAACAGCTTCCAGGCTGTTTATGCCATTCACCCGGATTTGTGGCGGCGCAACAGGATCCGTCTTTCTGTGGTTTTCTTCACATCTTTCTGATTGTTCGTTTGTGTAGCTGCTTCCAAGTAGAGCTCTTCCTAACGCCATTTCATGTCGGTGTGCCTCAGGGTTCTGTTTTGAAGCTATTATTTTTCTTGGTTTAAAAAATAGAATTCAACAAAAAACACCTGGAGAAAAAAAGTGTCAATTCAGCCAAAATCTGACATTTTAATAACGTTTCTGCTGGTTCTCCACATCCAGTTCTGCTGTTTTTATTTGTCATATTTTGCAAGTTGTCTTTTTAACGCCCAAATACAGACACACATTATATAGACATCTGTTTTAAAGTCATCCTTTGCAAGTTGCAAATCCCTTGGATGATATTTCTGATAAGTGCATAATATTTTTTATGTAATGTTGTTTACATTTAACACTTTTTAATGTGAGAACCTAAAAACCTTGTTGCTGCTGTTACACCTGCATATTTTTATTAAAGTTAAAACTCATCTTTTTGCAATTTTTTTTAAGTGATGAACTTATCTTTAATGTGTGTGTGTGTGTGTGTGTGTGTGTGTGTGTGTGTGTGTGTGTGTGTGTGTGTGTGTGTGTGTGTGTGTGTGTACAGGATTTTGTGAATTATTCTGACTGGTTAAGGTAAAATGCATCTCTAAGACAATGAATAAATCCTCCTGGAGGTTTCGTTTAAACAGCAGAATGGAAAAAGTGGTGAGAGCTGCTAGCAGCTGGTGTCATTGTGCTTTATTAACCCTTTAAAGGCAGAAATCCCAGGACCTGACCCAACGACAGGCCCACGAAGCCGCCATGAAACAAATCCTCACTGCAGAGTTTGTTCAGACAGGGCATGAATTCCCAAACTCCCAGACACACACACACACACACACACACACCACACACACACACACACACACACACACACACCCACACACACACACACACACACACACACACACACACACACACACACACAAAAGGAGAAAAAAACACTAAGGAGAAGGAGGAGGAGGGGGAAACAAATTAAATCCTGTTAAATTGTTTTTCCATAGCCAGTGGGCTTGGCACAGGCCTCTCACACAGACATGCAGGAGATGCAAGATAAACAGAGCAGCCTGAGATGCAAGAAAATCCCTGGAATTTCAGCCACTTTTTCTGTTTCATAAAAAAGTCCCAAACTTCCAAGCAGAAGACAAACTTGTGTCCTCGCCCGGTCTGATTGATCGCATCCTTCTGGGATCTTTGCCGCATCGATAACCCTCCTCTCCGCCTGGCACCGGCTTCACTGCGGAGGAGAAGCTGCAGTCTGCGCTCAGGCAGACGTATCTGGGTCACCGTCTTCTCCGGGTCCGGGCCGCTCCTCACCTCAGCATGGAGAAACCTCAGCTCGGCACCACAGGAGAGAATCGGGAAGAGGGTGAGGGATACGGCACGCTTGGCCAGGAATAGCTTCCTGAGGTAAAAAAGAGCAAAGCTAATGTAAGGCCAGGACAGAGCAGCCAGCTGCTTCTGAGCGGAAATAAGGACAAGCTTTCCTGCACTTGCATCACAGCAGGCAGCGGCAGAAGTATTCACACCACTTTAACTTTTTGGAGCGTTTCTACCAGGTTTGCATGTTAAATTCAGATTATTTTTGATAAAACGGCTCAAGCTTTTATTTCCTTTCCCTTTGGAATGAATCTATAAAGTGTTTCTGGGAATTTGAATTTTTGACCTGATTCTCAGTCAGGTTGGAGGCTGAGCACCTGTCAGTGTCTGATGAATCTTTATAGATTCATCGGATTTAGGTTTAGACTTTGACTAGGCCATTCAGAAACCCAATGCAAAGGCATTAAAATCATTGAGTCATATTTGATAGACATAGCATTTTTTTTTTATAACAACTGAAAACAACAGTCACTTGGTTTTGCTACAAAACGGCCATATGTGACTTTAACATACATAATACTGGCCCTTTAAAGTCGTGTTAGTTTTGGGTTGATGAGTCATTTTTGAAGATCAACACAGAAAACGAAGGAAATGATCACCGACTTCAGGAAGTCGTCAACACTCCACTGAACTGGTGGATAATGATTCATATTTGGAGATTTTCCTTCATAACATTTTGTCCTTTAAGTCACATTTTGGTCCAAAACCAGCTGGAAACTGAGGTTTTAGTTTCTTCTGAGTTTATGTCTTAAAAACGTTTTGTTGAATCTGTTTTAAGGTTTCGTATTATTGCGCGGTACGATTATCTGTCACTGCTCACTAAAAGCATGCTGGGTAATAAAGTGTCAGGTAGGAAGGACTTTAGAGGTAAACTGTTGTTCAGACTACGGCTACAGCTAGTGATTACTTTAGTAATCGATTACTCCATCAAATATTCTCACGATTAATCTTAAAAAAACATTTGGCACATTCTGCAGCGTGGTGGACGTCCGTGTCCCGGCAGGTGTCCGTTCTGTCTGCGGGTCCGTTGGTCTTCATGATGCTGGTTGTTCTCTAAAGAACCTCTGAGGCCAGAAACAAAACATCTGGGCTTAAAGTGCGATTAAACTAAACACAGCTAGTCTATGTTTACCTATTAGGTAACTTCTTCAAGCCGTTAGCGCCACTAGATTTTATTTAGAAGGATCAGAGTAAAGTAGCCTGATTATGGTTTACTATTTTCAAATATTTATTGGTAAAAACCAAAAATAATGTGGAAAAGCCTGATTTTCCCAGGGCTTCATAGTACTTTGCTCTGGTTTGTCATAAAATCCCAATAATTCCAGAGACGTTTATGATTGTTAGACGATAAAAATGTGGAAAAGTTGCAAAGAACTGCCAACGCACAATGGAAATGACGACAGCCACACAAACGTGGATGCTTTTAAAATTTATACAGTAACAAAATATACATTCAGACCTGTCAGAACACAAAGAGACGGCAATCTGATGGATTTAAGTTCAAATCTCCCAGAAGTCATTTCCATCTGAATCTTCAGCTTTTCCTTCCTCCTGCTGTTTCAAGCTAAGTTTAAGTTTCCTCTCTGCCTTCTTCACAGAAAGAAAATAACAGTTGCATCAAAACGTACGCCTCACTGCAGCTTTCCTGACACTTTTCACATTAATCCCAATCATAAAACATAATCTGAACGCCTTTCTGTTGCTAAGAGGAATACTCGGTTTTATTTTTGTGAGATTTTGCCTCCATGTTCCAGTTAATTAGAAGTGACGACAGCGATGCACCTGCTGGATGCTTGTGAGCTCAATTAGTGGCTCAAAAATACCAAGATGTGTCCAAGCATGCAGAAAGGAAAGCGGGACATCAGGATAATGGAGTTCTTATTTAAAGCGTCTGTTTGTGTCTCTGTTGGTTACAGAACCATTCCGGTTCAAGCTCAGAACAAACAATCTGCTCACGCGGTAAACAGGCGCTTAGAGGTGGTGGTGGCACTGGCGCGCGCCGTCTGGCAGCACTGGAGAAGATCTGCAGCCCAGCGACACGAACGGAGCGGGAAGAGAGAGGAGAGAGTCCAACAGAGACGGCCGGAGGAGGACAAGTGGAGAAACAACGAGGACGAAGGATTTAATGAGCTGCTGGGTTTCATTCGGTCCGATGTGTCTGCTGTCGGTCAGTCTGTAAACGGGTCGAAGCGTTCTTCCTGAGTGTCCACAGTTTGGTTTGCATCTGAATCAGAAAAGAAGAAAACACTGGTCAGCAGCGGCGTCACTAGGACTGAAGGACCAACGTAGCGTTTGCAACATTTCTCAAACAGCAACGAAAACAGAGAAATTGCTTTTCCACTTTTAAAATAGTTCAGGGCATCAGAAACATCTTTTATACAAAATATGAGTTAGTTAATATCAAAGCTTCTTCTGCTTCTGCCAAAAACGAGCAAGGTGACAATATGTATCCTTAATATTTAACAATCCAGTGTTTTTAAATGGTTTACCGAACAAGAATCCCAGGAGTTCTGACATCATCAAAATGCATGTTTTATGATGTTTACCTTTATCAAATATGAAAGAGCAGAAACAACAAACTACTACATTTCAGAAGATTGTAATAAGACTGACCTATAATACAGAGATTATGACAAAACTGTCATTGAGTTGTCCCAATGTGCAAATGGAATGACTCATAATCAGCTTTTTGTCCCTGATTGTGATTTAAGATGAGAAGGAAAAGGAGAATCAGGGATGAAGACAGGAGGACGAGCCCAGAGTCACTGCAGAAGAAGCTTTGTTTTAACTTTACATTTGACTTTAACCAAACTGTAGCTCAGTAATCTGTCGTTTTAAGAGCAGTAAGTGTGTTTGGTTCTGACTAAAGCAAGATGAGGATTGGCTGTTCCAAAACAGGAAGTCAGTGGGGAGAAGATAAAAGCGAACTCATTCAGAGCAAAAAAACCCCACATTGCTCATGTTTAAGTCATGCAAAGCAAACCTCAGGAAGACCAGCTCCCTCCTCCTCCTTTCTCTTCCAGCCATGTTCCCTTCTTCCACAGCAAACGCTCAGATCAGAACCCAAGTAATCCGCCTACCGAGCAGCTTCCTCCTGCCGTCAGGAGCCGAAGCCTCCGCATGGCGGAGCTGATATTTACCCAACATGTTGGTGCAGATTAAAGAGCAGAAAGCTGAGCAACTGCTTCCATCCCGACCACCGCGGCTCTCCGTGGAAAACTAATCCTGTTTACGAACTGGCTGGACCGGAACGTCGCCTCGGTTCGGCGTTCAGTGTGAGCCGCAAACAAACAAACAAACAAACAAACAAACAAACAAACAAACAAACAAACAAACAAACAGCTCCGTCTCCCTGCCTGTTGCTAGGATTCACTGAAATGTCAACAGCAGTAAAACAGCGGACACAAACAGGAAGAGGAAACGTGGAAACCAGCGGCTTGTGACGGCTGGAGTGCAGTTTGCTGATAAACTGGGTTCCTACACTTTTTAATTAGTCCAGAGTTTTCCAGAGTTTTCCAGAGTTTTATGTTGTTTTTTAAATGCAGCAAACAGATGTTCACAATTAATTTATGACTCATAGTTCTACAGCTATCAGGGTCTGAACATGGAACCTGGAGATGAAGAGGATGGACGGACTGATGAAGAATCTCTCTGTTTATTTGACCCCATGACCCCGCCGGCTCACCCTGCAGCATCACGGCTCCCGGTCTGAAGACACGTCGCCGTCCGCCCCGCTGCTGGCGCCGGGGTCCTGCCTGGGCCGCAGCGAGCTCTTCTCCCGGCCCGACTCGGACGAGCCTTTAGAGCGCGTCTTCTCCTTCCTGAGCTGCTGCTTCTCCAACTTGGAAAGCTGAAGAAACACAAACAGAAAGAGACAGTTTGTGGTTTCACATTTTATCTTTAGCGTAGTTTACCTGCGCAGAGTAAATCTGTGTCAACCTTTGAATAGTTTAAAAGTGGCTCTTTTTCCTTCTGAATTATTGAAACCATTTTCTCTGAAAGGGAAGAAAACAGGGAAATGTTGACGCCAGGTTTCCGAAGCGCCGTCCAACATGGAGACGATTCCCAACCCAACAGAAAAAAACAAGCTTCCTGCTCTGGAGGCGCTTTACTAAGAGATAAAACAAAATGATACATGTAGTTCAAAACAAGGAGCTGGTTACTGGGAACAAAATGATTCAAATTACAATGAAATCATATTGTGCTTCAGGTTTGATCCGTACACAGTGATCAGAGTGCAGCCATCATTTCAGCCTCCAGCTGGAAGTTTCTGATTCAGCTGCTGTTTATGGAGAGACATGCAGAGCATCTGCTCTTCAACCGGAGGCGCAGTTTGCACTTCATTAATCTAATTTTACATAAACAGCAGGTGGGCCAATAAATCGGCCTGACTGCCAAACGCTTGTGAGATCACCGATTGGTCGCTCGGTTGACCTGGAGACCTTTGTTGTCTTATTACTGTTTATAATAAATGCCATCAGAGCCAACATGACAACTCATTCCTGTATATTTTTATGAAAAATTATCAGCTTTTTTTTTCTCCAAAAGGTCTAAACAAGTTTTATTTGGCTGGACTGAATAAAATCTGAAAATTATGACGTAAAAATTACTCTAAAATCAAAATAAAACCTGAAGATTTTTTATTATTATTTAATTAATCAATGATATTTTTCCATGTGTTCATTTTTTTATCTTGTTTAATTTCTGTTTGTGTTTTTAATGTCTGCTCTAAATTTCTTTACATTTCTCTCTAAAGGACTTTGAATGTGCTATAACGTTTTTATTAAATCTTGCCTTCCCTTGGATTAATATAACTGGGATATATTCAGGATCAATTCAAGTTAAACTTTTCTTTAGCGGTACTGTTGATGGGAAGCCTGCAGACTGCTGGCCAGCCTTCTCAAATCTCTCATTTCTTTCTAACTGCTGTCTGTTTACAAGAGAAATGAAATAAACACACAGATCCCGTTATTGATCTGCGCTTCCTGCTCACTCAGCAGAACCAGAAAGTGGGTCTGTACTGGTCCCAACGCGACCCTTCGCCTCTCCTCATCTTCATCTTCATCGGCGATTCAGGAAGCACGGAGGCAGAGAGCCGATGAAGTCGTCAGCCGACATGCGACCTCCCGGCCGCTAAAACTTTCATGGCTCTCTGGGACTTACTGTCATCTCACAAAATCCAAAGCGTTGCGTAACAAATTACATTATTTAAACAGCAAGAAAACTTGTATGCAAGCGGTTCTGATGATGTAACGTCTGATTAGATCATGGAGGTGAACATATTTGTTGTTTGTTCTGAAAAGTTACAGACCATAAACTCTGGATCCCGAGCAGATAAAAGCTTCCACTAACACGATCAAACGTTACATAATCCCAGAGAGATGATCCGCCGCTGCAGCTCCCAGCGACCAGCAGGGTGGGTTTCATCGCCTCCATTGTTTACTGTCAGCCTGACCCCGCCCGGGACTCAATCCCTGATTTATGGAAAGAAAGGAGCAGTGTCTGTTGGCTGTCGCTGTAACCCCTCCACCCACTGAAGTGAGCCAAGCTCAGCCTGATGGCCGCCCTGTTTATCCCCACGTTTGGCCCCGCTGCCTCTGCTGCCTCCGCTGCTAAACATCCCAAACAGACCAGATTAAAATTCAGCCGATTGCCTGAATATCCGTCCTTTCGGGGAAACGGCCGAGCAGACAGAGATGGAGCGAAGCTCAGCAGCAGGAAGACAAAACACTAAAACATCTTACAAAACAATGGCTGCTGTTTCTCACATGTTACATGATTTAATGTTTGATTTAATACATTTGAACTGAATTCAGCTACAAAGTCAATGTGTAAAATTAGTCAAATTTATGTTTTAGATGCCAAAAAAGGTAAATGTTATAAAATCACATTTAAAGGGGAGTGACAAAAGCAAATGAAATAGATAAGCAGAGCTTGATAACAACAGTAAATGTTACTGTGGAATATTGTCTCTGCTGCCTGGATAACGAACAGTTAGCATGTTATAAAAGTAATGAGACTTTCATACAGCAACAGCTCTTCAGTCAGAGGCCTCGTCAGATTTGTTGCAAGACTGACTGCTATTGGAGAGCCTTCCTGCTCAAAGCATCACCATCCACATACTTGGACAATATGACTTATAACATTTAACTTCCCTTTGGGATAAATATTTTTTTTAATTAAAATCAATTAAAAAAAATATTAGAGATCCAAATTTGATTTCATTAAAAGAGTTTCTAAAGATTCCAATAAGCTCTCGAAAAGTTTGCACTTGAATCTGAAACTTTTTTTAGGCACAAATTCTCTTTATCTGGGGAATAAATTGCTTAAATCCATAATTTCACACCCAGGCCACATCTTAGACCTTTGACAGGCCCTCTAAAATTCACCCTGAGTGCAACAGATACATTAGGTCTTCAATATTCAGCCATTTATTCTCAGTCCGAAGATGTAAAAAACAAATCAAGTCACAAATAAATCTAATGTCTTTCAGAGAGCCATCTGTAAAGCGGCACTTCCTTCCAGCATGAATGTCTGAACATATATTAACTCTTTCTGATGCTCCTGCGTCTCAGAGGAGGAATCCTGACGAATCCTTGTTTTATGAAGCATTCATGTTTTAAAAAGCGACGAACTCCCAAGAGGAGGAGTCCTGCAGAAACTCCCCGCAGGCTGCATGTGTGGCTCTGCGCCGTCAATCATCTGCAGCCCGACCCGCTGCAGCACACACACACCGCCCCGCTGCAGCACACACACACCGCGTCACTGCAGCACACACACTGCCTCGCTGCAGCACACATTGCCTCGCTGCAACACACACACCGCCCCGCTGCAGCACACACCGCCTCGCTGCAGCACACACTGCCTCGCTGCTGCAGCACACACACCGCCTCGCCGCCGCGGCTGCAGCACACATTTTGTCATTTTATTATTGATATAATCTACTTTTATTTTGGTTCTTTAAATTCCATTATTTACATGGAAATTTAAATATCATTTTTAAACATTAGGTGATTGAAGTTTTGATCAGTTACTTGGGGAAACGTTTTACAAAATACTTTTTTTTTTTTAATTTAGTAATTTTTTGAATGGCTACTTTTTAGTTTAAAAGTAAGTTTAAGTTAAGCATCAAAATCTGACGAAATAAAAAATAGAATCTGCCTGATGAGTGTCACTGCTGTTGATCTGAGCTGAACCCCTCCACTGATGAAGATGACTGATGAAGATGACTGATGAAGATGACTGATGAAGATGAGTGCGTACCTGTTTGGGGTCTGTGGGAGCAGCCGGTGACGTCAGCTCCACGGTAACTGGACCGTCGTTCTGGATGTTGACCTGCATGCTCGCCCCAAACTTCCCATCTGGAAAACAAAATGGAGGACGATAAATCATGTGATTTTCATGTGCTTGCCGAGTTCGGCTGCAGCTAAGAGGGAAGATAAAAAGAGGCGGACAAGGACAGCAAGTTTCACTCGAACTGCTCTCCTTTCTTCTCGCAGGTTTCTTTAGATTGATGACACCATCTGCACAATGAAGCTGTGGGAGAAAACTGATGCATCATCATGTTTCCCTCTCCGGAGGCGGTGGGGAGGGGGCTAATTAGGAAGGCTCACGCCTCCCATTGCTGGGACGAGGTGTCCTCCTCACCTGCTCCCCAGTGGGCTGACCCAGTTCACTGCCACTGCCGCTTCCAGCCGCCTGACCGCCACAGTGACGCGGCGTTGACGGCAGGGGGACGCGGCGCCGCTCCAAACCCAACAGAGGGAAAATTCACACTTTGATTTTAACTGAGAGGAAATGAGACAATGGAGGTGACGCGGCTCCGATCGGCGACAATAAACCCGACTTTAACGACCGGCATGTTGTCACATGATGACACGAATGTTCTCAAATGTCCGTTTCATTTCAGCAATTTCATACCTGAAGGTTTCCATAAAGAAAGTACAGCCTGTTCCCAATCAAGGGCTTTAGGAATCAGGTCTTTTTCCAACATTATTTCCATAAAACCTCCGTCAGTACGGAAATGGTCTTCTGATCATGTTGAGGAGAAGGTAAGTCTGCATCGCTGAAGAATAAAGTTCTCTCTCAACATCGATCAATATTTGTATCGGACCCGATATTAGAAAAAACATTTCTAGATTGGTTGTGAGTAAGGGCGGATCTATTCATCCTAATTCTATGCTTTGTTCTCTGAGTGACATCAAGCTTAATTATTTATTTTACATTATTTTTTAGAATTCCTTATTGAACTTTCTGAACCATTTGAAAGGTTTCTAATTTATTTTTACAAATCTGATCAAGTGGTGCCGTTTCAGTTTTGGTTTATTTATCATTGATTTTACAGAGACTGTTTTACTCCTAATTGCTCTGATGGAACAAATTAAAGTTGTGTTGTTGCAGCATGTTTGACCAGCTTGTGAAGCTGCAACACTTGCTGCACCATATCACAGAGCTGATCGTTTAATTGAACGATGATTGTGTGTTATGTTAAAGATTTAGCTGATTCAGCTCAATTCTGCAGCTTTTCCTCTCAGTTCACTCAGAAGTGATGGTTTAAAGCCTCGTCGTCGGTTGAGATCCCGCCCACCTTTGATGAGCTCAGGCCGGTAGGCGCTCCTCATGCTCTCCAGGATGCTGTTGTAGAAAGGCTGGGCGAGCTCCGCCGGCATGGCGGCGTGGAAGTCCGGTTTGTTGCCCTTCAGGATGCACTGCAGGGTGAACTGGCTCACACACAACACCTCCAACTCTCTGTCCATGACACTCTTAGCCCACGCCCGGCCGCTCTCGTCCTCAAACAGCCGCAGGTTCAGGATCTTTCTGACTCTGAAGACACACAGTGCTTATGAAAAGATGAAGAAGCAAACTGACTCAAAGTTTCTTTCATCTGTATCTATGGACATGTTTGCAGGATGGATTTACACTTACATGTACTCAGCATCTCTCTGCGTGTCATCTACAGAAATCCCGAGCAGGACGCAGATTCCCCGTCCAATGGAGCTGACCTGCTCCCCTCCCACTGCAGGACAATGGAAACAGACACGGCCTTTTTACCACACCAGGAATTCAAGAACGCTTTGTGCTCAGAGCTCTGGTTCACCTGCATGACAAAGTTCTGATGAACATTTTCCAGCCAGGAGATTTTTGGGTTTATTTTCAGCAGAGAGAGAGTGATGGGCAGCATTAAGAATGTATCTTTGTTAGAAAGAGATCACAGAGATTGTAAACAAATATTTGATCACTTCATTTGATCACCTCCATTTGTTGCTTGTACTTATAGTTATTCTTGCCAGGTCAAGAATAACTGAAAATTTACAATTTAATTACTGGTATGCAATAAATAATTTTCACGTTAGTGTAAAAAAGAAAGAAAGAAAAAAATCTTAATTTTTTCTGATGTTTGTATTACTCTCTGTTTGCTTCATGTTTTTACCTGCCTTTGGACAATGAATGAAAACTATCTCTTTTGCGAACTCCTGCATATCTGCATCTACACTAACTGATGAGTATTGATTAATATGCATTGCCATAATAAAGTATTCTATAGATTATTATCAGAATAAAAGAATATTAGTGGCAGCTGTTATGTTCTTGCAAATTACATTTATTGGATTAATCAGTTAAGTTATAAAATTAGAAATAAAAAGAAATAAAATTAAAACATCAGTTGCTCAAATAAAAACAGTAACTATTATTATTAATATTATAAAAACGCCATTTTTATTGTAATGACATTTAATTATTATTTCAGTGTATTTGTGATGGTATTTAGAATAATTAAGAGTAATTTCTAAACTATATTTTTAAATACTTCAGCTGTGAGTTTTCTTATTGTGCCCTTTTATTTTTACTAGCGATCTTAACCTCTGCGACTCCAACAGACCTGAAATAAACATTTTATTGTCTGAATCGAGTCCAAGTTAATCTGAATCTGAACAGCAGATATAAACAGGCATAAAGTGAAACTGAATTCTTGTAACATGGCCGCCTACATCCAGCAGGATTAACTACGTCTGTATCAATTGTCATGTTCATCATTATTCAGTTTTATGAACTTGTTTCCCTTGAGCTAAAAGTCCACTGTTTTAGTTAGCACCGGTCTGACGCCGCCCCATTTATTTCATCTGGGATGCTAATGCTAACGGGGCTAACTCGGCTAGCTGGTCATAACAGCTACTACCGGCTGTCTGCCGATTGTCTTCGATTATTTCAGCTACATATTCCAACTCCGTCCGCTCGGCTCATTCAAAGCTCACCTGTCACACTCGCTTTGGTCACCCTCTGGATAATCGCTCTCATTGTTGTGCTTCTGCTGGACAGCACGCTGTCAAAGCTTCCGGTCAACTCCTGCAG
The DNA here is from genome assembly GCA_911649635.1 of Poeciliopsis gracilis. Lineage (NCBI taxonomy): Eukaryota > Metazoa > Chordata > Actinopteri > Cyprinodontiformes > Poeciliidae > Poeciliopsis > Poeciliopsis gracilis. Next base: position 1,521,989 of record CAJVRI010000370.1, on the reverse strand, counting down.
TCAGTGGTAGTTTGTCGACATCTAGCGGTGGAAGTTGGAAACACAACAACAATGCCAGCAGAAGCCAGAAAGGAATATTTCAAAAACTTTTTTTAGGTACAGCGTATTTACATTTTGTCTTGTCTCGATCATCTTCATTGTTGTCACCATCAGCATCTTTATCATCATCATCATCATGCTTTTTAGATTTGAATAATTTATTTCAGATCCAACAGATTCCATATTTTGAGAATAAGCATTCACTCCAGTTGTTGATTTGAAGAATTAGAAGGTAGTTTAATTTCTCATTATCTTATTACTTCAAGCCATGCTGCAGCACCACAGCATCTTGCTGCCACCATCTGAAAGTTGATGCAGTTTTCTAGGTTTGGCTTGTCAAATATATTTCTAATTGTAGTCAAGTGCTGCCTTCAGCTGTCTTAGTGCTTCCTGTATTGTTCCTAACATTGAAATCAATTTAATTTAATCTGCTTTGGGATAAATTGCTGAAATCTGTGAAACAAATAGGTGTTCAAGCAGGACCTTGATGCCTACCAGTTCAGCAAAGAAGCAAATGGTCAAAGTATATAAATATTCCACAAGGTAAAAAACACACAAAAACCCCTCCAATTCAGATAGACACCTAAGAACCCAAAATGAATGGGAAATTCATACCAATTATAAACTATTTATTTGTTCTTTTTCAAGAAATGCAATGAAATTCAAGTAATTCACAAAAGATAGTTTTTTAAAATAATCAGCATATAAGAAATATAGAATGCTGGTCATTTCACCTTTTCATGCTTTTTCCAAATGTGAGTCATAATCTGCTAGAAATTGGAGCCAAAATGAATTAAACTGGCTGCAAAACATTTTTTGTTGTAAAACCAATTAGATGAAACAACTGATTTGCAAAAATTCCTAAATATCTACAGCTTTAATAAAATACTATGTGAACATGATCATTGCTTTTTTGGCAAAATAATGAAAGACATCCTTTTCAATTATGGAAACATGGCAGCAAGTCTGTCTCTTAAATCATGTCCAGCAGCTACTTGTCTCCATTTCCATCTCCAGCTCCTGATCCTGATCCTCCACTCAATGACATGATGAAATTGTAGATCCTCCTGCTGTATGGGACGAAATCTTCCTTATAGATGATGACAGTTTTGGAGTGAGCAGTTTCGTAGACATGCTTGTTGGGATTTTCTGGCTCTTCGAATTTTTGTTTCTCTGAGTTCAGGGGAGAAATAGTCAATGAGTCAGAAGAAAACCAGCTTTAGTCTCTTGGAAGTCACTAGCAGTGATTAAATCAAACAAATAAACTGATAACTACAGACGAATTACTTGTTTAGTATTCATTGGTGTTTCTGTCCAATGTTTGAACAGACAGCTGTCATAGAATCACCGTAAACCGACAATATCTTAAAATCAGATAAATTCTCACTGAAGTTCTCAGTGCCGCCTTTTAAAGGCTGATGTCCATCAGAACGCTAAAGGGAACAATGAAGGAAAGTCCTCCAAAAAGACAAATCAGGTCGTTTTATTGGAGACACAGAATATTTTTCATCTTCTGAGATGAAAAATCGCCACAGAAGAAAGCAACATCTCGGCTAATCGGGATTCAGTCTCCTTGGTGATTTTCCTCCGTTTACTCACCTGCCGGTTTGTCCAAACGACCTGTATATTTTAAAAAACCGTAGGATCCTAATAGTGTCCAGATGCCCACGGCGTAAACTGTGGACACTCTGTAGTTCCACTTAATCGGGTCTTTGATAGTCATTTCGAGACTAAAAACCTGGAGGCTCTTAAACGTTGAACTGTCTGGGAATCTTCAGGTTAAACGTTCAGGAAGCCGCCATGACACTTCTTTCTCTATTCTCGTGGTTGGTATGGAGTTGCATTACCGCCTCCTGCTGGCTCACACAACTCATTACAGTAGATTTTACGGCGCTTATTTTTCGTGAGAAATACAGATTTTTAAAAATTGGCTCTTTGAAAATAAAATCGCTTTGGACAAAATTTTGAGACTAATTAAAATAAGATCAAACAAATAAGATGTTGTGCTTAATAATTATTAATAATAATAATTAATAATTGTTCAATTGGTATCCACTAATTAAAACTTGCTAAAACTAGCAGAAGTGGCATAATTAACTAATTTGGATCATAAATTATTATGTTTTTTATTATTGAGAATAACTAAACACATGTTTTACACCTTTGGTTTTGAATCTTTTACACACAAAACAAGGAATAATACCTTGTGAAAAAATATTGTGGGCTTAAAAAATTCCATTACAAATACAAATACAGATTAAAAAAAGAAAAAGTAGTTTTAACGTAAAACAGCAACAACTACGATAATAGTGCTGATATAATAATAAAAAAGTAAATCAATATTAATAATGCAGCTTAGAATAAATGTCTGGTATTCAGCAATATCAAAATCTGAAGAGCCTCGTCTCCTTTGCTGCTGCGTTTCTTCAGATGAGTCAGAAGAACCGACTCATCGCTCTGATTTATCTTCCTTCTGCCTACGATGTGAGGGCTAAAGGTCAAAGCTGTCACCTGATTTGCTTTGTGGCTTTTCTGAAACTCTCCACCCACGTTAGACCTCAATACCGACTGTTGCTGAAACTCTCACTGTCAGACTTCTGTTTTGTTTCTGTCCATTAGAAAAAACAGGGAGTGTTTTTTAAATGAGTCCAAGACCTGAGTTCCTTCAACAGTTTCAAAATTCTTCTTATCTGTAGCAAACACCAATGGAAATCATGGCTGTTTTATCACTGAGATGATATTTTGTCCCGTTCTCCCTGCAAACACGTCTAAGAAAACGTTTGTGGTTTCTAAGAAAAACAAAAACAGAACAGAAGAGAAAATGAGCTTTTTTGAAATCACTGATAGCATCACATAAAATCAGAGCCTGGCCCATTTCTGTCTGCCGAGCCTCCCAGAACCGAGCCGAGCCTCCCAGAACCGAGCCGAGCCTCCCAGAACCGAGCCGAGCCTCCCAGAACCGAGCCGAGCTTCTGGGGAAGAATCACACCAGCAATGAAAGCACCAAGTAACTTCTTGGTCATAACAATTAATATTATTTGTAGAAAATAACAAAGAAATAATCAGACACATACAAATGTTAATTGACATGGAAATTCTGGTATTATATAGAATAAAAATAAAAATAGGTAACAAATTCAAAATGAAGAGGATGTGTGGTCTTTGTTTGGTCATGTGACAGTGAAGCGCTGCCAGATTGTGAGGTTTAACTGAAGCACAGAAACAACATCAGCAGTGAAGTTGTTTCTTTCTCAGTGTCAAAAGAATAACAAATATATTTTGTGCAAATCTTGCTTTGGTTCTGCAACATCTGAAACTCGGGGGCTTCTGGGACAAGAGGATTTATTGCCTGATTTTGACTCACCCTCTGCCTCCCACAGAAAACCTAATGAAACGTGTTCCAGGAGCCGTGGGACACCTGAACATGATTCATCCAGCAGGTGAACATTTTGCTCATGAAAACATTTAATCTTTTAACACAGAAGTTAAAATTCCCATCAGTTCTGTTTGAGCGTCAATATTTTTCTCTAATTTTTCATCCACCAATCTCTCAAGAATGTAGGTCAGAATCCAAACTTGCCAGGACAAATTATGCCTGACAGATAATATTTAGCTGCTGGGTATGAGTTCAAATGGCACTCAGTCACGATTCCGTCGAATTAATAATTCTCCGATGGGTCTGGGGTAGAAAACATTATTATGGAGGCGAAGGAGAGTGACAGCTTCATCCTGGCTGGATAAAACTCCACCTGACTGAGTTCAACACAGCAAGGATCATTTGATTTGTCCTAAATTAACAAACTGTGTTGAAATTCCTGTCAAAGAAAAATTTATTCAGATTTCAGACAAGTTGGAGCAACAGATCCAGAGTATCAGACTGGGATACGGTCTGGATATTAATCCTATTGTTTGTTCTTTATTTTATTTTTTATTGTTTTTAACTGAGAATAAACAGCATCGATTGTCAGATTTCAGATTTGCTTTGCCCTGCACCACTGCCACTTTCAGGGAAAAATCTCCTGTGGACTGAAGAGATAAAAGATTGAAATTCAGTTTGTTCTTTCTGTTTGTTTTTTCTTCATGTCCTGTCTTGTTATTACAGCTGTTCCAGAAGCTGGCTGTCCTCATGTCCCAGGGCAGTTTTGCTTAAAAAACTTATATTTGAAGGTGAAATCCTAATTATGTGATTGATTAATTAAGTCAAGACTCCATCTAGCATCAGAGTCGACAGGCCACTTTGTTTTAACAGGAGCCTGTTTCTGTCTGACCTCCAATCATTGGGAGTGTTTGTGGAGGAGCTCGTTGTTGCTGCCGTTTGCATGTGTGTCTGAGATAATGCGCAGTTTTGTTTTACTGTTTTCAAATTCAGAGAATGCAGCAACGTTTTTCTGAAGAACTGAGGAGAAAATGGATTTGTTTGACCACTGGAGACGATCAGCCTTCCTAATAAAACCCTGTAATAAGTGGACATAGACGATGGACGGATGAGCCCTGTCTTTACTGCTCCATGTGCAAATGACACAAAGTCCATTACGCCTTCAGGTGTCCACTGGTTCCAGACCTGAACAACGATTCTTACACAATTCATCTGCAAGGCAACTTCTCTGATGCCAAATTGAATCTTTTCAATCTAAATCAAACTATTTTGTTGCTCTTGAATGTAAAATGTTTTTTTTGCATTTATTATTGAGAAACTGGAATGTATTGTGCAGAAATGTTTTTGCCAGCTTCACTGAGAAGAACAAAAACAAACCTGGACTCAGTGATGATGAACTGAGCTCTGCTCGCCTCACTGCTTCTGCAAAGCCAAAAACATGCAAACTTTTCTTCCTGTTCTCCCAAACTGCAGCTCTTTGTCTCACTGATTCTGGTCTGAAAGACTCCATTTCATCATCAAAACTTCAAACATGCTCTAAACCTCAGACAAACAGAAGTCATTTCAGAGCAGCACAAGCTCATTGTCTCATCACTTTCACCATCTTCTGCTCTTTCTTTCATTCTGGGGCCATTATTTTCCTGCTCAGCCTGCAGCAGCGACCCCCCAACCACCAGCCTCTGTCAGAACTTGTCGACTGAAGCTATGAGTCACAGAAAGCTAATACAAAAACTCTGAAGGCGCGTGTGAGTCCCAGAAGCTGCACGAAGTTTCCACGGAGAACCTGGACGTCCCGTCTCTATTCCCTGATCTGGTCAGAGGAGAGGAGCCGGACGGGAGAACGCTGCAGAAATGATCTAACAGGTAAACGCAAATGCAGGTTTTTTAATGTAATAACAGGTGATTTTGTTACGTAAAACCCTGAAAGATCTGGAACAGTGAGGCGCGTTTTCACCTGAGTGAGTTCTGCTTCAAACAGAATTCATTTCCTTATGTCAGAAATGCAACATAAACATTTAATTATCTATAGATGCTGTAAAAAACAAAACTAAAATATTATATATACTTTAAAACATACAAATAAATAATTAAATAAAATACAAAATTGAGCTCCAAATACATTATTTACTAACAGACATTCAAATAATCTGATTATTTATTAGTCAGTTATTAATTGATTCATGTTTACGTGGTTTGCACAAAAATTATATGAAATGATGTACATTTAATATAATTTAATTATTTACTTGTATGTAAATTTTTTTGTTGCACAGTAACAATTGTTTCAGAAAATGGGAACAAAAACCGTTGAAGTTTTTGGAAATCCTGAGATCTCCAACAGAAATGAAACTAAATAACAAAAATTACGTTGGTTAAAAATATTGATGCCATGATTAAAAAACCCCACACTAATTAATATTAAATTAAAGCCCTTTAAAATCTGTTGATGCTGTCTCAGAGCTCCTTGTATTCCTGACTAACAGACTTCATAGAAATGAAAGGATGATATTGAGGAAACATATTCCGACTTCAGGTCATTGGCTCTAACTAAAACAATAATGAGTTTTATAATGATCATAAAAACACCTGAAATGAACAGCTGCCTGACTTTTGATTGTAATGTAGAACGAGAATAAATACCTGATACTTTGCTTTTGACATGACTGAAACCTCACACCTGCTGTCTCTGGGCAGATTCCTTTATTCAGCAGAATCACATTAATCAGCTTCACCTGTCTGGAAGTCTTCAGGTTAAAGCTTTTAATCAATCATGATGCCTTGAGGGAAAAAAAAAAGTTACACGACCTCAGAAAAGTATGAATCGCCTCAGGTGGTAATAACACCTGAACTCAGCGTTATGAACATTTACCATTTTTATGCTCTAAAGTCTGCTTTGTAATTTATTTCCAGCTGCTGGATGGACAAGGTGACAGCAGTGAAGGTGGTGAGCTCAGGTGGAGGAGCTGCAGCCAGCAGCAGCTCAGGTGATGAGACAGAAATTATGACACAACTTCATAACTCATAATGCAAATTATACTGAGGTTGATCACATGTAAGGTTATTTTGCTGTCAGTAATGGTATTTTAAGGAGGTCATTTAAATGAGGGAGAATTTCAGTAAGTTTCATTAATTTGTATTTTTGCAGCTTTGATACAATCTGTTCACACTAGAAACTAATATTAAAACAGATGTTGGATTTAATTATTCACTGTTGTTGTTGTTTTTTTTTCTACAGTGGTCAAAAAATCAGTGACAACCTCTGGAGTCACATCACAGAGTAAGCTTTGCTGTTTTCACACCTCAAAATCCAACATGGCTGCTGAAGGGACAGTTTTGTTTTTAGCCTTTTAGTTCTTTGTATCTCATTACAGCAGAAATGACTTACAGGAAAGTCAGTATTTGGAAGGTAAAATAGATGGATTTAAGTTTTAAGTTGTAAAAACATGTCAAACCAGAAAAACAATGATAAATTGGTATCAGTGCTAATCAGACTTCTCATCATTTATTCCAAAAAAACTAATTATCCAGCAGCAGAAATATGTGCATGTAATAAATTGTTCTGTTATCAGAGTGGAAGATGTGCAGGTTTACAGTAATAAAACATGTTAAGACATGCGGTTTGGGAATGTTTCCAACTAACAAAAAACTCAAACATTACTGCTCACTTTATAGATCATATATTAACTTTACCAGTTCAGTCTTGCAAATGAAAATTGGTTTCAGGAATCTGATGTTTTCCACCCAATGTTCCCTCCAGGAATTTCACTTTAATAAACTCTGATGGGGAAAAAACACGGAAAGAAATCTGGTATTTTCTGATTTCTCTCCTTTCTTTGCTTTCAGCTGATTTTGCTTTCAGCTCCGGTGGGTCAGGTGGAACGAACAGTTCAGTTCTGATCAAATCTAGCAGCTCCCACCGCAGTGGATCTGGAGCCGGGAACGTACGCATCACCAACATAGGAACTTCTTCAGCCCAGTCCTCAGGTGAAAGGTCAGGGGCCGCTGTGGCCTCAGGGAGAGGAGAGCGATCTAAAGAGGCAGGTGGAGGGTCCTCTAGCAAGTCCTACAGTTTTGGAAGTGGAAGCAGAGAAACTAAACCAGAAGGGGGTCTTGGTGCTGTGACCGTTTCCACGGTGACCAAAAGCAGCTACGCATCAGGAGGGTCCAGGGAAGGAAAGAAGGGCTCATCATCCTCTGGCATTACGTACTCAGCTCCTCCAAAGGAGAGGAAGAGTCTGACCACAATGGCAGCTGCTCTGTCAGACGTCTTTGACGGTTCGTCACAGATCACGTCTTCTACTGTTTGCAGTTTCAATACAGGGCAAGTTTTCATTTGATGTTTCTTGTGCTTCAGAAAGCTCCGATTCTTCCCTGGAGTACAGCAGGAAGGAGTATGGTGTGTGAATTTTCTGTCAATGATTATTCTGTCAGGTATAACTGATCTCAGTTGGCAGAAGTATAATTGATCTTGGTTTGATTTTGTAGGGAGTTCAACTGCAACTTCAGCTTCAGCCACTAGAGGGAGAACTCAAAGCAGAGGTGCACTAATGACCTTTAAACAACATTTTTACAATTAATTTTAAATAATCAGCGTAAGCTAATATAGAAGTAATTACTTTTCTTTGTTTTTAGAGAGTGAGATCAGAGCCAGGCTCCAAAGTGCTTCACCTCCAGCCAGATGTGAGTCCGTCACTGATTTGGCTTCTCACCTGTAAACATCCAACCTGAAGCTGTTCACCTCTTTGGTTCTTTTGATCAGATTTCAAACCCAGTCATGACGGCGTTCTTGGCGTTTTGTTTCTCGCAGGGACGGAGCTGGATGACGTGAAGCGCCTGCTGAGGGGAAACCGCTCCACCAGCACCAGCCCCACCCAGTCCCCCAACAACACACTGCCCATTCCCAAGAAGGCCAGTGTGGAAGCCAAGGCAACATCGGAGAGCTCCTCAGGTCCCATCGGTCAGCTGGAGAGGAACGTACATCTGTGCCGAGCCTAGAAGAGCGTTTCATCCGTTCACCGTGTTTTGTGTTCTGTTGTAGATCAGTACGGCAGCGTTTGGTCAGGGGATCTGAGCGGCGGATATTACAGCTCAAACCCCAACAACTACACCACCACCTCCCATCTTTACCCATCAGGTCAGTCACAGAAAACACTCAGACATCTTCACTTTCAACAGTGTGTTGAAGAAACCAAACAAGATGCAAAATGTTGGCTTTCCATGAACAGCAGACTTTATAAACCCTACAGACCTTCCAGGCCTTCAGAGTTTAGTTTCTACTTAGGATTAAACTCTTGGAAGTGAAAAGTTTTCCCCCAAGACGCTTTCCTGGCTCTTATGAAAATTGTATAAATTGGTGGAATCTCCCTGTCAGTGACATGCGAGTCCCAGGAAAACATTTTCCAAGTTCTAGGAACTGTTTGAAAGTTTCCAGAAAGAACCTTGTAACACTGATAGAAAATATTATAAACGTGATCAAATATGATCCAGATAATCTTACAACCAAAAGTTTTCTCCCAAGATTTTGACAAGTTATTTAGCAAAACTCAACAATTTTGCATCTTATAAAACAGGATCAAGTGAGTTTGCTTTATACTGACTAAAACCTTCAATGTTCATAAAGAAAACCAAACAAAATCCAAAAGTTATAGCAAACTCATTAAAATGTGTTGTTTTCTGTCAGAAATGTACTCATACAAAACAGTTGATGGGATTTAAATAATCAACATGATTCACAGTGAAATGACAGAAATATGATGGTTTAACTGAGAAATGTTTGATCGTCCTTGGCTGCCATGTGTGACAGATGGGTAAACCGGTCTGCTGTGTTCTGTCAGGTGCAGGAGTCCAGAACAACCTGACGCTCGGCTCTCCCTCTGTGAACGCCGGACAATCTGTCAGCGGCTCCGGTTTGCCTCAGCCGCTCCTTAATAAAAGCTTTTCAACCTTATTGCCTTCACATTGTCACTGGATGTTGTGTTCTCCGTTGCAGTGCCAGTATATGGTGTGCAGAATAACCTGACCGGTCCAGCGGTCCTCTCAGCCGCTGGTGCCTGCTCACACATAGGTAAATCAGTGATCCCACAAATCTGAGCATTTTCACATTTCATGCAGTTAAAATATGATCCGCTCAACTATCAAACTCTGCTCATAGTGTAATGTTATGTAACATGTTTTGGTCTGGTTGCAGTTTGTGGCTTGCAGAAAAATGTCTCTGGAATAACTGCACCCACAGGTGAGGAGGCAGAAAACGTTTTAGACTGAGCATCATTGAACAGGATTCAGCCAAAAACGATTTCATTTACAACAGTTGGGTTTTTCTAATCAGGTCTTTTAAAGTTTGGTCAAACGTTGGGCATTTTTTCAGTAATTTGTAAAAAAATTAAATAAAATAATAATAATAATAATAATTCAGCAATGATGAGCACTCTTCCAGTAATAGTGAAGTTCATTTTAAATGTAGTGCTTTAGCATTAGCTTCTGCTAGCGCCTTAGCATTAATGGAACTAATGTTTATGATTGGCGTTTCTGTATTAGGGCAGCTAACTACCACCATACCCCGATATGCTGCATTTGAATGGATATTAGCACAAGTCCATGGAGAAATTATGAAAGGTCTTTGGAAAGTCTGGGCAGCTGTTGATGAAAACCAGTTTAAAAATTATCAGAAAAACCTTCAAAGATTCATCACATACATAAAAAAATAGATGTACAAATTACAAGGAATTGTAAACTGGAGGATCTGCATCTGATTTCCTTGTTTGTATCTGAAAATCTAATTCCATGAAGGGCTTCCTCCAGGCTCAAATCTGGCCGCTCTCCTGTGTGCTGATGACACCCAATATGAAACATCTGTCATCACATGACCACTGACTGCCACCAGAATGAAAGGTTATAAATCATGTTGCCTTGTGCCTCACAGTGAGACCCAGCAGTCCCACCAGTTATGAGGCCTCAGGGAAAGACTTCAACTTTGTGCTGATAGAGAAGGACAACGCTCCCATCAAGAAGGAGACGGAGCGGCTCGTCATGGCCAAAGACACCGGCAAGCAGTTTGTGTCTGCTGCGCCTGCCGCTTACTCAGGTTTTAACTACACTATCCCTCTGACAGAAACGATCAAATTAAAATTCTGCAAATGCTTAACACATTTATTTATTTATTTACACATTTGTCTGAAGGAGTCTAATCACTGATTTGATCGTTGGGAATATCTGGGCTTGCAGGCTCTTACTCTGAGGACTCACTGAAGAGGGAGAAACAGAAACTTTTGTCCAGCGCAGTGGATGAAGGAACTGATGCCAAATGTAAACAGACCTTTTGATTCTTGTCCTCCTTAATTGTTTTGTGAAGTCATCATTGATGTTTGTTTTCAATGTTATTACTGTAGCTTCAACCTTGAAATCTACAACAAAAGACAAAGCAACCTATGCAGGTACAATTTATTGAGTTATTATAAAAACATGGACATTATGCTGTTTTGATGAAGCTGGCTGCTAACCTCACACCTTGCTGTTTGTTTCTCAGAGATCCGTGAAGACGAGTTGGGTTTTGGGTTCTGCTCCTGCTGCAGCTGGTGGAAGTGGCTGCTGGCCCTCGTCTCCACCCTGCTGCTCCTCCTGGGGCTCCTCTTTGGACTCATCACTTTGGGTGAGAGAGAAAAATCTAGAGAAAAAAACTGATTCTGTTTTGAAGAGTGAGCTGATCATCCAGGACCCAGACCCAGTCAGCACCTTGCAGAACCTCATGATGATTTACCAAGCGGCAGTTCCTTTGGTGAAGGCCTGATCGCCTGGTCTTCTGTCAGAACGCCTGGATCAAGGACCGGGTTGGTTATTCAAAGTTTGTGCAGGGAATCCTGAAATCACATTGAGTCACACTTAGTCTCATCCTTACTGGAGCAAAACAGCTACAGAAATTTAAGTGAGAGTCCAGCCAGCTCTTCCCTGGAGAGATTACATTCATTGAAGGCCACATAACAAACCATTGCTGGTTTGGGAACATCTATGAGTTCCCTCACATGACCTGGAGGAAGTGGAGAGAGTGAAATCTAATGGCTCTTATTAACCTTTTGGACTTTTGAACCATCTTGGATAAGAGATACAAGAACCGATGAATGACGATATATTTTTGTCTTTCCTTCAGTAGACACCAGTTATAGGAATCTATTTGATAAAACAACTAACTGGAAAACAAATAAATTCTAAATGTTTGTTCCCAGGTGAGGAGGTGAGACGCCTGAAGAACCGTGTTGATTCCCTGGAAGCCGCGTCTGGCAGTGCATCAGCCAGCCGCCTGTCGTCTTCCTCCGGCATCAACATCATCGACCCGCTGGACTCAGCATACATTGAAAGAACTTCTTCTGGTTCCACCCTCACCCGATCCGATAATTCAATCAACCTCGGGCCTGGAGGAAGCACAAGAACCGGACTAGAACAGGACGGCGCCGCCCTGCAGAGAACCGTTCAGCAGCTACTCAGGACAGAACTACAATCAAATGCTATGAGAGGTGTGGAAACAAAGCACCAGGATTTCACCCACACACACACACACACACACACACAAAACCAAGCATTTTTGAGTTAAAGGGATTTTTTTGTTTTGCAGAAACTCTTGCTTATTCTCTAAAAGGAGAGAAGGGAGAACCAGGACCTAAAGGTATCCACTAACCTCACAGTCATTAAAGATTCATTCATATCTTCAAACTAATGACTATCTCTGTACAGGTGATCCAGGGGCACTTGGACAAAAAGGTGAGGAAATATTGCACTAAATGTTTAGTACTTCATAAACTTCAACATAGGGGTAAATTTCTGTCTTTTTTTCAGGCGATAGTGGCTTTCCTGGCCTGCCAGGTAAGACATTGGGCAAACTACTCCATGATTTACCCTTCCAAAGGGGTAAAAAACTTGGCATAGCTAATCAGTTCTTTTTGTTCCTTAAGGTCCTCCTGGACAGATTGGACACTCAGGACTGGATGGTCCAAGGGGCCCAAAAGGAAATCCAGGTAATGGAAACTTGACTTATTTTCTCTGTTATGAAGTTCAAGGAAAGAGATGAGAATCTCCTTGTTTCTGCCCAGGTGAACCAGGTCCAGAAGGACAACCAGGCCAGAGGGGACGGGAGGGACCAATGGGCCCCCGGGGGGAGTCTGGACCACCTGGTGTTGGAGAGAAAGGAGATAAAGGTTAAACCAGATCACATTTATGGAAAACAAGTTGAGAACGTGCTGGAGGGGCAGGAAGAGCTGATTTGATTATGACTCTGCAGGTTCTCAGGGTGAACCAGGACATCCTGGTCCTGCTGGTGCTCCTGGACCCATTGGTCCAAAAGGTGAGGACAGGATTCATATTGCATATTAAATCAGTAGAAATAAAAATACTTCATCCACTGATTTCTCTGTTTAAGGTGCTGCTGGAGAGCAGGGTATCTCTGGAGTCCCAGGTATAAAGTTGGTTTCAGTTCATTTCTTTATGTTTAAGATGATTAGACAATAATTAATGTCATATTACTGTAAACAGGCGTACCTGGTCCAAAGGGATTCCAAGGTGAAGCTGGACCTTCTGGAGCCAAAGGTAGAGAAACTTTTTCTCAGACTCTTCAAAACTCTGCAGTCTTACTGGAAGCATGGACTTTGCTGAAGTTTTAAACACTTGGATTTGATTTTACCCGATAGCCAACATTTAGCTGTGGTGTATATAATGGACCAACTCGACCATGAAGGAAGCTACATAATGAAGCTAACTGGAAATTGTGTGCACTGTAAACATCCACACTGTGGGAGAGAAATGCCGAGCCGAATATTAAACATTCCTCTTGCTCTGACTTTAATCACTCAGTATTTGGAACCATGTCGGAGAGAATGGCTCCATTTCCAAACTGCAACCATAACCAGGCTACAATTCAAAAACAGCACAGAAGCACAACATCATCTTTCACATCACCTCCTTCTATCTGCTGATTGGCCCGGTTGAAGTTCAACTGAAGAAATCAAGCTTATTGTGACCAATCCTGGATGGAACACAGTGGGGACATGAGAACCGAATGGACCTGCTAAGTTATTCTAGTAGCTCATGTGGAACAGGTGCTGAATAGCCTCTGATGGGCACCACTGACTCAAAAGTTAAATCACCAAGTGTGAAGGTTAGCTCTGCTAATATTCATGATTTTAGTGGAAGCTAATGCTAAAGCTCTAACATCAGTCATATTGATACCCACCATGAGTCAATACCAAAATATGCTACAACAAAATATATAAGCCTCAATAGGTGTCTGGTTTGGCATTGTTCTAATACAGGAATGTTGTAGACGTGTAGCCAGTGTAAAGTTATAATTACTTCTGCTCTCCATCTGCTACGTGTGATGCAGGTGACCGTGGAGCACCAGGTGTTCCAGGAATTAAAGGGGACAATGGAGAAAGAGGACCTCGTGGACCAGTGGGTACGTACCAACAGAACTGGTTTATGTCTTCAGCTAATATGAAACTACTACAGCTCAGTTTTCCTTGTTTTGTCAAGTGAAATTGTAAAAGATCAGTACTGTGGTTCTGAGACTTCTACATGGCATCTAGTTGTTTTTTGGAAACTAGCATTTGACAAAGTATCAAAAGAGGAATTATGTAACTATATGAGGAGGTCAAGGATGCAAGAGAAATATGTGTTGGGAGCGAGAGAGTGGAGAGTTTTGAGGAAGGGTATGAAATGGTGGGAAACACATTGAACAGTTCAGGTACCAAAGGAGAAGAGATGTTCTCAGCTGTCCAATACAACAGGCGGTGCATTAGAGAGGTGAAGGACAGTGCATGCAGACTGGATTAGGAAAGTAGCCAGAGGATCCCGGTGAATCTGGAGCTGGTAGGGAAAAGGTGGTTCATGGATGCAGAGAAAGAGAATCTGCAGAGATAATTTAGGCAGCTAGTAATGGTAAACATTTTAATGTCAACAACAGCAAAGTTTTGTGATCTACTTTGTCAGAATATTAGTGTTTGTAATTTAAAGTGTTCGCTACCGATCTGCCTCAAAGAAAAGCTTCAGTATAATGAAAGAGTTTTCTTAAAGGTGAACCAGGAACTCCTGGACCTCAAGGCCAATCTGGACCAAAGGGATCTAAAGGAAGTGGTGGTGAGTGCAGAGATGGAAGAACTTACTGCAGAGCAATGCAGAGCATCTGACCCACAACACTGACATCTGCGCTGTAACTGCAGGTGAATCGGGTTCAACAGGACTTCCTGGTGCTAGAGGTTTACCGGGTCTCCCTGGTGACATCGGTCCCCAAGGTACTAAATTCTCCAGAGCTTTTACCCTACATATAGCAAGAAATATTTTCTCAGATTCTCTCTGAAAAATGTTTAAGGATGTTTTAAACCCACCAAACTATAAGATAAAAAACTTTAAAATCCTTCCAAATTAACTGTTTGTTCTCCAGGTCCTCCTGGAAACCAAGGACCTCCAGGTACACAGCGTAGACTTTTCCTCCTGTAACCCAAACTGGTTTGGTTTTCTATTTTATAAAGTGCTTTTCTGGTGCCTGATGCAGGTGTTGCAGGACTTCCAGGCCAGCCTGGTGGTAAAGGTACAGTGTTCTTGTTTTTCCTTTGTGATTCACACTGTAAAGAAAACCGGCTGGAAGGCTTGAAATAATTGTTCTCTTCTTCAGGTGAACCAGGATCTCCTGGTAAAGTCATCGGCCCGAGTGAGAACAGCCTCATGTCTTCTCCCAGCATTGACCAGGAAACTGCAGAGACTCTTGTATTCAGTCTGGTTTCTTCCTGTTTCCTTCATATCCAGTAAACTCAGACACTGTGGCTATTCCTGGACCTCCAGGACCAGCTGGACCTCCAGGTTCTGCTGGGCCCCCAGGTTTGTCTGGTCCAATTGGTCCTGCTGGAATCCCAGGCCAACCAGGTAATCCAGGTTCCCTCAATCTAAAGATGTTGGATTTCTGAAAACAAGCCTTGAATGAGGCACATTTTGTAATTATTTAGGTACAAAGGGAGAGCGAGGGGATAAGGGAGAAAAGGGAGCCAAGGGGGAACAAGGTCAACGTGGAGAGCCCGGTAAGAGGATTCGAATCACTCCGTCAGACACTAAGAATGTTTTTGATGTGCATCTTTTAATTCACAACAAACTTGCTTCAGGGACCGGCCTTCCTGGACCCCCAGGGCTCCCAGGGTCCCGAGGTGAACCTGGACCTCAGGGGCCTCCTGGTATGTTTACAGCAGAAGTGTCAGCATCCTGTGTCTTTAAGATTCAACATCACCTGAATAAAATGGCTGATTAGTTCCTCATGAATTAATCATTCGTTTGTGCTGAGTCAGAAAAGCCCGCCGGCCATCAGGTCTTGAGGCGATTTCTTGATTTGAATGAATTCAGAGCAAAAAAATGACGTTGTCTCCATTGTTTAGGTGAGGGTAAGCAGGGGCCCCCAGGCCGCAGAGGCCCTCCTGGAGAGCCAGGTAAATACAAATCCAGTTTTATCAACATTAGATAGAAGAATGTATCATCAGCATAGAGCGCGATCTGTGTCTGATCATATGTTGATTTTCTGATCTGTTTCCACTCAGGTGTTGGAACTCCTGGACCTCGAGGAGAGAAAGGAGAGCCTGGCAGCTTCTTGCCAACATCTGGTTAGCAAAAAACAAATCTGTCCTTAAACTTAACCATACTTTTTGTTTTTTGGTGACTTTTGATGGAGTTTTCCTCATTTCTCCTCAGAAACCTTCTTTGCTGGACCACCAGGACCTCCAGGTCCACCTGGTAGGGCTTCGTGAAGTTTACCTTTCTTTTTCTCTAGCATGTCTTTAGCACAACTTACAAAACATCTAGGAAGCACATCTTCTCCTTTAGTTCTATCGTCTCACAGACTGACCTGTTTGTAGGTAAAGAAGGAGCCCAAGGATTCCCAGGTCAGAAAATATGCAGGTATTTTGGGAAAGCCTGTGTTTTGTAGTGTGTGACTAAATGTAAAGATTTTGTTTCAGGTGAACCAGGTCAGCCGGGGCTTCCAGGGGGTCCAGGGCAGCCAGGTGCTGTTAAGTGGCCAAACAATTGATGATTGTCTCAGTAATGATCCTTTAATGTTTGATTTTAAATCAGTGATTTCTGTCTCAGGGTTCCCGGGACCTCCAGGACCTGCAGGAGCTCCAGGTAACTCTAACCCTGGGTGTGATCTTCTTCAGACCATGATGCATTTTATTTTGAACCATTTCAGGGTTTGAGTTTCTGAGGAATTATGATGAATATTTCCACTTTTTGTGTCTTGCAGGTGGTCCAGTAACGGCAGGAGGGGAACCTGGTAAAAAGTTTTTTTAATATGAACTATATTAACATTTGAAAGGTGCAATGTCTGCGACACACTGGCGCCCTGTCCAGGGTGACCCCGCCTCTCGCCCGGAACATTAGCTGGAGAAAGGCTCCAGGGACAAGGATGTTAGAAAATGGATGGATGGATGGAAGGTGCAACTTTCTGGAGGTTATCAGGTCAACAGATTCTATGAAGCGTTCTGAAAGATATTCTGTAACAAAACCAGAGCTGGTCATATTAAATGTGATCCAGAGATCATGCTAACAGGATACTTTGATGTCTGAAGATGAAGTTTAGATAGTTGACTTTGGAGGCATCCAGGACGTGTTTACATATCAGGACAAACACACACCAGGTTTCCAAACTCACTGTGAGTTACAGTGAGTTTGGAAACCTGATCAGGTGCAAAACAAGCCAAATCATCATTCCACCACCACCGTGCTTTACAGTCAGCCTGAAGAGTGCAGATATTCTGTTAAGCTTCCTCCATCCATGGCCCAACATCTCTACTTTGGTCTCGTCTTTCTGAAGGACATTGATCCAGAAGCTTTGTGTTTGATTCAGGTGCAGTTCTGGAAATCCTTCCAAACAAGCGGGTCTGTTTCCAGTCATGCCTGGAGATTCATTTCTCGAAGCATTGCAGTCTGAACTCCAGAGTTCAGAGATATTTGTGTCGTTTCCTCAGTGGTTCTTGTTGCTCCTAATGAATTTTTGTTATTTTTCCAGGAAGCTCATTCATTCCTGGACCACCAGGACCACCTGGACCACCAGGACCACCTGGGAGTGAATCACCTGCTGTTGGCCAGTACATTGCTGACTACCTCCAGAGTAAGACTTTCAGTTATTTTCTTGTTCTTGTAGCATGAATCAAAGAGCTTAGGGAGGCTTTCCGCTGTGATCTACAGGAGACAACATCAGACAGTACTTGGTTGGACCTCCTGGACCTCCTGGAGAACCAGGCCCTCCTGGTGTCTCAGAAGACGCCCTGGTGGATAACGTAGCCAGTCGAGTTATCGCCTACATCCAGAGTAAGATCACGATGTTGGACATGTCCCACACCAGTCTGAAGGACGCAGCTCTTTTTCTGACTGTTCTGATATTTGTTTTGACCAGGTTCTGGCCCGGGAGTGCCCGGTCCTCCTGGTCCTCCTGGTCCTCCTGGACCCGTCTCTGTCAATGACATCATCAGTCTACTGCAACGTAAGCGGCATCGCATCAAAGTGATGAATCTTGAGAAGCAATAAGATGCAGTAAAGTTAGGATGAGAGTAGAGGTGGGTTAGGAGAATAGTAAAAGGGTAAAAGTTGGAGTCTTTAAGACGACTGCATCACAGGAATCCATAATCATCTGTCTGAACATCAAACCAACATGGAGAAATGAGGAAAAGTTAATCATTCATTATAACACATAATCTTGTGTTTCAAGCTAATGTCTTCCTATTGTTATGACGTTGCTGTTATCTCGTTTCCAGGAGATGAAGTGAGGGTGTACCTTATGGGTCCACCAGGCCCACCAGGACCTCCTGGGGGTCCAGGTATTGGCGGCTTCTCGTTTAACCCCCAGGAGGTGGCTGAACGCGTCTACAACCTCATGAATCGTGAGTGCTAAGTTCCTGCTGTATGTTCAGTGTAGCGCGGATGTTTTGTTCTGTCTGATTGTCGGGTTGTGTCTGTCACCAGACAGAGGGGCCCTGGGTGCACCTGGAGCTCCAGGACCTCCTGGGCCTCCGGGGCCTCCTGGAAACCTGTTCACAAGTAAGAGCTTTAATCATCCAGACTCTAATATCCAAACTATTAGTTATCACTGCATCGGCATTCTCATTCTGATTTGATCCCTGTTGCTGCTGCAGATGGATTTCAGTCTCTTATCGGGCCTCCAGGACCCCCTGGTGCACAGGGTGTCCCTGGGCCACAAGGTCCGCCTGGCCCCCCTGGACCGCCAGGATTTGGGAGCTATGTCAGCTCGGACATCCGTGACTACCTGCAGAGTGAGTTCAGACAGGAAATGTATCTGGTGAACTGCGGCTGAAGAAGCATTCAGTGTCTGTTCTGTTCGGTTTAGTTTGGACCTTTCCTCTTTACTGCACTGCTTAACCCCAAATCGGCTTTCTTTCAGATACATTTTATAAATTGATGCTACCCTTATGTTTTTGAGTAAATGTTGATATTTTAGCATAAATTTGTTAAATTGGCTCAACCCTCTTGGTGCAGTTTTTGTGTTTGTCTGGGGACAGACTGGAGCTTTTACAGGATTGTTCCATCTTAACGTTATTAAGATGGAACAATCCGATCTTCCCATTCCATCATGGAAGACAAAACTAACCCTTTGCCTTCCCTTCTGCTGCCCCCTACAGGTGTTTCCCTCAGAGGCCCTCCGGGCCCTCCGGGGCCCCCTGGACCAGAGGGCCCTCCTGGTCCAATGGGACGAATGGTTTCTATTGCAGACCACAACAACAGAGACAAGCTGAAGCCTGAAAGACAAGATTATGTCCGGTCTGAGTTTGATGGTAAAGAGAAGCTATGCAGAGTTCTGGACCAGAACCGGGTCATGTCGCACAAACCTGTTGGTGGGAAAGGTGGACAGGAACAAAGTCTCTGTTTTTTCAGGTGATGATGGTTTGAGTCGACCCGTGTTCGGACCTCCTGGTCCACCGGGGCCTCCTGGACCTCCGGGACACAAGGGGGAGCCAGGTTTGGGCAGGAGCACCGAGTGGAGCCCGAACTCTATCAACTTATCCATCATGGCTGAAAGACTGACTGATTACATCAAAGGTACTTTGAAAATTACCTGAAATTTCTCCAACTTTGAATTTCTGCATCTCCACATCTTGCTGAAAATGTTTGTAATTGCAAAACCGATTAGTGAGAAAGATTTAAGATCAAAGGAAGCTGATAGAAAAACTCCTAATTTTTCAGTAACTACAGTTTATCGGGTGGTTAAAAATGCTCAGCAGCATCATTTATATTTTTAAATGTCATTTGCAGCTCATGGCGTTCTGGACGGTATCGTTGAGAACTACAATAGCAGGATCTTCCAGGGTCCTCCAGGGCCACCTGGCCCTCCGGGCCCCGCCTGGTTTGGTTCTCATGGAAACGCCACAAATATTATGGAAATTCTCGAAGGTAGGAAAACTACAGAAAAGAAATACATCAAACTATAACAAATTGGATAACAGACCTGCTGACGCGCTCCTGTTTACAGCCGTTAGGCAGCAGAGCCGCCATGGACCTGCCATCCATGGGCCCCGGGGACCACCCGGCCCCCCAGGGCCACCAGGAGAGAGCCGACTGTTTGGTTCTCACACCAACGTTGTTGACATAATGGACTACATCAAAGGTAACACATATGCTTTATATTGTCAAATAAATTGGTCATAAATGTGAATTTTGAATATTTTTTGTAAATCTTTCCAGCCCATGGAGTGATTGTGGGGCCACCAGGGAGACCGGGACCGAAAGGGGAGCACGGACTCCCAGGAGCAAAAGGTGAGGCACATCCAGGCAGGGAGGGTTTATTTCTGTAGAACCAAACACATGGCACATCTTTCTTACCAGATTTCATGAGCCTAGGGGCCAAATCCTGCCTCTTGTTGCTTAGCAACAAATCAAGGCTGCATATTGTGGATTCTAGGTTATTCAGAGTTTCTGTCAAAAACATCCTGTGTGTGCTTGCAGGTGAACGAGGCGATCCCGGGCCTCAGGGATACAGAGGACCAAAGGGTGACAGAGGTCAGTTTAAAAAAAGAATGAGACGTTTAACCTGCAACTTAACATGAATGTTACTCCAGTGTTTAAAACGCAGTGGTCGCAAAAAATAAAACATCAAGAGAGAAAAGATTCTCTCACAAGGTTAGAGGTCATTGAACAAAGATAGCAAATGGAAGACAATTAAAACCAGGAGCCTAAATACGGGGCCAGAGAGGAAGGGAAGCAGAGGAGCTAATCAGAGGAGATGTGAAGCAGCTGTGGCAGGAGGAAAGCAGGGAAACTGAGAGGGAGACTCAGTTTCCCTGCAACCAAAAAATGGATTTTGGTTGAAATCCATTTTTATCCTATTATATAAATGCAACCTCAATCAAACTTCCAGACTGCGAATGAGGGGCTTAAAATCTCCTGATTTTCAAAGAGAAGTAGACGTGACAATTATCTGCATAAACTTAAAAATATGTATTTTTTTTAATGACAACAGCTAGTGAAAAAAACAAATCACTAGAGGGAAGCATCTGACATGCTGTAGTAATATTTTATTTTTTAACTGAACTTTCTGCCCCGTTTCAGGAGATTTCTCTCTGACAACCAGAAGAAGGAGAAGCTCTGGTGTTTGATCGCTGAACTCCGAGCTCCCAGTGGGATCATGAAAAATGTTATTATTAGCGACTGAACGTTGCTGTGGATTGTGTAAAGTATTGAATTTTATGGCATGATGTTTGTATTCATTATGGGCATTTTTAAAATGTGTTTTTTTTTATTATAATTTTGTATGTATGAGACCAAAGGAGAAGCTTTTGTTTAGAGGAAATATTTTATTTACAGCAGAATGAAAAACCACATGATACAAGCATTTCTAAAAACTATACATGTATCTAAAAAACTGAATTAATGTCGATTTTTGTTTTCAGTCAATTTAGGAAGCTGAGCAGTTTTTGTATAAATAGTAACTGAAAATATTTTTCTAAAAACGGTGCACAGCACTCCATTATATTTATTCAACAACTCAGAACAGCCAATCAAGAAAAACAAAAACGAGATGAACCAATCAGAGGTCAGAAAGGCCTAAACCAGTCAGGTCCAGTTTTTTTTCTTAATAAAAGTAAATGAAAAGAATTTTTTTTGTGTTTTGTTTAGTTGAATACAGAATAAAAACCTCCACATGTCTGAATCCTTAAAGTCACAGTAACAACTTTACAATACATCTAAATTATTAAGGCTAACTGATCTACTTTGGGCTTTTCAAGAAACAAAATACATCAGAGGATAAAAATACACAAATGTTTCTTCATTTTCCAGATTTTTCTTTGTTTGCCGTTGGAGCTGATAACTTGATGCTTCATTGGAGAATAAAAACCATGAGTGTCTTTGAAATGTTTTACAACAAACCTGAAGGAAAAAACTGCATCCATGTCAGCCAGGAGACTAGAGCATCGCAGCTTAAACGCAACCACAGAAACTAGAATGTCTGAATGAAAATCTGTAATCCTTTCCTTCAACAGGAGTGTTTTAGCCACAAATACATTCTGTATAATCGCGTAGAAATGATCGACTGATTCATGTTTGACCATAAAAAAGAGCGATCCGTAGTGCAAAAGTCTGCAGGAATCTGAAGGTGGAGATATTTCTGGTTCTTCAGGCACTGGGTTGTGACGACTGAAGTGGCGCCGCAGTGGCTCCTCAGACCTTCGTCGGCCCGTTTGGGTTAGAACCCGGTGGAGTGGACGCTTGGGATCGGGTAGAACTTGGAGATGCGGCTCTGGGTGGACGGGTTAAGGCACTCGGACTCGCCGCTCATCTTGAAGAACACTTCCTGTTCCTGCAGTTTCCTGGCGAACTCCTCCTCCAACGCCTGCAAACAAACATCAGTTACCATGGAAACAAACAAGGTCATAGAAAGTGTTTTTTCAGACTGTATGGAGCAGAGAGTAGCACTGTGATGCTTGTTGAGGTTTATTCTACACATACTGAGGATCATATTGAAATCCCTTTGGCGCCATCTAGTGGTCAGAGTTTAACGCATGCCTAATTCAGTTGATTATTTTGTTGCTAAAATGTAGGGCTGAGACGATTAATGGGCTGAATCATAACTAACTGATTACGGAAATAATAATTTAAGTAGCAATAAATTAACTGTGAATTGGAATAAACACTCAAAAATCCAGAGCAATAATTAAGCCAAAAGTGTATAAAAATATTTACAGTTTGTATTTAAGATTAAAAGAAAAAAAATCTGTGTGAACATGTTTTACCCAAAACTCCTCAGTGACAGTTTTAGCTTCACCTTTACAAAAATATCCATTTATCCCCTTTTGCTATGCATTTCTTAATAGTTTTATCAACAGGTCGTCCCTGCACTGTGTTGATATCAAGTTGAGCAGAAAGCTCAGCTTTTCACATGTTGATATTATTGTTAGTCGCAGCCCAACTAAATGTAATGTGGTAAATCCACTTGACATGAGAAAAGAGAATATGATTTGATCGAACTAAATTAATAAAATGATGTCATCTGCGCGGGCGGTTTACCTTCTTCCTGGGCCGGAGCTTCTCCCTCCACTCCTTCAGCTCCACGCTGTGCTCCTCGTCCAGCTCCTTCAGCTTCTGGGTCTCATGTTCGATGAGCAGGTGACACTTCTCATTCTGAAACATAAACATCCCTTCAGCTCATTCTGCTATGAAAACCCAACTTCAACATGGCTAAAGCAGTTTTCACTGTGAGGACCTGCAGCTGCTGCAGCTCCCGGATGTTGGCGTCGCATTGGAGCTGCAGGTCTCTCATCTGGTTGTCGTGTTTCTGCTGCTGGTGGAGCCGCTCGTTCTTCTGCCTCTTCTCCTCCTGAGCAGCAAACTGGGAACAGAGACAAAGATGAGGCCGGCTGGATTCATTCAGAGCTTCTCTCTGACCCGAGGCACCATCCCACCTGTTTGACCTTGTCCCTCTCCTGCTCCGGGGTGATGAGCGCCGTGGTGATGCGGAGGCTCTTCTTGAACATGGCCATGCGCGTCTTGGCCTCGCTGCGTTGGATTTTGGGCAGCCGGGCTCGCTCCTGCGTCTGTTTGTTCTTCAGCTCCTCGATGAGACGCTGGTTGTAGCGCTGCATCTGCTCCATCTCCTGCAGGCACAAAGCAGCTGCTGGGAAAGTTCTCAGAACCACAAGACGGGTTTTACCTTGATATTTTGGAGCAGAACAGCGAGTTGCTTCAAATTTCTGAATCATTTCCATCTGCATGCTGATGAACTGACTGACTGAGGAAGCCACAGACTCCAGCTGATGTCCAGCAGCTCCAGCTGTGTTTCCATACCTTCTCATGTCTCTTCAGCAGCTGGTGTCTCTGCATGAAGTACTGATCTTTCAGCTGCTGTTTGAACAGCTGGTGTTTCTCCTGCAGGTGGCGCTCTTCCATTTCCCACATTGCAGCTTCTCGTGCTGCGAGCAGAAACAAGACGACAAACATGAGGCGGACTTCTATTAAACTGTTTAAATAAGAAACGTTTGCAGCCATCGTAAGCTAATTTTATAAAGATCTCAGTTTATGACCTTTGAACCCTGTCACTTTCAGTTCCAGTTGAAGCGGTTCAGAATGACCGGGCCAAACCTGCATTTCTGAGCAGTGACTCATTCATGCTGCGTTCCAGTAACCTGGGAACTCCGAGCTGGTTTGACGTCAGAACCAAAGTTCTGGTTAAGAAGTTAGAATTTCAACATGGCGACGCCCATGAACATCATTTTACAATTTACTTTCCTTTAATGAACGCCACTCTTAACTTGTTCAGTTTAGTGGCAGGCGCTGCATGTAGCATTGATTTAATCCGACTCTTACATCTCTGTCTTGTGTTTCCATCACATCTTGCTATTATTGATTTGAGGAGCGGCCATTTTGAAACATAAAGTCGTCCCTATAATTCATACTGGGGGTATTCGGAGTTGCTCCCAGTTTCTCAGTGGGAAATCCGATTTGAGTGGGCTTTCCAGGGGATTTTTCTGACTGGCAAGTTGGAATTTTCCAGTTCAGAGTCCCGAGTATAACTGGAACGCAGCATTAGAGCTGGATCAGGACTGCGGGACTCAACATGATGACCAGCTGCAGGTGATTTCATAAAACATATGTGGCTCTCAGAGTCACTATCTACTAATTACAGTCAACTTTATACACAAAACAGCTTTGAAGAAACTAAAATTATTTTTATTTAATTAGCTGATTCACACAAATTGCAAATTCCTGAACTCCTGCAGCTGTTACCTGGAAGTCATGGTTAATATTTAACAGAGTCGATCTCCAGGTTAAAAGTATTTGCTGCTGAGTGTCAGATGGCCTAAAAACAGAAGAATGTCCCCCATTAGTTGGGGTTGGTCTCTGTGAAAGTCCTTTGATGGTGAATAAATGTCAAACTGCAGATTTAAATCTCTATTAAATAAAATCATTTCTTTAACTCTTGACACCGTGTTGCTTATCTGAAGCACTTAGCAAACTTAGTGATTCTGGTCACCAAGGATCATCAAAGCTGAGTTAGCTTTGATGTTTTGCTAGTGTGGGATCTATTTATGTTCTATGACTTCATCGTTAACATCAGTTCTCAGGTCGCTGTGCTATCTGGTGGTGACATATTTAACATGTGGGATCCTGGACTTTTCCGTTACATTGGTGTTAAAGCTGAACCCGGGTTCACCTCTGAGCAGCTGCTGCTTGTGGTTCAGGCAGTCTCTCTCTATGGTGGCCAGCTCATGCTTGTGCTGCTGGATTATTTTCTTCAGCGCGCTGTCCAGCTCCTGCTGCTGCTTCTGGAGGAACTCCTGCTCCTGGATTCAGAAGAACACAGATGGTTTTTGAATAAAAGTTAACATCAACGAGCAGGTCAGGCCCTCTGAGGTCAGATAAACGCGTCGCTTCCAGGCTCACAGCCAAACTGTCAGCCTAAGAACGGCTTGAGCTGCTAAACCAGACAGAAACACCTGCTGTTAATGAGCGCTTCACCTGTCGGCCATGTTATTTTGGGCTCAGTAACTCTGAAGGAGTCTGACATTAACACAGTCAAATGGCCCAGACACTAAAAAACAGCCAGAGATGAAAAACAGCTGATATAATTCATGTCAATCAGCTCTGACATCACAGAAACTCTGAACCAATGGAAGTCTGGATCGTAACGTTCATCTTCATCTTCATCGTCCCTGAAGGCGACAAGCTACTGGAAAACTCAACGATCTCATCCACAACACTCTTCAGGGTAGATTTATTTTTTATTTTAAATGTTTTTTTGGTAAAGCCTCTCAACACGACATTTATTGTAAATTGTAGCTGTAGAATTGAACTGAATGAACATGAGAACGAACTGCTAACATGAGGCCAAATGTTGCTTCTGTTACTAATTATAATGAAGGACTGAGGGAGGAATTAAGAGAAAATCATCTGAACGTTGTTTTTAGTTTTTCTTAAATGTGTATTCCAGAGTAGCTTTTACTGATAAAAACAGACCAAAGGTCACAGTTTCCTCTGACTTGCTGAACGGCAGCGCTGCTCCATGAGGACGATTCAAACCACTCAATCCTGACATCAGCCACTCACTGAGAATCAGTCCACTGCCCCCCCCACACTCTGCCCCCACCGAGCGCTCCAGCTGGTGGTTTCATCAAACAGCTTCAAACATCACAACAATGACGGCTCTATGATTTAATATAATAAACATTTTCCATCGTCAGAGAAGGTTGAAACAGAAAATTCTCTTTAAGACATTTCATTGTGTCACATGGAGCGGAGAAAGTCCTGCTTCCTGTTTGCTGTGAAGCAGGCGTGAGCAACAGAGGGAGCTGAAATGAGGCAGAGCTGTGGACAGTATAGGATTTAACTGGGCCTGGAGGGACAGAAGCTGCAGAACCTCTGGAGGACAGATGAGGGCGCCGTTTGTCTCAGCAGAAACATTTTGCACTCTTGAGGGGCAGAATGTGACAGAGGAGGTGAAAGTGGTGGACTGCTGGGACTCACCTCTTTCTTGCGGTTCTTCAGCATGTTCTGGCACTTTGACAGCTCCTTGTCCTGCTCAGCTTTGATGCGCTTGGCCTCGTCTCGCAGCCGGTTGGTGTGCTCCTGCTCCAGCCTCTCGATGGTCTGCTTCTGCTGCCGCTCCAGGTTCTCCACCTCCTGGTCGTACTGACGCTTCTTACTCTGTCCAACACAAACCGCTTCATCACTCAACCATCTCCATTCATCACTGAGACTTTCTGAAGCTCAGAGGGTTTGGAGGAAACATTGTGATGTTGAGAAAAAAACTGTAATATTGCAACAGAAAAGCAAAATTTGGAGATTTTCCTGAATATCGAGGACAAACAGATATTCTAACTAACACTAACTAACTAACACTAACTAACGTATGTTAGTGTTTACAGTTCACTCATTGATGAGGAACTTTACCATCCTTCGCTGTGATTGGTCAATGATGGAGGCTAAATGACTTTTGTAAACACTCACAGATTCTATTGGCTCTGACAGTTTGATGGACGTGTCAATCATCTGAATCAACCAATGAGCTCCTGAGAAACTGTGTTGCTGAAACAGTTTTCAGAAATCTGAAATCTCAGAGACGCATTGTTTAGCGGTACATTGACTCTTATTTTGTTGTAAGGCTCGCCTGGACTTTCCTCAACCTAAACCTTGTAGTTCCTGAGATATACTCAGTTCATTTTGTTGTTTTTAGAGAAGGTATTCAAAAAGAGGCCGGGACTTTAAGAGGTTAGTGCTGCTGTTGTGGCTAAAAACCAATATTTACACAAACATACAATATAATATCACATTTTCAACAAATCTTATTATTCAGGTAGAAAGATTAGATTTAGGTATTTTCTCAGACTTTGGGCTGTTTGTTGTGAACCCAAAGGAGAAAAACATTAGCACTTTCTGCTTACACAACAAGTCATACCATCACAATAATATTCACCAATGTAACTGAATTTTGAGTGTTTTACTTGTTTTAGTGTTGAATAATAAAAAATGATAGAATTTCTCCTTTAATCTGCAGACGATCTATTTGATCTATTTCTCTACAGCAGATTGATCTGAAAGCTCGTTTCTTAAAGAGAACAACTGCTGACACAAAACACTCATTTCTTTATTTCAGAACAAAACTCTGCCAAGTTTTTTTTTATTTTTCATCTCATATTGATAAGATGATAAACTCAGTTTTACTGCAGCTCAGTTCTGAGTGCTGATCCTCCTATTTCTCAGCGGACTGTCCCACTGTTCAAGTATGATGTTCCAACTTTATTATTATATTTTTTTAGAGAAAAACTGTTAGGAAAGAAGTTATTTTAAAAAGACTTGATGGAGACTTGATTCAGTGATGCTCCTTTGAGCAGCAGCTTCCACACAGAATGTGACTGAGCTGCAGTTTGCAGGGAGGCAGTGAAGTTCAGGTTTTTAGCTGAGGATTATGGTGATAACAGAAAAGTTTGCAGCTACGTTGACCAGGTTCAGGAAGTTCACAGTGTCATGTGAGCAGGGTAAACGGCTCCCTGTGCTTATCTCTAAACAGAAACTACAGCTGCTGGAACTGAACCGGTTTGAAAACCAGGCTGAAATGTCGTGAAGCTGGAGGGAAACAGACGTGGCAGACTCACAGTGGTCTCTTGCTCAAAGCGTCTGAAGATCTGCTCCTTCTGCTGCTGCAGCTTGTTGCTGAGCTGCTGCTGGGCTCTCTGCTCCTCCTTCTGCAGGAGACGCAGCTCCCTCAGCTCCTGCCGCCTGCAACAGGAGGAACAGTAAAGTCAGATAAAATTCCCAGTTGAACTCATTTTCATATTATTTGCATAAAAAAATGTTTGGTTTGAATGAAGTGACATGAGTACCTGAGGAATCTCATCTCCTCGTTCTTGGTGTCATTGTCAGTGACGATCTTTGATGTTGTGACGCTCACTTCCACCCCGTCCACCATGAACTTACGAGTTTTCTTCAGCGTCTTCTTCTGCCGCTTGGAGTCCTGAGGAAAACAGCAAGCAGGTTAAAAGGGAAGAGGCCTTGCTGTGGATTTATGTGTGTTTCTGAGGCTTACCTGTATAGAAACAGAACCAGGCTCCTTTGTTTTGGACAAGAAGCTGGAAATGGACAGATTAAGGTCTACTGAGCTGTTGTCTGCAGCCGAGCCCCTTCCTGAGTCAGAATCTCGCTCCTTTTCGTCTTTGGCTTTATCCGGAACCTTCTTCTCCTCTTCAGCATTTGTTCTGTCTTTTTCTGCAGGCTGCTCTCCGTTTTCCTTCTTCTGGACTTCCTGCTCTGGCTCTGGCAGAGTTAGAGTCACCTTGAGGTGTTTGTATCGATCTTCCTCTTCTTCATGAGCTGGAGTGTTAGCTTCTGGTGCAGCAGGTGAGTTAGTCTCCTCGGGAGGCCCAGGAACCTCGGCTGTGTCCACTTCCTTTTCATCCTCCACGTCTATCTCCAGCTGCTGCAGCTCCTTGGACGGTGTGTCTGGTTCGGCCTCTGACCCTGGTGAAGTGGCATCAGACACGGCCTCTGGAACGTTCTGCTCTGATGGTTTCTCTTCAGGTTCTTCGGGAACTGGAGTGTTTGGAGCTTCCTGTGGTTGCTCCTGTGTCGCAGGCGCAGCAGGTTCCTCTGTGGAGACGGTTTCCGCCACATGGTTGGAGTCGGGAAGCTTGGCTGGGGAAGGAAGTGGTAAGATCGGTTCCATCTTCTCAGGGACCGATTCCAAGGGCGACAGAGGGATCTTTTCGTCCTCGGAGCTGGCGACGCTGGCATCAGATGGAGCCCGTTTGTGGCCCTGGAGGAACCATGCAGAAGTTAGAACTGTCATATAAATGCAGAGTCAGCAGAAAGCAAAATGCAAAAAGTAATAGCTTCAGAACTCAAAAGAACATGCCAAGCACGGCTAAAGCACTGCTGGTCAAAACATTCTCTCCAAATAACTGGAGCTCCTGCTGTCTTCAACGTTATTTAACCTCCTCTGCAGGCTTTCTGCAGGTTTCACCAACTGCATCATTATGAATGCACCTACACAGAAATGTGCAAACTTTGTCCAGCCAACTGGCGAAAAACAAACACTTACACATGACAGAAGCAAAAAAAGCTAGCTATCAAAGCTGTTAGCAGCAAGTTAGCAGTAGCATCAAGCGCCTTGAGTCAATGAAAATGTCTGAGCGTGACTCAAGCGTTTGCCTAACAGAAGTTTTGTGAGAAAAAAGAGAAAATAATGAGGTTAAATAGTGACAAAATGCAAGACATGCATGTCAGCTTAGTTTTTTAGATTGAATTTTAACCATTTTAAGGACCTTGATTTTAGACATTGGAAGAATGAGCAGATACCACGCTGTCAGATGTTACCATCTTTAACTTGTTTGAAGATTTATAAATGAGTCAGAAAAATGCGATATAGAGGTTTCTGGTATAGAAAGTTAAAACAGACATGGTCTGCATAGAAACAGCTTTGTGTAAAATCTTTGTTGGTGTGGACGGATCTTCAATGTCTGCAATTTATTATTTTGACCTATTTTCTTCTAGACTCAGTTTCTTGTTTTCAAACTGCTGAATCCTGATTGTACAATTTCACTCATAAAGAGTAAGTTTAAACGTTTATGACTTGCATGCGACGCCAGCTTGGTACTGTGTTCCAGTCAATATGGGTTTTATGTGGCCTTGAGGAGCTGCAGTCATGATAAACAATGGAGAGCTCAACACTCAAAGTGACCAAACAGGAAGGATGTTTATGCAGAAACAGAACCAGAGTAATTAGTGTTTGCAATGGCAGCATTCTCACGTCCTGCACCTTCTTGGCGTTTGAGGATGAAAACAATGACTGGGCCCTTTCATTTTCCATCAAGCAGAAATGCCTAGCCCATAAATCATGATCTGAATAACAATGCTCTTTCTGCCAACTTCATTTTCAAATCTCAACAATCACTGAACTTGAGTCTTTTTGAACTCCTGTAGGATTTTAATTTCTGTTTCAAACAGAAGGCATACCTCTTTACAGGGGTGAGCAATCCTGGTCCTCAGGGCCAGTGACCTGCAACCCTTAAACGTCTCCCTGGTCCAATAACTGAATCACCTCCTTAATGCACTCAAGTTCTCCAGAGTCCTGCTAATGATCTCATCATTTGACTCAGGTGTGTTGAAGTAGAGAAACGTCTGAAAGCTGCAGGAGGCCGGCCCTGGAGCCTGGACTTGCCCACCCCTGCTCTAGAATATGTAGCAAGTTTATATTACTGCCAACCCTAGTTTTGTTTTGATCATACAGAGAAGATACTTGGTGGTACTTTTGAGACATAAACTGTTTGATCTCCCTGTCTCCATACTGAATATGAGACATTAGCTGTTTCTATTATGGTCAAAAACAACAGATCTTACAGTCACCATGGATATTTAGCATTTTCTTTTTAATACATTTAAAATACTCTTGAGTTATGAGAGCAAAATATCAAATATTAACCACTCTTTTTTTCCACATCATAAATCTCCAGTAAAATAGACTTTGATGTAAATATCTACTCACCAGATGTGCCTCAGTCTCTTCCTCCTCCTCTTCCTCTTTGTGCTCTTCGATCTCCTCGGTGACCTCAGCCTTCGCCTCGGCTATCAGCTCCCTCAGCGGCCGGCTGTCAGTCACAGTCGAGACGAACGAATGCTGCACACAAGACAGGACCAAAGGCTTGTTGGTAGACCAAGACCAATGTTTTTGATTGAGAATTGATTGAGAATTTCACTGGAGACAGAAATGTAAAAAGAACTGCAGGATATGGAAACCAAACTCAAAGTCTCAGTCAATGATCAGCTGCTGGTTCTACAGCTACCAGTAAACTCTCAAACAATGGAAGAATATGAAGATAATCAAGATGCCCCAACAAAAAACCCACAACAGAAAAAAATCATGATGAGAAGAGACTATGATTTGCTTAAGAAAACATTAAAAGCAAAACATTTTTGTCTGACAATGACCTCGAGGTCTGTGCTGATAAACTGGCCCAGATTTTATTAATTTTAAGATTTCGGTCCATATTTACAAGTGAAACCGATCTTGTCTTCCTCTGCAAAGGTCTGAAAATCAGCCACTGTCCTCTTTTGCTCCGTTAGAGATGGTTGACAACCGATCCGTCTGCCTATGGAATGGTCTGCCCATGAGCTGTTATAACAGTCGGAACCCCACTGTTGCTAACTTCATTGCTATATTTAGCAACTTTTCTGACAAAAAAAATTATATTTTGAGGGGAGGTTTTTTCAGCCAGAAACTACAATAATTGCGCCTCCAATAACTTTGACTGACGTTTCTGCCCTGGGCTGGAAACCCAGTTCAGAGGTAGCAGAAGCTAATTCACTCCATGCAGTACAGATGTGAAGCCGTTTTTAGAAACAGCGATTTTACGACCAAATCTCAGTGCAGATTCACTAGAAGGTCAAATCATCAAGCAGTACATATTTCAGTGTGAGCATCTGCAAAGAGAAATTCAAACGCTGCCATTACTAATCTATTTTCTTTACTTTCTGTAAATTAATAACAAATCTGATGATTTCTGTTTCAACCTTCTGATTTGTGAGCAAGTAAATAAAAACTATTATTCTATTTTCAGCTTCATTTACTTTCAAGCTGAAAGCTGTTCAAGCAGAGACGAGACTCTCCTCTGATAACTGATCCCAGTTAGAGACACAAACTTCTCAAAGTTTCAGACTTTTTGATAACAGCTCAAACACATTATGCTAGACCAGCTGAGTGTTCAACACTAACCTTAACCATCATCTTCCTACACAGCAAAAGCATTTCAATCCATCAGCAAAATTTAAACAGTCTCACCTTCTTCGGTTTAGAAAGCTGCTGCATGTATTTTATGGCAGGCCTGATGATGTGAATCTTCTTAGATATCAGAACCTTCATTGGCGGCAGACTGCTGTTTTGTATTTTTAAGCCCATTGCGTTGTCTGTTGCAGTTCTATTGTTTTCCTGGTGTGTCTGAGGTAAAATGCGTCCGGCTGGCCTGCCTGTCTGCACGCTGAGTGAATGAGCAGCTCTGGTTTAGCATCTTAAACCCCATGGAAAAAGCAAAGCCTGCTCTGCTGACGTCAGCGCCAGCAGAGGGATGAGTGTCAGTCCTACTGGGACAGACGGCTCAGAGCGTTCAGGGCAGCTCAACAGATGTCACACTGGGTTCTGATAGCAGGTGGTGCATGGATGGAGGTGGGGGAGGAAGTGGCTTGGAAGTGTCCAGGTGTTGGGGATAATCACACAATGAGAGATTTAGTTTTGGACAGACGGTACCTGAAGAAGCTGCGCTGCGGTCCATCTGCTGTCCAGGTTCTTGTCCAGGCAACGTTTCAGGAAGTCGCTGAACTCTGGAGACCTGAGCAGAAAAAACCCAAACATTCAGTCAGCTGTTCACTCAGCCCTCAAACAGAAACATGGCAACTCACCAGCGCGACGGCTGCATCAGGGTGGGCGGGTCAGACTTTGCGATCTTCAGTAGGACTCTCATGGGGTTCATCTCGTGGTTGGGGGGCTCGACCTGCGCCAGCTCGATTAAAGTGACTCCCAGGGACCAGATGTCGGCCTTGTAGTCGTATGGACGGTCCTTGGAGGTCTCACACATCACCACCTCGGGGGCCATCCTGAAAACATTCATCCAACCTTCAACTTTCATGTTTTAACAAATTAAAATCTGAAATGTGTGCTGGGCTTTTTTCTTTACTTACATGAGGATAACTTGTTTGTCCTCAAGTATAAATGAAAATATTTACAAGAACTATAGTGAATTATTCTTCTTAGTCCTATGATGTGCTATCTTTATTATTTTGATTTTCCTTATGAAGTGAATGAATGTTTTTCATTATAGTATAATTCATTTTGTAATTGTTTATTTTTGTGGTTACGTTTATTTTTAATTTGCTATGTGATCTATGTGAGCTGCAAATTATTAGTTGTTTATGTTGAATGTCTTTCTTCCTTTTATTTGGATCTCCATGAGTTGTAGTTCTCTGCTTCTACTTTCACTGAGGTCCAAGCTAACCTCGTGGATTCGCTGAGGTAGTCGGGGAAGTAATTCTCTGACATGTATGTTGCATCCCTCCAGGTATTTTGGGAGGGCTGCTGAAGGAGTATGGGGTATCCTGCAGATCACTTTGTATGATTTTTCTTTCTCACAGCTATGGACAACTTTCAATCACATAGAAGCCTAATGAAATACTTTGAGGTTCATGAAAAAGCTCATAAATGTGTTTGTGCAGTTCTGTATTTTCTGGGAAGTTTACTGTTTATAAAATGTTGCATTAAAATAGAGGAATTATTCCTCCACTTACCAGTAAGGCGTTCCAATGAAAGAATCTCTCCGCTGAAGCGTCTTTGTGTTTTTGGCCGACACACCAAAATCAGCTGAAAGCCACAAAACCCACAAATGAGTCAGAATAACTGAATCAGGAGACTTTGGGTCATGTGAAAGCAACAGTCTGATTTTTCTGCAGGCAGATACTGGGACACCTCTGTGTGTGTTATGTCACTGGACAAAATCTCTGCTGTGTATTATTTCACCATGACTCATGCCACTCTGAATAAACCTGCATTACTGCAACTTCTGTGGTCAGCAGCACCAAACGATGGATGCTGAACAGGAAAAGCAATAAATACTGAGGCGTCACGCTTCATTTCAAAGCTCCTATTATTACATAGTGTGAATTTTAGATTTCTCTTTGGTTGATTTGTTAGTTATTTGGTAAGAGTCTGTCAGTATTTCTGCTTTGATAAAGCAGATTTTCTGGATTCTGACAGAGCCATGAAAAAGTTGATTCTTTAAACTCGGTATTTAAAGAATCAACTATCATTACTGACAGAAAGTCTTCAGTTTGTATGTAACGAGCACGAAGCTGGACAGGCCAACATTCTTTCTTCCATTTAGTCCAGATGCTTGAAATGAACCACCAGAAAGGCGTCACATGAACATACAATGGGTCTAAATTACCAAGGCTAAAATAATGAGTGAAAAACACTTAGGTGAAATTACCTACCACTTCGTTTTAAAAATGAAATAACTAAGTAATCATTTGAGGAAAACATCACATCAGCATTCCAGGTATCTGAAATGCTGAAGTATTGGTAAATATTTGCAGTATCTGTTGGCGGAGGTTGGATTCACGTGAGGAACAGAGCCTTTGTTCAGAACACGGGACGTCATGGCGCTGTCACCAGCCGGCTCTTACCCAGCTTCACGTCTCCGTCCAGAGTGAGGAGGATGTTGCCAGCCTTCAAGTCTCTGTGGATGATTTTGTTTTCGTGGAGGTAGACGAGCGCCTGCAGGGTCTGCTTACACACCACCCGGATCTGCGGCTCGGTCAGGGGTCTCTCCAGTTCTGCACAGAAGAGGGACGGCTGCCATGAGCATATGCTTTAAATCAGCTCAGCACGGCACGCTAATGTAGCCTAATTATATGTGGCGATACGGCCTGAGCCACAATTAAAGTCTTGCAGAAAGCGAGGAAGAAAGCGACCATGTGGGTGGTCCGCTGAGGCCCCTTTTCACTTTCGCTGCCGGTTTGAGCCGTTTCCCTGTTGGTGAAACAACCTGTGATGAAAAGTGGAACTGCTGACTCACCGAGCATGACGGCATCCACTGCCCCTCCTGCACAGAACTCTATGAGGATCTGCCAACGACAGGAGAAAACACAGGACCAGCTTTAGCTTCCCAACATCTGCTTTACTTCAATTAAAACACACACGAAGCTCATAGAAGATTTGACCTTTCACCTACTTTAGCAGCTTTTTGTGTACCAGAATATTAAAGCTGCCCAAATATTTGTCCACAAGTATTTTCTGAAAAAACAATCAGTTTTTTCAGAATGGTTGTTGAAGTAGTTTCTTACATGTGAAGGATTTTATTTTGCGCATTTTTAAGTTTGTCAGAAAGAAAATAAATAATTATTTAAATTCAAACCAAAAGTATTCTATTTATCCTAAAGGGAAATTAAACTCATGTCATCGAAGATCCTTCAAAAGGACTGGTTGGGCAGCAACAACTGTTTGCTAATGTATCTCAACTGTTATAAAATGTAATATTTAGCCAGTTGGACTGAGTCTCAGTTTGGACATGAATGATGTTCAACAGCCACAGAGTGGTGCAAGTACAGATGAGAAAAAGAGGAAAGACGACAATAGGTAGATATGGAAACTGATATAATCACAATATCTGCCAATATCGATTGAAACTGCAGGATTGTAGGCTTCAGAGTATCACTTGGAAAAATGAGCTTCAATGACTCAGAAAGCAGCTGAACCATAAGACAGAAACTGTTCCTGGTTTCAAACAGAAATATTCACTTTTTCCTAGAACCTTCTGGAGCTAAAAATACAAAAACAAACAAACTAATAACTTGGCTAAAACAATGTGGGAACAAACCACCACCCAGCATTCATGAATGAAACGGTCTTAAAGGCATTCAGAGGCTTCAGTGTGGCGGCTGACGTAAGAGGATTGAGGCTTTCCACACTGCCAGACCTCAGGCCTTCTGCTGCTGATAGGATTACAGTTTGTATGAACGGAGAGCCTTCTGCAGCATCTGGAGTCTCAACTGAGCAGCATGACATTCACACAGCCTCCAGCCCACAATGAGATTGAGAAATATTGGCCGAGTGTTACTATCTGAATGAAAGAGAAGTTACACTTCTGCAAAATTCGAAACCTTTTGTGGTTTACACATCTGCCGCAGTGTTTGATATGGTCAGCCAGCTTTTAAATAGAAAGTGACAAACTCCTAACAACAACAAGGAAAAGCTGCAGTGGAATTCCTGAGCTCACTTGAGATTTTCAGCACCGCTCCACTTCCAACAACAAAGCCGCTCCAGGCCACACACTGCCCCGGTCTTAGAGCGCTCCAGGCTGCTTCTGGTGTTCCTCTGTTGTTTTAGAGGCTCTGTGTGGCACAATGGCCGCCTGAGGCTTTTCAGTGAGATAGCATGAACAGAGGAACCACAGGCCAGGGCTGCAGCTTCCTCCCCATTTGTTTATTTGACACATTCACACTGAACTCCATTTAGAACTGTGCACCACTTGTTTTCCAAGCCATTCATGTGACACAAAGAGGGCGGATGTGGTTGAAGGTGATTTCACCTGAAATGTTGTGGCGAAGAGCAGCGACTGGGATGACAGAGATGTAGCAGTGAGGAAACGCAGCGCAGTAACAGCCGTAAAGCGGCCGCCTCTGGGATTTTCACAGAATAAAGTCTTTCATCAGGAGAAGGAAACGTCCTAGAGTCCGTCTCCTCTTTGCATGAACAGGTGCAACATGAGGAAGAAAAGGAGAAAACTCTACCTCCATCAGAATGAGCTTATTGTTTGGAGGACAATGGGGAGGAAAAGGGCAGAGCGCTCAACACAGCACTGAAATGAAACACCAGCTGATCATGAGTGTTAACAACGTTCAGAATGCCTTTTCAGATGTTTGTGTGCTGACGCACAGGAGCGCCATGGTGATGTTTCTGTGTCATCTCCTGTTCAGTTTATCTGCCCTTTGACCCTTCACACTCAGATTATTTGCATGATAGGAAAAAGAAAGCTCTGAGTTACTGCAGCCAAGTCTGCTAACCTCTCAGTCTGGATATTAACACAAACTATAAGAGATACAAGTAAAACAGACATGAAATGAATCAAATTCATGTTTTAAAGGAACCAGTAAGAAAATGAAAAACAATAGTCTCATGTTCGGAGCAAACAGATTATAAACTGGTATGATGATTAACAGCTCCCAAAGCTGCTTGTTGCTTCAGCTCATGTGAACTTTAACCACATTTTATCCAACAATGCAGCAGTAAAAGAAGGAATTTTGCAATAATTTTTTTTCATCAGATGATGCAACGTAAAGGCGGGGAGACGGGATGAATGTTTGTGCAACACAAACTATCCAATTATTCATATTTGACATACAAAAGACAATTAATTTAACTGGAAAAAGCTGTGAAGATACTGAACTGATTGTCTTCCACCCAAACGAACCAATAAGTAATTCAGTTTGAAGCAGATATGTCCGTGCAGACAGAGCCCAGAGCCTCGCTGCGAGATACTCCTCCACTGTTCAGCTCTGAATGGATCCACAGAGGAACATGAAGCTGCTGCTTCTCTCCTGTTGCTGCACATTGCTGGACAGCTGGCTGAAAGAAGCTTCCTCGACCTTTCCTTCACACGTAGAAAAAGGAATTCCAGCTTTTCTGGAAATGAGACAGTTATAACTTGATAACTAGGAGAGCCAAAGCTATGTCTTTCATCCAGGAAGGAAAAACTCTGGTTGGGAGTTTAAACTGGTAGTTGGTGGTTCAGTGACATGCTCACCACCAACACATTTAGCTCTGTCACAAACAAAGACGACCTACGATGAAAATAGAGCAGCGTCTGAAATGTCCTGCATAAACGGTGCCGTTTGATGGCTTCCATGTCTGCTTTTCCTCAGCCTCCTCTTTGTCTTTCAGATTGATAATAAAAACAGTGACATCCCAAAACTGTCCTCCGTTCTTTTGTTTTGTTCTCTGTTTGACCTTTCTGACAGTTTTTATGCAGTCCACCATCTTCTAAATATGTATTCTCCAAACACCAATCTTTATGCTTCCTTGGAGATCGAAGCCTTTTCTCCAGCTAGCCTCGCTGATTAGTGCTTTTATTATGGATACTCAGCAGTTCAGTTCCAACTCCTCGACTTTTATTGTTGCTCTTACTGTCACTATTACACCATTCAGAGTTCGACTGTTATCCTTCTTTCATTTGATAAAGCTTTGAACTGCTCACCTACGACTTTCTTGCTATATTTAACAACATTTCAGACATAAACATTGGTATCAGCCAAAATCAATTAATTTAACTGGAAAAAGCTGTGAAGATACAGTGAAGAAATCGGTAATGCTACTTTACCGATTTTTGGAAAATCAGTAATCACCGATTAGACAGAAAACTGCAATTGGTGCATCCCTGTTTGAAAGCCATTTTAATATTTCTGAATTCCTTTCTAAGCATGGTGTTCTGGTTCTACACTTTCCCTCCAGCTTGGACAGTTCTCAACCCAGTGTGAGTCGTTTCTGCTTGATGGCAGTGATCTGACCCTTCTTACACAGACTGACATCGTTTCCTCAGCCACAGGGTGTGTCTTTCTACATGCTTGTGTAAGAAATGAGAAGCTGCTCATTGCGTAAGGTTAAAGAACTCGTTCCAGCTGAAAGATAATTTCCTGCAGTAATTATTATTATAGGAGGCTTGGATCTCTTTGCTTTGGTAAATCCAGGTGGCAACGTTTTTGGCCAGCCAGCAAAGTTCCCTTTCCTGCAGCAGAACGCTTTCATTTGGCCATGAGCATGGTGACAACAAACCAAATCCTATTAATGCGGCTTGTCAGATGTTTTACTTTTCTAACAAACTTGAGGTGAAATAACATCTTTCTTCTTCGGATGAAAGAAGCTTTACTCATATTTACTTCACAAAACATTCACTCAAAAAGCCAAACTAATCTTTTGAAGTATTTTCCTTCCCATTGCTGAGGTTTTGGATAAGAGGAAATGGTGCTGAACCAGACACTCACCCACAGCTTGCTCTCATAGTAGAAAGCGTCCAGCAGTTTGACGATGTTCTGATGATCGCAGGAGGCCAGGATGTCGATCTCCACCATGTAGTCCTCCAGCTCCTCCTCTGTCTTCGTATCGATGACTTTGGCAGCGGCGAGGACGCCTGTCTGCTTATTCTGAGCCTGGGGGTAGAAACACACCAATTCAATCATTCTTCATTTCTTCATACAAGCTTCAAAAAAGTTATACAGAAAACACACAGATGCCAGAACCATCTGAGCCAGTAGGACTGTAACGACAGGGTTAAATCCCTCACTACGCGTGGTGTTGAAGTGGAAATTCCTTCGGACTGTTTTGGCTCCTTCGCAGACAGGATGTACTCAATGAATTTGCCGCTGCGATATGGGATGCAGCCACTTCCTGCTGATTCACAGCTGCACAGCGAGCTATGAAGAGCATTTAAAACTTAATAAACTCCCATTACTTCTGCAGCGTACAGTGTGAGCTTCACTGTGAAGCAGACAGAGGCATGGAGTTAGAACGGCAGAGTTGAATATTTCTGGATAATTATATAATCTGTAGGCTCTTCTCATCTGACTGCAGCTGGAAATATGAGCCATCATAATGCCATGTTGTCCAAATATTGCCCTGCTCTAACTTTAAATGCCTCTTTACTGTCCTTTGGAAAGACTTTTTATTAAAAATTACATAAATTAATATTGTAATTAATTAACTATTAAAACTTACTCCAAATAAATAAAAAATGTAATAATATTAAAAACTGATTTTATTTTATTGTGGATGTTATTTTGGCAGTTTTATTTATTTGTTTAATAATGCTATTTTGCAGTCTGAGGATCTTTTATTCCATATTC
Organism: Poeciliopsis gracilis; assembly: GCA_911649635.1. NCBI lineage: Eukaryota > Metazoa > Chordata > Actinopteri > Cyprinodontiformes > Poeciliidae > Poeciliopsis > Poeciliopsis gracilis. The sequence goes on along the minus strand of CAJVRI010000370.1, from coordinate 1,482,184 downwards.
TAACATTCTTAAATGGGCCAGGTTTGGCCACAAAATAAAACACTATTACACATTAAAATAATAATCAAATAATAAATGCTTAAATAAATACAACTTTTTGACAAACTCGTTTAATCTTTATTTAAACCATATATGTGACTGAACTGATTATTTTCTACCACTTTTCTAACAAGACAAAACAGTTACCTAAATAAATCACATCTAAAACAAATAATCAAGAAAAATAATGTGAATCCAATAATTCCATCATTTTATTTAAGAATACAATGATGGTTATTGAGTCTTGAATGTTAAATGCTGTCACTGAAGTGTCCAACTGCTTAAAAGCATTGCATCGATCTCGTGAAAAATAGATCTGGGATGTCAGCCAAAACCACCAAGCTCCACTTCCTACTGATAACAAAAACCACCAACAGATGTTTTCATAAACATCTGAGGTAATAGGATAATATTTTGCAAGTGTTATGAACTTGTATTTTTCACGCTGATGTAATATTTAGCCACTTGGACAGAGTTTCACAGCAGCCGGTTCTCACACCGAACACTAGTGGATTCGCCTTAAATGTTAAAAGTCGCAGAGACACGAAGTAAGAGAAGAAACAAGAAAACTGGAATTGATTGCAAGATTTTTGAATATGACGCAATGCTTCAAGTTCAGTTTAGGATTCAAAAAATGCTTTCTATTTAAGGAAAGCCAGTAGGTTGCAGCATTCACTTCTCCTGAACAAGTCATGAAAATAGACATTAACTTGATTTGTGTCTTTGCAGCAAACCCTCATACAGAGCATACATGTTGCGACAGTGGAGAGGAAAACTCTCCTGTAACAGGAAGAAATTTCCAGCAGAACCAGAACCTGGCTCAGAGTGAACGGCCATCCACCTTAACTGACCAGAGGGTTGTGAAGAAATGATCGTCATCAAAACTAACAAATACAAATCTCTTCATTTTAAAGTTTAGATGTTTCTAGTTTATTGGCTTCTGTGCATATTCTTCATTCAGAAAATGAATGGATGTCATATTCTGCTTGTTTCCCTCAAAATAGTTCCATAATTTCCAGCATGGTGACACCACCCTCAGTCTGAGCTCATACTTGAGTAACATCCCTCATTCTGACCGCAGAGTAACTGGATTTTCTTTGTGGAGTTGATGATATGTTGCCCTGGTAGGCTAAATGTTAGCACTGAGCTCATCACCAGTCTGCCTAGTGATCATTTTCAGTGCAAGTAGCAGGCGATGCAGGAAAAATTAGGACTTTAAAATAGCATAAATTAAACTTTTTGTTGATCTTTGATACTAAAATCTGGCTTTTCCACCTCAGTTTACCCTGGTACTTTGCTAATAAAGTGGAACAAATAAAGAAATACAAACAGATATACTAAAAAAACCTCATCGTTTGCTTCAAGCCTTCTGCAATGCATCCAGAGACGTCTGTTTATGTGGGGAGTCATTTTTTGATTAATTATTTCTCTAAAATGACCAAAACAGAACCATGATGAGTTCTTCAGGTAATCACGATATTTAACCTGGGTTTGATTTAATTCACAGAAAAGTTTTGTTAGCAGCTTTAAATTATGAATTCTGAAATGAAGGTGGGCATTTTAAAATAAAAACAATGTCATAAAAGAAAAGTGCAAGAATCAAGAGGAAACCAACCTTGAAAACTTTGCCGAAGGCTCCATCTCCCAGTTCTCCCACTATTTCCCAAACCTCCTCCGGGTTTTCATCCCTGCGCACATGTTCGTACTGCTTCTTCTTCTTCTCCACTCCCAGTTTAAATATCTTACGGAAATTAAAAAACGACATAATGTCTCCTGCTTGAAAGTTCATGAAGGAGTAAGACAGAACTGCAGGTTCGGAGCAGGTTAATGCTGTCCCATTGGGAAAACAACAGCCTTCCTAACAGTCCAGATCCAGACCTTAGCTTAGCCTTTGACACCAGTCTGCCCAGCTACTCCACTCATAATAAAAGCACTTTGTACACATAGAATAATAACCACTAAAATCTCAACCGTTTTGCAGCAAGTAAAAAGTGTCTGATCTTTTCTTCTTCTTTCTTAAAGAAGTAACTGTTTCGGGAATCTCGTCGTTGTTCCAACTGGCCCGACAACAGTCTGTCCGTGGTTCCTTTCTTCAATAAAAAAAAAAAAAAACACACAAAAGACAACAAAAAAAACAAGTACAGTCCAAATCCTCACGTTGTTCCCGACAAAATCCCTCGCTACAGTCCAAAAGGACACCAATGAATGCAGTTTATCCGCGGTTTAGTGTTCGTAAAAACGGTTAAAACGGTCATCTTTTCCGGAGCGGGTCGGGCTGCTCGGTGCCTCGTAGCGGATTTAGTGACCGAGCTCGTTCACGCACACCGCGGCGCGTGCACGCGTTTCTTTTCTTCTTGAGCTGTGACAGTTGGTTAACGGTTGGCGAATGAGGCTAAATTAGCTTTCTGCTGCCCTCATCTGACCGGGGTAACCAACAGAGACACAACAGCTGCTTAAATTGCTCCCCCTGCCGCCTTCTCAACCGAAGCGACGATCTACAGGCGCTTTATTATTAGTTACAGGACGGAAACAACCGAAGTCTTTTTGTATCAGTGAAACTACTTCTACCATGATGCATTGCAACACAATGCAATATATCGCAACATATATAAATAGATAGGATAGGAACTTACAAATAAGTTCCTATCAAGAAGATTTAGACTGACAGATTTTTTTTTAAGTTTCAGTGAATGGGTCATATGACAACAGACAACGCCAGCGATTGACGCTTACTTCACAGTTACGGCCATGAGTGACATATTGAGCAACCCGAAATGAAAAAATAAAAATGGTGCATAGAGTCTAAAATCAAAAACTTAATTTTACTTATGTGGAATCATCTTCTATATCAAAGTAAAAAAAATTAATTAGAATCTATGCATAATATGAGAAGTATAATTCATAAAGAGTGAACAAGAAAGCACTTAAAAGTCGGTTTTAGATGCTTGTTTTAGCATATGACAATAATACATTACTCCTATTTCTTCTTATTATATATGCATTAGTATTAATTACTAATTATCAAGAAAAAAATATCTATTAATCTTAATTATCAAAATAACATTTATATCAGTTGTCTATTGAACAAATAGCTAACATCGTGAGTTTCACAACCTATTTCTTAGATATTTTTCTATCAGCAATAATAGTGTACAACTTCCGTTATCATATAAGTAAGTAGTTAACATACAGAAAACTGACAACTGACTATTATACGTTAATCTAAGCTGCAGTTTGGTGCATTTTCAGAGGAAGTCGTAGTCCACTTTATTTTAAGCACATGTTTATTTTGTTTTGAGTTACATTTTGCGTTTGATACCCAAAATGCATCAGGAGGATCATTTAAAATGTAAAACGTTCCATCAAAATCAGATGAAACGTTTCTAACATGGCTTGTCCTGGGTTCGAATGTGCCACTCACAATATGGCGGACACGTACCGCTCCTGCTGGGCAACTAGCACGTGACTCTTCGTGAGCGCTAGCTTGCTAGTGAGACGCCAACTGAACTTGTAGCAACAGAAAAAAGAAAAGGGGGATTTAGGAAAACGTCTGGTTTTGTTTCCAGGATGAAATGCAGGCAGCTGCGATGGATCCCGCCGAGGAGCCTCCGTCCATGCTGTGGGGAATGGACCCCATCTTCTCCGCCTTTGCTCGGCTGTTTGTCAGGGACATCCTGCAGATGACAGAGTCCATACAGGTTCCAGGTAGCAAAAGCCTGCAGGCAGCTGCAGTTTGTTTTGAGGAAATTCTTGATGATCGCATTCAGACTGAATAACCTTGATCATTTATTTATTTTTTTGTAAACGAGTGAATTTAGTTTCTGTTTACTGTCTGTAGGCATTTATTTCTACAACTTACATCCGATCTACAAAGTGGATGTTCTTGGAACAGTGGTTTACAAAAGGGAGAGAGACGACTTCTTCTGTTATGGAGGTACTGATGATCTCAGTGTGGATTATCACAATATTTGTGTTTAAAACATCTTAATGTTTTCCAGTCATATATTTTGTAGCATATTCTCTCAGCTAATGCAGCCATACTGTCATTGTCTGCATAGTGGATGATGGTACTGGAGTTATAAACTGTCTGTGCTGGAAAAGTAATTTATTGAAAGAAGAAGAGGATCCCAGTAAAAGTAGGTCTCAGTGAGTTTGAATATCAAAAATATTGACACTCGAATTTAAATCCAATGTAATTTAATCACTTTAATTTAGAGATTTGTCCTAAAAACAGATATTTTTATTAAAGTTTACAGACATTGTTTATGTTTTTTTCTTGTAAGCTGGGACGAAACACAGTGATGCAGCTGAAGGTGGGTTCGATCCGGTCGCAGAGCTTAGAAAACTCCGACAGAAACAACGCAAACGTTGCCACCTGGAGATCGGAGAGCTGATCCGGGTTCGAGGGCCTGTGAAGACGTCGAGGCAACAGAGAGAAATCACGGCTTCCACCTACTGTGAGTCTACTCTTTAGACCAAACATGCTTTTTTTAAATATTCATTTCATTTAATTAAAATTAAGAATAACCTCACATAATCTACACTCATTAAATATTTAAATGCACAATTGAATAAAAAGTTTAATCAAAGACCATAAATCATGTGACTCATACAGCAATAGTCTTCAGTCAGAAGCCTCTTCAGGTTTGTTGCCACACTGACTGCTACCAGAGATCTGTCTTGGTTACAGCATCACCATCCCCAGCGACTCTTTTTGAACACATGTGGACGACTGGAGTTATAGCAACAATTAATTTATCTCTGGGATAAATACATTGTGTTTGAAATTAATTGAAGTCCTTCTCTAGAATCCAACTCAAAATCCAACATGGCTGCCTCTCATTTTCTTCTATCGCTGTCAGTTTTTAACAGCAGGTCATTTACACATATGAAAACATCTTATTTGGAGCCCTTTATTGCAGAAAGATCCATTTGTTTTTCTGGTAATAATTTGCCTGGAACACAACAAAGAACAAATCCTGCTGGTTTTCAGATGCAGCTGGAATATGGCGTCTTGTTCCTTCTTCTGATTGGAAATCACCTTTCCACTTTTAAAAATGATCTCTGTGTTGGATTAATCTGTGTGTGTGTGTTTTTTCTAGAAGAGCTGCAAAGGTTTCTGATGTAAACGAATGACATTTGATTTTGCTTGAGGAGTGGCTGCAGTATGTTACAGCATGCTTGTGTCTGCATGTTTGGGCAGATAAGGTGAATGACCCAATGATGGTGGCCCAGATAGCCTGGATGATGGAGGTCCCTGAGCTCTACAGGCTGTTTTACGACAAGCGCTTCCAGCTCAACGCAGCAGGGTACAGAGATCCGTCTCTGAAAGCAGACTAGGACAATCTCTGAACCCTGAAGATATCTAGATTACAAAACCTCTGAACATGATTCTGTGGGAGGGGCAGTGGGTGGCCATCGGCAAATAATTCACAAAAATTGAAATCCTTCCTTTAGTTTGTCCTCCTGTAAACATGAAAACATTTTATTGCTTGCAGAGACTCAGAAGAAACTTCCCTTAGCAAAGCGACAAACATCATTAAAGACTTCCTGAAGCAGAAGTTAGTGACGAAGTTCAGACCGTACGACGTCCAGGATCTGCTGGAGCCTCTGATCTCCAGCCGGCTAAAAACTCGGTCTGCAGAGCAGGTGAGGAAGACCGGAAAGGGAATCGGTTCCGTTTCAAGCACCGTTTACTCCATAGACAGAATGACTCTAAAAATGTGTAAGTATAAGTCTTGGTATTTACCAAAGAAAATTAGGGATACTGATAAAAAAAGATTTCTGACTTTAGGGCAGATGGGCGTCTGGGATCAAAAACGCTTGAATGACAGATGTGAGAGGAACTAACCTTCTGGAAGAACAAGCCAGATTTAGGTGATTTCGTTCACATGAGTGATTAAATCAGAAATCTGAGGAAAAAAGTCAGAATTATTGACAAAAAAAATCAAAATCTTGAAATTAAAGTCACAGTTTTGAGATTAAAGTCAAAATTCTGAGGTCAAAGTTGAAAAAAGGTCAGAATTCCAAGATTAACGTCAGAAATCTGGGGGGAAAAAGTCAGAACTTTTTCTTTTCCAGCAGCCATAATCCTCTTCCATATATGTCTCATTAAATAATTATAATATTAAAAACAAAAGTTTCTTTAACATTTTTGTTAATTTCATTTTTCTGCCTAAATATTTCATCAGTCCACTGATGTTCTACAGAATCAATTCCTCTTAAAGTTATTGTTACATTCAGCCTTAAAGCACCATAAGCATCATGGCTCTGTGTGCAGGAGGCTGTTGCTGGTCCGTCTGGCTTCCAGCAGCTCACCCAGCTCCTGAAGGAGGTTCTGCAGGTCCTGCAGGACGAAGGCACCGTGTACCGCAAGGTCAAGTCCCAGGATGAAGTGTATCACGTAAGAACGCAGTGGAACCGGTCCTTCAGTCGGGTTTCTGTTTCCTGGAAGCTTGAAGAGTTTTCTCCTCTCCAGGTGACCATACAAGACAAAGATCTGCTCATAGCGGTCAAAGATATCATCAGGGAGGATTCAAAGAGAGAAAAGTGTGAGTAGACTTCAACCCGTTCTTGATTAAATTCTTCTATTTGCTGCTTCTACTGGACGTTTTGTTGGTTCTGTGCATGTTGGTGTGTGTCAGCCATCCTGTCTCTGTGCACACAGATGCAGAGAGGGGCTGCCATGTCCTGCACATCCTGTCGGCGGTCAGGCAGCGCTACAGCCTCAATGTGAGCAAGGCGGCCCTGGAGCTCGTCCTGCAGACGCTGGAGTGTGACAGCGAAATCGTCAGCACCAGTGACAGCCACTACATCGCCGTCTGACGGCCGCGGCCTGGAACTTAAACTCAACGTGTCATCAGCACTCCTCAGTTCATCATGACTGGTTTCTATGGCTTAAAGATAAATAAAGGATAAACAGATGGCAGGATCAGCTTGTTCTGACGGCCTGAGGCTGAAAAACTCTCCTGGGTTTCTGTTGAGCCCCATTTCTTTGGAGCTATCAGCAGTATGAGCAGCCTTTTTTTAGAATGGTTATTTAATTCTCACGTCTCTTTTGGAAAATAAAAAAGCTGCCAAGAAACACAAATCTATCTCAGAGGCACCCATCCTCTTCCTCCTCTCGTCCATCTGTTCCCTCCTTTTTAAGCTGTCACAGGGAAACGACATGAACATAGAAGCTTATTGTGGCTAGCATCAACCCGATGCGCCGGCAGCTTGATGAACCACCTGCAGCAGCCGTCTCACCCAGCGGCTATTTGCTGTCTGACATTAACTCCTCCTCACATCGTTGTGGATAAATTTTGGATTTCTTTTTATAACTCTGCTTTGTTGAGGTTTATAAATATTCAGTTATTAAGAATAACCTCATTTATCCCATAAAGTGTTATTACAAGTATCTGCAGAGTGTTGCTGCAGAGAGGCTCTCCTGTAGCAGCCAGTTTTTCATTGAATGTAAAGGGGCCTGACTGAAGATTATTGCAATGGTTTTTTTGCCAAAATAATTTTTGATCAAGAATGACTTATACCATTATTTTGGTATTCAGGTATTTCCATTTATGAATGTAGAGTTCGCCTTGCAGATCATGAATTTCAAAATAAAAAAAATCGGAGGACTTTTGTTTTTCTAAACTGAACATTTTATATTTATCTTAAATATATTTTGTTTCCAAATTTTTACAAATGTATACAAATAAAAGATAATCCATTAATGGATTTTCGACCTGAACCTGGATCAGTGTGTTGCATCTTTCGTCCGCTGGGGGTCAGTGTTGGGTCGTCAGCTGTCTCCTCCACGCAGAGCGGCCGCCTCTGATTGGTCGCCTGTGAAACATCTGTATTCAGTTCCAGTGGTTCGTGTCTCCGGCCAGAAAGCTGCAGCTGACTGAGAGCTCGGTGGTCAGACAGCGCGGCTTCCAGCGGTAACAGCCGGTAACATGCAGCTGCCTCCCGGGCGCGTCGCGTCGCTGCGGGTCGGTCCGGATGTTTGGATCAGGCTGTTTCGGGCTCTCTGACGCTGACAGGAGAACTTCTGGGGCCCAAAAGGAAGACGAATGAATGAGTCAAGATTACGCAGCAGCCCGGTCACAATCAGTGTCTCTCTGAGTGGGTTTTTCTTTCCGGGATCGAACCGTGCTCCCCGCTGCTGGGAGCCGGGTCCGCCGCTGAGGATCCAGGTCTGCAGACGGAGGGTTTTTTCTGAGCGACGCTGCAGACACAAAGGAGCTCTCCTCTCGGTTTTTTCTGCTTTTAAGGTGACAGCTTTCCCTTTGCGCTCCCCCCAGCCGCCCAGACTGTCTGAGAGACTTGATCTATCGGACTATTGATAAGTTTCAATCAGATTTCCTGCCGTTGCGTCGGGAAGCTGCCGGGTTGGACCGAGGAATGTTGTGATTTATTTATTTTTATTCTAAGGAGGAAGCAGATCCATCCGGAGCGTTTTAATGCAAAGCCTGTGCAGGATCAAGATGCAGTTCAGGACGGTGCTGGACGTGAAAGTTGTGGACGTGGAGAAGAGGCGGAATCCGTCCAAGCACTACGTGAGTTCTCCTCATCTCCCAGTAATATTAACATTCTGGTCCAGTTGGATACGAGGCGTCGGGATTGGTCTCTGGCCTGTCCGCGGGCGCAGCGTGGCACCTAAACGCACCATTTAGTCCGCAGCTGAGGGGAGATGAGGCAGCAGGCCAGGATGTGATGCGCCTCCACACCTGCTCATAAATAAGAAAGCAGCCAGACTCTGAGCAGATGAAGCCTCTGCTGCTCCAGCTGACAGGTGAACTCCTACCTGAGTCCTGTCATGGCTGCAGCACCACTCAAACTGCTGAAGGGCTGCGGGCTCTCTGAATTGTTTGTGTTTTTGAAACGACTTAAAGCTAAATATCTCGAAACATCTAACTAAACTAGAACATTTTAGAAGACATCTGAAGGGTGCCACCTAGCGTCCAAAAATCCTCCCACTTTCCGCTGTTGGGAAGCCATGTTGAAAGTTCCTTACTGGTGTCCAATTAGTGCGAAGCAGGATGTAGCCTGGATACAGACCAGAACCTGCTCAGTTACGTTGTCTGAATGGTTGCCATGGAGATTCCTGTGTATTCTCAAGAGCCCACAGCATCACTATTTTCCACACATGGGTTACCGGTTACCAGTATCAAGGTGTCCTGAGAGTGAAAAATGTACCGTGTTCCACAACCTGCAGGGTTTTAATGCGATGACAGAAGGTGCACGAGTGACCGGAGAAAAAAATCCAGAGGATTCAAAGATCACCATACTTCCTCTACCATGCTTGACTATCAGTATGATGCTGTGTACATTTTACCAGAAGTAACCAGGAGAACATCTTCCAAAAGGTTTCGCCTTTGTTTTGTCGGTCCTTCAAATATCTTCTTAAAGCTCTCAGGGAATCATCAGGATGTTTGTTCTTTCTTTTTGCAAAATAAAAGACGAGCCTTTATATATTTTTTTTCTGCAGTGGTTTTGGTCCTAATAGATGCCAATTTTACCCAGTATTTAGTTGATGAATATTGAACACTAATGTCAACAGAAACAAGTGACGCCCACGGGTCTTTATACTTTGAATTCCTCCTGATATAAATAGATTTATATAAATAGATTTTGTGACTAATAGATGAGAGACTTTGTTTCTCATCTGTTCTTGAATTTTTTTTTAGATTAGCCTGACCATAATGTCCCTTCAATGCTCTTTCTGGGATTTCTCCCATTGAGATGCATTTCTCAAGATGAACTTCAGCCGAACCAGTCAGAGAACAAAACAAGTTGTGGTGAATGATGATGCTAACTTTCTGGCTGTTTCAGAATTGTAGTCTGGCTTCTGGTTGTAGTTTGGCAATTGCAGCGGAGTAAATGAACAGTTTGTGTGGTGTTTGTGCTCAGTTTGTGTTGGCCATAGTTTTAAATAATGAGCAATTTAAGTCGGAGCAAGAAGAATGTTTCAGAGATTTTAGCGCTGGCAAAGACATTGTTCAGCGCATCGAGAAATGGCTCCTTACAGAGCACACAATTTACATTTAGATTTGTCACGTAGCTTCCTTTATGAACGAGCTGGTGCATTAGACAAGTCATGTCCAAACATTAGCGATTGGTTAAAATCAGAGCCAATCATTTCAAAGTCCACGCCTAAAGAAAACAATAGCTGGGTGACCAGATCCTCCAGACGAAGCAAAGCGTATAACGAGGCCTGTAACACAAACCAGACAAAATCTAAACGTTCCGCAAAGTGCAACGTTCTGCTGCAGTGCAGAAAAAATTGAATGATTCAAGGAATCTGAAATGGGAACAAAGCAAATTCAAAAAGTTGTGATTTCTGACTTTTTCTTGACGAACTGTCATTCATTCATCTGCAGCTACTAGAACCTCATGGATAAGGATTCCTTTCCAAAACTTCTTTAAAGCTATGCAATGCAGTGAAGACGTGACTTTCTGTGAGATGGATCCAGATCTTTGTTGGAAGAAACTGCAGCCAGAGTCTGTGATTGAACAGGTTGCATCATCATTTCCACTTATTTGATAGCAGCAATAATGCAGAAAAGTCCAGCAGAGATTTTAGAGCAACATGATCTGCCTTCAAGACCACGCCATCTCCAGGGAGATCTATGCATTTTCCGGCAAGTCAATGGAAAAACCATTTTCCAAAGCCACAGCTGAGGAAGAGGAGAGGAGGACTATTCTACTGCAGCCCTGAACTGCCTCCAGTGAAGAATGTGGAGAATTTAAGAACTAAAAGTGAAGTGACACCCCCATGTTGCTGGACACCTGAAGGCAGGATTGCAGAAGGAATGGATTAAAACAAAACCTGAAACTCTTCCCAGCTCAGTGAGGAAACACTGATGGGAAAAACAATCTGAACTATGCAACCTGGGAAAAACTCATCAGTAGCAACTTTTTTTGGAATATGGAACAAAGCTGATGAGAGAAAACAAGACAGATCTGGGCCTCATATTGCGGTTTAGATTTCCTCTCCACAAAGCATCTGGAACTGATTAAAGCTCATCATCCCGAGTTGAAGGCCTGGCCTTCCTGCTTCCTGATCAGTCTCCGACAGAAAATGTTGGACGATTTAGAAACCAGAAATGGGGCTCTTTCTCACTTTTACAAGAATCAAACAATTTGATTGGCATCAAACTGCATTTGTTGATTGGTCCATTGGTCCAACAGCATCTCAACCCATCTGTCACCATTACTGAGACGACGAGCTGCAAGTCGATAATTCAGTGATCAAACTTGAAATCCAAAGCTTTTTATCAGCTGTGGTGGAAGAGCATCAACTGGACAAGACAAACAGATATTTTGGAGAAACTGGCTGCCCACAGTTACACACAAAATAACATCATCAGAGTGTCAAATCATGGTGAAATGGAAAAAAACTTCAGTGTTTCAGCTTTTTACTAAATGTTTTTGCAGAAAGTAAATAATGAAATAGTTATGAAAACCAGGGTATACTTGGTATGTACTGCCTACTTTAAAATAAGGCACAATAAGAATCACAGCATTGCTCAAAGTGCAGTTAACCCCCCCTGTGAAAGCATCACCAAACTTGACAGACGTTGAAAGCTTTCAGTAAAGTGGGCGGAGCCAAGATGCACAGAGGGGCGTGGCCAGGTGTGGGGCTGAGCGGAGAGGGAACGTCAGGCTGTTGCTAAGTTTTCCACTTTCTAGACCTCTAATGAAAAAGATAAAGTCCTGAATATCCTGTCAATACCGTTTATCAGCAAATAAAAGTTGATTTGGTTGTTAGTTGCTCTTTGTTTATTTAAGTTCATATTTTTCTTCTTATTATTATTATTATCTGAGCCTTTTAGGAGATTCTGTTCTGGAAAATCTTAAGTGTTTTCTGACTATTTCTCCATCTCCCTTCCACGGTTTCTGTCGTTCTGTGAGAATGTAGGTCACTTTCACCCACTGAGACCTGATGACGGGCTCCAGTGATTGTTATTGCCTTCCTGAACCAGCCACCCCCACCCGACCCCTCACCCCTGTCCACTCATCAATAGCAGGCTTGTTGAAGTGTGTGTGTTGAGGCTCTGTGCTTCAAGGCTCCAGTTCAGATCCTGTTTCAGCCTCATAAACAAGTCATAATAAATGACCACAATGAAAGGAACACAATCTCCCTAATACTCAATTACAGGACTGCAGACCCTCAGGCGTAATGATATGTGGACACAATTAGCACTCTTGTTCTGCTCTGCATGCTGGAGATCAGCTTGTTCCCTCTTATACAGAAGCAAACGTATTATACATCATATCCCAGCTTTATTTGTCAGATGAAAGCTGATGATGATGTGTTGGCAATGTTTTTAAAGAAAGGACAGACTGAGCTCAGTGAAATTATTCTGATTCTAAGATTTGTTTGCTGAATGTGAATGAAAAGTTTGACTTTTTTCCAACTTATCAGTTCAGAATGTTGTTTGTTGTATTCTTCCAGTTGAAATGTTTTCAGTAAGTTTGAAGTCTGGATTGTGGTCGGGTCACTTTAGCACCAGGACTCTTTTTTGTTCCTTCCTTAATGAAGTGATGTTGCTGTAATCCTGCAAAATATGGTCAGAGGCGGCAACTGAAGCTGGAAAACACACAGAAAACATTATTCACAAACAGAATGGGACTGGATGGACAAACGGATGGATGAAAGAATAAACAGTGAAATGATGCATGTATCAAATAAATCGTTAAAATAAAACTAGAGGCTCTTTTCCTGCTCTCTAACTTCTGCTTCGCTCCTTGTCAGAGCGATGGGACACAATAAGCATTTTCTTCCTCTCTGTCAGTTCTCATATAGCTAGGGGACAGCTAAACTGCATGTTTATGCATTTCTTTTGTCTTATGACTGCACTGTACACATTTGTGCAAAGTAAATGCGGTGAAGTAATTATAAGAGAATACACGTCTGCTTGTCCCTGATAAGAGCCTAATGTCCTGAACACGAGCTTTTCAAGCACAGGAACATCTGAAAGCTGTTGCCATTGTGCTTTTTTCCCAGAGAAACGGAGACATTGTCCTAAATAATCCTTTATTTCTGTACAGTCTGTTGGGATGGAGGCAGAAACTAGTGCACAACATAAAGCAAGTTCTGTTTTAGGTTTTCCTTGTTAGAATCACTAATAATTTGGTAAATTTTACATGGACATATTTTTATGGAAATTCTTATGATTTAAAAAGATAAAATTACCTAAGCCTTGGTTATTTATGAGCTTGTAGGCATCGGCTGTTATAAAATTAACCTTGAGTAAAAAAAAAACAGCTTTTTGTTGCACTAACTGGGTGTGCTCCTATAAATCCTATAAATGTGAAAACTCTGAAAGTTTCTAGACAAAGTCACTAAAGAAGCTACTGCTGCCATTAACTCTTAGCTTCTTAAAAGCTTGATATTTATTGATAGCAGTAAGCTTGGCTTACAGTAAAACATTTTATACAAACTAATGACTATTTCCTCTCACGCCAATCTGAATAAATCCATTGCTTCTTCTAAACGTTTTATCTGCATTCATGTAAAAAAACGTCGTCTGCTCTAGTTGAAGCATCGATGCTGTTTAGTGTTTTCAAAATATTTTCATAGCAGCAGATAAGTGGATCTAGTATTCATAAAGTCTTTTGTCATTTAACGGATGAATTGATTCAGTGGTCGTATTAGTTCTTAATATTTTCATATTTTTTCTATAAGAATATGGAAACAATATGTATTATTTTTTTTCTACTTCCCTGAAGTATGCCAGTGTTTGTTTAATTCTGTTATCATCAAGTTTTATAAGCAGGAAACTTTCCATTGATGAAACTAGAACTTGCTGTGCATTGGCTCGTTTATTCAGCATGTGGTAAAACTGTGGCATGCCTATTTGTGTGGTTATTAAAGGAAGAAACTAAGACACAGCATGTGGCAGCCATCTTTGTTTAGCTCAAAGCTGCAAGCAAGAAGAAACAATTATCTTGGTCTTGATAAATGTTTGAATAATTCCTCTTTGCAACGTTTGAGCTGTCATGGTGCATTATTTGAGTTCGAAGTAAAAACAGATTTTATTATAATCTGTCCTTTAGCATAAATCTGTCCGACTTTCAGTTGTTTTGTTACTTAGAAGTAGTGCAGAAAGCTTTAGCTTATGCTTTTTAAAGCAACACTAATTCAAGCTGAACACAGTTATTTATATTTGACATTTTTACATTTTGTAATGAAAATATCAGTTTTTAGGTCTCATATTATAGACAAACACAAAGCAGTTCAGAACTGCCAAGTGAAAGGAAAATGATTCATGGTTTTATATATTTATTACAGATCTTAAAATGAGCCACCCATATATAATAAGTTCATTTTACTCTGACACCCCTAAATAAAATCCAGTGCAACCAACTATTTTAAATAAGCAAGTGGTCCCTTGTGTTTAAATCTCCGTTTATGTCCAGATGTTTTGTGAGGTTCTGTTTGGGTTTCAGTTCCCTTTATTTATTGAAGGTCCAATTAAAGACAAAACTGTCAAATTTTTAACAAACATATAGAATCCAGTCCAGTTCAAATGAATCAAATCCTAATTGTAACTATGCTGTTGCTTTCAGTGTTTATGCCTTACATGTATATGATTCTTGTACAGCAGTTAGGATGTTGTAGTAAATGTACCGTTTGGGTTTAGAGTATCTTCTCAGAGTGTGTTTTGGGCTTGTAAGTCCCAGCAGATCAGACTCTGGCCTAGTTTCCTTTGCTACCCGGTCTCTGGAGACGTGGCTTGTTACTGTGAGAAGAAAAGAGAGGGAGGCAGGGGAAACGAGAGAAGGACACAATCCGTGGCAACCACTGATTCCCATTTGTAATGTTTGTGAAACCAGCTGGAAATGCTTATTCTGCTGGGAGAGAGAGAGAGAGAGAGAGAGAGAGAGAGAGAGAGAGAGAGAGAGAGAGAGAGAGAGAGAGAGAGAGAGAGAGAGAGAGAGAGAGAGAGAGAGAGAGAGAGAGAGAGAGAGAGAGAGAGAGAGAGAGAGAGAGAGAGAGAGAGAGAGAGAGAGAGAGAGAGAGAGAGAGAGAGAGAGAGAGAGAGAGAGAGAGAGAGAGGTTGGAAGGATAAGATTCAGGATCTGGGGTCGTCGGACCGTTGGGAAAACTGGTCAGCAGAGCTGCAAACATGTGTCACACACTCACACTCTTCCAGGTTTGTGTGTGTGTGTGTTCAGGGGAAAAGGATGATAACAGAAAAAGTGAGATTGGACACGGCCATGTTTACTATAAGCTTCTGTTTTTCCGACAAGTCCCAGTCCCACAACATTTCATTTCCACCGGCTCCTGCGCTGCAACAAAGGCTCACGCTGCAGGAGGCTGTTGTTATTTGGCTCCATAAAACATCTCTGTAGAGAGCTGTTGCACACTCAAATATTTATTGGTCTGCAGCCGACGCAGACTGAAATCTTGGTGAAAAGGGAGCCTTTCTTCAGATGCCCAGCCCGAACTGTTGGGAGGTGTGAGTTTGTTGAAGGATTTTATTTGTGTCTTGCTGAGGTTTCACACTGTAACTTGTGCCTCTGCTGGTTTAAAACACATGTTGGAGCATTTTATCATGGCTTCAGGCTCCTCTTGGAGCTGATTACGTCACCCTGAAGTGGTGAAGATGAGAGATGAAGCGTGTGTGTGGGCATCATGTGTGGCCTGACCTGCTGGCTCCAGTTTGGTTTTCATGACTAGAATAATAAGGGAACATTTTAACATTTTAACACTTTATTCTGTATTTTGAAAAAAAGACAAGAAAACAAACAAACAAAAAAAAAACAGGTTGCAAAAACTGCTTGCTGCTGAATTCATGACATTAGGGACAACAGCTCTGTAACCTCTGCAAGGTATCTAAAGAAAAAGACACAATATGCAAATTATGGTTCATAATCTGCTTTTTGCAGCTTATTTGTGCTGAAAAATCAAAGCTTTGCATTTACTTGGTGGTCAGTCTTTGGTTTTATTGGGCTGTGAGAATAAACCGGAGTAACCAGAGAAAACTCCAGCTTGCACAGGGAGAACAAGTCTAAAACCAGGCGGTTCAGTTCTGAACAGACATGTTGCTTTCAAACATGTTTCCTGTTCAGTTTTGCTTCATAAGAGTTTCTGGGAAAGTGCATCAAAGCTCAAACCAATCTGTGAAACTTTATTGTATTTTATTGCCTTGCTAAACTCTTCAGCAGAGCTGAAACAACAAATGAGTCTATTACACATTGGAGTATATTTAGCCCAGTAATGGTTCAGTGTGGAAAGACATGACTTGATCCAAAGAAAATCTTTTCCAACCTGACTTTTGTAGTTGGATGATTTGCGCTGAGGGCGTCTGGAAGCAAGCTTTGGGTCTATAAATATAGCAGTTTAGGCGGGGTTGGCTGCATTTAGTGGCTGGGCCCACATTCTGGGCCCCACCAAAGCTCTGAGCTCTTTGCCTTCTTCTCTGGACATCTGCGAGGCTGGATGCTGGCTCTCCCCTGAAACTGTAAGTTTTTCAGGCTTTTCAGAGTCTAACTCAGGTATTTCTGGATCTGATGTCCGGAACTGCTTTAGTATCAGGAAACAAGCTGAGATTTACATGTGGGATGAATATTAATGGTGGTTTTAGAGGAGCGTAATGAAACAATCAGAGGTCCAATTTGTTCTGTCGTAAGAATTCATGTTTCTCTCTTTGTGTCTGATCATGAAAGGGACTTTTGTTTTCAAGTCCCACTTCCTCAGTGGGAAGAGCAGATGCACAAAGTTTTGATTTTTTTCTTCTTTTGGTTTCCTATCTGGGACAGACCAGACCCTGGAGCGTTTCTTTGGATTCTGTTTTCTTCATTTGTGTTTTTCCTGTTTATAAGTCGCTTATTTTGACGCCTTTAAAGAAAAATTTAACTTGAAATCTTCACTGTCTGTCATCAAGGGTTTCTTTTAATGGTTTGATAGATTTTGATAAGCTTCAAAGACCAGCATTTTAACACACAAAAAGATATTAATAAAAGACATCTCTAACTTTCTGACTCAGAATCTGTGCAGTTAAAACGTCCCTGGAAGGAAAAGTAGCTTTGAATTCTCTGTTGCGTTTTGTCATATGGATATTTCTGCCAGACGGATGAACTGAGTCATTTCTTCATTGAGTTCTGTGCATTTTATCTGCACTTGGTGCTCACGACTTGGCCTCTGTTCAGATCTGCTTCCTGCTAAATATGCAACACGCAGTAAAAATAAAAATCAGTTATTGATATTTAGTGCAGGATGAATTGTGAGCAGCAGAGCCCGGGCAAAATTTACGGCCCGTGTGAAGTGGGCTGAGTTTATTTCTGGGTCTGACAGGGCAGCAGGGCAGAGCTTGATATTTCGGGCCGGGCCAGCCCGAGCATGATGGCTGGCGGTTCTGTTTTCCACTGCGGTTGCCATCACATGCCCATCTGCTGCTGGAGTTTGGATTTTCGCTGCGGGTCCAGATCTTCCAGACGTCTCTAGTGCTTCATCTGAGCATCTGATGGGAATTAAACCCGTTTATGGGCATCAGCTTCACATTTATTACTGGGCTGCCACTGATTTATTTGCTCTGAACTTTTTTCAGAGTGGGAGAATTATCTAAGGACCATTTTTAAAGTGAAAGTTTTGCAGCTGCACACCAGGCGTCTGGAACAGCCTTCCAAACGGCCTGACCAAAGCATTATCGAAAATATGTGGTTTATGGTATTACAGCAGCTTTCAATAGAGATGAATTTACCTACTTTGGATCCAACTTTAACCATTAAAATGATGTCAAAAGTCCTTAAAATGCAATAGTTTCAAAGCCTCATGAATCAATATATAATCTCAAAAATTCACTAGAAATCTTCACAGAATCATCACTCATATTCTTTCCAAATGTTTTTTTCTTTTTTAAATCTGATGCCACTGTAAACATCTGTTCACTTTATAAAACTCATCATTTTGCTGCTCCTCCTTTAATGTGTTCTGTTACTTTGAGATCAGATAAAATGACATGAGCCCAAATTGTAGGAGTTAAAAATCGCCTTCGCTTTAGTTCCTCCAACTCATTGTAATAGTTTTAGTCAGATTAAAACATGAACTGATTCTAACACATTTGGAAAGAAATGGCAATTAACTGAGCAGATTTGTCCTTTTTACTGCAGGAGATAAAACAATAGTTTTACAAAGTGTTTGATTGGTCTGTTTGGTTTTAGGTAGATGTAATTGATAATTTATTGATCATAATTAATTAAGTTAATGACATGTTGAACGTTGTCTCTCAGTAAAAGAAAATAAAAGGTCAATGTCTGCAGGAAACCCATCTGCTTAAATGAACTCAATCAGTTCTGCCAAAAAAATCAATTAAATCATCACAAAGACTGAACTCTGCACTGTGTACTGAATGTAGCACAGTGGTGGCAGCATCAACCTGTGGGTATGTTTGCCTGACAGAGGGGTCTGTGGTACATAAAGTTTGTAATTTAATGATAAAACTGACTGCCTTACCTTGTTGTCAGCAGGATGCTAAATAAACTAACCTTCCTCTCTGAAGAATGTGAAGCTCAGAGTCTGCAGACGCCTCCTCATAACTGGTTCTGTTATTATGTCTGTAAAAAGAGCCTCACCTTGTTAATATACAGACGCCACAAAGAAATGAATTGTCTTTGCTTACTGGGGCTGTTCATGAGATTATTACCCCAGTAGCACACTTCCACGGTAATAAACGGCGGCAATGATCGCTGCGGTGACGCCTCGCCGCGCTCAGATGCAGCCTGACGGCGGCATGTGATGATCGCAGCTTCCTGGATGCCAGGAGTTGTTCTTGCAGGGAAACATGCTGCGGTGGCTCGATGCCAGCAGCAGCTCAAACCCCCATCCAACAGCAACCAGGCCTTTTTTTAACCTGCAGCGCTTTTGTTTCCGGCTGTTGCCCTTCTTACGTCAACGTCAGGGTCTTCCAGCCGATCTCATTCGTCTCGCTCTGCTTAGGAGGCTGTTGGCAGGTACAGAGGGTTGAAGTGATGGAGCGCGATCAGTCAGACGGAGGCTGGAAAAGGAAGGAGGAGTCCCTTCAGCTGATGGGAGGATGTTATTTAAGAGAAGGTTATCTGCTCACACTGATGCTTTTATTATGAAAAGTAAATAAATTAATATTATTATCTTGCTCCTTCTTGATGCTTTAGCTGTGTTTGATCTAAAAACGTCCAGAGGAAATCTTGGCTAATTCATCAAACCTTGCAGCTGTTAGTCCTTCACTCCCTTCCTAAAGTAAAAAAACTGTTGCTTTACTGGTTGCCATGGTGATTCCTATATTTGCTGGGTAACTGTTGGGCAGCACAAATAAGCAGGATGTCCGATTGCAGGGTCTGCAGTTATGAAGTGAAGTTTTGAGGAAAATGTATCCCTGATGAGGCAGAAAAGCTGAATTTAAATCTTTCCAGTGCAGAGAGACAAAGATCTATAATCACTGAGGGCTAATATTCATAATATGGCAGAATTAGTAAAAAACATGGAAGGAGTCAAAATGCAAACTCAGTCAAATAAACTCCAAAGTTCTTTGCCCTGTTTTCCTTTAAATTATTTTTATAGTGAAAAAAAAAAAAAAGCTACAGAGCTCAGAAAATAACTAGATTTTAAACAAAATCCTACTTTTTCAATCTAAGGGAAATATTTACCCTTTATTGAACATTTTTAACCGTTAACAAAATACATAGCTTATTACTTGTGGCACGTCCATTTTATTATGTTTTTTACGGATCTTTTCTAACTGCTGAATTATCACCAAACCATTAAGGATTTTCGGTATTTCAGTTTGGCTGTGGGTTTTTCTAACCAGTAATCAAATAGCAGCAGCTTTAAATTAAACATCAGTTTAATAAGCGGCGCTGGAACCGCTCTCAGGATCCCCGTCGGCATCAAAGCGGCTGAGTACAACTCCAGATTTTAATTTATAGAAGTCACCGCTTCCTTCCTCAGTTATTTCTTCTGTAAATGACTGTGCTGCTACATGCAGATCATTATCTACTCATATCAGCCAATTTTCTGTCAGTCAGGCTCATTTCAGATGCTCTTTCTTAAAACTGCAGCTATGCTGTTGCACTTTCTTTGACAAGTTAGGCTCATTATTTCGTGGCTTTTATTTGATGAGCAGCTGAAGTTACAGACCTTTTTCAAATGTTCCCACTGCAGCTACAGCTATTATTAGAGTTAAAACCATCTAGATCTCGGACATATTTCAACATTTCCAGATATCAATTACTATGTTACCAGATTTCCTTTTATTCCAATAATTTTCCAGCAGAAAGTTGCAGCTTAGTGTTCTGTAAAAGCTGGAGTTTTTGTGCATCCCAGTGTGAGAGAGTGAGCTCCCCTGCTCTTGATGCCTCTGCTGAAAGTGTCCTGGCCCTGGGCTCTGCTACCTTGGTTATCTATGTTTTATTAGAATAGAGATGATGGTGGCATCACTTAACTCCTCTTGACGGATAAATGGACGGTATCTCATCTTATCAGGCCTCTCAGGGCTGCTGCAGTTTTTCAGCCAAGGCTGAGCGGCGGCGGCGGCGGGTCAGTGTGATGTTTCACCGTGGAGACAGCGGCCTTCAACAATATGGGGTTATGAATTTACAGGGAGGTGATGTAAATAAAATCTCTTTCCACATGTTAGGACATGTAGGAAAGAGTTACAGGATCAAAATCGTACCTACAGACTCAAATATATGCGTAAAACATAAATATTTAGTTAAATTAAGTCAAACGTCTAGATTGACCACTGCCTTTTGGAAATCCTTCAGTGTTTCTCTGGCTGGATTTTTGAGTTCACTTACAATTGTTGGCTTCCAATCGTTGACTTGGCTGTTGAGGGTAGTTTTTAAATTTTCAGTAGAGTTGGGGTCAGTAGTCATAAACTCTTTGTTTTCCTGATCTATTCATTCCAAAGCAGGACATGAACCAAGTCCAGGTTTCAACCACAAAATACAGAATCTGCTGAATTTGGTTGAATTTTTGGGATCATGAAAAATTCGACCAAACTCAGCAGAGTTGATTATGGAATCAATATTGCAAGACTTTTTAGCATTTAACTGATATTTGGTAACTGTACTTTGAAATGCAGGACATATTGCCATAGAAATCAGTCTATAATACAAACCAAGAGGAAACAAATCCCATTGATAATATTTCATGATTAGTTTTCTGTTTGAACAGGCTGTGCATTTATCTGCACAGCCTGACATATTTAAACACTTTAACTGTAGTTTATAGTTTATCTATGAAACCAACTTCGGTTTGGAATCTGTCACATTTTGATGGCTTCAGGGACATTTCTAAAATCTTTTCACTCAGAAAATGTCTGTTTGGTTGGAAGCTGGAGATTCATGCTACTGTATGTACTACCAGAAAGTGGGATGACCGCCGTAAGAAAGGCTTACAGTTTTCAATTATGCCACATCAATTTATTAGAACATCATTGAGAGAGAAAAGTAACTCCCACATCTTCCCTGGAGAGCTCCATACGAAACAGTTTGCAGAGACCAGAAAAGTCAGTTTTTCTCATGAACAAAGAAAATGACTTGATATATTTAAAACATGAGAAATAAAATGCAGTTTAATGACCCGTTTCCAGATGTGATGCTAAGTTTGGAGATCCATGTTTTATCTTGGGAATGCCAGTAGAAAGAAATGAATGTTGTGCCTGTTTTAAATGTGTGAATCGCTAACTTCCTGCTGTTGCTCTCTTCTCTCGGCAGGTGTATGTCATCAATGTCACCTACTCTGACAACACGTCGCACATCATCTACCGAAGATACAGCAAATTCTTCGACCTGCAGGTAATCCCAATGTTTGCTGTTGCATGGAGGTCGTGACCTCAGATTTCTTTGCTTCTCATCGGGTTGTTTGTGTTCTTGTGACGGCCTCGTCGCCTCGATGAATCAGAGTTAGCATCTGGTCAGGGCAGGCAGGATGTTGTATTTTTTATTTCCTCAGCAGACTCCTCTTCCCTTCCCGTCTCATCCCTGGCTTGGCCTCAAAACGTCAGCGAACCGTCAGGCCTTTCTTCTTACAGCACAAGCAAAGGAAAAAGTGGGTTTAATGTAGCGTGCTTAACGGCCGGGCTGCTGTTAAATCCTGTCGCGCAGGCTGCTGATCGGTGGGGTCTTTATTTAGATTGTGGGCTTGTGCAGCTGGTTTAAAAGCGCCGGGACTGTTTGTGTTGGAATGAAGTGCTGAAAGCCTCCGCTGTGTCTCTGACTGGCTGCAGGGACCCTGGACTCGTTGCAAGCCGATACGGTGTGCATGCTCCTCCTGAGGTCCGCGGGTCAGGAGTGAATATAAAAGGCTGTAGTGGAAACGTTGTAGGGGGGAACGTCTCAATAGCAGCAGTGTGCTGCTTCTGCAGGAAATGATGTTTCAGTCAGTGAGAGGGAAAGTCCTCTCTGAGAGGCCTCTTTGACAAACCGGAGCCCCCTCTGCCCTGGCCCTCCCCGCCCCGCCCGCTGCAGCTGATTACTCCCAGTGTGGAGTCAAAGACGGAGGAGGAATAACAAACAAGGAGAAGCCATTAGGTTGACTGGATGTGTGTGTTCCTCCGGCGCTCAGGCTGCTGAGAGGCGCCTAACGAACTCTAATGCTTCACGGACGAGCGCGGAGAAGATCGGCCTCTCACTCATTTGGCTTCTCAGGACAGAGCGGGCAAAGGTCACCAGCTCAGTTTGGGATTATCTGAGTCGCCAAACACTTACGGACTCCGGACTTCATGTTGGCTGTCTATTGACTTTCTGATTTATGTCAATATGAGAGAAAAAACATTTTTCAAAAACAGAAGCTTTTGACTTGTTGAGCAAATTTTGTTCCAAATGATTGAATTCAATCTCAAAAGTGGGAGAACTGAGAAAACAGGAAATTTTCAGTTTAAAAGTGATTAAAATATTGTTATGTAATCATCTGACTATATGGCTTCACAGCAATTAGAAAATATCCAGCAGACTGGAGTAAAGCAGGTCTCTGGTTCTGGTTCTCTTTCCATTTGTCCCACTAACAGATTCATCATCCACAGGAAATGAGAATCAAAGGTTCTCCTGAAAAGCATGAGCTGGACCCAATAAACCCACTGCTCCCAGTTTACTGGAACATGACTGTAAACCCCTCATCATCATCATCATCATCTGACTCCTCCATCCTCCTCCATCTGACCTCAGTCACTCCCAGGCCTGGATTCCCAGTTTGACCAGTCCAGGTTCTCTCCTCTGAATGAACTTTGATGAACTTACTGGAGCTCCGAACGCAAGTTTCTCCAGAACTGGTGTCATTATTTTAGTGCAGATCAGCAGCTCTTCTCCCAGCCTTTTGAAAGGAACTTAAAGGTCATTTCTGGTCACACCGTCGCTGTGATCAAATCACTTTACAGAAAGGTCACTGAGTCACGGCTGAACTGTTTGAGACAAACGAATGTCTGAACCGCCAGTGATGTCTGATCTCTCTGTTCTGTAGTGATAGAAAACCTTTTGTTTCAGGGTGAGAATAAAGTTTTCTTTGATTCGTTCACATGTGTCAGTAAAGGAAGAAGTTTATTCTCATCCCGGCAATAAAACACGTGCAGGCCAAACTCTGCCCCTGTTCCAGTTTCCAGGACATTTGAGAGGAGTGAGAAATCATAGTTGGACACTTTCATGTTTTACATGCAACTGAAAAAGAGACAGAGATCCCAAAAGATATGTAAATAAATACGTTTGGATAGTTGAATAAGAATTGTACCCATATTAATTAAAAATAGCAT
Source organism: Poeciliopsis gracilis (assembly GCA_911649635.1). Taxonomy (NCBI): domain Eukaryota; kingdom Metazoa; phylum Chordata; class Actinopteri; order Cyprinodontiformes; family Poeciliidae; genus Poeciliopsis; species Poeciliopsis gracilis. The sequence goes on along the minus strand of CAJVRI010000370.1, from coordinate 1,458,431 downwards.
CAGGAATTAGCAAACAGTCTAATGCTCCTAATCACAGGTGTAAACAGCATAACGGAGGAGCATTGTTGGCTGGAAGAACAGGAGCTTCTTAAAGGTCCAATTTCAAGATGAAATCAAAGAGCAAAATCTAATTTCCTTTACATAATGTTTGATGTAAACAGCGTTTTTATGAAAACTGAAGTTACTTGTCTGTGCTATAAAATGAGCTCAGTCAATATCTCTGGAAATTACACAACCTCACCACCTGAACGGCCATTGTTTGGTGAGGAAAAGGTTCTTTTCAAATCTGTGAACTGTGAAGCATGGTGGTGGCTGCATCATGATGAGGTGTATTTTATCTTACAAAATGAATAGGCCCAATAGGAAACAATATCAGGTGGGAATATTGAACTCAGCCTGAAAGCTAAAGCCTGGAGACATGTGGGACAATAATCCCAAACATGCCTCCAAGTGAGTTGCTTTATTAGCTTTTGCATCAACATTTCCTAAATCTCTCATCCTGATCCTGACTGCTGATTATTGAATGTACTGAACAGATTCTGAAGCCTGTCCATAGTCAGTTTGCGCTGCGACCCGCTTTCTGCAGCTGACATGAGTTTCTGTCCAGTTCCAGATCTTCTCTGCCTGAATCTGAATCTGACAGAGAGGCGCGTCAGAGAGAAGCTCTGAAGCCTGCAGGGAGAAACTTCTCAAGGCTTTTCTTTCTAATTCATGATGTTTTTCCATTTTATTCAGTCTCCTCCTCTTGTGTGTGCAGAGCTTCTGTTTTCTCTTTGCTCTGTTGGATGATTGAAGGACAGATACTATCAACAGCCTGTGATAAAAATACATATGAAAGCAGGAGAAGGCGTTCATGTAGTTACTTGTAGCAGTTGTATAACTAAAATGACCCCAGTTTCATCGACGCTGTGCGTTTTCCTCTGGCAGTTTCCACCAGCTGTTTATTTGGACTGATTGGTTCAAAGGAAGCTGGAATTGGACCATTTATAAACTGGCTGGATTTAGACACCAGGTGTCAAAGGTTAAATCCTTTTGGTAATCACATTATAGTTGTAAAGATAAAAAGATGCAGTTAAAATATTGAATACAATTTGTGATATCAAAGAATATTTAGTTTGATTCCATCTGCTTACAACCAGGATGTCCACAGAAGTTTTGTCCTTTTAACTTGATGTTTTCAAAAACCTTTTCCATGTTTGTGTCAAAGAAAAACATTCCACTTACATTCACAACAACCATGGAATGAAAACGCACGGTGGAAACTATGTAGTGTGCATGCCAGGCCTGTGGGAGGCGGTAGAACTCCCACAGGCCTGGCATGAGGCGTGTTTTACGCTTTTCGTCCAGTGCATATGATGTGTTTTCAAACAAATGGATTTAGCTTGAACACGACCAAATAACCTGAAGACAAAGACCCGTCTTTGTGGTTCTGTACGCGTCTCTAAGTGTTTTTGGTTATGATAAGCTTAGAGTTTCTAAAACGTTTCCCTCTGGAGCCTGTCACAACTTTGTCTGGCCAAAAGGTCGTCACCATGGAAATGAGCCTTCAACATGGCCCAATTCAGATCTTTTAACCCCCCAAAAATAAAAGATGTCTGCTACTTCTGTTTGTTTTACTAAATCAGATACATATTCGATTGTTTTGGTGATTTTATTGGAATTTCTCGTCATTGATCTGAGACATGCGTCATAATTCTGCACCAGAAGAAGTGAGTCATGGGAAATCTGGATTTAAACAATGGCTGAAAATGATCATTATGACAGAAGTCTGTCAGTGAAGTCCATCATATCCCAACACAGACAGACAGAAGCTGCAGTCAATGCTCCACTAAAGGCTGTTACTGCTTCCTGTGTTTTCGTTTTTCTTAACTTCCTCCTGGATTACCTGCAGATGTCTGAAAATTATTTACTTTTTAGTTTATAAATCACTGAATGGTTTATTATTCTTCAATTTCCATTTCCCTGCAGAATGTCCAACAAAGATACTGAAAGTTTCTGTGGCGGAGAGGATGTAAATTTAACGGCATGTAAAGTTCAGAGGACGAACACGCTGAGTTCAGCGAAAGATTCTCTCCAACAATTATAGCTCTTCTTAAGCAGCACTAAGCCTGTTTCTGCATCTTAAAATATACAAACCCAAGAACTACTGCATGCACAGCCCAAAAACCTTAATCTGGAATAAATCCTTGTGTTTATTAATATCTGCTTGATAAAATCTGTGTATTCTCAGAGGTTTAAACCATCAGGCAGTGGAAAAGCAAACTTCTCTCTCTCCCTGTTTTGCTGCTGATAAAGCAGAATCCAGACCTGAAACTCGCACTCAGCCTCTGCTTATCTGCAGTATTGGTGACGGGGGCAGTTTGAGCGCAGCCGGCGTCCCAGCGCCTCGCCTCTCGCTCTGCAGGTTAATAAACAATGATTGAGTAAACATCAGGCTGGACTGAACACGTCCAGGCTCTAAATGCCACCCGGCTGGTTAGAGGCTGAGATAGAGCCGTTCACAGAGAACAGATGGATGAAGCTGCGGTGGACGGCTCCTCCTATCCTCCTGTCTCCATCCGTCTTCTCTTTGTCTTCATGTCCTCTCTGCTGCACACTCATTCGTATCAATGTCTCACAGTTTCTCACTTCGTTTCCTCCTCCTCCCTCGGCTCACATCCTCTCACCTCCATCTGTCTCCGTTTCGCTTCACCTTTAACACCAAAACCCCCACCTGTCCCCCCACCCGGGTGTTTTCCCTGCTAATCCAAACCAACCTGCTCATTCGCAGGTCAAGGATTCACTGATGTTCTCCTCCAGGTTTCTCTCACGCTGCTTTGCATGCTTTCTTTTTCCTAGTTTGCTCATTTGATTGGAGAATTGTGTTTCTGTTGTTTATCTTTTCATTACTCTATGATGCAATCTAATCCCCTGGGTCCTCTTCATCACAGTCGGAGCTTTGGGGACTATAAACTGTTGAAGTGCAGTATTGGTTATAATTCAATAAAATTTGACATTTCCAATCAGAGTCCATTCTTTCTGCTTTCATAAGAATTAGGGGGGAAAGCAGCAGATGCTAAAGACGACCATCTTCAGGCGTCATCGCCTGAGTTTGAGTGACTGAGTTCATTAAATCCATAACAGAAACAGAAAAACAGGAAATATAAATTGGGAGTTTTTCCATCTCCAGGTTTGGGGCACATTAACCAGGCTGCCAAAGCCTAATTTTATCTGATGTGGATGTTACACATGGATGCAATGAACAGGAAGAGTGAAGCATTATGCTGCTGTTTTCCATCAGTGTTCTACATGTTCATTAATTATTTAATGATGAGGACTTCCTGTTTGAACATCTAGTGAAGATGTTCAAACAGCAACATCATCTGTCATATTGCTGGCTGTCAGATTGTTTATTTATGCTTTAGCCACTGCATAAAAACTCTGACATGAGCTAAAGGGTTCGTTAGTGAGCCATCGGGTGTTGACCGGTCCTGATGGTGTCGCCCAGGCAGGACACACAAACAGACAGCGGTGACAGATGCTGAGCGATGCTCTCGATGCCCTGACAGCCGTCACGCGTCTGAGGTCTCCCAGACTGTGACAGGAAGCTGTTAGCTGACAACACTGCAAACAGCAGAGGTTTGAGTCGGTAGAAACAGCCGCGCCCCGGTTCCCTCGCTGCCGCACAACGCACCATCACCAGAAAGGCTCATTTTAGTTCCCGTTTCATTCTGTCTCTGTTTTCCTCCATCGTTCTTCCACCTGGTTTGGAAATAAAGTTCAGATTTGACGGTGAAATAGACATGAAGAATGAAGTGAAACTGGCCTCCAAGCAGTTTCTGCTTTGCCGTTTCTGCCGGGCCTTGGCACAGGTGAGCGCCTGTTCGCTCTGCCTCTAATTGCACTCTAACTGCTTGTTGGCTGGCCTACTTTGGTAACTAAATGAAAGCAGTGTGAGGGTAAGCCAGCACTGTTCGTTTCTGGTTTCCCGCTTTGGAAGCCGAAAGCGTTGCCGGTTCGCTCTGTCAGATTTCTGCCAAGCCGCTAGAGTGGAAAAGTGCCTGAAAATGTCAGAGGAACATTTATCGTCTCTCTCTGGAAACAGAATAAATGCTGGACTTGATTCAAAGCTTGATACGTGATGAAATGCCTGGGCAACCATGATATCTCATTGCATCATCTATTACAAACAGAATAAAATACAATTTCTGCACAACAGACAAGAAATGGCAGAAGCATTGGTCCGGTTGGAGGCTCTCCCAAAGCGAATGCTTCAGTTCTGCTCCGATGTGTTTGTGTCGGCGAAGCGTTGACTGACTGCTGACCTCTGCAGAGGCGAGGGTTGATTGTTAAAATCCCAGTTTGATAATAGGCGGAACTGAAGAGGTTAAATCTCATTGTCTGACAATCATTTTGTGTAAAAAATTGAACTAACATGATTTCTATCCTAACCTGTTCAAAAGGAAAACATAATTGGTTCCCTTTAAGTTACAGGAGTTTTGCTGTCTTCAATATCGTTCTAGATTATTTCTGGCTGGATGTTTGGACTCACTTCTTGGCAGAACTGGTTCAGTTCTTTTAAATTGGTTGTTTCCACTGAATTTTAACCAGCTTGGCTTTTTGTTTGGAGTCCTGATGGAAACTCTGTCAAAGATTTATTCACGTTCATCCAAACTGACTTTATCTGTAAGTTTGAGGTGAAGCCAAATCATTTGGAGGCAGACTCTTGTTTCATCGTCCAACTCACTTTTAAACGTGAAATTATTGATTTTGAAGGCGGGAACATTTGTCTCGGTTTCCGTCCTCTCAGGCCATGTGACACAAACGAGGTTCAACCTGCAGAGATTGTTGAGGTTCAAAGTTTAATGATGCTGCTTTTAGATCAGGAGTTTCCAAACATTTTGTCAAGTGGGCCAAAGTCATCAGTTCACAAACATTCACAGGCCCAATAAAATATCATTTTTAAGAACTGAATTAACCAAAATGTTGCGATTCATTTTTTTTTTTACCTTTTAACAATAAACAAAGAAAGAACCATTTTTATCCTGAACTCAGATTTATTTGAAACAGGATCTTAGATCCAAAACCTCAAATAGTTTTTGTATGTTTTCCAATTTAAATGAAACACATCAAGTTTGTTTAATATTTTTTAGACTCTATTGAAGAAAACTGAAAATGCATTTTGTCTGTTCTTAGTAATAAAATCTGAGTCTTCATTTGACAATACTTTCTGTATTTAGACAAGTTATAATATAGCAATAAAATACAGGTTTGGGTTCACCAAGGTGCACCAACATAATGAGTATATATGGTGATAGTTGCCATGACAATACAAAGATTACCACTTCGTGATGCATCAACATGTCTGTTCACAGATTTTTATTTAAAGTTGTAGTTTTGTCTGAATTTCTTTCATATACTCTTGTGGATGAGAGGGCCGCACAGAATCAGTCCAGGGACCTTCAGTGGCCCTCGGCCTCCATTTTGACCACCCAGTTTCTCCCTTTTTTCTGAGAAGGAAAAGGAAAATTGTTCCACCCTGCATCGCTTCTTAACGAGGTGGTTTTGTGTAAAATCAACTTCTTTGAGCTTGCCATCATGTTCTACTGTTATTCCATAAACACACCTGAACTTGTATGTAGCATATGCAGCATTTCTATAATTACTGATGGTAACATAGTTGCTTTATTGTGCTGCAGAATGGCACAATGTGGCTGGAAAACACATGATACGACCCCTTTAAAAAACAAACAAAAATTCTCGTTAATTTCTCAGAGAAAGTCTGAGATTTCAAGGTGAAAATGCAGAGTCTTGCTCTGAGCCCACAGCAGGGCAACAAAAGAGCAACTGCAGACAGCCAGAAGTCACCCAACCCCTGCACCTGTTGCCACACTGAAAACGAGGGCGCCGTGACTCACAATCTGGGGCGCAGCTCCGCAGCGTTGACAGATTCAGAAACTGAACTCTCATTCTCCCGGCTCGTGTTTCAGCTGCAGGAAAGAATGCAGGATATCAGGAGATCATGTTCCTTCCTGAAATAACGTTCCATCCCTGCGCATCAACTGTGTGTGACTCTAGATGCAACAACTCTAAAAGCAATCTTCAGACATCTGTTCTGCAGAGCCTGAAGCCTGCCGGTGCTGAGGCATGCTCAGACTTCTCTCACATGCTCTATTTAGGAAAAGAAAAGCTCTGAGCTTTGTTTTATTCTTTCTCCTGGAAACAATCTGAAGGATCTAAGATTTAAACTGAAAGGAGACGAGATGATTTAATCGTGAACAGAAGCCAGATTTGCTCCAGCAGCTAGATGTTTGCAGGAAGACGCAGCAGGAGCAGAGATTCGATCATTTCGTGCCCGAGTAGCGCCAGGAGGAACGCGCAGTGTGCAGCGTGTCGGGTCTGTTTCTCACCACTCTGAGCTCAGAGACGGTGAGAAAATCACATGCTCGCCTCGTCGGGCCGGTCATGAGTTCCTCCACAGCTACACTTCAGCATGTGTGTTCATCTCCAACCAAAGGCCCGGCAGAAACCCTTTACAGTCACATGACCCACAGCAGGAAGTGACTTATCAGTCCTCATAAACAGACCGCCATGGCTTCCCCGAGTTCAGGCCAAGCGACTCTCACAGCTCCTTTTATAGATGTGCTATTCATAGCAGAGGGACTCGTTCTTCAGACTGTTCATACTCCAGGTTTCTGTTGCTAAACTGTGCAGATACTTTTTTTCTACTTCTGGGTAAAAAAAAAATACTTAAAATGTTTTTTAGCTTCACTTTCAGTGAAGTGCCAAATGTTTCCGGTTTTCAGGGATGTTTCTGTAAATCAGCTCTGATAAATCTGGACTCTTTGGATGCTTTCAGCTCACAACCTCTGTTACAGGTCACTGCTCCAATCAACACAAATCAGATGGTTCAGGAGGAGGCTGACCTCTGGACCGACCGGACCGACCAGTCTGCAGAATGCCCAAAAAACACACCGGAGTCAGAGCAGCATGCTGCAAAAGCCTTACCAAGTATTTTATATTGCAAATATCTTTGTACACTTGCAATGAGACAAAAAAATAACTTCAGAATAACTTTTCAGTAAGATTAAGAAGCTCGTTTTCTGTCAATAACTCTTTAATATTGATCAAAATATTAGATCTGTGGCAGGTTTTCTCATTTTGATGAGGGAAAAATTTCTGCTTAGAGGGTTAAAAACATCTGCCAGCACAACTAACATTTTTTAAACAATATTCAACATTTATAGAGGTAAGATACTGACAGCTCACAAGTCCTCAGCACAGCCCTCTTCATAAAACATTACAGACGTTGGTGGTATTGCAGTCTGTCAGCTGTAACATCCTACATTGATTTAGCTGATATTACAAAGCTTTTGGTTAAAATGCTGAAGGTTATTAGAATTGGTCTTGACCTTTGACCTGCAGGTTTAGTGGAGGAAGAGCATCACCTGACTTTTTGTTGTTGATTTTGTAACCGTAGCTTTATACGTTGTCTCTTTTCAGCATCAGTTCAGTGTGAATTATGAGTTTCTATAAAATATCTTTGCCCTGTTTTGCATTTGATTGGTTTAAGCTTCTGTTAGCTTCTCTGCGTTTGCATGCAGTGGGTGAACAGTGCTGGTTAAACCGGCCTTCCCCTGCCTGCTCTGTCCATTCAAACGTGTGCAGATGTTTAGATGTTACAGCGCAGACAGAAAATGGCTTCTATGAATCTGTCGTAAAATATTCAGACAGTGGAAGGAAGGAGGCTGTTTCTGTTTGTAGGCTCCTGTCTCATGATCTCCATCTCTTTCCGCAGAAGGCAATCAGATAGCGGCGTTAATCTGAAATTGTTGCGTCAGCGACGTAAAGCTTCGCGCTGACTGCCGGCCCCTTGTGCCATAACTGTGCATGTTTTCGATTCGCCATTAAACGGTGATGTTTGCATGGAGATGTTGCAGAGCTTTTCCTGAGTCGTGAGCAGATTGTGAGATTTCCTCAGGGTCTTTGGTCTAAAATCCAGAAAAATATGCATTAAATGTCTTGCTGTGAGCAATTTTGTTGGGAAGAAATCAATGTGAAATAATAATTTGTTGTGCTGATGTTTCGAAGTGCTTTTTTTCGGTCTGGTAAATATTTGAACTTTTATTATTGACTCTCATGTGTTTAGAAGAGGGAACGTTTTCCTGCGATGTGAACTCCCTAAATGTGTCACAGCTTTGCAGAGAAGCTCCAGCGTAAAGCGGACAGCCAAGTAAACATTACATCATCCTGACCTGTCCTCTGACAGGAGAGAAGAAAAAACACTCCTATTCATTTTTTTTCTACCTGACTCCTAACATTTCCGCTGTTGGTCCAGAGCTGCGAAGCTCCAACCAATCACGTCTCTTCACAACTCTTCTTCACGCTCTCCCTGCGCTGGTTACCAAGGAGACAGTGAAGTCTGAGAAGTGGAGCAATGCTTTGGCATACACGTCGTTTTTATTATTAATTTTTGTTTCTTTTCTTTTCGTCTCAGGAGTACCATCTGGACTTAAAGTTGTGTTTGTGTTGTTAACAAATGGACGTAGTAAGCGTGCGTGCCGAGCGGTTCCAGGCTGTCATCCGATCCACACTGTCCCACCTGTTCTCACCATTTTCTGTCTCACAGATCCAACAATTCCAGGCCGCTGCGCTTCTCCTGCCAGGAATCTGTCTTCAGACCAGGAAAGAGTCTCTTTTAAACAATGAGTCGACCTTGATCCAAGTGGCCCCTTTAAGGCTCCTGAAACCTGCATGTGAGAGTGGGAGGGCCAACCAGACTCTGATTTTGGTTCTTGCAGGAGTAAATGAATGAAAATGCTGATTTCGCTGCATCCACATTTCTTTCTGTTGGAAGTGTAGGAAGCAGCAGAGCAGGGCTGCAAACGCAGCATCTTGCAGTAAAGGAGCAGAAACCTGCAGCTGCAGACCTCTATCCTAGACTGAGACCCCAGTGGCGCTCTGGTGTCCCGTCCCGTCACAAAGCGTGGATCGGAGTGGGAATGGAGTTCTGTTTCCAGATATTTCCAAACATCCCAGCGCCTCCAGGCTGTTTGCTCACATGTTAGCTCCCTGGAGTGTTTTACAGCTCACAGCCATCAGTTTCAGACACACTGTCATGTTCTCCTTTAGGACTTCCAGCCTCCCACACACACAGGAGGTACTCTGGTTTGAATCCTTCCCCTCTGCTCTCTCTGCTTTATTACAGCAGGTCTGCTGCGCCTTCCTCTCACTTCCCAAACCTTTTCACTTGTTTGACTCTCAAACAAAATTTACTCTGCTGATCTTTGCTTATTAAATAACGAACTGAACCAGAAAAATGACACAAACCCTGAAACTCACTTCAGATTATTTTGCACCTTACTACATTTAGTAGCTGTGCAGTTTAAAAAATGACTATGCTACATGCTAGCATGCTGCTAGTGAATCCTACTGAAAACCAGTAGGATGCATTTTAATAGAACTGAAATTAGATTGTGATTAAAGTTGTACTATTATGATAAACTAGCTGGAATAGTTTTGGAATAATTGTCTCAGAGTTGCAACACAAATGCATTAAAACCTGATATTCAGCAGCATATCTGAATTAATGCAGCTGGTCAAGGAGCATAACTGTATGCAGAAGTGGCAGCATACAAGCTAACGTAAACATACTCACACAAGTCTACATGCTAACTTGCAGTCTGTCTGACGAGGCCTCTGACTGAAGACGCTGTTGCTTTAAATCTCTGTCTGGTTAGAAAGTCGGGCAGAGAGACGTTGGAGTTGTTGATGTGACCCTTCCCCAGTTTGATCGATGGGAAAGATGATTTGAACTTTCTCCTTCTCTCTGCAGTTTGGACCTGTTCTACATTTATTATAAGAAAAAAGAAACATCCGTTGCCATGGTTACGCTGCGCAAATATGATTTCGGCTACACAGATTTAAAACCAGAGGGGATAATTGTTCTGAAAAGAAATGCATCTACCAAGAAATGATCAAAAGTTGAGAAAAGATCATAAAAATGTAAAAAGCAGCTCTAAGTGTGAGATGAGGAGCTCGGTGCCACAATAATGAAATAGAAGGATTGTTTTTAGCGTTGATGCGTCTCTGAAGTGACTTTTTTATGATACTCGTCCCTTTAGAGTGTTCTTAAGATAAAACGTAAAAAAGAAGTGGTTTTAACTAATTAGCACAAAGTATTTTTCCAAATTTTCTTTGCTCCTCAGTGATAACGGATGTCGTCGCTCTAAGCTACAACTGGAATAGTTCCCTTTTGGTTTCTTTTTAATTCTCAAATCAAACAAATGAGATCCAAGATATCAGGTATTGATCTTTGGAAGTGCTGCTGGGCATATTTTCAGGGCTTGAAAGGAGCCATGCCCTGTGTTTGTGCTAAGCTAATTGCCTCCTGGCTCCAACATGATATACGAGATTGCGATCAATATCACAGAATCGATCCTGTTATCTCTCACTCAGAAAAAGGAAGCAAAGGAATCCTAAAATCTTGAATTTTAAATGCCGTTAACACTGAGCGGCTTCCTCTCCTCTGTTTCCCAACAGATGCAGCTACTTGACAAGTTCCCAATCGAGGGAGGGCAAAAAGATCCGAAGAAGAGGATCATCCCGTTTCTCCCAGGTAATAGCCTGCTCCTATCTGAACCGGCTCCCGTATTAAAAATGCATGACTGGCTCTCCGGGGACGTCGCACTGAGCTGGTTACTGATGCCGGCACAGCGAGTGCTGCTGAGGAGACGATATCTGTGACTCTCCCTGCAGGCTGCATGGCCGATCTGTCGCATGGTCCGCCTCCACTCATGTGAATGCATTTTCAGATGATTGTAGTCAGAAAGTAAAAAGTAAATTTACTCCAAAAAATAAATGTTGGAAAATTTCTAGGAAAACTAAAAAATTTCAAACTTTTGAAACGGTTTTTCCAGAAGATTTTTTAAGATTAATCTAAAAATTTGTTTTTTCTTGACATTTTTTTAAAAACTTTTGGATCACAGGAATTTTCTAGAAGATTTCTGAGTTATTTGATGGGAATTTACAGCTTTTCTTTTCTTTCTGCAATGGCTTTGCTACGCCGTTGTAATTTTCATCACATGTATATTTGTGTGTTGATTTTAGCCTCGTCACTACATGGGGAATCACAAGCTGGCATTCAGGCTTGTGATTCCCCAGCGCTGCAGCACCAGCCCTGATTTATGGCAAATTCTGCTGAAGAATGTAGAATAAGGTTCTTATTTCTATTTACAGCAGATTATGTTTGTAAATGCTTAAATGTTTAAGCTCTGTGGCCGTAGCCTCAGCACCATCAGGAATCACTCCCTGTCTCCGCCTGCCCTCCAGCTGTCCTCCTCCCAGCATCACTCTCATTTTTTCCCACTAACAACAATGATCGAACTTCCACCTCCATCTTCTCCGTAAAGTCACCGTTCTTGGATACAAATGACACCCGTCCTCTCCGGACATGTAATTCAGGTCAAGCTCGCTGTGCGACATTTAATGGGCTTTCTAATGCGGAAGGATTGAAGGAGCCCATTAGCTTACGGCACTGAAGTGTCTCACTTTAACAACCTTTCTGTTGGACTGATAATCCAGGGCGCAGAGGCGCCACTGCTGGCATTCAGGGATTCCTTGGTCTCATTTGATGATTAAACATGAATAGAAATGTGACAAATAGTGACCCGTCTGCAAAATGCGTTTGAAACAGTTATTAAATTAAGATTTTCAATTTGGACAGGATTAGTTCAGAACTTGCTGGTTTCGTTCAACCCACATCTCTACAGATGGAACTGATTGTAGATAAAACCAATAAAACTCAGGAAAGATGGAGAAAATATGCAGCTTTTGTATTTTAAAGGCGGGTGTAATGTAAAAGCAACTTTTTTTAGTGTCATATCATGTTATAACATATTCACTCATCAAAAACATACCTGGACTGTTGCTTGTGCTCCTACAGACTAGCGGCGGCAGCATCTAGAAAATTTGTTCTTTACCAGGAAATACTGACTGCAAATCTGCATCAATCCTCTTGTGACCTTAAGTTCTAGTAAACTTATGAAAAACCCACACAAGGGTTTTCAAGTGGCCCAGTAAAAGTTTGAACGTTAATCTGTCAGTGCGAAGCTTTAGGATCATTTGGGTCTGTTTGGTCTCTGTGATGAAGTCCTTTGGGTTTTAATTGGGTTTGCTGATAAAATGGAAGATTTGCGGTTTCATCTTACTGTGCTGAAAGGAGCAGCTTCTACTCAACGTTTCTCCATCCAGACATTCTCAGCTTCAGAACGTTTCTGCAGTCTGGGCTGTTTTAGTTGTTTACAGGCAGAAGAATTCATAACTTACACTATCAGTCTTAAAAACCTGCTTTTCTCTTCCAGACCTCTTGGATAACCTCTGCTTCTCGTGTCTCTCCAAACCAAAAACTGATCAGATCCACGAATAGTCAATACAAAACTGTTGATCTGCAAAATACTGACATCTGCTGGTTCATTTGAAAACTACACCATCCAGTTTTACTGCCTCCGCCGAAAAACGAGCACAAATTTCTTCTTCTTTGTTCCAGTTTTTTCCTCTCGTCTGTTTCCTTGCTGTTCTTTCCTCTGGTTTTCTCTGCATAGCATCACACCTTTCCTTGTTAATCCTCCACCTTTCCTCGTGTTTTGATTCTGTGTTTTTGTGCCTTTTCCTTTCCCCCCTCCAGGCAAAATCCTGTTCCGGAGGAGTCATGTGCGAGACGTGGCCATGAAGCGGCTGCGTTTCATCGATGACTACTGCAGGGTAAAGAGTTCTGGCTGCACACCTCCCTGTTCTGAAACATTCCCGACCTGTGAAGAGTCCAAACGCTCCTTTACACGTCATGAAAACGTCTTTCTACTCCCTGAATCTGATCTCATTATTCACACAAAGCAGTGGAAGCAAGTGATGCATGTCTTCCAATATTTGTTGCCAATAACAATCTAAATTGTTGGATTGTTAATGAACTTGTATTTAGTTCCCTTTTATTCTGAAACCCCTAAATAAAAGTGCAAAGCTTTGAACATCTCCCGGAAATAACGGAGAATCTGTAGGAAGAACTGAAATTTCTACCTCTAATCTCCCTGAACTTGAGTGATTTTGCAAAAAGCAGTTGGAAAAATGTCACCATCTAAAATCCGGTTGAAACAAATTATGAAAACCATTTATCAATTTCACAGTTATGGACTTCCCTGTCTTATAACATCTCAATAAAACACACAGAGATTTAATGTGAAAAACTATGAAAAGGTTCCTTCCATGCGTATGAATCACACCTTTCCTTGTTAATCAGGGTTTTGTGATCTGGCCCACCAAAACTTTAGAAATCCAGATTTTGGTTGATGCCATCTTTGTTTGCTAAATATAGCGACTTGTACATGTCAGTCTGGATGGTCCAACTCTGATCCTGGATCAGGCGGTTCTGAAGCTGCAGGTCTGACCGGATCGTTCCACCAGTCAAACCTTCAGTTTATCAAACTCCAGCTGTTTGCAAAGGAAGTTCTGATCCTTCAAGACTTCCTTCCCATAAAAATGCACAACTTCAAAGAACTACCCGTTTGTAATTACACACTTCAAGACAGACTTGATTGTCACTTCCTGTTCACACTCTTATTAGATACGTTTTATTTCATGTGTGCAGGATTAGGATCTTTTCCTGCTTCACACCCTCCTCTCCTCCCTTCCTTCCGCTTGGCACAACTCCACACTATCAGAGGGAAATGGCTGCAATACAGCGGCTTTGTTTCCACACACAATTAGGAGGTTGTATTGTTGGCCTGCATTAGCAAAGGTTAGCCAGAGTATCAACTCATTAATTGGGAGCAAAGAAATCAAAGCAGATCCACTCGTAGACGGACTCTTTCTTACCCAAATAACCTGCGGCGGAGTAATTTCTCCTGCAGCAGGCTTTCCCTTTCATGCAGCGCTGCAAAGCGTGCCACACTGTTTACTTCCTGTGTCCTGTTCGTGAGGCACAAACAAGAGAGAGGAAGAGTAATTACCCAGTGTTTTCAAAGGCTTTTGCTCAGGAGAATACGGGATGCTGGGGTCCAGGCAGCTGTGGATGCTCAGCGCGAAGCAGCCTCTTCACCAAGAGACTTCTTCTGTAATATTAGAGATGAATGTAATATGAAGGTAGTTCAGATGACGATTTCAGTTGTTTAAATTAAAGGCCCGTTCTGTTTCATCTTCACGGTCCGGCTCCTCGTTTGGCGGCTGCGTAGCTGAGCTTCAGCTCTGCTTGCAGCCAGTCGGCTGATTAAATATAGATGGATAACAGACACATGATCCTTTTTGACTGGGGTTGAGCTTCGTCTTTGAAGACACTCTGAGGCAGCAGTTCACTGATCTATATCACAAATCTATGCTGGTCAAAAGTCATCAGGTTCAGTCAAATAAATCCTGCGTTTCAGGAGTTTGCAGCTGGTTTACATGTTTTGCTTTCTGGGATTTCAATCTAAAATGTGAAAAAAATCTTTCATGCAAATATTTTTACACCTTTTGGATTAACAAGTGATGCAGATTCTTTCACGTCTATTTTTAATAGAAGTACAGGAGCAGGAGTTTGATCACCGTGAATAAACTCCTGCTGCGATTTAGTCTGGATGAAATGGATTTTAGGATGATTGGTGTCCCATCCAGAAAACATCCAGATCCCCAGAATCACTTCAGGGATGTGCGCTCCACCCTTCTTTGTAAATTTTACACATAAATGACTGCAAGGATGTCCTTAAAAACAGGCACAAATGAGCACAAAACAAACTGTTTGAGCAACCTGTTCCCCCTCTCCATTGAAGGAAAAAACTCGAAAACCTCTGAAAAAGACACTGAGAGCAACTTCATTCTTCACAAAATGTAACAAAAATGGAGATGTGTTAGGTTTTAGTGGTTTCTCTTTTATGTTTGGTAAAGACCAGCAGACATTTCTCCCTCTAGTGCGACACGTGCGCTTTGGTTTTGGTTGTATTTACCCAGAATGCAATCCAGCATAGTCCGCTTCCTACTTCTGGAGTGACTAACCCCACCCAACTGAATAATCTGCCCATCCAGAATGTTGTTGTTTTCGGTTTATGAGACTAAATCGAATTAATGCTGAATGTTTCACACATGTCACCCTAATAGTCGCCTCTCAGCTGCGTCATGTTTCCCTCTGCTAGCCTTCATGTTTCCCTCTGCTAGCCTTCAAGTTTCCCTCTGCTAGCCTTCATGTTTCCCTCTGCTAGCCTTCATGTTTCCCTCTGCTAGCCTTCATGTTTCCCTCTGCTAGCCTTCATGTTTCCCCCTGCTAGCCTTCATGTTTCCCTCTGCTAGCCTTCATGTTTTCCTCCTGCTAGCCTTCATGTTTGCCTCTGCTAGCCTTCGTGTTTGCCTCTGCTAGCCTTCATGTTTCCCTCTGCTGGCCTTCATGTTTGCCTCTGCTGGCCTTCATGTTTGCCTCTGCTGGCCTTCATGTTTGCCTCTGCTGGCCTTCATGTTTCCCTCTCTTTCCATTTTCAGGCTCTGGTGAGACTTCCTCCTCACATCTCTCAGAGCGAGGAGGTGCTGCACTTCTTCGAGACGAAAGCTGAGGACATCAACCCCCCAGTAGAGTGAGTGTTGCTTACATAATGATGATGTGTTTCTCATAAACTCACCATGTTACCCTGAACAGCCATGTAACAAAGATGTCCTGTGGACTGGTGTGAGCTCATTACCTCTGGATCTATTCCTGTATTCAGATCTATTCCCAGATCAGCTCCTTCTCACAGAGTTAGTGCATTAAAGGTTTACTCCAGATTATAAAGAGTGGGGAGTTGATGGATGCAAGAATGGGAGGAGGAGACTGGCTTGTTTTGCAGCAGGGGATGGCCCCGTTGGGTAGTTGTTAATTAGAGAACACGCTCTCCCCTCCGATCCCGAAACGCCAGCATCACACCCTTCATTTGTAATGTGCTTCTGTCTGCGCCGAGATGGATGCACCCGAGGCGATCCAACGCAGAGCTCTACCTAGACTCCTCTCGTATTTTAATTACTTTCCTCCGTGTTTCTCCTCCTCTGCCTCTCCGTGTGACCCCTCTCTGTCAGTGTTTCTCCTGCACTAGATCATCTCTCCACTCCTCTGCTTCTAATTGTCTGAATCCAACTCGACCTCATAAATTCGAGTATGTCTAATTGTTGAGACGGTTCAAGGTTATAAACACCTTCGCTGAAACAAAAACCGTCTCCCAGCGTTTACACAGCGTTTTATCTCACCTGCTCTTTCTCCCTCAATGCCTCCATTTGATGTTTGTTTTTCTTCTTTTTTCAGTAAATACATCTGGATTATTTCATCTGTGAATAGTTTAGCATTAATGAAGCTTCACTATTTGTTTAAATTGTGTCTATCATCTGTCTTTTATCGTTTCTGTATGTTTATCCTTTGGAATAAAGTTATTAGGGGAAAAAGAGAGAGAGAGGAAACTTTACTGCTATGCAGTCAGTCTTCACCGCCTTCACAATAAGAGCCTGAATATAAATGTCTTACTACTTGCCGAATTCAAACAGTCGATGACTAAAGCATAAACACGAATGTCAAACTTTAATAATAAAGTAAATTAGCACTTCAGAATTTATCCACAAAAATATATTTAGAGGAAGCTGAGTGCACTCAACGTTTTCAAAGTGAGCAAAAGCCTGGGAGTAAAAAATGAAACACAGCAATATTTACTGATTGTTATTGTCATGTTTTTGCCTCGGCGTTGCGCCGGCACACACAGAGCAACAAACTGGGAAACCACCAGAACTGGTGGTAGCTTTTCCAGTGACTGTGGTGAAGGTCCATGTCTGGTCTGGACTCTTTTTCCGGTACTTCCTACCTGCTGCTGCTGTTTGACTGGTTTTTATCCTCTAGTTTTCTCTAGTTTTCTTGAAACTGCTGAGGTACAACGGAAATAACTACAAAGAGAAACTCTGGATACTTTCAGAAAACCTTAAACCACCGACTGAAACCACTTTAAAAGGTTCAAACAGAATCTGCCTTCCTGAAAGCAAACCAAAATAAAACATTAGCTGACTCAAGACTGTATTACATTGTTTCCATCCATTAGTTTTTTCATGCGTTGCCAGCTACTAATCTAGAACTGGAACATGAGGCAAAATCTGACGCATCGACTCACTGACCTCAATTCTTCAGCTCTTCAGGAGATTTTTATTATTAGTTTTTGTTTTGAATCCCTGTGCGGATTTTTTGTCTCCAGCTGTGAACCCAATCCTTAATTCAAACACACACTCACAAACTTTAAAGAGTAATTCCCGTCCTATACGCAGACAGAAAAACGTGACAAATTTAATAAAGAGGTAAACAGAAGAAAATAGATTAAAAATTCTGCACCAAGAAGAGTTGAATGCAGCTGTTTGCAGCAGGTTGTGCTGAGCGGTTTGGAACAGTCAGGCTTGACGGAGAGCTGCCGTTTGGACCAGCTCTGACACAAATCGATTCAGAACCTCCTCTGGTTTCTCTCATCTTGTCTCAATATAAGAAAAAACACTCAGTGTGGGTGAAGAACTCACTCTGCTCAGTTAATGGTGTGTTAGACGTCATAACCCAAAGCTGTGAGGAGGAAAGTGGATGTGGCTCTTTGGTTCTTTCACTTCAGTGCATCTTCTAAATGAAAATGTATCCGAGGACAGAGGGATGAAAAGAGGGAGGGATGAGAGGATGGAAGGATGAAAAGACGGAGGGATGGATGGGGGCATTTGGGATGAGATCATCAGATGATTTAAAGTCCTGAGTGTGTGTCTGACGGTGTGTGTGTTTGTGTTGTGGTGAAAGGAGATGTGGAGATGGATGGACAGTTTGTCATTATTATTCATCCATCACTCTGTGATGGATGAATAATAATGTGTGTGTGTGTGTGTGTGTGTGTGTGTGTGTGTGTGTGTGTGTGTGTGTGGGGTGTGTGTGTGTGTGTGTGTGATATTTTATTACCATGTTGAATAAATCTGGAGACGTTTTGGTCATCAAACTTAAACATCGCCTCACGATCCAGTGGAAAGGCAAAATCAAACGAACCAGAAAATACAACAGCTGGGGGGAAATAAAATCTTAGCGTTTAAAAACTGCTGCCTGGATTTTCATGCTGATTTCTGTCCTGATTTTCTCCTTCTGGTAGTCGGACAGAAGCTGTGATTATCAGGATGGCTCTTTAGATAATCATGGGAGATACTCGTTGTCTGGTCCACTCAAAAAGACGTTGGGACTAAAGTACAGGATGTCCAACGTGCTGGATCTTCTTGGACCGATATCGCACCATGTGTGGCGATCCCCGAGGACAAGTGAATTCAATCTGGAGCCAAAATTATCATATTTGTAATGTTTTCAGCTGCTGCACTTCTTTCACACTGAACTGTGTCAAATGATCCTGAAAAACCTATTTCCCTCCTCGCCTGTGGGGGCGCTGCACCAGAATCTACTGCAGGAAACAAAAACCTCAGAAGGTTTTAAGCTCAACAACATAAAAACATAATAGCGTCAGATTTTAGTGGTTGTAAGATTTCTCTTTTGCTTGTGTCAAAAGACAAATAGATATTTCTCCTGCTAGCATTAGCGTCTTGCGCTTGTTCTGGTTTTATTTACCCAGAATGCACTGCGTTATAGTCCACTACCTGCTTTCGGAGCGGTCTTGTCTGCTCGGCACTTACAAGTTCACTGTTTTGACCTGCATTGCAGATCTCAGTGTTTTTATCTCCAGCTGAAAGTGGATCTTTCCTTTAGTTGAGCTAAAAGTTGATTCCAAGGCAGAACCAGTTGGCCCAGTCCATGGGTTTCTGCAGGAAACAGAACTGAAGCCAGACAAGCACTGAGTCGTGTTTGGTCTGCACCTTCCATCCCCCCGTCTTTCTTCTGTTCTGCTCGGAAAGAGGCGACAGGCTCTCTGAACCTTAATGGATGAGCTCTTAGGATCAGTTGCGCTCACTGGAGACCTGATGAGTGGTGAACAGCACCGTGCTCAGTCGGTTTAAACACTTAAAGCATGTCAGAGTGAGGAGGAGCGGTCAGCTGAGCGTGCAGCCTCTGAGACATCTAGTTTTTTATTATTAGTTTTTGTGAGTGAGCTTTCATTGATTTGTTTTTCTTTCAGCCACATTTGGAAACGCTCAAACCCAAGGCAGGTTTCTATTTTAACAAACAGAATTGATTCTGCTTGTTGACGGTTTTTGGGTTGTTTCAGCGGCCCAGCCTCCGCTCTGCATGCACTCATTCACCCAGACGCAGCGTCTGACTCACTGCTGCTCCCTGTGAGGCACATTTACTCACCGGGAGACGTTGAGCCAGGCTCGCTCTGAGAGGGGCAGGCCAGGACGGGACGGAGGGGAGATGGACGGAGCGGGCGGTGACGGGGTGAGGTGCGCTTTATCACTTCCTGTAAAATGAGGAAGGAAGGAAGACAGACGCGGTTCTCTAGGGAGACGAGGAGGTCAAGAACAGCGGGTGAGAGGTCAGGATCACTTCCTGATTTCTCTTAAGCTGGAGAGTCAGAAATTGTTATGGAATCCGCTGATAAAACTTTGCTCTAATTTTCTGGCTGGATGTGTTTAAGAATCTTTTATTAATTTATTTTTATCCAGTGATCAAAATGAAGGGGGAAAGCCTCTTCTTTCTTTTTGTGCATTGTCGACCTCTGTCTGCTGAAGGGGGTACTGCACCTGGAACATTGGGACGTCCATCCATCCATCCATTTTCCGTCACCCTTCTCCCTAACGGGGTCGGGAGGTGCCGGTGCCTATCTCCAGCTGCGTTCCGGGCGAGAGGCGGGGTACACCCTGGACAGGTCGCCAGTCTGTCGCAGGGCAACACAGAGAGACAAACAGGACAAACAACCATGCACACACACACTCACGCCTAGGGAGAATTTGGGAAGGCCAATTAACCTGACAGTCATGTTTTTGGACTGTGGGAGGAAGCCGGAGAACCCGGAGAGAACCCACGCATGCACAGGGAGAACATGCAAACTCCGTGCAGAAAGACCCCGGGCCGGGATTCGAACCCAGGACCTTCTTGCTGCAAGGCAACAGCGCTACCCACTGCGCCACTGTGCAGCCCAACATTGGGACGTGTTTTATTGATATCTCTGATGCAATCAGCTGTTTGCCTTTTAAATCCAAGGATCCTTTCAGAAAACACCCAGATCCATTTCTGCTCATCTTATTTCTTTCAACAAAAATGTGATGCAGAAATTATTACCATTTTTTGGGCATTTCAAAGCAAAAAATCAAAGGCTTTATGTTGAAGGTCCTTCTATTCTGACTGAACTGAAACATTTTTGCTTCATTTTTTGTGCGACAGCAGCAGTGATTTCTTTACGGATGCAAAACATTTAGAAAATCTCAACACATGTTGAAATCTTGTGCCATGAAGATGTAAATGGAAAGATGAGGATAGAAAAAAATCTTTAGCTTTTATTGTTTATCATATTTATATGATCTTTACTTTATTCCACCTTGTTATGCATGTCGTGGGGTTTTAAGTCAAAGCCACAGGAGATTTTTGATTGTTTGATGTCAGCCATTGAAATGCCATCTCTGTCTGCCGTCGTTTGTTTGGACGTGGATGAAACTAATAAGAAAATGCATATTTTTGGTAGTTTTTTTGTGAGAATCAGGGGTTTCAGGACATCTGTGGTATTGCTTTCAGGCTGATCCTCTGTACAACATGTGTCCACATGGGGCCTTACTTCACAGTCCAGACAGATGAAGCTACTTTTTCCAGTTCTGCTGCTGGTCCCGTCCCTCTCTGCTCCTGATCAAATGCCTCCCATCCTCACATCTCACTCGGATAAATTTCCACTGCATTGAAATTCTCTCCTGCTGTATCCATTTCTTCCTGGACTCCTCCGTCCCCCATTCCACATTTCTTTCCCTTTTTTAGTATCTTTTTCCACTCTTTACGTCATTATCATTTATCAAATGTTGTTTGATTTGTCTCTGTTCATAAAAACATCAACCCAAAAGGAATGATCTGTCCTCTCCACACCATGATGTCGACAGATTCCTTATTAATATGTGCATCCTGCATCTTCGCTGTAGAGAAGCTATCCGTCACTGCGCCCCCTCACAGCCCTGTGCATGAGCAACAATAGAGTCTGACCTTGGTTTGAGCCTGCAGGAGATCGGAGGAGGCTGCATGATGATCAGATTATTGCAGAGATAAGTCATGAACTCGTGTGATTGGTCAGCTTTTCAGTTCCTTGGAGGCGATGTTTTAAGCAGGAGGTTTAGCCCTGGTGATGCGGGGGAGGGCAGACGAGGGTTTGGGGGTTAATCAGGAATAAGTAGGTGGTGTGTTTGTGTATCTGATGTGAGAGAAGCTGTGGGTCATTTTGTGATGTAGATAGAAGAAAAGCTTCTTCCAACCTGCATGTTCACTGCAGACTCATAACAGATGCAAAATGATCTTTAATTGGGAAATGTGTTGTTGGGTCCCTGCTGTCACTAATGCCCACACACACGACAACGAAGCCTACAGGCTTGAGATTTATTCATTAACATTGATTCCAGCATGCGGCTGTAAAGTTGAGTGGAAGGAAAAGAGGTGCACAAGCAGCAGGTTGGGGGAGATTCACAAGGACTACAGCTAGAGTCACATAAACATAATTAAAATGGACCACAGCCGCCACATTTGTTGTGTGAAGTTCTTCCTGAGGAGACAAAAGTCTGGAGCGGGGGCGGCTGGAGGGCGGCCGGAGGGAGGCTGGAGCGGAGGGCGGCTGGCGCGGAGGGCGGCTGGAGCTGGAGGGCGGCCGGAGGGAGGCTGGAGCGGAGGGCGGCTGGAGCGGAGGGCGGCTGGAGGGCGGCGGAGGGCGGCGGAGCGGAGGGCGGCCGGAGCGGAGGGCGGCCGGAGGGCGGCCGGAGGTGAAGGGGCTGCTGGGGAGATTAGGCCGAGACGTGACCAACCTTGGGGCTGACGCTGGATCCGAATGGAAACAGAAGGGAGGATGAGGTGATAATCAGGAAGTATTTGTTTTTCACAAGGATGCTAACGAGGCAGCATTCAATCACAGCAGGTTATGCTGATAAACATTGATCAGCTGTTTTCATCAGCATAAAATCCATTAGCTTCCCAGACTAATTTCACATATAAAGTGTATAAACTGTTACATTTACAGGTAAATGAAACGGTAACGATAGTTGGTTGGAAAGGCAGCAGACTCATCCTGTGACTCTGTGATTTGAGTGGGAAAAGAAGATTATTTGAAAATCCTGATGTTTAAAGTCTGTTGGAACAACAGTAGATTAAATGGAAGCTAAGATGTTTTTATTGTGAATATTATTGAATATTAATGGATATATTTGGTATTTGAAGGGACCCCAAGTATCCACAACTTTTAACTATTCGCAGATTGATCAGATTGATCAGATTGATCAGATTGATCAGATTGATCAGATTGATCAGATTAAAAACTACTGATGGAATCACAGCTGGAAGTTGGACGAGTTTTAAAAGAAAATCAAATTAGAACTTAATACTCAGGATACCTATCTGTCTTTTTTTACCTATTAGCATAAAATACATTCAGAATGCATATATGTTCTGTTATTTGATATATTTTTGTTTGTGCGGCTGAATTGCATTAAACTACAATGGAGCTGCAGGTCTGTGTGGAGATCTGAGGACAAAACGTCTGGTTTTGTTTTTCCATCTACTCCATTCTCCAGGGAAAAGCCGCCAAATTTCAGCGACGTTTGGTCCTGCTGTTTTTGCCAATAATAAAAAAAACTCCCAAAATTAAAAATAGAGAACCTAATTTATCATAGATTACCAAAGCGGATGAAGAGGCTGTCAGAAATCACCCAGGCCTTTTATTGTATCTTTAGCTGGTTAATCTCACCAGTTTCAATTATTCCTCAACAAACATTCTGTTCCCAGAATGAAGGCCGAGTATTTTACTGTCTGCCAAGGTGTAAAATACTGTGTTGAGTCATAATGCTCCGTCTTCTCGGCTGTCCTTTCTGCGCTGCACCTCATCCTTCCTCCTTCTCAGACCTGTGCAAGATGCAGGAAAGCAGTCGGAGCTGGTTACTCAGCCCCCCGGGAGGAGTTTGATTTCAGCTTCAGGGATGTGGGTCACTGGCTAAACTCTGGACAATCTGTTTCTCCTCTAGCTTTTCATCCTCCCTCCTCTGTTTGGCTTCTCCTTCCCCTACAGATGCTTTTGGCCTCTAACACATAAATGAAGGACAGAAACACCACATGCAACCACAGCAGAGTGTGGCTGTGTGGAGTCACAAAGAGGTTTTTGTACATTTGTTTGGCTAATTTGCTGCAGGAGGGACTGGTGCACTATACAAAGAGATGAAATAATGAGGAAAGATGACAGTATAGAAATATCTCTGATGTAGTCCTAAAACCTAAAACAATCTGAATCTGCAATGAATTGTGGCAGGTTGGGTGAGAAGAGCAACCATCCTGGCAGACGTTCTCTGTCAGACTCTTTCCACCCAGATCCAAATGCATCAGAGTCCAGCTTGTTGTTCTCCATATCATTCCTGCTCTTTCACTCTCCAGCCTGACTAAAGATGGATTGGATCAGTAAGGTAAAGTTGTGCCATGTCCCTCGTCAGTGACAGTGAGGCATATTCTGGTTGCCAGCACACACAGTTCTTGGTATAAAGAGGTCGAGATAAAGGCTTCATTCATCTGTTGAAGCCAGTCACAGAGAGACGGCTGCATCAGATCACAAGGGATCAAGAGCGCAGTGACACCATGAATCTGTCACTGCAGAGGCCCACACCAGACACAGAGTTGACTGATTTTCCTAACCTACCTGTATCTGTGACAGTGTGTGTGACAGTGTGTGTGTTTATTAGTCAGAGTCGAGTCACAGAGACGCTTGAGAGGAGGGATTCATTAACCTCCCGCAGTGAGAGGTCATTAGCTTCCCCACCAACTGCACCGCAGGGAACAGTTTCTGTCCGGTTACCCTCTGCTGCAGAAATCTCTCAGCTCAATTTACTCATCTTCATACCTGACACGATTAGGTCCCTAATTATTCAGATGAGACGTGAACAGAGCTGCTTCAATTAGAGAGATCCACTTTGGCAGATTGGAGGGAAAAGGCCAGAATTGCTTGCTGACTTGTAGCTGACCGCAGAGAGCTTCCATCGATTTACGGTACGCATCCTTTTATTTGACCACTTATCAGGGCTGACTCTCTGGTACCACCAGTCTCTCCTGAAAGGGACACTGAAGTGTTTTAACCTTTAGCCTCTGTCCAAGGCTTCCTGACCAGCTGCTCATGCCAGCTCAGCCTGCTCCATCTGATACATCACATTACTCACTTTAATGTCGGTCATTCAGAGTTTAGTTTAAATCAAACCGTCTCAGTTTGTCCAGTTATAAGTGAGTTTAATGCAAACCGTGTCCTCTCCCGGTTCCTGATGTCAGCTTCTTATCTGATGCAGTTTCAACTCTGAGAACATGAGGGGAGGAAAGGGACCCGCTGCATCATCAGTTCTCATCCCCTTCAAAATAAGAGCATGAATATAAATACCTATCTACGAATCTTTCATAACTTCAGCCAATGAATCGTGGATCCCTGATAAAAGTCTAGTTTTTCTGTTTGAAGGTGAAAACCTTTGCTGCTGCTGCAGCATAATTCTGCTGCAGCATCATTCTGCTGGTGTCTACTGAGCTCCCAGATGCTGCAGCAGAGGTGACACTGGCAGGTTTACCAGGAACAAAGGCTCAGTCTACTGAGCGGTGCTCTACAGATTGTCTTTCCTGTATTTCTAGTTCTATAGATACTATCTCATGTCCTCATCCAAACTCTCATTTTTTCCATCTTCTTCTGTCCCACCTTCTGCCAGACGAGCCTCACGAACACCAGCTCTGCGTCAGCCTCTGATCTGTAGCTCAGACTTGTGCCATAATCCCATTACAGGCCATTAAGAAAAGCATCTTAAGCTGATCCTCCTTCCTCCCAATGTGGGGAGAGGTTTGTCGTCTTCCCCTCTAACAGGACGGAGGGAGGAAGGGGATCGAGATGCTGCTGCTTTAGAGTCACATGACTTATTTGTGTCTGTTGCGGAGAGTACAGGCAGCTGGCCAAAGTCATCCCTCCCTCCTCGACTCCCTTTTTCTCCTTCAAACACATGCATTGCACAGCGCACTGCAGCCGAGCCGCAGCGTCAGGATGCACGTGTGTTGACTGAATGTTTTGTTTGGGACAGTAGCGTCCGCTGTCACTAACCATGTCCCTCCTGTGTTGCTTCTCCCTCAGGGACTATGGATCCAAGCGCAAGTCGGGTAAGTCACCTGCTTTTCTTCAACCAAACCTGATGTTTTTCTCTGCTTTGCTGCGACGGTATTTTCCTCCTGGAGGAGCATGGTGCTGCATGACGTGTGAGCTGTCAGTACGTGTCTGTGTCTGTGTCAGTCTGTGGTTTATTTACAGTCCCATTGCGGGACGCTGACTGGCTGTCGGTTCTGTTGTGGGCTGGGTCCATAATGTTGCCAGTCTCTTCTGGTCCAAGACTTTATAGCATGGGGTTATTGAATGCCAAGTGTTAAAAACAACATGATGAAGAAATAAATATTATGTGTCATAGCTAATGGTTAATAAAATGTAATGAATACTAATTACTTTGGAAATCCTTCAAACTGCATTTCATATTTCTACATTGTATATAAATGTTTTTGTTGTTTTTAAACGTTGAATGACCTTATTTGAAAACTATATATTTAATATTGTTTAAGTATCTGTTCAGTTACATATTATTAATGTATTTATTTTAATAAGCATTGACACATTTAAGTACTTATTTTTTATTGAATTGAGGCACTTTTGGGCCTCCATACAGGGTGTGGTTTAGGGACGGGTTTGGTTCGGTTCTGTTGTGAGGGAGCGTCACTCTTGGGTTTGGATCTCGGATCATGAGAGAAACAGTTTGTTCTCTTTCTGCTGGATTTCAGCTCTCAGCCTTTTATTAATTCAGTGTTTTAACAGCTCTATGGCTGAACAGCAGGACTTCATTTTTACCAAAGTCTTACAGTTTTGAGAGCAGTCGCTCTGATTTGCAGCATTATCGCTGTCATGTTTGCTTTAAGCCACAAAAGCCAAAACAAGGAAAACAGCCGTCTTGTTTGACTGAAGGATCATTCATCCATTCACCACTGAAGGATCTTTAGGCCTCTTAACAATGTCATGGCTCTTAAAGAGTATTAGCCAGAAAGCAGCTGCTTAACAAAAGCTTCTGGACGTCTGGTGGACGATTACAGTAAATGTGTTCTGGATGTTTTAAAAGAGCAGATTGTAAAATTATTGATTAGCTAACTCAGGAAATAATAAATGACTCGATTGTCCTCATGTTGTTGCTTTAAAGAACTTTGATATTTTAGGTACCATCATGATTCTACGATGTGATTGGTTGAAAGCTGCAACATGTTGATGATGATGATGATGATGATGAGAGACCCAAATTGTGCCATTAAAGTATCGCCATACATGATGAACTGCTGGTTCTGTTCAAAACTGTCTAGGTATATTTAGCACTGCTAACTAAAAAGTTAGTTACCCTAAAAGCCTAATCATAACATTAGCTCTGCTAATGCTAAATGCTACACCAACACAGTGTTTGCTGGAAGCTAAAGCTAAAGCACAAACCTCAATTCAAATAATCTGTTCTTGAAAGACCAGCGAAAAATTAATATACGGTACATTAAATGTGCTAAACATCTTCAAAGTTAGCAAATTACTGAAAACAATTCTGTACAATTAGTGCTTCAGTGGAAATGTTTATAAACAACAGTGTTTATGTCACTTCATGTAAAGAGATAAAAGAGAAACAATGTTGCTGAGAACAACAGAACAACTAAAACTAAAGCCAGCCAAAGGAAGTTTACCAAAAGTTTACAAAAGTACAAATGTGCTATTAGCATAAGCTAGCCTGTTATTGGATATCATTCATTTTAATGATGTAGATTCATGTTCTGTTCTTTGACTAAACTTCGATGGAAATCTTTGGTTTATTTTAGCTGGAGAAATTATTTTCAGATTTCCATATGGACCTGATACAAACGCTGATTTAAAATGATGGACTCTAGATGTCAGCTGTGTGTTTTCCCCACCGGGTCAGGAGCCCGTCCTCCCTCCACATGGGGGAGGACGGGCTCCTGGAGGGATTGGAGGAGGCTGCTGCCTGCGCTGCAGAGGCCACAGGGGTTGATGCTGTCAGACAGGCCCGACTTGTTTACGTGGCACAGCGGATAAAGTTTCAGGCTGACGTCGGAACGGCCAGTCGTGTTGAAGAAGAACAGGAAGGTGGGCCTTGTTCCTCGGAGTGTGTTGGTGTTTTATAAGTGTAGGAGGAGCAGCTGGGGGGCAGATGTGTTTACAGGCCTGTTAAACTGATCGTGGAGTTGTGTGGCTGCTTGTGGCATCAGAATCCTCTTTGTCAAACCTTCAACATGCACACCATCGCATTGAGCTCTTAACTAGAGCAAATGCTGTTCGGTCACAAGAAGCCGGGACTTTAGCGCCACGTTGCTGGTGTGTTTACGTAGTGGAGACTCAGGCGTGTTCCAGTGAAATATGGAGGAGGTGAGGAAATGCGAGGGTGCTCATTGTGGAGCAGACTGGGATGGGGGAGAAACTCGGCCTGTGGCGGAAACCCACACCGCATTCCCATCCTGGACCTGGAACCATCCATCATGGCTAACAGCTTTATTTCATCCAGCACTTTTCAACCCGACGTTCTGGATAAAACAGATCAAACTGTTGGCAGCAGGCTCAGAAAAGGCCCAAAACAGTCAAAAAACATTTTATCAATTAATCAAATCTTTAAATTAAAATGAAGGATATAGAATTGTATTTACATTTTTTAAATTCTAAATATTATAAATGTTACAGGAAAAAGGAGATGCTTGTGAGAAACTGCAAACTGGATATTTTGTGGCTTTATTCAAATAATTTTTTTATTAAAAAAGGACAGAGTATGTAATTATATGTCTGCAGCTCCTGCAGAATCACTGCAGGCTAAAGGTTTCCTCCTGCCTACCTGGAGACGTACTTGGATTCCCCGGTAACTGTTGCCATGGACAGGGACACTTTGGTTTCCCTCTTGGATTTGTTACCTTCATGGCTTGAACTCATGGTCTGGCAGCTGCTGCAGCTTCTCTTCTCTTCGCTCTTCCTCCTCCTCATTTGCACACAAATGTTATTCCTCTTTCTGACTTTCGTTGCAGATAAATTGCTTTGCCTCTTGTTTCTCTTCTTGATAAACTTTTTGTCGATACTCAGCTTCTGTTGGCACTTTGACATTGTCTGTGTCCTTCTTGTGTGATTATCCTCTGCTTGTTTGCTTTTGGCAAATCGATAGCTGTTTGCTGTACATCTCAATCTGTGTGTCTGAGTTTCCATGAGCAGTGGCAGCAGGTTTAGCTGATTGGAGCTGATGGATTTCTGTCAAAGTCACGACGCTCTTCTGTTTCTGCTTCGCTCTGGAGCTGCACAGCTCGGGATGAACTGCAGGGATTGTTGACAGTTTTGCATAAAAACACATAAAAAAAAGGAGGTAAAATGAGCTTTCTGCCAGATATTATTCTGAAAACATTTTCAAAGGTTGAATAAATCCTTGAAAATAATCTATTTGTGAAACAATTTAACCTTAAAAATTCTCAAGGTGAAAAACTGAGAAGAAAATGACTAAGATATACAGTAGATGTTTAAAACTTGAATCGCCATAATTCTAGAAATCTAATTCAAAACTCTCAAGATATTCAGCAGATGGAAAAATCAAATTAAGTTGCACTGATGATTTGGGTCAGCAAAGATAATTAATATTTTCAAAACTTAACTTTTATGCCTCAAAGTGACAGAAAACAACACGTTTCTGCTCTGCTAATCTGTTTTGTTTAAAAACCCTTCCTACTGTGTTTGCAGCATTTAAAGTATCTGATGTGTTAAATAAACGGGATCATATTTCTGTTAATTTCCCAGGACAAAATGAGGGAAAATCCATCAACGGTTTAAAAAATAACATCAAAATCTTCGACTATTAAACTGGAAAAATTGAACATTTACTGATGAAGAATGAACTTTATATGAAAATGAACAAAAACCAACATAATGTTGGTGCATAACTTTAACTTTAACTGTGATGGATCATTTTGACACATTTTGACAAAAATTTCAGCTCATCAACCATCAAAGCAAACTATAATATTTTGAAGTTCATGCTATGATGTCGTACCATGTGGAATATGAGTTTCTTTGGCTGAACTGGATTAAATGTCACATAAACTGTAGAGTCTTGTTGTCGAGGCTCCACTGGGATATAAGTTACAGCAGAAACAGATTGAGGGCCCATTGATGTCACTGTTTGTATTTATCGTCTGTTTTTGGGTAAATTTCCACTCAGTAGCAGAACATTTGGGTCAGAGCTGCTTCTGCTGGCTTCATCACAAACCTGTGAAGAATTAAACCTCCTGTGTTTGTGGATGAGGCAGGTTACAGCGGTAACCTGAATCAGACGTTGAGGAGAAGCCTGGCGTGTTGAAAGCAGGTCCAGATTTGACCCTTGCTGACCTGGAACCAGCGTGTTTCTGTCTCTGTCTGCAGGCTGACGAGCCAATCAGCCAATCAGCTGTTGGCCCTGCAGATTCTGTTGCAACTTCATTTAGGATTTAGTTGAATCATCTGAATTTTTTAAATATCTTATATTTCATTTACCTGCATACAATGAAAGATAATCTCCTGCTGAAAGCTACAAAAAGATGCATATAGTAACAAACATGTAAAATGATTATATTCTTTACAGATTAAATCCTGCAGTAATACTCACCTGGATGAAGACTATCTTTTATTCTTCTGTTTTAACTTTTAAAATCTTGTTTCGCTTAGGATTTTTAACGCCCTTGTTCATTTATTATTTACTGTTGCAGCCAGAAAAACAAATTTCTCTGTTTTTCTGATAACCTTGTGCAGCAAGTTCTTGTATTTTTTTTACTATTATTTTTCTTCCTTTTCAGACAGGAAATCTTGTTTATTTGCATCATGTGATTGCCATAAAAATATCACTGCAAAGTTCAAAACATGCATGTGAGAAATCAACAAAAATATCAAAGACAACATTAGGACTCGATACGACGTGGGATGGAATGATTTAAAACATGGAATGTTTTTCCCCACATTTCTTCATGATTTCAATTTACTTATTTTAACCTCTAATGCTGGTGTTGCAGTTTCCCACGCTGCACTTTTTGGACTATTTTAGATACAATAGAAAAACTTTAACCTTCATACAGATACTAAAATAAAATCTCATCCAGCTTGCATTTCTTCTCAGTACTTTAGTGCTTAATTTCTGTCAACATTGAGGAAAAGATGACCATCAGGCAGATGCTCAGAACAACCTGATTCCTGCCTGATCTGCATTAACCTCAGACCTCCGCCCGCTCCTCCACCTCCTCTGTGTGACTCCTGGTGAAGGAAATGTAATTTCCTGGCTGGCGGCTCGTGTCGGTTGGAAACATTGGGTGGCTGGTCATACTGGACCTCCTTTGGCATTCCAGACGTGATGAGAGAAATGTAGACAGAGATGCTGGACAGGTCATGTTGGATCAGTGTGAAAATGGGAGGCGAGGGTCATTGTGGTTAGACGCCCTTCATCCATTCGTCCATCACGCCCTGATGAGTTGGGCCAGACTCTGGACCCAACTCTGGTTTATCTCTGCTGACTGTTGCTTCTGTCTTGCTGTGACGCTAAATAATTTCTTTCCCTCTTTCTCTCTTCTTCTGCTCCTCCTTCTCTTTGTCTGCAGTGTGGATGTACGGCTTTACAGACAGCCCGAGGAAAGAGGCCTCAGGTAGCCTTGTGTGTGTGTGTGTGTGTCTTTGTCAACATGGTCAATATGCATGTGCTGTGAGAGCTGCGTTACGTTTGTTTGTTCCTCTTCACACCTCAGCTCTCTCTGGACATCTGCTTTGCATGTCCCATCTGCTCAGAATCAGGCTCTCTGTCTCCCTGCATGCTGTTCTCCCATCCAGGAGAAACCTGCCTGGTGAGACAGCAGCTGGATGGAGAGCCAGAGCCAGAACGAGGACTGCAGCAGGGATGCATGTAGCATACCAAGAGCTTAGAAACTCAGTCTGTTGCTTTGTTTTTGGTCACTACCCTTGATCTCATGCACGTCTGTATGATTCTGTGCAAAAAGTGAAAAGAAAAGCATTTCTCTTTGGCTGTGTTGGAGAGAGTTATCAACCTCAGTCAGCCGCAAATGTCTAAAATCAGCAAATACTTGAGAGCCCTGCAAAACACTTAGATCTGCCTCTTCTGTCACTTCAAACAGCCAATATAACTTAACATTAGTAAAAGGACTCTATTATAATTTTTAATAAAGTTAATTGTCGGGACTTTAATTAGTTGGAATTAATCACATTTTAATCAAAAACGTCATATTGACAAAATCAGCAATATTTTCAATTCAAAAACACATTTTGCTGCTAAAGTTTTGAAAAAAACAGACAAAGAAGTTCCACAATAAATTTATTATTTTCAATCTGTTATTTAGTTTATTGAGTCACCAGATTGGTGCAAAGTGTTATTCTATCATTAGACTCTCCAGTGTTTCAGATCATTCATGGAGTCTGTGGACGCTAACATTAGCATTAGCTGCTACAGGTTTAGCATTGAGATGCTATTGTAGCTTAGCTGATAGTGTCAGAGCCTTGTGGTTCACATTTGCAGACATGATAGAAATGAACATGTAAAGATTTCTGCCTGAAACTTTCATTAAAATCACTTTGAGAAAAAAACTGCAAAAACATCCGTGGAAACTGAACCATGACTGCTGCTCTTCGTTATTGCAATCTGTGACCTTCTCCTCCTGTTTTGTTGTTCTAATCTGAACATTAGCACGATACATCAGTGTGGTTCTACTTTGTGCAACAGTTCCTCATAGAAACGTGGCTGAAGTTGCTTTTACAAATAGAATCCAGTGACTCTAAATAAGCATTTTAGTTTCTCCAAAAATGGTTCATTCTGAAGTAAAGCTTAAAATAAATACAAAAAGCATCACTTGAGACACTGGCTTTGCTGTAATTACAAAAATATTCCCACCATCATGTTTACATGAGCTGCAGTTGGAGTATTTCGTTTCTATTTTCCATGTTACGAAGCATGTTCTTTGGCATGCACTCGTCATGCCACCCTTTCCCTTTCATAAGTTGAAACCGTGAAAATATTTATTACTTGGACTAGTCCCCTGCCCTGGACGTGAGTCCTCCTTTCTGTTCCTGCTCGCCCTGTTCTGCTCAGAGCCTCTGCAGATGAAGCTATTTTCTGCAGCCCAGCTGTGTGTATCCTCACCTCCACACGAGCTAACAGAGGTTTGGCAAACTACAAGCAGTTCATGTTTAATGTTGCTTACTCCAGATATGCCCTGATCATTAAAGCCTGCTGGCATGCATCATTCAGAGTGAAGCTTGTAGTGGAATATTGTTGGGCATCGAAGCTACCCAAGAACAACAAACTTTCATTTCAAGGCTCTAATTAAAGTAATTATTTACAGCTTGGCTGAAACCTTTGCATGCGCCTGTAAATTTACCAAAACACGGAATGTTAGAAGATTTAATGATTCATGTAAGTTCTAAAAAAAGCATTTTTTTTATCGTCACTGTAACATACAGCATGTAAACAGTTGGAAATTTGCTTCTTTCTATCCTCAGGCTTGAATTTAATTTCCACCAGCTTCACCACCTGATCTTCACTCCATCATTTATGTTAAAATTTTTAAAGAAAGCAGAGAAACTCTCAGCCTCACCCAGTGGGGAAGTAAAGTTATGGGCTGTTCTTATTCCCTGCCAGCTCACTTGACATTTAGAGATGCTTAATTATATTTTAAAGCGCTGTGCATGGGGCTTTTATGTGATTCATCCACTTTCCCAGGCCTACTTAATGCACAAGTTTGCTCCAAACTGGTCTTTTATTCAAACTCTGAACACTAAATAATTATTGTTTACTGCTTTTTATTATTTTTTGAACACCTTTGAAAAGAAAGAAATCATTTCCAGACAGAAAATAAATTCTAAAAATCCCTTAGAAATGATTATTTATTACCGCAAACTCCCTGAAAGTCATTTCCAGCTGACTGGCCAAATTAGTTTGACCTTGAGATGAATAAACTGAAATAAAACATATTTTAGAAAAAAACTAAGAATAAAGTAATCGGTTGTAAAAGTTGCATACATTTTTTTTCTGGAAAATTTTAGAAAAATTCAACCTTCAAATTTAAAAAAAGTTCTGCAGTAGTAAAACGTTAAATTAACAAAAATATTTATTTTTAATCCGCAATAAAATCACCAATGTTAAATTGTTAAGAGCATTAAACATGAATTTAAAAAAATATAAATGAAGCATTTGGAATACTTTACATTTTAAATTCTGTGCCCAGGAACATCTGATTAGTAATTTATGAGTTTCTGTTTCCCTGGGGAATGAACATGACACGACACAGGTCCATTTCCTGCCATTAGCTGGATGAGCTGGATAGTAAAAAAAGCTCTCTGCTGCAAAGCGTGGCGTCTCGGAGTCACAGATTCTCCTTAAATCTATTCAAGCTGCTGTTTGGGGAAAAAAGGGAAAAGCAGTTTCTGACCTGGAACCGTGTGCTTTGATGAGATTCAGGTTTTTCTCGACTTGCACTCCAAGTGCGTCTGGCAGGAATAAAAGACAGAATATGTGGAAAAGCCCCTCCTACCTAGTGTTAAGAACAGTGGAGGATCTGTGATGCTGTGGGCTCGTTTTTTCCCCAAAGATTCTGAAAACCTTTTTGGAGGCTACTAAACTGAAACGAAGTCATCATTTGGGTATTTCAGCAGGATAACGATCCAAAACATGTCTTAACACAGAAACAGAAAAAACCAGCCTCCTTTGAAGACATGAATCCAACAGAAACCCTGAACAGAGCAGCAGGGAGGGGAAAACGAAACCCAGAGCAGCTGAAGCACAGAACAACGATCCCGCTACTTTCCTCCCACTGTTTGTGCTTAAACTCTATGAAATGTGGTAGAAGACGTTGAAGTGCTGGTGCTGGTATAAAATATCTACAGCAGCCTCCTTCATCAGTCTTCTTCTTTGGTTTGGTTCACCAAGTTTGAAACCCTTTCCTGACTCCTCAGTCATGTGTAGCATAGTCAGGAATGCCATCAGCTGATGATAACAGGGTTAATGAATGAAATATGACTAAAGAACCAGACAAGTGATCTGCAAATCCGACTGAACACAGAGTTCTATACGGAGATTTATTAGAAATCTGCAGCTGGTAAGAGTCTGGAAATCTCCACTGAAAATGCATGGAGTCAATCGAGAAGGTACTCGAGATTGATGAGCGATCCTTAATCCGAGAGGAGCTCCGCCAAGGGTTTGTTAGTGTGCAGATCCAAACGAATGAGATCAATTTAGCAACTGAAAAACTCCTCTGGTGCCTTCCTGCACACTGAAGTGCTGAAAACACTCAGGAGGAAAATCAGGAAGCGGCAGGAAAGGCAGGCGACGTCACAAGACGCTGCTGAGAATCGGAGTCCCAGACTGAGCAGATTCAAAACACGACAGTCAGAAAATCCGATAATGATGAATCCAGTGTTACGTGGGTGTAGATAGGAAATGGGAAAGTTTCATACTCAAAAGAAATGAGAGGTCAGAGTGCAAAACCAAGGTCAGTTCAAGGGTCTTTAAGAGATTCATGAATGAAATATTTCCCAAGAGATAATTGAAGCATTTGATTCAGGTGTGGGGATGCAGCTGAGGACTGGAGTTGGAGATTCCTGGTGCAGGGCACAGAGAAAAGCTAAGGCTCACAAACGAGCAGAGAGGACAAAGACGAATCTGGACGTTAAGAATCTGTAAGGAACTGCTGGCTGGTGGAGCTTACATGGGACAGACAGGTGGAGGAAAACAGAAGTTGATGCAGCAGAAGGAGCCGAGTGGCATGAGCAGAGTGTTTTCACATCCCAGATATTTGCTTTGAGTTTACGGTTGGAGACAAACACCATAAGGCGACGGGCAGCAGCCAGGATTGTGTTTCAAATATTCATTGTAAATCAACATTTTCAGGTTTTTCTCGGTAACATTATAGCCTTAAAGCTTAGTGAACAACTTTGGCAGTTTGAGTTTGAACAAGTAAAATAATAGTAGAAAATAACTGTTAAAAGCTGCGGCATTAGCGAGAAGGAAAGTAGAAAAACAAAGTGTCCAAGCTCCATCTAAACACTCTCCCTGTTGGTTTTACACCAACATGGACCCAGCCTCCTTTTCCCCGGGTCTCTCTGCCTTTCCCTGGTCCACTCATATGTTTCTATTTAAGGCCAGCAGTGCTGACTGCTATGATTGGTGTGTTCACCTCCCCCCGTCCCCCTCAGACTGCCTGTCCAACGGCTGGCTCCCACAGGCGGTGGAGGGGAGGCTTTTCCTCTCAACCACTGTTGATTTTCCACAGGGAAACTTCACCGTTCTTCCACTCATTCGCTCCCCACTCTTCTCCCGCTCCTTTGTTTCTTCTCCTTTTCCTTTTGGATTTGGGTCACTTATGGATCTTCTGTTGGTGGAAGATGAAGATCCTGTAAACATTTTTCTTTCCGTCCCTGTTTTGGGTCTGACTCCTTCCGATGCTGCTCGGTTGTTGTCTCTGGAACAGCTGTATGGCCAGACATTTGGGACGATGCAGCCGATTTAGGAGGTTGTTTTCCGATTGGACTGGGCGGCGTAGCGGCGGGGAGTTGGGGTCGGCTGATGGCCACACACCGGGTGCCCTGCAGGGGCGGCGGTGGGGGTTTAGGGTGCAGCGGGCATTCGCGGGGCGCCACGGCCGGCAGGTGGCTGACAGCCTGTTTCTTCCCCTCAGGGATTGACAGCTCAGAGCCCATGGTGCTGGAGCAGTACGTGGCCGTGGCCAACTACGAGAGGCAGGAGAACTCTGAGATCAACCTGAAGGCTGGCGAGACGGTGGATGTGATCGAGAAGAGTGAAAGTGGTGAGTCCATCTGTGTTTTCTTTCAATCTGAACGCCTACAACCATCAGAACTATCAACTGTTTTCATGCTTAGAAAACTGTTTTAAAGACGAACGCTGTTTGAGATTTAAGGTTTCTTCCTGTTAAACACAGAAGCATAAACACTCATGTGAAGTTATGCACACTCAGCACCTTCCCAGCCTCTGCTTTTCCTCTCTGCTTTGTTTGGAGGAACCTCATATTCTTCTTCTCTCTCTCTCAACCTCTGGCTGCGGGGCCTCGGCTCCACCAGGGGGGGCTGTTTGGCTGGCTCAGGTCTATCAGTTCGGAGGAAAGACGTGTGAAAAGGGGAAGGCTTTTGGATATTAGCAATTAGCTGGATTGTCATCAATGCTAAATGTGAACTGCAGTTTCTTTGCTTTACTTAAATCTACATTTCCTGTCATGTTACCAAAACACTGACAACATTAACCAGGTCCAGTTTTCTTTGTGAAAACTGAAATAAAGCAAAGCAAGTTTAGTGTGGAAGGATCAGCCGTCCAGTTTCCTGTTAAAGTTCGCCTTTTCGCTGGCTTGATGAAACGTCCTCATAGTTCACCTTTATCCACAGTATTCTTTTAAATTCCTTGTTTTCCTATCATTTTGTTTGCACTGTTGCTGATTACAGCTAGATTTTGTTTTTTTCCTTCAATAACAGCTTCCTCTCTGAAGCTAAATGCTAACGGGACGGGTTTTGGTATAACCCAGGAACTGACCACTAAAAGATCCCATTTTTGAGACTTCTGACTCAAACTGGTCCAACTGAACTAAAATGTTCTGATTCTGATAAGCAGATGATTTTTCAATGCGTCTATGGTCACAAAACCATTAGACTGGGGTCCAAAGTGCAGTCTGAGGGTTTGTTGGTGTCCATGAAACACTTTTAATGAAGGACCTTTGATCAGATTCTTAAGGATGTCACTGAAATGACTCTCGCCTGTTCGGATGTCACCAGAGGCACCTGGCTGTTTAAACTTGTTCTAGGAAGTCAGATCTTTGCTTGAATTTAAAGCAAAAAAGTAAAATACCTAAAAAATTGGCCCTGCCATGAGGTTCTCTGGGTGACAAACCATTTGAAGTGAGCATCACAGAAAGGTTTGTCTGTCAGCTTTAAGATGTTTAGCAGGAAATGATCTTCTGTGGTGTGACCTCAGGATAAACATGTTTATGACTGTTAGAAACATCAAATGTTAACTTTAAAGCATTTCTGGAGTATGAGGTGCATCATGAGGAATTTTCCTCTGAGATTCCGCTTCCTCATTTCCGGACCTGACTGCATCTGTTCACCAGTCCCGGCTGAAAGCTATCCACGTTCATCAGAGCTCTACAGCAACCAGAGCAACTCCTGAACTTGCCTGGAAGTCTTTTCCAAAAACTGAATTTGTGTGCGCGTTGTCGTCATGTTCTGGGCCAAAGAAGTGGAGCAACGGCGTGATGATGCCATCACTAGGAGGCTTCTGAAATCACTCTGAGATTTCAGAAGACAAACACTTCTGAAATGTTGTAAAATGTCCCACGACCACCTTCCTGCATGCAGGCCTTTGCTGCAGCCTTTGGGACTGTGCAGGCCGACTTGCTGACATCTTGACACTCTCCCTCTTAATTACGTTTTATTTTCTCTGAACATTTTTGCCACAAAGAGTCAGAGGAATACCGTTCTGCCTTTTCATCCTCGCCAGGACATTCTGCAGGTCAGATCTATTTTTTCCTCAACTTGTCTTGAAAGCAGATGTTGCATTGCTTCCATATGTTATTATTTATTCCGGTTGTTGTTCTTTCATGCAGACTTGATCTAATATAAAAGCAGGTTAACTTAAAGGATTGTTGGTGTTTTTCTGCCTGTATGAGACATTATTGGTTCTGCTACTTAGGATTAAGCTTCTGTTGAGAAAATAAAGTGAAAAAGTAAAGAGTAGTTCAGTTCCACCTTGCAAAGGGAGATATAATATTCGCTAAAGGTCATTATGAATGACTGGAGGAGGCTGATGTGTGCTGGAACCACCCATAGGGGATGTTTTCCAGATAACTCCTGTTTTTTTCCAAAGTTTCCACCTCTTAGTGTCTGACAGACGACTGGAGAGAATCTATCTGCATATGTGACCAGTTAAATCTGATTAAAGGAGGCCGTGACGTTCGAGAGATGATGATCAGCGGGCAGCTTGGTTCATCCGGACTTCATTATGAACTTGTGTGTTTTAGTTGCTGACATTGAAACAGTTTAAATCCAGGATTCCACTTTTATTCTGAAGTGGGTTAGCCAGAGTCACAGTCCATGAAGTGCATATCTATATTTTCAGTTGGGTCAGTTTTATACCCTATTACTTTCTAAAATAATTCACTGCAGCTTAATAATGTTTGTTAAATGTTAGGTTTTATATTTTGGGTTTAGTAGACCTATAATGACTGATTCCCTGCAGGCTGTATTGGATGCCTCTGCTGTGAAAAAGCTCATTTCAGTCACTGCAAACAACTCAGTTTTGGAGAAAAAGATCTGTGCTAAAAACGTTCTCCCTGTCAGTGTTGTTAACCGCAGTGATTTGTGAGTTTATGGTTCTGTTTGTTTATGTCATTCTGCAGCAAATGTAGGAAACCAACCCACTACTCAGGCCATGTGACAGAGCACAAAGTTTATGCAGGGAAAATACCGCGTCTTGTCCAACTTCATTATCCAAAACAAATGGATTATCCAGAAGTGACTCAATGCTAAAGTTTAACTCGCTGTCCAGTCGGAGGAGGAATTTCTCTGGAATATCTGGAAGCTTATTGCTTCAAAGTTCCACATACACTTTGTCACATTTCCAATCAGGTCTGACAGTTTTTATGTGGAGTTGTGCCTCACACACAGCGCAACCTTCTGCTGTGTTTCCAGATAAAACCAATCTTCTGTTTATGGAAAATGACAGCATTTCTGTTTCCGTGGCCGGCAGTCATAAATCGCCTGCATGGAAGACAGACATCTCTCAGGAACATGGCTGCGATTGTCAGAGCTGGTAAAGTGCTGTTGCAGCTGGAGTTGGAGCCAAACGGTTTGGCATCGTTTCCCCACCACATCTTTCCCACAGCCCAGGGGATCTGGTGAGACTGGGAGCGCTTATTTTCACCAGCTTTGTGGAGCCTTGACCTCAGTGTGGCAGATCCTCAAGTATGTTCATGAGGAAGCCATGAATACAGGTTTTATGGTTTGTTAGAAACTGTGAAGGAGACAGCCTTTACCTAGTCCCCGTGTTATGTTCTACCTCGTAACATCCTCCTCCAACCTGAAATTGTCCATAAAGACTTTTATGTGCTGTAGTTTCAGGAAAGGCTCCCTCCACCCTGGAAGAAATGAAAAAAAATCCACCAGAGCCCGGACGATCTTTGCAAGGTCTAGGAAGCTTCCTCAAGGGTATATGAGGAGCACACTGACCTCCTTATTACGAGCGAAAGAGCGCGGACATTCAGCGAGGATTTAGACCTTGAACTAAATATCTGGAGTTGTGTAGTAGAGTGTAGTTGTGTAGTAGAGTGTAGTTGTGTAGTAGAGTGTAGTTGTGTTTAGTTTTCCATGATGGCAGCAGATGGTTGGACTCTTTGTTGGCCATTAAGTTGCTATATAATGTTACAACAACTTTGAAAGAGTGATGCTAGTTGTGACCATGACTGAGTGTAATGTCCCCATCATGTTGCTGCATGTCTGCTTTTCATTTAAACGGTAAAGGAAACAACAATGCCTTCGGACAGTGGACTCAAGGACAGCCGTCCTGCATGTTTCCTGCATGTTTCACTTCTTTCCCTGGTTCAACACATCTGAACCAAATGATGGGTCATCAGCAGAACATTTGCAGAACTTTCTGACATGCTGTGGACGTTGGAATGAGACCAAAAGGGAAAACAAACTCCGGTCCATTTAAAGCAGGCCAAATGTGTCAGCTGTGAGCACACACACACTGTGGGCTCTTTGTCAAATGCAATTAGTAATTTGTTCAGAGGTTTGCAAGGTTTTATTTGGTGGACATCAGGATGATAGGCTGTTGTTAGGTTTGGAAAATAGTGGTTTTGTTAGAAACTGGTGCTGTGTGTTCTCCAAGCTAATAAAAAAAGAGAAGCTACTTTGTTCTGATCACTTCAGGACTTCAGATGGTCCTGTGGTCCAGCACAAGGAGACTGGATTAGAAATGGAACCAGATCCTGGCATTTTCCTTTATGACAAGGTGTTTGCTTCAGTGGTTTCATTTACCACCATCAAGACAATTTTACTTATACCCTAGAGCAGAGACTGCATTTCATGAGCAGCAAAAGCAGGTAAAGAAAAGAAGGGAAACATCATGGCATCTATGTCCCAAACAATAATCAACTCCATGGAGTGTTTTCCTGGAAAGAACAGAAATCCAAACTAAAACCCCTGCATTGGGCAACTGGGCCTCAAAACTGATGAAAAAGTGTTTAAATAAAGCCACAGCAGCAGAAACTCCCACACAGCCTCCCCACATGAGCATAAATTCAGCCGTTTAGCGTGACGTTCAGCCATCTCTGGGTATTGAACCTTCCACCTCCAGCTATCAGCTTTCACTTGTTAGGGCGGCTCAGTGACAGGCGTGTGTTTTATAAAAACTTAAATCAGGTAACGTAAGCTTCAAACAGGAAAACAACACTTTCATCAGGGAGTCCCAGCTCGGCTCTGAACCAACAAACAGCCTCTGACTCCCCAGGAAGCAACAGAAAACGGTTTGCTGCTGCTCACACCTCCCATTTCATCCTCAAGACAAACTTTGAAATTGTTGAGACTTTCACTTCCTGGAGCGGTCGAGAGTTTTCCTGCTTTCATTGAGAACAAAGGTGGAATAATTTCTCCAGGAATGTGGAAAGTTTAGAGAAATATTTCAACAAACTCATCATGCTTATATTGAAGCAGAAGATGTGTTTTAGGGCAGTTGGCAGGACTGGGTTCTGCTTGGAGCCAACCTTCTCCACCCTATTAACAACACTCATACAAGTTTATAAATCTACAGGAGGAAATATGCTGCAGATCTAAAATAGCAAAAGCTTTGCAGTTTGAAAACATATTTTTACTCGTCATCATTAATTCCTGCCAATTTATTGAGAGTTTTGTGAACAAACTGGACAAGAAAGAAGCTTCCTGTGTTTTTGCTGCTTTAATACATGTTTCCTTCAGCCGATTATTAATGTTGATGTGTTATCAAAACATGCTTTATTGATGTATTATGTGTCCTTTTGAATTTTTTCAGTAGTTTATTTGAGAATAATATATTTCAGATGTAGAAACAATATAGTGAAAAAATGTAAGCTGTTTAGTTTTTTTTAGAAAATAACTGTTTGCTGTAGCTAGCTTATGTTGTTAGCTCCTGCTAATGGTGTTAGCTCCTGCTTATGGTGTTAGCTCTTGCTAATGGTGTTAGCTCCTGCTTATGTTGTTAGCTCCTGCGAATGGTGTTAGCTCCTGCTAATGGTGTTAGCTCCTGCGAATGGTGTTAGCTCCTGCGAATTGTGTTAGCTCCTGCTAATGGTGTTAGCTCTTGCTAATGGTGTTAGCTCTTGCTTATGGTGTTAGCTCCTGCTAATGGTGTTAGCTCTTGCTAATGGTGTTAGCTCTGGTTAATATTGTAAAGACTAGACCACAGGCTCTCATGTTTAACTGCACATGAAACATAATATTTATGTTTTGTCGGGTTCAGTTCACTATAATTCACTCATGTCAAAAATATGATGAAGATTTAGAATTTTTTAAGCAATTTTGAGCTTTTAAAAATCACAAACAATGACTGTAGGTTAATAGGAAACACTGCAGCATATTTAGGGATCTACATTTAGTGGCTACTTGAAGAACCTTGGATTATATGAGTCGCAACATTTATTTTCCATCAGGACTTATTAAATTATTTTTCAACCGAATTAAATCTGCTTCAAAAAACGTTTCGACGATAACTCAAAATGCTGAAAGACGACTCTTGTGATGGAAACAGAAGTGTGGACTTCTGGTTGCTCTCTTTTGGGATAAATGTTGAAGGTCTGGTTCTGATCTGGAAATATAAAAGTCAAAGTCAGGTTAGGCGTGAGAAACCTTTCTACTCAATAATAAAATAACACTGTGGCTAATTTCACAGCTGGGTTTTGAGCAGCAGTGTTTGCCTCAACCTTCAGTTTGACTCTTTTCCCTCCAGCTCGCTCTGTAAAGAAAAAAGATGAGCAGGCAGTTTAATGTGCTGCGCTGGAACGTTGCATGGCGTTCCATCGCTCGCTGCTCTCCAGGGGATCCGGTCCTTAGAAGGCAAGAGGAAGTAAAACAGTGACAGTCACCTTACAAATGGCCCACCCCTTCGAACATGGTGGCCGGTCTAACTGGAAATACTGGAGGACTGACAGGAGAACGTTCTGAGTAGTTTTTGGGTTGGGAATCAGGATGGAAAACTACAGCTTTGAAGCTCCAGCCAACCATCTGCTCCCCTCCTCTTACCACTGCTTTAATCTCCTTCCCTCTCCTGCTCTCCAGCTCACCTGTGTTGGTTTTTCTGTCCTCACCCAGTCCTGCCTCCGCCGACCCTCTCCCATGAGAACCGGGCCTGGCGGGCGGCGATAAGCCCTCTCTGCTCAGTTTCTGCAGCACCACATTCACCGTGACCTCCGCTTTGCCTCTGTGACTGGAAACTGGCAATTATCGCCTGCTGAGACACAGTGTGGAGAGAAACGTCCAATTAGAGTTTTGTGCAGCGAGAAACGCCAATTACAGTCCCCCCGCTGCCTCCTTCCTGAATATCTGTGCTGTATGTGGGTGACAGTAGGTGTTGCTTCATAACTTCTTGTGTATTTTTCTCATTAGTTGTGGAGCGCCTTATAAATTCCTCGGAACCGTTCATGTCAGACAAACTAAATAGTTAGGGAAAAGAGCTTGCCTACCCTTCCTATCTAGCTGAAATGAAAAAATGTTTCCAAACATCTTGAAACACCTGGACAATAAAAGAAAAGACCTAACAGGAAACAAGCACTCATGTTCTGGTTCTGCTGAGCGGCAGGAATTACAGCTCCGGCTGAAGCCGCAAAGCTTTTCTTTGGGATTCCTGAGGAAGCGTTGGGATTTCTGAGCCCGTCGATGTGAGAGGACCCCACCAACCATAACAAGGTGTGATCTCCTCAGCCTGTTTAAACAGCCCTCCGCCCGGCGGCTCTGCAGTGTGACGTTCATTACCTCGACACCTTTTCTTTGTCTTGTTCATTTTTACAGCTGCGGCGGCGGCGGTCGGGCCCACCAGGTGTCGGCCCGAAAGGCTCGCTTTTTTCACAGCACCTCCAGATAGATTGGCATGTTGAACTTTCAGTGCTGTGGAAAAGCAAATGCCCTGTTACAGCCTTCCTTTGTAAGACTTCCATGCTTCCTACCAGTCATTTTAAAGAGGGTATTCTGTAAAATTGGCTTTTTTGAGCTTTATATCACCTTATGATGTTTCATCAGAAACATACCTCATGTGTTGCCTGAATTATTTCATGCATGTTTGAGAAATTTCTGACTCTCCCCTAGCAACCATTCAGGGTTGCCTAAACACTTCCTCTCACAGTGGAAGGTGTTCCCTCTAGACTAGCAGCAGCAGCAGTTAGCAAACACCTGCTGAGCTCATAGTCTGAACCACTTCTCAGTCTGACGCTCCAAAGAATAGATGGAAACGCATCATGAAGGAGCATTGTTGTGATTAGGTGCTGAAGGCAGAATGTTGAAAAGAGCGGGAGCTTCTTAAAGGGACAGAGACCAATTTCAAGGTCAAATTTATTAAATACAGCATTTTAATAACAACTAAAGGTAACATAGTTACTTGATTGTGGTATAAAATGTTTCTGTGTGCCTGGAGATTATGTACTATAGACAAATAGAGTCTATTTGTTTTAAATAATTCATGTTTTACAGTGTAAAACAAGCACATGTTAAGGTGCCCCTTCATTTTATTATAAATGACTCTTAGCTGTAGTTTGATTTCACTGCATAGACCCAATCTTGATTGTTCCCTCACCTCGACGATCAAGAAATACAAATGAATAAAAAGGATCTGTCTGACAAGACGAAGCAGGCGAAAAGATCTCAAACAGAAACGCGCCATGCTCCAATCTGAAGCAGCCATTTCTAAGGCTTTGGTTCTCCAGCAAACCATAGAGAAAGACTCAAAGGTAAAAACATGGAGAACTGGTGAAGCTTTCATACCAAAACTGAATGTTCAGTCTGGGTTCAAAAGTGACTCTGAAAGGGCAAAAATGGCCTCCATGACAGAGTTCTGTTGCCAGAACCGCTGCTGACAAAAAGAGAACACAAAGGACCGTTTTACATTGACCAAAAAACATCTGGATGATCCCCAAGACTTTTACAGAGACCTTCAGAGGACGAGACAAAAGCTGAACTTTTTTATTCTCTCATTACTGTGGTGGTTTCTGTCTGGTTGTTTTGGCTTTTAGGATTTAATAAAAGGAATAGAAATATTTATTATTGCCCCACAGGGGAAACTCAGGTGGACCAGCAACAAATTAAATTTAAATTAAAGCAGATAAAAAAAATAATAATGAAATTAAAACAGGAAAACAACAATAATAGAGAGATTTAAAACATAAA
Organism: Poeciliopsis gracilis; assembly: GCA_911649635.1. NCBI lineage: Eukaryota > Metazoa > Chordata > Actinopteri > Cyprinodontiformes > Poeciliidae > Poeciliopsis > Poeciliopsis gracilis. The sequence continues at coordinate 1,413,867 of CAJVRI010000370.1, read as the reverse complement.
TGACTTTATTATTCAGTCACCCTCATAAGAAAATGCTGAGTCAGTCCTGGTTCTGCGATAGCAACGGATGTCTCTTATATTTCTGATTCTTAAATTATTTTACTGTTTCTTGTTCCTTGTATTAATTGTTTCCTTCAGAATTATTTCTAAAGCATAAGAAAAGGCAAACAGGAAGGTGAATGAAATTGAACTTCCAAAGCAAAACTCACAGATTTTCACAATAAGAGTCTATTTACTGGACTCTTATTATAAGACAATAAGACACTACTGGCTTTGTTTGGTCAGACTTGATTGTAACTTCCTTGCTGCCCATTTCAATATTTTGTTCAATGTTTTGGTTTATATGAATAATTTAAAGAGAATATTCCAAAGATTTCTCTTGATGTCATAAATGAAGTCGTGCAGCTTGCGGTTGCATTCCGTATGAATTATGATCCTGATAATATTGCTTGTCAGCAGTCCTTTGCCATCGTAGTTTTGGGCAGATTCGCCTTGTGGTGTTTGTGACTTCATATTTTGTGTAGTTTAAAGTGCAGTCAGGTAGATAAGAAAGATTTTTACCCCTGAACAGTTTCTGAGACAAAAAGCCCAAACTCAGCCCTGCTGCATGTGTGGGTCTCTGCATATGCTGAGCCAAGTTTTGCTTTGCTTTAATTGCCTCTGAGTAATTTTCCTCCATCTGGCTGCCAATCTTTGGTCCAGATCTCCTCCTACGGGACAGATTTTCTGTGAAAACTGTAATCTGTCAACAAGGCGCTCACACATGAGGACTAGTCCACTTTTCCCAGACCCGGGCCAACCGGTCTGATGGTCCATTGGTGCACCAGTCCACCGATCCACCAGTCCACTGGTCCACCGATCCACCAGTCCACCGATCCACCGATCCACTGATCCACCGATCCACTGATCCACTGGTCCACCGATCCACCGGTCCACCGATCCACTGATCCACCGATCCACCGATCCACCGATCCACTGGCCTGATGGTCCACCAGTCCACCACGCTGCCAATCGGTGGCCGTGTTTCTGTCTTTCTTCTCACAGCTGCATGCTTGTGTTGTTCTCCCAACATCCATCTGCCAACCATTCTGCCTTTGAGCAATGGGCGGCGAAGCTTCTGGTCCTCATTTATCTGCCTTTATCGAATCCACTTTCTCCAGAGCTGGATTTACAGGCGGCCTGGGTCCTGCCTGCGTGTGTGTGTGTGAGTGTGTGTGTGTGTGTGTGTAACACAGAGGCTGTCTGGCTGCTTCTCTTTGTTTATTGGTATTTGTTAGCAGCCAGGTTCATTTGCATTCAGTTTCTATTTTTAGTTTTTAAAGAACACGAGAACAATATCTATCACATTAACTTTGTTTAGAAAATCAGCAGTTTTACTGGAGCTGAGCTGCTTGTTGCGGTTTTATCTGTGCAGCAGTTTGACGTGTTATCAGCGTGTTTGTCTCTGCAGCAGCCTGCGTTGGTCAGTTGACATGAAGCAGCTGCGATGCTCAGACTTGCCAGGGTTGATGTCGTGCAGCGGCTTCAGTTCCCCGTCAGTGGGAGGAATAGATGATTCTGCTTCTGACGCAGAGCAGGACGTGCTTTTGTTCCTGCACAACCTGCGTATCTCCCTCACAGGTGGCTTTGATTCTTCACATTTTTCTGAAGCTGCATTGAATCAGGCTATAAAAGCCCTAATTTGTTTCATATGAACCAGGCTGTTTTCTCTGCCAGGCAGAGCTTTTGTTGCCTGCAGTGATTGGAAAAAAACAGTTTCAGGGATGGAACCAGTAAGAGCCTGATAATAAAATCAAATTAAATAAATAAAAACATATTCAAATTATTACCTAACTGAACCACAACATTAATAAATGTTTCATTAAATGTTTTAGTCATTTGTTTGTTAGACATTTTTTAAAATATGTCATTAAAATAGAGATGGAGAAAGCACATTGATTTTGATTAATTACATGGATTTGAATGCATTAAAACAAACACAAAGTAAAAAAAATGCATTTGTATCATTCAGCTCGTGACTATGGTAACACAACAGTTAAACTATTAAGATTATTGTTTGCACTTTTACAAAGTAAACATATTAGTTTCTTTACATTCAAAAGTCAAACAATCAAAAATCATTGAATTTATCTATCATGATCCTGTGAAATCAAATTCAATAGCATCTCATTCTCAATAAACAAATATTCAAATTCTTCATCAATGGTTTGTGTTAAACTCAATCACATCTGGAGGCCCTGAATGTCTGGGAGCCACAAGCAGCTGATTAACTCACTTATGCTTTGGTTTAGCGCTGAGTGTGTAGAAAACATGAAAACTCATATGAATTGTTAAGCACGGTGGTGGAGGGTGATGATCTGGGCTTGTTTGCAAATCTTCCAAGTCTTTCAACTATGACCTCTAACAGAGGACATCTGACCAACAACTGGAGGCTCAAACTGGGTCAATAACAGAATCATTATTCCTAATGAAGCAGCAAGAAAACTAAAGTCAATGTGTCACAAAGACGTCGTCTTCAGATCTGTAGAATTTAAAATGTAAAAAGTTTCTGTAAATGAACAACATGTTCATTAAGATGTCATAAAGTGACCCTAAAACCTTAATACTCCGACCAAAGTCGTAGTGTTGTCTCTTTTTTCTTCTGCTCTCATGATCATGGTGAAACTAGGCATCATAGCTCGTTAAAATGACTTTTAAGGAAGTTCACTCAGGGATTATCTCCAACCCAGGGAGTTTGTTGTATCACTTAACGAGGATTATCTAACTGTCAAAGCGTCTGAGGTAATTTTCTGTAAATTGATCCTGAAACCAGAAGACTCTGGAGCGTCTCTGCAGGCGGGTGAAGCTGCGGCGGCTGTGGGAAGTTGGATGAGCCTCTGCAGCTACCGTGCAGCAGCTCAGTTCATCTGACGGCCCTGGGGTTGAATTAAGCTCTGTGTGCTGGGAGGCACAAGCTATGGGCAGGAAATCCAGGAACGACGGGATTTCAGTGGGATTTCAGGCGTGTGTGAAGGTCAGCTGTCACAGTCTGGGTGGTTTAGGCATCAAATTTCTCCACAAATACTTTTTTCCTGTCAAACTTATATTACGAGTCCCTCTATGGCTGATAGAATCTGCTTTAATTCCATTTCAGTTCATTTATATGACACAATTCACAACAAAGTGAACATAAAACACTTTACAGCCATTTTGACTTTCATCCTTTACTGAAGCATTTTGGGATCAGAAAACAACTTTTAAGAACAATGTGATCGTAAAGAGTTAGTTCATCCTTGAATAACAAACACATGGACTATTTTTCCTGCATTGTTCCATTGTTTCTAATTTTGACAATGTTGTGCAGGTTGGAGGCGGTCGTCATAGAAACCTGATTAATGAGGGATTTAGAGGACACATGTTCTGACTGACGGATCCCTCAGAGTTTCACCCAAACACCAAATTACAAACTGAAAACTGATATTTATGAAACAAAAACTTCTTTTAGTCAGCATTAGTTTTCATTCCCCATCATGCAGTCAGTGATAAAGTCATACTTTCCAAATCTTTCATAAACCCTGTTGGATGCGCCTGATGTCTGAGTGGGTGATAATAAAACTGTTGCTGATTCACTCTGAGCCAAAGGCTGTAAATACATCCTGTGACCCAACTGTTGGATTCTGTTTGACATCCATTGCTTTTATGTTTTGCTGTGCTAACACATTCATCCACTGGTTCTCAGAGAAAGTCAGAGCAGATGGTTGTCAGATAAAACCATCGTGAGAGAAATCCAGGATCCATGCAGTAAACATGCGGATCGCGTCGAGAAGTTTCCAAAAGCCGTGGATTCAGTGGCGCTCCAGGATATTTCCTCATGTCGCTGTAATCTCTGCACAGACAGAAGCGCTGTGGTGTGCATATAATTCAGCTCCCTCCTCAGACAGAATCAGCCATCATGTCAGACTGCATGGCAGAAATTGGGAGAATGCATCACGTTGGGCTGCAGCCAGACGCTGCAGAACCAAACTAATGGAGCCTCATGTCGTCCTCCAGGACTGATGGCTGCGGCTTCCAGCTCCACCCAGAGGGTCTGATGACACTCCGTCATGTAAACATGTTTCTGCTTCAATGATGCAATCCAGCTGACTGACTGACTGACTGACTGACTGACTGACTGACTGACTGACTGACTGACTGACTGACTGACTGACTGACTGACTGACTGACTGATCTAAATGAAGATCTTTTTGCTTCTTTTGCTTTGTAATGATATCAGGGATTAAGAAATGGAACTGGTTAAAATATAGATTTAATTGTGCAAATTGTAAATTGTTTGCATATGCATGTTCAACTTTAAATCAAATTAATACTTTAGATTACAAAAAATATTATATAGCTAATTACATTAGTTGTATATTATATTACAATGTTATTTTATTATGAAACAGAACAGAAACTAATCGCTGAGCGCCTCGAACAGCTGAATCATTTCATGTTCCTGCTGGAATTATGCATAACAAGTTGTGACAGCTGATGTTATAAACTAAATATTTGCTCTTTGGATGGATTAAACAACTAATTCAACATATAAAACTATGAATTTCTATGAGTTTGTGACATTTTTTGCAATCGTTCTGCTTTATATTGAATATTTGATTCTTTTTTCATAAGCAGCTGCTCATCTAATGGAGTTTATTTTACTGTTTGACAGCAGATTGTGTCACAGCTTCACTTTGCCATTGTTGCTGGTGCATCAGCTCATTGACATCAGAGAGAACTGTTTGTTTCCAAACGCTTTGACATGACCCCGCCCCGCTCTGGGTTGAGCCCTGGGTCTGCACGGGTCAGACGACACCATGACTGATGTTAGGATGGAGCGTAAAAAAAGTCTGGATGGACGATCATTAGAGGTGCAACTGGGTGTCAGTTTGGTTATGATTTTATCCTTGATTAAAATCAGTGCAGATCCTCTAAAACTGCCATTACAAAGTCTCAGCTACCATGTCTTGTGAATACTGCAGGGTGTACTCAGTGTTTTTACGCCTCTGTTTCTTCAGCTTCGTGTTCTCTGCAGTGTTTTTCAGAATCTGGTTTCGTAATGAAAAGATGTTTCCAAGTGGGTGAAAGCTCCATCTGTTCTCTAAAGCGTTTTGTCACGCTGGAGTTTGGAAAACCAAAATGTTTCATGCAGTTTTTACCTTCAGCAAACTTCTGGGCTTGAAGTAATGAGCGACAGAGCTTTGAAAAAGTATGTACACCTCTTGAACTATTTACCTTTTTTACATGGCAACACAGGAATGTCAGAAGTAAACATGATCAATAAAACCTTATAAAATGGCAAGAATTTGTTCTCAACTCCTTTCACTTTGATAGCCTCCAATAAAAACAGTCAGAATAACCTACTAGGTTATTTACCTAGCAGGTAAATAAGAGTAATATGAAACCAGGGAGATGGCACCACCCTGAGCATCTGACAGTAAAACAGGGATGCAGATTTAACAAGACAGTTGGTCGGAGTTGGACCAAATCCTGGCAGGAACCTGAAGACATGAAGCTGGGATGCAGGTTCACCTTCCAGCAGGACAATGACCCTAATACAGTGTATTCAGAATGGCCTAGTCAAAGTCAAGACCTAAATCCAGCTGAGGATCTGTTGCAAGACTTGAAAATTCATGTTTACAGAGGCTCTCCATTCAAACTAAAGGAGCTTGAGCCTTTTTACACTAAAAACTGCACAAAACTTTCAGCTTGTTTGCGTGAAAGGAGAGATACTCCAGAAGACTTGTGACTGTAATTGATGGGACATTTCAAGTTGAAACGGGACAGAACGGGAAACATGAAGGGTTCTGAACGGTTTTCCAAGCCACTGTGCAGCTGAAAGCATTTCAGAAATGAAGAGTAATTATTGTTTGGTGTAAATCAAAATGATGTTGTAAAAACGGGACGTCTGTGTCGGTGTGTTTGTGCCGCAGGTTGGTGGTTCGTCAGCACGTCGGAGCAGCAGGGCTGGGTCCCAGCCACATACCTGGACTCCCAGAATGGAACCAGAGACGATTCGGATCTGGCCACCTCCAGGACCGGAGAAGGTTTGTTCACTGGAACATTATTTCAGTCATAAAACACAAAAACACATAAAAGTCAGTGTGGCAGACTCGCTGTGGGAGAAATGTCTGCAGGGCAGAAGCAGAGATTTCTCAATCGTGATGTTTTTGTTGTGTTTGTTTTCCACATATAAATCTCAGCCTGAAAACAGTATTTAAAAGTTAATCTTAAACACACCTCCAGTCACACATTCGGAGCCTTTGAGGCCTCAGTCGCAGTGTTATGGTGAAACGGTACCAGACAGCTGCCAAAGTGGGCTGCAGTACTTTGGCACCACAGAAAATTCCTTCCTGTTCCCCCAGGATCCTGCAGCTCTCTGCAGGAACCTCGTTGTGTTGTGACCCTTTTCTCCCAAATGTTTAGTCTGAATGCTGGGATGAAGTATTTCATCACTGTGTCACAACACCCCCCAGTTCCAGAGAGAGGGAACGTTACTGAGATGTGTAACATGCAAACACACAAATATGCAAACATGTCTGCTGCTCAGAAATCTTAAACTGTATTCAGTTTATTTTATTAAGACATTTTCTGCCTTTGGTTTATCTAACAAACCTTTTCTCTCTCACTACATGCTTCAGAAGATTGTGCAAAGCCTCACTTACATTAGCTCCTCTCTTCTGCTCTTTGAATCCCAACTCAATATTCACTAGAGTAAAATCTGAATTTGGAGTAGTGCTTTTAAAATAACTTTGTCTGTGAAGAAGCTTCAGCCAGGTAAATTTGATGCGTGTTTGTCTTCAGCTGTGTTTTCTTAGAGAATGGTTGTGTTGCTGTCAGAGACTAACAGCCACTGGGGGGAAGGGTCTCCTATAAAGCTCCTTTGTGCATTTAGGATGCAGCAATCTGTCACTTTTCTCAGTGTAGAAAAGTTTTTAACTTCAGAAAAACCTTGCTGTTGGTTGGTGATTTTTGAGCTTTTTATTTAAATGGATTTATAGCTGTACTTTGGATCCCAGTTCCAGGAATAATCTGATTGGCAGAAACGATGAAAATGGAAGTTGATAGTTGATGCAAAGCCTCATCAAAGCTTCTGCTATCAGATCCTAGAATGACGTTGAGCTGAATTGATACTCTGCTCCATTCGTACTGTTTTCACACATCGTCACTCCTCATATCTGCTCTTCCTCCCTCACTTTACTGTTGCCCCTTACATCTTATTATCTCCATGTGGTCCACAAGCTAATTCTGCTGACGGCCCGGCTCACTGGAGAGAAACCGACAGGCACAGCTCCACTAAAATTACCTCGAAATAACATTTCCTCTCTGTGCCTGAGCTGATATTTCAATTAAGAGGTCAACAGGAGCAAGGTGGAGCTCAGCAGGATTGCAGCAGATTCAGAGAGGGACCAGAAGAGAGACAAGTGCCAGAGACAGACAAAAGGAGAAGAGGGATACTGAGAAAGAGGAACATTTGGGAGATAAAAGAGGGCAGAAGATGAGAAGCTGAGAGACAAAGAAGGAATTAGATTTCCACAGCACAAAGACGGATAAAAGACGAGTTTTCTCTTCCTTTCACTGATGTTTGCTCTCCATATGCCCTCAGATTAATCACTTTATAACTTCTGATGGATCATACAGGCTCTGAACTAATGAGAAAGTTCAAGAGTTCATGGCTCAGTTAGTTAGAAATACCACTTAATTATTTGTGTTGATCCACACCTCATGACAATATGTCCGAGTTGGAATGTGGATGGATCAGTAAATCTGGAGCATCAAATTTTACCTCTGCTACGTTTTTCCCCTCCAAGCTGCATTGCTGCAGAAAACAAACTCCCGATGTGGCTTCGTCTCTGAGTTCATCCAGCACCTCTCAGGAACAAAAGGCTTATTTGAAGTCAGAGAAACAGTTTGGACTGGTTTGAATATGCCTCATCCAGGGGAAAGGGGAAACCCAATAAGGTTTCCTCACCTTATCATCAGGTGCATCAGGTCAATGATGCACCAAGTCACCTCTGTTGGTAAATTGACCTGAGAGAGGAGCCAGATTGGAAGCAAGTCCAGTTCATGTCTCTTATGTTTGTTATTGCCAGTGATCATGGTGAAATGTTCAGAACTAAATAATTAACAATGATGGGCCTCATCCGCTGGTCGGCTAATGATGCATCTTTTGCACTTTAGGGCTTTTGCTAACTTTGAAAGCATTTAGTGCACTTTGCTTCCCCTAAATAAACTTATATAAAGCACAAATTTATTTAGCTATTTTGTAAAGCTTTGTCATCTTTGTTGAAGTTTTGGTTATAGACTTTTAAGAACTTTTCAAGAAGTGATACATTTGTGTTCACGCTCTTATTTTGAAGGTTATGAAGGCTGTTTACGCAGCAGTTCCATTTCCTGTCTGACTTGATGTAGCACTTAAGCATTAGTGAAATTAATGTTTATGATTAGTGCAGCATGTTAGCTGCACCCAGCTAACATGCCATTTCATGTAGCATGTTAGCTGCATAAAATGGCTCCTGATGACCACAGAATAACTAACAGTTTGTTAAAGTTCCTCCTGTCCAGTAATCCTTCACTTTTATGCTTAAATCTATTTTTTCAGTTCCTAACAAAACTTTCTTTCTTCACTTTGCCAAACCAAGCTTCTTACACTAACCAGTTATTTACTTTGCTCCTTTTATGTTCTTGTCTTTTGGTTGCTGCTGCTGCTGCTCATCATCAGTTACTAAGAGGAGAAAGGCTCACCTGAAGAGGCTGGACCGCCGCTGGACCCTCGGTGGTATAGTTAACCGCCAGCAGAGCAGAGGTGAACCGACAGACACAATCCTCACATAAAAACCTGCATCAAACAACTAATGACTTTGTGTCACATGGAGGGAACCGTGTCCTGCATATCTCCTACATATTCACCTGGAGATCAGTATTGAATCATACCTACAAATCATCAATACATGACTCAATCAGATAAGAATTTTATTGAATTTGCATAAAATGTGTAAAAGTGTTTCCTAAAGAAAACAGTGAAATTTTCTGCACCTCCTTCACTTCATAAATATTCTTTAAAATCTTTAAACATTTAATTGAATATTTAGCTTTCCCAGACTGAGTTCGAGGTTTGGTACCTTTGAAATCTTTCACATTTTGGCATTTAATGTTTTATATATTTTTAGGTTGTGCACATTGTCATTATCATTCAGAGTGAAGCAGGTGATGTCATGAAGTTTTGATTTTGACACTGTAAAAAATTCAGAAACTTTAGAATTTTAACAAACATCACACACTTCCTCCACTTTAAACATTATGATCTGTGAATTTTTACAATTTTTACCCAGTAAGTTTCAAAATCTTTGAAGTCTTTAAGTTTCTACAAAACCTCTTCGAGTCCAGATTGTGTGCACCCAAACGTAAGAGTTTCCTTCTGGCAGAACGACGAGCCAGGTGTGTTTTCACACCTGATAGTTTGGCCAGTTTGAATGGGGACCAAAACTGCAGCATTTGTCATATTTTCATTTGGTGCAGTTTGCTTTCACACTGCAATGTCAAACCAACCAAGCAGTTCACCTCCTCGCCTGTGGTGGCGCTGCACCACTGAAGGAAACGATACAAAAACCTCAGAAGAAAACACTGAACACAACTTAATACATAAAGAAATGTAAATAAAAATGGAGTGGCTTCATATTTTAGCGGTTGCACAATTTTCCTTTTGTCTTTTGCAAATGTGCCAAAAAACGCTCATGTGGAAGAAAACCAGGGAGAAAATTGTTTTCACACAGCAGAGAAAAGTTTCAAAGTTCACTTCAACCAAGCTGAGACGGCAGTATTTAAACGGATCAGAGTTTGATTACGCAATCAGAATTCACAGAACCGGCAAATGAACTAGAGTTTGATTAAAGCAGAATAAACAGGACTGGCATGAATGCACCGTTTGAATGGCTTAGTCAAAGTCCAGACATAGATCCAACTGAGAACCTCTGGCGAGACTGTAGGTTCTCGCTATAGTTTAGAGATGCTACACATCCAGTCTGACTAAACCTGAGCTCATTGCTCGTTTCAGAGACAGTTTGTAATCAGCATCAGAGAGTAAAAAGTCAAAGCAAAAACAGAGCAGCAGGAAAATAGAAAACTCACACTGGCCAAGGGAAATTTGCTCTTGCTCCATTAAAACTGGCGTAAATCTCCCTGGGGAACCGGTTCTGGCAACGATGGAGCCAGACATGCCCTAAACCTGCAGTGAAAGGGACTTCGGCAAAGTGTTGAATGCATACAGATAGTTTTCAAATCTTTACTTGTAAACATGGTAATTTTGTATTGTTACAAAACGTAGGAATATTTATACAGTTTGAATCCTGTTGTTAGGCAGTCTGCATGATCAGAGTCTTTTTCTGAGACGTTACGATAACATTATCCTTTTCAACAAACCGTTCTATATCGACCGCTTCTTACTCATCTAGTTTTGAAGTGTTTGCAACACATTGGTTGCAGTTTCCACACAGTCAGAAAACAGGCCTGCAGTGTTGCTGCAGCTCCTCCTTTCGTCTCCATCCTGCCACAGAGTTTAGGGTTAAAGTAAACAACCTCATTTGCATCCTCATCTCTCGGCCAACAACAACTTGCACCGGGATCATGCCAGCAGCTGCGTTTTGGGTGGCCAGAGCTCAGCACAGTCAGAGAAATCTCAAATCTTTCTCCATCACACGTGAAATGCTCCTCAGCTCAAAGTAAAGCTTTTCCCCCTGAATCTTTACGGCTTTCAAAGCAGCAGATTAAACTAGACTCTCTGTGTTTTACTTGGAAATCAGATGTGAGAATCAGGTGTTACTTTTAACATTATCCTCAAAACCTGCTGATTTTATAAAGAGACGTATAATTCATTAATATCAGAAAAAGCTTAAATTGAGTCTTTTTCTGTGTGGAAGATGCTAAGTTGCTGCCAGACTCAATAGCAATGATCAATAACTTTCAGTCAGGAGTTGTCATGACTTTCTGAAGGCCTCATGAAACCGTATTTTAGTTCTGCACAACATCTAATCATTCCCTGCGTCTTTCTGATCTGATCCACCTCAGCAGTTCTTCGGGCTGGTGTGCAGGACTCTTACCTCACCAGATGTGTCTCCCAGAACTCCGAGGTTTGGCCCAGGAATGAGCTTATGGAAAAGTGCTAAAGTGGGCCACAGCCCAATCAGGAGACTGGTTTTAATCACACCAACCTCAGCCTCCGTAGAGCCTCTGAAATGAGTCACCAGGCTAGCTGTCGCCACCAGAGAATGAGGCCATTAAACCTTTTGGAGACCTAAACTCGACTGGGTACCAGTTCAGCTTCACTGCTGCTCAAACTCATCTTGCCCGATTTTCGGTTATTTGAACCTGCTGAATGGTTGAACCTTTTTATGACATATGAGACTTTTCATCTCTGCTTCATTGGAGGGTTTGGGTCTGCAAAAACAATTAGCTCCTTTATAAAAGGTTTAGGAAAAGCATAAACATCAGGAATGATTTGCTTTGGACGTCCATAGACCTGGACCAGAGAGGAGTGAAAAATGATTTGATTTGGTAGGATGTGACATGATTAGAGCAATCTTTAGCGATAATAGTTTAAGGACTGAATTTCTAAAGCATTTTCTCATCATACTGATCACTCCAAGATCACTCCAAGTGCTTCGCACTAGAGCCAGATTCACCCAGCAGAACGTTGGTGCCATGATGGCCGTTGGATGGGACAATGAACTGCCATCGTTTTACAAGTTGTTTTTGTGAATATAGCCACGGCTTCTTCTTCTTCTTCAAGTCAAGCTAATGTGTCTGCGGACGCAGGACACAGTTATGACTCATAGACAGCAGCGTGTGCATAATTTGGAAAAAGCTAGCATACCTTCCTCCTCCTGCTGAGTGGATTTAATCATTTCAACAACTTTGCCTGAATTCACACCACATGATTTATAGCTGCAAAACAACTGATACCTCTGGGTATATATAAATTAACCTAATCTAATAAAACTATGTCATAAAGAGTGTTTCCCCTTGCACCAGAGCAGAGCTAAAGGAGTGCAAAAGTTTAGAGGCTCACCATGATGATTCTGACACATCAGACTCACGATGCCCTCAGGTTCTTCTTCTAGATCAACACTTTGCAAAAAAACAACCCTTGCTATGTTCACCACATCCTGCATCTGGACCAACTCACATCCAAATCTGTCAGTTACACGATGGAGTGAATTGAACACAATGACCTGAATATTGCTGATGATTTACCTCTATAAAAGTGGTTGCCCATGTCGCCCATATGAAAAACCATCACTCGTCAAAACAGTTGTCCAAAAGTAAAAAAGTAAGAACCAAAATCCTTGCAGCTGCACAGCATCCAAAACCAAGAGAAATGATTGTCTAAACATGCAGCACCTCGGCCAAAAGAAACATGAACAGAAGTTTATAAATTGAACCCGTGGAGGGATTTCCTTCCCTTACAGGGTCTTTGACGGGTTGCAGAGTGTGAGAAGGGAGTGATGGTTAAATAGGGACGAGCCAAGACAAATTTTAGCTCAAATGTCACTTCTTCTGTGAGAGAAATCACAAATTGAAGAGGAATAACCATGTCTCCAGAGGTGAAGGCTTCACAAAGATATAAAGCTTATATCTTTATCTTGGTGACAAAGAGCTTATGTCATTTACCACTTCTCATCCAAAAAGAAACCTCTTGCTCTTGTTTTGACTCTTCACCCTTCTTCTTCAATAGAGGAGAAATATTTGACGATCCAGCCGTACACCAGCCAAGGCGCGGATGAAGTGAGCTTTGAGAAAGGGGTCACCGTGGAGGTAATCCAGAAGAACCTGGAGGGCTGGTGGTACATCAGGTCAGTCAACCAGAATTGTGCTGTTGACCTTACAACAATCCCTCATACCACGCATGCATGTAGCAACAGTGGAGAGAAAAAACTCCGCTTGAACAGAAAGGAAGCCCCAGCAGAACCAGAACTGGGCTCAGGATGAGCGACTGTCTGCCACGACCGACTGGGGGTTGGAGAAAATGCAGCAGACGCACAAAAACACAGAGTTCTTCCTGCGCAAAAGAAAAGTAAAAGGTTAAGAGCAGCAGAAGAAGAATGGTTGGCAGCTTTATTGCAGCTTATGCTCCATTTGAGGGAAGAACCACAGCTAATCAGAACCCGGACAACATGATGAGAAAAACATGATGAGAAAAACATGAGAAAAAAGCAACTCTTATAATACTTGTGGAAAGCATTGGTTTAATCTGCATATAGAGATCAGACAGAGAGAAAATGATCAAGACAAAACAGCAAAAGATTCTTCTTTGTCTGTTTCACCCAAAGATATTTAGGAAAGGAGGGGTGGGCCCCGGCCTCCTACTTGAAGAAACTAAAAGATGACTTCTCGCCTCGTAAGAAGACCCTAACGGGCCCCGTGGAGATCATCGGAAACATCATGGAGATCAGCAACCTGCTGCAGAAGAAGTCGGTCAGCGAGAAGGACATCCAGACAGACGGAGAGGGAAACAACACGCCGGAGCGCCACATCACCAAGAGCGAGATCAGCCTGCCCATGCCCTATAACTCAGAAATCAACGCCGAGACGGGCAGGAGGCTGAGCGCCGGCCGTGACACCAACAGCCCCTGCCTGGGGATAGCTGCCAGTTCTGCCCTGAGTGAGAAAGTCAGAGGGGAGCCCGGGTCTCCAGCTGTGGCACGAGTGGCTCCACACAGAGTGGAAATTGGTGAGGACATGTCCTGAACTTTGAAGCTTATTTAACTTTTTACAGCAGAGACAAAAGCAGAAAATCACCTGCTGTAAAATGTTGAAGTAGTTTGTGTAAGAGAAGGTAAAACATGTCTTTGTTTGTGTGTAGGCTTTGAAGCTGTCGGTAAGTCTGACTGCTGCTGTACGGTGATGATTATGAAATAAATAATATTTGCTACGCTAACTTGCTTGCTATGATGGAGTATCAGGAGAAAAAATTAAAAAATTCTGAAAATAAGGACATAAAATCCCGACAATCACATTACAAATTTATTCTGGTAATACTACGACTGCTCTGTTGTATGAGTTTATTCTTCTGTTAATATTATTTCATTCCAGTATTTAATTTTTTTCTCAGCATGGCCCTAATGCTCCGCCGCAGCTTGTAGATCTAACATGAGGATTTTCAGACTGTTTGTGGATTTTGTTTTTGCTCAAAAACTGAAAATTGCATGAAGTTTCTATTTACCAGAGTTTATTGCGGCTCTGTTACTCTGACCAGACTGAGGAGATTTACTGTGTTTTTCAGGGTCTCCAAACCTGAGGCAGAAACCTCCTCCAAGAAGAGAAGCCAACCTGGTGAGACAAATCACAAACTCCCTGCGAACTAAAAAAACATTATGAGTCGTAATTTCCCCCTTAACTGTAAAACATATTGATTTCATACGTGTTACGTTATTTATAATGAATGGTTGCATGAATCCATCTTCTTTCCCTTCCCTTTTAGGGTCTCCAGTTACCAAAGCCGCCAGAGCCCCCTGCTGTGGAAGCAGAGTATTACACCATAGCGGATTTCCAGTCCTCCATCTCTGATGGCATCAGTTTCCGTGGAGGACAAAAGGCTGATGTAAGAGGACAGATGCAGAGTGTTGCTGCAGAGATGAGAGAGGGCTGATCGCATATGTATGTCAGCGCAGTGCGACCTTGAGACGCGTTTTAATGAGATCATGTGGAGAGTTTCCTGTGCAGAGATTTGGGCAGAAAGATAAAGACTCTGTGGGAGATCCCTGAGGGGGGCTTCATGAGGAACTCGTGATTATGAACAAGACATTAAACATCATGGGAGCCATTTGTGGAAGAAATTTATTAGCATTTAACAGCATATTAGAGTCGTATACTGACCGTTTTTTTTATTATTCTACCAATCAGTGTTTTGATTAATACATTTTCAAAATGCTTTTTCCTCCAAAATGTCCTCTCTTAAAAAATAAAATAAAAATATAAGGTCCCTGTATTTAAATTTAGAAATAAAATGCTTGAGTTTTTAAAATGTCAAATATTATAAGATAAACTAAAATTATCTCAGTGTTTTCTATTACAATGCAGTGAATCCCAACAAATTAGCAGTTTGGTATTCAGAGATTTTTCTTTGGAACAAAACTCCAAATTATTTGCGAAAAGTGCGCCTACCCACAGATGTTTCCTAGAGCATATCTAAAATATTCTAAAGAAAATGCAGCTTAGGAAGCTGAAATACCAGACACAATGTTACTTTATATACTATTGGAAAGAAGCCGATGCAGGAGCATCTTTCTGTTGTTTTTGGAGCTGATTGGTTGAGTGGGGAGAAGGAAGAGCTGGATGTTAGTGTCTGCTGTCGCTTTAAGATGGTTTTCACTGTGCGTATCAATGCAAAATAAAGCTAGGTTTATAGTTGACGCATTAAATTTGTGCGAGAGTTGCACACCTTTTGAACTTTCCCTACACATTGATCTCACAAACTGTTGCACCGACTGGTGAAATACCTCCAAAGTTTTGTAACTTGCATGAGGCGTCGATGTTTACAAACCTGAAAACTCTTTTCAGTTTCATCCGAGGCAAAAATAATTGCATGTGACTTCGACTGCACTAACAAGGGTTTGTTCGTTTGTCGTGTAGGTGATAGAGAAGAACCCAGGAGGTTGGTGGTACGTGCAGATTGGGGAGATGGAAGGCTGGGCCCCCTGCTCTTACATCGACAAGCGCAAGAAGCCCAACCTCAGCAGACGAAGCAGCACTCTCACCCGCCCCAAAGTCCCTCCACCTGCTCCCCCGATCAAAAAGCAAGACTCAGAGGAGGCCCCCACGCCTCTGAACCCTTCCTCCAAAGCCATGGAGCAACCCAGCAGGCCAGTGTATGAGGAACCGGAGTACGATATTCCCGCAATCGGATGTGAGGGCGAATCTGACAGTGAATTTCTGAAGAACGAGCGCTCCCAAGAGGTGAAGACCAGCAATGTTGTGTCTGAAAAGTACCACAACTCCCCTCCGTCAAGTAAAGCTTCACCTCCGGTCTGCAAAGCTTCTCCAGTTTTCGCTCATCGAAGAACCTCGTTCAGATCTGTGGAAGAGGTCAGTAGGGAGGAGTGTATCTATGAGAATGATGGCTTCAGACTGAGCAGTGGCCTTGAAGGAACCAGAGTCAAAGGGTCCAGTGAACCCAGCTCGCCAAGGAGCTACCATTCTTCAACAGTCCCAAGGAAACCTTCTGGATCTTCCCCTCTAGCTGGTCTAACCAGAAAAACGGTAACGCCAGAGATGAGCAGAAGAAGCCAGACACTTGGCAGACATGTAGACATGAGGTCTCAGGACAGCAGCCCTCACTCTTCATCAGATGAACTAATCAGAGGTCCAAAGAAAATTCCTGCCCTTAAGCGGGATATCGAACCAGGAATCGGTCAGAGCCCTTCCACCAGACCCAAGCCGTCTGTCAGACCTAAACCCCTCCTGAACAAAACAGAACCCCAGAGCCCTGAGAGAATGGACATCAGCTCTCTGAGACGGCAGCTGAGGCCTGCCAGTCAGTATCGACATACCCTCAAACCGACTCGCGGAGATGACTCGGAGACAGCTTCTGTTATCTCCTCAGAGGGTTCCATGTGTTCCCACAGTACGTCCGATCTGTCTTCTGTGTACTCTAAGGGGAGCCGAGGGGACTCAGATGTGGAAGGCCCTACCTTGTACCGCTCTGTGGATGTCTATAAGAAGGTCCAGGACTCTGAGATCAGCTTTCCGGCAGGAGTGGAAGTTGAGGTTTTAGAGAAGCAGGAGAGCGGTTGGTGGTACGTCCGCTGGGGCTCAGAGGAGGGCTGGGCTCCCTCTTATTACCTTGAACCGGTCAAGAAGGTGGGTGAGCCAAGTGTTTTGGAGTCAAATGTACAAAGAAATAGTGGGAAAAAGTCTAACAGCCTGGAGAAGAACGAGAAGCATGTTTTAGACCTGAATAACATCAACATTCAGGGTCTGACCCAGCAGCACCAAGGATTGAGGGGAAATTCTCCTCCGATTCCTTCCAAGACCCCCGGAGGTTTCTCCAAGCCCTCCGGACTGGTTAACGGAGGCGTACGGATGAGAAATGGCGTACGGCAGGTGGCGGTGAGGCCTCAGTCTGTTTTTGTGACCACATCACAGACCTCTAAGGATTCCCACTACATGACTGGTTCCTTACGGAGAAACGAGTCCCTCGGCAGGAGTGACCACTACAGCTCTGGTTCTGCCACTCTCGGAGTTCGCAGAAATGCCTCCTTCAGTACTGTACGACCCCACGTTGTCGTCGAAAGCCAGACGAGGCCAGTTGAGCGCTCCGGTCTGGGATGCTCAGGAACCGCCTTCAGCACCTCCAATGTCCCCGATGCCTTGAGCAGAGTGAGCCAGCGCAACGGGATCCCAGTGTCCACAGTGCGTCCCAAGCCCATCGAGAAGAGCCAGCTCATCCACAATAACCTCGGCAGGGATGTGTACGTGTCCATCGCAGACTACCGTGGCGACGAGGAGACAATGGGCTTCACTGAAGGAACATGTCTAGAGGTTCTGGAGAGAAACCCCAACGGATGGTGGTATTGCCAGGTGCAGGACAGCCTGCTTCCCCGCAAGGGCTGGGTCCCGTCTAATTACCTGGAGCGGAAAAAATGAAACCCAGTCCCCCTATATGATGTCTCCATAGAGCTGAGGGCCCTAAGAATGTTTCCCCCAACCTCCCTTAAGCAATATGTCCTTGATAATGTACACTTATGAAAAGATGGAGGAAATAGGAATGAACACAGTACATTTTTCAGAGAATGGGAGATAAAACAGAACACCTCTGAAGCAGGAAGGCAGAGGAAAACATTGACGTATTAAGGGAGAGGTTTCGATTCTGCAGAAGCCAAGCAGGATACTGGCTTTGCTGATTACGATGGCCAATAAGTGCCTTTTGTGTTTGATCACCTGATGGCAGAACTTTGAATCAACCAAATCTTTCTTCAAGAGTGCCATAGTCCTGCGAACACCACCAAGAGTTTTACTATTACCGCTTCAGAGATCCACGCATCCTGATTCCAGTTCCTGATCAAACAGATTGAAGAAGACGACTATGAAATCTCTTTTTTGTTTTTATCTGTTTCATTGTCACGTTTTGATGCAAGTCTTCCTCTCAGAATTATTTCTGCCGTCTTGGAACATCTGTTTGAAGTTCAAACTAACTCTGAACAAACAAGTTGGCCTAAACTGGCGCTTACATTCCTCAAAGATGTGATGATTTTCAAACGTGTCTTTAGTGACACATGTGGAAAAACTTGGAAGTTGGAGATTTAATTTTTAACGTTTGCCTTTTAGACCAAAATTCCAGACAAAACGATTAGCTTACAAAGATTTCAGCTCCAGTAAAAACTGTTCCTGTTCCTATATGTGTTTTGTTTCATGTATGTAATATAAAGCTGCTGTCACTGCAACATGTGAAATAAATCCCAGGGACACACTCAAAATGTGATCACACCAAATAGAAACAGCTTTTCATTGGCAAAATGAACATTTTCTACTTTACCTGTTATTTATGGTAAAAAATGAACAGGCTTTTAATTAAAAATATTTTGAACTTTTTCTCTTCCTGGAAGAACTTGACATGTTTTGACAACATTAAAGAACAATGAAATGAAAGAGCATTACTAATATGTAAAAAAGATTATTAGTAATGCTGTTCAATAGAGTTTTGATAACTAATTTTAATGTTTTGAATAATGTTTTATTCAACAGGCATCCTGATATCCTGCAAATAAAACGGTGCAATTATGGACAAACGTATCAATAATTCCCCATGATGCATCACATTCAGAGTTATAGCTGAACTTTCAGATTCATAATCAACGGATGTTCAAGACAGCTGAAATACATTTTCTGACACACTTCAGGCTTTATGTGTATTTTATTTTATTTTATTTTATTTTATTATGTTTCTGCTGGACAGCATCATAATCTCTAACAGAGTACATAAACTGCTCAGAGTCTATTTTAACGAAACCATAAAGTTTTTTTCTTTGCTCTGTGATTGCACAACGGCAATAATGAGGAACGAAGTGGTTCTGTTTTGGGAAATTAGTGCACTTTAAAACTCTTTTTGTGGTGCATTAATGTAAAGATGCAGTAAATACTCAGCATGATGCGAAAGTCAGCTGTTTTGGTACAATTGGCTAAACAGAGACCTCGTGTGGAGGTTGAGAGGTACTACAAGATTTTCTACCTCAGTGCAAGGATAAAACTGCGCTGCTGGTCAGTGAGTATCTCAGAAATTTTACTTTATTTTTCAATCATAGTGCAGCTAAATTTACTGAATTGATTTGTTACTATTTAATTTTGTATCAAACGATAATTTATTTTTGCATTTCTTTATGCTGTGGGCTGCAACTTTAGCAAAGCACGAGCACTTCCTTCATCTTTATTGGTCTTTACATAATGCCTGACTTAAAAGCATATTTATTATGAGGTTTATATGATTTAACAATCAGCATTTTCACC
Organism: Poeciliopsis gracilis; assembly: GCA_911649635.1. Taxonomy (NCBI): domain Eukaryota; kingdom Metazoa; phylum Chordata; class Actinopteri; order Cyprinodontiformes; family Poeciliidae; genus Poeciliopsis; species Poeciliopsis gracilis. The sequence goes on along the minus strand of CAJVRI010000370.1, from coordinate 1,394,355 downwards.
CGTTCTAAGGATCTATTCATCAAATAATTACCTGGGTCTCTGCCTCAATCAGAGTTCAAGTATCTTGGAGATTGTTCATGATGGAGAGGGAAGTGAGAGCTTCGCTCTGAGCTGGGAGGTGAAGATCTCGATTTTGTTCTCCTTCCACCTTCCATCCTTCATAAGTTATGAATCATAACTGAAAAGAACAAGACACAAGCATTTCCTCCAGTAGGGGATTTTCAGAGTACAGCACATTGTGTCCCATTATAACCACAAACCTCAGTTTTTTGTTTTTTTATGTTGTAGACCAACACAGTTTGGTGAATAAATGTAAAGTGGAAGGAAGTAGAGGGCAGGAACATGATGTGTAGAGGCTCTGAGTCCTCGACGCAGGATTGTGTAGAGATGCTCGGCTCCTCGTTGCTGTATGTCGTCCCCCTCTGTGTCCAGTTTTTCCTCCCCAGCTACTAAAGACAAAGATCTTCTAAGGCCACAAAATTAGAAAACCAAACGTTACTGCACTTACAATAAGTTTTAAAATCAGCCGGGTTGGAAGGAGAGCATCTTTGATCATTTTTCATCTCTTATCACACATCTGCTGATGGATTTAGGTCTGGACTTTAACTAGGCCATTTTAACACATGGACGTGCTTTGATCTGAAGGATTGCACTGTGGCTCTAACATTAGGATGGTTGTATTTCTGGAAGGTGAACTCTCCCCCCAGTGTGAAATCTTACAGCCGTCCAGCTGCATGACAATCAGGACGATGTACTTTAATCTTCTGCCACACAAAGGTTGGCAGTTTTGTTTGCATGTCAGGAAGTTGGACATTGTCTGACTTTATCCAAGCAACTTCTTCCATTTTGTTCCATTTCCATTCATGTTTGTGGCTGTAGTGTGACAGAATGTGGATGAAATGTTGCTGTTACCTCTGTGACCCGAACCCAGATGAATCCAGCTTAAAGGATAACAAGCGTTGATGTTTCCTCACTGCACCAGAGTGAGGATGCTGATTGGTCCCTTCATGACGACGGCATTATGTAAATGTGTTGAATCACTTCGGCTCATGTTATGACTGCATACTGCTTCGTTTGATTGCTCTGAACCTTTGTTCACGGGAATATTTCTGTACCAAATCTACACTTGCCTGTGCAGCATTTAACTATGCTTTAAATTTCTGTTTTTTTCTCTGTGTTTTATTTGTCAAAAGTTGAAATGTACCCGTGAGGATATGTGCAATAGACAGAAACGGCGCCACAGATGTAAAAAAAGAAAAGAAACAGTCTGCTGGGGATGGACGCTGTGGATCAAACCGAGGCCCTGAAACACATCGGACCAAAGCGGGAGCATCTCCACTGAAACCCGCTCCGGAGTCACATCACATCCATCTGGCAGCGGAGAGCCACGGGCCCCATCTTCAGGGGCCTCCGCGGCCCCGCTCTCAGCTGTCACGTTCGTGCCTGACTGGAGTTTTGAGATTTGTGTGTGTTGTTGTTTTTCCTCGCCGTCGGGAGCGCGTCCTCCCTCTCAACCCACAGGAGCGTCTCTGCTGACATTCCCCCCCTCCCTCGCTGTCAGACCCAGTCAGACCTCCTCGCCGCCGTTCGCCACGGTAAAGGTGACATTTACCTTCACCGTGGCGATGGTGCGCTCACTGACGTCAGCCGGAGAGTCTCAGCAGTAAACAAGAGACCTGAGAGACGAATCCTCCTCCAGGCCATTTCCTCTCCATCCATCATCTTGCAGGATGTTCACCAAACAGAAAAATCAGTTGTTTTTCTGAGCGCAGGGCCCCCAGCAGGCCGCACTGACGCGCTACAGGTCAGCGCACACGGCTCTCCGTCTCGTTAGGCGCCAGAAAGCCTTCAGTTTGAATACTTTAAGTGAAATTTAAGGAATAAATCTTCTGCTGAGAGTTAAATGAAAAGCTTGAAAGCATTCTCAGAGCTCTGGAGCGAATGTTGAAGATGTCTAACCTTTCAGCTTTAGAGCTTTACAGTTTAAAAAACCTGGAAAAAACAATTAAATCAGGTATAATTTCTGTTTTTGTCTAAAGATTAAATCTGATCTTTTAGATCAATTCCTGCTAATTTGCAATGAAAAGCTGCAGTTTCACTATAAAAGTTCAAAAATGTTGAAGTAATGCATTGTTTCTGGGATTAACCATGTTTATGTAGAGTAAGGCCACTGAAAAAGGGACATTCTTGCTTTTTTCTCAGCAGATTAAAGTCAAAACTCTGATGTTGTTATTTGGAAGTCAAAATTTCTGATTTCCATTTTGGAAAAATCAACTTAAACATCCCTGAAGACTTGAATATAGAATTTGACACTTTGTCCTTTTCCTTTGAAAAGCGGATTCACTCTCAGCTTAACTGGGTTTCAGTTGAAAGGTGGACAAACTGGGATTTTTATTGTTTAGTTTCTCTTCTGTTGGTTTGCTTCCCAGTAAACCATCCAGTCTTTCCAGTGTCTGTTCTGGAAAATGTTCCTTAGTGTCTGAAAACACAAGCTGCACATAAATAAACGGTTTATCAGATTTTCTTTTTCCAGAAACTATTTACATATTCCAGCAGAATTGCAGCTTCCATGTGAAACACTGTTGACGTGTCGGGATTATTCCCAGATCCGACCGGATCCTGGATGTCCCAATGTTTTCAGGAAGATCCACGGATAATAAATGAGTCAGACTCAAATATCGACACGGGTCAGCATCATGCTGCGTTGGTTTCTGAATATTTGGAAAAATGTAATGTTTGCTGTTTTTTTAGCAAATTGTTACATTTCCATTTTATTACTCTCTAAAACTTCAAAAATGCCATTTTGTGCAGCTTGTTATTCCCTCTTTGTCATTCTTTCAGTCCGCAGTGGGATTAATGGAGGATTGGGAATAATTTGAAGCTGCTCGTCTAACTCTCAGCCGGAACAGACTTTTTATCCGAGCGTCTCTCAGCAGCAGCGACTTTTTAAAATAAATTTACGCAGAAAAGTTTGTGGATCTGATGAGGATCTGTTGGTTTCCAACTGGATCCGTTATGATTCATTTAAAAACAGCTTGATGAATGTCACGTTTCCTCTTCCTCTGGAAATGTCAGGTTGTCTCCGAATGTTGACAGGATGTGAGTTTCAGAGCAGGTGTGTTCAGGTGAAGGAGGATGCAGGGAGATGGGAGGTGAAAGCATGTTGGTCAGTTTTTAATCTCAGATTCTGCATCTCCCTGAAGTGTTTGAGGAGGATTTTGGGAAACAATAGGTGTGAGCCGGTCTCTTTCTTCACTTTGCTCCTTTCCCGTTTTGTTCAGAGGAAAACTGAAGGTGTTGAAGTGGATGTGGAAAGTTTCTTTGCATGTAATGAAGCCAAGTTTGTGTAAGGAGGGAGAGTTGGTGGTGAGAGGAGCAGGTTGGGTTGGAGAGGTTTAGGAAGTGAAGGTTAAGAACGATTCTGCAGGTTTGTAATTTACTTTCTGGTTGAGTTGAAGAGGTTGAGGAGAAGGAGGAAGAGGAACAGGCTGTGTTGAGGAATGAAGCTTGCTGCTGTGGCTGTTTTCATCTGAGTCGTCGGTTCATCTTCAGTAAAGTTGAGTGTGAGCGTATCCCAGATGTCCTGGACATTCAGAGAACAGAGTTCATCTCCTCCCTGCTGTGGAACGCAGAGTGCCAAAAAATCCCACCGGAAAGTTCCTGCAGATCGGAAATCCTGCTCTGTAAATCCCGACAGAGAACCAGTTTACCAGCCATGCTAACAAACAACTGCAGGCCTTCAGTTGGACCAAATGAGGTGCTACTCTTCCATGTTTCCTCTGTTTTCTTTCTCTGCATTGGGTTAAAGCCTCACCGACTCCTTCTTTTCAGAAGACGTGCCATGAGGACTGGAAGTCCGGATGTTTCCCGATCTGAGACCTTCCCTTTTGAAAACAGGGCCGTTTCTTATCTCCAGCTTCATTTTGACGAGTCTCGATGTCTTTCTCTTGTTTTGTATCTTCTACATGTTTACATTGTATCTGCCCAAAAGATAAACGATATTAAATGTATTATCTTTGCTGTTTTCACTCGTCTCCTGCTCATTTGCGCTCTACCATTCATTAGATCCAGGTGTGTTGGAGGAATGACGTATCCAAACAGTGCAGGACAGTGCAGACCCAACATAAGGACTCAGTGCAAGGATGAAACAGAAATTGAGATAAATGAGCAGCGAAGGTCCAGAGAAAACCTGTTAAACTGCTGATTAAGACTCTAGAAATGAGTTTTAATCCATGTCTGAACTTATTCCAGCTGATTTTCATAACACTAGAGAGACGTTGATGTGAAGAAGACAGACTGAACGAACTGAATTCCAGGTGCAAAAGAAAACGTTTAACAGTCCACAGTGTTTGATAGCGAATTCAAATGGTTCATTCAAGCAGGGATCTGCAACCTGCAGCTTCATGACCCACTCTGACAAAAACCAGAAGAAATGAGCTGTTTCCATGCTACGATGCACATTTCCTCACAGAATTCCCAAAACACTTAGCGATATTAACACTTTATATATAAAGTTCTTTTTATTTTTGACAATAGGTTGAAAACTGCTTTTAAAAAAAATATTTTCTATTCAAATTAATATCCTACTGAAGAAAATATATTAAACCAAAAACAACACAAAAGTTAACAAATAGCTTAGTTACTATTATGAAAATAAGGCATATTGTTTTGAAGATTCATGCTGAGTTTGTGGCTTTTCCTGTTTTTAGTTCATTTAGCAAACATGAAAAAATGAACAGGGTGAAGTACCTGGACATTTCCACTTGGGGGAGCTGTTTCTCCAGCCTGTAAATGACGGCGGTTTCCATGCGAGTCAAGCTGCCAGCTTCAGATCAGGACATTTGGAAGGAAATTTTTTTGTAAGCGGCTCTTTGGTCTTTTATTCTGAAAAGCTCATAATGTTGGTTGTTACCTGAGATGATCTGAGGCTCAGATGAACGACAGAAAACGCTCCAGCTTCCTTTTCTTGTTCTAACTCGTCTTCATGATCCTCAGTCAGTTCCTCTGAGTGGAGATGATCTGAATCAGGTTCAGGAAGGAGGTACAAAACTTCAGAACGCCTTCAGCTCTGACCCCAGATCTCTGGGCTGGGGTCAGAGGTCAGACACAGACAGGAATACAATGAAAACATTTGACCAGTGGCAGGAATGCTTTACAAAAAGTTAGTTGTTAAATGTTAAAGCGCTTCTTCAATTCCAATATCTGCTCTTGAAAGACTAGAATACAATTTAACATACCTGGTTTTATGAAGCTCTTTGTTTCTGTATTTAAATCTTGTTCTCCATTTTTGTTTCTTGTTTGAAATAAAGTTATTTAAAAAAGAGACTTAGAGTCTTCACCCCTTCAAAATAAAGGCATGAATATATAGCTCTAACTGTGCTGAACTTTATTCAACTGAAAGTTTAGGAAACAATCAAGTAACTCAGAGTTTTAAAATGTATCTGGAAAAGTTAATTTAGGAGAAGCTAAGTGCGCTAAGTTAGCAAAAAGGCTAAAGCGCTAAAAGACAAGAATGTGTTATTTCATTCACTGCCATCGCCAAACTACAAGCACAGAATGAAAGAGAAATTGATGCATGTTACTTTCTACCGACAGTATTTTAATAATGAGTCAAAAACGTTCGGCTCAAACACATCTGGAAAGTTTATTAACCACAATCATCCAACTCACACTGCTGCTTTAAATGAAAAAGAAACAAAATACAGATTTCTGTGTCACCAAACTGAGCGCATATACATCGTTTTTCCAGCTTTGTGCAGGAACGCCAGCAGCGTTCGGCTCTGAAGTTTGTTTGGTCCCAATGTTCACTCTGCGTGAACAAAAGGGTTTCATCTCCGGCGTGACGGCGAGATTTAAAGAAAGTGTAAATGTGCAGCTGTGTGAGTAAGCAGAGCTCCATAAACATCAAATAGATGCAGGAAAAAAAAAGCAAACACATGAACCGAAGCAGTCCACACGTCAGTGATGGACAAATAAATATTACATTACAGGTTCATAACATTCAAGGAGCGTCGAGTTCTGTGCATGAAGGATAAGAAAAATAGCATCACACTGAAAGTATAAAATCATTTACAGGTCAATGTCTGACAGACAGACTGCAGGTTGGGGATTTATTCCAAAAATGAACAAACAGGGCAGCTTTTTGATTTGGTCTGCGCCGAGTAAGGAGAGAGCAACGCTGACCTGAACATTTACAAGATTACAATCTGTAGCCTCATAAAGTGACATTTCCATTACTATACACTGATATAATAAGTGCTATAAACACAGAGGCGGGGAGTGAGGGTCCCTAATGCGGCTAAATAAACACCGTAAATTACAGCAAACACCTGAAATCGGGTTTTGATTGTACTGCAAACGTCTCTCCACAGCATCGGGTTCGAACAAACGTTTCTGATCTCCTGGTTCCAATAACGAAGAAAACAAGGAGAAATCTTAGGAGCAAATGTAAAAATAAAAAACACAAAAAGTTGGTTCCTTTTCCTCAGTTTAAGTGAATACATTTCTTTAAACTTATAAATTAACATTCAAATGTTGGGTTAACACTTAAAACAGTAGCGAATTCAAACCGACGGAGGAGAAACGTCCCGGCAAAACCAAACCAAAACATGGCCGCCATGGGCAGGTCCACGTTCAGAGCACCGCCCCTCCTCTCACGTCCACCACCTTTCATGCTAGAACTTCTAACTGTCTGGTCCCACATGACCTTTGACCTCTCCCACATTACGGTCGTCTGGAGGAGAAAAGGTGAGATTTAAAAGCTGTGTCAGGATCACAGATGATCCGACAGCTGGCAGAACCAGTTTGACGTTAATTTCTGCACATCTCTCCTAAGGTCTCATTACAGCACTGCATCAGGTTGAGGTCTGGACTTTGACTAGGTCATTGTAATGCCTTGATTCTTCTGTTTTTCAGCCGCTCTGTCCCAGTTTTCAGCCTCAGTTTGAGTCCAGAACAGTTTAAAATGCAGACGAGTTCATGACGTCTCTGCTTTGGTCTCATCCGTCCAGAGGACATCGTTCCAGACGTCTTTCCTTCAGCTGCTGCAGCCACGATGCAGTGAGGTTTTTTTAATTGTCCTCTGATGACGCTTGAGCTGCTGACTGAGGCCTGGAGACTCTGAGGCGGCGCCCTTCCATGTTCTGTCATTTCTTTGACCTTTGGACTGTCTCGGGGTGGACACCGGGACGTCCACTCCGGGGAAGATTGGCGGCCGCCCTGAACTTTGTCCACCAGAAAAATGTTTCTCTCTGTAGAATGAAACGGTTTGGAGATGATCTTCCAGTCGTACTAAACTCAGCAGCTGATTTTCAGAGCTGACATTTTTCCATCCTTTGTTCTAAAAATCTCTAAAAACTCCAGAGCAACAAAAGTTCCAGTTTTTTGGAAGAGTTTGTGACGGCACCTGATCAACAGCTTTCCTTCTTTCCATCTACACACAACGTTTCCATTTTGGTGGGAGGTTTTAAGACTTTCTACAGAATGGATGATCATTTGTTTCCTGAGCTGGTAAACCTTGGAATTATTACTACATTTTCTTTTTACAATAAATATAAATTATATACTGAAAAAAATCAGGGGTATAAATTATTGAAATATTTAAAGAAATAATCGATTTGAACTTTTCTTTTGTCCTTCCACTAAACTTTCAGTAAAGGATCTCTGCTGCTGATGAAACTTCTGTCACAAAGTGTATCTTACATCTAAAATATTCAATAAGGAAAATGGGTTTCTACAAAAATAGTTAGATTTTGTGTGCTTTTTGTTTCTCCTCTGAGTGAACGGCTGTGGCAGTCGGAGCCACAGAGCAGCATCGTTTGGTTCTCCATCGGGGTTTTTGGAACACAGAACCGGTTCTGTGCGTTAAGGCAGGAGGCTCATGGCAACAATCCTTTAACTCTTGGGATGGGGAGGATTCTTCATATCAACACTCACAGTGTGTCAGGCAGAACTTTGTAGGTAGAATTTGGATAAAAGTGTATTGAGGAATGGCAGCTGGTCCTGAGGAGTAACCAAATGACTGTTTGTGTTTTCTGCAAGAAATCAGAGCTGCAGAGTTTGCAGGTTTGAGATTGTTTCAGCAGATGAGTCTCAATAAATGCTGATTTCAGTGCAACACACCACACTGCAGAACAAGCAGCTAGCTAGCACGACAATAGAGCTACCGACGATTTGAAATAAAACTACCATCAAGGTACGTTAGATTATACGAGTACAAGAGAGGTTACAATCCTACTGGAGACTCAGCACCGCTGGGCGTCTCTAACACCGAGTATCACGATTAAGCAGCCGAGCTGCGCCCAGTAGCGCACAGACACAAGTTGTGACGTACTGAGGATGACGTGCAGCGGGCGTGCTTCACCAAGCTGAGGGTCAGTCAACATGTGAAGGAGCCGTCAACACATTCAGCCCCAAACTGACCCGGTAGCTTCAGCACAAACAGGCCCAAATCACAACTACAGGCTCCAAGACCAGATGAGTTCAGCTTCTTCCTCACTGAAAGCTTTCTCCAATCCCTAAGGAGGAAAACAAAGTCCCGGAACGTCACCGACTGCTGGTCAGACTGAGGCTCTTTACGTGCTGCGATACGTCTTGATGATGTCTTTGATCTGTCTCCTGCAGATGGGACAGCAGGCGTTGGACATCTTCTTCAGCTTGAGGCCGCAGCCGTAGCAGAGACACATGTGTCCGCAGGTGTAGATGACGGAGTCCACGGCGTTCTCGTAGCAGATGGAGCACTCATCGGCCCACGGGCCCCGGCCCGACGGGAACGTGGGAGACTTGGGGAGGCTGACCGGGGAGCTGGGCGTCGTTCCTGCAGCGACAGGAAGAAACATCGTCATGAAATATCATCATATGTTGTTTTCTATTACAATGACTGCAATTAATTAATTAACTTGATTAAAATTTTGATTAACATCAATGGAAAATTTTCATTCAACTTCACAAACATGGAAAAACTTGCTGATAAATTCTCTATAAAAATGATTAGATTTTTGCTTCATCGTGTTTTAAACACAGCAGATTTTCTTTTCCTGTTTTCTTTTGCTTTGGGTTCTGTCGGGACATCTAGTGGTTACTGGAAGGAACAACAAAAATAGCCTGAAAGTATAAATCAGACACTGAATGGGAATTAGATGTGGATCTGTCAGTCAACAAGCTTCATGTGACAGATTGCACAGATCAAACATTTTCCTCTGAAACTGCAGGGGAATCATATCTCACATCTCCATGTTCTCCTCTGGGTCGACTTACCTCCTGCTGAGCTGCAGTAGGCGGCCGAACACAAGCCTCCGTTCAGGACCGGGTCGGAGCTGCCGCTGCCCAGGGCGCTGGGCGTGTGGGGGGAGGAGGAGGGCGAGCTGGGGTTGGACGTGGCCCGTGGGTCCCCGACGTGAGTGGAGCCTAGCCAAGTGAAACAGAGCGCATGAATTCCTTCAGATGGAGGAAATCTGTCTTTGACTGGTTGTGTCCGCTGGAAACCAAGACCGTTTTCACCAGGACAGTAATGAACAGTTCTGGAGGAGGACAGGAAGTCTGGGTCAAAATCTAAGAAAGGAAAATTAAAGGTGTGTTCAACTTTCAGTGAGTAAATTTTAAAGTCATACTTTCAACATGTTCAACATTAAATATTTCATTAGTAAACTACATATCTTAATTCCTTTGGACATTAATTCTATATTTTAGCACAACTTTTCTAATCAGCTGATGTATTATTCTTCCATATCTAAGGTGCAGCTGCTGTTGCTTTGCAGCAGGGAGGCTCTTTGGTCTTTCTGCATGAGGTTTTTGTGCAGCTGCTGTTTTTGCTTCACCTCTCTTGTACAGCAGCATGGATCCTGAACAAAAGCAGTATTTACATTTTCCCAGCAGTCGAAGCGTTGCAGCCATGAAAGCAGAAAGAAAAGGAATTCCAACACATTTATCACTGTAAAGAGGAACAGGCGCAGTCAGGAGTCATCCAGCCTCCACGCTCATTGTACTTTACACAGAGGAGACAAATGGGAATTCCAAGCACAAGCGTAGGGAACACATGCTGGAATGCCAGAGATGTTTGGAAAGCCGGGAAGCAGCGGAATGAGCAGAATGACAACTAGGATGCAAAAGCCGAAACGTTGCTGCTCTAAAACGACCCGGTGAAAGTTAAGTGTTGTTGTGACCAGTGAATGTTTGGAATCTGATCCCAGAATGATTGTTTACCTTTGTTCACTGTTTTCATATTTCACCAAACCAATAAGAATCAAAAACAATTACAGATGTTTATTTTACACAAACATTTTCTCATTTTTAATGGGTTATGTCCACTTATGTCATTTATTTAAGTATTTTTTCCTCATTTATTTGCTTGCACAGTTTTCTCTGTTTCCTGCCTGTGATGAAAATTTGTCAATCAGCATTTCAATGCAAGACAAAGACATTCGTTTTACTTAAAGCAGAAACCAGGAGGTATTAAAAGGACCAGCTTGATGAATCCTGTTAGCATTAGATCCTACAGAAAGACTTATTAAACTTCTGCTGCTTCATTAGTTTGGCTGGAATCAACCTGAGGCAACAGGTCAAAGTGCATTCTGATAAATCTTCAGTTTGCTTCTTTTCCAGCTCTTAATGTTCCCTCAGTAGCTGTAAACGTCTCCTAATATCACTCTTGTTCAGCAGACATGTTAAAAACGAACATTAGTGTCAGCCAGAGGAGGCGTTGTTTGTTAAATGGGAGTTTAGACTTTTATTCTTCTGCAAGTCATCTAATAAACAAAGATTTTAATTTAAACTATAAACTACTCCAGATAGCGCCACAAATCACTTATCTCTCTCTGCTCTGATATTTATGCCGGCTTCCAATCACAGCAAGGCTGGAAAACAGAATCTGCTTCATGCATTTAAATGCAAATCAGATGATACACAGAGCGAGCATCTAATCACCCACAAAGCGTTCCCATCAAACACTTTGCTGCTTCGCCACAAAAGTACAGATTACTTTAATTGCCCTCCCTGAAGCTCCCTGTCAAGAAACTCAGATTAACATTGGAAATCAGCTGCTGTGTGAGTTTTAGGTACTTCACCAGAGACTGCTCTGTTTTCGTTGGACTTGCTGCTGATGGACATAAAACATAAAAACATCAGGTCCAAACTCACAGTAATCTGCAGATGGCTGAATCCGAACAGAGCCATCACACACACACACACACACACACACACACACACACACACACACACACACACACACCCCCACACACACACACACACACACACACACACACACGATGGAGTTAATGTCCCCTTGGAGCCAGGTCAGTATTTCTGTCCCTGCAGCTTGTGGATCTAAATCAGGATCTGTTTGATGTTTGATGTGGCGTGATGCGACGGGGCTCGGGTTGAGACATGGCATCTCTTTCGTTTGCATGCCAGTGGGGGGTGTGGTGTGTGTGTGTGTGTGTGTGTGTGTGTGTGTGTGTGTGTGTGTGTGTGTGTGTGTGTGTGTGTGTGTGTGTGTGTGTGTGTGTGGGAGATCAGCCTCTGGGGTCGACTGCAGTGTATACGAGTGTTACTGTGCTGCAGTTTGCAGTGTTTTACAAGACATGCTGGGAGGAACTCTGTCAGGAGGAGCAGCTTCCCCGCCTCCTCTAAACACACGGAGGCACCTGAACGCCTGATGGAGGGATAATAAAACGCAGCCTTGCTAAAACGACGTTTCAGACCATCGCTGACCTTTAAAAATCTCCAGAGGTTAAGATTTTCTCATTGCTGCACTTCACCTCTATTTCCAGAGGGGGGCAGTCTTGTTTGATACTCCAGTAACCATGGCAACTTTGGAATAGACATGGATAGGTTGATGTGGAAGAAACCTCTGGTGAATCGCAGCATCAGATTTTTCTTGAACACAAAGTTAAAAACACTTTTTTGTCTCACTGACTGAGAGCACAGCTCCAAACCTGCTGGAGCTTTAAGGAGCGATTGTGAAGAAAATACTGACATTTCATGAAACATCGAGCATGTACGTCGATTTAATGCATTCCCGTTCCATACAGTGCATATGTGTAAGCTGCCTAAGGCACAGTGTTTAACAGTGTATCTTATGTCTATTTATAGAATCAACTGAAAATCTGGAGACAAAAAGCTTAAGGCATAATTAACTCATGCTTTAAGCAACTCCGGTTGGCAAACTTTCTGCCAACCGGAGTTAGGCAGAAAGTTTGCAAGGTGACCATCAGCTGGAGCTTCTTCCTCACTGCAGACAGAGAGTCTGCATAATGTAGTATGAGTTTTCATTTTTCAGATTCTAGTCTTGGTTCGACATGTAGAGTGCATTACAGACGATCCAAAACACAGAACCCGAAGCAAATGGTTTTCTATCATTAGATTTTGCCAAAAGGCCCAATGATCTGCTTAATCTTCACAATAATAGTCTCTAGTGCAAAGATAAATATTTTAGTTTTCCCTAATAGAAGAAAACTGTCAGACATCCAGATTTTAACTCGAGCATTTTAGTAAAATGTGGAATTTCAAAGTATTTAGATATCTTTCTGTTCACTCTACCATGTTTTAAGGGAAGTTCTTTAACATTTACTACAGTTATAATGAAACTATACCTGAACAGTTATAAGTGAACTTGTCTCAGTGTTGAACAACATAGAAGGTCGAGGATGAAGATGTGAAAACTGTCCAGCTGTTTCACAGAGAACCGACTTCCAGCTGCAGAGCAGAAGCTGAGAACATTTCGCCAACACGGTGCGACTGCGTCACCTCCCATCAGATGACTGGCGTTCGCTCAACCTGCTGCATGTCCCTCTGTTTGCCTCTTCCTGTTAATCCCCACTGGGGGGCAAGCGGGAGGACGCCGCCCCAGAGGGGCAGCTGATGCAGGATCAGCCCTGATCCCGTCTGGATTACAGCGACGGCTGCGAACAGCTGTGAGGCCGGGCGAGGCCACATCCCTGCTGCCGGCTCCACCCAGCAGGGATGGACCCGGCAACCGTCCCACTATAACAGCACGGAGGAAAAGAGGAATGTTCTGCTTGCAAATGGAATAAATAAACCAAAACAGGAAGGAGAGAACTGAAAGAAGTTCTTTAAATAGTTTTTGTTGGTGTGAAAGTCGATGCCCCTTCCTAGAAGAAACAACTCTTCATGTGGAAACAGAAACTCTCGTTATGAGGAACCCATAAGGCCCGTTTGGGACAGAGGAGAGGAAAAGTGCTCAGTAGTTGGAAGGTTAAGGTCATGAATAACCTCAGGGCATGAAACGCTAATGCTCTCCTTCTGCCTGTGCAGGAGATGCTATCGTTAGAGACAAAGAGGCCGCTCTGCTGGGAGGAGACGGCCATTCATCCCTGAACTGTTTGTCTCCACATCAATGTGAAGCCAAGACCAGATCAGCTTAGAAATCAGGGCCAGAAATGCAAACAAAACAAGAAATATTGTTTATAAAAACCAGAAATGGATTTTCTGTTTGTAAGCTTCCAAAGTTGATTCTGTCAAAATGGTCAAATACTGAAGGATGTTACAGCAAAACGTCAACATGAACCAACTTCCTACTGTTGGCCTTATTCAGAAGTATCACCTTTGTAGAGCAATACTATTACTTTACAGAACGTAACCCTTTCTGACCTTTGAACCCCAGTATTCCTGCAGGTTAAGGAGCCACATTATGAACAGCAAACTTAAAGCCCCTCCTTTAAAGGCTAAAGGATTTCTGTTGTTAAATCGTTGATCAATTTTACCACCTCATTTGGATTTGGGCTCCAAATGTCTTTTTATATCATTTTGACATATTTGGTAATCCAAAGCCACATGCTACTATCCTTTCACAGGCTGCATTCAGGTGCAGCAGAAAGAAGAACAGCAGTTTGAAATGGTGAATTATTCACCATTTAAAGGAAGAAAATGCATCAATTCATTTCTCCAGGAACATTTTACATCTAAACTCGCAGACTGAGGCTGAATGGTGAAGCATTTCTCTGCACCAACGGGTGGTTTCACACAAACCACCCAAACCTTAGACCTGCAGTGATCGCTTAGCAAATAATGCAGAAAGTGACAGGAATTTATGCATATATTTTTCCTAAGTGTAAATAAACGCACAGAGTCTTTGAAAACATATTTGCTCACAGTTTCGTGCAGCAGGTTCTTTAGATTTCTGACTCAAATTCTCCAAACAGAAGATATAAACTGCTCTGAACATCTTAGTAGAACTTCGTATGAAGAAATAAAAGGACTAAACCTTTAATTCAGCGATGGGTTCTGTCAGCTCCTGTTTTGTCGGCTATTAGAAACACTGCACAGTGTGCAGACATGAATAAAAATGAGCAAACGATGTGGAAAAAGACGGAAAGCGCGGCTGGGATCAGAGAGGAACGGCAGCTGCAGCGAGCGAGCCGCTTCACTTCAGCACCAGCCTGTTGACATTTTAATAGGATCCATAATACCAGCGAAGTGGGTCAGTGGCTGAGCGTTGTGTTTCAGCGCCAGCGGGGCCGAGTCCGCTCAGCACCTGAAGGTTCTGCCCTGCTTTCTGCTCGTTTCGGTCCAGTCCTGCTCAGAAGAGATTTCTGGAGATCAGAAATAATTTGAAACCTGCAGGCGACGCGTCTCTGTAAACCGATTCTGTCACGTTACGCTCGTCAGGCTGAACCGCCTGCGGACGGCGTGTTGGACTGTACAAAGGTCAGCTGGTCATTCAGTGCCTCTGCTGGGAAAACAATTTGATTTCATGTCAAATAAAATATCTGTCAAAAGCTGTGAAATCTTCCCTTCCTGAGCCGAGTTATGACCTCATCGAAGGTTCAAATTAAACAGCGTTTAATTCAAGTTGACTCAAACTTTATTTGAAAGCTTTGAGAGCCGGATTTCTTCCTTTTTGTTCTGCTGATTCTCTGACACCAGAGTTGAACCACTTGGTAAGAAGGACCAACCTAACGGACAGTGAAGTGTTTGAGATCTGAGAACCAAAAGGCAACACAGTTCATGCATCTCTGATGAAATTTGAAATGAATTTGTTCTGAAATGTCACTGGCTGGATCTGAACCCGGTTCTGAAACTTCAGCCCTCGGCTTCTCCAAAGCTCTGAATTGATTAAATTGGCTACATTGGATTCAAATCCAGCAACAACAAAGACAATAATACTCGTTCTAATTGTATTTCTATTTAGTTTAGTGAAGCTTATTAGGTTTTTAAATAGGGGTTTTGTCAACCTCAGGATGGAGGGTATTTATCTCCCCCCATCATGCAGTTCTGTTCCCATCAGACTCCATTACTCTGCTCTCTGCTGCATCGCTCCATCTGGAAGCGCCGCAGATCCACTGGGACGCATCCCTCACTCCGACCGGTTCAGCCCAACCCGCGGTGCGGCTGCTCACAGCAAATCAGCAGATAAGGAGCTGGAGCAGCCAGATAAGAGTCGCTTCCTAATTCGAAGCAGCTGAAAGGTAAAGAAGAGTCACACTTCACTGGGATTTCCAAAGATGGAAGCTGATAAGGAGAGGTGCCTCGGATCTCTCATTGTTCTGCGGTTCCGGTTCTGTTGCGCTGCCAGGGATTTTTGTTTTCCGTAAATGACTATTAGAAACACACAGGCGACCAGGTGGTCAGCTGAGCTCCAGCCAAACACTCATTTAGCTGTGAAGTATCACAGAGTGTTCTCGCTGGGACTTTTGCACCTGATTGGAAAAACAACAGAAAGAGGAATGAATGTGAGCACAGCCAGCGATCAGAGAGAGTCACTGCGACACTAAGGTCCATAAAGGCCGGCAGTCTGCTGCTCTGGCATTTGCTGAATTGATCTCTGTCAACATGATGCAGCTTTACTGGAGCTGGCCGTGACTTATCGACAGCCTCGTCTGTTGCTGTGTTGTCAGCTGATGTTGGGGGACGGGGGGTGAAGAGGGGTGAACACAGCGGACACTCAGGTCTGCACTACAACAGTTCAGAGTAAGAAGAAACAGGGGAAAATGTTAAAATCCCAAAGAGAAACATAAGTTGAGTTGTTACAGTTTTACAGCAGCCACAAGAAACGAATATGAGCGTCACTGGTTCAAATTCTGTACAAAAAAATCTATCAAGCACCTTTTGCTATCCAATTATTAATCTGTTAATCCAAAAACAGTCCAGAATCCCCTGGTGGGCACGCAGGGAAATGCAGTCAGTAATGATGAACTGTGTGACATCATTACCATCTAAGCCAACTATTCTATTGTAAAATCTAAAATAAGTCATTAAATTAAACTGTGATGTCATGAAAACCATCACAAATCAGGCAGGTGAAGTTTGACGTCCTGCAGCTGAAACTTCAGATGCTGTTTTTAATGCAAAGTATGGGTGAGATAAAGAGGCCCTGAGTTAATATGAAATCCATTCATATCCTCTTTTAAAGACGCAATCCATCATTACTGGTTCCTTACAGTAAGATCTGCAGCTCTGAACCTTTTGAAGCGCTGCTTCCTTTTCCTCCGTCACCAGAGCAAAGCAGGATGAGGTTTTAGTTCCTCTGCAGTCAAACGCTTCTGCTGCTGTCGGCTGTTTTACCTTTTAGCAAAAGCTGCATGACACTTTTACAATAATTTTTACAATCTGCTTGTCGTATGGATGTCGGATGCAGAGGTGTCCTCCCATCCTTCTCATCATCACTGAAATCATTTAAACCTCTGAAAAGCAAAAGGTCCAGATAAACGAGACCTCAAGCCGCCTCACCTTTTCTAAGTCGTTTTTTTTTTTACATCCTGTTTTTCCAGGACAGGACAGAGCTCTCCTCTTCTCTGAATCTACTCACATCCTTCCCTCCTCAAGACCTCTGCTGTAAACACTGTGACAAACAGCAACAGAGCACGCTAGTTCACCTTTGACCCCTGAGTTCCTGGGCTGGTGTGCCGGCGGAGCATTCTGCACTTAGCAGGAATCCATTTCAACCAGCAGGGCGAGTAAATGAATTAAGGATGGCGGTTTCATCCGCTCAGCGCCGGGCCAGATGAGATCGATTCATTGATCTTTGAGCTCATGACCCGGGACGCGTCCCACAGCTAAAGGCTCGGTTATTTCCCACATCAATTATTCCCACAAAGTGGAATAATCCACAGAGGAGGCCTGGAATGAAAGAGAAAAACTGTCCTTTTCCCTGTTAGGGAGACAAAACCAGCTGATAAAGACGAGTGCAACTGTTTACATTTTTTAAAAGATTCATTTGTAGATTAGAATTTTTTTCTTCATTTCAAATGTTTGCTTAATAAAGATATTTTATTCCTTACTATCTTGGTTCATGTTTTGCACAGTATTTCTGCAGTTTGTTACTGAATCAGGAGATTCTATGATAGAAACTGATAAAATTAGCAGCAATGCAACAATACAGCTGCATCATATCAGGACAGCTTGTAATATTTGCAACGTTATCTGAAATTTTATTGACTCTTTTCTTCCTTTCACCAATATTGATATTTTTATGTTCATGACAAACAACCAGACAGAAGAGCAATTTAGAGATCAATTGACCGATCAGTCATGTTTCTGCAGAGAGAAAGACTCACTACAGGGACAACATGCAAACTCCATGCAGAAAGATCCCTGGTTCTGCTGATTCATTTACTCTCATTCATTTGTAAACCGCCTTGAAAATCTTTGTTGGTGGTTCTAGTACTTACCCAGAATCCTCAGCTGTGTCACAGCTCCGTGCAGGCCGAAGAACATCCAGAGGGGGCGCGAGTTGTCCACGCACACCTGCATCCCCACGTTGGTGCCGTTGTGGCTGAGGATGACCTCCCCTTCCTGGTTGACCAGGAAGCCCAGGATGTCGCTGCTCTGCAGAGGCGTCGGCACGCGGCACACGGCCCAGAACTCCTTCCTGTCCACCAGAGCCTCAGGGTTGTACGGCAGGTCGCTGGGGCGCAGCACTGCCGGGTCGCAGGAGGTCACGCCGTACGACAGGGAGCCCGAGCGCACCGGGCTGGACTTGGTGACCTTGATAAAGACGGTCTCTCCGGTGCGCAGGGGCCGGTTGGTGAAGACCAGCGTCCGTTCCTCCCGGGCGTGCTCAGACCGGGCCACTGTCTGCTCGTCCAGCGTCTTGATGTGGGCGCCGCGCAGCTGGTGGAAGTGCAGGTCGCTCTCCAGGGCTGACGGCAGCAGGGAGGACTGCTGCGAGTTCAGGGAATTCTGGGGAATGGGGCAGGTGGAGGAGGAGGACGCAGAGGCCAGGTGCAGCGTGTGGCGGTGAGAGTGGGCGGGGCCTCGGTCCTCCTGCTGCAGGTTGAGGTCACACAGGCTGACGGAGAGGCGGGAGTCGTCGGCCTCGCGGCGCAGGGAGGAGGAGCGCACCGTGGTGAAGGAGCGTGGGCGCAGACAGTCCGGAGGAACGATCTCACTGTCTGAGGACAGAAACAGAAACACAGCGTGAGAGAGAGCAGCAGCTAAACGCTGATTAGCAGTCTGCCTGAGGCCTGCAGCACTCTGGTCAGCATCAACACGCATTTCATTCCACATGCATCAGCTGCATGCAGAGAATTTCTCATTTTTGACACATTGTTGGAAACGTATTTTTACATTCCCAACCAGAGTGGAGAGTAACTGTCAACTGGAAGCAAAATGGGTTGAATATCTGAAAAGTGTGGAGTCCATTTGTCTTCAGTTTTTTATGGTCTTCCCACCAGTTTTACCAACATTTCTACCCATTCCTCTTCTGAAAACACCCACTTAGCGTTTCCCTCCACTGCTGCAACATCTAACAGGTTTTCTTCCGGCATCATCTTGTCTTTAGCCCCATTGATCGACCCATTAACTCTGACCAGCTTCCTTTTTCCTGCTGGACAGAATTCCCACGGCCTGATGCTGCCACCACTATGTTTCATGCTTAGTTTTATCTAAGCAAAGGTCCCATTTTCCTGCAGTGGAAAACCGCAGAGGGAACTTTTCAGGACAGTTGGTTGCACTGGATTTTATTAAGGCATAAATGCAAATGCATGAAACTCCTGAGATCATTTACTTTCTGAAAATGTTGAAAACCATGTTTCATGATGCTTACAGTGCATTACACTGAAGTTCTGTTTGTAGTGGACAGACTGTGAAAAAGTCACTGACTGTACCTGTAAAAAGTCTGAAAATGTGCTTAAAGAAACAGAAACTAACAACCTCTGTTCCTGAACTGGAAACGTTCATGCTAATGCTGCTATCAGCCATGGCAGGAAAATAAAAGGTATTGTTGATGATGTAAAGTCTGAGACATCCAAACAAGTTCAGTTTCTTCACTTCCTATCCCGGATCTCCCTGCTGAGAGTCGTTTATAACTGCCAGCGTTCTCTGGGTCTAATTTGTCTGATAAGCTGCCCAGAGGCTGCTTACACTTTCTAGATGTAGCTGCTTTAAATAACACGCCTTTAATAGCCTCCCCTGAGCCTGGCGGTGGTAAAATTAGCCTGACTGAGCCGCCTGTTTGGTCTGTAATAGTTTGGGTGGGATCAGATTATGTACAACATGCGTATTTGTTGGACTCAGGGAAATGATGATGCAGCACACAAACAAGATCTTAAAAACAGTGAGACAACTGTTGGTGGAGGCAGGAAGTGAACGAGGGATGAAAAACAGCAGCTGAAGGTCTGGAGAGCCTCTCCGGTGCGGGTCAACATCGAGTCTCTATCTGACCAGGGCCTGAGAGGCCTGACTGCAGATAAACCTCTTAGCCTCATTACCAGGCCTGCAGGATGGGCTGTGTTAAAATCAAAGGAGTAAATCTACTTATATTTACTTGCTCGTTACTTTTCCTCTGATCTTCCGGGTTCCAGGAACTCTGCATGTACAGTGGAGTTTCAGAGAACAATCGTACGACAGCTGACTTCAGATATTTCCAGAGTTTTATCCAAGGAATTCAATGCAATACAGAATGTTACAACAGCATTACACCCAGATTATCAAAAAGTCCAACACATGACAAACAGAATTACCTGCACGAGTTGAAAAGAAAAGAAAGACAAAAATGCATTATTGGGAATCTCTCACTCAGCACAGAGATTCAAACTTCTGCTGTAAAACAAAGCATTTTATACAAATGTTTATTCCCCTCATTTAAATATATGCATTAGAAGGTGTGCCCTCTCCTTGCAGGGCTGTTCCAATGTTAATTTTATTACCTCCTGCTAAAGAGCCCCTAAAGGCAGATATATGGATTGTCAAACTGGGTCTTGCCGTACCAGGCGTCTCCTGCAGACCCTCCTAGACCAGAATTTATGACCTGGGCCTGTTTTGGTTTTCTGCCTCAGTGCTTCAACTTAGACAGTGGTTTCTATTTTATACAAACTGGAACAAATCTAATGCCAACTAATAACTTTATGTTTGAAATCTAAAACTGCAGGGTTGTCTAATTTGGAAAAGTTCTTTGAAATGCCAGAAATATTATAAGAGTAAAAAATAATGGTTTTAATAATCCTATTGTATCTCAGTAATATAAATTGCATGCAAGTAATATGATTTAAAACTAACTAGTTCAAAACATGCTGTTTAATGCTTAAGGAAATATCTTAATACGTTTGATTATACTTTGGAGAAGACTTTTCTTATACATTTAATGTTTTCTTATACATTTAATATTTCACTGAACCCTTGAACCAACACCAAAGAATTTATTGATCCTGATAGCAGCTACACTCCCTGTCTGAAAACCCTCCTTACCGGAGTACCAGACGGCCTTCTCCATAGAAATTTATGTAAGTTCAGAGAGTCACCAGTTGTTTTAGTTTGGATTTTATCTAAGTTTACCAGTCGTAAAGTCTACTCCTAAAAATTCATGCTACATCTAATGTTTTGTATGTCTAAAGATTAACTGTCTCTACAATTATGCTAACTAAACACAAGCTGCAAGCCGCAGCGGTCAGAACAGAACAGGAAGCCACTTATGATGCCGTCCTGCAGCTGATTGAGACACAAACCAAAGGCAGCCGATATGAAAAGCTTCCTGAAAGAAGATCTGTTCGACAGAACTAATCTGTGGTTTATGGAGATCATTTTAACTTACAAACAAAAGCAGCAAACAGAACACAGCTCTATCCCAGACACTGTCAGCCTGAGTGAGCGGCTGAATGTCAATGTTAAAGCAGAACAATTAGAAAAGGACGGAACAAGGTCGGGTGCAAACATTTCTGTTAACATTCATTGACTTTGCAGCAATCTCTCCTGCTGAACAACCATGAAGTGGAGGTAGACACTTGATTGGATCAAGTCTTTAATTTAGTATCCACTCATCATCCTGATTGAATGTTATGAGGACATGAACAACCTTTGCAATGGAAGAAATTTACAACAGAACCCAAACGAGGCTTAGAAAGACTGATTATCTTCAACAATGTATGCCATTTCAAAGCTTTTTCCTCCTGTGCTCAAAAACAAAATAATATCTGTCTTAAAATTAACACAAATAATTAAAAGTGGAACTCAATTAAAATTTGAATTGAGTTATTTGCAGGGTCTGTAATTAATTAATGGCCATTAATCACATTTTCATTGAAAACAATATCAACAGAATAAGCAATGTTTTCATTTCAACGACATAATCTTTTGCTGCTAGATTATTGAATAAATATAATCTCAACAACAAATATTGTTTTTAATCTGTTATTTTTGTTTCAGAAACGCTGGTCAGTCAGGAACATCTCCAGAAATGTGGACTTTAGTGTTGGTGGCGTCTGTGCTGCTGCTGCATATTTAGCATTGAGATGCTATTTTAGGCTAGCACGCTGTTTCTCAACTTGCCTCTTTTACCGCCTCCATCAAAGAATTTGTAGGTTACTTTTCACTGAATATTATTTTATTATTAATATTACTATCTCTATTGTTAATGCTTGGATTTTTGTTTCTGGAGTTATCGTCAAAAATAATTTCCCAGAAAACAGAAGAGTATTTAGACGGCTGTATTTTTACAGCCGTCTAAATGATGTCAGCTTTGACAGTTAGCTTTAACTTTGCTAGCTTTGTCAGGACTCCCCTTTTAGTTTGTTGGTTCTACAGAAAGGTCTTATGGGTATTGTAGTGCTCTGTCACACAACTTAAACATCCTCTGCATATCATGGAGCTCTCAGTGTTTCAAAGAAACTGATCAACTCAGCCTGAATGCAAAGTGGTATTTAATGCAAACTACAGATTCCTTTCATGTTAGCTTACGCGAACCCACCTTTACTAGAATCATGTCTATATATTCAGCTCATGTCGATTCCTCAGTTTGCTCCAAAAGGAAGCGAATCACATCAAACGTGACGCTTTAAATGTGTAAAACTGAACTGGAGTTGACAGCAGCCTCCTCCGCGTTTGATCCTCTGATTTTTATGCGCCGTGGATGAAATCCTATCCGACGAAGTCTTGGAAAGATTACACAGCATCACCGCTCCATCAAAGTCATGTTAGCTGTCATGTTAGCTACTAACCCAAAGCGGCAAACTTTGTGATTAATCTTTAATGGGACTCTGGCTTTTTAATTGCGTTAACAGATTAGTCTGAGAGGCTTTAAATGGAGAGGAAGGTACCTTTGGTGTGTGGGTAGCTCCCAGAGACTGCTAATCAACCATTAAACACCTCTCAGCTCTAAAGAGAGCAGCCGCTAACACTCCCACAGGCGAGCGGCGCATCACTGGGCTGAATCCTTTCCATCCTGAGCTCTGAACATCTCAGAGCTCTGATGCTGTAACTTTATTGTTAAGTAGATGAACAGATTCCTTTCATTTCTATTGTTTTATTATCATTATTATTATTATTATTATTATTATTGTGGCCCATGAGCAATTCCAATTTGATGATTTCCTGCCTCTAAGCAGCGAGGTATATGATGGTATACCTCGCATCATACATATACAGCATCATACTGTAGAGATGCTTTTCTTTAAAAGAAATTAGAAGGTTTATTTTCCAGCAACCCAACAGCCATGAACAACCAGAACTACGACATTTCGATCCAAGCATATTCATGTTTTAGTCCAAACCTAAATGATAAACAATATCCTGTTTAATTTTGCACTGGCAGATGCTGGAGCTACTTCAGAAACTCTGTGTGCTCCTTCAACTGGCAACTTCACTTCTGAAAAATATGTCTGTCTGTCTGTGGCAGTGCTTGGAATCAGACACTGTGTGTAATCAGACACTGTGTGTGTGATCAGACACTGTGTGTGTAATCAGACACTGTGTGTGATCAGACAGAGCTGGAGTCTTTTTATACAGATTAACGGGGAAAATGTTTTCTCCTTCTGCTTCACAATTATCTGAGTTGGTTTATCACAAGTAATCCTGATAGAATTTGTGGTTTTAACATAAAATATGGTAACATTGGGATATAAATACTTCTGCAAAGTGCTGTTTTGCTCCTAAATGTACAGTCATTTACAGAAGGAAAGAAAACCTCAAAGTGACCTCTGCTGATGAGCAAAAGCTTTCAGTCCACCTGCAGCCGAATCGTCCGCCTCCCTCAGAGGATTGGAATGATGGGAGTCCTGCACAGCCGGCGTCACTCCATCATAAATTGAATTATGATAGGTTGGAGTTAGTCAGAGCTCTGGGACTCGCGGCAGGGACTGGATGGGCAATGATGACATATCTGTTGGAGAGGATCCTGTGATGGAGGAGCCGCGCTGCCACTCCCAATCCTGGATTTATGTGGAAAGGAGGCAGTGGCGGCCTCCCAAGAGCCACAAATCGTCTCCCTGTCCTTTCTGCATGTCAGCGCTGCTTTAAGTCAAACTCAGGATGTGTGAACACACACCAAACGACGCACTCGCTCATCTTTTGTTTTACAAAAAGCTTTCTGTGAGGGTTTGTGTTCCCTTTTACATCTTTTTCTTTGTCTATTTCCTCAAAGGAAAGTCGTTTCAGACCTCATCTGTCTTTCTGAGACGAGGAAACTCTTTGCTTTATGAGGAACAAACCCTTTTCTCAGCTCAGAGGACAGAAAGGGGCTCAGCAGTTACCGGGCTCTCATAAAGAGTGTGCTGCTGTGCACGCCGTGCACGTCTATGACCTCACCAGCTGCTGCCCGCTAATCGTTGGTGCACCTGCCTTTTTAACCGGTGCAATCCCTTTGCTCCTATTGGTCCCGTTCAAATTTAAACACTCGCAGATGCTGGAGCCACTTCAGAAACTCTGTGTGCTCCTTCAACTGGCAACTCCACTTCAAACCCAACGAATCAGAGGGAGTCCGTTTCGTTTTTTCCCTCGTTCTCCAAAGGGGATTTTTGTGATTCCAGTAATTAGGCACCTGTTGGGTTAATCTGCTGCAAATACATGGGCGACAGGGATTTCAGGGTGGAGCAGTGTGTCTGTTTCAGCCTCAGAGTCTCTGGCTCATGCTCTAAATGTTTTTGATTGGAGCAGCGGACAGGTTAGTTAACGCTGGACGGAGGGAGAGGCTGGGTGGCTTTAGCGGCTTTGCGAGCCTGAGCAGACGGAACGTGCCAGGGGTTTGAGCTGCAGTTCGAGAGCAGCCCAGGGTTTGTGGGGGGATTTACTCTCTCTCGCTCGCAGCCTGCTTCACAGGGTTTATTATTTATCCGACTCTGGAGGGTTTCATCTGATGTCCGCAGAGAAAAGAGTGATCTCACTGAGATAGGAGAGCAAAGGAGATGGCATGAATATGTGTAGATATGAAGGGAAGTGTTCGGATGGGATTAGCTGAGGAGGCAGAAGGTAGAGGAGGATATCCAGGGAGATTTTGCACTGAGGAGATAAAACTGGAGCAGACAGAGAGGGAGATGTTTGAAAGGGAGAGATGGGCTCAGAAGGATCTTTATGCTGGATGTTTTGGTCCAATCTGGAGTCCGGGATTTAAGGAAAAACTCGCATTCGAGGCAACTCAGCCAAAACAAAGTCCGGATCAGTCCCAAGAGGCCTGTCCCTTTAAGACACAGGCATTTTGGGTCACCAGTCCATTTCAGCTGGTACCAAACAGCCTCACAGGTCTTCAACACTACTAAACTTCCTTATAGGGAACCGGACACATTGCGCCCGAGTGCGAGGGGTCACTTAAGGCGGCTCTAAAGGCCTATGTCTCACACACATGCACCACTAATACAGAGCAGCTTAATGCTGGTTGTGGTTTTATAAAACTTCTCCATCATTTTTCACCCTCAACTTCCAGCAATCTGGAGGAGGATCCATCTTCACAGATGATCAAGTTAGAAAACTTTCTAATCAGTTTAATTTCTTCATTTCAAATCTAATTTTAGAACTTCAACCATCCGGAGCAACTGCTGAAAATCAATTTTCCTCTTGGGGATTATCAAAGTTCCTCCGATTCCCATCTCAGTGCAGCGCCAGGGCGGCTGTCTAAGTTTAGAATGTAATTTATGAACCGGCATGCAGTCGGCCACCCGCTTTCCCGAACTGTGTCACAAAAAGATTTACACTCTGTTTGTGCCTCCTAATGGGTTTTAGTCACTTTCTAACATCAGAGTGAATCCGAACATCGCCTCTTTACGTCACAAAGAAAGTCAGAAACCAGTGAAAACAGGTTCTTCACTGGTAACCATGGTTACCCACGTACATCAACAGCAACAGTTATTTTAAATCATTTAAAATTTGACTCCAAATGCCAAACAATACAAACTGTGATGGTTCATCTTGTTATTTGAGTCATAAATCTTTCTGAGGCCAAGAAACATCAAGCAGGTAAATTTTATTCATTTGGTGTGTTAAAGTTTTTACTACTCTACATTTCCTGAAAACGCCCAAAAGCCCCCAAAAGCCATGTTTTCATCTTTGTATGTTTCTCTTGGCTGTGCGCGTGAAGCGTGATCCCATTAAGAGGGAGAATCGTTCCTGCCAAGTCAAACACGGAGCTCGAATTAATCAAAGATGGGAATCCAGGCTGCTCTCTCCACTCTGAGCTGGATTTCTGTCAATCCTCATGTCAGCAGGAGTTTATGAAGGAAACACGAAGCCAAAGCGGACTGACCGAAAGTTTAAAATCCTGTTTCACTCCACTTAAGAACGAGTGGAGGGTTAAAATTTTGACCTGAGCTGTGGGTCCCCACCAACGTAGGGGAAATGGTCCCACAAGGTACAAACAAGGTATTACGGACCTTCTTGGTGGAAGGAAACAGCGCCACCACATGTTCCACCAGAACACGTCCTATATGTCCATATGGCTGCAGGGACTACAAATTCCTGATTTTCACAAATTTCTGGCAGTTTGAGCTTAGAGACAGGACAAGGGGAGCGAGAGCAGTTTAATCAACAGCATATGGTGACCAGAGAGGAACAAACAACTAAAAACAGCAGATTAGAAATGATCATTCAGAAACAGGAAAGGTTTTATCTGTCTTAGCTGATTTACGCTGCCAATCTTTCAGCACGACAGTGAATTTCAGCCTTCGGATGATTTAATGAGATGTTCGTCTCCCATCAGGAGCTATAATCCAATCTGTCCCTGAGGAAAACGCTGTGCAGCTCTTTGATGTTTCCACCAAACCCCTGAACATCAGCGGCCCTGATTGGTGACAGAGATTGCCTCTCCGCCCGGTCGCAGTGTTTGGCTAAATGAACTGCTCCGGCTCCGTCGTGGTGACAGCCGGATTAGACCTGCTGCCCACCTGGAGCCCGCCTGGCGGAGAGGTGTTTGCACCCTGGAGGCTTTCCAATCAGCCTTCATCCCACCGTCCTCCAGGACAGGTCCACGCAGAGGCCGCCCTTCCTGATTAAAGCTCCGCTGTGCCTGACTCATACAACCCGAGTCCTGCAGGCTTCACAACAGCTGGAATTACTCAGTTGCTCAACCTCGCTCCCTGTGTCGAGCAAAGTCCTGCGGTGTGCATGAGTGTGTGAGTGCGAGAGTGACAGCTAACCGAGGGAACGCGATATATTAAACGGCCTTTGTGGCTTGTTGGATTTCAGGCCTTTGGCAGACAGCCTCAGTCACTCTGCTGCCAACATCCACAATATCTGCAGTGCCATTAAAGGGAGGGGATAATCAATCACCAGATGCCTGCGGCGACGGAGATGTTCCCATACCTGACACCTTCAAAAGCTCAGCTATATATTGTAAAGGATCCAAACTTGTCACAGCAAAGCAGAATCCAGAGGAAATAAACATTCTGCATGGATCCCTGTCCTCACTCAGAGGGAAATCTCTTACATCGAAGTAAATCAAGCTTCTGTCATAGAACATAAATTCCTCTGAAGATTTCTGAGAAGTTTCTGCTTCAGCCTTTCGACATCGATCATGTTTGAAACATCCCTCAGTCATTCCTCACTCACCTGCTTCCTGCACTGACCTCAGATCAGCCTCAGGAAGGAGAACGGGTAATGAACCATCAACCCCAAAGAAATGTTACAATCAGATTTTCATCGTAAATATTTAGCAGTTCACATGAATTATTGGTGTCGTTCTCTGAGCGCTTCAACTTCTTGAGACCCATCATCTCAGAGCAGCGTCTTTATCTTCTAGATCTACTGCAGCTTCTAGATCAGAGGTGTCAAACTCCCGTCCTCCTCTGTGTGGAAGACGGGAGTTTGACACTTCTGCTCTAGATGCACTGAGCTTCTCACTCCATCTGTAAGGCAGAACCCAGACAGAAACTCACTCTGAGATCTCATTCTTTCAGTCAGTGCCGAGAACATTGACTGATGTTTTGCTCACATATGATTTTTAGTTCAAATATGATTTTTAGTTCAAATACGTGTTTGATGCAACTGTAATCAGACTTTGGTGTTTATGGTCCCAAAGATATGAATCTGAATTAGAACCAAACAAGGACGAGGCACAAATCTAATTTTTTCAAGGTTGAAACTTTGACATTGGCCCATCCTGGATACTGGAAAAACTTGCATTTGGGTCACATTTGCCCAAAATGAGGGCAGCAACAGATGTTGACCAGTAAGTCGAAGTTTCACCTTTGGGCTCAGATCTCTGTTTCCCTTGACAGACCGATACAGAGCTGCTCTCTGCGTTTCTCTCATTCATGAACAAAACCTGGAGATACCTGAACTCCTCTGCTGTTCTGTCACCAATGCGAGAGCATCAAGATGTGCTGGTCACCAATGTGAAAACTGTCCAAGAACTCAATTCCAAGCCACATTCATGCATCAGACTGATGATGTTAGCAGGAAGGTCAAACCACCTCCCTGAATGGCCGTCCTCCCTCCCTCTCTAATCCAGGTGTGATTACGCATGGATCAGAGGAGTGGTTAATGTCCAGACCTTTGCTGAACTTGGCTGAATTCAGCCTTTGGACTTTCAGTCTTTCTGTTTCACTGAACAGAGGCAGTGGGACACATTGGAGGAACATTTTGCCATGTCTGGCTCAACAGCTTACCGCCTTCTTAAGTGGATAAAACTATTTCAAAAGGGAAAGGCTTTTTTCCACACTCTTTTATCATTTTTGTTCTAAATGTGAGGCAAAATGGATGAACAAACTCATCTTTCAACGGGAGGAAGACGCTGTGAGTGAAATGGCTGATGGGAATTGGCAGATGAGGCTTTCAGGGGCCGTGTGTGTTTGAGCGCTCGTGTGCTGCATTGTCCTCGCTGAATGGAAGCTCAGCTACAATCCAACCGCTAATTTACATAATGGAAGGGCTGCAGCGAATAAACAGCATGAGAAACCCAATCCAGCTTTCCAATCTAATCCAACTTTACGTAGCTACGATTAGCAAATACTAGAGCAGACTGATGAATGTTCTCCGCTTCAGCAGGAAAACACTGCGATGCAAACAAGTTTTATTTCAGGAAGGAGTTAAAGCTAAATGTTCCTGAGCTTTTCGATAAATATGTTTGATTTGTGTTTCATTTGAAAATCTGAAGCCCAGATCGGCTCTCCTGGAGTCCCTGAGGAAGAAAAGGGTGAAACCGAGGAATATGGCCTCAAATGTCAGAGCCGCAGGGCTTTTCCAGCGAAAGGGAAAGTTTCATGGAGCGTTACACACAGAAATGTGATGTAAAGAGCTGCTGTGGCTCATTTTTCAGCATCACAAAGAGGCTGAGGCCACTCTAGATGATGTAAGTCTATGTCAGTCCTTGGTCGCGCTCCGCTCCTCTGCACAGGCCCCTGTTTGTGGGGCAGATGTGATTTAGATGCCCCCACCCTGAGAAACAGGAGTCCTCCTCCTTTCCGCAGAATGCCCAGCATATGGCCTGATTGTGAAAATACAGTAGGAACAAAACAAGAAGGGGCCTGGTTTCCACACAAATGTGCTTTTTCTTCCAGTGATCACAGGTTCAGGCTCAAAACAAGGATCGTTTTGAAGCCTTTGTCGTCCACGAAGAGGCCAAAATATTGAAGGTAAACATCAACAAGGCATATATAAATTTAGATATTTTTTTTTGTTATGTTCATTTCCATGAATGAAATAAAGAATATTGTTTTAAAAAGCCTGAAAGCAAAAAATTGAGCACAGGACACAGAATGATTTCACAGCAGGTTTCATGTCACTGCGTAACAACATGTCCTCTTAACACAAAAGACTTGAAGAGCTTGAAATTTACAATTACTGGAAAATGTATGTTAGCAAAGAATGAATGGTTTGATTGTGGAAATGAGGCTTGAAATAAGGATGGAAAAATGCATCTTTAGCTCTTTTATGAAGCTAAACATGCAGGAGAGTGATGTGAAGAGAAGACTGACTAATTTAATACAAAGTTCAGACATCAGCAGATGTCTGAACTTTGGTGTCAGTAAGCTGCCAAGCATCCGTTCTACATATTCTGGGATAAAAGTTTGTTTTTTGTGAAGAAAACAATCAGTTTTCTGTCAACAGCTAAAGACCGATTTTATTAATGTCATCATCCATATATAGAAGAACCTTTCTGTTTTACTCCAAATACGCTTTTTGTTTCAAAATGTGTTTTTAATATTATTTATCTGCTTTGAAAAACAAAGGAAAGACCAACTGTGAGTTAGATGCGTTTTCAGCAATAAAATTTGACAAAGATGATAAAAATTATCTTTGAACCTCACAGATTCTTTTGTTATTTGGTCAATCTTAAATGTCACAGATCAAACAAGTTTTAATATTACAGAAAATACAAAATGCCTTCTTTTGTTAAATCAGAAATTACATGTTATTGACCTTATATACACTTATGTGTCAGTTTGGCTGTTGACTTCACAATAACAAAAAAACTCACATAGAAAACCTGTCTGACCACATGAAGCTTCAAGATCCTGAAAATACACAAACACTTATGCATCACTTATAAGTGATGCCTTACGACCTGTGGCCGAAATTCACCGCAGCAGAGGAGATGACAGCATTCAATGTGTACATGAAGCCTCTGCTATGTGATCCTGAGCTGTGTGTGTGGTGTGAACACTAAGCCACACCGTAAGCCCCCCATGCTGGGTCTGAGTAAACACCGGAGCAGAATATCGGTCAGCTGCAGCTCAGAGGTGCTCGGCAGATTCATGGAAGGCTTTACACAGATATGGTCACTTCCAGAGAACAATGCACCTGCAGTCAACAAGAGAAGATCAAAACGGGCTCTGTCAACGGCACAAATGTTGGAAACAGAAGCACCAAGGTGAGACGTTACCTAGAAATATCCTCAGATCCTCACAAACAAAGAGAATGAAGCAACATTAAGTTTCACTGGTGCAGAGATCTCCTGCCAGTTTCTTATGAGGAAAAATGAAAATCAACTTTCCAGCATTCAGAGAGGAATATGCAGGATATGTTCCATATATATATGTCTTTTCAGTTTTATAGTTCATGTGGAAATCATCCAGACGCTGTTAACATCACTGCAGATTTCATTCTGCTCCCATTTCACCGTTAAAACCTGCAACTCAGCCATTTTCTTTGATGAGGCTCAAAAGGAACTGCAGCTGCACAAGATGAGAAAAACCTGAAATTAAATGATCATTGCTGAACATTGAACTGACAATGATTACGATTGAATTTGAATTAATCTTCACTCTAGTTTCCACTATTAAAATGTCTAAATCACTCTTCACAGTGTTTTATGTTTGTGACACTGAAACTGCAACAACAGTTGATATTTTGTGCCAGTCTGCTTTGAACAGAGCAATATGACGAGTTTTCAATTTGAAAGACCCAATTTCTCTGCATAAGGCCGGAGTGACTCACTAACCCTGAAGGGCCGATGAACTGCAGGTTTTAGATTCTTCCTTGTTCTAACGCAGCTGATTTAATGAATAAATTACATCCCCAACAAATCTGCAAGTTCTCCAGAAGACTGGAAATGTTTCAAGTTTTTTGACCTAGGTTGACATCTGAAGCTGCTTCTCCATGGATGTGGCTTTAACTGGTTCCACCCCAGTCAGATTTGTCTTCATTAGTAGATCCTGTGTGGTTGTTCCCCGATTTCATAAACACTTCAGGGGTGGTACAAGCCGCACTGAGCCATTTATCACATGCAAGCCATTTGATTGACAGCAGACTCTGTCTGTTGATTGGCCCATGATTTATGGCACTGGAAACTCCAAACAACAACATCTAAGCCACCGCAGTGGACCGACGGACACGGCGTCTGCTATCAGAGAGCCGCTCAGTGTGGAGGAGCGTAATTATGAGCAGCGCCAGGAACAGATGCGTCAACCTTTGGAAACTGTGATTTAGCAGCACATCTCTCAGAAGAAACAACGAACTGAGAAACAGTGCAGCTCTGGTCAAGCAAGAACTGAACCACACAGTAATTGGTTCAGTTCTGGAGACTGAACCAATTAGTCTATAGACTAATGGAGAAATGGGTTGAACATGTAGGACACCGACCTTAACCCCGACTTTGGGAACCACTGTTTTAAGGATGCTGTTGTAACAGAAGGAGGGTCAAGAGGTTATTATTAGACAACCTCCACCAAACTCTATCAATTTTGGTGACAATTGCCTTTATTTAGGGAATGTTCAGTCCTTAGAATCCCAATCAGAAAACCAGGAGGAGACTGAGAAACTTCTTCTTCTGTTAACTATGGCTTGAGCACATGCAGGAAGGAGGATTTTAGTTTGTAATATCTGTTTGGGTGGATTGTTGTTGGCCGTCTTACCGAGCAGCTGGACTCCGCGGGTCAGACCGTAAACATCGATGAGGGCCCAGAGCGGCTCCGCCGTCCGAACGCCACTGAAGAACAGCATGGGACTGGACTCGTTAATGCGGTAGAAGACCCTGCCCTTCTTGTCGACCCAGAAGGCGATGATGTTTCCCTCGTTGGCAAACTCTTCGGGCAGGGCTTTGGCCCAGAAGCCGCTCTGGGACACCAGATCGGGACAGGCGTACTTCGGCAGGTTCTCGGGGTTTATCCTGGAGGGGTCTTTGGAGGTGAAGCCCAGACGCAGAGCTCCGCTCCAGCAGCACTGCTTTTTAGTGATCTGAAAGGAGAATAACATTCACTTTTACTGACGTCATTTATAAAAAGGGAGCTCATAGCAAATAGAGGTGAGGAAGTACCTTGAGGCGGACTTGCTCGTACAGCGCGATGGGCCTGTTGCTGAAGGTGATGGCGTTGCAGAAGCTGGCCTGCCTCTTGACGGTCTTCTGGGCCAGGTCCATGACTATTTGGGATCCCTTGGTGTTTGGGTGGAAAAGGAGCGGGCTGACCGGGAACGGTCCGCCGACGCTGCCGCACTGGATGGGCAGACACCTCTTGGGTTTGTGGTGACATCGGTGTGATGTGGACGGGAACGGGCCGAGGGAGTCTGAGAACACAAACAGAACATGAATAATGAACATTAGGCTGTCAAAGTTTGGTTTTTATTTTGGAATGTTTCACAAATACAAACAAACTCCCACATCTTTCAGTTTTTACAAATAAAAATGCGTTTGAAAACAAGCTTCTCTGTTTAACAACGGAACAAACAAACTGAAAATTGAGCATAAAATGTAACATATTTCATCTACTTTAATGGTTTTATATAACGGACATTGTCACTATCCAAAGATGTTTGAATTTTGATCATTTCCATGTTGGTTTATTGATCCTCAATAGATCTCATCATAATAGTTTAATCCTTTGTAGTTTGTTTTTATGCTTTGTGAATTCATTTTTTGAATAATCAGTGTGTTTTTTGTCTCCTTGGTTTCTTGATGAGTCGTATTTCATCGTCCTTTGTTTTAAATAGTTTTCCCTGTTTTCCTGCAGCAGCAGCTGTTCCACATCACCTCTGATTATCTGATTGAGGCTTTTTGTTTTTCATTGTTTCTTTGCTCCACTGTCTCTGCTCCACTTCCTGCTAACCTTGTTTCAAGATCTGTAAGTTTTCCTATTTTCATTAACCTCCAGCAGGCGTTTCTCAACTGGCTTTCTAAAAGTAACAGACATGTCATTCCTGCATGAAAAATAAAAATGTTTTCTTTACAAACCCTTATAATTGAGCTTTTTAATCAAGTGCAAGCATGGAGAAAGTTTGTGTTCTGGCGTAGAAGATGCAGCGCTCATGCATTAGTTAGGAGCAACGTGCACTGGGGCCGATTTTACTGAAATACAAAATTAACTTCTATAACTGAACTCAGGAGGAATCTGTGATTTCCTCCAGGAAGTTTAAACGTCTCCCTGAAAGTTTTATTATAATGAATTTTCAATCAATCCTGTAGGTTAGCATGAGAAACATTGTGTGGATTCAATCCAGGCTTGATTTCCTTATTTCAGAACTAGATCTTAAGGTTTGGCTCATTTTTAACAATATTTGTAAGGAGCAAAGGAGCATTTATAAAAATGTTAAGTGTTAAATCTGAGAGAAGGAACCACAAAGCCACTAAATCTGTATTTGCAAATAGTGGACTAGTATCGTTCTGTTTTCATGGTCAGTGAAAATCACATATTTATTGGGAAGAAATCAAAGTTGAGGTTTTAATATTGCGATACTGTTTAAAAAAGCCACAGTAAGGTTACCTGGTAGAAATTACACACAAATAAAGAAAATAGATGTGATAATCATGATAAACCTAAAATCATTCTGATTCAATGAGGGCAAAATCTGGGTATGCAGGGCAGCTTCAGAGCTGCAAACAAAAACCCAAAACTCTCATGGTTCTGCTTCTCATTTGACTCAATACAAGTACAAAAACGAAACACAATTATATTAAAAGTTCTCCCACTGCTTTGTTGGATTATAGGCCTATTCAGATCTACATCATCCTGTTTTATCTCCTTTCTGATTGGCTCATTTCTGTGTGGAAAATAGTTTTTTTTCAGGTTTGAGATTAACATGCTGTTGAACTTGGATATCCCATAAAGCAGTCTTTTTTCTGTTTCCCATTCCAGTGCATGTTTGGATAACCATCTATGGGAAGAAGAAAATGTGGATCATAAATCAGAAAGATCCAGTGAAAGATAATATGTTTCTTCCTTTATTAAAGTGTTAAAGAGAAAGCTGGGGCGTTATTCTCTCCTCTCAGCCGCTTGCCTACAAAAACACGGCTGCAGTAGAAAGAGTCGAGGTGAAATTATGCTGAATGTTGTGTTTATGGTTGTGTGGATTCAATCCAGAATTGCTCTCCTTATCACAGAGAACTACTAGATTTTAACAGACCAGCCCAGTGGTTGGAGCAGATGTTCTGTGGAGACCTGATAAGAGCTCAGTGCCAACCGACCCAGAATACAGCTTGCTTTATGCCCTCTCCTCTTTGTCCAGTAATGACCCTTTGCAGTTTTACTCCCCGTTACCATGTCTACAGTCCAATCTGGCCACAAAATAATAATAATAATAAAAGAGGAGAAGACGCCGCTGAAGCCTTTTGTCTTAAGCAGAGCCAACTCTGAGCAGCATGCATGTGCTGAATGAGGCGGGACACGTGGTGGCAGCGCGGGCAGATTGAGCTGAATGCATTAGCGGCCTCTAAAGAGGCGCAGCTGCTGTGGAGGAAAACAGGCTACGTGTGAATTCATGTTCCTTAGCAACCCCTTGTATCTGAACGTCTCAATCGGCTCCCTCTGCAGCCATCAGTTGGGACACAGATGCCTTTTGTTTACTCGCACCATGAAAATATATTTATAGACCCAGAATCTGGTCATCTGCAGCTTCTCTGTCTGTTTTCTCTGGAATCTGATCAACAAAAGCAACATCACTTTACGGAAACATCTCCCTTAATCACTTTAATGCTCCATTTTACTCAACCTTCTGAAAGACTGTGGCAGATATATTCAGAATTACAAACAAAATGACAAGTGCACTAAAGATGAGCTCATATTAAAACTTTTGTGGGCACAAACAGAAACAGCTCTGCAGAGTTGAGCCTTGGTTTCCACAGAAGAGCTTCGGGTCTCAATGTGGGTTGTAAAATATGAAGTGAGCGGTTCTTAAAGGTTCATTTCCACAGTTCAGTCTGCTGTAATCGTGTCCTCAGAACAGCCGGTTTGTTTGGAGAGGTGTAAATGCGTAAGTGAAGCGAACAATAAGACGGGTGATTAAAATGATCCACGATTAGTTGAAGATGTCGGCCTGAATAAGTTAAAATGTTCCTCTTAACTAAAACAGTGCTGTTTGTGATACGTCAAGAGTCAATGTATATCTTATTCTATATTTTTCACCCTGTGAGGTTGTAATTTTTTCACCTGTGCAATGCATGCTGGGTTGATGACACAGTTGGATCTGTTCTGTTCTGGGATCTACAGAGTAAACACAGGAAGTTTGACGTTACCCGAGTTATTGTTTGTTTGGTGTAAATTTAGACAATGCCGCGCTGTAGGCTGTAATTAAAAAGAAATCAAATAAATAGTGATTTATTTCATGGTGAATCTGGATCGTGTCCCACTGGGGGGAAAGGAATGAGAAAAAACCAAGCAAGCTTCCAAAGGACCGTCTGTTTCCCAACTCAAAGAGAGAAAAGGCTCAACGTGATCCTGTTTGCATGACGATTATCCAACGAAAATGGAATTTTCTATTAACATATTTACATGAAGACATTCTAAGTCCAGTCTTTCTTTACACAGTAATGTAAGCATAGGAAGATGCAATGCCCTCACCACGCCACTAGTTGGTGCTACGTTCTAGTTTGTGCAGGCGTAAAAAACATTCTACCTGAACCTCGAATTGTTGTGGCACCCGTTGGCGTTGTCAGTAGTTTATATCTGTGGATTGAATGAACATGAGCTGCAGATTCTTGACAGAAAAGATCCGTTTATTCTGTCGATGAGAAAACGACACCAGTACGTTTTGGAGCCATTGCACTCTGGAACCTGTTCTCAAACTGCCGTTGTCAGAGAAAACATTCGCTGTTTTCATGTAAATGTGCACTACAAACACAACAATGCTTTAATTTTCACAAGAAATTGTTGTCGTGGAAACAAGCTTCTCTCCAGAAGACTTGGAGTCATTTGTACGAGCAAAACAAGCTAAAAATCAAATCATAAACCGACAGTTTTTATCCACTAAGCCAGAACTAGTGGATAAAGTTGTGTGGATTCAATCCAGAATTGCTCTCCTTATCACAGAGAACTACTAGATTTTAACAGACCAGCCCAGTTCATTAAGTCGTCTTAATGAACTGATGTGATAATGTTGGTAACCAATTTAACAACGTTTTTATGTGTTTTATTCTTTTTGTACTTTTAAACTGTAAACAATGTTTGGAGGTTGAATTTAAATCCTAACTTTCAAAGTAATGAACTATGAATATGAACTGAATATGAACTGATTCAGTTCATATTCAGGCGAGTTTATAACTATTTTCACGGAGAACTGAGTCAGCAGAACCAGACGGGTCAAACCTGCTTTTTATTCAACTAACAGGGCGAAACTCAGACTGACGTTTCTAAGAAATATTTTACATGCAGCTCAGGGAAACCAAAAGCTAAAACAGGCATCACAGAGTCAGCTGCACTGAAATGCAGGTAAATAATTTCCATTCATAACTTCCTAGTACTTATTTGGGTGTAACTTTCCAAGAATATGAGGCATATAAAACCATTCAAGAAACAGAAGGAAAGACATAAAAAGTTGCAAAAATAGGATTTACAAAGAGTCTTACATAAATGAAAAAGGAAACAAAAACAATGTAGGAACTAAAATATCAAATTCAGTCTATGCAAGTTTAGTGTGTTGCTAAATTAATTTTCAGATGAAAAATAACCTTTCAGAGAATAGGACTTGTAAAAGACGAGACTATAACTAATGTTTAGTAGCTCAGCATTCAGGGAAAAACACCCCCACCCTGTTCAAAGTGCTGCTGCAGCTTCATTTGTCCCGACTTCAGTTGTGAACCGGACCTGCAGCAACGTCTGCAGCTGCCTGGACCTGCAGCAAAAGCCTCTGCAGCACTGAACCGTTTGTTGAATCATTTCACACAGAAAATTATGTAATTGACAACAACACACCTCAAAGAAAGAAAAGTTAAAAAATATATACAAAATCTTTGTTACTATCTTTAAAATTACAAAATAAATTACAGTTTTTAGCATTAATTATGAAAACTTGAGAAAATGGGAACTTAAATGTTTCTTATTATAACGACAGGTTTTTACACAAATTGAAGGCAAAACTAATCAGCAAATTTAGTGGAAAATCAGAGAAAAAATACAAGAACTGAACTTTTGAATACAGAAAACACACAGGATGAAAAAATTATGAAAACATCTCAGGAGCTCCGTGAAATATTCAAAGCTTCTTGTTATTTAAGAGAAGAGAGGCACGTTTAAAATGTTTTACATTGTTTTTTCACCTGGGTGTTTTTACTGTCGAATGATTTTCTATAGTTCTCAGATACTTAAATTGTTCAGACTCAAACCAGATTTCCTAGTTTGCTTTTGCAAGTGATGTGTAGCGACAAGCCAGCACCACCTAGCAGAGCGCCGCCTCCGGGCTCTGAGTCAATCTGTGTCGGCCTTCAGTTAAAATGTTTTCTTTCTACTGGAAGAGGTTCTTGTTTCAGAGATTTGACCTCCGACCAACTTTAATTAGTTTGGTCCAGGTCATTTCAAACGGCCCTTGTCAAACCTTAGGACTAGATAAAGTAAGATTTCAGTTGATTCAGGTCGTGAGCCAGAATTAGATAAAATGCCAAACCAGATGCAGTTTCTCTGGAGAGAAAACAACAGAGGAAACCTGGAATAACAGCAAATAATGCTGTTAATGCAGAGAAGAAGAAGTCAGTGAGGAAAAGTGGAGGAAAAGCAGGTCCATACAGTGGATGGATGTTTGGTCTTAGATTTGTTTGTTTCTATTGTCTAACCAGTTATTAGTGAATATTCAGTCAATTTATTGATTCTAACGTAATTTTAGAATGTGCTGGTTTCCACTTTGCTTTGAGTTTTTCTCAAATTATATAATTGACACACAGTCAACATCTTGCAAATCTCTAAACTCTTGAATTGACATTTCTTCTAAGACTTAGATCCTCCTTGTTGCTTGTGCATTTTTTTTCTACCGCACTTTGTCCTTCCACAAAACTTTCCATGAATATCTTTGGGCACTGCACTCTGTTAACACACTTTTCATTAAGTCGATATTCTTTCAGTGACTGATAGTTGAGTCTGCAGTTTTCTCCTCCTTCCCAAGATGCTAAGGCCAAACCGTGCTGTAGCATAATATTTCTATCACATTTTTTAAGTCTGAATTTTGGATTTTCATTAGTTGTAATAATGAAAATGAACAGAAACAAATAATCTATGTGCACCGTATCTATGCAGCATTGGTTTCATCCTAAAGAGTACAATATCTAAAAAAAATGACTATTTGAATTATGTTTTTGTTTTTTGGGGTTCTTTTTTTTTTAACATGCAGCAGCAGATCAAGCTTCTGTCAGAAATCTTTTCCTGATATTTTGCCCCGAATGTTGAACCGTCTGCTGCCAGTGTTGAGCAAGCTCTGCACCGGTGACACCAAGCTTCTGTCAGGCAAAAATGTAATAAAAACGTTTTTTTTTTTTTTCTAAAATAAATATTTAAATATTGTTAATTGTGAGTTAATTGGCATCAGATCAACAATGAGGTATGATGTAAAAAACAAAAAACAGGCCATCCCTGTATGTGGTAAGAACATTTTCTATTAGCTGTTCATGAGGAATCATTTTCCAATAAGATCTAAAGTTTCTCTCTGAGTTGCTCGAAGCAGCTCAGAGTCCCAGTGTGTCCAGAGTCCCAGTGTGTCCAGAGTCCCAGTGTGTCCAGAGTCCCAGTGTCTCCAGAGTCCCAGTGTCTCCAGAGTCCCAGTGTGTCCAGGTTGGTACCAGAAGGTAACATTGTCCCACATTGCCACAGTTACGCCTACGTTTAGCCCCGTGGAAAAACAACAGGTTGTGTTATTCATTCACTGCAGCCTCTGAGAGCTGGGGACGATCAGGTGGCCCACGTGTCGATATACTCTGCACTTGTTGCTATGTAAAGCTCGGATTAACGCTCATCCGTGGAGACTTCAGTGAAAACACACACACACTGAGTCTGTGTGTGTTCATCAGAGCAGCTCATCTTAAATCTTTAATCCATTTAGGAACAGGGAAATAAGCTGCGTTGGGCGTAACGTCAAATAACAGATAAAATCTCACACCGCTGTAAAAAAGCAGCAAACACACAAGTCAGGAAAGCAAAGTAAATCAATTTCATTTTTAGAGCATATCATAGAATTAAAATGGATTAGGTGCTTCACAACTACACAAAAACACAAATTGCAAACAATAAAGTAAATATTAACCAAAAGCAAATCAATAAGTTTTAAGCATCTCAAAGTGATGAAGGTCCTGAGTTTGGGGGAAAGTTCGATACTTCAGTATTTAGCTGGCCCTTAAACAACCTGTGTGAATGTGTGACAGTCACAATGTACTCTGAGATTAAATACTGTATTAACACAAAAACAAATTTGATTTTAGGACGTTAGTGAAAATAAACCTCAGATGTACGAACAAACGATTTGTATTTTAAATATAAAGTTTGAGCAGCATAGGACACATCTACAAAAAGCGCATTTGCCTTTAAGAGCAGAAGGTTTAAGAGACATGAATGCCTTAATCATCTGCATAGAGGTTATGCAAATACCCAACCAGAGAGGAGCCGGGCGTCTCTTATCAGAACGTCACAGACTCAGCTGCAGAATGAACTCCATGAAATGATCCACAAAGCTAAAGCAGCTGCAAGGTCAACAGCCACAACCTTTTCCTAAATTAATGTATAAACTAAACCATGATGCTCATCTTAAGTATTTCTCTTCAAATAAGATTGTTTTAAGATCTGCTGGAAGCATCAATTTTTATGTGTCATCATTTATTAGCAGGCAGTCCACAGGGCAGTGACAAACAGAGCCTTAATGATGTTTACATAGCGCCATCTGCATGATGTATTCAGCCTCACTGACTCATGACAGAATGGCATTTCATCCTGATGCAAACGCAGCCAGGATGTGAATCGCAGTATAATAGCCACTATTAATCACACACACGATCATTTCATGCCTGCAGACCTCGTTTAGGGTTTACAGTAAACTCCCAGCAAGTTTTTAAAAGTGCGGCTCATGTTGCTCACACGTCTGACCGACGCTACAGGTAGTCGGTGTGAAACCTGATATGCAGATCACCATGGCGCTGACAGTAACTGAAGCTGTGAAGCTGCTACTCTACCTGGGGTTGCAGGGATTCTCTGCAGGCTCGTCACTCATTAGGCTGACGTGCTGCTAAGCAACGCAGTGACAGATCAGTTTGTTCAGTCAGCTTTAGGCTGATGGATGAGTCATTCCAACGTTAATGTAACCGGAGCCGGGGGAGGGGATCCAACTGGACAGAGAGAGCTTCTTTTCTATAGACTAATTCTGAAATTGTTTTTCCTTCAGCCTTTAAATGTTTGTTAGTGTCAGAATTACATGAAGCTGCAGTGAAAACTGGGCTAATATTTTCCATTTCAGTTCAGCAACTTTCAAATTACTTCACATATATTAAAACTGAATTAGCTCATGCTCATTAAGTCGTTTTATTTATCACACCTCATAATGTTGTGGTCTCATTTTTCCATGGATTCTTCTGTGAAAACTTGTTAAATAAAAAATGATGGAAACATGAGCCAGTTATTAAGTTACTTATCTCATCATCATGACCCCTGACAATTATTTACCTTTGTTTTCTTTTCTAATTTTGCTCAGATGAAGTCAATTATAATCGACTAATTCAAAAGCAAGTTTCTACTGACTTAAATTCACATTAAAACTGAGGAAACAGGTTTAAATGCAGTCACTTTAAAAACATTTTAGAAAATGTTTTTGAGAACGTTTACAGTCCGAATCAAATGACTGATTTGCAGTTATTGTTTTCTTTCTATTTTTAAAAAGCTCAAAAGGAATCAGCAAAGAGGTGAATTTTGGGGGAATTATTTGGAATCATATTCCGCAGTCTGAGGATACATAAACCGCCAGCTGGCGGGGATCCACCTGGTTTCCCCCTTGCTAAGTCATGTATGACTAACAGTAAACACAGCTTTTGGTCTGATTTCACTCCATCATCTCCCAGGCTTGCGGTGTGATGTTTGAGTGAATCTAGGCTTAAATCTCAAGCTAATTCTGGTTGTGCAGTTTAAACAAAC
The DNA here is from genome assembly GCA_911649635.1 of Poeciliopsis gracilis. Taxonomy (NCBI): domain Eukaryota; kingdom Metazoa; phylum Chordata; class Actinopteri; order Cyprinodontiformes; family Poeciliidae; genus Poeciliopsis; species Poeciliopsis gracilis. The sequence goes on along the minus strand of CAJVRI010000370.1, from coordinate 1,352,965 downwards.
ACAGAATACTTCAATAAAATAATCCACTAAAACCTGAAAACAGTGAGGCAATAAAGATGGCTACCATGGGCCTGAGCTGAATGCCTTCTCAATAATTCACACAGCGCTGACCTGGTAGTGAAAGGTGAGACGCCGCACTGACGGCCCCAACGGCCCACCGATGTTGGCCCACTTCTCTTCACGCGCAGGATTATGCAACAGTCATCAATATATAATAATATCTGAGCCGCTGACAGTGGAGCATAATGATGTGGGGGGTGAGGGTGTTAATATGCATCGTTTAGTGGCTGAAGGCAGGCAGGGTGCTATTAGCCACTGACCTCAGTCGTTATGTGGCTGCTGCACGGAGGTGACCTGTGTAAAGGTCAAGCCCTGGTTCACACACAAAGCTGAACAAGAGTTTTCAGGCTCATAGCAGCGTTGATCCCGCTTTGAAACACCACAGCAGCCAGAAAATGATTATGAAAAATGAATTACAGCAGCTTTTAGTTCCAATTGAACCTCTAGAGGCGTATCAACAGCAGCTTATCTCCTTATTTCTATCTGTTCCCTCAGATTCAGCACAAACACAGACAGACGCTTCATGCAGTCGGCCTCAGACGCTGGCCCACTTTCAGTCAATCGGACCACAAAAGTGGAGCTCCCACACGCTCAGCGATTACGCAATTACCAACTCAGCATCCAAACGCCACTCAGATGTTCACACTTCCACTATATGAAGGAACGAAACCTCCAGAGAGGAAGTTCACCAGTAAGATCATTTCTTCTCACATGCTGAGATGTAAATTAAAACAAGGATGTCTGTGTTTAATTTTGTTTCTTAGCAAGCAAAAGATATTTAAAAAACTGTGGAAGAAATATGACACTTTCTATCAATTGCCAGTGGGTTGTCATAGAAACAGTTGCTGTTTAATTTTAAATTTAGCTAAACCCACTCTTCGTATTCTCCTCCTCACTGGCACAAACTGACTCAAATCCATGGAGGTGATTTACCAGGGAAGGAAAAATGTCAACCTGCAGACGTAAAACGAAAATAAAACCATTAATGCAAAAGTTAACGGATTAAATCTGTTGTGAAATGAACAGCAAAATATGATCTACAGTCTGATGGTGGTGGTCAGGCTCAGCTTCACTAATCATAAACATTTGCTTTGCTAACGCTCTCTACCAGCAGTGTTCAGCAGAAGCTAATGCTAAAGCGCTAATTTCATTGAAAGGCTTTTCAAACGGCAGCCAATAGCAGGTCGAGCTGCATTGAAATTAAGTACTTCAGCTTCACAAACATTTTCTTTCTGAAACCCCAATAGGCAAATTTTCTGACATTTTGTAGTTTCACAGAAAAATCCTGAACAAACTGGTTTGGATGGAGCCTCTGCACTGTGCAGCTGTAATAACAATAATAACTAAAATTTTATCTGGTTAAATTAAACCTAGGTTCAGAAAAGGTAAAATTTAAAACTTTTTTTAATTTAACAAAAAAAAGGAACAAGAAAACTTCTATTGACATTTCCAAAATACGTTTTTGCTTTAGCCATAAATAATTACAGAGGACATCTGATAACTTGGTTCGACCTTGATCCTGCAGCAGAGGAGCTCTTCCTGCTGCCCTGCTTACAGTAATTGGATTCATCCTGAGGCTTTAATTAGAGACGATCAGGTGGTCCAGACCAGGAGAGGCTGCAGGAGCGGGGTCACCGCTTGACCTCCTGAAGGGTCGCCTCAACCTAAACACAGCCGCTTGCAGGGCTTTCATCACTTCCTGCCTTTCTGTGAGGCTTTTTGCTATTTACTGGCCTACATTTCACTACATCACACTATTGATCTCCTCATGTAAAAGAGCTAAAGTCAAAGCATCCGGCTGAAAGCAGCTTGAGGCTCACAGGACAGGACGGGATGGGACAGGAGAGAGGACAGGACAGGACGGGATGGGACAGGAGAAGACAGGACAGGACAGAACGGGACAGGAGAGGAGAGAGGACAGGAGAGGACAGGACAGGATAGGAGAGAGGACAGGACAGGAGAGGACAGGATAGGAGAGAGGACAGGATAGGAGAGAGGACAGGATAGGAGAGGACAGGACAGCTCCGCTGTCAGAGCGCAGCTGCAGCTCAAGGATCGTCTGTTTATTAATGAGGGAAACTACAGCAGAGGGAAACCCCACAGCTTCCCATGTCTCGGTCCCGGTCCCGGTCCTGGTCCGGGTCCCGGTCCGGGTCTGGATAAACACCTCATGGCTGCAGCAGCGACAAGCCGAGCAGGAACAAGAAGTGACCAAAGAACGAGCCGCGCGCCTCGAGAGCTTTATTCTGATCACCGGAGTGACGTCACTGTGACCAAAGAATAGGCTGTAGTGGCATCATGGTACCTGCCGACTCAACCTGCACAACAAGCTCCATGAATGAAGCATTTTATCCCCAAACATGATCGATTCTGCATCGATTATTCATAATAATACTGATATCAGGGTTCAGTGCTTACCGTACAAAGCATTTCTCGTTATCTGCCCTCCCATTGCTTTATTCCTTAATGTCCTTTTGTCGCCTGCGTGGATGATAACAGCCTGGATTATTCAGATGATGCTCTCGTGGAAAGGCACGGCGCTCGTGACATGATTGCATCCAAACGAGTCGTGCGGGTTCTCTCCTCCGAGCTGATACAAAGGCTGGACACACACACTCACTCACACACACACGCACACAGAGAACCGCACTCAGAGAACCGCACACCTCCGCGGACCGAGCTGCAGAGGGGCGCACATCCGTGGAGGCGACTCCCCCAGTCCGCCTCCTCATTCAGGGAGCTCTCCCCGCCTCGGGTCCATTTGCATAGAGGGAGGAGCCTGGGAGCTTTAACACTGTCACTGCCGCAAGGACGGGATGTTTATGGGTCAGGAGGGGGAGGCGTCACTCTGGAGGAAAACAAGCTTTAGATTCAACCTGAAGATTCATTTCTCCTGTGCAAAGAGACACCATGTGCATGTAGAGGCAGCAGATACACTGATCTGATCAGCTGTTGAGTGACAGAGCAGGACTTGTTTTCTTAGACAGTTGAAGAAAATTGTACATAAAAACAAAACAAACACAAAAAGATATAAAGAAAGATTTCAGCCAAATATGAAGCTTTTAGAACATGGAAAACAAAATGTTGTGTTTCTGCATAACTCCTGGGTTGCTGAAGTCAGATGAGCCCAGCGAGCCCTGAATGTTCAGACTCAGTGTTTGAGGTCAAATGTCAAAGGAAGTCGCTTGTGCATCGGATTTACAGGCGTACCAGAAACAGCCAAATAAAAGATTCCAGCCGGAATCTTTGTATGTAATGAACTGTTTTAATTCACGAATTAATCAAAATGAATGTGTTAAAGTTCTGGCCACAAAAACAAAGCTTTGCTAAGATTAATAGAATTTATTTCCCAGCTCATGAATGGACCAACACATTCTGTCGTTATATACAAACAGTAAAAAGTTCATAAAAATGTGACAAATAAACAAACATCTGAGGAGGTGCAAAAATACATCGATGGAAGAAATTTACTCCAGAATGAGCTGAAATTCTTCAAATTTAGATTTCTCTGGTTGTGACTAATAAAGGTGAAAAGACCTTTATTTATAGGAACCAATTAACATAATTTCAACTTAAAATTGAACCATATGCACATCAGAGACAGAAGCCTGGAAGCTCCGGTCACATTCTTTACTTCCTCATCCTTCCTCATTCATCCCAGGCCTGTTGGAGGAGAAACCGGTCAACCCTTCAAGACTCGGGTCTCTGACTTGACCTGTCGGGTCTCTGACTTGACCTGTCGGGTCTCTGACTTGACCTGTCGTCACGAACCCGGCTGAGTTCAGACTCGTGAGTTCAGACTCGTGAGTTCAGACTCGTGAGTTCAGACTCGTGAGTTCAGACTCGTGAGTTCAGACTCGTGCAGCAGCGCTGCTGCTGGCTGAAGTCAGTCAGGACTTTCAGCTCTAATTCAATAAAAATCCGAGGAGCTAAAGCATTTTTTTAGCACAATCCCTTCATTTCAGGGGCTCAAAAGTAACTGGAAAAGTTAAATAAATGAAAATAAAATGTTAATATTTAACATCTAATGTCACCAGAGTTTCCTCCTTCGTAATGCTCTGCCAGGTTTTTGCTGTTTGTTTGTGTGTCTTTCTGCATTCTTAAGCTGTTTAATCTTTTAACAAGTGAAATTCATCATCAATTAGATTAAGATCAGGTGATGGACTCGGTCTTCAAGCTCATTCCATTTCTTTGCTTTAATAAACTGCTGGGTTGTTTTGGGTCATCTGTAGTATGAATCAGTTTGGCTGAATTTAACTGGATTTCAGCAGGCAGTGTGTCTCTAAACAACCCAGAGACACTGCTTCTGTTTTCTGTCACATCACCAGTGAACACTGGTGTCCCAGTGCCACTGGCAACATATGAGCCCAGGCCATCACACTACCTCTGCCATGTTTTGCAGATGATGTGGTCGACCTTGGATCAGGAACTGTTCCACGTTTTCTCTTGAAACTCTTTTCTTGGCCTCAATCTGGCAGATGTTGATTTTGATTTCTTCTTTCCAAAGAATGTTCTTCCAGAACTGGGCTCTTCTTTTTTTTTTTTATTTAGTGAAATTTAATCTAGCCTTTCTTCTTCTTGCAGTGAATGCCCTCCAGTCTTCTCTTGACCCCCTGCCTCCTGCAGAGTGTTCTTCACTTGGTCAGCTGTTGTGAAGGGGTTTCTCACCCCAGTGAAATTGATTCTGCAATCAGCCGTTGCTGTTGCTGTTCTGTGGACGTCCAGCTTTTATTGCATTGCTGAGTTCACCAGTCATTTCTTTCCTTCTCAGAAATCCCCAAAATAGGTTTTTGCCGATGTTGTGACTGAGTGCTACCTCGTCAGAGTTTCCTACCGTAGCACAGATAGATAGCTCAGTCTGTCAGCGCTACACGTCCAAAACTGCTGCCGTCATGTTTATAAGCAGAAAACTCTTGCGGGTTGTGTTAATGTTGGATATATTGGATTAAACCCCTACAGCCTTCCTCCATGGAACGCTGAATGCCTGCACATTATTTCCATGTCCTTGCATAATTATAACTGAACTATGTTTCAGAAAATGTGCAAAAACCAAAACATTTGATGGATAACATGATAAAATATTTTCTGAGGATTTATATTGAGATGGTTTGTCTTTTTCAGCAGCCAATCAAATTGTTTTTGAAGCACAAATTAATCCCCGGAGGCAAGAGAAGCAACTTCGTCATCCATCGCTGTTGTTTGCAAAGTTCACATGTTTGTCAGTTTTACGGGAAACCAGAAATGCACAAAATGCAAAAGGTCTGGGTGGAGCCATTGTTTGTAAAATAAATTACATTTTTTAACTCACTAAATGGAAAGGATTTTGTATTCCTTTCATCGTCTGGGTGAGTTAAAAATACGACTTTGCATTAAATGGGACACTTTATTCCTTTGAAGATATTTTAAATATGTACAGTTGTAGTCACGAAAATGTCATTTTGAAGTCATTCAGAGGTGCGATCAAAGCATAACGATCTGATTCTGTGAGGAGACTAGAGAGCATAAAGGAGTTTAAATCAACCGTCTGTGTTGCTGTTCATGTCGAAAGAATTAAACACCAAATCTGGCAGGTAATAATATTTACACGACCCCATTTTCCCATCATTTTTAATGATTACCGCTACGTAACCATAACAAACACCCGGACCCGGCTGGGTTGTTGATCACAATGAAACCAGAACCAACCTCAAGGTTTAGTTTCCTAAATGAGAGCCTGCTGAGCCACACATGGTGAGCAGATTTGAGGTGAAAACAGTTGCCACAGAGTGCTTAGAGCACAATGAAGAACTAACCACCTTTGGTTTCATGTGTCAACGGCTGACAACTGTGGAAACATGGAGCAGCCAAAGGAAGACTGTCTATTCTTAGCAAAACAGCTTCCTAAAGCTGAATAATGACTGCATCTGTCAACTCTGATGAGTCACGTAACGGAGGCCCTCAACTGTTCAAATAAGAAACAGAAAAGCTAAAAAGTGTGAAGTTGGTGCCTTTACTTTGACTAAACACCAGCTCTAAGCTCTCCTCAGCGATGACATCACCACACATATAGATGTCTGCGTGTGTAAATAAAAGCAGAGTCTTGAGTCTGGCCAGACGGGTTTCGGGGGAAACATTAGACGGTTGCGTCATGCAGCCTTGCAGATGCATAGCAGAGGAAGCCCTGAAGAAAAGTGAGCTTCCCCTCCTCGCTTGACAATTGGCCTTGGACTTTAATGCATTCCTGGAACATCCTTCCTTTGTACAGCATCTTTGGCTTCCTATTTTAAATAATGCAGCTACCACTCGGTGTTAAATAAGAAGCCCTTCTTTGGCCTGCAGTCCTCTGCAGTTGGCTTGAGATGCATCTCTTTGAGTCGGAACATAAAATGGCTTTACATAACTTAGGAAACACGGCAGGACCCGGTTCACTGCAGGTCATCTGGGCTCCGAGGGGGAATGTATGTTCTGCCTTTATGACAGGATGAACATGATAAATATGTAGCATTAAATCATTTCATGTCAATCGAGTTTTGGTCAAATCAGGTTTGTATCTGAGCTGTGCTTTGCAAATCAGAAATATAAATGTTTCATCAATTCTGATAAAACAAACTGTTTTATCAGAATTGTATGTAACAGACTCACACACAGCTGATGAGAAGTGAAGTGGAAGTAAAATCACTTTGTAATGGTGCGCACAGTGGATTGGCGTGAATCAGCCAGTAAGAGGCTTCAGACACTTGATGCTGGAGGTTTTACCTTCCAGCTGATCAACCATCCTAAAGATTCTGAGGTGTTGAGCAGAACCTTTCTTCAGCAGAACCTGGTGTGAGTGACAACGTCCAAGAACTTCAGCTCTTTGGACATCTTTGTGCAAGTCTCCTGTATCAAACCTCAAACTATACTCAACAAGCTTTTTCTTCAGAAACAGAGCGTTGTGTGGTGAATGTGCATAGAAGGTATTACAGTTGAGTACATTACTGGTTCATTTAAAGGGGTTGGGGTTTTCTGAAGCTTCTGCTCCTTGACTCTAGGAGAAGTTTTTGACTCCTCTATTGGAAATGTTTTGAGGGTTGCAGCTGGTAAACAGTAAAAAGATTTTCCTTTTCTGTATTTCAGCTTCAACATTTATTAGTTTTGAAATGCTGCTGTAATTGTTGCATTTACTATGATCTGCAACAGTTTTTGGTTTTGTTAAGGTTTCTGTGTTTTTACCCAGGGTAAGTAACACTTGCACTGCAATGCTTTGGTAATGATATAAGACAAGAAATGTATATCAAACACTTGACCTCACCAGGTTTTCCTATAACACACATAATTTGAGCTCACTTTTATTTATTTGAATGAGCTGATCAAAACTCTGGCATTGGCACCAACAGTAACCGACACAAAAGACCAGAGTTTAGTGACGGGAATTTTACACCAAGTATGCAAATCCTTAAAAAAAGCTGACATCCTGCCAACAGAGTGGGGCCTGTTGCCTCTTTCTGAAAGAGAATCTGTCAGTAGATGCCAAGTGGCAGAGAGGTCGACAGAGTCGGTCTCCTGCAGTTGGTATTGTCTGACAGCACCGTTTGGCAAGTGTGTGCAAACAAAACCTCCTATTCAGCGATGCCTCTGGAGCCCCATCTGGAGCCATATGCAATATGAGTAAAGGAGATTGAAAAGAAACAGGGAAGAAAGGACCTGTGTGGCACCGTCCTAATTTTGATGAAAAGGATCTTTGGATCGTTTTGTCAAGAGAAATGAGAAAAGTTGAATGTAAAGGTGAGCCATGGCAGGCAGGGGGCATTCTGATGGTCTCTGCAGCACGCTCTGGAATAATGATGGTCTCCCACTTTCATAAATCCAGCCTTATTGCAAATCTCTTTCCACCTATTCTGAGACATGCCCCCAGCAGGTTTCCAGATAACTACACTCTTAGTTATTAGCAAAGGTGAAAGTTAGTTTGAGGGCACAGAACGTCTGGTGTAATGTAGTACTCTTCATCAGAGCTGCAGCAGAAGAAGTGGGGAGGTGATAATTAGATCTGTCACTCTGCTTTAATATCTCAGAGAACGGCTTGGCCTTGGGCTGCCTTGTTGCAAAGAAATGCCTTATTGTCTCTGGTGCAGAGGAACCACAAATACCGTTTCGGCCTGTTGCAAAATGTGTTGGTGAGGAGTGATGGCTTTCAGCAGAGATGCTGTGGAGGGAAACCGATGAGCTGCTGTTTTCAGTTAAATAGTCAGAGATGTTATGTGAGTCACATAGTTTTTCCTGATGGGTACAGATTCTTTATGTACTAATTACAAAGAGATGAAAGTGTATTGAAGGTTTTAATATGAAGCAATGCAGTCAAGTTAAGTTTGTCATTCCAACTGGTCAATCTAAGCCTGCAGGGAGAAATGCTTTGTGGTATTTTTCCAAAGACAAAAGACAAAACTGCTCAAATCTGCCACCACTCCATTTTTGTTTATATTTCCAGAAGAAAGCTGCGGTCAGTGTCTTCTGATGAAAGAGAGCACAAAGCTCAGCCAATTAGGAGGGACACACAAAAAACTTGATTTATAAAAAAATCAAAGACAATAAACCTAAATAATTTTGCTGAAAAGTAAATATTTGAGTCAATCAGATTTTGACCTTCATCATCTATGAAAAACAGTTTCTAGTATTTGTGTGGAATCTAAATTATTCAATTCAATCTATTTTTACATAGAAGCATTTTAAGCTCCACAGTAAATAACAGCAACGTTCTGTCCATATCCAGCTGTTCTGTGCTGTGGAAGATGTTTCTTGGAAGCAATCTGGGTTTGCTCTGAACTCAGCATAAATTAATTTTATCAATGCCAGTTGCAGCAACTGGATTGCTGATCCATCTGCGAGTGTCACTGGACCCACACTCCCCAACGCCTTGCAGCTCTTTTCAGCTTCAGGAACCAAACGACCTCAGATCTTCTGACGCCACTGAGAGACCTCATAATGTAACGATTTGGGGACGGATGATGGCCTTACGCCTGTATTCAAGCACAGAGTGGAGGCACGTGGACAGACTGGATTTCCTGGGAATCGGGCCAGTGGGGTTCTGTTGGCTCTTTTGATGCATCGGCTTCCTCTGGCCCCTGCTGATTGTGTTTTTCAGGTGCCTGGAACTCGCCGTACAGCTGTTTTTGCTAGCAAGTGACGGGAACTTGTTACTCATGAGCAGGACTGGTGTTTTCCCATGCATCGAGCTGACCTCACTCCGACACGGCGAAGGAGGAGCTCATAGCATCATCCCCATCTGTACGGCCAACTTTATGAACTATACTTTATGAAATAGTTTTGATGTTGAAGTTTGTACCAACGTGGTGCAGTGTTTCATTCTGCAGCCACAAAGTGACTAAAAACATGTGTCCAAGAAACATTTTATGAGCAAAGTCATTGTTTCCTGTAGCTCCAGCCTCTCTTCCAGGAGGGAGTACATGTGGTTGTAATTCCTCCCGGAGCAGATCTCTGAGACTTTTAAACTGCAATTCCGATCATGATGGGTGTTTATTGTTCGTTACATTAGATTTATCCGGGGCAGCTGTTGCGTGGGAAAACAAATGAATGCGTTTGCATGGATTTTTGCCGCCATCAATCAGAGGCCCTGCAGCTTAAGTGGTTTTTGAAGCGCAACCTGTGAATCCTTCTCGGCTCTCATTGGCTCCTGTCATGTTTGGCAGTAGAATACTTTCAGACACAAAGACTGATAACTGGAGCATTAATTATCCATTTTTTGTGGCTCTCACCTCTCATTCCTCTCATTTATCACACTTTAAATCTGTGCTGGTCTGGGTTTTTATGTTGTGTTTAGATCTTTCTGGCCCTGAAATGAGATTAAAGGAAAGTTCTTAACCGCTCCGTCCCAAAGGTCCGACAGCACCAATGAAAACTTGTGTTTCTTGTATGCTCCAAAAACAAGAGTGTCTTAATTAGACACAAGAGAGGCCACCAAAGGTTTTAACTGCAGATAATCTGCTGATCTTCTCATTTGAGAGCATAACAGACATAAGCAGATTGAGGTGTTTTTTAGGGGACATGTTTTTCCCAAAGCGCTGATGCATGTGTGAAGATGGAAAAACACATGAAAATGTCTGATTCTTTGTCATGCAGGACTGGAAGAAAAGAAGAGTCACAGGATTCAGTGACGATCAGAAAGGTTATAGCAAAACCTGAAGCTAACGTCAACATCCATAAACTCAACGTTTATGACGTCCATAAACTTAAGTGAGAAGGACTGAAAGTCTTCCATTTTAGACTTCATACTGGAAAACAGGAACACCTCGTCAACGAGAGGAGTTTAAGTATCGCTGCATTCTATTCAGAAATGAAAGAAAAATGAAGCTGGAAATCAGTAGGTAGATTAGTGTGACCTGCAGTGATGCGAGCGCTGTACCGATCTCTTATGGTGAAGAGAAAGCTTAATTGAAAGGTGAAACTCTCAGTTTACCTGTAACAATATGTTTCTATCAGTGGTTACAAGCTCAGTGACTGGAAGAACGAGATTCCAAGAAAGAGTTTCTTCCTCAAGCTTCTCCAAACCCAGGACGCGCTGGAGGGACGATGTTTCTCTGCTGGGTGGGAACTCCTGGAGATTCCTCCAGGGGATCTGGACCCGGGAGAACCGGGTCTCTCTCCTTTAGCTGCTGCCCCAGCGACCCCACCCATTATCTGCTGACTCTTCTGCAGATAATTGATAATTGATGGATGGAGAAATGGAAAATAATGCCTTCAAAACCTTTCTTCAAATTCAAAGAGCATGCATTGCTCATAATGATGACAAAATCTCCCAACACTTCCATCTGAGACGCTACAGGCCTCAGTTAGCATGTTGGATGCTTTCATGGCAGAAATACCAGAAAACAACAGAGCAACTATGCCTTGTTTGAAGAGGGATGAAGGGGAAAGCCCCTTCATTCTGAAAAGTGCAGACCAGCACAGGTCACTTCTGAAATCAGTGCAAGATTTTTGAGACTTTTTGTCAGATGAAATCAAAGTAGAAATGTTTGTTTGGCCAGATTTCACAGAATCATGTTTAGAGACAAAACAAACAGCATACCACCACGTACACCGTTTATCAGCTGTCGAGCACGGCGGCGTACGGCTGATGATCTGGACAGTTCTGCAGGGAGCTGCTGACCCTGCAGAACTGTCCAGAGTCGACCAGGAACTCCTCTGTAGATCAGAGGATTTCAGAGTCACATGAGAGTCCATCTGAGCAACAGTCGGAAAAGCTCTTGAAAATATATTTCAGAAACAAAAAATGGTTACAGCCAGGAACAGTTAAACTGCTGCATCTAATAAAGATGGGCAGTTCTGAATGCAACTTAGCTGAGCAAAATGTCCGCTCCTCGTCAAGCACAGGGCGACAGAGAGAAGAAAATTCATGTTAATGGGACAAAATCTCCTGAAGAACTGAAAAAACTGAATGAAATGACAAAACCCACTAAGAGTGAAATGCAGTCTGCTGATCAAAGTGTTCCTTAGTGAATCTGCCCAAGCATGAGTTAAAAAGTACCAACAACATTTACTCCATTCATAAGTAATACTATTAATCTGCAGCAAAAGAAAAATTCAGTAATTCAGGCTCAACAATTCTAGAAAACTGTCATTTTTCCAATGAACAACCAAAGTGTCTCTGCCCACAGCAGAAGTCGTTTCCACAGCCTCACAATAAATAATCAGGATGTTTCAAGGACAATGAGAAGACACACATGATTATCGTGTTTCCACTTCCGCTGCTGATTTCCTGCAGCACTTCCTGGGGAGACGTCCTGTTGCTGATGACTGTTGCATTAATAAGCAGGAAGACTTTCAGGAAATCCCTGAAAAAAGATGAAATACAAGCTGCAGAGAAAAAATGAACATGGCAGCTGAGGATAAAATGCAGCTATGTATATTCCAGGTTGTTGGCTAATATCTGTCAGCCAGGAGGAGAAATATGCAAACCTTTGAATAATTTTTCAGATATTAATCATCTTAAACATTCGGTGATGTGATGGAAATAAAACTGCACTGCTGCTCCAGTGGGAGAAAAAAGGAGGAAGCTTCCAAGTCTGACAGCAACATCCCAACTCTGAGGTACGGTGGTGGCAGCATTATGGTGTGGGGGTGCAAGAAGAGACACCTGCACTCCATGAATTAGATGGGAACATTAAGAAGGAAGACTTTGTGGAAATATTGCAGAATCATCAGAAAGTTAAAGTCTGGACTAAAATGACTTTTCCAAATTGACTGGTGACAAAGTGGCTTCAAGACAACAAAGTTATTATGTTGGAATCCCAAAATATCCCAAAATATTTGTCTCCAGTCAGTATCGTTTTACCAAATACTGAGGAAATGTATTTACATGTTTTCTGTTAAGAGGCATGAAATAAGATGATAAAACAAGTTTTTCCAGTTGAATTCTTTGTTTTGGTCATATTGTCTTCATTCCATTAATATCATGGCTGTCATGATATATGACTTAATTCTCAAAAATATCTAAAACATCTTGAAGTCTGGCCCTAGTTCTGTCGCAGACATGCTATTATGTTATTAATATCCCCTGCATGTCATGCAAACAAGCCAACAAACATCTTTTTTTTTAGTTTTGTGAAAAATTGATAACAGAAAAATAAAAGGCAGTACATAAAAAACATGTCAGAAAAGCAGAAGAAACTGAAGGCTTCTTTTGATATTTCTTTGATTTTCTCTCTTTCTTCTGTTTAATCCCTTAAACATCCACTGTCATCCCACAACATCCCCAAAAAGCTCACATGACTGTGCCGAGGCCACTGCTGGTGGCAGATGGTGAAGGAGGGATGAAAACTCACCCAAATAAATATGTAATCCCCTCCTCACATGGACCCAAGCACAATGCTCAGATTATCCCGTCGGATGGCGAACAGCAGCTCTGCAGATCAGCAGGCTGTGCAGGGAGAGTCCTCCCTCTGTGGGACTGAGAAATGTTTTCAAACCATGTCTGTCTGCTCCAGTTGCAGGCTGCATGTCAGAAATAAATCGAAAAAATTTAACTCACCGTATTCTTTAAACTTTGAAAAATACAATAGTGGAATTCATTGTGGAAATTTTGTATTAACACAATAATATAATGATAGATTTAGCCTCTAAGGTGATGGCTTTTCTCACAACTGAAATATAATTTATAATCCTCCAATTCAAGTCAAAATTCAAAGGTAGTTATATCAATCCAAAAGAATAAATGTTATAGCTCAGATAATCTAAGACTCCTCAACAAGTCATTGTGGATGATGATGCTGCATCATCTCCAGTAGCAGTCAGTCTTGTGAAAACTCTAAGAAGGCCTCTGACTGAAAAGCTAAAACGACCAAGAGCAAAAATCCATCCATCTTGATAGCATCTAAAACCAGAGGGAATAGTCCAAACAAAATAACGCCTACAAATCAGAACAGAGTTAATCCAACATCCTGCCGTTTATCATGTAGGATGTCAGAGCTGGAGAGGTTTATGACAGCTTAATGTGAAAGAGGAAGCAGCAAACCTCTGTTTGGACAGAGTTTATAACCGGATTGGAAGTTACATCACCACCTCTCATTATCACAGAGATAGCAGCAATAAAGTTCATCACAACGTAAAGTCCAAGTCAACCGCTCCTTGTCACACCTTCATAACTGCTGGTGCAGTTCTGCTTTCTGGGTCTGAAACTTGCACTTACAGTTTTATCATGACAATGATCAATTAAACTCTCATCACTTTAAGAAATTTATCATGATAAATGACGCCCCTAGTGCGTTTTCAACATGAGTCGCCTGTAAATCCTACAGTTTCAGTTTAGCAAATTAGTGATTTACAAAGAGACCAGACTGGAGTTGGGATTAAATGAACAGATTATCAGTTTTACTTCTAACTGCATGAAGCAGATTCAGACAGATTCACTGAGAATTTACTTTTGAATCAAATTCTATCCAACAACTTTTTGTTTTATAATAAACTGAATCGAACAAAAAATGAAACAAAATGGACCTGAAATAATTTAGTGAATAATTTCTTGACATATTTAAAGAAATATGATGACAGAACAGAACTGAATTCTGAAAGGTGTTTTCTACAGAAATCTACATTTTTTTATAAGGTGCAGAAAAAAAGGTCCTTTATAATGAAACCTTTATGAACTTTAGATTTTGTTCTCATCTTATTTAGTGTTAACGGTTCTCTAACTGTTTGCAACAAAATGTAAATGGGAGTATTACTGTTAATCTGAAAATAATCCCGCCATTGTTGCGATGTTCTGAGTGTCAGCGTGAAACAAAGTGTCGTCTTTCATGCTGATCGACTTGCTGCTCTGCCAACATTTATGACTTTCCCTCCAACAACTTCCCTTTTTTTAATCAGAACTACTAATATGCCTGAGAGGCTCCGTTTGATCCAGAGGAAACCCAAAAGGTTTATTTCTTGGTGGTCTGCACCGAACACAAAACAGAGATAAAGCAACATTCTGTTTAATTTTAATATCTTAATTCAGGCTACGTAAGGACAGGGTCTTTGTTGTGTCAGTTTCTTCCCTCTGCAGCCCGACTAACAGCAGCGTTCCCTCGTTTCAGCCGATGAAGTCCTTGTGAGTGATGCTGATTAATCTAATGCAAATTAAGCTCTACCAGGTTTACGACGTTCTTTCAGAATCATGCAAAACATAATATTGCTTAACTTTTGTGCATTTAATTATCAGATTCTATCCAGGTATAAAAGCTTTAATCTGAACCATAAAACCTTAATTTCTGAAAAAGAAATTTATATTTTTCAAGCAAACTGATTGGTTGATGTTTTCCAGAGTTGGTTACTACGGTAACCAACCCAGCTAGTAAATATACCTAAAGTTAGCATTGCTGTGCCTCTAGTCTTTCTTCTTTGGTTCAAGAATCACTGCAGGATCTTATTGATCAGATCGATTGGCTGATCACACAGGATCCAAACCAAGAAGAATTTTCTTTCTTCTGGGACAGAATTAAGAATGCAACACACTTCATCAAGAACCTTTAAATACCTGCAGCATGCAAGACAATCTGAAGGTGATGGACTCAAAATTTTACCAGGGCCACCAGTAAGGGCGAATGGCACACACCTCCAGATTGCGCCTATGTGTAGGTGTTCTGAAATGAAGTAGGATCAGTTTCCTACTGAGGAAAACTGCTGATCTAGTGATGACAAGTGAGGAGCTGTTGCTGACGAGGGTTCATGACATCATTAAGAATCGGTTCAGCTGATTAAACAAAACCAGCTTCCACGCTTTTGCAGTAGGAGTCTCAATTATCTGTTCTCATGAGTCCATGACTCATTCTGATTAAAATATACAGATGTTCTACACAAAATTCCTGTAATTTTGTCCTTGTTGTATTATCTGCACATTGGGCATTTAAAGAAACATGCAGACCAACAGTAACTTGGTCTTCACATGCCGGACAGGAAGAAGGGAAGACACAGGTCCGGCTTCCTCTGGAGTCAGACTTCTTGTAAAACCTGCATCCGAAGTCCAGAAAATCCAAACACACTCAAAGCTGTGTCCTCCATTTGAACTTGTGCATTAAAAGAGGCAGTACCATCATTTCCCAATTTTTGCATGACTCACCTAGGGAGACGGATCTTGCTGTGTTTGTACAAAACCACCAAATTACAATTCCAACAGGCTTAATTTGTCCTCTTCCAGAACACAAACCAGGCTGCTTGCTCTGATGACAAAGCACCATTAAAACATACATCTATCACTGTGTGCACAACAGGCAATATTCCCCTCTTCATAGAGGGAAAGTCAATATATTCACAAGCTTGCATGACAGCTGCAATAGCTGAGACAAAGAAGGTGCTCAGATTCTGTCCTGGTTAACGTCAAGGCAGAGAAAGAAGACAAATTCTGTCCCCAAAACAAGAAACAAATACATTTATCAACATTTCACTGCTGCAAGAATAAAACGCTGCACTTTATCAATGTCATCGAATACTTCAGAGACAGACAAACTTTAATATGGCAGGTTGTTTTCAAGAGCACAACAATGCATCATCATCTCTAAGACACCCTTAAGCTGCTCGCTGCACATTAATAACAATTGTGCGATAGCTGCTCGCCTTTGTGTCAGTTTATATAAAGATAACACATCGTCTAACCTGATGAGCTCATGAAGCTCAGACAGTCGTCTGCTTTTCATTTGTGTTGGTGCAGACTGAGCGGAGCGCCGCGTTGCATCGCCGCGTTGCATCGCCGCGTTGCATCGCCGCGTTGCATCGCCGCGTTGCATCGCCGCGTTGCATCGCCTGAGGAGCCTGAATCCTCGCAGGAGTGGCGTTGTGCCGGCAACACCTCGCTGTGTTTGTGCTTCTTATTTAGGCAGGTGTTAAAGATGCTGGAGCACCAGAGGCAGCGAGCTGCACTGCTGCTCTCTACTTACATAACAGGAAGCAAACGGAGGTCAAGGACCTGAAGAACATGGAGGAAATTCTTTCAAATATGACTTCACTCTAACAACAGATCTTTGAAATATGGTTTATGGTCCCCTAATTTCAAAACCAACAGACTAATTTTATTTAATGATCCCCAAAAAATGCATGTGCTTAGTTCTCATTAGGCTACGTCTGGACGTCCTGTGACTAAAAGTTTCCTGCTACGCACAAACTCTGAAGATCATTAATATAACACAAGTATTAATCTCTTCAGGACAAAAATGACTCAATGACTTTACATTTCGCTCCAATCAACTTAAATGACAAAATGAGCTCTGGACCGAATTGGCTCGATGTCTGCCATAATTATGATAATGAACATATTTCAGGTGTTCTCTCTCTGATTGGAGATATTGTCCTTTATCCTTTCAGAAAAATAAACTATCACAGAGAAATGATATATGAGCTTTATAAAAGGATATATGTAGCAACAATTGATGGAATCCTGCGGGTTTTATTTGAAACCTGAAGTTTAGTTTTATAGCTTCAGCTTCGACATTTCATTAAAAAACAAATTGCAAAATGAAAACATTTTTATTAAGTGAAGCCGGGATTAATACAGCACACGGAGATTCAAATAAAAGGGGTTGTTTATTTTCAAAAAACACTTTTTGCTCTGAGTTGCAAAATAAATGAAAAGAGTGAGGTTCAGTGGAGAGATGAATGAGCCGTGTTTTATCAGTAGAAAGCCTCAGCTTCAGTGAAACGGCGGGCTAACAGCGCTGTTAGCACACAACGCAGAGACAACCTCTAACAGGGACAAACAGAAAAACATAACATTAGCATTAGCATCGTCTCTTTAGCATTAGCATTAGCATCGTCTCTTTGTCCACGGAAGATAATTCAGTTCGAACATTAATTACCGAACACCTGGATTCTTCGCTCATGGGGCCATAGAGCCGTTTTCTCCAACGGGTCTCGACTCAAAAATGTCCTTCTCTTCCGTTTTACCTGTTAGAGGGCCACGGTACATTATCAAGAGGTTTTTTCTACTTCCTGTAATTTTAGACCTCTCTGCAACAACAGCACCACATGCTGACAGAAACCGGAACTACAACCAGATGGTGAAATGAAAACAAAACATGGTTTACAAAATACATTTGACATGCACCCATTTTTCACCTGGTTACATTAGAAACATCACATTTATGTAGAGTTCTCCGATGACTCTTCTTTATGCCGATATCCTGAAGTTGAAGCTGCTCTTAATATTTAACAGTTTTATTAGGCAAAGTTTGGAGGAATTTGCTGCTCATTTCCGTCAAATGAGCAGCAACGTTTCAGTCTGTCTGCATAAGTAACGTCATCTTTGGTTTGGCGTGTCGTGTTTATGTATATTTTTATGCAGGAGTCTGTGCTGGTATGAAGGAACTGTACGCCCTTGAGATGCCCTTGTAGTAACATCAGACAGGAATCCACCGCCAGCGCTCGCTGATGGAAACATGGTGATGTTCAGCTGAGACTCGTGTCTCTGTGTGACTGAGCTGTGTCACAATGCAGCGAAGCAAACCTCCATGAACAATAAAACACTTTTCACAGCCACATCTTCTACCTGATACTGGTGCCATGAAATGGTTTCACTGGAAAGCAGCTGAATTACTTTCCATTCCTGATAGTGTAGCTGCTACTGAAAGGCATGAGATGGTTTTGACTCTGAAACCTTTTCTTAGAGTCCTGTAATTGTTGATGATAATAAAAAAAATGGAAAGACTTTAAAGAATCAGGAAGATGCATGTCAAACCTCTTTTTGTCCCATTTTCAGAATTTTACTCTTAATTTAAATGTTGTATTTTTTTTTTGTCTGTGATTTAAACTTTTCTTCAGTTCTACGTCTCATCAGATTGAATCACATGCTGTTTTACTGTTGCCTCTCTTGATACTGTGCAGGCAAAATGAACCTGATGTGGCCAAACTTTTAACGGTCATTACTTGATTTTTCCATCCATTTGATTTTTCTTTATACATTCAATCAGTTTCCATCCGTGTTCAGATTTTCAGCTCATATGTAGTTTTTCTGCAAGGCCCTCATCTTCATCAAACTGACCACTGCTATCCATCATATTAAATTACATTTCCTTGTTGGCAAGATCTGCTGTGCAGTGATTAAAGCATAACTCTTTGTTTTTTTGCAAATCTAATACTAATCTTAACTTTTTATTTTATTTATTGCTCTTGAAGAATATTCCCTTCTGTAGACATCTGGAGTTGGCCTGCTGGGTTTTATCTGGTCTGATATGATTTTCCTTCAGAAGTTGTGTTTGATCAGCCTTCGCATTCAGTTGACATGAAACCTTTTAGAGAATCTATGGAAACTAAATGTTCAGTATTCCATTTATTCAGTTATACACTTGACAGAATCATAGCAAAGAACTGCAGATTTATTTTTATTTTTCGGTATTCTGTCTACCCCGCCTCTCGCCCGAAACATTCGCTGGAGATAGGATGGATGGATGGATGGATGGATGGATGGATGGATGGATGGATGGATGGATGGATGGATGGATGGATGGATGGATGGATGGATGGATGGATGGATGGATGGATGGATGGATGGATGGATGGATGGATGGATGGATGGATGGATGGATGGATGGATGGATGGATGGATGGATGGATGGATGATATTGTATCTGGCAATGGAGCTGTCAGAATTATTATCTGAGTGCAAAAAAACAATGAAAACAAATTTAGTTCCATTACAGCTTTTGATATAAAGCTGATATATATATGATATATGGTACACCTAATGTGTTTATTTTAAATGTAATGGAAAGTTACAGAGAAAAGGTCGGGAGAAAGAGGAAAGAGAAAGAAAAAGAGGTGGAGCAAAACACTAAAAGAGAAAGAGAGAAATAAGAACAGAGGAGAGAATGAAAAATAGAAAGAAAACAAGATAACAAACACCATATAATCTGCTTCTGCACCTGCAGAAAGATGGTCAACAAACACAAAAAAGCATTTGGCACTAATTACAACAAAATGTATTTGGCAGTAAGTGCAGAGTGAACACCTGATTCCTACCTGAGTGAACATCTGGGCATGTGCAACAGCTCAATGTCTGCAGGAAATGTTTAAATGTTTTTGGTGTATTTGAGGAAAGATGATGATTTCTCTAATGGTAGTTGTAGTCATGATGTAGTTGGTCTATGTGTGTATTAGTGTGAGTGTGTGTTGAAAAGCTCAGGTTGGGGAGTAGGGGGGGGGGGGGGACTCTACTCCAGATCTAACCAATCACAGCTCATCATCATCACCCCGAACAGAATCACATCCTGGTCTTTTCTTCGCCACGCTGCTGCCGGTGACGTCACCTGCTCCCCTTTTCAACCTCCTGATGGCTCTCTTTATCATGGCAACCATCACCATGGGAACTGTTGCACACATTACTTGTGGTCGTCAAGGCAACCTGCTTGAATAATCCTGCCTCTTGTCTCGTGCTCCTCTTTGCCTCCCCCCTCCGCCTGACATACTTGTTCCTGTGCTGTGTTCCTGCTCAGTGAGAGGATGGAAAAGGGCAAACCGTGCACTTATGTTGATCACTCCACTGACAGTTCACATTTAATATGTTCCCCCAAGGCCCCACTACCCTGTGCTTCACAAATACAACAGCTGGCTAAGATGGGGAAGGTGGATTTTTGTTCTTCCTCTTATGTGATCAGAGAAGGCAGGGAGCAGAGTGAGTGTGCAGGGATAACACGTCCCTGCACAACATCATATCCCCTACTGCTCAGCTTTTGATTAAAGCACTCTGATGAACTGGTTTCCATTACCATGTTCTTTGTAGTTGTAAACACCTGTTGTACGTTTTTTACTTCCCCCCATGTGGATTCTGACCATGTTGCCAAGCATTCACAATTACCTTAAGGAGTAGAAACACCATCTGCATTGTGGCCGGAGTGACTGATCATCAGCAGGGATGTGTTTGTTTCCAACAGATTCGTGTAACGGCCAACGTCTCAGTTTAAAACAGCATGCGTTAAATATGCATTTACACCTGTCTGTGTTGCAAAAGCAGAACATTCTTGTCAACAATTACTTCTTTCATGATGAAAGAAGCTGCACCATCAGAAAAACATTTTTTACTTCTATAAGCATCAAACCAATACGCTGGCTTTCAAAAAATTTCATTTCTCTTATTGGGAACAACTTTTTAAAGATTTAATTTGGCTCATTTCAGATTCACTACAGCCCAGCTTTCCACCCAGTGGCCTCTGGAGATCTCCAACACAACACTGCATGGACAAGCAGGTGTAAACAATAGATGGACGGATGGACATTCACCATGTTTAAAAAGTTAAAGGAAGTCTCGCCTTTGCTATTAGAGATGAACATTTATTTGATATGTCGCCATAGCAATAAGGCATTGGTTTTACAACTGGGAGCAGCTGATTAGCATAAAAAACAACAGTAACAGCTGAAGAGGAGCTGAACAGGAGGCTTCATGGTTCAAACCATCTCTTCCATCCATCATGATGGGCAAGGACCGTATCTCCTACTCCAACATCATGTCTCCTACTCCAACATCATATCCCCAACTCTAACATCATGTCTCCTACTCTAACATCATGTCTCCTACTCCAACATCATGTCTCCTACTCCAACATCATGTCTCCTACTCCAACATCATGTCTCCTACTCCAACATCATGTCTCCTACTCCAACATCATATCTCCTACTCCAACATCATGTCTCCTACTCCAACATCATATCTCCTACTCCAACATCATGTCTCCTACTCCAACATCATATCCCCTCCTCTAACCAGTGCTTGACAACAGCTGACGGCATCATCCAGGGCATGTTACCATATTGTCTTTGCTGCTCAGATGTTAAGATGTTAGCTAGACTATCATACAGCAATAGTCTTCAGTCAGAGACTTCCTCAGACTTGCTACAAGACTGACTGCTACTGGAAATTGGTTCAGGTGTGTCGGAGCAGGATGCATCTGAAAGTTGCAGGATGGCAGCTTTTGAGGTCTGGACTTGAGCGCCGTGTCCAGATGTGTCATGTCTGAGCTCCTGTTCATGTGACCACAGAGCATGTGACCTGGAGTTTGTTAGAATCATAAACCAGCATGAGCTCAGCTCCGATTAAAGAACAGAACAGATCTGCTTCCAGACTTTTCCATACATTTTCATTCAATATTTCATATCTTGCTGGCCATGCTGTCATCCACTTCATGATTATTTCTGCAAGGCTTCACGTTACTGAAATAACATCTTCCACTAAATGTTTCTGCGCCTTTTTGTTCATTTATAATTCTTATAAACGACTGTTTCAGTTTGCAGTAACTTGTTTCAAGTCATCTCCTGACCCGGTATCCGGCCCGCCTCCTGCTGCCCGGTCCGGTTCGGCCCGGTCCGGTTCGGCCCGGCCCGGTCCGGTCCGGTCCGGTCCAGGAGCTGTTCTTCAGCACCACCCGAACTGATCCCAGAGCAGTGGCAACAAAACGGAGTAAGCCAGCCGCAGTTATCCCCTCTGAGCTTTAACTAGACGGTTTGTGTCTCTCCAAACTGCCTCGGCTTGCAGCGGTCCAGTCACTGACCTTTGTGGTTCCGCAGCCGCTGGAAACCCGCCTGCTGGGATCTCTGCAGCGCCGACAGTCCCGACACGTTGTTCCCCATGGCGGGATGAATGCTGGAGAATTCCCAGTGAACGATCCGACCGATGATGGGAGAAGTAAAACCATGAACTCTCCTGTTTCCACTCAGACATGCAGTCGCGCCTCAGTTTCCGTCCAACCGCGGAAGCGGAAAAGACGCACAGGTGGGCGCAGAGTGAGCGGATAAAACGTGAGCAGAGACGCGGGGAGCAGATTTGACTTTGATCAGAGATTTGATGCTTCAGTAATCCGCGGCAGAGAGCTGCGGTTCAAAACATGATCGCATAAAAGCAGCTCAAACATTTTCCATAAACTGATTTGTTTATTAACCCAGTTATGTTCAGTTCGAAGAGCTGAGCTGGATTCATGGGACGGGTTCTACAGGACAGGTTCTCCTTCACCTCCAGCTGGGAGAAACTCTTTTCTCCTCAGATCTGCTGGAATAAACTCTAAAAACATAATCCACTCACTGTGTGAAGCTGCCATCTAGTGTGAATCAACACAGAGACAGGAACCAATCAGTTCAGGTTAAAAACTCGCTTTCTTTCTAAAATGTGAGGAAAATCATTTATTTTCCTTCCAGCTTCAGGTCAACATTTCCCAGAATGCTCTGCTTTATGACTCATATGGTTCATCTCAGAACTGAAAGGATTTTTGCCACAAACTTGAGACAGAAATGAACCTTCATCACTCAGAACAGTGTTTATTTTAGTCCAGTGTCCGATTATTGATCATAACGATTATAACACGTGTGTCTGAAAACTGGACACATCTGTAACATCTCAACACCTTCAGTTCTTTTAGACGTCAAATATTACAGCTTTTCATCTCTGGTGGTAAATCCTCCTGCAGCAGAACTGATTCCATCCGTCCGTCCGTCCGTCCAGTAATCAAAAGGTTCACACCTTAAGACAATAAATAAAAACAATGAATCATTTTGAGGGAATTTCCCGACACATAAGATGCAGGATATGAAATATAAGATGCAAAAGCTTATTGGAGAGGGATTTAGTCTGGGTGAGGAGTATTGATGAACAGCTGAACAGATCAGTGGTTGATTGATGGACGTATCCAGAACCTGTTTGTGGTTCCAGGAACTGGTTCGGATGAAAACTGAATTAATGACTCTTGAGATCAGTCATGAAGGTTGTTGAAGGTCTGGAGGTAAAGCAGTCACTCAAACCTGGGAACAAAGAAGGAACAAGTTCAGCTGGAGGTTCAGAAAGTTCAGAATCACTAGAAACTAGAGACTCAGAGACTTGAGTTCATCGATAAAAGCCGCTGAATGATCATCATGTCGCTCCTTAAATCACCAGCAGAAAGATCAGTCAGTCAGTCAGTCAGTCAGTCAGTCAGTCAGTCAGTCAGTCAGTCAGACAGACAGTCAGTCAGTCAGTCAGTCAGTCAGTCAGTCAGTCAGTCAGTCAGTCAGTCAGTCAGTCAGTCAGTCAGTCAGTCAACTGGAAAATGAAGTAAAGAAAGATTATAACTTAACAAATCAAAGAATTTTGTGGTTAATTTATCAGAAAAAACTAATGCAAATAAAAAAAATCATAAAAATCAACATTGAACTACATGTTTGTGATTAAATGTAAAATAATTACCAGCTACATTTTCTTGAACTGATAGGAATATCCAGCTTGTTATAAGCATTTCCCCTGAATGATGGATCCGCTTTCTGTCTCCCTGACAGCCTGAAAAGATGATCTACTTATATCTAGGATTTTATATTCCATATTTCATGAGTAAAGACTGGAATACAGATTGATTTGTAAATTCAGAGCTTCAACTTTGGTCTCAGAAAAATTCTCTCTTCACTCCAAACGTATCCAGATTTACCTGCAGCTCCATGCTGCCGTCTCTTAGGACCAGGATGAAAATATGATGCCTTCATATTTTCAGCAAACTGATATATTACTCTGAAGCATTCTCCTTTTTATTAAATACACACTTCTCATCTCGTAACATGCACTTGCACTTAACTGCCAACAGCTTCAACTGGAGGTATTAAAAGCTCAATCCGACATGATGACGTAAAATGACTTCACCTGAGGCGAGAGCAGCTCTTGACTCAGAATACTCCTGACAAGAGACAGAGAACATTCTGAGAGGTAAACGAAGAAGCTGTGGGCTGCAGGCCTTTCATCGTCACAGAGCATCGGGATGAGCCTGAACTCTGTTAGACACACTGAGTCACATTTTCTGCTCTACCTTCACTTCCATAGAAGTGCTCACCTTAGGTTTATTGTCTTTTTTAAAGGAGGTACATAAAAGAAAAGGCCAGTGGGCTTTGTGCTAAACAAACTGCTGAGATCAATAAGGGAAATGTTGCCTTGGACATGAGTAACTGCTGACTGCTGGAACAAAGAAACCAACTCTGCTTTGGAGAGAAGTGAGGAAGGTAAAAGTACAAAAGGCAGCAGAGTTTCAGCTCCACGCCAATCACAACGGTTCATAGAAGAGCTGAGGTGATGTACACCTGCCTTTCATTGTTTCTGAATTTAGCTGCAGCTCAAATGCTTCTGAAGTGAAAAATGATGCAGCAGGCAGAAAAAGATTTCACTCAAATAAACCCTGAAAATGTTTCGCTGCAGATTTACTGACGTGCAGCACAACATAATGTCCAAACCCAAAGAGCTTCTTCACATCTTGTGGCAACTGCAATGTAACTTCTTGGTGTGTTATGAGACGGAGCAGCATAGAGCTGTGTGCATTGTGAAGAGGAAGGAAAATGAGACATGATTTTCAACTTATTTTATTAATAGCATAAAGAACATGTGATGTGTTTGTAATTCTGCCATCCTAGAGTCAATCCTTTGTGTTGTTATCTGTCCCAAGTCGTCAGATAATTATTATCCAAACTACCAGAAAAGAAATCAGTTCCAGAGTCAAGAATGAGAACATTCATGCCATAGTGTCAAATAATGCTGTGATGCTTTTTATTGGATTGTTACATTAATTATACAGATGTGGATAATTAATGTAAAGTAATATCTGTTTTCTTGACCTTGTGGTGTTTATCTGCGTTCGCTTTGCTTTGTGCCACATAACATGATGGTCCAGTTGGCTTTTTGTGTACAGAGCTACAGTATGAATTACTTTGTGCTCTGACTGTTCAGCCTCCTCAGCATGCTGTCCAGGTCTCAGCATCGATAGCTGACATGTCTTGGTATCCTGAGGCAGAGGAGCATCCATAAAAATCCATACTTTAAGTCATAATTCCTTCCTTTTTGTTCTGCTTGCCTCAGACTCGTCTCTCACTGTAGCTTTAGCTACAAAAAAATTTACCCATTTTGTTTCGGGCGTGGACCTGAAGAAGTTGGATAAATGCTGGAAGTAAATATTTTCTCATGTTGCACCTCCCCTCAAGAACTCCCAGAGGAGGCTCAGCCCACAGTTTGTGAAGCCCTGCATGTGCTGCAGTTTTAAATGCATAGGTGGGAATGTTGCCTTGCTACAGCAGCAAACCAAAATGACTGAAAGCCCGGAGTGAGTGGTGAGAGAAACATCGTTTCCCAGAATCTTTGGGGGAAAGAAGAAGGAAAACTGTTGTTACTGATCTGTCAGTCAGTTGTTTTAACGCTCAGCCTGAGCAGCTCTTCAGTGGAAGTCAGTGTTGCCGCCCGTCCAGACAGCTGGCTTAATTAATACAGGAGGGTATTTCTCCCAGATTCCACTGGTTGGTACACAAATGGAGGATCAAAAACAGAGGAAATGATTCTGAGATCATGCAGTCAGACAGTCACTGACAGCAGCCTGCCTCCCAGTACTGTCCCTCTCCATCCCAGCGTGTTTCCTGGCCCCCCGGGGTGTTTCCGTGGCAGCGGTCAGGTGCAGCCCAGCCAACTGTTCCCTCCATGCCAATCCAAACTGTCCCTGGCATGAAGGGTGATAAACACTCAGCTGTTGCCTGCATTGTTTGGAGGCTCACAAGCAGATTCAGTTTTTTTGGTTGTTGTTCTTGCTATTGACATCTACAATTTGCCACAGCTTGAAGTGACATTTTACTACCAGGCAGCTGCATCGACTCTCGAAAAAGGTCTTCGTTTAATTCACTTCTCTTTTGCCCTGTACCTGACAGACTTACAGCAGCCGTACCACTACAGCGAACACTGAGCTGTTCTTCCCAGAATGTCAGCAGATGACCCGGAGGTAAACCCACACGGCGGCAGCAGACCTCGCCCTCTGATGTTGTCTGTACATGCATGGTTATGGATGCAGGAGCCAGAGAGACAAACAGGGAGCAGATCTGAGAGCAGCTTCTCGCTGTGCAGATGAAAGCCTGGAACGGCGCTCTCATCTCAAACAGCTAAGCAGTCCTGAGAGTCCAGCTCTGCCTCTCCTTCCTCCATCAGCCAGGCAGGAACTGAACACCGTTTGACCTTTCTGGAAAGCTGGTCTGTAATTTTGCTTCTCGTTTGGGGGGGAAATAAAATATCAACCCACCTCGAATGGAGAAAAAAAAATCCTCAGAGCCTGAGGGGGAATGAAAAAAGGATTTTTGTTTGGCATTCAGAGTCTTGCATCGACATGCTGCTCAGTGCGGTCTCCCCATGCGGGGCTTTTAAATGTGATTCATGTTCAGATGCAGCCTCAGAGTCCAAACACCTCTCATCATCTGATTTCACATCAACACCATCTTCATTTCTAAGTTCTTCAGCCCCAAACAAAACTAATATAAAGAATCTCTAATTAAGTTTGCAGATTCTGTTTCTCACCTCTTAATCTCCAAATTCTTCATCCTTCCAAATGTAATTCAAACCATCCACAAGGGGGCACTGTTTGAATACATTAGAGCACCTCTCCTTCCTCTGCTGATGCTTTCTTCCTGTCAGAAGATGGTAGATCATTTCTCATCTGAAAAATTTGCAATTTAGCTTAAATTTCATCTGGATGCATCAGCCAGTGGAAATGTAGGAGCATCGTAATGTTTCAGGTGTGCTGCAGGAGCGCAGGAACCTAAAGTGCTTTTTGATGTGCCACCACCTGATGTGCATTCTGATTTCACTTGGGTTGTTCTGTTCAAGCTGCTGCAGGATTTTACTCATTTCCTCTGAAGGAGGTACAAAGTGGAACACTGGACAACAAATCTAACAAAGTTAAAGACAGGCAGGAGGAGAAATAGGTGGTGAGATGATAGGGGGCAGAAAAAACAGGAAATGAAATCTCTCAAAGCAGAGAGGCGTCACCCTTCCCAACAAATCATTTTAGAAACAGGACGATCCTCTCTTTAAGAGGGAAATCAGTTATTGTTTCTACAGTTTTCTGTCCTGCTGATGTGATTTCAGGGAAGGAAAAGCAACGATGGAGAGACTTTCACCACAGAAGCTCTTCTGACGTCTTCCAGGAAAACAAAGATCTGAGAAAGGTCACCCGGCTGATGATGTCACAACTAAACAACAGAGTCGCATTAATGCTGGGAGACAGAATGAAAGCAGTGAAAATGAAAAACAGAAATAAACAGGTAAAAATAAATCAGTGACAGACAAATCTGACATCAAATCTTTTTCAATATTTAATCTTAAGAAGATTAAATACTGAAGATATTTTTTTCTATTGTGTTTAATTCAATAAATCAGAACATTATCAAAAAACCCATTGGATGTAGGAATCACTAAGTGAATCACTGTATAGACTAATTACACAGAGATTGATGCTTAAAAGCCTTTATTTCTACTAATTATGATGATTTTCTGCTTACAGAAAATCATCTGTAAGCAGATGAAAACTTTACATTTAGCAAAGGCCTTGAAAAGATCCATCCATCCATCCATCCATCCATCCATCCATCCATCCATCCATCCATCCATCCATCCATCCATCCATCCATCCATCCATCCATCCATCCATCCATCCATCCATCCATCCATCCATCCATCCATCCATCCATCCATCCATCCATCCATCCATCCATCCATCCATCCATCCATCCATCCATCCATCCATGCAGAGCCACATCAGTCCTGCATTTTGACCCGGATCAGATATTCGAAACCCTTCAACTCGATTGCCAACTTTCCATCATCGGTGTTTCAGATGAGTCAGCATTGATTTATTGTCAGCTATAGCAGCAAATCCTGTGTTCATTTAACATCAGGCCTGGTACGTTGAGTTTGGCTTCACTGTCAGACATCAATATGTCTGACAGACAACATTTAAATGATTGGGAATGTTTTATCTGTCTGGGGTGAAACCAGGAACACAGTCAGAGGAACGGTGCTGCGTTTTGGTCCAGCTGAACTCAAATAGATTATATTTGACAAAACGTTTCAAAGAAGCTGAGATAAAATTTCTGAAACTAGATTTGCATCTTTGTGCTTTAAGAAAATGTAAAAGGTAAAGATGTTAAAATGTTGGATCAAGAAGTTGCTCGAAATGAGACGGAAAGGTTGGAGTTGGCTTTGCTCTGAGAGGCAACGTCTGGCGAGAAAATGAATTTACACATTAAATCAATAATAATTTTATTATCGGATATTTTAATCTTCATTAAACGCAAATTAAACTGTAAATTAATTAATTGCTGAAACACCATCAAGTCCCATAAATCATAAATGTGAGCTGAACAGGTTAGAGGGAAAAGTTTGTGGCATTTCTAAAGCAGAGCTTCAGTTCAGCTTGTCAACATTTTATGCTTCATTATTATGACTTTTATTTTTCTTGTAATGTTTCCCCGTCTCTGTTGTCCGACAGCTTCAGCCAATCAAACTCTTCTGTCTTCTATAGTTTTTGTGTGATGCTGATAATTATAAACATTTAAGGTTCTAGAAAAATATAGTTTGGATTTGAATGAAACCGTTTTTTTTCTTCACATGTTCTTTATTCAAGGCTGAACTAAAAAATGCTTTTACTTTGGATGATGTAATTAAGCCTTTAAAGAAGAAAAAGTATTGAACCAGATTTAATGTCTGTGGATTCATTAACATTCCCATATTGAAAGATCGAAAACACAAGCTTTAGTCAGTTGAATTAGACAATAATGTATCATTTATTATTTTCTATTCCATCATAAAAGCCGACAAAAATCCATGTGGAAAGACCCTTTTGGGATTCGAACCCAGGACCTCCCTGCTGCCAGGCGCCCGGGCCACCGACTGCTAAACCTGAAGTAAGATTAAAAATAACCACATATTTTATTACATAACATTGACATTTATTACATAACAGTCAAAATATAAAATAATAATAATAATAATAATAATAATAATAATAATAATAATAATAATAATAATAATAATAATAATAATAATACAATTAAATAAAAAAAAATCAAAATTCACGTAAAATCAAAAAATAAAAAATTTACCTAAAAGATCAGAAAAGGAAATGTCAGATAAAATCCAACAGAATAATCTGAATTTATCAATAGAAACATTAGGAGAAGAAAAGTGAAGCATCAGATTCTGACTGTTTCCGTCTAATCGAGCGTCTCAATCCCCCAAATCTGCAAGGTGTCAGATGGAGGTCAGATGGAGGTCAGATGTTACTTCCTGCAGGTTTTGAACTTCAACCCCGCTCTCTTCAGAGTGCAAACATGGAGGCCGCCCACCAGCCGCTGCGTGCTGAGATGAGAACACGCTGCCACGGTGGTACGACTCTGTCCTGATGGACAGAAGCCCAGGACCTGACAGGGAGGTCAGCAGCCACGATGCGCCGCGCTGCGACCAAAGGGAGAACACGAAATGTCCATTTCTGATGACGTCCTGAATGCTCATGCTTTCTGACACTGGGTGCACTTAGAGATGTTGGCCGGTCTCTGTTGGGTTCAAAGACAGGATCTCTTGGGGCTGATTTCCCTCTTCCTCTCTGTCTTCTCTGCCCTTTGTCTCCCATGTTGGCTCTAATTTGGACCATGTTTTGTTAAAGTTTTCACTCATGCATTTCTGCTGATGACAAATGAGATACTCATAGTCTCACTGAGACGGACAAAAAGAGGACAAATTTTAAAAATATGCTGCAGCGAGTTGTTTTGACTGCGGCACAAACTTCCCGTCATGGGTTCAGTGTGGAGGCCTTCAGAGGAAGCAGCTCTGAGTCGCTCCGCAGGCTACTGAAGTCCACAGAGCAACATATCTCAGCTTGTCACTTCCATTTACCTCTTTCCGTTCCAGCTAACATGAAGACCATTCTGGTTTCACTGTAAAGGTCAGCGGTCCTGCAGCAACGTGATGTAACCGCTGCTCTACAACCTGCCTGGCCTCTCAGCCACAGAATCATGCCGGCAGCGTGGCGTGAAATGTGTTTTTCAGGGAGAACACAGAATTTATTCAAGCGCTGGGAAGTGTTGAGAGATTTATCTGACACACTTTGTTGAGGTCACATAAATCTGCTTGACTTGGAAGAGCAACAACAACCTGATGCTTGAGAAGCTGACACATTTTTAAAAAATTTTATTCGCTTTTCTTCTTACCATAATTTTTCCCTTCCTGCTGAAAACATTGATCAACTTTCTCACCAGGGACACGGTGCTTACCATTTCACTTCACTTGCTGGTTTTAATACCACATTTTCAGGACTGAAAGTCACTTCTTTCATAATCCTGCAGCTTTTTGTCATCTAAATATTTTGTTCCATCTTCATGGTTTATTTTTTGACTGATAGGTAAAATTGTAATTTAAAGCCACTGACCAATATTGAGTTGTTTGGATCTTTAACATCAATTTAAAACAAATCACCATGATATTAAATTTGTCTGGGACAATATTTTCTTTACAATATTGTCCATGATATTGTAAAGCGCCAAACTGCCCACCATAAAACTGCATCCAATTTTCTCGTGCTGCAGTTGCAATGAAGACACGCTGTCCGTTCATTGTGGAGACATACAGCAAGCATGGCCTAGTTTTTATTGACAAGAAACAAGCTGGATTCCAAAAAGACCAGCTCCGTTAGCAGCAGCAGACTTTGATCTGAAGTACATCTACAACACGGCTCTTAAAAGTCCCAGCTGTCTCTCGCCTTCTTGGTGAAAAGAGCCCTAATTGCCCTTCAAGGCTCTCAATGAGAGCAGCAAGGCAAAGGAGAGACCTCCTCGCACAGATCAAGTGCTAAATATTGTATCGTTGTTGTGTAGCAGGAGATAAGTGGCCATTCATTTTTAATTGGCTCAGCCGGTGTTGAGACACCAAACGGGTTGCTGAGAGATGCTGGATCATGTGAATGTTGCTGTTATCCTGTACAGAACAGATCCGAGCAGAAAAACAAACCTTTGGAGCCCCAAGACCCTCAGAAGGTCAGAGTTCAACTCTACCCATTTTATTTCAGGGATGAATCTCTGATGGATTTAAATAAAATCTTGTGTGAACATAATCAGAAGACGACTCTGGTTGCGTTATTTAATTTCAGCATCAATGCAATTGTTCTGTTTCTGGCTTCAGTGGTTCTTTTCATTTGTTTTTAAATAATAATAAAAAAATCTTTTTTTTTTTTAAATTAATTAATTTAATTCTTTCCGGTTTTGGTGGCTCATGTCCGAAATATCAGCATGTTGGGTTAAATACGTCCATGTTGTTCCCCAAAATTTACTAAAACATCATAATTTTAAACATAAGTATATTTTAAAAAATACAAGAATATTAATATCTTTTCTAAATGTATGAGTTTTATATAAACCAAAATAAGGAAAAGTTTTTTGCCCCTCCAGAATCTGCCAGATTCATTCATAGTGTTTAATAACTGCTCAGGGCAGCATGTTATCATTTATTTCTGTAAACCTACATTATATAGATATTATATAGGATATAATATCTGCCCACCATAAAACTGGATATAGGATATAATATCTATATAATATCTGCTTTTCTATTCTACTTTGTTCCTAAGATTTTTGTTTTCACAATAACAGATCGTTTTCCTTTCTCTTCACAATCATAAACTGGATTTAAAAACAAATCCGAATTAGATTGTAAAGCATTTCAACAGGTAAAGGAAGAGTCACTCTATTAACTCCGAGCCTCAGATTCCTCTGTTGTGTCTTTCTTTGGTCATTTTATGTAGAAACTTCATCCATCTGTTTGCAGCAGCTTTAGAATGAGTGGAGCAGGTTTAATCTGTTAAAGATCGCTGTGGCTCACAAGTGCATGAGAAAAGTCAAAGTGTTACACATTAAAGTTTTTCTCAGTCTAATGCAAAAGAAAATCATTTACAGCTTTTAGATTTGTTCTGCAGCATCCAAGAATAACTGTGACAACAGAGTTTTTCTTCCCGTGTTTCTGTGTTCTTCTCTCTTGGCTAACATTGACCCACATGGCAGAAACCCTCCATCTGCCACCGAAGCAGCACACAACAGGCTGCAGCTTATGTGTACCACAAGCTTTGAAAAAGTGTTTCCAACTCAAAAAGAAATCTAATTTTTAACAATTTCTGAAGCTAGAAAATAAAGAAGAATCAAATCAAAAACTTTGCCTGATGTGAATTTAAATATTGGGGAATAATGGCGTCTCTCCCTCTCTGTGCATCCATTCCTTAGAAGTTAAATCTTATATCGGATTTGGCATTTATCACCTGCAGTAACTGTGAGGAATGGCTCCTTGGATTTATGAATTTAGTTTATCATTCAGCGTGCGCGCTCACACAGAACAGTCTTCACATTAGAATTCATTTCACTCGCCGACATACGGTGCAATGATGTGCTCCATAAATTGTAACATGTAGGAGGGATGAACATAAAATATTTACACGTGTTGTGGACGAGGCAGAAGGGGGGAAATAAAAAAGCGAGCTTGATTTAAATACAGCGATTCATCACCAGTGACTCCTGGCTGTTTGATGGCACTTTGTTCAGATTATTGGGTGAAACACAGACAGTTATCCTCAACTCGTCACCTCTGGCTCAGCTAAACGATCAGATCATGGAGCAAACGAAACATGTCGAGATCAGCAGACAGACAGTTGAATGAATGACATTTACAGACAAAATAATATTTTAAAGTTAATCTCTGTCATGGGAACCTGGTCTAGATGGATGCACGTCACTCAGACATTTAGATTTTTAGAAAACATAATTATTTAAGTATTTCACGGTCATCATATCATTAACTGATTTTATGATTAGTACATATTAAGGTATGTTTTATTATAGTAGGAAGTTATGAGCATGTTTAGAGAGGGTCTCAAGTCTTGGTCCAAAACCCCAACTAATGCTGGGCTTTACTGTATGCTGCTTACTTTAGCTTTCATTAAACACATTGTTCACTTTCATGGCAGAAAAATACTCCTAATAGCATCACTAGTCTGGGAAACTGCACTGAGATCAGACCTGGACTGATGAAAATTGAGACATCTGTCCAAATGCAGTAGTTCTGGTAAATCAATATTGTCTATTTAAGAAGGGAAACAAATATGAATGTCATCAGCGCAAGCTTAAAGTTACACAGATCTCAGTGAGAGAGGAGGAGATTCCCCAAATCAAGCTGAAATACTTGGATCAGTTCAGCTCTGACTGATGTCCCAAATGGAAATTGGTTTGCAGCAGAAATAATAAACCCAAAACAAAGAAAACATCCACAAAGACATCACATTCACTGCCTCAGTCCAACACAACGATAGATATCGCGACAATATCCCACTACTACTGCTCACAGATGCTGGAACATCATGATAACCTGAATGTTTTCCACATAGTGCATTAAGATGAAATGCCAAAATACCAAAAATATAAAATGCGTTGTCTGGTCTGGGTAGTGAAATTTAAGCCAGGGAGATTAACGCCACAATGGCAGCAGAAACCCTCACACTAATCTTCGGCCCCCTAAAGCAGCAGCCAGATGGAAGAAGATCAAACTCTCTGTAAAGTGGACAATAAATTTAGGCGTAGTTCTCATTCAGAGTATATTTCTGGATCTGGGCTTACTGTACTCCGATTGACCCTCATCAGCCTATTTCTGCTAAAGAAAGGAACAAAACCAAACCAAGCCTCTGATAAAATAATCATTAATATTTTAAAAACTTTAAAAGAACCTTTTCCTTATAAAGAACAGAGGCTGCTGGACCTTTTGTACATTTTTGTTTGATTCAAAACTCAGCTTTTCTTCAATAACACTTCCCATGTTTTAGAGTAACTGACAGGAAAAAGTTTTCACATTAAGTATTAGCCGGTTAAGATCTAAATCAAGACTGGGATGAACTTTAAATTACAACCTGTTTTATACCAGACAGAAGAAATTCAGATCTGTTGTATCAAAGATGGCTGATGGGTCTGAAGGCATAAGGCAGCAGAATTTCCTCAATCTGCAGTCGAAGTGACACAGTAAAAGGTTTTTGCAAATAGAATCAAAGACTAAAATAATTTAAAGTTGGTTGCATTTTCAAAAGCAGACGCACAGAACCAGATGATAGAGACATGTTGACCAAAGCAACAATATTAGGAGCAACGATGTGAAAGAAATAATTAGGGTTGAAGCAATGCTGGAGGCGGTGCGCAAAACGTTGCTTTTCACTTTCCATAGAGAATATAACCGACCCAAACTGAAAAAATATCTGAGCAAGAAGTTGAATCTGAGCATCTGAGAGCAAATCCAGAGTGAAGTCAAAACCACAGCGTGACTGAAATCACTCAGCTTCAAATCACTGAACAAAAAAACAACAAAAAAAACAGTTTGTAATTAAAACAATGTTAATAGCAGTTTTTTTTTTTTTTGTGGAAATGTTTGGGGACATGAAAGTTGTCGTTTTTCCACTTTCAGTGCATCAGACTGCACAGCTGAAAGTGCCAACATTTTTATTTAACCAGAGCTGAGGTGAAGACTTGGTTTGTTTGTTTTTAGGGCCAGAATAACCTGAGCAATGGAATAAAAAGGTCAGAAAACCGGAGCACAACTGCTGCTCACAAACATCGGTCTTTAAAATTGGTGGGAAAACGCCCTATGGTGTTACCTGCCTGCTTAGGTCATTCAATAGCCTGAACGTTGAGGGGAGAAGTTCCTGAGAGCCTGGTGAGTCATAATACATCGACTTCCTCGAGGTCACAGAGAAGGACGTCAACAGACTCACGACCAGCACCTGGAAACTTATGTGAACAACTCATCCAAGGAGAATAATCCGAGCACTGTGCTCTTTTTCTTAACATTTCCAAAATGTTTATGTCCAATCCATGTGACTGCATCAGACCGGATGCATGTCCTCTAACCCGACCAGACCTGTCAGCGACTGAGATGGAAAGACATTTAGAAGTTTTTCCCCCAAGGCCCGGTCTCACAGTAAACATGCCAAACCCAATTCTCTTACTAAGGAACAACTAAAATTGACAAATAAAACAATAAATGGAAAAACATTGAAAGAATAAAAGTAAGAAAACAACATCAGCAAAGACTCAGAGACTGGTGGAGTCGAAGTTAAGGCTGTGACATTCTGGGAATTTTAGTATCTCTGATGCCAATTCTGATACCGACGTGTTTTTCTTGAAACTGGTGATTTGACTTCATTTATTGGATTATGATCAAATAAAACAAACATTTTAGGCAAATCATTTTATTTATAGTTTATATACTTGGATCAACATTATTAGACGACTTTTTAGACTCCAGTTCTTCCAACCTGGAAAAGCAATTAGACGAGAAGATTCTGATCTACAGGAGCTCAAAGCTTATATCTTTAGATCAACATTAGATTCTTTTTCTTCTTTCCTTTGGTTTATTTTGTTTATTTTTCCTTTTAGTTCCTGTAAAGCACTTTGTAATTCCTTGTTGCTGAAAATGTGCTACATAAATAAAATTACCGTAACTTTACCTTCTTTCAGTAGTTAACAGAATATTGTCACATTCAACCAATGAAGAAAATACTGCAAAAAAAGTATTAATCCTATCACACTATTGATCCAATACTAATACTCACCTTGCTATTGATAGTATGGACATTCAGATCAATATGCCCAGCATTATGAGAAGCCAAACATTGGAAATTAGTTTTAAGCGTTGATGTAAAAGACTCAGCAGTATCGCCCATCTTTACAGAGAGCAAAACCAGTTTTGGTAAAACGTTGCTTCACTTTTATTTTTTAAAGAATGTAAGAAATAGTAACAGACCCTGAATGAAGATCAGTTTGCTCCACTACAGAATATAAAACATACTCCTGATAGTCAAATATGATGGAGAGAGATCAATAAATGCTAAAACATCCAGTTTGATAATCAAGGTCAGGTCTTTTGGAGACTGTTGGCTCTCAAATGGACTGAAGGAATCAAAAGTACTTTCACTAAGATCTTTGAAAGAATGGATATTTTAGTTAATGGTCTATAGTTAGAAAACACTCCTGGGTCAATACCTTTTTTTTCCAAGAGTGGCTGCTGGCGCACAGCCTGATGAAAGGGAGCAGATTCACAATGGTTGGATCCATAGTGTGAAAAATGTCCTTAGCAGACGAGAGGGAATAATGTCCATGGGTGAGTTAGAAAGCCTGAACAATGTGCTTCAAAGGAGAAAGCGTCAACGGCTCAAAGTTTTCCAGGCAGCAGAAGCATGAAGGGGATCCAGACGGGTGTGAGGCACCTGCACCGGAGTCAGCCTCACCTCTGAGATTTTATCCATGAAACACCTCAGAAACTTTTCACACAGAGCAAGAGATTCACCAAGATAAGAACGATAGCAGGCATTCAAGAATGAGCTGCGGGATTAAAATAATGGTTTTAGGCTGTTAATTAAAACCACTTTTGATTAATAAGCAACTTTGCATGCTTTAGTAACATTTGGGTATTTCAACAGTATCTGATTTCCATCTCCACTGATGTGAGAGAGGGAGTATTTTCACTCAGTCTGCGCTCCGGGGAGATTCAAGAATTTGGTCTTTAGTGGATAAACAGAGTTCAAGACATCAAGTACATGTAGAATCAGGGATATCTGCGAGCTCCTCCACCCTGATTAAAGTTAAAATGTGAGTCACTGGACACACATCGTGGTTGCTAATCCATAGCACTCCTTCCTCCTAGACATCCCAGATGTAAACAATAGGAGTTCGTCAGTGCAGATGTTTTGCTCGTAGGACACCAGCTTTAGAAGAGTCGACCTGTTAATAAGCCGCATGTGTGGAGGGGTAAAAACAAGTATAAAAATAGGTATCCCAACATTATTTTTCTTTTTCTAGCCTTAATTTTTCTTTATTTTAATTTCTTCAGTTTAGTTATTCAGTGCGATTCCACATACAGCCACCAGGGGCGCCTGTCGCATTGGTAGCATAGGGAAGATTGGGCATACAGAAGAAGAATAAACCTTCCTGTTAGATGCTAATGGAGGCCCGGTGTGTGTCTGAATCAGTCACATCTGTTTTGATGCAAATGTTTTGGTGACTATCAGAGCTGAAGAGGAGATTGAATGGAGGGTCAACCTGTGAGTCACTTTATCCAGCTTGTGATTGTTATTGTAGAGAAGAGGGGACGTATATCTGTGGAAGCTAACCAATGCTAATGCTAGCGGCCTTTCTGCATGTGTGCTAAGCTAGTTGAGAAACAGCTGAAGGCCCTGAATTCACTTTGAACTTCTTGTATTTTGCACTTTTCGAAACAGTTCCCACACAAAATACTTTATTTGTGGTATTCTGTGTGGTTATTTGTAAAATGAACATTTTACAAAAGCAGAACAAACAGTTCTGTTTTCCAATAAAAAAACAGAACCCATAATTTTTTGACATTTGGTGAGAAAGTAATGGCTTCCTGTGTGAAGCTTAGTAAAGAGACACAGCATTAAAGGAGCATTTCACCAGTTTCACCATTTTGTAGTTGTTTTTTGGTGAAAGATCAAATATAGTTATTCTGTGAAAACAATGACGAGTTAAAAGCTAAAATGCTGGTATATTTAAAAAAAAATGTTGTAAAAGGTATTAAAATAGTTGAGAGCAAAGTTATGTATTTTTATTTTCATAGAAAAATATAAGATGGAAGCTCAATCTATGTGTTTTTTCTATATCGCAGTTTTACACGTTGAACAGAATTACCACATTATTCTCGGCCCATCCATGGTTGCCGGGTAACACATGATCAAAGGAGTGGTTTTATGGATTTATAGGCACATAATGGCATTTTGTAGCACAAAGTTACTGTTACCTTCAGTTATTATAAAAATTGTGATTTCGGATGTCACAATTCGATGCCTTGAATGTGGCCTCTGCCTCTTTAAGAAGCTCCTGTTCTTACTGCCTTTTGCATTTGCATTTGTAATTTCAATTTGCACATCTTATGGTCAATGGAAACACATCCACTGCTGCTGTTATCCCTCCTTTTCTGAGGACACCTCTGTTCAGCTGGTCTGCATCCGAACAAACCCACGCCGGCTTTCTGGGTGCTTAACTGTGAGTGTATGCATCCGTTTGTGGAAGACAGTGTTTCAAGTAGAAAGCATGAGGCAACGCTCGGCCAGGCAGCCACCTGCAGTAAGGCTTTGTAACAAAGCACGGCAGTAACAGGCAGCTTTACAGCCCTGAGCATTAATTCCTGGCGACACAGAGCTGCTCTGCAGCCTCTAATGGCCACTGTACAGCTGTCAATACGCACTAATTACATACAGGACCAGTGTTACTGTGCTTCCTCAGTTTTATCCTCTGTGTTATTGTGTGGTACAATAAAAAGGAAACAATACAATGAACTTTTCCGCTGCTGCACTCATCTCTTTCAGGGGAGGAAAAAACCTCAAAGTGTGTTTTCTCCCCCAGCCCCCTATTTTTACCGCGGCGCTACCTGAGCAGAGCTTCTCTTTTTCTTTCTTTATTAGGAATACCATCTCAGTGCCGTTTTTTTTTTCCTGTTTCGCTTCACTTCTCCAGATGTGGTATCAAAAGTCGACGTTCTCCTCCGCTTCCTGCCAAACTTTCCCTTTGATTCTTAACTCTGTCTGCTCCTCACATTCTGCCTCCTGCTTATGTCACGGCACATTATCATGCAAACTTCTACTTGTTTTTAAAGTGTCACTTTTGACTCAAGTTAAAAAAGAGGGGAAAAAAAATTACAACTCCGTATTTCAGTCTGAACTTTTAAACCGGCTGGCGGTATTCCCCTGTTGGCCATTAAAGCGATGCCGTGCTGAGGGTGGTGGAAAACATCTCCTGCAACTCTGAGCCGCCACAACGGATGCTTTCATAAAGCGCTGTGCAGGACTCGGCAACCAGCCTCATAGTAGTAGTTTTCTTATTGTTTCTTTACCTCAGACGAGCCGCCGCTGAAACAGAGAAATGTTCATGAATATTTCCTTTGCTTAAAAATCTGCCTTCAGTGCACAAAACGCTGCTCGATAAATCAATCCCAAACTGCAGCTGGGGGGCAGTGAACATAGTTAAAACAATAAAATTCTACTTGAGCACTGCAGTCCAGCTATTGATTTTAATCCAGTGTTCGTCCTTTAATCAATCATCTCTTAGCAGAATTAATTCCTGCTTCTTTATTGCACGGGGCGGTCAGCTGCATGGCGAAAAGTCAGACCACTTCTGAAGTCCTTTCGTTTTGTCAAAGCAGCTGGACAAGTGTTTAACAGCGCTTCTTATTGATCTCCTTTGAATTAAAAAGAAAAACGTGCTAAGAACCTCATTCAGCTCCATGAACTTGAGAAAATATCAAAAATTGATTTGTTTGGGATTCAGAAGAGTTGGCCTCTTTGGTTAAACCTTAAATGTCAGATTTTAGGACCACAAACCCATTTCTAGAAAGTCCTTATGGGAACATGGTGGCTTGAAACCTGGACACACGCAGGAAATGTGCGTGAGATTTTATTTATTTATTTTACATTTCTTTTTTTAAGTAAAAGCTGTAATTAGAACATCGATCTTCAGTAACTTTTAGCCAAGTTCTCAGCAGCCTTGTCCATAATTTCTTTCATGTTTTACATATTCCTTTATTTTTAACACCATAATGAATAAAAACTATTGCCTGGACACAATTGAAAAGAAAAAGATGTAAAAAAAAAAAAGATGGTGTAACTGGGATGTGATTGTAGCAAACAGGATCAGGGAGTCTTTGTGTGATTGCTTCATTCATATGAAACATTTCATTTTGTGCATGTTATCTTGGAGTGGAGAGAGTCTTTGCACTCCATGATTGGATTAGCAGACCTATGCCCGGGGAGCGGCGTGATACATCCCAGAAATCTAATTTGATTGTCAAAGCTTGGGAGATTGTGGTTTCTTATCTTGCTTGGTGCTGGACTGAAGTACAGGTATTAAAAAAAACAGAGAAGACTCTGCGTTCGAGCTCCATTGATCTCATTCAAATGGAAATAGGCCCGAGGTCCTAAAAGCAGCCTTTACCTCCCACCTGTAAGCCCACCAACAGCGGCGGGAGCAGTTAGGCTTTCACCAAGGCTGTCAACACTCCTCGGTCTAAAACCGCTCTTCCCCTCCAGCGCTGTTAACATGGCAGAAATCTGACAGCAGCAGCAAAAATAAAAAGGAGGCCTTTTAAAAACTCGGTTGTAGGAATGTGTCAGGTGGGGGCTGATGGACGTGGCTGACGGTGCACACGCATGGAGGATGAGCATCAGCAGACACAACAAGCACTTTATCAGGAGCTCATGTCTGTGTGTCTGCTTATTTAAGCAATTATGTGGTCAGTCCATCACAAAACAGCAACACGATGCTTGTGGTGCTTCAGGTCAGGAGCTCCAGCTCCATCAACCTGCAACTGTTTGTTAAAAATACTGTAATTATTAAAGGGTCAGTGAATGCACAGCACTGACCTCGTAGTTTACTGGCTGATTTGGTTTGCCTGGACTTTTTGTGGTCTGAACTACTTTTATTACTGCTTTGAACAGAATCCAAAATGAAAGTTTTACAAAATTATTTTTGTTTCTGCATTTTTCTGATGTTACCTTCAGTTGTTAACCTTTAATTTTTCCGAGACTCAAAAATCAAGGAACATGCTTTACAGACTAAAAGCTGTGTGTGAAACTATGATCTGTTTAATGAAGAGAAATCTGATTATTTACTAATCACCTGGATAAGCAGCTAAACGTTTAAAATCACGAGTCACTGCTACGTTGTTACAGATATCAGTGAGCAAACCAGGACACAACGGTGGATTACTATTGTGCAAAAATGTGAACTTCCCTCATTTCTCTGTGTTTACTCCCCAGGGATCCAAACTTTCCAGTTTCTCGAAGTGTCCTTCATTTTGTCCGAGTCCGTCCCACGCAACGCCGTTTTCTCTCCGCTTCCCACACAGGAGCTGATTCTACATCCTTAACAGCAGTGT
The DNA here is from genome assembly GCA_911649635.1 of Poeciliopsis gracilis. Taxonomy (NCBI): domain Eukaryota; kingdom Metazoa; phylum Chordata; class Actinopteri; order Cyprinodontiformes; family Poeciliidae; genus Poeciliopsis; species Poeciliopsis gracilis. Next base: position 1,311,714 of record CAJVRI010000370.1, on the reverse strand, counting down.
GAGTACACTTCCACTAGCACTTGTGCTAATTTTTAAAAATATTTAGTGCATCTTTATCTTCCCTTAACTTAGTTTTTTCTGAATGAATTCTGAAGAGCTATTTTAAGTGGCTTTGTTGTAAACTTGGTGTTAAAGTTTTAGATATTGATAATTCTTCAGTATTCAATATCGAGGCGAAATGGATCAACAATCTTCAGCTAAAAACAGGAGGTGTGAAAATTAACAATGCCAAAGTTTGCAGCACCCACTTCCTACCAGGTATCAATGGCATTGTTTAAATTGTATTTTCAGATGTTTTATTGGATAATTACTTAGAAAGCCAAGCATTCATTAAACTCTGACATAATTTACAGTTCTGTACAGTGAGGTCACGGATTATTATGGCCATCAAAATGTGTGACCAGTGTGATCCTGGCTATTTGAGGGTTAAATATTGTAATAAATACACTCAGATAGTGGTGAAGAGGTGGCGGAACTATGAAAATTTTATGTTCATGCCTTAGCTTGGTTGTCGTCAGAGTGCTAATGTTAGCAGCAAGCTCAATTCAGTGGGACTTTCATGCTAAAATATATATATATATATAAAACCTACCCAGTCATACAGTCATAGAGAGGTGTGACTATTCGCCCACATGCTTTGTGTCTGGACATGAATATGGGGTTTCTGTAGATCGCAGTGAATAATTGATCTATGTTGGACCTGAATCCAACGTCCTACAACAATTCAACATTAAGGTATAACTAGCATGGATTTGAGTTACAGAAGCTAAATAAATTATTTACCAGGAGATCCAAGCTCATAGAAATAACATGGGTTAGTTTGTTGTTAGCAGTAGCATCGTTTTCATAGACTACTTAAAATAGTGCAACTCACTACTGACCCTGCAGAAACAACATTTAATGCTTCTTTTGATCCTAAATGTTTGACCTGCCTTGAAACTAAATGAACCATTTAGTACAATACCTGAGGGAATTATACAAAATTTAAATAATTCAAACATTTAATTGGTGCTTGAGGGTTGTAGTCTTTCAACGTTATAATTTAAATTTGTAAACTCAACGAAAGAAATAGAATTATTATATAAGTCTGCTGTTACTTTAAGGAATAAAATCTCATGTCATTTATGTTGCCCTGCCAAACTCATTAACTGCTAATGTTTGTTTGCCTCATCCCCATTAAAGCTGTTCCAGAACAAATGGGCTTCACCAACTGATGCTGCTAGTTTTAACACTCGACATCAGCCACTGACACAGAAAGGTTCGACTGTGAAAAGCTTTTATATGACAAAATGGTATATCACAGAGGAGTTCTGATTCCGTCTAAATCAAAGCTTCCTTTTGATTCCCTTCAGTCTTACCTTTTGTTTGATGTCAGAGTTTAGAAAGAAGACTAAAGCTTCAGCCTTCATTTTCTTTCCTGAAGCCTCTTCGCCTGACAAGTGCTGCAACTTTGCCATATTTTTTCACTGCGTTTTCACTCGGTAATTAATAAATGTCCTGATGCAACCTAATAGATTAATCTCCTGATGCATGCAATGGCCAAGCAGTAGACTGTAAATACAGAGTTGCATTTTATGCAATGCCTGGTGAAATTGTATAAAATTATTGAACCCTGGTGGGGACAGAAAAACAAATGGATCCTTACTTTTCAATTGAATAAAAAGAACAACAACTTTATCCTAAAGGGAAATTGAATGTTATAATATATATCATTCAAGCCTTAATAATAATAATTAATTATTAACATCTGAACCAGCCTGGTGCTGTTCTTTTGACTTGTACCTGACAGCCAGAGGAGCATTTATACTGAGGAATTTTATCACTAAAGGCCACAGATGTGTGCATGAAAACAAGAAAATCAGCAAAGCTACTGGCTAAATACTAAGCAGTGAAATAAAGGCAATTAAAATTCAGACTGGAAGCCATTTACTGTTCCTTTAACTGCATGTAAAGAGAGAAATATTGTCTTATACATTATTACCAGTGAATTAACCAGTGCAACAATTTGAAACAAAAAAAAAAGTAAAAGTTTGCTGCTCCTTGTATGACGGCCACCATAGATCTCCTAGATCCCACCTATCACAAACAACAGCAGAGGGAACAAACCGACCACATTTGTCTCTGCACCTCTTGGAGGAGTTGGGGTTTTATAGAACTTCCTGGAAACATGCTTGCCACCCTTTAACCATCAAGATCATTTATTTTGTGCTTCACAGCATGATAAAGTTCATTCTGTACTTGGAATAAAAGTGAAATACCAGAATACCAGAAATGAACTCAAACTTTACTGGGATCTGAGTCTTGTTATGGTTATGGGGAGGATCTGTACGATCTGAGTTTTCCTCATGCCTTTTTTAATAAAAAGAGCAAATAAAGATAATCTATAATTTTCTTGTTTCATCCAGCTGATTTCAGTTGATGGATGATTAACAGGTCTTTGCTGAGCTGCAGTCACCTGAACCTGGAGCATGAAAGCAGGGAGACATCTAGAACATGCAGGGCAGTGCGCCATGAGGATCAGATGTAGGCTAAAATAATTCACAATATTAATTCACTAGAATCAGATGACTTCCCAGATTTCCTAAATGATAAAATTGACCACTAAAGCCTCCCAGAATCAATGTGAATGTGATAACTGGCTGAATTTCAATAACAGAAACAGATACAGAGATCCATGCAGGGATCTCCAGGCTGGAGCAGATCAATGATGAATGAGAACTGTTTCATAAATCAATCAATTTCTAGGAAAACCGGCACGAGACCATACTGTCTGGGACACATGTTCACATTAACCAGAACAAACACCAGACTGAGACTACAAAACAAAGTCTGGAGTCTACCTCACTGCAGCTCAAACTGGTGTAGATGAAGAACTGTATTCAGGTCATCAATATCTCATTATCACAGGATGGAAAGACGATGTGCAGAACATGCTGATGGCAGTCCAATCCTGGAGGTATTTGAGCTGAGTGGAAGCTATAATGGCCCTGCAAACATTCCTCAGACTGGAGGAAATGGAGCTCTTGTTAGGAGTTATTTCTCAGCAGTTCATTAATGATCCTCGGTTCTCTTGTGAGTGATTACAGCAATGGTACTCAAAAAAATTCAGTGTTTGTGTTCATGAGACCAGAGAACACATTATGCACTGGCCAGTTTCCATCCATATGCAATAAAACCTGTTTGAAATTAACCACAATTTGTAATAGTGATTACGTATAGTGAGGAGAAAAAAATGGGTGATTAAATGATAGAATAAAATTATATTTCTTGTACATGCTTTCCCCAGTTCAGGAGTCTTCCTCAAGAAAATGCCTTTGTTCCAAGCTCTGGGTGACAGTTCTTCATGCTGTCTCTTAGGCTGAGATCAGTCACCTTACTGAGGAAGCTCACTTTGTCAGGTTCAAACCGCATCTAATGACCACAAGGGTCAGAACACAGACAGAAATGGAGAAACTTTGTTTTTTGGCTCAAGTCTTTCCTGATCACAATAGACCAAAACTGCCGGAGTTCAACTTTCATTGGGAACAAACTTCAAGGTGATCTTAACATGTTTCATTAAAAATATGTTTGCACAATCTTATTCAGAAATTTCTTAAACCGCTCTGGTCATTTGGATGAGGCTTTATTGTTTTGTAGTGGTTCAATTCACTGATGAAACCCGACCCAAATCTCCAGTCAGTCTCCAGGCCGTTTTCTGAAATCAGCTGTTTGGTTTTGGGCCGTTCAGGGTTTGATTCTTTGTCCTGGAAAACTGTCCATTGTCCCCCATGTCCTGCCAGTTGTTCCCTGGAGACAAGAACCAGAACCACACAGCCAAGCAAAAACTCATAATGTGTAGTTCTTGCATGGTTGGCCAGTTTCCATCCACATAAACCAAGAGACAGAAGAGAAAAGGCTTCAGCCTTAGATTGGCACGAGTGTTTCCCTTTCGGTTTATCAAATGTCATCTGGAGACATTTTACAAAATCCATTCAATCACACAGACATTCCAAATTATTCTAGTTATCAACAGTACAGTATGCTCAATTCATTATCCAAAGCTGCTTAAAGAGCTTCTGATTAGGGAAACCCAGCAGATTTCTAGATGTTCAGCATGTAATCAAGCTTGTTGCTTTTATTTTACTGCCATAGCAAAAAGAATTGTTTGTTTACCCATGAATGCCACTGAACTTGTGTCCTTTTCATGAACCTTCTGTTCTTGAATGCGTGTTTGCGTGTTTTCACGTGTGTGTGAGCCTGCATTACTGCTATCAAAGGGATCTTATAGCCAGACTGAAGACTGCTGGCCCAAACGTTCCCCGCTGACTGGAGCCAGTGCTGGTCCGCGGTTCTGAAGGTCTGAACAGATGGGTTTGTCGGGGCGGAGTGCTGATGTTCATGGCTGGCTGACTCAATGCCACAGGGCGCAGGAACCAGTCTTTTGGAGGGCTTATTTTGCGTTTCTTCTTTGATTTAAAAAAAAAATATTTTTATGTTTATCATGTTCTGGCTGTCAAACAGCAGGCTATGATTATGAAAAAGTAATTATGATGTGTCCGACTGAGCACATCATAGAAAGAGCCACCAACCAGTAAAATTAGTTTCAGTCCAAATGGAGTGACGCTGCACCGGCGGCTGCATTAGCAGAAAGCATGTGAATGGAAGTTCAGTGCTTACTGTATACATCCATCATTCATTTATCTACAGCGGGTGAGAGAAAACCGCCACTACTGAGAGAGAAAATGTGGAAGGAATAAATATGATTTCCATCAAAGAAGCTCAGGCAGCAGCAGCATGAAATAATTAGTGAGTGGCAGAGCTCCGCCGGGGCTGGGCTCTGTGAGAGGCTGCGATTCCCCATGAGGAGAGCGGGCCCTAAGCCACGCAGTTCAACTCATTAGCAGTTGACAAAACAAAACACATTAAAAAGCTAATCAAAAAGTGCTCGACGAGCAGCACAGTAAAAGAGGAAATTAATTAGGTTAGTTTGGATCGAGTGTCAGCCCTCTTCGCTGATTGAAATATCTTGATTTTTCTTTCCACCCACTCCAAAATTTTCATTACAAAATTCCAGGTCTTTTTCATTTTTATGCAGATACACTAATGACTTGGGATAAAAGCAGGCACTTTTCATCTTGGTTTTGGGAGTTAGAATTTCTGCAATGAAAACATCTAAACAGGAGGGAGGTGGAGGGTTAGGCTATTCGAGAAAAAATGTGAATCCAGATGTTCCATTGGAAATTAAAATAGTTCTGTTGAATCTCATGTTTTTTTTTTTTTTTATCCCATCCTCAACATGTACAACACCACACATTATTAAGGTGTAGTGTAGTGGTACTGGTCCACCAACGTCCAGCAACGTGGCTGGACGTTGCTGGATGTTGCAACTGGTGTCACTAACAATGCATGGAGGGTTCTACCCCAAATCCAGCACCCTGAGACTGCACACGAGCCGCAAGGAAGGAAGGAGGCAGAGGACTAGTGAGTGTGAGAACCACTGTCCAGGACGAAACATCTAAGATCCATAAATACATCAGGGACAAAGCCTCAACAGTCAATGTGCTCAGTGAATGTCTCAGACAACAGGGAACGGAGGTTGAGGTGCCAGAGATACCATCATGGGAGGACAAGCCCCTACATGGGATGTACCAGCAGCAAATAACCCAAGTGGCTGATATCAGTAAATCCTACCAATGGCTGGAAAAAGCTGGACTCAAGGACAGCACAGAGGCCCTCATCCTGGCCGCCCAGGAACAGGCCCTAAACACCAGAGCAATAGAGGCCCAGATCTACCACACCAGACAAGACTCAAGGTGTAGGTTGTGCAAGGAGGCCCCTGAGACAGTCCAGCACATAACAGCAGGGTGCAAGATACTGGCAGGAAAAGCGTACATGAAACGACATAACCAATGTGCCAGGAATAGTGTACAGAAACATCTGTGCAGAATATGGACTGGAAACCCCGAGATCAAAGTGGGAAACACCCCCAAAGTGGGTGGAGAATGCCATAGCTAAGATCCTGTGGGACTTCCAGATCCAGACAGACAGAATGGTAATGGTGAACCAACCAGACATTGTCATAGTGGATAAACAACAGAGGAAAGCCGTTGTGGTAGATGTAGCAATACCAAGCGATTGCAACATCAGGAAAAAGGGGCACGAGAAACTGGAGAAATACCAGGGCCTCAGGGAGGAACTGGAGAGGGCCTGGAAGGTGAAGACCACAGTGGTGCCTGTGGTCATCTGGGCCCTCGGGGCAGTAACCCCCAAACTGGAGCAGTGGCTACAACAGATCCCAGGAACAACATCAGACATCTCAGTCCAGAAATGTGCAGTCCTTGATACTGCGCAGGACCCTCAAGCTCCCAGGCCTCTGGTAGAGGACCCGAGCTCAGAGGATAAGAACCACTCTTGGTTGGTGAGAAGGGAATTTTTTACATATGGAGTCCTCATTTTGACACCAGTTTAACGGTTGGTTCTTTCCAGAATCCCCTCGCCCCCCGTCGCTGCCAATTACAGCAACTATCAGAGAACAAACATCCAGCACTGTTCTCAAACCAGAATCTTGCCGTCTTATTGTTGTGTTCAAATGTTCAACTCAGAAAGAAACTCATCTTGATTGTCTTTCAGCTGTCTTTGTCCTGGCAGTGAGGTCAGACCTCACTGCTAACGGCTCTGTGATCCAGGTTTTCTGTTCTCGTTGGTCCATCATTTTTCTTTTTTCTCCTTATGGATGATGTTGAAAAATTTAGTCAGACGATCTCTGATGAATTTTCTCCAATGGTGAACAGAAAAATCACTGCAAACACTGTGATATTCAGCTCACCGTTGAATGTTGAATCCAAACCAGAAACTACTGCTGCGCAAGTGACACAATGGGCTGTTGCTAGGCAACCAAAGAATGAGTGAGTTGCTAGGTAACAATAAAATAACTAAATACCAGGTTGTTGCTGTTAAGTCAGATTTTCGTTAGGCAAAGAACGGCACAGACCTTCATCTCTGCAGAAACCCTCAGCCTCAGATGCAACAAATCCACTTTCTTATCCAGTGAGCCGACACCGGCCAGAAAGACAGTCGGAAATGGTGGCTTCCAAGGCATCAGCTGGATTTCCCCTTTTTCTGTTTTCAGGGACCATTTGACCGTTGGTCCTCACACCCTGCTGTGCCAGTCCATTGTCCTTAAGAGCCGCTGTCTCCCAAGTGCGGATTTCGGCCTTCGTGATATATTACCGACTGAACTGTCTCCAGTGGACCATCAGCTTCAGCCGTAAAGTTTGTTTTTATTCAAACTTCAGCAGTTTTCTAGTTGTCCTTCTCAGGTAGTGACATCAATTTGTGACATCACACAATTTGATGTCACAAAGAGTGATGCACCCTTCGTGGAGCGAGAATGCATCCCTTCTGAATCTACGGTCATAGTGATTGCAGCAGATGGAGAGAAAGCACAAGGATTGTACTAATTGTACTAACAAGCGAAGAATCAATTTTCTGATCGATTTTCGGATTCATCCAGAGAGAAAGAATTAAAAATGAGTAAGAGCAGTAAGATAAGTAAGCCGTATGATTTCAAAGGCAAGGAAACACAAGAGACCTTAGCGAGACAGTCGCAGCAGCTCAATGACATTGTGAAAAAATTCAGCATGATGTCCATTGAGCGAAAGTCTTTGCTTAAAGCAAATGAGGAGCTGAACACGCAAGTTCTAAACATGAATAAAGCTGCGCTCAAAGTAGAAACTCTGCTTCAGGAGAAAGACAGGGAGTTAAAAAAACAGTTGGAGGCAAACAAAACTTTAAAGAAGAATATCACCGCTCTGGAGAAGAAAAAGGCCGCCTTGGAGGAGAAAACCACTGTGTTGGAGAACGAAAAGACCGCCTTAGTGGAGAAAAACACTGTTTTGGATACAGAAAACACTGCCTTAGAGAAGAAAAAGACCGCCCTGGAGAAAAAAAAGACCACTCTGGAGAAAAAAACTATCACACTGAGCCAGAAAAACAGAGCCTTAGAAATTGAAAAGACCACCTTGGAGGAGAAATATACTAGTTTGGAGAAGGAGAAGGCCGCTGTGGAGGAGAAAAACACAGCCTTAGAGATTGAAAAGACCGCCATGGAGAAGAAGACCACCACGCTGGAGAAAGAAAGTATTGCACTGGGACAGAAAAACACAATGTTGGAGAAAGAAAAGACCACCTTAAAGGAGAAGAACACAGCCCTGGAAACACAAAACACTGACTTGGAGAAGAAGAAGACCGCTCTGGAGAAGAAAAAGACCATTCTGGAGAAAAAAAATATCGCACTGGGTCAGAAAAACGGAGCCTTAGAGATTGAAAAGGCTGCCTTGGGGAAGGAAAAGATCAACTTAGAGATTGAAAAAGGCCGCTGTAGAGGAGAAAAACATAGCATTAGAGAAGCGAAACACTGCCTTAGGGATTGAAAAGACTGACTTGGATAGCAAAAACACAGCCCTGGAAACACAAAACAATACCTTGAAAAAGAAGATGTCCGCTTTGGAGGAAAGAAGTATCGCACTGGGGCAGATAAACACAGGCTTAGAGATTGAAAAGACCGCCTTGGAAGAGAGAAACCTAAATTTGGAGGATGAAAAGACTGCCTTGGAGGAGAAAATCACCATCTTTGACAATGTAAACATTGTCTTGAAAGAGGAAAACACCACCCTGAAGCTGAAAAGCACCGCTCCGGAACAGAAAATTATTGCCTTGGAGACTAAACTCACAAAGTTTGAGCAGAAAAACACCACCATGGCGCAAATTAACACCATCCTCAAGAAGGAAAACACCGCCCTGGTGGAGGGAAAAAGGTCCCTGGAGGAGAAAATCACTGCCCTGCAGAAGGTAAACACTGCCCTGAAGCTGAAAAGCACCTCTCTGGAGCAGAAAAGCGATGAGTTGGCGCAAATAAACACCACCCTCAAGAAGGAAAACACCGCCTTGGTGGAGGGAAAAAGCTCCCTGGAGGAGAAAATCACAGCCCTGCAGAAGGTAAACACTGCCCTGAAGCTGAAAAGCACCTCTCTGGAGCAGAAAAGCGCTGAGTTGGTGCAAATAAACACCACCCTCAAGCAGGAAAAGACTGCCCTGGAGGAGGAAAACACCACTCTGAAGGTGAGAAGCACCGCTATGGAGCAGAACAGTGCCGTCTTGGAGCAGACAAGCACCGCCTTTGTGCATATAAACACCACCCTCATGCAGGAGAACAACGCCCTGGGGAAGAAAAACACTGCCTTGGAGGAGGGAAACACCGCCTGGGAGGAGAAAAGTACTGCTTTGGAGTTGAAAAACACAAACTTGGAGCAAAAAAATACTGCCTTGGCGCATATAAACACCGCCCTTAAGCACGAAAACAACACCCTGGATGAGGGAAAGACCGGCTTGGAGAAGAAAACCACTGCCTCTGCGCAAATAAACGCCATCCTCAAGAAGGAAAACACTGCCTTGCGGGAAATAAACGCCATCCTCAAGCAGAAAATTACTGCCCTCGGGCAGAAAAACACAGCTTTGGAGGAGGGTAAAAGCTCCCTGGAGAAGGAAAACACCAGCATGGCGCTGGAAATCGCTGCCTTGGTGAAAATAAGCACCACCCTGCAGCTGAAAACCGTGGCCCTGGAGCAGAGAACATTTGCCTTAGAAGATATAAACACCGCCTTTGAACAGGAAAACGCCGCCCTGAAGCTGAAAAGTCTCGGAAGTGTCTCGGAAGGGGAAAAGCTGAACAAAAAGACGAGGGACAGAGTGGAACAGCAGAACCAACAGTCACCTGAAGAGGAAACCCACGAAGACAGCCAGTCGGTTTCAGACCAGCCACAGGAGCAGCCATCAGTAATCACACGTGTGGTCGAAGGCATCTACAATACATATCAAAAAATGTGCGAAACGGGTATTAAGGTATTGGGTTGAATTGTGAATAAAAAAGTATCATGATGACTGAAACCTTCAGGATTGATTATCAGTGGCAGAAAAGCTTTACAACAAAAGGACTGCGGTGTCAAGGGAGCTTGAGACCATCGAGTTTACAGACCATCGGACTCTAATCCCATTTGTCGCCAGGCCATCAGACACTCTGGGCTGACCTCCGGGGCTTCGTGCCGAGTCTTTCTGCACAAAGGTTGCATGTTCTCCCCATGCTTGTGTGGGTTCTCTCCGGGTACTCCTGACCGGAGAGTTCTGCTGTACTTCCTCCCAAAGTCTAAAAGCATGACTGTTAGGTTAATTGATTTCTCTAAAACCATCCCTAGGTGTGGATGTGTGCATGCATGGTTATTTTTCACCTGTCTGTCTCTGTGTTGCTGGCGACCTGTCCAGGTTGTACTAAGCCTCTCGCTGGAGCAAGATACCACCCAGATCTCCCATTTTTGGTTTGAAGGTTTCCTAATTAAGTCTGTTAGCATTTGTAGCCGGAGCTGAACTCCAGTATTACACCAAGCCCTATATCTAATACAAAATATTAACATCATCTTAGTATTGAAACGTTATGTCCCGATCCCTCACATAAATAGTCCGTCATTTTGAACAAAAATATGCAGCAGTGCTGAGGCATCGTCTGCTGTTCTGGTTTAGCCAAGTAGGATTGACGATCGCTCCAAGATGGCCACCTTGTTTCCTGCCTCCAGTCAGTCAATGCGGAGCCTGTTCTTTTATTATGTCTTTGGGTTTAGCGGTTAAAGCCTCTTCTCAGCATACATTTCCCAGAATGCAGTGTGGTTCTGGATCAGAGTTCAGTAAATATTGTTTAATACAGTGGACCAACCCTGGTCCTCAGGAACCGCTGTCCTGCATGTTTTTGGTGAGTCTGGACTCCAACACAACTGATTCTTATTACTGCATTTCCTTCTTTGCATTCCTGAAATTGTTGCAGAATCACCTATTCATTTAACCCAGGTGTGCAGCAGCAGGGAAACGCCTAAAATATGCAGGACAGTGGGCCCTGAGGACCAGGGTTGGGGACTACTGCTTTAATATATTGAATATTTTCTCAGATATATTATCTATTGATATTAATCAAGTGTCTATCGCAATATATATTGTTAGCCTTGAAATTATGGTCAACGTAATCAAGGCAAAAACTGCTGACTCACTGTTTATCAGCCACAAACAAAACAAAAAAACACTACAAAAGTAGCTAAGGAGCTACAAAGTGGTAGCACTGTTGCCTTGCAGCAAGAAGGTCCTGGGTTCGATTCCCGGCCCAGGGTCTTTCTGCACGGAGTTTGCATGTTCTCCCTGTGTGTGCGTGGGTTCTCTCCGGGTACTCCGGCTTCCTCTCACAGTCCAAAAACATGACTGTCAGGTAAATTGGTCTCTCTAAATTCTCCCCAAGTGTGTGTATGCATGGTTGTTTGTCCTGTCTGTTACTCTGTTGCCCTGCGACAGGCTGGCGACCTGTCCAGGGGGTACTCCGCCTCTCCCCCGGAACGTAGCTTTATATAGGCACCACCACCTCCCGACCCCATTAGGGATAAGGATGAACAGAAAATTATTGTAAAATTGAGTGGAAAGAAAAAATGCAGTAGAAACAAGGGTAAGATTGTGAGTTTTGGACAGGTTCATAAGGTGAAGACCCCACACAAAGACAAATCTAATATATGTTACTTATGTTCAGCCACTCCTGAAACAGAAATAACATAATCTAACTTGAGATTAAAGTAATGTTTGCATTTCAAGAAGAGGATGACAGACACGAGAACCAACAACCCAGAAAATCCCTTTTTAGGGTGACTCAGTAAAATTCCTTATAATAAAAAAACTAATTAGGATAGATCTATGGGCTATGCAAAACATTTTTATTATATTTTTTGCACAAAATCATTATTAAATAATGAGACTGTAGTTCTGCTCAGTTCTGTCTGTTTTCAGCTATTTCAGTGCTTCTGTCACTTTAAATCCAAATAAGCTGCTGCTGGCCACACCCCCAACTCATCAGTTAAACTCACAAGTGAAAATGGCTGCGAACAGATGCGCAACCTTAGATCTTTGAAAAGCAGATGTGGAGCCTCCTGCACAACCAACAAGAATACATTCTTGTTGGTTTCTGGATAGTGAGTCAACAACAAAACACTTTCTGTCTTTTCCAGCAGCCACTCTGCATTGCATACAGTAGTAAAACCAGCTGGCCAAATGTGCTGGACCTCTGCCTGGGTTGCTAGGTAACAAACTAGGTTCAGCTGGGGTTGCTAGTAAGGTGCAGTGGAATGTGGAATGTGAACCAACTGTCAGGAGGTTTTTGAAATTGTCCAGACACCAAAAAACATTCATTTATTTCCCCCAAATTTTGCTTTATCTCATGTGGGTGGCGCGTCTCTATTTAGCGAGCCGTATTCGGCCTGCTGCTGCGAGAAACTGGTGGATTCATTGTTATTATGAGAGGAAAGGTCAACTCGAGTGTTTTATTTATACATTTTAAACCTTAAATGAAGGCTTTGGGTCAGGGTTCCTACTGATTGTCATGAAACTGACCACTTTTGACACATTCTGCAAGAATCACCAGATAATATTTACAAATATATTAAAAATAATATACTAGCTGCTGGTTTTCTGAGTCATTCTGAGTCAACTTTTTCCATTCCAGGCAATTTTCCATTCTGATGATTAATATCTTTTGAAGGGGAATTTTGTTTACAGAGACATCATGATCCATTTTACTTATGGTTTCAGTTATTTATTGTTTTTGGTTGTTGTGTTTTATTTTGGATATTTAAAATATCTTCTGGTTCTACTGTAGAGATTCTGTGTGAAATTGAGAGGGCAAACTTGAATTGGTGTAACCCAGTGTTGCTGGGCTCAAGCACAGATGACATCCAGAGTTGTCTTTGCGAATTACAAAAAGGGTTTTATTTACCTTTATACAAAAAGTCAGCCTGCCGACACTCGGTGCCTAATGCTCCCCAGCAGAACGGGAAAAACAGTATACTGTGAGGAAATCTCAAAATTTCCTACAAGTGGAAAACAACTCTTTTCGTTGTTTTCCACTTGTAGATATTGTTCCCAGATATTGTTCCGCTAGTCTCACAGCTTTACACTGGCTTATGTCTGTGCCAGTGTTGTGTCTGACATGCTTTGGAACAATACATGGCAGCAGAGCAACCTGAACACCTCTGGAGTGGAGCGTCAACTGTTTCTTCCCGGTGGCAGAAAAGGCAGCGGCGGGACTTCACATGTGATGGCTGGGTCACTGCTGGTCCCATGGCAGTGGCCCGCCGATGTTTTCCTGCTGCTGATGTGGAGCTCTGCAACCTCTGGAGATGTGACCCGGCTGGCCACATTTGAAGCAGTGGGTGCAGGTCAAATCGGTCTTTATTTCCAGCATATCACGCAGCTTAAGACCAGGGCTGATTGCTCTTATCACTGCTTCAATAACTTCGGGCTCACTGTGTCCTTTCCGGAGTCCGTTTTCTATCTGGTGCAGCAGGCTGATGTAGGACAGCCGATCACGCTGACCGCTCCCTCCTATTTGACCACAGATGTGAAACTCACTGCGAACAGTCACCTCCGGTACCTTGGCTGATGAGCTCAACCTGAAGTCGGCAGCGGCTTCCGTTAGTCTGAGTTTCTCAGCTATGGCTTTGATCTCCCCTTCCAGCTCTTCATATTTGCTACTTGTATCGAACGAGTGGAGAATCCCACGACGCTCCTCTTTAGCTTCCGGTCGGCCCAGAGCCCATAAAAGTTCTTTTACAAACTGCACAGCATCATTTGACATGTAGCTGCTTTCAACTTCATCCAGCTTATTTTCTACAACCCTCATCAGCTGGCGTCTGGTACTTTCTTTCGTGGGCTCCTTCTCTGTAGTAAAGCATTTCAGTTGATAACTGGCTTTCAACAGCCGATCACGGCTTAACTGAGCGCGGCTGTGACTTTGTCTCGCAGAGGTTCCAGTTCCATTGTGGGGACTCATAAAAATGTTCTCATACCCCTTGGATGAAAACTGTTCTTAAATCTTTTAGATTTTAGGTCCGATGGTCAGAGAGAGTTTTACTTGAGTGGCGCACAACGCTACCGTTACCTGCCAACGGTTCAGCTGTTACCTGCCAACCGTCCTAAAAGTCTCCGTTCTTGCACCAAAAGTCCTTTTAGAACATTTCTCCTGGCTGGCTCGCCATTATATGTTGCTGGGCTCAAGCACAGATGACATCCGGAGTTGTCTTTGCGAATTACAAAGAGGGTTTTATTTAACTTTATACAAAATGTCAGCCTGTCGACACTCTGTGCCTAACGCTCCCCAGCAGAACGGGGTGGCTAAAACGGACCTAAAATGGTGGCTTCCAAGCCATCAGCTGGATTTCCCCTTTTTCTGTTTTCAGGGACCATTTGACCATTGGTCCTGCCACCCTGCCGTGCCAGTCCATTGTCCTCAAGAGCCGCTGTCTCCCAAGTGCGGATTTCAGCCTTGGTGATACAGGGGTTGGACAATGAAACTGAAACACCTGGTTTTAGACCACAATAACTTGTTAGTATGGTTTAGGGCAGGGGTGGCCAACCCGCGGCTCGCGAGCTGCATGTGGCTCTTTGACTGGTTCCATGCGGCTCTTGCGTTCATATAGTCGCATTCTGCCAGACGTGCAATAATGACTAGAAGTAGTCAAATGAACTGTCATGTATTGACAACAGCAGCACGCCATTACTGTTGGCCGTAACCACGCCAAAACAACACAAACAATAAACAGTCTTTGTTTCTCTTGCAGTCTTACTCATTCCAGTCGTTTACTTCTGCTCTCACACAAACCTCCGCTCACCTCTCACTCTCTCCCCCTGTTCCCTCGCTCCCTCATCCATCCAGATGCATTCGTGGACAATGGGAAATCATACACTCTAATTTAAATCTCTAAACAGCGCAACATCCAGTAACATTTAGCACATACTGTAGGGTCGCTATAATATCCAAGTTTCGCTTCGCTTGAGTTCAATACTTTTCGGTATTTTCGTCAAATGCGCATGTGCGCAGTTTTTCAGTAAGAGTAAAATCATTTGAGTAAACCTTTCGTGCTCAACATGGCAGGAAAAAATGCACAGGAAAACAAAAATATGAAGACGAACACAGGACGTTTTTGACAGAGTGGGAGAATTATATTTTTTTGTTGAACGTAGTGGAAAGCATTCTGCCTTATATGTCAGGTGTCCTTGTCGCATTTTAAGGCTTCAAACCTTCAGCGCCACTTCAGCTCCATTAAATAACATGTAATGCACATAATATACGAAGCCCCCTAGGGGACATGGGGAACTTTTTTTCTTTTGCGTGCCCTCGCAATACTTTTTGCGTCACTATGGTACATGCAAAAGTATTGCGTGTACCATAATACTTTTGCGAGGGCAAAAGTAATAGGGCACGCAATACTTTTGCGAGGGCACGCAAAAGTATTGCGAGGGCAGCAAAAGAAAAAAAAATTCCCCATGTCCCCTAGGGGGCTCCGTAAAAATAAAAGGAAAAATGTATTGTAAATTGTTCTATTATTGTTTATTTGGCTAAACAGAGTTTGTTTGCATGGGAAAGTGCACAGTGCTCATTGTTGAAAATGTCTGGCCTGTGGTCTTTGTAGTGTTAAAATAGTGGGAAAAATTTACAATAAATCTGGCTGAGCAAAAGTATGCGAGTATCAGGAAGGGATGGGTTGATGTTCATGTGAGCCCATGCATATGATGTGGCTCTTCGCGGTACCTTGGTAAAAAAAATGGCTCTTGGTCTTTGTCTGGTTGGCCACCCCTGGTTTAGGGCCTCTTTTTGCGGCCAATACAGCGTCAATTCGTCTTGGACAAATATGGGGCCAAGGGAATGCCATGATATGACAGCCCAAACCATCACTGATCCACCCCCATGCTTCACTCTGGGCATGCAACAGTCTGGATGGTACGCATCTTTGGGCTTCTCCACACCGCAACTCTCCCGAATGTGGGGAAAACAGTAAAGGTGGACTCATCAGAGAACAATACATGTTTCACATTGCCCACAGCCCAAGATTTTTGCTCCTTACACCATTGAAACCGACGTTTGGCATTGGCACGAGTGACCAAAGGTTTGGCTATCGCAGCCCGGCCTTGTATATTGACCCTGTGGAGCTACCGACGGACAGTTTTGGTGGAAACAGGAGAGTTGAGGTGCACATTTATTTCTGCCGTGATTTGGGCACCGTGGTTTTATGTTTTTTGGATACAATCCAGGTTAGCACCCTAACATCCCTTTCAGACAGCTTCCTGTTGCATCCACCGTTAATCCTGTTGGATGTGGGTGTCCTTCTTGGTGGTATGCTGACATTACCCTGGATACCGTGGCTCTTGATACATCACAAAGACTTGCTGTCTTGGTCACAGATGCGCCAGCAAGACGTGCACCAACAATTTGTCCTCTTTTGAACTCTGGTATGTCACCCATAATGTTTTGTGCATTGCAATATTTTGAGCAAAACTGTGCTCTTACCCTGCTTATTGGGCCTTCACACTCTGCTCTTACTGGTGCAATGTGCAATTAATGAAGATTGGCCACCAGGCTAGTCTTATTTAGCCATGAAACCTCCCACACTAAAATGAGAGGTGCTTCAGTTTCATTGTCCAACCCCTGTATATTACCAGCTGAACTGTCTCCAGTGGACCATCAGCTTCAGCCGTAAAGTTTGTTTTTATTCAAACTTCAGCAGTTTTCTAGTTGTCCTTCTCAGGTAGTGACATCAATTTGTGACATCACGCAATGTGATGTCACAAAGAGTGATGCACCCTTTGTGGACCGAGAATGCATCACTTCTGAATCTACGGTCATAGCTATTGCAGCAGTTGGAGAGAAAGCACAAGGATTGTACTAATTGTACTAACAAGCGAAGAATCAATTTTCTGATCGATTTTCGGATTCATCCAGAGAGAAAGAATTAAAAATGAGTAAGAGCAGTAAGATAAGTAAGCCGTTTGATTTCAAAGGCAAGGAAATACAACAGACCATAGCGAGACAGACGCAGCATCTCAATGACATTGTGAAAAAACTCAGCATGATGTCCATCGAGCGAAAGTCTTTGCATAAAGCAAACGAGGAGCTGAACACGCAAGTTCTAAAAGTGAAAAAAGCTGCGCTCGAAGTAGAAACTCTGCTTCAGGAGAAAGACAGGGAGTTAAAAAAACAGTTGGAGGCAAACAAAACTTTAAAGAAGAATATTACCACTCTGGAGAAGATAAAGGCCGCCTTGGAGGAGAAAACCACTGCGTTGGAGAACGAAAAGACTGCCTTATTGGAGAAAAACACTGTTTTGGATACAGAAAACACTGCCTTAGAGAAGAAAAAGACCGCCCTGGAGAAAAAAACTGTCACACTGGGACAGAAAAACAGAGCCTTAGAAATTGAAAAGACCACCTTGGAGGAGAAAAGTACTAGTTTGGAGAAGGAGAAGGCCGCTATGGAGGAGAAAAACATAGCGTTAGAGAAGCGAATGACTGCCTTAGAGATTCAAAAGACCGACTTGGAGGACAAAAACATATCCCTGGAAACACAAAACAATGCCTTGAAAAAGAAGTTGTCCGTTTTGGAGAAGAAAAAGACCGCTCTGGAGCAAAGAAGTATCGCACTGGGGCAGATAAACACAGGCTTAGAGATTGAAAAGACAGCCTTGGAAGAGAGAAACCTAAATTTGGAGCATGAAAAGACTGCCTTGCAGGAGAAAAGTACTGCTTTGGAGACGGAAATCGCAAACTTGGAGCAAAAAAACACCACCTTGGCGCACATAAACATAGTCCTTAAGCACGAAAACACCGCCTTGGATGAGGGAAAGACTACCTTGGAGGAGGAAAACACTGCCCTGAAGCTGAACAGCACTGCTCTGGAGCAGAAAATAACAGTCTTGCAGCAGAAAACCACTGCATTGGTGCTAATAAACACCACCCTCAAGCAGGTAAACAATACCCTGGGGAAGAAAAACACTGCCTTAGCGCAAATAAACACCGCCCTCAAGCAGGAAAACAACACCCTGAAGCTGGAAATCGCTGCCTTGGTGAAAATAAGCACCACCCTGCAGCTGAAAACCGTGGCCCTGGAGCAGAGAACATTTGCCTTAGAATATAAACACCGCCTTTGAACAGGAAAACGCCGCCCTGAAGCTGAGCACCACCAGTCAGGAGCAGAAAATAACAGTCTTGCAGCAGAAAACCACTGCCTCGGTGCTAATAAACGCCATCCTCAAGCAGGTAAACAACACCCTGGGGAAGAAAAACACCGCTTTGGCGCAAATAAACACCGCCCTCAAGCAGGAAAACAACACCCTGAAGCTGGAAATCGCTGCCTTGGTGAAAATAAGCACCACCCTGCAGCTGAAAACCGTGGCCCTGGAGCAGAGAACATTTGCCTTAGAAGATATAAACACCGCCTTTGAACAAGAAAACGCCGCCCTGAAGCTGAGCACCACCAGTCAGGAGCAGAAAATAACAGTCTTGCAGCAGAAAACCACTGCCTCGGTGCTAATAAACGCCATCCTCAAGCAGGTAAACAACACCCTGGGGAAGAAAAACACTGCCTTAGCGCAAATAAACACCGCCCTCAAGCAGGAAAACAACACCCTGAAGCTGGAAATCGCTGCCTTGGTGAAAATAAGCACCACCCTGCAGCTGAAAACCGTGGCCCTGGAGCAGAGAACATTTGCCTTAGAAGATATAAACACCGCCTTTGAACAGGAAAACGCCGCCCTGAAGCTGAGCACCACCAGTCAGGAGCAGAAAATAACAGTCTTGCAGCAGAAAACCACTGCCTCGGTGCTAATAAACGCCATCCTCAAGCAGGTAAACAACACCCTGGGGAAGAAAAACACCGCCTTGGCGCAAATAAACACCGCCCTCAAGCAGGAAAACTACACCCTGAAGCTGGAAATCGCTGCCTTGGTGAAAATAAGCACCACCCTGCAGCTGAAAACCGTGGCCCTGGAGCAGAGAACATTTGCCTTAGAAGATATAAACACCGCCTTTGAACAGGAAAACGCCGCCCTGAAGCTGAAAAGTCTCGGAAGTGTCTCGGAAGGGGAAAAGCTGAACAAAAAGACGAGGGACAGAGTGGAACAGCAGAACCAACAGTCATCTGAAGAGGAAACCCACGAAGACAGCCAGTCGGTTTCAGACCAGCCACAGGAGCAGCCATCAGTAATCACACGTGTGGTCGAAGGCATCTACAATAGATATCAAAAAATGTGCAAAACAGGTATTAAGGTATTGGGTTAAATTGTGATTAAAAAAGTATCATGATGACTGAAACCTTCAGGATTGATTATCAGTGGTAGAAAAGCTTTACAACAAAAGGACTGCGGTGTCAAGGGAGCTTGAGACCATCGAGTTCCCAGACCATCGGACTCTAATCCCATTTGTCGCCAGGCCATCAGACACTCTGGGCTGACCTCCGGGGCTTCGTAGGAAGTCTCGTTGGTCTCCGGGCTGACCTTCGGGGCTTTGTAGGGTGTACTGTTGGTCTCCGGGGCTTCATGCCAAGTATCGTTGGTCTCTGGGCTGACCTCTGGGGCTTTGTGCCGAGTACCGTTGGTTTCCAGGCTGACTTCCGGGGCTTTGTAGGGAGTCCCGTTGGACTCCGGGGCTTCGTGCCAAGTCTTTCTGCACGAAGGTTGCATGTTCTCCCCATGATTGTGTGGGTTCTCTCCGGGTACTCCGGCTTCCTCCCAAAATCCAAAAGCATGACTGTTAGGTTAATTGATTTCTCTAAAACCATCCTTAGAACCTTAGAACTCAGAATGTTCTAAGATTGTCTTAAGGGCAAAATTGGGGAAAAAAATTGTGTAGTGTGAGCTGGGCTTTACACTCGAAATAGACAGAATTTTGTCAAATAATTTTAACAATGCTCCTGTCGAAGATTCATAACTTATAAGTCTGAAACAGGAAGAGGTCTGAAAAAACAGTCTGTGTGCTACATTCAAGAGAGAGATTCATTTAATGCGTCAAGGAGTGACGTTATCACTGCTAATGTGATTACCATTGAAGCTGAACAATTTAATGTTACAGTCACATCAAACACATTTCGAGAGGCAGGCGATTCTGGTTTATATTCAAAGTCTATGCGGAGTGTTGGCTGCGCTAGATGTGTCAAACACTCCTAACGGTTCAAATCGTGCTGCGCCAGACACTCGAAGCGCACCGTAATAGCCCTTGACGCTCCTCCACATAGAATGAATCCAAACCAGACGCGCCTAACGGTCAAAACGCATCTAGTGTTAATACACCATTATATGTCCAGTGTCACATTAGGTCAGTGCTTCTCAGTTCCAGTCCTCAGGCCCCCTGCTCTGCATGTATTAGATGTCTCTATTTCAGAACAACTGATCCAAATGATTGCATTACCTTTTTTCATACAAACTGACTGGGTGTCTCACAAAGATATAATTCTTTCACCACCTTTCTGACTCACACACACACACACACACACACACACACACACACACACACGACAGTTCGCAGAGGATCCATTACCATAGCAACGGAACTCATTTTAAATTATGCTTAATGAAAATTACAAAATAAAAGACTTTTACATATAACTGCTCTCTTGGGCATTGTGTGACTTTTTAAACAAAACCACGGTCACACTTTGGATTACCGTAATTTGCACAGTGGCGCAGTGGGTAGCGCTGTTGCCTTGCAGCAAGAAGGTCCTGGGTTCAATTCCCGGCCCAGGGTCTTTCTGCACGGAGTTTGCATGTTCTCCCTGTGCATGCGTGGGTTCTCTCCGGGTACTCCGGCTTCCTCCCACAGTCTAAAAACATGACTGTCAGGTTAATTGGCCTTCCCAGATTCTCCCTAGGTGTGAGTGTGTGTGTGCATGGTTGTTTGTCCTGTTTGTCTCTCTGTGTTGCCCTGTGACAGACTGGCGACCTGTCCAGGGTGTACCCCGCCTCTCGCCCGGAACGCAGCTGGAGATAGGCACCGGCAACTCCCGACCCCATTAGGGAGAAGGGTGACGGAAAATGGATGGATGGATGGATTAACTTATACACTAATTTCAACATACTGAATGGTGCAAGTCCATGTTAGTCAACATGCTTGTGACTCTCCACATGCTATTGATAACATTGCAGTTTTCTTTAGCATTGATGCTAATTTTTTGCATCAGAACGCTGGATCCAAACTGACGGGCACACTTTGGCAGGCCCTGGTTAAATTTCTTCAGGAATTTTCTAGTTTATTTTTACTGTTTTGAAATGTGTCACATGGTTGTGCTGCCAGTTTGTGGCGCTGCTACAGCAGTGCTCACCGATACTGCCGTTTGGTCTGGTTTCAGGTCTGGAGCCATATAATGAATCTCATTATATTCTTTGTAGTGGTTTGTTGATGTAATTTGTGCATGTTTTGGGACAAATGAGCATTGTTAACCCTAAATTATCTGATCAACACTGGTATAACTATCTCTTTTTCTGCCTCTTGTAAGATAGTACTGCTTGTCCTCTTAGTAATTATCTCATGTGCACTCAGTGTCTTTGTATACAATGAAGCAAAAGAGAACATCATCCAGCATACAGATGAAAGCCACACAGAGAGAAACAAAGTGTTTGTTCATTCCAAACTGAAATAATGCAGTCTTTTCTGACCCTGCAGGCAGAAGCATAAGAAGCTGCTTCTCCGACAAACATCTACATCATTAGAATTCAAATCAGTCAAATCATTTACAGCTGTTCAGACTTAATCACATGCATTATCATTTACACACGGACGGTTTTTCAAGTATGAGCCACATTAGCAAATATTAAGTGACATTTAAAAATCCAGTTCTCTGTTTAGGAAGATGTATGAAGAGATTCACTCGTGAAGCAGCCTTAATGCTGTTATATAGAACAATGTCATGGAAAATGACAAGGCGACCTTATTATGGTGAAAAAATGATTTTACTCTTCAGGGATGGTGGTCGTCTGACATAATAATATTCATGTTTGACCCAGAACATTGTTTATGATTAACCCAGTAGTTACACCCACAGATTATCTTAAGTGATGGTTGCAGTGCCTCATATGTCAATAAACTATAATAAATAATAGCTAAATGTTCTGCGACAGAGAGGCAAATCTTCATGAGTTCTAAATATAAACCATGGTTTCCCAGGCTTTAGCTTTTTAAACCAAACTTTCTTTTGTTTCACATCATAGAACAAAACGTGCACTGAATGAACGAGAATATCTTTTTTTCAAAATTGTGTGCAACTTGGTGAGGTGGGATGGAGAGATAGTCCATGTGCAACTGATCCCTCAGCTCCAAGTAACGGAGAGAAATCGTTTTCACATAAACGGATCTCTGAAACTCAACAGTTTGTATCCAATTCCAGATTAATTGCTGGAACCTATTTCATCTTCAAGGAATCTTCCATGTTGACGGATCTCTGAAGGATTATTCTTCGTTAATAAACGACTCAGTCATCTTGAAAAATATACATTTCAATCAATTTTAATGCATTTCTTTCTACAAAAAGTATACCAAAATACTTTTATACCATAAGTCACTGTAGCTGGTTATGTGTGCAGCTGAGTCACATGACTTCTAACACCCAATCACAAAGGAGAAAAAAAATGTCTGATTTCTAATAACGATCGAACAGTGAAATGAAAATATGTTGGGACAATCTTAAGACTTCCAAAATTCAGTGGTTCAGATGATTTCAATTCTATAAAAAGATTTCTCAGCTCAGCCGCCAGGAAATAAAACAACCTGTTTGGAGCAACAGTCACATATTAGGTGACCTCCACAGGATAAAACTTTAATGTTAACAGCTGGTGTTTAGGTTTTTAAAGGTAAATGATGGGGTTATGTGACAATAAAAAACCTGTTTTACACAACTTTACTGGGCTTGTATAATCAGACAGATGGTAGATTTTGCCTCCATCCTTAAGAGAAAAATGATATTTTATAAAAACTGAAGTTTAACAAGAATGCAAACATTTACTCCCAGACTGGTCTGACACTCCAGCAGATGAACTTGCAGTTAATGCGCCAACATGGTCACTTTGTTTTGTTTTAGTCTAAGCTGAATGACCAAACAGTTAATACCCCAAACACACACCAACTGTTGCAGATTTACTTCACCGTCCAGATGGGTGGGTAAGTGAACCTCCTTTCTATCTTTACACTTTTTTTTTTTTTCACATAAACAATCCAGTGAGCTTGAACATAAAAGTCATTCTTTTTAATTAACTCTAATTGGTTTGTTTGTATGTCTCTTCCTTTCTATGAGAATTAAAGAGCATTTAAGAGCCAAGTCGTGGTAACAGTGTGTGCGCTGCTGTATCTGATCTTACCGACACACAGCATGAAAATACTGGAGTCATCTCGGGGTAGTTTGGGTTGATAGTTCAGGTGGAGGCGCTGCAGTGAATCCACCTGAACACTCTGAGCCTCCTGCAGTTTGTTGAAACAGCTTTCTGGTAGACCTGCAATCAGTATGATAAATGATAAAAAGCAAGACCTCCTGTGTTTCTCGTGGATTAAAGGAAAAGCCCACCAAGGACTGAGACTCCTTGCAGCGCCATCATTGACCTTTGAAGTAAAAGTTTTAGCTGTTAATAAATGTTAAAAAAAACCCAAAAACTCACTTTGAGTGGTTAAGAAAGTTTTCTTCAGTAAAAGAGCTTCAACAGAGACTCAAGTTATGGTTAAACAGTTCTTAATTTAAAAACAATCATATCAACGTGTGAGTAAGAGCAGGGCTTACTCTGTAAGGGATTTCTGTTTGGAGACAGAAATCCCAGCCAGGACCTGGGCTAGCAGAATCTTTTGACACTTAAGACCATATGGATAAGAGAGTGTCAGATTACTGGGGATTGTTTCACCCACAGGACGTGCAGAGAACAGATCTCTACACACTGAAAACTAAAAGTAGTAAAACTAAGTATGGGTTTCGATAGCAGTTTGGCTGGCATGCACTCACTGCTACTGTAACTGATTTCAGCAAGAGAGAGTAAATGATCACTGCAGTGGAGCAACATGGGATTTGACTGGATGACCGATCTAGAAAATACTGGAGGACAGAGAACAAGTCAACTGGTTATTTGTGGTTAGGCCATCCTAGTCTGTGGTTAGGGTTAAACTCCTCAGATCAGGGTAAAACTGTGGAGATGCATCTCGAGCCCTGGAGGAACTTAGGATTGGTTACTAGGAAAGAGATGAAGTAGAAATGCTCCAAGTCAGGATAACAGGCAGTTGTGTACTTGGTGATTAATCCAAAGCTACGCCATTTCTTTCACCACACTCTTCTCTATGATCTTAACTTTCCTGGTGCACTAAATGTATGTCTAGCCTTCAGCTTTACCCCAGCGTGCTTCAGGGCCTGGTCAGGGTCCACTCACAGAGCCCGAACCAGAGGAAGCCAGGAGCAATCCTTTAACCTGAGCATGCTACTGGAGCCCTGGGCTACTGATAAACTGCAGCTCTGCTGTTATCTGCTCAGGCTCTCAGGATATAAAACCTGCAGCAAGACTGACCTCAGGACAGTTGGTCTGCAACCTGAGTCCACCGCAAAGCGTCCTTCATTACCTCTGCATCACTCAGAGAGCAGATCTGCAGGAAGATGTGTGAAAACTTGAGGTTTCCATGACCTTTAAATTGCTGATGTACAATCAACAGACTTGAAACCTCATAAACAGTCATTTCTGTCTGAGGACATAATTCCAACTGCGCACATAATCAATGTCTGAAAGCTTTTCAAAAGCATAAAGAAAAGTTCTGGACACTTTACTGGATTAATCCATTCAACACATGGACTGCTTTTATTAGACACACCTTTACGTCAGCCGGGACTCAATTTGTTCCTGTGAAATCCAAATCAGATGCAAAACGGTCTGACAAGACTAACAAAGCGTGCAAAACAGAAGCTGCTGCAGCATTTAATCAACTTTAGTTTTTCCTAAGTGTAAATAGAACATGGATCTTGATGTTTTTCCATTAATCTTGCCTTTTTAGTCTTAATCTCCTTGATGCTTGTGCTGGATTAAAAACAACCTCAGTCCTCTGTTATAGATTGCTGCTCCTGCAAACGTTTTCATGCTAATGCAGATAAAGTCATTTGAATTCTGACTGTTGATTTGCTGATTGCTTTGATAGTGTTGATCCTGGATGAGCCTGTCCTGTTTGCATGTGAAAAATCTTTGTTTGCATTGATCTGATTTATCTTCAGGAGGTTTAACCTGAGAAGCCATCCCTGGCTCTTTCTGTTTGGGTTTCTCTTCGCAGTTTAACCCCTTTCTGCCAAAATCTATTGTTCTGTGTTACAATTAATTTATTAATATTTTTAATTCTCATTGATTGCATGCTGTGTGAACTTACTTTATATTATAATCATATTATTCTTGCATTGGCAGTAATTTGTAGAGGTGGATTAGAGACACTTTTCAGTCAATTAAAAATACATAGCATTACATTCAAGCCTTTTGAATTATTTTTCCTCTTACTAAAACTCTGTTGTTATAACCTATTAATTATAAATTTACTTCATAAACTATTATCTCCAACTGACTGATATAGATTCACTTAAAGTTCCTCCTAAATGTTCCTCAGAAAATAAACCCCCAGCAGGAATGTCCTTGTTGTAATTTCCATTAGGAGCATGTTCCCTCTTTGACAGAGCCGTGGGTAACCATGAGACATTTTTCGCTTTGTTTCTCTTTAATTCGAAGCTGTCTCACTGTTTCTTCAGACGAGATTGGTGCAGACGAGGTTGGCTGACTTGGTTCTTGAAGAGGCAGTAGGGGGGAAGACACAGCAAAAAGAAGGGGCTTTTACATTAAAGAAACAGCTTATCATGAAAGCTGATCAGCCAAGAAGAGCTCTGTGCTCCACCGAATTGAGATTTTTCTTTACTTTGTCGTCTGTGGATAAAGAAAGCAAACTGCATTATCTCAGTATGAGAGTACAGGATGCAATCAAATATTTTTATTATTAAAAAGCAATAGACTTGCATGTCAGAACGCTTCCACTCTCAGTCAGATAGAACACATAGCCAGACATAGTGGGGAAAAATCATTTGGTATTGCACATTGAAGAGTCATTGCAGGTCTGCATGTTCACCAATTAAATCCAAATCAGACTATTCTTCTGGGTGTTAAACAGTGTTTTTGACACTAAGTGTAGATATTGACATTTAAAGCCTTTTTTTAAAGAAAGATAATTCCCATCTTTTCAACTCCTCCAAACCAATTTCTCAAGTGTCAGCCCCTGCCCTCATCTCATATTTCATTCTTCACTTAGCAATTACCCTCCGGCAGGAGAGTTAGATTCTCCTTTCTGGAGAGTCTAACAAATTTTCCTTCAGGTGTCCAATAAAATGTGAGGAAAATATCCTTTTGTCTTCCTCCTGTTACTATCCTGGTATTTTGTAAAGCGGTGTGGCTGAATTTCCGGCGTGCTCTGACTTTCCGTCCTGCCAGAGAGCATCCTCATCAGCAGGTTTTCCACAGCCTGAATGAAAGCTCTTGTTATTTGCCAGCACTTCAACTCTAAGTAGATTACCCCAAAGTGAGCGTTATACAGTTCAGGTTCCACTTGTGTGGTCATAAAATGCCAGCAGCATCCACGTGCCACACTTAGCCTGTCCCTTAAAGCAAAACAAACCGGTCTGTAAATCAACCTGAGGCCATAAAAATGTTTTTTTTTTTCTCCTCAAAGTTCCAGACTTTAATCCTTTCAGACAACCACTGCAGACATCCATCGACGCTACACTGGATCGGAGATAGTTGACTTTTTGCCCTTTTCTCATCTGTCTTCCTTTGCATGGTCGACAGTCTTGTTAGTTTAATATTTTTTTGCTTGTTGGGTCCTGAAAAAGTTCAAATTTAGATTAAAAAAAAGAAAACAAAAATGTTCTGTGACTTGTTATGTAAGCATCTGAAGTCAAAGCTTAGCAGTACCTGGGAGTTCACTCGGTTCTGCCAGTGTTGAGTCCAGTGTTGTGGACTGGACTCAACACTGGTGACGCTTCCTCTTTGTGGGAGGCGTCAGAGCAGACCCTACCTGCTGAGGAGCTGGTAGAGTCTGCAGCACAGCGGTAACCTGTTTGACTCTGCAGAATGGCGTCAGCCATTTTTTATGGTGCAGTACAGTAGCTCTTGACCTGGTTTCACCTTTGTTGACCTTCGCTGTGGTTCATCACAACCGCTGGAGTTTCTCAACGTTCAATAAACGACAAACTTGGACAAAATTACTAATCACCTTGTTTGTTTGCCGTAAACGTCATCACAAACATCAGATAGGACAAATATATTTGATTAAGCTTTAACAAACAAATGGCTTCTACCACGATAATTATGTGAAATTAAATTAATTATATCCCAGATTCAGAAGATTTGCCTTTCCCTCTGCAGAGCTCTTTGGTTCCTCCTGTCAGTCTGCAGTTTCTCATATTGACGTCATCAAACCAAATTTCAGATGGACCAGAACCGACTGACAGCTGCTGGCCTCAGGTTTGCAACCAGCTTCTGACGGAGAAACGAGTAACCTGCTCCCAGTGTCAGAATCTCACTGAGGAAGGATTTCTGTCACTTTATCATTTCTGATATAACTGATGGTATATTCGCATAGAAATGAGTCAGTAGGGCTTAATTTACAATTTTTATGTCTTCGTGTAGATCTTGGTCTGATGTACAACATGGATTCAGGTGCATCAGGGAACGGGATGGGAGTCAGCGTCACATCTGCATGACGTGCAACGCCAAGTTGAGCAACTCTAATCTTGCACTGGCAAAACTAAGGGAAAACAGGATTAATTGTATTTATTATTTTATAAGACTTTGAGACTTTCTTTCAAGGTTCTGTTTGGCTCTAATTCCATCGGTCCTCTTAACGTCTTTGGACAGCAGCGTGTTTACCACCTTGTTGCGTCAGCCTTGCTTTTAACAACATTTTGTACGGGTTTGGGAACGGAGGAGACCAATTGTTGCAGTTTTCAAAGCAGCATGTTTTCCCATTTGGGCTTTATGTGAAATTTTGGCTGCTCTGTCGTTCTGACCCCTTTTTAAATGCATTTCTTGTTCCAAAGTGGATGACAGCTCTGAACTGCAGGGAGACCAAATTTCCTTTGGCGTTTTTCTTACCCTGGAAAGAAAAAGACTTCGAAAAGTGCATGTCACATGCACTGATGATTTTGACAAAATCACAGAAACTATATTTAAAATATTTTATGCTGATTATTCCCCCCCCGCCCCCCCCTAAACGGTGGTACAGTTGGTAGCATCGTTAATTGCAGCAGGAAGGTTCTGGGTTCTGCTCCGAGTTTTTATGTTCTCCTCTCGACCATCGTCCACTCTTTAGGACCGATGGTCAAGAACATTAGAACGGATGGATGGATGGATGGATGGATGGATGGATGGATGGATGGATGGATGGATGGATGGATGGATGGATGGATGGATGGAAGGAAAATTTGGGCAATGAGAGCAGGAATAAATTCTGAAAATATAAACATTTCTTCTTTCTTTGTTTGTTCTTTTGTCTTCGTTGGGTTCTGATGGGTTGATTGAAACACTTTGGGTTTTCCATGAACAGTTCTAATACCAGAAGACAGGGTTGGCATTTTAATTCACAATTTTCTTTCCATGTACAGATTGGACAGATTTGTGTAATATGGCTTTTGTTAGAAAGAATTTAGGAGAAGCAATCCTAAGCAACCATTTAGGTGACTTCCAGTCAGACTGAGGCGTCCCTCTCTGTCTGATGTTTTAGACCTTCTACAGTCTGACGACAAGCAGCCAGCGGGATCTGACCTGATCTGAGCGCTAACGAAGAGCTTTAGCTCCATCAGTACGGCGCTCTGTAGCCGGCAGTCTCCCCTGTCCGCTTCCTTAAGATGGATGAATGAAGGTGGAAGGGTTCTGGCTTATTAGATGGAGGAAAACCCCCCTCTTCCCTCCCTCTCTGTTTGATCTGCAGCCCCTCTGCAGCCCCGCCGTCTCCCAGACTCTTACATCACTTCTCCCAGATGTTTGCAAAGTGTACCTCATGTCAGAACCATTTATTGAAGGAAAGAAAAAAGCGAAGGAAAAAGACAACAAATAAGCAAAATATTTCACTTCAGATAGTTTTTGATGTTACGTTCCAGACATTTTGTTTAACTCCAGCCTGTTTGGTGATGTTTATTTGCAATAAGGAATGCATGGCAAGGAGCCTTCAAAAAGCAGTGATAAAGCAGTAATAGTTCACTGTGTCAACACAGCGGGCGTCTGCAACCTTTACAATCCAAAGAGCTATTTCTGCTCTCAGGCCAGTGAAATAAAACTTTAGAGTTTTATTACAGACAAAGAAATGTTACCTGACCTGTAACATCAGACAATTTATGATTTTTGATAAATATCTATGAAGGATCCTTCTGTGAGAGGTTGATATGAATAAAGAGTTTTTAATCAAACGACGAGACAAATAGATTCAGATTGTACTACGAATCCTTTTAGTCTCAATCTTTCATGGAAATTCAATGAAACATTTGATTTATCTGGATTTAAAACTATTATTTGCTTCTTCATTGGTTTTAGTCAAAGTTTTTAAGAGCAGTTGTAAAAGGTCCAAACTGCGTCTTGAAGCTCTTTTTCTCTGCTGAAAGGATCAAGCTGTGACCCTCTGTGAACATCGCTTTTCAAGTCTTGCCATAGATTCTCAATTTAATGTAGGCTCAATCTCTGTGTGATGCCTCTTGATGCGCTAAATCCAGCTTCAGTCCACTTCCTGTGAAACTCCCAATCTCTCAAAATAATTTTGCTCAGCAATCCGGTCAGGGCTGAAGTTATTGTAGCTGCTGGTGAACGTTTCCTTCCTCTCAACTCTAAATATGGTTGAACGCAGCAGTGCATAAACAACCAGCGTCTCTAGCAAAGAACCTTTGACTCTTCCCTGCTTGCAGAAAGACTCATCTGTCCAGTCAGCAGTCTTCCTCCTGACTGGGACTACTGGTAGCCTTTAGGGTCATGGAACCCTACCAGCTGTTTGGAGTTAATTAGCTGTTGGAGTGTGACATCATGAGGTTTTAATTTAATTTTTTTATAGTTACATTTTCTGAAACATTGAATCTGAGATTTTCTTTGTAAAATAAAAAGTAGTGAAATTTACAAGGAATAAAGGCTTGGAATATTTCACTACATGAGTTGAATCTGTATATTAGTTATTTTATGAATTGAGTGAGGAAAATGGGAACATTTTCCATAATATTTATATAATTTTTCCTGCTGTCCATTTTCTGAACCTGTTAAAACTGAATAAAGGTAATTAGTTGAGTTCTGCAGTGGATTTTGTTGAAGAGTGTCAGAGTAAAAGGGTAAATATAAATGCATGCCACACTTTCCAGATTTTTATTAGTGTGTAATGGTAAATAAAAACATTTTAATTTGCCCATTATGATCTGATTTGTGTTAATGGATCCTGAAGTTTGTGGTTGTGATGTGACAGAAGGTGAAAATGCACACGGGGTAGAAAACCCGAATCTGAGGGAAACATGGCTAATGAAGCAGCAAGCGGAAGGGACAGGGCGCTTCACCGATGGCCGGAAGGCACAGCAGTGGATCCAGCAGGGGAAACAAATGGACCAGGTGAGGAAATGGCCGAGAGATGCAGTTAGACTCAGGAGAGACAGAGATGTGAAGAAGATGGGACAGCTTTGGGAGGGCTCGTGTTTTACCGAGCTAACTGGTTGCATTAGCAGTGACAGGGATGAAAGAGACCCAAGTCTGGGCTCTTTCCAAGCTCATTAAACACAGAGGCAGCCTGAAGGCCTTCCCCACCACGCAAACGCAGCATCAACTCCCCAACTTTCCCGTTGTGACACACTGGAGGGGGCATTTGTCACGCAGGATGCCGGTGCAGCCGGTGACCAAGGGCGCCCAGCCACACAGACACAACAGGCAGAGTAGAGTTACGGAGACGTGTTGAGTTTGATGTTGAATGTCACTGTAACCGGCCTCCCTCAGGCTTTCTGTCTGCGTGGGTGTGCGCCCGTGTTTCAGATTCGACTGTGAGCGAGACCGACTTCGATTTTCCTCTTTGAAGACGGCAAGAGCCCAAGACATTCCCATCAATTAGCGGCGCAGTTGTGATGCAGAGTTTTTACAGAGAGCCAAATATAAGCGTGTTGACGAGGCTCCCGATGTTCTCCTTCCTGAGGCTTAAATCACGGCTTAATTAGGTAATGAATCCTGACTGGAAACGCTGACAATAGAAACACAGCCACACTCGTAGCTTCAGCGTCTGACATGAAGACCTCAAATGTTTTTCTGGCTCAGATTTAACGCTGCGCTGTCAGAGAGTCTCTTTAGGCCTTTGAATCTGATTGATGCAATAAGCAATAATAAGGTTGAAAGGGTTATCCTCTTCCTTTGACGAATAGACCACAGACATGAGACTAATTGACCTGCTTTACAACATATATAACATTAAACTCTTGTCATATATTTTCATTTCCAGGTTTTTATGATTTGTCTTTATTTTACTTCATCTGATCAAATCCAAATAAAAATGTAGTAAAGTGGCATCAGATAAACAAAACAGAGAAAAACAGAGAAGCTGATATATTTATATTACACATTTCATTAAATGCATTTTGAGTTTCATAGAGTGGCTGCTTTTCAAAATGGGAAGGAGCAGAGAACATGTCTGTCATGTTTCTGGGTAATTTCCTCTCTCATGTAAAACTGACAGACTTGAGACTGAGGGCTGCTTGCAAAAAACATGAAATTATTTTAGACCTTTATGCATATTAACCTGGGCAGGTTGGATGGTGCAAATATGTTCATCACAAATTAAAGCATTTCCTAATATTTTTACTGTTTCATTGTTCAAAATCAGGCTAAGAAAGAATTATGCTTACAGTTAGAGTTAGTCGTTTTTCCGTTGCTGTGTCTGTATCCGGATTAATATTTGATGCTTTTTGATAGAAATCTGTTGCTGTTTTCACGGATATGATCAAACCCGGTGAGGGCGAAAGCAGCTGAAGGCATTGTGGAGGTTTTAGAGGTGAAGGAGATCCAGGATGGTTTGCAGGGTGATAAACTCGTCTGGTATTGAATCCTGCAGCATGTTGTTGTTGTTTCCTGTGATTCAGCTGAGAGCCGTCATGATGTGGATGCCTGTTCTTTCCCAAAGACCTGACCATGTTTAGTAAACATTAGCTACACATTTTTTCAAATGTTTAAGTAAAATCAGAAAAGACATAAATATGTTCATGTTCTCCTGGGTAACTGATCTGTCTGAAACTAAAACAAGTCATTGGCTGAATTCTCATTTTCTTCTCCAGCAGCAGTTGGATAATGAGGGTCTCATTTTAGCCTTCTAAGTTTCAAAAAGAGATCTCAAACTCAAATAATTCCCAGATTTCCAGAATGTTTGTACATTTTGTTTTATCTCCGGCTGAGAAATCAAAGAGCTATTCTTTTGAAGTCAACCTTTTCTGCTCCAGGGTTTCTGTCAACCCAGGTTATTAATCTCAGTCTGAGCTCATGCAGAGGAAATAAAAACTTTGTACTTTCTCTCAGTGCTACCTGCTACAGTATCTTGTTGGCTGTCATTGTTTCCATGTCATGACTTCTCCATGACCTGCCGTGTTTCGCTCTGAACCTCATCTGGTTGAACCGCTCAGTCGACGTCCTTCAGCTGCTGAATTTAATTTTAATTTTAATAATTTCTGTAAATCATGAATCCCAGCTCAGCCTCTGATAATAAAAGTAGAAAATACTCCAAAATAAATCAAAGTTAAAGACAAACAAATACACAGGGTTCAGAAAAACAGAAAAGTGACCAATTAAAGCCTTAAACGATCCACAGTATATTAATATCATAACTGACATGATGAAAAGAGTGTGAGTTTTTCTCCTAAGCAATCCTTTAATTCCCAGTTCAATCACTTCCTACCTCAGAGTTATTTCTGCAGCTGAAGATTTTCTGTATAACCTCTAAGACTGCAGCCTGTCCTCATCCGGTTCAATAAATAATAAATGGGTCTGAATTATGCACTAATAAAAAGGCTCATTTTGGAATATTTTATTTTTAAAGTTTAGGATTTCAAAGTTTTTCTGTGCTCTGCAGGGACTCAGTTCTGACAGATTCAGGAGGATTTTATTGTTATTAGTTTTGCTGATTATTGAGCTTCTTTTTCAGTCAAATTGAAAATACACTTGAAGGAGAAATTAAACTAAAACACTCGACTTCGGCCGACATCTGTAGGATTAGGTGACCTGTATGACAGAAACTTTCATTACAGTTCTTATTTTTCTGTTATTTTCCACTCAGTGATTAATCAGCTGCTGGAAAACTGTCCAATTCTGTGGACGATCATAGAAATACTTATTTGTGAGCAGAAATGCAACCATTGTTGAGTGCAGCAGAGGTTTCAAAACAAAATACCAAATAGTTCCTGCTTACTTCACTGCAACCATGAGAGCGACCCTCATTTCAAAACTTAGTACCATCCCGGACCCAGTCTCATTGATGCTGCCATAATATTCTTTTACAAAGGCATTAATATCATGAAACGTTGAGCTGCAAGGTCGGGGGTTACTTGCCTGATGGAGGAGTGGTGCTGCTGCTGACGTCCGGGTCTGATGCCGACAAGACGTGAGCTGGAGTTCAGACTGAACCTGGAGCTAAAACTGAACGTCCTTGACTCGCGCTCCATCCCATAGAAATCAGAGCAAAGAGAGATCAATAATATCTACATAACGGTGCTTTCTTCAGCAGACAATGCAGGAACAAAATGCTCGGCCACCAGGCTGGAACCTGGAGAAAAAAAGTTGGATGAAAACTTTTCTGTTCTACTGAACAGACCTCAGGTCAACTAGAAGCCACTGGAAACAAAAAGAAATGTATTACTCGGCTCACCACAAGGAAAATGAAATGTCTTCAAAACTTAATATAGTCTTCATAGAGGACGAAGTGTTAATAAAAATATTTCATCTGGGGAAAAGTCCCACAGAGAGCAGAGTGGTGCTCAGAGAGACTGTTGCAGTGTCATAAAGCAGCTTCCCTGCTGTTCAGAGAAACAAGAAAAGTCGAACGCTTTGAGGTGACCCATGGAGCTGAGGGCTTTATATTTCTGTTTGTTTATCACAGTCATGAAGTCTCTGAAAAGTTCTCCGCTTGATGATATTCTAGGGGAGTAGTTAATATACAGCAGAGCCTGTTGGCTTGCCATAAGGTAGTTCCAGCTTTAAGTTTCCTCAGGTGAGTCATTCATTAAAAATTCTCCCTGAAACAATCTGCATAAATCCCCTTTATAAAGACAACATGTTCCCTACCTGAACGCCATGCATAGCCTTAATTAGCCTGACATTCTCTCTTATTCTTTGGTTAGATACTTAAAAGTTTTAATGAGCAAGAATTTTTAAAAGAAAAGCCTTCCTTTAAAATTGTCCTGTAAATATGCATCAGTCTGCATCAACAGGCTGATTTCATCCCTGATTAAAAAGTGTTTAAGTTCTGACTTCATCTAAAGCCGACTTTCTAATGATGTAACACAGTGGAGGAGCGTTCTGCCTCTCCTTTCTCTGTGCAGTGCGTCTTTGCATCTTCTCCATAAGATGACCCTCCCTGTCTCCACATCTCTCCTGGCTCTCATCATCACTAATGGTGCAGCCCGCAGAAACCACAGCGAACACGCCATATGCTGCTTCCAGTAATCGGCTCATTAGGTGCCGGGCCTGCCCGCTCTCGGCCTGAATGGAAATGTGAAATATCAGAGACGGCCAGATGCCCCTGTGCATTTTCACATGTGCAAAGCAAACAAGCGTATGTGCACCCATAAACGCCGTCACATGTTGAAAACACAGTCTGCTGTGCATGGCAGTGTGGAAGGTTTTATGGCTGATAATGACCATATTACTGCGCCTGTCTGCGCTCAGACTCCTCTTCATTGTGCCGAGTCTTTTATGGAGATGTCTAATTTTTCAAAGAGCTTGGGAGCATTATCAGAGTGTCTCTTTTGTCTGGCTGACAGAAAGTGAGAAAATAAGACAATTTGTACAGTGTGTGTCTGGTGTTTTATTAGCAAACTCTATCAGAAAATCATGGTTATTGATCATGAAGCAGTGACTTTGTTTGTATCTATTTTCCCCCAACAAAGAACTAAAAACAAAAAAGAATTTCTATCAGCTGTCAATTTTGACAATAAATGATGAATTATTCTTTTAATGCAAACATAAGCTTCTTTCAAAACTCAATATTTATAACATTAATGCTAATTTCTAATCCACTTTTTCAATTTGCCTTGTGTCTCTTGATCTGTTGCTATTTGCAAAGCTTTCACACAAAACAAGACGCAAGAGCTCCTCTCTTCAGTCAATGTTCCTCAAACTCAAAACAGAGAAATCTCAGACAAGCATATGAAAATGAAAGCAATGAAAAAAACTCCATAAAAAATGTTCTCATCAGTTCTGCACTGAGCCGATCTCTGATCTGTCCAACAGAAATACGTCCAGACCTGACATCCATCAGTTTGTGGAACCGCATCGATAAATGGACCGACCTTCCTCAGACAGGTCGGTCCCAGACACCAAACCTCCCACCACAAAACACAAAACTGTTGAAACTGCAGTTACTCAGCTCAACATGCAGGAGTAACGCAACTTAAACTGAGCCAGATTAGTTTTACATCTGAACAGCTTAACACCACACAATGAAATAAACATTCGATTTCTTTTTTAAATCATGAGCTAAATGTCTCTGCCCAAACAACCTCTTGTTAAACAGGTGTGTCTCTGATAGGTCAGTGGTTTATAGGTAATTCATTTTATCCAAAACTAATTATGGATAAAAAAAAAATCTTCTTTTACTGTGAGGACAATATTTCCCTCCAGTTCAGCTCATATTGCCAGGAGAAACTCCTGTGCATGAAGGCAGTTTAATGCAGAGCATTATGGGAATCAGAGTTTTTATCTCGTCTCTCTTGCTCTGCATGTGATCCAGTCCAGAGTTTCTTCCATGGTTGGCCCAGGAATCCAAATTCACCAAAACAGAACTAGAGTTTATTTCACCAGATACACAAGAACATTATGCAGTTTATATAATAACTGAATTATTAAGAACAGGCTCTTATTTCCAAAAAGGTCCATGTCACATTAACTCGTGCCAATTGTGGAATCATTATGAAATGATTCCATAATTAGAATGGAAACAAATTGAAAGTACCGGCTCAAAGGAGCAAAATGCAGCTGGTAGTAAAATGATTACAGGCTAAAAAGTAAAACTCTCAGACATTTCAGACACCATGCTCACCCAGCACACATTTATTCTTCTCTTCTGATATCAATTCAATCAGCTGGAGTTGTGTCTCCTCTTAAGTTAAATGCATCACAAGCAGATAAGCCTTCATTTCTAATGAGCAAAGGGTTGCATAATACAGGAGCTCATCCTCCATGCAAATCAATTTCTTCCATCTCCTCCAGCAATGAGATGTTGTGTCAGCTCATGTTGACATCCACATGGGAAATTCGCAGTCTGCCTCGTGTTTCGATTGTTCCTGGTTTGCAGAGATGTGGACAGGTGGTGGAGGTTCTGAGGCTGCCAGCGATTACAGGCTCTAGGAACAGATTCAGATTTTTATGCCGAGTCATGATGGTTTTGAAGATAATTTGACTGTAATCTGTAAAGCGAAGTTGTGGCTGTTTGGCTTGTTTTACCTCTCAGGTGTTTTACATATGGCAGCTTGACATCATCAATGCACCTTTTTGCAGAAGGAGGGCGTGCAGGGAAGGCATGTCTCATGAAAAAGAAACCCCTCAGTGGGAGAGGCAGGTATTTAAAATGCCTGGGCTGCACCACCGGCATTTGAAAAAGCAATTGATTGGACCACCACTGCTGTCTGAATCACAATCTCATCCATTTCCCTCTGTTTCAGCTCAGGGCACGATGATGAAGAGGAGGAACAGTTACAAAGCGGAGCGCTCCCAAACACATTACTCCACCTCACCGCTTCCATTTTAAATAAGCTCTCCTATATTCTCCTCCAACACCAGAGGAGGCAAAATTCAATAAGATTTGATCAATAATGCAACAGTTTGTTTTGTTTAGTCACCTGAAGAGTTTGACTCCAAAGATTTGAAGCAACCTCAATCAGCACTGCAAGAGAAACGATTTAGCAAAAACAAAATGATGCTCATGTCTGTGATAGAAGTGATTCATTGCATTTCAGATCCTTGATTTTTCCGTCTCACTGCTGATGAGCAGCCAAGAAGCAAAAATCTCCTAAAAACCTACAAAACATTTAATCATGAAGTGTTTTCAGATGGTTTACTTAAAAACTTGCAGATGCAGAGAATAAAATAGACATTTCAAATTTTCTTCAGGATCCAGAAAAACAGTAACAATGCATGATGTCTGGAAAAAATTTAAAAATCATACCACAGTCATTTTTCACATGTGGTTGTTTTCCTAAGATAGTCATCAAATGAATTTGACATTTTAAGCAGTGAATCCTGAACGAAAGGGAGCCGGTTAGACACTGGGACCAGATTGATTATTGACCGATTGACTGATTATTGACCGATTGACTGATTATTGACTGATTCCTGACCGGGTTCAGCTGTGAGGGCAGAGGAGGAGGCAGGTTGAGGGAGAGAAAAGGAGAAAGAGGTGGCATAGAGGAGAAAGATGGAGTGTATACTACAGGGAATATGCAAAATATGCAAAGATCCTTTTAATGTTGCTCGTCACCCTTCTTTCAGTCAAGGGTGACTGAAAGAAGATAAAAAAGCCAAAGGTTTAATATGTGACATTGTAGATCTGGAAGGACAAAAAGTCGTCCAGAAAACAAATGACAGCATGAAATAACCGAGTGGATCAGAAACAGACAGAAAGTAAACAAAAGCCACTCGACAGAAACACAGAGAGATAAGAAAACGACAAAGAGAAATAAATCACACCTGTGTCACTCACCGTGGGCACGAGGTGCCGGTGGGAAAACGCCCACGACTGGAGCTGAATCTGAGCTCCTATCAGGAGACGGCTGATGTAAAGCCACAGAGAAAAACACGGCTGGATCAAAGTGATTGATGATGACCCAAAAAGAAATTAAACAACTGATTATGAAGTCTGACAGAAACATGTGATCCATCATCATTTGGGTCGTCCCCTGGATGCAGACACAGGATCTATTTTTCTTTTTTTGTGGTCCTTCAGCGGTAATAGTAGGTACATAGTGTGGCAGTTTGTGGAGTGGTGGATCTCGTGTCGAGTTTCTGCCATCAGGAAAAAATAGCACTTCGTACTCCAAGCCTTTGATCTTGGAAATAACGCATTCTCTAAAGTGAATCTGGAAATTCAGCCAGTTTAGGATCTGCAGGGGTTGTGCACAAAGCTTAGAGATGCTGCTGCTACAAAACCTGCAATCTTTTCTTTTTCCTCGTGACTTCACTCTGTTCCGCTCTATAAATTCATTCTGTGGCTTTAAAAAATAGATGAACTCATCCAGATGATTTGCTTTCTGTAGGCTTTTATGGAAATCAATGCTGGTATAGTGATGGGGAGTAAGGTTAAGACGATCAATAAAGGCTGTTTATCAGGAATGAAGTGATGTCAAAAGGTTGGTGACCCCTGTTTTCCCAAATCAACATGTTGAAATGTAAATAAATCTAATGTCAACAAGAAACGAAACCTGATTTTGTCCTTAATAAATCATTCAAAAGGTGTGTTTGAGATGCAAACTGCAGTCCATTTGTTCACTATAAATTCTTGCAACAAGTATTTTGATGATTAATAACATTTTGGGACTTGGAGTGGAGTTGGTTAATGGTTTATAATGGTTTGAATGGGAACGACCCAGAAAGGTTGCAACATAAAGAGAATTTGCTCCCTTGGATGTTTTTCCCTTCAGTCCTGCTACGTTCATCACTTAAAGCTGTGCATCTTCAGACGACATAAAACCCAAAGCAGCTTCAGGATTATCTGATCCCAGTCTGACATTTAAACCAAAGTAACAAGGTTGAATATTCCTGCTGCAAAACCTTAAATATTTTTCTTTTCTAGTGATCTACAGTCGTCTGCATCTGATTAAATTATTTCCTCTTTCAGTCTGGCTTCAGTCCAAAGTATTTCAATCAGCTTTGTGAAACTTTGCTTGGTTTGTATGTTTTTCCTCATTTAAGTAACCCAACAGTACTTCCTTATGATTTGCACTTTGGTGCAGTCAGAAAATGATGTTTTTGTTGTTTTGCTCTGCTGGTGGTGAAGGGCAGCTCTGAACTCCATGTAAATGCTTTTACTTTTATCCAATAAGTATTTCTTTTTATTATCTCTAACTTCCCGTGTTTGTTCCCCTGGTCTCTTGTGTGTGTGGTTGGAGCAGATCATCGTTTCAAACGCACAGTTGGACCGAGACCACGCAGCTTCGCTCGTGGGTTTCCTCAGACAGCCACAGGCTTGCAACAGATTGCATCAATATTACAAATTCCTCCACTGCCAAAAATCATTGTTCTGTTTGTCGTTTTGGATTTTTCACCACCCACTGCCGAAACAAAATGATATTGATGGAAAATGATCCCACTTATGTTGCTGTGCTGCAGTTGGTTTCAAGGTTGACATCTGCAGTCGGAGCCAAATGTTTCTCAGGATCTTTCACCTGAACATTTTGCATCTTTTTATGGCAGACAGGTGGAGAACTAAAACCATGCTAGTTTTAGCAGAAAATACATCAAACCAGAGCCGTTCTTGATGATTCTCTCTCATGAAGCAAATCTGTATGATGTGATCAGTTTCTGTTTTTTTCGAGATCTGATCTCAGATCTGATCCCAGTTTATTGGCTTCTGTTTCTCCTCCTGACCAGAAATTCTTGAAATGAGTTGAAATCTGAGTGTTTCTGGACTACAAATACAAAGTACCTCAGGTCAGATATTTTCCATGCTTTGAGTCGGACCGAACCGAACCGTTCCTGAGATGTTGGAGGAAGTTACTGCTGGAGGATGATTTGATCCCAATCTTTCTTCCCGCTTTGCTTCTCCTTCGTTGTGCCGCTCTCATGCTGTCCATGCTTCTGGCAGAATTTCAGTCTCTCCTTGATGTTTTTTTTTGTCCTGCACAGAAATTGCCTCTTAAATGCCATCACAACCACCTGCTGCCTCTATTGTGCCTCCTCTGCACGACTGCTAACAAGACCATGTCCTGGATCGTATTGGACCCGGTAGGACGTCCTGAAGCCTTCTTCTCTATCCTGAACCTCTCATGGTGACGTTCCTGGGGATACACACTGCTGTTCTTTCTGCTGCAATATTCTAAGCAGCAGTTTCCTTTTTGTCTGTACAGTTTATTTGTTCAGTTCCATTCAGATAAAACCGTCAAAAACGAAAACTGGAGCCCCAAAGGGAAACTGGGTAAAAGAAAAAAATAGTTTGAAAGGAGGATTCATGTAAACCAGTAAACAGGTCAGTTCAGTGATCTGAACACCGACACAAACACTTTGGTTACAGCTTCCAGCTCGGCTGAAGAGATAATGTGATGCTTTTTAAAAATGTTTCATAAGTGAAAGAAACAAGAAGAGCAAAAAGATTTTTGTCTGAATGCTGGATTTGGACTGAAAAAGAAAGAGGGACTGATTTATCTGCGTGTCTTAGGAGGAGCTTTGTAATCATGGCCTTTGTGGTTTTGGTGAGTAACAGAAGCTAATTGCTGAAAATCCAGTTACTACTCTGATAAACACTCAACCAGGGTGGACAAGGCTTAAGAAAATATCATGTGAAATGTCTTCAAATGGGAGAATTTTGTTGCAGTGATTTCTTCAAAGGTACCATTGCTGACATGAAACGATGATTTTGCTGCACTTGCCTCTCGATTACAGCAACTAGTCCACTGATTAGACCGATTGCTGAACTCTGTCACAGCATCACAGTGATAACAAGTCGACCCTGCGCTGCTTAAAACAGCTTGTCCTAAACACACGCTTCACTCAGACAGACATCTGATCTGTCTGCAAATTACACTTCTATGACTCTTTGCTGTGAAACCCTTTAAGCTGCAGAGGAGGTGAGATTAGACTATTAGATCTTCAACAAGAACATTTTTCCACCATAGAGAGATTTTCCAAAAGGATGACAAAACCAGGAGGAGAGAGAGTTGTAATAGACAGAAACGTGAAGACCTGCTGATGGTGGGGGAGGAACTAAATGAAATGTCTCTACATGGACATGAAAAGGTTGACAGGTTGCCGTGTGGTGGGAATTGGACCAGAGCTGCATTTTGACTCCGACCAAAGAGAAAATGAAAGGGAAAAGATAGCAGAAATGGAACATGAAGCGCCTATCATGTCGCTGCTCTAATACATGACTTTGCACACTAACACACGCACACACACACACACACACACACACACACACACACACACACACACACAGGAGCAAGAGCCACCCTGTTCCTGTTTGCTGCTCTCTTGGTCACATTACCAAAGGGATGCAAAGGACACAAATTACATTTTTCAGCACAAACAGATGCAATGAGGTGAGAAGAGTTTGAGTCGTTCACCAAAACAGGAAATCAACACAATAACCTGCAGTTTAACTGATACAACAGCCTCAGTGTTCCACTGTCTCGCTCTGCTGCGCTCTGCAGTTCATGACTGGTTTTGAGTAGTCAAT
The DNA here is from genome assembly GCA_911649635.1 of Poeciliopsis gracilis. Classification (NCBI taxonomy): domain Eukaryota; kingdom Metazoa; phylum Chordata; class Actinopteri; order Cyprinodontiformes; family Poeciliidae; genus Poeciliopsis; species Poeciliopsis gracilis. Next base: position 1,270,203 of record CAJVRI010000370.1, on the reverse strand, counting down.
TATTTTCTGTCCAGAACTGACATAACTGCCTGACTTGTCTGAGATGACACCATCAGTCAAAGCTGCTGAGCAGACACTCCTTCTGCCTCCAGATCCCATTAAGTTAAACAGCCTCAGCTACTTCCCCACTACTTCTCTAACACAATGCATTTTTATTGCTGCGCCTCTAAAATGTGTTGCATGACGCATGGGAGCCACAGGGGTAAAGTTCCCACTCAGAGTGAAGGAGGAAAGATTGAAGACAGAATTCCTGGTAGCAGCACTTTTGGACATTTTACGTTGATTTGATGCAAAGTGCAGAAAATTTGGCTCCTGATAATATTGGAACGAATCAAGGCGGAGTTTCATTTCTCAGGCTACCAGATCTACTTTTAAAACACAATTTCTGTTTATCACACAAATACCATGTCATGCTGTTAATGACACGTTTACGTTATTGGGCAGAAAAAATAGCTTTGGCTGCCAAGTTCTGATTATATGGACACATAATGGCAAACCATTATAAATTAGACCCACCAGGCAATAAAACCCTTCATTTTAAAATAATTTTCAACGTTATCATTTCAGGTAGAATCCACTTTGACAGACAAAGCTGATGTATTAATCATAAACCTACGTTGTTTAATCCAATGATCTTTAAATCAAGGCCTCCAGGTGTCTTGCAACTTTTAAATGTGTCTCTGTTTCAACACACAGTCAAATAATCAGGTCATCAGCAGGAATCTGGAGAACTTGACTGCATACTGATGCGGTGATTCAGCTACAGTAAAGGCACAGTTTTACTTCCAACTATGATAATAATTAAACTCAGTGCAGCAGCTCCTCCATAGCATCCAATACAGGCCAGAAAAGATTCATAGTTGCTCAAACATTTTGGTTCACAACAGGTCAGTCAAAGGCCAGCGTCTTGCGCCTTTTGGTTGTTTGCAGAGCCGAATCGAAGAGCTGAATTACATCAATAACTGAAGTTTCAGAAAATCCCAAAGTGTTCCTCAGACAGGAACATGGCTCCACTTCTGCTTTTCAAAGCTGTACAGTTGTCTATATGTTTGCATCCATTTTCAAAGGCGATGCTCCGTCCTCGCGTCACTTTTAAACAGGACAAAGACGTCTGAGCAGTATACCTGATTCTCTTTGTTGGAGGCAGAGAATGTAGAACATCCCATCTTTTTTAAAAACGGTGAGCCCACAGATGCTGACTCATGAATACAAGATGCTAACGAACCATCAGCAGAGTAGAGATGATTGGTTACTTATCTATGAAGTCACCAATGAGAAAACATAGGAAAGAAGGTTTGTTTTGAAATTGCTCCACTTTCCCAGTTAACATGAATGCTGGTATTTAGTGGTTCAAACATTGTTTTTTGTCTGTACATCCCAACGAGACGCAGTGAGTGAAGGACTCTTGGCAGATGCTGCTCTCACCTCCAACTTACAGCAAAGCCAAAGCAGAAACTCAGGAGAAGCTTTTGGACAGAATACAAATAAACATCAGACTGTCCTTTATGTAAACAATGCACTCAGTACTGACTGCATCATCAGACAGAAGGTATTTTATATTACATTTAATCTCCTATTCTGTATGAACTGACTGAGCTTTGAAACGCTGGCCAGCAGCCACTGTCAGAGTTTGAAGCTAAATGTTCTCTTTTGATCACTTGTTGAAGATGTTTGTTTGATGCTTTTAGGTTCTTCAATAATTTATCAGTTAGAAAATCACAGAAACTGCAATGGGGAGAACAAATCTGTTCACAGAAAACAATCTAAAATAGAGAAGTAACAGATTCAGAACTTACTTCTAATTTTACATTTATTTGAGTAACAGAGTTAAATAAAAAGTAAAAGAGCAACTGTAGCTCAGCAACAACACATCCGTCTGTCTGTCCACCAACCAACCAACCAACCAACCAACCAACCAACCAACCAACCCAACCAACCAACCAACCAACCAACCAACCAACCAACCAGCCAACCAACCAACCAACCAACCAACCAGCCAACCAACCAACCAAAGACTCTGGAGAAGCAGTCATATACAGTCACATTCACTGCTAGTGAAAATTTTGTGACTGTGGGAGGAAGTCATATTCTCATTAACTGGATTTTTTATTTAAATCATGCATTATGACTAAAATTATTCATTTTTACTCAAATAACTGAAATAAATGCCTTTTAACTGAATGCTAATGTATCCTGCAAACCACAACTGAACTATTTGCGGGTGAAAACATGAGAATGGACCTGATTCATCTGCGACACACTGAGCTGGAAATCGGACGTTGGTCAGTAACGCTTCTCCCCTCTCAGCCAGATTGTTCCCGATCTCCATCATCTCTCGAGGTCCTTATTAGTGCACAATTAAAAAGACAAGTCGTGTGTGATATGCCACTGTTGCCATGGTGACCACCAGTTTCCCTCCCTGAAGCCATCAATCAAACTGGCAACCTGTAGATGTCACTAGCCTCCCGCTGGGTGTGCAGAGGCATCCTGATGCATTATGGTGATTATAAACAGCCATAATTGTGATTGCGGTGGTTGGCATGCAGGCTGTATTTACTCTTTTCATATTCAGAATGCATTGTTTGCTGCTCACTAATTTACAGTGCGGCAATTTATTTATATTTTTCATCTGGTCTCTTTCTTTCTCTCTCGCTAAGTGGCAGTCGATATGCAGCCAGTGGTTTAATTTTCTCAGCTGCTTTCTGTGTTTCTACGCTCTTCCTCCTGCAGCAGCAGCACTGCAGTTAGTCAGATTTTAAATGTATTTGTGAAAATTGCTTTTCTTTTGACAGTTTGACAGCTTACATCGTTGTGGGCTTGCAATAAGTAGAAAGTCAGAGTTCCTGGAAAGAATGATTGCAGACACTAAATATTCACATTCTGCAGCTGCGACACCATCTTTAAAGCAGGACTTTAACTGAACATCATCAGTATTGATTTGACTAATGTGTTAGCACGCTGCTTCTGTACTAACATGCCAGGTTGATCCAGCGTTATTTGCACCTCTTGAATAAAGGACACTGTTTGCTAAAAAAAACCTCCCTGGATGCAATCAGTGACCAGGTTTGCTGCAAGATGATTGTTCTGGTGTGAACTCTCCATAACCCTACATGTGCCATTAAACAGAGTACTTTGGCTTAAAGTTAACTCGTATATTATGGGAAAAGTGCAGCGTATGGCTCCCTGCTCTTCAAACTTTCCGATTGCTTTTAATGATCTGCACTGAAACAACATCCTTAGCAGCACGTCAGTTTAAAGGCAAAAACATTTCAACCAGGAAATGTTTTTCCCTAAGGTGTAGTGATTGGTCTGGTAGAACAGGGAGAAATTCCTCCTGGATGCAGATTTGCTCATACTAAAAATGTTGCGGTACTGAGACCGGACATAGTCCAGGACTGAAATTGATCTTGAAATCCTCAGAACTTGAAGCTCCAGTTTAAGTGAAATTAATTAGTCGGAGGGAATAATGAGAGGAAAAGCTCTCTGCTCCCTCCGCCTTCCAGGAAATCGACATTCTGAAATATTTCACTAAATCTTCAAGCACCAGATGCTTTTCTCCCCCATCTCCATAAAAATCTTTGATTTTTGTACTTGTGGCTCACTGTGACAATTAACACACACGTTAGGATAGACATTTGCATTTTCAGTCCTGGATTCATTTGTCATAACAGTAAATTAAAAGACACCCATCTCTGGATGGTTGGCTGATGTTTTTCTCTACTGATTTAAAAACTAAAATGCATGTAATTTGGGATTAATTGGTATAATAAATGATCAGAGAATCTAAACTAAATGGTGAATCATTAACATCATTGAGATCATTTGCTCATGTTTGAGTTGACCTCTGACCCGTGAAGTTGAGGTTGAAATATTAGGAAACCCGCCCAAATAAGGCAAACCCTCCCATCCCATCTGATCATTCTAAAAATGTCTAAATTATTTGTGGAAAATTCGTTTGTTCACTGATTTTTTTTTTTCTCAGCATATCTAAAATATTTCACACAAAAAGATTGGAGCAATAAAATACATTTGACTTTATCGAACATCACCTATTAGCTTCCATAGCCAGTGCCATGTACCTGCAGGGGCCACCAGTATGCACCTATTAGCTTCCATAGCCAGTATGACCTGCAGGGGCCCCATGTACCTGCAGGGGCCACCAGTATGTACCTGCAGGGGCCACCAGTATGCACCTGCAGGGACCACCAGTATGCACCTGCAGGGGCCACCAGTATGCACCTGCAGGGGCCACCAGTATGCACCTGCAGGGGCCACCAGTATGTACCTGCAGGGGCCACCAGTATGCACCTGCAGGGGCCACCAGTATGTACCTGCAGGGGCCACCAGTATGCACCTGCAGGGACCACCAGTATGCACCTGCAGGGACCACCAGTATGTACCTGCAGGGGCCACCAGCATGCACCTGCAGGGGCCACCAGTATGTACCTGCAGGGGCCACCAGCATGTACCTGCAGGGGCCACCAGTATGTACCTGCAGGGGCCACCAGCATGTACCTGCAGGGGCCACCAGTATGTACCTGCAGGGGCCACCAGTATGCACCTGGTTCAGTATCCATGTCTTTAATTACTTATATTGATGACAGATGAATATGCCATAAATATTTATTGAAAACTCACATAAAACTGTTTGATCTGCGTTGTGAAACATCTTTGTTCAGGAAAACGGGACAGCTAGTAAATGTTTGCCATTCTCCAGCCTTAAGTAAGTAAAATCACAAAACCAGGTTTGCTTATTTATGTAGCGCTGAAATTGCTTCTCAGACAAGAAAAGTGTCTCGAGGCCTTTAGAGCGGGGATTTCTGCCTGCAGTGAAGAAACTGAGAGTTTAATTTGTATTCTGCTAGACAGAAAGTGCATTTACGAGGAAAATCAGATTAGTGTCACATCTCTGCATTCGAATTCTCTTTTAAAACATCATGTAAATGAAACCTTCAGTACTGAGATAAAGCTGCTTTCCATGGCTGGTCTCACTCCTCAGGTTTCCACTTACTTATAAAGTAAAATGTCTCCCAGACTTCAACACGTCCATTCCTGATGATACTTTGACCTTGAAGGTGCATTACAAGATCTCTGGATATAGTGTATGATCAGTTTACAGCCACTCATCACAGGCATGAATGCTACCTCAGTGTTTGGGCTTTCAGTGATTGAGCTGTTCTACAAACCACCCCAAGCTGGAACAACCCAGGAATCTAAGGCTGCGTTCACACAGCAGGTCCTGATGCTAAATTTTAATTTGCTGCTGAAATCCAATTTTCTTCTTTGCGTCATCGTTCATACTACTAATTAAATCTGACTGATCAGGCTTCTTTATGAATGGTTTATGGCCTGCAGGCGCAGGAGAAGAACATTTAAAGAATTAACAATGGATGCTGCCGTCAATGGATCGATGTGGAAGCCGATGAGCGATGGGAGCCGACAGCATCATCACAAGATCATAACAGGACGAAGAACGATAGGAAAAAAGATTAGATTGCATGTACCCAAAAAGCTTTTTGAATACATCTTTATTTTGTTTGTTTCTTCTTTGACTTCAATAACATCTCAAAGTTCTGGTCTAATTTCAGCTTTATTACATTCTGGTGTTGGTCAGAAAACCAGCGCGACTCTGAGCCTACGAAAAGTTCCTGTTACTCATATCTGAATTAAATCTGTGCAGGCAGCTGTGAGTTTGCTCCGTACGAAGAGGCAGCTGCTCTTCTCACAGCAGCATTAACAAACACAGCTTATCAAACACTGTCTCATCTCTGGATTTCAACCTTCAGCTGCTGATTTTTTCTGCCTCTTTGTCATTTCTATGCTCATCTCTGACTTTATTGTCTGCCATATATTGCTGCTGCACTTTGTAACCTCTGCCTTGACATTTCTTTCAAACTTAATAACATCTCAGAATCACCAACATCTTGAGCTATCGTTGTAAGTCTTTAACATGATAAAGACTTATGTCTTTATCATTGTGATCACAATGTGAAATCACAATTTTGAACAAGTCTAATAAAAAAGAGAAGTGCTGTTCTCTTGAAAAAGAATTAGTGCATTGCTCTGTAATTTATCCGTCTGACACATTTAGTGGACTTCCTGCCTTGTCTTCCTTGCAGACTGCAGGCTGTTACTGACCAACACCTGAAGAAGGATCATCCAACTCCGAAACGTCGTGTAAGTTGGTCTATTTACTCTACTGGTCTGTAAATTAAAGGCCTTCGAACTTTGTCATATTTTAGTTAGTTTTCGTCCAACCACAGACGTAGCCTTTTCTCTTTTAGATAATAATAAGTTTATTATCTTGACGTTATCCTTCCGGGTCCGCTTCAAGGCATAAACATGCCTATTTATTATGTCGAAGTTGAAGAGGTCCCAGGGCGGACGCGGGTCCGTCTGCTCCCCCATCGTCCGTCCGCTCCCCCATCGTCCGTCCGCTCCCCCATTGTCCGTCCGCTCCCCCATCGTCCGTCCGCTCCCCCATCGTCCGTCCGCTCCCCCGTCGCCAACAGTTCTTCGCTCCATGGCGGGCCGCCGATGCACCCGGATACCATTCTGATTGTGGCTAAAATTCTCAATCACTCGCATAAAACCAAATCCATTTAGGCAAAACAAAAAGCATATTTATTAGGACCCTTGGAACCCAGTTAAATTCATCCAAAGTATAAGCTTGCTGGATTAGTTAGTCACAACTGATTCAGTTTCGCAGAATTTGTACACAAAAATCAGATTTTTCTGAAGTAGTTAGGGTGGCGTTCTCGGGTTTGTCCGGTGGTGGCGACCAGAGGTCCTTCTGATGGACGTGTTTGAAGTCTTTCTGAATCCAAGCAGCCAGATGGAGCCATGACACACCTGCTAATGCCAATCTGGCCCGAGGCTTGAGACAAAATAATGTAGGATTCCAATCTGTCAGTGGAAGGCTGACCGATAGGAGGGTCAAACCTGCTTTCCGACGAAACAGAAACCGTCTCGTTCACGCCAAACTCAGATCATGGATTGAGCCGAGCGCAGTTGGACTGGGGCAGAGATTCAGACAGATTCAGACACCAGGAATGGCTGCTGAATCATTGTATCCACAATTTTATTACCGATCAGCTTAAATAGTGCTGCAATCTGATGTCAGTTTTCCCTCCATAGCATCCTGTGCTTCCCAGTGCAGGAGGTTAATCTGCTGGACTGTTGAGCTACCAGTTGTTCTTGCTATTCGTAGCTCATATAATTAACGTCTGATGATGTTTAGGGATGCATTTATGCAGAAATATAAAAAGACTTGAAGAACTCCCAAACTTTCAAGTGTCACTGTAAAAAAGGCTTTGCTTACAGTCGATGTTCACACATGCATCTGTCACACACAACATGAAAAGAGGCCTCACATAAAAGGATTAAGCCTTTGCTTCGCTCTGGATCTTGGATTTCTGTGCTACGTTCTCCTCTCTGAAGTGCTAACCATTCAGTCCCTTGAACTTTTTGTCAGCTTGTGCTGTTCTGGACTCCTTATATGTATCTCAATGCTGTGAAGACAAAAACTTTAGGACACACACATTTCAGCTGCAGCAGTAAAGGCTGTTTTGACGGCTGCAGACACAGTGATTCTGAAGAGCCACATATGAACGGCGGACTGCTGTCTGCCCCCAGATATGACTTTATGAGCTCACCTTCCATCAGCATCTATCAGGCAACACCAAGTTAGAAAAACAACATGGAATAAAAATTTTGAATAGTACCCTCTGCATTTCTATTTTCAGCAGAGAAACAGAACTGAATAGATTCAGCATTATTATTCTTTATGAGCGCTTAATATCGTCCCGTTTACAAATGTGTTTTCCATTACTTGTTTACATAAATCTAAAGATGTGTTGAGCAACAATAGGTTTGTTTGGCTATGAATAACTTAATGTAAGCTGTTGTGAAGGAAATCAGTAATATGGACCAGGTTTACTCACACTGCTGTTTTTTAAGACTCATTTTCAGTTGGGTTACGGTTGCCAGTAAATAAACCTTGTATTAACTTGTACTGTGTACTTTACGGTGATGATGTAATTGTATTTGTTATGCGTTGTTCGTCGATATGGTTGTCTTCTTGGGTCTTTCTGTCACGATTTGTGGTTAGAGGTGGCGAGGCAGACGCAGAGGAAGCGGCCGGTGTGCAGGAAATGATGATTTTAATGATGAAAATACCAATACAAAGTCCAGGCAGCGCAGATTGAGCAGAAGGTGCAAAACTGTTAGCAACTGGTCAATAGAGACACCTGACAAAAGACCAGATTCAATAGATCCCAACGAGGAACAGATAACAAATGGCTCAGTCTCTGTATTTGCTTAGTGAAACTTTTTTTCAGTCACCAGTTTTGATCCAGAGATTCTGGAAAGAATCAGGATCTTATATATATATATATATTTTGCCTATTATTAACTAGGGAAACTTGACAGTTACAGTTGGTCTATATACTGTATTTATATTAATTTGTGTCTTTCAATAAACTCTATCTAATTTATACAGATGAAAGTTTGTCTGATTTCAGTTAAGCGTTTGTTTTTTGGATTTTCTATTTATTCTAACTTTAATATGGTTTGTGAATCCTTGAGATCCTCTTCAAAAACTGCTTGTAACTGCAGGCTTTAATACAGTACACACTGAATTACCTTAATATATATTAATATGCAACATGGAAATCGTCTTCCGCTGAAGCTGGGACAAAGAAGGAAAGGCACTCCTGCTTTGCTTTGTATTTCAGATTCCCACACTCCACTTCTTAATATTTTATGTACGAAGAAAATCCCTGAAGGCAAGTTTTCCAGAAGTAAATTCAAGTTTCACAGAAAAATCTGCCAAAACCTAAAGATTTCCATCCACTGCATGTTTATTGGTGACTAAGCGTTTAACCACATAAACACATTTTTAGGGTCTCATAGATTCTAACAAAATGCTGATCATTACCTTTGAGGATGAAAATGTGTGGAACAGGTTTACGGTTGAGCCGGGAACCAGATACTAGAAATAATCTGTCAACAGAAACTGAGGACGGAAACGACCTGGTTAACTGACGCTTCCCCTCCAACAGACTGACTTTCTGTCACCAACTTTTGAGAGGAATTTTCAGACACACTTGCCCCAAGAACATTTTGAATCTTTTAAGTGGCGTTAGAGGAAGAACCTTACAGACAGCATGGCATCCGCTTTGATCAACTGACTTCATAAAACAATGAGCAAGTTAGAAATCAGTGGTTAAAGGTAACGGTGAGCGGATCCCTGTCATGTTGGCACAGGGAGCCGAGGCTTTTTACAGAACCAGTGTGTCCAGTCAGAACAGGTGGATTTTATTAGTAACTGGACTTTCTGTTACATGTTTTAGACGTTTCCTCACCTACAAGCTGAAACTAATCCTGGAAAAGTCCGTGTGTCTCTGGCGATACAAGCATAATTAATTTAAAGTGTTTATTGCTTAAAAGCTAAGCACTATGGTTTGTTTGTCCCATCATAGGCAAATATCTTGACTTTAAACAAGTTAATAATCTGTTTGTTTAGGTGGTTTGGATATAAGATGTTCATTTACCTTCTGATAAAGTTCTAAGGGTTTTTTAAAATGTTTTAACATGAATTTACTGGCTGTGAATTTGAAGTTGTCTTCATGGCAGCTTGTCAAGCAGCTGCAGGTTAGAGTTTCCATTTAACCCTGGATTCAACATCTGAAGCTACCAAATAGTGCTGCTTCTCTGAACTGTTCCAGTGGCAAAGTACGTTTTGCTCATACCTTTATCAACATGACAGTACATTTTGTATAACGGTCATCAAAGAACCAAGAGGCTTAGCGAGTTCACCACTGTGTTGATTCACAGTTCATCCACAGATAACAGCTTTTCATTCAAAAATTATAGTTTTTTACTTCTGATAAACTCACAAAAAATGGTCGACAGACACAAGCGCACACCCCACAATCTCAGCGTCTCCAGTTGGCGGTCCCTGTCCAGTCCGCTGTATGCATAATTGCTTTGAGTCATTAATAACCTATTAATATTGATGCATGTTATTTAAATGTGCGGGTCAACGACTCGGTGGACCTCATTAAGACTTGATGGGGTCAAACTGGGCCTGAAGTCTCACCACTTCACCACTTTGTGCCTGATTACACTTTTAATAGGATGTGGCTTTGATTTAGGAGGCTCCTTCCGCCACAAACTGCCAAAAAGTTTAGATTAAATTGTATAGATATGTTTAAAATCAGTGTGAGCAACCAAGTGGAACCAGATATTTGAGTGTGTTCTTTATGAGTTCAATCTATTATTATCTGAACACGGAAAGAATACAGAACTGCAAAGACACAGAAAATCCCCCTGAACACACATTACAATGATGGTGATGGCAGTATGATGCTGGGGGAAATGCTCCTTATTAGCAGGGACAGGAAAGGAAATGTGTGTTTGTGGGAACATGGAGGGAGAGAAGATAAGAATCCTGCTTGAATTGGGCCAGAGGTTCATCTTCTTGTCATACAGCAACACTATGCTTACAGTCACAAAGAGCTACAATGGAATGGTGCATCATAGCCATGTGGCCTAGTCAAAGTCCAGACCTAAATCCTACAGAGAATCTGTTGCAAGGCTTGGAAAATGACATTCACTCTTATTGTTTTGTCTATCAGGAAATTATTTAGAGAATATCAGCCATAACTACTGAGACCTTTATAAAACCGAAAGCATTTGGATAATCTCAGAAAACTTTATGTAAAACTGAATTTTCTTTATACGTTACTCCAAGTACATCATTTCATGTAGCAATAAATAAAAGTAAAGAAGTTTATAATATTTTAAATGAGACAGACTTTCTGCTAAGCTGTCAAACCCAGTAACATATTAACACAGTTTTCCTTCAAATCTGTGAAATATTTTCTGGCACAGAACCCAGGAGCTCTGCTCCGAGCCACATTAGTGCACAAAGGACACAAGCTTAGAACCAACATCAACAGTGTTGATGCTGATCATATCTGACAAACTATAACCTGCACTGTGGCATGACAAACAAAAAGGCTTCAGCGCCAAGAAAAGTGATGGCTGTCCTGGTGTCCTGGAACCTGAACTCATTCAGCCACTTTGTGGCTAATTAGCAGTAATTTAATCCCACCTGTCAGCTTGCATTTCTCTGCAGAAAGCTCTCCTCCGATGTGACTCTTTAGTGACAACTCACTAATATCTCATAATGACTACATCAAACAAAATGACCAGTTTTTCAGAACAATAAGCTTGACCCACAATGTTGTATTTGCATATTGACAGCAGCCACCAGGAGTCTGGCTCTTCTTGTCTCTGCTAAAGGTGGAGAATTTAAGGCAGGCTGGACAGATGAAACAAATTCAGCCGTCACAATCAACAGCATAGAAAGAAAATCACTAGAAACATTTTACAAAGAATATATCTTCATTTTTGGAGACATTTCCACAGTGAAACAGGCCTTGTGCTGGCCTGGGTGGAAAGGTCACTCAGTGGGGAGGAAGCCATTACTTCAAAAGAAACATGACAAGCCACATGGTAATTTGCCAATGAACACAGAAACAAAGATTACACATTATGTGGAAACATTAAAGCAAACTCTGAAGACGGGAATGTAAATCTGAGGGGTCATCAGATGCCAAAGTGGCTTAAGGACAACAGACAAATCACATCTCTGGTGTGAAGAGATGAGACTGAGGAAGGGAGGGAGGGAGGATGTAAGGAAGGAGGGAGGGAGGGAGCAAAGGAAGTAAGGAGGGAGGGAGGGAGGGAGCAAAGGAAGTAAGGAAGGAGGGAGGGAGGGAGCAAAGGAAGTAAGGAGGGAGGGAGTCTACAAATTCAAAAACATAACCAAACAAATTCCTGATATGTTTTTCCTCATTATTGTATAATTTGGCAAATAGAAATAATTTTGGTGATTCTGACCGATCTGTGTTTTATTCAGTGTATGTAAACTTCTGGTTTCATCCATAAATCAGGTAAATTCAGTCCAAGTAAAACCAGATATTAGCTGAGATCCTCAGCTGAGCAGATAAAAACATCAACACAAACATTTCCACATTGCCATTTGATGCTGTGAAGAAATCTCACTGCTGTGACTCTCTGTTCACCACGTCTCTCAAATCAGAGTTATGAGTCTTAACTCTGGACCTTTCTGTCACCTCTCAGATCCTCTGGATGGAGAATGAATCCGACTGAAAGCTGATGCAATCTGTGGGCTTGTTCAGATAACCAGTTGGAGGATCAGAAGTCCAATCCGCAGCCTAAGTGCCCTTTAGAAAGGCATTGTGTGTCAGTAACAATAAGCATGGGCCAGCTAATATAAAATCATGGAGTCCATTTGAATGAATCTGTGATGCACAGACTCACTGGTCCTGGCAGCTGGAGCTGGTGTTTTTCTCCAGGAGTCATTGGGTGAGAGGCGGTAAAACATGGAGAGGTCGCCAGCCCATCATTGCACACACTCATCATCCCAAATTCTGTTCAAGCAAAGTAACAGAATTTAATGTAAATTGTGCTGAATTTGAGTTGAAATGAGCAAAGATGAACTACAGAAAAATGTACAAAACAGAGACGTTTTGCTCCCGTTGAGTTCTTGGCGCTTTTGAAAATGGAGATTTTAAATTGTAACTGACCGCCCTGTAAAAACATAAAAGAAATTTTGAAAAATTCCAACAAAGAGGGTGGAGTCCAGAGACTCTGAGGGGCGTGGCCACGTCTGGGGACGAGCAGAGACTTTTCAGACTCCTCTGGTGTCTTTTCATTAAAAAAGCAACAAGTGACCAATCTGTCAACTTTGGTCTGATTTGGAGACGTTTATGGAAACTTGTGAAAGCAGCTCTGAGTGTCACCGTAAGCTCCGCCCACTTCCTAAGCGCTGCAGTCATTCTTACACAGTCGCAGCATAGAGTCAGCAGGCAGAGCATATTCCACTCTGGAGAATTCAACTGCTTAGATATCTTTCAGTCTGAGGACGGAAACACTGAGACAGTTTTAGGCAAAAATACTGGAGAATTAAACTAATTCACACTGAAATGTCAACATTTTCACAGAAAGATAAAGATAGATCCTTCAGTAACATATTTAGACAGTTTCTAAGCAGAGAAAGTTGATTCGTGGGTTAGTTACACTTCAGAAACTGTAATCTGTGTTTCTCTGATTTCTGTAGCTATGGAAATAGAGCTGATTTTGCTTCTTGTACAGCAGCTTCTACATGTTGTCCACCGTTGGACATTACATCTGTCATGATCTTGAATCCTTCTTGTCTTTGGTTTGGTTGGGTTTGGTGCTACTGTAAGTCTTTTGAAAAAACTTGTTTTTATATATTTTGCTGGCATCCTGTCTGGACTCCATAGTTCCTAATTGGACCTTCCAGAAGTCCCAGGCTTTGGCTCTTAAGTTCTTCTTATTCTCTAATTAACTCACCTGTGTCCACTATCAAAGCCCCAGGCGCTCCTGCAGCACTTGTTAGGTTCTCTCGTTATTTCTGTATTTCCAGGCGACAGCTTGTTTGTCTTGTAATGGGTGTTTGGAGAGATATTCAGGTTCTTAACTAGGAATTTGTTTTGGATCTTTCAACCAACCAAGATCTAAATCATAACTAATCACCCAGTTAGGTTTTCATCAGCAGACAGCATCTATAGTCTCTTTTCTGTGTGGACATCAGCTTGAACAAACCACAGCCCTTATGATCCACTGGTCTAACTGTTCAATGGGGAAGTAAAGCATTTCTGAAGTGAGAATTTGTAAAAGCCTGCAGGTATTAATATGCTGATTGCAGTAGAGAACCTGCATTATGTTTTCATTCAGTATCACTAATTAATTGTCTTAAGTCTGTGGCTTCTGGACTGTCGTTGTCAGCAATGGCCTCTTATAGAGCAAAGACAGCGACACATTCAGCGACTTCCCACTTACTGAAGTGGTAGGTTAATGTTTTCAAACCTGGCATACAATATAATATTTGGGGGATAAAAAGATCTGACAGACTGCCGTGAAAAAGTCGGATTATAGGTTTGATTTGGGCAAAGAAAGCAGATTTGGATCATTTGCCTGCTGTGTGAATCACATCAGACACGGTGGTGGTAGTGTGATGGTTTCAGGTCCTGGACACTTTATGAACAACTGAGTTAAACTACATGTTGGTCTTTAATAGAAAATCAATCCCAGGTTGAGATTCTCCTGCAGGACATTAAACTGGATCTTTACGGCTGAAAACCTTCAAATCTGGTTACATGAAAACAAAATCAGGGTTTAAATCACTGGAGAATGAAAACAACTCATTGCTTGAATCACAGGATTGCTGGTAACGGTTGCTCCCTCTGGTGGCAAAACCAGTCATTATGTTTAGAGGAAAAGATTTGTTTACTTAATATGATCATCATATTAAATGCCGTGTTTCCTCGGGTTCGATGTTCTGAAACATCTTAGTGTGGCAAAAAAGCAAAAACAGAGAAATGTGTTTGGGTGGAGGCACTTTTTCTCAACACCATTTTAATCTGACAAATTGTCAGGAGTTTTTGAAATGAATTGGCCAGTATTGATTTGATCTAGAACAATGAGTGTGATGTGCGACCCCGCAGCTGCCTGCAGGGATAAATATCCGGAGCTGGTCATAAAGCGGCCTGTGAGACGTGTGAAAAAGCTGCTGACTCACCGTCTCGTTTTAAGACTTTTCTGGTTCTCTCGGCCCAGGAAGGAGGAAACCTTGGCAGAGCTCAGGCTGTGAGACCCGGAGGTGCCAGGGTGCCATCAGAGAGATGAACCCAAGTCTTCTCAGGCTTTCATCTCTGTCTGACTCGCTCTGTGTTTTTATCTCTTCCTCCTCCAGTCAGAGCTTCCCCCTCACTCTGTCACACATCTTTTTTTTCTTGTTTTCTGTCTTTTTGAACTTGATCCCCCCTGTAGTCCAGGACGTATTTTCCCTCCGAGTCCAGTCCTGACTTGTTCTTTCTGTCACTCCACGTTCCTCTGTCTCACTCCCAGCCCGGTGCTCTTCCACATTGTCTGCTTTGTAATTCTGCCCTGTGTGAGCAGTGGCACAGAAAAGGTACTCCACATCTGAGCAGTCTCAGGGTGGATCCGGCCCTGTGGAGCATGTTAAAGCCGCTACTTTTTCCCACCAGCCCCAGAGTGCAAGGCTTTTTTTTAAATGTTTTTTTTTACTTCTCTTTTAGTCCCTTCTAATGCATTCCTGCCGCAGCGTCAAGCAGCTGCCCCTCTCCTCCTGGCTACCTACGCCAGCAAGAAGAGGGCTTTTAATTTCTCCAATAAATAATTTCTCTCTACCAGACTAAATGTGAGTTTACACCAGTTCACTTAAATGAATAATTAGACTGCAAGAAGCACCACAGCTTCCACCAACCCTATTAAGAGCCCATCCTTGAAAGTCTGCAGCTGTCTAGAAAAGTCACATTTGGGAAAGTGAAAAATCCCCCAAAGTCCCTTAATCTGCCGCTTTCCTCTTCTAATTCATGAAAATATTCAGAGAGAAACTAAGCAACGCTGGAAAACTTATCAGCATTTTTCTCTTTGCGACGCCTCTGGCCATCCTAACTATGACCAGGAGAAAGATAGAAAAAAAGCTGCAAACTAGTGCAGGTGTGCAGCACAGCTCGAAGCCTGGAGGCAGAGACATCATGAGCTGAGCTATTTGATCATTTATTACTAGGCTTAATTAAAAGGAGGCCCTCAGCAGTTCTGGCAACGGCTTAGCTACACATGCTCCTCCACTGGTGATCTAATGTGGAGTTACCACAGAGTAGTCCAAAATGTATGTGTCTATTTATAACGAGGCAAAGTCTCATTTTCACACTTTATTCGTCAAAAAATACCAACAAGGTACTTGAAAATGACCATGTGGTTAAAAAGTGGTGCACATAATTGTGAAGAGATAAGAATCAACCTGAGTTATTTCATGTTAGTGTGCATCCAGCTGCTCACAGTGTTCTGGGTCTTCCTCACCTGGGAGGCGTCCAGGAGGAATCCTGGCCAGACGTCCGGCTCACCTCACCGGATGCCTCTCGATGTGGAGGAGCGGAGGCTCTACTCTGGATCACTGAGCTTCTCATATCTCCAATGGAGAGTCTTTCTCCTGCTCAGAACAACAGCCTCAGCTTTGGAGGCGCTGATTCTCCTCCCCAGTTGTTTCACAGCTTCAGCCGAAGCTGGAGATCACAATCTGATGAAGCCAACAGAACCAGAACATCTGCAAAGAGCTGAGACCCGATCCTGACGACGGCAAAACGGATCCTCAACACTTGGCTTGGAAGTTCTGTCTGTAAAGATTATAAACAGAATCAGTGACAGATGTTGGCAGAGTCCAACTTTCACCTGGAATAAGTCTGATTTACTGCCTGCACTGGGAACCAGGACTGATGCTGGTGGTTCCGGGACGCCACAGTCTTTATGGAGGGGTCTGGTTCCCATCAGCCCTCTGGGCTTCTGCTGAGGGTGGAAACAAAAACACTCCTGAATCTGAAGCTCGGCGACCCCTTCAAGGACGTCCCCTTCAAGGACGTCCCCTTCAAGGACGTCCCCTTCAAGGACGTCCCCTTCAAGGACGTCCCCCAAAAGACTCTCGGCTGTAACTGAAACATTGGCTCCACTGCGCTGAAAACAAACATGCAACATGCAGAGATGCTGTGAAAATCAGAGTTGTAGCTTCAAGACTAAACTTTTAATGTTTTACAAGCATCCAATAGAAAATAGATTTAGCATTTTATCTGCCAAATGAAACACATTTTTTCTTTTTTGTAAATGAAAAACTCACAGCCAAATAAACACTTGGATAAAAATCCCATTTCTGCTGCTTTCTTGTTCTGTTGATTCAGTGTGCTGCCGCTGAAGCCAGCGACACTCATGACACTAATTTCCAGTTTAATTGGAAAATAAATAAAGCAAAAAGTGTTGGAAAAACCAATTTGTTGTGCTGTAGCGTCGGATGCGCTGGTTATAATACTGATTTAAAGAACATCTCCAGTTCCTAGACTTCTGATCATCTGCATCCTTCACACATTATTATGATAATTATTTACCATTCTCTCCCTTCGCTGAGCCTCAGCGCCACACGCATACCAATCAAGTGAAATAAAGTCACAGCAGAACAATGTGAACAACTTAATGCTTCTTCCCTGAATCAAACACATCAAACACATCAAACACATCATCAGGACATTTCTGATGTTTTCATAATGAGCCTTTTTCACCACATTGTGGTATACTTCACTGCTTATTCCCAATGTCTTTAGTTTAAGAATAGACTGAAATGAAACAGCAGCTGAAGGAAAACAGCAGCGGCTGCCATGGTGATGATCAGAGAGCTGACAGGCAGAGCCAAATGGCAGCTCTTATGCTCCCACTGCCCATCAGCACCAAACAGCACCACCTCACTGAGCTGCAGCGAGCTTCACCTTTGTACCCATCTGCTTTATTTTGTTTTGTCAGACCGAGGCTCTGGTGTCAGACAATATCCACAGAAACTTGAAGCTAAAAGTAAAATGAATGCCTGCTGTGCATGGTAGCTGTTTGGCCCAGTCACCTCATCCATGAAGAGCCATTTGTGTCATGAGGGACATTTTAAACACGCTGTGGACTCAAAAAGCTGCAGCTTCATCATTTCCCTGCTGACAGTGGCTGTGGACGGGCCCTGCAGACCAAACTGGGCTGCTCTGTCCTTCCAAATGATCGGATTGGGTAAATAATGTTTCTCATCAGATAACGAGGAGCCGGTCAGCTGCGATCACCAGCTGACCGGCTAGTTATAATCTAAATAACATTTAATCTGCCTCAACTCAGCTCAGAAATACTTTATTACCTTTAAGAGAAATAAAATGCTCAGAAACAAATTTCTAGAAGTTTGAGGGACAAATTGATTTTTGTTTTATTATTATTAGCATTTATTTGCCAGAATATGTTGTTTGTGTGTTTTGTCTGCTACTTTCATGCAGAAATGTAGAGTTAAGTCATCAGAAAAAAAACTGCTTTGAATAGAAAAACAAAAAATCTGGGTGAAAGAAGAAGAATTAATTAAGATTTCGTTCATGAATAAAAGCCCTGAGCCTCCTTAAGTAAACTACAGACTGTGGGAAGGAGGAGCAGGAATGATGAGTGGCTCCATTTTCCCACAGATTTCAGTCCCATTCAATGTGTTTCTTGAGTTTCTCTCTGGGTGACAAGCAGGTGACAAACTGGGCTTCCTGCATGTGGGCGTCAAGATGTAGCATCAGCTCGACCTGCAGACACACAGGGAACTTTGGTGGGCAGTCAGACAATCAATGAGCCAGAATATTAGCTGACCTTTCTTTTTCTTCGCCCGTCGTCGTTTTCGGGTCGGTAATAGAAGCTGCGTCATGGAAGATTAAACCACGAGATGTCTGGGCCCTCATTACAAGCTGCTACAAAGGAAATGTGTTGCTAATAGCGTCCATCCCAGCCGTGCAAATCGTGTGTGAATCATCAGAGAATTCACATCACATTCAAAACTTTGAAATGGAAACTTCACCTCTCCAGCTGTTTTGTTTATTTCCTGCAGGATAGTTGCTCTTCAAAATATTGATTTATGCTGCTTTGCCAACATTTTTTTAACATTTGTGAAAAACATGTTCTTCTTCGGTGGAGCTCTAGAAACATTTTGTTTGCAAAGTGTGAAATCAATTAAAGATTTCTTGCCTTTGATTTGATTGGCATCTGGCCATAAGTTGTAAATACGACGCAGATTGTTAATGTTTTATCTTTCTGCCTCGACGGCTCCAATGCGCAGGAGGATTTAGTTTACAGAACACATGCATGATGAAAGCCACGTCCCGCTGGCAGGAGGAAGTTGGCCCACCTTGGATAACAGCAGCAGATTGAATCGCGGCACTCGGTCAGCTCGTGAGCCATCTGCTGGTTCCATGGGAGTCTGGTGTGCAAGACCCCTCCTCTCCCACTGGACGTTTCCCAACCCTGGCCTGGTCTGGCGGCCGTTCAGGCTCCTGCTACATATGCTGTCATCGCTGAACTGAAGCCCAGAAGCCCTGAAACCCGGCGGGTTGGACTGAGTGGAGAAAACCGTTGGAAAATAAGGTTGAAAGGTAAGAGTGATGATTCACTGA
The DNA here is from genome assembly GCA_911649635.1 of Poeciliopsis gracilis. Classification (NCBI taxonomy): domain Eukaryota; kingdom Metazoa; phylum Chordata; class Actinopteri; order Cyprinodontiformes; family Poeciliidae; genus Poeciliopsis; species Poeciliopsis gracilis. The sequence goes on along the minus strand of CAJVRI010000370.1, from coordinate 1,251,127 downwards.
TGAGCGCTGAGAGATGAAGGGACTGGGTTTGATAACGCTTCCAGCTCGGCATCATTAAAGCCAACAAAACTTTATTCACAAGTCCAGCTGAACACCCTCTGCAGCTGGATCTGAATCCGTCTTCATGCGTTTATGTTGAACATTTTATCAGGTAAAAATAAATAGAAATGAACTCATAACGACGCTAAATAAAACAGAACTGACTTTAACTTCACATCATTTTCAACGTATCAGTTCATAGATGCATTTTTTCATTCTTTTGCTTTTCTATCTATTCCATTTAAATAGCAGTTCAATGTTTTTGAAATGCAGAATGTAAAATCAGTTAATAGTTAAGTTATTTCTATTAATTATATAATACAGACTCATTTGTCTTCATTATGAAAACTGAAACGCTCCAACATTAACTGCAGCAGAACCTGCCACTCGCTTTGGGAATTAGACTTTAGGAATGAACAAGTAGTAAAACAGAAAAAATAAATAAGTACTTCCACATTAATGCAGTGTTGGTGGTGGGAGTCTGACTGGACGTCTGTTCAGTTTCTTTAAGTGATCGCACTTAAAGAGCTTCCATTGTGTCGTTAGAAATACTCTGGGGGGAAATGTTCCTTCAGTGGTTTGTAGAGACAGGAATTATATATTTGATGCTGTAATCAACAGAAAGTGACTCAGCCATACTGAAGTCCAAATGCGCAGCAGGAGAGGGGAAACAGTTTGTTTTGTGAGGAAAAATGAACGAAAACTGAAGCAAACAGCATCTGCTCACAAAGGCAAACTGTTTGACCCACTTAGAGCTGAGCTCCGAATGCAGAGGGCCTCTCCTCCATGTTCTGTGTTCTCCACACTTCAAAGTTCCTCTCATTACTCCCATTTGAACCGAACAAGACACTGTGCTGAGTCGCCGCTCCAACTGGGCTTGTTTGCAGCCGTCCGCTGAGTCCAGATGGAACAAAACACAAAGCAAGCGATTTCAGCAGGGTCCGACTTCACTTTGAGGATTCTTCCTGACTTCAAGAAAAACACTGAAACTGCAAATAACTGCTAAAGTACCAAATGTTTATAGAGCGAGTGCATTACAGATCTGTTGGATCAACCAATTAGGCCGGAAATAGAAAGTGAAAATCTGCTGCCCTACTGGTCCTAAACGGGAAGTTTGAACCAGTTCCCACCTGGAGCTGCCTGCAGCTTTCAGGTGGAGCTAACAACCACGGCTTGCTCAAACAAATTAAGTCCTATTTAAAGCCCTGTGACATGGCTGAGGTTGGTTCCACAGATGGAAATGAAAGCCGGGGAGACGGAGCACTGGGGATGTAAAATGGAGCATCTCTCAGGGGAACAAGAGAGAATATTCGCAGAGAACAAAAGAAACCTCAAAGAGATTTTCAAATAAAATTATAATCATTAGCAATGAAGAAAATGGCTGCTGCTAATGAGAAAAGCATTTTCCTACAGAGTGTAAATGTCCCTCAGAAGCCCTGATTACTAAGAGAGAGTGAAGGTTCTGACTGAAGAGGCCAAACCAGGTTACCTGAGCATGAAATGGACATAAAATCAGACATTTATACAAAATATACATGTGGATTTCTTGATGTTTATGGTATGTAGAACAGCAATAAATGCCTAAAATGTTGTGAAGTGAAGCTTTTTCTTGCAGGTAGGATTTTCTGGTGCTGAAGGTAAACAGCAAAGATTTGAAGGTGTTGTGTTTTTGGTGATCATCCTGCAAACACAACAGGTGTAGAACAGTTCAGGTCTGTCATCGTCACATTGTGTAGTTTATAAAGTCACCAGTTTTCAGTTTGGATTAAAGGTCGGGAATGTCGGCAGACATCTTCTGTGTGAGCCATGACTGTGGAATGTCTGCAGAATGATTTCCGTCATCATCAGAAAGATGCTGAGTTTTCTCTCCATCTTTAGTGCAAAGCCTGGAGTGGATTTGGAGTTTTGAAGTTTGTGGCTGGTGAAGAAAAACAAACATGGATTCAAGTTGAATGTAGTTACAGATGATCTGCTATTGAAACAGGTGGGAGTCGGTTGGAAGGTTTTTATTCAATAAGCTGAAATCAGCTGATTGCATCAGCTGCCTAATTTTTCAAAATCAAGCTGTAAAAAAAAAACTCAACCCTTTGTGCTTATCTTCAGTCTTTTATGTTTTTCTGGTAATGAACCTTTTAGGAATCAATAATGTGTAACTGAATCCCAGTTTCTTGTTGGTTCTTTTACACTTTTCTTTGGAATTTGCAAAGCCTGTCTCACTGCAGGCATTTTTTTTGCCTCCCATTCCGTCACTTTCTTCATTCTGGTGCAACATAACTATATTGCTGTTTGTTCCCGTTTATGCTTGGTATGACTTGGTTTGTCTTAACATAATGCCAGCATTGTTACTGTTTAAAACAATCAGTTGGCTGCAACGCACCACTGCTTCCTGTTCACTTCACATACAGTTGGAATAATTTGGTGATAAACAGAGGGTGAAAAAAAGCTGCAAATTAGACGTTTAAAATCCCCCAGAGGCAGTTTGAACATTCCAACTGATAGAGAAGCTTGTTTACAGAAAGACAAACCCATAAGGGAGCAGCTGAAATTTCACTAATTAGTTATTGGCAAATATGATGAGGTTGTCTGTAGTGGCAATAATAATTAGTTGTTCTGAAGTCTTTTTCTCTGTGTTGGAAATGCACTTAAATTTCTATTATGGTGTGATATAAAAAAATATCATGTTTATCAAAGTACAGAGATTTGTTTTCCTTAAAATATAAACTTCATAGTTTTACGATTTTACTCTTGTTTTTGACCAACCGTCACAGAGGCAGATTCACAAAGCTGCTGATCCGTCTGTCCATCCGTCCATCTGTCCATTTGTCCTTCTGTCCGTCCGTCTGTCCGTCCATCAGCTTCTTTTAGTGTTTTCTGTGTGTTTTGAGTTTGACTCTCGTTTTTGAGGAGGAAAATGAGCTTTTGGATCCAAAAGCTCAAAGCCCGCCTGAATCTCAGAGGAGTTGAAAAGCAGAGAGAAGCAGGAAGTTCAAACTCTTCTCTTCCATCCATCATAACGGCGCCATTTCTGTGACTCCGTCTCTCTGCTTAGGTTTCTAATTGTATGAGCTGATGGAGATTGGAAGAGATGCAGCAAAAGTAAATGAGGTGGATTAGCGCTTCTTGCCAACAATTGATGATATCATCCAGAAAATGTTACAGTGGAAAATCATCTCTGCTGGCCAGATATTGACTGTCAGACAGCAATAATCTTCAGTCTCCATCACCCTCCACCAGCACTCTGGTTCTGGTTCTGGCTGTGGTTCTGGTTCTGGTTCTGGCTCTGGTTCTGGTTCTGGTTCTGGTTCTGGTTCTGGTTCTGGTTCTGGCTCTGGCTCTGGTTCTGGTTCTGGTTCTGGCTCTGGTTCTGGCTCTGGCTCTGGTTCTGTCTTTCACGGCTGAGTTTCCTGCAGGTTTGGTTTCCTCCCACAGCCCATTAAGAACTTGTGTTGAATTGAGACTCTGAGTTGTTAGTATTTGGATTATTTGGTTGTTTGTCTCTCGTGTCTCAGAATTGGACCTGTTTTTGGACCGGTGACCGGTTCATGGTGCAGCCGGCTCAATGGCCGCTGGGCATGAATGGATGGACGACTTTATTTGCTGGGAACCTTTCTGTAAATATCAACTTTCTAACATTTTGGAAATTCTTAGACAACTTGATGAAAATGTTTGTATTGAAACCATCATATCGGTTTGCTGCAGCTGCAGATTCTGGACAAACTTGAGGATTAAATTTGATCTTAAAAGCCTTGTGATTAGCGTGTGTGACGACCCAGTGACTGAGACGAGTCTGTGGAGGAACTTATCCTCATCTCCAGTTTTCATTCTGCAGGACCTGACTGTTAATTAGGACAGTTTAAGTTCCAAATCGTGCAGCAATTAGTGTCATTATATACAGAAAGTGAATTATGCAGAGTTCATCTTTAACCCCCCTCTTTCAGTCACTACTGCTTTGCTTCACAAAAACACTGAGAGCTCATGACAGTGGGGGCTAAAGAGCACAGGAATGAAAGCTTTATGAAATGTGAAATTAACTGGTTGACATTTACAGAAAACGTAGACGAGCTAGAGCATGTAGATGAAGTGTTCAGGTAGGAGAACTACCAAGTTTCATCTACAGGCAGTGATTTCAGGCAAAAGAGCAAATATGTGTTTATTTTTCTGTTTTTTAAGGAAATGAGAAGCAGTAACAGGAAGTCGCACAAATCAATAATGTAATATGGAAAACTGTCACCAAAGAAGTAGATGTGCAGGAACAAAACCACCAGATCACCGTCTGCGTCCAGACCGGAGGACGGATCGGATCGGATCGGATCGGATCGGATCGACTCAGCTAGACTCAGCTAGAAAACAACCCTCCTGTTTTCTAACAGGAGACGACTGAGCCCTGAGGAACACCACGGGCTGCTGGACAGCGCTCAGAACAAAGTTCTGTTGAATAATATTTTAATCCCTTTACAGACTAGCAACACTTATTATCTCTTTCACTGAGACTACAACCAATGGTGTATGAATATTCAATAAAACATGTATTCAGGCTGAAAAACTCAAGTATCAGAATAGACAAAATGTGACCACATTTCTACAAATTATTTCTAACTGTGGGTTTAATACACTAGACAACTAAGGAATGGAAATGAGTCATTCTAGTACTAAGAAAATGTAGGTATAATATAATAATAACTATTTTCTCAAGTGCATGCATAAAACAGGAGATGAAAGTAAAGGGATTTTTCAGTATTAATTTGTATTGGAAACAAAAGTTTGTTCAAATATTAATACTGAGGTGACTTTACAGCTGAGTATGAAAATGACCCTGAGCTCATTTTGCAGTATTAGCTGTAAGTAAAATACTGTAGTAATGAAAAAGAAATGATTCTTCAAACATATTTAACTCAGTTCTAAACTCACTCAAATAATCAACACACTGAACATTTCAGTGCTTTGTTGATTGAATTTACATCATGCCTATATTTACACTAATGATATGTGCAATATTCTGATTTATAATTTCTAAGTGATTTCTGATTGATAGTAAAAAATTCAAGCATTAATGGCAGCTGGTGATTTGCTGGTGAAACAAATGAAAGCTGTTAAACTGAAGTAAAAACAGTCGGGATAAACGAGTCTGTTGTCGTCAGCTGAGCTGCTGTGACCTGCAGCTGATTCTATGTTGTGAATGGTGAATGTGCCAGAATTTAGTTTTCCAGGAGTGGATCAGTATAAATATTTGTAGCATCTTCCATCCTGTCTTGGGAAGTGCTGCTGCTGCTGCGGCTCCTGCTGCAGCGGCTGCCGCTGCTGCTGCTGTTGTGCTGCTGCTGCTGTGTGCTGCTGCTGCTGCTGTTGCTGCAGCTGCTGTTGCTGCTGCTGCTGCTGTTGCTGCTGTTGCTGCTGCTGCAGCGGCTGCTGCTGCTGCAGCTGCCTTGTATTAAAAGATGAACCCCAGGTGTTAGAACGGTGACATTTATTTGTTGTGGCATGATGTTGACCTCCTGCCTATCTGACAGACTCCATGGTCTATGAAGGGGCGGAGAAGGACAAATGCAGAAAGAAGCATTCGACAGTCAGCGTTTACATTAATAAACTGATTTGTGGCAAGATCGCTCAAATCTCTGCCAGCGAGGAGCGGAGGTCTGGTGAATAATCGACAGAGTGGAATATGTCTGCACTTTCTGACTGTTTTCTCAGGGATTAATCTCAGCAGTAAAACCAGTGAATTAGTTTATTGTCTTTTATCAGGTCTCCTGTGCTCAACTGTTAAGCGAGTAATTACAATCTTATCGGCAGAAAGTCCAATTAAGACAATTCATTCTTACTCCTGTAAATAAGGTAAATGCTCGTCTGGACGGCAGCATGGTATTAATTACTGTCTTGCCTTCTCTGTATAGAGATGTGCTAATGCAAGCTGGCTTTTCACTCCACGCTTTCACCTGACTGAAAGCCAAATCTCCAACTATTCTAATGCACAGCTTTCACAAAATATTGCTGGAACTAAAGAACTAATGTTGATATTAAGCCAAATTGCAGTAAACACATTGATTTACTTGGTCAATTAAGTAATTAGAATCAAATCATCTTTTTCAGGGGAAAGAGTTGCAGGTAGTTCACTCTGGCTGCAGCTCCAGCTGTTTGTGAAGTTGGTGTGGAAACCTTGAAGCCCACCGTGCCGAGAGCAGCAGGGGGCGGGTGGGCTCCATCTACAGGGAAGCCCTCCGGCCCTCACAGCTCGCATGCTTTACCCTGAAACAACTTCTCTTTTTACACCTTTATTGCTCCTACATTTATTGTTAAGTTCTTCTTTTTTACCATATGATTAAGGAACTACTCGAGTGGAAGTCTGCTGTTCTGATCTACTGTCTGCAGTGGATGTGAGGTTATTTATTATTTATTAGTGAAATGAGGAAAACCAGTATATTTATATATTATTTGAGAATCACTGAAGTGGTTGGATGGGTGAAACTGTAAAGCTCTACAAATCCAGGCCGTAGCATTTCACTCAGTATTCCTCGTGGATCAGAATAATTTCAGATTGTGCTTTCATCTGGTTATTTTGTTCTGCAACTAATGTCTAAGATCATCAATTCATCAAAGATTTTACTGAGCTTTCTGCTGGAGCTCGGTCCCATCTGCCCTGAACGTTGTGAAAAAGCTCTTTGACTCACAGCGGGTGAACCTTGAGACATGCGCCTCCTCTGCAGATAACGCCACAAACTGCACTCTGCTGGAAATGTTCTGAAAGTTTGTTCTGGAAATTGTTTTGTGTATTGAAGATGTTGCTAGAGGCCACAGAAAATGTTCCCACTAATTTAGAGGTTTGGCTTCTCACATTTATCTCACCAAGGTCAGCGAGTTTCAGTGATGCTGCAGATGAGAAAAATGTCTCCAGTCAAGGTTGCCACATCATCACCTTTTTAAGCACCAGTTTCTTCCCACATAGCCCTGAAAAAACACTTTCTGCCTTTTTTTATGTTTATTTTTTACCGTTACAAACAACGTAAGTTGCTTTGCAGTTTGCTTATTAGAGTAATTTTTTTATCTTATCAAAATAACTCTGGAAGTTGGGTTGGATTGGAAAAGGATTTTGGCAAGAATTGCCTGTTTCTTTAAAAAAAAAAAAAAACTAACCAAAAATCAAAATTGTGATTCTGTGTAATCCCCCCAAACCTTTGAAAACTTCATGTTGGCCTGATCTCTTTAAAAAATCTGGTGTTTTAATAAGCTTTTCAGAGGCCGTGCACATGAATGAGCATTTCCATTTATTTAATCTAAATGATTGAGTGCAATCATTTAGATTTAATATAAATATAAATAATTTATATTCAATGGATGAATACATGGAAAAAGACCAGTTGATACCTTTTTAAATGTAAGACAGAGTGAAAAGAAGAAGAAACGTCCAACTCTTTTCATAATGACAGGTGTTAATCAGACAGAAACCTTTTGAATCTAAATCATCCTTCAGGCAGTTTGGAGATGAAAGAGGAGGAACAAAATACATGACCAGCTGTACAAGCAGGGATTGGTGGCTTCACTTCACTTCTGTCATCCTCTTTACATCAAACTTTGTCACCGTCCAGGTTTAAGGGGTTGTTGTTGTTTTTTTTTTACTACTTCTGGTCAGACTGACTGGATAAAAATGATTTAAGTTTCTTAAGGCTGAATGTCCTTTTGTTCATTAATGCCTTCCTGACAACTTACTGCAGCTTATTCTGCTTCTGGCGTTTTTGGCACTTTTATTGGACAGCTTTGGTCTTAATGTGGTTTGGAGGGCAAAGTGAATGTGTAATTAAAACTTCTATGTTGGTGAAACATCAATAAAGTTTGACTGGAGTCTGCAGAACAAAACTTGTGTGTGAGCTGGAAATCCTCATCTGAAAGCGAAGCAGTGAATTATGAGGCTGGAGCTTTACTGCTGCTGCGCCTGGAGATTTATTTTGAAACATTTTTCCACAAAAAGAAAAAAACTCACAGCAAAAGCAACCATGGCAAATAAGATTAGGCTAATTGTTTATTCCTTGGGGTTTATGTGAATGACATTACACACAAGGTTAATTAGCTCAATAAAATATGGCAGCGTAATTGACAAAGATCATGTCTTTGATTAGCAAACACGGGTTCCGCTGCTTTATTCCAATTACACACATGATGAATGGCGTGTGACAGTCTGCGCCTCTGTTTGCCGCGTTTACACGACAACCCAATGAACTTCTCTGAAAAAATACAAAAAAAAAAATCATTTGAGCTGTGACATACAGCAAAAGTCACAGGCTTTACAGCTGAGTATAAAGTCATGGCTCATAAATCATGTCACACAGCAGCTGCTTTGCTGTGTGTCGTGATAATGGCTGATATTCTGACAGCAAGTTGGGGAAAAACAACACGTTGGCCATTTACTGACTATTCATTACCATCTCCAGATGAAGCTGGCTGACTGGAGTCAGGGTGAACGACTGATGAAACATTCTGTCACTTGGCGTTTCGGGGGGCAGGAACGTCGCCACCAGGCAGCGCAGGAAGACGCCTCGCTGTCACACTTTTCCACCGCTTCCCTGAGTCATTAGCGTCAGTTTGGGATGACAGCGCCTGCCTCATGCTAGGCAAAGACCTTCTGTGCTGGTCATCACAGGAGAGCGTGTCTGACAACCAGCTTACCTGAATGGCTGAGTCAGAACGCTGACTAACCGACTGAGGAGAAGTCTGCCAGCCGCACTTAACAGCTGTGGCTCTGCTCAGGTTCTAACCAGCCGTGAAAATACAGAAAACTCCAACAATTAAAACAGAAAAGATATGCTCACCAAGAAAAACTCAAGAAATGTATTTTTCTGTCATAACCCTTCATTTATTGCTGAACTCTCATGGAAAACGAGAACATGAGGAAGATGTTCAATGTTTTTGTATTGAGATATATTAGCAGGTTCTAAAGTAATCTAAATGTAATCTCTGAAAAAAGAGTGTTAGAAACAGGACGTTCCCCTCTGCTATTATTAAAAAAACAGAAAGCTAAAATAGAGAACCAGAAAAACCAAAGTGCTTTTGATCCAGCAGCTTGTAGAGAAGCTTTTGCCAGCAGTAACTCCCAGGAGTCATTTCCTGTCTGATTTCATTAGTCTCATCTCTTCAGTGATGTGGATTGAGGTTCTTGGTTCCTCTGGAATCTCCAAATTTATAAGAACCAGAACCAAAGTTACACTTCAGTTTTGACCTTAAAGGGGCCACTGATCTGCCATTGAACAAAGACTCCTGGTATTTATTTATATGCTGCTTAGAGTAAAGTTTTTGGTAAAATGTTGTGTGTTTTTCCCATGAAAGTATTAAATGTCTTTATCATCTGTATGTGAGTTTGTACATGCTTGTCTGCGTTCCACATATCGGTTTCTTGAACTCAGCAGCTGACTGACTGAGATGGTGTTTCTGGAAAATGTGAATCCACAACCAGACGGTCTTACGACAGCAAAGTTGAAATTGTGAAAATGCATTTGAAAGAAAACTCTGAAAAGGCTCCAGATGACCAGTGGGGCTCTGTTGCGGCCTGCCAGGTGGCACCAACGTCAGTTCACACAGAGGAACATGCCAAAGATGGTCAAACCCGGGAAAAACGGCCAGTTACTCATGTCACCAATCTGACGGCTGCTGCCACGTCCAGAACGCACAAAGCCAGGCTCACACTGATGAATATCGGCCAGAGCGGATGTATTGAACATTTATTAGTTTGTTATATTTTTCTGATTGTTTTGTTCTTATGAAGGATCTGAAATAAACCTAAACCGTAATTGTCTCAGTAGAAACAAGAGCACCAAAAGGAAACACTCGAGCGGTGAACTTTCAACTTTTGCTCATTTTTTTCCATAGCAGTATGTCAGCGCTGCTGCGTTTCCCCGGCCCCATAAATAAAAAGAGGCTTCTTGCTGAACCGGTACAATTCATGTTGCACTAAGTTTTTATGACAAATGTGTTTCATGATTGTAATTGGGGTTGGCTCGCTTGCTAAGGCACTTTTGTTTTGAGTATTTACTGGGAGAAAGCACCTGAGGGATATAAAAGGAGAGTTGCCTTTTCAGTTGGGCGCCCAGTCAAGATAAATGTGTTTGTGTTTCTGTGTGCGTGTGCGTGTGTGTGTGTGTGTGTGTGTGTGTGTGTGTGTGTGTGTGGGGGTGTGTGTGTGTGTGTGTGTGTGTGTGCAGATGTTCCTTGATTGGGTCTGGACTGGCTCTACCTGTGCATAATCTGCAGTGTGATTGAGTTTGGTATGTGTGAAGTTGTGTATCTGCTTGGCTGCATTTATTTGCATAATCATCTTCTGCAATGTTTTTCATTGTCAAAGCAGGAGGCTATTAGCATTTCCCCACAAGTGTTCTGCACTCGCCCCTCCCAGCCCCATTGCTCAGTTAAATAAGTGAGATGTCCAAAAGAGATCATTATCAGAGCGACTCTAAATCGATCCATCCTAATTAATTACCTGCTTGATAGATAGGACTGAGTCTCATCACACCCAAGTAACTCAGCAGCAAACGGCCAGCGCATCATGTCTGAAAGTTGACTTGGCAAACAGAAAACAAACACATTTGACAGGACAATTTCATTTCACAGTGAAACATTCTCGCTTTTGAAAACACACTTTGTGGAAATTTGCATTTCTGAAATCAAAAATATCTAAAATATTCCCATGACTCTGAAATACACACAGAGCGATGAGGCAGACAAAGAAAAGGTAAACACAGTAAAACAAAAGCTTCAGAGACAAAAAAAGACCAGTTTTTTTTTTTTTTACATGAATGAAGATCTCCTTATGCACAGATCCACACGGAAAGCTTTCTGTTTGCTGTGCAGCCTTTCAGACGCTTATTGACCTGCTCAGAGTCACATAGAGAGATCTTAGATAGAAGATTTTCGTCACCAATATGTGCTTCTTTGCTGAGTAGAGACGCGCTGCCTGGAGTAAATAAATCTCCAGCCTCGCCTTTTAAAGCTTCTGCTGCAAAGCAAATGTAATTTGATCTCCAGCGAAGCCAGAGCATACGTGATATTTTGAAGATGTCCAAATAAATCATTGTCCCAACTCAAAGACGCCATAATAGAAGGCTGGTGCTCCACTTCTGCAACGGTTTTACAAGTGCTTCTCAAAATTGGCAGCTGTGACCTGATAGTGACCTTACTTTATCTTGTGCTGCTCAATGAGAAGGGCATTCTGGGTAAATACAATCAAAACAAATGCTTGTGTCCAGCACTAGTGGGAGAAATGACTCCTAATCCTTCACTAAAATCAAAAGAGAAATCCTACAACCACTGAAACCTGACGTGATTCCGTCTTTGTTTATATTTTATGAAGAAGGAAATTATGCTCAAAACCTTCTTCAGAGGTTTTTGTGTCATTCCAAATATTTCTATTTGCTAAATAAAAATGGCAAAGAACCTTTTGTGGAGATCGTTTTCATCACAATTTGTTGTCCCAAGATCCTTTACATGCACTCTTGCTCAAAGCTCTAATAACATTTGGGTTGATATTTTCCTCTAAATTATACAGTTTTGACTTTTCTTTGAGACAAATTCACAGCACTCCCATTATGGTTCAGACCCCACCAAAAAGATTGGGGCTATTTCATTTGAATCGCCACCTGATGAAAAAATAAATTACTTCTGAATTTAGATCAGTGATATTTAAATGGCTCCATGAATCAGACACCTTTGAGAGATGTGAAATGATGCTTCATTAGCTGTTTATTTGCTCCGGTTCAGTTCTCCAATTATCACTTGGTTTCTGATGCAATGTCTTTGTGAACTGCAAAAACCTTTTTGGATTTTTAGTGGTTTCACTTATACATGATCATGGCAGGTAAAAGTGGTTCATTTGGAAGATTTCTATTAAGTAGAAATCTTCCAAAGAGAGAGAGGGGCGAAAAACAAGTTATTAGTAAATAAAAACAATAAGTACGAAAGTAAGCACCCCAACATCATTTTTCATTTTGTATCTTTAATTTCTCGTTGTAATAAGTTCTTTAGTATTATTTCAGTTAGTCCGTGCAATTCCCCACACAGCCGCTAGGGGCGCTGTCACGTTGGTGGCATAGAGAAGATTGAGCACGAGAAGAACAAATAATCCAGTTGAACGTGAAGGAAGCGCAACGTGTGTGTCGTTTTCTCATACCTCAGGTCAGTGGAAACATGCTTTTATGTACCTATATCAGTACATTGGTAAAGAAAGGTTGTTACATCAACTAATGAGTCACGTAGTTCGTCTTGTTATTATGTACAAACACGGGACTTGTTCTGAAGGCTAATTGGAGCTAATGCTAGCTAGCTGTGTGAGCTAATGCTAGCTAGCTGTGTGAGCTAATGCTAGCTAGCTGTGTGAGCTAATGCTAGCTAGCTGTGAGGTTCACTCTTGAAATCAGCAACTTCCAGTGTTGACAGGGAGCAAACAGGTGATGGTCCCACCTTACAAGAACACGGCCACAGGTCACTTTCAGGCTTCGACAAGCGATCTCATAGATGACCTGACCCTGAATGAATGCTGGGCAGAGCTTATAAAGACGCCATCACATGTAAGTGCTATCAGCAGGAACAATGGCTGGAAATACAGGAAACATGAAAACTATGACTGTTGTCTGCATCCAGTCTCTGATGGAGCAGGGTTGCCTTAGTGTCCTTGGCAGAATGGCTACATTAATGCAAAAAACTTTTTGAAGCATTATGTTTCTTCCACTACATATTTTCTAGAGACTCCAGTGGCAAGGGAAACCAGTTTCTGCAAATGAAGCATGGCTACAGAAGAGTCTGCAGCAGACCTTTACCCAACAGTTTATTTAAAGACGATTTGGTGGGTATCTGAAGACACGTTTGCACATAGTGTGGATCCATTAGTTAGTAGTTTTATGCTTCACTCTGAAATGCAGAAATGGATAAACGTTGAACTAAAACAAGCTGATGAGCATTAACATTTAACTTTTTCCTCCAGAGTCGGTGTTCACGCTCTTTTATCCACCTCTGAATCAGGCTTCATATCGATTACTAGGAAGAGGAGATAGTCGGTTTCACCTTTCTGCTTTTATCTCTGATCTGACATTATCCTGCTTTTGAAATGAAGGTCAACCATTTCCATCCCTCTCACGAACCAACATCCTACTAGAAATCATGAAATCAATAGAATCAGCTAAGGATGATGAAACAGATATAGGCAGGTCTGTGGTAATGAGTTGTGTTCAGATATGGATCTGATGTTGTCCATGAAATCCACTGATAAGACCATGAAATTAAACCTTTTAGTGTTGCTGTGCACTCACTTGGTTTATCTCGATGACAGAAGCAAATTGGTATTTTGAACGGCATCAGCATTGGAAATTATGCATCAAGATTTCATCTCACGCTCGGTGCTGAATTGATCTGAAAGAACAGGAATCTTTTGTGCCATTAACACAGAAAACAGTTGTTTAGTTTCAACTTTCCTTCTCTGAAAGTAATGGATATCTTTCTGCCTCATTTGTCCTTCGGTTCCCATGTTGTGGGTTATGCAGCGTGAGCCATCGCAGCAAGAGGCCACTTCCAGAGTAGAACCGGAGAGGAACGCGGTGTGAGCCAGAAGTCTGCAGCGTCTGTGGGGAAATGTATGCAAATGAAGCCACAGGTTATTACACCTGCTGGTGTGTATGCATGCTTCAGTGCTCATGTGTTGATGCCTGCTGTGTGAACATAGCTGCGATGAGACTTGATCAAGTGTGACGTCGTCCACAGCGTGGTACCTCTGTTCCGACCTCCACTCACCTCGTCTCCTCGTCTCCTCGTCCTCTGTGACGTCGTGAATGAGACCCGAAAGGAGAGGCTTCCCTTCAGTTTGATTGGTCTCTGCTATAGCGTTCTCAACATTATCAATCAATCAATCAATCAATCAAGGAACAGCTGGCTGGTTAGAAATGGGTTGCAGCAGTGAGGGGAGAGAGTGGGAGGAGGGAGAACGCAGGAGACCAGGAAATAAATCTAACGCTGAGGCACAACCAAACAGGAACCATAATTATACTACAGTAACCAAGAATAACTAGATATAAGAAATATTTATAATAAACTAGAATTACTAAGACGGGACTGACCTAAAGAAAAAACAGGAACAAGACTGATTTAATCAATCAATATAAGAAACTAACAGAGTAAAACCAGAATTAATGAGTGAAACTCCAAAACAACTCAACAGCCCAGGATCCCAACATGTTTGGTATATTTCAGTTGTTTAAAGTTACAAACGTCCATTTTTTGGGCACCACTGTAAATATTTTGAAGTTCAGTGTTGTTGTCATTCCCGTCCTGTAGGTCTGTACGTTACATTTTGTTGCCTGGAGCTTAGAAAAGCACCGTTTCCGTTTCCTGGATCTGATCAGTTAATCATCCCTTCTGTCTCATTTAATGTCTATAAAGTCTGATTTTTAACGTCGTTGTTTTTAACTTGGTTTCATTTTCTTTTTAAAGACCTTTATTGTGTTTGGGGAATTTGTTTGTATCTTGCCTTTTCAATACGTTTCTTTTGATTAAATTGTGAATATATAACTTCCTTTTTGATCTCTGGCGTTTTACGCTCTTCTGTTTATCCGCATCTCAATTTCATGGTCAGATAATCAGAAATAATGTTTTTCTGAGGTCATTAGGAGTTAGAGATGAAATTAACTGTAATCTGGGAATAAAAAAACAACGAGGAAAAGAACTTCTGAAAGATTTCTGTTTGTTTCCAATGTACCTAAAACAACACATCCCTGCAGTGAAGGCGGCTGCCTAACGGGCTTCAGGTGAGCAGTCAGAAAATCCAATCTACTTCCACGAAGGCAAAATAAATAAATGTATTTGCGCTCTGCAGAAATAGCCAACAAGCAGAAGTTGTTGAGAGACAGGAGTTTCCTGGAAAGACTTAAATGAAGTCCAACTTTGATCAAAGCAAAAGGTTCTAGAGACGAAGCACCAGCAGGTCTGTTTTAAGATGTCAGTCCACTTCTGCAAACACAGAGTCCCACCGGATTTCAGAAAAGGATTCAGCACCGCATGGTTCCCTTCACGAGAAAATGAAAGGATTTTACCATGGCCACATTTGTTTCTCATGAAAAGAAAATATTCTTGTTTCAGCTTAAGTTAAAATTTTTGGTTGAATTGCTCTTGTGACGCTTCACGAAGCCCATTTTGCCTGAGATCACTTTTCATTTCAGTGTGAATTTGACACAGTTGTGCAAAGAAGTAAAAAGATGAAGATGTAGTACATACAAGCCCCAAAACGTTGCGAGAGTCCAAGAAAAGAGAAACAGGGATACGTTTCAATTCACTCAAACAATCTGAGCTCATTCATATCAGGTTTTGTCCGTTTGTTGCATCATTCTGACTGAATGTCGCGGCTCCACATTGTGTTCGACTCCTTAACACTGTGTAATTGGAGCTCAGCAGCGTTTTAATGTAACATTACTCTCCTGTACAGCTTGCAGACGAGCCACTGATCCTCTTCTCCAGTGACTGTCAGGATAAGGAAGTGTGATGGGATGAAAAAGGCAGGGAACATTTCACAGATGAGATTACAGAGGACAGAAGCAGACCTTTCAACACCAAAATGAAAAGTTATTGGCTTCTCGGCCTCCTGCCACTGCTGTGGTGTTGGCTGCAGAGGTTCTTTCAGTTGGTGTGTCACTGTTTTCCCCTCATACATCCATCCGGTGTTTCATGCTTTTTACAGCTGTGTACAAAACCTGCAGGACGGACGATGACCTGCATTATTCTGCTGGTTCAGACTTCCTGTGTCCAGAAGCTTCTGCTGAAATCCAACATGAAAAACACGCCTCACTTTTCAGTCCCAAGTTTTTATGAAACAATTCAGAGAAAAAGCTTTAGAACAGAAAAGATCCTAAAACTTTAAAAAAAAAAATCAAGCCAATAGTTGAAGCTTAATTTCTGTTATTCATTTAAATAGTTTTGCTGGGTATGCTTTAATTTTAGTTTTTGTATTTATGCTTTGAAGAGAAAGGTTTTGGCTCCTTCTGCAGAAGAAATCATCTAACACTGTTTGCCAACACAATTATTTGATTTCATAAAGTAAAAAGTTGATTTGTCCAGTGAAGAGCAGAAATGCTGTGTGAATGCAGTAAACCGGCACCCTGCGCATGGATTTAAAAGGGCTCAATTAGGAATCCAGGCTACATGTCATTTAAATTTATCCCTCTGCAACGTCTCCTTCCAGACCAAAGCAAAGTAATATGAAACAATATCTTGGCAGTTTAAGAGTTTTTGAGAACTTGAGACCCAAAAAGGAGAAACTAAATAAACAAATGAACATCATCAGCGTTCTTGACCAAATGTGACTCCAGAAGCCTGACGGTAGTCGACTGTCTGCACCTTTTATGAGCCAGGAAACGTTTTTCCTCAGCCAGATTTGATCCTTTTTTATTTGTAAAGCCAGCAGAACTAAAACATAAACAATTCATGTTATTTTATTGAGTTTTTCTGACAATTCATATTTTCTCCACTTTGATCAGGTTCTCAGTGAAAGCTGGTTTTTACTGCACTTTCTTCTGACAGGATTTGTAAATAAACTCTCACAAATCCCCTGCCTGCTTTGGTTGTGTGGATAAAACTGTAGCTAATATTACATCATGAGTCTTGATGCATTTGAAATTATTTGCTTGCAGCACATATCCTTACATAAGAAAGAGAAGAAGCTGAGAATTTCTTTGAGGAAGGCTTTCGTCGTTTCTCTTTGTTGCTGCCGCTCACCTTTCCTGACTGACAGCGCCCACAACTTTCCATCTGTTTGCTGCTTTCTGTTCTCCCTCTCATCAGTCTTCCTGTTACCTTTCCAGACTCATCTCCTTTTCCTGAGGCTGGAACTTTAATGAGATGACGGGGATTTTTGCAGAGATGCGTGGATATTAAGGGAAATCTTTGAATGCAGTGACAACTGAATTTTCTGTGGACAGTGGGGAAACTCCTCTGGCTTTTTTTCCAAAAGTCAGAAAGTGACGACTAACGAGAAGCAGCACAACATCAGTCTGCAGCTTCTCAGAGCTGGAAGTGTTTCAGTCACAGCTGGGAAGGACTGTAGTTAGTGGGATTTACATTTTTATCTCCTGTTTTGCTTTCAGGTGAAAGGAAAACTGGCTTCTACAAAATAACATTTAAAAATAATTCTGTACATAAAACAGCAGATTCCATAAATATCCACCCGATTCAGCAGACGTTCAGACAACTGACCAAATGAAACTGAGCAGGTCTGGCGTCTGAACGCCAGCCGGGCAAAGAGGCTTGACGTTTTTAACTCCATCTTGCCTCCATTCAGAGGAAGCTCTTCGGAGTCGGAGCACAGTGGCACGTTTAGGATCATAGTCTGAAGAGATGTTATGTTTACTGCCGGCCCAATCCCATGCTTCACAGCTCCCTCAGCTTCAGTGGAGACAAACGAGCAGGAACAAGGGAAAATGCTTTTCTTCCACTGATGAAGCAGACGATACGCTTTGTGCACACAGACAACTCGGAGAATGAAGTTGGAAAAAAATTGAGTCGCTATTTGCAGCCGGTAATAATTTGTTTTCCCTCTTTCTAACTTAAGATAAAAGGATAGTAAATGATTGTGATTTACTGCATTTCCAGTCATGCTGCTCTCCACCTTTCAAAGCAATCAGATGATCGTGTGCATGCACTGCACATGTATCCAGAGGACGGTGCACCACTGTGACCAGTCGAGGTGAAAAGCCCCGACATGAGCCCTGTTAGATCCAGACCATCGAGCCTTTTTGCATGATATCGCAGACAGTGGTCTGATCTTCGTGCGACATCCATGGAAGAAGGAATCTGAAATGGGAACACGAACTCTCAGATGCCAATAATTCACAGTGACAGCTTGGCTTTCATTGACCACTGAGCTGCATAAGAAAGGTCGACCTTAATACGGTGTTCCTCCTCTCCTGTTGTTACGTGCTCAGAAAGGAAAGGAGGAGGGGGAACCGTGTCTGCCTTTTTACATATATTTGGTTAAACAGCAGCTGGCAGTCAGCTGTAATTATCTACCAAAGCCCTGTGCATTATTTATACCTCCTTTTAAAAGCCATTAAAGGTCATTAGGTCTCCTCTAAAACCTGTCATTATCGATTGACTTTACAGTAATGGTGGCTTTAAGCCCTCAAAGATTTTCTGGTTGGTGATTAAGGATGGAGCTGGAAGAGTGTGAATCGAATCGAGCCGCGGTAAACGCCGGGATCCGAGCAGCTTCTCCAGGTGCAGTGGGTCCAACAGCTGGTCGAAATGCTGAGCGGTTTGACGGCTCTGATGCCGCAGACTCGCCTCAGACTCGCCTCGCTCGCCTCAGACTCGCCTCGCCTCAGGACTTGCCTCAGACTCGCCTCGCCGCAGCTCGCCAGCCTCGCCTCAGACTCGCCTTGCTCGCCTCAGACTCGCCTCAGACTCGCCTCACTCGCCTCAGACTCCACACCTCAGGAGTCCAACTCTTAGGAAAACGTACTTCTTCAGGAAGCTCATCCATCACTAATGGCAGCGAAACGTCACATTTAATGACATTGTGACATGAAGTGAAACACTTTAGAGGAATATGTCTGACCTCATGTGACCCACATACTGCTTCTTCAGTTAACTTTATTCCCATTAAAACCTTCATAAGGACTTAGATGTGAGTAAATCATCATACTGACATCATTAGCATGGCCTTGCCAAAGTACCTGTCTCTACGTCCCCGCATTTACCGTCACAAAGCATTAAAAATACTTCTATGGGGCTTATTAATTCAAAAGCAGGTCCAGTGAAGCGTGCAGCCGTCCATCAGCGTAATGCTCTCGAGCTAAGTGGGCTCTCGCTTGCTCAAGTATAGTTTTTTACTGTGGAATGATTAAGCTTGGACTAAATGCTGTAAAATCAGTGCGACAGAATATGATGGGGATGGTGACAGAGAAACATAAGGAAAACTGTAAATATGCATCAGTTATCCAAGACATTACAGAGCCATTATGGTGAGAAACAGGAGAGTTTAATAGCACAGTAGCTTGTGTTAAAGGGAGATATTGAGCAAAACACGTTCTGTTGTGCACGTGGCGTCTAAGAGTGCAGAAAGCTGAAGTTTGTCTCTCTTTGGGTTCAGTTTTCTCTGGTCTCCATTATTATTACATCACAGTATTTGTTACATAACTGCTAAATAAAGCTAACCAGGTTCACAAATCCACCATTTTTATATCTTGCATCAATTTAGTTCAAGTTCAAGGATGCTGCAGCTACAGGTCATGGATAAGTTAAAATGTTCAGTTATTGATGTATTAACCAACGCAATTCATTACCTTGTCTCCTAGCAACATGTTGCTGAAGCAACGGATCCCTGAAGTGCTTCACACAAAGAAAAACAACAACAACAACATGCAACCAGGGACTTTGAAGAGCCTCTCTGCCAGTAGGAGGAAGGATTTGCTGAAAGACTTTGTCTGATTGAGAGGTCAGTTCGTTCTGTCTCTGGAAACGATGAGCACAGCAAAGCACTAAGCTGCAATGATGCTAAAATGACAATAAACTTTATGTTAGATATGAATTTATTGTGTGCTGACACAATGCTGGTCATTGACTGGCTAGCAGTAGCATTGTGCGTTCAGTGCAGGTTAGCGCTGTATGCTAGTTTTTAGTTCCTCTGGAGGAAACCTGTTGGGAACTACTAAAGGTTTTCAACGGGGTCGGAGGGTCCGAACGCAGCAGAACACCACTAAATACTCAAGCTGAAGTGGCCCAGTCAAAGTCCTGACCAAAATCCAGTTGAGAATCAGGCAAGGCTTGAAAATGGATCTACATTCACCAGACTGAGTTTAAATAGTTACTGGCCGAAACAAACTGTAAAATACCTTCAGCTGCAGTTGCATTGAGTTGTAACAATATTACAATCTACAAATATTATAAAGTACAAATGTTCACACATTTGGCATTTTATTTCTTAAAAACAGTTGGCAGTCAGAAGTTTTGAAAGGACATTGTGACTTTTTCCTTGGATCAGTGAGATGACTTCATGCAAAAAGAAACAAACAAACACAATTAAATTATTTTTCCTCTTCTGGGGCTATGAACGAATTTCCCTCTTTGTCCTGAATCTGTTTCAATCAAACATTAAATATGTGGGAAACGACTAAAGAGATTAGTTTCTAAAGTCAAAAAGAGCAGCTGCAGTTCTTTGGAAGATTTTATTCCAGCACTGATGAAGTTATTCTCCCAATGCTTTTCCTTTTGTCCCGACGTTCTGTTCAGCTGTCTCACAGCACCAGTCGGCTGTTGGGCCACCCGGGTTCTCACAGCCCCAGTCGGCTGTTGGGCCGCCCGGGTTCTCACAGCACCAGTTGGCTGTTGGGCCACCCGGGTTCTCACAGCACCAGTCGGCTGTTGGGCCGCCCGGGTTCTCACAGCACCAGTCGGCTGTTGGGCCACCCGGGTTCTCACAGCACCAGTCGGCTGTTGGGCCACCCGGGTTCTCACAGCACCAGTCGGCTGTTGGGCCACCCGGGTTCTCACAGCACCAGTCGGCTGTTGGGCCACCCGGGTTCTCACAGCACCAGTCGGCTGTGGCTGCTGGCCGCTCACACTAAGCCGGGTCATCTTGGCTCTGCTGGAGTTAAAATTGGGTTCATCTGAGATCTTATAGGATTGAGCTGGTGTCTGGTGAGACATTTCTGTTAGTTTGGCTACAGGTTATGCTAATTGTCCTGCTGTCTGGTCTGTCCACGTTCCCAAAGGTCACAAATATTGGAACTATTTCATGGATGATATTTTTACATCAACTGAGGGAAGTGAGTCTTGCAGAACATTTAGAATCTCCTGGATTCTGGATCATGGCTCTCATTGTGGTTTCTGTTGCCTCATCCCACTGTTGAAAACATGGCTCTGAGGTTAACTGATATTTGAATTGTTAATAAGTCTGTCTGCCTGTCTGTCTGTATGTTGCATGCATGCCACAGTTACTTTTTAAAAGCTGCTTTTTTATGGCAAAAATCCAGGAGAAATCTGTAAGCAGCACTTTGCCTTCAAACCGATAATTAAACCAGGACTGATAATAAGACATCTTCATCCTTCAGAGCAGTTCATGTTTGCCCACCTCGTCATTCAAAACATTGTATATTTTATGAAGGTATCCACGGCAACTAAGAGTCAACAAAGAAAACTCTGTCAAATTTCACTGACTCCTCATTCCTCCTCAGCACATTTTATCGGGGAGCCCACATTCATTTGACAGCTCTCCAAGCCTCGTCTGCACTCAGCAGAATTTTGATGGACAGGAAACGCATGGATGTCTTTTTTCATTTTGTTTTTTTTAAATATCATCAAAGATATGACTAGCTGCTGGTGTCTTTGTCGTTTCTGTTTCTCTTGCCTCTCCGAAGCCCCCCTGCCCCTCCAAGCAGAGTCTGACCTGTCTGCTGTGATGACCATTAAGGCCGGGGCCGGCGGCGTCGGTGGGCCTGTTGCCTCCCTGCTTGAATCCCCGTTGCACTGCAGCAGGCCCGCTTGCCCAGAGCGGCTAACAAGCTGTGCATTCGGACAGTTGATGCTACAAATGAAGCTGTGCAGCGGACCAACTCCAGAGATGCTGCTAAAACCCATCAGTAAGAACCCCCTGCTCTGCTGCTCAGGTTGCTTTCAGACTTGCATGTGCTTCCAGAACGGGAAAATGCTCCACACATGCTTTTTTGAACCTTTCTGTCATTTATTCTAATTTCCTGAATATTGCAGGAGCTCCAGCTGTAATAAATCATGTATTTCTGAGGGTAATTGGCACTCTTCAACACAAATTCAGGTTCAGTCCATACAACCATGACATTAAAACGACACTCTGTTGCTCACAGGATGCATTACTGGGTAATAAATGCAAACCGAAGAAGCAGAGCACATGGCGTAGTGCACAAGTTGGTCTGAGTGTGGAACAGCCATGTTTTCTGCTTCTACACAACAAGAATATATTTACCTCTCAGGTACAACATTATGATTGATGGAGAAAAAATGACTGCTGAGTTGAATTTGATGTGAAGGTTTAGATGCAGAATCTGTTGGTTTTTACATCAATGTTGATGAAAAATACTTTAATTCTTCCATCACTGTAAAACTGACCCTTGTTCTTGAATAGAAGAAAAAAAAAACATTAACTTTATTCCACTGTTTGTTTTTCTATGCATACATTTTATTGCTTCTTTATTATTCAACTTGTGTCAAGGTGGGAAAATTATTTTAACAAACTTTAACATGAAGTTTGCACAAAAATCCACCTGATACCCAACAAGTCCGACACAGATTCATTTGGATAGCAACAATAAAATTAACAAATATAGATTGTAAAAACTGACTTTATGTCAATGTTTGTTTAAAACTGCAAACTTTCTGACCAAATAAAGAAATTAGATTTTTTTTAGTGGCAACATGTTGGAGCAAATCTGTTAGTTCTAATCAGTATTTTGATACAGTTTAGTTCAGGTTTTGGGGGTTTAAGTGTTTGGAAAATTATTCCTGCTGGTTCTGAAAGCTGTACAGCTGGAAGGATTTTTCCCTGACTTTTTGTTTTGGACAGTTGTTATAATGCATAACCATGGCAACAAGGTGTAGTTTATACAAACAGCAGTATCTTATTAGCTTCTCAAAAGCTCAAAGAATACCTGAACTCTGACCCTAAATCCCAGATGAGTTGTATGGAGGCTTCATGGATGCAGAGAGGAGGAAGTTTAAACCACTTCATCCTGGTGATGAGGACGAATCACATCCCCGACTCCAGCATCAGAGATTTGAGCAGGAGCAGCAGAAGCAAATGAGGTGGATCAGCAGAGCTTGGCTAAAGATGTCATCCAGTGCACGCTATTGTGAAATATCGTCTCTGCTGCCCAAATGTGGAGCTGTTAGGATTTTGTGACAGTCGTGAAAATCAGATGCTGAACATGTTTCAGTGAACATTTCTGCTGACTGACTGATGAGTCTTCAGATTTACTGCTGAATGTTTTGGCCATTCAGGTTCCTGGCGGCGCCTCTGCTTTGAAGATTATTAAAATGAGGACAATATTTTTTGTTGTTTTGATTTGAATTGAAATGACCAAATCTATTTTTATGTGAAAAAGATTTGGATTGTAAAATCCTCATTTGAATGCTAAAGCACTATTTTCTAACGTTAATGGCTGACCTGTTCTCCGCTGGTTTGTGGATCCGCCGTCCAGCAATGTGCTGTTTCTCTGCAGTTAACCTGAATCTGCCACATTTCACCAGCATCTCCATGTTGCCCAACTGGAAAAGAGAAAACCTACAGTTCCCAACCAGCAGTGAAGTTCTTCGTTATATAAAAACAAGGCAGGAAAGGAAGGCAACAGCATTAAAATTAGAGGAGGGGAAACACGTTGTAGAGACAAAAGTGGAGAGATGTTCAAGCAGGAGCGAAAAGGGGATGAAGGAAGACAGTCGGCGTGCTGAAGCTTGCTGCCCTTATTGATCGGACTCTCCCATGTCTCGATGCCTATCGGCCTCCGTAATCAATGTAGGAATCAGAAAAAGCTTGGCCTCAGCTTTCAGGAGAAAATGAGCAGATTTTTGGAGTTAGCAATGAGGAAATATATATGACCTGTTAATTCCAAAGAGAACTGAATAAAATACCTGAAAAATGTGTATTCCTTCCCAGAACTGCCTGGATGCTGCTAAATTCATCAGAGGCCTGTAAGAACTGAGTCAGGTGTTGCATCGAAAGGAAGCTACTCCAGTTTTTGCCGACTTAGCTTTTAGTTTCCATTTAAAAGGTTCATGTTGTAACTTTTCCTTGTGAATATTGGAGCAGCGCCCAGAGACAGAAGCACTTTTGATGGACATCACACTGTTATGATATGCCACATACGAGTGCATGTGGTGCAGGAAAGGGCAACACTGAGGGAGCCACCAAGCATATTTTAATGTGTTATAAATGTGCTGAGAGGCCAGTTGTTGGAGAATGGGCAGAAGCTCCTCTCACCATGAAAACACTCCTGCAGTGAAAGCATTAGAATATCAATAAAAAGGTTAGCTGTGGTGCTGGGGAACAGCGATCTGGCTTTGCAGATCTGCCTCCCCGTTCCGGGTTGAGTGACTTTTTGCTGGTGATGGAGGGCAGGGAGTCCCGCAGGGCCTCTAAGGATACGATGAGGAGGAAATGTCTCCAGTAAAATTAACTTCTTTCTGCTGCCACTGCAGTTATTGTCATGTGGCCTTGCAGAACAGTTGAGAGTCGTTCACTGAGAACTGAGGGGAAGGAATAAATGCACGAAGGCATCGCTCTGTTGGTGTTGGAGTCTCTGGCAGACGTGAACAGAGAATACGATAATGAACTCCTGCTTCTTTGTTAGTGCTAAACGGTGATCTTTACTCAACTACCTGGTCTGAACTCGATTTTAACCTTTAATTAAAGAGTCAATAAAAGACACAGAAACAGGCAAACTGTAAAACTAAGCTGCATTTTCCCATCACTAACAGTCACACTTTCTATCTGTCTCACATGGAGAAACGTGGTTCACAGAGCAGTCACACATTTCAACACAATCACAATCTCTAATAAGAAGAACATCTATGTAATCAATTATGACCAAACCTGGTCATATTTACTTAAGAGCTTTAATGATGCTTTTCATATTCAGAAACCCAAGAAGAGATTCTTCATTTCCAAGGAGAACTTGCTCTATTTATGTTTGATTTGACTCAATAACATATCTATAAAGTTAAATCATTTGTATATTATCAATTCTACAAGATTCAACTCTCTTAGAGAATATTTGCTGTATTGCGTTGGTCAAATTTGAAAGCTTTGTCCTCAATCCCACCAGTTATTGTTGTCACTCCACTTCAAGAGCAGATGCACTTTACATCCCTCTGCCCTGTCAGCCTGACATTAACAATGTCATCTGCAAACTTGAGGAAGTTTCTGTTTTTAAGGGCATTTTTACTGTCATTTGTGAATAAAATATACAACAAAGGAGAGAGAACACAATCCCCATCAATATTTCATGCATTTGCAGTAGAGCGAGGTACTTACTGTGCTTTGCATAACATTCATACCCTTTAAATGTTTCCAATAGAGCCGGGTTGTGATGGCAGTTTTTCAGAATAAATCTCAGGTTCATTCACAACAATGATAATATTTGATCAGTTTTTTTTATTTGAGACAACACACAAAGTTTTTCAATTCCAGTAAATTTTAATTGATGATTGAATAAATAGCTATAGTCTGTGACAATGGTGTAAATACATTTCTATTTAATGTAGTGGAAACGGGAACGTTGTTGCTTTGCCTTCGTGCTGCAAGTCGTTCAGCTCACAGATCCAGATGTAGTTACATTCAAGAGAAAGTTAGACATGTCTACATTTTAAAGAAACATACATAGTCAGAGCTGCAGTGTTATGCATAATCATTCAGTCTCACTGACACATTGCATACATGATCAATAAAACCAGATAAAGGTCTTTTTTCTACACTAGTAAACCAAACTTTGCCCCAAACATCTCAGTTTACTTACTTTGTTCCCTCCTGAGCAGAACCAGATTCCTGGTGGCAGGATAAGCCGATGTGCTCATGTAAATGTTTGTCATGCAGAAAAGCATGCAATGTTGGTTGAGTTATGAAAAAGGAAATCTATGGGTCTGTTTCATTAGTACAGTAAAATATTCTTCTCCTCATGCAAAGACAAAAAGCACCAAAAACACAAAAATAGTTTTAGAATAGAATAGAATTCAACTTTATTGTCATTGCACCGTCACATGTACAAGCAACAAAATGTATATCTGCTTTAAATGTCATATCTGCTTTAAATTCAGTTGAATTTTCCAGAATAAAGGAAATTTCAGGCTTCATGAAGTTTTCTGTTTGCAGTGGAGTCAAATGGATCGTTTCAGTGTGGCGTGTTCAAAATGATGCAAAGAATGCAGGATATGATGCAAATAGTTAGAAATATTATTTTTTTAGATCATTACCAAATATATTTACATCAAGCTAAATTTGTATTTGGATTAAAATCAAAGCGAAATGTTTGATTTGCTTTCCTAAACTAGTCTCCACAATCTCTCGCTGTAACTGCATGAGATGTTTCCACAGTAGGTCATTTGTTTGTCTTCTTAGCAGGTGGTTGATGTTGGAATCGTGTGTTCTTCCGTCTGTCTGGGACGCAGCACAGTGGCTGTGAGTTCAGGATTTAAAAACATGCAGAAAAAACTGTTTTAAAATGATGCATTTAGTTCTAAAAACAGACAAAGAGCCATTCCAGGTCAGATGTTAATGATTGGTAGCAAAACCTTGGCTCCTAATACACCATGTTGGTTTTTGCAAATGTTTTGTTTTCCTCTGTTTGCCACATTAATCAAATGAACAGTCAGTCTGAGGGTTATATCTCTCTCCATTTCCCTACCCTGAGGGCCTATATGAGTCTCCCTTGCTTGTTCCTTTGGGTCTAATGTATCCATTGTGGTGAAAATGCATTGTGCGTTCAGCATGCAACCGACTCTTGTGTGCTTTAATAATGAAAATGATTTAGTGTCCCAGAGCTGCCATTGAAGTTGAGAGGATTAAATGGTGTTTTCTGATTACTCTCTGAAGGAATATATTATTCTGCAGCAAAGCCAGAGTCATGGTGCTTCAACCAGGATGCTCCTACTGTATATCACTTCATAATGTAATGTTGCCTCCAGTTAGTGAAAGGATGTTTTGTATGACTTGTTACAAAAGGAAAGTATAATATGCTCTGTGAAAGAATGTGACGATTACTGTAGGCGGGTAAAGAAAAAAAAATCATTCAGGTGGAACCATGAATGATTTTGTTTGTGCAAAACTGTTGAAAAGGAGCATTTCTACATTTGTTTATTGTACTACGCTTTCTGCAAAGAAAGACTTTGCAAAGCAGCTGCGTCTGTGAATCACAACCACAACTGAAGGAACTCAGGATTCTTAAACACTGGTGCTTTTCAGGATTCACAGTTAGCAAAGGTTTCCTGAATGGTGGAGATCACTGTGTTGCAGAATGATGTGCATGTTGGGTCTTCAAAGTGATAATGAGGGGAAGCTTCAGGACAAATGACTTCAGCTGAACAGTAAAGAATTTCATTTAAAACTGCATTTATTCTAGAATGAATGAATTATATGGAAGGTTTCTGAATCACAGGCGAATTCCTGATGATCTGTAGACATCAGAAAGTCTCTTTCACAGACAAAACAGGCACCAGGCCTGATTTGGCATTCTCCAACATATGGTTCTACCTTTCAACGCTGTTTTTTTACTACATGTTTACTTTCCATATGCAGTATCCGTTAGTTCGTTGCCTCCACCATCTTTATATTCTGCTGGTATTAATATTGTTCCTTATTTGGTCAGTGACAGGGTAAGAATTCAGCTTTGAAATTTGCTTTTCATTCAAAATGATAAAGTTGTGATTTCTCCTGAACATCCCGACTGTTATTAACTCCATAAAGCCAAAGGTGAGGTTAGACAGCAGTCCGCATGGATTATGATGTTGCAGATGATATTGTGATCTGGAGTGAGAGCAGGATGCAAGCAGAGGAAAGAAAGGAGGAAATGAAGAGAGGTTGAGGTTTGTACTGGACTGTGGTAGAACGGTATTTCGACTTTATTATCTTCATGTGGAATAGCAAGGACACTGGCAGACGAGTGAAACGCCCTTAGAAAATGACATAAGGAAAAAAATCCTCCTCCTGTTTCACATGGAAAAGGAAGGTTTTATGCTTCTTACTCTGACCAGCTAAGACACTCATTGTTAGACTCTTTCTCTTACTCCGTTAAGTTAATTAGAGGCTAGCTACTCGACACAAAAACAGAACAAGTCAGCATGGTTAAACTGTCTTTGCGATCAGCCAGTAGATACGACTTCCTGGCCACTCCTGGTTTAGAGACATGAGGAAACAAGACTGGAGGCTGCAGAGCTCAAGATGTTGAGATTTTCTTTGGGACTGATGGACATGGATGTAAGCAAGATGAGGACAGCAGAGGGACGGATCCTGTTGGTTGCTCTGGCAGAGAGGGCAGACTGAGACAGTGATTATATTTTAATGGAAAGATGTAAGGATGCCGAGGTTGGAGCCACTGGGCAGGAGGCTGACAGGAAGACCAAAAGTTAGTTGGTGTAAGTATCAGATTAAACGGAGAGCAATGATTCACTGCGGCGACTCCTGAAGGGAAAAGCTGAAAGAGAAGAAACAGAAAGGATTGAATCTAAGGACCTTTATTTTATTTCCTTTGTTAAAATAACCAGATACAAGAAAACACAAGCCTTCGTATCTTAAACTCTGACAACATGTCATAAAGTGGTGCAGCTCTGAAGGGTGATGGAGCCTTTGGGCTCTCTGAAGAACTGGCCAAAAACCATAAAAACTGGCCAATGTTTTCACTGAAAATGTTATAAAACGCCATCAGTTTTTAATGTCTCTTAATGTCTATTTCTGCACAAAATTTCAAATAAAAAGAAAGACACTGAGAGTACAGGGAATATTTTTTATGATTTTTTATGAGACAAAGCTAAAGTAGTTTCTTTAGAAGAACTGCAGGTAAAACTACTTAGTTTTGGAAGGTTGTTAGATCAGACTTTTCTATATTTATTATTGCCAAACCATCGAGCACATGACTGAAAGATTGCAAAGTGAATGTATTGCCTTTGCCAGGGAACTCAGGCTATTTTAATTCATAAGCCGTCTCCTCCTTGTAACTGCTTTAGGAATAGATGGCATAATAACACCTCTAACTCCAGCTATTTTTTTTTTATTTTGCACAAAAACACAATAATCCTGTTTAGTATTCATTGTCATTCACAAAGGAGACAAAGAGATTTTGCATCATATTTCCTGCAGACATCTGTGTGTTTTTATGGAATCCAACAAGATCTAATTTTGTGTGTTTGTAACATTTAACCGTAGCACTCAACAATACGTGACGAGTTAATTGGATAGCACCATATGTAAGGAGCCTTAGTCACATCGCCTCCCCGCCTCACAAATATTCCATCACTGATGTGTTAAGTGACAAATCACATCTAATGTTTCCCTCCCTTCCTTGCAGAGAAACGAGGAAAAATGTTTCCCCACATTTTAAAGTTGGTTTTAGTGGTTTGCGCTCTGCGCTGCGCGTTTGGGGGAGCGTATATGCGAGGCGTTCATGGTCCATGCTGCGCCTGCAATTACAGTGATGTAGTGAGCTTCACCGCCACACAAACACAATTTGCTCTGTGTTTTAAATGTTGCTTGGTGCTGCAGCTTGATAAACTCCACCTTGGCTAATAGGCTGTGTGGGAAA
The DNA here is from genome assembly GCA_911649635.1 of Poeciliopsis gracilis. Lineage (NCBI taxonomy): Eukaryota > Metazoa > Chordata > Actinopteri > Cyprinodontiformes > Poeciliidae > Poeciliopsis > Poeciliopsis gracilis. The sequence goes on along the minus strand of CAJVRI010000370.1, from coordinate 1,221,827 downwards.
CATGCAGGAAAGTCAAAGCAGCGGGAACAAAATTCTAGTTTCCGCTGCTGCTCAGCATCTTTCTCTCTTTCAATGCTGATTTTTGCTGTGAGTTTTTGGGACATTCAGGGATGATCATTTGATGGAGAAACTGCATTTGCATGAGGGATTTTTTAAAGTGTTCAAAAGCAATGCTTATGTCAAGACTGACCTACTGTAATAAAAAAATAGAAATAAATATGGAACATAAAGATTTAGACAGATATAAAGTGCATTTTTATCTCAAATCCATACATCATGTGTTGCTTTTTAAGATAAAAGTGTTAACATGCAGTAAAATGAAATGTAGCTCAATTTTCTGAGTGCCTGAAGAGGCTATGCAAAAAGGCAGAGATAAGAGTGTTTGCAGCTCAGACGATTGGAGGAAACGTTCCTGCAGTCGCCGTCTGCTGAGGGAACGAGGACCAGATAAGGACTAGAGCTCTCAGGGCTTCTAAGGCTTAAATCATCTGCCTCGGACTCTTTGGATCGCAACCATTTTGCCTTCAAGTGTATTAGATATACGCAACTCCCTGACGCTCAAGGAGAATGGGAAAAAAAGACTTTTCCCCTTCTGGATTCTGGTGACAATTTGCCTTTATGGATGGGATTTCTGCAGGCAGACAGATGGAAGAATAGGCAGCCAGGCACTTCTCAGCAGGCATGTGTTGGCAAGTCTATCTCAACAGGTTCACACTAACCCTTTATGTCCAGGAAGAGGTGAAAGGATGTTTGAAACAGATGGAAATGATGCTTCTCTTTCATCAGGAACAGCCTGTTCAATTCAGTAGCTGCACAAATGTTACAATGATGTTTTTAATTTCATTCATTTTGTCAATCAGTCATAACCAGAGAGAAAAAGATTCAGGAATGTTGCAGGTTCAAAATAGTGAATATAAATAAGTTTAAATTCAAACATGGCCTTTAAAAAGAGAGATGCACATAAAGCTAAGTTTAAAAAAAAGACTAAGAAATGAATTTCATATTCCGGTTTGAATATTGGTTTTAATGTTTTTGAGAAATTATGTTTTCACTCATGATTTATTCTTGTAATCTGTATAGATTAATGACTGATGTTCACTTATTTGGGTAAATTGACCAGATTATCCTAATGCAGAATTAAAATTAGCATAAAGACGCCACTCAGTCAGATGTTGGTCTAGATTTAATATTAAACATATTAAGTTTTGAGTAGAATAAAGGAAACTTTCACCTACTCTTCTATCTTAATGGCTTCACATAAAATGTCTGTGATCCTGTGGAGCTGCTGGTTACAGCGAAGCACTGAGTGCAGAGCTGAGCTGGAACCTGGAGCAGATCCTGTATGCAGCTGCTATTATTTAAAATGATCTACTGAGGCTCTCTGGGTTTCAGTCAGGCAGCTCGACCACTGTGAGGCGAAAACCATTTTGGCATTTAGCAGTTAAATTGCTTTCCTTCAAATTATTTGCTATTAAATGTTTTAAATAAATGAAAAGGAGTAAAACAGACACAGAAATGAAAAACAATTACAGGTTTAGCAAGAGAGGATTTTACATGGCGTGTTTTTGTGAAAATGTCAGATCCACACGATTATTTTTATGCTACTTCGGTGTTAGCGACAACAGCCTTTAACTTATGGGTGTAAAAAATAACTTCAGTGCAGGGAGGCGGGGAGACGAGGACGATAAACGAGGCTTATCAACTCAACTTCTGCTCATCAAGCTCAAGATGTGGCATGAACTGATAGCTCATGGTGGATTCTGGTTACTGGTCCCATTCTGGAACCACTAACAGGAAGATTGTGATTAATGGTTCTCTTGTTTGTTGGACTTTGTCAATATTGCTAAAAGAAGTAGAAAGACTATGTGCAGCTCTAATATTGTTTAAATTTACATGAAGATATGGTAGAGCTAAACATCAAAATGTTTGAAATTCAATGTATTTTTGAGCTTTTAGAACGTCTTGAGTTTTAGATAAAGGGACTGAAAATCTTTGAAACTGCAACTGAATTTCTTGGTAAGAAACCAATATCCAGACTCGACAGCCCATTTCCTGTAGCAAGCACACATTTTGACTCTAAAGTGAGGTGTATAATTTGCTGCTGTAAGGTTGTGAACTTCTTACAGCACATTATTGCAGAGCAATCAGGTAAATGTTGGTCTGTTCATTCTTCTCACACATGTATGGAAACAATACATTTTGAAAGAAGTTGAGGAAAAAGTGTTTGAGCATTTTCTTGTCAGAGTTTGACAATGTTTAGCCTCTTTCACCAAACACCTCAACGTTTGGACGCCTGGACATTTCAGTTACAATAAGTTGAGGAAGCAAAGCGCGATGCGTTTGTGGTCCATCAGATTTAAAACCAAGCTGGAGTCTGAAGACTCTGTCAGGGTTTCACTGGGTTTTATGTAACTTGCTGCACTGAACAGGAGCTTTGCAGCAGTCATAATAAGGCCTCTCTAAGGTTCTGGCATATTCTGTAATTCTGATTTTCACAACTTTTAATGAAGCTGTGAAAAAGGACCAAATCTCAACATCAACTGAAAATATTTCATGTAGGTCTGGGATCAGGACATACTGGGAGGATGGATCACTGGACCAGCTCTCCATCCTGTCCTACGGGTGGATGGAACTTCACCCAACCAGTTTACCTGTGTTTCGAGTTTCGTGGGCTTGGAAAAGGCGTCCTATGAGGGGAGTTTAAGGGGCCCCGGACCCTTGAAATAACTGTTGACCTCTGACATCGATTCTGTTCAACAACTTTATGGGCAGGATCAACCTAAGTGCTGATGGGATCAAAACTGGACCTCTGCTTTTTGTAGATGTGGAGGTTTTCTTGGCTTCGTCGGATCGTGATCTCCAGTTTTCGTCAGAGACGTTTTACTGCTGCAGTGTGAAGAGCTGTTAAGCAGCCAAGATGAATCGGCGCCTCCTTATCCACGATTATGGTTCAGGGCTGAGATGCTGCTCCATGTGGAGCAGTTGAAGTATCTGCATCTTGTTCCCGAATGCGGGGAAAACTGAGCAGCAGATTGATGGATCCAGGTCATCCTGGATGGGCCTTTGCTTCACAGCTGGCCTGGGAAGGCCTGGGTTTCCCTGGAGGAGCTGGACCAAGTGACTGGGGAAAGGCAAGCCTGCTGCCCTGGCCAACCAGCAAAGGGGAAGAAATAAAGGCTCTTTAAAAATTCAGAGTCAACCAGAGTTGGTCAACAAAACCAAAAAGCCATAGAAGCCATTTCTGCATGTAGTGATGAACACATGTCCATCTAAAGTCATTCAGACAGACTAAGACGATCAAGGGGTTGCAGAAAATGCTCTCGCAGTATAAAACCTCTCCAAACCCTGAACAACTGCAGGATGTTGGACATTAATATGGCGATGATTGGACTTGATTTAATGTTCAGCACTAATATTTAACACCAATTTTCCTTGTAGTGCATCTGTCTGATGCCATCAACATGCAGTGAGTAGTCAGATTCTTTCTAACGGATGTCATTGACTTGTTTATGTCTTTGGTATAAAAGAAGCTGCCCTGCAGCAAAGAGAAACAACCTGCACAATATGAAGCAGGTCATCAGTGTGTGTGTGCACATCTGATGGTTTGCAGATGTTTGTTGAGCAGCAGTTTGTCTCTCAGTGACTCCAGAGCTGCAGGATGTTGAAAAGAGAAAACGGCTACAATTAGCATTACAGAAGTGTTTCTCATTTCCCTTTGACGAGCCGTTTTTTTATCATTTGTTAAAAAGATGAAGTGGGCAACACAAACAAAACTCATTATCATCGCCGGCAATGTGTGTTGTTAACTACCCGCTCCTTCTTCCACAGACTATTTGTCTGTGTTTGCTGCCACCTCTCTAAAGATTAAATGCTTTGCATTAAAAACTGGGCCACCCTGGCAGCCTGACAAATGAAGGTAGGAGCATGTTTGGAGACACCTCGTTCAACAGTTATTGAAGTTGATAACTTATAATTTGCATATAGATAAGGCATTCTTACCTGGACTAAATCTTTAGCATATAAAGTAGAATTGTGCTTTTTTTTATTTTTCTTCAAGTCGAATTGTTCTGACAAAAGCTGGCACACAATTTGGAAGAGGATTGATTCCCATGCTTGGGTGAAAGCTTGGAATTTTGTGAAGCCAAGAATGTCAGTGAGCCACTTGACAGTGTAATTACACATGACAAATAGTCATTAGGCCCTAAAGAGCATGCAAACAGAGCAGTGCATTTCCTTTGTTTGGATAAACAATGTCTACCCCATAATTACCGAGTCAGGCTGAATTCAGCCCATTAATAGTCCCAATTCCAGGATGACTCCGGGATAAAAGAGCGCAGACATGCAGAGTAAGAATTACCTCCCATGTTAAAAATGAACTTGGTGAATAAACATAAAAGTCAGAGTGGAGCTGAGTGGATCTTTGTTTCATACCACCACTGCTGCTGCTGCTCAGTTCAGTCAGCGGTCGTTTTCTTGAAACAGGAAATGTCTTTAAAAACCCCTCAGGTTGAGTTGGTAGGAATGAGGAGTTCATCAGGCCCTGGAGAGTCTGGTTAATGCTGTGAACTGAACTGATAACATCCAACAGCTGCAGGAGAGGAGAAAATCAGCAACCAGTTTGAAAAATTATTCCAGAAGCGTTTCTTATCCTTCCCTCATTTGAGAAACATTCCCATTCATAAGAGCCTGTTAATATTCCCAAAAGCATCCTATCCAGATGCAACAAACAATTAAAAAGGTTGCTGTTTTGGAAACGTGTTTGTCTTTGCTCCCAAGATGCTCGTATATTCAAAAAAAATTATCAGCAAAGAGCCACATTGGATTTGGAGGAGCAGCGCCAGGAAGGCAGCTACTGCTGCGACATCTATAATGCAGAAGCTGGTGGCAGCATTTGAATTCAGTAAAGGTTCTGCAGATTATTGGTCTCAGGATATGACTGACTCTGAGACTGTTGTTATTTTTGACATTTTCTGACACAGAAAGTCTGAATTATTCTCTCATATGAGGTTGGGTGAAAGATTCTTGCACTGTAGATGTGCCAAAAATGTTTAGGAACAAGAAATGAGAACAAAAATCGATTCTGTTTTAGCATGGTAATTAAATTATTCTGCAAATGCATCTGCACAATTTATTATTCTTTTTAAATGTAAAGGATGTTTTGATGGGGTTTTAAATCCCTGCAAGCTTCTTGACATTTAATTACACTAAAACCACAAACCTGAGGATTTGTTTGTTTTGTGTAATAAAACTAAAATAGTGAAACTGAAGGAAATTGATGGATGTTTTTCATTATATTTTTTGCAAATAAAAAGCTGAAGGTGTTTTCACACCTGAGACTCTGGCAGACTCTGTTGGATTAAAGACCAAAACTGTCACATTTGTTGCATTTTCAAACCTACGTGGAATTTAAAATCAGAGCAGAAGTAACATGCAGCGTAATGCTTGCTGAAGCTCGCAGACCCTCAGGGCTTCATGCTGCAGATTATCCCTGGTGGCTCATGTCAGCGGTCGCACGCTCTTCTTTCTGATGGTCAAACAAAATAAAGAATTCATCTGTTCTTGTGTTGTATTTGAGGAACGTGTTTATGGTCATGGTAAGCGGTTTTGGGATCTGCTTCCTTTCCTTTTCTCACTTCCTGCTGTTTCGCTTCATGCCTGGAATCAGATGGCAGACGACACCACAGCTGTGTTCAGTTTTCCTTCACTCTCCTCTGCATATATCCTGTTTTATATTGTATGTATTTTCTTTGCTTGTCACCAAAATACCTACAAAATCATGTATGTTTGAATCTAAGAGGAAATTCATGATGAATCTGCAGACATAACATATTCATTCAGAAAAATATATAAATACATACCATGACAACAAATGTCATTCCTGAGGCATGAAATGTCTGCAGGTGTTTGACGCCTGCACCAGCTTTTTGTTTTAAAGCTCCCTGACGCCACAGTATCAGATGCAGACAGCAAACTTCATTCCAGACTGTTTACCTGCGAACAAGTGACAAGGCTGATGCTTTGGCTTTAAACATGGTGTCACTGTGAAAAGGTGAGAGCGGGACGGCATTCCTATGAGACATGGAGATTACATGTTTGTTTGGAGAAGAAGAGCAGCGGGATGAGATGTCTCTGACAAGTTAGCATAAGAACAAGCGGCCATTTATTTTTCACTCTCCCAAAGAAAAGAAACTCACTCAGAAATCACAAATCACAAAAGAAACAAACAGATTTCATGTTCCAACACTGACGTCTGGTTTCCTCTGTGCTTTTCTGTTCTTAGTTGTCCTTAAAGTCCACAGAGAGCTGCTGTTCGGTTATATCGCAGGAAGATTTAGCGACTAAGCTGAAAAATTTTTCAGCCGTGTCAGCTTTATGTCAACTCTCCTGATCATAACACTTTTTTTTATTTTACCAAAAAAAACAGAAAAAAAACACTTGTAGGCACCGCAGCATTAAATGTCATGTGAAGCCCAGAAATAGATGCTCAGAGAACAGTTTGCACTTCTGGTCAGGCTCCAGCTTCAAACCCGATCAGCCTCTTGACAGAGACGATGCCCTTTGTTTGGGCTGCTGCCTCCCATAAAACGCCGAGTTTCACAGAAACGTGATGGAAAAGTGACATCATGCATCTTTGATTGCATTGGTGCAGAGACGTGTGTGTCTGCTGCCTGAACCAAATAACATTTTATTGACAGTTTTTCTCATTATTTCAGGGATTTAAAGCTTGTAGTTACAAATAAATCAATAAAACAGAATCCACTTCATGCACCTAAAAGCAGAGAAACAAACTTAGATAGAAATGTTGCTTAATTAATATTATTCTACATATTTAGAAAATATTCATCTGATATAAAAGTAAACGAGACAATAAAGAAAACTTTATAAGGACATCATGTGACATAATGGCCAACATTTTATTTATTACCATATTATATCTTAATCCCAATGTGATGCAGAGTGGACTTTAAAAAATGTTTCTGCAGCAAAATAAAAACATTAAAAAGCAATTAATAATGAGTTGCATTTTGAAAATATGATACTTAAAGGCACAGTTAAAAGGTAACTGTGAGCTTGTACAATGTCCACAAACCAGAGTTTGCATATCCAAGTAATCCTCAGACCAGATGCAATGCAGGATTTGCTTCTAAAACTAATTGTGCAGAAAAGATAAAAGCTGGTATTAATTTTAAAAGAGGATAAGAAAAAGGGAAGAAAGCAATCTGCTGATCTGCTGGCGTTACAGAAGAAAGAATCAGGTCTCAACCTCAATCAAGTGGAGCAGAGATTTCTGACTGAGCCTCGCCTCTGTGTTGCACAGCATGTGACCTGACAGTGCATCAAAATTACTACAGTATGTATTTCATACAAAGTGTTTACTGGTGTTTTTATCTTCAGTGAGTCCATTTTGAGGTCATGACATCAAAAGGACATTACTAAGAGAGGAAATGTTGCTTTCTTCAAAACTTCCTTAAGCTGACATTTGATGTCAATCAGCTCTATATAACTTCTGAGAATGTTCAGAAACTCATCAAAATGATCCACATCACTAACATCTGGAGGAATGACTCGATCTGGTCTGGACCAGGAGCTCCCAGAAGAAATCTACATTTCCAAAGTGCATATTTTTAGCTCCTCTTCAAAGTGAAATGATCCTCTTCAAAGATCCATAAATCTCATCGCTCATTAGTGTTTCATTTTAAATATTTTAAATAAACTGTAAACTCCATCAGCCAGCTGATCAGGCTTATTTTCTATTTCTTTTTATTTTGTTTGACATTATTAGAAATCTTAGAATCCACACTTTCAGAGTCTGTAAATCTCCAGCAGGGAGACGTTTTGCAGTCATATTCTTCTCAATATTAAAAGCACAAGCAAATTGCTCCCATCTGCTGAACTCAAAGGCCATGGCTGCTTCTCCGTGTGTTAAGTGCTTCTTGCTTTTGGAGTGCAGTGCAGAAATTAAACAAACAGCATATGCAAAATGTGCAACTCCAAAAGTTAGCCATTTATTTCATCCTGTAAAAGGCAGTGAGGTAACACAGTTAACACCATGTGACCTGCGTGATGGTGAGCATGAGTGAGAATAAAAATCCCAAAAGGTATTTTGTTCCATATGACACAGGAGGAGTGAAACCAGTAAACCTTTTGTGGATGCAAAGGCAAGAGCCTCACTTGATGACTTTGTGTTTTTGTGTTTGTTGTGATGTAAAGCACTTTGAAATGCCTTGCTGCTGATTGACTGAGTTTCTCACAAACACATAATGAAATGTCACTTCAGTAGTTTGAAAATTCGTTTTTTGTTGCACCTAAAAATGGCGCCACATTATTTTGGTTGTTTTCTCATTTAAAATCTTTTCATGTATCATATTTTGTTGGTACTTGGGCATGTTGATCTGCCTGCATTGACAGCGCTCTGCTCAGGCTGGGATCAGTGGAGGTGAAGCTGAACCTTTATGAGCCACATGTCTTTGTTCATGAAGTGAGAGAATTGAGGTTAAAGCTGAAACAATGCTAAGTTAAGTCCTGTATGTGTTTTGTAATTCTAATTTTTATCAATATTTAGTTATAATCAGAGCACATTTTGGTTCTTTTTTCCAGGTAATATACAGCTAAAAGAGGAAAGCTTTAAACAGTTGATTTATCCTGTGTGACTCATGATACCGTGATTCTCTTCTAGGTGAAGGATGGAAACGTGAAAAGGGTAATGTGTTAATTACTTGTGAGAAAAGTAAACCGGTTTTATAAGACAGTGGTAATGTAAAATGTTAAAACTGTGCACTGTAAAAGGTTTGTTAACAAATGAAAAAAGGCAGGCAGCACTTCTGATGTCGATCTGAAGGATATTTTCTCATCCTTCAGGTTGTGCTCATCGCTGTCATAGCAGTCCTGACACTTGGGACCTGGAACAATCCATCCATATATAGTTACTGCAAAGTTCAAAAGAGCATTTTGTGCTGAGGGTCACATGTTTCAAGCATGTTTAACAGACATAAGGAGTTATGATGGTCTGCATGTTTTTCTGAGACATTTTTCCTCAAGATGTTAACAATAAGTTAAATATTGTGCACTTTCAAATAAAACATCTTATGGAAAATTAACATTAACCAACAATAAAAATATGTACAAACATAATACATTCATATTCTTCAGCTCAACAGGAGCTCACAGTAAAAATGGTAACATTGCTAATATGATGGTCCTGACAGGAGGCTGTTTAGGTTTATTAAAGGCCCCCTGATGCTGTAGTCTATAAATGCAATCCCACAGATCAGGAGCATCTTCTGTTTCACAGGAGATGCTCATCTCCACTATCAGCCTCAGAAACAACTCGAGCATGGTGCCGCTAAATGTTCCCATCAGCCAGTTCTGAGAATGCCTCTGTGCATGCAGCAAACGGGAGGAAGCATGTGACACTGGATGCATTTTCTCCCACTGACAAGAATGCAGCATCTGTGAACAAAGCTGCGTTTGGTCACAGCTTCTGCTCTGCTAGTTGCTGCGTTCAGTAAATCCATGGTGCCATGAGTTTCCCGGATCAGACCGTGTCTGCCCCGTACTTGCCCTCTGAACGTCGGCAAAACCAAAACATTATTGTGCCACGACAGATTGGACTCTGCAGCGTTTTCAACAGATTTGACAGATGTGTTACCAACACTCCCCAGGAGTTTCGAAACGCAGCAGCTTTGGGGCAGCCCTCAGCCAGCATGTATCATGTCACACACTTTGTGTAGTCACTAACATTCATATTAAAGTGTCACGACCTCAAAACAAATTCCCAACCAGATGTAATAAGCTGAACTAAACCGAGTCACAAACAGCTGATGGGTGGAGGTTGGATGTTACAGTTAAAGATGGAGCGACATTAAAACCTTCTCCTAAACCATGTCCTCTAGTTGGTTTATATATACATATAGATATATATGAACACATACAGTATATATATCATATATTGGATTCACAATTTGATGGATTTGAATTCTTTGTTTGAGGGCTGGACTTTCAGGGATGGATGATCAATTTGTTTCTGCACTAAACCAGGCCTTTATTATACTTCCAATAAACAAAGCCTCCTGCCCTGCTGTGCTGAGTGCTGCCACATAGTGTGTGAAAGTGTGTTTTTGTGTGGATATGACATTCTAGAGTTCTGCAGGTGTGGAAGGAGCAGGAGAGAAAGACCAGATTGGTTTGTGCTTATGGTGATAATCATTTTCTGCTTTTGCTCCTGGTAAGTTTGACCTTCTTCTTTTTCCTTCTGCTCTTCAGTCTCTACATTTTTTCACACACATGGATTCCTATCAACATTCCTATGAATCTTCTTATTTTGCAGGGTTGCAGAATTTCATTTACAAGCACATAATATAGCATAACATGATTTTGGTCGATAGTTTTGTAATTTCAGCGTCCTCTGCTTCCAGCCCCACAGTTTTACAAATGTTGCCTTAAAATGTTGCTTTAATTTATCTGCTAAACTTTTAGACAATTTAACATTCTCACAGGACTCATCTGTAAATGCTTTGGCGTTGCTTTTGCATGCTCAGCTGTTTTTCAGTAATTGCTGCTTAAACAGCTTTTAATACTGGAGTGAAAGACGACAGTGACGAAGTGAAGTGCATCGCCGCCCAGCCCCTCACAGTCACCACCAGGTCTTACGTCTTTCTTAAAATATCTGACTCAGTTGGACTGACCTGAAATTCTTTCCCCACCTGATCTGCCAAACGGCCTGTGCGTTCCCAAACTATATAGGAAAAAGATCGCTCACGCTCCAAAGCCGGTGGTATAATGAGGCGACCCGGGAACGCTGGCTTTACTTTCCAGCTATAGACGCTGAAAGGTTAGCTCAGCCCAATTAATTCTGCTAGTTAAAAAGGTCAAGGCTCCGAGTTAAAGGACTTGGGAAAACTGCACAAGGGCCTCTCAGTGGTGCCTCATTACTTAAACTTCATCATGCTTCATTATAAAGTGAAAGACAATGTTTAAATGTGATTAGAAGAATCCACGGATTCGAATAAATTCAGACCCAAACTGATTGCAGCTGCTGTTGGACCAGAGCTCCAGAACACGATGGAGACGAGACGCTAGAAAGTGAATGTTTTAAAAAGATCAAGAGTTTCTGATGAAGAAGAGCTGTTTATTTAAACAGACCATGGGATTGAAGTAAAGTAAGATCTGCTGACAAGCTGCCTTTAGAAAAAGCATTTCAACTATCTGAAGTTTTTTTTTTCTTTAACATTTTATAACTCTGCAAACATAAACTTGAATACGGTTTTGTGGGGTTTCAACCAACATAGTGCCGTGTTGTTGGCAGGTGAAGCATGATCAAGGTGCAGGCTGCCATTTGAAGAGTTGAATAAAAATGCAAACTTACAGGTCAAACAAGCCAAGAAGCCTGGATGCAGAAACAATGAAAGGAAAGGAAGAACAACGGAACCAAGGAGCAGAATATTGATCAGCTCCTGTTTGGATCTGACCTGTGGTGACATGTGACACCAGAACACGATTCAGTTATCGCTGCAGAGCCGACCTCAAGAAAAGAATTACAGAGTCCAAACGAGAAGCAAATATATAAATATTCAAGTTGGAACACATCTTTTGTGCATGAACGTAGACAGAAATACTTTATAAGGTTTAATGTTTTTTCAGTGTCTCAATGTTCTGTTGGTCAGAACTGATCCATAAGAACCAAAAATGACCAGAAATTACATTTAACGACTAAAAAGAGCCTTTAGTTATTTTTCCTTTCAAATGTAATATTTGGTCCAGCCAGTGAAAAGTCCTACAAGCTTTGACTGAATAATTCAATACGACGTGTAGAGACACCAAAACACCTGAGCTGGGATCAGGTCAAAGGTCAGAACCTGAGATAATTAAGACTGATCCGTCAAATGCTTTTTGAAAATGAATATTCTGGAAGGATGAAATCCCAGCTGGGCTCTCGGCTGCACTCTGCCATCAAACACAACGGGGCCCAGATTCCGGTTGGAGAAGGAATTCATTTAAAAGTTTCAGGGTAGCAGCTGAACGACTGCATGTTGAATCGTTTCTGCAACTGATTCTGAATCAGCAGAACGGCGTCGCTTTTAACTGCTGTTCGACAAATGACCATGTAACCAAATGAAAGGAACAGCGCAGGTATAATGTAAAACAGCTGCTCAAGGCCCTGAGCCAAATGAAACACCTGCTCTGTTCACGACTCAGAACCACAAAGAGACCGGATCAAATCAGACCCGTCAGTCAGTCAGTCAGTCAGTCAGTCAGTCAGTCAGTCAGTCAGTCAGCAGAAACCTCCTGGCAGAATTAAACATCACTCTGACTAAAAATACGATTCTGTTAGTCTGTGAAGAATCTCTTATCACTGAAAAGACAAAGATTAGTTTAAATACAGATTCGTGTCCGGAGTCTTTATTTGGTGAAGATGTGGAGTTGCACTTCTCCAGCGTTTCAGAGTCATGAGTTCAGCACAAGAAATAACATTTCCCATCACACAGACCAACACACACTGCGGTCAATTCACGTTTATTTGAGTTACACATTTCAACAACTTGGTTAAAAGAGCTTTACATCACAAAAATATAACACAATAAATTAACCAAATGAAGAATGAAGAGTAGCAGTAAAACAATGCAATCCCGACTAGAATGAATCAATGCTCCAGTTATTAACTGAATGTAAAAGTTTATTTAGCCCTGATTTAAAGGAGCTCAATGTTTCAGCTGCTTTGCTGTTTTTGAGAAGTTTGTTCCTGATTTGTGGTGCATAAAAACTGAATGTTGCTTCTCCATGTTTGGTTCTGGTTCTGATGCAGAGCAGACCAGAACCAGAACAGTCTTCTGAATGCAAACCTGTGGCTGTTCTCCCAGGAAACAGAAGGTTTTGCTGGTGATGCTGCCTGGCATTCAGCTGCCAGTTGTTGCTAACACATTAGCAGAGTAGCTGTCTGAAAGCCACAGAGCACATCTCTGTATTCGAGTCCTGATTATAATAGCTGCTGTCACTGTCTGTCCAAGTGAGTTAAAAACAATGAGAGCGAACGGCGAAATGTCAGAGTCGTATTTCAGGGTATGCGCTTTAAAAGCTTGTTGGCTGCAAATCTGCATTAATATTTATAACAGAAGGAGCAGATTCCATCCATCTTTTTTCCCCTGCACTTTTACATTTGGCTGCTACTTTAACTTTTTGTTTAGTCTTATGCTTCAGATGCACATAGTATCCCAGACCTTGGAGAAAACACAGTGGTCTTTCTTAGTGGCACCATCTGCTTCTGAATCCTCCTCAAATGGGGTGGCAGGTTTTCCACCAAATTGGCCTATAAAAAAATTATAGATCATGGAAAACCCCAAGCTGGAAATTCCTCTTTCATCTCTTCAGTTCAGCTTTAGTTCCTGCTTTAAACTTCCTCTTTCAGGCCTCATGTAAGTCGAAACAGCTGATAAAGGATCAGAGAGTCAGAATGCTTTAGGAAAGTCAGGCAGAAAACAAATGACTTTAGTTTCCACCACATCTTTTGTCTTGCCTGCAGAAGAATCTTTCCTCAGGTCATGGAGAGGTCATGTGAGTCCCTCTTTTACAAATCTCCCTCCTGTTTTCTCTTTCCTTCTTGTTTGTGGAGAAACTCCAGAAGGTGTCCTGTGCCCTTTCTGCCCGCTGAAGCAGCACGACAAGATGCTCTGCTCTGTTCAACGACTTTCTCATCAATTTTTCAAAGGCCCTGAAATAAAGCAGTTTGCTCCTTTTTATCATTTAAGGAGGAAAGACAGAATTGTAGATGAACTGCTCACGGTTTTGATGTTAGCACAATTCAAATTAAAAGATTTTTTTTTAAAGGAGTCAGTGTTGTCTTCTGGCTGTTTCTGAGGATCAAATGCAAGAATGAGATTATTCCTTTTCATGCTTCAATCTGTTTTGGCTTTAAAAATGTATCTTCTTCTCATCAATTTATCAGATGGTTATTAAGATGGAATCCCCAGTAGGACTGCCATCTCCTTTTTACCTCTAAAGTAATCATTCAGAGAAAAGAAACTGCAAGTTATTATTATGAATCTCAATAGTCAGTTGCTGGAAGCCTGAAGTTCAGCCCACATTTATAAACTTTCTGTTTCCCCTGGAACCAGGATTCTCTGCACCTTTTATTTGATCATGGCTGCCGACTGAATGCGTTTCCACTGTGGGCCCTAGGACTGGCTGTTTGCAGAAGCTGTGCAGATTTTTCTCCTGCAGAAGAGTCGCTCTGATTCAAGGTCCATGTTCTCCTCCAGAGTCCAGAATGTGATGAAAGGAAACAGAGACATCAGAAAAATAACTCATCATTTTCAGATTGTTTCGTAGCAGTTTTGGCCTCAAATCAAAGTAAAGCCACTTCTACCTTTGTGGAAATGCACGATGAGATCAGGTTTGGAATGAGCCACTGATGCAATCAGATATTCCCACTTCAGTCATGAACGGTTTGAATTAGCTGTTAGAAACCTCTAATGGAAGCCACACAAAAACTACAATATTATTCAACATACAATGAAATCTGTCATTTAGTTTGTAATCTTGTGAACTTTGTTAGTTCTGAAAGTCGGGTCTGTGGCTGTTCTGGTGTTTTCTGTGGAACAGAGATGAAACTGGCGGTTTTATTATGAAGATGCTTGATTTATGACTTTATTACACAAAGCTGGAGCTGTTATTGAATTCTTTTTGCTGCCTTTTGACTGTTTGAAGTTTGCATTAACTTGCTTTATGGTCTAATATTTGCACATCATTTCAGTGAAGTTGTGGTATTGTAAATCTTGTGGTTCTGCAGATGTTCTGTAAAATTTATGAAAACTTCAAAGGACGTTTTGTAGAAAAACAAAGTGATATCAAAACAAAAAAATAATATATTGCCTGAAATAATTTATGTTTTCATTTTTAGCAGTTATTTTTTTTAATAGTTTAATAGTTTAATAGTAAAACACCAGTTTTCAGCATAAGACAGAAAATGACTTTAATAACAGAATACAGTAGCTTCAATTCCTAAACACAATTAATGCACAGTTGCATGCCATCGAGTAAATGACTCCTCAGTGGCACCTTAAAGTCCTCAGAGTTCCAGATGAAGTTTGGAGTTGCAGAAGATCCTGAAGATAAGATGGAGTCAAACCGAGTGGAGCTTTAAAACCAGCATTAACGTCCAGAACCGAGCCTGATGACGGCCTCGAGCCGCTGCAGGGAAGCCAACGCTGGTTTCACGTTTCCTTGTTCTGGTTGAAAGTTGGGCTGCAGCAATTTGTAGCATTTCTGGAGACTATTGGTCTCCGATACAATGACTTACAGTCTAAACGTTTTATAAGAAAAGCATAACTTTTACAGAATCTACAGCAGAAGCAGGATTTCCTCTGCTTCTGCTAAAAGATGTAACTGAACGAGACTTGATTCTACATGTATCAGTTTGTAACTGGGGCAAAAAAAGTCACTTGTTTTGTGAAAAGACATTTGCTCTCCATGAGTATGTATTCAATTTAATGGTCGGCTCTTTGAAAGTGATCATCTTAGCTCAAATAACTCACCAAACTCAAATTCTCTAATTTTCTATAGTGAATGAAGTGAAGTGAGCGGAGCTGGGGTCAGGCTCAGAGCTACGACTCTAACAAAGTGGAATCTGACACACAGTTCATAAAAAACAAGTTTAATAGAAATGAATAAAATGACGTCTATTTGCGTGATTAAAGCATTTCAGGTTTGTCACATTTCTTGAGCAGCGATTTGCTTTGGGGGTAAAAACTGAGTCCATCTGAATTGTAGGATGGAAATAATGAGCTAATAAAACCTCAAAATACAACAGGAGTCGATTCTTTACATCCAAAGTGATTCTGAAGCTGCTTGTAACCTGCAGTTCAGTCACAGGTTCAGCACACAGACAAAGTCACATGACACATTTTTGGAGAAATTGGTAAAAATGTCTCCAAAAATTTTGTTTTCAACTTTATTTATTCACAAAGCTGTTCTGAACTTTTTATGATCACTACATTTCAGATATGGAATTATGCCACCTTAAATGACGGAGGAATTTCTGTTTTGCCCTTTCATGTAATCAAAGCCAATTAGTTCAGTAATCCCAGAATGCATCAGTCCAAACGCAAGCAAACAGAGTGAGCAGTAGAAATTTCTAAATTTTACTGTGATTTTTGTAGTTCATTACAATCTACGTTCTTTGTTATAATTGTTCCACTTCTTGGGGAATGAAAATGAGAAGTTAAAGAAGTTAAAGATGAAAATCTTTAAGATGAATTTGAGTTTTCAGAAGCTTTCAAAGGCTTGTCTTTGGGTTGATCTGCAGCAGGGGAGCCCAAGTCGGTCCTCGAGGGCCGACAACCTGCACGTTTTAGTAGGATGAAAACAATGAGAGCCAGTGTTATTACTAGTGTTATTACTAGTGTTATTACTAGTGTTATTATTAGTGTTACTACCACTAGTTCTCTCCCTGGTGGCAGTGACAACCTTTTCAGAACGTCAACGTTCGTCTTTGGCCTCTAATGAGCCACCGTTTGATGCAGGTGTGCTAAACCAGGGAGAGAGTGAAACATGCAGGACGCCGGCCCTCGAGGGCCCACTTTGGGACCCCTGATCTGCAGGATACAAAGAAGAAAATGGCTGGTTGTAGAAACATGATATGTTACACCACCTGTCAGGTTACACCGAATGACAAAGACGCAGAGAGTATCTGCTGCTTCAAACTCCCTCCGCATTTAATTTGCATGATTGATGATTTTGTCATGTAATGAGCTTCAACTAAATGGGGATTTTGTTAAAGAGGAGCATCATTCTCCCTTTTGAGCTCAATGACATACAAGCAACCTGAATTAATTCTGACTTTATGGCTGTAAAATTACCCAAACGGTAGATTAGAGTGATGTGAATGTTAAGCAGACACACATGGCAACGCACCTTTCATAATTGAGTACCAATACAAGCCATTTTGATTAAAGTAAGAGCATCAGTGGATTATATTTGCCTTAATTTCTGTCATATATTTTCACAATAGTTCAGGCCCAGTCGCTCCCTGATTTAACGCACCTGGATCAAATGGTGGCTCGTTAGACGCCTTAGAGGAAAACTGACATTCTGGAAAGGTTGTCACTGCCACCAACAAGAGAACTAAAACATGCAGGATGCCGGCCCTCCAGGACCCACTTTGGGGACCCCTGATCTAAGTCATTGTTGATGACATCACTGTGGTGCTTTTACAATTCTTGAGTCCACTCAGCAAACTTTGGTCCTGTCTCTACCTGCTAATCTCAGTTCTCCTTCTGCACCTCCGTCACAGCAGGAACGGTTTTCTTTCTTCCTCCGCTGTTATCAGACATGCTGGCGAGCTCATAAAATTGATCACATGCGCAACTGGAAGCCATCCAAAAAGTTCAAAGCGCTGCCCTCTTTTTCTACGTCTCTGAAGTATGACTAAATAATGCATCTGCAGTGGGAGTCTCTCCACCTGGATTGGCCTGTTTACATTCTGCAGGGTTGTCCATCTGAGCGAGCAGCTGCCTGCTGAGGACCCCGAGGTGTGAAGATGGATATCCTTATCCAATGATAAGGGAACAAACCTGCCACCGAGCAACACATCAGTGACAGCGACAGAGCACTGACTCAGCCATTGGAGGATCCATTAGCTGCCCCAACTGTCAGTCTCTATTTAGAATAAAGCAGCGATCAATACTGCCACCATTCACCTGCTGCACCTACAGGAAGGCTGCAGGAGCTGAGTTTACCATGCTGAAATATTTAAAAACCTTCACTGTGTCCTATTTTTCTGTCCTCTTTAATTAATGACATTTGCTGCAGTGAACATTGGGGAAGATTCAATTAGCTACATAAAACATCACTGTTCAGAGGTAGTTTATTAGCTTCTCTCCACTTGAAGAAAAATATCACACAAACCCATAAATGTAATTAGCCCACCAGATGCCAAGTGGCATTAAAACTGCACTGAACGAGCAATTAACTGTAGTCTGATTGAGAGGTAGCTGAAGTATTGGAAGTAAAATCTGAATTATTACCGTGATTGTTGGACAGGAAAAGACAAACACTTACACTATAATGATGGTAAGATGTCAAGATGACTGATATTTCAGATTATGTTTATTATTTTATGAAAGTCCTTGCCTAGCAGGGCCTGGACTTCCCCAGACGTCTGGATGCCGTCTATCCATTCATTCATGTCTGTACTGGTTCATCCTGATGGGGTTGCAGGAGCTGCTGCCTATTGAGGCGGCGAGAGGCAGGAAAGTCTCTGGACAGGTTTCCTGTTCATCGCAGGACAGATAGACATGCATGAAAACTCATGACCAAGGACAACAGAGCAACCCGTCAACCGTCCCTGGAGAAAACCCTGCATGGGGAGAATATGCAAACTGCAAGCAGAACGATGACCCACTGGGATTTGAACCCAAGACCCTCTGCTGAAAGAGCTCTGGCCACTTTGCAGCTCTAGATCTGAATATGTGTTGTGATCTTTGGCTGTGAGGAGAAGATCCTTTGAGTCCTGAAGCTGTGGATCCTGGACCCGTTTGTTCAGTTCATCCAGCTCTCAGCCGGATGGAGATCTGAGGATTCAGCAGGGGACGTACGAGTACGAGTACGAGTACGAGTTCGAGTAGGAGTACGAGTACGGGTTCGAGTACTAAATGAAGTCAGTGCATCTCACTGCTTTTGCCCAGCCATCATTACACTGAGGTCCAGTTCTGATGTGCTGATTGCTGCTGCTCTTGGCTGTGGATGAGGGTTTTCACCGGTTTCCAGCCTCATAGATGGCAAACAGCAATGCAGCATCCACTCTGACATCATCAGGCCCAGCAATAACATCAGCAGGATAATTGATCACAAGTGGTCCAAGAAAGACCACTTGTGATCAATTATTTTGCATAATAATTTCAGTGCTGTTCCGTGGAATTGTCACAGAAAAACAGAACAGGAAACATTTAATGAGCCTTGTTGACGTCCTCAGTTGTCTCTGGCTCCTTCCTCCCATCAGTGATTCAACATCACGCCCTCCGCTGTCTCTGCTCCTTGGTTTCCTTGGTCTCATTTGTTTCCTCTATTGTTGCCCTTTCTGACTTTGCTGGCTTATCAGTAAAACTAATCAGTGTTCATTCAGAGCTTGTCACTTTGTGTGAGTCGTTTTAAACAGTAACTTGTGACAGTACAATGAATAACCAGGCAGGGAAACGGGAAATTCAAGCAGCTACAATTTTTATTTTGACATATAAGATTATTTTAGTATCAGAAGGTTAATCTGCCTGCTTCAGTAAACACAGAGACAAAGTCCATGAGCCGCACCATGAAGGAAAGCAGGAAGCAGGAGGAGTGGAGGCTGTGATCAGAGGGTTTCAATCTTTACTTTGGATTCATTGAAGGAGAAGTTTATAGAAGGTTAGAGAGACTTGCTGTGTCTTTCCAGACGTAATGGGAGGCCAAGGCAGGAACTCTGATGATGGATGAGAAAAGCAGGAGCAGCAGAGACGCATTGGAGGTAATATCATGGGTAGAAGGACAATTGTGAGGAAGGGCTTACAGGTTGGTTTGTTATGGAAATAACAAACCAACCTGTAATCAATTATTACTATCACTATTATTACTATAATTATTATTAATTATTATTAATTATTACTATTACTATTATTATCAATTATTAAAATCAAAGGAAGGTAGAATCACATTAGAAATGGACACAGCAGAGTTTGAAATAACTTTCTCAGGTTTGCAAAAAATCTCCAAACATCCAACGTGAAGGGTAGAGCTGCAGTTTGCACTGCAGCTCTACATGGAACCCATGTTCCTGGGTTGAGTGGTGGATCGCTCCCATCCACTGGTGGAGATGGAGCCACCAGCTGGGACGGGTGGACTGGGGGACTGTCCATTTTTCTGAGGCTAGTTTGCAACTTCTACATCTTTATTACAGTCATCCAAACATTAACCAGTTTGCTTAACCTGGTTGATTCTCTCCAACATAGTAGATGGAAACAAACCTAATTTGCATTTTCCTCTTTTTTTTGCAACATTTCAAAAGTTCACTTCAAATTAACTTAATTGGCTGGAGAAATATCTATTGAGAGGGACAAAGACACTGCAAAGAATAAAGAACCTTAAAGTGGACGGCTTGTGCAGCAGAGCAGGCTGAGGGAAATCCATGGAGATGAGGTTCAGGGCTCCTATGTGACAGATTTTTGTGACCAGTTTAATAGTTTTGTAGTTATTTCCCAGCCAAACCTCATCAGTTTATTCTGGCCCAGTCCTTTCCTCCCGCAGCTGCAGCCAGATCCTGGAAGCATCAACCACCTGCCTGTTGTTGAGCAATCAGCGCTCCGCCTCGGACACTTCTCCACTTATTCAGGTATTTTCCACATCCAACGGTTTGTTTCGGTTGCCATGTTTAAGAGTGGATTGTTGTTTTGTTTTAATCAAAGCGTTGACCTTTTGATTCTGTGATCAACACCTGGAACCTCAGCGATAAAACAATGTGAACATTTTCCTCCTATTCTCTCCAGTATCTCCCTCCACCAAAAGGAGATTTTAACTGGGTCAAGCTTCTTCAAAGAGAAATATATACAGGAAGGAATGATTTAATGTTTATTAGTGTTTCCTTTGTTCTTGATGTTTTATATGAGAGTTTTTGATTGCAGCTAACTAAAAGTGTAAAATGCTGTTTTATTTGCAGGAGCTGAAACATGATCTAGAAGCACAATATGAGAGAAAAGCATTTCAGAGAAACCATTAAAATGACTCAACATTTCCTCTTCATTCTGTTTTACTGTTTTCATATAAAATCAGATCAAGTTTCATTGGTTAAAGCAAGCCAGCGACGCAGTTAGGAGATTAGATACAGAATCCAAAATGAAACGCATCCATCAAAATGTTTGTCACTTTGAAACCGAAGGATCGTCAGAAGAAAAAACATTCACAGCAACTTTAAAGAAAGAAAGAGGAATGAAAAAAAATATTGCACCAAAGTCACAAACATTGTCTTCTACACCAAACACTCCCAAACCAACGAACTGACCAATCTGCCTGGCAGTGACTGAACTTCAGCCCCAGAAGCAGCATATGCCAATCAGTGCCCTACTGTCAAAGGAAAAGGTCAATTACAGTTGCGTGTCCAAGGACTCTCTATCATAGTTTGACCTTTTTAACTTAATGTGACCGAAAAGCCTCTGGAGCTTCATCCAAATGTCACATATTTCCTGACACTGTTTGATTCCCTTTGCTCCAGAGTATTTACTGTCTGTGTTGATGCAGGAGGAAAACTCTGACAACCAGAGGAAAAGAAGTCAATTTGTGCAGTTTTTTAGGTCTGCATGTGTTTTATAGATCTACATATGTTTAAAGGAAAACCCCAGACAAACCAATTTAGTTTCAGCTGCTGAGTGAATCCCCAGTGACAACCAAACCCCGATCGTCTCCACCCTTTCATCCATTATCTTTATCTGCAGCGGTCAATGGGCGAGAGGCGGGGTCACCTGCACAGGTAACACAGAGACACACAGGACAAACAGACACACCTCAGGAGAATATAGAGAGAGCAATCAATGGTTTTGGACTGTGGGAGGAGGTCGGAGTACCCGGGGAGAACCCATGCATGCACAGGGAGAACATGCTAACATTCACACTCAGGTTCTTCTTGCTGCAAGGCAACAGTGCAACCAACTGCACCGCTGTGCAGCGCCGCACTGTCTCCACTGTCAAAAACTTCACCTCTCACACCAGATCCAGTGAGGTGACTGGATCTGGTGTGTCCATGTCCTTTTATATACTTTATTGTCTTTACCATAATGACAATAGTTATTATGGTAAAGCAACAACATCTTGATGCCATATCATACACCTACATAGTGTTAAATTAGCACATACTGGTGAGAAAGTGAACTTTCTTATGATCAGTGTTAATAAGAGCATCTGATGGAGGAGACTTCCTGCAGCTTCTTAGAGCAAAGCCACAACATCTAATCATTCTGCAGCTGATTTAAAAATATTATAATTTAATAAAAATAATGTGAAAATTAAAGGAAGTGTTGGTGAAGTGGTCCCAGCATGGGGTGTAACATTTATCTGTCTGGTGTTAGCCTTTATCTAACACCAGGTTCTGGATCTCCAGTCCAGAACCTTTAAAAAGATGAATCCACAGAAACAGTGACAGGGTTTATTCCTGTCAGGCGGGCGTGGCTGACCCCATTCTCAGCTGGTGAAGGTGTTTAACGGGTTATCAGGGCCGCCCACTTCTGCAGACTCAAATTCACCTGATTCTGATCCTGGCTGCGAGTTTCTAGACGTTCATGTTTCACTTGGAGTTGGGTTCTTCAAGATGTTGGTATGTTTCGATGTATTTGTGATTTCCGCCTCTGCAGCTTGTTTTGTGAATTGGACTGTTTGTTTCTGCCTTCCCATCGTCCTGGTTTCATCGCTCTGTTTGCTCCTTTTGTTCCCTCAGCCTCTCAGCTGAGCTTCATTCTGTTAATGAGACCAATCTCCGCTAACTCCAGCGATCAAACGCCTCGGTATTTCAGCTTCTGTCATTCTTCTCTCGCCTGCTGAACATTCATGGTTTCAGTTTCTCCTGCAGTTCCTTCTCTCTGGTTCACCTCCCAGTTTCTGTGAGTTTTTAAATCTTTTCCTTTGTATTAATCCAAAACTTTGAATCTATACTATATGCATTTTCACCTTCCCAGCAAAATAATTAAAATATTAATTCATATAGTTTATATTTTGTAGTGGAGCATTCAGAAAACCAGCGAAATATATGAAGAACATTGAAAACGACAGTATTCAAGAATTTTATAAGAGCATGATTTTTTATTTAATTATATATTGTTCTTTAGGAAAGCAATAAAACCAGCTTTTTAACATTTCAACCAGAAGGAAGTGAAATGAAAGCCTTGAACTGTAACAGAAGAGTTTATGAAAAATGTGTTTTGAAACATCTTTAATTTGTATGTTTTTCTTTATCATTGATTTCATCTGTTTTTTCTTGTATTCTTCATAATTGTTTTTTCTTTTTCCTTGTACTTATATATATTATAATATTTTACTTCAGTTTATACTTACTAACATTTTTTTATTATATACATATTTAATAATACTTGTCAAAATATTTGTATTTCTTCTGAATTGTCTTGTCTGTATTTTATTTTTTAAAAATCATGACTCGGCTGATTTTTTTCTTGTATTAAAATATGCACTGAGTGCATGAAGTAATTAGAAAATGGTTGCAAATAGCACAGCTGTGTAAAACTGCACCATGTCATGAGGCTTAGCTGTTGTTTCCATTTTGTGCTTCCTTTGAGCTGGAGCTTAGAGCTGCTCTCGTTCTGCAGCTGTAGCTGGAAGAAGGACAGAGACGTTTCACCACAGATCAGTTCAGCCTTAAAGAGACATTAAGTGTTTTACTGAAAGCCACTTCCTCATGGTTAAAGGTGCTCTCAAAGCACCGGCCTGTTTGCTCATAAAGACATATCTCTCTGATAAAATGTTCCCTTTTTGTGCCACATCTAGACACAGAATATGTCTTACTTGAAGGCAGATTGATTTGAAAAAAATCTGTTTGATTTATTGTTAAATGGGATTAATAATTTCCACTCCATTAGTAAGCCATGGTAATTGATGAATGGCAGCATCACAAGAGATGAGAAGTTTCATTCACTTTCATTAAAATCTCATTACACGTCTCTGTGTAATAATTCAGTCTCTGCTCAGGGATGATGTGAGCTCGGAGCTTTTTCTTGTCTCTGCTTCTTTGGCTGCTGTTGTTTTAGAAGCCGCCTGAAAATGAGACCTTATGGATCATCAAACTCGCCGACTGACAGACATTCAGAGCATTCTCTTCATTTTGTTCTGGCCAAACGTCAGAGTTTCAGGAGCCTGTTAGAACTTTAAAGATTATTAATGTCTGAAGGATTCATTTGACCTTCCCCTGTTCCAGCGGTACGGACATGCTTTATGTTGGACAGCAGCTCCATTCTCTTTGCTGGGAGGCCAAGCTTATCGGCGCCACCAGGAGACAAAAAAACTTTTACTGCAGCAGCATAATCTTTTACTCAATTATTTAGAAAATGACCGTTCTATTAAAAAGGCAAAAACCAAATTGTTTTTGTGCAAAATCACTCGCAGTTTTCCTTTTATTCCCCAACATTTCACAAAGTTAGAGCACCAAGAGAGACCTCATCTCACAAGTTTTATTTATCATTTTAAAAGGCTTTAAGTTGAACTGAACATATTGGGGGATAGTGTCTCATTTTGGCCCAAATTGCTCCAGGAAATAAATTAACCAGCTGAGATGGATGCCTCAGGATTACGACTGAAGCTCAACCATAAAATCAGACACTTCAGGCACGACTTGGACTCTAGAGACTCGAAACCTGAGGTCTGGGAATCCAGCTTCATAAATAATCTTTATATCATCCAGTCAGGCGTCAGTAAAGCCAGTAAATGTGAATTATGTTGCCTCATCTGAATTATCATTCACTTGGTGGTAACTATATGCAGTATTTTTGGATGTGTAATAAGTGGATTATATGGCATTGAAAGGAAAATATTATTTTTCAGACATTAGAAATGTGATATTTCATAAAAGCAAATAGAAAACAGAAATAATTTTTTAAAAATGACTTAAATTAAGTACAACTCCCATTGATGATATTCCACTTCAAAAGTCACTTTCTGTGCTGAGAATGAGCATCAAAGTTCCTGCCTTCCCTAAATCACATGGACCTTGTGACCTTTGACCCCTCACATAATTTGAAAGCTCATGTTGGGCAGAAACCCTAATATGGCCTTTCCTCTCTGGTTATGGGCTCTAGATAATGGAGTTCATCCAGGCTGGGTTCCCTCGCCCGGCTGGTTCCCTCGCCCCGGCTGGGTTCCCTCGCCCGGCTGGTTCCCTCGCCCCGGCTGGGTTCCCTCGCCCGGCTGGGTTCCTTCGCCCAGGCTGGGTTCCCTCGCCCAGCTGGTTCCCTCGCCCCGGCTGGGTTCCCTCGCCCCGGCTGGGTTCCCTCGCCCGGCTGGGTTCCCTCGCCCGGCTGGTTCCCTCGCCCCGGCTGGGTTCCCTCGCCCAGGCTGGGTTCCCTCGCCCGGCTGGTTCCCTCGCCCAGGCTGGGTTCCCTCCCAGTGAGGGAACATCGTTTCTGCTGGTTTTTATCGGTTCTTGTCTCATCAGTTCTCGGCCTTTATGAACAGAATTTGTAGGTGAGCCAACTCAGCCACGGTTCTGACCCGTTTGGTTCCCTCTGGATCGGGCCTCTGCTTTTCGCAGATGATTTGGTTCTGTTGCCTTCATCAGGATGTAATTTTTTTTATTGAAGCGCTTCAGTGAAGACTGAAGCAGCCAGGATGAGACCAGACCAGAAAACAGCAGAGCGCCCTCTCTGGGTCGGGGAGGAGTTGTTCAGGAAGCGGCGTAAATGGAACAGGAAGTCCATTAGTGGGTTGGTGCTGTTTCTTCAGTGTCTGGGTTCTGCCATTTTCAACAAGACTCAGTAATGCTGCGGCGTCGTCATGATGGAAAAGCGACATCATCCAGTGACTCACTCCCAGTGAGCTTCAACCCGGAAACTGGCCCAGTTTGGCTTGGATCTTTAGCAAAACTCTGTCCAAACATGAAAAATGTTCGTTGGCACTGGAAATGATCAACCTTAAAAATTCTAATTAAAATGGCCAGGTCAGCTAATACACTGACTTAAAATCTGTAATGCAAGCTTGCATTTTGGCTCCAATCGGAAAGAACTGGAAGAAGTCCGGGTCGGTCTGCGCAGAAGGGGTCAGGGTTTGGGTTCCTGGAGGAGAGAGAGAGCACTTTCTGATTGATTGGGAGGAATTGGCAGCGAGTTACAGCACTCCAAGGAGAGAAATAAGGCAGAGGCGTGAGAGAGTGACAGAGAGGGGGAGAGCAGGGATAGACTGTGTAGCTGCACATCAAGGACCTGGACAGAAAGAAAATGTGTGAGCATGAAAGAAAATGAGTGAGTCTTTTTTCTCCTCCTCTGTGGGAGTGGGTTTGTTTGAGTGGCTAAGTGCAGCTTGCTTATTCATTAGCAGCCTGGCATGTTGCGTCCTTGTCTATCAACTTGACTGGCCACAAATTGAACATCAGGGTAAACCCCAGAGGCTCGGTCTGAATCCCAGCAAATTCCCAGAGATTTTAATGTGAGACGGAGAAGCGCAGAGCAGACGGGAGTATTTTTAAAATTATACATCAATACACAGGAGCTGCTGCAGCAGAATGTGGAGTTTAATCAGATTTCTCTGCACTGCCACGAAGCAAGAATGAGTGTAAACTGTAGCTCAACTGTATCTTAAAACATCCCCACAATAATTATGGCATTCTGATTATGTGACATAATCTGGACATTGTGGGAAAACAAAATCAAGATCTGCTCCCAGATGGCTTTCAGACTGAAGGATGACGTTGCTGGGATAGAAAGAGTTTTCTCGCTATTTCAGCCAACAGTCTTTAAACAGCTTGTTTCCTGCCGCCCTGCATGCCCCCCACCACCATCAGCACCTCCAAACACACACATACACATACACACACACACACACACACACACACACACACACACACACACACACACACACACACACCACAGACAGGGTGATGCCATCTAACAGAAACCCCCTGGCTTCATTACTACAAAACTTGGAGATTAAATAAATAAACAATGAACAAAAGACGACCTTGTTTGCAGTGCGAAGTGTCCTGTCCACATTTATCTCTTTAATAATTGCAGCCTGTGGGGAAATTAAGGCTTTTCAGGCCCCAGGGGTTTCTTTGTTTCAGGGTATTCATGTCTCACCTATAAACAGCAGATAAAGTCAGAAATTAGTCCGAAATATTTCCCAGCTGAGCTCCAAATTACACTCAAAGAAAATATGGTGGCATGTATGAGTATCAGTCTATAACAATAAGTTCTCATTGTTTTTGCAGCTGGTGATGCACTTAAGTGAAAAAGGTGAGCAGACACTATCTGGCTCTGGAGGGACGTCAAACCCGACCGTCTCCAAAAACAGAAGCTTTGGTAGTTTAGCTTTTGGACTTTATGAGTCGATAATAAAGTCCGCTGCATATCAGATATGTCTTCTGTGACCCCAGAACAGCAGAAGGTCTAGAAAGAAATCACGGTGCCTCAATGACCCGGTCCAAATCAGGGGGACCTCAACCTGACTTCAATCTGATTGCAGGATGTGAAGAGGTTGTGCAGAAACATGGAAGAACAGACATCCCAGCAGAACTTCAGGAACATTAAATCAGGCTGTTTGGAAGCATTGAGGTCTCAGTTTGACAAGCTGGAGCATCTCCAGATGCTGCCTGGATTTTACTGATTAGTGTCTGTGACTATACTTTAGTCAATTCACTCTTTGCCCAGTTATTTTCTGGTCTACATTTGCCGCCGCTGAATCCTTTTTCTTTTTTGTTTTCTTTTTTTATGTGTTTTATTAAACACATAAAATGTGATTAATAGACTACAAGGTTTTCTATAGAGAACAATAAGTAAAAGAAACAATCTTTTCCAGACAGTCATAAACCTTCTGGTGGTTTTATAATGTTTGCCAAAACCATTTCAGTGTTTATTTGTCCAAGAGCATTCGGTTTTTGACTGTGTTAATTCTTTTGGAGCCTAGAAAACATTTAAACTCTTAGTCCAGCCTCCTGAACCTGCAAAAAGCACTAAAACGGCTATTTTGGAATAAAATACACCAAACTGAACGACTAATTTCACATTATGTACCAATTCACAACAAATATGTTCTATCTTTTGTTATCAGTTTTAAATACAGTTACATCAGCAGAGCTGTGAAGTGTTTCCATTCAGGCCTTTTAATTTATTAACAAGCTCAACATTTTATTTATTTATTTTTGTTCTATTTTAGACCAAGTGAGGGGAATTGCAGTGTGACAGAAGGATTTAGAGGTAAATGAAAACATTCAGATTGAAAGTAAGATGAGTTTTTGAAAACAGAGAAATAAATGAACAGAAAGACGAAATTTACAACATAGGAGAAATAAAACTGTTAAATCACATAATAACACTGTTAAATCACATAATAAAACTGTTAAATCACATAATAACACTGTTAAATCACATAATAACACTGTTAAATCACATAATAACACTGTTAAATAACATAATAACACTGTTAAATAACATAATAACACTGTTAAATAACATAACACTGTTAAATCACATAATAACACTGTAGTTTTAAATAATACTGAGGAAAATACAGAAAGATGAGTAATGAAGTAATGATTCTTCTGACTGACCAGCATGGAATTTATTTCATATGAGTAAATTAATCAGCAAATAAGAATAAATAACACTGTTAATTAGAGCAAAAAATAAAATAAATAAGATTATGATTAATTCAAAGCCAGACAGGTCTAAGAAGTGATTAGATAAATTATCCTAGAATCGGCATTTATTAAGCCTCATAACTAATGAAATGTGTCATATCTGACAGAGGGTCGGTATGAATACTTTAGGACTTTCCTTGTTTTTACTCTGATCCCAGATGGCGCTGCTGATTCCACCTTAATCACTGAGCGACTTTCTTCTGAATCCACAGTGTTTTAGTTTCTCCAAACTGCTGCGCCACATCCAAACCGCGCAGTTTTATTTACGCACCAATGCAACTGGAATATTTTCCAGCCATATGTTACAAACTGAATCTTTAAATGTGTTTAGTGAATCAGCAGCAGAAACAAATAAAGAGCTGGAGAGGCTGTGTGGAGAATGCAGGCTGCAGCACAGTGACGATTCTGTGCTGCTCAGATTTGAACACTTCAAAGAAGCTTCAGCACCATGGACAGCGTTTCTCTCTTTTTCTCTCATACACCCACACACACACACACACACACACACACACTAGAACACTGAGCGTCTCTTCCGGGCGCTCACTCGGCAGCTGGCTCAGAATCAGCTCCTCCCTCCTGTGTGGTGGCTTTTCCGACCAAAAGCTCCTCAGACGTGAACAGTTTCGCTGAGGAGCACTTTACTCCCCCTCAGCCCTTCCCCCCGCTGCTTCCCCCCCTCCTTGGAAAAACATCCAGGCGGACAGCCGGGGCGTCACTTTCTGCAGAGCGACCTGAGTGAGAGGAGTTGAGGTGTCGGATAATCAGGTCTCCAGTCGTCCTTCACCCGGATCTCTGTCAGCGATGGAGACTTGGGCTGGCACCCGCCCAGGCTCGCGCGTCTCTCTGGGTCTCTGGCTGCTGATCGCCGCTCATGCCCTCCAACACGCCAGGGCGGAGATAAGTTGCGGATCTTGCCCGTCGCCTGTTCAACTTCACCGGGAGGAGCTGCAGCTGGCGCCGGGGGTCCGCTCCGACCCCGCGGAGGAGGCGGTGGAGGTCAGGGAACCCCGGGCGACCGGTCGGGAATCTGGGATGCTTGCTACTTCTGGCCCTAATTTTAGTTTGGATGAAGTTAAACCAGGCGGTCCTGAGTCTGGCGTGGCGGAGGATGCTGCGCTCTGGAGAGCCAAGAGGAGCGCTCCAGACTTTAGCGAGTTCAGCGACAGCGACTGGACCGGCCGGACCGCGCAGCTGGATAGCCACAAAGCTGGCCGGTCGGAATTCGGGTGGAACAGGCAGGATGGGAGAGAGAATACCCGGCAGGATGAGCCCAGGCTCAACAGCAGCACCTTCGCTCTCACTGGGGACTCTGCGCACAACCACGCCGTGGTCTACTGGACCGGACAAAACAGCAGCGTGAGTCCAGTTCCCTTCTTATCTCCCCCTGGTTGATCTGTGCGGATCAAGTCCTCGCAGCGCACACTTTGCGCCGCTGTTAACAGGTGCACCTCCAGCCTCAGATGCGCACTGACGCACGCTGCCAGACCTGAGCAGCATCGCGATTTGCGCGCAACAAACCTCTCTGCTACTTCTTCAACTTCTTATTTTCTTTCTTCAACAATCGACTCGGCTGCTTTTCTCGTTCGCTGTCTGTCTGCGGGTGGCCTTAAAGGCGCGATTAGGTTAAATATTTTATTTTGAGTGCGGAAATATTCAGAGCACATCTGAGATAAGCGAATACATGATTCATTCCTCCCCAGCGATGCCAGCTTTTCAATCCAAATGAAGTGACTGGGGAGAGAGGGAGACCTGAATTATTAAAGACGTTTCAGAGAAAACCCCGAAATTTCTTCCACTGAATTCATTATCCTTCAATCCGAATCCTTTATTATTATTATTGTTATTGTTTTCAGGGTTTTATGAAACGGATAAATCTGCCTTCACTCTCGTTTGGTTGTAGAAATCTGTTATCCTTCAGGAAACAAAGATGCCAACCTCTGTTGCATTACCTAACATTTTCCAAAGGGAGGTGTTTGGAGATTAAGTCCAGCTCCTATCTGCAATATTACACCGAGATTTGAGCATCATTCCATCAACTTCATGTAATCTGGGATGATGCATCTGCTTCATCTTTGCCAGAATCACGAAAGAAAACAACTCATTTTCAGACTCGCATATTGGAAACTCTGGGTCTTTGAGTGCAGCAAAATGAGTGTTGAGGTCAAAGAGATGTGCAGCATTATGCGCCTTTATGTTTCTCCCAGCGCCTCTTCACTGGTCTCAGTAATTCAGACCTCATTCAGAGCCAGCCCTGCTCAGAAATCGGCTGAATGCGCTGCAGCTCTTACTCCAATGGTTCTATTCCAGGAGGAGGATAATGAGGAATAAACCCGAATCATTTTTACGCGGCTGTCTGCTCAGCAGGAACCAGGAGTTCTGCTTTCAGCCGCTTTATTTGTTGTTATGACTGCTCTTTTTATTCCATTAAAATAAGAGCAAAATGCAGCGCATTCAGTCTTGTTGGGCTGATTATGGCATGGCCAGTGAACTTTTTTTTAACCCGCAGTGAAGACCGAGGGGCTGTGTGTGTGTGTGTGTGTGTGTGTGTGTGTGTGTGTGTGTGTGTGTGTGTGTGTGTGTGTGTGTGTGTGTGTGTGTGTGTGTGTGTGTGTGTGTGTGACTTTGGGGTTGCATGCTGGATGGAGAAGGTTGTGAAGGGCCGCTGCCTGTAAGGTTTGAATGCTCAGTGTTTATCTTGGAAAGTCTGTTTTTCTGTTTTCAAGTTTCTTTTTTCACGGTGAAAATCAGGATAAATGAGGACAGAAGCAGATCGTCCTGCAGCTGCTGGTGGTCGACTTCAGCTGAAAGATGTTTAACTGTGGAAGTACAATGCCCTGCAAAAGTATTAATAAAGGTGTTGCCATTTGTGACATTACAACATAAAGGTTTAGGTAAATGGGAGTCGGGAGACTGTCAGATGCAAACAGCATAATTAGGAAAGTGATATATTTTTTTCTATATCAAGTAAAAACCAGAAAACTGAGGCGTGAGATTGCAGGTACATCTCCAGACTGAAATTCCTCTTTGGCTCAATCTCAAATTGGCTGGACAGAGAACTTCTGTTACCCCATGGACTCTCAGTTGGACTTTGATTAGGCCACTCTAGCATATATCCTTTAACTACAGCATTCTGTGGAAGCTCTCATGTTTTGGGCCGATCTCCTCTTGGAAGGTGATTAGCTGGTTAGCTACATGTACCAAAGACCTAATTGTGTAATTAAATAAATCTCGACTGCATTAAGATTCAAAGTAAAGATACTAGAGATGATTGGAGTAGAAACCTGTTGAATGACCTTTTGCAGCATCTGAACAGGTTTTCCTGTTTGTAACTCCATTAATCTACTAATTACCACCACCTGGAGTCACAGTGGGGCTGGCACGTTCAGGCAACGATAAACTTCTAACTTTGGTTTCGTCTGACCAGATCACGTCTAACACATTTGATTTCCCTACATGCCTTGTGTTGAACTGCAAACGCGACTCGTTTGGGAAAACTTGCTGCCTCTTTTCCATGATAACTGGATTTGTGGTTTGCACAGTTCTTGGTTTCGGTGCCAGCAGAGCCTCCCAGTTAAGCAGCGAATCTCTGCAGCTTCCCAAACTTTACCATCTCCATCTTGGCTGCTTCTCTGGATCGGCTCTGGCTGCCCAGATGGCCGGTTTGAACAGACAGTCACGACTCCGTAGGTTTTAGAACCGTCACAGAACATCTGGATTCATATTAAGAATAAATTACTCACAGATTATTTCGTAATTATTAAAAATTGTGAAAATGAAGGTCTGAATATTTACCTCACTTTTCAGATTTTGATGTCCAAGAAAATGTTAAAAATTTAGCTTTTATTTTATAATCTTATTGTGTCGAGAAATGGACTGAAGTCTGCGATTGTGACAAGATGTGAAACAGTTGATGAGCTATGCGTACTTTGTGTTGCGCTATAGTAAACATAAAGTCCCAGCTGAGGGGCAGGACTTAATGGATGGATGGCGGCCATCTTTGTTTGGTGGGTTTAACCTTTGCTGTCGGAGCTCTGTCAGTTTGATCTGAAGGACAGGAAACACCACAGGCTGTTTGGTCAGACCAAACCTCCGCAGGTGCCGTTTGCTCCAGATGGAAGCAGCTGTTGCACAACACGTCCTTGTCATTCACTTCATGCTGTACATTCATTGTGAAATGAGACATTCTTTTTCATTTCTAAGGTATTACTTATCAGGACAGACTGAAAGAATCTTCTTTTTACTGTGTCTTAAAATGAGGTTAATCCAATAAACAAGTAGACGTCACAAAAACCTGGAAAGAGTCCAAATCTTTGTCTTCATGTTCGATATCATCCTGGTTCTGCACATTCACTGAACACCATCAGCGGTTTGCTGCTGTGGAACCTGTGAGAGCATATTAAGATGGACAGACATTAGCAATTGCCTTAAAGAAGCAATGTCCAGTTATGGTTCTGAAAATCAAGGACCTGCAGTGGCCCAGTCAAAGCCCAGACATCAAACTAATTGCAAATGTTGTTCAATTGCTTAATTTTTATTCCTGGATCTTTATTATTGTTTGAACCATAAAACATTAAAATGTAAAATTCCTGAATGCTTGAAAGATGACAGATTTGATCAGAAACAGATGTGATGTTAATGTAACGCTTCCTGATTATTCAGTAGTTCTTCTGGTCATGGCCACCCTGTGACCGGACCAGAACATTTCTATTATTACAACACAACTTTCCTGCCATTTTTAGAAAGCCACGTTGTGCTTTTACCACTTTCTCAAAAATATCTGCAGGCCTGCAGAGTTTCCTCTTTGTTCTACTGTAACATGAAAACAATAACAGGGATCAAACTTATCATCCACAAGTGCAACTCAATATATTGGTATGGAATTGAAAAGTGGATTTATTTCAGTAATTCAATTCAAGAAGCCATTACTGCAAGAACAACAGAAAAATGCAGTTTTCAGATGCACTCAGAGACAAAGATCGAAATGTTTGGAGACAAACATTGTCTATTGTGTCCTATTATCTAAAACTGAGGTGTTTGGCCATCATTGCATTTGAATGAAAAAAGTGAAGAAGGCTGGGAACCATGTGAAAACTGTGAAGTGGGAGTATCATGTTGTGGGGCTGCACAGCACACAGTGAGGAAAGGACATTATGTGAAACCACTGAAGTGAAATTGGAAGCTAAAGCTGGGGACTAAATGAACAATGAGCAATACAACATATTGACTCCAAAATATTCACTGAAAACTATTTTAGTTTTTTTGTTATTCAGCATATCAAAAGAAATCATGTGAAGCTGAGCTATGTTGGCACAATGCTGCTTGTCACACTACAGGCTCATATGTGCAGGCATGGAGCACAAGGTTAAAGAGCGAAGGTTAAAGGAAGTGACACGTTAGGGAACGCCCTCTTTAGGGCGGAGCTTAGGGGTCAACAAAGAGAACTGCAGACTGTTGCTAGATGCCATTTTGCTCTGTTAGCCGTTAAGGATAGCATGAGCAATGGACCAGATGTATTTTTATATTATAAATGTGATTCACAAATTCAACTCACTGACTCTCCTCCAACCTGCTCCAACATCAAGAACCTAAACGGAGGAAGGATAACTCTCCTACACTATCAAAGTAGCTAATTAGGAGAGTTTTTAGAGGTGAGTTCAAGTTTCGCGTATCTCAGCTCCTCTCTGGCGGATGCGGCTCCTAACCAGGGATCCGCTGCTCCACCAAATAGTTACAAGGTGGTTTGAGGGCAACAAAGTGTTGTTGAGTAGCTCTGATCTCAGTCTCAGTGAAGGTCGTGTTGGAAAGGTGCAGGAGTAATGGGCCAAAATCTCACTAGTGTAATGAGTAACTTTTGACAGGAAACCAATCATTCATCCAGCTTAAGAGGCAATTCTGCAAAATATTTAAAAAATGTGCATAAATTTCTAAATTCAAAGGGTGTTTACAGTGTCTTTATTCTGGCATTTAGCAAGTAAAACATAATTTGGGTAATCCTAATGAAACTAAATTAGGGTTTAGTCTTGGTGAGAAGGAAACGTTTTGTGTGATCTGCAGTGAGTCTCTGGTTTCAGCTGCGTATTTGTTTCAGTTTGATGGTTATTCATTAAGATGCAGCTGCAAGTTTTATTTTTTCTTTTGGGTCCAAATGTTGAACTCTGAGCAGTGAGGAGGTTTATACGGTTAAAATTTCAGCAGGCCCAATGGCAAATGCTAAAACTCTCTGATGAATCACTGCAACAGTCATATGCATGTTTTAAAGTGCTGACAAAATGCTAAAAACTGACACAAACTCATACAGGCATGCTCTGGAGGGCACAGGCCCCATTCCACTGACCTTTAGTCAACATGCCAATCCCCCGCACCATGCTCGACCATTCCACTGCCCCAGGCCCAAATGCCAAAAATATAAATGCAGTTGAATGTGAACTGGCCGACTTGCAGCTCTTTTTGGTTGACTGACCACAACATGGAACATAAATTCACAACCTCTCTGGTGGAGAGAATTCCCCTTCGTCGTGTTTCATGCGGGCCGGTCGGCCATGTCTTGCAGCGCTGCTACCTGTGTGCTGGAGTGGGCTCCCAGGGGGCTAGTGGTGCGTCCTCTGGGGCGTGCACACTGGGCTAATGCACTCTCACTATCTCTCAGTGCTTGTCCAACTGGCTGTCTTCACCCCAGCGGTTGCTTCACTCTGCTTGCTGTCAGTCCTGTCCGTCCTCATGTCTCCCCCAGGCTGCTGCAGGTTGAGTTGGAGGCCTTACCTGGGATCATCTCAGGGTATCCATGTTGAGTCTGGCTGTCATTTACAATGCTGATTAACATAATTCAGATGAAGCGTCCCCGCGGCGATGTGCCAGGTTCTCTCCTGAAGTGTTTTTGAGGCGATGGAGCCTCTCAGCCCCGGCAGTCATGAACATAATGGCATTGTGAGTGACAGCTTGAAGACAAAAATGGATAGCAGTGTTATCCTGAAACATTCATCTCTTCTCTGGGAACCTTGAGATCGCCTCTCGACAGCATATTCAAAACAAATCAGTCCCTTTCATCGCTTTTGGCTGCCACAGCTTCCCTCACTACTTTGAATTCACTCGACGCGCTGCAGCACGTGCCGCTCTCAGCGTCGTCGGTGTGCTTCAAAAAATCAGCATGAGGTGCAACAGATAGGTGAAAGACTGAAGAGGTTTTTTTAAACGGTAGAATCACGGCGAGGCAGGTCATCCATATCTGGCAGGTCATCAATACAGCTGACTGTGTGTTTGAAATTCCCAAATCCCCTTTTTGAGCAGCAAAGGGACCCATGCAGACTCTCATGTGCAACATTTAAAGTCACAAATGTCACGCGGCAGAGACAGCCAGGCTGGTGTGAAACGTTAAAGGATCTTTTCTCTGCAAGTTATTGGATTCTTCCAGAGCTGGTGTCCATGAATGATCTGCTTTTACAGAAATAAATGGGAAAAAAATCTGTCTGCTTTAGATATTTTTGTTGAACATTCATGAAATCTGGACTGGCTTATGTTCATTTAAGAGATTTTCCTGTGAGGAAGGTAAAAGCTCAGACGTGCTAACAAGCAGCTTGCTGGAGGCCTTTACCACTTCCTGCTTCCTTCACATCAGACCACGTCTCCTTTACGACTGAGTAACGTTGGAACTTCATGCTGGCTTTTCCTCTGCTGCTGTGGCTTCAAGTTCTGAGACTCAGAACATGAAATATTTCTGCTCAAATGCAACTGAATTGATTCCTGGACCATCTAATGAGCCATTTATTTGACTCTGGTGAATTGAATCAGGATAACAACTAAAAGTTGCAGGTCACGGGCCTTGAGGACTGACTTTGGACATCGTTGTCCTAAAAGACGAATATCACAATAAAACTCCACTGATTTATCTTGTATCCTTCTCCAACCCAGGACTCCGATTCCTTCGTGTTTTCAGGACTTCTCGCAGTAGAAACGCCAACGAGCTCATACTGATGCTCAGCAGCATCTCTTTGTCATTTTGAAAGCCGTGCTGCTGTCCTGTGGCAGGCATTGCTTAGAGGAGATGTGGGTGAAACACCAGAAAACACAATTTGACCAAAAGTTATTGCACATGTAAAAGTTTCTCTACTGACTTTTTTCTGTTTTTCTCCTTCTGGGTGGATGTTAAAATGCTCTTGACAGTTTCTGCTCAAGGTTGAAATCCAGTTTTCTGTATTTACCACAAATAGCAATATATATATATATATATATATATATATATATATATATATATATATATATATATATATGCATACATTTTCTTTTCCTTTTATTCCTATTGATTGCTTTATATTTAAACCTCCTGTTGCTTTGCAGCAGCTCTGTAGTAAATTGATTTGAATTGTGACTCTGGATCTCTCTGCTGCTGTGGTCAGGCTGATGCTGCTCCTTCACCTCCTGATCCCGTCCTGCACGGCTGTAAAAGCTCACATCACCCTGCTGTACAGTCAGAATAACCTGTGAAGGATGTGTCATGAATTACTCACTTTGGCCTCAGTTCAGGCTGTGATTTTAGCCGTGCAGAATGAAAAGTAAAAAGGTTTCGTGTGGGATGAGGAGCATTAGCTAATTACATAAGTTCTAAAATAAAACAACACTATCATCCAACCTTCATGACTGCACACAGAAATAAAG
This sequence comes from Poeciliopsis gracilis, assembly GCA_911649635.1. Taxonomy (NCBI): domain Eukaryota; kingdom Metazoa; phylum Chordata; class Actinopteri; order Cyprinodontiformes; family Poeciliidae; genus Poeciliopsis; species Poeciliopsis gracilis. The sequence goes on along the minus strand of CAJVRI010000370.1, from coordinate 1,184,821 downwards.
CTCCTTTCTTCTGTCAGAAGGTAAGTAGGTCAGCACATGTTCAGCATTTTGTGACTCCTGCTAAAGGTCACCTGATGCACTTAGCAGCGCCAGGCTGGAGTAAAACTCTCCTCGCCACAGACCGCCGCTACACTCAGGGAGCCATTGAGAAGACCTTCCAATCAGGATGCATTGCACCTGCAGCATGACATGGATCTCTGCTCACATCAAACTGCTAAAAGGCTTTTGAGCAACGTGTAAAGTAGGAACCCAGCCGGCCCGAACATCGGCTTTAAAAAGCTGCGTTGGCCAAACCTAATGGCCTCGTTATGCTTCCTGTATGATTGCCACAGCGGCTGCTGGGGAGGCGCCTCGCCTCGACGTCAGAGTGTTGAGTGTAATCACACGCTTGGCCACTGATCCTGGTTCGCAGTACAAGGGTGCTGACATTATTTGTGACAGAGAAGACGTGTGTGCAGCACCAAAGTCGAAGCACTTCAATGTCAGATTGGCTTAAGATTCACTGAAAAAAACACTTTTTTCCACTAGTGTGTTAAGCTATACATTTTCTTTTGCACTGCAGAAAAATCATGAGTTTCACAAGATGTGTCAACATGTGACCACATCTGAAAACCTTAAACTTCCACATCAGAGCTACTGTGACGTATTTCCACTGAGAGCATTTTCATTGTATAACTGAAACTTACAGGATTAAACCCGACCCTCATGTGACTGTAAGTATGTAAGTCATGTCTAAACCTAAATAGAGCATAGTAACAACTCAGCGCTCTGCTGCTTCACAAATGCTAAATAATCATTAGATGCATGTCTGAGTTCTGAAGTTTCTGGAAAAACTGCTAAAAACCCAGAAATCAAGAAATCTGATCACATGATTTTTATTTTATTTTTTTAAAATTTGTTGTATTACACAAAATAAATATTTGATTTAATAGAAAAGTGTAACTTAATATTTGGTTTATAATGAGAGTAAATGTAATCGATTGGATGCTTCCTGCTGTTCTTGACCAGCAGCAGGTTTGGGATCATCGTCTGCAGGTGAAGAGTTAATAATAGTCACTCCACTGCCACCAACTCTGCAGCTTTATTGTTATATTTAGCAACTAACCCGCAGATTAAAAAATAAAATCTGTCTGCAAAGATCAGAATGGGCAGGTCAGGTTTTTTTTGATCGGTCAGAGAACTGGAATCGGTGCGCTTCCGGCCTCAGCAGCCTCCAGTTCAGACATGCTTCCCTCCCACACTACTAAAAACTAAAATACTATATTTATTACACACTGTGATCAGTGAAGGAGGAAGAGGAGTGATCCTGCATCTCCACATGGGAAACAGTTCATTCATTCATCACAGATGAGGACAGTGGATCGTCTTTCATCCAGATTTTGCTCGGCTCAGTTTAAACGTTCATGAAATTCTGAACTTTTAGACGGCCTCATCCCAGAGGCACGGTGCATATTGACCTTATCCACCTATTTATTTATTTTTATAAAGTGAAGAGCGGTACCTTGTAACCCTGATGTCCCCTGTGGCTGAGCAGCGCCGAGTGGCCAGGTGATGAGGCCGTTCTGATGTCGGCGGATCTGCAGACATGAGAACGGATCTGCAGACATGAGAACGGATCTGCAGACATGAGAACGGATCTGCAGACATGAGAATGGATCTGCAGACCGCACGCTGTGTGTCTCTCTGTCCGACTCTTCCTCTTCCTCACTTAAAGGAGGACAAAGACAGAAACGTGAGCCTCCCCTCCTGGAGGAGGCCGTCATTGATGGAGACTAATGTTGACACGTCGCACCCCAGGACCTGCAGTCAATTAACACATTGTCTAATTAAAGTGATCTACTGGTTTATCTATGAGAGATTGAAATGAATCCACGCTGCATTAATTTTACAATCAGGGCTGCTTCTTTATTTCCATTTGGATTTTAATGGTAATAACCTGCTTTAACATGCCGTCCCATTATTGAGCAGATGCTGAAAGCTTCTCTCACTGATGAGTTTGCTGAATCTCAATGAGAGTTTATGTTTCCTGATAAACGGCCTGGTTGTCTGAACATCCATAAGATTTCACCAGGAAGTCGTTGACTAAGCCGACCTGTTATTGGCTGGCTTTAAGTTCTTTTACACTTTCTTATGATTCCCTCTGATGAGAAACATATTTCCATTTAGTGTCCCGTAGTAACTGGTTCACATAGCAAGCCGCCATGCAGACGCCTTTGGAAATGTAATCACGCTTGTTTGGTTTGGGTTGCAAGGACGGCTCAAATATAAATCTGTCTCATACAAGACAAGGTGAATGATCATAGATATCAACAAATGATTAATCCTTCAGCACTTTTATAGTTGTTTTATTTTCAGGGGAATGAACGTTTTCTTTCCTTTTTATGATGCTGTAACCTGTTACTCCACAGGGCAAGACAGGCTAACGATTCTTTAGAATAGAAATGTCACAGCCAGCTCAAGAATGCATCATTTCATTTCCGTTAAGGGGCGTCTGTAATAAGTGTATTCATCCATTCCATAGCAGAGCATGATTTATCTCTGCCTGACTGTTCAAGACGCCAGGTCTAGTTAAAGCTCAGGTTTCATGGTGAAGCAGAACTTGGTGGTGGGGAACATCTCAGGTAATCTGAGCTTCCTGCTAAAGGTTGACGGTTAGGAAGGAGCTGCTCTGATCTGCTGCTGGCCTAGTTAAATCCCAACCTTAGCCTGAAGACCAACTGAAAGAATGAAATCCCCAATGAAAGCACCCGACCTTCGTTTCACTCACAGAGAAGATCTGTGATCTGTGAGGAGTTTGGAGAATTTCATCACAAAGTCACCATTTAGATGAGATGGTAAATATTTTGTCTACCGAATTTAAATGGAGGATCCAACCTGAACTCTATTAACTCACTTTGGCTGCGTTCACACTGCAGCCTGAAATGAACCAATTCCAATTTTTCTGACACAACACGACCTGTATCTTTCAGGACAGGTCGGATTCTTTTCGAAGGATCTCGGGTATCAGTCTGTCTGGGCCTCGAACTGCCAGCAGAGGGAAACATGGAAAAACTTCATGTTTAAACCTGCATTAGTTGCTAAGTGCTACGTTATCAATGTAAAAACCCAACACACAAACTGAATCGTCAGATTCTGCTTATTTTCCTGACAAATAAACCTTCAGCTCATCTCACTGCCCCAGTGGGTCATTTGTTTGCAGCAGGAACATGAAGCAGGAGCAGAAACTGCATCCAGAACCTGCTGTAAACCCAAATAATACACACAACAAACCAATGAGAGCTGAGGTTTCTTCTGCTTTCCAAGAACCTCGACAGCTAAATCATTTGTCCTGCTGCTGTTACAAACTTCTCGCCAAGTGGCCACACCTCAGTCACCACATTAATTTCCCTGTTTGACTCCCAGCAGCTGGAGTTAAGGTTGTACAAGCTGTAATGTTGAGTAATGAGCAGCAGCACAAGCTGCTGCATAAAAACTTTAGTTCTAGAGCAGGTCCGGTTCTGCCTGCGTTGGCAGCGCAGTGACTTCCTGCAGAAACATAAAAACAGTCTTTCTTTTTTAAATTGGAGCTTTATCTGCGCGGTGGTGGCAGTTGCATTGAAATAATGTTCTTAAGTGTTTATTTTTGCTTCTTTGCCCTTTAATCTTTCCATATTTGGATATCCTGTGGATGTTTTCAGCACCAACATTGGACTTTTTATTTCCCAATATCCCTCAGTGAAGGTTGCCACAGTGCTGCCCCAGTCCTGTCATCCGGAGACTGATAGTGGGCCTTTGTAATCAGTTGTGCTGTGTATTATTCCTGGAGTGTTATAGACCTGCAGGCTGCAATGAAAATAAGCCAGGTAACCGCTTAGTGACGGAGAGACTCTTTGTGATGCTGAATTTTCTTTAGGTTTCGGGTCAAAACAAACATGCAAACATCATATTTTAGGTAATAAATGGGAGGAGAAGCTGAAATAGACAAGATTTTAATGTGACAAGCATAAAAACTTTGCTTTAGAACATAACCCAGTTATGCTTCTGCTCTAATCCTCCTGAAGGACAAATTAGAGGTAAATTCCAGCCTGCAAGGCGGAGAACGGCTCATACAAAGCTACCTAGAGTTTTACATACTTTAGACTTTGACATGCAATGTTTACATTTAATGAAATTAGGATTATTAAATTACTGAGAGCATCTCAGAGGAATGTCCGATTAGTGAGGCTCATCAGCTCTCCAGCCTTATTGAAACTCATTTTCACTTGAAAGTTTATTGTTTCTCTGCAGAGGAACGAGATGTGTGCAGATCTGCCCCCTTACAGCAGCAACGAGTTTTCAGCAGTGACTTCGTCATTGCAGATCATTTCTATTTATTACTGGAAGATGAAGAAAGGATGGATGGATAAACTCCAAACCTGATTGATTTTAAAGGAGCTTCTCATCATTGCAACATTTTTGCACTTATTTGAAGTTTGAAGACACTCGGTGTCTGGTCTTGGACTAGGCCATTGCACCACTTTGTTTACTTTTGTTTTTCCAAGCATTTTGTAGTGAATTTACTGTGTTTGTTTTTGATAATCAGATTATTTCCATATTGATCAGATGGTGATCAACTCTACATGTAATATTGCCCGCCTGAATAGAACCACCTTCGGTTCCTCCTGGCTTCCTCCCTCCAACAAGGTGCAAATGGCCCCCGCTGAGTCACACAGCATGTTTGTGATAGCAGCCATATGCTGAAGCCCTTTTAATTATTGCACATTATCCCAGCCGTGTCAGACTGTTGCAGCGGGAGCATTAGCTCCAGCATGACCTTTTCATCAGGACAAACGTATGAAAGCAGAAACAGGCACAAAACTGGAAAATGCCAAAACTGGTGAAATTAAATTCCTACACGACTTTAAAAAAAAGAGAGAAAATCGGCTGCACATCATGTCTGTTCATGTCTAACAGCCTGTACTGTGGGGCCTGACCCCAGCTCTCAGTTTAACATCAAATATGTTATTGTGTAATGTGTAAAAATAAGTCGGTTGCGTAAAATGTAATGAATTATGAATAATGCCCCATTTTCTTTGTGTGGCCGGCTCAGGCTCTGGCCACATCAATTATGTTGAAGAGGATTGATCTCATTTCAGAGGCTGTTCCAATTTTAAGCATGTCAGCGTAAAGACATAATGGCATTTAAATGAGACGAGTCAAATCGAAGCCCTGATTTGTTGCAGACAGAGAGCTTCGGAACAGCTTTGTTTAATGAATCCAGTTCACTGATTCTGACTCACCTTTTCATTTGTTCTGCACATGATGGTGCATGTCAGGACAGTGAGCTTCATCTGAGCGGGACAATCTGGGATCTGCAGCAGTGACCGATGGCTCCACGAAGCAGCACACATGCTTCCTGCTCCGCATTTATCACAGAAACTCCAGGATTAATTCTGGGGATACAGATGAGGAAAGTGGAGCTTGCGTCGCATAATTAACATTTTCAGATGCAGAACCAGGAATAAAGTCAGCACTGCATCATCCGGAGCGGAGAGATGGATGATGGGAGCGGGTGTTGTGGGAAGCTTGGCTTTCTCAGGATCCCACTGAGGAGCTTTGCAGAGATCCAGCCGGGGTGATTTTCACTCTGAGCCACAGAAGCAAAGCTGCTTTTCCTGCTCCAGCAGTTTAAATTGTTTATCAGTTTAACTATTCCCACCTTTCTAACCTCTTCTGCATGTTGCTATGTCACAACAACAAAACTATCTATTTAGTATTTTATAGAGATTTTATGTGAGAGGCCAACATCATGGAAGGTTTCAACCAACTTTTGAAATAATCCACAAAATGTTTATCCAGTCACCTTTCAGTAAATAAACTGCTTGTCATTTATAAATCCAGATGTTCTGATTCTGTCTTCAGAGGTTCATTAGAGACGAGGAACCAGCAGACGGGTCAGAGAGCGCGTTCTGGAGAAGCTTCATGTCGTATCCTAAGCTTTCTATCCAAGGAAATGCAGCAGATAGGAATTTTATTTTCCTTTTGACTAATTAATTACGTCTTAGTTTGTGTTTTCTTCCAAGTAAAACCCCAATAACTACATTGAAGTTTATGGTTGTGACAACATCTTAAAAAGTTCAACATGTAAGTACTGTCCAGAGGCCGAACGGCACGATTCCATCCCAGCCGGTGATTTCTTATCACTGATGCTTTTTCCCAGCAGAGAGCAATTTAATCAAGTGATTTCTGTGCGTCTGTGTCGTCCACCGCTGCATCCTGCAGGCTGAACATTCGTCCACCACACTGCCTTGAGCAGAGCGCTGGTGCTCAGTCATCTTCCTGCAGACTGAGCGCTCAGCAAACAAGTGTTCCCAGCGGCCGGCTGGCGACGCATCCGGCCTGCAGCGAGATTCTAACTCCTCCCGCCGTTCCTGTGGATCCACATTCTCCGGCTGCCTGCCAGCTGCTCCGCAGGCAGTGCCTTTGTCCATCACTAGAGGGAGCGGGCAGCCCTAAATATGATGCAGAGTAATATGAGGCATTGGACCAGAGGACAAAGGGAGAAGTGGAGAGTGGAGCAAACGATGCAGGAAGAGTTTGGAACCCCAGAGGAGAATATGGAGGAGATCCAGAGTGAACTGGATGGATGCCTCTGGACTAATCCTGCAGAGACATAAGTCAGAGTTTTTGGCAGATAAAAAGAGTGATTAATGGAGACGGTGTTTACTTTGTGTCTCTGTGATGAAGTGTGGCAGAAGTAGTGAGACAGATGGATGCAGACAAGTGCAGCTTGATGTGGAAACATTTCCCGGAAGTCTCTCAGAGCAGCGACTTCTGCAGGGTTTCAGGATGAATATCAGAGTCCGGCTCTGATGGCTGCAGTCCAGACCTGAGCATGTTCAGGTCACTTACCGCACGCAAAACCTGCTGTCAGACAGGATGCATGATCATGCTGTTCAATGTTTAACCAGCTTTTATTTTAGTCTTCACTGTGAGGGGATGAAATCTGAGCCTGGGGAATCGGCAGTGCAGCGTGTGACTTCACGGCCTTCCCTCCTCAGAGAGGTGTGTCAGCTGTGTTGATCAGTTTGCTCACTGGCCCGATTATTTTGCCTGATGCAGGACACAGAGCCTCCACAGACGGCTTTAAATCTCAGCTTTTTCCACTCACCCTGAGTGAATAGGTCAAAGCAGATTCTGTGAATCACCGACTGCGCCTTTAGAGCCTCCACATGAGCAAAGGTTTCGTTTTGAAACAGGAGCTGTGGGCCAGTTTAGCCAGACCTCCTGGGCGCTACGGAGGAAATCTGGTTAATAAAATATATCAAATGTTATGGTCCTAAAGGCTCATATCTGCTGAACCCACTGGACTCCAGTTCACCAGTATGAACTGGTGGACTGGACTGGATTAAAGGAGCAGAACGCACAAAACGCAGGCGACACAAACACCAAGACAAACAGATGGAGATCAATAATAAACACATTTATTATTAATGACAACAATAAACAGGTTTTATTATTATAAAACACAGCAAACTAAAGGGCTGCACTGGGTTAACTCGGGGAATCTCATCTGTTCGTTATCAATCAACTCCAAACCATTTCTTTGTTCTGTCACAATTATTGATTTATTCCATATTGATTATCAGTTCCAAACTTTGCGAGGCCTGACCTCCCGGCTCACCGCTGCCTCACAGAGCCAGCAGGCTTGATGATGCCACGCCCACACCGACACGCCCACACCGACACGCCCACACCGACACGCCCACATTGACAAGCCCACATCGACACGCCCACATTGACACGCCCACATCGACAAGCCCACATCGACACGCCCACATTGACACGCCCACATCGACACGCCCACATTGACACGCCCACATCGACACGCCCACATCGACACGCCCACATCGACAAGCCCACATCGACACGCCCACATCGACACGCCCACATTGACACGCCCACATCGACAAGCCCACACCGACATGCTCAATTTATGATTAATAAATGTTTTAACTATTCTATAAATGCAGAGTTCTGGTGGTAAAAATATAATGTAAACATTTTATATATAACTCTAACTAAATCCTGTCAGCTTCCCTACTGACACAAGGCTCTATGTATGTTTGATTTCTTTCACCTTTGACCCCACATTGTAAAGCCCACAGTCCCGTTTTCTCATTTTCCCCACATTAAATCCACCAGTCGCCTTCAGCAGGTGCTATTTTCTCTGCTTGACTTGAGTTAAAAATAGTTCTGGTCTTTAAGGATCCAAGGCTCCTGACTGGCTGCAATCTACATAAATATATATAATTGTTGGCATGTTTTTGCATAAATACATTTAAGCTTGAGCACTTTGTGTCACTGCAGAGGGATGGTATTATGTAATTGTGTCCTGTCCGTCACTCAAAATAGTTTGAGTGTTGAGGAGCTTCTCATCCGATCCGAGACCCTCTGGACGGAGCAGGAATTATTTTTTCAGCATTCATAGCAGTTGGCAGTTAGGATGCTTGCCTCTGTTTTCACAGCAGTCAGATCTTGTATGTTTCCACATCCTGCAACATTTTTGTCTCATGAACAACAAAATCCTGAAAACCTTTTGCTGTTTTTCTGAGTGAAAAGCAGAGAAATGTAATGAATTTATTTTAAAGAGTTGATTTGTAACATAGCAGGAGTTTTATAGAGCGAGTGACTGAATAAACGCGGGGCAGGCCTCCAATATTTCCCCCATCCAGTATTTGGAGTGACAGAGCAGAGCTTTCCCTGCAGCTGCAGGCAGAGAGGTTGTCAACACAAGTTCAAAGGTCAGGGGAAGTTCGGTTACCAGCGTCTCCCTGCTGACAGTGATGGGCCCTGTGGGAGGCAAAGACTTCATATGAAGGGGACAAGAAAGTTGGAACATGATTATTAATGAAAGACCTGTTTTATTAATCCTGCCAGATATTTCAGTTGATTATTGGGACAGTTCTTTCTTTGCATTGTTATTAATCTGAGAGTTAAAAATCCAGATAAAATGAAGGATTATCAGATCATTTCTGTATTTTTCTACCTGGACACAAACAATGCAAATCTGTTCAGCTATGTGAGAAAATAATCCGGCAGTGTTTCTGCTCTGCGGCTGTGACGAAGCTTCGGTCCGTCGCAGGTTCTGTTCCTGGCTGAAGGGAACGGCGCAGGCTGGTGGAGGAGCTCCTGAAACACTGCATGCAGAACACACGGGAGTCTGGGGAGTGGTACTTCTTGCTTTGCTGTGTGGACTCTTCGTGGAGTGGGTAATTCAGCCGTGTGGAAAGTGTTCTACCAGGAGGAACACGGAGTGCCAACATGCCGGCGTTCAGACGAGACTGCAGGCACTCAGCAGGACTGGAAGCACTCTGAAACAAGTGCAAAGGAGATGTAGCGATATGTATTGTACCTGTTGTTGCTCAACATGATGACTCTGATGGAAACTGCGTCTGTTTGCGGACGAGTGAGAGAACAAAGGTTTTTGCAGAAGATGCGCATGAATGTGGAAAGACCTCCATGGCACCCTCAGCTTTTTTGTGTCGCTCTCATATGAAGTGTGGGCGGATTCCCAGTTTCTGGACCATTTCTGCTCCTCGGGCTCCGATGTGCACGGTGGGGGCTGGGAGTGAAATGACTCAAAGAGCCCACTCCACAGCTCTGCGTGCTCCCTGTGGGGCTGAGGCTGCGCTGGAGAACTTCTGTCATGGCTGCGGATCCTGCAACAGGATTCGGCTCTGTTCAGACGTGACTCTGTGAGTGAGTCACAGATGATGTGAAAAATCAGCTTTCAGGTGTTAACAGACAAACGTTTGAATTCTGAATGCACCTGAAGGGCTTTGATCATTGAAAGAGGGCTGACTTGTGCCGCAGTGAACTGCCACCACCACTTTTTAGCTTTTCAGCTTTTTCAAAATGATGCACGATTTCACTCAACTCAAGCTATTTTGTGCAGTTTTCCTGATACTGGTTCTTATTTGTCATGTCACTCGAAAACATGAGCATCTTTTCAGGCACCCAGAGCTCATTTACTCTTTTTTTATTTTGCCTTTTAAAACTTTATTTATTAGATTTATTTAGAAAGTTCAGTTTCACATCCTTATTTTTACATCCATCTGCTTATTTTCACAGCTGCCTCCGTCTGGTTGTTACCTTTAAATTTATATTTCCCTGACAATTTGTCACATTATCAAACCTCCCAGTCAGTTTCTTTAGCTGTTTTCCTGATGTTCCTGTTTCAATTGCTCTCATTTTGCTTCTATAGTTTGACTTATTTTCTGTTTTGCTCTCCGGCCTCCTAAAACCTCCAGTTGAATTTTAAATCTGAATTTTTTCAGTCTGACCTGTTTTGGTGCATTTGGAGTCGTTCACTCTGCATACTGATCACAGCGTTTCTCAAATTCAGCCACCAAAAAGACTTGGGAAGCGTCAGTAAGAGGAACCGAGGGAACGGAGGCAACATTGTTTCCAGAATAAAGAAAACAAAGCTGTTATTGTCGTTGGAAATGTTTCTTTTGTTTGCAGTAATTGCCTTTATTGGTTCTGGTTACAAAACAAAGTGTTTGGCTTCAACCACCAAAACGTCTTTATAGAAGGAAGCATTTAAAAGTTTGATTCCAGAAATATTCTACAATAGTAGATACAAATACAATAGTACCAATAATATGCAGAGGGACAAATAGCCATCATTTGTTTTGTATTCCTGCCATAAATGGGTTTTAAATGATTGGTGACGTCATGCTGTCTTTGAAAGCAGAAGATTTATTTTCAGAGCTGGTTTAGCATCATGTATTAGCAGCCAGCACAAACCAAATCTTGGCGCTCTAACGAGAATGTGTTGGTCATTGTGACATTTTAACATCGGTTATATTCACTGGTCAGAAAATAAAGGTTGATTGTGTTGCTCCAAAATGAATAAGTACCAATCATAAGGTGATTTTTCTGTGCTTGTTTTTCAAACTAAAAATATGAATTTTGAAAGAAAGAACTATTCTTGTCATTGGAATCTTAAATGTCTGCTTAACTTTTTATTACTAATATAAATCTCCACGGTTTCTAAATGTAAGTTTGATTCATTATAGACTGAGGAAGCATTGGATACTCATGATGTGCTTGTTTGTTTAACTCGCCTCATAATCATTGCGTGTTGCTTTAAGATCAGTTCCCAAGATTTCATTAAATGTTTTACTGCAAAGCTCTGAAAAGGTCCGTCGCCCAGAGAAACCTCATAAAACACGCAGTTTCGAGGCAACGCTCTTATTGGCTGAGACAATGGTCATAAAGCCTCATGAAATTGAGGTGAAAACTCCATTATGTTCTGGAGATGGGACCATTTTATAAGACTTGCAAGCAACGGCGTTCATGCCTCATCTGGTCCGTCAACTAATGTCGGCCATAACAACCGATTTCGGCAGCGTGAAGCGACTCCAACGGCCTAAACAGCAGCATATGCTTCACCAAATTAAGGGCCTGTTAGAGCGTGTGAATTGGCTGTGCTTCCAGCGATTCCCCCAGATGGATGGAGATTTCCCAGAGGACAGGAACTTCACCATCTCCTCAGCTCCACCACCTTCTCGTCTCCTTCTGTCCGTTACACATATCACAACTTTATTTACTGACCTTGAGACGATCTCTCGTCATCAAACGCGTGAAACATCCCCCCTCGGTTCCTCTTGAAGCGGGCCGGCTGAACCTCAGGGGACTGTGGCTTCGTTCCGTCCTCTAAGGATGAAGCTTGAAAAGAGAAACTCCAAAGAGCTGGTGTCTATTTACTTGATTCATCCTTAGGAAGCAGAAAATAACTCTTTTAGAGACGGGCTGGAAAACGCAGAGAAACACTAAATATGTGTTTTATGAATCAATGGCATTGCAGCTTTTTGCTACAAAATAAATTAAAATAAAGAACAGAATGCTAATTTTAAGCCATCAGCTCTTCAGTAAAAATGTGTTTATAATGTCTTAAAGTATTCCTATCTGTTTGTCACAATTCATTAATGTGTGTGACAAACCAAACCTGAGTTTGGTTTGAGTTTTATGTGACTGAATAAAAAGGTAATGTTTGTGAAGAGGAAAGAAAAGATGACATGATTTTCTAAAACGTTCCTATAAACCATCCAAAGCATCAGTTTTAATCCCTGAGTCCAGACTCAGTTTCAGTCTCTACCAGGTGAGACTTCAAAACAGCTCAAGTTCAGCTAGATTGACTGGAGAGCATATGTGAACATCAATTTTCAAGTTTTGTAATTAAATTAATCCTAACTTAATAATATTGATTGATCTAAACCATTGCAGAGTCGTTGTCCTGCTGGAAGTTGAATCTCTCGTCTCACATTTCTCGGCTTCTAACAGATTTTTTCCTTCTCCACAACTTTCTCTCTGGCCTTCCTCATTTGTTCCTGTCTCCTCATGAAGCTGTTATTACGTTAAAGTGAGATCTAATCAGGATCAGTGAGAGGATGCGTGTTGATTCTGATGCAGTCTGTGTGGCGATCGTGTCTGGACTGGATGTCCGATGGCACAGCCTGTCTGGCCTCCCCTGTCCAGGTACAGCCGCTGTGGCCTGTCGATAAATTCAGAGTGGATGAGGGAAGAATGCTGATCAGAGCGCTGCATTGCGGCCAGGCAGAGAGAAGATGGTGGCCTGGCCACAGATCTGTGGGTTTCGCTGCAGCATTGGAAGCACCACCATGAATATCTATTTAACGTTCATATGTGAGCTTTTACTTCCTTTGACAAGCACTGCTTGAATCACATGGATGCACATTCATGGCTCCAGTTTCCTACAGAACTTTGTTTTCTGCAAGAATCTGTGTCTACATGATGAGCTTTTAGATTTCAGAGATCACTCTGTGTGCTGTAAAGATGCACCAACAAACCATCCAGTGATTTAGGATGGCTCAAGTTTGATGTTACAACCTGAGCTCCCGCCGTGTTAAAATGGTTTCTATTCAACACATTACAGTATCTGCTGAAGTCATCAGGGCAGAAACCCACCTGGTGACCGCAGGGTTCCTCATCAAACCTCTGAATGCATTCGGGTTGCACAATGCAGCACAGCTTCACCATCATAATAAAAGTCTGTGCACAAAGAGCAGCTTAGACGCAATATTTGTTGGCTGCTATTTCTCACACTTTGCATTTCCAGGATAAATTCAGAGTCGATCACAGAAACCTACGCGTTACCTTTGACTCAAACGTTTTTGGTTTTTGTTTCAGATAATTTCATTTAAGAAGCATTTCTAAACACATAATTTCCCAAGCAGATCAAGAAACATTAATTATGCATTATAATTAATTGCACTATGCTGCTGCAAAGCTGTTTAAATCTTGACAGATCGTCAGTTTGAAGTCTGAGCGCCATGAAGAACAGACATCTCTGTAAATCCTCTGTAAATCACAACCATTTTAAACGCTTTCCACTCGTTCCAGCAGGTTTCAGAATTTGATCTAAAGTAGCTGTACTCACCTGCAATGTTCCAAGTGGTCAGGTTATTTGTTCTTTGTGTTGCCTTTCAGCCCAACTCTGCGCTGCTTGTAGGTTGTTCTTTGCAAAAGTCTAAAAACTAAAAACAGCAGCGGCTGTCAGCCTGTGGCTCCTCAGCTGTTTTTCTGCTACTTCACCGTGGATGCTTTAAAAACCTGTTGAAAACTCGTTTCATACTATGAGTTTGAATTTGATTTTGCCTCTGTGAAATGTGGCATATAAAAATCCTTTTCTTCTTACTGCTGTAGAAACCAAGAGCTGATAGAACCTGGTTCTCAAAATGCCCGAGATCCCAGAGAGAGCTGGAAGCATCACGAAAAAAAGATGAGAAAGAGGATTGAACAAAAGCATTCATCACCTCCGCCGACGGGTTTTACAACAATAATGTCGTCATTGGCTGGTTTCCTAATATTGTGCAGCTCTGATACACATGAATGAAGCTATGAGCAACTCTGAAAAAGTCTCAAACCAGAACTGAAAACATCAAATTCTGAAAGCTGGTGACGGAATGAGGCGTGTTTCCTCTTTGGCAGGAACATCGTGACACTGAGGAGTTCAGGCATTTTAGGAAAACGGTGAGAGCAAAGTCTCCAAGTGAGATCTGAAAGCATCGAGTAGTTATTGTGATTTATCCAGTAAAGACGAGGAAGTTAAGAAAAAACTCCAAGCTTTTGTCTGAGAACAAAAGCTTGGAGTCCTAATGGACCAGAATCCTGCAGTCAGCTTTAGAAATACTTGTGAAGATCCCAGCATGTTTTCATTCAGCGCAGGACTGAACGCTGCTGTGTGACAAACATTTGGCATCAAAAGAGAAAGATAGAGAACTTACTCACCTACTCTCCTTTTTTAAGTGATAATGAGAATAACAATAATAATAATAAGACATTTTATTTAAAAGCACATTGAAAACACCCAAGCACACTGTAACCTGAAGGCTTCATGCTAGCAGCCTTACTTATGTGGTGGGTGAGGCAGCAGTGAATGGAAGCAGCTAAAAGTCTCACATAAATAATGTTTTGCTTGTGTGGATCAAACTTTTCGATGCATTTTGAGTTTGGTGCAGGTGTGTTGGAGCAGGAAGCGTCTGGAAGCTGTGGATAGTGGAAGCTGTGGATAGTGGAAGCTGTGGATAGTGGAAGCTGTGGATAGTGGAAGCTGTGGATAGTGGAAGCTGTGGATTGTGGCTCTCAGGGATTTGAGCGCCTCTGCTTTAGACGATTCAGGATTCTGTGGTAAAACTGCTGAAATAAACATCAGGATCTGGACATCAGATCATCAGACCTTTAAATCTGGGAACTTCTTGTTCTACATAACTGAATCTGTGGGGAATATCGGAGCGCTCACTCCATGTCAGTTGTCCTTTTGGTGCTTTGTGTGTATTTATTGTGTATTTATTGTGTATTTATTGTGTATTTATTGTGTATTTGTTGTCCCTGATAGTGGAAGCTGTGGACATCATCAGCTCTCACTGCAGGTTGTGTTTGAAGCCAGGTTTCTCCTGCACAGCTGCTTTGTTAATGACTGTCTCTTGCAACAGGCTCTTCAGTCAGAGAAGTTCCTTTTTAAATAACTTCCTGCTTTGAAAATAAAGAAAAAGTAAGACTGTGATTTATTTATGTGTTCTAGCAAGTTTTCCAGGCTTTCACAAAAATATAATAGGATCTGAACTTTAAATACTTCATCAAAATCTCCTTCTCGTGTTTTGACTATTTTCAGTTTCTGCCCATGCCTGGTACGTCAGTCATTCAGCTCTAACTGCAGGTCGTGTTTGAAGAGGAGTTGTTCTCTTTATTTACCGTCCACAGCAGCAGAGATGGAGTAAATCTGCAGTAAGCACTTCCTGATTGCGTCTGACCTGAGCTCTCACCCTGCTGCGGATGTCTGAGGGAACCAGCATCTTTAGTGGGAAAAACTTTTTACTGACGTTATTGAATCCCTGCAGTTGTTGGGTTTTGTGTAGATTTTTAGTTTGTTTTAACTGAAGCACAGTGGAGGTTACACGATGAAAGATAACGTTCAAATTAAAGTTCAAAGCATAAATTATTATATATGCTTATTAGAGAAAAAGACAAAGTATTCCAGCATTGCAAAAGGATTTCTAGACAAAGTAACTGGCGTTAGAGTAAAATCTGTGAGGACACTGGTGGAAAGGTTTCACCAGGTTTCAGTAGGATCTCCGTCTTTGTGATGCTGAGTGATGGATCCCTTCGGAAAGCGCTGACCTTCTCATATGATCTGCAGTTAAAGGGCATGACATTCTTAAAAAGAAAACAATGAAAGAAATGATTTTTCTTGGCATATCTTTCCTTAAATAAGAGTTTGGATGAAAGTTTCAAACCTGCAGACATGATTCAGTCAGGCAGCATCAGATGTGGAAACACCGGTCGGGTATTGAAGAGTGTGACGGATTCTGTGTCTTGATTACACTTCTGAAGCAAGAGAGCTAATTACTGGCTGATGGGGGGGTGATCCATGCCGGTCCCGGGAGATGAAGATGTGACGCCGAGCCAGAGAGCATGAGGAAGGCGCTGCCATGTGTCTGACGGGTTCAGGAGAGGAGGAACTCAGCGGGAGGAAGAGATTGTTTTGAGCGGTGCTGCTAATTAACGGCTGAGTGAAACCATGAAGAGAGTTTCTAATCAAACCGGCTCCCTCCCTTCATGTCTGCATCCAGGAGTCTTTCCCAGCTCGGTAATTTGCTCAAGGTCTCTTCATTAATATCAACCCTCTCAAAGGATGGAGAGTCATACCTGATGACTTTAATTAATGACCAATATTCAGCGGAGGAGGAACCAGGCATCCCGGTTCCTCGCTCAACACTTTCATGTCTGTTTTTATGTGGTAAACCCAAACTAATTAGCACACAGTTGTCAATTAGAAGGAAAAATATACATCTCTAAAAGGTTTTCACAAATATAAATCTGTAAAGTCTGCCATGCATCGTTTCATCCCCAGTAAAACCTCTTCTTTTCAGCTAATTTGTACATTTATTCTATTTGTTAAAGCCACATCCAGACTCTGTCGACTCTTTAAAAACTGTTTCATCTTTCATTTTGTGATGATGCAAACTGCATCCAATGGCCACATTGGAGGAAAATACTGTTTTTTACATTAACTTCCATATTTTTTATGAACATGAAAATCAGTTTTATTTAGTTTTTATTGTTTTGTTTGTCTCTTTAAATGTCACTTCATTGTTTTCCACCAGATGAAGAAACTTTTTGCTGCACTTTATTTCTGGCAAAATTCACAGCCAACAGAAGTCCTCTTATTGGTAAAATCTCTTTCATTTCCCCATTTCTATCTGATGCAAAAAACTTGATCATTTACTAGCGTTAATCTGTGAAGCACTTCTCCTCCTTTTCTCTTTTACTTCCAGACTCAGGAAATCAAGCACTGCCTTTTTGTGTCACATCATCCAAGTCTTAACCATTGCTTCACCATCGTTTTCGCTTTGCCAGCTTCCTGCACCACTGACCCATTTCTGCCTGCTGCAGCCGCCCCCAGCGTTGCGCTGACCGCGCCGCCCCTCCACCACCTGGACAGCCAGTCGTGTGCTGGGAGTCGGCGAGGTGTCGAAGTTCAAACTGGTATAATAGGGAGCAGAAAGACTCAGGGAAATTGATTGATTTTAGTTTCACTTCATTTAGAAAAAGCATAATGGAGAAGATGAAAACTCTGAAACAAAACGTAAACTAAACGCACCTGTTTCTGGATGAAAATATGTGTGAAGCTGGAGGATTTAGGATTTACCACCGGTTGTCTTTTCCATCTTCACTGTTCCTCATCTTCAAATTGTGATTCTGGTCTCTTTCTTCCCTCCTGTCAGGTTGAGCCGTCGTACTGTTTTTCATCATGTGCATGTCACGCAGCAGGTAGTTGGGGATTAGCTTCCTTCTCACAATGGCAAACACAACCAGAGCATTAGAAACATCATTTCCTGTGTCACTGCACCAAAGAGTTGAGCCACAGATTTCAGCTCCTGGGGCGATCAGAGCTTCAGTGTTTAGGCTTCCTTAAGGGGGGCTTTGATTGCTCGGTTTGAATTTTAAAACTGCAAATGTGCAGATAATTAACACAGTCAGAGGACTTTTTGTGGAGCCTGTTTTCATTACTGATTTGAACATTGAACTCATTTCCTGGTAAATTTTTTATGCTTTCTAGTTTAATCGATTTAACCATTTTACGCTCCGTCTATGCTGGATTTTTGAGTGAACCAATTTGAAGTAATATTCTCAAGGATGCCCAAAGACGCAGAGCTGCTGAACGTGAGAGACAGGTCCACCGTTTTTGCTGCAAGATGTGTAAAGTGTCAGTACTTGGACAAGCCCCCCTTGTTTAGCTCGACCTTCCACGCGGCAATATCAGTTGTCGGCTGCACTTTTTTTTTTTTTTTTTGCTTCTTTTTCTAACGCAGAGGATAAATATGGGCAAGGACACTATGAGAACAAGCTGCCTCTGTGGTTGCAGGCCATGTTATGTCACCATAACGACTGATGAGACTAATTGATGACATAATGATGCTGGTCTTCATCACCTCTGGGTTCTAGCAGAACAAAGATGATGAGCTGCTGCAAAATTTGCACAAAATTTCAGTAAATATCACAATAATTAACGTTTCTGCAAGCTTAATATGCATCTTCCCTTTTTTCTCACGCTTGCATTTTCTTTTGTGCTCTGTGTAATAATCCCAGAGGCTCCAGTCAGCGTCTCACACTAACGTTAAAACCTCAGAGAGGAATTCCAGCTGATTGTTCCTGCTAAACAAAAGCCAGTTAAATGCTGCGCCTCTGGCCTTTTCTTTTATACTTTTTGTGTTTTCTTGTAATTTAATTAAATCTATTAACATTTAGTCCCATAACCCCCTCCATGCTTACAGCTTGTCCGTTCACAGAGCAGACTTCAGGCTTTGTGCACTTTAAGCTCCAGGGCTTCAGTCATGGTTTGTGAATTTTTTTATTTTCTCTTTGTTACGGAGACCAAACAGAACGAAGAGCTTTGCAAAGTCTTGGCAAAGCTGCAATGTGATTCCTCAGGCTGTGAATCCTAATGACTCCTAAATAAATATATTAATGAACTCATCTCTTCATTAATGGTATCATGCACCCATCCAGTGGATGGTTATTGTCCATTCATTTTTAAGTGTGCAGGTTATGTTTCTGGTTGTTCTGTGTATCTGGAGAGACGGAACCCAGAGGAACCTCTACTACAATAAAATGTTACCTGTTAACTGGTTCTGTACTGGTCTGGTTCTGTACTAGTCTGGTTCTGTACTGGCCTGGATCTGTACTGGCCTGGTTCTGTACTAGTCTGGTTCTGTACTGGTCTGGTTCTGTACTGGCCTGGATCTGTACTGGTCTGGTTCTGTACTGGTCTGGTTCTGTACTGGTCTGGTTCTGTTCTGGTCTGGTTCTGTACTGGTCTGGTTCTGTACTGGTCTGGTTCTGTACTGGTCTGGTTCTGTTCCAGAAAGGTTTTCTCCTCACCATGCTTTCTGTTCAACCAATAAAGAAGTGTGTGTTGTGTTCAGTTTGGCTTGTACTTGTGCAGCAGTTCATCAAGTGCAGAGATCGTTTCACCCATTCACCCATTCACTCAGCCATTCATGCACTGATATGCTGCATGTAGCCGCTGCTGCCCTGGGGCCGGCTGCAAGACGTTTGACCGAAGCCCCTTTGCTGATTCCTACAGGGTTTGAAGTGAGGGTCAATATTCTCATCCTTTTGGTTCTGCTCAGTCAAAAACCTGAGAAGATGTTCAGTGACGCAGTGAGGCCCAAGTTTTCCTGAGTCAGGCTCTTTTAGCAGAAACACAGTATTGGGCAGGTGGTCAAAATGTTCTGCACAATCTCTGGCTGTTTTAGCTACAAGCTGCATTCAGTACATTCTGTGGTAGATTAGCATGGGCTCCTTACACATAACATGATTTAATCAGGAAGATTTTCCGTTTTTTTGGCCAGAGACAGGCAGCCTTTAAATAGCCCAATTAGCATTCTTGGCTTGAAGGCGAGACAAAGCTGGCAGCTTCCGTCCCTCAGTCTGGAGGACTGCACCGGCGTTCGGCTTTGGTTTCATGCCTCCCCGACAGAGCAGGCTGCACGCTCAGATGCAAGTGGTGATGTGAAGAATTTCTTCACAGGGAGCAGAGGGAAAATCCCCTTTTAATTCAGTCTAATCCGAGGTATTACATTCAAGCGGCTGCAGCAATTGTCGCTGAGCTCAACCTGATTTATAGGTATTTAACGCTGTAAGCGGAGAATCTGCACCTTTCCAACCTAATCAGAAAATGTTGATCTTACATTTCACAGTTGTTGGGAATTAATTGGAAGCATTTCAGTGTCCTGATTATCTTTGTAGAGTAGAGCTGAGTTTTATTCCTGAGCTGGTGGCAATACTGTACACACATGCAAAAAGTACAGTTTACAGTGTAGAAATGACAGTGTTGTGATTTCTAAGGTGGTTCAAAGTCAGCCTGTCTGTTAATGTCTCCACTGCGCTCTACTCAATACTTTAATGTCTGACACCACTGTGTGTGACCCTTTACACACACAGGAAAGGGTCAGAAAATGCTGCTCAGATCAACTACAAAGTTCAGTTTTAATCACTGTTTTAAATTTGTTCAAAGGTTTTTTGCCCTTTATTGCAATAATCAGACACAGAATGGACAGAGATAGAAGAGGTGAAGACATGCAAACAGTTCAGGAACTGAACTTCAAACTCGTCAATAAGGACCAACATGGATCCCTGCAAGAACCAGCAGACTTTCTGTGGGATGTGACAATTTCACCTATTTGCAGATTTATTGTGTTTATATTTTTTTAAGGACAGAAAATGTAGCTTGGGAAGATGACACAGCAACACATAAAGTACTTGGCTTGCTATCAACTTGTGTTTCGCAAAGCAGCCAATTCCAAAGCTCCATTCATTTTCCTTTGGCCTGATTGGCTGCAGCTCAGAGAGCAGAAAAACAAAGGACAGGAAATATTAGCTTCTTTTTAACCTGATACATATTTAGTGTTTCAGGTATTAAAATAGGTTGTTCTAATAATGCTGGATGTGTTTGTTTGGAAAACTCTCCATTATGGCTGAATTAAAACAAAGAGTTCAAAGACTGTTAGAAGTTATTAGGTTAAGCAACTTATTCAGATTTCTTATTTTACCTTAATAAATGATCAATTCATTTAAAAAAAAATTGTTAAGCAGGTTATCTTTGATCAGATATATTTGACTTGTTTGATGTGAGAATTTGTGACAAAAAGAAACTAAAAGATGTTTTCTCATTTCAGACCGTCTCGTTGTCAGTCGCATCTTTTCACTGTCACTTTCTGTGACTGCTGTGTTGTAAATGAATAGTTGTCTCATGTTTTCAACTCTTGTTATTTCTCATGACACTGTTGGAAGTCCAGGCCTGGAGGACGTTCCCGGTTTTCAGTTTTATTGTCTGGGAGGGAGACCTGTGTGAAATCTGGACGTCTTGCAGAAAAGAAATCTTTTAGATTGAAGAACTGAGTTCAGCATGTCACATTGCTCAGAGCAAACATCATAAATGTATAAACATAAGCTGCAGACTGATGCTGCAAACCAAACATGTGTTTAAGGCTTTATGATAATTTAAATTCTCTAGATATTAGCAATAAAGGCTAAAGAGTCTCAGTCTTTGCTGCCGGGCTGTTAAAACTGCATTAATATGCAGAAACTGTGGGTCCAGCTATGTATATGCTAGACTGTAATACTCTGTGGAAAATTAAAAATCTATACTTTGATACTTATTTCTATATGATAGCAGTATTAAACGTTGCTTCTTATATTTTCCCTGAGGGATCTATCAGCTTGTTCCTCCTTCACAGGGATTCAAATATGTGATCAATATATTGAACAAAGTGCTGTGAGGTGTGACTGCATGTCCGAATCAATGAAGGTGGCGGCTGTGAGCTGCCCTTTGATTGGTCCAAAGAGGAAACGTGCTACATGCAGCCGACATGCATTGCACTGCCAATATTTTACACACAAACCAGGATTTTTCCTGCAGGACATTGTTTGACTCAACAAGTGAAGAGACGAAGTTGATCTGCTGAACAAAAAGCTTTTTATTCTCAGAAGCTTTTATTTATGTGGTTCAATAAAACACACACACCCAACCAAGTAAGTACCTGCAGTGTTCCTGTTTGCATTATTTTGAGGGCTGTTTCTCAGGACAGAGCTGGAGATGAAAGTGATTGTGCTTAACGACATAAGGAAAGATAAATTGGTGCAGTCAGAGCTTTGATCCGCTGCGCCGCTGTGACCAGGGACTCCAGAGTTCATAAGTTAACAAAATACTTACAACCCCTCTGCTGAAGACAAAAAGTTCATGTGAGTTGAGCGCCATGGCAACTTCCCAGCGACATAACGCCGCCTTCATGCTGATCATTAGCGTGTGCAGCGTGCTAGCTGCCTCAAGGTCAACTTGTTTCTTCTACGATTAGCTTGTTAAACCTGGAAACCTGAACCGGATATTCAGACGGCTGTGATGGATGAAGCTCGGTGGCGGCTGAACTCCAGAGTTGCTGCATTGAGTACCGAGGCGTTACCAAGTCTTGGTTGACCTTGCTGGTTCTCTGCTCAGGTCTGGGTTTTTCTGGATCATTTCATTGTTTTACTCAGAAAATCAAGAGAGCAGAGGCTGAACTCTCTCAAATAATAATTTAAATATTTTTTACCATCAGATTTAAATCAGTTTTTTGTTTCTTTTTTAAATATTCTGTTTCTGTTTTGTTTCCAGAGGAAACACAGTTAATCAGTCGTTGGGATCTTTGGTTTGAATGGAGCTTAGACCCTTTTGGGGTTTTGCCAATGATAAATCACTGTCAGTTTTATTTTAAACATCCCACAAATTCTGCAAACATGTACTCTGCACTTCAGATGGTCTTTCCTCTGACTGAAATGCTCCTCTCAGGTTTTCTTCTTTCAGTTAACAGAGGAGATGTATTTACAGAAATGTCTCAGTGGCTGAAAGGACTCTCTGCATTCTGGTCCAGGATCCCTTTTCATCTGATGAACACAGTAGGAAGACGCTTCACACCGACTTCCTGCAATATCATGTTTATACTTAAGGTTCTCTTACAGCTGCAGAGACAGAATTTAGCATCCTCATTTCGAAAATGTACTTTAGTTATGAGGACAAAAGATAGTTGTAATAAATGACAGAAATGAATGACATATTTGTTGACAGGTGTTTGAGTTATTTGACAGCAGAGGCGGATGGAGCTTTGAAGTTTAAAGGGAAGATACAACATATTTGTGGAAGTATTGATTCAGTTTACATCCTGTGACCGTTCTTCCACTGCTCCTATGAGTCAAATAACTGAATTCCCTCATCCGTCACTCAGGTCTGCAGAGCAAACAAGCCTGTCATTTGAACCGGCTCTGTTGCAGGAGGGATGTGTGAAGTAGATTTTCTCTGTAAAGAAACTGGTCAGTCTTTCTCTTGTAGCTCTGGAGGATTGGACTTGGCCACTTCCACACCAGGATGTTTTCCTGGAGTTGTGTTTTTGATTATCGTGCTGCTGGAAAGTAAAATGTTCAACGTTGTCAACAAAATTCTTTAAGTTCCTTCTTTTAATGGACTGGTCTGTAGGGCCAAATCGCAACAAATGTCGTCTTAAGGTGCCCTAACTTCCAAATCCTTAAAATATTTCACAAGCAGAATATTATGCATGATTGCTGTGGGAGCTTCACATAAGCAGATATAAAATCTGTTTTTGATAGGGAGTTATGATAACAGAGACTATTTCTTCTTTCCACCAGAATAAGGCTGCAAAGTGAAGCCTTTCAAGTAAAACAGCACCAGTCATTTTCCAGGAGACAAAAGCTGACTAAAGAGAAGTTCAAAGTGAGGCAGACAGAAAACACCAAAGAAATCACAGTTTGAGTCATGTTCATGGGTTTGTAAGGTCACATTCATTATTCTGCTTTTTCTGCCAACACACTGCATAGAATAATAAATCCTTCAAACAATAGAGTGTGGTGGTAGTATTATAGAAGATGGTTTGTTATTGAGCCTTCAGTGTCTGCAGTCACAAGCAGCATCATTAGTGCAGCTGAACATAGTTAAAAAGTTTGAATTACAAGAATGCTTTTGAGCACAAGCTGAAACACAAACCCACTGTCAATTATCAATCTGATCTCCGCCAGGTTCAAAAAAGGTTTAAATTTAGCCTCACTTTCCTAGAAACGCTTCCGATTTTCTATGAATTCAAGACAGAAAGGAGAACCTGATGTCGCTCAGATTGTTCAGATATGTTCCCAATGCGGGACAATAAAGGATATTTCTAATCTATTCTCAGTTAATTGTTCCCCAGTTTAGCCACCTGTAGATAAACAGGCATTTTGGCAGTTTGCTGCTCTGGAGAGAACAGGTGAGAGTTACACAATGCCAGAGCAAAGAGAACATCATCAATTAGAGAAGCAATTCCTTTCTGGAATCCTGCAGAGAGAAAGACAAACTTCCCAGGTGTTGATGTCCCAAAATATTCCCCCCAGGTGTCTCAGAGCATCAATCAGTCCAGACTGAACTTAAAAAATGAACAACTGATGAGAAAAATTACAATAATTTTACAAAAACAATTATTTAGCAGAACCATTACTTTGTCACTTCTATATCTTTAAGTACATTTTTCTTCTGAGTAATGATTAGGATGAGACATTACACACATTTCCTGACAGGAAACCTCTATGACCACATGTTGCATCATTTGCTTTTGCTCTCTCTGGCCTTTGATTAGGACACTTTTTCACACCTGTTTGTTGAAAAGATGAATAATCTGAGAAATAACTCGGCTCAGCTGTTATTTTTAACTTGCCCTTTTCAGTTTGTGATTGAATTATGGAAGAGGCCGGATTCTTATGACTGAGTTTGCAGGTTTGCTGTTTCTCTGCGATGTCTGTTCGTAAATTATTTGCTATTTTCAAATAGAATTTCTGTCAAAAACGAAGATTGATCTGACTTATTATTTTAAGCACAACTCTAGTCGTGTAATGACTGCTTTCTGCATCAAAACAACACCTTTTGAGTTCCCCAGATGACGTTTTGAATTATTCATGTTTTGATGAAACGTTTGCACATGAAAGTTCTCACAGTGAAGATCTGAACTCATTGCTTCTCATTGTGGATTTCACATCCAGTGGTCCTGCAGGAAGCTCTGGGTGCTATTCTGTCTTTGAAATGAGGAGAAGTTGGGCTTTAACCCAGCCGGCTGATATGGTATGTGATGTTGAGGTGAATAGTGTGGTTGAAGTGCCAGGCCTACAGATTTCTCCCATTTAAGCTTTTTTCTGTCGGGGTTGTTAAGGAAGCTGAAATCATCATTTCATCAGCCAAATGAAGGCTGTCTTCAGGTGAAAGCTGCTATCTGCTGCCTCTTTGAAGTGCCGCTAGCCTTCGGAAAACATCCTAATCACACAAAATCCGAGGATATATTTGGTCTATCAGAAGCCAGTTCAGACCCAGCAACTTCGCTGCGAGGCAGTGCTGCAGGGCCAGTGGCAGCTTAAATCTGTCTATTCTGCCTGACTGGAAACAGAAATTTAAAGGCAGAGAAAGAAACTCCTGTATTAGTTTGGAAGGCCCTTTTTCAGCCATTTCAGCTGTTCCACGGCCCATTTGCCCTCCAGAAATATGTTGACTATTGTGCTTCATTCCTGTGACACATGCCCCTCTTGTGAACCATGACAGAAACGTCTAACTTTCCCGAAGTAGAAGTCATGAGAACATATATCTCAAACTTTAATTCTGTCACAGCCAAAGCCTTAACTTTTGTTCAGAGCTGCTGTGAGTTTTGACTTCTGAGGATGCATCTGAGACAGAGTCAGACTCTCAGCCATGAAAGGCCAGAAACTACAGGGGGAGACGGATTGAAACAAGCTGCAGCTTCGGGGTTTTTACAGCTGTGTATTTAAACTCCAGCTTGGATCAGTCATGGTAAGAATACAAACATTACTGTTTTAAAGACACAGGTAAACATATGAAAAAACCTGTTTAATATGCTCCCATAGTTTTGTGATTATGACTTTTATTTTGAAAGGTTTAGGTAGGAAGTGTATTGAATCCAGCATGTTTGCTGGGGCACCAGGAAGAAGATGTATGTGGTATGGAAGCATGATGTTGGCAAGTGGCTGCAGAAAAGCAATTTAAGTTTAAAGAATTAATTTAATTCAACCGAAAGAAGGGTCAGCCAGTGAGGTATGTTAATGTTTCTATGTGCAAATGCATTAAAGCTGACTTCACACCAGCAGCTCAACAAACTCTTTATTGCCATCCAGAAGAGGTGGACGGGATTTTCTGTAACAGAAAATGTTACAGTCACATTGTGGGGAAGACGGCTGACTAGACGAATGTCCAGAATCAGGAAGACACAAAAGGAAGCTGGTTGTTCACAGTGCTGTATTCATAGAAAGTTGAGTGGGAGGAAAAAGTGTGGTAGGATTGGGTAGCCTGAAGAGGATTGACCAGCAAATCCATTCATGAATCTGTGGGAGTTTCACAAGCAGTGGAGTCCGAACATCAAGACCCACTGGTCAGTCAGATCCTCCTCACAGCTCACTGGAACTGTTCTACATTTGGTTCTGAAATGAGGAACCACAAATATTAAACTTTTTCAAGATATGATAATTTTCACCTGCTGTAACACCTGAGGATCTGCGCATTGGAGTTATTTGGTGACTAAAGTTGTTTGGTGCGTGTTGAACTGGCGGTCAGGGTTTCTCCTGCCTCTGGTCCACTGTCTGCTGGAGATTCTGCAACCTCCTCAGCAAACCTACAACTATAAAGCAGATTTTAAAACATGATGGGGTTTTTTTTTTTTTTTTTGCTGCCTTTCACAGCCTGTCGTTTTAATAGAAAAGAGTTTTATTACTAATTTCCCTCTTGTTAGATTTCTGATCCCCATCTGGCTCAAAACGCTCCCAAAGTTTGGAAACCAGTCCAAATTGTGTGCAGATCAGTAAATGTTCTCTTAGTGTGTTTCCTAACATTACCAAAAGAAACGTTTAGCATTAAGCTGCCATTTGAAAGCTGCTGAACTGACAGGTGGTGTTAATGCACGCTCATTGTTGTCAGCTTCATCCTGCTGAGATTGTGGCAATGAAATGTCACGCTGACGAGCTCTTGATGGCCTCAGCCAGGCAACGAGTCTAATTGGAACGACTTTCTCACAGCCTCTGTCCATATGTCCATGTTGAAGTCTCCCCGTTGAGTCACAATATGTAAAAGCAAATTGCTCCCACTATTACTGCCGGATGTCATGCTGGCACACAGATTATTGACTCAAAGAAAGTTTCATTGAAGAGAACTTTAAGTGAATTCACAGAAGGAAGAGAGAAGCTGTGGAAAGTATGGCAGACGGTGGCGCGTTCTCTGCGAGGAGTGTGCGCACTTTGAAGAGGTCAGGGGAGAAATGTTCATGGCCCATTTAGCCCCAAACACATCAGCTCCTTCGTGCCATCTGTGTTCGTTCTCCTGGTAGAAGTGAAATCCCAGAAAGCCCGGCGATGTGACAGAGGAGAGAGATGTCCCTGCGATGTTTGGAGAGAGCAGAGCTGAACATAATTAGATTCCAGTTCCCAGACATCCACAGGGACTTCCTAAACACACACTTCTAATGTCACCATGGCAGGGGCTTCTGCTCAGGCCAGCTCCACTGTCAACAAGCAACACAGAGACACCATCTAATCTTCTGTTTTACAATAATGTGAAGCGTTACTGGAAACCTGCAGATCTTTGAAGCCCAAAGCTTTAGAGCAAGATAAATGCAGCTGGGAGGCTCTATTGATGGTTTTACTAGCTTTTGGCTCAGCTAAAAAAAAACCTTCCCACACTAACTTAATTATTTTGCAACACCATCCAAACTCCTTAAATTTTGCTGCATTTTATTTTTTATTTTTGCTACACTTTGGCATTTAATTGCCATTTTATGGGGCAGAACAACACGATGCAGTAAATCATTTTGGGAATGGAGTGAAAAAATACATATTTTCTGATCAAAATCGAGGCGTTTCAAAGATTGTTATATCTGCCTTCTTTAATTTTACAACTAACTAAAATCCAAACCAATCAATTTCACTCAAAAGGTATTTAGTCAGCAAACAGGTGAAAACTGTCACAGATTCCTCTGTCCATAGAAAGTTTTGAAACTAGTTATTTTTTAAGATCTATTTCCTGTTGTTTATATTAATATGGAGAAACTGCCGATGTATTTAAGGTGGTAATAATAGATAATAAAGTGTTTATTGTCTATTATGTAAACTATGACAGGCTGGTCCAGAGTCAGATAAGCACCTTCATTTTTTTGTTTGTTTGTTTTAAACTAGAATATTATTATTATTTAATGAACATATTATATGAAAGCAATTTGAACTTTGTGATGAACATCAAACTCATTGAAAAGATCCATTTATTGCTGCATAAATACCAGCTGCCATTTGCGCTGGTATTCAATAGTCCAACTCTGAACTCTTTCCTACAAATTCCCACCTGAGGTTTTAAGTAGGAGGTAATTAAATTCTGAGCTCAGACAAAGTTTGGACAGATTGTTAGTTTTATTTTCCATTAAAGTTGAGACAGGAAGTAAAAGTCTTCTAGAAAACTGAAGGAATATTTGTCTCTGCTGCTGAAACGTGATGTGAGTTTATATTCGGTGCCACTGGGAAGAGCAAAGGGAAACAAGTTGGGAACTGATTTGATTGCATATCAAGCTTGTGTTTTTTGGGCACAAATTCTGAAACTGAATTTGGAGATATTGCCTGAAAAGAGAGATGATGAAAAGAAGTTTGAATTGCAACAATCAGCTCTGAAGGATTTTGTTTAGGGTGTCTCGGTTTTCATTAAAATGTGAAGCACAGATCCTGCCTGAGTCCCAGGAAGGAGTGAGAGAAGGACAGACTGCCTGTTGAGGATGCTGGAAACAATGGAAATGAGAACAGAGTCACTGAGATGCTGCAATAACCGAACGTGGATGAAGTAAGATAGACTAGACAGGGATATAATAAGTTTTGTAGTTTTCATTCTACTGCAAGAAAAATTATACTAAAAAGTTTTTTGTTTTACCCATTATCCAGAGAGATGGATTCTGGTTTAAATGTTTCTGGACTGGTTACTGTCAGATTGTTAAAAAGAGTTCGCTGAGTCAACCTGTATCATCGTTATTGGTTTATTCTGGATCACCAAACCTCCAGCATGAGCTTCATCACTGCAGTCAGCGTCACCCGGACTACCTGAACCTGGCGCTCTTTTATGATGTCATCACAGGTGGCCATTTGTAGTTTTAACCAAGGCGTAACATTAACATCACAGTAACAATGACAGAACAGAAACTATAATTCCTTTGAAAAGTGGGGGAAAATGTTTTTTTTTACAAAAACAAATCGGGTAAGTTTGGTATTGTTCCAGCTTCTCTCCCCTGAGTCAATACTTTGCAGAACCGCCCTGCTCTACATCATAGCTGTGAGTCTTAAGGTTTATGTTTCTGCCAGTTTTCTGCATTTAGAGACCAAAATGTTGTGCATTGTTGCTGACAATGCTGCTGAAAATGTGCTATATAAATAAAACATCCTTAGCTTAGACATCCCTCTTTGCAAAATAGTCCAAGCTCCGTCAGACTGGATGGATAACATCAATGAACATCGATTTTCAAGAAGCCCATCAATCTGCATATTGGTCTATAAATGTCAGATTGCTTCCACCACTTTACATGTGAATATTAATTGGTCCAAGCCTCTGTGTGTTTGCACAATATTTCCAAAAACATTTTGCATTGCGTTTCTGAAACAGCGTAGTGTGCATGCCAGGCCTGTAGGAGGCAGTGTTATTCCTGGAGAACAGTCTGCTGTGTGCAGGTAAAATTGAAACCCTGCTCACAGACACAAAACAATTAGACGGTCATGATTGCCAAAATGCCGTTACCATGGATACAAGAGGTCAAAACGCCCAACAAAATGTTTGCCTTTTACTGATCACTGCATCTTCGCTTTTCAAGATATTCTTTGTTCACCAACAAACTTCAGACTGTGACTGTGGTGTCGGTTCTCCACTGTCACATGCTGATGTGCCTCTGGGCAAAGCACTAACCCCGTGATAATTTAAGAACCCCACCCATCTGCATATTGGTCCATGAATGTCTGCATGAATTTTATTTTTAGGCATCAATAAAAGGGGAAGTTGAAGGCAGGGGTTTCAGACTCCAGTCCTCGAGGGCCTGCAACGTTTAGATGTGCCTCTGCTGCACCACACCTGGATAGAATAATTAGGTCATTAAGGCTCTGGAGATCTGATCTACACAAGGAGGAGGTAAAGAAACCGTTTCATTCCAGCGTTTTGTACCTGTGGCGCATCTAAACACTGCAGCACAACGACCGGCCCTGGAGGCCTGGAGTCTGAGGCCCCTGTTGTACAGAAATGCAAGTTATACTTTTCAGATTTTTGGGTTGATTGAGGGCAAATTGTTTAATCTATAGGCTGGACCCCATCTGAGCCAATGGCAGCCGAGTCCCATAAATTAGGTTTGGAAGAGATGGTAGCTGCTTTCAGCATGTTTGCACTGTGTTACAAATATTAACCTGCAGTTGTTGCTCTGTGTTACACCTGAACGCATGACTGCTCCTCTAACCCGTCTTTGTGTGGAGAACAAAAGACGTTGCACATGCTTTTCCTTTTTTATTGTATTTTTTTCTTTGCAACCTCAGGGTGGGATGTTGATATTAATTTCATCACACTGGATTTAAAGCACTTGGATTCATACTGGGGCAGCGTGAGGTGTGATGAGAGGAGGCGCACAAGCTTTTTAGTTTTTTGTCACTGTAATGCATTCTTCACTTCTCTGCTGACATTCAGGCCTAAGGCAAAGTTTAGTCTTTTCATTAAAACGGAACACAAAGCGATTGTAGCGTAGTTTTTGCTTCATTAGCCCCAAACTCTGCTGCCACCGCTGCTGCAGAGCTACGCTGCTGCTAAGGATCGCACACTCCCTCTAGAAAATGAGCTGCTGCAGGAGATTACTCCACAAGTAACTGGAGGAATCAAGCATGTCGAAATACATGATGGAGATTAATTACTTGCTTACTTTACCTTTCTTCTCACCTGTTTTGCTACTGGTGCTAGGATAATTGGATTTCTGTAATCTTTTAACATTTTTTTGCACACTTTAAACAAAAATTTACAAATATTATCGCAGAACTTAAAAAATTAATCACTTTTGGAACATTTGCTCTTTGGAGTCACTTTTGAAACAAAGGAAAACTGAACATTCTTACAGTTTGTGTCTTAGTATGTTTTCAATGCATTACGATGCATTGCATGTTCACTGCATGGAACATGTTGCATGCACTGAACATGCACTGAACATGCACTGAACATGCAGTGAACATGCAGTGAACATGCACTGAACATGCAGTGAACATGCAGTGAACATGTTATCAAGCAAATTAAAGGTTCAATAGTCAACAGAATTCCCTATGTCCATAAGACCCATAGAGAAATTCCTGTTCCCTCTCTCCTCCTCCCCATTGAATCACTCCAGTACAAACTGGTTCATTGTGACAGAACAACATGAGACAAACATGGATCAAACAGACTGAGGTCTGGTTGTTCTTAATGGGATGAAAAGCTGTTTACTGAGGAGCATTTCAAACTATAGTGTGTGTTCTTGAAAATAAACGTAACAAACATGTTTAAAAAAAAGTACTGCATAGCGCAAAGACTCAGAATATATATTTGCTGAATGTCCAGGCACAGTGCAGCGACGGCGCAGAGTCCTGTGTGATCTGGAGAGCCTGGAGACTTTACAGCCAGCATGATAAAAGCTGTTTATTGGAGCAGAGAGAGGCTGAAGTAATGTAGAAAAAGGTGTTGTGGAGGACAGGAAGGAGACATATGGCCCAGCAGTGAAATAAGCTAAGTAACATAAAAGCAGCAAATGTGCCCAAGAAAGCTCAGGTGTGTTGAAGCATAATGCTTAATGAACAGAGAGATCCTCCACAGGAAGCCTAATGACAGAGGAGATGAAGGAGATAGCTGCAGAAAGGAAGAGGAACCATTCTAAAAAATTCAGAAGAGCAGAGTGAAACTTTAGTACTTTCACACTCTGCAAAACTGGTCTGAATAAATGAAGCACACAGCAGAAATGTTCCTGTACCTTAACACACATGCAGGTCTACCAGGTCAGGCAGAGGAAAGGTTTGATTTGCAGAGCCCTGATGTGTGGAATGGTCAGTCCTAAAAGTGATAGACAGCACCACCAGCACTTCGTGGAGTTTAATGGGGAGTCATACCCTATAAAAACAAGAAGTGGATCCAGCAGCAAAGTGTTAGAACCAGTGGGTGAGTGAGGGCCTCTGTTAGACCACTGACATCCAAGTTAGTATTAAAGGGCCAGAATCGTCCCTGGTTCAACACAGCAATGAATCAAATGATTGTTCGTCAATAAGTGAGTGGTTTTCCAGAGTTCGTTTCCATCCTGAGGAGGATCTGGATTCACCACATGGGAGCAGGACACGCCAAAAACATGCCAGACTGACCCTTAGAGAGAGGAGGTGGAGACTCCTTCTTCAGACAGATACTGAGCACCAACCACTGGAAAAATCCCACTTCATCCAGCACTGGCACTGGTTTCTTCACAAAGCAGAATGCCGACACATGGCCCCGTGTTCCAGCGCTACTCAGTGCTAAAAAGAATTACAGAGTCATTACTGAGCCATTCTTTTTTGATAGAAAGACTCCATCAAACTAATTTACAAAGGTATTTGTGTGCAAGCCGAGTCTAACAGAGCAGAGATGGTTTCTTAAGTATGTCTGTATATTGACTAAATCCAGCTACTTACTTTTGTTTCCTCTTATTTGTACACATCAGATCAAAAGATTGGTTTTCAAACAGAAAGCAGAGGATGAAATAGAAACCACCACATTGTGCTGCGTGGTGAGACACAGCCTCCCCCACAGGAAGGTTCCCCCTGCAGAAGCAGTTGCCAGATTGCTGGAGCATGAAGCACTAACAGCTTCGCCCAAGGCCAACCTCAACCTTTTCCACTGGAACGGAATGGAAGATGTCTGGTGAATTTCTCATTGTTTATGGTCTCATTTCATGAGGAGATTAAGAGTGAGTCCCTTTGCCTGGTGAAACAAGGGGAAAGCAGGGAACCGAGAAGATCATTTACTTTTCTGACAAAATGAGCTTTCCTCTAAAGCAAAGCTGTGTGTGTGATTTAAGAGCTGAGTTTAACAAGAAGGAAAGTGTTATACAGAGTAATTGAACTTTCTACATTTTCTCACTGAAGAATGTTGGCCATTTTTCTTTTCAATGTCCTTAATGAAGAGTGAATGTGAAAAATGTTTGTTTTTCAGGTGTTACATTAGGATGTGGACGAATTCAAGCTGCACATCACTTCCCTGTTATGTAAGAGTGTTGAAGATAAATTAGATTAGATATGTGTTTGAAGGGCTTATTTAGAAGATCTTTTCCTCTGCAGCTGCTTTTTTAAATGATGAAAGCCGCAATCAGCCAGAGACCAGCCATGGCAACCTTGTGACAAAAGATTAAACTGCATCTGACATCCATTAGAGAAGTCACAGTTTGAGAACAGTTGGTTTTAAATGCAAAGTTTATTTATTTCTCAATAAGATGAGCTGCAAAATTCAGTTTCTGTTTCTGTAAAGCTGCATGTTTTCCTCAACTCTGACACGTCTCTATTTGCACGTTTGATCGTTGGTTCTTGAAGTGTTTTTTCCACTTTTCCAGCATTTTTTCTCTTTTAAGTGTTGTCCTTGTACCAAACCATGAAAAAATGTTGTGAAGTCCATGCTTCTGAAAACTCTTGTTTAAAGCATGGTGCATTTCTTTACAACTATATTTCAGGAAAAACTACAAAAATCACAATTTTCTCATAAATTGATCATTTTTCTTCTCTGTGCTCAGGTGACTTGTTCCTACTTTTTCTGCGGTGCATCACATATTGCCTCATGTCAAATGTGCAGAAGACGGTATAAATCTTTCTCACAAACCTCCAGGCATCACACACACACACACACACACACACACACACACACACACACACACACACACACACACACACACACGCTTTTGCATTCTTGTTTCTGTTTAAAATTTTGCCTGCATTGGTGAGTTTTCCTCTGCTTACATGATTTGTTGGTAAACTCATATTTACAGTGACTTATGCAAATAAAACTTCCTACAAAAGTTGTTTTTCTGCTTCATAAATCCAAGGAATTTAGAAAAGGTAGATCAATGTGGTAAGAAGTGAAATATCACTCATAGTGATATTTTAACTTACAGTATGTAATTAAGCTTATGGGGCCAGTCACAAAGAACTGAGCTTCCATTTCCAGATGTCTGTTTCTGCATATAAATGGAAAAAACAAATGAGATGGATTCTCTGCTCCGGATCGCAGCAGAACGTTGTGATTTCCACAGGCTTGATTTTACTATCCATGTTCTATTCAGAGTATGAGTGCATCAAATGTGACGCTTAAAGCAAAAAACACAACAATTAGCAAAGATATTAATGTTGCATCCAATGATCCATTAATTTAGAAACACAATTACTTCTGCAAAGTATTTGCTAAATTTGATTTCACATGTTTACAAATGGGGCAGTGCATTTTATTTTTGAAATCCAGGAAAGAATAGAAAAATTAAACCATTAACTATGACAAGTTTTCAATACCTTGCTGCACATCTTGTCACATATAGCTCAAGTTATGAAATAAAATAAAAACCCGACCAGCCTCAACAGTCCAATCCTCATATCTGTCACCTTTCTTAAACTGCTGATATCTCTGCTTATAAACTGGCTCAGCTGATTTTTTAACATGGAGGGATTTAAGTGTCCATAACGAAACGTAAACATTGTGTTCCAGGATGAGAATCAATAAATCATGTATTTTTCGACAGTCTTTAGAATCCCCATCAGACATGAGCTCAGAAGTCCTTTGTCTGCTTGCAGTTCCTCATAACTGCGGCTGTGTGTTTGCTCTGCAGCTGCAGACTGGATTTATGAGTGGTCAGATACCTGTGATGTTAAGCATCACAGCCAGAAAACGGCTCTTCTGACGTACACGCATCATAAGTCTGGCAATTGCAACAGAATCTGTGACTTTGCAGGCTGGGGATAAGAAATCTTAACTCTTGAATCGTGGAGGGAAAACTAACCAAAAGTCAATTTATTTCTGGATGGAAATGCATGTTTGTTGACATCCCATAAAACCGAGCATCTTTCATCTCAGCTAATATGACAGAAAATTGATCGTTTTGTGGTGAGAAAGAGGTGGAATATTCCTTAAAGCGCTCCTGGGACAGGATTTAGCAGAAGGGGAAAATTCATCTTCACACCTTTGGCTTGGATCATTTAGACTTAATGAATGCCTCCTGGAGCCAGATTCTTTTTTTCTCAGGTTGACGGGGGGGGGTGGAGGTGGTGAAAAATCCTGGAGCAGCTGAGATGTGGATCAGCAGCACATTGAGTCTGTTACTGTATGAAAACTGAGCCTTCATCAGGTGTTTATCTCCGGTTTTAAGGCACGAAGCTCCTTTTAATCTCGGCTGCGTCTCGGAACGGCTCCACGTTGCCGAGCACATGCGGAGCTGTAATGATGCACCGTACTCTTCTTGAAGTTATTATTTTGGATGTTTTACAGTTGCGCCGACTGGTTGCGCTTGACTTTTTCAGGCTTTCTCCCACACAAGGAGAGCAGGTGTTTGACAGCTGATGGGTCGCACTCTGCTGAGAGAACCCGGCTCATCTGCTGTAATGAGCTACATGAGACGGATTGCTTCTTTATCCTTCATTTGACTTTACAACAAGAGTGAGTCTTAACAAAACTGTTTGGCTGCTAGAAGAATAAATTCGCCCCTCGGAGGCAGCAGAGAAACAAGTTGCTTCAATAAGGCCTTTGAAGGCGGTTTAATGATTTTCCTAAATGAATGTTTTGGCAGCTCTTCCGTCTGGCTGCAGCAACGCTTCGCTCTGCTTTTATCGCACTTTTCGGATGCTCAGTTTGGAGAATCTGTGGCAAGAGTAACGTGAGATACAGAGCGAAGATGCTGCAGAAACATGAAGTATTGATTATGGCTGCAGCAGGCTGTGTTACTCTTGGCATCACCATCACCTGAAGGGTCAAGCGGCTGCCATCTCTTTGCCTTTTGCAGCCCGTCGTTGGATCACAATATGCATTTCAGCAGACAAGAGAGGATTAGAGAGTCAGTGAAAACAAATAAAGCACATGAATTCAAAGTACAAAAAATAAATAAATAAGCCCTCCATTAAAACGGGATGAAGTAACACAAAGCAATTAGATGGCAGTGTGACTAATCCCTCCTCATCCTGGGGTGAGAATGTGCTTTAAGGAGAATTATCAACAGAAAACCTCAACAACAGCATTCAACAATATCCTCAGCAATATTCTAAAACTGTGATTCAGAGAGCTACACTTGTAGAAGCAGAAAATTAACAATGGAATACAATTTGTTTCCAGCAGAGAGAATAATACGAGCTTAGAAACTGGGATTCCTAAAGCTGGTATTAGAAAAACGTATTCCTTTAAATCCAGACTAAAAACCCACCTGGTTAGAGGCTTTTGAAACATTATAAATGAAACATTAATTAACATTCTATGTCACGATGGAACTTGTCAAAATGTAAAACCTCAATTATTGACTATCTTTCTTGTAATCTGATTAATAGTTGTTGCATTTTGTGATATGTATCTAGATATATATATATATATATATATATATATAGATATAATTTTATTCTAAAGCAGTAATTTACTTGGCTGTTTTATACATTTTCAGTTGAATAAAGTTTGATGTGTTAAAGTTTATCATTAAATTCTTCTTTGTTAGATGACTATTTCCATGTTCTTATATTGAAAAGGTTCAGACTGTTTACAATTTTATTTTTATAGTATCTTTTTATAGTATATATAATATAATATTGATGTTGCTATGGGATTTTGTAATCCTCCTGATTCTATTGGCTGTTCGATCTGTCAATCACCCAAACCAACCAATGGGCTGCAGATAACCGGCCCTGTAGGTTTGGTGCTCAATGCTTGTCTCACAAGTGCCCAGGACTGAGCTTCTTAGTACTAATTCACTCTTATATTGTTTTAAAAATCACTGTTATTAATTGCAAATAACATTTATAGCAAGATATAGGTTGGAATGTGGAATTTTATCAACCTTTCTAAAATGTTGATGCCTGTATTGTGAATTATTAGAGGTTCTGGCTTCCACTGCATGATTATAAGAAAAATCCATATTAAGTAATATATTTTATTAGAACTTCTTATTTTTGTTTTGTTTTCATATGTAAATGCTGATTTTTAGACCTCTAAAGTATTCTCTGGGATATTACTTTGATACCTGAACCAGTCAAATACGCCTTGTGGTTCCTGAGATATATGGAATGATTTTAGGGGATGTGTTTTTTGAGAACTGTCCAAAAAATGTACAAAGAAGTGGCTCTGTTCCCAACAGGTTTTAAAGAGGCCTGCCCTAGATTAAAGCCTGATCATGTGTTAGAATGGCCTAGTCAAAGTCCAGACCCAAATCCATGGACAATCTGCAGCATGATTTGAAAGAAATGTTCCCCATCCAATCTAAATGAGGTGGAAGTGATTTGTAAAGATGGATGTGTGAAAATGCAAAAGCACTCCACACTTTTCAGATTAGCTTTAGTAAAAGATTCTGAAACTCACTTAACCTTTTCCTCCTTCAAACATTTATAATGAAACATGCCATAATTATTTAATATAACAGAGTTAAAATAATCAAGGGTTTTGAATCTAAAGTCTGTAAAATGATCAGGTCAGTTTACTGTGTGCTAACAACACAGGTTTCCCGTTGTTCGTCTCCTTTCCTGTATTTGGTTTAAAAATAAAAGGTTAAGGGAACAAGAGTGTAAAGAGTGAGAGTCAGAGAGGAGAATATTTTCCATAGGAAAGCGTCTGGTGTTCTGAGCCCACAAAGAAGCCAGCAGAGTCTCAGTCGGAGAGGAAGATGATGGATTGTATCAAGCCGCAGGCAGGGAGTGCTAGAAATAAGTAATCAAAGAGAAAGTGGGGGTAGGTGGTGCTCATGCAGACTCGCTGTTCACCATTCATATTCCAAAAGGTGACGGCGCTTGTTAAGTTGTTGATGGCATCAGGCATTGTACAAACTCTGCTGCCTCTTGGCTCCGGTAGGTGTTTTAGTGGAATAGAGTTGAATTATCCATTTAGTACCAGAGGGGCAGTTCGTGACCTCTTCTTCTCGCACTCCCCCGCACCTCCATCAGCCGCCCACAGTGGCATCTGCGGTCAAGGTTAGCTCTGTGGCTATTCAGCATTCTGCACTGAGCCAAGGAAGTCTGCCAGACAGGTTCTGCTTGGATATACTCAGGTACGGAGATGGTTTCAGGGTACATTTTCATAATGCAACCAAATGGGCAAGATACTTTTTTTCTTGTTGCCATGGAGCCTGCATGTCTCTTTGGAAATTAGATTTGACATTGGTTTAAAAAAATAATCAGCAGGAGGGATTCAGGATGCCAACAGGAGCTAAAAACCCAAATATGGTGATTAATAACTTGTCTCTGGTTTTATAGAAAAGCTGCTTTTATGTGGTACTTAAGAAAACTGCATTTAATAAAGAAATGTGGGCAGAAATGTGCCATTTTTTATTTAAACTCGAGTTGGTTAGAACCCGCTGTAACCTGGAAACAGACGATACCGCTCGCTGTGCAGAAAATTGTCGAACAAAATGTGCAACATTATGGCTAAAGAGGATGTTGCATGTGTTATTAGAGGTTTTAAAATGTGCCTGGCATTTTCCACCCCTCAGGAAATGGCAATTGACTGATAATAGCTTCACTGTCAATGACCAAAAAATTCTGCTGCTGGTTTGAGAGGTTTGCACCTGGATCCACCGAGGTTCAGATCCACCTCCCACCCACTGCAGAGACATCCAGCATCTGTAAGCACTGTGAACAGATGTGGAGTTTATTTTAGTGCAGCTGGAAGAGTTGAGTTTGTTAACTCACAGTGGCATAGAGATCAACATGAGGAGTTGGTAAAGTTACTATTTCTGAGAAAAAATAGTTTCGGTGCTCATTTTGTTTCCCATTTCAAACCTGATTGTTTAGCTGTCTGCAGGTTCGTATCGCTTGTGCCACGCAAGGCCTGAAGGGATATGCAAATTTCTGGGTAATTGCAAGATTTAGTTCACAAATTCATGTATAAATTATGATGTTTGATTAATTAATTAGAGGCCAAATGATGATAATTAGAGAACAACTCCAATTTTCTGAATCATGTTAATTTTTAATAGTGTAGTTAAAGAGGCTTTAATGACTGCATGGTAAGATGCATAGTTTCTGTTTAAGTGTGTGTGAAATGTGACCGAGACCATTCTTCTATTTCATCAGTATGTTACTCATAATTATTTACATGCTTCATACAGGCTCTGATTAATAGCTGTGACATAATGCAGGAAGGAGGAAAATTACGGCAAAGAAAACAACGGATCCACAGAAACCACTAAAGATTTACCGAAATTAAGGTAACCATATTTTGTAATGTTTTCATAGATTCACAACTACAGATGTTTAATAAAACTTTAGAATATTCTACCAATGATAATCTTAAGAGCAGGAAAAAGAGTGACTGGACAGACGGCAGGTTTTAATGCAGTACCATAATTTGCCTAAATGTTCTGTTTTATTTTAAAGCTCTACTTTGTTACTTTAAATTTGTCTTTGATCGTTTTAATTCAGCAAAAGCTGTGAATGTGTGAATGTTGTGGAAGAACAACTGGTTCTATAATGAAACAATCTGGTTTCCCACAGGAAGTTCTGTCATGGTCTCATCTAGTTCAAGATTCAGTTGAATTTATGCCATATTTTAGTTCTAAGACTAATTTTCATTCCCTTTCCATAAATGAATAATTAAATCAATTCAATACAGTATAATTAGACAGATCCCAATTATTTACATACATTCAGTTTCACTATCAAATAATTCATCATCCCTCTTTTTTGTAGAATCATGTTCCTTGTCTAATATCAGCATCTCTATTCATAATTGAATAGAGAAGTGTTTATAAATGCTTCACAATCATGACCAGCTGATCTCTGGGGAGGATTCAGCCAGAGGACTGTAAAAAGCAGCTGAGTTTACTGCAGGGGTATTGAACTATAACGCACCGATCTGACCTGCAGGAATAACTTCCTGAAATGATTTTATTGGCCTTTAGAGAAAAGGCTAAAGGCATGCGATTCGTTGATTCTTATTTGGCGTAAAGTCTTTCTGTTTGTACAAATAATCTGTCATCTGCCTGGCATTTGATCACTCTTACATGGATCAAACCCAAACAAGACAATAAGACAAACCCAAACTATGCAGAACCAAGGTTTCATAATCTGCTTTGCTTGCTCTAGCATCCTCTGTTGGTTCAGACAATGAGGTACTAGAGCTCCAGGATTGGGGCTGAAAAATCATGATTGGATTGTGAACACATCCACAAAATCTTGGATTTTTAATAAAAGCTGAGCAGCTTGCATTAGAGAATCACTTGTTTCCTGCTTGCTTTCTTACCACCATCAGAGAGTGGATGAATGGATAGCAGCCTTTGCTGCGACCTTTTTGCTTTATGTGGTTCCAACGCTAAAGGAAAAATATCCAAATTCTTCTAAATCTCTCACTTGGAATCTGCTCCATGCATCAACAGAATGTCAACTCAAATGAGTCTTTCATACCAAGACCAAGAGCGAAGGGGCTCCAAGGCATTTAGTTTTTTATGCCTGACTGTTTGACTGTGAGGAAATGTGCAGATGATCTCAGATATGACTTTTTTCTGGTAAATGTTACCATCTCTTGCAAAATAAAAACATTCAAACAAAAGAAGTTGACTAAAGTAGTTCCTCTTTCTGACCCCTGCCTGATGGTGGAGTAAGAAAACCATTATGACCGATCTCTTAAAAACAAGATGTTGACAAAAAAAAAAAACAGAAAATTTGTTTCATATTCACTTAGAAATCTGCTGCCATGTATGATTCATCAAATTTCACAACTCCAAAGGAAATCTAAGCTTTCATTTGAGTTCTAGTGATTGCTGCTGGCATAGCCTTCACAGGTACGAAGGATACAATCTGAACAACTGAAGAAAGAGTGTTCTAATTGCATATGCACATTTCCATGTGGCTCATCAGTCTATCTTTTCTGCTATAAGAACAAAAAAAGAGAGAGAAGGTTGTAGGTCCATTCTCTTTTGATGTGCTTCTGATCAGAGTGCAAAAGCTCCAGCACTGATGCTTTGAAAAGATGTTGCCAGCCTGCCGGTACAGATGATGTGTCATTAGTGAGCAGAATGATTGATTTCTTAAAGTGGATGTGTGGCTCTAGAAGAGAAACATTTACCCCTCAGGCAGGAAGGCAGTATTAATAAAACATTACAAGGAATGAATCGCCAGCTCTTGGAACCCAGAGTGTATAATGGCTGTTTTTTTCCCTTTCTGCCTGTGTTTAAACGCAGTACCATGAGGATTTCATTCTTTAAGGCTGTGAGTCAGATGAAACTGTGAAAAGAGAAAGTTTGTTCAGGTTAACTCTGTAAACTCGTCTCAGGAGGTGTTGCAGTATTTGGCCTGACGTTTCATATTCCAGACTAATTTTCTTTCCATGAAATGACTTGTAATTCAAGTCAGTGTCAGTTTCAAATGTTTCTATTAAATCTGAAATGGAAGGAAATTACTTCCAGTTTGACACATTCATTCAAAGCCAATGGCTGATATTCTAAAACTGTGGGTCTGTTTACCCGAGCATGAGTTGGAGTTAATTAACTGTGCTAATGTTTCAGATCCAATCTGTATTCATTGTCCAGACTGCTGTCTCTTGTTTGTCTCTTTGCATGACAAGTAGCAATTCAAAATGAGAAATTCAAAACTTTGTTATTAGGCCCGAGCAGCTAAGCGCTGCGAAGGCCTATTGTTTTTGTACTGTTTATTATTATTATTATTCTTCCACCCAAATGAATTGGCTTTTTGGGGGCTTTATCATATTCAAAAACTCACCAAACTTGGCGGAGGCCTTAAGCCTGTTTAAAAATTTCGTATTTTACGGTAGTTGCAAAAATTGCACAAGAAATGGCTCAACGGCGCCACCCAGAATTTCAAAAAACACCCTTTTCTACCCTTTGCTATTCACTTACTTCATCGTAGAGACATGAAATTTGGTACACTTGTAGAGCTCCCCAAGACGCACAAAATTTACAATTAATGTCATAGTGCAAGTATCACAGGAAGTTGGCCATTTTGGATTGAAGTTCCGATTTTGACCCTATTTTTGCCGTTTACAGCCTTTGTATTTGATCGAACTCCTCCTAGGGATTTCGATTGATCGGCTTCAAACTCGGTCAGTTTGTTCATAAGGCATGTCCCATCTAAAGTTATCAAAACGGTGAGTTTTTGAGTATGCTGAAGGGGGGGGGGATAGCAGGGGGTCAAAGTTCACCGACTCGCCATAAAAAAATAAACTGTTATATTTCCTACACAGAAACTCACAGAAGCACCAAAGTTTCAGTGATTGATCATCATCGGGTCTCCTACAATACCCTATGGTCGAATGATGACATCACTTAGGCCACGCCCCCTGAGAACAGGAAGTGTAATGTTTTACTGTGAACGGTCGCTATCCGACCCCTTT
Organism: Poeciliopsis gracilis; assembly: GCA_911649635.1. Classification (NCBI taxonomy): domain Eukaryota; kingdom Metazoa; phylum Chordata; class Actinopteri; order Cyprinodontiformes; family Poeciliidae; genus Poeciliopsis; species Poeciliopsis gracilis. The sequence continues at coordinate 1,142,655 of CAJVRI010000370.1, read as the reverse complement.
GACCTCATCACCATGAAACTGTACCCAGAGACAGAAGACATGTTGGTGTTTTGAGGATCCTTTGACCTCATCAACATGAAACTGTACCCAACCAGCTAAGATGGAGCAGGTGGGCGTGGCGGCGTGGCGAAGTGACCTGTAACGCCACTGCCATACGCTTTGGCTCTCAATTCCAGAGTTTCGGGTCGAGCTGCTCCAAACTCACTAGGATGGTTCCTCTGCCATTCCCTGACAGGAATCCATCACAACAATTGGTGGGCGTGGCCTAAATTTTCTATAGCGCCCCCTAGAAAACTTTAAACGATCAGCCCCAAGCCATGCTTTAACCTACAATTACGAAACTCGGTACACATGTGCACCTTGTCAGGATGTAAAAAAAGTCTCTTGGAGCCATGGTCTAAACCCCCACAGGAAGTCGGCCATTTTAGATTGAAGTTCAGATTTTGACCCCCATTTTTTGCCGTTTACAGCCTTCGCATTTGATCGAACTCCTCCTAGGGATTTCGATTGATCGGCTTGAAACTCGGTCAGTCTGTTCACAAGGCATGTCCCATCTAAAGTTATCAAAACGGTGAGTTTTTTGAGTATGCTGAAGGGGGGGGTTAGCAGGGGCTCAAAGAAAGGACTTCATTCATCAGCAGTGACTGTTTAGAAACCATTTCCGTATTTCGCCACTTGGGGTCAGTGTTACTCCACCAATGAAACAACGCGCTTTTGGCACACGGATAAATATGATGCATATCAGTATTTCGACAGTAGGGGTCAGTCTTACTCCACCAATGACAAACAGATCAACGGAAAGCATGGACGCATTTAAACTTTTCGAGAGCGTGTGCCGTGATTTCCAAAAAAGATAGCGATTAAGTATAACCTGAAATGTTATATGTAAGCCCTCAAATAATTTTTTGTTGGCTTAAAACACGGAGAAAATGTAGCGTTTTGTTAATAACTGTTATTTACTACGGCAAGTAAATGCATCAATGTGATGAACTGTACTGGAGCTGTCTTTAAGCTAATACGTTCTGTCAGCCGGCCGGCTGCCGTTCATGGTCGAGGTTCGTACTGTTCTGCTGTGGACTGTAATTTTTTTTGCTAACCAGTTGGACCTGCTAACTTTTCCTGAACCTTATGCACGGACTTTGGAGCCAGAGAACCGGACCACGCTCAACGTTTTGCTTGGGTTTTTGGAGCCGAACCTCGCACGTGAGCCGGAACGGACTGTTGAAGCGGAGTTGGAGCAGTTTTATTGTTTAAAAACTCGTAACTCGCGGTGAGTAACGCTGATTATAGGAGCCGTCATGTTTTGGAACTCCGAGGACGATGCTAACCGAGTCCATTCAGGCCTGCAACGTTTCTAAAGCTAACGAAGCGCTTTACTAATTGAATAGAATGAATAGTGTGTTTCATACATCCAGTTTCTTACATTTAGCCTTGTTTGTTGTTACGCTCAGTAATAAACCAGGGGCAAAGCACATTAGCAGAGCATAGTTAACTTTCAGCACATCCGAACAGTAGCACAGGGTTGAATCCCACCCATTAATTAGGTATTTATCACAGGAAGTGCTGCAACTAAATACGCCTAAACCACAAGAGCAGCGGACTTCTTTTCCAGACGACGCTAAATAATAAAGACGTGAAGCGAAGCCTCTCCATGAGGTTCACGGAAAGAGGACGGTGCTGATTCCCAGGTTCAGGTGTTGCGATGCGCGCTACGAATAAGAAGTTTTGGCACAATTTATTTATTTTTTCTTCACAGTTTTGTTAATAGTAAATAGGGTTAAATAATAAAAACTCCAGAAGTTATTATTTTCTTTGTTTACTTAAAGGAAAATGTGACGGTACGCAGAGTGCAGCTGCAGGCGCTGCTGCGTTCCACCAGTTTCCTGCAGGCGCCTGCAGTTCTAAACTTTAACAGCAGGAAAGAGTTTTATACTCTTTCCTGCTAAATGTTATCATTTCCCTCGTTTGAACTCTAAATATAAACGTCAAACGTTATTACTTCAATGAAAAAACATTTAATTAAATTATTTTTTGGTAGTGCTCCATAATTATAATGGCTATTTTTAGGAGTAGCTCCGCGGGCGACTGAAAAGGTCCCTGCAGGCGACCGAGTTGGTGACCCCTGGTTTAAAGTTTCGCTTTGGAAGAGCTAAGAAAAAATCCTAAGTGTCTTATTAACGAGTGATTGGGGGTTATAATATTTAGTTGTAGCGCTTCCTGTGATTAATACCTAATTAATGGCTGGGATTGAGCCTGTGCTATTGTTCTAATGTGCTGAGAGTTAACTGTGCTCTGCTAATGTGCTTTGCCCTTGGTTTATTATTTATTTAACTGGAACATCTTCAACTTTAAAATGTTCCTCTGATTTTAGAAGAAGGTTGAAATTGCACTGCATTAAATCTAAGTTGTAGTTAGCATGAAAGCATGTGGGCGTGGCTTAGTGTGAAACTGAATATTTTCCATGAAAGATGAAGATTAAATAACTTCCAAATGCAAGATGACAGCTGCACCAGACTTCCTAATTCTCTCTGCAGAACACATTTACATGGTGACTTTATGACATCACGTTAGCCCCGCCCACTTTTAGCATAGCGTGAGCTGTTTTTTCTGCTGTATATTTTACTGTTATTCTATCATTTATATGAGTTTTATGATCTGAAAACTGACTTAAAACGATAAAATGATGAACTCTGTGGAATGCTGGCTGCTGACTGAACCGCATTTGGCTGTAGAAATGGCGAACTGCAGTTCTTCGCCATGTGCATAAGATCGGCTATAAATCACTCATGGATCATCCGACTGGTGCGAAACTGGATATGTATGACCTTTATTGACCTCTAAGAAGCACAACAGCATTGAAATGTAATTTGACTCCACTGCGCCCCCTAGGTTAATACACCAGCTATATCTCCTCATTAAATGCGCCAATCTGAACCACATTTTTTGTGCGTCGTCAGGGAGCGCCGCCGAACGCATCGATGCGTACCGCCTGGTGGACGGGCGCGGAAACTGTGCAACGGCTTCTGCGTTGGCATGTGGGCGCGGTGCTGGAATCTGCGCAACAGCTTCCGGGTGCCGTGCGAGTGGAGGTGCTGTAAGCTGCGTGAGAGCTTCTGTGGTGGCTGGCGGCAGGAGGTTGCTAGTTCCTCCGCGGTGGCCAATAGGCCGGAGCGGCGCTTGGCTGCGAGGGCCGCCCGATGCCACTTGTGGCTTTAATTACACCTATAATTTAAATGTTTTGTTCTGCAAAGCAATATTCTTTCTCATCTTTTCAGGCAACTTTGTTGAAAAATGAAGTAGGAAGAAACAATTACTTCAAGACTTGGCTTTGACTCACTCTTTAATTTTACCAAATGTCTTAAATATAAACATCTGTCAATGTTTGGAGAGACGAACCAAATGTCTGGTTTTACTACAACTTATTGTCAGAACCATCCAAGAGAACATTTCTGCTACGTAAACGTAAACCCAGAGTTTCCAACTGAATCATTGCCTATTTGTGTAAAGGGCGTCTAAATTATCTCAGACTTCAGCTGTTTGTTGGTAACAGAGTCCCTCAACGTATCCTGCGAACCGTCTACTTTTGAAAGCTGGACCTCAGGACATGGACACTATTCCACACTATTCCAGTGTGGAATAGGAATAGATGAGGTTGTGGTGCAAGTAGGAGGTTAACTCCTACTTGCACCACAACCTGATTCTGAGGTAATTTGGTTTTTATTTGCGTTCTTAAGGAAGCTCATCTCTTCTTGCAGAGAATAGAGGAATGAGTCTGTGAGGAACTCCACCGCTTGGTTTTAACAATATTGAGCAAATGCAGAGCAGAGGCACTTTTCATAAAGGGGATTTGAGTGAAGCCTGCCTTGATATAAAATGTACAGCAAATGGATCAGTGCCAGCTCCATGCATTAAATAAAGTGCACTTACTTTGTGGGTTAACAAGGCTCAGTCAGGAGAAGAACCAACAATCAAATCAATGGGAACAAATCTCATTCACATTCATGTCTTTACCAAGAAAATCTAACTTTGTGAAGGGAAACAGAGCTGCACACTGAGCCTTTTGCACAATTCCAATCATGATATCATATTTCTTTACTGCTGGCTTTAATGCTGTCTAACTTTAAGGATGGCCAAAAAGGAATAGTTTTTCTCACAGGAGTTCTTTATTTCATTGATGTGTACATTCATGTGGCACCAGTTTTAATGTTTAGCACTGAACGCCATGAGCCTGGGGCTATTTTGTGAAATTTCCACATGGATAAACATATTGAAATTCAGTAACAACTTTCCTTTTGAAAGGCCAGCGTGAAACACCTCAGGCTCAACAAAATGAGACACTTAGAAGAAAACAGTCTCAGTCCCACATTTTAAAAGTCCTATTCCTCCCGATGTCTGATCAACAAAGTCAATTAAAGAGTAATGTGGAGTTCAATATGAAGTGAACAGATCGCACCAATTTCACGTTAAATTATGTTCACTTTTTTAATGCATACATTAAGGAAAGGAAACAATTAGATTCTAAATGGTTTTTGGTTTTGATTTTGGGAGCTTCTGAAATGAAGGGAGCCAATGACGGCATAGCATACATTAAAAGTAAAATCAGTATTTAGATTGTTTTCATTTAAGCAGCCATCCTGTGTATCGGGTCTCCTCCCAGTTAAGCAACCAAATCAAGCAAAGCTTCAGTTCCTCCTGACACCTTTTGTCTGGTTTGCTTTAGGATGTTTCTTTTTCAACAGAAACTGGGCATGTTGTTAAAGTTTCCTTCCCATCTCTCCACTAATATATGAAGATATCCTCATATGTGCATATGAAGATACTAAAAATGTGGCTAGAGGTCCAAAACTTTTACTACTGAAAGATTTAAGTCAGTTTTTGACATTTTAGTCATGGTTAGCTGATTTCTAGCAGTTGTCATAGCGAACACCTTCCCACCACGTATATTCACTGTTATCAAAACGCCATTCGCTGTTTTTATTCTTGGATCTTTGAAGTTTCTTTAGTTAATTTGCATTTTGGATATTTGTGTTGATAGCTTTTGCACACCAATGAGCCATTGTAAATCTTGAATACTGTTTTCATTAGGAAAGGCAAACTGACTCTTCATTTCCCTCTGCAGGACTGCCATATTCAGGTTAAGGAAAATGTTCAGAACTCCTATTATCATTTTCACAATGAGCTACTGATGGTGGCAGGGTTTCCTGTAGCAAATGAACCAGGAAAGAAGCCAGACTGAGACTGAATTAAGGACCTTAATGAAGCAAAACCACTGAAATTGATGAACCTACTTCAGAAGATGGAGGTCAGAGTTATCTCCTTCAAAGGCTGTCCGATGAACATGTTGATAGATGGATATCCAGTCCAATGTTGAACCAGTAGTACCAGTTACAGCCTAAGGTTTAAGGTTTAAGGTTAAGGTTTAAGGTTTTGGAACATGAATCACTTCAGACATTTTGAAGTAGGCAAGATCATTACGTTGCCTCATGGAGTTGTGATTATTAATAATACTGATGGACCAACGCAGGTCAGATGAGTAGGAATGAAGGCAAACATACAGAGCTTTAATAAATCCTGTGTTTAGAAGCTGACATGAAGAAAGAAACCAATCTGCGGCAGGTTTTCAAGCACGCAGCCTGTCTTTCCGACCAACCCATGTGATATTTGTTTGAGTGTCGAGCAGATGGAACATGCTCTAAAACAGTCTGACCAAATATATGACGGAGACCTTATCCATGAAGACATGATGTGAGTCTTTACAACCTGTCTGACCTTTATACCTCACACTGTGCGCTTAATGAGGTCTTGTTATCCAATCACACTTCTCAGCCTTGTGACATTTCACTGTACAAGGTGCAGAAAGCAGCCTTCCTCTTTACTGGTGACAAGAACCGGCATTTCAACAACTCCATTACATGAAACACGAATAATTAATATTAGAAATCTGGTTTAATACTTGATGGAATGTTAGGTTTCATAACAAAGTCATCAAATTGTTTCTTTCCTCTGGAAGTTTCTAATCACTGAAAGCAGCTGTTTATGTATTTGGAGCAGAAACTGTGAGTAATGACATTTGGCTTTTTCCCATGCATACAAAGTTAGCATGTCAGGGTCTGAGATGGTTAAGGTAAGCAGATTGACAAACACAGCTCTGCTTCTTTGACACTTCCTGCCCCCCTCCTCTGCACCCCCTGCTGCAGCTTGACTGAAGAATTACTGTATTTGGAGCAATTTGATGGACTGCTGAACTGCGAATATGCTTTGGCTCCAGACAGCTGTCTTGCCCAGAGTGAAATGTGATGGATGGGAAGGAGAGCAGGGGGGACATATGGAAATGACCGGGCATGAAGGAAGAAAGAGAAATTCTGGTTCCCTTTGTTTCATCACCCTGACCACACACTGACAGTAGTTTGCTTCCACCACTCAATGATTCAACCATGTTCCTCACCTGCTTCATTTTCCCTCAATCAGCATCCCAGGAGCCTAATTTTCTGCAGATTCAGACTAAAATTAATTTGGCAAATGCAGGAGGTTCCTGTTATTGATCTAAATAACTTCATTGGGATGCATTTATCACTCCAGTAGTGACAACAGCTATGTCTCCTTAAGCAGCTCCAAGTCGTTGAGGCTTGCAGGTCGGTGCCGCAGTGACAGCAGCTAAAGATCAGGATTGACAAAGTGCATCACCTCCGCGGATAGAGTGGCACCAAAGCATAATTTCCCAATAACTCACTATATTTGGCAACGCCTTAGTCAGCAGAAATCTCACAGGCCATCAATCCAACCCAAAGAAATTGATCTGCTGATTGTGTTTGCATGTGACTGCGATGAGGGCAGAAAAGGTAAAGAAGGCAGAGCTCAGGAGTCTGAGAGGCAGAAAGAAACCAATAATCCTTTATTTGGCCCTCAGAAGAGAAATTAGCATTGGGTTATATTTCAAAGACAATAGCAGTTATTCTGTTGTCAGGCTAATAGTCTGGATGCTGACCAATACATTTTCTGTCATCTGTGCTGAAGCTGGAATAGATAGAATGTCCTGCATAAGTGATGATGATCAACTTTAACATTTCTGCAACAACTGCTGAAGTCTTTAACTGGTTTTCCTTTCTTCTGAGCTTTCACACCATGATGCAGCCACCACCAAGTCTCACCATAGCAATGTTTTCAAAATGATGTGCTGTTGGTTCCCTGTTAGACACATCATCTGACCGGAGCTGTGAATCTCTGCACCTCCCCCAGAGCTGTCATGGGCCTTGTTGATGAATGCTCTGTTAGCCCAGCTAGCCAGTGGACGTCCATGACTGGGCAGGTCAACAGTTGGTCTGATCCTTCTCTCCATGATCAGATGAGGGATTGAACAGATTGAACAGAACTCTGAGATTTTCAAAGTTTGGAATATTGTTATAGAACCTAACTCTGCTTTAAATGTCTCCTCTCTGACCTCTGACCTGTTTTCCTCAGTATAGATGATGCTGGCTGCTCTCCTATATTTTATAACAAACCTCTGAGGCCTTCATACAACAGCTGGACTCACATTGAGAATAAAACACACACAGATAAACTCTACTTACAGCAACTGGTTGCTCTGTATTTTATGTATGGATGCCAAACTTTTCAGATATATATTTTTAAATCAATAGACATCCTTGTAAGAACATTTTTGCAACATTTTGTGTTATACATTAATGTAATAGTGTATCTTGAAATTATTTGAAAGTAAGCTTAACCCTGTGCTGATTTATTAAAATGATTCATGATTAATTCATAATAATTGTCATATATTTTTCAAAATACATCCTCAGGTTTGAAGGATGCTTTACAGGTGCATCCTTCTGAAATGTGCTGTTTTATTTACCACATGCCATATTTTAAATGGCAGTCTCTTTGTCCCAACAACTCTGTCAAATACTTCACTTATACACCTCTACGAATAACTTGTGGGAAAGCTCTTAATATATCTAATATATAAACTTTGGAAAATTCAATCGAAGGACTTTTTTTTAAATGTTCTTAATTGGCAGCTTGCCATTTTAATTCATCAAGTGTATTATGGATTGTGGGACATCTGCCCATCTTGGAAATATGAGAGGCTTCAGGTTCTTAGGGAATTACTTAATGATGTGCTGATCCTACCTTTGAGTGTGTGCTTCCTAAAAGCACATGAACACACACACTTCAACACTAAGCCGAGGTGTTTGTTCAACATCTTGTTCAAATAAACCTCCTTATTGCTGATATTAAAGCACTGCCACGCAGCACTTTCCTCACCTTCCAGATATATTAGAGAGGAATTTAAAAAAAGACATGAAACAGTAAGTTCAATAGTGCTGCTGTTAAACGGTTCAAATAAAAGCAATAGAAAAAGAAATCTGGAATATAAGATGGTTCTTGTCTTGTTTTTTTGCTTTGAAGGCCAGGATTTCCTTGTGAACAGATTTCTGATGCATATAGCTGCTTCGTATAACTGCAAACTAATTTGCATAATTTGCATTGGAAACCAGATGATGGTATATATGCGCAAAAACACCCAATAGTAGATTTATCTGTAGGGATGGCACTGATGGATTTAGAGTTTACAATGGAGCTGAATCCTTTAGGTTCTCCTGTGGAACCCGTTTCCAGTTTTAGTTCACGAAGCAGACATCCTGTAAACTTTTAAGCTTTAAAACTTTCATTAATTTAATACAAAACTACTTTGTTTATCTCAAAGGTAAATTAATTGTCACTCATAGTTTTAGTATCTTCAAAGATTTGCTGTGGATGGTAATGCAGGAAGAATTTCCAAGGATTGTCTTATGGGTCATTTTGCATTATAAAAGCATTTAAATGTCAGAAAAAGAGTTCAAAGGTCACACACAAACTCTCTCTAATACATACACACACACCACCCCACACACATGCATGCATGCACACATATCAAAGAAACTGGATTCATGTACGAATGTAACTTGCATTTTACTTGCACCTGCACTCTTAATCTGCAGCTAACCTCTCACATCACACAAGTTCCCAAACACAACAGAAAACAATCTCAGACATGACAAAACAAATTAGGTATGGAGGATATGAAGGTATGCTGAATCTGAGTACCGCCAGTTGGTTCTTTGGTGACGCCATGAGCAGACGTTTCATTGCCCAACAGGTGCTACGTTGTATGTTTGCGCTCACTGACCTGCCTGAGATCTTCAGCATCAGCCGTTGAACATCTTAAGTTGAACAAATTCTTGTGCTGAAGATGTTCAGTTTAGAAGCGTCTTCATATGGTGAAGAACATCTTGTGTTCAGTGTGGGATGTTCTTCATCTTATGTTCAATATTGAAGATGTTCAATAAAAGAATGGCTTTCCCAAATAGTTTACAGGGACCATTTCTTGCGAAATCCACTTTTTTACCCCACAAATACATTTTTTGTACTTTGAATGTCTAGGAGTGCATAAAATAAATGTATTCTCTACAGATACAATATCTTTATATTAAATATTATATCATATATTATATTTTTCAGTCTGCTCATTTTTCTTTATTCATTGTAAAGTTATATTGGCTATGACGTCACCGCATTTGCTGTGGAGCTTCTACAGAAGGTCATGACCTTCAGTGTTCTGTTTGGTGAATCCGCCATTTCTTTTTATTTTTCCTCGAAGCGATTTCTGTCGTCCAAGTTCAGATATGCTGCAGTTGCACATAACCAGGTGAAAATCGCCCTGCAGCATCACAGCCTCATCCCAGGGTTCGGTTGCATTTTCTCGGGAATGGACCCACATCGGAGCGGAAATCTGTTTTGGGGCATTTATGGACTTCTGCCAGCATCAGGGGTTTTCCGAAAGACTTGGTGTGATTGAGGTATCAGCTCCTTCTCTCTGTGGAAACACAGCAAAGAGGTAAGCTGCTAATAGCGCTAAAACGACAGCAAAGCTCATTGTAAACAGGATCGTTGTGTTTTGGTAATGGCGTCCCTGATAGTAGCATTTAGCTTCCTGCTTCTGCTAGCGCTGTGTGCTAGCTAGCTTTTAGCTGCCTCCTTCAGGACACGACTGCGCTGTAGTGAATTATGTCCAGGCTTTTTTTTCTTTTTACTGTATTGTTTAGTATTAATATGTCTATGTATGTATCTGACATGCATAGACACTAGAATTAAACTACGCTCCATATTGTAGGTATTTGGTATGAATGGCGAAGGTACAGTACAGTACTCACCCCTTGCGATGCATCCATTTGAATGGTTGGGTCTGCAGGTTCGTTGTCTTCATTCTCCTGCTCTGGGTCAGACTCGGGGTCAGACTCTGGGTCAGACTCGGGGTCAGACTCTGGGTCAGACTCTGGGTCAGACTCGGGGTCAGACTCTGGGTCAGACTCTGGGTCAGACTCGGGGTCAGACTCGGGGTCAGACTCTGGGTCAGACTCGGGGTCAGACTCGGGGTCAGACTCGGGGTCAGACATGTAAGGTTGGAAAGACAAGTCTTCTGTTGTTGCCATCTTTAATAAAGTTTGGAGAAAAAGTTTCTTTGAGCGTAGTGCAGAGAAAAGGAAGGATTTAAAAGCATGATGGAGCCACATTAAGTAATCTTGGTGTATGTAAACTTGTGAGTTTGAAGAAAGTAAAAACTGTAAATGGAACTAATTGTTAATCCCAGCTGACCTAAACCAGGAGAGGTTTGATCTTCAGTGTCAGATGGTGACATGCAGGTGAAAAGGTGACACTGTTCTCACACAGGGTATGTAAATATCTGGTTTCTGCCTCCCAGATGCCTGCTGATTACGTGTGTGTTGATGAAATCCACGTGTTCATGGATATAATTTTATTTAGATAAAATCTTTCTCTCTGCTGTTTGGTCCTACAGAATAGAATCAGGAAACAATGTTTGTATTTGCTTCAGTCTTCTGCTGCCATTGGAGTGAAAAGCCAATATCCCAGAGACCCCTCTGTAAACAAACAGCATCTCAATGCATGAAGTGCATTGGATGAATAACACAGAGATTTGATTCATTTCTTGTATATATAGAAAACACCAGGCCAGTAAACATAAAAAAAAAACTTCAAATGTTTCTTTAGATTTGATAGAAAGTGTATTTTCTACCCTCAGAGTAAAAAAAAAAAAGCTTTTAGATTTGATATGTAAACCAGTGTGCAGCATACTAAAGCTGAACTGTTTCAGGTTTGAAAGCTTCAACAAAGTATTGATTTTAGCAGAACTGAATCTTCTTGCAGTTCAGGGGAACAAAGGACGTCCAGCCACAAAGTAGGTTTAAACAACTCTTTGTTTCACCCCCCGGGGCTTTGATTAATTGATTTTCAGTATCTACATAAAGTCCTGTTGCCTTGGATTGATACCCAACATGCAGTGCTTTCAGTCTGCACCGCCACATAAAACACCAGGATTCATGGCTGCTCCCAGGCACCATATTAAATGCTGTTTGTCTTCTCCTGAAGACATAACTCTCCTCTGTTTACCATAGTTCAACAAGCCCCTTTGGGCCAACAGCCAGACTTTTAGCTCTCATTTTTTCTGTACTACCAGGACATAAAATGAAATTCATGACAGATTTGTTTTCCTTGACACTATATTTGTCTTTGGAGGCAGAATCTGCTCTTTTAAAAATGTTTATTTTTGTTTTTTTGTCATTTCTCTAACAGCCTGTGTATTCTCTGACAATAAAAAAACATGCAGATCGGATCTTGACATTAACTGCAACAGAGTTTTATTTTTACTTAAAATATAGATTTAAAAGCCCCACTGATCCATTTTTACGTATATCCTTGTTTATATCCAGCATGGATATATTTTACACAATGTTTGAGACAGACGAGGCAGTAACCCACGGTTACAGATTGAACCCTTACCTCGTGGTTCTTTCCCATCAGCACCAGCAAAATTCTGCTTTTAATTGACCAGTGTAGCCATTCCAGTCTGCAGGCAAGGTGTTGGATTTAATTGAGAAGAGATGTCAGCTCTGCGATTGGAAGACTCAACTACAGTAGTCCTCAGAGTCTGAGAGTCAGCAAAGTCAATGAAAGGCCTGAACTTTCAGACGGAATGATAGAAATGAGGGCAGGCGATAGAGAAAGGGGCCAGGGAAATATCCAAGAGGGAGGGCAAGCGGGGAATGGCCAGAGACACGGAGCAGAGTGCTCTCACGTCTTCTTTTACCTGCTTTCGTTTCAGTGCTGCTGAATTACGCCTGATCTAAAAAGTGCAGACAGTTGGCTGCTCCGAGTTGATGATGAGAGCTCAGGTTCTGTGATATATCTGCCCATCAGAGAGACTTAACTGCAGAGGCATTATTCTTCATTCCAAAACCCGAACACATTTATTACCTTGCTTCTCTGAGGATCCCTATTTATAGTGAAGCTATCCTGCTAGAGACACAAAGAGAGCAGCAGCAAGGTGAGGCAAGTTTATTGCTACACCACATATGGAAGGTCTACTTTTAACTATTTCATCCTGAAGTCTTCAGATGATGACCTTTTTGCTCATAAAAGAAAACCCCATACATCCTGCATTAAAATGTCTCTATATGCAGATGATATACATGTTATTTTACATTCAAAGAGCTTTCTCTGATGCAAACCAATTCCCTTCCCAGAAAAAGATCACATAAATGCAGAGTTTATACCTCGTTCTGTTTGATCTGCATCTTTCTTGTTTTTTGTTTTTTTTGTATCTTATGCTGCAACAACAACATCTCCACTGGCAACAGAACCTTGTCCTGCTGGGTGCTTTTTTTGGCCGTGTTCCTCATCTTGCTGGCTTGAGAAAGCAGAGCTACTTCAGCAGTATCCACTGTGCCTTGGTGAATGAGAGACAGAAGAAATATGCCTTCTTTTCAAATGGTTACTGAAAGTCTTTTACCAAGGAAACACCAGAAATCTGAGATCAAGTGTCCTTAAGAGACCTAAGTGTCTTAATTCTTTGCAGCAACAGATGGTATTTTGTTCATGCATTTAAGCACCAAGCTCCATCAGGCTGTAACTGCAGGAGGTGAGAAATTACTTTTCTTTTCTTCTGAGAACAAAAATGACTCATCAGATAGGAGGATGTAGCAGCTGATTGACGATCCTAGAGGACCGAATATTTAAAGATTAGACAAATCGAATAGTGGCAGCTGTTTCTTTTAAGCTTGGCAGGGAAATATTTATATAAAAACATAAGTATTTTTAATTGTAACATATTAAATACGCATGACACTGATATCTTTTAGCAAATATTAATCTTTTATTTTTAATCTTTATATGCATTGAAAACTTCTCTTAGGTTTCTATTGAAAGCCTGCATTCATGTACACCAGCTCTAAATCTGAGGAAAAAAAACTCTTACAATTTGTTTTTGCCTTCTATCAATTGCTTAGGAAAGATAATCTGAATACATCAATTTGAATAAATACATTTTCATTTATTAGAGGACAAAAGCTACTCAAACCCACACATATGTGGTCTAGTGTCTGAAAATGGCCTCCAAAAGCTTTCATCTTCCATTTATGAAGCTAAAGAAAATAAAAATGCTTTACCTCACAGAAAAACTGTATGTGCAGTCTGCAGTAGCTTCACTTGGGGTTTTCCATACGCTTGACTATTTTATGTCTTCTGGTTTCGATTGATAATCAGCTCATGTCTCCTGTTATTCTTACAGACTTTCATTATAGATTGAGATCAGTTTTTCATCTGTCAGACACTTTCAGCATCATACGAGCCCACAGATCTGGGCATGTGCAGCACAATTTGATAAGTTTGCTCATTTTATCAACAGCGTTCTGAAAAGTAGCAAAATGAGCTCACCGACTCATCTTCTCTGCTCGCCCGTCCTCGACTGAATAAGAGGAAAGTGTGATGGTCAAAATTAGCGACTGAGCCAATACAATCAGGCTTTTATCTCTTTTTCTCAAAGGCTGCTGCATGACCTTTTCTTCATCTAATTGGTTTATGAAGAGGCTCTTGCAGCTGCACTGAAGCCTGGCGAGATATATAACGGCTGTTTGAAAAGTCTTTTTATCATGCTCCCATGTGATAAAACCAAATCATTCAATGCCACGCATGACTTAAAAAAATGAGCCCAAGTCATTAATGTGGGAAAACTATAAAGTTAATTTTGACTAATTGATTGTTCAGTTAAAAAAATGGATAAAAGTGATATTTCTTGTAAATAATGTTTTTTCTCTTTGCCAGTTTTTGAGGTCAGATTATCTGTATTTTATGAGGTCAAGCTGTTTTTGTTAGTTTTAGACCAGAACACCAACTGGATATTTGTTCTGAACTCCAGCAGACTTTACTGGAGCCAAATGTCAATTAGCTCTTATCAGTGGTTTATAATGGTAAATTTTAACCAAAAGATAATAAATAGAATATACAGTTCTATATTTACCCATAACATTTACTGTATGGTTTAACGTAAGATCACCAGCCAGATGTAGGAAGTAGACTACAACTCAGGGCATTCTGGGTAAATACAGCCAAAAGAAATGTGCAACTCTAGCGGTAGGAATGTCTCATGGTCTTTTGGGAATGACGAGAAATTCTACTATCACTGAAATGCAACGTCACTCCATTTTACCTGCATTTTGTGAAGAAGGAAGTTGTGTTCAGTGTCTTCATAACAAAGTCTGACTTCTGGGAAGCAAATTATAAAGTAATGACTTTAGCACAAAACCTTGTAGCGTTTATATACATTTTAATGAGATGTTTTACCTCTCTTTGAAGTAAGTTAAATTTAGAGCAATATACCAGCGAGGGTTCTGTTGGAGGTCCAGCACCTCAGCCATGAGGTTCCGGTCAGAAACGACTCGTTGGAAAAGCCCTGACCGTGACGACGCTTGGCACGTCACACAGGATGATGTTGGGCAGCACATGGCACCAGCTGCTTTTGTTTGTCAGCCTGCTGTTGTTAGCACAAAGTGAAACCTTCTGCCCGTGACGGCACCTCGTGATGAGATGGGAGAGCAGAATCTCCCGAGTCGTCGCCCCACTGCCTCCCTAGAACATCACTGCAGTGAAGAGTTGTGCACTGAGCTTCTTCCCCTGATTAAAAACTAGAACCGAACCAAAAGCATCTGCATACACGTTGAAGAGTAACTTTCCAGTTTTTGTTCTAAGTAAGTTTGTTTGGTTACAAAGTTTTTGTCATTTTCTGTAGGGAAATGATTCCCCCTTGTCGATGGTGGATATGGCAGGTGGAAAGCGTAATGGATAGTGTGCAGGGTGGCATCAGCAGCACATTTAAGTGTCTGCTAAAGCAGAGTTGTCGCAGCAGATGTCAGAGTAAGCAGCTGCTGAGCCATCAGTGAGATGGCTTGTGCCGATGGATCAAGTGCTTGATGGATGGCGTAATGCCCCTGAAAGGACAACTTATTGCAATTTTAATTATGCTCGGCTCACTCCTGATGCTTTTAGTGCGTCCGCAGCGTCTAGCTGGGTGCACCTGCAGCCGATGGTGGTGTGTGCTCCGCTTCCCATCCCATCAGTATGTACCGTGAGGAGACCGAAGCTGGTCTCAGAGCTGAGGGGGAAAAAATGTAATTAAGAGTTTCAGATTGGAGCCTGGTGTTAATCAGCTGTCCTGCCGCCTTCATATCGTGTCACCTCTGAGACGATCCACAATGACACATGAACGGGCGCCTGGCTAAAGCTCGCTGCCTGGCTTCGCCTCTGCGCCGCCGCCACCAGACTGGAACACATTACCAGAGAGAAAACGTGGAATAAAGAAAGAAGAATAATGTGAAAATGAAAACGACAGCCTCCTACTAATTACTGTCGCTCGTTTAAAGAATAAAGAGCATTATGTCGCCCTAATCAGAAATGATGTATCTGTGGTTACATGGGGGAAGAAGCTTATTCAGACTTAGATTTGTGGAATATGATTGATCAGTTTAAGAAACCTACAGCTGTCGGGGTATTTAACACTTTCTGATAATTAACACCAGCAGTTTTGATTGTGATAAATGAACTCGATGTGTCTGGATTTAAACTAGACTCTTTAAAACAAAGGAAGGCAGAGAGAGAAATCGTTCGCTGGGGACATTTCCCACCCAGACTCTCGACTCCTTCTACTTGTGAATTTATATTTCACACTCATTTGCAAAAACGGTGACCATTCTCTCTTTTTTCTTTAACCACCAAAAAGTCTAATACAGAACACATTTCACAGTTGGGTGTCTGTCACTTGAGCCATGGACCGTCGATTCCCTCCAGTAAAAAGCACAAAACTCTTCAGTCAGGAAATAAAACTTTGACGTCTTTTGATTTTCTCTCAGTCAAAGAAAATACTTAAAACCCAACTTTAAATTGACATTTGACACCTCTAAAAAAATGCCAAACCACACCCCAGTGTGTGTTTTGTTGGAAATTGTATATTTAACATTCAGCAAAAGGAAGTTTTGGCTGATTAGACAACGAGATAATTAGTTTATCCACTCCACTGGTTTCGCTTAATGTGGAGGATCACGACTCGGGGGGCGGAATCGGATTTCTAATGAATCCGACTCGTTAGGGATCTGTTAAAGACGCGGCTGGAAATGTGGTCCACCTGACTGATATAGGAAGCCAACTAGTGCCACTGAACTTGAGGCATGTAAAAAAAAACAAAAAGCAATGAGCTGCAAATGTCTAGGGTCTCAAGACTCAGACCTAAGACTTGTGGAAACTCCCTAAGAACAGAGAAATACGTACATTTACCCAGAGATCAGGCCTGAAACCTGGGAGTAGTGATGGACTCTCACCTGAACCTTCAGAGCCACATTAAGACAGTTACAAAGTCGGCCTTCTTTCACTTGAAGGACATCACCAGCCAATTTCTATTACTTCTTGAAGATCTTTCTGACCACAGATTGGGATTGTGTCATCTTAGCAGTGTAGTTCTGCCTAAAGGCCTGTCGAGGTCACCATTGATGTTACTAGGGGTCACATCCATCGTTTGGCTTGCCCTGCATTCGGTTTGAGATGTAGTTGAGCCGCTTGGTGTTGATCTGATGACCTGACTCTTCTTGCGTTTGGTCAATCTTTTGAGTAATTGCTGAATCTATGTTTAGAACTGAAAAAGCCTTTTAGATGAATTATGAGAAGTCCGGTTCCCTTCTGTTCAGGCTTTTTAGATGATCATGTCTTGGTTGACAAATGCAGACAGTGTGACCTTAACCACTTCAATGAATATTAAGATTATTGGTTAAACCAAACACCTTCCCTGGCCAGTTGCTCAAAGGTCACACTTCCAGGAAATTAAGTTTTTGGGTGTAATGTTCCTAATTTTCCTCAGTACTTCAGCTCTTCCTCACATTACTGTTAGATCTCCATTCACCTTCATATCAGTAAAAACAAAAATTGATCCAGAACCTTTTGTTTTTCTTAAGAATCTTGCTGACATTGAGAGTAAGTAATTGATAGAGAATCCTCTATCAATTTACTGCACTCTGCAGCAAAGTTGTGGACAATTTGAACTACTGTTTGGTTTTTTTTTTTGCAACATTTCAGAGACTATTAATGAGACACAAGGGTCTTGAACTGAGCACTGTGATCTTTTTGCATCATTGATTGATTCAACAAGAGTCAAACAAAAGATTGTTTCATGCATGGACCTTGTTAGAACGTACACCTCTTTTCAGCTTTTCTTTTGTTTCTTTGAAACACACCACTCGCTTTTCAGCTAGTTACTGTTGAAACCACTAAAAAGAGGTTTGTGCTTTCAACTTTCCTGTCTGCCTGCATAAATATCTACCATAATTTAAACAGAATTTTAGATAAAGAAATATTAGCTAAACATGTCTAAAACAATGCATGAATGCAGAAGGAGGATGTAGATGTGGGTGGATAACTTGTAACGCATCGTTCATATGTATAGGGATCTTGTTGTTTGCATTTAGTCTTTAGCCTTCAGATAGAAAAGACTACATTTCTGAGCTGCAGGAAACTCATATTGTACATTGTTTGCTCTTTTCATCCATTGAGGTCCAGAAACTAGATTTCAGTCATCAACCAGCCACCATTAGATATCTCTGAATCAACTTCTGTTTCAGCATAGGAAATGCTTGGGAGCAGTTATGTAGGTCACCGAATGAGTTAAAGATCAATTTGTTTGTATGGGATCCCATAGTGGCAAATCAAACGCATATAAATTAATCAATATATCAATGTTTTGATCCAGGTACATCTTGGGAAAATTGCCGTCTTATTAACGGTACAAGGGGACAGACAGAACCAACACACACACACACACACACACACACACACACACACACACACACACACACACACACACACACACACACACACACACACACACACACACACACACACACACACACACACACACACAGGGGAATGCTGATGAACTGTTTGAGGAAAACAGAGGACCCCTGCAAAACATGCAGGTTCCTGCTGCGATTCAAGCAGAGGGCCTTCTTGAAGTGCTGATCAGCATCATCATTAACCAACCAAAAAAAGGTCATTTTCCTTTAGTCAAAGAAAATCTCATTTGCAGAAGGTTTTGTTTCTGCATAGTCCACTAACTTCATTCTGAAATCTGACTGCTCACTTTCAACACAAATGTCTTTTTGTCTTTTCATGAATATGCTCTTTTTTTGTAAGTCTGTAGGAGATGATAACCTGGTTTTACTGTAAATTTGTGGGAGTTGAAGACTTTCAGATCAGTTCATTAGGGTGGCATCCGCCACGTCCCGCTGAGCCAGCGAGCAGCAACATGAAAGACAATGATGATTTGGGGATTTAAAAGTGAAACTCTAAATCAAAACAGTGTATTTCTCTAAACAAGTCAGGAAAAAGCTCATTATAACAAAGGCAAATTCAGAGCAAGCCACAGATATATCCCTTCTCCTCTAGATATTAGAACATTCTGTTCTCAATCAATCTGCATTGTATATAACAAAGAGCATCTTAACAGAGAAACATTTCCAGTGTTATGAACTTGAGATTATTTATTAGTCTCCTGTAAGAGAAATTTGTTTAGGAACCAGGGGCAAAACTGCAGCACAACAATAAAAACAGCCACAAACATAAGAGCACAAATTCATAAAAAATACAAATGTCAGATCTGCAGTACATTCCCATTACGTCTCATTTCCATTCACATACAGTACGTCTTCTGCATGCTTCTCTTCATCACCATCTGGGCCTCCTTTCACTCTCTACAAGCCCCTGTAGTCGCAGAGCCTGATAAATTGTCGATTCATGTATCAACAATGAGAAAAAAATGAGAATCAAATTTTGTTTAATGAATGAAAGGGCTGATCACTTTCGGGTGTGGGTTTCTGCGTCAAGGTTGTAGTTCAAATATTTAGGTGTTTTCTCCTGTAAGGGTTGACAGGAAACGAATGGATTCAAGATGAGACCAAATTGTTTGAGATGGTTCAGAATTCTGCAGGAAGTTTGCCAGGAGATTTTCTGGGTCTCTTCAGCCAGAGGATGCACATGTGAATGGATGAATGACTGACTGTGGTATAAAATACTTTAGGGTTCTCTGGACTAGATAAAGAACTGGGCAGGTACAGGCCAGTTACCGTTTCCCAGGAAGTGACCATAAGAGAGACCAGAACTCATTGGAGTTGCAATAGATCCATTTTGGAACATTTTGGGACTTCTTGAATGAGCTGCAGAGAGCTACTGCGTGGCGAGTTGTGTGGCTAGAAAATGTAAGATTTTATGTGGTGTATTAATACATCTGCCTCACAAGATGAGATGACAAATGATATAGGGCTCGTGAAAATATGACCATCCAACCGTTGTCTTCTGTCTATCCAGAATTGTGGGATAATAAGTCCATGAGGGAACTTATTATCCCCCAGACTTTCCTCTCACCAGCGTCTATTTGTACCATAGCTTTGCTGTTTTATCTCAGTCATCTGTCTGGAAATTCTGACCTTGAGTGATTAGCCTGTTTTGTGGCAGAGAGGATTTACTGTTAAATTTTATTAAGCTGTTTTGCACACAGATGTTGGACAACATCTTTTTTGTCCCACACTGAGTTTGTCCCGCGCTTCCATTTTTCAGCGCGAGGCATCACTTCCCTCCAACGTACACAGCTCTGTTATCTAATTAGTGAACACGCAGAGCTGCACATTCTATAAAAATAGCTCCCTCCGAGAAATAGAGATTGTTTGAACATTTTCCACATTGTCACTGTGGGCTCCCAATAAATGAACTCTCCAGTGCATTTAATGATAAGATATATAATAAAAATGAGATAGAAACTGATCCTGTAGAAGGAAGGAGCTAGAAGAGTATCACTGTGCTTTTTCAAGTCAAAGATATATTCTCATAGTTACACATTCTTTGCCACAGTGAGATGGCGGGATGCCTTTTTAGCTCTGCTTTCATGTCTGCTGAGAATATATCTGTGTGCCAATACAATTCTAACTCTTCCCTTTTTCTGTTTGTTGTTGCTGCTCTGTACTTTAGTGGGGAAAAGTCAAAGATCCTTTGTTTTCCCTGCACCCTGGCTTGCACTGTGATAAGCCCTAACCCTTCAGTGGAGACGTTATGCCCGGCCAGATTTGGGTTTGTTTCGCTTGACTTCATCAGGAGCTGACCTTAGAGGCAGATGATCCGTGAGGAAGAAAATGGGAGTGTTTGTGCCTCCAATGAAATACCTACAGCAGCTTGACGTAAGAGAGGATTATTAATTCAATAATTGAGCTGCTCTCAAAGTAACCAAAGGCTTTGAAGTCCTTGCATTCGCTCTGCACAATGTAGATTTCCTTTGAATCTGCCGATATTTATTTTATCCCAATTAGGTATTTTAATGAGGCCTCTCAAGCTTTCTCCAATGAAATATTTTCTTTATAGATATTCTAGAATATTCTCTACATGTCCTTCCATTTGATTGATTTATTTACTGGATGAATCAACCAAACACGTGGTGCTGTGGGTCAGTGTCACAGCAGAGGTCACGTCCTCCATCTCAGTATCAGGTATTGAATACAGGCAGCTGAAGAACAAACTTTGTTTCCGTTAGCCGTTGTATCGGATTCCTTAATGCATATTCTCATCTTCCACACTACAGAGTGTGGTTTAGCCGCCACACTCTGCTTCCTCCAGTGTGTTTTCCTCAAATTATAAATCCTTTCTGAAGAAGATAGCAGCAGGCTTCTTATGGACTTTTACAAACTATGGATCCAGGATGGCTGGAGCTCTCTGAGCATTTTCTACTGCTCTTCAGACAGCAGTTGTTATGGTAACCTTTCTCTCTGAAGTCTTTGAAGCTGAGGGTAGGATACAGTGTGCCCAGGTGAAAAACTGCACATAAAAGTTTTCCTGGGCTGCTAGGAGAATAAACAGCAGGTTTATCTCTACTCAAAAGGTTAGATATAATAGATAAGGTTTACAATCTCGCTCCTCCCATGCAATGCCGCATGATTGGTTTATCATCTGACCTTTTTCTCATCTTGTAGTGGCCATTTGATCCTCCACTTCTTCTAAGGATACCAACTGCTCAAAATCCTCAAACACAAACCTCTGCAAAACTTGCAAAAACACAAAGTGGTGAAGCTCCTCTTTAAAATAAAGGTTGTGTTTGTTTGTCCAGAGCTGGAGGATGGTGGGGCAGTTGGTGCCGAGCATCAAGAAGGAGTTTAAATGTTAATGTTAAATGTTCTTTCTGTAAATGTGTCAATTACATTTTTTGGTTCCTGAGCAATTTATCTATCTAAATATTAATTTGACTTAATCAATGCAAGGAATCCAAAAACGTTGATTAAAATAAAACCTGAATGTATGGTACAACCAAATATGAACATATTAAAAATGTTACATTTCACAGTTCTCTACGGTCACTAAATCCTGACTTTTCTGACCTTCCTGGATGCTTCTTAGAGGTATCATGCTAGAAGATCTGCTCACTAGTCAGCAGATCCAGTTTAGCCTCCATGCTCTGCTTCCTCCAAATAGAACAAGTGGAACCTTATTTTTGTTTCCTTCAGTTAAAGCAGTTATTTTTAAGAATATACTATTGATGATTTCATTATAAAAGGTCTTTCTAAGAAGCACATGCAATTTCAGATATTCGATTCAGTACACAACAAAAGCCATTGTCTGGTTTATTTGTGTGACAACAGAAGAAACTAAAAGGCAAACCAGTTATTGATGACGGGATTCAGGGAAGGAGAGAGGTAGCTAGAGGGGGAGAGTGAAGGTAAGGAGCAACAGACAGGGCACATTACAAGGAGAATATGGGAAACTACAAAGAATAGAGATAAGGAGAATGTGCAAGGAGACTGTGTAAAACTGAAGTGAGTGTGCGTGGGGTGGGGGACAAGCCCTGTTAAACAAAGATAAAGGGGGTTTTGGTAAGAGGAAAAAAAACAATGTGGCAGGTGGGGAAGAAAACTCAGAGGAACAAGGGAAAGACATTTAGATGAAGGCTGGAGTAAATAAGAGGAGGCATACAGAGAGGGAGATAACCCAAAGTGATCCAGATCCCTGAGCTGAGGCCAAAAAGAGAGAGTGTGATGGAGGAGCGGGACATGAAGAGAGAAGATGTCCGGTAAACCCCTCCTTGACTCAGCTCTTAAAAAACATATCCTACTTCATTTTTAATTGACCTTCATTCTTTGCATGTGTTTAATCTGTGCTTGTTGAGTGAAACATTCAGAGTGCTGATGTTGGACTGAAACCTTGGCCTTTTTCGTCTCTTCAGGCTGTGACGACGTGATGCTAGATAAGAAGCACTCATGTCCCAAGGCTGGCTGAGTTTCTTTTGTCTTTGTAGTGTGTATTTATATGTACATAATAATGCATCTGGATGCTGTTCGTGCACCGTTGATGCAAATGCCCGACATATTACCCTTCACTGCACAGCGTGGAGCAGAGAGTGAGGTATTAACTTGGTGCACACTGAAGAGTTTTCTCTATATGGGTTCTAATATTTCAGTTTCAATACCCACAGAGTTTCTGGATACCTCTAAAACATATAGTGTAGCAGAGAAGAGAAGGTCTGAAGGCAACCTGAAGAGGTGGATGAAGTACAGTGGTCTGTTGTTTCAGCTGGCTGTGCAATCAAGGCAAGAAACATGAGTTTTGCTCTGAATTTAATAGTTTTTCTATCATTTGAATTCTTCATTTTAAAGTTTGTGTAGTTATCTTTTTATCCACTTACCAACAGGTCAACAAAAGCCTTTGTTTTCTATTGAGCTCGGCCAAACAGCAAAACCCATAGATTGTTACTCAGATTGTCTTGCTGTCAGCGGGTGTCTTTTTTGCTGCCAGTTGACAATGTTTCACATAAATAGCTCTCACCATTTGATAAAGTAATTGCTCCTCGGTTGACATGCTACAGGGAGGTGGGGAAGCTTAATCACTTCCAGATAACGATCAGTTCCAGCTGTCATCTTCCTCTTGACTGTCTTGATGTTTGCAGACAACTAAAAGCTTCTTTTCAGGCACTTGTTCTATTGTTAGTACTTGACTGCACTGACATTTGCCAATTAAAAAAAATAAGCAAAAAAAGGTTTTTGCTTGTGTTAAAACCATTGAAGCCCAAATACAAGATTAGGACTGAAACAATTCCTCAAATGATTTGAGTGCCTCGATTATTAAAATTCCTCGAGGAAACTTTACCTGCTATGAAGCTTCGTTAATTTATGTTTTATTATTTAGAACCGTTTTCCAGCCGGGACATTATTGTTGTTGCACAAAACTCTCACTTCCACCTCTGAGTTGTTGACGAAAGGGTTAGCGGCATAACGTCCAATTTCCAAGTTCGGTCCATGGGGATTTTATTGATTGATGATAATGCCCGAGTTTTCACAGTTTTTGGGGGACCAATAAGCATCCTTAAAATGACTGGCGTGATGCCTGGAGTACGGCAGCCTTTTCCTCCAGGAGCTGCTGGTTGAAAGCGAATGGCGGGAAGAGGCAGCAGGAGTATTTATGCAGGTAGCGGATAGACTGAACATGGCGGGCGGCTGATGGTTACAGTATAAGTGTAGCTTTACGGACCAACCGCACAATAAATTTCGTATCATCCTGGTCTGAACAAACGGGAGGCGGAGAGCGTATTCGCAGGACTTGTCTGGTAGATGAGGTTCTGTGAGTGTGACGAACGAAGGTGCCGTAAATGCCCCGTATTGCTGCCCCCGTTCCCACGTTTGTCTCCTGGTCTGCTGGTGGTCTTTGCCCCCTGGTCTTAGGTTCATCTGCCCCCTGGTCTATTTCCTCCCCTCTACCCCAATCTTATGTACATCTGCCCTCCCGCTCCTCTAGGCGAATTTCCCGTATTCTCAAACCCAAAGCTTGACAGTTGAAGCGGTTCTGCATGTGATCAGCTTGCCCAATGTCAGCCCTGATGTGAGCAAGCTGCTTTTATCTGCACAGCTACCACTCACTAAAATATATTTTCATTTTTTGATCATTTTGTGTTCGACACCAACAACCATGCAATGTTGAAAGTCAGTCACTCAAACCCTCCTCTGCTGTCTTCATCACAGAAAACCATTGAGTTTCTGTGAGTGTTATTTAAATGCTTTGTTAATGATTGTATTCTCTATTACCAACTTCGATATATATTTATAGACACCTAAACAGTGCTCTTCAGCAGCGTATTAACTGAGCTCTCATTCAGCATGAATGCACTGCCACTTTTGATTTGGCTTGGTTTAATTTAACAGCGTTTCTGCGCTGCTGTGTTAATACCTGACTTCAGCAGCAACACCTCTTCAGGTCATCATTCTAATTAAACTTTTGCCTCACAAAGAGATGAGCAGGTCATTTTTTTATTTCCTTTCAAAAATGTCATTAAGACTGATTAATTTGTGATGACATGAAACAATTTCTAAAATTGCGTATGGCACTTTGACTTGGTCATGTAGTAGATGGAACATTTAGTCATGGTTGTAATAAGTTTCCCTGGTTAATTGTCTCGGCAACCAGGCCGACTACAGTCTGGCATTTTGACTCAATGACTGCAAGTCCAGTGAGGATTCAAATACAGATACAGATGCCTGGTCTGGTGTTGCTTGAGGTTTGTCCTTCTGTACCAGATTTCACTTTTGAACCGTTGTTGTGATATGTAACCGTGGCAACAGGGTATAGCTTTTACAACCAGGAGGATCTGATTGCAACTCAAAAGGTCAAATTAATGCCTTAATCATGACCCCAAATCCCAGAGGAGTAGAAAAACTGTTGCACAGCAGGACCAAAACGCAGAGCGAGAAGGAAGAAGTTCAAACCACTCCTTCCCCTGGAATCCATGGAAGAAACGATCCAACTTTTCTGTCCAGCTTTCTAACCAGAGAGCCAGATGTTGATTAGAGAGGAGTGGCAAATGCAGATGAGCTGGATTAGCAGAGCTAGCCGACACCTGAGGGTATCATGCAGCACATGATACATGGAACATGATTTCTGGATATTGAGCTGTTACGTCATGGTTGTCCTACAGCAACTGTCTTCAGTCAGAGACTTCTTCAGATTCGTTGCAAGACTGACTGTTACTGGAGTCAGTCTTGCAACAGTAACCCCATCCCGAATGACTGTTTGAAAATATTGGACGTCATTTAATTTCTTTTTTGAAGTACAGTATTTTTGCTATTGAATTGGGTTGAGCTATGAACCAGCACATTCATTTCTCATCAGATAACATTTAACTTTATCCATTACAACGCTGTTTTTAATTGAAAATATGTTTTTGACCAGTTTCCAGCCTTCCTGGGAGATCCTTTGAAGAGTCCTTTTGTTTCTGCGTGGTGTCTAATGTGAATTTTAAATGCAAACCGTCATAAGGGGATGAGCCGACGCTTGTCTGTGTTTCCAAGCAGAAGCAGCATCTCTGACAGCCCAAACCCAAGGAAGGAGGGGGTTACATGACCGCACACACAATTTCACTGCAGAGAACAAAGAGTGGGCTTGAATCAAAGTACAACTTTTAGAATTTTCTGCAGCCACATGGTAATGATCCCTTTTCATTGGCCTTTCTCTGGCATTGCAGACTTTCTTGGCATGAACCATATGTTCACGCTCTCATTAACGAATCCGCTGGCATGTGGTCCATCCTCATCCACAAGTACTGCCCAGGGTTCTGGTTCAGAGGGCAAAGATCTGAGACTTAGCAGTTGATGGAAAAGTCCTGGTATTCTGTGAGCCTTTGAACATTACCGGGGTGTGAGGCGAAGGATGCCATGGAGGCCATGGAGTTTTATTTTGGTCGCCTTTGGCATGATTACTGCCGTCTGTCACAGGATTTGGAGTATTCACTGCCATCTTAGCTAAATGACTAAAGCTTTATTTAAAAGGAAGAAAACTGTTTCAAAGAAAAAGAAAAATTAAAACGAAAGATCCAGCTGTTCAGACACAAACTTAATCTACAGTTCATAGAGGGGAAAGAAGTTTGAATTCTCTAATGTCACTTTCACAAAACGTTTCCATTATTAGTCACATGAAGACCTACACCATGATGTTCGCGGAAATATGTAACAATGTTTCCATCTGGATTTAAAAAAAAAAACAATGCTCTTTAGAAAAGTTTGATGGAAACAACAGAATCGAAAAACATGATCAGTTTTGCTAAAACGTTTTCTTGCGTGATGTGGCTTTTGGCTTTTCTTCACGTTAATCTGCCAAACGTCAGGAAACGTTTGGCAGATTAAATGGAAACACATTTGACAAATAAGTTTTAATGTCACAAACACTTACATCCATTAGAATTGTATTTCTTCCTTTACATCGATGACCAACCTGCAGAACTGCAAAATCTTGGTAGCAAGTCAGAACATTACAAGTTGTTCTATAGCAACACATTGCTGAAAACGTCCATCCATTATAAATGTGTGGTCCATCCTGGTTTACAACCTCTACTTTGCAAAATTCCAGGTTGCAAAGTAGAAAACATTTGTGTGGCTGCTGCACATTTTCACAGCCGGGGAAAAAGTGTGCGTATAGTTACGCAAACTTTGACACAAAGTTCATTTTTATACACGCTGACTTATGCATAAAATATGGTGCCAGATTTTTTGAGTTTCCGCCGCTTGAAGTTTCCTCAACTTCAATTTCTCAAACTTCATAGCAATCCTTGCAAGCATTGTTCAATCAACACTAGAGTCACTCTGCTTTAGATGCTCCTTTACATGTAAAGTGTTTAGAACTGCTGTGCTAACCACAGCTAAAAACTCTTCTTCAAAATCTGAATCAGAACTCTAATTTTCAAAAGCAAAAATAAAACTTTTAACCTAAAAGTTTTCTTTTATTTGACGAAATATTGAGGTGAATAAAAAGTGACGTTACCAGATGGTTGAAGTTGTTAAACAGGCTTATTTTTAGTGGCAGTTGGTTTTATCCCCTCCCGTCTCGCTCCCATCCCTGTAGAGCAGAGTTGTGATCTTGCACTTTGGAGTGGAGGATCACAGCTGACCGCTGATCCTCTCAACCTTCATGTCTTGTGATTTGCTCTGAGGACATGTACAGCGCCCCGCCTGCTGATTATCTCTCTCTCTCTCTTTAAAAGACCAAAGCTGTGAGCAGTCTGTTGGATGAGACTTTTCCACAGGGGCGAGGATGGCAGAGTGCTGCATCAAGAAAAAAGGCCAAAAAAGTTTCAACACTGGACGGGATACACAGAATTAATTATGCACAACACAGCATCCCAACATGCTAATTTATCACTCTGCACCTTGTAGTGTTTTACTAACTGCTGTTGGAACAAAATTTGATTCACTAGTATGTATTTTGTTGTAGGCAGTAATTATGCTGCTTTTTTTAGGGAAAAACTGCAATAAAACACGATTAACTGCAGTGTCAAGCTTTACAGAAACTTGCTCACTGCTGCATCTCAAATTCTGCCATTAGGAAGAAAATATAAATATATAATGCCACACATAGTACGTCCATGTTTCAGCGTTTGTCCAGGTGTTTCAGACGAATTGTTTCTTGTGTCCAAATCTGGGGCCTGTAAGAATTTAGTGGTACTGTATCAAAAATGTTAAGCATCTCACAGAAAATGCCATTGTTAAACAAAATCCATAAGAAGAAGACCCTGAGGCGCTCGGGTCAGATTAAACTGGAATTGATGCACTACATGTATCCCTGAAAGCTGCAAAAAGTATTCATACCAGGGTTAAAACAAATGCTGGCCGCTATTTCTACATTTACTTTTTCCATGTAAGCACAGTGTAAAACTTTGGATCTTGGTCTTCTTCTAGACCAAGAGATGAAGATGCCACTAAAAATATTTTACTGGTATGAGGCACCAGTAAAATACTGAATAAATTGGCTTTTATAGTGAGAAGATGTGAAAAGGTTTAGTGAATAATTTAGCACTGCTTTGCATGTCCTGACAGCGGTTTAAAAAGAAATGTTTCCTTAAAAAAAGGTTAAAAAAAAAAAACCCCTTCAGTTTGGCCTCTGTTGAAAGGTAGTTCTGTAATGTGTTGCTGCTGCATGGGCATTATTAAAACATGTCAAACTTTTAATGTTTCATGGAAAACTGTGGCCAGAATCAACAGATTAGATACGTGAGTCAGCAAAAGTTACGTTCCCATCATAAAATAGCACCTATAAAATTATGAAGTCATTAAATTTAAATAGTTTTTTATTGGCTTGAAATATTTTTCTCTAAACTGTCCAGTTTAACAACTGTTTGAAGTCATTAAGACAGAAACAGCCCCCAGCAGTGTCTTTGTTTAAGGAATTGACTGCAGCATTACTGTTTATGGTTATGAGGGTATTATTGTTATGGCGCTGTCAGTGAATGCTACAGGAATTGGTTTCCAGTACGTAATACTCAGATAAACTGCTTTACGTTTCTTAACAGTTAATTTGATCTACTCCCAAACATAAAGATCCAGTTTTCTGCTGATTACAAGACGCTTTGAGTGCAGAATAATGCTTTTTTCTGTGCTTTGTTTTTGTTTTACCCATAAACCCAGAAAGACAAACTTTGCTGATTTTATTTTTGAAGACATCTGGACGAAACAGTGCCGACACCTTTGAAATGGGCCTATTTCAGAATTTGCACTTTCCTTTATTGAGTAGAATATTTTTTGGTAAAAAAACCCACTAAAATTTATGCTTTTTAATTTACTGCATTTCTATAAAGACTTTTTTTCCTCTGTTTTGTTCCACTAACACTGTAGTGTTCACTGTAAAATTGAACACCACTAAATATGGCAGGTGGAAGAATAATAATTTTTGTCCTGCTGTTTCTTGATGCATGTGGGCTGAGATCCAGGCGGTGGTGATGATGTCTGTGTCTGATTCTCTATCACAGCGTCCTGGACCGGTGCTTCCAGAGGCAAACTTAATTTCAGCCTACAAAAGTGATTTAGACTTTCAGTGCTATCAACAGATCTTTTTTTTAGGTCACAGGTGCCAAACTCAAATCCCGGGAGCCAAATCCGGCCCCAGATCTAGATCAGGGGTGCCCAAAGTGGGTCCTGGAGGGCCGGCATCTTGCATGTTTTAGTTCTGTCCCCAGTGGTAGTAACAACCTTTTCAGCAAGTCAATGCTCTTTGTAGGCCTTCTAACGAGCCATCATCTGATCCAGGTGCGTTAAACCAGGGAGAGTCTAAAACATGCAGGATGCAACGGGCCCTTCAGGACCCAGTCTGGGCACCACTGCTCTGGACTCTAGAGAGAAACATAAATTTAACTTTAGCATAACAGTTGTGTGCTTAAATATCAGTTAAATCAAACTGGGTTATTTGTATTGGACCAAATGAAATCAATGTGAAAAAAAGCACAAATGTAACCCAGTCAATCTTGATCAATTAACAGCTATTTCTTTTGGATAGATTCTTCCACAACTGGCCCCATGAGGACATTTACGATCTTGATTTGGACCAGAATGAAATTGTGTTAGAGACCCGGTTAGATCCTGATTAAACCTCCCGATTTAAACGTGGACTCATCTGCTCTAAGACTGATTTTAGACCTTTTTAGACTCTGTCTCTTTGTTCTATTAATGTATTTCAACTAAATAAATGCTTATTTGTTTTGTTCAAAAATATTTCTAGCTTGTTATAATGCCATTTTCAGTTCAGCCAATTCAGATATTACATGTATTGATATGACCTACAGAGATACATTCATTGTGTCCGGTCACTGGTTCTGTTTCCTTAGATACGTCAACACCTCTTTGACTTTATTATCTTACTTTAACTAAAGATAAAATGCAGCGATGTGTAATTCAGTTCAGATTATTTTGACACCTGATAACTAATTGGACTTTTTTTGCCTTCAAATCCATAGCTTCATTTCCCTTATAGACAAATCAGTGAAGTACACTGAATTACAAAATAGCAACATGTTTTAGAAGATGGCTGTACATGATATGGAGCCCTCTAGGGGACATGGGAATTTGTTTTTCTTTTGCATTCCCTCAGTCATCTACTGATCAGTTATGGGGCATGATTGAATACTGCAAGTCCTTCTTACAATGACCGCCGTACTTTGTATGTATGCTAATATCTCCTTGTGAAATATCTGACATTTCATATCTTTTTCTGGAGGACAGAACGGCATCCAGACCTTTGATATAAACAGAAACTTTCCCTAAGTAGGAAAGAAACTATTTGGACTGAGTTATATTTGCGGGGGAATTAGTCATCTGACAGTTTTAATTGTGTCTCTGTTGTGTTCGTAGTCTGAGTTGTTTTCAGTGCTGTTCCATCTCAGCCTTAACAGACATAAACATGCAGAAAAAAAACTCGATTTTCAATCAGTGTTTTGCACCAAAGACTTAATAATAATATTCCCCGAGTTAACCCAGTGCAACCCTCTACCACCATTAGTTTACTGTATTTTATAATAATAAAACCTGTTTTTTATTATTATTATTAAGTCTTTGGTGCAAAAAACTGATTGAAAGTCGATTTATTCACTGTATATTTATGTCTGTTAAGGTTGAGATGGAACTGAACATGAAAACAGCCTTTAAACCATTCAGACAACCAGCACAACAGAGACACAATCAAAACTGTCAGATAACTTATTATCCGCGATAATAACTCATAAATAGTTCAAATTAGGATGAATTTTCATTTCTTTCCTACTTATGGAAAGTTTTTGTTTATATTATAGGTTTTTGGTGCCTTTCTATCCTAAAGAAAAAGATATAAATGTCAGATATTTCACAAAGAGATATTAACATTAATGGTTAAACCTCACATAACCTTAAATTAAAGCAGAAAGTACAGCGGCCACCATAAGAAAGGCTTATATTATTCAATTATGCCGCATAACTGATCAGTACAGTTTTGCGGGGAACGCAAAAGAAAAAAACGTCCCCATGTCCCTGGAGGCTCCGTAATATTCATTCAGGTAAAAAAAATCATATCTTTTTATTCTGCTTTGTTTCACCTTGTATGTTTGGAGATGAGACTCATATTGACCTTCTGCAGAGAAGGTGGTGATGTAAACTTCCTATGCTGTCAGTGATCGCTTCAGGGTGAAACTTATATGTTGTATTAAAAAAACTGTTGTTGACTGTTGGCAAGTAGCAGTCAATGAGATCTGATGGAGAAGTGAGGACTGAGAATTAGACTGCAAAGTGTGAAAGATGTTGCCAAAGGGTTGAACTTTCACTCTCCAACAGACTGCATTTATTTCTGTTGGACAATCTGATAATCGTATCAAAAGCAGGTTAATTCTCTTCAAAATGTCTGTTTTGCTTTAAGATTCCTCTTAAAAATCTGAGGTAACATTGTTCAGACCAGCGGATCTCAGGTCTTTCTCCTGCATGCTTTAGACGTGTCTGCTGCAGCACACCTCATTCAAATGGTTGCTTTACCTCTGCAGCATGTTGCCAAAGCTGCAGAAGCCACCTGTTCATTCAGATCAGCAGGGAAACGTCTCAACATGCAGAGCACCGCGTCGATTGATTTAAACTCTTCAAAAATGTCATTTTAATGCAGAAATTTCTTTTCTCTGCAGGTCATCCTTATTCTTACCAAACTCTATGACTTTCACATCGGCAGCGTCACTGAGAGCACTCTCTGGAGGTGAGTACTTCTTTTTACTTGTGTGAATGCTGTCTACTTCCATAAGCAACAGATTTTAAACAAAGGATTGCAAAACTATCCTCTGGATGTGCTCAGAGTTACAGGACTTTAATCCTAATCTAAGCCAAATATCCATATCTGCTCTTTGCTCATTCATCTTCAGCTGCGATTCTGTTCTCACCTTCCCAGTCCATTGTGGGAAAACCGTGTTGTGGTGTCATCCGCCTCCAGGCGGTGCAGTCGGGTGTAGGAAGCTGTTTTCCATGTGCTTGTTCTGGGATATCATCTGATGCACTCGTGCACTCCCCCCCAGAATAAACACAAACACACGCAGTTTGTGAAACAAAGAGAGTGCTTGTAAAAGAGGAAAAACAGACGATCAGAAGGAGGGATAACACATCCCTGATGAATAGAAACTGCATCTAACCCATTTTCAGATCTGTATTGTGTAACACAAACAGTAATTTGCTTGTTTCTCTTTGGGAAGCCTGTGAACACATGACAGCGTTGGCATGGCCGTGAGAAATGTAGAGCAAAAACCCTAAAAAGACAGAAATCGATTCATTGTTTTACCTCAGGAATCAAAGAATTAATATATTTTTATATCTCTATTAGAATGAAGTCAAGCCTTGTGATGTGTGATCATAACCTTTATGTTGGGACGCCTCAAACGGAGAGAAATGTTACTGTGAAGCACCATAACAATCAGTGAAAGCTGATAGAAATGAAAATGCCGGAGGGGAGTGTTTTAAACATTATTTTAAATTGCACAAAAGAGGGAAATTATGAATAGATTTACCACACAGGAGTAAAAAAAAAAAACAATAACTCAAGGACAATTATATCAATCTCAGATAAGGTTTGCCATTTTAAGAGCAAAAACAATTTCCCTTCAATGCGTTTTTTTTGTCTTTGAGATGTTTTTAATGGCAGCTTTTTAAAGTGTAGAAACAGTTTCACCTCTAAAATTTGCGTTCTGTGCCCAGTTTGTTGGGCTGCCTTCACAAAGAAAAGTGTTTCCAAAGTAACCCCTGGCTATTTTTGACATTTAAATACCGTCTGTGCAACAGTTATGATCCTCAGGCAAAAACAGAGTTTTGTTTTAGTGTTTGAGGAGCTACAAAGTAGGCAGAGTTTCTTTTTAGTCTGAGACATAGACAGAAGACGGACTGTTCTGCTGCCGACAAAATATTCTAAAATATTCTGGATAACGATATGGCTGTTTCATCAGAACACTCTTCTGTCTGCATTTCTAAAATGACTGGATACATGACAGGAATATGAAATATATCCTTTCAAAGCTTGACTTGCATCTGTTTTTCCTTTTTTCTCATGACGAAACTGCAAAACCTTTTTAGTACAAAAGATCCCATATTTTGTGCAGCAGCTGAAGTCTCTCCACTTTGATGAACCTTGTAGTCCCTGTTGCATAGTCTCAACACAGGCATGTCCCCCATCATAACCACCACAGATGGTGGAGAGGGAACATAATGTAGCCTGCGGGAGAATTAAAACCCACCACAATGTCAATGGGATGGAGCTGGATAGATTCTCTCAGAGTAACGTTGGATTAACCGGAACATGACATTCATTGGGATTCAGTGTTGCCAGGCTTCATACATTCATTTGTCTCCTAATGCATTTTAGCATCTGTTTGTTGTGCTGGTAAACAGAAGCAGACAACTGGTCAACATCAATCCAGGAGGTCGTTCAAAGTAAAAGTCGTCATAGTTTTGAGTAAAAATGAACTACTTTGACATATCTATAAGTGTTTGATGTCCATCATCCTGGAAACTTGTCATCATCATTTAACAATAAATGGTTCCTTTGCACTGATATTTAATGAACTCATCACAACCAGGTATAATTACTGACCAACATTAATATTCAAATATTCTTTGCTCTTAACAAAAGAACCGTGTTCCTTTAAAAACTGCTGCCCAGTTATCGAATATGGTGTTGAGCATATTTCATGATATGGAGTTTGAATTTTTAGCATCGTCACACCCTGACTGAAGTCCACCATAATAAATCAACAGAATCAACGGATCATCTACGTTCTGTTTAACTGCAGGAAGGTAAACAAACTGAAGTCTTGCCATGTTGTGCAATGCAGTCAGACTTAAATTCACCATGACAGCTGAACTCTTTGGGGAAGATGCAATCAGGTGAAGAGACTAATCCATAGTGTGAGAGGAGGGACCATCGCTGCTGTTGAAGATCATTATTATTGGCAGCCCTCCCAGCACTGTCACTCGGCCACAAACCTACAGTGAGTGGGGAGCAGCTGCCCGTCCAGGCTGGACTTGGCAGTGTCTGGAGAGATTGTAAAAACTTCACTAATATTTTTTTTCATAAGCTTGAGTCTGTTTTATTGAAGGAAAAAGAATCGGATTGAGGAATGAGGTTTCTAGCGGAGATCACAGCTGCGATAGAGTCTGAAGAGGAGCGTTTGAGTTGAATGTTTATCACTTCAACAGGAATACATCCCAAATGGCACGTCCAGTGCTGCCTTCTCGCAAAGGTCAATGCTGTGGCAACACCTCAAAGTATTTACCAGCCGATCTGTCGGCTTTAATGAACATCCTGACCTTAAACAATGAAAGCTGATCAGTCAGGCCCTGCATAATTTTCAAAGTATTCACACTGTTGAAACGTTGGAGAAGCAGGCGAGCTAGTCGGTGCCGACTATAAATCAGCTCTGCAAAACAGTTTGTCTTCAAAGTTGTTCAGCCGCTCTCATCTGGCCTCTAGAGTATTGTCTCCGCGTGAGGAAAACATTTATTAAAGATGACAAGTCCAAAACTCATTTGCAGGTATTCAGATGCAGTGCAAATTAATGCCAACAACAAAGTCAAGATGTATCCCCCCCCTCCACTGCTGCATTTTGACACATCCAATACTTGTTCTTTATGCAAAACAAGTCGATGCAGCAGTTGTTTTCTTTGCTTTATGTTATGTTTACTGAAGTTTTTCCCCTTCTTGTGTTACGGAACAAGTGATGTGGAAAGTTTGTGGGTGAACTGAGGTTTATGTTTTCTTGTGCTTGAGGGAAAGTTGAACAAATGAAAATCAAAAATGGATGGGAAAAACAAACTGGATTTGGGTCAAATGTACACTAAATCAGGAACACATCCAAATTAAAAACCTTGTTAAAAAAAATGTTACATTTTAGTGCAGATCCTATTCCGCCTGAACAAAATCAAAACACCTATAGGACAAATTTTATTTTTGTCCTAAAGGTTTTATTTTTGTATTTTTATAGGACAATTTTATGTACACATTTACGACCACATTATCAGGTACATGCTCCCAGTACTGAATTGGAACATTTTGCCTTCAGAACTGCCTGAAATCTTTGTGACTCAGCCTGAACAACGTGTTCAGAAACATTCCTCAGCGGTTTGGTTCACATTGACATGATGACATAACGATTTGTCGGCTTTGCATTCATGATTGGACTCTCTTGTCCCATGACATCACAAAGGTGCTCTGCTGGACTGAAGTGAAATCAATGTCATGTTCAAGGAAAGCATGGCATTTTATAGAAACTTATGAATTGCATTTTTGCACATGCAACAAACTCGGAGCATGCAGGCCTCGTTCTTCCCCATAGTGCTCCAGT
Source organism: Poeciliopsis gracilis (assembly GCA_911649635.1). Taxonomy (NCBI): domain Eukaryota; kingdom Metazoa; phylum Chordata; class Actinopteri; order Cyprinodontiformes; family Poeciliidae; genus Poeciliopsis; species Poeciliopsis gracilis. Next base: position 1,107,113 of record CAJVRI010000370.1, on the reverse strand, counting down.
CTAGCTCTCAGATTACAGGAATACAGATTACAGACACAAAGAATAAAAGCTGACATTTTACTACTTTACTACTGACTAGTTTTGTTTCTGCCAATCAGAACTTCTTGGTGAACAGAAAAGAATGTCTTTAAAACATGACACTTTGGTTCTGTGATAAAACCTGGATTTTCTTGCTGCCAATTCAGTGCTTGAGAATGTAAGGAATTAGGCTTGTTAAAATGGTAAATGATTATAAAATGTGTCGTAGAGATTAACTTGTTGTTCATCTGACCTGTTGGTCTTTTTCGGTGAGTTGGTTCTGGCACAGAAAAACAATTCAAGTAATGAGGGTTATACAGGTTAAGAGTTAGTAAAAAATGTTCAGTTGTTTTCTGTTTGTGATTTTCAAAGCTTCAGTTTGATGCTTTTAACAGCAGCAAATGTTTGAAGAGTGAGTAAAACTCAAAGCTTTTTGTTTTGGGGATTCCGTCCCCAAAGCTCAGGGGGCTGTTAGAGAAATAGATTTGGAAAGTTGGTAGCTGTGTTGTGTGTGTGTGTGTGTGTGTGTGTTTATGTAAGTGTGTGTGTGTGTGTGTGTGTGTGTGTGTGTGTGTTTATGTAAGTGTGTGGTTCCCAGCTGCAGACAGACTCCTCTCCTGCTGTGCTAAGATCGGGTCACCACGGGGTGAACAGTGACATCCTCTCAAATTGCATCATTTTGCTGAGCATGCTCACAGCCGATGTGATATTTCACAGGTCAGTGCTTATAATAAGGGCCCGGTTCTCTCAGAGAGGACCCACCTGATGTCTGCGACCTTTTGCAATTGGACTTGGTATTTTCCTCCATACCTCGCCAGCCTTCTGCACACCAGAACTTTTCAAAAGAAAGAAAAAAATAAGCGATACAGCTACATTTCATATCTGATGAAAATGGAAGACATCAGTTCCGATAAATCTGCATGAAGTGCTGACAGGTTTGTTAAAGCCGGCAGATCAACATGTTGAGAGACGAACCAGAACATAAAGACTTGACCTTTTTGCTCCTCTGAGCTTTACAGCCTCTTTTATACGATTGTTTTGGTTTTACTGCAAGCAGCTTCAATGTTTTAATTAACTCCATTCGACCTTGTTCACAGCACAAATATGTACCGTAATCCAAACAGGTTTACTTGGTCAGGGGTGAAAAAGCAAATACACAAAGTTCATGCTTCAGTACATTCCACAGCACACTTCACAAAACATGAAGATATCTATTAACTAATTATCTCAGCTGGGCACTGAATTAAACTCATTATTTTTCCTGATCAACTTTATTATTTCAGGTATTTTTCATATATTCAGCCAAGCAGCAGCAAAATATAGGAAAACGTAACTTTCATATTATATAAATAATCTGTTGCAAATGATCCATGTTTTTCTGACCATTCTTTTTTTCTATCTTCACTCTTTTTGCGCTTTATCTTGGCATCCACTGACATTTCTATAGAGAGGGCAGCAAAAGCCCGTCCCACCGGGACAAAAATAGCATTAGCATCTGGAGCATGAAGGAATTACACATGAAATGGAGCAATTTAATTCAGTTTATTTACATAGTGCCAATTCACAACACATGCTGTAAGGCATTAAAAAAGGCAATTCAGTCCAATCATAAATACTATTTTGATTGATCCTAGTTCTCAAACTACATCCAGGCCAGTCAATTATTCAAACTGGCATAAAGGTTTCTGTCTGAGAATCCCGTCATATTGAATCAATCGAGGTTCTGACTGTAACTTTCACTCCTCCTGGTCGAGCACATGGCATCAATAGACCATTGCTGGCATTGGGTCAATGACTTTGCAGCAGTCACTCTCACTGAGCATGCATGTAGCGACAAGAGAAAGGAAAACTCCCCTTTAACAAGAAGAATGTGCAGCTCAACCAGAACCAGAACCAGAACCTGTTTCTGGCTTTTGGTGTGAACCTGCTTTGTCTTCTCAAACCCTCAGAGACCCAGGAGTGCTGTCCACATCAGAGAAAACTAAAACGTTTTTGGCAGTAACTCTAGAAGAGAAACGGCTCAACAGAGGCGTCTTCAGAGCTGTTGTAAGACAGACTGCTACAGGAGATCCTTTCAGCCCACAACCATCAGCATCTAAAACAACTATTTGAAGAAAATTGTATCATATTTACAACAACATTTAATTTCCTTCTGGGATTAATAAAGTATTTTAAACTTGAATTTGAAATCATTTCATCCATTAATTTTTAAGTGCAGCACACTGAAAGCACCCAGAGTAAACGTAGTGAAAACTAATTTTGTGTGAATTATTTAGCTCACTTTTGCAGGGAGTCACTACATAAATCATCTTGGCTGTCATTACCGAGGTCATTTGTTCCGAGTCCCTCAGCATATTTAAATCCTTACCTCTGTAATTACAAACTCTCAGGCATTGTCACTTTTTTCAGGTCTGTGCCTGTCATAACAGAACATCTCTCTTCTTGTGTAGTTATAAATATTACTGGGACAAATTTTACACAGTAAATTAATAAAAGGTAAACAAAGGGGGAAAAACCGTACATAATCTACCCTGTTTTTAGGGCTTCTGTGCAGCGTTGAAAATTATTCTGGAAAAGACCACATGAGAACATGTTTTTACTCAGATTTTGTTTTCTTGTTGAAAAAGAGAAGAAATTATATCAAAAAAATTAACAGAACTAATTCTGAATTTAATTCAGCATCATGGTGAGACTGAGAGAGTGATGCTAAGTATTGATCAAGTATCCTGGGTAAGGCTGGGACTTAATGCCTTACCTTTCATTTTTTCATGACATAGATTTTAACTCGTTAAAATATTTAACAGTTAATTGTTTTGTAAGGCTTGAAGCTTTGTACTGATGCGTTTCTGATATGCTCATAAATGTGATGCATAAGTGACCTGGATGGACAACAAAGCCAGTAGATTTGACCCATTGAGGGTTGAGTTTTATTTCTGAAAACGAGCTCATGAGGTAAAGAGGAAGGAACTGTTGTGTGCAAATTGTGAAGCTGTTAAAGCGTAATGTAACATCTCAATGCTAAACATGTAGCAGCAGCACAGACTGCTCCACAGACCACATTTATTCTTCAGCCTTTATGTCTTTATAAAGGCTGAAGGGATTTTTGAATTGAAAATGTTTGTTTTATCAATATAGTTTTCAATTAAAATGGGATTAATTTATTTCAGACCTTGTAATTAATTTAATTAAAAGTGTAATTTGAGTCACTAATTGTGGGTGGCACACTCTGTTCTGTTCCCAGAACCAATCAAAACGATTCCTTGATCCAACAGAATCACATCATTATCTGACATCAGTTTAGAAAAGGAGTAAGGTGACGTAAAGACCGCTGTGAAAATGTTCATGGTATAATTTTTTCTGAAAATATTGTGACAATGCTGCAGTAAAACAGCTGCAGGTTAAGTTACACTTTTTTTTTTTTTTAATTTGAAGGAAGTGAGGACATTTTTCATGTTCCGCCTTCAGAGACACTGTCACCAAAGTGTCTTTTTCAGCACTTGGACGTTCCCATCTCTCTGACCCTGACTTGTCAGTTATCATCACTCACAACACTCTGGAGACGAAGTCGAAGTGCAGATCTGCACCTATAGAAGCCGACTCCATCCAACAATACTCTGTTATTATCTTGCCATTGAACTGCTGGTTCCTGCAACCCCCCTTATGAATAATGAACAGACGTCGGGATGTTGTTCACACTCTGATGAAAACTGATTTCTTCCTCTGAATCCTGCTGTCTCACTGAGACGTAAACCCCATACTGTACATGTCTGATGCTCTGTTGTTGGTTCACCTCAGCGCCAGAAAAACCCCAACAAAAACGAAAACATCAGTCGTGAGTTTAGACGTCGAAACAAGCTGGATGTCAACAGCAGATCTATCCTGTGTAACCTAAAAGGCCCGACTGCTCCTCATGAAAAAGTCAACACATCTGGGAGGAACTTTGAAAGTTTTATACTTTAGTTAAAGATTCATTTCAGAGAATGCATTCTGCAGCATGGTGAGAGGGGGAACAGATATTTGCTGCCCACGTTGGAGGCTGAGTGGAAACGCAGAAGGAGATTGAGACACAACAAGTGTTGTTGCTAAGAGCGATCTTTGAATGTCAGCACTTCTGCCTCGGTCTGCGTGCTCCTTTAAGGTATCTTCCCTCAACGCTGCATTCATCAATCATGCAAAGATGCAAAGCTTCTCAAAGGATTCCTACCTCTTGATCCTTCTCACAACAGCAAACTTTATTGTATTTTGCCAGAGTGTACTGATTCATGATTAATGAAGCGGAAGGACAATTACTCTTGGCTTTTATTTATTTAATTTTATTTATTTATTTAATTTTTCTTTTAGATGAAAGAGTGTGTCTCATAAGAAAAGCCAAGAGACATCACTTTCACTGTTTGGTACAAACCATGATGGAAGGAGGATCTGCTCAGATGAGACCAAATACTGACGCTTATGGTCTACATGTAAATGAAACATGTAGCAGGAAACAGAGAGAGAACACCATTCTATCGTGAAACATGAAGGTAGTGGCAGTATCATCCTGTGGGGAGGCTTTTCTCCACTAGGGACAGAGAAGCTCTACAGAGTTGAGGAAGGAAGTTGTGGAAAACCTGCTGAAGGCTGCAGATAACCAGAGACGGAGGTGGAAGTTTTCTTTCCAGCAGGACAACAACCGTAAACAAAACCAGAGCTACAGGATGCTACAGGATGTGTTGGAGAAGCATCTAAATGTTGCAGGATGGAAGATCTGGAGCACTGGACTTGGGCACCCCTGGTTTAGATCAAAGCATATTCAATTAGAATAGCCTAAAGTTAAAGGTAATTTCATTTATATAGCACATTTTCAGCAACAAGGCAATAAATACAAAGTGCTTTACAGAAATTAAGAGGAAGTGAAAACAAAATAAACCAAAGTAAAGCGCAAAGAAGAAAAATAATCTAATGTTGATCTAAAGTATGAAAACTAGGAACTCCTGTAGATAAGAATCCTCTGGTCTAATTTCATTTCTGGGTTGGAAGAACAGGAGTCTAAAAAGTAGTCTAATAATGTTGATCCAAAATGTATAAACTGTGTAGTCAAAGTCCAAACTTAAATTCCACGGAGCTTCTTTGGAGGACTAGAAAACTCAAGACTCTTTTCATTTCATCTGACTGAGCTTGAGTTAATTTGAAAGCAACGGGTCAGTGTCTGGGTCTGTGCAGAGATTCCCCAAAAGACAAGATTATGACTCAGGGGTGGTAAATGCATGGGTGAATCTTCAGATTTTTATTTTGTGTGCACAATTTAAACCATGCATCATTTTCCTTGCACTTAAAAAATATTCTCTACCTTTGTGTCGGTCCATCATAAAACCTAGAAGTCTGTTTGCAATGTGGCCAGATGTGTTTATTCCTCTCCAGCTCCTGTTTGTTCTGTGAACTGATTTTTGTTTCATGCTGCAGGATCGTCTGATTGTTCTGTATCAGCAGCAGTTTGGATTTTAGTGCAGGCTGCAGTGTTTGTTTCGCACATCGCTTACTTTATTTTTCTTTCACAATCGCACATAAATACATAGACGTTCATAAACACACACGCACGCTTGGCCACACACAGCATTTTTTAATACATTAAAAGGAAGACAGCTTTAGTTTTTAGTGTACAGTGTTCAGTCATATACAGTGCTATTTTTATTGTCCCCCACCCCTTCACTTCATTGCCCCCCGTTCTCGCTTGTTGGCAACCTCTTGCTCTTGCAGAAACACCTGCAACTTCAGTATCCTCCTATCTCGACGTGGCAATTCTCTAAAGTTGTTTTCAATTATGCTTCAGTGGATTTTACATTAGAGAAGATAATGCAGTGGTTGCCTTGGGTGAAAACATGGAAGGGTGTGTGTGTGTGTGTGTGTGTGTGTGTGTGTGTGTGTGTGTGTGTGTGTGTGTGTGTGTGTGTGTGTGTGTGTGTGTGTGTGTGTGTGTGTGCACAAAGCCACCTCTGAGCATGACTGTGAGTGTGTATGACGGTTTATTGTGAGTCTGGCTCAGAGTGTATTTTCCAGAGATAAACTCTCTGACAGCTTGAACATTACGAGCCTCTTCGCTGAGATATGCGTTGCTCCTGGTATCAGTCCATATTAAAACTGTGTCCACAGGCTTTATTCGTTACTTATGTTATTACTGCATTTTCATTAGTGTGTTGCTATGCATTGTGTTTGTTTTTCATCTTTTATGCTGGCAGAGAGACATCTTTTTAATTTTTCACACATCCAGCGATGGAGCAGCAAAGCTTTATTAGTAACTTTGTGTGTCTGGGTCCACATTGAGCCCTTATTGAGTATGCATGGAGCTCTGCAGAGTGAAATACAGCTGAGCATGTGGGAGTCTTTAGTAGGAACGTCTTTTAGAGATGACTCCAGAAAACCACAGATCTTCACCTGTTCATTGCAGAGAGGAAATCAGTTCAGGTCTGTTAGCCAAGCCTGACCTCACATAAAACCCAAACACAACCAAATTCTTTGACAGAGTTTTGCAAATGGTTATCTCATGAATAAGTTGTTTGTGTCTCTATCGTAAGCTGGAAAATGGCTGCGGTGGACCATCCTGTTCTTGGAGAAACCGGTTTCAACCAATTCAGAGAGACCCACTTGTGTAAACTCGTGATGACGCGCCTCGCCTGGCCAATCTCCTGCTGCAGAGCATCACATGACATTGCTTGGCCAATCAGTGCTGTGGGGAATTTAGTGCGCGCAGTAATCAACGGCTGTTGTAGTTGTAAGTCGTGTGGTTTCTTCCTCAATATTTTAATCCAGACTAAACATGTCGAGCAAAAAAAGAAAGTGGTCTGATGAATATGTACAACACGGATTCAGGTGTAACACAGAACGGGATGGGAGTCAGCGTCCCATCTGCAGGATATGCAACGCCAAGTTGAGCAACTCTCGTCTCGCACCGGCAACCCTAAGGGAACACTTCTTGCAGCTGCATGGAGATGGGGAAAGTAAAAAAGTATTTTGTGGATTCAAAACGACAAAAAACAATTACATTTCAAATATAAAAAAATAAGTTATTAAAAATTTTTAAATTCTTTAAAAAATCCAAATATATTTTTGATTAGTAAAATAGAAAAAAATATATTTTTGGGGGCTGAAATTCTTTTATGGGGCCAAAATATTTTTTGGGGCCAGAATAAAGTAAAACCGTAATTTGTTGCGAGTTCATGCACTGTGTTGGTTTTGTTCTTTGAGCAAGGTGATGTTCATGCATGACTCATTTTGTGTACCAGTAAAACAAGCATATACCTGTCTTGAATCTGGAAAAAACAATCATATTTTATTTATCACTAAAGAAGGGTTCAGTGAATGCGCATATAAAACTGGTGGATTCGGTACCTCAAAAAAGATTAAGAACCACTGTTCAAAAACTACTAGATGCCTGAAAGATGTTTTGAAGAAAGTGATAAAAATTTATCACTTTGTGTATCACTTTTTTCTACATCACTTTTTAATACATCTCACCCAAACACAGATGTATTATGCAAACTTCATATTCTGCATGTTTTTTTTCTACAATTTCTGCTTCTAAAATCACTTTAAGCACTTAAAACAACACCCAGTTGTTTTTTGGCAATAAGTTGATGGGTTTTGTGTCTGACAAAGAACCATTTCAAATAATCTCTGCACTAATCATCAGGAATTGCCTCTCACCTGGCAACGCTAGCCAACCGTTACCTGGCAACCCCAGCGTAGCCCAACCTGTCACCTAGCAACCCAAACAGAGCTCCAGCATGTCTGATCAGCTGGTTTTACCGCTGCATGCGTTGTACAATGGCTGCTGGAAAAAACAAGTGTTGTTGACTCACCATCCAGAGACCACTTGCTGCGTTCTTGTTGGTTGTGCGGGTGGCTCTACTTCTGCTTTTTAATATCTGTTTGCAGTCATTTTCACAGAGGGTAAAGGTTGAGTTGGGGGGCGTGGCTAGCAGCACCTTTTTGGATTTAAAGTATCAGAGGCCCTAAAACAGCTCACTCTGAAAGGAACTCAAAACAGACAAAACTGACCAGACTGAATCATTCTTAAAATTACTATTTAAGAATGAGTTAGTGCAAAAAATGAAGTGAACATGTTTTGTTCAGCCAATAGACCTTTCCTAACCTAAAAGGTCACCTTTAACACCTTCCTCGAGGGGTTAGAGAAAACTCTACTCAGTATGAAGTGACTGAAATGGCTTTAAATGAGGCCAACATGGCAAAGGCAGCTTCACATTTTGCAACAGTGAAGTGTGACAACAGTGTTTGTGCCCAGTCTCAGTCTGGAGTGCCTGCTGCAGTGTTTTGGGTTAGAGCAACCCATAATCCAATGGTTGAATGGGCCTGGAAGAAACAGACTAATTGCCGCAGGCGATCCATCCAAGCGTTTCTTTTCTGTGCCTGCCTCCTCTTGTTGAGCTGCGAGGCTGCAGCCCGTCTTGTCATGCCTTAGACTAAATGGCAGAGAAGCTCAGGACAGGTCGCCAGTCGCTGCAGGGCCAACTCCTGGACAAACACAGTTCAGTCAACACCTCAGGCATTTCTGACCCAGTAAGCATTGATCTTCACCTCGCGTAGCTGTCTAGCCTTGTTTGGTGACTTTAAAACTGCTGAGATTTGGGTGAAAAAGTAAAAAGATTTCAAACTATAAAACTTAATTTTCCCTTTTCTCTGTTTCAGTGTAGAAATAAACAAACCACACAGTTTTTATAAACTCACAAACCTTTTATCAAAATACAAGTACATCTCATTTTTCAGAATAAAACTGTTTTGAGAATAACTTGTAAGCAGGTTTTTATATTGTCTATTAATCTTTTATTTTATGATTAAAATGTGTTTATTATAATTTTCTAACCTCAAGTGTCTTTTCATTCAACTGGAAGCAGAAAATCATAAGAAAAAAAAAAACTTCAGTGAGAGTGTAATTAATCTACAATGTGTTGAGTTACTGAAATAAACATTTCTACATTATTCTAATTTATTAAAATGCGCTTATATGGACTGTTGGTTATTTATGCAACATTCACTTAAGGCTTTCAAACAAATTATTTACTCAAAGTAATATTTATTATAAGATTAATAAAGCAGGATTCTGCTGCAGTGCAGTTTGTTGCAACAAAGATTTGATCCTTTAGTCAAACAATACAGCAAAGGAAATAGTTGAAGCACAAGTGAAAACACAACCAGACTGCTGGGGTTATGAATATGATGGCATGAAACCCAGACTGAAAGATAAATAGAGGTAAACAACCATATTTAAACTGAGTAACGTCTGTTTCATCTACAGGGATCAAAAGAGCTAAAAATTATTATAATTAACTATTTTAATAGTTTAAATACCAAATATACATAACATCCTTTAATATGTACAGCGGAGACAGTTAGCTTAGCACAGAGGCTAACATCCTGGGTCTTCCTTATTTCTACTCTTGGGGCTGCAGCCAATCAGCAGCAAGGGAAATAAACGGTGCTCCTGGATTGGCTGCTTTGCATCCAATAGCGTGTTTAGTAGCATGAAATGTTATTAAAACCACTGACAGGTGAAGTAGATAACACTGAACATCTTTTCACACCTGTCCATGTAACTAATCAGTCAGTTGTGAAGGTCTGAAACCTCCGACCACAACTGAATGGAAACGGAGTCAAACGAGTATAGATATTGGAAAGGTTCTGGAAATGAATACGGATCTCTTTGGCCAAAGGTGGAGATGTGTTGAAATGTAACTAGCAGCTTGATAAACGCGTAAATTGGTGGTCAAAGTCCAGCTATCAGATGGCCGAGAGTAATCCATCATGGAGAGGGTGAATCCAGAGATGTGAACATGATCAGACACAGGAAGACAAACGACATCAAGGGAAGAACGCTGGAAAAGCAGCGGTTCTTACACTGAGATTTTGATAATCTGGCGTGGAGGCAGAGACTGAGAGGAGCTTAAAGAGCAGAGAGCCCCGGTGAAGGCGGCGGGTAAATCAGGCAAGCTGAGCTGAGTGAAAACAGAACGAGAGCATGACATGAAAACATGAGTCATTACATGTTTGAGGACAAGACCTTTAATATATGAAACTATTTTCTCAAAACAGCAATCTCAATATGATTACAACATTTATTGATTTATGTGTCCCTTTTACCAAACAGTCAACCTAAAGACACAATATAAAACAAACAGACGAAATAAATAACTATAAATCTAAAATAAAATGCCACAGGGTAAATTATATTAAAATCATAACTGAATCTTAGCGGTCTTGGCTTTGGATATGAAAAGGCCCAGGTCAGTGGATTGATCTAGAGGATCAATAGTTTTGATTGTCGTAACCAAGAGATCCATTCAGTCCAGTTTTCATATTTGAAAAGAACCTCAGGGATGTTCTTCAAAGCCCATTTCTGTACTTCATTCTCTTATAGGTTTGGGTTGAAGCATTAGGAGAGCTGAAAATTGGTAAAATTTTAAAATCTATTGTGAAATGGATAAGCTGCTACCTGCAGTGATCAATTGTCGAGATGATAAACGCGTGTGTAGCCATTTCAAGGCCAGTAAGGTCTAAATATTGCTTAATTTTAGGACAGTTGGAAGATCACTGTGAGCTGGTAAGTGCTGTTTTTCCCATCTGTTCACTTGTAGTACGATCTCATCAATGTTCCTTTGGACCTCTCACTACCTACACTAATTAATTTTAAACAATTAAACCTTCACATTTATCTGGTTCCATCAAAACTGAAGCAGTCGGTTTATAGTTTACAGGTTTTTTTTTTTTTTTTCTGAATTCAGTTTTTTCTTATTTCAGACAACTTTAATCCTACTTTATAACAACTCTTTGAAAACAATGACTTGCTACAGCATTTAACTCTCTGGTGCTGTGATGACAGCTCTGTCTGCTACTGAAAGATCCCTGAACTGAATCCAGCAGTGGGTTTGCCTGGAAGGCAGCCTTGCCTTTGTCATGTCCTCAGAGTTTTTCCCCAGAATGAAAACAATGAGATGATCTAGAAACATGTGCAGCTCCATCTCTGACCTCGTTCCACCACATGACTCTTGGGTTCACCGGATCAGATCAGGGTTATTTTTTAGGTCTATCAGTGAGTTCCTGCACTCTGGGCTCGGTTCTTCTGCAGGTTTGTTAGGTAAGAACTCATTTCCTTTCTCTCTGTTTGACTCTTTTTCTGAGGACAAACCACTGAGTTGTTTCTGCTTGGCCTTGACTCTGACAACCACCTGACGATGCTTTCATCTTTACACCTTTGATGAATGTTGATGAGGTCTTTTGTATGCTCTCTTTTCAATGACGAGCATGGATATTCAGCCTCTGTTCTCCCTTGAACAGGAATGCTGTACACTCTGTTTAGCCTCCGTCTGCTTCGGGGTGATGTGCTTTGTTTGTACAATTTTTGAGAAAGTGAAATGATTTAGTTGGAGTTTTTAGTCTTTGAAGTAGATGGCTTTTTTCCCTCTATCTCCCCAGAGCATGGTCAACCGTGTTGTACAACAGCTCTGAATTGTTCTGCTTTATTGGCAGCCATCTGGCAAAACCTCACAAACATTCCCTAATGCAATTTCTGTCTGCCTTTTATTCCAATCATTTGATGTTCACACACTGCAGTGCACCACATCGCATCTCTGTTTGTTTTTTTAAATTGGTACAAATGCCAACAAATGAAAACCTCTCCTTTGTGAAAGCTGGGAGACGGCGTTTCTGACCTGAAAAGAGGTTGAGAGAAGCATCCTTTGCGTCTTTTCTAATCGATTATTGTCCCACTTGGGTGTAAGTGTTGGCTTGATGCTCAGACTCAGTATGAACTCTGAATTAAAACGAGGCGGATGTTACACACTGAGTTGGATTTGCCTTAATCTCTTTTACTGATTGTCACTAAATTATTTTGAGCTCCTATCTTTTACAACGAGCCCAAAACAGACATTTTTCCCGTAAGAAACTGCTTGTGTCAACAGAAATGAAAGCGGGTCCGACTTTGCTCAGAGTACTTTGGTGTTAAACAGAAAATGCTTTAAAAGAAAAACTTGCATTCATGCTGTCGTTTTATTAAGATGCATTTCTGGGACTTTGATTTCCTTCTATATGAGGAGTGAGAGGAGCTCAAAGTGAAAAGGCGTCTCAGATTACAGACCACAGAAGCCTGTGCGATGACAACCCCCCACTGACAAACGCAGCGTGCATAAATGTGGCAATTGCGTGCTAATTATCAGAGGAAGCATCTTCCTGTCCTCTCAGGGACGTATGGACATAAACAGGATTGTTTCCTACACACTGATCCAAAGGTCTTTATCTGGAAAACCTTTCTGCTAACCACATAACATATCAGAACTCTTACAAATTGTAATTATTCAGAGTTCAGTTTTCAAATTATAATTTATCAATGGTAAATAAATCCTTGACAGGATTGGTCAATATCATCAAGTATTGACCAATACTTAATATCAATATTGCTATCCATCAGTAGCAGGCAAAAAAAGCTGCTACATGAAAAGGCTTAAATAGGAAAATGGAGTCTGGCTATTGCCTTTAGCAATTCTGCTCAGTTCTCATCTCCCTTGAAAGCTCTGTCTGGTATTTCTCCTACTGAGCTCGATTCCTCTAGTTGAATTTCAACTGGGCCAGTCAGCGAACAGAAGAAGTTGTGAATGATGATGGGCGAAACATAATGTCAATTTCTCCAATCCATTCATATTTTATATTTTTCTTCTTACATAAATTATTGCTAAATGAACATTTATGTCATTTCATTGCCAAATGAAAGAACTACTTCTTCTCACTCCTGCTGTCAAACTGACCTTTATGTACCAGGCCTAAAAACAGAAAAGTACACAAGACCTAGTCGCACCGATATTTATTCATCTACAATGTGTCCTCCAGTGTGTCAAAAAGGAAGTTTGCTGATATAATAAATGAAACTTTATTGTCTGAGAAGCTTTTTTCATCTCAAACTTGTTCCAAGAAGAGGGACCAGGCATGGAAATCTGTTTGCACACAGTTTCAGTGAGCATAAGCAGCCATTATTGTTTTTACTAAGAGTTGAATATGGGCAGTTGGTCCAATATGCCACCATGTACCAAGTGGATTTTGTCTTTCCAATGTAATGCTTCAGTAGTGACACTGTAGGAAAACGACACGATTTTTTTACTCTATCACAAACTTATACACAATAACTATGTATACTTGAGAAAGACTAGTGTTTAGAAATTACCAAAGCAAACACTAAATTATGTTAGGAATCTCCAAAGAGAAACCAAAGAAATCTTTCCATTATTTCTATTTTTATCTTATAAGCCTGTTTTTTCCAGGCAGTAGTGCTATTAAGTCTTTAGAGAAACAGGGCAGAGGAGAACAAAATATGGATAATCCTCTGTTCATTTGACGAATGCTTGAGAGTAGAGCTCAGGTCAAATTGAAGCCGTCAGTCCCTGAAGACTTGATGTGATTAGAGGGACAAGGTCAGGCTGAATTTGGCTGGAGAAACACTCTGAGCCTGAATCAAAGACTTTCGGTTAATCTTAATTTAATTGTGCAGCGTTTAATTGTGTTTGTCAAACTGAGGCTGCTGGGTGACATCGATCGAGAAGTCATGCAAAACTGCATACACAATTTAAATAAAACATAAATGGGGTGTTTTCCAATGAACAGCAAAAGAATAATCACCACATCGGATGTTTTTTAGGTATTCTTTAGGAGTCAGACACATACACACATCATTTTCCTTCTTTAGCAGATTGTTTCGTCTCTGTGGTTTTGCTAAAACCTTATACTACATGGATTGCAGGAAGCCATTAACAGGAGTGTGCACCACCTGCTCATCTGAATGCTGGGAATAAACAGACCAGCGGCCGAAAGAATGAAACATTTCCATGGCATCAGATCAGTGAGGCACCAAAAGGTTGTTTTAATGGCCTCCTCCTTCACCAACAACACTAAAAGAAAAATTTAATCTTTGTTCTGGTTTCAACTAAACATTGCCATGCATATCAGCTTAAATCAAAAGAAATGTTGCAAAATAAAGTGAAAAGGATTTTTGTTTGACAAAATTTGCCTTAAAAGATTAAAGCAAAGTAAATATTATGTTTACCTTCAGATGTTGACTTAAATCGTTTTTTTATTTTTAATTTCTTAAAAAGTCTAATAGCTTCAAATGTACTGGAGTAAATGAACCAGATGGGTCGCAGCAAACAGATGTTCTGACAGTTAAATAATTTCGCGGACGACGTTGGAGGGCAAAAAGACTTTCCCGTGCCGTCCGCAGCCTCGCTGCCATGGTGGAATAATTCCACTCAATGAAACTTGGAAATATAGATATTATTAATTTAGTGCTATGCTGCAGAGCAAAGGGAAACCCGTTGAAGTGCAACTCAAACCACCGTTTTCTCGCTCTCTGCATCGGCCAAGCTACACGTGTAGCTTCACTTATTTACTGCTAGCTCGCATCAGTTTACGTTTTTTCCGCTAGCCTCAGAAATAAAAGATAGAGGTTCTGGAATAATTTTGATCATGTTGGTATATTAATGTGTGCTTTGGTAAATATGATGCTGTCCATTGAAAACCCAGGACGTCTTTTATTCAATCAATTACATTTTCTGTTGGTTCACTTATGTAGCAGTGCACAGGAACAAGCAGACGACCGTCTGCTGTGGTTTGCGTAGGCGGTACCTTTGGCACAGATTTGAGTCTCAGGTGAAGAATTTCTCAGAGAAAGTAAAGCTGATTGGTTTGATTCAGCACCTGGAAATCCATGTCTGTCTCTTTTATTTTCAACAAAACTTTCTACAAGAACCGTATCAGTGAAAGGTTTCATTCAGAGGAGCAGATGTAAAATGTGTAGTTCACAGCTCACACTCCAGCCTAACACTGTTACTCCCACTTTAATGTAATGTGGAAATGATGCTGCCGCTCTCTGGCTCATTACGGTGCTTTGTAATCACTGCAGATACCGTTCTCTCTGAAGGAGCGACTCCTCGTTACGGCCTCTTTGAAAGCCCATTTCCCTCTGAAGGGGCACAAACAGCAGGTTTTGACAAAAACAGGAATCATCTTAGCTCTCCGCATAACAATATGAGTCAGACTGCAAATCCAAACGGGAGTTTTGCCACAGCAGTGGGCGGGAGCTTCTGTCCCCACAGAGAAGATTCTCCGGGCACGACACCCACCGAGGCAGAAAAGCCTGTGAGCAGGCCTGCAGATGCTGAAATGTGATACTTGAAGGCAGATTTGGTAGTTACCGATGATGGATTCATGTGGAGTTTCCAGGGACTGGGCTGGCTAACAGGCTCATTCCCTCTGTTAAATTATTAAAACACCAGGGTTCTGGAACATCCACATGTTTTTGCACTCGTCATATTTTATTTCATAGTAGTCATCAGGAGAGAATTAATTATTTACAGTGTCAGGTCCCCAGAGTTGTTTGAATGGTTCATTTTAGTGGGAGCTGTGGATGATTGGTTAACCCTCTCTTATTTCACTGCCATGGATTTACTCCCCTGGAGAAGCTGCGTGTACACAACCAAACTAACATTCATCCTTTTGGTTCTCTTCCTTTGGGGTGACATTCTGTTCTTTTTCATCAATATAGCAGCATTACAGAAAGTAGCATCAGTTTGTTTTGACCCAAAGCTTCCTGGATTATTTTCACTTTGTTTTCTGCTTCTCATTGTGTTTTTCTCTTTGTTCTGTTCAGATCCACAGACTACGGATCAACATACGAGAGAATGAACGACAAAATCGGGTCCAAGGCCGTCCTCAGTTACCTTTACGTTTGCCCAACCAATAAAAGGAAGGTGGGAATTTTCTTCTCTCTTTTTCACCTGTGAATAAGTACTTTGGTAAATAAAATGCCCGTCCGTTGTCTTCTGAAGGTCCTGGGTTCAAATGTCTGTATGGCTCTCTGACCATGTGTGGGTTCTCTCTGAGACTAATTAACCCGACAGTCAAAACCATGACTTTTAGGTTAATTGGGTTCATTAAGCTGCTCTTAGTGTGAGTGTGTGAACGGTTGTTTGTCCCGTGTTCCTGTTTGTTGCCCTGTGATGACCTGGAGATGTTTCAGGATATTCCCCACCTCTCGCTCTTTTGGTAATGATCTGTACATGGAAATACAGCAACTGAAAATAAAAAAACTGTGTGTAGCATATCTGTACAGCTAACAGTATACTATATTATAAATTATTGTAAATGGTATGTGAGCTAGTTCTCTCAGAAGATAGGTTTGACTCAGGAAGGAGCAGACAGACTAGAAGTTTGCAGTTGCGAGCGCCTTGTATTTATAGTGAGAAAAACATCTGAATGGCCATAAAAAATGTGCAAGAGAAAAAACAAAAAGTATGAGTAACTAGTTTATAAAATGTACTTCAAGAATAACTCAGCAGTACGTATGTCATTGTTTCTCAATTCTGGTTCTCGGGACGACTGTCCTGCATATTTTAGTTGTGTCTGTTCCAGAATAACTGATCAAATGGTTGCATGACATCCTTTGCATGCCATCAAGTGCTGCAGAAGCCTGTTAATCTTCCACACCGGTGTGTGGCAGAAGGAGAACACCTGAAACATGCAGTGCAGCCTGAGGACCAGAATTGATAAAACTGCTGACTTATATGACACTGTTAGTAGAGAGTAACAGCATAAAGCTCAAAACACGAACTGGTCACCTGCATGATGACCATTTAAGATCCAACAAGAACTGATTGGGGAAGAACCTGGTAAGTTTACCAGGTTACCTTCAGTAACCTGTAGGTGGGCCTGGATGAAACCTCAAGTATAGTGGACTCCCAGTGTCTGGAGGTGAGGAACCACTGCTGGCCATGACTGGCAGTGCGCACTCAAAAAAAATCTATAAATGCATATTTCAATAGTTCAAGCATCAGATACACATTATTAATGTGCAGAGTGCAAACTGTCCTGATGTTTACACACAAACTGATATCTCCAGTGCTGTTTACCGTTTCTTTTGGAGGTTCAGCCAGTCAGACCAAGGAAAATAAATGACGCTATTGGATTGGTTGCTTTGGAAACAGCAGCTAGTAGCATGTCCAGCCGCATTTTGTTGAGGTATTTTCTCAACATGCATTTTGCTTCACAGAGTTGAGATTGGCTCAACAAAAAAAATCTGCAATAGATGAATTTTCCAAAATTGCTTCGGAGTTACCCTCCAAATTCAGCTGACTGACAAAGCACAGCAACAGGTTGGGGAAGGAAGCTGCACACAGGAGTAGAAACTGCCAGCGCTGCGGCCATTTCCAAAGGTGACTGCAGGTCCAACTGGTGTCGAAATGAGAATCCATACATCACTGGTTCTCAGGTACTTTCTGCCGCGAAGCAATATGAGCTTCTGCATAAAATACACAGACAGACACTACAGAAAATAGTCTTTAGTTAATAGTTTATCTGCAGCCAGCTCTATTTGTTCTTTCTGTTAAAAAAGAAACTGTCAGAAAACAAAATTAGTTGGCAAACTCTGCTGAAGAGAAAAGTGAGTTATTTCCTTTATTTTTGAATCAACCCGCTGAAACTGAATTTTAACAATTCCAGCCTGGAAATAAATAAGACAAGGGGAATCACAAGTTCTCCCAGCTGCCAACCATCTGCCGATGCCTTTAATTTGCCTCCGAGTTCTGTCAATCACTTTTCATTTCTTCTGACACGCTCTGAATTTTGTTCATCGATCTGCACATGGTTTGCATTCCACTTTTCACCATCTGCCTCGGTTTTCTGCTCGTCTAATGACAAACACAAAAAAATACTTCTGAATCCGCATGGTTAAAAATGGAAGACTTCAGCAGGCAGCTTCTCTCTTAGCAGAAGGTTTTCCACTCTGATGCACCCAAAATTGTTGCTGTGAATTACAACTTCCTGCACTGTCTTTGTGCTGTGCTTCTCCGGCTTCAGTAAATGACATTTAATCAGATTCAGTGAAAACTGCTTTATTTATTCCAAAGGGAAATTAAATGTTGTGACTCAAATCAGTCAAGTATCCTCAGAAAGTCTTCCTGGATGGTGAGGCTGTGGTTAGAAAAGATCTCCAGTAGCAGCCAGTCTTGCAACTAACCTGAAAACGCCTCTGACTAAAGACCATTTCTGTAAGTCACATGACTGTAATGACAGGCTAGCAGCTCAATATCTGGCTAGCAGAGGTGATATTCCACAGTAACATGACCCTGATGACACCACCAGTTGTTGACAAGATCTGCTAATCCACTTCCTTTGCTTTTGTCATTCCTTGTAAAATCTCTTTCTGGTTGTATGAGTGGAAAGCTGGGCAGAGAGATGTTGGAGTAGGGGATATGGCCATTCCCTGTTATGGTGGTTTGAATACTGTCCTTCTCTTTGCTCCTGATCTGCATCCATGAAGCCTCCTTTTCAACTCTTCTGAAGTATTTTTGGAGCTTCCAGTAGTGAGAACTGTACTTGTCAGTCCTTCTACCTGGTAACCAGCCACTGGATGCATGAAGTGGGAAAATTCACACGATAACATTTTCTACAAAAATGAGCCACTTGGCTCATCTCTCAAAACTCCCAACTGTCTCTTTAAATGAGAGCACTTAGCACTCCTCTGCAGGTAAGAAATCAATTTCTCATGAGTGCAATACAATTTAATCCACAAAGAAAATAACAGTTTTAAAAACTATAAACACAACCCTGAAAAAATGGGACGCTTTGTAAAAGAGGAAAGGCAATGTGTTCTGCATTTATCTGACTTTGACTGTGTAATAATAAATTAATCTGCTTATTGCACCAAAATATTTTAAGTGCATTTATTCAGTGAAAAACAAAAATCCAACATATATTAAAAGCTGCAGTTAATGATGTCCGTAACACAATTTATGAAATGAATAGTTTGATCTCATCACTCCTGGTTCCAAACAGACTAAACTGGAGAAGTTGCAGACAATGTTCTGCTGCTGTTGTTGTTGTTGTTTGTGCTTTCTTTTCATTAGCTTCCTGTCATTTTGTGTCTGTTGACTCCTGTTGTTGATTGGCTTTAAACTCGATCCATAGACAGCGTCCACTGTCACATTACTACTGATCGCAGCTGCATCATTAGTAGCATAAACAACCACACACACAAAAATGGATCTCAGTGCAAAAGTAGGAATCTGGCATGGATAGATGCTGTGTGAATGTAGCCAAAGAACAATGATTCCACGATTCAGAAATTTAATGCAGATTTCAGATTTTTAGGTGGAAAACATTTTGAGAGCTGTTAGTTTCCTGCGTGGGAATCCAGATAATACACACTGGTTTGTGTGTTAGGAGACAAAATATGTAAAAGAAACTCATCACTTGGTAGAGCGGCCTTCCTGCTCAGGCAGGGGTTGGATGAAGCTAACGCGCCGCAGTGCCAGCAGACTAATAGAGAATAAAGCGACTCGGCGGCGCGTTAGAAGTGGTTTGGGTCCTCGGGTTCATCAGCATCACTCCTCCAAGGCCGATCCAAGGTGTTGACCCTGAATGTGTTTGCATGTCGTCGGAGTTAATGGGATCCTGCGAAGAGCAGAGCCTCGTCGTGGCGAGGGACAGATCATAGCCGGCACTGATTACTCCTCATGACTCACTCGCTCCTGCATTTTCATGCGGAGAAAATGTAATTCCACATGAAGGCCGTGGCAGGAACGCGCTCCCCCAGGTTCTCTCTGCGGGAGATGTGACGCGCAGCTCTTCAGTCGGCTTGTATGGCATGAGATAAAGTTTAGCCACGACTCAAAAGGGAAAATTAACAAATGAAATCCCATCATTTCCACCGTAGTTTCCAGGAGAACTATTTTTACTTCCTGTCTGCTGCTGTTAGTGAGTCATGGCAGCCAGGAACTTGTAGTAATGCTGATGATGGTTGTCTTCTGGCTCTTCTCATTGCCTCTCTGTGCTTTATCTCAGGCCTAATTATTTCGATTTACCATCCTGGAGATGGATGAAAGTTGCCCCGTTGCTGGCTGCAGCCCTTTGTTGGCTCCTTGTTTGAAGGGCCTTATTTAGCATCTGGCTGTGTTCTATAAAAAGAGTCATCTGTAGCTAATCACTCACTGAAACCTATAATCGTCCGCTGCTCCCACCCCGGCTGTACATGCACATATATTGAAATATTTTGCCTCACAAACATTGCCGCTGTGACATTCCGCAGAGACGCGGTAAAGATTTGAGCGATAGTGACGACATTTCGCAGAAGGCCTCAGCAGTGAACTCTTCAGCTGCATCGTGTCGTCTTTTCTCGAGCTTCATGCTTTCTCTGCAGTTAATTGAACGGCTGCTTGACGGGGCTTTAAAAAAAATTAAAGACATGCACAGTTAAGATGCCACGGAGGAAGAACGGCAGTGAAAACATGATAGCTAAATGTGGGTGATTAAGGCCTGATCCGTGCCTAATGAGCATACTGTGAAGACAACTGTGTTTCCAAAGCTCCTGTGGAAGACAGCCTAAGCTCGATTGATCCGCCGTGATTCATTTGCTGCAGGGTGTCTCTTTCCCTTCGTCTCTGATCCATACCTCCACTTAACTTGCCATCTGACAACTATCCACTTCTATCTCGCCGCTGCAGCTTATGCACAGCTCGACACCAGGCTGATAAAACACAAAGGTTATCCCCTGCAACCTTTATCGATTCCGTATTGTTACCCTCCTCACTCGCCCCGCTCCCTCGTTAAGGCTGAGTGGAGGCTGTGAGGGAAATCTTAATCAGACTTTGATGATGCCATTGGTCACTGCGAGTTTGGGGATCAATAATTATTGTTTACTTTAGCAGGAAAGGGAAAGTACAGTACTTGGCAATAATATTCGATAATATTCAAGTTTTTATTCACTTTCTTCTCAGGTGTTTAAAACTAAAACTTAAATTGTGGAGGTCATTCAGCGGCATGATGATGCATTCTGGCCTTAACGTGTAACCCGACCCGATTGACCCCATGTCCACTTGATCAGTTGCATCCATATTTTCACATTAAGGTCAATATTAGAACTATAAATCTGAAATGTGATCTTTACATTTATGCTAAAGACAAACCCAGTGTGACCATGAAAGCGTCACCTGTTGAAGTTGAAAATCCTACTAGGAATTTTAACTCCCAGTAGGATTTGAAATTCCCCGACGTTGCTAGGCAATGTCAGGTTGCCTAGCAACCCTGACTTTGGTATAACTTGTAGTTGTTCGCTACAAACTCAATGTTTGAGAGCAGGAGGATCTGTCTACATTACGCTGTTAGCTATTTTGGAAGAGTTTGCTTATTGCCAGGAAGTTGGAGCTGAAGACCCTTCATGAACCTGCTGTCTGATATTATGCAAGATTCCTGGACTCCTGATTTTTCCAACTACAGTTGCATTAAATCCAAAACTTAAATTGTGGAGGTAATTCACATTAAATCCAAGACTTCAATCTAATTGGGAACAAGTGATAACTGCTCAGACAAAACTAAAAGTTAACTTCTTGGTCTACTTGCAAAGCATTATGTGGATTTAAACAATTTTTTCACATCACCTTGAATCCACTTTGCCCATGTTAAAGCATGGTGGTGGCAGCATCATGCTCACAGAAACTTCAAGCCAGAAGAAAGACCAGTATTTATGTAAAATACTGGTCAGTGGGAGCTGAATGCAAATGTATGTCACACATCTTAGACTCTGACATTTAGAAATGGAGTCGTTTTCTTCTTACTGTGATGCTTTTCTGTCACATTAAAACCGGGAAAAATGCATTCAAGTTTGTGTTTGCAGTTTTGAAAATAGGCTTATAATCACAGAGGCGACAGACAATTTTTAACAAACATGAGGTGTGAATTTGGAAAATAATGTTTTCACACTTGTTGCTAAATGAGTAATGCAAATGTAAGAATATTGTCCAGCAGCTGCTCGGTGTGATGAAACAGAAAACCATTTTGAGCTCAAAGACTGAAGCAAAAGCTGGAGATGAAAGCTCTGCAGATGGAGGTTAAAAAGGAAACTTCCAGTTCAAAGCTTCAGCACAGAGCAGCAGTTCATTTTAATACAATCTTTTTAGATTATGTGCACGCATTTAAATGCCTTTTTTTCTTTTTACCATTAACTTCTGATGGTTGATTCTCAAAGTGGGCCTCTTACAGCCACATTATCGAATATGATTACAGCTTAAAAGCTGGAAATTACATCTGATAAGCTCCAGAGAGGCTCACAGATATCAGGAGCATTGGCGCTGCGCTGTGACAGGTAATGAATGGAAAGATCGGCGAGCCCACGCCAATGAGAAAGCCAGATTGAGAAAGTGCTGCCTGTTTATTGGTGCTTAATGAAAAACAATTTATCTAAATCACCACCAGGGAGAGTTCCTGCTTACAGCTCTGGAAGGAGGGCTGGCTTTTCTGTCAGTGACAAATGTGCTGCTGTTCTTCCAATTCCAATGGAATTGACGAGAGAAAACACAGCTATTTGGACCTCGGCGCTGCCCGCTGTGCCACCGCGCGCTCATGCAACATGCATGGCTGGTGGAGGTTTGAGGAGCAAAGCAGCTCCATCCTAAAGGACAGGCGTTGGCTACTGGGCCCACACATGTGGACAATAACTGTTAATTTGCAGAATCCCAGTGAGGATTCTGGGGTGCATGTTAGTGGATTAAACCCGTTTCAGGCCATAACTGAGAAACAAACAACTGCAGACATCAAACCACAAAGGAACAGCCAAGTGTGAACAGCTACTGGTAAATGGGAGAATCAATGAGTCTGAACTCATCCAGAGCAAAAACAAGTTGGAGTTTCATTTTAAAAGTCAAAAAGTGAAAAGATGCCCTTTCTTCTAATGCTAATGTCAGCATCCAGAGTCCACATTTCCAAAGGCCCTGCATGAACGATCCGGCCTTCCTGAGACGGGATGAAAGGTGAAGAAGGAGTAGAATAACATTGGCTCCAATCTGAGGGTTAAAAAACCTGCATAAAAGATTAAAAACATTAAGTGTCTTTGTTGTTGAGCTCATATGTTCATTCATTCAAGAACTTAGCAGCAAAAGAGTGTATGATAGAAAATGTTGATTTTTGTTTTGTCAATATTTTTTATTAAAATTCAATTTATTGTGTTTAATTAGAGACTCTGGAATTAACTCAGGTAAAAATGTAAATATCCCACCATTAAAAAAAGATTTGTTTTCCTCCCACGTCATAATCCTGCTCTGCTTTGTGTCAGTCAACCACCAAACATCCTGATACAACCTCATAAAATCTGCCAGCGTGTAGAAACATAAATGTTCCTTTTTTCATGTGAAATAATGTAAATCCCCTTTCTGCCTTTTAGCTTACACTGTGAAATAAAGAAAGCAAACTAATAGGGCCCCTCATTTGAGGTAATGCATCAGCTTCACTTCGGCGCGGCTGAATAAAATACACTGATTACGGCTACTTTGAGGAGCTTCCTGTAATTCAAGGCAAAATTCCAGTGAGCATTTAATCTGCTTCCAGAAAGACTCTAAATGTCATTAGCTGAAAGATATATGCGGTAAAAGTTCCTCTCCTTATTGAATTCTGTTGGAACCGTGACGGCTCCCGCAGAAACAGTTCAAGCATGAAATTACAGCTTCCAACCCCCGCTGAGCTGCTGAAGCTGGAATTAGAATTGTACTGGAAGAGGAAATGCTAACAAATGACATTGTGTGGTGCAAACTGATAAAGACAGTAAGTTATTGTGTGTTTAGGTTCAGTCATGCCTGCTAAATCTCTCATTAGAAGCAGCTCCTCTTGGCTGCAGCTGGAGCAGAGGAAGGGTTTCTGAAGGAGGCTTCAACCTGCGTGTCGTTGTTTCCTTTTTAGTTCTTGTTTTAGACAGATGCGATGATGAGTTTTGACCTCTGATATCACAGAAGGCTCCACAGAGGAGCTTCTGCAAAGCTGTTTGCCAAACGTAAACCTGCAATGTGCCAAATTGGCAAAACATTTTAGGTCCGACATCGCTCCTGCTTCTAACGTCTTATTTCTGTCTCCTCTCATCTCCTCCTCTCTCCGATCCAATCTCTCCCTTCCTCTGTGTTTTCCTCTCTTCATCCTCCCTGCTCTCAGATTATGGTCCTGACTGATCCGGAGTTTGAGAGCAGCGTGCTCATCAGCACTGATGAGGGAGCCAGTTTCCAGAAGTACCGCCTCTCCTTCTTCGTCCTGAGCCTTTTATTCCACCCCACAGAGGAGGACTGGGCCTTGGCCTACAGCCACGACCAGAAGGTTAGACTCTTCACTTCAGATCTGCTCATTTAAAGAGCTCCAATGCACAATCAACATTATTATAGACTATTTTATAGAGTTCAAACCTAATTAAAGGAGATCAAACTCATTCCTGTTATATTCCAGCTCCGTTTCATCGATAAATGGAGCATCAAGTCGTGGATTTTATTGGTTATATTTGTTTGTTCTTCAGTTACAGGAAAAATGTTGCATTTAGGAGGGAAATCCTTCATATTACCTCTGAAAAACAATACTTTTTATGTAACAGAGCATAAAATTGGACAAAAAAATAAACCTAAAACCTTGTGAAACAATATTTTTTACCCATATAGTGAATTAAACCAAAATGTATATGAAAAAAATTACAATCTATTAAATATTTTATCTAATTATAAAATACTTTGTTGCTGTATTAGGTTGAGTTAATATTGGCTCTTTTTTTATCATTTTAATCAGTACTTAATTGTAGCCACAAAAATGCCTTTTATCTCTGTTTTGATGAGTTTTTTGGGTTTTTTTAGTTCCTGAAAGTTTCATGCATTTCCTATGAGGATGATTGAGGGTCAGTTAGCTTTAGCATCTATTGTCATTAGAATAAATTCCTCTGATAATTCCTGAAAACTTTTACTGTTTCTCATCTTTTGTTGAATTAATTAACAAGTTCAGGAAGTTTGAAATATTTATTTTTCATTTTATTAAAGCAGACTTGTGTATTTTTGATGGTGTATTTTGGAGTCTTCATTCAAATCATGTCATCAGCAGGATTTTCACAGCAGCAGGTTCTTTGCATCTATAAATGAAATGATTGGATTCAGTGGTGAAGTTTATTGGATGAATTCATAAGAACGCTGCAAAAGTTCAGTCAGTGGGCTCAGATCATCCAGACAAAAGAAAAGCTTCATTAGGTTGTTTTCAGTTATTCCAGGAGTGTGTAGAAGTGTCCCTTCACCTGTTGTTGCCATGACGGTGTCACCTTCACTGGTCTTTGTGTCTCTTTGTGGCACGCCATCCTCACGCTGAGCTCCAGGATTGTTCCTGTAAGTGTCGGCCATTAAGGTCAGTGACCCTGATCCGGGAGCCGAGTTGTCGCTCCGCTGGAGGGAGATGATCAGGGAACAGTGGTGGTTCAGTCAGTCCAGTCAGCAGCTCACATCTGAGAAGATTGTCACTGCATGAGGGACAGGTTGGTTGTTACGGCCAAAACCTTTTAAAGTTTGACAAAAATGTGGAAGTTTGGTCATTTATACCAAACTGCAGCAGAACCTTTTAACGCCTTTAGATTTTGTCCAGAAGATGACAACCAGCATGTGCAATAAAACTAAAGATATGAGGACACATTCACATACTTTAAATAATTTTGACCCAATTGTTTATAAATATTTCATTTTAAATGTTGGAATTAAAAAGAAACCAAATGTAGAAGATTTTGGGTTGCAGGATCAATTTACACCACCTGACAACAAACTTCATTTGTTGTCATGTTTTTTATTCATAGACCAACTAAATCTAAAGAAAATGTTACATGCATTTGTATTCAGCTCACAACTCAATAGTTTCTAGCAGCTTTTTACATTTACAAACTGAAACTTTTGGCTTTCCTTCCTTTGCAGTTTTTCTATTTTTTCTTTTTTTTTTTTTTTGGTCCACTAAAAAACCTCCAAAAATCCTGATTCCTATCTTGGAGGATGAGAAAAAACATCAGGGAACCTTAGGAATCTGCAGCACTGTGATAATATTAACATGAACAAACAGGAAATAGGAAATTCAGGAAATTCTAGGAAATTCCTCTGAAGCTAAAGTAAAGGGAGAGTTGAAAGGGCAGCGCCTTCAGTCAGAGTTCTGGGCAAAACATGAAATCACTGAAAGTCCTTAGCAGTCAGCAGCATCTCCCGATTCTGAAGCAGTGTGTTCTAATGTTAATTAAAAACAGCCCTCAGCTGGTTACATTATGTATAAGAGCTGCAGCGTGCAGAAAATATGAGGTGCTGCCACCTTACCCATGAAATAGACTCACAAGATCAATGATGGTAACAGCTATTGATCTCAGTGATTAAATACGCGGCAGCCGTGCAGGCGGGAAATACATCAAGCAGCCGAGGAGAAAGTTCAAGAAGGCTCCGCCGGCTGAGAGCTGGATGGAGCAACTCGACGTTAATGAGGTGGACAGTGATAACAGGTATTATGAGGCTAATGGTTTATGTGGCTTTAATTTGCATCCTTACAGGCAAAGTTGGCGCCCGAAGCAAAAGGCTCCGGCGTGATTATCACCTCCGCCGGACTCATTTTCACTCCCATCCTGAGTGTGTCATCCACACGCTGCGGTTTCCTCCTCAGGGCTGTTGTCGCAAATATGTTCTTCGTCTAGTTAGTTAATAGGGATTTGCACAGATATTATTGGTGGCTTAATTCGACCTGATTTCCCTCGCAGCCTCTGCGTTTCGTCTTGGCTGCCGAGCCGGCAGCAAGGAGCTACAACATGCTCATTTTCAGCTGATAGTTTTCAGACGAGGTCAGTGTGAATCTAATCAGCTGGAAGTCTGTGTTTAAGTCGACCGGCGCCCTCGGGAGCAAACTTAAAGAGACATCAGGATTCATGTGGAGACAAATGGGCTCGACTGAAGAGTTTGTTGTGTTTCTTGATTCTTTTTAAATCACTTCGCTTTTTAAATTACCATCTGGGTGAATCCACTCATCAAGTAAATGGAGATATTTTTAGATTTGAAAACTGTAAGTGACCTTTGGAAGCTCTCATCTGGGCTGTGATCAGTTTGTGAAGACAATTACTCACCGACTAGTCTCACGTTGGCTTCTGTTGCTGTTCCTGCTGCCAGCAGGCTGAAACAGGCAGATGCAGAGAGATGGTGACAGGAGGAAACTCTTTCATCTTTTAATCGTTTTTATTTCTCATGCCAGTTGTAACATTAAACTGCTGAACTACTTTATCTGAAATAAGTCGTTCTCTTTATCAAAGAATTATCTGAATAATTAAATCTCAACATTTTCGTCTTAAAGCAGTCATTTTAGGAAATTGTTTCTTAACCTAATAAAAGAATTATGTCCATCAGCAACCAAGAATCAACAGTAACCCTCAGAAATCTATACGTCCCTGTTAATATGATGGGATTTTATCTCTTGAAAATATTATGATCCTTTTTCCTGAACTCTTGGTTTTTATCCACTGTCTCATGTTCCTGATGTTTCCGTTGTTTGAGATGGTCAGATTAATCATATCGGCTGTCCAACATTATCACAGCTCAGTGATTTGGGATTACCTATCTTCAGATAAAGTTGGACTTTTAGTCGATGTGTTTGAAAGTACAAATAATATTGAAGAGCTGTCAGTTTTGAACCAAAAACAGTTCTGACTGATCTAAGTGGGCCAAAAAGGAAACAACCAGTTCTGTGGGCTGAAAGGTCAAATCTAAGGTGTTAAGTGGGGAAAGCTTCTGATTTCCTCAGATATTTTATAAACTCTCATGCCTTTAAGCTTTTTTGTTGGAAAGCTTCACAGCTACAGGATTTAAAGGATACTTCAGAGGGTTGTCTCAACACACGGCTGAACAAACATGAGACAAGCTGTGACTTTTTAATGGACTGCAACATGATTAACTCATCCAATAATTACATTCTGCACGAGTGCCGTCCTGTACACTGTAATCTAATGTTGTCTATAATCAGCTTCCATTTCCCTGTGAAATGTGGATCTCCAACCTTTGACAGAACAGATTCTTTTCTGCTCTGCTATTCGTCAGCAATAATTATCATCTCTGGTAGCTCCATTGTTTTTCTTTGGCTGTTATTAAGATTCAGAAAGATAAAGCTATTTACTGTTGCACCTCCATGAAGTGGCAGAGCTTGCAGAGACAGATGCTACATCTTGCAGCTTGTATGATTTATTGTCCTTTTCTGGTAAATGCAGCCTCATAAAAACCCTGTAGATACATTAAACATAAAGCTTTCCGGATGTGGTTTGCTTTGAGGACTGCATCTTTTCATCAGCTACACCTGCAGCACACCTGCAGGGTCATTTCAGTCAGTGGAAGACAAGCTGGCAAGTTGATTCTGGGCAGAAATATGCTGTAAAGCTTCTAATTTATCATTTTGTGCAGCAAAAATAAAGAAAACATATTGTATCATCATTTTCCACTGTGTTGAGGCTAGTAACTCATGATGGTTGCATTCATGTCCATTTCAAAATGGAAAGCAGAAGAGACTCAGCAGTGTGTTTGGAGTGACAACTCGATCACCGGTGCATAACAAGAAGATAACAAAGTGTCCTGTTCAGAGGCAGCCCATCACCAAACGCAGGGCCTTAACAGCAGGGCCTTAACAGCTTTCTTTAAGAAGCTCAGTCTTTAATTCAACACCGTTACAAACCAGAGCTTAAAATTGTAAATTGTGTTGCAACTCTCGTTTCGTAAGTAAACACTGTAAAATGGCTTCTGGTGATCCGTGACATTCTGCACGCCTTCCCCAGATCATTGCATGCTGGTGGATTTTGTTCTTCAGGCTTGTTCTGCTGACTCTCAGCCCAGACGTTTCATTATAAAGGTTCATTTCTTTCTCAGCATTGCTGTAAGAATCGAGTACAGAAATGTGCATTATTATTTTCTGCATGTTCTATTCTAGTATTCTCTCTTTCGCTTTGTTACAAAGCTTTAACTTGACATGTTGCCCATCTGCAGCAACTTTATCTGTTGTATGTTGTTTCTTTGTCATTTAGCTCAGACACTACTGATTGTTGTAGATTAATATACGGAGAAAACATTTGACCAGAGGTTACTTATTTCATGTAATCTCCTGGTATCAGATGTTTTGTTCTGACAGAGAACACAGAAATATAAAATTCTTCTGAATACAAAAGAAACCATTTGAGATGGTGAATCTGATGGGATGCTATGCGTTATATTTGGAGTACAAATCCAATTTCAAGGATGTGACTCAAGTTTCTTGTTGTGTAAAGGTTGTGAAGTTTAAAACTCACTTTCAGCCTAAAACAACTACAGAAAGTTACATTGTGATTTATTTAATTCTTACTTTCAAGATTTAGTTGTAGGATCAAAGACCTTCTGTTGGTCCTTTAAAGCAACAGGGAAACAAGATGATGAGATGTTTCAGTGAAGATTCCCGTTTCTCACATCTTGAGACTCCAAAGCTAAACTTAGACCCGAATAATGGTGACATTATTGCTGCTGCGTTTCACAGTCATGAAGGATGTCTAGAAGTGAAGACTTTCAGCTTTCAATACAGAACACAATATAGAAGAATGTAAATGATTGTTTAACCGTTTCAGCCTGGAAATATCTTCCAAAGCTCGTATATGAAATGTAAAATGAATTCAGGTCTCAGATGCCAGTGAAACAGAACAAGTTCAGGCTGCAGAAACAACAGATTCATCATGCAGACAGGGGGAACGTTCTGAGCGGCTGAATCAACAGTTTGGTTCATTGTGAGAAAAGCAAACCCCGCTCAGCAACATAAACAAGCTATTTGTATCTTTGCAGAGGGAATCGCCACAGTGCAAACACACCAGTTACTCAGCGCTCTCACACCTGGCCAAACCTCTTTAGCTCATTTTCTCTGTGTGCTGTCAGAATACATTATGTGTGAAATATAGTGAAGGTAGCCTGCTGTGTGCTAAATGCTAATGTCAGCATGCTTCCTTAATAACCCGACGTGTTCGAGTCTGTTTTCACTGAAAAATAACGCAGTTCACTCATTTTTCAACTCGAGTCTCTTCTCATTTTCTGAGAAGAATTTGTTAAAGAACATGTTGTTATGGAGAACACAGTTTTAGTCATCCCACAGTCATTCTGCATACAGAACAAGATGTTCCTGCGCTGGACCTGAGAATGAAACAACAGGCTCGCACACACACACACACACACGCACGCACGCACGCACGCACGCACGCACGCACGCACGCACACACAGCTTTATTGATGTCACACCTTTCAAGCACAGATTAATTTCGTAACGCTTCAAAGTGCTTCACAGAACAAACGCAGATCTTCAAAAATACACAAACATCTCATTGAAAAGTGGTTTTCAAGAGCTTATAAAATACTAATGAAATATTAATAATAAAAAACTATAAAAGATAAAGAACATTAGAACGAGACTTGGAGGAAATCATGAAGCTGAACACAAAGACTGCAGAAAGGTCCAGTTCAGAATGTAACTAAATTAATGACATATTAACAAGATGGGCACTTTAAAGCTAAATGGGACTTTCAGCCTCACCATGGTGATACTGAGGTTTCTCAGATTGTAAAGCATCATTTGCTGTGTTGTTGGAGCAAAAACTTCCAAGGTGTTTTTTCCTTAGATGACCAGGAAATCATTGTTTTTTTATATATGTGTATCAGTGCATAACATGTTCTTTCTGAGACTTGAAGCTTTCTTTTCTTCTTTTGTTCATTTAACTAATCATTCAGTGTTTAAGGTCAGAACAAAATGGCCGATTAACCTCACATGTGTCTGTTTGAAACTCCAGTACTTGAACATATATAATCATCATGGCCAGAAATGTTTTGTGCTCATAAAACTGGCAGAAGAAACAAAAATGTTAGCAGAAGAAAATACTCTGGACAGAAATCTTCTCAATGTTATCAAGGATCAAACCGAGCGGTTGAGTTATTTCACTTTCTAAAGGACCTGGCTCCTGGAGGAAGCAGGAGCCTGGTCTCCATGACGCAGTGGTTTCTCGCTGTGGCCGATCATGAAGGCTCCCGGGGATTGTTAGCTCTCACAAAAGCTCCATGGTGACGACTTGGCAGATCATGGCTGCTGCTTCCTGGTGGAGGGATGCTGGTCTGAAGAAGTTGAGCCAGGATGAGCTCTGAAAGGTTGTACACTTGTGAGGTGGCATGGCAGCTGGAGCGAACGGGTGATATGTAGAGCATGGTGAGAGATTATCTTCAAGGTGAAGGAGGTTTTCCAGGCCAGCAGTGCTCTGATCTGGTGTTCAGGTCATGGAAAGTAAAGGAGAATGTTCATTCAATATGAAGGCGATATAACCACACCTTTTAAGATTTAATGTTTAAATAATATGCAAAAACAATCTAACAAAGGGTAATGTAGACCATCTGTTTAATATATTATCTGAAAAAGCTTGTAGTTTTTATATAGATCAGTAACGTGCTTGTTAATGTGAACAGTGACGTCCTGGTGAAATTTTACTCTATCAAAGCAGAGTATGAAGTCAGTGAAAATGTGTGAAATCCCTCCTGATGTCCTTATTGTGGAGGTTTCACAGACTGAGTGGCTCCCTCTGCAGCTGGTGACTCATGTATAAAACTGCTTAAACGTGTCCTTTACAGCTTGTCCACAATGTACTATAGCCTGGCCTCTTTCATAGCATTCTTATTGATTTGGTCTTTGCAAACAAATCAAGACTGACATATTTTTGTTTTGCTCCCATATTCTAAAAACGTGGCTGTCAGGCTCCTGTTGTGACTTGTCAGCACACCTCTGAGCAGCGGTCTGCTGCATGCAGGCACGCAGACCCAGACCACCTATTACCTGCTGATCCCAGCAGCAAGCACAAACACCGGCAGAGCGCTGACAAATTGAAATTCCCTTTCTTCTCATTTCCTTAGAAACAGCAGAAGCAAAAAGAAGAAGGAAAAAAAGCCAAAGCTGCACTTTAGAAAAACAAAGCAAAGCTGCTGGTACAACTGATGCATGTCGAGTGTAACGAGGACCAGGGCTTTCAGGTTCAGCTCCAGCCTCATACACAGCCATCCACATGGAAAAATCTGCTGCGTATTCACAACACTCTGCAATTTCATTACTCTAAGACGCTGTACAACACACCCCGTGTCCAAGTAAACATTTAATTTGTGTCTTCCTATTTCCACTGGAGCTGTGGTAATCCATTAAGGCTGGAGCATCTGTGGCAAGAAGCTGGGGTCTCAGAGGCAGCAGCAGCAGCAGCTTTATTACAGACTCTGACCTGGAACGCATGTGGGATTCAACCAAAGCTCTCCATGGCACTGAGCAGGCAGCATCCTGCAGATGGAGGGATTAATGCCATTAGCAAGGTGATGGATGGCTCCACATGAAGCAGTAATAACACAATAGATCACGACTAAATGATCACGGACTGAGCTGTCTGTGGAAGGTTAACTCCAGATGGTGGAAGAAGAGAAAAAGCAACAGCTGATTCATATAAAGACTGAAAGCAAACAAAAAGATCACAGGACTGACTGAGACGGCAGAGAAAGTGCATCTGTTTAACTCAGCGGGCACGTATCAAAGAAAACCAAGAATCACAGTTCCAGAGTGGCCGGGATGCATTAGGAAATATTTTATCGCACTTTCCTGCGTCCATCTGGAATGATGAAACTGGCGATGGAGCTTTGAAATCAAAGGGAAATTATGGATACAGTAAAGCACGGCTACATGGGAAAGAGATGCATCGGAACAGATGGAGGCCCTCACGCCGATGGAAGGCTGGAGTATGTGTTGTCACTCCTTTGTGAAAACAGCAGATGGGAGTGTGCTGCCAGGCCAAAGGGAAAAATGTCAACAGAAAGGAGAAGTTCCTGCTGCTGCTTGTTCAGATCCTGATTGACTTTAAAAAGACTCAAAGGAATGACGTCAGAATGAGAAAGTTCTGTGTAGCTTTTGCTCTCTGGCTGAGTTAAGATGTTCCTGGAATATGAAGGGAAATTACACAAAATTACACCTCTTTGTAACTCCTACGTTTAACTATATAGTAGGTTAGTTTCTTATTGCATTGGCCAGGTGATTGAGGTGTATTTATGTATCACAAAAGAGGAGCTATTATGTTATAGAGCCAATGGTTTTCCTTTTCTGGGTTAAAATTGATCAAAATGCTTCTTTGTGCTGTGAAATCGGACAGAGTAGGAAAGTTTGAGTTTTAAGAGACATTTTAAGTACAGTTCTTGTTTTTGTGCTCAGATGTTCGGTTAGCTGCAGAGTAGCTTGTGGAATAAATGTCTTTTTTAAAACAGGGATTTCTTTACTTTATTGAGAGCATCAGAAAATAACATTACATTCCAGTAATGTGATGGAAAAACAGTGAAATTAAGAAAAGCAGAGGACAACAGATGAGAAAACATTGCTAGAAGTTTGGGAGCAAAATGTACAAAGTAGAAGTGCAAATTATAAGAGAAAATAAAGATATTTTCCTTGGGGCTGATTGGCAGGAGAGTGGAGATAAGGACGATATTAGCTTCTGCGGTTGTGCTGAGATGGTTTCCAGTTTGTGTACTGATGCATATTCAGGTGCTTTTGGAGTTTTCTGTTTTCTGTGCTTATGAGAATCATGCAGTTGCTGAAAATGAGCAGCTTGGACTCTAGGATGGCCTCATGTCCTGCACATCAAACATTTACATCTTTTCCATGAGGCGTTACTCAGACATGTTACCAAAGAGAGGACGTCTTCAGAAAGACGCTGCTGGTGTTGACAGAGATCGTTTCACTTCAGGAAACACTGGAGACAAATCATGTGATGGGCCTGATGGACCTAATGGGTCTGATGGACCTGATGGGCCTGATGGACCTGATGGGCCTGATGGGTCAGGTCCATCAGGCCCATCAGGCCCATCAGGTCCATCAGGTCCATCAGGTCCATCAGGTCCATCAGGTCCATCAGGTCCATCAGGTCCATCAGGCCCATCAGGCCCATCAGGTCCATCAGGTCCATCAGGACCGGACACCCGGTTGGACCTGAAAGCAGGATGTGTGAAAAAATTTCAAATACTTTGGCTCTAAAAGTTGCTTTTGACTCAACATAAGGATGAAACTAGTTGAAATTAAAATCTGTGGCTTTTCCTGTTAACAGTGTTATAGCGGATATAACACTGTTAATATTCTGCGTTTTGACACATGGATATTTTTTATTTGAAACATATTAGAAGATCCTGAGTGAACTTTATCTTGGTTTTAGCTTAGTCTCTTCCAGATACCCAGAGCAGCTGAGGAGTTTGGCTCTTGTTAGTCCTTTAATGAATAAGTTGTGTGTAAAAGTTGCCTAATTTCCAACTGAAGCTCATCAGTCATTGTGGCTTGAAGTTGAAGTTTTTAATTTGCAGTTTTTGCTCCCAATATGAAATTTTTCTGACTCTGGGTTCCAGTTTGAATGTAATTTTTGAATTAGGCAGCATCAGCAGCTGTTCATCTTGCTGTAAAGCGCGGCCATGTCCTCATGGAACAGTTTTATTCCCTTAACCGCTCTCTGTGGTTCATGAAAAGTTTATCTGTTTAAATCATTTTAATGTCACAAGCGTAATTGCAGGAGGCTGTTCTGTTTTTACAGAAGTGTTTGATGTAATAAATCTTCACCTACTGTTTTGATCATCATTTATTATTCATTATTTATTGGTTCTGTAAACATGCTAAAGGTATTAGCAGTTTATTCCTCTGCAGAGAGTGAGGCTATGTTTAATGACTTTTATTTGACCTTTGAACTTCTTGTGAAAGATTTTAAAGTCTACCCAGATTCAACCAGAACCTGAACAGTTGGTTGCCATGGTCGCTAAAGAAAAAACATCTGTTAGAGGTAACCTAAGAGCCAAGATCGCTGAACTGAAAGTGCCAAAGAGAAGAGAGGAAGATGATGGTAGAAGACTTACCTTTGGAGGAAACCGTCCTGGAGAAATTGGCAGCAGCTTCAACAAGAAGAGGTTGAGTCCAAACTGCGTCCCTCAAGGGCCAGAGTCCTGCAACTTTCACATGTGAACTACACACTCGAGTTAAATGGTGAAACATAAAGCTCCACCGAGCTCTGCTAATGAGCTAGCATTGGAGACATCTGAAGGGTGCAGGACACCAGTCTTTAAGGACTGGAGTTTGAAACCAGTGCAGTCTAAAGGAACTGCACTGGTCCAAAGGAGATCTAATGTTCAGGGAAGAGTCTTCACACTTACACAAAAATAATGCACCCCAACACCAGGATCTGGGCCGTTTCTTTAACTTCTTCAGCAATGATCATGCCTTGTTTTCCACAAGTGGTGCAAAACATGGATGTGCAACAGGGAGCAGGGCAATGTTGGAAAAATAATTGTCCAATAGGAGATTCATATCTGTTTGCCTCCCAGACACTGTATATTCAAGGCTTTCTCTTTGTGAAGTCTCTTTCAATCTTGGAATATTTCAGTGATAAAATATGTTACTGAAAAGGAAACCTAGAAACTTGCAATGGTTTGATAAAAATAAGAACAATCCCTGCTTTCGCTTCCCTCTTCCTTCCTCCTAAACTGAGCTAATCCCTGCAGACTAAGCCTCACCAGGGCACACTAGCCCCTTTTTTCTGTAATAAATCCTCCGCAGGTAACATAAAAGCAAATGTTTCTGTTGATTTTCGTTGATTATGCAGAATGAATTATTCAGTGTGCTCCAAATGCCTAATGAGTCTCGTTCTTTGAGAATTAACTGTGCTAAAATATTGCTGATGTTTGTATAGCCCTTGCCTGAGGAATTATAAGTATTGACTCAACTTTCTTTTCATGCACTTGGAGGAATAATACAAAACTGCAAACAATCATCAAATGGTTCTTTACATGTTCAGCTATATGCTGTTTTTTAAGCACTGATATATTGATACTATTTTTTCTTTGAAAACCAAAATCACAATTAAACATCAAGATATCTAGAGCATCCTTGGAAAAGATAATCCTTTGGGGTGTGACCTGTTTGTTTATGGCCAGCCCAGGATTTGCATTTTAAGGCAAAATGAGTAATTTACTAATTGGAGTGTGAAATTATTGGGAGTCTTCCAGTTTAAAAATGTCAGTGCACAAATAGGGAGGAGAGGATCAAAGATTTATGGTTCAAAAGTGCTGCGTTACCAGAAACATTCCCTTCTCCTCCCAGCCCTTATAGGCTCAACTCCATTTCCCTTTTCCTTCCTCCATCCCGTCGTAATGATCATAACAGGCCTTAGAGGCCATAAATCGGAACAGCGGGGAAACTAAGTGTCTCATCATTATGCAGCCTCCACCTATCCTCTCAAAGCGCATCCTCGTGAGGCCCTCGGGACGGCAGCAGCACTTGTTTAAATCCAATCTCATTTCAGCGAGCTCTTCATCACTTCTCCCCCGCTCGCACCTAATGATGTCCCCGTGTCATATTGTTGTCTTACGTGTAACGGGGATGAGCTGAATTAGTCTTCCGCTTGACTAATGGTGAGGACGGAGTTAAAGTGGCAGTTATTTCCACATGACTTCATGTTATTGAAGCTGTTTGCTCCTGAAGATGTCTGGAAGTTATCAGTCGGACAGACGACTCTGTCAGAGTCACACCATCACAAATGTATTCATTTCCCATGGCAGATTGGAGGGATGAAATGTGTTTGGTTGATTAGACACCAAAGGAAATGACCTTTGGTCCGTTGCAGCATGTTGTTTGAAGATCAAATTGAGACGTGCCAAACAGCCTCCTGCATTGTTCTCCTAACAGTAACAGAGAAAATGACTGAAGGATTTGACTAAACCCTCTGTGAGCTGATAAGGCCGCAAACCAAGACCAAGAGTTCGTATTAAAATCTGAAGCGTTGTTGTCTTTGCAAAAGCCAGATTATACTTTTTAACAAATTAGCCATCAAATCTTGCCGCTTCTGCATAAACATCATCCATCATGCAGCAGTTGCAGGTTGAACATCACACCTGTGACCTTGTCTAGTTTCAGTTTGTGAAAAAAAGTCTGGCAAAAAAGCAGCAGACAGAAAAACTGCTGAAATCTTTAGTCGGTAAGGATTATATTACATGTAAGTTTGACTTACTGTGTTATTCTGCAGTGATATCTAATGAGTAACAGCAGCATTGTTTGCAGAATCTTTAGTCGTTAGTTTGTTTCCGGTGTGTGGTTATTAGCTCTACATGTTGCATTCTGGTGTCTGTTCAGAGATTTTCTTCAGATAGCTCCAGATGATAGGAGAGAGGAATACAAAAACGAACCCTGCACCAACAAGAGAACATCTTTTCTTCTTCATTCATCTCCGAGTACTGCATGAATGCAGTGGAGGAAATAGAAGCTGCCAGACAAATTATGGCATATATTAGTTGTTTTGTGGAAACATGGAAAATCTAATAATAGCTGGTAAACAGGTCGGTTGTTGCAGGGATGCATCTGTTAGTTGTTCAGTATAAACTTCTTCCCAGCTCTCTTTTCTCAGCCCATATAGAGGAGGAACCATACGGTTACTACACACTGTGAAAAACTTTTTTCACTGCCAAACTTTTCCTATTTTGTTTCAAATATATTATTTGCTGAGTAAAGATTGACTTTTTCATATTTTCTTTTAAACGTAGACTTGCATATGTTGACTTTTTTTTTTTTTTTTTTTTGCATAATATCAAAAGGAAACTGTTGGAGGAAAAATGTCATCAAGTCAACAAATGAACTTTCTGTAGTTGCTTAGTTTGTCCTTCTGATCATTAACAATCCCATTACAGCCAGGAGACCCAACCACCCTCTGGAGGAATGGTTCAGCCGCTTTTCTACTTGTTTCTTCTTGTTTGTGTAAAACTCTCCAGACATGCACAGAAACAGGTTGCAGGCACATCTGAATAAGCTGTCGGAGGATAATAAATTCTAGTGGGTGTTACCAGTCACCACAATGAACATGCAAAGCAGAGAAATGTCAGGAAAAATGTAGTAAGTCAGTTTGTGACTAAGATGCTGAGGGGATAACCAGACCCTGGAAACAGCTTTTTCCTCCACTGTGCTCTCTGACACACAAATTCTCCAAGGAAAAACTTTGTTGTGTTCCTGATTCTGTACCTTTTGAAGCGTACTTCCAGTTGAAGATGGGAATTCTCCTCCAGGTTTTCCCTGAGATGCTGATGACTCTCCAAACCTGGGCGAAGAAGCAGCATGCTGGTGTTTTCTTAGCGCTCCACACAGCCTCTTTACTCCCCTCAATATGCAAACATTGTTTGACTTAATCCACCCTAATGATGCAAATTTATGCTTTTAATTATTTCCAGCAGAATCGTACCCTGACTAAACACTCTCACATATGCAACGGGGACATCAGACTCAATAAAGTATTCAGAGAGAGAAGCAAGAGGACATTTATTCAGGATTACTCTTTTTATTCTTTCTTTTCATTTGCATCAAGTCCCTGAAAGGAATTAGCATTTCTCATTTTGTAACATTCCTAATATGACAGATATTGTTGTCTGCAGCTTCAGATTCTGCTATTGAAAGTCCTTTTTAGATAAGCCTCTTTTATTTCAGACTTTATTTTTAATAGGAAGCCGTGAGCCTACATCCTGAGTCCTTGGCTGACACCATCCCCCCACCTTTATGTGATTCTTAATTTAAATCCCTGATTCTTTTTGCTACTTATAGAGAATGTGAATAGAAGCTGGGACGTCTTAGAGAATGTAGATATTCACCTGTTAAAGCTGCTTTTACACAATGTCATGATAGCATCTGGCTGCATCTTCCACATAAGACACCATCAGTTCTGTGAGAATATTCTGCTGCTAATAATTCAAATAAAATCTGTTTCAGACCTTAAATAAAATGCAACCAATTGAAGTCCAGCAGTGGACTTCAATTTAACACATAGACAAATGCCTATATAGGTTTGTGGGAGGTGGCAGCATCATGCTGTGGGGGTTTTTCCTTCTGCAGGATCAGGGAAGCTGGTCTGAGTTGATGGAAGGAGCTAAATCTGCCTCCAGAAAGGAAACCTGTTGGAAACAAACGAGCCTTTGATGTTTTTGGCTGTAATGTTTAAAATGTGGAAATGTTGCTAGGGAACAGATATATCGACTCGTTTCAGTGGGAAAAAGACAAGTGGATATTTCTCCAAGCTTCAACCTGCGAATTTTACAAAAACTGTTCAGAAAAAAATGTTTTTTGGAGTTGGGTGATTGTGCATTTCTATGCTTATTATGTGCATGAAAATGAGGCTGCAGGTGAGAGTTAACAAAAAAAGATTTCACCTTGTAGGTTAGACAAGGGATTAATCACTTAATAAGAAAAATAATCAGCAGATAAGTCAATAATTACAGTGATTGCTGTTTCTGGTCCTAATCAGAACCAATCAAGAAGTTTTTTTTGTTTTTTTTTCAGACAGAAACTGTGTTAGTGTTCATGTCTGGGTCAGCAGGGTTATGAGGAGAAAAAAACCTGAAGAATCCAGAATATTTCTACTCAACTGTCGGCTGCTAAATTAACTTCCAACCTTCTAAAAATTACTAACCTGAACCTTAAAATGTGTTTTGGTTAGACTCAGTGGACCGTGACAGAAATGGAGCTTGATCACAAGTAATCAGTAAACTGCCTGTTTTTAATAATCAACTAAGTTTAGATCCTCAGTTGACTTTTTTTTATTTTTCATTACCAGAGTTGAAAATGTGTGGAGGAGATAGTTCATGTTATTCAGGCCGACCTTTGAGTTGCATAAATTACAGCTGATTGAGCGGATCCTTCATAAATGCACTGAACAGACAATCAGTGTTATGATTTAATGCCTGTAGTTTTACTGCAGAACTGGATGCTGGCCATGATTCTGATTTGTAACCAAACATTAATTTGCAAAGCTCATTAAAGCTTTTTTATTTGTCTTTGTCACATGATATGAATTGTTAAGTTTTACAGAAAACGCAGAAGCAGAATTTGCCATAGGATTTTGTGATGTGAACATTATTCTTTTGTTGTCAGATGTTCAATATTTTGTTTGCAGAGGGATCATAATCCAATTTCATTGTTTATGAGATGTCATTTTATGAGCTGGAAGCTCCTTCACTCTCAGAGCCGCTCCACTAAGGAGGCTCCAGCTGAAAGGCTGGTGGGAAACTCAAGTTCTTCTCTGGTTCTGTGAAGATTGATCAGGAGCAGTTTCATTTCAATACACACAGTGGAAACTTTAACACTGCAGCAGAAACTAACGTCTACAGTCTACCTAATGTTTGCTACGGTGGTTCAGCCAATCTTCACCAAGAAAAATGAAGGGAGCTCTTTGATTGGCTGCTTTGCCAACAACAGAAAATAGTGTATCATGTAGCATTGAGCTGATTTATTTCAGCTTCCCAAACTACATTTTCACCCAAATATTTTATAAGCTACATGAACAAAATCAAACTTTCAACCAACGACTTAAACCTGCAGTTTAAAGTAATTGGAGGAGCAGAAAAAGAACACTTCTAACAAAACCTGTGCATGCGTACTGTGCATAATTAATGTAGACCAGTAAATGTTTGCAGTAGTAAGTATGAGCAGGATGTTCAGGACTCTGGTTCACTTACAGGTAGAACATGTTCCTGTTTGACTTTCAGTGAGTCTTACACTCCTGCTCTCTTATCTGGAGATAATGAAGCGCTGCAAAGTCTTAAAGTTTTAAAGAACCATGTTGTACATGAGCATGAACTACAGGACTTCCCATAAGACAGTTGTTCCATATGACTGTGGAAATATCGTGCTGTGAGTTGCTGTGCAGGTTTGGGTAACAAGGCACTTCATTATCTCCAAAGAGCGCCGCCTGCGTGACCCAATCATGTGTTCCACATTAAAGCCCATTAAAGGCGTCCTGGCAGGGAGGGTCCAGCTCGGCTCGGTGGAGCGCGGCCGACCCGCCGCAGCCCGGGACGCAGCCCGGGACGCAGCCCGGGACGCAGCCCGGGACGCAGCCCGGGACGCAGCCCGGGACGCAGCCCGGGCTGCAGCCCGGGACGCAGCCCGGGACGCAGCGGGCTGCGATGGACATACCTGCCATCTGGAGAGTCACTGGGATGAGAAATGCTCTGCAGGAGCTGAGCGGCCTCTCTGGCTCCAGATCAACAACACCTTCCAGACAACGAGGGCAGGAGGAGGCTGGAAGTAGATAATAGATCAGCTGGAAGTGCTTCATGGGAAAACAAATAGTGGCTTTCAGGACACCACGGCAACAAGAGGAAACGTAGACACAAGTGTTGTATGATGGCACCACAAGATGTTCAAAGCTCTGATAAATACAGTCATTTTACACTAAAAATTAGTTTCATCTTCTAAAAGTGTGCTTCATATCGTGATGTCTGAGAGTCTCTGCTGCATGCCAGTAGAAGAGAAACTTGAAGGGCCAGGAGAAGACTGACACACACACTCCATGTAACAGTAAGACTGACACACACACTCCATGTAACAGTAAGACTGACACACACTCTCCATGTAACAGTAAGACTGACACACACACTCCATGTAACAGTAAGACTGACACACACTCCATGTAACAGTAAGACTGACACACACTCCATGTAACAGTAAGACTGACACACACACTCCATGTAACAGTAAGACACGACACACACTCCATGTAACTGTAAGACTGACACACACTCCATGTAACTGTAAGACTGACACACACACTCCATGTAACAGTAACAGAGTGTTTAATCAGGCAATAATGTCAGAAACCAAAAAATTCCTCCAAAACCTTTTTGTATCTGATTATTAACTCCAATACTAACCATTTCAATCAATGTTTGTGCAATGATCTTTTTTTTATTCGTCACAAATAAAGGATCAATGACAACAATTTACAAATGTACTCATTTTGGACATAAAAATGGAATTTACACTTTTTATGTCCACTGAAATAAATCTAGACCTAAAGAAACAATAATTTTCTTTAAATTGATCTTTTGTAAAAATATATATATATATATATATATATATATATATATATATATATATATATATATATATATATATATATATATATATGTAACTATTTTGATGGGTTTTTTTTAATGTGTGATCTTTATAATTACACTTGAGACACGTATACTGTTCAGGGTCAAATTGACCCGCTGATTAAAATCAAGACAAATGACTCATGCAGAGAGTATTTATGTTTCCCCACTTCGGCTGAGTGTCACTCACTGTGGGTGGAGTTTGTTCACGGGAACAGAAAAGGTTCCCGTTGTATGAACACCTGCTTTCTCGCAGTTTCCTGGTGAAGTAAAGAGAATAGTGAGAAAGTGTGTGTGTGTGTGTGTGTGTGTGTGGTGAAATATGGTTCATAGCTGCAAGGAAAGATAGAATTGGACATTTTTAAAATCTTTTTTACCCTTCAGCTTGACTGTCGGGTCAAATTGAGCCGAACAGTATCGATGTCAAATGTAGACCTGGGGGGGATTACGAATGTGTAAAATGAATACATTTTCAGTCTATATGTAGAGTGCACATATTAAAACAAATGGAAAAAGTTTTATGCAAAAAATACTTCCAGCTATTTAATTTTTTTTTTTTACTTTATAACGAATCAATTTGATCCGCAACATAACAGGAGGGCTGCTCCCGGCTGGATCTC
Organism: Poeciliopsis gracilis; assembly: GCA_911649635.1. Lineage (NCBI taxonomy): Eukaryota > Metazoa > Chordata > Actinopteri > Cyprinodontiformes > Poeciliidae > Poeciliopsis > Poeciliopsis gracilis. Next base: position 1,064,668 of record CAJVRI010000370.1, on the reverse strand, counting down.
ATCTGACCTGAGTCTGAACTCTGAGTCTACATCAGCTCTGGATTTGCACCCATCACATGGCTCAGGAATGGCGTGAACACTAAATTAATCAGCAGCTCTCTTGTTGGGGCCTCTCAGAATCTGCAGAGTCACAGCAGGGCAACCGGGTCTGTTGGTACAAGCAGCAGATGTGAAACGCAAGAATCCACACAGATCTGAACAAACAAACCTTTTACTTTGGTGGAACAACCGTTTCCAGAGGGATTTGCTCCGTTATGGGATGACCAGTCATGTTCCTCCAACTCTAATAAAACGTTCAATCTCACAGCTTTAGGATTGAAGAGGGACCAAAACAAGAGAAGCAAGGAAATGTTGAGGAAAAGTTTTTTTTTTGTTGTTTTTTTTTTTGGTGGATGAAATAATTTGATGTATTTTCTTTGTAAAACTGGTAAACAGTTTCAAAGTTGTGAAAGAAGCTGCTTGTGGATCCCCAAGCCATTGTTTTCCAGTTTTATTTTATAAAAAATGATCTATTGGTGGAATTTTCATAGAGCTTATCTGAAATATTGGAAAGAAAGCGTAGCATGGGAAGCTGAAATAACTTGACACACTATTGGGTGCAATTTGCAAAGCAACCAGTTGGGAAGAAACGTTAATTCTCCTTGCTACTCATTGGTTGTATTCCCAAGAAGGTAAACAGGGCAAGTCAATTTTCATTGTGCATATTAATGCATGTCAATGAATATTTGGTTTTTGAACAAATAAGATGTTTTTGTGTTGGTCTGTCACATAAAATCACAAAGTTTGTTGGTGTATCCTGGACAGAAAAGTTTTGGGAGTGTGAATACTTTTCCAAGGCATTGTGTTGGAGTTTTAGAAATAGACAAAAATCCAAGTTGGCCTGGAAACAGAATTTGTTTCCCATGTTGGTGATGATGAAGAGTTGGTGGGATTTATTACCCATCAACTCTTCCTGTAGGACTGATGCCACGCCGGAGACCCGATTAATTGGACCTCTTCTTAGCTCAGATATCTCACAAGTTGTTGGGCTTCCCTCCTGCCGTTGCAGCTTCTCAGGCAGAACAGAGTCTGAGTATCGTTTGTGTCGCCCGTCCATCTACCTCCCCACATACAGGATGGCCCTTAAGCTTGTGTCCTTTGCTGGCTCCATAAATCGCGGGGCATAAAAGCATCGCTCAGTCCCGCCTCCATGCAGGTTGTGCCCAGGCGGTGCCAGGAGGAGCATTTAGATTTACACTGCTGTACACAGATGCATCAAGACTTTATGAGGGACTTAATTAAGAGTTATAAAAGTGACTTACAGTAATTGTTTGGGACACTGGGTCATATAATGCAACAGTTATTTCCATAATTCCAAAGTCTTGATCCTTTTCTCAGAACTTTTCTGTATTTATAGAGCAGTGGTGCTTTGATGTCGCTGCAGGAAGCGTTTCAGGGCGCGGAGTTGCTGCAGCAATGCTGCAACCAGACAACACTGTTTCTGCTGTATGTCAGTGGAAAACATCTTAATGTTACAATGAACAGAAATGTGACCCAATTATGAAAATAAAGTCCACTTGTTTGTTTTATTTTTCTGAGAGAAGTAACACAAAATGCTTTCTTGAGTTTCCAAAATAATCGAACGGATTATAAATTAGGCATTGTGTTTCAGTTGTAAATAGTTTATTTAGCATAAAATAGATTAAACCATTCATTAAAGCAGGTTCTGCTGCTTTCTTTATTCCCAGCTGCTGTGTTGTTCATTATTCTACATGCATCTTTAATGAAATACACATTAAAACACCACTTTAAGCACCCAGAAGCAATGGTCCGACTTGGATGTAATTTGGTCCACAAACAGACTGGAGATGGGCATGTAAATGATTTGATTTACGGGAAGCTGGCACATCTAGAGCAGAGTGCAGAGAGCATAAATGCTGGCATCATAACTGGAGCAACATCACTACAGACAAATCATCCCACAGTAGCTCAATGGAGGGAGTGAAGGTCAACAGACACAAATGAAGTCTTTCACATTTAATAGACAGCATCAGCACTGCTTAGTGGAGGTTGATGGGATTCATATTGAGAGTCTGAGAAAAAGGAAGACACATTTTGCAAATATCTGGTATAACGTATAGTTGGTTTTATAAAAGTTGCCGGGGCGTAGAAGTGTTGGTGACGTTTTTGGGGCGTGGCGGAAACAGGTAAACATTAGCAGGACGGGGCGTCACACGGCTCGCCTGTTAATGCTCTCATTTTAACTGCAGCTTGTGCAGAATAACCCCAGTGGGTTTAATCCTGACTGATGGCCAGACGTTCTTCTTCAGGCTTTCTGCTGGACAGCAGAAGTAATAAATATGTTGCTTACATTATCTTGTCCAGGTTATGAAGCGTTGCTGTACCATGACTGCAGCTTCTGTTTCTGAAACATTGTCTTCGTTTTGCACCAGATCTAAAGGGAAACGCGTCTTTCAAAAAGGTTCACTTTTGTCTTGTTGGTCCAGCGAATAGTTTCAAAACAATTTTGGATCAGAGGCAATTGTGAGACTGGCATTTCTGTTCTTTTGGGTGAGTAATGGTTCTGGCGCTGGAACACTCCCAGTACTGTGATCGTTGCCCAGTCTCATGAACTCTGACCTCATCTGAAGCGAGTGACGCCCGCAGTGCCTCAGTTTGATGAGTTTTTTTTCTAACCTCCTGGATGGGTCAGCGATGCCGCCTTGGAGTCATTTTGCTGATCTTGTGGTGGAAATTCACCGGGTTTTCTCCATTTAGCTCCATGAAGTTCTGACTTTGGTTTGCTTGAATCCTCGACGCTTTAGAAAGGAGATTGTAACCATTTCAATTTCCTAAACCAATAAATGGTGATATGTCTCCTTTCTACATGCAGGTATTCAGATCGGGGGGCGATTTGTTACTTTTTGGAAATATTACAGCTTATCTTATGATTTCCTATAAAAAATGCACGATGTACAATCAAACTTTACTCAAGTTTTTATTGTTTCATCTTATAATATATTTGATCTGAAACAGTGTGAAAAGACATTGTAGTACTTAGTATGATGTTGTTGGAGTAAAGATGAAACTCCAAAATGTTTTTGCTCCTCTGATGTGTAGAAACACATCAGCTGTGACGTCCACCGTCCACATCAAGGCCGTGTTGCCGTTGATTGGACGCGATGGGATGTCAGTGAACCATCAGGTATCATCTTCCCAGTAGGTCCCGTTTCTGCCCTGAGGTGTCCTTCTCCTGGGAAATGTCCAAAAGCCGACCTAATCAAATGCTTGATACACTTTTGATCATAAGGAATTTAACTCAGCGATTCAGAGCAAATTCTGCAGTTTTAAAGATAATTTCTTTATTTAGTGTACAGTGAGCAGCAAACAGATCCTGGGTCATCGAAGGCCTTTGCGTGTGAATATTGCATGCTGCCTGCCCCAGTGGGTTTGTCTCTGGAGCTCCATCTTCCTTCCACAGGTCAGAGAAGTACATGTGGGTTAATTCTGCTGAGTTTAGGTGTGAGTGTGGGTCTGACTGTGAGGCACTGGTGACAGATGGGTGTTTAGCTCACAATGAAATATTAAAAAGGCTGAGGTCTTTTGCCCATAAAGTCAGAAATGGATATAAACTTTAGAATTTGAAGAAGGTGAAAGAAATATCAACGTTTTCTCTGGTCTTTATTTTGCCATTTAGCAAATAGCAAATCTATTGGTCTTTTCCTGCATCATATGTAATTCTGTTATATGTCATTAATAGGAATATTTATGCTTTCATTTAATTGTCAGGAACAAAAAAGTAAAAATAGACATATACTGGCGTAAAGCAGAGATTACGCAAACATTACCTGCATCAGTGTTGCCTCTGTGATTCTTCTCTATCTGTTGCTATAACAACACAAATCCAATGGGGGCAAAATCCATTTTTATCCACTTTAACTTCCAAAAACTTCCAGCCAGACTCATGATATCTCATTTCTTAGCCAGATGTAGCAGCTGTAGCAGCTGGATGCAGCTGACTGGGCGTGTTGGGTTAAAGACCGTCCATCTGTCGCTGATTGGCTGCTTCCAAACTGTCTAACTTTCCTTCTGAGGACGTTATTTCACAGCTCATACTGAGATTTAGGGAAAAGTGTGATTATATTCTGTCTGGTGGTGACGGTTGGCAGCAGCATTGCAGCTAGCATGTCATTGGTGCAGGTCAGCAGCAGAAAAGCAATAGTGTCAGCTTTGCATTCTGGGATGCAGCGCAGGCTTTCCTGGAACTCTGAGGACGGCTGTCCGTTCGTCCACAGGGGACTGTCTCTGCACCACCATTTTTTAAATTGATTTTCAGGGTTGACAGCCGCTGTAGAGCCATCATTTATCTTTCATTCTGATTCATATTTCATCCCGAGCCAAAGTGCACTTTACTCCGGCTGTTAAATGATGGGCCTTATGCATTCCTGGCACAGGTTTAAGTACAGAAAATCTAAAATGCCCGACCTTCATCTGCCGCTGTATGTAAATTCTCTGTGATCAACCAGGTTTGGAATCAATTCGCTTCTCATTTTGGTTTCAGCCGTTTGAATGCTTGACTTCTCTCTGTTGATTTGCTGTAAATCACAAGTTACAGCTGCAAACACACACACACACACACACACACACACACACACACACACACACACACACACACACACACACACACACACACACACACACACACACACACACACACACACACACAACCCAGCATTTACTGCATCCGTGTGTGTTGAAATCCAATATCCCTGCGTAACTCTTCATCTAAAAGCGTTGAAACAAAGCCTGGTTATTATTCCTGCTCTCCCGCCACAGAAACTCAAATGTTTGATGTTTAAACGTGATAAAGTTTTTTTTAAATCGGCGCTGCCTGGAATTCATTTCTTGTAAGATGTGTTCTTCTTAGACTGATGAGAGTTGGAGGTTGGGATGTTGGTTTCAGCTCTGATGCGCTCTGAGTGTAAACAATGTTAAAGTGCATTTTCCTGTATCTCGATTAACATGAATTATTTGGTAGAAGAAAACACTTGTTGATATGTCGTTAAGGCTCTGTGGTCCTCATTTTAAAACCTCTGACACGTTGAGACTTTCCTCACTGTTTTATTTGAGCAACTGAGGCGGAAAACTGTGGAGTCACCACTGGAGATGGTTGAGTCAATGTTTACATTGTTGCAAAATAAAGCAGAAGAAAAATCACAGATTTGACACAAAAATATTTTATTTAACAGCTGAACCTCCTGCTGTTTTAAAAGTTTTTTTGTTTTGTAAATTACAGCGTTTCAAAGTTATTCATGTCTCTTTACCCACATTTAGCCACGTTAGATTCACAAACAAATGTATTTATTGGAATCGTATCTACAAGGATAGGATATGGGTATGGTATAGTGACATGTTTCAAAGAAAATTCAGAAGATCATCTTTTGCATTTGCATGGATGATCAAGGTTCCTGCCAGTCAGATGCAGCAGCTTGTTGCCTGCAAAGACTTTTCTAACTGCAGATTTCTACATTTAATCTGCAGAAGTTGACTTGTTCAGGTATTTGTTTCAGAAATGCAAATTAGAGGCTGATGCAGTTTTTCTTCTTTAATGTTCAGCAGTGTTCCTGTGTTTATGCCTCTTCTTAGTCTAACAAACTAGATTTGCCATTATTTACAGTAATTACTGGTTTTAAGGATTGTTCTACAGCTGCAGAATGTTCTGCTGTTGAATGAAAACATTTTGTCACGCCTCTGATTACTCTAGCAGAAGTAATTTGCTTTTTTCGTTTGGATTCTCTGCTTCCGCCAAGCCAATCTGCCTCAAGCTGTTAAACATTTGTCAAAAAAGTGTCTGGATGCATATTTTCTCCCAAGCAGGAACCCTCCAGAAGCCCGCTTCAGAGCCTGCTGCACTCCAGCTGCTGATCTGCAGCGTTAGCCTGTATAAAACATGGAGGTTTTCATCTGGAGTCGTGTTTGAAGGAAGCGGTCCACCAGCTGGGTGAAGCAGATGGCCGCTCCGCCTTGGTCTGGTTCTGCTGGACGTCCCTTTTAGTTTAAAGAAGTTTTCCTTTCCTCTTTCGTCTGCTGCTCTGAGCATGCTCAGAAAGACGGAGGCAGTGCCGTCTGTTGGCTTTTTCTGCAGGCAGTTACATGACATCACACATTATATTTGGATTGAACTGGTATTTGGTTAAACTGGTTTCAGTTTTTCAGAATAAATGCATTTGATATGATTGGCATCTTACAAATGTTCTGAGTGAAAGTAAAAACCATCTGTTGCTCGGTTGCAGACACGTTTGTTGCACCTTTAAGCTTCTCTATTAAATTCCTGCTATAACTGAGAAACTGATTGCAGATCAGATGAAGCTTCTGCTGATGATTTCTGATGTTAATAAGCTGAAAGAAAAAAATCAATCATAACCATTTGGATAATAATTTACCTTTTTGCTCACCCATTCTGACATTTTGATAGATAGTGTTGATTTTTATCTCTTGTCAACATGTCATCTTCCATAATGATGTTTATTTGAAACTTAATGCTGGAATAATTGATATTAATAATGATTTGAGCTTGATTGAAAACAATATTCATAATTTGCATCATAATTGTCGTCGTCACACCGAGTCCCTATGAAAGACGTTTTTTAGTGCATAAGATAGTTTGTGACTCTAAATATAATATCTGTTGCATGAGAGACGCCGCCTCAGGACAAAAACATCAGCCTGCTAAATATTGACAGCAGCTCCAACATCAGGTGGAATTATTTCAGTAATGTTTTTTTCTCAGTAATATTCTGTTTGTCTCTTATTCATGGAACAAAACCCGAGAATTTCCAGCGTTTTTCCCATTTATTATAACAGGTTCAGAAAACACACCTGACATGTAACGGCAGAACAATTATAAACCCGGAAGTCAAAGGGAAAATGAATTGTTAAAATACCTGGAGGTCATTTAACAAGCTGTAAGTCAAGATGTAATAAAGTGTGATTTTAGAAATCTTTCATTAACTTGTGGGAATAATTTTCCAGTTGGACCTGTTTGCCAGTTGGACCTGCTCCTCCGTCTCCTCCTTAACAAACAGAACTTCCTGTGATTCCTCACTGAACGTTTTTGTTCCTGACTCAGGTGGCAGCTGGCCATGCATTTGATTTATCGAAAGGAGAAACTATGAAGCTTACTTTGTGACAGCCCAGAAGCTTTAAAATTTAAGATGTCATTGACCTGACAAAGGGAGGGAGGAGAGCTGGGAGCTGCCCACTGCAGTCATATGTCACTGTCCGAAGGGATGAGGGACGCTGCCTGTTGGCCAGCTGCACCAGCACTTACTCACTGACCTGAACTCACATCTCATCTGCTGGATGTTACAGTTCAACTTATATGCATCAATATTTAGAGAAATGATTATTGGTTCTAGAGCCAACGGCACGAAAACAAAGCACCGAAACTTTAAATGATTAAAGATGTGTCAGACCACATTGTGTTTAACTATTGTGTTGATTAAAAAAATAAACATTTGTCATCCATGGAAAGCAAATTTATTTTATTAACCTTAATTTCACCAGGAAAATCTCAATGAGATTAAAAATCTTCTTTACAAGAGACATTCACAGCTAAACTGGAAAAATGAACAATGTCATAACTTTCTGCTTTTGGCTAAAATCAGAACAAGGAAAGTTTTTTAATATTGTTTTATTTTGCAAACTATCTCAAAGCATGCCACATTTTTTAAATTGACTTTTGACTAACAGCAGAGACATGTCTCCATGCTTTGCAATGAACATGAATGCAACTCCACATAATTGTATCTTGTGTTTCATTAAATGTCTAACAACATTTTAATTTGCATTAATCATAAATCAACATTTATTTTCAATATTTATTAGTGTTTAACAGCTCCATAAAAGAACATGGCCGCTGATTCCCGTCAAAAATAAATAATTTAAATTGACATTAATCACTGAACCCGGGCTAATCAGAGGTTTGATGCCACATTGATCGTTTGTACAAATTCTGTGCTGAGAGTAAATTGTAATGATGAACTCTGGTCTCTGAAACCGGCTGACACCAGCTGGGTTGGATATCTCTCCTCAGCTCATCTCTTCTTCTGATTTAAAGAACTGTTTCATATTACATTTCATTCTTTCTGCTTTAGGCTCAAATCAAACAAGTTTTTTTTCTGGGAAATAACTTTTTTTGCAGAGTGGATGTGTGAGTTGCAAGGAATCTGATTGAACTAAATGTGATTGTCCTGAAAAACCTTCAGCAGTCAGATGAGAAAACTGCAGCAGTTAAATGAAAAGTACACATGCAGGTGAAGATGTGATGCTGAGACACGTCTTGGATTCGTAACCTGGCATAGAAATCGGCAGCAAACTTTCATTTAAATCACATATTGAAAATGTTGAAGATGCTGAAGATAAAACTGCACTTTCTCCAGAAACAGATCATGTTCTAAGTGCTGAGAAGCATCTTGGTTTAATGACCTTACCTCTGTTAAATCACCGTTTAAATGAACACACCTGCCACCTGTGTCCACATGCTGGTTGCTTCTTTCATTGTGCAGTAAGCGTCTTTTATAAAAGTTTGTTTTTTCCATGTTTGTTAAAGTTTTCACCACGTCGTGACAGTATAGCATCAGAGAGATAATGATAATACTGTTGCAGTCTGTAAAAATGGAACCCTGCTGGTCAAAAACAACCAGAGCCAGGAGGAAAGTCTGTGTTGTCAATCACCCTCGTAAGCATGCTGCTAACAAAACCTACAAATGGAAAGTTCCAGGTTTATTGCCTGTAACTTACCATTTCAGGTGATAAAAGTTTCATGTTGTACCTTAAAGATTCATAAGAGTAAATCTCACCACTGTAGTTCATCCTCAGGTGAGTTGGCCATCCTCATCAGATCATTGACTCATGCATGGGTATATTTGTATTCATAAAGCTAAGCTCGGATTGCTCCTACATACTTTAGAATCTGTAGTTTTAGCAGCAGAGGACATGAACATCCAGAGCAGATGCTACACACTCCTCCTAATATGTTACTCAATATTTGGAAGCATGTTGGCCACGCTTCCAAATACTGAACAACATTAACAGCTTCTGTCTGAAGGAGACGGTTTCCAGGAGGCTTTACAGCGTCGAACTGGTGCATTAAATGCATCCCGGCCAAATGTGAGCAACTGCAGCATTTAAAACATCAAGAGAGACCAAGTAATGGTTCTCAGTAGTGGAAGGTGCAGCTCTGTACGAAGCGAAGCGTAAAACAATGAGCTGTTTCTTCTCTCTTCTTTTTTTTTTTTTACCAAGCTCAGCTTCTTGCTTACTCTCTGAAGCAGGACCTGAAATTATCCACTTTGAACTGAAATTTCTTTTAAGACAAAAAGAGAAATCTCTTTGCTCTCTTTTTTATTTTTTTATTTTCTGAGCTTATTTGTCCATGTCAGAAGTCCTGATTCTTTGTTGGTACTGTGGTTGTACGTTGTTTGTTTTTCACAACAAGCCTCTCTTCTTCGTCTCACTGAGTCGGCCCGTATAAATAAAGGTCTAGCATAGAAACAATGCTTTCAAATTAAAAATCTTTACATTTTTATTAATGCTGTGATTAAAATCTATCAAATTGGAGCATTTGCTGCACTTCACAAGTACCGGCTGGATAGATGCACAAAGGCTGTGAGAAATATGTGAGGTGCTCCATCATCATCGATCAGTATAGTGCTAGGAAACACAAAAGGGTCATTAATTGGTTGCCCAGGCGCCTGTAAATATAATTAGTACATCGAAATTGGGCCACAGGCTACACCTGCACATCTGGTGAACCATACATCATATTTTGCATCCGTTGTCCTCTGCACTGGTACAGAATAAAGTGGTTTGGTAGCCAGTATTTGACGTGCCTATCAAATAAGATTCTTTGCTATGTAAGCTGAAAACAACGAGCCTGTTGTTTGTACCGCAGGGAACAGAGATGCATATATTTGTCATAATCTGTTAGCGTGATTGGCCGGTTGTTAACGCTGAAAGCGATTCTGTTGTCATCTCCTTGGAGGATGCTTCATAGCCGCAGACTATCCTCCAGCCTGGAATTAACCAGCCACATCTCTGGCTCACTTGTGGCTGTTTTACATCAGCTGGCGTGATTAAAAGACCTGACAGATGTAGATGTATATGTTGACCCAACTAACGTCCCTGTGTCTCTGCTTTTCCTGCAGTTGTACAGCTCAGTTGACTTTGGAAGGAAATGGATGCTCATCCACGAACACGTCACCCCGAACAGATTCTACTGGTGAGTCATCTCTTCTCATGTCTCGGCTGCTGCTTTCCTCGTCTCTAGTTCTTTGCTCAGGAATTCAGCAAGAGCTTTTGACTCAGAACCAGGCGTCTGACTGGAAGTGATGGTGGAGAAGTCCTGGACATTTCTGTGGTTTGATGCAATGAGCCAGAGCTTTATGTCTCCTTCAAGTGGCGCAGAGAAGTGTTCACACCCATTCACTTTGTCCACATTTTGTTACTTCATAGATTTATTGTGCGTTTGAGCATTCCTCTGTCTCAGAGATCACAGCACAGCACGCCATAATGACCAAGCAAAATAGCTTTTTGGAAATATGTGCAGCAGCAAATTGATAATATGGGCCTTAATATTTTTCTTAAAGCCTCTTTGGCACCAATCACAGCGGGTCTTTTTGGCACAGCAGTTTCTGAGTATGTTCTTCCATTTTTGCTCCAGGTCCTGACAGGGTCAGGCAGGATGGGTGGGCAGTGTGAAAAACGGCATGTCGAGGTCTTTGTTCACTCCTTTGCTACCTTGTTTGCTTCAGGTCACCAACCCACAGTGGATCCACAGAGGTTCAACAGCCCATGAATAAAACTCACAAATGCTTGAGAGCTCCTTTAAACATGTGTCTAACTTCCCATTTTGGTCGTACAAACACCAAACATGCCTTAATGTGCATGAATACACACACTGGAGACAGTACTGCAGAAGCTAACATCTACTGTCTTCCTTATTCCCTCTGTCATCAGCCACAAAGCAGATTAATGCTAGTAGTGCATCAAGTAGCATTGTGTCCAGCTCTGTTTTCCTATAAATATTCTCGATCTGCTCTAAGAAATGTGCGGGTAGATTGTGTTTGAAGGCTGTTCTTCACCCTCATCTGACGTCCGGAGCGTCGCTGAGGTGGTTTTCTCTAAGAACCACTTGATGTCATTGAGTGCTATAACATCGCCCTGCTATAACATCACCCTGCTATAACATCGCCCTGCTATAACATCGCCCTGCTATAACATCACCCTGCTATAACATCGCCCTGCTATAACATCGCCCTGCTATAACATCGCCCTGCTATAACATCGCCCTGCTATAACATCGCCCTGCTATAACATCGCCCTGCTATAACATCGCCCTCTATGCAGGCTGGTCACCCCAGTCCTTCCAAATACATATATATCGATACCTATATATATATGTGTGTGTGTGGTGTGTGTGTGTGTGTGTGTGTGTGGGGGTGTGTGTGTGTGTGTGTGTGTGTGAAAACTCCATGAAGGACATTTTAAATCTGACCTTGCTGACACTTTGGAATAAAAAAACTGCACCGATGTTCATTTTAAAATAAATAATGCAACAAAATGTGTGGAAAAGGTGAAGGGATGAAAACACATTCTAATGACCCTGTAGATTCAGCTTCCAGGAGTATTTATACTCCTCTTAATATTTCATGTAGCTCCATCTAATATCAGGTTAATAAATGTCTAGAATTTCTTTCAAACTAAACCAGTGGAAGGAGTAATATTCTTATGATGCAGATATTACAGATTTGGAAGCAGGACCTATGACTAATAACAAATCAGGGATGTTCCTGTCGCTTCATATCCACTCAGCCTCCCTCTCACTCCCCCTGTGGTGCACCAACTCTGTCTGAAAGTGCACACTCATCACAAATGTTGGACTGAATGTCGCCCAGCTCATCACTCCTCTACCCCTCCCTCTCTGAGATGACTGGCTGTGCCGGGATTGCCTTGGGTTGTACTCTCCTACTGCTCATAAATCTGGAGCTACATCCATGCCACTGCAGAGAGATCCTAAATGTGTGCAAAATACATCACTGACCTTACCCTTTGCTGCCAGAACCATTTCAAGGACACTGGAGCACTGGATGGGTCTGTAGCAACAGCCAGGCTGGACTCCAGTTGGCTGGATCTGCTCAGCTGCTCCATCGACCTCAGAGGGGTTTTAAATATTGCCACAGTTGGAGACCAGTTGCTGCCATTCAGACTGATCCACCAGTTGCAGAAAGTGAAAACTCAAAACCTGTGTGTGATTAGTCCTTTCAATTGTCAATGAAGAACTTTTAAGTTTAGGCTCCAACTCAAACCCAGTTTGGAACCAATATCCTCCACCAGACTGTCTCAAAGCTTCAAGCTGTTGATTTCAGGTCCAGTTAAGGAGTTGGTGCTCCCTGTTCACCATTCCCCCATTTTGAACAATCCAAGGCAGCAAATGCAGGCCCACAGCATGATGCTGCCATCAGGCCATCCTCTTCATGGTGAGATTTACTTTTAGAGGTTCTTGAGTCTTTCTTCAACATCCAAACCAATTTTCTTTGATTTGAGGCGACAGTTTGGTTCAGATGAGTGAATTCTTAGCCAATAGCAACAATTCCAATCAGATAATCAAAATTACTGAAAATAACTCATTCTCCCATTCTCTGCATGACTGTCGCCCAAAAACAAGTGATACAAATTGCATGAAAACATACCTAAGTAGTTTCCTCTGTTCTAGTTTCAGCGCCCAGATTCTCTGACCTAAACTCTGTCAAATACTTCACAGTGAGACTAAGATCTAAATCCAGTGCAGCTTTAACCTTATGCTATAATAAGGAAGGAAAAATGGTGAAGTTGAAGACGTACCAGTTTAATAAACCGTACTGGTCAGAAATACACCAAACATGTTGTCTGTTCTCACCCCGGTCCAGCACAACCAGTCAGATTTCTTAAACTTTCTTTTGCCCTTGACTGACCACAAAGAGAGAGAAAAGTAAAATTCATCCATTTACTGGTGGTACTAAATAACAGATATTAACAAAACGCTGCATTTACTACTTGTTGTAAGCCAACAGGAAATACCTGAGTATTATATTGTTATGGATTTTTACAGTGTGTAAAACCTCCAGTATGTGAGTGTAAAACATGAACCAGGTTAAGTAAAAGGTGATTATTACTGTTAAAGGTGAAAAAGCCTACAATGCATTGTATTTAAGAAAATGTTTAAGGTGTGCAGGAGAAAACATTTATATATATAACCTGAGTGTTGATCCACAGAAGCAGAACCATTCTCATAGGTTTTTATTCTTCTTCCTTCCTAAATGAATCTCTGCTGGCATCTTGTACTGTTGACTGGAAGTTTTGTCTTCTAGAGTAAATATGCACACTACTAAATCAAGCAACAATAAATCAAGGCATAAAGAAATTAGTTAGCATAAAATGTTTATTTTTTTCCACAGAAAATCTGTAATTCAAATGAACAGGAATTCGTTTTGGGGCTTAAATTAATTCTGCTCTGTTAAAGGAATTCAAGCCTTTGCCAGTTTCTGCTGCTTGTTTGCATTGCATTCATTCTTTGGCAACAACTCTAAACTAATCTTGCTTTATATTTTTAATTTCCAATGTATTAATTATTGTAATTAGGCATTCATGCATTCTTCCCTGTTTTCCCTGCCAGGTCTGTTTCTGGACTGGACAAAGAACCAGACCTGGTCCACATGGAGGCTCACACTCCGGATGGAAGTAAGTGACTTTTAGCTCTTTGTGAGAAAACAATACAGTTTGTTCACGAAATAATCAACCAGGAATGAAGTTTGGATCCAAAATTAAACCCTAGGCTTCAGTCTTAATGAATCTTGCTGCTCTTTCTTTCCATTTTACTCGCTGAATTTCAGCTCCTTAACTCCGAATGGCAACGTCATTGAAATACAATAAGTGCTAAAGTTTTTACACCACACTCAGAGATACAAGCTCTCGGTTTGATTGACAGGACGCTTGTTTGTCATATCTGTGCAATGAGAATAACTAGGTGCTACAAAGAGCAGCAAATTAACCGAGGAAATGTCAGGCTGTGTGGATGGGAGGAGAACAAACAGTAAAACACAAAAACTGGTTTTGATCTGATTGAGAACGGTGGAGTGTGGAGATGCTTTCAGCTTATCTTGAACAGGTGATGCGTTGCTGCGACGTTAATATGCATGAGAGGAATAACAACTTTAACGGCTCTTGTGTGCGTGTGTGTGTGTGTGTGTGTGTGTGTGTGTACGTGTGCGTGTGTGTGTGTGTGTGTGTGCGTGTGTGTGCGTGTGTGTGTGTGTGCGTGTGTGTGTGTGTGTGTGTGTGTGCGCGCGTGTGTGTGCGTGTTGCGTGTGTGTGTGTGTGTGTGTGCGTGTGTGTGTGCGTGTGCGTGTGTGTGCGTGTGTGTGTGTGTGCGTGTGTGTGTGTGTGTGTGTGTGTGTGTGTGTGTTCCTGACAGATGTGCAGTATGTCACATGCAGAGCTCAGATGTGCTCTGAAGCCAACAGGAATTATCCGTTCTCGGGATACATCGACATCAGCTCTCTGGTGGTTCAGGATGACTACATTTTCATTCAGGTGGGTCTTCAGTCTGTCTCTCCCTTATGCAACTCAGCGTAGCCAAGCTTAGTTCCTCTAGAAATATGCATACTCTTTGAACTTATTACCTATTTCATGTCACCAGAACCAGAAACTTCAGTCTGTCTTATTGGAGCTTTGTGTGATAGACCAACACAAAGAGGCTTGTCACAAAGCCATTGATTTATCAATGGCTTCCTTTTTTTATGATGAGCAGTGAATCTTTTACGATGCGTCTCCACCAGATCTGTACATACTGAGACTGAAGTTTTTATCCGTTGTTCTTTGCTAAAGATCTCATGCTCAGTCAAACTGAAGAGAGATCATCTATGAACATTCATTCATCTTACCTCAGACTCTCAATTGCATTTGGGTTTGGACTGGGAAAACTTACCTTCGGGTGTTGGATACGAGGCTCTAACTGATAGTTATTGGGTGCAGGAGCAGCAGCGAAGCCTTCGTTCTGAACAGTGGAACAGTGGACCGGATCTTTACCCTCATGATGTTTGAGAAAGTCCTGAGTGTTTGCTTCTCTGGCCTGCATTACGCCTAAGGCATTTGGATGTAATGCAGGACTGTGGCTCTGTTTTAAAGAATATATAATCCTAGTAATTTCTAATCCACAGGTGTGTCAACAGGTTGAGCCTCTTCCCTGCTGCTGTCTGTTGTGGTGAAGAAAGATTTAACGTTCTGTCCACATTCAGTCCTGACCTTTGGTCATGACCTTGCTATCTGGTTCTTCTGGTCATGATTCATGATACGAGTTGATGAAATGAGTTTGCTCCAGATAAACAGAAGGCAATGGATGGAATAGATGGACTTTGACTGGGCCATTTAAACATGAATATGTTTTGATGTAAAACAGCTGTGTCCAAGTTGAGTATTGAAAGCTACGATCCTGCAACTTTAAAAGCATCTGTTCTCCAGCTCTTCAAAATAAAATGAATGCCTCATTGCCAGTACTCTGCAAGTACTAAAGGTTTAAGTACCATAAATACAAGACACCCTCCATCTACTGTACATAAAATATCACTTATACTGTGTGGTGAAAAGGAAATAAGCCACTTAACTACAACTCTTTGTCCTCTGTCACGTCTCCCTGGCACGGCCGACTGTTTAAAATCAATAAAGAACTCATCAACTTAGAAGCTGCCATTCTCTCATTTACAGACAGTGATTCTTCCTCTGTAATTGGCCTGGACAAATTAGTCTGCTGATTTGCTGGTTCTGTTCTAAACTTAAGCGAGGATAATGATAAAGAAACGCTGTAACAATATAACAGATTTTAATGTAAGACTTTCAAATTGTCTTTTTTTTTATGTCTTCAGTTTCCTTTTTTTTTTACTCTTTTACACACATTGGACTCCATGTTGCACCCTGGAAACACTGCAGATCCATGCAGAGGCCACCAAAAGAAACCTTCAGAATAAAATGTAAAAGTTAATTCCAAGAACCAACAGAGAAACTGAGTGGGAACACGTTGCCCCGTAGCAACTGCATCATGTCGCTGCGACACGGCCAGGACAAACAAACTGGAGATAAAATTTCCTCTTGTGTTTCAGCTCATTGTCTTCTTGTTTAACCTTCATCTTTTCATTTTCTCTGTTGCTTCATGCACTCTGCAACTGCAAACAAGGTGCAATCTTTAATACCAAGTAAATATTTTAACAATGCAGCGTATCCCCTTCTTTCCACACAGCTTGTCTGAAATATTGGAAAGGAGAAGCAGCTTTGTAAGCTGAAATAATTTGGCGTAATGCAAAGTTATGTCATTAATAACTTGGCCTGATGCACAGCATTGGACTGACTGGAATTGCAAACCAGTCAGTCCAGGAACATTTATTTTCCTTGACACTGATTAACTGTGTGAAGAATGTAGATGTTAGCGCCTGCAGTGTATCGCTGTATTTGGTGTGCATCTCTTAAAAGACGCAGTTCTATGAATGATTTTAAAGGGCATCTCAAGTATCCGCAGAAACCTGTGTTCCCTGATCTCCATGAATATAATCAACAACTTCTGTAATTTAACTTTACAACACAGAAGTCCTAAACTATTAACCTGAAAAAAAATACAATGTCTTGTGGAAATTCAAGGAAACACAGTGGAACATTATCTGCCTGCAACACAAAATATGCCTGTCATTTTAAGAGCTAAAATTGCACAAATACTCAATTACACACACACACACACACACACGCACGCACACACACACACACACACACAGCTTCACTTCGCTTTCAGGAAGCAGGAAGTACTTAAACTTAGAACAACTCAACTGATGTGCTATTTTTGTGAATCTTATGGTAACATCCTAATTCTAAAGTTATGCAGATGCAAGTCGTGCTTGTTATCTGCAGAGTGATAAATGTTTCACTCATAAATGTTTCCTGTTCAAATTATGCTCTATTAACTTAAGAGTTTACAAAAAGTATGGATAAATTCAGAGCTTCTCCACAAAACCAGCACAGGTAATCCAGTCAGCCACCAGAATCTTTGTGGTCCTTTTTGTGTCTGTTGAGTTTCTGAAGCAACACAGAAGCACCTGGTCTATGGCCACTTTATTAGGAATAGCTCATTGATGATAAAAAATCCAAATCAAATCAGCATCTAAATACTTTTAGAAAACACAATATGTGGGAGACGATTTATTGAAGTGCATAGTTAGCATCAACATATGGAATAAAGGTGATTTAAGGCAAAGTTCACTGTAAACTATGTAAAAGTGTTAGTGCAGTGAAACTATAACTCATTTCAGACTCTCCTGGGTGATGTCTTGTTCTAAAGGATCTATATGTTGTGACATCTAAGTGAATATTTCCCTGAAATCTATTGTGTCCCATTAAAGAGTTTTTAACCAGATTAAATCAATCTTAGATTACTGGAGGTAGTTTGGATGCCAACTCAGCGTTTTTTCTTTCAGCTTGTTTGTACTTCTGTTGCAGTTTTGTTACCTGGACCTTTGCTCCCTTCACCCCCCGCCCTCCAGCTTCTGCCCTGCAGCTTCTGCCCTGCAGCACTTTAGAGAAAGAAATTAAGCTGTTCCTTAAAGATTGTTCAGTTATGTCTGACCTGACCTGAGTCTTTCATGCAAACTCTCAGACATCTGGCGAACGCTCAGTCCAATTGCCTCCACGTTTTAACATGCGTGCGTCACAGACAGAAGGTCCTACAAGGGATTGGCAGGGTGGGGAGAAAATCAATCATACCAATTCCTCTTAAAGTTCAAACTGCTGCTGGTTATCTGGCCATCGATCTGCGACTCCCTCACTCGATTGCATGTGGGAATGTTCTGCAGTGCTCACAGCTCGGCTGCTGAATTGCCTCTCAAAGCTTGTTTTCTCTCCTCTGAGCCACACAGAGCACTTACAAGATCAGTAACAAAATCAGCCCCGTCGTGCAACATTGATGCTCACATCGTTTCTCTTCTGCAAGCTGTGAAATTGAAGGCTTTTCTCTAATGAATTTTATGTCGTTATCGATCAGGAGGAAAATTGGTTTGTGAAACTGGCCAATCATTTTGCGCGTTGTATCTCAATGTGTACAAATGGCCGTCCTTTGTTGCCCCAAGGCTAATGACAGCTCTCTAACACACACCTCCCCAGACAGACTCCTAACAGCTTGTATGTTTGCTAAAGGTCTGCAACATGAAGGATGACTTTCCCCTCCCTTAAACTGCAGATGAGGCTTGGTTAGGCAACTTAAAGATTTCTCCTGACAAAGAATAATGAGACTATTGATTGTCCTGTGAGATATTTACCAAAGTCCACTTTGAAACCTCCAAGTTCACTGACACCTGGGGAGGAGTTTATTTTCTGAATGAAAGTCAGGTGATACCAATGAATGACCAAAATCAGCCTCTCTGGATACCCACCTTGAGAAACTGCTCAGAAAGACAAACATGGCTGCAGACTGAAACCCATCACTTTCATTGATTAAGACGACTTGAAAACGAGGAAAGTACCGGCACTAAAGTTCAACTGTTTTACAAATCTTGATATTAATTTTATAGACTTGTAAGAAGATCTTTTAAAAGAACCTGCAACAGGACAAACCCTGAAGCAGAACCAAAGTTTATAACTACATTGAAAAGGTAAAGGTCAGCTCTAGATGAGGATCATACAGCCAAGGTCCCTCAGCAGAACCCGACCGTCCCTCGGCCCGCTCGGGGGAACCCGACCTCTCTGGCCCTCCATAGCTGTTAAGGACGATGTTTCCTCTTTGGGTTTCCTGTGTAAAGCCCGGCTGGCCACCAAGCTCTCAGCAGCACCTCCTCCTCCTCCAGCTCTGGCTCCTAACAGGGACACACATTCAGGCACCTGCTTCCATTGATGTTTCTCATCATAAGGTTCTATCAGCTGCACTTGGTGTGATTCTTCACATATGAACTGTTTGCAATGGGTGATCCTGCCCTAGTAGTGATATAAAGCGCCTGATAACCTGACGACTGGGAAACTCAAGCTCCTCTGACACAATAAGGTGGAAGCCCATGGAGAGCTGGCTTAGATAACCAGAGATCTACACCAAGAAGGCTAACCCAAGAAAAAAGCTTTTACAACAGAAACTCAATTTAACTGTAAATTCTAGACTAGAATGGAAAATAATTTGGTGTCTTTCATTGTCTTAAAGGTTCCCACCTCTGGACGAGCGACTTACTACGTCTCCTATAAGAGAGAAGCTTTCATACAAATCAAACTGCCAAAATACTCCCTGCCTAAGGTAAGCTGCAGCAGATTCACATGTGTTGGAGACTCATTCAAAGGTTTTCATTGCTAAATGTCAGAACAAAGCAATCATGCAATTAATTAAGTTTGTCCGTCATCCTCAAGATTTAGTTTTTACACTTTGGAAGGTTAGAACTGATATAAAACCATGTTTCAGTGTTTTACCTTTTTTATTAAAACCTGATATTCTGTCCTTTCAAAAGTCCTTGTGACTCTCAGTGTAGGCGATAACGTCCAGTTCGTCCACAGCCATTTACATTCACACCACAGCGTTGATCTCATGACCAATCCCACAGGGTCAGGATGGACCAATCTGTCATCTCTGCTCCTCCAGCCATAACTTCTCTTAATCTCTCCTGCTGCTTCCTGAAAGGATTTACACATCGTCAGCACTGACGGGAAGCAGGTCTTTGCAGCAGTGCAGGAGTGGAACCAAAACGACACCTACAATCTCTACCTGTCTGACACCAGAGGGATCTTCTTCACCTTGGCCATGGAAAATGTCAAGACAACCAGGGGCATCGCTGGGAACCAGATGTTGGACCTTTATGAGGTACAAATGTTTGAATTATTCATGAATAAAATGTATTGGGTATTGATCACTGTTTACATTACATTTTTGATTGGCCCAAAACAATCTGAACTATCGAAGATAAAACTCTTGTTCTTGAAATGAAATGACTCACTTTGACAAATTGGAAGAGAAACCTTGGAGGTTGAGCTGTTTGGTTGCTGCTGCACCTTTAGATTCAGAAACCTTTTCAGAAAGTCTTTGCTCTAAAACAAAGCAATAAAACACAGCTAACAAGTAATCGTTGCCATTAGTTACCAGCTTTTTACCCGTTGTGTGGAATATTTTTATAGCTCATCATCAGTAATATTAAACCGGCTGACATTGATTTTTCTACCTGTAGTAGTCGGGCTTTGTAAGTTCTTACAGATTTCAGCTCATCTCTTGGTCTTTTGCAGAACCTTTTCTTCATTACGCAGAACTTCACTTATAGTCTAGGTTGTTTTGAATCTGGTCAGAATGTCCTGACACTCGAAATATTTGAAATATATTGGCCTTGATGAATATTGACATGCACTAATTTTACCCGCTGTACTGCTTACTGTAAATCTAGCTGCAGCTTTGACCTTCAAAGGAAACATTCCTGTACATTTGTCATCATCTGGGGACAAAAGCAATAATTAAGCCAGAGACGAACATCAGTGAGGAGTAAACAAAGAATGCAGGGACATTACCAGTCACTCTTACCTGCAGGGAAAATATCTCAATTGTTCTGCACAAACACGGTAAAATGTAATTAATGTGTTTTTAGTGCAGAGGTTATGTTCACTCCAATTTGTTATTGGATGTTAACAGAGAGAGCTACACTTAAAGATTGGCATGTAAATCAAAATCCCACTGCTGAATTCATCTCTCCGAAACTAAAAAGCAGCAGTTGAGATGCTCATTTGCCAGCGAGTTTTTGTGGATGGTATATTTTTTATTAAAAGCAACAAGTTTATACCCCCACTGGGCCACAGAACTAATCCTTTAATGCATAAATGGAGATAATCTTGTAATCCCATAATTTCCTGTTGGAATCCTCTGTCAAAACAATTTCTCAACATATTTTTGCAAACAGACAAATTTTGTTTCATTTAGTTGTTGGAATGAAAGTTGTTTAAATGTGCCACTGCCCTGAGAGGGGAAAACCCAATGGGTTACCTGGTTACCACTGGTTAGGGTTACCAGTGGAACCAGTGGTAACCAAATCAGCACTGTTACCAACCAGTATGAACCTGATCTGCAGACCAACATCACCTGTGGAAAACTGGAGAAATCTTCTCTGCTACTTTGTTTTTGCTACATGGAGCCTTTCAGCGTTGCAGTGATCAGGCGTGACATCATCACCGTCACGCTGACTCGTCTGCAGCTCTGTCAGCCAACACACAACATCACAACGTATTGTGATGCAGTGTGTTCCTGCACATTTCTGTCAGAGCCTGAACGTCTTCAGCAGTTGAAGGAACAGTAACTGGTTCTCTGCTGTTCCCTCCGTTTGAAACAAACTGAACGGCAGATGGAGAAGAAAACCTCTGCACAACATGCTGTGACAGATCTGCACCTCTCACATTGTTCTGCTTGAATTCATCAACTTGAAGGACACAATATAGGACCTCAGTTAAAAGTTATAAAAATAAAACCTGGTATTCACTGTGTTTCTATAACGTTACGACTGATCAGTTTGCCGTCAGAGTAGAAGACAGTTTTCTCTTCGACCTACAATAACTTTAGCATTTCATGTATTTGGCCAATGTTTGGGGTTAAAAGGTTCAGGTTTAGCAAATTGTGAGTGGAAAACAAGAACACGGCGGTCCCCAACAGAATTATTGAATGTTTTGTGATCATTTGTAATGATGGTGCAGACGGAGCTCTGGAAGCCAGGATGAAGTGTGACATTCATCACAGAGTTGCCTCAGACTTTGTTTTAGTTGACTTGTTGAATGTGGACAGGTTTGCATAACAGGCTGCACTCGTCCATCTTCCTGACAGCAGACACACACAGCATAGAGAATGTGGCTCAGTGCTATGAAGCCACAGACTGGACCTTGTTAGCTCGCTGCCTTCCTACTGTATGTGTTTGCATTCATAGCAGGAGAGTTCACTTCCATCCTCTACACTCCTCTGTGAACCTAGTTTATCACTCCAACACTGGCAGGTGTGATGGAGGGAATGGAGGAAGGAAGTGAGATATTGGGCAGCTGCAGTGGCAGCGGGGCGGTAATTAACAATGCCATTACTTCTCCTGCTCAGGCTGTGGATATGTGCGCTGATTGTGAGTGCAGCTCCCCTTTCCATGCGACACTGCTTCATTTCTGCGGCGGGAGACGGCGCCGCTTTGAGTAGATGCATGCAAATAGCTGAGAACCACTCTGGAAGCACCTGTGCTGTTATACAAGCAGATAGATAACTAGAATAAATTAATCAGTTGCAAGTAGCATGAAAAAGGAATAAGAGTGGTCCAGGGGAGGCCCCGCCCACGGACCTAAACAGCTTTGGATGAATTGTTCTGTACGTTATACGCTGACACCTGGTGGGTTTGGAATAAACCTGCTAAAACACTTTCGGCCCATTTTCCCACCGTCAGCTGTAATGACGCGTGTGTGCAGAGACTGTTGGAAAACCAGCCATTCTCCTGAAAGTCAGTTTCTGTCTTTGTGTCACAATTTCTCCCAGACTGCCGGACCTCTTTAGGAGGCCAGCTGCGGTTCCTGACTGTTATTTCCAGTGGATGAAACGAACAGAATCCCATCGATCGCCTCAGAACCTCTGAAGAAAAACCGTGGCCCATTAGATACACTTCACATATCAGTCAGTCAAAGCTTAATTTATGGAGCTCTCTCCGCTCACAATGAGAGCAACTCAAAGTGCTTCTTTTGTAAGAAAAAGAAATTAAACCGAAAGAAAAGTAATGAGGTAAACAAGACTGAGCATAAAAATGTGTTATTAACAGAGAAGTTTGAAGGACTGAGGAAATTGAACTGTGCACAAGACAGAAAAACAAAATGCTGCCTGTCGGCCATTTGCAGTCCTTGGAATGATTCTGCTGCAAATATGGCAGACCAGCACAATTAATTGATTTTTATATCATATGATATGAAAATCTACTAACATCTTCTAAACTGGTTCTGCTCATGGCAGAATCATGAGTCAGCTGCTCTGTTTTGTTCTTTTCTAGACTTTTTATTCAGCTGAAAGGAATCTTGCTCTTTCTTTTTTTCTTTTGCTTTTGGACAGTTATGATGCGTAACCACGGCAACAATATTTTGTTTTTAAAATAGTGAGCACCTGATTAGCATCTCAAAAGCTCAAATGACTCCTGAACTATGACCCCAACTCCCAAAGAGAGAGAGAGGAAGTTCAAACTATCTCTTCCATCCATCCTGATTTTCCATCACATCGTTTATTCAAGCAAAAATTAGAGTAGTTTACTGATTTCATTTAAATATTGTGTGTTCATTTTCATGCAAATGAAACTGAAGAAGCTACACAGTAAGACTTTGTTTTTTGTGGCCCATAAGTGCTTTTATTTTGTCAAATCCAGATGGAAGTTGTTTGGTCTGCTCCCTGCAGGATGAGACAGAAATGGGCTTTAACAGTATTTGCAGCCTTGCTGCGTTTCCAGTTCTGATCTTATCCTAAACAACAGAGATGATGTGATGCTGCTTGTGATGAATGGATCAGTTAAACAAGGCAGAACGTTTTCATGCAGCCAAGACTCGTGTCGTTGGGAAGAGAGCTCCATCTTGTGCTCCTTCACAAAGACACTTGCTGATTTTCTCCCACAGAAGAAAACATTCAAGTTTTCTGACTCCACACTGAAAATTGCACAATTACCTCCTCAATTAGTGCAATGATTTTATTGTTAGTCAGACTTCATAGGAGCAATTTGTAGGCTGTTTGTGGGAAAACTGCTGTCATTTTTCCATGCGAACTCGTTAAACTTCCACACTGAGAGCTGCTTCAGCCGGTGGCTCCTGGTTGTCAGGGATTCAGTTTATCAACAGCCATTTATCGTTTCACTCTCTGCTTTTGACTTTGCCATCACCAGCCCCGGATGATTGGTCAAAGACGGGGACGCATGTTGTCTGTGTAAATAATTACATGCTGATCCTGGCGAAGTTCAGCTCCTCCTGTCTGCGTTTTCCTGGCAGCGTAGTTAAACTCACGAAGGCGTTAAAACTGTAAATGAGTCATAAAATATGTAACTTTGTTGTCTCACTTTAGATAATTGGTGAGCCCCTGCTGTTGACCAACGACTGTGTGCCTCTAATGAAATGCATCCTCATAATATCAGTGGCATCTTTATAATCTGCAGATGATACAGTGAATGCATTTATTGAATTCAGTGAGAAGCTGCTCTCCAATGCAGCAGCAACAGGAAGATGAATGAGGAGGCTGTCAGGCTGTTTTAAAGCCAAAGGAGAAACTCAGACAGGCTCTGTCCCTCTGAATATCACACTGCTGCACTGATCCCATCATGAAAACTGTAGATAACTGTTATTTGATGAGAACCCTGGCAGTGATTTGCCTTTTACCACTTATCTGCACTTCTTTTGTGCTGGTTTGAAATTCAGTTTGCATTGTATTGCATCTATCCCAAAGGCAAATTAAATGTCTAACGTATATTTTCCAAGTATGTTTAAAGAGTTGGTATGGATGGCAATGCTGTAGGCAGGAAGCATCTCCAGAAGCAGTCAGTGTTGCAGCTAGTCTGAAGAGCCCTCTGACTGAAGGCCGTCTCATTCTCTGGGCAGCAGAGGTGATGTTCCACAGATCCATGTCCTGGGTGAGAGTTTGCAGACATGACAATATGACTCCCATCCTCCACTCCCAGTAAAAAACCTGCTAAAGTACCGAGTCGCTGCTCAGAACATCTAAGTTCATATTAAAATATTACATCATCAGAAGCACCAGAATATAAACTAATGTTGAAATTGTTTTGTATTTTAAGGACCAAAATGAAAATAATTTATATAAATAATGAGGCAGAATGTGTTACTTTGATCAATTTCTGTTAGTATAACATTTATGAAACTTAGCATAAAACTGCAGGCGTGTATCTGTGTATGTGGAGTTTTGAGTAAATCAGTCTGTTTCCTCACTCAGTGAAGTTTCTCACAGTGAGTCGAGTTTTACTCCAGGATGGGGAGCAAAATTACAAAATTACTCAAGCTGTGAAAGTAAAAACTATTACTAAAATTATTTTTCCAAAACGTTACTCAAGTAAATGTGATTGGATAAAAGCAACTAATTGCTCAGCTGCTCTACTGCTGTGTGTGGAGGTTGGTGTTAATCTGCCACCTCATGCTTCATGAAGGATGGAAGAAATAAATTGATACAAACAGGCGGATAAGTTGGTAAGAAGGTGATCTGAGACCATTTAGTCTTCTAGAACCAGCAAAACCAAAACTGCCGTTAGTTTTGGTTTTATTTGTAACAGCAGTTATTAAAACCACCTGGTCGAGTTCATCTTTGCTGTCATGCTGCAGCTCATCACCTCCGTTTTCATTGTGTCTGCTTACACATACACTCACTTCAGAGTAATCTGTGGAGCCGAAACTTCTGCTGGCGTCCTTTGCTGTGTTGCACAAAAAGCCATGTAGGTGTAAATGATGGATGGAGGGAGAGCCATGGCAGTGGACGTGCCTGATTCTCAAGTGTGTGTGTGTGAAGGAGAGAAAGAGCGAGTAGGTGGAGGCAATAAATAATAACTGCAGCGATTGACATGTCTGGTTGGATCAGGATGGGGGGGCCTCATTAGCTGCATCCATCTTGAGCACCATGTATCTCTGACAATGTCAAATGTGCAGCCTGTTAGTGCCACTTATAAAGATGTGCCCCTGCAGGGAGGGAAGCACATCCAAGAGGAGCCCCTCACTATGGCAACCACTCAGAGGGGCCGTGTCCTTTCCATCACATAACTCACTTTGCTTTGTTTCGGGGATGTGTCTATTACCTGAAAGAGACTTTGATGCTGGAGGTGACTGCTTGGGATGTTTCCGTCTGTTTATGGTGTCGGAAGATAGAGTCCTCTAACTTGTTTTGGTCTTTCAGGAGAGAAAACTCCTTGAGCTGGAAGGTTCAGATGGCCTTCTGAAGGTCTGCATTTTACTCTTGTGTGATTCAGTCTTCCTGAGGGAAACAGACTGGCTGTCTTTCATCCTGTCTGTATTGTTGAGACATAAGGATATAATTACAGATAGCACTTAGAGCTACCTGCAACCATCTCTGCAGACAATTGTCGACAACAGAAGGAGGCGATAAGCATTCAATTTGCATTTAACTGGAGCTGTGAAGGTTGCTGCTGCAGCACCGAGTGCCTTCTCGGATGGGAGCGTCGGATCCTCTCCCTCATCACAGGCAGCCTCAGATGTTTAAAACGTAATTTCTGTTTTGCTTTTGAAACGTGAAAAAGAATGAAGTGTTTTGTGTCTGTGTCCATTAGGTGGCTGGAATCAAAGGAATGCTAATCGCAAACAAGAAGCAGGACAACCAGGTGAAGACGTACATCACCTACAACAAAGGCCGGGACTGGAGGCTCCTTCAGGCGCCGACTGCAGACCTGGATGGAAACAACATCCACTGCATTCTGGTAAAACAGCGGGCCGGATATTTCCTGGAGCTCAAAGCATCATTCTGCTCATATTCACACTGATGGGTAGAGGATATGCCAAGTGGACCATTGCCAGGCATAATTAGAAATAATGATTTATAGTTTACAGCTTCACTTCATTGTAAGGCATTCAAATAATAAGCCATTAGTTGTAATTAAGTTACAACTAGACTGGTTTGTATTTAATCTCACAATGTGGTTGGCATCAAAATGGCGTGCAAATGTGTTTGTACACATTTACTGCTGCAGGGCGCACCTGAGGGGAACTGGCTGTGGAGCAACCTGCAGCAATCTGCAGCAATCTGCCGTTAAACTGGAAAACGGAGCAGAAGCTGCTTCCAAAACTGAATCAGCAGAGCAGAGCGTAGAACATGTTCTGGAAACTCACTGCACTTCTCTTTTTATTTTCAGTCTCTCAAACTTTCTGTAATGACCAGGAATATCTGTTCAAAAGCAGCAAAGTGAGTGTTTGGTCATTTTGTTGAGTTTTTCTCTGTATTGTTGGGTTTGTGCGAGAGCGAAGCGGCTACTGGCTGACTGGTTGAGGAATGGGATTCACTGCAGTTTGTCACCTCCACAGTCTGGACTCCACTCCAGACTGTGGAGTGGAGTCTATGTGCATAAATTGTCATGGATTAAAGTTTTCCAAAACACAGACAAGAACTTGAACGAACATGAAGATTTCACAGAATGTCATGATGAAACAGAAAACCTTCAGAACCGAAGCAGAGCGAACAGGACATGGATCCTGGGCAGAGAGAAAACCACAGAGCTTCAATCCTGAAGCAGGGCTGACAGGAGGCGAAGCAGCCAGGTACCTGAATGAGGTTCAACCTGTAGAACAAAAAGAGGTTTAACCTGTAGAACAAAAATGATAGACCTGGATGGAAACACTGCATCGGCACGTCTTCGTTGTGTTTGAAGATCCTCATTCAAATTCAAACAGTTTGTAGAAATCTGATGCAGACTGCAACATCAGGGAGGCTCAGAGTTCAGCTGGTCCAATGTTTACCATTAACTCCCTCTGTGGTTTAAACGCCACGCGCTGGCCCACACCTAACGCTGACAGGCTGGATTTAAAACCCTGCTGAGCCTCTGTCACAGCCGGCAGTGGAGCCACTGAGGAATGTGAACAGACCTGTTTGCTGGATGACCAGGTCCAGAAGGAGGTTTGCTTGAGAATGCAGCAGAGCCACCTTCAGTGTGAAGGCAATCCATCATCAGAAGTTGAGAGAAGAAGGTTGTTTGAGTGCAAACCCTCCTGGGTCACTCAGTAAGCTCTTGGTGAGGCGAATGGAGGGCAGGAGGCCGGATGACCTTCTCCTCCTGTATGAGAACGACCCTGACCGCAGCTGGAGGCAGCAGCTGGAGGCAGCAGCTGATGTTCTGCAGATTCTGTTAAGGAAGTAAACTTTAAACTTCTCCAGATGTTTGATGACCCGTTCACTACCTCATCTGAACAGTGGGAGTGTGAAAAGGACAGGATTGTTTCTCTGTGCGTGATTAGAACAGGCAGTCAGGAGACAGCAAAGCTTTGTGAAGTTTGAGATTCTGGATACAGAATATTTCTGGTTACCAACAAGAAAGCAGAAAAGGCAAAGCGTTTAGGTAGATATTAAAAGTTGGATGACAGTCAGACATCATCATAGATTGAGGCAGATGGAATCACAGTATGCAAACATGAGCAGAACCCGGTCGGTTCCTCTGGAGTCTTTCATCATTTCAGTGATGGAGAATCAGCATCGTGAGCCAAAGATTGATTTTCAACTTGCTCTCCACCTTCTGAGCAGAACAGGAACTTACTGAAAGTTGATTGAATGAAAACTTTTAATCTTGGTTATTGTAAAGAACTTGCAGACATATTTTATATCTATGGATGCTTCTGATTCATGCCTTCCTTTAAAGCACATTATGTACGTTTGAGATTCAATATGAATAATAGATACAGCAGTTATTTGTTTTGCAGTTATTTGTTTTGCAGTTATTTGTTTTGCAGCTTGCAGTCGGTAGTTAGGTCAACGTAGTTTACTAATGTCGTCTAGAGTCACATTATCGACCTGTTTAATAACCGATCCTGCAGAACTTCTGCATGTTCTCAGCACTGAGACAGAAAAGTCCTGTTCATTTACACCAACTGATGAGATGAGCTTTCGCTAAACTGGGTCATCAACAGGACGACGGTCCTGAACACAGCAGCATCTCTACAACAGAATGAACAGAATAACATCTGTGTTGTAGTGGCCTAGTTAAAGTCAGAGTTCAATCAAAGACATAGACCTTCCAGTTGGTTCAGGGTCCCTTCAGACCTCGAGATGTGCTGGATGAAAGCTCTTCCTGTCATTCTGTAAGGCAGAGCCTCGCGGCAGAAGCTACTTTCAGACGCTCGTGTTCAGGATGTTGATCTACCTCATGACCACAGTTTGTGGCGAAAACAAAGACAGAGCGGCTAATTACGAGCGTTTTATTTCAGTCCAGCTCTTTGTTCACCACAACAGACTGGAACAACATCTTCATTACAGCAGACAAAGCCCCAAACCATTCATCCATCTTCTGCTCCATCTGGCCATTACTCTTGAGCAAGACTAAGCAAGACACTAAGACACCTGAAGCAATGACTAATCCCTGACAAAGAGAAAGTATTTCAGCCTTTTCCAGAGGAGAACCATGGCCTCAGACTTTCTTTCTAAAAAAGGAACTCGTCTCATAAAGATAACTGACGGACTTCAACAAATCTTCCCTTCAGCTCAGCAGTTTTCCTTTAGGAGACACTCGGCAGCAGCAGCGGAAACGTCCAACTCCAGGTCCCGTCGGGCGGCGCCTGCTCCACCTGTGGGCTGAGAGCCGACCGACAGAGGCAACATCAGCAGATCAGAAGGCGAGGCAGAGTCAGTGCCAGAGTGACGAATCCAGATCGACTGCATGTGTTAACATTCTGTCCTCATTAGACAGCCTCCCCACCACTGCAGCTAACAGGCCCACTGTTAGGAGGATCATGTTTGGAGACATTAGAAGAACTCCATGCTGCTTAAGAGGTGATTTCAGGCCCGGGCTGCGCGGCTTCCAGGTTCCCAGTGATTGCACATTCATGTGACATTTTAATTACTGCCATAGATTCCTTTTGATTACCCTGTTCAGTCCCACTGCTTTGATGTCCTTACACCAGTGACATGCTGTCTGCTGCGAAGATGAAAGCAGACATTGTTTTTCTGCACTGTGAGCATTTGTAATTGTATTCTGTTGTGTGGATGCCTCCGAGGCATGCCTTCATACTTTAATGCAAATTCCATCTCTCTTTGTATTAATGACAGATTAAAGGCAATTAGCAAAACTTGTGAAAGCGCAGTTTGTTCTCTTTGAACACTAACAAATCTTTTTTGCTGCTTTTGTTATTTTAATGCTTTTCTAAATAAAAAATAACTTCTGCTTTTTATTTATTTAAATAAGTTGAGGTGATGTGGTAATTATGCACTCACTGGCCGTTTTATTAGGCACACTGTCAGTATCTGGTTGGACCTTCATTTGCCTTCAGAACCGCCTTCATTGATCACGGCAAACGTTCAGAAGATTCTTGGACAATTATTTTGGTCAATAACCACAAAGATGCAGCAGATGCTGTTTAAACTTTACGACATTTAGATCCCTAAATTGATGTTTATTCATTTAATTGAAAACAAAGCAATTATGTACAATAGAAAAGATATAAAATCAATAAAATGAAAGGCGGCAGACAGAAGAAAAAATCTTATATCTTCCCCTTTTAACCTAAAAATACATTCAAACAATTCATAAAAAACAAAACTAAACAAAAACATCAATTCAAAACAATTTGTATGGATTCACATTATTGTATTTCATATTTCTTGAAACTGTCGTTTATTGATTCACATTGTGTTTTTCTTTGCGCTCCGTCATTAAATGCATTTTTCCAATCTTCCTCAGCCGTCTTGTTCCCTTCATCTCCAACTGCAAATGTCGGAGAACCCTTACGTGTCGGGAACGATCTCCACCAAGAGCTCTGCTCCGGGGATCATCGTTGCCACAGGTGAGAGTTTGAGTTATTATCCTGATCATAACTGAAACGGTTTAATGTCGACTTTTGGTTTCACTGCAGCCTCTTCACTTCTGGCAGTCATAACGTTCAGCATCGTCTCCCTGATTGATGGCATTTAAAGTCACATTGAATAAATTAGAACATTGTTTTGTGAGAAGAAGCACCATTTATCTAGGTATTAAACACTCTTTTCATTAAACAGATATTTAATTCAATTCCATTAAGGGTTGTTGTTCAGGTATCATTTGAGCTTTTAAGATGCTGATCAGCTGCTGTTGGCTGTAAAACACCTCGTTGCCACGGTGACACGTGATAAAATCCATCCAAAAGAAAAGAACAGCAAATATCCGTCCAGCTGCACAGATCCAGAACGAGAGGGAATGATTGTTCAAGCAGCAACGGAAGTTTATACCGACAACAAATCAGAAAAAACATGGAGGAAATGCTCCGTTTCTGCAGGAGACTTTCTGTATTTAATCTTATATTTTATTGGTTTGATGTAATATTCTAAATGTTTTTAAAGAAACAATAATCCTAATTAACAGAATAAATCCTTAATGTCAGCCTGTGTGTCATAAATCTGTGAAATGCGTTCCATCTAGGGAACACTGTGACAGAAACGTTTCTACTGATGTATTTAAGATTATCGAGCAGCGAACATGATCGCAAAACAATTCTGTTCGTTTCTGGGTTCATTTCTGCAAAGGCAAAAGAAAAATGACGGTAAATAGATTTTTTTTTAGCAGGAGTTGCCTTTTTAAGGCGCGTGAGCACATTTATGATTTAGTGTGTTTTTCTCTTGTAAAATCGCTGACTAAACGTTCACCTCTGCTGCCTGGACGGCTCAGTGTGAGCTGACGCGTGTGTTCGTCTCTCTGGCCCAGACTTTGCTTTGGCACGGCAGCTCACTTCACCCGCTGCGCCTTTTGAGCCGTCAGCTGGTGCAGAGATTATTTTACCAACATGACAAACACCATCCAGATCAAACACATGTCTACGCACTGAGCCCCGGCCAAGACAGATCAACACAATAAAACCAGTTTGCCCTCTTCAGATGCACCAGAAACAGCACTGGAGGCTTGAATGGTGAGCCTGCAATGCTGCCACAAGGAGAGGAGTCTCCTCTGTGTCCATTGCAGGGCGTTAGGAGAGATCCTGGGGAGTATTTAAGAAATATTCAGCTTTCTCGGAACATAAATCCTAAACATCACATGGCTTGTGCAGCTTTTGCAGCATTTTATCTGTGATCCCATTGTGGTTTGATTGTCATATTCTCATTTCCACTGCAGGAAATATTGGAGCAGAGCTGTCTTATAACAACGTTGGCATGTTCGTATCATCGGATGCAGGCAACAACTGGAGACCGGTGAGAAGAACAGCAACGTTTCCACCAGCAGCTCACTGAGCTGGGAACCAGTATGAAGAAGCTTTGGCAGTTTGTAAATGCAGGAATCTGGAACCATGTTCCCCTTTGAACAATGTCTTAATATCTAAAAGAAGAAAGAACTAACTAATGTTCTTAAGGACGGATTTAATAAGAGATGCAAAACGTACATTAATCTTATTTTGGGATGCAGTCGTCTCCTCGTTAGGTTGGAAACAACTTTTCACATTTCCTTCCTCAGACATGAAAATCCTGTTCATGTCTTCATACTGTTTTTGCAAATCTTTTTCTTTACTTTAAAACACGAGGATGGAAATAAAATGTCAAAAAATGACAAGATGGAAGGTATTTATCCAAAATGATAAGTTGTCGTTTTTCAGAAGTAAAATATCGATTTGCAGCTGTAAACGAGTTTTACTTGTGTGGAAAAAAGGCTTTTTGATCGTAAAGGCTGCAGAAATATCTCATCATTTTCTGTTTTCTTATACTTAAAACAGATTTTTTTACTTAACCAGTAAAATCAGTTTTTCTTTGCAAATGTCTTTTTTTTTTTTTTATTAACTTTTTGACTTTTGTCAAAATAAACAACATATTTTTGGAGCCACAAAAGCAAGATTACTATTCCTAATAAAACAATTTGTTTTGTAATTAGTGTAGATTTTCTAACTGAAGAATAATTTAACTTTTATATTTATGCTTAGACCATTTTATTCAGTGCCCTAATTTGTGGAAATGTTAAGAGTTTGTTTTATTAAAATACTTGGTAAAAACGTCTAATGTAACATTTTTTAAATTACTTTTGTATTTAAAAACTTTTCAACTTTGTAGCATTTCTGGCTGCAGTTATTAACCGTAACTCCTGTTTTTAACTATGAATCCATAACTTCAGTTTTTCCACATTTACAGGGCTGATCAGGACAAACAGCTCAGTTCTGACCTTTATGTCAAAGGCTGAGAATACTTGAGATGTTTTTGTTTTTTATATTTTAATAAATTAAATATAATATATTTAATAAATGTGCAAAACGTTAAAAAAAGCCACATTGTTGTGTTTGTGTGTGGAGTTTTGAGGAAAGAGATTCATTTCTGCTAAAGTGAAGTGCTGAGAAAACCTTGTTGGTGCAAAGTAAATAAGTAAAACATTTGTTGTTTTCATCGTTTTATTCCTTCCTGTTTGTCTGTGCAGATTTTTGAAGAAGAGCATAATATCTGGTTTCTGGATAGAGGAGGCGCCCTCGTCGCGGTGAAGCAGCCGTCTGTGCCAACTAAACATCTCTGGTAGATCCTTTAAACAAACGTTGTTGCACAAGGTTCCTTTTTTAAATTGCTTTTCTGCTCTTGATAGTTATCCAAATTTTAAATCAAGGTTTTTATAGTCCAAAGAAAAGGCATGCATGTTGCACTTGATTCATTTGCGGCTGCACTTGGTGCATAGGGATGCAGCCAACCTAAGTTGAAAGATGTGAATGTTTTTCCTCCGAGCCAATTATCATTAGGAGTCGGAAGCCTGACCCCCTCTTAGGGTTTTCATTAACACGTTGCCGTCCTCTTGCCAAATCAAAAACCTTCGCCGGGCCCCAGTGCAGGCTAATCCAAGTGAGACCAGATCCGTTCTCCACTTGCTTTTGCACCAATTTTGAAATTAGTTTTAGAACCAGTGAAGTGTGGCCAGCTGGGTTTTTGTCTCCCTCCCAATTTAAGTGGGATGATGTCGGGAGGAAAACCTGAGCGTTGTGAAAAGGCCTGTGTTTCCGTGGAGTGGAATGCCTTTCACAGCCAGTGTGCAGTTTAACACTTCCTCTGGCTCAGTCTAGAACAGGTGCACATCAGTGCTTTGCTGTTGTCACTGCTTTTAGCCAAGTGACCGCAGGAGGCTTTCTGAGGCAACATGGAGGCTTTTCTTTTGTTTTTTTCACTCCGTGTCACGCTCAGGTACTTCCAGTTGTTCTCACCTCGGCACCGATGTTGATAAGCTGTCAGGATCAATAAAGCCCAGGAGCCGATGATGAAAGTTGTCCAATTTTTTCGCTGTCTCATTCTCCGTATGCACTCTTGTGCTCAGACATGAAACACTTCTATTCCGGTTTTGTTTTCTCACCTCGGTGTCAACTTTTTACCCGGACAAGACATGGTTTCATTTTCCGTTTTGACACCCCAAACTTTCTCTCTTTTCATGTCCTCTGAAGACGATTTCTGCTTCTTTGCTTTGATGCTCGGACTGACGTCCTCCTAAAAATCCCTTTAATGTTCAGCAGTTTGATATTTACTCAGAGCTACAGTAGCTAATTGCACAGAGGCTCCGAGACGACTCTGTTGAGACAAGCCAGTCATTCTGATCCTCACCTAAACCCTCCCCTATGACCAGAATTAAATAGGGAGCGTCTGTTTTCCGCGCCGCCGCTGATGCCGGGTTTGTGACGGGAATGCGCTCTGACACAGGGTCAGCTTTGATGAAGGGAGGCAGTGGACCCAGCACAGCTTCTCCTCGGCGCTGCTGTTTGTGGACGGCGTGTTGGTGGAGGCCGGCGCGGAGAACCAGATCATGACGTGAGTCCAACAACACAAACATCGTCCACATGTATTTTAAAACACGTTATTGTTTGGATCTGAGGTATTTTAGATGTTGAGTTTGGCTGTCATCTAAAAATACTGAAAAAGAAAATGATTTTCTGGAAGCAGTGGGTCTTTGTCTACAGTAGTTAGACAGGAAATGGACAGAGAGAGAAAAGAGGAAGACATGCAGTAAAGGTCACAAGGTCAGGACTCGAACCCTGTTCAGCTGAATTGAGATCTTTCATTTTTATAGATATTTTTGTTTTCTTTAAATCGTTTGTTTGGGGAAGTTTGACCAGGATTCTGTCACTGCTCTCAGTAAAGAACAGTGGAGTCTAGGAAGGAAACTGCAGCTGAAGAAACGCTGCAAGTTCCTGATGATGAGCTGCAAGCTTCGCAGTGGCTCTGCGTTCACTGTCTGCACTGGAACGTACCAGTTCCAGGAAATGCCTCGAATCCTCAGCACACGTTCCACCAAGGTTTTCTGTAAATCCGGAAAATAAACCATGAAGGAACTGGCTGCAGTCTGCTTTCCTATCCTGTTGAAATTCAAGGATCACTTTGAAAAATGCAGATTTTTGTTGCTGCTTTGCTTTAACATTGAAATCCATCCATTTTAGAAAGTCCTTCTTTCTTTTGCAGCTTCTTTGGACATTTCAGCCACCGCTCTGAGTGGCAGCTCATCAAGATAGACTACAAATCCATCTTCAGCAGGAAGTGCACCGAGGAAGACTACCAGACCTGGCACCTGCACAACAAGGTGAAAGTCATCCCGACCAGCCTGCAGTCCTGGATGTGAAACGTTTCACTGACAGCTCTGCTGTGCCAACACAGGGCGAGCCGTGTGTAATGGGACAGAAGCAGATTTACATGAAACGCCGGCCTGGAAACTACTGCATGCTGGGAAGGGACTACTCCAGAATCCTCTCAGCTGAATCCTGTATTTGCCGAGCTCATGATTTTGAATGGTAAGGAGACGCACGCCTTTGTTCAGTGGCTCCTTTCCTCATAATGGTGGAGGAGGATTATGTTGCTCTCCATTGTCTGCTGAAGAGAGCTTCATTAACCGGGGTATTTGTTCTCCAACGCTGCCACACATGTAGAAGGTTCAAACAGGCATTTTTCTTTTTCTTATTAATCCTTTCAGGAATTTCCTCTAATGCTTGAATTATTCTCAGTGGGTGCTGTCAGATGTGATTGAAGCTCAGCAGGTCATTCGATGGGATACTGTGCTCAGTGAAAACATGAAAAAAATATCTGTCCTATTAAAAAGCAGCTGCCCTTCTGTACCAATTTATTATTTTTCAAGTACATCTGAGCAACAGCCATTAAATTCCCTCTTCAGTCCACTCAGATATGCTCTTTAGGGCTGATCTGTGAGTCCTGCAGACTAACAAGCAGCAGCAGTAAACAGGCAAATAAATTGCGCAGATTGGAAAAAATGGTTGATTTGACCTGCAGTCGGACTTTCTGTGTTCTTCTGCACGCACTCGTCTCCTAATGATCTTTTAATACCTACCTTATGAGTGAACCCAGCAAGCGGATGCAGGTTCTGTTAGGAGAAAGTTACCGTAATTGATGTTTGCTCTAGTGGAAAATACAGTGACAGCAGCACGGGCAGAATGACGCTTACAGCCCGGCTGAAAACGGAAACTGGAAGATGAAACAAGGAGAGGAAGCAACGTGAAGCAGATCCAACGCTGGCGGATTTTACTTTTTAGTTCAGGCTTTTATTTGACATCCGTTGAAACTTTTGATTACTTTTCTAAACATCTGATAAAGCCAATAAAAAAATCTTATGTACTTCAGTTGAAGCATCACATTTTATAATAAAGAAATGATTTCACTCTTCAGTGGAGCTTATTTCAAATATCATTCAGCTGACAAACTGTTCACACATAAATAAATATTTTTCTGGTATTTAACTGACCTGTAATCAGTTTCCTGACATCTTCCAGTTCACATTCTGTAACCTGAGTTATTATTAAGGAAGACTATGATTAATTATTTTATACACTCAGAAGTGTGCATGGATTTTAGTTTTTCCTGGCCGTTTGCGGCTCCCATGATGCTCTGGGTTTCCCTCAGTGCATCACGTTGTGCCCAGAGGTCCTGGCAGGTTTTTCTCCTGAAAAGCTGTTTCTGAACGTGCCACGCATTTAATATGTTGCACCACTGCTCTGCTGTTCAAATCAATCTCAGTTTTTCCAATAATTTGCTTAAAAACTAATTTCCTGTGACTCAGTTTTATCTGACTCTTCTTTCTGGCAGTATCACTGCAGGATGTTTGACTTTGGCTCAGTTTTGTTGTGTTTTCTGAAGTTGTAGTTCACATCCTGGAATTAGTTCACTTGAAAGACGAACGCCGATCCCCAGTGCAGGCTGAGTGGACTGAGACACGAGTCCAACAATCTGGGAGATTTTCAGGGGGATAGTTACTGTGAAGTGATGAAACATGGTGTCAGTAGACGCCCATCAAATAAAACTCAACACTAAAGCTGCATTGTTTTTGATATTTTCTTTTTGTTTCCTACAGTCTTGCTTGTGTTCAGACGTCCTGTGTCCATGCTGTGGTTCTCCTCTGAGCGCTCGTCCAGCCCGTCTTTGCAGCATCTGTTAGCAGCCTGTTGTGCTTAGGATTCTGCTCAGACCATGTGGGCGTGAGAATAGTTTCAATTTGTATGCAAATCCAAACCGGGTGAATTTTTTATCTTGTAATGACAGGGAACAGAAAAAAAACATTCAGCAGTTATCTAACTCGTGTTTATAGAAGAGTACCAAGCGAGTGCTAATTGGTTCATATTTAACACTTTTAAAGTTGCTTTCTGTTTCCAAGTCTAGTTTCCTGGTTCTTACTTCTTACACAGGAGTTTGCTTAAGACATCTAACTAATGTCTCTCATCCATTAAACTCAGAGAATCAGGCTTTTACATCTTCAGCTGTTTTCATCCTATCAACCTAATTTGCGATAAGTGTACAAATTTCTGGTTTAACTGTTTTGCTCCCGACTCCCAGCAGAGAAAAACCCAAACTCGCTCAGATTTAAGGATGAGAATTTTGGCTGTGGAAGAAAAACAAACTTTAAATCTTTCATGCTAAAAATGAGATGAGGTATAAAAATTAAAAGTAATTCAGATGTTTGAGTAATTTCATTTTGTTCTGTATGCTTATCAATATTTTTAGAAAACATTGATGTCAGAAATCACAAGTAGAAATGTAATGAATTACATAAAGCTGGTGGTGCAGCAGGAGGACACGGTGCAAACTGCTTCAGGTCAACCAATCTGTTGTTGTCTGAGCAACATAACCTTTAAATTCAGGTTGTAGTTTATTTACCTTCTCCATTGGAAAAGCTTTCTGCAGGACTTTTAGCCAAACAAGGGAAAACTCTGGAGAACTGGTTCACGCTTCTTTAACTAAAACTGCTCAGATTCTACATTTTGCTTTTAAAGTTTGAAAGTTTTTTTTTCCCAAGTCTCTCGTTGTTCGAATCGAATAGAATGAAGAACATCATCACAAGCAGGACACTTTGACCCCGACTTTCTCTGGATGCATGAAAATCTAGAGCAAGTCAAATAGGCTACTGACAGCTCATACCTACTCCACACAACGCCGCATAAACCTGAACAGTCCCTTCATGATAAAGGTGCTGCATCCCTGACAGATTGCTAATGACCAGTTCACACTGCTGTAATCCTAGAATGAAAGTGCAGCGGTCAGCTGCTGTGCTGTTGGTTCTGTTTGCTTTGGCTCAGTAATTACCTGATCAATCAACATCAGGACCCTG
This sequence comes from Poeciliopsis gracilis, assembly GCA_911649635.1. Lineage (NCBI taxonomy): Eukaryota > Metazoa > Chordata > Actinopteri > Cyprinodontiformes > Poeciliidae > Poeciliopsis > Poeciliopsis gracilis. The sequence continues at coordinate 1,026,395 of CAJVRI010000370.1, read as the reverse complement.
ATCAGAACAGACACTCGCCCACCTTGCTGGGCTGCATGTAAATCTCAGGCTGAATGGAATCTGGGAGGTTAAAAATGTCATTATTTACAGTGACCTCTCCTCTCCGGCAGCATGTTGGGCGTCCTGGCATGTTTTTCAGCAGGAGAAGCTTTAATCAATATGTAATAATAATGCGGATGATGACAGGCAGGCCAGAGGAACAGAATCGGTCCGTTCACACTCTCCGGTGCTGATCAGGCGTTGTGGATGTTTTCTCTCGTCTGACAGCGATTATGGGTACGAGCGGCGGAACGACGGGAACTGCCGGCCGGCCTTCTGGTTCAATCCGTCCTCTGTGTCCAGAAGCTGCAGCCAGGGTCAGAACTACTTCAACAGTACCGGGTAGGAACTGGTTCATGGCACCTGTCTGCACACACTGAGTCCACAAACCGAGCTCTTTTCTAGGCTTTCTGTGGCAGGAAGTGGAAGCTCACCGTCTGTCTCCAATTCACTCACACGCCTGCAAACGGTTCTTTAGAATCGTAGGATTGTTACGGAGGACAAACCAAACACATTCTCTGTTTTTGTTTCCTCTCTGAGGCGCTGATGGTTCGTCTTCAGTTGACTTTGTTTTCCTCATCTTGTCAATCAACTCTAAATCCCATTCCTCCAGTGAACCAATCAGCTGCCAATCACAGTTTCCTCTAAAAGGGAAATTAGTGAAGACATCATCTCTACCTTTTGACTGCTGTAAACATTACAAACTCCACATAGACACTAAAAACGGAGAAACTGGCACCACAGGAATGAATGTTAACTTTCATGTGAGGCTTAATCACAGAAACCTGAAAACAGATGCTGCTTTTGTAGCTTTTTGTTTTCATTGAAGGACAGCAGATGATTAATGCAGCAGGGATGAAAGTTGAAGAAGCTGCTGGGAAAGGGTTAGGGTTAGAAACAACTATTTTGGGAAAACCGTCATTGGAGAAATGTTGCACTGCAGAAGCAAAAACAAACAATTAACAGAGAATTAAATCTAATAAAAGCAACAATAAATAAATTAAACATAGATTTGGTCATTTGGTAATAATCTTTTCACAAACAAAAAGCTTTTGATGTGTTAGAGCTGCAGGTTTGATAACTGATATTTTGTAATAATGATTGAGAAACAGATTTGATCTTTCCACATCTTTTAGATGCAACACTTTCCTTTGGGACCATTAAAGTATTATTTTATAAACTTTAAAGCATCCTTGTGTGTAAATAATTTGATATAATGTTTCAGTTGGTGATAAAGTTTGCGCAGTGCGTCGTAGCAGTGCGTCCAGCAGGGTGGCGCTGTGGGTCTGGTTCCGCCTGGCCCCAGCAGCTGTGATCATTTCCCTCTCATTGCAATGCGCCGCGTCTCTGTTGTTCCTGAGAAGTGAGTCCTGCGTGTTTCGGAGGCTCCTCAGGGAACGGACACCTTCCCAAGCTTAATCACAGCAGCAGTGTTTTATTCTCTGCCGCACTGATTAAACTTCCTGCCGTGTCACAGCCTCTCACACAGCTTGTCTTGTCAGTCGTCATCTCGTCCCGAACGCTGTTAACACAAAACAGCCACACTGTGCTGACTTCAACCTTTTTCTGTACACCACCGGCTCACGCAGCAGGAAATTAGTTTAAAACTACAGAACACACAAAAAGATGAGAGCAGATCAGCGCGGTATGAAATGAAGAGTTTCTCCGTGTTTTCTTCCTCAGGTACCGTAAAGTGGTGCTGAACAACTGCACCAAGGGCGTTAAGGAGATGTACACGGCCAGGAAGCAGCAGTGCCCCAACAGGCCCCCAAAAGGACTCAGCCTGGCCACCAGCGACGGCAAAGTCACCGCCAACATGGGCAGCAACGTGACCTTCGTGGTGCACCTGGACGAGGTGAGAGGTCCAACAGCAGGAAGCCGCCAACAGCAGGAAGCCGCCACCAGCAGGAAGCCGCCACCAGCAGGAAGCCGCCACCAGACCAGCTCCTACCTGGAGATTTATAGGAAGGATTTATTGTTTCTAAAAGCAGCAGTTCGGCCACCAGAGGTCAGGAAACAACAGATCCTGAAGTGCAGATCGTTTATCTTCCCTCCTTATGGAACAGGGTGCTGAAGATGACATGACTTAAACTTTATTGCACATTTTTCCTCTAATTTCTAAATGTTACATTCATTTTATAACTAATCAATCAATTTATTGAAGAATTAATTTTGTTATTTAATGATGTTGGCAGAGTGTATAGAAAACCCAAATCAGATTTATTTTCCATCTGCTACCAGGTAGTTAGTGGAAGGTTTAGTGGAAGGACAATACCTGGAACGGCTAACAGTTTGAAATGAAAACAACGTAAGCTCAACGTTTTGACCTTAATGCAGACATCGAATGGCTTTAGATGTTCTGAGTTGTTTTGCTGGATGAGTTGGTTAAATCAAATTTAACTGATGAAGGGCCCTGATTTCATTTACTTTTATACCGTTTCCGTTTTATTTATGGATAGAATATTCTACATTTTTCCTTTTTCACATAGAACTAGGCTGCTTTGGATAAGTTTCCCCCCAAAACATGCAATCATTATTAGAAAACTGCATTTTGTAATTGTTTTGGACCTTTGTATCTCGTGTTGGTCGAACCTGCAGCAGACGGAGCAGAGACTGAGGCAGAGGTGTGTGACGGAGTCATGCATGCATCGTTCTGATGGCAGAACCCGGAGGCGCACATACTGGAGCTCCAGTAATGTGTGCTGGTTTCTTGGAGAGTTGCTGCTCTCTGCCATGAGCTCGGTCCGTTCCCTGCACATCGCCCACACCAAGCAGCAGCTCTGAGCCACCAGCAGAAATAAAAGACCCCACCAGAGACCCTGTTAGCGAGAGAGCGGTGCTGCGCTCAGTCAGGCTGCCCGTCACCAGGAAACCGTTTCCACGCCTCTCACTCTCAGTGCACTCAGCCGGTCTGAGCTGCAGGATTTGGGAGTGTTTTCTGCCACCGTTCTCCTGGGAGCGTGTTCAGGTTCTGGTTCTGTATCAGCAGGACGAGTTCAGAACTGATGCTGGTTGACTTTCACTAATAGAGACCTCTGGGAGGTGAACTGGGGAGGGCAGGCAGACGGATCTTTGTGGCTTCAGACTTATTGGAGAAAATTCTCTTGATGAATTCAAAGTTTTAATTTATATTCATGAACCTGGAGATGGCTGTATTTCTTAGGGAAAGAAAATGGTTCTAAATATTTAAAGACTCTTCAGTTCACTTAAAAATAGAATTAGGAAAAAAACTGAAACATATTTGGGGATTTAATAAGATCTGCACGTCTTCTGCTTTCTGTTTTGTTCCGAACCCTTTTGTGCAACACAATATTTACATGCACAGATGGATTCAGATGGAATCCGTCTGAATCCAGTTGGCAGAAACGAGATGAGCTCATGCCTGATTCTCAGTCGACCGAAGCTCAAACAAACTCATTCTGCATCCAACACAGGAGGACGGAGACGCTCACCCCGTTTCTCCCCACCGTTTAAATGTTTATGGCTCATCTTAGAGCACAATTAATTCCTCTGAGCCTTTTGGAGAAAAACTTCATAACCATCCAGTTAAATGGGACTTTGGGAAACACTTCTGTTCTTTTTTCATCTAAATCAGTCATTTTGTGTTTGAATAAAAGATAAATGGGGGAATTTAATTTTGGATTATTATAAATAACAAAATTGTAATAGTTAAGGAAAGAAATTCAAGGTCTGAGTTCAGTCAAGATGCTTCATTTCTACTGAGATCATCTGATGCCGTCTGACCAAATCCAACCAGATTCCTGTATTGAACCAGATAATAACAAATATGACAGATAATAACAAATATGACAGATAATAATAAATATGACATCTCAACCACGGACCACGTCCAATACTTGGTCTGAACATTTTGCTTCATATCCCACCAACATCTGGATCACACAGCAAGACTTTAATATCAGACAGTCTTCAAAACCAGAGACCACATAAAAGGTCTTTGACAAAAGACGAGACGATCAGACATGTTGGATGTCCCTGATGTCAGATCAGAGCGAACCGGGTCACACTTACAATCATCTGAGGAGCATCCGGATAACCGGCCGTCCTTAAGGTTGTTGGAATGGGAAAAAATCTGCATTCAAATCTTTCTGTGTAAACATCATTGGTAGCAATCATGATCAATCATGATGATCCTGTTCAGAGTGAATCAGGAACAATGTAACTGGACAGAATGACCAGATCAAACTGGAAATGATCCTTCATTGGTTAAAATTCTGCATAATGTAGTAAAACAAGCTGTAAGCCAGTCTCTTTAAAACGCAGCTTGTGATGAATGTTTGCAAACCAGATCTCGATTGCTGAACATACAGCAACTTCAGTTGCTCTGAGCGATTCATCTTTAAAACAGCAGGTAGGAGAGATTATATGAGATTGTGACACTCATTTAGCTTTGACTGGATAAACATTTCTTTTGGTTCAAAGCTGCAATGAATCAGATTTGGCTTCATGTCTGTTGGCAAATCGGAAACATGCGAAGCTTTTCCAGCTTTCTGCTTAAGTTGGAGTGCAGACACTGACGGCATGATTTGTGGTTTCTCTGTTTGAGAGACTGTATTTTCCCTAATAACTGCATTTTTTAAGTCAGCTAGTGTCTTTTTCTCCTAAATGTACAGTTGGCGCAGCTGGTAGCCATGTTGTTTTGCAGAAAAACGTTCTTGGTTTTAGCATGCGGCTTGAATTTGGCCAAAAACTTTTCTGTTAGATCAAATGATCTCCATGTATGGTGCATGTTTGCAACGGCCTAGTCAAAGTCATGACCTCAGATTGAGAAGGTGTGGTGGAACCTTTTGTCAGTTGCGCAAAATCAAACGTCTGATAACATCACCGAACTGAAACGATGATCAAAGGTTTTCCAAAACGCTGAGCGTTGCTGCTGCCTTGGCTTCAGTCACTGCTTCGGGTTTCTGTCGCCTCGGTGTCATCAGGGGTGGATTTATTTTTTAGCATAGCCACATTTGGGAGAAAATGTTCTACAGTTGTTTTGCACATGATGTCATTTGGTGAAGTGAGATTTTGCCTCAGTGGGAAACCAGGAGGGTTTTTTTCCACAGACGAACTCAGTGATTGAACATGACAGCCTCACCAGGCGACTGAAGGTTCCAGCTAAAATATTAACCACCGAGTTCATTTTCAGGATCTGTGAAATCTCAGCTTAGGATGACTCACCGCGACTTACTTTACCAGAAGGATATTTATTTTTTTATTAGAGGTACTTGGACTTGTTTAATTCTTGTTCGTGTTAATGAACCATCAGTTGAACCAGTGAGTCTAAAGATGTAAACAGCCTGAGAGCATTTGGGCTTCCAGGCTGTTTCCGTCACATTCAGGCTGTAAGGCTGGAACCAGGAGCTGCTGCAGCTGATCGGCAGCATCCTTCAGACTGAGTCACAGCAAAAACTCATTTACGTTATGAAGCAAAATAAGCATCTGTGCACAACCACAATATCCCTAATTTTTCATATTTTTTATGAAACAAAGTCTGTTAAGATTCAAAAATAGATTTATTTGACTTTGTCTTGTTTCCTGTGAGAATTTGATGCTGAAATCAAATTCCTTGTAGATAATTAGAGATGATGTTTGTTGGTTTCTACCCAGTAAAGTTTCCTTCAACCTCCTGTCTGAAATGATGAGGTGTGTTTCCACCTCCTGATCTGAGCCTCGCCCAGCTGTGCTGCTGTGTATGAAACACATGAACCTGCCCAGCATTTAATGATAGAAAATTAGAATATTCTTTTAAAAAAAAGCTGCATACATTTTTCTGTCTTGGCTAACTGCTGGCTTATTTTTGCAGTGACCTTTGCTGCAGAAATTCATGTTATGAGGTCTGCCTGCAGCAGATATAAGCAGAACATTTGTTCTTTTGTTGTCACACATCACATTGACACCGTAGGTGCAGGTCTAACACCTTAACAAATGCTGGCCTCGTGTTTCCAAATGCTGTCAGCGCCCACTGCGCCGCTGTCACTGGGAACCAGCGGCCATGTTCCAGCCTCAAGGCTGCACGCCGCCATGTGTTTGGATCCACGCAGCCCTTGGAGACTCGTGGACACAAAGAGTGACATTTTGGGGAGCCGGGTCAGCGTCACTTTGATGCAGATGAGTGAATCCCAGGATGGCTCATATAGGCGGTGAACACAGGATGCGCCACAGATGCTGAACAGAGCATTGGTGCCACCAGCAGGGTCTTGTTTGGGTGCCAGCTATTTATGGTTCCCAACAAAACAGAGTCAAACCCAGGAAGCTGAGCTGCTTCCTGTTCTGTTCATCCACTTAATAAAGAATCAGGTTCCAGGTTTGGTTTTGTGTTCTCCGGTGGATCTGCTCTTCTAATCGATACAGATGAAGAGTCCCAGCAGCGTTAGGGTGGAGCTCTGACAGCGGAAGTGTGAGAGGTCAACCAGCTGCTGGGGTTCGTCCTGCTTTACGATCCTCAGGCAGCAGGATTATCAGACAAATCTGATCATCAGCGATAATCACAGGAGGCAAACGCTCCGACCGATGCAAACACCAAAAACAGCTTGGGAAAATAAAATAATCCTTTCCTTCACACACAACACAACTTATCTACAAATCAGCTGCACAGGAAACAAAGTGTATCGTTTAGCACATATCAGTGTTTTATCGATATGAACAGGTGATAATATGAGCCGTAATATTAATCTAAATATTGTGAAAAATATGCAGGTTTTGATCTTTTATGTATTCTTTGAGAAACAAAGGCTTGTTGCCTCGATGGCCAGCATCATCAGTTACTCAGTACCTGACTTTGCTTTTTATAAAATACGTTTTGGCCTGAAGCCGATTAGAGGACAACAAAAACATTAAGACAACACAAATATCCTCGACGCCCAATGAGCTGTGTGTTTATGGATGATTTTACATGCTGCAACATTAATGTAAAAAGTGTTTGGTTGTAAATAATCTTCAGTCCAACAGAAAGATTCTCCCGTTTTCTTTTGAATTTGACATCGGCGTTCCTAATGAAGCTGCAGCTCTGACATGTTTTCCTCCGTTTCATCATCTCTTGGTTCTGAAGCTGCTTCAAACCAAGACGCCTGAAATCACTTCCTGTTCCTGTTGATGCAGAAATGCTCAGTTAGAGTTCAGTACAGTTTTTCTCCTTCGTTAGATGTTATGCTTCTGTTTGTTGGTATTTCTTGTAATGGTTGACAGATGAAATTTGTTTCTGTGCAGAGACTCCCTGAAGGTGACAAAACGGATTTTTTTTCACTTTCTATGTGGCAGTTTGACTTTTCTAATGTTGGCCAAAACATAATGCATAGTGGATGATTTATGGTGAAATTTTAAAAGGCAATCTGCTAAGAGACAGAGAAATTACGACGCTTTTAGAGGCTATATTTCTTAAACCCTTTCAAACATGTTTGATGTTATCGTAGTCTGGTGTTGACCCATTGTGTCTTTATGATGTTGTTACACCAGATAACACATCATCATGCCTCACTTTGAGCTCAGGTCTTCCCATCAGATTAAAGCAGCATCACATGTTTTATGTTTTATGTGGATTTTTGAGTCCAAGCAGCTCAAATGAAGTCATCCACGCAGTGATGCCTTTAAATGTGTCTTAAACTTTCAGAACCGTTCTTTCAGAGGGAAAACATCTTTGCTCTGCTGTGTCTCAGGGAGACTCTTTGAGGACGAACATCCAGCTGGACTTTGGCGATGGCACAGCGGTCTCCTACTCCAACCTGAGCTGGACGGAGGAGGGCATCAAACACGTCTACAAGTCAGCGGGAATATTCCGGGTCACGGCGCTGGCGGAGAACACGCTGGGCTCCGACAGCACTACGTTGTACCTGCATGTCACATGTGAGTGTTCACAGAATACCGAACGTACTTTACAACGACACGCTTCAAGAGAAAGAAGGGGAACTAAATCTGAAAAGTGCGGTGTGCATGTGCATTCAGCTGAAATGCAACACCTTACCACCATTACAGTATAGAAATTGTGGGCTCAGTATGATGTGCAGAGCCAGTCTTCCTCTACAGAAAGCATCATGCATGTTTTAGTTTCCCCCAGAAACGAGAACCTAAATATCTAAATATTCTTAGCAAATATAAATATTGTGGGTTGCAAAATTCAAGTATTTATTTTATTGCGTTTTGTTTAGTTTTGTCTTGCTCTCCTGATTTGGATTGTTTTTTTATCCAGACAAATTCAGGGTGAGAAGGAGAAGTGATGAGTTCTGGTTTCTTTCACCATAAAAATGCACAAATTGGAATAAAAATAAATTTACTTAATGGAAACGACTAATTCAAAAAAATCTTCTCTTTTTACTTTCAGAGACTTGAACTAATTTATTCATGTGTGATTTTAATGACATTTCTTATTTAATGCAAATTGAGTGTTTTCATCATTAGCAGAATATTGAAAGGTTTTACACACATTTGAATTGTAAATGCAGCTATAAGCAGTCTGGTTCATCGAGTTGCAGGCCCAGCTCGTCCCAGAACACTGAGAGCTCAATGTATATGTGTGCTAACATTAGTCTCACTACACACTCAACATTAACCTCTTCAAGTGTCGTTTTGCATATTTTTCATTGTTGAAAATTTGAATTTTGTTTTCGAGCAACTTACCAGGAAAACTAAAGGAAAATATGATTTATGTTCTCATCAGATTTTTATCATCCTAATTTTGCATTTATTTTTTGGTCTTTTATATGAAATCTCAAATGAATAACTCACAGAGTCTGCACACATTTGACCTGCAGCTTCATCATCGTCTTTTCCTCATCATATTTCATGATTCTGCTGGTGCCAAAGTAACTACAGATCAATAACACTCTGTTGATCCAAGCTCAATTCATTGAAGATTAAAGGTACAGAATGATACAGGCGGTTATGGAGGATAAATCAGCAGCTATTAACAAAAAAGGTCATGACAGACTTATTTATAAGATGTTTTTATGAGGCGGGAAGCAAACTGAGGGGGAGGCCTTTAAGGCCAGCGCAGGTAATGGCTTTTATCAGGATCCAGATCTAGAACAATAGCTCATTTAAAGCAGAAGCAGGTTTTCACACAGTAGCAAACAAAACAAATTACACAATTGTCATGCTTCGCAGCTCCACTCAGACTCAATGGGAAAAAGGATCATTTTAGCACTCTGAGGGAATTATACAAGCTGCTTTCAGTAAGTGTTAAATTGTCTCTTTGTCATGTTATTGTTTCCCTGATTCGTTCAATCCATTCTGATTTAACCTCTGCCGTCCTCGTGGGTCACCGCGCTCTGTATTAATACATTTCTGACAGCCGTAAATTCAGCTAGGTTTTGGTCTCGCAAGCGGCTGCGATACCTTCAGGGAGAAATGCCAAAAACTGCAACCGTTTCTCATCTCGACATATTGAATGCCAAATGACTTTTTCATCTTCTCCCATTTAAACGGAAGAGCAAACCCGAGCGTGAAGACACACCAAGCATCTCATAGTGGGGATAAAGATTAGTTCTGGCTAAAGAGGATGAGTGTGAGCCGGACGAGCAGCCAGGCCTCAACGACACACAAACAGATGCGGTTAGCGGCCGACACGATGCAGCGTGTTGCATCTGTCCACAGCAGGAAAGTTCATCCTGAGATTAGTGGAAAGCAGCTGTGAGTTCTGGCGGCTCCCTTCGGTTCTGCTAGCAGGGAGGTTCGTGGCTTCACCCCAAAGGTATCATGTCAAAAATACCTGATGATTATTGTATTTTGGCACTAACAGAATCAACACTGCCTGTGAATTAGTGGGGAGTTTCTACTGTCACTATGTTGTGCCTGCAGAGTTTTGACAAGCAGGAACCGAGTTGTTGGACAGGTTTAATTTGAGACACCGGGGTGGATCGCTTCAACAGATTCACACTATTTTATGAAAATAAGCAGCAGTGCTGTCACAAAAACAGGACAAAACCATCTCTGAACAGTTTGTGTCCAAGATGTGTGGGATCTGCAGAGACAAAGAGTAAAACATTTCAAAGTGGTTTGCAGCAGGTGAAATGATCACCTCACCTGCTGCCCTGAAAATACAAACAAAATCAACAAGAAAATACTTTTGGTTTCATCAGTTGATGAACATCAAGTTGATTTAGCAACATCTGGTTCAGCGGGTCCAAAGCAAGTCGTGGAGGGCCGGATCCTGCATGTTGTAGTTCTGTCCCTGATGGTAGAAACGACACCCTCAGCAGGTTGGTGTTCTTCTAATGAGCCACCAGGTGCGTTAAAACAGGGAGAGACTAAAGCATGCAGGTCCTGCACCAGGCCCTCCAGGCCCTCCAGGACCTCCAGGCCCTCCAGGACCTCCAGGCCCTCCAGGACCTCCAGGCCCTCCAGGACCTCCAGGCCCTCCAGGCCCTCCAGGACCTCCAGGACCTGCTTTGGGCACCACTGCTCCAGTTGAACAAAGACATCCCCAGCACTGCGCCCCTCCCCCTCTCCTCTAGACTAGCAGCAGCAGTTAGCAAACTTGGTGGAACTCTGTCTGCTGAGCTGATCATAGGAACGATTGTAAATGGGATGATGGAGGAGCATGTTATGATGACCCTGAAGGCAGAGTGTCTCTTTAAGAAGCTCCCAAATTCAAGGTTTCAAATTGAGGAATCAAAATGTTTTAATTCATGTTTGAAAGACGCAGCGTTTTTATTAGAACTGAAGGTGACGACGCTGATCATGCTATAAGATAGAATTATGTATCTGGAAAATGTATAAAACAACCTTTTGACAAATATTAGGTCCGTTAATGAAAAGATAAAATAACTGCTGGGTTCAGCCTGTGAATCCGGGCCACACTATGAATAAACTGCAGCATTGATCAGGATCCATTCGATCAGCTGCATCAGGTAAATTCTTCATCACAGTTTGATGTTGAGCCTCTTTGTAACAAGCTGAGTTTCTAGGAACCCTGAGAAGTCAGTTAACATAAAATAGGTTTCTGTCTAATCATGAAATCATGTAAAACATCCCAGAGACGTCTACATCCAGTAAATAATCTAAAAGGTTAGACAGTCCATCCATCACTTCGTGTAAAAGCACCCTGAATCCGTCTGTGCATGACGTAACGTTCTCTGGGAGTTGATATAATTGCTCTCAAAATGTTTGCATCCATCCATTTTCCTGACTTATTTATCCTGCTCTCAGGATGGAGGCGCAGGCCAGATCATATCCCACAATGCCTCTGACAAGACGATGTAAAAACAACCCGGACAATGTGACGGCTTCCTCCAACACGTGCAGACTCACAGTCGCTTTCACACCTCTGGATTATTTATGGTTTCACCTCAGGTGCAGAACTTTGGGCTGAGAAAGAAAAGCAGAAACGGCTACCTGTCAAATCAAAGCGCGGAGGATTTGAAGTGTTGAGTCTCCTGGAATAACCTCCACAGCCCGGCGTGTTTGGGAGCTGTGATCTCCACTCAGACGCTGTGAGTCTGAATGAGGAAGTTGCTCTCACCGCCGCCTGTCGTGTCTGTTTCCTCCTCCAGGTCCGGTGGAGCACGTCCAGCTCCTTGCTCCCTTCGTGGTGATCAGAAACAAGGAGGTGAACATCACAGCGGTGGTCCTGCCCAGCCAATCACGCTCTGTCACCTACTTCTGGTGGCTTGGCAACAACACAGAGGTAACGTCTCCATGGCAACGCTCAGACACCGGCTCAGGCTGCATCAGAAAAATTAATCCTCAAAGATGATGATGACAAAAAAAACAAACATTTTAATGTGTGCAATTTTAATAAGAGTTTGTTTAACAGGCGGTTGAAACAGCTGTTTTCAAGATGTTCTTTAGACTGAGGACATGCTTCTTTCTTTCATGCACAGTTAAATTTGTTTTTCCAATAAAAGCCTGAAAAGCCTGCTGTACATTTGTATTCAGCCTCCGTTACCCCTAAATAAAGTTGTTTATTATGTGAAGCTTAAAGCAGGGTTGGTTCTAACGTGATGAACATTTTCCAAAGCTCTGATCAATCCAACATCTGAACCCGGAGAGAAGATGGAGTCGCCCTTCTTCACAGATTTTTAAACATAGAGCGTTTCTATGGCAACCAAAGGCAACATAGTTCCTTGATTGTGCCATAAAGTGGCACTTTGTGCCTGGAGAACACAAGTTGCCAGTTCCATTCGTAATCATTTTCAATTTTACACTCCCACAAAAAGTCAGTTGCACCACTGCTTTATTTCTGACACGCTTAAAGCAACATAGCAGCAAACTGAAGAGCTGTACAAAAATCAAACAACATGAGAACATTTGTGTTTGTCATGTGACATCATGAAAGATGTTGAGAGGCTGCAGGTTTATTCAGAGGATCATGAGTTTTTATCTTTGTCCTTGCAGCCGGTGATAACGTTGGATGGGAGCATCTCACACACCTTCAGGAGTGAGGGAATGCACAGCATCACAGTTCAAGTGGCGGCAGCTAACGCCATCCTGCAGGACACCAAGAGCATCGCGGTCAAAGGTCAGTTTCTGTCTGTAACTCCAGCCAAGAACAACTCTGAGGTCTTCTGGTTTTAGAAGACCGTTCTCGTTCTGCGCAGGTAGATTTAACGGCGACTGTTTCCAAAGTGACATTAATGAAATCTGTCACATTTACTGTGGGAAATTCCAGAGTTTGTGTTTTAATTTCATTTGGAAAGAAGGGAGTGTCTGTGAAAAGCAGCGATTTATTAGCAGCAGACAGATTGGATTGAAACTGGAACATTTTCTAATTATCAGGAAGTTCATTCGCTCCAAAGGGAGGAGCGGGATGGAGGGGGGAGGGGGAGGGGCTCTTTTTCTTATCAAGTGTTAAGTACCTGATAACTCAACTTGAGCAGAATGACATTTTGGTGCAGCTGTCAGAGAATAATGGCCTCAGATGGCTGTGAACTAATGGCTGATTCTCCCACATCGTTCCTCCACAGAATTCTTCAAATCTCTGCTTTTATCTTTCTCCCCGAACTTGGACGAGTTCAACCCCGACATACCCGAGTGGAGGCAGGATGTGGGGAGAGTAATTAAGAAGGCTCTGCTACAAGTGAGTGATTTTCATTTTGACTTCCCTTCAGTCCGTCTCTGCCTCTGCGAGCCGTCCTCTGTCTCGGCTTGCTATTTCACAATTATCTCCCAAACCTCCTTTCCTGCCCAACACTCAGCGATGCGATGAGTGAACACCCTGGGGCCACCCTGCGATTCATCATCAGACAGGTGTGAAGACGCCTCTGCTTTCCTTCTCTCCCTTGATGGCTTCATGATGACTCCAGTTCCTTAATTTCAAAATTCTCCGATAAAATTATTCCAGAACTTGGAGCACGGGGGTTTTGGTGGAGAGCTAAGAGAAACGATTCCTGTCGTCGACACACATATTGTATGTGTGTGTGAGCGCGATTGTTGGAGAGCTTCAAGTGTGTGTGTGTGTGTGTGTGTGTGTGTGTGTGTGTGTGTGTGTGTGTGTGTGTGTGTGTGTGTGTGTGTGTGTGTCGGTGGCCTATCATTGTTAAGTGCCACTCATCTCCCTATTCACAGCTCATGAATAGCTGGATGTATTTGATGGTGGTGCTTGAAGGCATCTTAGCAGCAGATTGAGCATTTCAGCTGCAGTTGGAGGGAGGAGGGTTAGTGTTAGGGGTTGGGAGTTGGGGTTGGGAGTTGGGGTTAGGGTTAGGGGTTGGGAGTTGGGGTTAGGGGTTAGGGTTAGGGTGCTCATAAAGACAGCAGGAGATCTCATGATGCAAACCTGATACCCCCAAAAATTACATTGAACTTTTCATCCAGCTGCTTTAATTGGTTTCTGTGAATCCAGCTTGTAACTCATGCAGCGAGAACCGTTTCTACGTTCAAACAGATTATTAAAACTGATTATTTTTATTTTGTGTGGTTATTCATGCTAGTGCTTAAATTCAACCATAATCAGACCTCTCTGTTTATGACGCCAAGGCGCCGCACATGTGCAGAAGAAAACATTGACGTAAACAGCAGCGCTCTGTTTATGGAAGCAAAATGGACGCAGCTGTGAATCGATTTCATATTCAGCAATGAGAGTCGACAGTTTTGTCACAAAATCACTGCAGGATGAAGGAATCCAATAAACAGAAATCACAACCAGTCCAGACAATGTGGAGCATTGTCTGGACATCTGTCTGGATGTGCAGACGGAACCAAGAGTGGTGGGATGGGGATTGGGATTAGGATTGGGATGGGGATTGGGATCGGGATTGGGATTAGGATTGGGATGGGGATTAGGATTGGGATGGGGATTGGGATTAGGATTGGGATGTGATCCACTTCAGTGACACAAGCTTATTTCATCATCTCTGAATTCTGATTTTCAGCTGTTACATTTGTTTCACATCAAATTCAGATTAAATGAGACCTGATGCAGAGGCGGACATGAAGCCGAACCTAAAAACATTTCTCCTCATTGTCACAGGAGCAAAATAAGTTTGATGTCTGACCTGAAAAATGTTTTATTACATTAGCTTTAAAGAAATTCTATTTGACAATTAGATGAGTAAGTTTAAAGAGTTCTGGATTACAACTTAAAATAAATGTTTTAATTTTTCTACTGAGAATAAATTGGGACACAATGAAACCTGCATGCAGGAGTGAAGGTCTGGGAGAGATTCCTTCCCTGCACAATGAGCTCTGTCACATTCTGTCATGTCAAGTCTACGTCTTCCTGCACATTGCAGTTCCCTCCTACACCTGACTACGTTCAGAGACAAAGCGTCGGTCTTGTGTTTGTCTTGTTGCAGGTATCTCATTATGCTGCAGAAACATGAATGAGAATTTGTTGTGTTTGATGCAGACAGCATTACATTTACTCCGCTGGGTTATTTTTGTCATTTCACAAACTGCATGCAGAGTTTTAGAGCAACTGTAAGATACAGTAACATATTTTTTTGGGCTTATGAAACAAAACAAAAAGTATTTTTTTTAAAAAGTTCATTTTAAATTCTCTTCAGATCCTGTCCTGAAAATGTCCTGACTACTAAAATGCCTAAGATCAGGTGTAGAGAAACTTTACTCTCCAGTCTCAAACTTCACTGTTTGAGACCGGATCACCAATGAAACCTTCGGTGATCCGGTCCAGCAGCGACGCGTTCCGACTCGTCAGGACGGAGCGTGACTTCAGCTGCTCTTTGTCTCTGATTATGGACAGAATTGAAGTGCAGTGAAGGCGTTGAGAGGATCCGTTTTAATAGCCGCAGGTTCGGGTCTCTGATGGGTTCTGTTGTCTTCAGCTTTCATTTGGCCACTTTGCAGCCAAATGGGAAGCAGATAGCATGAGGGTCGATGCCTCCAAATCCAAGACGATTGTTTCTCTGGGTCGGGGAAGACGTCCTGCTACCAAGTGGAAGAGTTTAAGTTTCTCAGGGTTTGTTCATGAATGATGGAAAAACTGAGCAGGAGATTAATTTCTGCAGGGTCCAAAGTACCAGTCTGTCGTAGAGAAGACAGAGCTGAGTCAAAAGGCAAAGATCTTGATTTACTGGTCAAACTATTTTCCTGCCCTGCAGGTACAAGCGGCTGAAATGAATTTCTTCTGCAGAGTCTGGGCTTTTCCTTAGACAAAAGGCGATGAGCCTCTCTGCTGTTGGGACGCCTCTCTGCCGACCCAGAGAAAGATCCAGGACTCAAGTTACTGTGTCCCAATAACATGAATGAAAAGAAATTACAAATGACAGAGTTAAAAAAAGATTCCTGCAGTCTGAATGTGTTTCAGACTGCAGGAATTCAGAGGTTATTAATAAATTTGCTGCAACTCACAATTTTTGGTTTTATGCCAGTTTTGAAATAAAACCTGTAAAAATAAACCAAAGAATGTTTTGTCTGTTTTCTACTCATGTTTTTTCTCACTTGTAGCGCACGCAGTACAAATAACCTCAGAGTCCATGTTGCAGTGAAATATTAGAAGGAAGCAGCAGGTGAAAATGGGTTTTATTAGATTACGCTGTTGGCTGAATCGTCGCTTTTGTTTGTTTTTTTATCCTCTGACAATATCCTGTCACAGTTTGATATCAGCTCCTCTCTATCTGCTCACATCTGTTTATATGACGGCAGCTGACATCAAGTTCATTTCCAGGCAAACATATTGTCCAAGTGTTGACAGCAGGGTTTATTTTTCCTCTGTTCTGTTCTGGTTGAGCTCTCCTGGCCTGATGGCGCCACGGCACAGTAAACATCATCAAAACACGGAGAACAACCTGAGAAACCAAAAATTAAAGCATTAAACGGACATGTGGCTCAGATAAACTTCCCTGCTGAGGTCTTTAAAGTAAAGATTCTGCACTCTTCACCTGGGCTCGTTTCAGTTCCACTGCTGGTCCTGATCACATTTAAAGTCATAAAGATTTTCATTCCACTCTCCCTGTCTGCAGCTGCCTCCCTCACAATTTCCATCAACATTTCTCACAGCTCAGCCTCATGCCGTCTGCAATATTGGCACTCCCCCACATCTTCACTCCAAGGTTAATGCAGCCCATCAGTCTAGTGGAGCCTCTTACTGTTGCTGGCCCTGAGGCCTGGAGGAACATCCAGCTGATGCAGGTTTATTAAAAAACTGATCCTATTTAATCCTAATGGCTAACACATTTATATGTGTTCATTTCAAGAAATTTAAATTTCATTGAAAAGTTCATTTATTCCAGTAATTCAACTCAAACATTAAACTTTTACACACAGCAATATATTAGAAACTATTTTTTTAATATTAATGTCAATGAAATTCCAGAATTTGGTTTCCCAGAAAAAGTGGACATCAGACACATAAAAAAATGTTTCTAATGCAGACATGTTGGCTTTATTAGAACTGTGTGCAGAGAGAAGAGAGAAAAGATGGTCCCTTAACAAGAAGAAACCTGCAGCAGAACCAGAACCTGGCTCAGTGTGTCTGACTGGGTAACCAAAGTACTGGCCCCGGATCCGGGATCCGGGATCCAGGATTCAGGATCCGGGGCCAGGATCCGGGATCCGTGTTCAGGACCAGGTTAATGGCAGTAGTCGACGCTTCAGCAGCTTTATCTAGGAGAGAAAAACATTTGAACAGAAAAGCTCCAAGCTGGTTTTGTAAACCTAAAGGATGAAAGAGGAAAGAGAGTTTGTCATGATTAAAGTTCAGCCGGCAGCTTTGACTAGGACAAAGGTGGATTATACTGGTGTGAACTTCTGTGTTGCCCATGTTTATGATTCTGCAGGATCATCATGCAACAAACACAAATGAAACAAAGATATTTGGGTTTGTGGCTTATTTGCAAATGCTGGCGGCTTTCAAAGATGATGAACAGTGAACATTGGAGATGATCTAGAAGCTCTAGAAGCTATTCTATTCTATACTAAGGAACTTTGAACAATTTATTTATCATTTATTAGTATCGCATTTAAAAAAATATCTTCTATTTAATATCCCAGTTTATAAATGTTTCCTTATATAAAGCTTCAAAATACTCAGCCTTGAGACCGTTGTGTTCTTACCTCAGTGAGTGACCTTGTCCTCCATGTGGAGCCCGTCTCTTCTTTTCTCCTCCAATCTTTGTGTCCAGCACTAAATTTGCAGCGCATCAGAAAAGGGAGCACTCCAGATGAACCCACCATATGTTTAAACTAATGACTGATTGCACCCAGTGTAAACATGGTTCAAGGGCATTGATTTTTTTTCAGGGGCCGTTGCCTCTTTTGTCATTGATTCACTTTATCACTCCCTTCACTACTCCTTTTCTCATTGCGAGACGTGCCTGTGGCCATCATTTGTCCAATACTTTGGTGCTCCAATAGTGATTTCTGGGCCTGGTAATTGATGCACTTTGACTGTATGGCACCATCGTCGCCCCGGCCACAGAAACCACATAAAAACATGGCAGGCCGTAAAATTAAGAGTGATTGCCACACAGGTTGTCTCTCCCATTGACTCTGTAAACTTGTTAAATACTAAGGGCTTCATGAAATGCTGCTCTGGAAACCAATACAGAAAACATTTACTCTTGATTCTCAACCTTTCGCCTCAGTCCAGAGCTATAATGTTCGTCTAAATAGATGGATGAATGGAATCTAAAACATGTAATTCAAACCTGGAAGTTCTCTTTCAAACATTAAATATAAAATATATCTTTAAAAATATAAAAAACTGTGCAAACTTAAGTGTCATGTTTATGTCTAGTCACTAATTAAAACTCCTTGAATTATTATCGAGAATTGTGTTTAATGTTCTATAAACCCATATGTGTGGGATGGAGTCAAAAACTGTTTCTATTGGAAACATAATCAATATTCATCTTGTTGATAAACATACTGAGAAGAAAAAAAACTTGAATGTATCTCAGATTGTCACTGCTGAACATCATTTATATCATCATTTATATCATCATTTATTCATCATCATGTCATTCTAGAAATACAATAAACCATCCAAGGTTCCTGCAGGATCTGTACAAAGATTGAGTTTGCTAAGCTTTGCTTTTATTTAGAAAAAACATGCAGTGAGAGAGGAAATGTGAAAAGCTGTGCAAGCCCAACTTGCTCTTTGTGAAGCTTGTAAAACCAGAAAACAACCAGTTTAAAAGCAGCACAACATTAAAACCATCTAATAATGGTTGTGTGATGTGTAGACACAGGAATGATGAACAAAATCAGATTTTGGGCCTGGATGCTGATTAGTATGTTGAAGTTATGATCAGAGTTTCAGTCCATATAGGTGGATCAAAACTGTCACGTTTTCCTCTGAATAATCTGGTCTCACCACATTTTAAGGAGGTAAATCAACCAGTACCTTCAATGAAAAGCATTATGAGCAATATGAATGCCTCCAGAATAACTCAGTATTAATGTTTAGAGCTTCATGGAGTCGTTAACTAAACTAGAAATAATCCTCTAACATCTTAATTAGAGGATTGTCTTCAATGCTTCCACACAACTTAAAGAAATGTTGAAATGTCTCTTTCCAGATCTGAATCAGATCAAATATTGAAATATTTCACCCTGATTTTATTCTTTAAAACAATTCATGGTTCATTTGTAAAGTAGTTTTCCCAAAATGTTACTGAAATCTCTGGCTGTCTTGTTGCCATGGACAACATGGTGGATACTCTGGTCTCTGGAGTCGAACCCATCATCACAGCTCTTCTGCTTTTTGCTGCTTTATTTTGGGATAAACAATCTGATTGATTTTGGGAATCTGACAGTTTGATTCTTCTTGTAGTGAGTCAAATTGGCCTGAGAGAGAGTCTGACTGGTGTGACTGAAATGAATTAGACGTCATCAGACTCGAATGTGATGTTTCTGTGTAAAAACACCCAGTTAAATTTAGTTTATTGGACTGAAAGATGAAAATGTTCACATTCTCCTTATGAAACATAAGCTTGTTTGAAATGCTGTGAAACATTTCAGTCACATTTCAGGGATGTTTTCCGATCTCTAAGTTTTCTTGAATTTCTTCCTAAAAAGGAAGAAATTCTGTATCATAATTTATTTAAACTGTTTAACTGGTTTAACTGGTTTAATGTCTGTTATTAGCTACCAGTAAGTAAATTGTTCTTCTCATTAAAGTTAGAAACTTTGTCAGCAGGCAGAAACCAGAGCAGGTTTTCCTCTGAGCCTCTTGTCCTTCACGTTCCATGAAATCTTTTCCTTATCACTGATTGACACGATGTTTTCTATCATAGGTTCGTTTATCTGCCGACCTTTTCTCTTCTCTGTAATGAGCTGCATTATTTGTGTAGGCTATGTAATAAAGCATTTCTACATCCACCAGGTGTCGGACTTCCCAGAGGATCAGCTCTTGGTCGCCGTTTTTCCAGGAGTCCCAACGGCTGCAGAACTCTTTCTGTTACCCAACAAGAACCAATCGGAGGGGAAGAAAAAGAGTGAGGAGGAGCTGGAGAAGGTCGGCATCACCTGGCCTTTCAGAAACGAATGGAAGCAGCCAGATTTAGGCTTCAGTGTGTGAACGTCTTCTGTTTGCTACCCAACAGGCGTCCAGCGTCATCGTGAGCGCACTGAACCAAAACCTTGTGGAGTTTGAGCTGAAGCCTGGCGTCAGAGTCATCGTCTACAACACACAGTTAACGCTCGGTGAGGAAGGTTCCCCTCCCTGCTTCCTATCCCGTCATTAAGTTGTCAGCAGTAATGTTATCCTCTGACAGCCGTTAATTCATTTTAGCAATTTCTGTTGTGGGAGTGTGGAGAAAAGCAAATGGTAATAACCGTGTTTTGACAACAAGAAATTTTTCTTTGGTCTGCCAATTAAAATTCCTTTCAGTCGGCTTCCATCGGAAAGGCGCGGGAACACAGGGGAGTGTGGGAGGGGCCGGGTTGTAAGTGGAGCTCCTTGAGACGAGGGATCTTTTATGCCTCCCATCAAAAGCTGAACATCTGTTCCATTTCTTATACAGCCACCCAACCACAAAATGAGTGTTACACTGAGTATAATTATGTTGATTATTTAGTCCTTGAGAAGGAACAGTGTACAATTTGAGGGCAGAGATGGAATTAGGGATTGAGAAGTTGTTAACTGCTTGAAAGGAGAAAGCTGGTTGACAGTTTTGACCCTTCAGTGCAATCTGGAGATTCATGGAGACAAAGAGACTTTAAACGGCACAGCTGGACTAGAAAGCTCTACGTTTTATCGAGCTAAAACCTGGTGCTTCTGCGAGTCTCATGTCCCTTTCTACTAGACAAACACACATTGTATTCTTTCCCTGGCTGGTTTTATTAGCCACACTATTTCTGACTCTGTAGCTCAAAGTGCACAGCTTTAACAGCCAGATACTCCTGCAGTGTGCTGCAACTCTAATGACATTGGTGCTGTACCCAGCTGGATCCTTCTTTATATTTCACCTCCCAAGAAAAGGTCTGAAAAGCCTTCAAGCGGCGCGACAAAGGTCGCCACCACGAGCACTTCCATCTCCGAGTCGCGGGTCTCAGGAGAACCCTGGCAGCCGTGGAAACGGCGTTATTTCCCCGTGAATGACAGAGGAGACAAACATTCCTGCAGACATGGAAACAATGAGAGGAATTTAATGAGGGAGCTTTGTGAGATAAACCATGCACAGTGATATTAATATTCTAAAGTGCAAATGGGTTCCTGTATGAAATAACTGTGCATGAAAGCATTTCAAATCCAGCTGAAAAGTGTGAATTTCCTGCTGTTGTCACCTGCTCAGAAACAATTTCATGCTGCTACACCTTCAGATGTTCCAGATATTAAAATAAATCCCAGCAACTTAATGGCTTATTGCCATGCAAATTAGCTGAGGACACATGCGACGAGAGAATGTTTTTAAGGAAAACCTTTCATCCAATTAAGTTACATCATTTAAAGAGCAGTAAACAGAGAAGAAGAAATGCTCCTGTGCTCTGTGTTTTCTATAAAGCACCACCACCTTCCTTGCTCTGCACTGTATTTTGTTCCACTTAGTTGTTGTTTATACCAAAAAGTCATTTTCCATATAAATGGTAATGGAAACTTTATGTTTCCATGCAAACAAAAAGTCATTAAATTCAAAGCATAAGCAGAGCAATATGTCTGCTTTCCCACCAACATTCTGCTTGAATCAAACTCCAGTCTGTTTGTGCAGAAAGTCCGGTCCGTTTGGGGCGGTGTGAATGCTTACTCCAGTTCTGATGCTGACCTAAAAACCTCCATCAGCCTGGAACTGAAGTCTGGAGTCTTGATGCTTGTGAACATCAAGCGAAATAATTGTTTGCAGTTTGACTTCACTCTGTGTTTTCTGTAATCCACACATTCTCCAAGTTAAATACAGAAAAGATCCCAAATGTTTTAAACTGAACTGTGCATGAGGTGCTTAAAGATGCTAACATGAAACTTTACTGCCACTGAAATAAAAATCCCAGTGTAACTATCACAGAACACATATTTCTGCAGCAGGTTTGCATTTTTATTATTTTCTTCTTTGTTTGATCTTTTCTTTAAAACCATTTTCATTGTTATTGTTGTTATTTTAGTCTCGTCGTCGTGACCAAATTTAGGTGTTAGATTTCTGATGTCAGGTTGCTCACCGGCTCATATGAGCGTGCAGTGGGATGAAGATGACTCCTCTTCCTCAGCCTTGTCCCTGTGTGTCCACAGCGCCGCTGGTGGACTCCAGTCCCAGACACAGCAGCTCGGCGATGCTCATGCTCCTCTCCGTGGTGTTCCTGGGCCTCGCCGTCTTCCTCATCTACAAGTTCAAGAGGTTCTGGACTTTCTGATTACATCCACCTGCTGCAGAGCCAGCAGCATCACAGCCAGCTCTCTTACTCTGTTCTCCATTATTGATGAAAGCAGATTAACACGGCCTGTACCAATCAGCTGCAGTCACATTCGATGCTTTGAATCTGAACATTTCAGTCAAACGTTTTCTTTACTTTTTAATGGCTGCGGTGCATCAGGCGTGCTCCGCAATCAGCCATGAAATAGCAGGAAAAATAACTCTTAAGTGGTTTGATATGCAGAGTTTGCTTTTATTTGCTGAATAAATTATTTCTTCCTCAAAGTGATTATTTTGAAAACTCAGTGGGAATATGAAAACACTGGAATACTCTGCCATTAATTATGGATTAGTAATTTCTCTTGTCACTCAGAGAAAATACATTTTTAGAGAATCATACAGTCGACAAACCAGAGCAATTAATAACGGGAATGAAGAGTAATTAGAACTAAATTGGATGGAGTTTGAATAAAAATATATGAGATGTAAATTATGCAGCGTTCCAATGTTACTGTTATTTCCACATAAATAAATTACAGAAATGTAATTATGTTGAAGATGATTTTAACCTTGGAATGCAAGTATTTGCTTTAGCAGACAAAGTTGCTCTCTTTGAAATGAGCTTCTGCATAAACAGATGATTGGATGTCACAGTAATCACTTCTGATGCAACAGAAACGACTGATTGAGTCTTCCCTTTCCAATCCGTAGAAAAATACCTTGGATCAACATATACGCCGAGGTGAACCAGGAGAAGGAGCAGGAGATGATCGGCTCGGTCGGTCAGGGCGACAGCACGCCGAAAATCACTCTGAGCGAGTTCACAGCATCCAAAGAGCTCATGGAGAAGGAGCTGGATGCCCGGGTCAAGAGTAAGTCAAAGTCAAACGATGGGAGCAATCACTGTTTTGTCTGGAGAAACTGCTTCCAGCTGTCAGTCTGCAGGCCGGATGTGATTCATCTCAGTCATCACAGACATGGAGCGATTTCCTCTGAGCAGTTTCATCCATCCAGAGAAAACGAAGCAAAACAGGACTTAAAAAATAAGCATGGAGTTTAATGTAGAGCCTTGCTAGAAACAGGGATATGAATGATTTGGTGAAATTCTGTCACATTAATGAGACATTATGACCTCACACTTGAAGTAACATTAGTTATCTCTACGTAACATTAGTTATCTCTAAGTAACATTAATTATCTCTAAGTAACATTAATTATCTCTAAGTAACATTAGTTATCTCTAAGTAACATTAGTTATCTCTAAATAACATTAATTATCTCTAACATTAGTTATCTCTAAATAACATTAATTATCTCTAAGTAACATTAGTTATCTCTAAATAACATTAATTATCTCTAACATTAATTATCTCTAAGTAACATTAATTATCTCTAAGTAACATTAGTTATCTCTAAATAACATTAATTATCTCTAAGTAACATTAATTATCTCTAACATTAATTATCTCTTCTTTAGTGGGTAGCAGACACTAGTTGGCTCTGCTAGCTAATGAGTTAGCTGTGCTAAACATTAGCTTTACTAATGCTAAAGCTAACATGTTAGTTAGTGGAAACTGCTGGTATTTTTAAGTCATTTAACTATCAATGTTAAATGACAGTTTCTGGATAAACTGCAGAAACTGTTAGTTATTTTGGGGAAACTACGACACAGATGTTGAACTTTATTCAACTGAAGGTTTACAAAAAAACAATTAAATTAGTAATTTATCAGGAAAAAAACACATTTAGGAGAAAGTGAGTGCGCTAAGGGTCTAAAGAGAAATGGACTCTCCTGCTGCCGCAATAAAGGAATTTTACTTCTCAGTTGAATCTCAAAGCAGGGAAATTTGAGGAAGTTTGCTGGATGACTGGATCAGAGCAAAATGCAGCTGTTGTCAGGTTTTCTTGGACTGGATGGTCAGCGGCTAATAAAGGGCAGGAAGAGATGCATATAGAGAAGAAAGATTCATGTTGTTTGGTCCAAAATGAGTTTCTGAGGCTCAAACTGGTGAAGAAGATCATACTGGTCCAGATGGGAAGAGGTCAGAATACACAATTGATCCCAGTTTGTTGCTAAGGAGCTCCAGCTGGAGACCAGTCGGTGACCCGTCGTCTCACAGAAGAACCATCGATGGGTCCATTATCAGAACTGGACCACCGGCTGATGGGGGAAGGTGGCCTAGTCTAAGTCCGTCTCTGTCTGCCTCTGCTTTACTTTAGCATTTCTTTTGGGTTGTAAAAGACATTTTGTTACTTTTCACAGTTTTGCAGATTATATTCAGATGGCTGAAAGCAAAAGGACAAATCATGAAATATTTTATTAAATGTTTGGTACAAATCAATTTAAACGTCTTTTCTCTCGACTGAAATGACCTGATAAGGGGCATCAGGCAGTTTCACTGGGCTTCATCAATCAATACGCTCTTCATAATAAATCCTTGATGTTGTTTTTGTTTTATGTTCCTTAACAAATCTGTTCAGTTGTCAGAATATGAGTCATAAGATTCACAGCCAGCCATTGTAAACACGACTCTGTTTCTTTAGTTATCAACAAAAGACTGGAAAAATGGACATTGAAGTTTGTGACTGAGAACTTTTTCTATAATTATTATAGTTATATTTTGTTGTTGTCAAAATAAGCCTCTGTTCTGGAAAAATGAAAGTCACCATATTGAACTGAGTGAAGTGAAGGCTTCGTCTTCGTCTGATTTGTTCTGTTTTCTGCCCAGGAGGAGTCGGAAACGCCTGCGAGAGCACAAGGGAGATTCCAAACTGTACCAGCGTGTAGAAGCTGGAGTTGGTGTACAGAGCGAGTGTCACAGTGTCCGGGGTTCTTCTCCATTTCTGTTTTGTAATTCTAAACACAACTGATGTTAATAGTTTTTCTAAAAGGCCTCATTTCTACAGACTTGCATGGATGTCTCGTTGGGCAACATCCAAAGCAGCGATGGGATCTCTGCAACGACGACGAGACGTTTGGGTTTCCGTGGATGTAAACGCTCCATTCATTCGCTGAGGGAATTATCTTTTGTGGATAAGTTCTGTACGTTTCCTGAGATGTTTGCTTTGAAAATCATTTCTGCCTAAATGTAGACTATATTGTCAGTCTTCAATGAAACAGGGAATATTACTGAAATGTATAGTATTATCTTTTATTCTGTTACATGTAAATATCCTTTCTACATGCTCGTGTTGTCATGGCGACGGCATCAGATCTGACGGCGGTCGGTTTTCGAAGGCGTGTTTGAAACGTCAGGCTTACGGAGAAACATTTTGCTTTGCTGACGTCCTTGACTTGTGCATGTTCCTACTGAGGACACGGTTCTGTGTTGTAGATAAGCAAGTGTTGTAAATAGTTCTTTTCTAAACATTCGTCGAAGCCCAGTCGGTTCTGGCCCGGTTCTGTTCTGCTTTCATCGTCTTCGGTTGCTGTTGAAACGGGTCGATCTGCTAAGGTTCAGACTCTGCAGACGAATCGAGACGGATCAACATGAGGAGGATCGTGTATGATATATTTATATTTTCAGTAGAAATATACTCGAGATAACCAGACATTTAACTAGATGAGTGTCTTTGAACCAAACATTAATAGCTACTGGCATCATTGCGTCACATTTTGCCTCCGATTGTCCTGATTTGTGGTGACTGGATCTGCAGTTCACAGGATTTTAGAGCAACTTTGGAAAAACGTTTCGTAATGTACAGAAAATATTTTGTTCTAACTCAAAAAATAATGGTTGATGAAAGTCATTACTCAGACTATCAAACATTTCTATTGTGCCATTTTAACAGATGGACAATAATAATGTATTTTGATGAAGCTTCATGTCAAATCAGCAATGAAGACAAAATGTTGAGATGAAAGTTTCTATATAAAATTAAAGTGAATCTAATGAACCAAAACTAACCATGCTTTATGTAAATGAGCTCATAAAATATAATCAGGATTTAATAAGTAATGAATTCTCTCTATTGTGGTCAGTTGTTCTGTTTATTTTGCTGTTTTTTGTAAAGTATTAAACTCTGGCCTCCCTTACAGAAGCTGTTATGTGGAAATGCAGGAGAGAAAAGAGACATGAGGTAAATAAACAGTTTCTCCTGTTTGTTTCCTCTTCATTCACATTTTTTTATCATATTCTTCCTGCAACAAAACATTTTATTCCTGATTATTGTGTCACTTGTGACATTATTGACCCAAATGCACTTAAACCAGAACGAAACATTTTTTCTTTTGAAGAAGCTTCGAGGTTTCTGTGAACGTCCATCGAATCCGTTCAGGTTCAGATTTTCCACTGGAACGTAAATCCAGAGGATTTATGGAAAACAAGCCATTTGGCAGATTTGTTTGTAGAGAATATATAAATAATGTGATTGAAAATGCAGCTTGGGAAGCTGAAATACTTTGTCGTGATGCTGCTTGACTGCAGCTGGGTTTTGCACAGCAGCCGGTCCAGAAGCCCGTTCTCCTTTGGACTGTCGGCAGACTGCAGACTGTTAGCTTCTGCATTAGTGCAAGATCATTTCTGCTGCATATTAATGCATGTTTGGTGTTTGAGCCTTTAGAACAGGCAGTCATAGTCATTTTTAGAGGAGCTCTCCAGTATTCGTATGCAGCCGGGTTTGTGGTACCAAACCCTCTCTGGTACCAGGGATCCACTGAACCTCAGTACCCAGGTTTCTTTTTTGTTTTTTGAAGGTGTGTTTAGGGAACCTTAGAAAAAAACAGAGTTTTTGTGACACGTCCAGCTGTTCAGTGGAAGGTCAGAAGAATTAAATCATTTTAGAAGCAGAACAGATCGAATCATTAGTATTTCCTGATTGAAGAGGGAGAACTTTCTTTTTGCTGAACTCCACCAGGTGAACTCCACATCGACTCCACCGTCGATGTGTTAATGCAGCTCAACCCTGCTAATATGATTTGAAATAAGGCAGAGTTCCTCCCTGTGACTGTAATGAGAGGAAGCTGGACAGCTAAGCCCAAGATCCCAGCATGCAGTGCTGGGTCCCAGCATGCACTGCTTCCCCACCAGCTCATGTAAACATCTAGAGAAGAAGAGAGCAGCAGAGATATAGGCTGTCACAGCATTGACCAAACAGGACTGATGCTTGTTACTGCATACAGAGCAAAGATCATTAACAGCTTTATTGCATTCACAGGGTGTCAGAGCTGAGGCTTGTTTGGATACTTTTTATTGCAGCTTTCATCAAATGAGATGAGGAGACAAAAGGAAACTTTGGGAATCAGGAAGTTTCCTTTGTGTTGATGATGGTGGAAAATGCTGCAGGGAAGCAAAACCTCATGGGATGCTTCATGATGCTAATGTGTTGCACTGCAGCGTTTACAGTTAATGAAGTGAACTTTTCATGTTGGTGGCGGATGTGGGATCAACAAACAGTTGGTGAAGATGAAGCAGGCGAGAATTTGGACAAATCACTGACCTGATCATTTTGCATTTGGAAGCAGGACGAACTGACCAGTGGCTTCTCCTTCTTACACATTTCTTTTCTCTCAAGGCCAGTGAATATGTCCAAGGTTTTTGGATAAAAACTTTATTAAATATAATTTTCCATTCAAAATTGGCGGAAATAAAGTGACATCCTTAAGGATTTGGAAGCAAACGAACCAATGAATGGTTACAATTCATCTGAATGTTTTCAGGTCCAGACAGAAAATCTGATTATAAAAGAGAAAAATATAAAGTGCCAAAAATGTATCTGAAATGGTTTGAAATGGGAGAAAACTCACCCAATGACCAGTCCAGCTGTGAACATTAATGCAGTTAATGCACAGTTGTGTGAGAACTTTAAATATGAAAAGATCTTTTTGTGAAAACAGTTTATCGGCTCAGGCATCATTTTTCTTCATGCTCTGCTGTGAAGCGGGATGTGCAGCGTGAGGGAAATAAATCTGCTCTAAGGGTCTGAGCTTCACTTTTGAGTTTGAACAGAATAGAACATTAATAATGTCACCAGTGAAAATATCTCATCGCTTTCATCACTGGAAGTTTCATCTAACAAGCCAAAAGGCTCTTTATGCTGTGAACAACGGATCCCCAGACGAGGCAAATGTTACCTTCAGCGATTTGTTGCAATTGTGTTTTTGTTTTTTTTTCCAGGAGGCGAAAGCATTGTAATGTTCTTCAGTGCACAAAAAAAGCTATGATGCATGCATCATCAGTAAAGTCCTGTTCCATCCTTATTTTAATATTTCTACGGTAAGGAAACTGTCATTTTGAAATTGTTTCAAATAAATGTATTTTTGTACATCAGCTCGATCTTTGTGTGGTCTCTGTTCTGTGTTGAAAGGACGACATTGTTGAGGTGAAACCCGTTTCCCGGTGGACCGAGTGGAACAGAACCAGAACAAGGAGAGCCTGGAAAAGCAACATCCACTAATTATAGATAAAAACACGATGCACAGAGTCAAAGACTCACAGCTTTAAGAACATGGATTATCTTCCTGCATCTCAGAACCAAAGCTAAAAATACAGACAATGTTGAAGTGTTTGATAGTTTGGCTGGTTCTATTTTCATTTGTGAAAAGGTTCTGTTGAGTTCAGGCGAAGTCGCCGCAGCGTTTTATCAAAATGATTGGACGCCCTTAATGACAGATATCATCTCGTCTTCAAACCTGCAGAATCATCAAAGCAGAATCATTATTTAAACCATCAAAATAACTAAAAAGGCTATTTTTGGAAGAAAAAAAAATCAACCTTAATGCCATTAAAATGAAGCTACTTTATTCATGGCAGCTCAAATCAACAAGAGCACATAAAAAAAATCCTAGAAAACTTAAAATAACAGAAAAGAATCTGCAAAGCCGTCAGTTTATTTTCTGTTGCTTTGTCTCCTACACCTAAACTTTAGTTGTGTTTGTTTGATTGCATATTTCCTGCAGCTCATTAGCTGCAGGTGAATTGCCACAGCCTGGATATAGATGCACCGTCGGGTTTCTTTGTTCTCTGTCTGAAGCCGTCACTTTGTTTTCTGCTTGGAAATTTGTAATGCTTTGGATCCTTTCCTCTGCTGCTTTCCTGTTTCCTCCCTTTTGGGTTTTTTGGATTTCTGGTTTTGTTAATGCTCTTTATCTGTCAGCTTCATGCAGCTACACCTACAACTGAAATTACTCACCCAAACAATAGAAGCTGCTGGCAGTGAACGCATCGCTCCACTACAGCAACATCATTTAGTCCTTTATGATGAGCATGAGCTCAACTTTCTGCTGTTATGACTTCCTGCCAACATGATGTCGAGCCGGACAGCAGCTTCAACGTCCTGGGATTGTTTTGCGTTTCAGAGATTTTGCATAGAATCCTGGTGAGGCAGCCATGATGGCGCCTCCAACATCCTCCCAGGTCCCGACCAAAACCTGGACTTTGAGAAAAGCTCTGGCTTGTTTAAAGGTTCAATGACGCCATTTTCTTCCATCCTGCTCCACAGATTTCCAATCCCAGAAGAAGAAAAGTCACCACTGTGCTCCAGCTGCTCTCTTCACTTTGCTCTTGAATCTTCCTCTTCCAGAAGAGGAGAGGGATCCGATATGTGCTTTACTGCTCAAACTGAACCTCAGTTGTTCTTCAGTCACTGAGTTTTGAAGTCAGGAATCTGCTTTCAGTCACTGGCTGTGTCTCCATCAAGGTTTCTTTGTTATGTGCATGATGGAAATTCAAAGAACTTCCTCAACTTTCCAAAAAATAAAAACTAAAAGTACGTTGGCTTGTGGTGGTTTTTGGCTTTTCTGAAAAAGAGATAAATGCTCTGAGTGGCAGAAGGAAACACAGTTGCAGAAAATCGTTTCCTTCTGACGTATCAAACATTCCCACCTGTTGGTGAGTCTCTGCCTTACCAGAGGCACGAAACTCAGGCAGATTTCTACGTCCATTCCTCCATCATCAGGGGGTAAAACTCCATGTTCCTGATGTCCAGTAAAATGGAGACATTCCTGATGTCGTTTGCAACGTCGACATCTTGTTTGCTGTTGCTGCCATTCGTAGCTTTAAATCTTGTTTTCTGTCGTTTGGTTGATTTGCTGGAAGCCAGTCGTTGGAAGCATCCCTGATTCTCTTCTTCTGTTTCTCTGCCATATATTACGGCCTTTGTAAATGTTAAACCTGAACTTTGCTCTAAACTTTATCGACAGTTTAAAGCCTTTCATTTCGTTTCCCTTGTTTTTCTGAGGCAAAGATTTCATCTGAACGTTCTGGAAAATGATCTTTGCAGCTTATTTAACCAGAAATGAAACGACACTGAAGACGTTTCATCTCAAGCACATAAAATGCAGTTGATGAGGCTCCTGATTGGCTGCACCTTAGTTACTCAAACCAAACCAGATTTGAAAATGGAATCGAATGAATAATTCTATCCAGCAAGTGGAATATTTTAGATTTAATGTTATTATGGATACAAAAAGAAATCCTGTTTTTGCTACAAACACTTGAAAACATGTGCATTCATCCAGGCTAGAAGGACATTCAGTTTCTCCAGGCGGCGTTTTGATGTCATGACCTTAACAGGAACACTTCCTGGGTCAGGGGTTAGAGCTAGTTTTAGGGTTTAGGGTTAGGGGTCAGGGGTTAGGGTTAGGCTTCTCAGGTCCCTGCAAACTGATCCCAGTTCAGCAGGACTTGATCAGAAGTGATGTGTTTGTTGAGCCTGATGAAGTTTCCAGAGGAAAGCTCCGTCATCCGGGCTCCAGCAGCTCCTGGAGGTAATCTCAAAGTCCCCCCCTGCCTCCCTGCCTCCCTCTCTGCCTCCCTCTCTGCCTCCCTGCCTCTCTGCCTCCCTCTCTGCCTCCCTCTCTGTCTTCACCCACCCGGCCCTTTGGGATTACCTCAATGACAGGATGAACATTTTCTGTCACTTGATAAAAGCCTCCCTCAATTAAAGTTTTTTTCTTTGCAGTTTCTTCCTGTGGCAGATGAAACTTGAGCATGAAATGGATTTATTGAAGTTATCAGTGCACAATGGCAAAGCTGGCACAAACAAAAGCCATTTGTCTTTATTCACCAGGGAACTCGGAGAGCAGCCTCATTATACTGTGGCTCGAATTAATCTCAGGCCCTTGTCTCTCCTTTTCACCTTGGCAGTTTGGAACAATGTATTGCAGGTCTTTTAGAATCCCAGACACATCCTCCAGCACTCAGTGCAGGTTACTGATAGACTGGCACGCCGGGTGGAGGACGCAGGCCTGGGAAAAAGGCGGCGGGAAAAGAGAGAGTTGGTGAAGAAGAGAAGATCCTGCAGGGATGTGAGAACTAAACCAAAGAACCAACTACAAGATAATCCACCAGGAAATCATCTGTGATTCTCATGAGTTTAGATATAATCCACTGCAGTGAGTTGCCTTTAGCTGTGAGTTCAGTGCACACCACACTTTTCAGATTTGCGATGAAAACAAGATGAACTGCTTTCTGTTGTTCAGCACAGTGAAATTTTCCAGCTTGAGTTTTACAAAAGTTGAAGTTTGAGCCTCAAGCAAACAGCATAGATGTTTGTTAGTTACAGATGAAAATGATGTCAGTAAAAAATGAAGAACTGGAGATTTGCAGCACTGGAGGTCACTGAGGAAAAACACGGAGAAAAATAAAGATTAACGGAAAGCAAGCCAGCGGAGAACAATGAAACTAAAATACTAAATATGTACTAAGGAAGGAGAGAATACAGGACAACAGCCGGGCAAGGAAGGGATAAAAAACTAAACATGAGGGACAATCCTGAAACTAACTTAAATAAAAGAAAGGAACATTAATCTAAAGAATCAGGTTCAAATCCCGAATAAACTAACACAAAGGAAAAGACTAAAATGGCAACTAAACAATAAGAAAAGATCAAAACAGAAGCAGAGATGGAAACCAGATAAAAGCTCAGGATCTGATCATTATGCAGCTTTTCCAGCAGGAGCAATCTCGAAATGCAAAGCCCAGCTTCTCTAAGCTGTTAAGATCTCTTGATGCATAAAGTCACTCTGTGAAAATAAGGTTTTATTATTTATGATTTCATGCTCAGAGTTGGAAATCATAAATATGCATCATGGAGCCTGTATCTGAGCCGGACGTCGTCTGGATCCGTCTTTCATTCAGAAGCCAGAAGAGTTTGTGTGATTTACACTGAACAGCAAAACTTGACTCAGTCTGACCGAAACCTCTGGCTGAAACGTTTAACACCCACAGCGAGGCGACCGGGGGCCGCAGAGCTGGACTCTGTGCCGGCGACCGGGGGCCGCAGAGCTGGTCGCTGCCCAGGTCACTGCCCAGGTCACTGCAGGTCACTGCCCAGGTCACTGCCCAGGTCACTGCCCAGGACTCTGCCCAGGTCACTGCCCAGGTCACTGCAGGACTCTGCCCAGGACTCTGCCCAGGTCACTGCCCAGGTCACTGCAGGTCACTGCGTAGTGCAGCAGACAACGCAGCGAGCTCTGCAGGTTCTGTGGTTCTGTTGCTTTAACAGATCCGGCTGAACTGATCCGGCTCCTGATACTCAGACGCAGTCCAGACTCGTTCCAGGATGAAGACGCCGCCCTGTTGCACAAATATTGAAAAACTATTTCTAAATAAGCTGGAGTTGCTGTAAAACCCCAAATATTGAAATAACTTGGTCCATTTAAAACTGAAGGAACTCGAGTGAAGTTACTGAAGGTGGCAGAGGCCAATTAGAGGGTTCAGTGTGGCTCCAGAGGCAGATAAGGCAGATGTATCAGAGTCTAACATCAACATGATAGCAGATTCTTGATAATAATTTAGATATTTGGATTAGCACAAGCCATTAAAATAACCCATTAAAAGATAAGTGCCAGGGATTCTGAAGCATTTGCTGAGTTTGATTGCTTTTAAGAGGCCTAAATGGATTGAAACTTATTAAAGTTTTTAATCATAAAGTACTTCATAAAGAAGATTATCACACTGTTCACCCTGATTATCACACACTTCACACTCCGGCTGCAGCCAGCTGGATAACAGCCATGTCTTTATGTTTGAGTGACATCTAAAATATGATGTATTCAGTCGGCATAGAAATGAGGACGATGCAGCGAGTGAAGCTGTCACAGGGCGTCTCTCCTCAGCAAAAAGTCGTCGTAGACGTCTTGCCACATCCTGACACTTCTAAGACTCTGTTGAATTCTGATCCCCCAGATGTATTGCGACAGCATCTGTGCTTTCATTTTCAATTTTACCGTGTGTAACGCCCCATATGGAGTCTGTCTGAAGCCATTTTCTGTGCAGACCGTTCAGCTCGCTGCTCTGCTGCAGGGGTCCTTCCACCTGGCTCTCTGGATCCAGATGCACAACTTTTATCTGAAATCCTTTCTTTCTGCAGAACGGGTCCATTATTGACCGCAGCTCCGCTTTCAGCCTCTTGAAGACGACACAAGGTTTTCTGTCTCATGCAGCGTAAAGCCAGTCAGCTGAACCGTGAGACACATGACCTCTAAATGAGTCTTCAGTTTTACTCATTTTCCTTTGATTTTCCAGCTGAAAACAAGCAGTGCATGAAAACTGAGGCAGCAGAAGTTTGGATAAGAACCTGTTCAGACTCCAGATCCGTTCACAGACCTTCACTGCAACTCGGTTCCTTCTTCCAGGACAGTTTAATGCTGCATGCATTTTATTCTCACTGCAGCTTCTGTTAGTAATTATTCAATCGGATATATTAGCAATTATTTCTCATATTCACAGAACTTTTTTATATTTAAACATAAAAATAGGTTTTCAGACGTTTCTTTACTTAATTAAATGGTGAACAGTCCTAAACAGTGTTATCAATAACAATGCATCAATGATGATGAAATGATCTCAATGAGACACACAGAGTAAAACAGAAAGAGAGAAATAGTTTTATTATCATCTCTGCCCAATAAACCCAACATGGATGAAAACAAAGGAACCGTTGGTACCTCAGTCTGACCGTCGCTGATTCTGCTGA
Source organism: Poeciliopsis gracilis (assembly GCA_911649635.1). Taxonomy (NCBI): domain Eukaryota; kingdom Metazoa; phylum Chordata; class Actinopteri; order Cyprinodontiformes; family Poeciliidae; genus Poeciliopsis; species Poeciliopsis gracilis. The sequence goes on along the minus strand of CAJVRI010000370.1, from coordinate 992,253 downwards.
TTCTGCTGATTCTGCTGATTTTGCTGATTCTGCTGATTCTGCGATTTTGCTGATTCTGCTGATTCTGCTGATTCTGCTGATTCTGCTGATTCTGCTGATTCTCATCTCCCTCCAGATCTCCATCTGAGTTTTCTCCCTGAGATATTGGAACAAAAATGTAAAAATAAATCTGAATATTTTCACGGCACCATTGAGTTTAAAACATTGCCTCCATTAATGTCGATGTTACCATGGCGATGCATGATGAGCCATCCTGCGCATCCAGTAGAGCCATCCTGCGCTCTATTCCAACATTTCTGTCTCCTTTTAATGAAGGACACAAATGTCACTAAATTATTTCAATAAATAAAAAATGTGCCTTTGTCTTTAGAAACCAAAACAAAAGCGATGTTGGATTAAACTCTCATTTCCTTTTGCTTTTATTTCGATGCAGATGCAGAGACCTGAACTCGGCGCTGAAGGATAAAAAGACACTTTCAGTTTCATGTTCCAGACTCAGATCTGGCCCATGTAGCTTGTTCACTTGCTGATTTATGCTTTTGAAATTTTTTCTTCCAAAGTTGTTGATTTGCTTTTTGATGAAAATGATTTGCATGAATAAACACGGTGAGAGGAGTACAGATGCCGCGTGCGACAGAAAGAATAATGATGAAAGACATCCGGCTCTAATGAGGCATCTGGAGCTGCAAATAAAAGGCAACCTGGTCTATTCCTTCGCTCTGCGGGAAATTGCTGCTTGTCCTCGGCGCCTTTTGCCTCATTGAGGCTGAGGACGCCGATCTGGTTGCCAAATGGAGAGATTTGTTTTTTTCTTCATTTCTGTCTCCGTTAGAAAGTTTAATAAACGTTTGAAGACTTCAGTGAATCTGAATTATAGAGAACTCATCAGGTAGCATCAGACCACTTCTCTGTGAACAGAAACTAAATTACATTTCATCAAGAGCAGCTTTTGTTCCTCAGAAATAGCAGGAGACCTGCTGGGAAATCCTGCAGCTGGCTGTTCAGGCTCAAAGCAACAGCAGTTGTTTTCCCCATGGGACTGAACCAGATTAATATTCTCTGTTGGTTATTTTTGGTGACTCAAACTGACACCAGACAACGAGGCTTAATGCCCCTCAAACGCCGCGGCTGCAACCTGGCAGAGATTAAATATCAGTTTAAAGGTCGACAACGCTTCGTTTTCTCTCCCACTTGGAACAAAACGTGTCTTTTGAGGACGGATGAATTAATTACCACAAAGGTCTTGCAGATGAAAGTGCTGCTAAAATCCAAAATCAATCCATAAAACCACATTGAACCGGTTTTTATCCCATTCACTAACATTTTGTAACCAGTGAAATCACCATGAAGTTCAGTGTGGATGTCCGTCGCTGCTGGCTCTGTGACCTCTGACCTCTTTGGGTTCCTGCTTCTGAACTTTGACTACATGACTGCAGTAGTTTGAGTTCCACTAGAGGAGGATCAGCGCTGAATGTTGTTTGGTTCTGATGCCAGAGAAGCTGATACAGCAACAAATTAGATGTTGGAGCCAAACTGGGCTTCAGACGGGCTGATGAGCTCGACCTGGATGGTTTTAGTCAGAACTCCAGCAGCATCGTTCCGGATCGGCAGCATCGTTCCGGATCGGCAGCAGCGTTCCGGATCGGCAGCAGAGTTCCGGATCGGCAGCATCTGGACCTTTCATTTGTCGGGCTGAGCTGTGAAGATGCTGCTGCAGGGATCAATAGGAATAGAGATAAACACATAGATCAGTTTTTCTAGACATTGTCATGTTTAGTGTAACCCAAGCAGGGATTGTCGGATCTGTTCTAATCGGATCTGTTCTGGCAACGTGTTCCTCTGCCAATGTGTCACTAAAAGGGAAGCAGCACAAATAATACTAAAAATCTGTTGGTATTAATGTTTTCGCTCCACCTCGTTGCTACAGCTGCACTCTTTTAAAAACTCATCTAAAGTGGACAAAAACATAATTAGTTTCTGACTCATCTGAGACTTCGCTGATAAGAAAAGACTTAACCTGGAATTGATCATTTCTGTTCGTGCTTGAGCGACGCCGCTGGGTCAGCGTTTTGTTGCTCTGGGATTTTCCACCAGGTGATTTGTTCATTAAGGTGAGGATGAGCTGCAGCTTCGTTCACAGAGTCCTGGTTGTTCCACAGTGAGACCAAAGCCTGAACAGATCCCGGGCAGTTTCAGGAAGCTAACCGTTGGCGCAGTCATCTGTCTGCACGGTTACCTGCAGGCCGCTCTGCAGCGCCGGGGCTTCCAGGCTCCTTCAACATCACTTTCATTGCACTTAAGGGAATAGAAAAAAACACTCATCGAGCTGATTTCAGAATATCTCAGCTGCTGGATGTTACAGAAGCTCACAAACCTCCATTAGTGAAGAATCTTACTGGATATTTTGCCCCCAACGCCCTCACCACTTCCACTAAATGACTATAGATTCCTGGTCACTTCATCAGCCTCTATTAACATGCCATCTGAATTCCTAATGGGACCAGTATTACTCCTAATAACCTCCATGCATAAGCAGATGTCAGCAGTATCTCGGCTCAGCAAATTAAAAATACAATATCTAGACCTCGCCTTCAATTATTGCTGCATCAGAGTCCAATGAATCAGGAAGAGAAGACACATATTCAGTTCATCCCAAAAACTTGTGAATCTTCTCCCAATCAGCGTTAAATGACACTGTTTGTACAGTGAGCTGATAAAATGGCGACTAAAGCGCATTCAGCAGCTCAGCAGGGAGAAACCGGTTGGTTTGAGGGAAGCGCAGGAAAAATAAGTGCTGCATTTCTGCAGGAAACAATGAACACCTTGATGATTAGTTTTCATAAGCTAATAAATCAGAAAAAAACACGTTTCACCAAACCATAAAGGCTAAAACAGAAAAACAAGAACCGCCACAGGAATCCTGTTCAGCTAAAATGACAAATATATTTGTAAAGAGTTTATATTTATTCTCCTCCTACCTTTAAAAAATAAATCACAGGTTGAAATAAAACATGGCAGATTGAAACTACTTTTCAACATTCACTGACAAACTGAAATATTTGTTCTTAAAGTCGTAACTGATAAAATCACCTTTTCATTGATTTAGCTGAAATCTACAAACAGATGAAGTGCAGAAATATTTCACAAAAGATTCAACTGAAACACAAATCTTTAAATATCCTCACGTTGTTTGTTTCTCTATTCTATATTTCTGCTCTCTTCATGGTGACATTTGGTGCATAAATGTGGAAATATTATTTGCAGACTTGGCATTTTTCCATATGTGTTATGAACTCGCTGCACAACAATCTGCAGACCTCATATATAAAGTTCTGCAGGGCAGAGGAGCCAAACTGACTCGCTCAAAACAACATGAACTTTCTGTTGAGGTCATGGTTTTAACTAATGATCCGTTTTAAAGGTTCTGCTGTCAATGGTTTTTCACAGAGGGAAAATTTCAGTCTCTCAATTTTATCATCTTTGGAAACTTTTCCTCATCATCCGTGTTTTTAGTTTCTCCATGAACAGTTGAGCCGACAGCTTTACCTTCGCTCGGGTTCAACATGTGTTGGTGTCACTATGAAAGTGAAAAACTGTAAATGAATGTCGTTCATTTCACATATTGTCAGGTGAAACTCTTCTGATGTCAAGAAGTCAAACATTTGTTAAAACCAGGATGATAATAAACACATAAATTTACAATATTAAGGCTGATATTTAATCTGCATGACTAATGGAGGCTGTTTTATATATTAACATAAAATGTTTACTTGAAGATTTCACACAGATGAATCATTTGGGTCGGCAGTTTGAGTGATTTTAATCTTTGTTTGGTCATCAGAAGCCCTCTGACCAGCAGAGCCTGGTTTGGTTCCATCTCTGGTTTCGCTGCCAGAGCCGGTCCGGCTGTGTTACTGGTACGACCCGCGGCCAGCTTGCTTTCCGCTCCGCCGTCTCCAGTTAGCAGCAGCAGCAGCTCAGCGTTGTTCCTTGGACTGGTCCGGTTGTGTTGCATTGCTGACTCTGGCATGTCATCCGTCCCGACTCTGGGATCAGTCCAGCAGCAGGGATGACAGATTCAGGCGAAGCCGTTTGTTCATGAGACAGATTTAATAGCCAAGCTGTGTCTTGTCTTTAGATTTAATAATCCTCAAAACAAGACGCTGCAAACGGTTCCCTGAATCTAATTAAAGGTGTAGAAGTTCAGTACTTTGACTGTTAGTGTTGTGCAGCTGGTTGTGATCAGGTCTGATTTGGGCTTTTCTCACACACCATCTCTCACAGTTAAGCAGAAAACAGAGGAAACTGCGTTTGAATACATGGACAAATGGTTAGCAGAGAGTCCATGTTGGAGGATGAGATTAGAAAGAAGCAGCTTCTGTATGAACAGCGTCAACCCCGAGTCACACTTTGACTGAAGAACAACCTGGAAAATGAAGACAAATTTGAACTGTGGACAGAACAGGTGGGGAATGTAATGATGGCAGTACATTGGCATTTTCACATTATCCGTCATGCAGACGTAGAGGCAAAGAAAAATGATTCAGATTGGATTTCTTACTGAGGTGTCAAACTGTGCACACGTGGCACTTTCATTTTTTCACACCTTTCAGGATCTGTAGAAGCACGGAGCCGAGCGCCTGCTGCAGGAAACGTCAGGAGTTTGTCAAATATGAAGTTTACAGCAGTAAACACTGAGAGGAACCACTTTATAACCACAATGTTTCTGGAACCTCTGGAACCTCTGGAACCAGATCTCACATAGTGATGATTGTTATAGAAATGATCCCAACAGTCAGTAGGCCAGGGATGAAACCACATCAGAGGTCAACAGGTCAACTGACCCAGTCTGTGAAACTAACCTGGTAAAAACGATGCAGCGAACTTGGTAAAAAATTCCTTGAAAGGGAATAAAACCAGAAATGAATCCTGACATCAGGAGCAGAAGATGGATCAACATGGACACAGAAATGAGTCTGATATTTATGGCTTCTGCAGCCATAACTCATGGTTGTATTTTCAGGAAAAGACACCCAGGAATATTTTCACACCACAAACGGCTTTGTTAAATCAGCACCACTGACTCAGTGTCTGTTTCTGTTCTCTCCACGTTTCCAGCCTTCCAGACGTCACTTCATATAAAACTTTATTTAAAACTTTCCAAACTCTGCTGAGGCTCTCTGTCCACCATCATCACGCTGCAGCAGGATTCCTGCTGAGTGGGAACAGTTTCCTGGAGCCTTCATGACAGGTCCAAGGATTACACGTCCCTCCCCCTAAATGCGCTCCACCAACTCCCCCCTTGTACCGTTTCTTACCCCCTGGGGGAAAACCTGGCCCTGCTGAGGAGAGCGACAGCTGGAGGTGTGAATGGGCTGCAGTAAAACATTTGAAGGCTGAAACGAGCTGTGCAGCTGTCTGCTGGGAGCCAGCACTGCATGCTAAGTATTTATTTTATCTTGAACATTAAATCTTGTTTTCTTTTCTTTATGGATGTTTCTTTAACCCTGAGAGTCGAACAGCATCGGGTTGGAAAGTGTTTGGAGGATTTACTGATGGGCGTCTTTCCGCCTGCCCAGCTGATGGTGGCGCTGCAGCAGCATGAAACTCTGGCAAAATTGAAGCATGAATAGAAGCAGAAGAAAAGCATTTCTATGAGAGAGAAAAACTTAAAATGAATGTGATTAAAACATTCATCAGTGGGATATTTTACCCACAGCCATGTTTGCTACATCCGGCTGTCACTGAGCTTCATGCTGGTCTGGTTGTACAATATGTCTCCATATGCAGTAAAGTCTTTTTCACATTAGTAAGCAACATGTCAGCAGTGTTGTTGCAGTGACTGAAGCCCAGTGAACGGGCTGAACCGGGCCGTGCTGAACATCATTAACATCATCCCACTTTAGCATTCAGTGATAAAAACACTGAAAACCAGTTTGAGTTTTAGGTCTGGAAAATTCCCTGGAAGATTTAGTGGAAGTTTTTCGCTACATTATATTTAATCAATATTTTGGAGATTTGACTTCAGTTCTCCTTTGAGGTGCAGAATGGAGCCAAACATGCTCCAACCTGCAAAAAGATAAATCAATAAATCACTTTTGGCAAAAACATGACTTTTAGGAAGGTGATGAAATGTAAAAGTATTTCTCTCTGTAGACCAGCCAGCAGAGGCTTGTTTTGTTTTTTGTTTTTATATAATTTTGCTTTGATTGAATAAACATCGTAAATATTTTGACATAAATGTTCCTTTTTTCAGAGAAACAAGGGATTAATGTCCAACCCCAACCATAAAACCTAAAATGGCCGCCATGCGTTTGGTAGCTGCAGCTCCAATAAAGCATCAATAAACAGTTTATTGATGCTTTATTGGAACATCATGTATCCCATTGAGGCAGTTGGTTGAGTGAATGGATCATTTGTGTTTCTCCAACTTGTTGTTGTTCTGAAACTTGTAAAACTGATATTTCATAAATTCACCTTTCATAAAAATGCTAAACTCTGGATACTAACTTATGTTTAACATTCCATGTTTATTTAATATTAAACCCAACTGATTTTAAATGCTAAAAGTATTGTTGAGCTTATAAATATTAATAACCAGAAATGGTAATATGATCTCAATTTAAACATCCTTTTTATCAGGAGAGTTTCTGCACTTCAAACGAGTCTAATCTGGGCCTCATTAGCAGCAGCATGAAGCTGAAACATCCTGCAGTTTAGATTCTGTTCACCTCGGCCGGCGCCACAGAGACGCTGCAGAACCGAGACCCTGCAGAACCAAGACGCTCCAGAACCGAGACCCTGCAGAACCGAGACGCCGCAGAACCGAGACCCTGCAGAACCAAGACGCTCCAGAACCGAGACGCCGCAGAACCGAGACCCTGCAGAACCAAAACCGACGCTGCAGAACCGAGACGCTGCAGAACCGAGACGCTGCAGAACCGAGACCCTGCAGAACCGAGACGCCGCAGAACCGAGACGCAGCAGAACCGAGACGCAGCAGTCAGAGCTCTGCTCAGGTTCAGTCTTAACAAAACACTTTAATTAACCTGCAGAAAAACCTTCAGTGTTAATTTACAGCGATTAATAATCTGTCATATTTTATTAGAGCCAACATCCCGTCTCAGCATCAGGACCATGTTGGATGAAAATCACATGTGGAACAAAGTTTCAGATATTCGTCCACCGATCTGATTATATTCATACATATGTTTATATATGTATATATTTCTTTTTCAGATATTTTGGAGATGAAAATAAGACGATGGATATCAGAATAAAATAATTTGCCATCTAATTGCTGCAGCTCGAAGTCGAATGTTTCCTGTTGTGTTTTCAGATCTGACAAATTTGATTCTTCACACACCATAAACACTGTTCCACAATAACAGCAGCTTTCTGGAGGAAATGCTTCACTTGGCTCTATTTCTGCATAATTTACTTTAAAATCATTAAGAAGGAGCATAACTGTGTGGAAAGTCTGAGACTTTAACGTTTATTTCAGAGAAAACTGAGCATAGCAGCAACGGGGAAAGTTTGCATGACAACAGAAAATCACAAACCTGAAATGGACAAAAGGTGAAACCATAAAACTTTGACTCATTAATCTGATCTGTACTGGATCAAACTGAACTCAACTGGATCAAACTGGACTCAACTGGATCAAACTGGACTCAACTGGATCAAACTGAACTCAACTGGATCAAACTGGACTCAACTGGATCAAACTGAACTCATTCGTCTCTAGAAGAGTCTAAACGAAACATGGCTCCCTGCAGAATCCCTGCAGAATCCCTGCAGAAAGTGGAGTATTTTCCACATCGCTCCTGTTGCTCAGTTTGATTAAAACCTGCTTTCAGCTCTGAGTCTTTGTCTCCTGCAGCTCTTTAAATGTCACAGAGATAAACAGATTCCCAAACTTCACTGTGATCAGCATTCATTACGGTGTTTGGAGTTCAATTGGCCAACAATCAGATCTTCTCCATGATCTGCTCTGATGCAGCAAATCAAATGTTAAAACAACAAACAGACAAAAGTTTCATGTAAAGTTTCTTCATTACATTGAAAGGGAAAAACTTTTGGTCAAAAAAAGCAAAGCCTTTGTTGAGTTTAGCAAGGACTTTCTAACTTCAGCTCCAGAATTAGATTGATGAGACGTAATGTTTCGTAGCTTCAGTAAGAAACGTCTGTGGCTCTCGATTCATTTGATTTATTTTGACATTGACACTGAAACTCAACCACACTCACAAAGCATAATTTGACCAGGAAATTAAATAATAAACAAACAAATCAACAAATAAATAAATGTTTATTTGTGTTGTTTAAGCTGCAATAAATTTTTTTAACCAATTTGAAGAATAGAAAAGTGAAACTCTGCAAGTGAAACTGTAATTAATCTAAATATGAGAGACTTGAGCTTGTGTCTGGTTCCTGAAGCTTTAAATTTATTAGAAAATAATAAAACCAGTGAAACTGTGGAAACTTAAGTGACTTCCTGTTTCTTCCACGCCGGTTTCTTTACGGCACGTTTTGTTCCACATTCACTGAGTGACTGGAAACGAGTCGGGAGCGAAATGACTGGGCAGGGATCCAACTCAATCAAGTCAAGAAACGACGGTGCATAAATATTCATGACTTTTCTTTGTTTGTTGTTTTGGGTCGGTGAATAGGAAAGGCGAAACCGAGTCATTGTTTCTGTGCTGATACGTATTTGAAAACAAAAGCTGCGTTTGCAGATCTGCTGGCTGTGAGCAGTGGAATCCATTTTTATTCTCTGTAAACAGCCAATCAAAAGAACAAAAATACCAGTGAGGAGTGAAAAGTGAAGCTCTGATGTCTGTTACAAAGTTTGCAGTGAAGACATTAATAAAAGCAGCTTCCTGTTCCAGCCTGTCTCTGTCTCTGTCTCTGTCTCTGTCTCCTGTCTCTGTCTCTGTCTCCTGTCTCTGTCTCTGTCTCTGTCTCCTGTCTCTGTCTCTGTCTCTGTCTCTGTCTCCTGTCTCCTGGCTGTCAGGTGGAAATATTCAGTCGACGACATTAATCAGCTCAAAACCTTTTGCTCTGTGGTTTGATTTTCTTCAAATGCTCTTGTGTTTTACATTATTTTTAGAACATTTTGTGTTAGATGGAGGTGATGTTTTTGTTAACGCCTTCCAGCACATCCAGTCCAGATTTCCTGGAGAATCAAGATGCATCCAGAAAAACCTTCTAGGTCTGAAAATGTAATATTATGTAAAAATGTTTGTGATATCAGATGCTATTCTGTAATATTAGAGTTCTAAAAGTTCCATCCATCGAGGCATGTCAGCATCCGACCCATTAACGATACACTCATTGCTTTTTTATGTCAGACAAAATATGACATAAATATTCGTCAAAGAAAAACCCTGAGAACTCAGAGAGAGAGAAGGAGAGACTTTCAGATGGAACCTGACAACTTCTCAACATACAGAAATGTTTGAAGCAGTCGTGATGTATTATAAAATTCAAAGGTGAAGTGAATTTCATACAATAAAAATAATGGGAAAGAAAACCATTTAGCTCGGCTACGACCGTAAAACCTGCAAGCACAAACAACCCCTGTCAGGTTGAGCGTAGCGGGAGATTGTTCTCATCTGCTCCCACTGCTGGAGTAAGAAATCTGCCTGTTAGTGGAGATGTGCCTGTTGTGACAAAGACAAACGGGAGGTGGAGGAGGTTAGTGGTTGAGAAGATGATCCCTCTCTTTTCTTTTAGCTTTTGCACGAGTATAAAACAGAAACTCCCAGATTTAAGCACCGCTGCTGCTGCTGGTGCTGCTGGTGCTGCTGCTGGTGCTGCTGCTGTGCTGGTGCTGCTGGTGTTGCTGGTGTTGCTGGTGCTGCTGCTGGTGCTGCTGGTGCTGCTGGTGCTGCTGCTGCTGCTGGTGCTGCTGGTGTTGCTGGTGTTGCTGGTGTTACTGGTGCTGCTGGTGTTGCTGGTGTTACTGGTGCTGCTGGTGTTGCTGGTGCTGCTGGTGCTGCTGGATAGGTCACAACTGCCACAGCAACCCAGACAAATCAGTTATGGAGGAAAATTGTTTTTAGAGAGCAAAACCTTTGGGTTCAGCAGTTTGTGACTTTGCAGGAACCTTTTTAAAAATGATGCTGAATCACAAGATGGAGCAGAAAATTAGCCTGATACTTTAAATCATCTTCTTGTTGGTCTAAACATAGAAATAAAGGAGGTTTTGTAGAACAGACGGTTCTGTCATGTCCTTATGCTTCACTTTTGATTCACTCCAACATTGACATCAGTACTATTCACAGTGTCCTGTTGGGTCGGAACCAGTGAGATTACTCTTCCATCATGTCACCTAGCAACAGCCATGCAGGTCAAAATGGAGGCTTTGCTGTTTGCATCAGCTCTGTTTCAATACAAAAGACCAGAATAATCTATATTTAGACATTTAGGTCACTGTGCATTTAACATGTGTAAATGCAGTAAATATATTTAAATAATCAAAAGGTGTAAACTGAAGTTTTATTGTTTAGAAACCAAAAGGTAAAAGTATTTCTTTCCCTTTAAGGCAACAATTCCTCATTAGTATTTCTTCTCCCTATTTTAAGACTTCTGCCTCCCACAGTATTTTATATGAAGGCATCCTCTGCAGTCGGTCAGAGAAATGTGAGCTTTTTTTGTTCTGCTGCAGAATGTGACAAACAGTGTAGAATTGGTGCATTTGAAGTGAAAACCCCGAACGACGACGTGCCTGAGACTCATGAAAGCCAACTTTGATCTGGCATTCATCTCCCCCGCCATGCCCACATGAAACCGCAAACAACACGGAGAACACCCAGCTACAAATGTGCAGTAATTGGAGCACCTTTTTTGTCATCGGATGAATTATTCATTTCTGGATGTTGCCTCTCCATGTTGTAGTTACCTCGTCTAAAACGGTCCAAGGGGAGATTTATCACTTTGCCTGCTGTCAAATGAGAATACATTAACGTGAGGTTTGTGGATCGTTCAGAGATAAACGGAACATTTATAAAGCCCCTGGAGACACGATGGCAACTGATACATGCAGTCTTGATATCGCCGCCTATGGACTTGAATCTATGCTTAACTTTACTGTAGGGAAATGCTCGCAGTCCCAGGTGAGAAATGGAGGTGAAATGTTTCACAGAAAGCAGAAATTCAGACAGAAACGGACACAATGCAGCAAAACGTCCAGAAACTGCAATGAGACAGTTTTTCACCAATCTGCACTGATTTGTTTACAATGAATAAGTTTAGTCAGAACTATCTGAGGAATTATTGTCAATATAAATTCATAAACTTAATTCATAAACTGTCTGTTAGATGAGGCCATACGGTAAACGGAGTGCAGCTCTCGTCACGGCAACAGAGCGCTGCAGCGATCTCGATTGATCGCTCACTACTTGAAAAGAACAAATCATTTCTGCTTAACTCAAATGTTCATTGTTTATACTTTCAGCCACTGCATAAAAAATATGAATCATTGTTTCCATCAGGATCAAGTTTTCTTTGCTCAGTACCACCTGCTGTGAGAAAGGCCTAGAAAACGCGGATGGATTTTTCCAGGCCTGCACGGATTATTGACAGAAGACAGTTTTTGATGCTGAATGTTTCCTCACTGTAACTCTAACTTCTGTCTCTGGAATCGCACCAACAACTGTGCAGCTGCTGGGGTAGCGATGAAGCAGATCTGGTTCATCGATCTGATGCTTTCTATTTTGACCATCAACAAAGGAGACAGCAACAGACTGCAGGGATCGGCGATTCACACCACATTGTGAAAATGCTAATTCACTGTGATGTTCAAATGGAGGCCGTGTTAAATCATCTCAAAACTCTTTCCAGCAGCAGTTCCTGAGTAAAGGCAGAGATTTTGGTTCTTCTTGGTTTATAAGGTTCTAAAAATGTTTTGAATCTGAAATTGATCAGGTTCAAACTGTTTATATAACGAACTGAACTTTCACACTGACCATGCAAAGCGCTTTAGACTGCAGTCACATTCACTGGCTGCCCTGACCTGCTCTTCTCACGATTAAATAGTTTATTTAAAAACTGCTTAATACATATTTCAATAAACTAAGTCAAAACCTCACCGGCTTCTCCACCTTTCAACATCATTACAGCACTGATATAATATAATATAATATAATATAATATAATGTAATATAATATAATATAATATAATATAATATAATATAATATAATGTAATGTAATATAATATAATATATTATAATATAATATAATATAATATAATATAATATAATATACTGTATATTGCTCACTTTAAATAATATAAAGGCTCATTTTGCTGCTGTTTCGTCTCATTCTGATGAAATACAACATTAGTTAACTTTTAGACATAGTCAGCAGTAAAATGTTGAACATGTTTCTATTCCAGAATTAAAATGTTTTAATGAAAAATATTTATTTCTATTTATGAAAGTAAACTGACAACCAGATGTTATAAACAGGATACATTTGCAGCAACTTTCCATTCATAAGAGTTTCTGCCTTAAACTCTGAGAGGGGGAGGAAGTGCTGTGGTGCACCTTCAAAATAAAAGCATGCGAGTGGAAGATTTCAAAATTCTTCGCAACTGCGGTGAAATTATTGGGTGGGATAAATGCGACTGTCTCCAGTATTGTGTGTGTGTGTGTGTGTGTGTGTGTGTGTGTGTGTGTGTGTGTGTGTGTGTGTGTGTGTGTGTGTGTGTGTGGGGTGTGTGTGTGTGTGTGTGTGTGTGTGTGTGTGTGTGTGTGTGTGGGTGAGGGGGGTTGGGGGGGACACGCCCCGCCCCCCCTGTTCCTCCGCCCCTGTCCAGAACCGACTCAGAGGAAACTGAGTCATGTAGAAACTAACGGATCTTTTTTATCAGTGTTTAACATTTTATTTATTCTTCTAAATCTTGTGATGCCATTAAATGTTAAATACATTTTTCTTCATCCTGTTAGATTTTCTTTGAATTGAAATGGCAAAAAACTGGATTTTTTTCTCCTCCAGTTCAAATTGCTTCAGTGACAGACTTGATATCTAACAGCTTCATCAAACATCTTTAATATTTTTACTGCTAAGGATGCATGTTCCTGTGTGTAATGACATAAATCACTAAATGCATCATGACGTACATGTTTGCATGAACCGTTTTCCTCTGGGATGATTTACAGGCGCAGAGAGTTTAATATGACCACTCCCATAAATCACGTAATGGTGAACTACAAGTCATTATGAAAACCAGCCGAGGCTCAGCAGAGCTGAGTTATGGCTGAGGATATTGCATGGCAGGAGAGGAGAGGAGAGGAGAGGAGAGGAGAGGAGAGGAGAGGAGAGGAGAGGAGAGGAGAGGAGAGGAGAGGAGAGGAGAGGAGAGGAGAGGAGAGGAGAGGAGTTGCTCTCTGTGTGTTTCAGATCCATTTGTTCCTGATCCGAATCATCCTGTTCGCTGTATTTCCAGGCTGGAGTCCTTCTGGGGGTCTGCAGTAATGGCACCTTCTACTTTTCGCTGATGTCAAATGAGCCTCGTTGGCTCGCCTCCTACTACATTAATTAACACCATGGCTCATGATGGATGACCTCAGCTGAAGCTTCGCAGCTCCCATTCATCACGGCACGGAGGAGGATGGATCAGGATCTTCTGCTTCTCTTCTCATCTTTGTCCTCAGAACACCATCGGCCTCACGTTGCGTTTTTTCCGTCTCTTCGTAATCAAAGTGTGCGTCGTCAAAACGTAAAAACATCACTGCTTAATGTTTATGAGTTCCATCAGAGGACGTTTGATCTATCACAAGCAATAAATCATTCTGCAGCAGCAGCAGCAGACTCTGCACAGCTCATAATTCACCAACTTTCCTTTATCTTGGACAAGAGAAATGAGAAAAACCAAAACATCTCAAGCAGTTTCAACAGACCGTGAAGCAGCCTGGCTTTACTTATGGAGAAATCATTATTCAAAGTTTTATTTAAAAAGGACTTTGCTTGTTAGATTTTATAAACTAAATACAAAATAAATCAAGTAACATATGAAACCACAGGATTAAAATGAGGGTGTTACTCATCTTCATGTGTGGAGATGAGCCAATCCAATCGGCCGAAGCAGATCGGAGAAATGCTGAAGCTGCAGTCTAGCAGTGGGCTGGAATAGTACTTTCTAGTTTTTCATCAATTTGATGGGATGCAAACTCACGAATAGGTACCTGCCATTCAAGCATTCAGCATGCTGAGGTGAGTATGTTGTCAGCAGGGCAGACAGAGCCTGTGCAAACTGTCACATAAAATCATGTACTGTTATCATTGGACCTTTTCAGAAACACTGAATTTGTTGTTTTATATTCTGAGAAGTTAAAGATTTTTATTGAAAGGACAATAAAGAGATTTCGTCTGGATGGATTATTTCTTGATTTAGAAGAACTCAGATTTCCAAAGCCACCAAATAATAAGTAAACGTCTCTTTTCAGGAAGTTCAGGATTTTTTGTGTATTCAAAGAAAATATGACACATTTTATGGACCTTTTATTTTACATTGTTATTATAAACCTGAACAGGATTTTCAGAGAATCTTAAAAGATTTGAGCGATTATGAGTAACACTTTATTTGACAGATTATGTCATGTTTATGACGGTGTCATAACAGTGTTATTCACAACCCGTCAGATAAAGTGTTGCCGATTAGGCAACAAAACATTTGTCTCTGTCGTTGCTGCGCTCATGTTGCTGCGCTCATGCTCATGTTGCTGCCCTCATGTTGCTGCCCTCATGTTGCTGCCCTCATGTTGCTGCGCTCATGTTGCTGCGCTCATGTTGCTGCGCTCATGTTGCTGCGCTCATGCTCATGTTGCTGCGCTCATGCTCATGTTGCTGCGCTCATGTTGCTGCGCTCATGTTGCTGCGCTCATGTTGCTGCGCTCATGTTGCTGCGCTCATGTTGCAGCTGCTGCTCTTTAACCTTCTTTACCAAATCCAACAGTTTTCCTGCACTGTAGGTCCAATGAAAACTTTTGTTTTTCACTAATTTAAAGTTGTTTCCAAGGGAGTCCACTTCAGAGTAAACACACAGACACATTCCTCTGCAGCCCACGGCGTTCACACTTCAGCAGGGACAGACTGCTCTAGCACCAGATCTACGAGTGGGTAAGCAGAACCACCCAACTGTGTGTCATTTTCAACCTGTAAAGTTTCAAACGCCATCTGCAGCACGCTCTGAAAATAAGCCCTGAGTGGTAAAATCTCATGCTTCTTGGATTCTCCGGCGCAGACGCCACGCTGTGCAAACTGCCTGTTACTCCATCGCTGACTGACATGCTGGCACTGCGATGCAGCAAGGCGCTGCAGGATGTCACGTTTTATACACTTTAGCTTGATGAGAACGACTTCCATGCAGGTTTCATCTAATGTAATAACAATCATTCTGAGAAAAGTTTCTCAGCAATCCTTTAGTTTTGATTGGCTCAGCGATTTCAGACTGATAAAGTGATTGGTTACGGGGATTTATTAATGACGTGGGGTGAGGCTCGTGGCGACACACTGACTCCTCTGGGATTGATGGACAAATATAGAAAACACAAAATAGAAGCTTGCAGTTCAATTTAACCCCATTTGAAACATTTAGTTATTGCATTAAATCTTCCATCTGAAGAAGCTTAGAGGAACAAACTTCCAGCAGAACCAGACCAAAAGGTACCATCTGCCAGAACCAGGTGAGCCTTGATACTCAGACGCTTCAGGCCACAAATACATTCAGGAATGAAGAGTTCATTAGACCAGCGATGGTTAGACGCTTTAATCCAACTCTAATTCATTTGCTTATAAAGTCCGGTCCATTTGGTCTCTCATGGACCAAACCGACACACAGCCTTTCATGCTGCCACAACAGGAGACAAAATGAAGATATGGAAGAGAATTTGTGGATCGTCTGTTGAGATTCGATTGGATTTCATCTGTTAACCCTCAGAACTTTTTCACATGTTGGCTTGTTTTTACCGACAATAGAGAACAGAAACGGTGAAACCTTGGAGTAATTCATACTCTGGTTCTTCTGCTTAGGAACAACCTGACAACAACTGCAGCACATGGTGGGATTTTACGCTGCAGACCTGGCAGTGAAATCTCATTAATTTACCAAAGGAGCCACAAATTCTGCCTCGTTGGTTCAGGACTGCCGTGTTCTCCATGTTGGTGAGAAGGTGAGTGTTTCTTTGGTCTTCACAAACAGAATAATCCAAAGAGACTTCCGATATTCATTATCACATGAACACAGAAGAGCACAGAGTTTAAAGCTGTATGATTAAACTAATCGGCTTAAACTCAGAGATCCAAACCATTTCTGCAGTTAATTTACATTTCTAACAATATAAAATGTGTTTAGATTTTTACCTACTTTTTGAAATTTAGGATAACTGTAGAATAAATGAATTTGCTTTGAAGTGATTTGAAATGTATTTTCCTCTGCACAGTAGCAAAGATAATAGATGAAAATGAGAAGTTGTTGACTGCATGTGCAGCTGCAGAAATGAACTGTATCTTTTAGTTTGTGTCTTTTTAAGGGTGCTGGGCTCCTGCCATCATTCAATGACAAGTGACCCTCAGGAAAATGAAGTTGGGTCTTTCAGTCATCGCACTTGGTTGACACCTCTAATGATTATCTGTTACTTGTGCCAGAATGAGATAGATTGAGTTGGCCGCAGAGATACTGGAGGTGTGTCACTGCGGTATTTAGATCTTGAAGTCAGAGGCCTGTTTGACTCCAAAAAGCCCAAAGGGACTCCCACAGGTCCCGAGTTTGAATACAGCAAGCTTAACGTGAGCGAGAGTCTCGGTGGTGTTCAGAATACCAAACGACTGGAACAAAATGTTGAAACATCCAGGTAAAGACTCACCGCCAGCCTCGTTTTAAAGAGCTTGCTTCTGTGAAGCATAATAAATCATTTATAAATATTTTCAGTATATATACAACATCCATTTTTATCTGAACACACTAGTAAGGTCATCAGGAGGCTGGTGCCTCTCCAGCTTGCATGAGGCGGCGATCGGCCTGCACAGGCCACCGGTCCATCACAGACAGCAGGACAAACAGGTTTACACTCACAATTCTCAGCAGTTTATGCACACATGCAGGGAGAACATGGAAACTCCCTGCAGACAGGCCACAGGAACTGTTCAGCTCAACCAAACAAACGTCAGCTGAAAGCAACGAACGGAAACTTCACCGGGTTTTTACAACATGACAGAAATCAGATTTACATGTTTTTCTGAGTCAGATGATAAAACACATCTTTAGATACTTTATGTTTCAATATAACATCATATTTAACATGAAGCAGAGTCCCAGCCATTCACGGTAATCTGCTGCAGCGTCTGGCCAAAGTATACATAACCTTTGAACTTATTTGTTTTGCTAAAACAAAGACCCAGCACAGCGCAGTGAGTCATGTTCTGCATCGTATCAACAGTTTGGCCTTTTTACAAGAGAAGCGACTCCGCATCATACTTAACATGAGACACTATTCCAAATACGTTCCCCTGTTTTTCATTAGCGAAATATCATTTTTGTCCTTGTTGTTGAAAAGCTAAATTTTATCCTGATTTGGCAAAAGTTCATGGTTCCAGTTAAAGTCCAACTGGAGCTTAGCAAACTCCCCAGTGTTGAATTTTGGTTTGTTTTTCTCACATGTCCTGCCTTGGCAAGCTGCTGGCCTGCCGGTGCCAGAGTGGCTCAGCTGTCCAAAAACAGCATCATGAGAGAAAGTCCTAATTACATGATTGACTTTATTAAATCAAGACTTCATCCAACAGAACAGCACAAAACACTGATGAAATAGGACCCGTGTTTGCATGACCTGCGTGAGTGTGTGTGTGTGTAGAAGTAAAGGTGTGTGTGTGTGTGTGTGTGGGGAGTGTGTGTGTGTTTGTGCGTGCGTGCGTGTGTGTGTGTGTGTGTGTGTGTGTTTGTGCGTGCGTGCGTGTGTGTGTGTGTGTGTGCATGTGTGTGTGTGTGTGTGTGTGTGTGTGTGTGTGTGCGTGTGTGTGTGTGTGTGTGTGTGTGTGTGTGTGTGTGTGTGTGTGTGTGTGTGTGTGAGCTGGGTTGTACCTGGCAGTGTGTCAGAGTGTTCGGTGGAAAGCCTGTAACTCAGCAGCAAGCAGCAGCAGAGGATGCAGGAAAACGAGTCCAGACGCAGCAGCAGCAGGTGAACACGAGGCGTCGGCTTCGTCCTCTGATCCGTTCATGGAGACAATATGATGGAGGTCAGCATCTGTTTTCAAACAGCTGCTCATTCAGGCTAGCAGAATGCCACAGTTTACTAACTAAAGTGATGAGACACTGCATGATGTGTGTCAGAGCAAAATCTAAAAATATATTTACCTCTTTAATGTTTTGAGGTTCTGTATTGCAGTCAGTCAGTTACAAAACTTTGAATCTTATGTCATGTTCTGACTCACAAGACTTTTTCTCATGAAGTGAACATTTGATGCACCTTAAGTTGAGTGAGTGTTTCTCTGAGTTGGCTCACAGCGCTCTGGTTCGAGTCCAGCGGCTCAGCAGTGGCAGAGCAGCTCCCACAGGATGTGTTAGGAGACGCAGAGAAGAAGGAAATCATCAATAACTGGAGGCGGTCACATGGCAACTGATTTGGTCTCTAGTTATTTTGTCAAAGGAGGGAAGTTGGAGCTGGGTTGGATCATAATTGTGATGTGGTGTTGTAAGGAGCAAGCCTCCACAAATCAATTCTGTCAACTGGAGCCCAGTGGGAGGCTTCAGTCACAAGTTAGAAAAGGAAAGCTTCCAGAAAACCGATTTATTTTAATCAATCTTTTTGTTCAACGCTAGAATAGAATAAAATAGAAATAACCTTGATTGTCCTTCAGGAAATGTAGGTGTTACACTACTTTTGTTTGATGCATTGTCTTTGTATTTTATTTCAGTTTTTATTTAAGTCACATTGAGACATGATATTCAGGAAAACTGGCAGTGAAGCGACTGAGCTCAGATCAGATGAGGAACACCTCAGCCTTCCTTCCTGTCGGGATTTATCCTCAGTTATGCTGTTTGGTTTTTCTTGAGATGTTATTCAACATGAAAAATCTCATTATGGGTTTATGTTCATCGACATAGATGAGAATGAAATGACGTCATCAGTGCTGTTCCTGCAAAACAAAAACCAGCTTCCTGCTGATGTTTAGGCTCAAAACACTTCAGACCCGCTGATGTGTGTCATCTATTAATATTCAGTAAATACTTATCCAAAAAAACACACTGCAGAGTGGACTTACAGGTCATTTATTGCACTGCAGAGATAATTAAAAATGCTGCATGAGTGGGGTGTTAAAGTCACTGTTAATTACTGGGTACCTCAAACTGCTGTTATAGAAAACTGGACAAAAATAAAGGTTTCCATTTCCATTTGTTCTGTTTTATAATAAATAATTGTTTGTCCCATCATGTTGACATGCCCTCTCTCTTTTGCTTCACTCTCATTACACCTGAACTGTGCCACGGCTGATTGGTGGAAACCAGATGCAGGCCGACTAAAGGTCTGTTTAACACAAATAAAAATCAAATGCTCCATAAGCAAAAGGAAGAAATTCATTTAAATATGAACTTAAACAAGAAGAAAAACCAGGAGAAGAACTGAATCTCCATTTCAGCTTTTTCCTGAACCCTAAACTGTCAACCCTGATGAGTATGCTAATCAAGAATGTGCTAAATATCTCCATATGACCGACCATGTCAGGATGAAGCCAGTCTCTGCAGGAGCACAGCAAGCTAGCTGCTTCTGGTAGCCGTTTAGTTTCAGGAAATCAGGAGGATCAGCTCCGGCCACAGAGAGCGAAGCACCATCAGCCAGTTCCCAACACATTCCCAACACGTTCCCAACACGTTCCCAAAACTTTCCCATCACATTCTCAACACGTTCCCAATAAGTTCCCAACTTGTTCCCATCATGTTCCCAACATGTTCCCAACATGTTCCCATCATGTTCCCATCACGTTCCCATCATGTTCCCAACACATTCCCAAAACATTCCCATCATGTTCCCATCATGTTCCCAACATGAAAAGAGCATGTATTGTCGAGGTAGTTGCGTTGAAAAAAACCTCCCCTTTAACAAGAAGAAAGCACCAGCAGAACCAGAACCCGTCTGTGACTGAACAGTTACTGAGCAGGACTTTGCGAAGACAGAGCAGAAATATTTTCTACTTTAGAGAGAGATGAGAAATGAATGGCGGTGGTATTTCCTTCAGTGGCTTTAGTGATACTCTGTGTTGCTCAGCAACGGCCCAGAAACCTGAGAGACCAGGAAAAGCCCAGATCATCACCTGCTGCAGCGCAAACCTGGTCAAGAACTACAGCAACGTCTGAACTCTGTAAAGGTAAAGAAAGGTTTCTATTCCATAATAATGGCTCTTTTTTACTCCATCGTAAGCTAACAAGCTTTAGTCAGTTTCACCCCAAATATTAAAGATTTTCAGTCATAAATATTTCCCCATAAATTCTAGAAATAAATGAAAGCATCACTCACAAGATGTAGAATCTCCACTTGTTGCCTCCTGCAGAGCTTCCCAATCCTGTGCATCCATCATGACCTGCTGCTGCTGCAGCTGTTGCAGCGTTTTAATATACAGCAGGAAATGGAAAACATATTAGCTCCAGCTGATTCTGTACCTCACAGTACCAAACATGTTTACACTGGAGGTACATTTACTGATGTATATCACAGGAAGTAAGTTCAGAAATGTGATACAGTATTAATACAAAAACTTGCTACTTCTAGTTTGAAGGTCTCTCAAGTCAGATTTTTAATTATTATCTTTAATCTTTATTATTAATAATAATTGTTATGGAATCTGGTGGTGATATTTCCTCCATTTTCTTGCTTTCAGGAGGAAATGATGGTTGTATTTTCCACTGTGAAAGGCGCTCTTGTCTCATGTCACGTCCGCCCACCTTGTGCGGTCGGCTTGTGGCAGCCGGAGCAGTCTCAGGCTGTCAGGAGCAATGTGCATTGATCTGACTGGCAGATGAGAGGTCGGGCAAACACAAACAGGAGAGGAGAAACCACAGACGAGTTTGAGCGAGCATGCCAAATCAGTCGAGGCGAGAGAAACGTTGAAGCAGCTGCTGGTGAAGATGCTGCGGACATGAAGGGAAGGATGCAGAACAGTAGAAATGTTGTTCACTTCATATAGTGCAAAGAAAATCGTTCCATTCTACCATTGTCTCTACAGCGAACCACACAAATATCCCATATACCCAAATACTAGAGACCCGCTACAAAATGCTTAGAACTGCAGATTTGTGATAGTTCAGATACCAAATATACATAAATATGCATAACATGCACAGTGGAAAGCATTTTTAAATATGCGCTTCGAAAAAATCCATAAATAATTTTTAGCTAAAAGTCCTCAGAAGAATCAGCTGAACTGTGACGAGGTGGAGCTCCACTGTGCCGTTTAGGGTTAGGGTTAGGGTTAGGGTTAACCCCTAACCCTAACCCGGGTCACCGGGTCAAAAAATAACTGAATATGCTGGATTACCTGAAACTTTGAGCAAGTTGCAGTTTGCATAAAGGAAAATGGTCACCATGAAGATTTATGCATTATTTGTTGTTAAACAAATAATGTGGTGAAGCATCAGTTACTATTGGAAAAGTCCAACTTCATCCAGGAGACGTTGGAGACAAAAGGACAAAAGGACAAAGGGACAAAAGGACAAAGGGACAAAAGGCTCCAATGAACCAGAAAGTACTAAAGTAGCCATGAACTTACCTTCTTTTATTGTTATTACTGCTGTATTTTTGCAAATATGTTTATCCACTGGGAAAATGTTTCTATTTTTCAATAAACAAAAATTAAAGACTCTTGTCAAATGTTAATATATTCATAAACCGTCTCTGTTCCCTTGAAGCTTGTAGAAAAGGTGAAACTACAAACAAACATGACGGCCCATTTCTTGGAGACCAGTTGAGCTTTAATGAGTCACGGCCAGAAAATTTACGTGGAAACTGTAACATGACCAGCATGTAAAGTAATTCATCTGTAACATGACCAGCATGTAAAGTAATTCATCTGTAACATGACCAGCATGTAAAGTAATTCATCTGTAACATGACCAGCATGTAAAGTAATTCATCTGTAACATGACCAGCATGTAAAGTAATTCATCTGTAACATGACCAGCATGTAAAGTAAATAATCTGTAACATGACCAGCATGTAAAGTAAATAATCTGTTGTGTCTGTTTCGTGTGACGAATAAAAACCAGACGCTGCTCAGAAACAGAGATAATGTGGAATTGTCTGTCTTCCACTGAAACAACTTCAGAGCAAAAAAAGACATTTGTTAAACACAATAACATGTTTAAAATGGTTCCCAGTTGAGCTTCACCAGTTTATTAAATGCTGACCTTTCATAAGCAAATCTCTGTGGTAAAATATGATTACATTAAATATCAAATCAAGTTTTGCTTTATGTTAGTAACCGGTGCTTTTGGCTGTACACTTGATTTCAAAAACAGTTGTTAGAAATTCTGTGGTTCCTTTGAAATGTTGTCTAAAGGATAATTAACCTTTGACCTTGTGTTCAGAGAAACTGCCTCAGACGTTTCTCCTTCAAACTAAAAGTTCAACAACATGCCGTCTCCATCTGTCCAGCAGAAGCTTCATAAACAAAGATGATCATCTTCATCATTAGCCTACGCAAACGTCCACTCGCCTACAATCTGCCTTTCCATTGTTCTGTTTTATTCCTCTCGAAGGATTTCACAACCGAGAAAGAGTCTGAAAGAAAACGTGCTCAAAAGCTTCTTACAGTCACCAGTTGATGTTTTCTGCATCAGCAGCAGCAGCAGCAGCAGCAGCAGCAGCAGCAGCAGCAGCAGCAGCTTTTTCTGAGTTCATCGGCTCATAGAAGATGCATTTCCATCGTCTGTTGGGACCAGAGGTGCAGAATTCAAAGAACTGAACTTTGAACTCTTGAACTCTTACTGGCGTGTCAGAGCTTTGCTGACATCACACTGTCATTTGACAAAATGAAATTTGTATGTACGGGTTAGCTGACTGCACTGACGTGTCCTAATGCAGCCGCGTCTTCTTCTGAATAAACCTTTATTGTCCCTCAGTGGAAACGTTTCCGGTGTATCAGCAGCAAAGCATCCAGGTTCACAGCAGCTAAGAAAATAATTCTATCTATAGAAGAGAAAGGAAGAGAATTTAACAGGTTAAGAAAAAATAATGTTACGCCTGAATAATATTGTATACTAGACAGCGTGACCCATTTGGCTGTAGGTTTGCCTGAATAAATATTTTTGGCTGGTTTTTAGTAAATGGTGAACCAGGGTGAAATTGGGGGATCAACTTTGCCCCATAATTAATCCACAGATTCAACCCTCCACCTCCAGCTTCCACCTCTAGTAAATTGGTTAATCTTTGCATCACTGGAGAAAAGATGGCAAACATTCAAAATAAACCAAGAGGCTCTAAACTCACATAAAATGCTTCCAGGAGAAGCAAGACATAACTCCACCTAGCAGCTGAAATGTCATAATTACATTTAAAAAAAACCTTTTCCTCTGTTTTCACTCATCAACAAGGGAATAAACATTTTAAAGTAAAGCAAAAGTGGTTTTGAAAACAAATGTAAAGAACTGGCTGATTTCCCTGTCTGTGGTTCAGCAGAACATTTTCAAGTTTATTTAACAGCTAAAACTCCTTTGGCTGTGAAACGTCCCTCTATGTTCTAAAATAAAGGTGTCAAGCAGCTGCAGGTTAGTGGTGTTGGCCCTGCAGGCCTTAAAAACGTCTCGGAAGAAAATGTGATTTGGGTTTTAATGCGATGTGGGTCAGGTGGCCCAGCCGTAAAACACGCCATAACTCAGGCTGAAAGGAGCGGGTGGCCCGGCTGCAGCTCCAGGTGTGCTGAGCCAGGCTGACATTTAATTCAGCTGCCGGATTACCAGGACGGCACAGTGTTAAAGTAAGACTTGGCTTTTACAGGACATCACTTCCTGGACTTGACTTTTATTGCGCGGCTGTAAGCCATCGGGGTCTAACGGCTTTGCACCTCAGCCCTCCCAGAACACCCTGCAAATTCACTCAGAGCGCGCCGCCATCTCCCGTGACCTTTGCTGAGTCAACCCCAGCTGCTGCATGCATTACAGCGTCTCGCCTTCCTCAGACGGCAAGTAAATTACACCGTGTGGATCCGCACAGCTCATTCTGAACCCGTTTCCATGGAAACGGAGGAGGCTGTCTGATGGGGTGAAGAGTAAATACGAAACACTGTGTCGATAAATGATCATAAAGGAAGTTTCTGTGCGTTGATCAAAGATCAGCATTCATGAGGCGAGCCACAGCTGTGAGCACACTGCCATCTAGTGGTGGAAGGTGGAACAGAAGGGAAAATATCCTGATGCAGGAAGCAAACACTCACAGTGCAGCTTTAACTGGAGGACAAGCCACTTCAAACAGTTGAAGGGTTAACAATCTAAACAGCAGATATGAAACATCAAAAGTCTCTGATTTCTCATCAGTGAGTTTCATTAAAAGAGCAGCAAACAATTAGCATCTGGACCCGGAGCTGCAGCGCCGGCTTTGTGTTCCACCGTGGAGAGAAGCAGCTCCTAATCTTCAGTCTGTCACCTGCTGGCGCTGAATGGATGCACACACACACACACACACACACACACACACACACACACACACACACACACACACACACACACACACACACACACACACACACACACACACACACACACAACAGGCAGACAGGGAATGAAGACTGGTCAGATAAAAATGAAATTCTTCTGTTTATGTCAGAATTGTATTCATAACAGGTTTTAGAAAAGCTAATCTTTAAAAACCTTCAGTCTCAGTGAGACTGAATGACTGCAGCCGAGGGATGGAGCCACCTTTCCAAAGTCATAGTCAACATTATTAGAAAAGTTTATTTTAGTAACTCAGGTCACTACGGTAAATAAATTATTCGTCGATTTCTTCCGAATTATGATGATATTCTTCTTAGAGGCAAAAAGGGACAAAATAAAGTTTCTGTAGGTGAAGAAATGTATGCTGCTGTCAGAGGCAGAGAAATGTATTTATGGACATCCCTTCTCTGAAAAACTGAAGGAAGAACAAACTGTGACACGACTGGAGTTGCATTAAAGTTAATGTGACCTCAGCCGTCACAAAGCTCATGACAAACACTTCAGCGCTGAGCGCTGGGAAGGTGAGTCATCATCAGGTCCATGAAGGAGAAAAGAGGTAAACAAAGGAGGAAACAAAAATACATTTTCACCAACATGAAGGTTAAAGATTTCTGGAAAAAGTTTGCAAACTGCAGGAGACGTGATGTAAAGATGAACAAAGTTCACTCCAAACACACAGAGTTCAAACTAAAATCAGATTTAATGATGCCTCACTTTGCTACTTTCAACTCAGGAGAACCTTATTGTGTGTCACACTCCAATAAGTGATAATCGCTGAAATGTGTAATGAGCATAAAATTAAATCTTTCATTAAATATGCTATCAATGGGTAATTACTTCCATAAATATTGTTTTATAGTTTCTTGCTGCTGTTCATTATGAATTAATAAAGGTTACACTCCTACTGATAAACCCAAAATATGCTGGGAGATTCAGATTAGCATTTTAATTTGACTAACAAGTTTCTTCAAACTGTGAAATAGATGCTAAAACATCCTGCAGAGAAAAAAAATCTCAATTTGACTTGCAGAATATTTTATGTAACCATGTCTGGTATTGATTGTATCCAATGAAAACTAAATGTCCTAAATGATTCAGCCATGTTTATGTGAATAAAAACCCAAACACAGAAAAAGATGGAAACACTGAGCAGAGCGGCGGCGTGTGAGTGATGCTGAACCCATAGCAAGGACAGATGGAAGTTTAATAAAAATGATAAACACTTGCAGAAATCGCAGGTAATGCAGGGAACCAGAGCAAACCAAAAACTGCAGAACCTGGAAACAAAAAGCCAGCAGGATGAAGCAACGGCATGAAATGTGGAAAATAACAAGAGGAGCCAGAAAAGACCAAAGAGCAGCAGAAGATTTTTAAATCTCCCCAGGAGGATGCTGGGAAAGATGAGCTGGAGATGTGAGGCCCATTAGGAAGCTCCCTGAAGAAAACTGGAGAAAATATGGAAAAGATGTAGAAGCATTATTGTTCTACATGTTTTTAGACGCCTCTTCCAAAAAATTGTGCAGATTGATGGATGATGTGTGGAAAACCAAATGAGATCGCAGAAGGGAATGTCTATTGCTTCTTAGCTTTTTGAAAATGAAATTATGAAAACCACGAACTCCCTGAAAACCAGCAGCAGAAGCTAAATAATGTCAGCAGAAGCTTAACAAGCAGCACCTTCCCACAACGTGACCCAAAGCTGAAGTGGAATATTATTTATGTACCTTGAACCCCCGGTAGCTCCTGGGAGCTCAGCAGGCAGATGCTAATTATTTAACGCTGGACGTTGAGTCACCTTGTGAGGAAGTTACAGTTTCATGACAAATAGCTGGGAATGTTTCCTTTGGAGGTTTTGTTCTCCAAGTAACAAATGAATCAAAACACTTTGTAAAATAACCTATTTAAAGTTTTAAGCATTTTTGTAAAGCTGAGATTTTTTTTTTGTAATATTCTTCACTCTATTCTTTTTATGTGGTGAGAAAATAAACAATATTATTGTTGATGAGTGACGATGACTTTCTGTGGGATCAGATGGTGAAAAGGACTCGGTGTGTTTTGGGTCTTACAGAACCCAGATCAGAAGCTAAGAGACGTTTCAGACCCAGCAGAGATCAGAACCAGCAGCTACAGGACAGTCACTTGTTCTGATCCAACCAGATCAGAATCATCAAATGTTTTCATCCTGGCATCTAACACAGACCTTAAATAATAAATAATCCCTAAAACACGTCTAGTGAGCAAAATAGTGAAAAATAAAAGCTGCTTTTGACCTTTGACTCCATTGTATGATGAATGAAAGCTGCCTTTCACCAAAGCATTTCCATTTTGACCTTTGACCCGCATGCAGTGACACCTCAGAGTTGATGTCCTTCATGGGCAGCAGCAGAACTCGGCGAACAGTTTGTCCCTGTTTAGATAATCATGATGAACTCCCCTCCGTCAGCGGAGTGATGGGCCGCGGAGTGACGGGCTGCAGAGTGACGGGCTGCAGAGTGACGGGCTGCAGAGGGACGGGCCGCGGGGGGACGGGCTGCAGAGGGACGGGCTGCAGAGTGACGGGCTGCAGAGGGACGGGCTGCAGAGTGACGGGCCGCAGAGGGACGGGCCGCAGAGGGACGGGCCAGAGGGGGACGGGCCGGAGGGGGACGGGCCGGAGGGGGACGGGCCGCGGAGTGACGGGCTGCAGAGGGACGGGCCGCGGGGGGACGGGCTTCAGAGGGACGACGCGTTGCTGGGAGAATTACAGAAGAACTGAGTTCAAAACCAGATATGTTGCCTTTGGGCGG
Source organism: Poeciliopsis gracilis (assembly GCA_911649635.1). NCBI lineage: Eukaryota > Metazoa > Chordata > Actinopteri > Cyprinodontiformes > Poeciliidae > Poeciliopsis > Poeciliopsis gracilis. The sequence goes on along the minus strand of CAJVRI010000370.1, from coordinate 964,769 downwards.
CGGGCGGCTGCACTCCTCTCCGTCTGCAGGATGAGGCTCTGAGAACTGAAGCAACTTTCCATGAGACGGGCCTGACGGAGCGACATCTCCCCCTGTTGAGCCTAAATTATACTGCTGATCAAAATCTCCACATGGGAGAACAGAAGGAGGCACTGCGGCTGGATGATATGGACACACACACACACACACACACACACACACACACACACACACACACACACACACACACACACACACACTGAGCTCAGACATGTATGAATCTGCTATCTCTGTAAAAGGACCTGCTGTGATTCTGTCCATCCTGATTATCTGATTAAATTGAAATTTCTATGACAACTGGAGAAATGAAAGGCAGCAGCTAAATGAAGTGAGCAGGTTTGAGCTGAAGCTGTTCTGTTTCACCAGGCAAAGCTTTAAAGGCTTTCAAAAAATAAAAATAAATAAAAAACCAGCCGATAATGAACTGTGACAAACAGAAATCTGAAAATATTAATGCTGTGAGCATGAAGAGAAACCTGGATGCGCTGAACGAAGCGTCTCATCTCTTCATATCATGTGTAATAATTAGTTTTTTCTCATGATTAGTCAGTTAAAATGTTCAACTATGGACCAAATTCATCCTCATAAGAAAAATCTTTAATACTGAAATATATTTTTAAATGTATTGATTCTTTTGTATGTTGATATTTCAACATAAAGATATCAAACCTTTATGATGGACAGATTAATGCAGGTTCTGTGCTAATAGAGACATTTGTCCCAAAATCAGTCAATGCCTGCTTATGAACTTGCAGTTCAATCTGGACTTTGACTATGCCATTCTGCCAGCTGAATATTCGCTGAGCTGTTTAAGGTTGTTATTCTGCCAGAAGGTGAAACTCAGACAGCTTTTTTTCTAGCTCTGCACTTCTGTACTTTAAAAACATGTTTGAATCATCTAATTTATCTGTCACTTTTTCACTTTATAGTAAAACTATCAACAGATTTTAGGTCCTGCAACACAAAAAGCATTGAAGCTGATTTGGGTTTTAAAGTGACGTTCCTCTGAAGGATAAAGAAATGAAGGACTCAGTGGTACCGGAACGTCACAGACGCGTTTCTCTCTCCGTGCTGCATGTGTATGTGAGAGAGAGCAGCTGCATTAGCATCAGGCTGTATTAGTACACAGAGTATGTAAGCCCAGCATGTCGGACAGAAGAAAACAGATGTAAAGAGCTGGAACAAAGCAGACGAGTGGCCCATGAATATGCTAATTCATGCATGATGTCGACAGTGACATTTGGTCGCTGTTTCAGCAGGCTTTTGTTCTGGTAGCATCTGCTGGTGTCCTGGTTTTATCATCAGGTTCAAGAGATTTCTCATGCTGAGTTTACTCTGGCGTTCCAGTCTGACTGCCTCTATTCTTCCTCTTCTGCTCTCTGCTTGTTTTACTGCCAGCATCTCAGCTGAACCGGTCCAATCTCACCTCTTCCACTGAGGCTGCTGATAATCTATAATCTCACCTCTTCCACTGAGGCTGCTGATAATCTATAATCTCACCTCTTCCACTGAGGCTGCTGATAATCTATAATCTCACCTCTTCCACTGAGGCTGCTGATAATCTATAATCTCACCTCTTCCACTGAGGCTGCTGATAATCTATAATCTCACCTCTTCCACTGAGGCTGCTGATAATCTATAATCTCACCTCTTGCAGTGAGGCTGCTGATAATCTATAATATCACCTCTTACACTGAGGCTGCTGATAATCTATAATCTCACCTCTTCCAGTGAGGCTGCTGATAATCTATAATCTCACCTCTTACACTGAGGCTGCTGATAATCTATAATCTCACCTCTTACACTGAGGCTGCTGATAATCTATAATCTCACCTCTTCCACTGAGGCTGCTGATAATCTATAATCTCACCTCTTACACTGAGGCTGCTGATAATCTATAATCTCACCTCTAGCAGTGAGGCTGCTGATAATCTATAATCTCACCTCTTACACTGAGGCTGCTGATAATCTATAATCTCACCTCTTACAGTGAGGCTGCTGATAATCTATAATCTCACCTCTTGCAGTGAGGCTGCTGATAATCTATAATCTGCCACCGCTTTGGTTTGATCAGAGTTCAGAATCTGTTAACTGAACGGAGATCAAAGCAACAATGAATGAAACATATGAAGTATTTAGACAATATGTCACAACAATACAGCACATAAAATTAGAACATTTTAGAATATCGACTGATTTCACCAAAGTACAAAACTGCAAGGAGAAACCAACATGTTGGCTGCAGAGCCTTCACATGCTCTGGATGCTGTGGAGGAATCAAAAAGCTGTTTCTTTTAAAAAAATATAAATAATAACAGAAACATTACTTAAAGTCATATTTGCTGATTAATTGTTTCTTTTAAGATGGTGGAAATCTGGAAATCCTCTGCAGGCATCAGCCTGCAGGTAAAGTTTGGGTAAAACTCCCAACGTTACTGCGGCCCTCAGCATCAGGCTTTATGTGGCTTTTTTTGGACCATTGTAATTTCAAAGATAACGTTGGAAATGACTCCATAGAAGGTCTGAAAGCCTTCAGCAACACAAACTGCTTTGGTTTGGTTTGGCATTAAGCAGCAGCTGCGATGTCTGCAGGATGGTCCCTAATGAGCAGGAATCAGGAGCCATTTCACCGCCGAGTCTGCAGCCGAGAAACTCAGAGTCTGGACCTCAGAGGCTGAATTTAACGAAACGCTGTCTGTCGCTGGGAGAGATTCATCTGGACCATCAGGCGAGTTCACATGGACTCACAAACACCATCTGAAAAATGAATGAGAGACACTTAAGTCATGAAGAAATGATGTCAAGTTTTATCAGCTGCAGGCTTTTAATCTGAAAATCCTGTGGTGATCTGCAGATCCATCGAAAGTGGACTCTTTCTATCTGCTGTACAGCTGAAGTTCATTTCATGTCTGTGTTTTTAATAAGTTGTTTCAGCAGCACACAGATGCTCAGTGATGTAAATCCGCCTTTGTCACAGAAGAGCTTCTCCTTTCATGAATTCTCCTCCAAGCCAAGTTTTATTGTCAGCTTGTGTTTCTGCCGAGGCCGGGGGACGCACGCCCTCTGCAGTCAAACGAAAAGATCCTTCAGAGCCGAAAGGAAAACAGAAAACCTCTGCGCTGAATGAAGGAGATCAGCAGAATGCAAAACGCCTCGGCTGCATTTCCATATCAAACAACACCCTGATCAGCTCTTTACACACAAAAAGACGAGTAAATCTCTAATATCTCATGATCAGACGATGTGAGCAGGTTTTTAATTCGTACTTGTCCCCATTGTTCCACTCCAACCCAACTTGTTAAATATTTACCTCCAAAATTTATTTAGCAAGAAACAGTTTCACTTCACCAAATACGTATTTTGCAACAAACTATTTAGTTTGGAAGCCAAACATTTAGTGTAAAGCTAAATATTTTATATATTAATAAACTATTAACATATCGATTTAAAATATTTTATATATTTAATTAGTGAGTAGTTTGAAACTTTGAGATTTATAAATGAATGACCAAAAACTGGAGATTGTAGATAGATCTAACTTTTTATTAGTTATTGGATGCAGTTTCAACCCTAATCTATTCAAAACGAGGCGACGTTTCTGCACTCTTCCATCCCTGAGGTATCAGCAGAACCTGTCTGGACCTGGGACTGAACTCTGGCTGTTTGAGCATCTGAATGGTGAACATGTGCACATGTAAACATGTGCACATGTTCACATGTTTACATGTTTACATGTTCACATGTTTACATGTGCTTTCCCTCCATCTCCTGCAGCCTCACAGCAGCAACAGGCTGCTGCCTCCCTGGATGGACATCATGCTTTTCTGCTGACTCACTCACTTGTCATTGTTCTTCCAATCTTAATCTAAAACATATTTTGTACATCAGCAGTAACATTCTGCAACTTTAACCGTTCTCTACGGTCAGCGTCATTCGCATGGCTGCTGCTCAGAGCGCAGCTGTTCCAGGAGCAGAAACAAGAGTAAAAGAGCCAGCTATGATTACCTCCATCCTTTATGCACCATCACTCATTTCAGCATCATTATTCTGTGCTCTGGTACTTGTTAAGGTTATATCCCAGCTGAAATTAGCATCTTCATCTTTAATGGCTCCCTCTCAGTTGCTCTTCCCTAATTTCAGCAGCTTCCCCTCATCTTAACAAAGCGGTTAAAAACACTCAGCGGAGGGAAGAGCTGCAGATGCACAGACATCTTATTGACTCCAGACAAATGACAGCTTCGAGTTTCCTGAAGAAGCTGGAAGAAAACGCAAAAGTCTAAAGAAGAAATGTTCAAAAAACGTTTAGTTTTCGTCAGCCAATCAGAACCAGATTCCACTCTGATTGGACCTTTACAGCTTTTACAACCAAGATAGAAAATCATAAAAAAAAAAATCACAAAACACAGAAACAGTTAACAGACTTCTTTCCATTTAATAAATATGATTGTAAATGCATTAAACAATTACACACAGCACAGTTGAGGTCAAACAGAAACACTTGAACATTTTACTGTCTGTTCTCATACAAAAGCTGTACAGTAATAAAACTTTATTTTTTGGATTATTATTCATATTTCTCTACAAAAATAATAATCTTGCGAATTCTGCAAGGAGGAGATGAGAGGGTTCGGTCTAAAGCTCCGTGATGTTTCCCACAGCATTCACACATCCCAGCTCAGCCGAAGCAGGAAGTCGGAAACAGGAAGCAGGAAGCAGGAAGCAGGAAGTCGGAAGCAGGAAACAGGAAGTCGGAAGCGGGAAGCAGGAAGCCTTCAGGCATCTGAACGGCTCCAGGTCCAAACCTCCAAGCAGAACCTCCTTCTGGTTTGGGTTCAGACTTCACTGCTCCAGACTGACATGATGGTTCAGTTTAAAACAAAGACTGGAGACGTTTTACATCCCTACTTTACAAAAGTTGCTCATAAAATAAAGTGAACTGCAGAGAAGTGAAATGTTATTTTGTTCTAATTTTCTTTTTCCACCAAAACATAAATGATTCAAACACAAGACTAGAGACCTGGTCCTGGAACCTCAGATAAAAAACACAACAAGGAAGTAAACCGAGCCTGAAATGAATGTCTACAGTATGAAAGATGACATCAGTGTTAAAAGTTGCATTGGCATCAGAGTCACATTTTTACTGCTTCTGCTGTCCCATTATTTTCACAATGCCTCGTTTCCACTGAGCGCTGCGGCACTGCGGTTCGGTTCGCTGCGGCACGGGTCGCTGCGGTTCGGTTCGCTTGGATAGTTTGTCCTGTGCTCCCAACCCAAACCGGCCCGGCCCGGTTCCCCTGCAGCTATAGGTCCACAGAACAATGATACGGTAGAGTTAGGATGCAACTACTGGCCTGGCACAGAAAAACATCCATCAGTGGAAAAAAGCAGGAAACGACCCAAGATGCACAACGGGCGAAATCATTTAAATATTATCATTAGAACTTTTGCAGAATTTAGGGGATTAAGTTAACTGTGGGGATTTTTTAAATAGAAAACATTTATTATCAGATCTGTATCAACAGGTAGAACCTAGTTTATCCAGATTCAGAGCAACTTCCTGTCCTCTCAGCAGGTGTTTGGCACATTTCCTGAATGTTCGGGTCAAATGTCTGCAAGGCCTCACTGACAGGAACCAGAGGAAACAGCTGAGACTTCATGCTCTGTCCTTCACCGACTGCACTTTGCAAACTTCCCACCGCCACATAGCAACATGTCGGTGTTACAAACACAGACGTCCTGAATCAGAGCAACACAAAGTATTACATGAGAAATGGATGGAAAATTATTTAGTTCTAAAAACGTCTGACAGCATAAAGCACCTAATTACACCTAATTACAGTGATCCAGTGTTGAATGTAGTCTAAACTGCACCGGCCACTCAGAGCATTTATTAGCGACGATAACTCTGGAGGATCTGCAGGGATCAGCGGCTCAGGTGGGAGAACCTGGACAACTGTAAGTGTAACGCTTCAGACTTTTATGGAACAGGAGCAAAAAGAAAGTTAGAAAAAGTTCTGCTTTCGGTTCATCACAGCCAGGATGGACACAAGGAGGTGATGTGCAAAACTTTCTGGTCACCATGAACATCCCCACCAGGAAACATGGAGGTGGCAGTATCATACTTTGGGGAGGCTTTCATCAGCAGAAGCAGCTCAGAGTTCATGAGACGACAAACTGAATCAAAACCCAGGAAAATACAGGAAGTATCACAGTTGGAGAAAGACTTCAGACCTGGGAGGAGATTCTCCCAGCAGGTCTTTGACCCCAAACAAACAGCCAGAGGCAAGGGATATTTAGGAGTTAAAAAGGCCTAGTCAAAGCTCAAAAGCTTTTCATCCAATCTGACGGAGTTTTAAACTAATTTGCAAAGAAGAATCTGCCAGAAAGCGTCTGCAGGTGAGTGAAACTTTTAGAAACCCTCCGTGAAAATGTTTCCTCCAAAGTTCACAAACTTTCACTCGATGTGACGTTGATCCATCACAAAGACTTGGAATAAAATTCTGGCTCTTATGTTTGTGATGTGACAACATAAAGACATTTCCGGGGGTCTGAAAACGTTTCCAAGGTGCGGACATGGAGAAGCTTTGTTTGGCTCTAACATTCGTTTAAAAATGTTCTACCCAGGTCCGCCTGCGAAAGCATCAATCAGGCGTTTCATGTGTCTGGTCCAAACCAGCCGCAGCGCCCTGCAGCTGCAGCTGCTGCGCTCCACTTCTGCTGCTGCGCTCCTGCAGCACGTCCTAATGAGCCGGGATGAAGACGCCGCCTCACTGCAGCAGGTCACATTAACCCAGATGTGTCACCAACCTGAGCAGGCCTGGAGCTCCACAGGCCACATTAAGTATTCAAGCGGTCGCCCTCATCTCCTCCTGCCCACTGGAACGCTCTTAATGCTTCGCCCTACTTCCATCTGTCTCTGATTTCTTCCAGCTGCCACACTCCTGAACTTCTCCTGTAAAGCAGCTGGATCTCATTCCAGGTCCCACTTTTCTATGCGGGTCTCGATGAGCTCTGATTGGCCCCCTGCGGTTATCCCAGGACCACCGGCAGCCTCGATGCCATCCACACACGCGGCTTTATCTTTGCCCCGGAAAGCTCAGCTGACGGCTGGGGGCCGGCTGTGGGAAGGAGGTTATGGAGCACGGAGCTTTTTACAAACTGGCAGGTGTCATCAGTATCAGCAGAGGCAACAAACATGAAGGTTTAAATGAATCCTGACAACTCAAAGTTCCTGTAAAAACCAAAATAAAAGCAGAATATTTCAGTAGAAAACCTGCTTTGTGCCATAAATCAGCTTTTTGAGAACAATAGATCAAAAACTTTGAAATAGCTGAGTCATATTTTATAACAGCGTCTGTTTTTAGTACATTTGTTATTAAAATACACAAAGTTTTAACGTAGACATTCATGATTTACAAAATAAATGTGTCACTCACTTCCATACCGCACTTCATGAAAGTATTTTTATATGAATAAATAATACACCGTTTGCTGTTTGCATCAGAAAACAGCAAATCGATCCAGGATGTGAGAAAATCCCAAACGTCCGTTTCATTCATGCTGGCGATCCAAACGCTTGTTCCTCAGAAACAAACGTTTCCTTCAGAACATGAAGGGAAACGGGAAAAATGAAAACCTGTACACAGTGTCTCCTGCTTTCGGCGGAGCTCAGTTTGCGTCTTCCGGCTCCAACATGCACAGGTGTAAAGCTCCAAACCATCGTGATCCAAACGCAAAATCAAAGCAAAAGTGAGATCAAATCCATGATGGGAGCTGGAGGAATCGATCCAGTCCAGAGTTCAGACGATGTATGTGGGGAGTTCTGTGGAGAATTTCACATGTACATGAGGTTTCATACATCCTGAGGGGAGAGCAGAGCAGGCAGAACATGGTTAAACCACAGCATCACCACAAACACTGTCAACAATAAAGACGTCTGAGCAGCTGATAGCCTTTCATTAATAACATGTTCTAATTGTCTGTTCTAATTTTAAATCTGTTTTTATGATCTGGAGATAATAAAAAATGAACAGAAATACATCGTTGAAAACATCCAACCTTGTCAAAAAATGATCAATAATCAGATTCATTTACCATGAAGTTACTGGAATAAATGAACTTTTCAGTAATATTCCACTAATAATCATATTCTTGCATAACTTTGATTTCATTGCAGTAAATTTGTAAATATTTCTAAGAGGTTCAGTGCCAGTTGAAAAGTTGTTGGCACATTTCAGGTATGTTTAAGGTAAAACCTCCAACATGTTGAATTTATAAATTCAACAGAATCATGTTAAATATGAGGAACAGATCCGATCCGTGCAGCTCCACAGGTCCGGTTCACCTCAGGAGTGAATTTCCAGACAACAGAAGTTTTTATGTTCTTCTGTTATCTTCATGCATATAAAGCAAGGAAATGTCCTAACGCTCCTAACGTTCAGGAAGAGACGGGTTCTGCACGACGCTCAGGAAGAGACGGGTTCTGCACGACGCTCAGGAAGAGACGGGTTCTGCATGACGCTCAGGAAGAGACGGGTTCTGCAAACGCTCAGGAAGAGACGGGTTCTGCACGACGGTCAGGAAGAGACGGGTTCTGCAGACGCTCAGGAAGAGACGGGTTCTGCAAACGCTCAGGAAGAGACGGGTTCTGCATGACGCTCAGGAAGAGACGGGTTCTGGATAACGCTCAGGAAGAGACGGGTTCTGCACGACGCTCAGGAAGAGACGGGTTCTGCATAACGCTCAGGAAGAGACGGGTTCTGCACGACGCTCAGGAAGAGACGGGTTCTGCACGACGCTCAGGAAGAGACGGGTTCTGCACGACGCTCAGGAAGAGACGGGTTCTGCACGACGCTCAGGAAGAGACGGGTTCTGCATCCCAGACATGAAGATGTTCTGGTGTGTAATGTGGGAGTTAAACCCAGATTGAACCCAAAAGGCTAAAGCTGAGAGCGTTATCATCTGCAGTCCTGCATCAACCTGGTCTGAGGGGCCATTCAGAGAAGAAGATATTAAGACAACATCAAAATCACATCACAGTCATTTGCTCCGGGATCCTGGTTCTGGTTCTGGTTCTGGTGAAGCAGAAGCATCAGAACCAGGACAGCTTGAGCTCAATGACTGTTGTTTGGAGTTTTCTGTGGATGTCAGATTTTCAGAAGGTTGAGATGAACTTTGCTGAACCAGTTTTTGGTTTTTTGTTTTGATCTCTGCAGAATTATCTAAATGATGAACGGATGATGAACAGGGGGAAGTTATGACCGTTCGAAGGGCCCCTGACCCACAGGGGCCTCCACAATTTATTTATTTTTGTCCATAGAAATGAAAAAATGGGGCCCTGTCAATTACAAAATTGATCACATTGTATTTTTGAAGATTGTTTTTAGCAGTCAGAAGTAAATGTGACACATATCAGCCTGGATCTGCATGAAACGGTTCGTTTCTGCTTGACCAGCAGACAGTGGAAAACCAGAACATAAAAATAGAGAGAAAAAGGTAACAGTCATTCATAACCCAGTTTTAGACTGTGTGAATTAACAAAGTGGCAAAAGGCGAGTCAGCAGCAGCTCCTGTCCCTCCTGTCCCTCCTGTCCCTCCTGTCCTGAGTGAAATTAAAGCTGCAGTCTGTAACTTTCATATTAATATTTGTTTTCACATATTTGTTAAATCTGTCATTATGTTGTGACAGATTGTTTGAGAGACAATCTGTGAAAAATCCATTTCCTCTGCCTTCTCCCAGTGCGACGTAGAAACAACCAGTCAGTGGCAGGAGAGTTTTAGCGCTGTCAATCACAACCTCCTGTGGTGCTGCTCATCCCCCCCTCGCTGTGTGCTATGCTGCAGCTAGCATAGCCTGTTGTGAGCTCAGTCTAATTAGCATAGCTGCCAGTAACGGCAGATAAACGGGATAAATAAAATATTTTGGAATTGAATTGAATGTGGTTTAGAAAGGCAGCAAAAAGGAAAAAAAAGTGACTCAAATGTTGTAATAAAAGCAAATAATGAGAAATTAACGAGAAACAAAACCGAAGAAAATATTTAACATGTTAAAATGTAGTTAAAAATGAAACTTTTGTTTCTTGTAAATCCAAAAAACCAAAAGTTGAGATTAAAATAAACAAACACATAAATAAATAATAACTGACAGAATCAATAAACACTCGATGTTTTCAAAATGAATTATGTGATTTTAAATAAGAAGTGTTGGCACTTGTATTGTTCCGTATTAATGAGAGGTTCTGATGTTGACCCGTTCAGAGCGTGTGGACCGTACCACTAACAGCCACTGATCTGTTTGTGTCTACGGCTCCTGCAGCCTGGACCACTTCACTGAGAACAACAGAAAGCACAGGATGAGCCACAGGATGCGGTGAAACAGCCATGAGATGAGATGGGAGGCTCGGATGAGGTCAAAGGTCACTCACCGATGGGCCGCGAGTTCAACTCGGTGTCCAGAATCTCCAGAGAAGGCACCAGGTCCTGCGGTGAGCTGGGCGTGGCCTCTGAGGGATTGGCTGGACTCATCATTTCTGGTTCTTTGTCGTTCTGCATCTGCGCATAGACGTTGAGGCCTGGGATCTTCCTTGAGGAAAGATTTACAGTGAGGCAGACGGGAAGAGAGAGGAAACTACCGCGAACGCATGATGGATCGGACTGCTTTTAGAAACCTTTAACCGAATGTTTGCTCCATGTCAACCGGCGTGTGGATGGGATTCAGCAGATATAAAAACTGTTAAGGCTAATAAATGTTTCATTTTGCTTCTGCTGGTCTATTAATCTTCATGACCCTTCACATGATTTTCGCTCTGAACGCCACCTCAGCAAGGAAACTCGGTTTAACATTTCAGAAAGGTCAGCCGCCTCCATTTCAAGGCCTTCATCCTGAAAGCGGCTGACGGGCATTTCTTCTTGTGAGCGATGACCTGATCAGCAGCTGTCAGCCGTTTGTGTGTCGAGCTTCAGGAAAACTTTACCTCTTAAATTTGTAGATGACAAACACAGCTAAACCCGCAACCACTACAGAGAGCAGCATTAGCATGGCAGAGCCACTGTGGTTCTCGCTGGTGTCCACCAGGGGCGCTGCAGAGACAGGGAGACAGCCACCGCGGCGCGTGAACATCACAGCAGAGTCAGACGAGGTGTATTAGCAGCCTGCTGCCTCATGCAACGAGCAGTGAACAGAAATGAGACCCATGTGATGAATCGGTTTAATATATGGACTTCTCTTACTCTTTAGCTTAAAAGCCCCTTTAGGACAGTAGCAGCATCCCCAAAAGGAAGAGGCACACATACGTCTCTGAATGTCTCTGTGTAGCTACATGGTGGGAGCCAATCAGACACAGGGTGGAGTTATTAGTCGAGAGGGGGTGGGGCAATAAAAATATGAAATATAAACCTGACTGTCCGCTGAGCCTGGCCACATGCTTCATGTTTGTGCTGAAGGTTCATGGTGGGCAGGCGGACGGTGGCCTTACCTGCCGACAGGTGAGCGGCGTACACGGTGACCTGGACCCCCGGCCGCAGCGTGAACTGGACCAGGTTCTGATTCAAGGCGTTCAGCAGCAGGTCAGAGAGCTGGCGACAGAAAACACATGACCTGGGCTGTTGCTATGGAAACACACCTGTCACAATTTAATGCTTCATATCCGTCAATACGTCACCAGATAAAACAAATACTTATGTTTTGATTTTAAGGATTTATTTCAAAAGTTAAACAACCGTTTTGGATAAAAGAGGCAGAACAACTTTAAGCTTCTCAGGAAAACTGAACAAATATGAAAATATTCTTTTGCTGATGTCAAATAAATACAAAAGGTATTGAAATACAAATTCTGAAAATCTCTTCTTTGCCTTATTGAATTTTGCTATTTAAAGAATAAAATAAAAAAGAACAAATAACCAAAAACAATTCTTTACATTCTCAGTGCAAACTTCAGGTTCAGCTTCCAGACACATTTTGTATATTTAATGTCTGTATTGAGCTTTTCTTTGATGTTGCATCAACCAGCAGCTCCATTCCTGATGTTTTTAGGCCCAAGTTGCAGCGCAGTGTCCTGCACAGGTCATTTGTTTGTTTCAACCACAAACGTTGATATATTTTTATGGCTTATGGTGACTTCAGTGGAACAGTTGGGGGCGTGTTGGACCTTAATGACGGGCCCATTAGGATTCAGACTGAAATGGTGAGAAGTTTGAATCTCTCTCCACAGAGATGTGATGCTATTGTTTGTGCTCCTGCAACACCTGAGATGCAATTTATGCAATTTGAGATGAAAGGACATATCATCACCCAGCATGTTGTCTAAAGCAAGAATCTACATTGTTTTCATCATATGGACTCAGACACAGCAGTAGATGGATGCAGTTTCACACGCTGTACATAAAGTGTCTTCAGTTGAGTTGATGAAGGAGTGTTGCATCGTCGCAAACCAGAGAACTCTGCATTAAAGTGTGATCTGCAGGCTCTTTGTAACCAGCGCTCTGTCGCTAGGAGACAATGTGTTCCCATTTATTGAGATGAATCAATGAGAAATACCAACGATAACACAGTCTGGCTCACAGGAAAATTATATTCCAGCTCCCATAACACCGGATGCAAAATCTGACTGAAATGACTGAAAAGTGAAAGATAAAAACAGGTTGGAGAAAAAGGAAACGATAATGTGTGAATGTGCTGAAAAAGCTGTTAGGATGGATGAAAAGGCTCAGCTCTCCTGACTGTTGTTTTCATATCAAAACTTTCTACACATTAACCTCTTCAAACTTCATAAGCTACCAGATCAGCTACTCTTCTGTAACAAAGACAAGTTATAAATACAGTAAAACCAAGACATCAATAACGCTCCACTACCAAGAAACTAAAGAAACTTAAAGAACTGACCTGTAACTTTAAACTCACTTCTAATTATTACTGGACAATTTCATTTAAATGTTTGAATTTATTTCATTTGAATGGAATAAGGTACATGAATGAATGTGCAGAAATTGTAAATACTGTGGATTTAGCTAGATGCTAATTTCCATCTGCAGTTCCATAGGAAACTCACCTGTTGATGCTGAAGTACAGATTCATGCAGTGTTCATGAAAACCACTTTAAACTGAAAACAGCCTCCACAAATCAGGGTTTTTTTCTGAGAAGGTCAAATGAAGTGGATAAAAACGTGAAATAAAACCGTGCAGCACAACGTTTATCAGCTCTGACCTGGAGAACGTTGCTCTGAAATGATCATAACGCTGAATGCTCTTTAAATACGCAGCTCATCAGCCCTCAGCGGCCCTGACCCGCCCACACATGAACGCAGCTCCTGTTTCTGGAAGAGTCTTTGTCTGCACGACCTTTTCCTCCATGATGCATAATGCAACGCAGGCACATTGATCTCTGCTTTCAGACGGATGACCTGGGATCCAGCCGGGGAAGATTTCTGCGACCCAGAGCTAAACTGGACCCTAACCCCAACCCATCCCAGCTGATCCACAGACAGACCTCTTCACCGGAGCTCCTACACAATCTACTAACGAAATGCTGCTGTTTTCAAATCATACTCATAAAAGAAGCCAATAAGGAGCTGCATGATTAAAGCAAACACTTCCTCTCTCTCTGCTGCAGAGACTTCATTTATCTTATCTGCCTCATTTGCTAAATTAATTGTGATATGAGTAATTCCTGTACTCCTTCATGCTCCCCTCTGTGCTGTTTAAATTTAGTCCGTGCTTTGACTAATTACTTTCTCGCTGTTTGCATAGCAGGGTCAGTGAAATCTGTTTTACATTCTAACAAGCGGAGCCAACTCTGCACTTTAAGGACGCCGGCCTTGAATGAAGATTTATGGCTGGATTGGAGGGAGGTGGAACTTTCCAGAAGATCAAGCAGGAGGGAGAAAGAAGGGAAAAATGGAGGATTTCTATCCATGGATTCTTCCCGGCATTAACATCGATCATCATCCGTTAGGTCAGACCCAGCAGCTCTGCTTCATGCCGATTGATGCTGAACATTTCTTCCTCTGCTCCCCCCAACATCATGTAAGTTTAAAAGTCAGTCCTTTCACTCATAATACTTGTCAGGCTTATTGATTAGTCGATTCTTCAAGCATTTTCCAAAATTAGATTCCTAGAAAAAGAAATTCTCCAGCAGATTGATAGTGACCTCTGCTGGTGGGAACAGGAAGCTGCAGGTTTAAATTTTCAGGAGCCATTACTGGACAAGCTGCTGCTATGAAAAGACTCTCAGTGAGTCACAAAGCAGCAACAGACGATCTGCAGCCGTGTGTTGTGTTAAAGTTAGAGCGAGGATAACAAGGTGACATCCATCCGCCCACAGAGGCTGGAGGACGCCGCCGCCGCCGCCACCGCCGCCACCGCCGCCTCACCTGATCTAAATGAGCCGAGCTCTTCTCTGCTTTCCCCTCGGTGAGCTGCTTGTCAGGCAGCAGGAAAAACTCGGCTGCTGTTGGTAAACCTGGCAGGACGGTGACCAGGAGCAGGTCCTCCCGTACGCCTGTCGCCTGCAAGGAGATGAGAGACAGGAGCTGCTGAGATCAGAGCCTCAGATCAAAACCCGCTGGGCTTCATCAGACGACAGATGGAACCGAACCACCCTGTGAAATCATGACTCATCTGTCCCTATTATTAAACAAAATATCTGCCCCAAAAACAACTGAAAAGGTTTTAGATGTATTTTTAGACATCTGAATTATTTAAATTCAACTGCTGAGGGAGATGGAGCAGGAAACGAGTTTATGAGAACTGCAGGCTTTTAATGAGGCATGCAGTTCAGGAACCAGGTGGAACTAGAGTTATATTTGTAATGAAATCCATTTTGATCAGCAGTGTGAGAGGAACCAGTGATTGGAAACACACATTTAAATCATCACGTAATGATGAGACACTGCCAACAAAAATGTCTTCATAAAATCTGCTGTGAAAACATAAAACGACATCCTGAAAATATAATGAAACAAACGATACATTTACCCTAACCCCATCCCTAACCCAAGCAGGTAAAAGTGGATCTGAAACAACACAACAGCTTTAGCTTTTAACATACTGCCAGATTTTAACAGACATATTTAAACTGTCCTCCTGTCCCACAGCAACTGCCACGTCGTTGCTCTAAAAATGGTGGCTGATAATGAATGTTAGGTTGAGCAGGCAGAGGCGGATGCTCCATACTCCTCCTTCATATGTGGAGCCTTTGAACCCGAGCAGCTTTTGTCTCATTGCTGCGACATAATCGGCCTTGGAAAGACGCAGCGCCTGAGTTTAGAAATAAAACTGGATCCCAGCAAGATCCACTAAGTCTAAAAGAAGAGGTGATCATAAGTGAGGTTTGTACTTATTCAGTTGAAACAATAATTTATGATTGTTGATTTTTTTTCTAAGATTTTTACAGGTTTTTGCCAGCGTTTCCGTAAGTATGAAGGTAACTGACTGATTTTTGTGAACTTCAGTTCTCAGTTAAATAATGTAAAAATGAGTAACTCTCCTTTTATATCAGTGTAAAATAAATCAATAGAGATGAGGAAATGTCCCACTGCCTCCTGCAGGGGTCGCTGGTTCTTCCACTTCGCTCTGTGAGCTTCAGCCTCAGTGATCGCTCAACGGAGTCATCAAATCAGATTTTCATCTCAGTTATTCGTCTCGCTGCGTTCTGCCTTCAAGGCTGAGGTTGTCACCAGGAATAAAAATAAAAAAAAACATAAAAAATAATCATGTCAGAAGGAAATAACAAGCCGGGCGTGCTCAGTGCAGATTGGAGAGATGGATGTATTTCTGGCATCAATTTTGATTTTGCAGGATCAAAAAAGTGTGAAAGGATGATGCAAGAGGCAGAGAGCTGCTGCCGAAGAATCGGAAATACATCAGAATCCTGAGGAAGCGTCAAGAGCCGGTTAAAGAGTCGGACGGTCTCCGGCAGGCCGTGGGGGGTCAGGGCCTGCCAGAGCCTGAATCATTTCTTCCACCTCACAGTTTATGTTTGGCTCATCTGCCAGCGTCTCCTCGGGTCACCGCTGGACCAGGAGTTCTGATGTTTACTCGGTCCGGTCCTGAACTCTCACAGTGTTCACCTGCTGCAGTATTACTTCCACCTCCCCAGTTCTCCTTCCCACCATTTATCAAGGGAAAAGTCCAACCTGTACGGAGTTGAGCAGCAGAAAGCAGCAGAAAGCAGCAGAAAGCAGCAGAAAGCAGCAGAAAGCAGCAGAAAGCAGCAGAAAGCAGCAGAAAGCAGCAGAAAGCAGCAGAAAGCAGCAGAAAGCAGCAGAAAGCAGCAGAAAGCAGCAGAAAGCAGCAGCTTCACCTGGATCAGAGCGTTCCGGATCACCCGGCTCACATCCTGCCGCCACTCGGCCACGTCCGGGTTGTGTTCGTCCAGGTTGGAGGAGAAGGCCAGCAGGTGGGAGCGGAAATATTCTGCACGAAGCAAACATAACCTGAAGATTTATCACCGACGTTTTTTAGCTTCAGCTCCTCAAGAAGAAACATTTTGATGAAGGAAATGATCAGTTTTTCTTTTAAATTCAGGTCTTGGTGTCACAGACACAGCGGCCCAGAAAACTGTCAGAACCAGTGGAGGAACATAAACATTTATAAATTAATGACAATTAATTGTATTTCAGTCAAAAACCATAAATCGACTTTAACTCAGTAAAATCCACATTACTTGTTCAAAGTGCTTTTAAAAGCAGCAAATAGTAAATTAAGTCAACATGAATGTTGTCGTATATTTTGACTTTCTTTCTTTTGCTCCCTGTTCTTGATGTTCTGATACTTCCTGAGAACTTTGATGTTGAAAATCAGAATTTGTTCTCCACTAATTTCCTTGGGAAAATAAATTAAAATAAAACCACAATAAAGTCAATTTAGTCAAATTCTGCATTGATTTCAATGGGTCACACCTATCAAGTTCAATTTATTATTTAAATTGGTCAAAAAACGTTTTAATTTAGAGAAACTCTGCAGGTGAAATCAGAGCATGCACATAGCGACAGTAGAGAGGAAAACTTTTAGTTTCATCCTAAGATTTTAGTGTCCATGCCATGACTTTACTTTTTGCAGACAGAAATATTTCCAGACTCTCTTTCTTGTAAGTGAGTGAAAAGCAAAGGAGCCCTGAGTTAGCCAGCTAGCTTAGCAGCGTGTGGAGCAACAAGTGAGGGAGGGGCAGCGCTGCATTCCTGCGTTTTATCAGACATTAGACTGTTTACACTGCAATCACTGAAGCCTGTGGATCAGTGGCTCTCATCATGACAAGCAGTTGGACTGTGACGTGATGGTGGCGCCTCCTGCTGACAGAGAGGCAGCTTGTTGTTGTGACATCTTGTTAGCTTGTTCAGAGCCTCAACTCACCGTGGACAGCGATAGTTTTCCGGTCCTGCAGGATGGCGTTCCCAGCAGACACCTGCAACGTGACAGTATTGATCCCCTCCCTGGAGAACGTGCACGCCACGCTTCCCTCCAGGGTGATAACAGGCTGCTGGAGAACACACACACACACACACACACACACACACACACACACACACACACACACACACACAGAGCCAGTCAGTCCGAGCGTTCCCCTGAGAGTCGGCCATCAGCAGCCGGCTAACATGGTTCTGTAAGGAAACCAGCAGGACGGACCGACATCAGAACCAGCATCTCTGTTCAGCCTTCAGGCGGTAAAACGGCCTCAGTTTGACACCAGCTGCCAGAACCGGCCGCCTCATCCCAACACAAACACTTTCACACAACAGAGAGGCAGACAGCCGGAGCGGGCCGCTTGACTCGGGCCAGACAGACACAAGTTCTGGTTCTGGATTACTTAGTGCACCAACTGTTTGACTGGACATTTCTCTTCTAAACACAAAGTGTATATTTCAAGTTTATATTTCAGTTATTAAAGGAATAAAAATATCCAAACCAAGTTTTCCCAAATTATTTTCTGTTGGATTTTGTGATGATCTCCTCAGAGGTCCACCTGGTACCACCTGGTACCACCTGGTCCACCCGGTACCACTCAGTCCACCCGGTCCCACCCGGTACCACCTGGTACCACACGGTACCACCCGGTCCAACCAGTCCACCGGGTCCACCGGGTACCACCTGGTCCCACCCGGTCCACCCTGTCCACTTGGTACCCCACCCGGTACCACCCGGTACCCCGGCCCCCCGGTACCACCTGGTACCACCTGGTACCCCCGTCCACCCGGTACCACCCAGTCCCACCCGGTCCAACCGGTACCACCTTCTCCCTCTGGCTAATTTGCTATTTTCCTGAGGATCATCGATCTGGAGACTCATTTGAGCCGAAGCTTTAACGTCTTAATGGAAGTTAATGTTCTGCCTTCAGAACATTTTGTTCATGCACTTCTGGTGCTCGTCCCAGAATTTGTCTCTTTCCTGAATGATGTGATGACTGGACATTCCCATCATGTGATATTTTGTCGCTAACACATCCCTCCTGCCATTATTGTGGCATTGATCAAATAGATGTTGGTTGTTCTAACTGACCTCCTTGGAGTCTGTAAGCCTCTGGTTCCAACATTCACTAGGAGTTTTGCTGTTTCTGAAGACGAGCCGCTGCCAGGAGAAGCTGCTGAGAGCCAGCTGAAGCCATCGGGTCGCTAAAACGGGTCAAAGAGCCTCCACTCCGCTCTGCTCTGTATGCAGATGGCTTTAAGATTCTCCATAACTTAGCAATCGAGACACTTTAAGCTTGTGGTTCATCAGCACATTCTGCAACTGTTATCAGTGCTGATTAACAAGGCCCCGATTTTCTGCAGCCGGTGCCAACAAATATAGCTGCACGGAACAACAGAGTCAGCAGCCTACTTCTTAATTACAGCCGGACACCGAGCGCAGCATCGGGAGCGCGTTCGCCGTACCTCGGTGTTATTTCCGATCCACCAGATGTAGGTGACCGTTCCCACTTGGCTGGGATGCAGAACGGCGGTCAGGTTCACTTCCTTGTTCCTCACGGCCACAAAGGGAGCAGAGAGATGGATGTGCTCCAGCTGACCTGCTCAGACACACACATGCATCACACGGTGAACTCCACGCTCTGCTGCTACATGGAAAAACTCAAACAACTTTTCTAGCTCAAATGAAGAGAAGAAATTAGCCCCTAATTCTCTGCTGCATCTGAACCAATAGCTGCCATCTGTGGGTTATTTTCCTCTGCTGCCCTCTGGGTCTGCAGTGACTCTGTGAGCCTGGCTGTCACACGCGGCGGCGGCGGGGCGGCGGCGGGGGGCTGCGAGGGGCTCCCTGATCAGTAAGTCAGTTCCTTTTACGTCTGTTGTGGAGCAGAAGTTGTCAGGACTCATCCATATGAGGCAGCAGCTGACTGGAGAGGAAGCGTAATGAGGTTTGTTCTATCTCTGTTTGTTTGTTGGATTCTGGACGGGTTCTGAGGAGATAAAGCCCCGAACGCGGCGAAGTGACAGCAGCAATTCCACACAAGGTGATAAAGAGTGGGAAGAGAGGAAGATTAGAGGAATGGAGGACAGTCCTCTGTGAATGAAAGCAGAGGTTTCTTGTTATTGTTGTGATTTCTGAATAAAACTCACATGTGACGTGCAGGAAGAGCGTGGCGGTCTCAGAACCGAGGCTGTTCTCCCCGGTGGCCGTCACGCGGTAGATTCCCACGGATTTGTAGATGTGCTTGATGCCGTCCTCGATGGAGCTGACGTTGGAGTAGGTCAGAGCGTGACCATCTCCAAAGTCCACCGTGATGCTGGTCCTCGCTCCGTCTCCCTGCGCAGCACAAACACCTCAGGCTTAATCTGCAGGACTTCATGTTTCCTCACCACATCAACACATCTGGAGGCTGCAGGCAGATTTACTTTGCTTTAAATACAGAGCCTGTAAGGCTGCATGGCGGATCGTATAGATAATAGGACATTTTGTAATTTACCATAATTCTGGATATTTTCATGGAAAACCTTTAGCTGACAGGATTTCCTGACTCTCACGTTGTTCCGGTACATCTTAGTGATTTACTGAGACGTAAATCATTGTAAACCAGGAACCATTGAAACAGCATTTTGTAAATCTAAATGTTACTTTATGGGCGAATGATGCCGAGTTGCATCATTCATGTTTCAATGTGAAGAAAAGTGTAGAAATTTTATTCATGTTTTCTGATCGACTCAAAGGATTTTTTTAGATTACAAAAAATAAGCAGTAATGCGACTCAATTAACATTTTTAATTAATCAGGCTTGAATAAGAAAACATACTTACAAAATGTAAGTTTATTAAGAAACTGGTTGGATAATAATTCACGTTATTCTGAGAATGACCTCTGACCCCAGTCAGAGGTTTGGACTCGTGCTCCTGTTTTTAACTGGGTCCAGATCGACAGCAGAACCAACCGATATTTCCGGTGTGACAGCAGAGAGCCTGAGCTGTAACTGTACAAATGACCTGAGCTGTGTTCACTATTCCAGCAAAGACAGCAGAACGAATGTAAAACGAGGCGCTGCGTTTACACTCCATCGCAGTCGGAACGATTCTTCATCTGAAATGAACAAATGAATCTTCCTGTTTCGCACAGCAGCAGTTTCTGCTGCACTTTTCTCACGAGGCTTTCGCTGAAGGTTCGTCACGTCACAGTTCATCTGAACTGAAACAAAAACTGAAACTAGATTATAAAAAATGTTTTTAATCTTTATGAAGTTACAGGCTCTACTCAATAACTTGATTTGTTTAAACAAAGAATAAACTTTATTTTTTATTAGATTACGTTCAGTAAAACAAGCTCAGTGTTCAGACAACAAAGGACCAAATCTATAATAAATTATTATAAATTATAATAAATTACTCTGATTCTCTCCTGAGCAAAAGAGAAAGTTCAACTCTTCATGGTTGGACTGGATAAATGAACTGTTTCTTTTCAGTAATGTTGAAGTCACTTCATCCTGATGAGATTAATTAATGTTGGTGGTTTCATTCACTGGTTTCCATTTAATCTGATTTTAGTTAGAAAAATAAACTTGTGCTCTTTTCACTCTGTGATGATTTAGAGCTGAATTCACTCTCCTCTTCTGAAACGTTTGGGTCCATTCTTTGTTCTGAACCAGAACGCGAACAGAACCGATGGACACCGAGTGAGAAAATAGCATCATTTCAGTTCGACCTGAGTTTTGGTCTCCATAGAAACGGCTGAGCCAGGAACATTTTCTTGGACGCGATGAAGCGGTGGGCACCGTGGTTGACATTCGCAGATTGATGTTATAATTGTAAAACGTTTATTTAAATTCCCTGCTCTGCTGCAGGAAACCAGTCAGCAGCTGGTGTGACTGGACGCTCACCTCCTCCAGGAAAACCAGGAAGGTGACGTTGGCGCCCAGCGTGGCGGCCAGCCGGCCCTCGCTGGTGACCAGGTGGAGGCCTTTGGGAGCCTGGACGGGGCAGTGCTGCCGCCGGGCCGTGTACTCCGCTATCACTCCAGCTGTGCAGTTATTGGACACCACCTTCCTGTAGCTGAGGGTGGAGGACAGACACCATGTAATGACACATTGTAACCATGTTCACATGGAAACTAGAATAAGCATCACGATGTGGTTCTGTTCAAACTTCTTTATCTATTTAAATTTGATAAAGAATGTTTGAATGGTCATTTAACTGGAAACTAACTTATTTCAACCAAAATAAGTTATTAAATAACTTAAAAAACTAAAAATTAGTTACTTTTTACCACTAACTGTTATGTAACATGAAGCTAAACATGAATTAAATCTTATTTAACATCAACTAACAACCAACTCTTACATAAATGAAAAACTGGTTCTTATTTTACTAACTCCTAGTTAACCATTAACTAGCTCCTATTTAAACATAACTAACTCTTAGTTAACTATTAACTAACAGAGGTTCATGTTGTTTTCTGTTTGTTACTCCAGATTTGAGTTTTTGTCTTCGTTTATAGTTTCATGAACGCGTCACGTCTTGAGCCTTAAAAACTAAACGTTATATTTTCATTGGATCATTTCCCTTTTTAACAGGTAGCTGCTTTACACTGTTTAGAAAATTCAACTTTACTCATTCAAAATGTAAATATAAATCTTCCAATATGAAAGACATTTAACCTGTGAGATGTGAAGAGACTCTGTCTTCCTGTCTTCCTGTTTTCACACAGTGTGATTATTTAGTCGACTTCACCTCAGTTGATTTTCCTTCACATTCTGTTTCCTTTTTGTCTGGTTTTCCTGCCAACATGTTGTGTTTTCTACAGTTTGTCCTTCTGACTGTTTGCTTTAGTTGGAAACAAACTTTTTTCCGCTGTCCTTGCAGCTGCTGTTCTGTGACACGTTACGGCGCCGTCAGCTGAACAGAGTTTGTGTTGTTATGAATTTGTTGAACGTTCAGTTTCCTTGTTTTACAGACATCAATCAGCCACATCAGTGAACGGATGTCCTGGTCCTACAGGGCTGATGTCTTGATGTTTCTCTGCTTTAGCACACCTGATCCTAATAATTACTACATTACTGCAGAAGCTGACAACATGCTGAGGATGCAATCAGGCGGTGTGTGTTGGTCCAGGTACATGTCTAAAGCTGCAGGACAAAAACCCTCCAGGGCTGCAATTTGACATGGTGGCTTGGATATTCGCTCTATTTTGAGCTCCAGATAAAATTCTGTCCAAAGTTTTTCAGCTCCTGAGTTTCATTCATCTCAGACTTTTAGTTGTGATGTTCTAATTAACTAACTAATTAACTTCCTGATTCTGCTCTGACGCCCGTCCTGCTCATGTTTACCCTGTGCTGTTGAGAAAAGTCATTCCGGTGGTGCAGCTGCGGGACATGGAGGACGGATGGAACCAGAAGGCGGGGCTGCACTTCCCATCAGTTCGCCTCTCAAAGCCATAATCACTGCGAAGAAACCAACAGAGACCCAATCAGACACAACCAGCATCTGGAGTCCATGTTAAGGTTATTGTGAAGTTTGCATTCTAGTAAAAATTATTGCACAAATTATTTTAATTGAATTAGGACATTTTCTAAATGTACAAGAGCTTTCACCACAGAAGAACTCATGATGTAATCGAGTACTAAATCATTTCCAAACAATTTTCAGACCAGACAGAAAATTATTCACTAACGGAAAACATTTAACAGAGTGTCTGTGCATCCTTAAAATGTCTTAAATTCATTCAAAGGCAATTTGGCCTTAAAAATGTGAAACACAGATATTACATTTGTTGTTGGGACGATTTAATCTAAGTTGTTTTTTCTAGTGAGATTTTCCTGCAAAGCAAACATTAGAACCTCAGAGACATTTTCATCGTCACAGAACCGTTACGGCAACAGGCTGATTGTATTCCCTCGCTACATAGCTATGCAGCTCGCTACCCAGCCAGGTAGCTACCAGGCTACGCAGCTACCTGGCTACGCAGCTACCTGGCTACGCAGCTACCTGGCTAAGCAGCTACCAGGCTAAGCAGCTACCAGGTTACGCAGCTACCTGGCTACGCAGCTACCTGGCTACGCAGCTACCAGGCTACGCAGCTACCTGGCTAAGTAGCTACCTGGCTAAGCAGCTACCAGGTTACGCAGCTACCTGGCTAAATTTTTTTGTGCAACTTCATCACCAGCTGGCATGGAGGTGGAAGGTGATGACTCTACAACAGAATGACTGGAAATGAATCAAGTAGGTGCAATGGTCTAGTCAAAGTCCAAGCCTCAACATGTTCAGGAATGGAAACCTGTGAACCGCGATGAACTAAATGCCATGAAGAAACTGCGTCAGTATAAGAGCCTGGTGAAAGCAAAGCTGCTGTTATAATAAACGTGTTTCTGATGGATCATAAACTTGATGCTGAACTTTGTTGCCGTGACATCAGTGATGGTGAGGATGGTGAGGAACCCCCTCTGTTTCAGGACTGCACATTCCAGCCTATTAGCTGTTTGTGCTACAAATTAAAAGGCAGAGCAGCTCCGTGTCCCCAAACTGATGGGGACAAATTGCCCCAATTAGAGCGACATGCACACAGATGCAGAAGTGTTGTGATTGTTAATGAAAGCTATTAGGCGCCGTGATTTATGGTTCTGATGAAGCTTATTGCAGGAGCCGCCTCCTCCAGAGGCCTGCAGATTTGGGACCAAAGCATGAAAAAATGAATGCAATTAAATAGTGAGAGAGAGCAGTTTTCATCTGGATGCA
The DNA here is from genome assembly GCA_911649635.1 of Poeciliopsis gracilis. Classification (NCBI taxonomy): domain Eukaryota; kingdom Metazoa; phylum Chordata; class Actinopteri; order Cyprinodontiformes; family Poeciliidae; genus Poeciliopsis; species Poeciliopsis gracilis. The sequence goes on along the minus strand of CAJVRI010000370.1, from coordinate 940,583 downwards.
GATAAACTGACATCTTCCTGACATTGAGAGTCGCTGCTCCAAAAATGGCTGTGAAGGATCGTTTTATCTCTGAACACTTTGTCCTTCAAGCCGTGAACGATGGCAAACATTAAAGCAGAATCAATAAAATGTCTGAGAGTGAAAAACACGTTGGCTCCTCCACTTTTTCTCTTTCTCGCACACAAACGCAGAAATATTCACACATTAGCACAAACACCCTGAGATTGTGCCAAGGCTGATATGCATTTCTAATCTGCAGGATGGCAACTATTTATCCCCTGATCCTGTTTTTTACAAACTGAGACAGAAATCTCTCAGTCAATAACTGCAGAAGGTGTTTCACACGTTTCCAAAAATCTCATTTATTCACAGAGACAAAGTGTTTGATTAGTGATGGAGAAGGAAGATTATTGTCAAATCTACAGGCTTCAGAGGAAAAAGTCACCATGTGTGGAAAATAAAATATCTAAATTCATTATGAGAGAAATTAATCCACAAACTGTTTTAGGTGACTGTGTGGACAGAACCCCGAACAGAACCCGGGACAGAACCCGGGACAGAACCCTGAACAGAACCCGGGACAGAACCCGGGACAGAACCCCGAACAGAACCCGGGACAGAACCCTGAACAGAACCCCGGACAGAACCCTGAACAGAACCCCGAACAGAACCCGGGACAGAACCCAAACTGTGCGTCTGTGTGTGTGTGTCTGTTTGTCTGTGAGTGTGTGTGTGTGTGTGTGTGTGTGTGTGTGTGTGTGTGTGTGTGTGTGTGTGTGTGTGTGTGTGTGTGTTGGACTGGTCACCTGTCCATTGTTGACGTCGTCCTGATTAAAGAAATGAATTCATAAACTGACTCTTTTCCATCCAGACATCTGATTGGTTAGTGAAACAAACTTTAGACGAATCCTAAAGCCTGAGCAGGATAAGCTCCGCCCCCAGGCTTTGATCGTCAGGGTGAGAGAAAATATGTATCTATGATGTGCTGCTATCATGCCTATGAAATTCATAACTAAATAGTGAACCAATAATGTGTTCCTGTTAGAAATAAAGTATTTTATTCTTTATTTAATTACAAACTTTCTCTTCAAACTTTCTCTGTGGGATTTTTCTCAGATCCATTTGAAGCCGTTTGTTTTCTGGCTGGAATCTCCAACATTAATTCTGACAGAAATCTAGCAAATAAAATCCAAAGATAACCAAATGAAGCGTGCATTGAGAATAAGGAAAGGTCATTAGATGTAAAACTGAGGTCAGCACTGACCACTCGAAGTCCGCCTCCGTGCAGTCGCAGGGAGCCGAGGTCATGGCCACGGAGTACGTCTTTCCCATGACGCACCTGGAGGTCGGCTTCAGCTTGCGGTAGATTCTCTTCACGCCCATCAGACACGGCTCGCCCTGCCGAGAGCAGAACACAGATCACAGGAACATCACACAAACATTCATTTCAAAACTGGGAGGAAAATGATTTAAACGATGCAAACAGAAAAACACCAACACTGTCTGTAACTGCAATCCCACTGAAGCTCCATTTTAGATTTATTCACTAATATTAATATAATCTGATAATGAACCTTCATCTGCCAAACATTTCTAGATTTACTCTGAGTGACTGAGCCGCCGGTTTCACTCGACATCCCGCCTCCATGCAGCAGGTGTCAGTAGTGAGATGTCACAGAAACCTGATGGTATCGCAAATAGACTTCCAGGTTCTGGAAATGAAAAGCTGAAACTTCTCTAGTTCCGTCTCTTCCTCCGTTTGTTTCTCTGCAGACGACTCTCAGCCAGCCTGGATCCATAATTGGCCCGGACTCTTGTCATCTTCCATGCTTCCTGGCTTGATCATCAGGCCGCTCTGAACATATGGGTGTCTGATCCGTTTACAGAAGCGGGCCGTGAATAAAGGCTTGCTCTGAGTGTGTGGCTCGGTTTCAGGTCCAGTCGGGTTGATGAAAGAGCGGTGGAGGGTCAGGATCCACACGCACTCAGAGCATGGAGGGAAACCGCTGGAGCTAATATAGAACCAACTTTAATCCTCTTTAATACTCCTGGATGTTCAGCAGGATGGAGATGCATTAATAAGCTTAAAGTTTTTATTATGCACCTGTATTTATTATTTATTGTAACCAACCAGACTGATGTTTTTACGCCTCCGTTTCCTGACAGTGGATGTTTTGTCCAATAGTTCAGCCTTTATCTTTTTGTTTTGTTTCATCAGCAAAACCATCAAAGCAAAACTAAACCGACTCGTGGAACCGAAACCAAAGTCAGAACAAACGTTTAATCCAGCAGGAAATTCCCAGCTGCATGTTCCTCTCGGAAAATCTGTGTGAGAAATGCTCATTTCTAGTTTGGACTCTGTTTTTTGAGTGAACTACATAATAATAGATTTTTTTCTGTGCTTTTCTGTTGTTACAGTAACATAAGCAGGGAAGTTTGGGAAGTTTGGGAAGTTTGGGAAGTTTGGGCCTGAGCCTCCCGTTCTTCCCGTTCAGCCAGAACTCCCCGGAGGAATTAACAAGTTTTTTCTTCTTGAAACTTTTATTTCTATCCTCCATCTGTTCAAGTTTGAGTGACTTCAAAACAGAACAGAGTGCTGTTAAACAAAAGCATCCCCATAGCATGATGGTGCCACCACCATGCTTCTTACTGAGGGGCCCAGATCTCAGGCAGGCTGCGGCTCCGGGCCCAGAGAGGCGGCTTTATTTTATTCCCTTCTTTTTAATGAATGCATGTCAGTCGGCTATCTGAACATTTCACCCTCTAATAATGTTTTTTTTTTCTATTTTCTGTTCTGAGTCATTTTAAAGTAAATGGAAGAGCAGAGTTTAATTCACTCTGGTCACTCTGGGATCAACAGAAAGTGCTTCCAGAACCCGTTTTCTCCTCAGATCTTCATCTGGCAGACATGATACCTGGTTGTGCAGGTGCCACGTCTGGTAGTCCGCCTCGGTGCATCTCCTGTTGAAGATGGACCTGAAGTCTATTTTCACCAGCTGCCACTCGGAGCGATGACTGAAGTGCCCAAAGATCCTGGAAACAAGTTATGAAGAGGAAAAATCAAGTGAGGGAAGGGAAGGAGATTGATGGAACGATCTGCTAAAGATGAGGCAGCAGAACCAATGCAGTGATTTAAATCTGCAGGTTGACTTCACATCAAACCTTCAGATATCAAAGATGTATTAATCCATGGTCCAAATAAAAATGTTCTCTTATTTAACATGCTGTTAGGTTTGAGACAGGTTTTGAGTATCTCATTTAGAAGCGATTATAAAAACATTGTTGGAGGCAGAGAGACGCTCTGGATGAAAACTACATGTAAAAACACAAACCAGCCAGAATGAGGATGTTTTTAAGGATAAGCTGCTCCTCATGAACGCAGTGGGATTCCAGCCATGGAGTTTCTGGAGTCCTTCCAACCCAGTTCCGTCTAAAAATGATCCTTTTCTACTCGCTGTGATCCCACAAAGCTTTCGCACGCCGCAAAATCTGGTTTCAAAGTCAAACCAGATTATTACTAAATTATTTGCAAAATTGTGGCTTTCAATGTTTGATAACTCTTAAATGCTTTGAGCTTTTATTCCGCCTATCCTTAAATGATTCAATTAGAGCTCAGAGTATTTTGTAATAGATTTTTGTGGATTTTTGCAGCCTTTTGTTCACAGTGTAGAGAACGTAGCTCAGTAAAACCTGCTATGATTTTACACTGAGGATATTGTCCAGCTTCGTTTGGGACGAGTTGGGAAGAGCAAAGCGAAGCTTGTTGCAGCTTGAAGAGGCTGCTGGAACAAAGGTTCGGAAAACTGAGCACAAGTTTGTAAGATTTGTAGCCGAATATTTGTAGGAGACAAAAGGAAAACATCTAGGGGAAAAAGGGAGTGATAAAGAGTTGTTCTTTTTCCAGACAGGCTCGGTTAAAAGAGCTTTTCGATTTCTTTTGGTTTCTGCACAGCAGGGCTGAAGAAAACATTCTGCTTCAAATACAAATGAGATCCTCATGCAGAAAGAAAAGCCTCCAGACAGACGACTTCTCCCGGCCCAGACACGCATCCCTGCGTCCACATTTATATGTTGCCACCTTACTGCAATCGGAAAATACAAACCAAACCAAAATAAGACAAAATGACGACTAATCTATCTTTATTATCAACGTTAATAAGAATAAATTCTCTTGTTTTTCTCTTACCAGATTCCAAATACAATTCAAGGTTATGAAACCGGCTAGGAGAATATTCCATCTCCAGCTGAATGAAGTGACTGTGTGTGTGTGTGTGTGTGTGTGTGTGTGTGTGTGTGTGTGTGTGTGTGTGTGTGTGTGTGAGAGAGAGACCATACAGCAACATATTAATCACAATCTGTCAATTAGCACTGGAGGCATCCGACCATGACAGGCACTTACTGCAGAAATTAGTACAAATTGATAAGAAAGCAGTGCATGATGGTCTTATGAAAACTGATGGCCAAGAGGCTTAATGTTGCAGGACTTGTTCTCAGTCTCTGCATTGTCTTTACAAAACTTCAAACTCCTGCCAAACAGAGACAGACGTGGTGTGTTCCTCCTCAAACCGCCGACATCCTGCCTTTCTGCTCCCCTTCCTCCTGCTGCGCCCGTCACTCTCCTGCAGAGCGGCGCCGCTGCTGCTGCTGCTGCTGCTGCTGCTGCTGCTGCTGCTGCTGCTGCCGCTGCTGCTGCTGCTGCCGCCACCGCCGTCACTCTGTCATTAATGGCAGGTGTCATGAAACATTGATGCGCCCATGGAGACCCTTTGGCAGCAGGCCCCACAGGCCCCACAGGCCCACTCTCCGCTGCAATAACGGCAGAGCTGCGCCATATGAATGCTCCCGGCTCGTGGCTATTCTAATAATAAATGTGGAGGAATCTTCATAACTCTGCTCGCTCAGGGCAAACTGATTTGTGCTCGCCGCTCTGCTCGATTACTAAAGCTGTTAAAAGTTTTCAAAACTAAACTTTCGTTGCCGTTTTCCTGTCTTTTTGATCATTTTGATCATTTTCTTTCATGCTCTTCAAATGGACAGTGGCGCTTCGCCGGCTGCCAAAGCATTGATCTCCTGTGATCACAATCTGGAGACAGTCAGTTTTGATGTTGGCCAGACCTTGAGAGAAAGTCTGTTTTTATTCATGAAGGAGAAAACAGGCAGCAGCGAATGCTGAATGGCTCAGAAGGCGAGACGAAGCTCAGGTTACAGGAATACATCTGTAGATTGAGCAGACAGAGTTAATGTCTGACCTACTGCAGTCACAGAAATCTGGGTTTGGAGAAACGACCAACCTGGAGGAGTCAAGCTAATGACCAGACAGACGCTTTGCTTTCAGTTTGTGTTCCTACTCAGCAGAACCTCTGCAGGATGCAGACCGGAGACGTCCGCCAGGTCTGTCTCTTCTGTTTCACTTCTCTAAACTGATTAACCTCCATCTCTGCCTCTGCAGTCGTTAGTGATGCATTTAATTATCTGTTTCACAGTCTAGTCTGTAATTATCACCATGTCTGTCCTTCCTGGTTGGGGCTTTCATTCCTCCAACACCTTCTCTACAGAAAACAGCTAACTGATAACAGTAAGGCTTCAAACCAAAGGAAAGTCAATGAGGAGGGAAACAAAGTAACTTTTGTCCCGTCAGCATCTCTGCTGATTGGCTCCATCAGCTTCTCTGCTAAGAATCAAGGCGGCTCTGAATGTCCCATTTCTATGTGGTGACAAAGCTCATGAATGCTTTGGAGGAAATTAGGTTTTGTTTGTGTTCCAGCTGTGAGCTCTAAAGGTGCAGCAGTGACGGCGGCAGCATGCTGGAGCAGCTCTGCTATCGTAATTCTGATTTAATATTTTTCTGGACTTTCGTTCATATAGTTTTTGGTTTCATGTTTAGACATTTATTCCCTCTGGTTTGAAAGCAGCAAAGATTTTTGCTTTCACATTTTGACTTTCACACAGTCGTCATGATGAATAACCGTGGTAACAAGATTTTTGTTTTACAAGCAGCGGATCAGCATCTCTCCCCGTGAATGCAGGTCAGTAACCAAACAGCAGAGAGAGAAGGTCAAAGTTCAAGCCAGTTCTTCATATCCCAGACTAACGTCTGTCTGCCAGACGTTCAGACAGAGATTTACAGAGGAGGAGCAAAAGCAAATGAGGTGGATTAGCAGTTCTGGCCAACTGATGGTATCATCTGTGGAAGTTACTGTGGAAACGTTCTGTGCAACAGGCTTCATTCAGAGAATCTGCAGATTTCACCGTCCATAAAGACTGAAGAAATTTGGATGAAACGAGTTACAACTTATAATTCCCCATCAGGATGTCTGAAGTAATTGATGCTTTTGCTTGATTTTGCTTGATAAATCCTCCCTGGTTCACCAGATTGCATCAGCTGCTGCTCAGAAACAGTCCAAACATGAGCAAAATGTCCGATTTCTCTCTTTCCCCTGCATTTTCCGGAGATGGACGAATGCTACTCACGTCATGATGAGCGTCTCCTCGCCCGGCTCGCCCAGCACCCCGTCCACAAACAGAGGCGTGTTGGAGAAGCTGTACTTGTTCCACTGCCGTCCTTCATCGAAGCTCAACCTGAGAACACAAACAGCTGCAGCACGAGGGAACCATGCTAATCCCCACTGTGTGCACAAGCTAATGACCCTTAGAGGTGTCTCACAACTTTATTTCATATTCAGTGCAGGACTGAGGTTCTGTGCTCAGTGAGCAGCGATCAGTGAGAGCTACTCTCATTACGACTTCAAACACGGAGAGGGGAAATGGAATGACAGCTGTAAGAGCAATCATTTTCCACGGCTGCTGGCTCCTCTAACAGGAATCAGCTCAGTTCAAGACAAACTCATTTGCTTTTCTGTTTGACTAACTTAAGACTTCCAGCTCCCTCTGAGGGAATTAGTCATGCTGTGACAAACGGCGGCTCCGTGGTAATGACTCACCATAGGTGTCGGATGGGAAGTGGAGTGTGTCTTATTGCCACCAAGGCTCCACCTTGGTCGAGATAAAGCACGGCGTACTCCTCATCAAAGATCTGCAGCAGAAAGAAGAAAACTCAGCGAGACGAGACTTTTCTGCACCTCGAGCAGCCGTCACTGCGCAGGGAGGAGGCTGCATGCGGTTGACCTTACAGCGGCACGACCTCACAGACCGCGTCATGATTCTGTCATGTTAATATCTATAAGTTATTTCACATGACCCTCGATTTGTCTCGGCCCTCAGATGATCTTTTATCAAAGTGTTTCATTAAAAGAGCCTCAGAGGGAAACGTGAAGCAACAGACATTAAGTGACAAAATGCACTGATTCATCTTTCTTTTGTTTTTCTTATGCTTTGATCCGACTCTTGAGTTATTGATGGGACTTTTAAGAAAACCAGATCCGTTCAGATCGTTTTACCCCCATTACAAGATTAATTACAGAAACTTGTTTTAGTGAGTGAAATTCACAAACAAGTAGGATTTAAAATTAATATTTACCCAGCATGTGTGAAATAGGAGCATGGCATGTTCAGCCATATCCAACAGACATGAATTAGGTAATAAACCTGCTCTGTTCGGGAAGCGTTTAAAAGATTCGGATCATCACGTCATTTTTTCTGCAGGTTGTGGAGAGAAATGAGTTAGATTGACTCTTTCGCTTCAGCGTACGGCGAGGTGTCAGCATTTATGTGCAGCCAGGCAGTTCAAAGTGTTTGGAACCACAAACTTATTTCGTTCTGATTGTTTGCACAATATCAGGAAAAACTAGGATCTGAAGAGGAATAAAGGTGAAAGGTGGTTTCCATTTGTAGCAAAAGTCTCGCTATGCATTTGTGTTCAGCCTCCTTTTCTTTGACACCCCTAAATAAAATCCACTGCAGCCAAATGCCTGCAGCAGAGAAGGACCAGCATCATGGAGACCCAGGATGTTCTGCTGAAGTTTAAAACCGGCCAGGCTCCAAAACAATAACCCAACAATAACCCAAGCTTTGAACATCACACAGAGCTCCTTTAACTAGGACATTGTTTATGACTTTGCTTCTTTTAATTAGCGTAGCTTCATCTGTCTGCGCAGACAGCGTTCCTCCAACGTTCCACACAACCTCCAGCTGTTTCTCACATCTGTCAGCTTATCTATAAACGCGAGGCGCTGCGAGCGCCGCGCTCTAACTTTGGATGATGTTTGTTTTTTGAGCTTCATGACTTTTTATGCTTGAATTATTTCCTCCAGGTATCAGCTTGATCCCAGTTTATTCTGCCCCAAAGCGACCCCAGACCGGGCCTGCCTTCATGCCCCAGACGGTTCTGTACAGTTCGATCCTCACCGTCTCCATTAGGATCATCTGCAAGACAAACACAGAAACAGAGTCTGTGTTCTGTCTGCAGAGGATCTTTGTTAGCCTCCACTGCAGTCTTCTGGTTTGGAGAGATGTGGGCTGAAACGCCACCTGCCAGCAGCTCAGACTGGCTTCACTCACATATCATAACTGCTGAGATGTTTAGTTGTTTTCATTTCTGAGTTCATTTGTTTCATTCAGAAGGAAAAAAGCTTCCACAAAATGACTTTCTGAATGAAAACTGACGTAATGTGGAAGAAATGTATTTGATATATGTAAAAACTTGGAGGCCGAACAAACGATGCTGAATTAATATGTTTTAAAATATTTGCTAGTGAAGAGCTTCAAGGTCTTTAGAACGAGCCTCTAAAGAGAAATAAATAAGCTGTGAAATTTAAACGGCTTTTTTCAGGTTTTTAACATTTTATTGATATTACAAATAGTTAAATTTAGAACTTTCAATAGCAGCAACAAACCCCACACTGAAAGCAGCTGCTAACAGCTGCTAGCAGCTATTAGCAGCTCTTGTTAGCAGCTATTAGCAGCTCGTTAGCAGCTCTTGTTAGCAGCTATTAGCGGCTCGTTAGCAGCTCTTGTTAGCAGCTATTAGCAGCTGTTAGCAGCTCTTGTTAGCAGCTATTAGCAGCTGTTAGCGGTTCTTGTTAGCAGCTATTAGCGGCTCGTTAGCAGCTCTTGTTAGCAGCTCTTGTTAGCAGCTATTAGCGGCTCGTTAGCGGCTCTTGTTAGCGGTTCTTGTTAGCAGCTGTTAGCAGCTATTAGGATTCATTGCTTTAGCTGATAATCAGCTGATCGGTGGACCGAGCCTCTAAAGAGCAAACGGGTCCAACATCCTTTAGCAACCAGATTTAGTGTTAAATGATGGAAAACTAAATGTTCAGCTCAGTGTTTTTATCTCCTCACCTCCTCAGTCTGGATGAGAGAAACTGAGAATTTAATTTTTTCTGGTTTTAATCAGTGACATTATTCATAAATTTGAGGGCCAGATGTCTATTATATCTATGAATGATCAGTGTGAATCAAACCCATCTACTGAGCCTTGGATGCTGAAGCACAGACCATTTTGTGACAAACAAAATAAATAAATTAAATATTATAATGATCAAAAATACATTTTAGGATAAAACTCAGTTATGAGTTTTAGTGGATATCCTTGAATAAATGTAACAAAATCTTATGTTTAATCTTATGTGTAGTTTGATGGATCCACATAAAAGGATTTAAGGTTTCGTTTAGAAATATTTATCTGCTTTGCAGTTCCAGGTGTTTTCTACAGAATGGAGGCAGAAACAGAAGCTGCAGTTCGTCCTGCCGACACAAACTGTCTGTTTTAGACGAAGTGAAACTAAAGTCGACCTCAGGTCCATTCAGGAGGCGCCACTTTGAATACGGACATCCAGACAAATGTTCTACCCAATAATAAAGTCTTCAGTGTCTGCTAACTGAGCATGAGAGGAAAGAAAGACAGGCAGCGTGTCAGGGTGGCAAAACAGCAGTGAACCAAATGTCAGTCAGCTGCAGCCATGGGGAAACGTCTGAAAGGTTTGTACATTTCTAAAACACTCTCACTTCCTCCACAAAGAAGAATCAAAGACTGCATTCCCAACAGAAGTGATGTCATATTGTTTTACACTTCCCACACTTCACAGCTGACCTGGAATTACTGCACAGGATACATTTCAGCAGCATGACATTCCGGCAGCACAAAGAGCACTCACCTGTCTCCACGTGTTTCCTGCATCAGAGGTGATGAACGCACTCACATTGCTGGTGGTCAGTTCTGAACCGATGGAGCCTGCAGAGGAAATTCACACAAGACAAACTGCATTTGATGATGGAGCAGCATGATGTGCACGCAGGAAGAAAAGCCTGTTTCAGATCAAATCTAACTTTTCTGCAGTGAGAACTGCAGCCAGCGGTGGTCCGCTCTGCAGCTGCTGACTGCGCCTGGAATTACGGCTCCTACAGATCTGCGCCGCACTGTGACATTTGTCCAGGCTCCCAAATTAACCAATAAATCCTGATTACCGTATTCATCTTTCAGCACTTCGGACCACATTAAGACAAGCTTTCCTAATCCAGTGCAAAAGGCTGTAATTGCTTTAATTCAGCCTGTAATTGGTGCCAGGTGGCAGGTTTTCCAGGCCTGATTGTTCCACAGGCATCAACAATCTCCTTCCTGCACAACGAGCCCAAAGTCTGATCCAGTTTCTGCCTTTAGATTGAGAAAGGTGATCTATGAAAAGGCTGAATTTCCGATTTGGTGCATTCTTTTATTTCTCATTTTGTAGCACAGTGAGGGTGATAACAACCCCAGCAGCAGTAGAGTTTCGGTTTTCAGCGAACACATCGCCGTTTTATGGCTCCGACTTCCTCTCCGGACCATCTGCAGACTTTATCAATGGAAATGCGATCATGATGGCTGAAATCGTTCTAAAATTAGATCCCCGGATGGAGAGGAAGAAGTTATTTTTCCGTTATTTTCCTCCTTCATGACCGCAGCTGGAATAATGACGGATCAAACCAAACGGGTCGATTGTTGCTCTGAGAGCTGTTTAATTCTCTGCTTCACGCTCAGAGTGCGAGCCTGGCCTTCTGCAGACACCTGAGGTGTGTGCTGATGAGTTATTGACAGTGTCAGTCCATGTGGGAGTAAATATCACCGCGGTGTGAATCCACCTGCAAGGCAGCTGATGTCATTTCCTCCATTTTTCTTTGTTCCTGGTGGTTTATAGCTTTGCATTCCTGATGGCTGTTGGGTGGAAACCAGAGGAGGGCAGGCAGAGGACAGCAAGCAGCATGCAGAGGCGCTGCGAGTATTCAACGTTCTCACATTTTATCACATTAACTGAATCCAGATTTATCAGATATAACAAAACCAAGTAGAATGGAAATGAGAAGTCTCATCGTTACTTTTATCATCTCAACAAACAGAAACAAACATCACATATCCTCACTGTGAAGTATGGCGGTGGCAGCATCATGCTATGGGGCGGCTTTAATGGTTTATGTATTTCATTCTGATTCTGATGTTTTGACTCATCAAAAAGAAATATTTCATGTTTAGTTTATTACTGAACAAATTACGTTTGAAGACCAGAGGAACCTTCAGCTCGATGGTTTTATCCTGCATGGGAAAAGTTTGCAGACTTCCAGTGTCCATGAGGCTGTATTTATGTTCTAAAATGGCCTAGTCAAAGTCCTGAACCAAATTAGATTGAAAATTTGAGCCAAGACTATAAAACTGATGTTCAGATTTTAACTGAAATATCTTACAGAGTAAATCTTTCATCAACGTTGGTAGATAAAAACCAGGAAAAGATGATTTTCTTTCTGCTTCACAATCAAAACGTGTCACATTAAAACCTGATGAAGCTCATCAAGCTGCGTGGTTGTAAAGAAATGAGAACAAGATCAAAGAGTGAATAATTTATGTCTGTAACATCCTGAAGAGAAGATGTGACTGCAGAAAGTTTGTCTCTACATGGAGATCAATGTTTCCAGCATTCAGCAGAAACATGTGATGCTGCAAAATGGATGCATAAGAATCTGTGACTGCAAAACCAGCTAAATAATAAAACCCAGTAATTTAGTGGACGCCGTTAGGAGGTCGTTACATAATGAGCGGATTCGTCTGAAGGAAGGCAGACAGTCGACAGGCTTCCTCACACCCACCTGAGGCGACGATGATCCCCGGCGCCGACTCCCTGCTGGCGATGTTTCCAGATGTGTAGGGGTTGGCAGACACGTGGAGATGGAGATGTAATGAGCAGTACGGCTGCAGAGGGAGAAATCAAAATCTCAATTAGCGAAACCTTCGGGCCGAGCCGCCGGGATCAGTGAGAGACGCGGACGCACGCCTCGCCGGTCGCATCGACTCGGATCCGCAACCCTCCCAAGTCATAAGCTCCATCACAAACACGGCTTCCCCATTGGCCGGCATCGCCATTAATTTTGATTGGGTTAACCTTTACCGACACAATTCTCATTACGAGGCGGCGAAATGCCAGTGGAGGAGGCCATGTTGTGACGGGATGTTTGGAGGTTTATTAAAACTCTGACATTTGCTGACAAATGACTGGATGATATGAGAAGAAGGCGAAAAATGCCACAGAGTATCTAATTGGTTTGGGGTTTTTGTTTTTGGGGGGAGTGATTATTTCCGGTCTCAGGTTGGGATGAGTTGGGAACGTTCCAGATGAACCGGATTGTTGAACTTTAGCTTCTGACTGAAACCTCAGGCGAGCGATGAGCTGCCCCAACTTTCAGGATGCTCTCAGGAAGACGGACAGATGAAGGAGAGGCGCGCGCTCCTCCGTCTGACACCTCTTCTTCGTCAGTAGCTTAAATGGGAGGTCGGCTTATTGGACTGAATCAGAACGGCTGACCTTTCAGCTCAGCCGCCTCGGAGCACTCAGCTCTGACGGCTGCTGCTCTGCAGCGCGGCCTCTCGCTGCCGCTGCTGCTGCTGGGATCAGGCGGCTCCCGTCTCTCAGATGGACGTGGATAAAAAAACAGAAGACGCAGCAGGAGTTCTCACCAGAACGCAGTGGATGCTGTTGCCTCTCAGGTCTCTGCTCGGAGCCTGCAGCAACCTCCAGTCTCTGCCGCGGTTATAGGTGATGTACGTCTTTATTTGGTTATCCGTCTTTTTGTTGGCGAGGAACATGCCCTTTATTCCTGCCACCTGGGGAAGGTACAGAAACAGCTTGGAGAGAAACTCAGGCAGATCTCTGATGTCCACAGAAAATGATTCACTTTAGTCGGAACCAGATGTTTACATACTCTGCAGAAAACCCAACAGCCTTTTTAGAATCAGAATAAATGTTCAATTTATTCCATTACAGCAAACCCTCCCACTGAGCAAGCATGGAAAACCTCCCCTTTAACAAGAAGTAACCTCCCCTTTAACAAGAAGAAACCTCCAGCAGAACCAGAACTAGAACCTGGTTCGGCACCAGGGCCATCGGACTGGAGGTTTGAGAAAACGAAGCAGATAAACCAAAAGGAAAGAGAAGAACTTGCATGCGGTTATTTATGATGGTCATGAAAGCAAAAAGTTACCAGCAGGAGAAGAACGACAGCAAACACGCAAACCTGAACTAAATGTTCACATACAAACTAAATATTTAGAGAATTATTAAATTTGTCAATAACTCTTTAGCTTTGAACTATGATGTTTGTAAATGTATGTACAACATGATGAAAAGTTACAGTTTTTCCCCAAATAAACCAAAATATTGCAGTAAAACTTTTACAGTGTAACTTTGCAGGCAGCAGCCGTGTGTGTGACTATCTGCTTTCATCGTAACGCCTCCATGGAGCTCAGTGCAAAGCGAGTCGGACGCCGGGTTGATTGCAGCACACACAGACCTGCTCTGTATTCCTACCAGAACCAAACACAGCGACAAACGCTGAGTGGAAAATGATGGAGCGTCTGGAGACTTGTGAGTAATCAATGTGTGCCTTAAATGAATGTGACGCCCCGCTGGAGGCCCGCGGGGCGCCGCAGCCGGCCTCCACCGCGTCGCTGCGCCTGCATCAACCCGTGAAACTCCACTTTGGTAATTGGCAGATACTTCATTCTCCCTTGGAGAGGAGATTTAGCATAAGTTTGGTCCTGGGTGGCGACCCCAATCAGGACGGTGGATTTGATTCTATCTCTGTGGCTGCAGGAAGACATGCGCTGCATCGTCGCAGGCTTAATTATCAGATCTGCAGATAGAAGTTTCAAATAAAGGTAGGTGGTCAAATAATTCAAAAAATCATAAAGATTAGGTGGGTTTCATTAAATATTAGCTGTTTTTTTCATCAAAGGAAGGGATAATCTTAGCTTCAGGAAAGCTAATATTCCAGGAAGAATTCCATTTCCTGTTGATGTGGACACTAAAGGAGGGAAGCTGCTGGTTCATTTCATCCCCTCTGTCTCATTGATCTAATTATTGTCTTATTTCTAATAAAACTTCAGACCAGCTGCTTTCAACGTTCACCTCCAGCTGAAATCAAAGCGTGTTCCTGGAATGAAACGCAGCGGCGAACGGTCCTGTTAAAGTCTGTTCACCTCGTAGAGGTCCACCATGACGTTGCCCTCCAGGCCCATGCTGCTGACCACGTTCTCCAGAGCCAGAGTGTAGTAGACGCCCGAGGTGTCGGACACGTACAGGTTGTAGGTTTCATTCTGGTTCCACTCCTGAACTGCAGCCACCACGCGGTTTTCATCTGTACTGATCACATGCAGCTCCTAGGAGACGGACCAGGACAATCAGGCTGGTAAGCTGGAGGAAAAGGTTCAATTTGCTATGTATTACATTGACCTATGGATTAGGAGGGTCTTAGCGTTGTCAATCATCCCTGCGCATACGCTGCTCACACCCTCCCTCTACATCTCTGCTATGAATGCTCAGCCTAGTTAGCATAGCCACTGATGACAGTAGATAAACAGTAAGTTGTTTCATTGCCATTAGCATATTTAGCAGTGCATGCATGAGGATGATTGGTAGCAATCCTCTGGCTCTGACTGGTTGATTTTCCCCATTAAGGTAAATTTCTGCGACCTTTTCTTACATGTTTTTTAAAAGTGATGTAGTTCAGCTGTAACTCAGAGTTTAACATTCACTCAAACTCCCAGTATCAGTGCATCTCAGCTGACTTTACTTTGGTCCTTCAATCAAAGTCTTGATTTATTCAGTTCCAATTATAAACCTAAAGACGTTCATATGATTCTTATTGTTCCTGAGCTCCTGCTGGGTTAATCACAGTCATCTGAACTCTTCTGTCGTCTGTGTTTTAACTAAGAGGATGCAGCAATCATTACCACTTGCAAAGAGTTATTGGACAGAAACTATTCGGCTGAGTTCGTGCTGTTTGCTTGGGAGCTTCATCTACCTCTGACTGTTCCAATATTACCTTGCAGCCAGCCTGCAGCTACCCGGGCGCACTGGGCCTGATTGAATAAAACATGTTTAATTGTCAGTCGGGACGTGATAAGCGAGGTCAGGCACTCGCGAAGCAGAGCCGAATAACAATCCTGGAAACGCTCTGAGATACTTCTGGCCTTGATTTGCCCGGAAACACCAAAGAGACCATCGCAGGGAGGCAGCGATGAATTGGATCCCAAAACCAGGCAGGAGCTCCTTTTGATCCAACGTTTAGATGTACAAACCTCAGCACTGCTGTGCAGAATTTTTGTTCTAACACTTTCTAGGGTTGTGCAATTGCTTTTTAATGGCCAAAGTCTCAGGAGCGCCTGTTGGTGTGTTATGTAAGCTGTGACAAAGCGCTGCGCTGTTACCTTGGGCAGGGTGTACTTTGGCAGCTTCATCGGGGTAAAGACGTCTCGTTTTGCAGAAACGTAGTAGACCGGCCTCCCTGCAGTGGACACCTTCAGGCACAAACATGACAAACAACATCATATTACACCAAACAACAGAACTGAATATGCCCTGGATGAATCTCCCACAGCCACAGCACCATCCTGGAGCAAACAGACCATCACTTACCTGGACAAACACATACTCATCCTGCACCACCAGGGAATTGGGGTCAATGTATCCGGGGAACGGTTTGCCCTTGTTGGCGTCTGTGCAGTTCTGCAGCTTGCAGGTGACATACAGCGCCTCTGTTCCCACACACACACAGAGACACACACACACAGAGACACACACACACACACACACAGAGAGAGACACACACACACACACACACACACACACGTCAGGCCGTGGCTTCTGACATGGTTTTAGCCGATGAAGAAAGGCAGCCTTCACCCACAGCTAAGTGGTCTCTTTTGGCCCCGTGTCAGTGAAGTGGCCCCGGTAAGAGATGACAGATGAACCGACAGGCCGATTGCTTTCTTTGCCTTCAATCACGGCTCTGCGGCCCCAACGCCTGTCCCCCAACGCCGGCCTCTGCCAAAAACCTGTCGGCTCCCTCCATACAGGCGTGATCAATGGTGATGGTCTCTGGCTGTGTGACTGTAACGCTGTGTAGGGGCTGCGTCTGATTGGCTTACCTCTGTCACATCAGGCTCACACAAAAACCAAAAACAGGAGAATAGATGGCAGCGTGGAAACGAAGAGGAACACAGATAAATTAACCACATGACCATGTCCAGACAGGGAAATGTGGTCTGGACATGTCCATCCATGGACAACATTCTGATGAAAGTCACTGAGGCTTCAGCAGGAACGAATCTGTCCTCAGGGTCTCATGCATAAAACATGCAGGGCTGAGAGATCTGGAGGTTCAGAGGCTCGCTGGATGAGCAGAGCAGAAATACGACATCACATCCTATTTTCACTCAGTAGCAACAGAGTTCAGTGACGTTTCATGTATTCCAAGGATTTCTGTGCAGAACAAAGTTATTGTCTTTTTAAAATGCTTTCGTATCGACGTGATTCAGGTGAGTGAAATGAATCTACATATGCACCACTGACCCAAACCGCTGATCTTTAAAAGCTTTACAAACCCATGCATTACTTTTCCTCCATTGTTCCCGTGGGTCTCTGGACCCGGCCGTCCCGTTACATTATCCTGCAGCGGGTCTGTCCGAGAACCCCCGACTGCTCACTACTTGGGCACAATGCTTCCAGCAGAGCACAAAGACAGCAGGAAAATAAAGCTCTGAACTCAGAATTCAATTACTCACGTCCTTCAGAGATGCTGGTTTCCAGGTGAATTAAGCCCGGCTCTTTGTCCAAACCCATCTTGGACCTGAAAGGCAGACAAATATGTTTCAGGAACATCAGCGCTGCTCTGTTCCCATCGGGTGGAAGACCCCCCTTTCTGAAGCTGCTGCTGCCTGACCTGAGAGATTACATGCTGCACAGTCAGACAAGCTTATAACAACACAGACGTTCAGCCAACTGCAACCACAGCAGTAAATATCAGCGTGCAGGAATCACCGTCTCCAACGTGACGATCTGTGTTCAGCACAGAGAGCCTCAGGTTGAATGACTGATCTAAATGTTCAAAAGACCTTCAAGGTCCTTTTCCTCCCCGAATGAGAGACAGAAAGATGTTTCCTCCCATCATTAGAGCAGGAAAATCCATTGATTTTGCTGCTGCAGTCGGGATGCCTGCAGATGGAATAGCATATAATCATTAGGGCTTTAAAAATGCATTAAAAAGACTGGAGGATCAGAGGAAGGAGGCGAAGGCGGCGAAGATGAGGAGTTGATGGGAGAAGGTGGAAGGAGACGCGACAACGTTCCGACGGACCGAACAGATTTCTGGAAGTGTGAGTGTGACAGGCTGAGAAACACAAAACCTCAGATCATTGTTCTTTTATTAACTACATGAGATCAAACAAAACTTTGAACATGATGGCCTACTTCTCAAGTCCATGTTTACATTTTACTGAATAATCCAAAGAATCATCTGAGGCAGGCAGTGCATTATGGGAGCAGAGCGTGAAGGAAGTTTGCCTGTCAGGTTCCTGCTGGAGGGCAAACAGTTTAATGCTTTAAACCCTCAAGAATTATATTAAACATAACTTTAACACAAAGAGGTTTGCAAAATATCACTTTATTTACTGAGGGGAAAGTTAGTGAAAGTCAACAGTATAAAATAACACTAACAGGGCTGAATGACAGCAACTCAGTTTCAATCCAGGTTTGGACTAGGCCATTCCAGAACCTTTTATCCTGATGTTCTTTTATCACTGCCTTGCTTCATAACCCAAGTCTGTTTCAGCTGAAGGTCATGAAACGATGACCTGGAGCTTCTGGACGAGGTTCTGGTCGGGAGCAGAAACAGTTCAGACATCAAACCTCCAGCATGTCTGGCTCTTCAGGCGTTTCTGAGATGCTGCTCGTTTATGCTAAATGCAGATATTCCAGGTTTATCTGTTCATCATCAACATGTTTTTAACAAATATAAGATGTGACTTTATGTTCTTTTCAGTCAGCATTGATTCTGGCCTTGAGACTCGCATTGGATGTAAAGTTTCTGGCACAACTTCACCTGCGTCCAACATGGCTGGAGAGGAACAACAACCTGGAGAGGAACAACAACCTGGAGAGGAACAACAACCTGGAGAGGAACAACAACCTGGAGAGGAACAACAACCGGGAAGGAACAACAACCTGGAGAGGAACAACAACCTAGAGAGGAACAAGAACCTGGAAGGAACAACAACCTGGAAGGAACAACAACCTGAAGAGGTGAAGATGCCGACAGCACTCAAAGAATCGATTAAACAATATTTACACGAAGAAACAAAGTTATGCACTGATCTAATTTTCCTCTGTCTGCTCTGCTGTGTCACTGACTGACTGACTGACTGACTGACCGACCGACCGACCGACCCGCCCAGAACGTCATGTCTGCACATGTAACAGCAATCACTCAGCTGTTGCCAACTTAACAACTTTTCAGACAAATAAATCAGAAAGAGCCAAAATTACATCAGCAAGATTTTTAAAGATCAGCCAGAAAATTGCAATCGGTTTGCCTTTACTAATTAATCAAAGCTCATTCATGATTTAACAAGTGCATGAATTACTCACTGAGGGCCAGATTAGTTCATTTCTTAATAAAGGGCAGCATCATCTCAAAGCTGCATTTTCTAATTACTTTGATATTAAAAGTTATTAATGTGAAACATTCAGCCTGGCAAAAAAGCAAACAGAAGAAATCAGCAGGAGAACAAATACTTTCTCCAAGAAAGTTCAAACGAAGACCAACAGCAGCGTCTGAGTCTGCGCTGAGGTCAGACCCAGAGGGAGCGAAGGAGCCGGCGTCACGAGAGGGAAACACACACGCAGCTCCGACATGTTCCTGCAGACATCATCAGTGTCATATGCAAATGGCTGCAGACGCTGCGCTCCCAAACTGATTATAGTCGCATCCAAAGGAGGAGAGCCGCAAGTCGCTCAGAGCCTTTCAGGTTCTCCGCATCACAAATGAGTTTACACATGTTCCATGGCTCCATGTGCAGCAGACAGAAGCTGCCTGAGCAGCTTCATTACCAGGGCTAGCACAACTCCAACCGCACAGCGCGCAACCCAAAATAGACGCCTGACAGCATCGGCAGCATCAGCAGCATCGGCAGCATCGGCAGCTTCGGCAGCATCAGCAGCTTCGGCAGCATCAGCAGCTTCGGCAGCATCAGCAGCATCGGCAGCATCAGCAGCATCAGCAGCATCAGCCCGGAGGCTCGCTTCACTCCTGGCAGCGCGGCTTGTTATTACGGCTCCGCCGCTCTGCTGAGGTGGAAACCGTTTGTCACGAGTCGGTTACTGGATGAAGACATGCAGAAAACAACTAACTTTGACATTAACTTGTGAAGAGGGAGAACAACAAAGAACAAAATGTTTTTGTAGATTTTATTAAACAAATTATGGTCCTGAGGGAAAAATCTAATAAATCTTTGTATTTCTATATTTTATTCCAAAATGAACTGTAAAATTATCAGAAAAACAAATGAATGATTGAATTTTAATGTCTGTAGTCGGTTGCTTGTCACTCCTGAACGTTTCAAATCAAATTAATGTCTGATCTGAATTTATACAAGATGAGTATCCCAGCAAAAACCTGCAAGTTTTTCTGAAACGCATCAAAACATCAAGGAAAAACTGTTATTGTCCAGGAATAACTGACCTTCTGCAAACAGACTGCACTGGTTTACCGTTACACCCAGTTAGGACGTTTTGGGGCTTATGCTGCTTGTGGAAGCTGGAAATACCTCTGGAGAATATTACGCTTCTTCATGGTTATGCAGATCATAATGCAGCAATTCTGCATTAAAAATCCTTTTTATTGGTTGAATGCAACATTATTATTTTCTTAGAAACTTTTCTTTATCACAATTAACACTAGAAATACATCAACCTCTGTGCAACGAGGTTACAGGAGTTTCACTTGTTCAATTGAATTAGTGGAAAAAATGGAAAAACTTTTGATCATATTCTAATTGATTGAAAGCACAACCACCCAACACACTGATGATCAATCTCACACATGAATAATATTAATCTGCACAACCTCTTATTCAATTCTGATTCTAATTTGACATGTTTACCACCTGCGTAAAAGAAAATGACAATAACTGACGTGTTTATAGTTTCATAAGAAACATCCTCGGCTCTCTGCTTCCTTCCAACAGTTGATCAAATTTATTTGGCACAAAACAATCCAGCTTCAATTAATATGCAGCAGTTAGAGCCACGATTAATCAGCTCTATAATGAAATCTGAATTTCAGAATGTGCAATTTGTCATTAATTATTTGAACTAATGTTTAAAGTTATTGCTGTGAAGATAATGTGACACACATGTGAAGAGGTGCTAATTAAGCCACGTTCAGGTGTTTCAGCTCATTTGGCTCTGAATGAAGGTGCATTTTTAGATTATTTTTGTTTTATTAGAAACAGGTTATTTATACAGTTTTTACAGTTTATTTTTACAGTTCAATATTTTATGAGGTTTTGTTGAAATTTAACAAAACAAACAAACATTTCGCCTCTGAGCTAAAACGTTGGTCCAAGATTCGCTGCTAAAGGTTCACTCCTCAAATCTGCTCCTGCAGTTATTACAGCAAATTAATGCTCCTTTATGTGATGATGAGGCTTTTAAAGGAGCCAGTTCTAAGTGTCACCCGATGAAGATTTTCTTTAAAACTCTTTAAAACTCGCAGTTAATAAGTCAAAAGAATCTTAATCTCATTTTTCTATTTATTAAAAGCATCAGTTCTTTCTGAACATTTCTTAACAAGAAGCAGGAAAATTATTAATACTAGAGACAAAAGAGCTTTTCATTCTTAAAATTGTGACAGGTCTGATAAGATCATTTAAACATTAAAAAATGTTTCCTTGTTAAACTGTTTTTAGAGAAAAAAAATATTTAGACATTCTGTTTTTTGAAAATGACTTTTGACGACTAGCCATCAGTTTCAAATGGTATAAACAAAGTACAGTGAACGGGTTGTTATCAGCATTACTCACCAATAGAAACGATTAGGAGCCACTTTCTCGTGCACCAGCTGCCAGCGTCTTCCAAACTCAACAGAACTGTAAAGCTGCAAAAACATTAAAATAAATGTTACTTTCCAACAATCATTTTGCTGTATAAGCAGATAAAATACAACCCAAAGTGCACAAGGCCAACCTTCAGGACATTAACTCCGAGTTTCACTGCAGCATCCAGAGGAGCTGAACCAAAGCAAGACTGTTCATTTCAATAAATGTCAATATTATTGAAAAAATTTCATTTCAGGAACTTTATCGCTACTTCAAACACATTATATAGCATAATTACACACAGATGGATGTTTGAAGGTCTTGATTTCTGTTAATTATGATCATTTTCTGCTTGGTTAATAAGAAAACATGGCATTTAAAATTAGAATATTACATCATACCAATAAAAAAAAAAATACAGCCTTCATAAAAAAGTGTGTTTAATGCCCAATTAAAGGTTGTCCATTTTCAAAAGGTACTTTTAATGAGTTAAACGAGCCTCATGGGAATTTTCACACTGTCATTTATGGACTGTGACTGCGTTAAGACATTGTGGACTCAGATTTCAGTAGGAAAATGTCACAGTTCTTCAGAGGAGCGTTTTTAAGGAAGAGAGCAAATGACACCGATGTAATCAAAGAACCTGCATGAAACAAGAACCACTGGTTTGTTCCTCTGATCATCCTGCTGAGATTTCAAAAGCCATCTTCACATATTAAGACATTTCATTTTATTCCTCTTTAAACGCCTAAAATAACTTTGAGTTGTACAAATGTGTTAAAATAAAGTCTGATTTTAAACCAGTTTGGGTTTGAAGGCTCGTCGACAGACAGAAGAAAATTTCTCCTCAAAGTTTCTGCGTCTAAATTTAGACTCTGGATGAAACATGAGAAAAACACAAAGATGACAAAAAAATGAAATTCTAATTATTTTTATGATAAAGTATCAATTACTAAATTATAACAAGTAAATTATATTTTAAATCTAAAGGTATAAAGTACATAGTAAACATGTTACAGTTATGTATTAAAAACAGAAAAACCTTTTTAGAGCATTTTGCACTTTATTTTGGCAGGACATCAAATGATTCTGCACCACTGCACTTATGTTGATGTTATCTTTATCTATTCATTTATTGATTTACTTTTACAGAATGAAGTTATTCTCACGTTCCAGTTTTTGAATCTGTAACTTTCAGTCTTTTTATCGTCAAACACACAGACTCTGTTAAAACATCTGTTTACTGTGCAGCTTTCAAAAACAATGTAATGAAGCTCTGAACTTGTTTCAATGTTAAACTCTGACTTTTCCATTTTGAGCATGAGGCGCGACGCACAGCCTGTAAACACAAAATGTTTGTTTGCATTAATCTGCTTTCTAATTACATCCTTACTGTGAGCAGAATAACAAGGTGGAAACAACATCATCCCATACGGATCATCTCTGCTGAAAAATCGCATGTTTACCTCTGAAGGGATTTTCTCTCTGCAGCTTTGGACAAAATGATCATTTTGATCAGATTGTTTTTCAGTTACTGACCCGTTCTACCCGGGAGAGGAAGGAATGTCACTGCAGGAGAAGCTGCTCACAGAGAGCTTCATGTAAGTATATTAAAGGAAAGTTAAGCAGAAGGAAAAAGTCTAGTTGATGATCAGGGATCTAAAAATTCAGACAATGTTCTTCAACTTCTAGATGTATTTCTGCTTCAACACACCTGAGTTAAGTATAAAGTCATTAGCAAAACTCTAGAGAGTCTATAAAAATACTGATATTCAAATATATTGATCAGCACGTTCAGCATGTTTCACTATCGACTCCTTCTCAAAAGGTTATTTTCCTGCAGTTCAGGTGTCCAAATATTCCAGACTCAGAATCTGAATGCTATTATTTCAGAACATCCTGTCCAAACACCGGCGGGCTGCAGCCATCAGAACCGCCATCAACTTCAGAAATCATTTTTTGCAGGATAAATGTTTCCTCAGTTCAACCCGTTTCAGCTCAGCTTCTTCTGATGCTCATTTTGGATTGTTGCAGACTTGCCAACAAATCGATTCCTGCTTTAACATGAACTCAGAGTTTCACACTCACATCAGCATGTGGGTTCAGATTCAGTTAAAGGTCTGAAGTTAAGCGTCAGAAAGTCACATTTACATTCCTGAGTAATGATGACGGCCACATTCATGTCACTTTACATCTTTTCTTGTTTTTAGGTTTATTCTCACCACTACTTCCATGACTTCATACCGCCTTCATTTTTGTTAAAATTGTTTTCACATATTTGTAAATTGACCCAATTTTATTGTATGAATTTATTCAATGACATCCCAGTTAAAAGTTAATCAATACAAATATATTTTTGTAATGTGTTTAATACACATAAAAATAAATATCACTGCTTGCTATTAATATGCATGCGTGAAGCTGGCTAAGCAGATGCAAGAGAAAGGAAGAGAGCAGAGAACTGGGGCAGGAGGAAATCACTTTGACTAATTACCCTCCTAAAACGAGTTAGTGTGCATCCCAGTAAGAGAGCAGAGGCAGAGAACAGGAGCCGGAGGAGGTGAAGCAGCTACTGGTGGGGCGGAGGGGCCGCGCCGCCGCCGCCGCTGCTGCTGCAGCCTCTGAAAGGTCTCTCAATCAACAAATGTGGCAGCTCTGCCAAAAAGAGGGCAGGCAAAGTGAAAGAGAAGCAGTTTTAGGGTGGAGAGTGTTAGATCCATGCAACACAGGCAGAGCTGGAGCTGGTGGGAGTGGAGGACGATGAGGGAAGGAATTATCCATTTCTTCCCTTTTCCAAGGGAATATACAACATAATGACGGTGAGCACTGCGGCTCTAGTTCTGCTAACACTAAAGCACTATTGACCCTTTGCAAATATGTCTGCTAATCATGTTGAGGCGCCATGACGGCGTCAGCAGGGAGGACGATGCACTGAACACACGCTGCTTGTTGCCTCCAGTGGTTTTTGCCAGTATCTCCAGTTTCTACTGGTTCTAGTTGATCTGATGTGTCTGTTGAAGAAGCTCATCTGCTGGAGTTCAGGTTTCATAAATAGCCTGAATGAGCCCTGCCTTCTGCCTGCTGACTTGTTCATTGATTTGCCTTAATTCTTTCCACAGGATTCATTTCTGTTGCAATAGAGAAAAACTAAAAGCATATAAAAGTCTAGATGCTAACAGGTGTGTTCATTCATGCTTGGCTGCATGCATTTTCTCCACGGTAACTAATGATTACATGCATACATTTTCTGCATTGCAACATTTGATTGCATCACTGATATGAATCAGTTTCTCTTCTTACTTTGTGAAACTGTTTGCTGCTAATTCTTACAACTGACGGCTTTTTCCTTCCTCATCAAAACATTTATCAGAAAATGACAGTTTGTTTTGCATCCTGTCTGTTTGTGCCGCCATCACTGCAGCACCCAACGGCCTTTTGCAGTGAAATCATCTAAAAAGTGATTCACAGGAGTCTCTGCAGGTTGTTTTGATGCTTCCTGAACAGCATGATGTCATGTGCAGAGGGTCAATACCATCGTGGTATTCAGCAGAAGCCAATGCTAAATTGCTAAATCGATAAAGTCAATCATGATGCTCCCCATGTGTTAATAACCCAGCATGTCATGTCGCTCTCCCATCCGCCATCTGCATGGTTTCCTTCAGGAAGTGATTCTTTGGAACAAAATTGTTCTCATGTTTTCAGAGGATTTATTTCACTTCCAAAAACGTCTCGGTGATTCTGCATCACCTACTGAAGACACCGACACTGATAACAGCAAACTAACAAATATTGATCAAGAGTTTACATTTGTGGAACAAGGCCTGACCTCAATAATTCACCATGTTCCAAATTATTATGCACAGCAGATTTTCTAAACATTTTATGGATTTAGTTTGCTGTTTGCTGCTTTGAAGGGCATTTCAACAGCTGCTCTCTTCATCCCATGAATTTGTCTAACAGAAACTTTCCTCATTATGTTTTTATCTGTATGAATCATCTCTGTTCTGAATCAGCCACAAATCTCTTCACAGCACAATAACACTTCCATTCCCGTTAAATATCTAATGTTTTCATACAGCACTACAGTATCTGATGATTTTCATCAGCAAGGAAATCCTTTCGGGATCTGCACTGGACCCGTCTGCACCGATCTGCACTGGACCCGTCTGCACCTGCACTGATCTGCACTGGACCCGTCTGCACCTGCACTGATCTGCACTGGACCCGTCTGCACTGATCTGCACTGGACCCGTCTGCACCTGCACTGATCTCAGCGTTTTGCAGAAGGAGCCGGTTCTGCTTCCAGTTCAGTTCAAGTTCATTTATAAAGATCAATAAACCCAATCAGAGGCAGATTTAAAGCCAATTCCATCCAATTCAAGTTGATCCCTTTTATCAAACAATACAGTCAAGTTCAATTTATTATTCAAATTGGCTAAAATGTTTGCTATGAAAGGAAACCCGGCAGACTGACAGAACCACATCTGTCTCTCTCTCACCGGCTCTGTCATTTTGAACAAAAAGGAAGTAGATATGAAATATCAGGGCATTACATTTCATTTGTTTTCATCCACAGCTGCTCAGATTTCATTGGTTTTAAACAGAAAGCCTGGAATGGCCCTTTAACTGCAGCTCCTCTTGTTCTGCAGCTCAGCCACATATTTTAACATCCACCTTCTAACTAAAGCTTTGCTGCTGAACACAGGCCTCCTTCATATTTACCTTCATATTTCACCTTCAAGCTGATTAATACCCTCAGTATCTGAGAGAAGATCTTCTTCTGTCATGCTTCTCTACAACAGGATTTACAGGCTGGAGCTGCTGCAGCTCCATTTTCTGGATCTCTGCTTCACATAAGAGACATTTAACCTCAAGTCACCGACTCTCACCTTAAAGTGCATCTTTGAATCTGTCTTCTCCCACAAAACGCTGCGCTTACAGCGACTGCACGGCTTTCATCCCTCATACAAACGGTCTAAATTTAATGTTCCAGAATATTTTTGATTGGTATTTCTTTAATAAAATATAACTCAGAATGTTCACATAATTAATGAGGCCGTTTTGGGTAAAGAAACACATTTACTGAGGACAATATTAATATGACTGAGAAACAGGATGAGAGCCACCAAAAGAAAAAATCTTTCAGAATTTTGCTTAAAGTCAGAAATCGGAGAAAACAGTTCAAACTTTCTTTCAGTGTCTCTAATCCTCTGGAACTATTCTGCAAAGAATCCTGGGATTTTTTATTTTCACAGATCCAAAAGTCCTGCAGCTATAATTGCAGAGAAAAATTATTGTACAAGATGAATACAAATATATGCCGCACTTTTCAGAATTTTACATTCAAGCCTTTCATGCAGAGGGCCACTGTAGTGGACAGCTGTGGAAAAGTGCTTCTTGTGGATTTTTATGTCATCATATAACCCCTAAAGAACAATAATACTGATGTATTTTTCAAATAACTTTATATTTGGAGAAAATTACAATTGATCACCTGAAAATTTTTTATTAAAATAAAACATTTTTACACATTTTTTTCCCTACTTTTTTTATGCCTTAAGAAAATGTAACAAAAGTTTGGATAAAAATCCTGACACAAAGGATCATAATTCATGCATGAAAGGGTTAAAAGCAGGTATAATTTAAAGGCCAAATGAAACCTGATGAAACACTAAAGTTTGTGGTTGCAAGAAAATATGAAAAGTTCAGAGCATTGTTTCTCAGACAGTAATTCCTGAAATAAAAACCTTAAAAGCATATTTGGAGCTTTAAAAATGTTTTGTTTAGTTTTTCTGTTAGGCTGCAGATTAAATTTCACAGGAGAGAAACTTTCAGATTAATGAATTATATCCCTTCAGCTTATGGATGTTTCTGATGTGGTTACTTCTGTTTCAGTGACATAATTAGTAAATTCAGTTTAGCTTTAGGGAGGAAGTCGCTGCAGTGTTTCATCCTGCTGCAGCGACTGCAAGACTTTTTCTTTCATCAGAGCTCCACCTGTTCTCCGGCTGAACTGTCACCGGCCTCCTGCGGAGCGCCAGTCCTCCAGCTAAGAGTCACTTGGATCCTGACGTGGTTTCACTTCGGTGAATGTCGCGGCTCTACCACTTTAAAAGACGCTGCAGCCTCGTCCTCACACACACTCCCTCACCTTTTGGTCGTGGCTGTATGCCAGGATCCAGTCCTCCTGTTCGGGGTGAAACAGGAGGCTCAGGATGTAGAAGCTCAGTCGGTACTTCTGGTATGTGGCTCCTTCATCAGAGCTGATCAGGAGGCTGCTCTCTATCTCCGGATCCGTCAGCAGCATAATCTTTAAAACAAGCACAGCATGATGAGAATACAGAGCATTTGGTTATGCATGATGGCAGGAAGTGCAGGACACTGGAACATTTGGACCCGTTAACTTTGTTCCTGGTGACAACCTGAGCGCTGAAGAGTGAAAGCAGCAGACAGACACATCCTACCTAGAACTGATCATTAATAATTCAACAAGAGACCGTTTATGGGCGGTCCACTCCAAATGCAACTCGCCCTGCATTTGGAATCAGTTGTTATTCTACCTCATCAGATCAGGGCTTAAAACAACTGGACTTACTGTTATATCTGAGAAAACCTGACTCAACTCAAGATTATGACTTGAACTTCTACTTTCTTCTCCAAATGTGGCTCAAAACCTAGAAAAGAAAAGAAAAACCTGCAACACGGCATCAACAGACTGGATGAGTTTTCCAGTTTTCAGCCGCTGTGGCGGATCATGAGCGAGTCGCACTGAAAGATTAAAATCCATAACTAACATATTCTACTCTGGAAAACACTCCTGCTGTGATCCTCGTTAACGGCCACACACACCGACTCGCAGTCCAATACGGTAATGTTTCGCCACGTAATAGACAAACTGCAACGTCAGCACTTTGTATTGCTGCACTCATTCCATGATGTAATTTCCATTGGGGATCGGAGTGTGTGTGTGTGTGTGTGTGTGTGTGTGTGTGTGTGTGTGTGTGTGTGGGGGGGGTGTGTATGTGTGTGTGTGTGTGTGTGTGTGTGTGTGTGTGTGTGTGTGTGTGTGTAGGTGTGTGTGTGTGTGTGTGTGTGTGTGTGTGTGTGTGTAGGTGTGTGTGTGTGTGTGTGTGTGTGGTGGGGCTTCAGTCCTGCATCAGTATGAAGTAAAGACGATGTGAAAACGCTGATCCTCTCAGCTTTATTGTCTTCTTGGCTCAAAGCAAATCGCGTGCAGAGCAGCAGGAAGTGCTGCAAGGAATCGACTGAAAGTTTTAACGCGACTTTTGTTTCCGGCTCTGGGGAAGCCATTTTACCCAGAGGTAACGTTCCACTGCCTGACAAAACGAGAGAGTCCAAAGAAACCCGTTTTTAACACACACCAACGTTTGAGCAGCACGTCTGCATTTCCCAGGGAATTCACAGATTATCCGTCTGTATGGCACCGGGTCAGAACCCACCGAGACCCAAACATCAACCTGGCTTACATCATAAAGACAGAGAGTAATAAATGAGTATAATTTAGCAGTAAAGGCCGTTTCCATTTGTTGCTCCCATGAGCAACAGAAATCAGTGGACTCTAGGCGTTAAGCTTATGGATCTCATTTGGGAAGTTTTAAGCAGAACCAGTTCAGACCCCTTCAGTTCACCCTGAGGAAGAAATGAGGAAGAAATGAGGAAGAAATGAGGAAGACCTGCAGCTTGATTAAAGCTCCGTCTGAGCGGAGGGATTCTCAGTCCTGCACCCGTTGCCTCAGCGGCCCGTTGCCTCAGCAACCCGTTGCCTCAGCGGCCCGTTGCCTCAGCGGCCCGTTGCCTCAGCGGCCCGTTGCTCAGCGGCCCGTTGCCTCAGCGGCCCGTTGCCTCAGCGGCCCGTTGCCTCAGCGGCCCCCTTGCTCAGCGGCCCGTTGCTCAGCGGCCCGTTGCCTCAGCGGCCCGTTGCCTCAGCGGCCCATTGCTCAGCGGCCCGTTGCCTCAGCGACCCGTTGCCTCAGCGGCACGTTGCTCAGCGTTGCCTCACTGGCTGCTGTTCAGATAAAATCCCAGTACAACACATGAAAGTTTATTTTTCAAGAGGTAAGTGTGAAGACTTTCAATAAAAGTGGATATAATTAAAGGAAACCTAATTTGAATAATGTAGTAATTTGCTTAAATTAGGTTTATGCTGAAAGCAGAAAACTTACAAACTGGACGTCTTTGTGTGGTTTTATTAAACTTCCCCACAGCTGCCAAAGTGTTTCATGTTATCAATAACTGTCCATTATGAGAGCTGAACTGCTTCTCCGCCAACAACTCCATGAAAGTTGTGCAAGTGAAGTTCCTGCTTTGCGCACCAGGTCTCACATTGGCTTTCAAAATGGCTCTTAGCAGGACGGAGTCTGCGTGGCCGTTATGTCGTCAGGCAGCAGAGAGAATCTGAGCGCACGCTGCTCTGGCCGTCGATATGCTTCTCTGCGTGCCGCCGTCAGGCGTGGACGTTTCTGATCCCTCATGCTGCCCAGTCATTTGTCAGGACTCGTTTCTGTTAGAGCTGCCACGGTGGGCAGAACCGCCGGCACCAGTTCATCAATCAGAGACGGCGGTTTTAATGCCACATGCGTGTGAACATGTCGAACAGCACAATCCAAAGTGTTTGTCTCACTCTGAGCTGCAGCCAGCAGCTTTCTACCCGGCTGCTGTGTTTCTGGTAAAGTCTAGATTACGCTACGTTAACGATGCTGGCATCCTCACCAACATCCGCACTCATCAGAAGGAGGAAAACGGTTCATTCTGCAGAAATATGCAAATGGTTTTTAAAATGAGGTGCATGGCTGTATTTTTGAAACAGGATGAGGATTCCATATTATTTTTGCAAACATAACCGGTGCAGGCCGCTGCGCGACACGAGCCAGAATCACACAAAGAAACATTTCAGCTCCATGAAACAACAATAGCGGGAGAAGATGGAGGATTTGCCTTGTTATGAATGTTTTACAGAAAGCCTAAAATAAAAGCGAGATGTTTATGTTTAAAGGAGAATGCAGCATAGGAATCCAAACTACATTTAGAATTCAAGCTTTTCCTGCCAGGAACCAACAACATCCTGACCTGCAGCTTCTGCTGCTCACATGCATTTCAGGGACAATCATTCTCCTTCCTACTCATTTTAACAAGAAACTCCATCTGATCAATACTTTTAATAAAGCAATGGCTAATATGACGCGGCCTATAAAAGGCAGCCTCTGTTATTGGCCTTTCGCAGCTGATTGGTTTGGTTTCACAGGAGCGGCGGTTCTGGACGGTTTTACTTCATGTCCAGCTGAAAACAACCCAGTAACCTGTAGCTGTTACTGGGCACTGGCTTCATCACACTGGAGGTACTGGTTTCCCATCCAGACATGCAGCAGAAAGAAGGCTGAATTTTTCATTTATTTCTTCTGCTCATCTCAGGTCTTAAATTAATTATTATGCGGTGAGAAAAGAAAACAAGAACTAAAAAGATTATCAAAGGAGTAAATAAAGTGAAGATAACTTGTTTCATTATTAATAATTCCTAGATCTTAAAAGAGAAAAACAAATTTTCACTTCTAAATCTTAGAAATATTTTAACACCACAGTTAAAGCAAACAACAAGAAAAACTGGAAGGACTCAGTATTTCATGATTCTTATCTAATACAAAAGAAAATGATCCACACAGTTAGATATTCATGATTTACAGGTTACAAGACGTATTATGACTGTTCAAGTCAGGGCCATTTAATAGCATAATGAAGTAACTGTTACCTTCAATTTAAAACTGCTGTGTATTTTACAACAAAACGTTTTATAAAATTATTTTAAATTGGCCGCTGTCTCTTTAAGAAGCTGCTACTCTGCTCAGCAAACTCACCTCCACCAGGTGCTTCCTGGTTGCTGTTTTAACAGCAGAGGACTAGTTATACCTAGTGATCCTCCACTAGGGGGAACCAGTGAGTCCTGGCTTCGTCCCGGCCTCCATCAATGGGCCTGCTTATGTTATGACCAAAGGTCGTCCCTTCGACAGGAAACTGAGAACATTGTCTTTTAATCCAGTTCACAACGTCTATCTTTAGTGTTTGTACATCTGAGAAACTTTTTATCCAGGCTTCGTTTACCTCCAACAGAAACATGGCGTCCTTTTCACCGGCTGATCTTGGCCCAGAGTTTCTGTCCTCAATATTTCAGGTATTTCGGAGCCTCGGAAAACAAGTGAGGAAGTCTGTCACTGACAGGAAGTAAACAACCAAACGCTCCCCAAAATCACCTCTACTTTCCGTATTACTCCTCTGTGTGAGCGGATTGAATTCTGGGTTATTTTGTGCTAATGCCCCAGCAAGCCACGGAGGCAATAGTGGATTATTCCCTGTATCAGCAGGCTGAGGGGAAAAGCTAAAGTTAGCTCCAGGTTGTGCTTAAGTCAGAGGAACCGAGTCCCATAATTGAAGCCAAAGGGCAGAGAAAGGGGAGCAGCTCCAGCCAGGAGGGAGTAAAGTATTCACAAGGGGTTGATAAATGTCAGCGGTAAACATGCTGGAAGGGCTAAAGGTCTCAAAGCCTCCTGTTGTCAATGCCAACCCCCTTTAGTCGCTAATGTAAGGCAGGAACACGGAGAAAAACCGGAAGGTTCACTTCATCCATGGAAAATACTGTTCCTGTGGATCTGGACAGAAAGATCCAGTCCACTGTTTTCATCTTTATCCACATTTTAACACAAACTTCACTGCATTCATCTTCACTCTGAGCAACACAGAAAGGAAGTGACATCAGCTTTAACGCTACGTCTCTTCCACTTTTCCACATAAAGTTTTGTGCAGATGGTCCATCCTCTCTCCACGTCCAGGTGATGGACCCAACTGAGCTCTGGGCTGTAAAACCCAAAGCTGCTTTAACCCGTCCGCCTGTCCGGCCCGCTGGGTCATCATGATGGTGGTTCTCAGAAACAGAACAGCTGCATTCGCTGCTCCTGAAACTTAAATTATACACAGATTAACTCTGATCCAGTAACTCCTGACGACAGTTTCAGAATTTCATTTAGGGGTATCAGAGTAAAGAGGCTAAATTGAAACACTTTGTAAACTATTCTGTGTTTAGAAGTGCAGCACATTGGTGAGCAGCCGTCAGCTGGGTTTAATATTCTAATTCTTTCAAAGTATTTGATGCTTTTTGTTGCTATTTTTTCATTATGCTAAGACCTTTGAGGATTATAGCTGCCATAACTATCAACTATAATCCTCATGTAAATACCATGCATCAGGCCTGAAGCTGTTGTTACTCTGACTGAAGTTGATTGGATCAAAATGGACAAATAAAATCATCTTTCTACTAATGGATTTGTCTCAACCATCAAAGCGGCGGCCCATTAGCACGGCGCTGAAAGAGACGGTGAGCAGCACCTGAGCTGATGCTGACGCAGACGAGCCTGCAGACGAGCCTGCAAACGAGCCTGCAGCCCGACATGCGCCGTGTGCATCCATGTGGAACTGAGTTAACTCTGCAGAGCGTCTGCACTGACGCCATGCGGCAAATCAAATCACTCTCACTGCTTTTCATCAATGAATATTCAGGACTAACACTCTCCATCACACCCATCCAGCCCAGAGTCTCTCAGCGCAGGACATGAAAGAGTTAATATAATTATTAGCTCTCCTATTCCTCGGCATCGACCAGGTTTGATCCGACTTATTAAACGTAACTCCTGTCTCTTGATCTGAGGCATTTAGGCCTGCTGCTAATTGAACGCTGTCTGACATTTTAGCTCACCCAGACCCTGCCAGACCTGACAAACATGTCAGCTTCCGTCTTTCAGTATAATTGGGTTTCCATCTCCACTATCCGGCCCTGGTGGCGGCGCTGAGGCCGGAAGGCCGGCGAGGCGTGAATGGAAACCCAGAGATACAGGTTCATTACGCACGGATGATCCCAGACAACACAAACTACAGCAGGTCTCCTTCTCTGGACATCTGATCTAACGGGACTTGAACCAGAGAAATAATGACTCTGTCCAGCAGCAATCATCAATTAATAACATAACATTTACCCTCTGGTGAGTATTTACCATATTTACCATAGAACTGGTGTTTCAGGTCTTCCTGCAGCTTTTTTCACAAATATCATGTATGTATCAATATTCACAGTCCAAAAACTAACAAGGGTGATTTAAGAGAGGCAGAGAACGTCATAAAAAGGTTCTGGCTCACAAAAACACAAAATTCTGTTTACAGAAAGAAACTTTTACCATTTTTATCATTTTGTTTTAATTTCCAACCAGAATCTTAAGACAAAGTACTTGTTGATTTACGACCAGAGTTTGGGTCCCGACTCCAATCTTATCTGCTTGTTTCGGTCTTAGAACGGCCCAGTCAAAGTCCAGACTTCCGTCCAATTCAGAATGTGTTGCAAGGTCAAAAAGATTTATATTTAATGTGAGTAATCTTAAATAATAGTCAATAAATTCTGTTTCTAAATGCGACATGAGGAATTTCATGAATTATGTTGAAGAAAAGGTGGAAATAATTCCTGGGATGTTGCAAACAAAAGCAGCTTAGCTTCTTACAGTTAGCTAACAGGGCTACCTGAGGGTCGATGACCAGAACCATGCAGGCAGCTGATGACTCTGTGATTGTATCAGACCAGGATCTGATCTCCAGGATCTGATCTCCAGGATCTGATCTCCAGGATCTGATCTTCAGGATCTGATCTCCAGGATCTGATCTCCAGGATCTGATCTCCAGGATCTGATCTCCAGGATCTGATCTCCAGGATCTGATCTTCAGGATCTGATCTCCAGGATCTGATCTCCAGGATCTGATCTCCAGGATCTGATCTCCAGGATCTGATCTTCAGTGAAGAGTTTTATCTTGTGGTGGAAACGTTGATTCTAACATCATCGTCTCAGAACCAAAGAAACGTCCATTTCAGAAAGAAAACTCCAGCTTGTGCTGGTTTTATCCAAAAGCAGGTTGTTGAAGTTGTACATCACAAATAACTTGGTCCAGTTATTATGTTGGACTTCCAGTTTACTAATGGGTTGATTGAGCTGCATCTCCCAGCATGCCTAGCGTCAGATGTCATTATTGCTGACATCACAAAAGTTATATAAATTGCAGGATAATGCTGATACCCTGCAGAAGACGACTTTTTAAAGACGTTCCTTTTTGTCTGATTTATAATTAACACTTCCATTGGCTGTCGATACATAAACACACTATTCAATCATTTTAACTTTAATCAACTGTAGTGTTAGAATTTCCTCTCAGAAAGGAAAACATGTGGAACATTTTGTCGCTTTAGGAGGAAAATCTGCTGGACTTTAACTTCCTGACTGGACAATAAAAAGTCAGAATCAGAAAAGACCTTCTTCCTCCAGCCCTCCTGCCGCTCCGGGGCGTTTTGCTGCTCCGCTCGCCGTGGCCGTTTGGAGATTCTTGCCTCAGGCCTGACAGATGTTACGTCTCCTCGCAGACCCACCGACACACCACCTCACAACAAAACCATCATCTGTTAGGTTTCCTCCACTGTGCGAGCGCCGCTGCTGTTGCTGTGCAGCTGTGCAGCCGCGCAGCCAGCAGAGCATGGCTGATCCACTGTGATTCTTCCAGCATGTGGCCTGGAAAAGCCAGCAGATAGCAGACGCTTCACCTCCCTTCTGCAGCACTTCCTCTCTGAATCCTTCACCTACGCGAGCTAACATCAGCACGCTGTGGTTGCAGCAGGTGGAAAAGCTCCAGGTAAGTCTGGAGAAGGCAAGCAAGCGCTGTAATGACCGGCTGATCAGCAACAACCTCACAATTCTGCTGCAGGCCAGATTATGCAACATTCTGCTGAAAGTAAGTAATAAGTTATTTTTGCTCTCTGCCCTTTTGAATATTCATCCTTCATAAATATTGATTTTTCCTTACAGTTTCTTGCTGCTTTCAAAGTAAAAGCACTCAGACAGAGTGTGAAACAGAAAGTGGCATAAATTGAGTTGTGAATTTAATATTTCCACCACTTCACATCACACACTGCCACATCAAAAATAATTAGTTATATGCGTATAATAAGGACCTGAAATATTGAACCTAATGGAAAACAGTGATGACAGAAACAGTTCTGAAATGAGATGAATGTTTTGAAGTTATGTTTCCTAATTTACTTTTCCCAAAACTCATGTTTTCTGTATTTTCATGTCAAAAAGAGCAGAAAACAATAAAGCAAAACAACAGAAATCCATAATTAAGATGTGAAGTTGAGCTTCGTAGCACCTGGCTGCAGGTCCATTCTTAACTGTACAGCAATAATCAACACTCAGCAGCATGATAAATTATGCATTTCCTATGCAGAACACAAAAATAAGGTAAGCTCTGCAGACTGACAGCAGAAGTGAAGAATAACAGCAGGAATCAACTGACAGGCAGTTTGAGAGGCTGAAGCTCATAACTCCTGAGATTTAAAGAGCAAAAGCATATGAGACGGATCAGCAGATACTCATGATGTCATTCCTGTGGAATATCATCTCTGCTGTTACCAAGCCATTATGGTCATGAGACCGTCTGCCTCTGTCTTCAGTCAGAAGCCTCTTTAAACTGACTGCTAGTGGAGATGCTTCCTGCCTCCAGCATCAGCAACCATGAGCTCTGAGGAACCCGGGGCTGTTCTGAGGAACCCGGGGCTGTTCTGAGGAACCCGGGGCTGTTCTGAGGAAGCTGGGGCTGTTCTGAGGAAGCTGGGGTTGTTCTGAGGATCCCGGGGCTGTTCTGAGGAACCTGGGGCTGTTCTGAGGAAGCTGGGGCTGTTCTGAGGAACCCGGGGCTGTTCTGAGGAACCAGGGGCTGTTCTGAGGAACCCGGGGCTGTTCTGAGGAACCTGGGGCTGTTCTGAGGAACCTGGGGCTGTTCTGAGGAACCTGGGGCTGTTCTGAGGAACCTGGGGCTGTTCTGAGGAACCCGGGGCTGTTCTGAGGAAGCTGTGGTTCATGTGGGACCCAGTCGGAGGAGTTCAGGTATCTTTTGTCTTGTTTTCTCATGGAGACAGACAGTAGCAGCATGAGGTGTGATGAGAGCTCAGCTTGAAAGGCGATGCTTTCAAATGATCAACCAATCTACATTTTTACATCTACCTTTCCTCAGGAGGTAATAACTCAGAGGAACAGACCTGAACACAAGACGTCAATGATTCACCACATAGGATCCAACAGTAATAACTGTGTAATAACTTTAGCTCAGATAAAATCTAAAGACAGTGGATGAAGTTTTTTAATGACTTACAATCAGACGACAAATTCGCCTCATTTTCTGTGAATCTCCTTAATTCTACTGCACAACTGAACCAGCTTTGATAAAAAGCAGGAAGAGGCTCTTAGCTCTCTAAATAGATTACAAGGCTTCCAGAGAACAATGAGGGCAATAAATTATGTTAAAGATCAGAACCAGGACTTGAAGCGAGACGCATAACAGAACTAAAAAGTATGTTATTCTCTTCTGTTTAATGTACTTCAGAAGTGAAATTAATCATGGCTGACTTCCATTTGGCTTCATTCTTTCTTTTCGGTTTCAGACTGCTGCTTCCTACGGTGGCCCTGAGGTGCAAAACACAACAACATTAACCAAAACACAACAACATTAACGAAAACACAACAACATTAACGAAAACACAACAACATTAACAAAAACACAACAACATTAACAAAAACGCAACAACATTAACAAAAACACAACAACATTAACAAAAACACAACATTAACAAAAACACAACAACATTAACGAAAACACAACGGAAGAGGTAGGTCCCAGTGGGAGACCTAAGAAGTCGCTGATTGGACGACAGGTCGTTTCTCTTTTGAACCGGAAGTTATTCTGGAATGAGTCTTAGTGAACGCATGCTAACCGACACTTCGTGGTTGATCTGGAGCATGTCCAGTATCACCTCGTATGTATGTGTTACCCTGCAACCTTGGGTGGCAGAGTAATGTAATATAAAGGATCTTCCTCCAACGTGTGTTGCTGTGACACAGGAAAGATGAGACACACACGTTGAGTTCTCGTTAACATCCAACGGAAGATTAATTCTTTTTTGTGAGCTCGCTCTTTTCTATGCCACCAATGCAATGCGCCCCTAGTGGTCATGTGGAGAATTGCGTGGACAAACTGAAACAACACTTAATTTGTTACAAGAAATTAAAAGATACAAAGTAAAAAATTGTGTTTGGGGTGTCTATTTTCTTACATATTCTCTTTATTTTCTGGTAACTTATTTTTCACCCCTCTACACTTGTCCTGACTCAAAATATTCCCGAATAGCTGTACTGAGGTTTGGATCACTGAGAACGTTCATGTTTTTAACGATCAAATTAAAGCCAGAATAACTTCCAGTTCAAAAGTGAAACGACCTGTCGACCAATCAGCGACTTCTTAGGTCTCCCACTGGGACCTACCTCTTCCGTTGTGTTTTCGTTAATGTTGTTGTGTTTTTGTTAATGTTGTTGTGTTTTCGTTAATGTTGTTGTGTTTTCGTTAATGTTGTTGTGTTTTCCTTAATGTTGTTGTGTTTTTTGTTAATGTTGTTGTGTTTTTCGTTAATGTTGTTGTGTTTTTCGTTAATGTTGTTGTGTTTTCGTTAATGTTGTTGTGTTTTCCTTAATGTTGTTGTGTTTTTGTTAATGTTGTTGTGTTTTTGTTAATGTTGTTGTGTTTTTGTTAATGTTGTCGTGTTTTTGTTAATATTGTAGTGTTTTGCACCTCAGGGCCACCGTAGCTTCCAGCTGCAACTAAGTTGAATACACAGATTTCAATGCAGCAAATATGGCAACACACATTAAAAGATGAAATGTTTGTGAACTGATGTGCTCATTTATTCAAAAAGTTTGTCTTCTTACCAGAGCAGCTGACAAAAACCTTTTAGTGTCCAAAGAATTCATTGCGATCCATTTCTGCCAAGCAAACTGAAGCACTTAACAAACAGCTCGACTCTAAAAGCTGGAAACCAGTAAACTGAAATAATTAAAACGTTAATGCAGACAGTACGGAGGCTTTACTAAGGGTTTGTCCAACATGTAATATTTGACTTTTAATATTTGAAATCAAAGCAGCGACTGAAAGTGATATCATCTATAACAGCTTTTCCTGATAAGGATAATAAAATATTAAACATTTTTAAGAAAATCACCAAAAGTGTAAGAAAAATGAGGAGGAAACGGATCTCAGGTAAGATGCCTATTATTGTTGTCACAGTGTGTGTGTGTGTGTGTGTGTGTGTGTGTGTGTGTGTGTGTGTGTGTGTGTGTGTGTGTGTGTGTGTGTGTGTGTGTGTGTGTGTGTGTGTGTGTGTGTGTGTGTGTGTGTGAAAATGCAAACAAAGGTCCACCCACATGGACTGGCAGGAAACCGAGGCCTTTGTGAGGAAGACGGCTGAGCTCTGCTCTGTTGTTTAAGTCGGTGAATTTAAGAGAAAGAGCCGTATTATGCATTCCTCACAGCGAACACTCAAGCTGAGAGCAAAGCAGAAGCTGAATCCATCTGTCACTCAATGCCTCCCCAGAAAATTCCTTTTTGTTTCCCAACCATTAGAGGCTATGCCCATTTGTATGACTGCAATATGTGAGCTTCTTTTTTAAAGCAAGCACTCAGCTTCCTCGCCAATTTAGTGTAATTGTGTGCTCTCACAAAAAATCTCAGGCAAAAACTCTGAATTATTTCCCCTCATGTGTGCTCCAGCTCTGATCTCACATGTACGGACTCAGCATGGAGCCACAATATGAAAATTGATGTAATTGCTGTGTTGCCAGCCTGTTTTCTCTGTCGCTGGCCTCGAGGGCAGACCTCTATTTATCCGTTTTTTGCTGCCCTTTTCCTCTCCTCTCCACTCCTCCTCGCTCTCTTGCTCTCCGTCAGTTTATTTGCCGGCGCTCCCTCCCTGGAGTTTTATTCCCTGGTCTCCAGCAGCCTCAAAGGTCTGATTTACTCCTGCTCTTGCAGTAAAAAGAGAGGCTTTTGTTTCCCACCAGCAGAAGTCACATGGCACCTCAATGGAGGCAGGAACAAGAATCAAAACCGTGCCGTGTCTCCGACCCGCCTTTACAAATCTACCTGCTTGTGTGGCTGGAAGAAGGAAGCTGGCAAATCCTTACAGGAATGTGATCAGTTTGTCTGCAAACTGTTGCAACACATAGAAACTCATTTTAATAGGAGCTGAGCCTGAAAATGTAAGATTTCTTTTTTCTATGAGTCTTCTCTGGAAATGGACTGAAAAAAATCCGCCACAAGGGGGCAGTAAAGCACAAAGACGTCCAAAAACCATGCAACGCTTCTGCAACACAATGTCAACTCTCTATTTGTTCCACTTCTGAAGGTTGCATGTAAAGCTGCTTTGGTGGAAAACTTTATGAACCACGTTGTTCTTTCAGTGAATCTCTTCATCTGTTTCCATAATCACAAACTTACAGACGTCTCTTCATTAAGTCCAGGCGTCGTCACACGAAGCTGAACTTTCACCAAAGGGAAACGAAGGAATCAAAGGTTGTTTCTGTCGTCTATTCACAGACAAGGAGCCAAAACTCCTGTGGCTGAGAACAAATTAAAAAAACGGAGGGACTTCCAAAACCTGGGGTTCATTTGCTCTGCTCACTTTGTCACCAAAGTTTAGCTGGTTCTCTGAGCCAAAGATCAGAGTTTGATTAGTCTGGCCTGCTGTCGTTATCACAGTCTGACAGTTTCAAACTGAGGCTATGAAACCAGTAGATGGAGGAAGTTACCTCACAGCATCAGATGCTTAATAAACACTTTGGATACCAGGTTCTTCAGAGGTTTATGATGATGTTGAATAAACACCAGCAGGAGAATGAATTGCATGGATTGTGATACTCTGTTGTTTTAAATGAATGGATTTTCTGAATGAGGTGCTGCTTGTTAGTTATTCATTCATTTTCATTAGATTTGTGAAGGATGAACATGAAGGACAGGCGCCTCTGACAGAGGAAGGCCGAGCCGGGTCTCTGTTAAATTGGCCGTCAGTTTGGGTTCGATGTAGCGAGTGTGACAGCACCTCCAGTGATGATGGCCTCCTGGGGTTCCCGGTGATGCTGCTGTGACTCACTGTTGCTTTTATTATCTGACACAGAGCCACGCTACCGCAACACGACACGAGCAGCGTGAGAGGAAGGTGTTCAAACCGTGAGGCTGAGATTATTAGTATTCATGTCTGTATGAAGGGAAGAGAGCGTGAAGACAGAAAGCAGACAGACAACAGCAAACATGTGAGCCGATACATGAAAAAACAAAAGCCTGTTTCCATCCAGCTTTATTCTGACTCATCTGCTCCTGGGTCTGGTCTCACCAGTCCTGCCACGCCGTTTGCTCGCTGCTCTGGGTTTAGACGGCGGTCTGGCTCGACTCTGCATGATATTTTTTGGGACTTGGAAGCTGCTGTGATTTCCTGTTGTTCCTCTGCAGCGCTGCCTAATTAGAACAGCTTCTGAACCTTGTAAGTGGCTTTGCAGAGGTCCCACCTCTCTCAACGCAAACGCAACAAAACCTTGTAAAAATGGAGTTTTTGCTCTCTCTCTGCCTTTCAGTTTGATTGAATTCGATTCATGACACGCAGAGAGAAACGCAGCAGAGACGGTTTCATAGGACCTGAGGGAGAGAGTTAAAAAATGAGCCGGTCTTTGTGCTGTCCAGCTCATCAGAGCAGCTTTTTAAGCAGCATATCTGCATCATGATGGGAACAAAGATCTAAACTCTGTGATGTTCAACTCTCCAGAGGCTGGAAAGTCTGAATGGACACAACAAGGTCAGACAAGAGAGAACCGCTGCTGCGTGTTACAGAGCTATTTGGAATAATCACAGAATTATATCCACTGAAAACGGACGTGCATAAAATACAGTAAAAATGAATTGTAATGGTCCAGAGTGATAATGGAACCTGAGTTAATTTTCCTAAATGGACCGGAGCTGAGAAAGTCATTAACACTCATCATAACTGATGTGCTGCCTCTCATTTGGACAGAAAGCTTTTCCAAAGCTGCTGGGAAAAAAAACAAAAAAACAGAAATTCTCATCAAATCAGATTCATTTCCACTTCCTGCAGGACAGGTTCTGTTGGGACATCATTTTCTCTTTTCTTTGATTACAAAATATGACAGAACTCTGGACATTTCCCGTTTCAATCCTGCGTGGAGCATCTGATCCGGTTTCAAACACACATCTCAGAGCAGATTGGATCCAGGATCATTTGATTCCCTCCGCAGCGTCTGGAACCAAACCGTGCTGTTCGGCTCCAAATGGCCGCTAATTAGCTGGAGAAAAGAAATTACCTGCTCAGCTTCCTGTCTGACTGATGGAGCATTTCATTCCTCCAAACATTTATTCCTTCATGTTTCTGGGGAAAAGCAGCAAATCCTACAGCAGGGAGCAGGGAACACTGGCTCCGGCTGTTCATGTCGCTCCGGCCGTTTGGGTCACAACAGAAATATCCACAGGATCGGGATTTTTTCAGGAGAGTTAACTTACAAAATAAAATGCTTAAAGCAGTAATTAAACTTATAAACCATATTCAGGATGTTATCCTTCAGCAGTATGTTTTATGTTTCATAAATATAAAAATTGAATTTGTGTTTCTTTTTCTCATCAGTGAAGTTAAAATTAAAGGATGTTGAAGTTTTCTCGTGGTTGTGCTTTAGTTAGATTTGTTTGTATCTCTTACGTTGCTGCTCTCTGTCTTCACCTCATCATTCTAACTTCCAGTTCTCTGAGACCAATCTGTCAACCAGTAATCCTGAGGGTTTCCCACATCACTGCCAGATCTTCCGGGTTCTTTTTCTATTGACAGAGCGGTTCTGTCATCTCCTTTATTCCTGCCTTCATAATGAGAATAAAACTGAAAACAGATGGTTTTAACAACTCCGTGACCAAAAACTCAAATATCCAATCAACTGATTTCCATTTCATCAACATGAACAGCTCGTCCTGCCTGTCTGAGAGGAATCAACATGTGAACAAACAATCAGTTCTGTTCTGAGCGTCTTCCTGACAACCCAGAACAACGAGTCCGACATCGGCACAATCAGCTGTAAATGACATTTCACAGTCTGTCACCTGAGCTGAGCAGCAGACAAGAGCAGCTCTTACAC
The DNA here is from genome assembly GCA_911649635.1 of Poeciliopsis gracilis. Taxonomy (NCBI): domain Eukaryota; kingdom Metazoa; phylum Chordata; class Actinopteri; order Cyprinodontiformes; family Poeciliidae; genus Poeciliopsis; species Poeciliopsis gracilis. Next base: position 898,190 of record CAJVRI010000370.1, on the reverse strand, counting down.
ACAAACTGTAACCAGTTGAACTGAGCGCAGCCAGCAGAGCATGAGCCTTAACTTACCTTCCTCTTGTTGTTGGGGCTCACATACAGGTAGCTGAGGATCGTCTTCGCTCCCACTTTGTCGTTCAGCTTCTGGTACGTAGCGCCATAGTCAGTTGACCTGAAATTTAATCAGAAAGGTCGGGTGAGCAAACTGGTGAATTACTGGTTGCAATTAAACATTTTGTGCAGTGTGAGAGCAGGAAGAGGCTGAGATGAGACCAGGTTCCTGTTTGGCTTCAGAGTGACAGTGAAAACCCAGCAGGAGGTCAAACAGCTGCACCTTAAAGACGTACACAACGCTGAGACACGACACGTTGGTTAGCAACAAGAGCAGCTCTTACACAGTTTTATGTCAAAACAAATAATCCAACATGGCTGAAGTTAAACTTTCAGGAGACACTGAGATCCTCCATGTGCAGCGCCAAGGAAAAATATTCGCTTTGGCTTTTTGTCACAAATGTTTAAATCCAGCAAAGTAACTCAGTCAATAATTAAAGCGTAATTCTGTGTATTTTTCATTAGTTTAGTTTTTATTAATGCTCCCTTTTATCCATTTATCATTCCTGAACTTAATGAACATTTTAAATGTTGCATTGCACTGCCTCACTAATGAGTTTTCCATCAGGTTTATGGTAAAACTTAGTTCTTTTAAATGTGCGTTAGAAATAAAATTGACCTTGCATTGGTCCCTTCAGTCCCACAGGAGATTTATAATTAATTTGATAATTTTTTGTGTAAGTTAAAAATGGCAGTAGAAAAATTTTATATTACAGCTGACAGATTTAAAATACAACTTTAACTTTGATGATTCAATTTCCTAAAGGAAACCTTGAAACACTGTTAAGGTTCTGGATCACAGAACCTTAACAGATCGACTGTTGAACTTCAGATCATTCAGAACAGAAACTTTGGTTTTCATGGAGGCGTTACCTCAAGTTTATCCACTCGTCCATTATCCAACACACTTAACCTACGAGGGGTCATGAGGGATTCGACTGCCTATGTTCACACACACACACACACACACACACACACACACACACACACACACACACACACACACACACACACACACACACACACACACACACACACACACACACACACACACACACACACACACACACACACACACACACACACACACACACACACACACACACAGCAGCATTTCCCCCACGTTTTATAATACACTCATAATACGCACCGCTGGCTCATTGTAGCCAGCGGTGTGATTTTTGCGGACTCCCTATTCAAAGCATCAACTATAACAACTACAAACTCATCTTTCTTTCAGGAATAATTTTGTCCTGCCAGTAAAATGTTCACCACAGAAGAAATCCTTGCTGTCCTGCTTATGAAAAAAAAAAATATTATTTTGAAAAATAATAATTAAGAAAAACAGCACTGTTTTATAAAGATTTTCACTTTGGCAGAAATGTTAGTCGGCGTGTGCGTTCCTCTCGGTTTTGAACTGGGATATTTAGTTACAATTGGAATGAGAAAAATGTGCGATAAGCTATTTCCTGGTAGAGAAGAGGAAACAGGTAGCTATCAGGACAAGAGCACTTCCTCTGGATACGACCTTTTGATGACTTTCTTTTTAACCCCTCCTCTTTTTAACAGTTTCTCTGTTCTCAGTTTGCTTCCTGCTTCTCAGGTTATGATGCGTTTGATGCATCGACTGGAACGAGTTTCTTCTCTTTTCTGTCCCCAACTGAGAAGGACTGGGGAGGTTTGCTTCTCTGGTAACAACAAGTTTGATTCTTCTCTCTTCGATCCGTCCCTGACTGAGAGGGACTGGGGAGGTTTGCTTCTCAGGTTACGATGAGTTTAATTCTTCTCTTTTCGATCCGTCCTCAGGTTACAACGAGTTTGATGCATTTCTCTTCAATCTGTCCCCGACTGAGATTTTCCGACAGGAGGATATAGCGATCACCTATCAGAACTTCGGTCATTACATCAATGACTAAAATGCCCACATCGTTACGACAAGTTTGATTAATTTCTCTTCGATCTGTCCTCGATTTATCTCAACTTTTTAGGTAAGAACATTATTGATTCTTTTCCCTGTGATCCTTCCCCGGCAGGGGATGTTTGCTTGTCTGGTATCGACATTATTCTTTTCCTTTCGATTCTTTTCTGGCTGCTGTAAAAAAAATTTCCTTCAAAGAGCCATTGAAGATGGCGATGGGTGTCGACAGCAAAGATCTCCTGAAGTGTCTGTACCACACTGAACCTGAAGAAGCCTCTGACTAAAGACAGATGCTCTTCCCTCCCAAGACAGCCTCATATGGAAGATGGCCAGGATTGCCCATAATTTTCTTGAGCCTATGAAGAATCATTCTCTGCATTACCAGAGGTTCCACTGACATGCCCGGAACAGAACCAGCCTTCTATACCAGCCTGGGACTGATGCTGCCCCAACAGACGATTCTTTCAACATCAGATTTCCTCCAGAAGTCCTGTGCCTTCTGATAGACGCTTCACTATTGTGTCTCCAGTCCAGATGAACACAGAGGTCTTTATATTCCTCAACTTCTTCTCCCACGAAGGAAACAAGTTTGATCTAATTCTTGCCCTCGCAAAATCAACAATCATCTCCTTTGTTTCTCTGGTGCTCCGGGTTCTTCCATGTAATTAATCTCTCTCTTTCCCTCTAATAAATAAATAGATATATGTATATTTTCATACATATATATATATAATCATGTATGTATAATTAATATATAATTAGTCTCTCTATGTATATATATATACATATGTGTATATCTATATGTATATATCTATATACGTATATATAGATAGATATGATCCGTCCCCGATCATACACACACACACACACACACACACACACACACACACACACACACACACACACACACACACACCTAAGGAGATTTTAAAGAGATCAAGCTCACATGAATAATAATCAGACACTTGTGGGCTTTTTGCACCTGAGCTTCGGCGTTCGGGGAAAAGCGGCTCAAATGTTTCCGATCTATTGAAAACGGTACTTTACACCGGGTATTTGCGGGATGTGAAGTGCACAAAATTCAGAGACTGAGGTCCAGACAAAAGTCCAAGGTAACAATTAATAATGTACATCGATCTGAAGCCCCAATAAGTAAGCTGGAGAAAAGTTTTAAGATGTTCGCCTCGTTATACATTCACAGATTCAAAGGTGAGTTTTACTTTCTTTAAACTTTGCGGCTAACATTAGCTTTAGCTTGTGCTAGTATGCAATATTCTCGGACATTTTTCTTGTAAAAATCTGCTATTTAAGTATCTAAACATTTCTCATCCATTCTAACGGACAATGTTTGTACCTTATTCTCAAGTATATTACGTGTATTTATTGCTCAAATAGGACGGTGTTTACAGCAGTACGGGCGGATCAGTTGCTCGGCTAACACCGGCTCTGCGCTCTCGTTCCCAAACACTCGCTGTTTCAGGCTCAATACAGCAGCGATTCAATGGAAATAACACAGGAACATCTCCTGTACCTTCGTCTTTAGGCTGAAGAAGCTGATCCGGAGTGACGTGAAGGCTGCAAACTTTGGGCCTTAGCTTTAACTGGTAGCTTCAACCGGTAGCTTTAACTAGTAGCTTCAACAGGTAGCTTCAACTGGTAGCTTTAACCGGTAGCTACAACCGGTTAAAGCTACTAGCTTTAACTAGTAGCTTCAACCGGTAGCTTCAATTGGTAGCTTTAACTGGTAGCTTCAACCGGTAGCTTTAACTGGTAGCTTCAACCGGTAGCTTTAACTGGTAGCTTCAACCAGTAGCTTCATCGGTGGCCGTATCGGTGGCCGTATCGGTGGCCGTATCGGTGGCCGTATCGGTGGCCGTATCGGTGGCCGTATCGGTGGCCACCGTATCGGTGGCCGTATCGGTGGCCGTTTTAACCACCTGCCCGAAGCTAAAGCAATGAAGTTACACTCCTCTGATGATGTCAGTTAGCTGGTTGACTCCGTCTGGTGCTGGTTGCTCTGTCACCACATTTACAGGCAAATTTAAAGTAAAAACAAAACATCTTTTCATAACTGTACAGAATAAAAAGTTAAGTTTTATAAATTGCATGCATAGAAAACATTTGATTCTAATCAAATTCCATTTTGTCGATTCTTCCTCCTTGTGTTTCACCTCTGATAAAACTTGTAGAAGTTGCACGTCCCCCATGGGACTGAAGTTAATTAGCAGCAGCTCTCTTGTTTACTAGAACCTCACACCGGATCTGACAGGTGGAGACTATTTACATGCCAACTTTGAAGGAACCTTTTGCAAGTAAAAACCTAAAACTCATTGATATTCAGACTCCAGAATAAATCTTTGAAGAAATCTCTGAGGCAGCGATGATTGACGACCTCCTGAATCCGCCTCATCTTCTGCAGTTACAGTGGATTTGTTTCAGGATTAATATCTTCCAAAAGAATGTTATGTTTTCTTTGAAAACATTTCCTAAACTTCTTTTTATCAAAAGATTAAACGTCACATTCAGACTGAAAAAGTGAGTCATCAAGAGCAAAAGAAATGTTGAAACTGTAGAGATTCAGATAAAAGTTGACTTTAAAGCCGAGAGGCTGGATGAGTTTATTGATACAGATAAATGCATTTTTCTCCAATGCTAGTTATATTTATGGGGGTCAGTGTACTGGAGTCAGTTTTTCTTCTCCTGACCTGAATAAAGGAAACAGAGGATTTCTATTTTTATCTCATAAAGAGACTCACAACCCAGACGAGACCTGCTTTAACTTCCTGAACTCGGCTGTGATCCAGTCATCCTGTGGGATTTCCACACAAACAGCAGTGGAAATAAATTCATCTAATTAAAATATGTTATATAAAATAAACACACACACTACGCAGTATTTTAATCTCTACCAACATGTCTGACTGTCAGCTGTTCTTGCTTCCAGTAGATGGAAACCCAGCCTGATGAAATCCAGCCGTTGTTCTACGCTTTGCTTCGTGAAGTCGATCTGGACCCTCGGCTGCTGAGAAGCGATTCCTTCCTGGAGGCGTGGCCTCTGTTGCTATATTACATTTTACCTGATGCCCACATTTGGCCACCATGTATGTAATAAGCATGAAATGTACCAGAACTTGACTGCTCTGTAAGCAGCCATCCTCCACTGTGAAGTGGAAGTACCGATCCGAACGAGGATCGGTACTTCGGTACTTCGACCAGAAAATCACCATCATCCTCCACGACCAGAAAATCACCATCATCCTCCACGACCAGAAAATCACCATCATCCTCCACGACCAGAAAAATCACCATCATCCTCCACAACCAGAAAATCACCATCATCCTCCACAACCAGAAAATCACCATCATCCTCCACAACCAGAAAATCACCATCATCCTCCACAACCAGAAAATCACCATCATCCTCCACAACGTCTCCTGTTCTCCGATTGGCCCGGCTGACTCTCTACTGGAGCAATCCTAGTTAATGGGAGGAAGTCCAGACTGATGCTGATGAAAAGATTCACAATTCATGAGAGACTAACATATTTGGCTAATTCCTGATATTCTGGTTGTATCCCAATTCAATTAAAGAAACTACAATTTATTATTAATAAAAGTATTAATAATGTAATCATAATTAATAACCAAACCAAATTTTGATGCAAATCCTGGAGTTCCAAGAAGTTGAACAAGACCTTGAAATGTTTGAATAATGAATTTATATAGTATGACTTTTCACTTTTCAAAATAAAAGACTAAAATAAATGAACTTTCCTCTAAATATCTGATTCCAGATGATGCAGCTGTAACCTGCAGGCTGGATCTTCTGCCAGCCAGAGACACTTTATGTTTACAGAGTCGTAAATCGATTCAAACTGGTAAATCCACATCGTCCTCAGAGGAGCGTGAATATATTCTAATGTCGGCCACACCACTGCTGACAAATCTGTGCTTGGATGGGATTTTAGCGTTCCAGGCTGTCTTTGAAAGTTTGAACGACTTTTCTGAGCTGCCAGGTTTAATTTGTTTTCAGAGGCCTGAGGCTCAATCAAGGAGCTTTTTCTCATTTCACACAAAGCCAGAGAAAAAAAGCCCAAAGCATGCAAATCCTAAAAATGTGGTGAAGACGGCGCTAAACGCCTCGCGTGACTTCAAATAAAGCAATCGCTCACATCGACTCATCTGCTTCTTTCACTCCTTTAAATCCAGACTGAAGATCTTGTTTAAAGGGATTTCAGAGAATGTCACAGTTTACAAAAAGCCATGAAAATAGAAAAATATTCTCAACATATTACCAATTTGCTTCCCTTGGGGAACCTTTCAGGTTTACTTTGGACGGTATCCATGGTGAGTGAATGCGTTGCCATCTGAAGGGTGGAACTGGTACCATTTATCAGAAATCATTGGTGTCTGGGTTCACTGGGCAGTGACATCATCGGACTATTGATCGGCTCCTGTCACAGAAAACCTGATTTAAGACCCAGTGACGCATTTCTACTGTGGCAGCAACTTTAAACGCTGTGCACCGTCCGCATCCCAGGAGGATGAAAGCACATCAAGTGAAAAATGATTTTTCAAGAACAAAACGATGCAGTGAAAAAGTATGTTTTTACACTCTGAGCTCACCTAACTAAATCCTGCAGATTATCAAATAAATTATAATGTGAATCAAATTAGTCCAGTTAAGAGAAAATAGTTATTCAAACAGTGCAGTCATGAAATAGGGTGAAAGATTTCAAAAACCAACATTGTTCTCCAATCGAAAGAAATTTGAAAACAGATGAGAAAAATAGTTACAATCGAACTAAAACCTGTCTGGGTCCAGTTAAAGAATATGAATGCAGACGGCTCCAAAAGCAGGAAGAGGATACAGCGCAGGGCATTCTGGGTAAATACTGGGTAAATACTGGGTAAATACTACAACCAGTTGTAAATATGACAACCAGTGAAATCTGACATTTCTGTTTACATTCATGAAGAAGGAATCCTCACCGTCCTCAATGGAGCGTCACCATGAAGGAGGCCTCAGTGAATGACCCTTGACCTCTGGGCTCCAGAAGAAGCTCCTCCATTATGGATATGTAGCAGGACAATGATCCAATGAAAATTTCAGAGTGGCGGACCTGAGCTCGATCCTGGGCCGAACCTGAGCAGAACCTGGGCCGAACCTGAGCAGAACCTGAGCTCGATCCTGGGCCGAACCTGGGCTCAACCTGGACTGAACCTGGGCCGAACCTGAGCAGAACCTGGGCTGAATCTGGGCTGAATCTGGGCAGAACCTGGGGAGAACCTGGGCAGAACCCCCGTCAGGCCGTGGGAAGCTGTGTCCAGACGGTACGTGGGTGTGAACCGCGCCGCTCTGACCTCACACTGACTGGATTCTTGCAGCTGCAGGTGGAAAAAGGCTTCAGGCTGGCCGCGTGTTGGCCTCACAAAGACGGAGCGAGTTGGTCCAAGGACGCGGGAATGTTATCAGCATTTTTACTCCGATACGGCTCAGTGGGGAGAATGGATTCAGGATATATTAGGAACATCTGAGGCATTAAAAACTTTCACAACCAAAAAAAAACCCTTTTTTAGTCCTGAAACAGATTAAAATTCTGTCTGAAGCCGCATATTAAAAGGCTTATTAGAAAGTCTCAGTTATAAGTGCAATACATTGATAGGCAGCTCCATTGGGAATGTGGTTCATCACAGTCCAGAGAGAGAGACAGACAGAGAGAGACAGACAGAGAGAGACAGACAGAGAGAGACAGACAGAGAGAGACAGACAGAGAGACAGACAGAGAGAGACAGACAGAGAGAGACAGACAGAGAGAGACAGAGAGTTCCATGGATCTCAGGAACCACCAGCACCGCTGCTCCAGACAAGCAGCAGCCGCGATGAGTCGCCAGGATGAATCTCTGCAGTCTCTCTCTCTATTTGTCTCTCTCTCTGTTTGTCTCTCTCTCTGTTTCTCTCTCTCTGTTTGTCTCTCTCTCTGTCTCTCTCTTTCTGTCTCTCTCTCTGTTTCTCTCTCTCTTTCTGTCTCTCTCTCTGTCTCTCTCTTTCTGTCTCTCTCTCTTTGTCTCTCTCAGCTAAATCAGAGCTTTCCTCCTCCTCTCCACATCCGCAGTGCCTTTCCATCATCCCATCACGATCTACGGTTCACCTCCGGCTCCAGAAAACCTGTTTTTATTGTTTTTTAATCATGAGCGTGTTTTTAAAACGAGCAGCTCTGTGATTGGACAGTGAGAGATGATCCAAAAACCCTAATAAGAAAACATTTTCAGTCCGTCACTCAGGAACCCGCCAATGTTCCCAACATGAGGATCTGGATGAGACCCAAAGCAGAGAAGAATGAGGGACAAAGATTCATGCAGGTGAGCAGTGGAGCGGGGCTCAACCTGTGGTTCACGGGCCATTTAAAGGCCTCTGCATTATTTTACAGGAAACTAAGGATTGTAAAAAATGTGGACCTCCAGTAAATGATGCAGATGGACACTGCAAGACTTTCACCCACAAAGTAAAATCATCCAAAATGGAGAAAACCCAATAATTTTTATTAACTAATGTTAAATGTGAATGTTTTGGGTTTTGTATCGTCTTAGTTTCATGATCAATCTTTGAATCATCTTTCAGTTCTCAGACTGTGAGGCTGTTATTACCAGGCTTAAATCGTTCCTGTGAGATTCTCCTACTACTCTCCAGTTTTACAGTTGTTGTTGTCATGGCTACTGCAGCGTCCAGATGAGTCGATCCTCTCAGACTCCCTGCTGGGACGGCGGCCAAAAGGTGCAAACACTAAATACTGACCGTCATATTTTTATTTATTTGACTATATTTTGTAGAAATTTGTTCCCACTTTGACATTAGAGGTTTCGTTGGGTTTTATTTTGATCAAAAATCTGAATTCTGTTAATCACGACTGATTTGCAACAGCAATAAAAGGCGTTTTCTAGACACTGTGAAAGTGTTATAATCCTGATCAGAAGCTGCTTGGCCTCCGTCTCACTGTGTGCTGAAGGAGGCTCAGCATTGAAATGCAGTCAGTGTTTTTCAGTGTCTTCCTGATCCTTACAGAAAACTGGATGACCTTTGACCTGCTGCTGATATTCCAGTATTTTCAGACCACATGTCACTGTTTGCTTTTTCTTTTCATTTATAGCATCACATTCATTCATTTGCTGACTTTGACTGATTGTTTTATGTTGTTGCTGGGTTTGGTTGTTGACATGTGAAACAATCTGATGACATGAAACCAAATCAGAATCTCACCGATGTGATCAGATCTCTGAGCAGCTGCCTGCTCACGAGAGCAAAGCCAAGTTTGAAATCAATAGAGACTAAACCTGTAAAATTGGAGACAAACAGAAAACTGGGAGATTCACTAGAGGAGATTTCTGTGTTGGTTCTTGTTAAAAACGCTGACTTCACTGCTGTCCATAAAGAAACGACGGCTGACAGATTGCTGCTCAGCCCAGCACATCATTTCATGGGCAGAAAGATTTCAAGCTGTTTCCTCATGCAGCTTTGCCTACTTCAGGCTGGAATCGCTCCCTGAGGTGCTGCTCCGTCTCCCGGCTGAAAATGTTCTCCTGATGTCCCGTCCAAACATTAAACTCTTCTCTCCAACACATGAATCATCTGGTCACTCATCCGTCTTTCTGCCGGACTGTCAGGCTTTTCCACACACACCTTTAATCATCCGTCCATTACAAAGCGCCGCGTTTTCTCAGGTTATTAGATTTATCACAGCGTTGGAGAGAAACCATTACCGGGATAATGCAGGATCATGGCTGGAAGCTCTGAGCTGAGTGGCCTCCTGCGCCGAACGCTTCCTGCGCCGCCACAGCAGCGGCGCCGCAGCGTCACAGCAGCGTTCGCCGCAGCGTTCGCCGCAGCGTCGCCGAACGCAGTGTCTGCGGCGGCGACGCTGCACAGAAATCCTTGAAATACTTTCCTCAATCAAGTGATTTTTAGTCCAGACAATAACAAACGCTGCGAAGGTGGTTAGCTAATATTCCATAAAAACACTTCACTAAAAGAAACTTTTCTTATTCAAAATGGTTAATTAATCCCAAAGGGACATTAAATGATATTATTTAGCCAAAGGCAAATTAAAAGAAAGTTTTAATAAGTGTTTGGATTGACAGCTGTGATACACAGCGGGCAGAAAATCGAATATTTATTAAAGATTCATCATTTTGTCTCGGTGGAACCAATTCAAGTCTGAATGATGAACATGGAGAAGAACTGGGACTGAAAACAGCTGCAAGTCAGAGGGGAAGAAAAACACTAAGAACAAAATGCAAAAGCCCAAATATTATGACTTAAATCTAAATATGTTTAGTAATCCAAGTGACTGTCTTCATTCATAACTCACTGCAGTAGCTCATGAAGCTGACCTGATGCGATTGATCTGATGAGATTGACCTGATGAGATTGACCTGATGAGATTGATCTGATGAGATTGACCTGATGAGATTGGCCTGATGAGACCGACCTGATGAGACTGACCTGATGAGATTGACCTGATGAGACTGACCTGATGAGACTGACCTGATGAGATTGACCTGATGAGATTGACCTGATGAGACTGACCTGATGAGACTGACCTGATGAGATTGACCTGGTTAGATTGACCTGGTTGCATCAGACGGTTTTGGGCTCAGAGTTCTGCACTGATTCCAAGCCTTCAGCTCCGGGTTCTGATTGGCTCCTGATCCTGAGATCTTCCTCTGACTTTACTTTCCCCAGAAGTTTCAAACATTTCAGTGATTCTCAGTGTGTGAGAACATTTTGAAATCAGGATTAAAGCCAGAGGACGTGTGGACGGCGTCTCTCCCCGGACCAATTTACTGTGTCACACTCAGACGTGTGAGACTCCCATCATGATGAGGGAGTGAGACTCTTACCTCCATAACGAACTCTCAGTCACGCTGTTGAGATTGAAGTCAAAGAGTTTGGTTAGCATCAGAATCACCTGCAAAACAACAGAGGCAACAGTTAGGATGCAAATCTGCTCCCTCCCTGCATAAAGACGTTAAATTTACAACAAATTTAAAGACATAAATTCAGCAACATTGAGAGGGAGAAATGAGTCCCAGTCAGATGAGCTGAGTCAGATTTCTGCGTTTTGCTCTGAAATAATTACACTATAAATGTCAGGCTAACAAAATGTTCAGGCTTTTTTCTCTCCAACTTTGTTCAAAGTAGAAAGTTCTTTCAGTCCATCTGAGTAACTGGACCTGCATCCATCATTCAGCTAAACTAAGAAGATTTTCTCATTTTGACCCTCATCCATCACCATTCATGGATGACAAGCGTCGCATTCAGGCCTGCATTCAGACCTGCGTCGCATTCAGACCTGCGTCACATTCAGACCTGCATTCAGACCTGCATCACATTCAGACCTGCGTCGCATTCAGACCTGCATCGCATTCAGACCTGCGTTGCATTCAGACCTGCGTCGCATTTTGACCTGCATTCAGACCTGCATCGTATTCAGACCTGCATTCAGACCTGCGTCGCATTCAGACCTGCGTCGTTCGGAGCGGCTGGTGGACAAACCGATCTGAGGAAATATTTCTATCCAGAAAGTTTGTGAATTAAACAGATTTGAATTTTTCCTGTTTTTCACTGATACAGAAACGCGTCGGACTTTCCAGTTCCTGTTTGGCTCATGAGGTTTTCTTTATATATTTGGAGCGTTGCTGCTTCAGAAACCCTCGGCAGCTTGATGCAGACACACACAGACGTCTTTTATTTCATTTATTACAGATTTTTCTCAAGCTGTCACAGCTGAATAGAAAATCTGATGCCATCCATCAGATTTATCTTCTGTAAATCTGTAAATCTTTTATCTGACTTGCTTCATGAGAGGATAAATTTATCTTCTCGTTCAGAATTAAAGGAAATCAACCAGATTAAAATGGAAACTTATTCCAGTCAAACATCATGCAAACATTTACATTTTGCTGTCAAAGAGGATAAAAATCCCCAGTTTGTTTCAGGAGTGAAACAGACTCCTGATAATCTTCTTGTCATCTTTGTCTTTTCAGACTTTCAGAACAATTAAAGCATTTTCACCACATGTGGCGCATTTAGAGCTGAAATAACATAAAGTGCAGAACTTCAGGTTGTGTGAAGAGTGGAAACAAGACTTTCTCTGAATCTATTTAACTTCTGGTGAGAGTTGGGAGGGGAGCTGCTGAGGTCAGAGCAGCAGAGGGTGTGTGTGTGCATGTGCGTGTGAGTGCGTGAGTGTGTGTGAGTGTGTGATTGCGTGAGTGTGTGTGTGTCTTTGCAGGAAGGAAGAGGCTTCAGCAACCTGACACCCTGAAGGCTGAAGCTGTTCATCAATTTGCTGCTTCAGCTCTGATGTCTGCAGAACACACACACACACTCACACACACACACACACACACACACTCACACACACACACACACACACACCACACACACCACACACACACACACACACACACACACACACACACACGCACAGCACTCACACACACACGCACACTCACACACACACACACACACACACACACACACACACACACACACACACACCCCCACACACACACACACAGGAATCTGGCTCAGATATACAGAATCTGAAACATTGCAAACAGGTTTTTGAGGAGAAACTTTAACTTGTTCTTCAGGAGTCGGTTCCTGCATCCCGTCTCAAATGAACGACTTGCTACTGAGCATGTGCAGAACGACGGGAAGCTGATGCAGGTGTGTGGAGACGGGATGCAGCCGATAGTTACAGGACAGACGCTCTCAGTGCTGGATAACATTAAACCCTTACAGAAATCAGTCACAAAGTTTTTCCACTAATTTCATTTTAAATTCCTCATAAAAATGTTTAACGTGTCTCAGTGACGCTGAGTCCAGAAGCAGAAGAGAGGAAATCTGAGCTGCTGCTTCAGAAACACGTCAGAGCATAAATACTTTAAAAGATGGAAAATGTCTCTTATTATTTCAGTGTGAAGATGAAAAATCCAACAGTTTGTGTCCATATTAATAAATCGAACTAATTAAGTGTCATTCAGAAAAGCACTTCAGGTTCTGAATTATTAAAAATATTGAAGCTGATCCATTTAAGCAGAGCTCTCAACACTTTATGGATGAAACTTAGACTGCGTTCACAGTGACCCTCCTTTAAAAATGAAGTTTGATAAACTGATAAACATTTATTAAGAAGAATAATCAGGTAACAGGGGGAATTACTGACCGCCAGCCTTGCTAAAGTTTGTTAAATGGTTCCTGACCTTAACCCTGACCCTGACCCTGACCCTGACTCTGACCCTACAGCACCGGGTCAGATGTAACATATCGGATCATTTCCTTCCTTTAGCTTTTCTTCCATATTTCTATTCAGAGGTTGAAGATGAAGTCAGATGTTTGATCAAAATGTTCACCTTAACTGCTTTGTTGCCGTTTTCAACCTGACTGTAAAACAATTCAAATTAAAATCTATTTTTAATCAAATCAATCATCTCCACGTGTTAATCAGACACAAGAGGTCTTCTCTGTGAACAGACTCCACAGTCTGTTCACAGTCTGTTCGCTGCTGCTGCAGCGAGCTGCAGCGCTGCTGCTGCAGCAGACTGCGGCTGTTTAAAATTATCCTCATTGTTTCACTCATTACTTAATCATATCCCATTGATTCCAAACACTGCTGGGAAAATCTTCCAGATTCAGATGATGCCCTGAAGGTGAGAGGACGAGTGAAAGTGGGGACGAGTGAAAGTGGGTCGGCTCAGGTCTTCGGGGAAACAAGCCGAGGCAGAAACAACTTATTTGGCTCGGAGCGTAAAAGTGAAGGCGGCGCGGTGAGTTTGCTTTGTGGCTGGAGGTGTTTGAAGCTCCGGAGGCTGAAGATGCAGGAAAATACTGAGAGAAAACTTGATCCTGACTGTTCCGGGTTTACTCTGATAAGATCCAGCAGATCCAAAGGGACGCGCTGCCTGTTATCTGATGACCTGCAGGTGTTCTGGTAAGATGCTGCAGTGGTCACTCAAACTGCCCACTCAGTGCTTCCCTGCGCTCTTATCTCTGACTGTTCAACTGAACTAAACACTGATGAGTTGGAAACCTGCGTCCATCAGTTCCCCTCCACACTGCCCTGCTTGTTGCCGTGGCAGCAGCAGCCAATGACTCCATGACTTGTGTGACTTTGTGAAACTGTTGCGCCAGCATGAGGCTGCAGAGGCGAACAGATGCACCTTGGGTAGAGGAATTACACGGCGAGGTCGGGGGCTCCTGTGATCAGGCTTATTAAATATGCGCCAACATCTGCAGCCCCTGAAACCCGGCGGCGCCATGGAAACGGGCCGGTGTCGGGCCGGCAGGGACTCGGCGTTCTGAACGTTCACCCGGATAAAGACCCGTAATCCTGCACTGATCAGAAATCAGCCTGGGGACGGAGGGGGGCCATCACCTTACATCAGAACCGCGCATGCTAATGCTAATGTGTGTCCCACCTGGAGGCTGCATTCCCAGCATTCAGCTTCTCTTTTTGTCCTCCACTCATTATTTCCTCACACATCTCATTCTGCTGAGCGAGTCAACGTGTGTTTGTGAGAAAAGCAGGTTGAAGGTGAGGGTAATGGGCCAATTACGGCTTTAACAACTCTGAGCCAGCCGTTAGCGTGTCTGCAGGTAAAGGTGAGCAGGTGTGGAAGGTTTTCCAGCTCAGAGCGAGTCCGTCATGACGCACGGCTCCGGACCCAGAGGAGCGTCCTGTGACCGTCCGGCGTAACGTCTCACTGACTGAAGGGCAGTCTGCGCTGGCCGTCTGTCGCCTGCATATGGAGGGAAGCAGGCGGTCGTCAGCCAGTGGCCCGGTCAGATGGGCTCCCACTGGAAGGTGCATATGTTCCTCACACGCGGTGCCAGTTGGGCCCGGGGGCTTCATACTGTAGATACACAGAGACACGGCTCTGTGGAGGATACCTCTCCACAGGCGGAGTCACTTCTGATGCATGAACGCACCAGAAAGAAAAAAAACAACAATCTCAGATTTCCAACACATTTTACAAAGATCCAGACTCAAATATTCAGATTTTTTCATCCAGTAAATTTTTGCTCATTTTCCATTTTTTAGCACAGCCAAGTAAATATGACTTAAAAGAAATTTGACTTTAATGGTTTAAAATTGGATCTCTGTCTCTTCAAGAAGCTCCCGGTCTGTCTGACGCAATTAGAAAAATGTTTCTGTTAAGATTTTATTATTTTGCTCTGAGAAGCTCGTGCAACGGCTCAGCAGATGAGAAGATGCACCAGGTGTTTGCTAATTGCTGCTGGCTAGTTTGCAGGATAAGAGTGGGGGAGTGGCTGGGCTGCGCTGTGGATCCGCAGCTGGACGCACGATGGACCGACCAGGACCTGGACGTCCATCCAGACTGACAGCTTAATTCTATGGCAGAACGGCCCAGTCAAAGTCCACACTGAAATCCGATTGAAAATCCTTAGCAACAATTGAAAACCGATGTTCACAGACATCTGCATCCAGAGGAAGAACAGTCAGATGTTCAGTCCTGTGCACAGCTGGAGGAAACTGATAGGAACTGCTAACACATGCCACACTTTTCAGATTTGTATGTGTAGAAATATAAAGAACGATGCATCATTTATCCTTTGCTTCATAACTATTCACCATTTCATTTTGGTTTATCACAGAAAAATGTGAAAAATGTTCAACAGATATAAACTTCTTTAAATGTTTACATTTCTAAGAAATTAGTTTCTACAGTTTTTATCAAAGTTTTATGGAAACGGGGGAAATAGCTTTCAAAGTTTTATTTTTGTATATTAGTGCAGAAAAGTAATTCTAAAGTTCTGAGCCGTTTCGCTGCGAACTGCAGCAGCCATTAAACTCCAGACCTCATCAGAACCAAACCGTCACGTCTGGCCCACATGCAGAAAGCTGCCATGTTTCTGCGCAGCAGCTGGCAGGAAGTGGCACTTCGAGACGCAGACTGTTTGCTCCAAGCAATGCTTGGTGTGAAAAATGCTGTAAGAGTTTCTTCCATGGTGTCAAATTAGATGTGAACGTGAACCGCAGCTTCAGAATCACCGGTCGGTCCTGCCACTCCGGGTCCAGCTAACAAACAAACTAAAGTTTGTTACCTTGTTACTTGGCAAAAAGCTGCCAGAACTTTCTGAGCATCCAGGCTGTCCACTGAAACGTCACAACAGAAGCTGAAGTGGAAAAGATTTAAGTTTCTGTTTGCTGTGTGGACTGAACCAAGTCCAGTCGGTTTACGGTTCTCTTCCTCTCAACACACACAAATGTTTCTTGGTTTACGCATGTTTTTCTATAACATGTAAACCTTCAGCAGAACCAGCTGGTTCTGGTTCTGGTTCTGGTTCTGAGCCAGGTTCTGGTTCTGGTTCCGCTGGAGGGTTCTTCCTGTTACAGGAGAGTTTTTCCTCTCCACTGTCGCTTCATGCATGCTCAGTGGGGGGGAGAAACGGCTGCTGACTCCACTGGGCTTCATTACACAGAAACCTTTAGCTGTCTGGTAATCAGGATCAACTGGAATCTGAATTGAAATGACAGTTTTTAAAGTTCACTATATGAATAAACTCAACTGTATATTAATAAACATCAAAGCATGAAAAACTCAGCATCATATTAAATCCATCAGGTGAGATTTGAACCCCAAACCTTCTGAGGAAACCAAGCTATTATTAAACATATGCATATATTAACGTGGTTCTTCACTGTAACTCATCCACTAAA
The DNA here is from genome assembly GCA_911649635.1 of Poeciliopsis gracilis. Taxonomy (NCBI): domain Eukaryota; kingdom Metazoa; phylum Chordata; class Actinopteri; order Cyprinodontiformes; family Poeciliidae; genus Poeciliopsis; species Poeciliopsis gracilis. Next base: position 881,430 of record CAJVRI010000370.1, on the reverse strand, counting down.
TATGGATTCTGATCCAGATATTTCTGCTGTCCTGCTGCTCTCTGCCTCACAGAGCAGACACAAAGAAGCTCCTCTAAATAGAAGTACATTACTTTCAAAATGCACCGTTTATATGTATCGGCTCAAGCAAAGTGATTTACGGTGATTTCTGTTACGCAGCCATTTCCTCTCTCCTAATGAAAGCAAACTGCACCAGCTCACCTGCTGCACAGCGCCAGGGGGAAATTTAAAACACAACACCGGCAGCATCCCGGTTTATTTACGCTGCCGTTGCCTTTCATTCCCGCCTGGTTCAGAGCATGACCGCACCATCAAAAGCTGATTTATTCTGCGCTGAGAAGCTGGAGTGCTGCAGCTTCTGCAGTGGACATGGTCCTGATGGATGAAGAGCGCAGTTCAAAGAGCAGACGTGTCTCTGGAGGATGTTCAAGAAGGCTTGCAAACGCATAAGGAAAGAGCACAGATATATTAGTCATGCAGAGAAAAGCCTCAGCTCGAGGTGCGGATCAGTCACAACTGTGTCTGTGCAAAGCCCCACATATTTAGAGTATCCCTTTATTTCTCTTTAATCCAAACTTTGCCTTTGCTGCCAGCAAACACGGATATCTGCTGTACTCTGTGCTAATTGTCCTTGGATGGAGGAAAGAAAATATCACCATGGATCAAAATTCCCCAACATGCATGAACAAGTAACAATTACCATCTCCTGGGGCGCAAGGAGCCAAACAGGCCTCCAACACACACACACACACACACACACACACACACACACACAGACACACACACCCCCACACACACACCCCCACACACACACACACACACACACACACACACAGACACACACACACACACAGACACACACACACACACAGCATACACACACGCACACACACACACACACACAGATACACACACACACACACACGCGCGCGCCGACTCTCCCAAACGGAGGGGGGTTAATGTCAGGTTCATGTTCTGCAGGGCATCGCAAACTATTTGTTTTCCTCGCGTCTCATTTCTGTAATCATGTGAGACCAGATTTCTCCAGGGGACAGATCCGGTTTCATTCCTGCAGGAGCTCACAGAGCTGCTGACACACAGGAGCGCCTAATGAATCTGTTTCACACTTTCCTTTTAATCTGCAAAATGAATTCTGTGAGCACAAACAGGGCAACGCGCTCATATATAATGATGCAAACAAGTTCTACCTGCTGACGTTCGGAGATAGCTCCAACTGTCATGCTCACTGTGGGGGAGAGGGGGATCACTGAGGCAGAAACACTCCTGCCTCTCTGTGGATTAGCCTGTCACGTCTTCCTGTGGAAAATGCACCACTTGTGCCTATTGCTAATATAAAAGTGAAACATGCCTGGGAAGCAGAGTTTTCCTCTGCTTGTCACATATCTAAAAATAATGCGTCTTCATTGGAAGCAGATTGATCAAGGCCTGTCAGGCGCGCGGCCCCAGGAGCTTCCTCTGCATCCCGGCCGCAGGAATCAGAGCTGCTTATTAGTAAATGATCTGTCTTCTGCAGCCTTATGCAGCCTGATGTCTTTCAGTTGTAATTACCGCACAGAGACGCTGCCAGAAACTTACACCATGCCGTCAATTTACTTCCTCCTCTTTGTTTTTTTGCTGATGAGAGAAGGACGAACGTTCTTCCATTTTCTGATGCATTGGAGCAGATTATTTTGGGCCATGTGGGGTTTGCAGCGACGCTGCTGGAATACTGAACAACTCGGCAGCTTCTGCAGCTACCTGCAGCCGCCGCTTTGATCCACAGACCTGTCACTGTTGTTTGCTGCTGCCTTTTTGTTTGCTTTTTTCTGATGATGATGCAGGCGCAGCTTTTTCATATTCCTTGATTTGCAGCCAGATGCTGTTCCTAACTACTTGTTGACCCACTTTGCTCCGCGCACATTCCCCTCCACGCTACGCTGGATGGATTCACTGTGACCGTTTTTGCAATTAAGAGCCTGATCTCTGCAATGTGGAGCTGCAGAAAGCATTTGAACACTTGAAAGGCTTAAAGAAGCCATTCATAAGATGTAATAAGTACTATAAAGTATGCAGCGATGTGGTTGTACACGATGATTACATCTCTTTTTCATGTCTGAACTACAAAGCGCTCCACGTGGTTTTGTTTCAGCGCCGCCTGTTCCTGGGAATTATCTGCAGGAAACTGATGTGGAAACATGTCGACAGGAATCCAGGAATCTTTACATGCAGGTGCAAAGCAGAAATTCATCCGGCTCCACGAACACGCTTCACATTCAGCAGCAATTCTCCGTATTTACAGAACATCGTCTCTGCAGGCTCAACACTCTGTAAAAAACTTATTTACATTTTTTCTCTTGATTTCCCTGTAAAAAAAATCACTGAAGTGGAAGCAGTGAGGGGCCATGTTTACTCCCAAACAAAATGCTCAATAACGTTTTTGTTAATCTTTCATTTTTGTAAACATGCGATATTTTCTGAAAACGTAGAAAAGAACAACTCATGGAAAGCTGTGCAGGTTTCTACTTTTTATCGAATGTTTTTTATTTTGCTGGTTTAGAAAATGTTTTTAGTTTCATCTCAGCAAGAAAAATGAGAAAATCCTTACTGTCTTTAGTAAAGCTTATCAGGTTTGTTAAGTAAAGAGTTGCTGAAATTATTATTATTCTTCATACATGTTATTACTTGAGATTCATTAAGTGGGTTGGCTTGTTGCAGAAAGGTCTTGGGTTTGAATCCCAGACGGGGTTTCTCTGCATGGCTGCATGTTCTGCCTGTGCAGGTCCGGCTTCTCTCTGGTTCTTCCTTCCAAAGTCCAAAACACGACAGTGAGGCGAGCCGGTCACTCAGCTGCACCGAGTTCAGAGTGTGCATGGTCGTCCTGCGAGTCCGAAGGACTGGTGACCTCATGACCTGGTGACCTGATGACCTCATGATCTGATGACCTCATGACCTGATGACCTCATGACCTGGTGACCTGTCCTCAGAGACAGCAGTCGTACTATAAAAAGTAAACTAGAGTTTAGACTGATTGTCGCTCCTGAACCAGTCCTTTACATTAGTGGTGGAGAACGTCAGCTTGTTAGAAATTGAAACATCTCCCAGGAGCCGGCGTCTTGTTCTGCAGCCTAAATGCTCCAACATCTGCACACGCACAAGCCGAGCCCGTTTAAACATTTCTCCCGGCACTCCAGGACCAAAGATCCTGAAGAGAATGCCGATTGAGACAATAAATCACTGTTTAGCAGTTTGTCATAAGGGGAGATAAAGCCTGACACAATTACTGGAAGGAAATTCATGGCCAGTCTGCAGACAGCAGTGAGAGCATCTTTCACTGAACACGAAGCTCTTCCTGCTCTGAATGAGAAACGGAGTGACAAGCTGCTCCGTGCAGTTCTGAGGCTGTTTGTATTTTGGTCATTTCAACAGTTATGAATGTTTGATTTATTCATGTCAACCTTCTCACCTGAAACACGCTCAGGTGGAGCAGCGCCTGAGAGACGGAGGTTTGGCCTCCAGTTATTTCTGCTGCAGCAAAGGTGAAAGGTCAAAGAAACCTCCGCGGTATCTTCACTTTACCTTCCGTTTAAATCGGCTTTGAAACCGTAACAGATTTGCATAATTTCTTTAAAAGGCTTCATAGGAGCTAACACTTGCTGGCTGTTCACTGAAGGGCGAAGTGCCGAGTTACTGCAGATCTAGAAATTTTAACTTCATCAAAGCGATTTTAGGATCATTGATTTTGTTTAATTTCATCCACTTTGGATCCTGGAGGGTGGTGCAGCGGTTGCCCCGGGCAACGCTGGATTAAAGCAGACCCCTAAGGAGCTGCCTGAGGAGCCACTGATGGTGGTCGCTAACAAGTTCTAATGTTTGCTCCTGTTCCCAGTTGTTCATGTTTTAAGTAGAGATTCTCATGATTTGCATTTAATTTATGGATCTATAAAACAGGAGCAACACTTTGGCATGGCCAATGCAAAACTATGATCCATGATTCATGTTCATCACAAACATGAAAGTTTACCGTAAAAACTTGAAGTGAGAGGAAAAAGACAAGATGTTTGGAAATCTGGACAGTGTGGCCTGCATTCGTCTGGAGGCTGAAGATTTTGGGTTCGATCCATTTATCATCTTCTGTTTCATCCAGATTCGGGTCGCAGAAGCGAATTTCTCTGAAATTCATAACAGAGCTGGATGTTGGTCAGAGGTGAATAACCACCAGAGACAAAGGCAAAGTGTGAGCTCAGCTTTAGCGGCGCTTAGAGGACATCATTTGGTCAACAGGAAGGTAAACAATCATCTTTGGTTTATGAAGCCCAGCTCCCAGCAGCCCGGGTCAGCAGCCCGGGTCAGCAGCCCGGGTCAGCAGCCCGGGTCAGCAGCCCGGGTCAGCAGCCCGGGTCAGCAGCCCGGGTCAGCAGCACCAGAACGGCTCCGTCAGAGGATCACAGGGCGCCGACGCGCTGGGTCTCAAAGGTCAAACCCAAACCGTCAGACTTCACTTGTATTGAATAACAGTTGGCACCTCAATGCCAGTCCTGACCAGAAATTCAAGCCAGCCCACACAGGAAGCCGTTCAGGCCAGGCTGCTGAGCCAGACCAGGCTGCTGAGCCAGACCAGGCTGCTGAGCCAGACCAGGCTTTGGCTGCAGAGCGCTTGTACAGGCCGAGGCGGGAGGCATTCTGGCTCCCCTCTACCAGGAATTAATCCAAGGACAAATGAGCAAGTTTGGCAGGACTGAACAGGAGGGGAAAGCAGACAAATCCGTGGGATGAAGGCGTTTCTCTGTGAGGAAGTATCAGCTGCAGCGACGGCTGTTTGGACATTCTGCAAAGTGGAAAGGTGTCATGACCTGCAGGTTAACGTAGAGGACATGAGCAAACATGATGGAGGCGTGCGTGCGTGCGTGCGTGCGTGCGTGCGTGCGTGCGTGCGTGCGTGCGTGCGTGCGTGCGTGCGTGCGTGCGTGCGTGCGTGCGTGTGTGTGTCGGCCGTCAGCCTGACGCAGAGCGCCACAGGCCTTCACTCTGAACGCGCAGCGGATGGTAACGCTGCTCTGAACCACGGAGGCTTAAAGCTCTGAGCTTCATCAGAAAGAGGATCAAACTGCGTCTCAGCAAAATCCATAACAAGTTTATCGTTAGCAAAATGAACAGCAATAATACGAGTCATTTAGCCGGTCAAACAAAAGAAGGGGATTCATTTTTCAGTCATATTTTCATCATGTCATTCATTCATTTAAAATGTCAGTTTAAAACTAAAATGTTTCATTTACAAGCTGAATATTTAGCTCACAGTTAAATATTTAGGTAATATGGAAATTCACCTGCCAATAAGCAGAAGTAGACTATCAAAATAAAAGCTTGCTGTTATGTATTCTATAAACTCAAATTGCTTCATGTCACCTCATCATTGCTTAGTTCCTCTTTTCCTGAACGTTTAGGAAACAGGAAGCCGTTTAGGAAACAGGAAGCCGTTTAGGAAACAGGAAGCCGTTTAGCCGAGGATCCGCAGCAGCACTGCAGCCGTTCAGCCTCCACAAATTCATCAAATCCAGCTTCTATTTTTATAATCCAGCTCAACATTTAGCTCTGAGCTCAGAATGAAAATATTCACCGCTTCAGAACCAAGTATCTATTTGTAAGCTGGATATTTAGTTGGCTAACTAAATAAGAAAATATTTCTACTACAAAAAGTAGAAATAAATAATAATTCATGTTAACAACCTATAACAATATTGTTAATACTAAAACCCAAACAATGAACAGCAGCAGACTTTAATTCGTTGTCTTTTCCTGCTCTGTCCGCCTGGCCTGCAGGCGTTTTGCTCGCAGCGCTCAGGAAGCGGCTGGACGGCATGAAGCCAAAGTTCTGCTGAGGAAATAAAACACATCGATGCGCAGAGTGATTTATTGTTGACTGGCTCCTGCCTGCCACTTTAAACGTTTTAATGGTATTTCTAACACCATCCAATCACTCACTGCGGTATCATCTGAGCTGGCAGCGGTGAGTGCAGGCTGTCGGAAATTTCACACTGGACCTTTTCCAGCTCAATGCATAAATTAATAAGGAGGATGGAGGCAAACTCTGGATCCAGTTCTGGATCCAGTTCTGGATCCAGTTCTGGATCCAGTTCTGGATCCAGTTCTGGATCCAGTTCTGGATCCAGTTCTGCCACCAGGAGCGGTGAAGCTCAGTTACTGGTCGAACATGACCAGCGTGTTATCTGCATGTGTTTCTAATCGCTCATCGCGGTTTCTGTAACCACAAAGCAGACTGACTTCCTGCCCGCTGGAAAAAAGCTCCGATGTGGCAGTGTGGAGTCTGAGGTCAGCACAGAGCAGCTGCTGGGAGCAGCATGTGGACAAGAGGCTTTACAGCTTCATCAATAATATCATATTGATCAGCTCTATCATAAAAGTGAAGCTGACCTTGTTGAGGACGGGATGTTTTCCATGTTATCAGAGGAAACGGTGAATAGGCCTAAAATAAATCTGTCACCCAGGCAGGACGGTTTCACTCCGACACGTCCCTAATTATCAGCACCTCCATCAAAACCCAAAGCAAACCTTGAAAAGGTCCCAGCCCGCTTTCATCAACGAGACGGATGTGGCGATTGCTGCCAGATCTTCATATTTCTGCTGAATAAATGAGATTTTCAGATCTTTGCAGAAACATGAATCGAGGGGCTTATTGTGCTTCGGTGTCAGTGTATTCAGAGAAATGTAATTTCTGCTGTAGATCCAGAAGATTTTGCGATTAGCTGAGGATTTTGGAGCGACTAAAGCAGCAAGAGCCTGGATCAAACCTACAACTCTCTGCACATGCATGTAGTTTGCCTGCTCCGTTCCACAGGCTCCATATTTACCTTTTATGATTAAAAATTGACTCAAGGCTTGGGGATGTAATTGCAGCTTAGCTTTGAGGTTCATTTCGAATCAAGACGTCTGAAATGTGCGTCTGGACTGCGACTCCCAGGTTTTATTTTTCTGAGGATTTTCTCGTCTTTTCAGTGAAGGAAACAGATTATTGTGGATGTTTGTTAGAAAGATATATTAGACAATAATATGATGGCATCTGTCTGTGTTTATTTTTTTAAATAGAAGTTATTCTGGGCACAAAATAGAAAGAAGTATAAAAATAGTAACATCTAATCATCTGTGCTTCCCGTCCACAGAGACCCAAACCTTCAGCGAACGCTGCAGTGTGTACGCCGGGCCAATGGGGGCGCTGTAACTGTCACACACAGAAACAAAACACCAAACGTTGCCTTGTTTGTCATCTGTGAGATGGAGCTACGACGTCCACAGATGTGATGCGACACATTTATTGTCAGGCAGTATGTTTGAATTTACTGCATCTGGCTTTTCTGGTGCACAATATGATGCATCTCATGCCAATGACATAAACATCGGATCAGACGCGACGTTTGATCCGATGTTTCTGTTCAGAGTTCAAAGAGTTTGAAAGCGATCAGATATCCATCTGATTTAGTTCCACATATGGAAATGGATCCAGTGGGTTTATTGAGGAGTGAAGAGGTCGGATTGGTCCGTTCAGACTGATTACTGGTGCTAAGTGTCTTTATGTTACAAAGTCCCAGTCACCCATCTGAACACACACCGGTCACACATTCACACCCGGATGAGCAGCACCGCTGGGCTGATGAAACTTCCAAACCTTGCTGCCGTTTCCAGACGTCCCTCCGAGCCACAGTCATAAAACCAAAAGCAGCCATTTCCCAGGGACACGAGACATCCAGACTTTGGACCGAACCAACTGCCAGTGACGCCTCCCCGCTCCTCTTCTACTCTGCTGCCAACAAAGAAAGGCCCTTGGAGGTTTGATAGGAAGGAAAAAGAAACCTCTGAACAACAGACTGTGTGGCTACAGAACCGTCTTCAGCAGACAGAGGGGCAGGAAGTTCAAACAACCCGACTCCAACGTCTCTCTGCCCGGCCAGAAAGAAGAGCAGCAAAAGCAAAGGAGGCGGAAGAGCAGAGCTGCCAGCCACTGATGGAGTCACTATGCACAACGACTCCTTGAAGAAGCTCGGATGATGTGAGCTGCGTTTCATTTCCCGTTAAAGTTGAATAAAGTGTTTGTGAATTGAACTGATAAGCTGTTAAAGATCCAATAATCGGTTCTGTTAAACTGTAAATATTCTTCTCAATAGTTTGTGACAAAAGATTAAAAAATAACCATTTGAAAAATAGTTCAAGCACATCTTTTGTTTTAAACACAAACAACCAACATTGAAATCCATTTAAAATATTTATAAACGACTTTGAGTATAAACTACATAACGAATCATTGACTTTTCAACAGGCCACAAATTCAACTAGCAAGTTTATAAAATGTGGTTATAAATGAGAAATAACAGATTTTATGCTGAGCCTAGCAACAATAATAAAGGTGTGTTTTTAAATGTAGAGGCCGTTTCTAACAGTCAGACTGCTGAACAGAGTTTCTCCTCAGTGGATCACAAACCAGAGTTAATCTGAAGAAACAGCAGCAGAGCCCTGACAGAGAGGAGACCAGCACAAATTCCCCTGATGGATTTTAGCCACGGTGTTTAGATATCCTTTCTGTTGGATTGCTGCGCTGCCGCCATTATCGCCACCATCATCATCATCATCATAGAGGCCATAACTGTGTAGAAGTTGTGGGATTGATGGTGTTGCGTTGTTGTGGAGAGCGCACTGCCTGGGAGGCTTTCCACTTTTTCACCCTCAGCAGGAAATCTGTGACCTGCTTTAAAAATTCGACCATGTCACAGTAAATATGAGAAAGAGAAAAGGATATGAAGAAAATACAGCCACAATACGACTCCCTGCCTGAGGTTTTCCTCTTAGGGCTCAATAAAAGTCACCTTGACATGTAGAAAAACACAGATATATGGAAAACTAGGAACATCCTTTAACCCGGCGGGGGGGCAGGAATCTGCTGGCCCTCCGTTCCAGCATTGAGGTTTTGCAGACATGGAAGGTCTTTAATCAACACTTTAATCAGGTCTAGACTTTAACTGGACCATTTCAGCATCTTGATGAATTTTTCTGCAGGGTTTCTGGTGTAAATTTGTGTTTGGATCGTTGTTCTGTGTTTCTGCTGATCCGCTGGTTTGATGGGCGACCAGTTCGCTATGACCATCTCTGCTCTGGTCTCTCCTGTCCAGAGGACGACGTTCCACACGTCTTATCCTTAAATCAGGAGCAATTTAAACCCTTTAAAGGCTTTTCAGCTCTGTTACAGATAAAACAGGTTTTGTCATTTTTCTGATCATTTCTTACTTTGACCTTGGAATAAATTTGCTGGGATTTCTGATCCTGTCAGCAGTTTCACAGGTTTTCCACTTGAATAAACGTTCTTACTGAGGATAGATGGATTTTAAACGCCCTTCTAACACTTCTCAGATTGATGAGCAGCATCAGCTGATCCTCTGATCTCACTGCTGATGTTTTCCTTCAAACAGTGGATGGATGGATGGATGGATGGATGGATGGATGGATGGATGGACGGACGGACGGACGGTCGGACGGACGGACGGACGGACGGTCGGACGGTCTCGGGTTTATGAGGTGGAGTTTTACATGTAGAGTTAGACTCAGTAATTGAGTTTATTTCCTGATGGCGTCCTCTCTCAGCATTGCTGCTGGATCCTTTCTGCAGCTCCTGACTCTGCTGTCGGTTAAAATGAGCTTTTGTTAAATGTTTCTGCCTTTATTCGTTGTTTCAGTGTGACGCTCTGTGAAGGTTTTTCATGACGGTGCTGCAGACTGGAGGAGGTAAACATGCTGAGTCGTTTCTGCCTTCCTGTGGATTTCCCGGTCGTGGATTTCCCGGTTGGGTTTCCCGGTCGTGGATTTCCCGGTCGTGGATTTCCCGGTCGTGGATTTCCCGGGTCGTGGATTTCCCGGGTCGTGGATTTCCCGGTCGTGGATTTCCCGGTCGTGGGTTTCCCGGTCGTGGATTTCCCGGTCGTGGGTTTCCTGGTCGTGGATTTCCCGGTCGTGGATCCCAGCAGCGACGGCCTCCTCTGTAAGCAGGGAATCGGTGGAAGTTCGGGTCGGGTCCAGTGACAGCTGGGCTTTTTGTTTTGGACACATTTGTCCCCGTCTCCCTCCGTCTCCCAGAAGTCCTCCGTGTTACCGTCCAGTTTTAAGTTTCCAGTCTGTCTGACTCATCGAGGACGTTGATACAGAACCAGAAGGAGGAAGAACAAGAATCTCCACAGATGACCAGATTCATGACATTTTGTAGCTGAAGTTTGTTCTTTTTGTCTTTGATTGCATAATTTCCTGTTTTGAACATTTGCTGGATCGGCTTTCAGAAACCAGAAGGACTTCCTGGCAACAATTTCAATTTATTTCTTCCATTTTATGAATAAAACAACAAAAATCTGCAAAACCCAGAAATTGAAGGTAAAACTGCAAAATTAAAAGAGAATATATTTGATTTGTCTGTTTATTTGGTTACCTTGAGAGCAACTGAATCACAATCTGGCATGATTGAATAAACAAATTTTTGTTTTTGATTTGCTTGGTTTTATTATAAAAATCAGGCAGAAATGATGTCGACTGAACCAGAATTAATTCCTCGTTGGGTGTGAAGCTGTTGATGTGACTGAATGAGTAACTTCGTGTTCGTCTTTGCAGTAGAAAGTTTCGCTGGTCCAGAACTTTTGCTTCTGAAGGACTAAAATTTGAACTGAGACAAAAGCAGATACAGTTTGGATTATTAAAAGCCACGGCGCTGTCGCTGACGACAGAGCAACCGTTCCATGTCGACATCAGAGTCAGGATGTGATCATGGATGACATCGACTAAAAACATGAAGAACACACGGCACCGCCTTTGAATCAAAGTTTTAGTTAACTTGGGACTGAATCAGTTCCTTAAACTCGGAGATTCAACTTGTTCCCACTGAGGAAGGTTTGAGCGTCACTGAATCCCACAGCTGTAAAAAACCTTCCATCGTCTCATAAATTACACAAATGAGTCAATTAAGGTGTGTTAGTTTCACTGCAGTTAAAGCTGCACAAACTTCAGGGAACGCTTTTATTTTGAAGGGCAGCCAGTCTGACGGCTTGGCTCGAGAACATCTGTGATCTTCAGTTTTTAAGTGTTGCCAAACAATCTCAGTTAGAGACTGATCTGGACTTTGACTAGGCCATTGTAATACATTAATATGTCTCAAGTCTTTTGCAGACTCAGGTTTCCCCTCCATCCAGCCTCCCATCCCCAACCATGATGCTGCCACCACCATGTTGTGTGTCAGGAGTGTTTGTTGCCACACGGTGTTTTGCTTGTAGGTCCAAAAGTTGAATTTTGTTCTCAGCAAACCGGAGCGTCATCTTCCACGTGCTTGACTTCACATTATAGCAGTACTCGTAAAGTTCTAATAAAATCAACCAAAATTTGCAGCTATATGCCAAACATTCCCGTTCGCACGTTCCAACCATTCATCTTATATTTAGCTTGTGGTTCCGTTTTCTCCTTTAATGTTTCATGGTTTAATGCAGCGTCCCTGTCGAGTGATTGGACCCCGGCTAACACGATGCTTGTGTGGTCAGCTGGAGGCGAGCGCTAACTGGAGCGAGCCGAGCCATCATGGTGGCACGGAGTGATTGTTTTAAGGACCTCCAGCGCTCGTCTCTGCTGCAGCCTGCAGATATGTGTGTCTTCTGAAGCTCGCTGTGTCGACTCCAGCTCTGCAGCTTTCTCTCCTTTAGTTAAATCTGTTCTTCTTTAAGTGTGTCAGCTTCTTCCTCCCACAGAGGAGACACCCTTCGCCCGAGCTGACATCCAGCGTCTGTGCAGCTGCAGCATCGTGTGTTTGCTCTGAGGGAATGACCTTCAGTCTGCTTGGAGCATTTGCTCACAATCCACACTTTAGTCCACAACATTAACTCTGGTTTTATAAATATGCCATGTTTTTCTTAATTTCTACAGTTTTGTTTCTTTCCAGAGTGTGCAATGATCAAGACAATATTTCACTTTCCAAGATGAAAATTAATCCTTCTGATGGCAAAACATGCAACTAACATTCACTGTTTTAAACTGATGAATCTTGATCTTATATTTATTATATGACCTGGTAATTAAAATACAAATAACACGTCTTACGTTGCACAGTTTATTAGACCTCATGAATGATTTTTTGCCTTTATTTGCAATGTTTTTCAGGAGAACCACAGTAATAATAGTCTCCTAAAACAGAAACTACATCAAAATCATTTTGAAGGAAATCTGGGTTAAGATTTGACACCATCAATATGTTTTCAACAAAATCTGGCTTTTTGACTAAAGAAAGAAAAAAATGTTCATGTCAAAGTAAAAACTGATTTCTTTATAATAATGACAAAAATGCAGAAGATTAAACTGATAAATTCACTGTATAAATAAACTAGACTTGTAACATATTTTTAAATGCCATGTTTCATCAACTGTAAGCAGAAAAACTTTAAAATGACCAGAAATAAATGCTGAAAAAAAACCGACTCAGTGAAATCTTCCCGCATTATGTGTCTCATTTAGTGATAAAGTTTCTGAAATAGATTAAATTTTGATGAATATTCTAATTCATTGAATGATTCTGTCAATTGGACTGAATTGAATGAAAATATAATGAGACTTCATGAACCCAACGTTTGTTACTTTTTAAGAAACATGATGTGAAAGGAACAGATGTTTTCTTTTGGGACGATGTTCATTTATTTATTATGCTTTGTTGCAATTCATGTCTGCATTTTATGCATGTAGTGAAAATTGCCGACTGCATATTAAAATAAGAGAAAACTAAAACAAACTGAGGTTCACTGGTGTTGGTGTCTCTGAAAGGATGACAGTTTTTAGCTCTAAAGCTTTTTAACGTCCTCACAGTGTGATCTGTTGATCCCAGTGATGAGGGAGAGAATAATGAGAGGAAGAGTTAGCAATGCAGCGTGGCTAACAAACCAAAACAGCAATTAGAGGAGAGGATGCTGATGCTGAACTGAAGGTCGACAGATCAAGTCTCATTACTCTGGGACTCTATTTTTAATCTGTTCAGCCTCAGAAAAAAGGAGACGTATGATATAAAAAGGGAGGAAAGAAGATGCTAAACGCTGCTGGACACCGTCAGCTGGCTCATCTGAACGGAGCCAAGCTTCACTCAACAACAGCCAGGTCTGTGTTTGGGTGAGCCGTTCCCAGGAACTGGCGGCCAGAGGATGATGCATTCAGCACATTTAAACCTGCAAGCAGGGTCGTTTTATTACCACAAAATGCCATTCTGCTTCTCATCCTCCCTCTTAACCCAAAGAGTTACTTCCACTGCTGCCAAGGCACATTTCTGAATGTGTGATAAATCCGTTGGCTGCGGCGTCTGTAGCAGCAGACGCTCCCCCGTCTCCGGGAGACCGGCGGTCCGACAGCGGAGTTGTTTCACTGCACAGATCTCATTACCTAAAATCCTCAGCTCTGAAACAGAAGGTCAGGGATCAGCAAATCCTCACTTCTGGCCGCGCTGGCTTATGTTTCCATTCTGATGCAATTTTCCTTCTCCGGTTGCCTGAATATCACACTCATGTTCGCCAATTCGAAATCTCATCTACGACTGGAGCGGCTCACTCTCCGTCAGTTTTCAGCACACGAGCTGCTTTCCAAAACAAATGAGCTCGTTTCACAGCTGGAGACCCAAACCAGGCAGCAGATACAACCCCAACAATCAGTCACAATTGATCAGATCCAATTTCTGCCAATTTAAATTTTATCTTGAAGCAGCAATTTTACATTGTTTTCCTTCCTGATACATTTGATTCACTTTTGTTATTCTTCAAGTATTTTATTGAGATAAACCTAAAATATTTTTAGTAGATTTTTTTTGTTCATCCATTAATTGTGTATAAATTTGGTCCTAAAGAAAAACCAGAACATAATCTGAATCCATAACTGGGATGGTGAGAGAGCAGCAACATCCTCCAGATTCCAACTCACAAGAAAACCCAATAAGAAATGTGAACAATTTCATAAGTGGAGTGTAACTCCAGCACAGAATTTGCTTGACTTTGCTTAATATTTCTTATTTTGTGTGTTATGTTTGCGATTCCCCCAGCGAGCCAGATGGACGCTAACAGGGACGACTGAACTTTCTGGAATGAAACCGACGCAAAGGCTGCTGTTCTCCACAACAATATCACTGTCAGTTTTATACAAATGAAATGAAATATAGTCAAAGCCCGAAGGAAAGTGATAAACAAGCACACATGGCTCCACAACGCAAATCTAATGCTATTCCTGGAGGCCCTTCCAACAATCTAGTTATTTTATCACAAAAAAGCGTCAGATGAAGCGTAATTAGGCCTCCGCTGTGAAAAATCGTCCCAGCCGCTCAACAAACAGGTGGTGAATCTGATTACGGCTGAGTCAAGGTGGAGGAAATTCATATTAGCTGTGAGCCACTCTCTGAGGCGCAGCACACATGATTTATAGGAAACACCAGGAATTTTCACGCCAAACAAAGGAATCTCGCTGACGGCATAACAGCAAAGTGATGCAGGTTACTTTTCAAACTATTTGTTCCTCATTTGCTTTAAAAATTATGATGCAGGATTTGGGCCGCACAAAAAATAATTGTTTTAACTTTGAGAATAAATTCGTAGACCACAGACTCAATGTTAAAAAAGTCATGAAATCGTTAGAAAAAGGTTTTAATGAGAGCAAAATTCTGATGTGGCATGAGCAGACCATGGGTAGAAGTTTATTCCACAGAACAATTTCACAAGAAGCTCAAGATTCCTCATTTCAAATGTTTCACCTTCCTGCTTTTTGTGACTCGCTGATGTCTGAGCAGTAAACACACATCCTGTCCTCTGAGTGAATGATCATTACTGTTCATCACGTTCATCATCAGCCTGTGGTGTCAAGCAAAGGCCTTCGAGATGAATGCATGTCCCGTTGCGCCCCCTATAGTTTCACGTCTGATAAACGCTGTTGGTTCGTGTTGCAGCTGCGGAGCTCGTCCTCTTGGGACTCTCCAGTTTCTTCAATGATTTCATCAACCAAACAGTCTTTATGTAGCGGCACTCCAGAAAAATGTTGACTGAAGGAAAGCGTTTCCTCGGTTTCAGTGTCATGATGAGGAGGAAGCGAAACGCAGCCTGAGCTCCTCCACAGTGATCCTTTAAGCCGCTATCAGCACTAATACAACAAGATGCTGCTGCTTTACATTTTCATTGATTGAGGATTAACTTTTCTTATGATTAAAGGCCGTCTTCCAAAGAGGCGCTCTTCAGAGCGGCCATGAGGCGATGTCTGGTTGTTCTGCCCCCCACTGCCTCCCCGCCGGCTCCCCGCCGCCCCCCGCTGCCCCTCCCACCCCTTCTCCCCCCCCTCCATTACTGCCAGCATATCTAAGCGCTGCTGCGGCCGCTGTGGACACACTGCCAATACCGATGCTGCGTTCTGGTTCTGGTGTCGTTTTCTACACGCATCCATGAAATCATGTAATAACTCCTGTAAAAAAAAATAGCAGAAATACAATGTTGGGGTTTCACATCCCAAGAATGGATGGAGCAGAAATACATGCACCCACTTTACAGCCGGCTGGGGAATTATATCTTAAAGCTGGGAGCTGAAATTGCAGCAATAAGCAAAAAACAAAAATGCAATAAAATTAACATGCTGCTTAGCTCAGAGTTAATTAACTGGCTTCTTTTTTCTTCCTCGACAGTTCATGTGAAACAGAAAGAAAAGAAAACTGTTTTTTTTGTTTTGCTAAATTGTTGCCTTGCATGTTTTGTTCCTTAGCAATGTAATCCATTATTTTAGACGGAGGTTACACAGTTCACGTTTTCATCTTTCTAAAACGAACAAATAATGAAAACAACGAAAAACAAATTAAAAGTTTGACTGCTTCATGCTGCAGAAGTTCTCCTCTATTCAGATTTATTACCTGAACATTACTCCTCATGAATTAAACATTAGAGTACAGTTGCAGGCAATTTTATGAATTTAGGGATTATGGCTTAGTTAGGATTCTCTAACTGATCCCATAAAACAGCCACTTTAGATGCATTGTGTGGGCAGAGGAGAGACTCGACGCTGCTTTTTTTGCCACTTTGAAGTTTTCAGGTAAATCTATGAGAAAGATTAATGGCCTGCTTGGAAGAAAAGCTCCGGAGCTAAAGTGCAGGTTAGGAATAGCAGCATGTCGTGATGACAGCGTGTCGCTGCACTGCAGCAGAGTTCAGCGCCGCGGCGGCGTCGTGACGGGCCGGCCGGCCGGCCACAAGCAAGCAGCAGTCCAACGCCTGATTACTGAGGGATAAGTTCACTTGGCTTTGGTGTAATCCTGAAAAGGGATTAAAGGAAAACAGCAGCGCTTTTCAATCCATATCCTCTTAAACGCAGGAATTACAGCAATTAGTACAGAGCAGGGGACTTGTGAGGGCTGGAGCAGTCAGTAGATTAGCCCAAAAATCAAAAAAAGTCTACTTAAAGCTATACAGCCGCTCATAATCCCTTCTGTAATCAGTTTAGGGAGAAAACGTCTCACTGGGGGCCGTAAAGAGACCACCACGCCTGATGCTTCTCACATTAAGTTTCAATGTACAGATAGCGCGACTCTTCTCCCGCGATATCTGCTGCCACTTTACTGCGACTGCCAAGGTCATATCTGATGAAAACCTGATGAAGCAGCAGTTTATCTTTCCCCTCCTCTCTTTCCCCTCCTCTCTTCTCAAACTCCGTCCCACCTCCGTCTCTCCTGGCACAGACGTATTGAGCAGTGGGGGACCGCCGAGTTTTAATTACACCCAGATCCAGCCAGTTAATTGAACATTGCACAGGCTCTAATTTCACTTTACAGCAAATCAAGATGTTAGTTATGTAAATTGTGAGGCGTCCCACTGGGGGACTTCTGCCAGACACCACAGCCTCTCTCTGCACTGGCACCAAGCTGCGGCCGCTGCAGCTCACCTGAAGGGCCTTTCTCCACCGAATGCTCTGATGGATACGTTGTGCATTTTCAGGAGACAGAACTCAACTTTTACTCAAAGTGGATGGAGCACTGACCACCAGAGACGGAAATACAGAACATAAATATGAGAATCACTGGTTTACAGTCACATTTTGGCCTCTGCAAACAGAACATCTGCATTCAGCTCTGACATGTCAGATCCACACTGGAGTTTCTCCCTCCAGTTCTTCGATCACATCAAACACAGAAATGAGACAAACACTGAAGTCCTGCTTCTAACTAGAGTTTTCCTCACAGCATCAAATGAGTAACGTGGAAGCAGTGGAGGAACCGCAGTGGAGGAACCGCAGTGGAGGA
Source organism: Poeciliopsis gracilis (assembly GCA_911649635.1). NCBI lineage: Eukaryota > Metazoa > Chordata > Actinopteri > Cyprinodontiformes > Poeciliidae > Poeciliopsis > Poeciliopsis gracilis. Next base: position 864,116 of record CAJVRI010000370.1, on the reverse strand, counting down.
ACCACAGTGGAGGAACCGCAGTGGAGGAGCCGCAGTGGAGGAGCCGCAGTGGAAGAACCGCAGTGGAGGAGCCGCAGTGGAGGAACCGCAGTGGAGGAGCCGCAGTGGAGGAACCACAGTGGAGGAACCACAGTGGAGGAGCCGCAGTGGAGGAGCCGCAGTGGAGGAGCCGCAGTGGAGGAACCACACAGTGGAGGAACCACAGTGGAGGAACCACACAGTGGAGGAACCACAGTGGAGGAACCACAGTGGAGGAACCACACAGTGTGGGTTTTGTGTTGTGTCACCCTTTGTGACAACAGCTGTAATCAGCAGCCAATCAGCTGACACTATTCACTATTTATTATTATGAAACCATTGGAGAGTTGAGCCTGACATTCTGAAACGGTTTTGGTTCCAGGGCAACTTAAAGAACCGGGACTCTTCAGGTAACTTATCAGACCTGATAAAATGACATGTTGTGTTTCCCATCCTAGGATTCCTCCCACCGGTTCAGATTATAGCAAATAAGATTAGCTGCCCTAGATATGCAGATGATACGCAGATCACAAAGTCACCAGGGGACAATGACACCATCCAGGTGCTGGGCAAAGGATCCGAACAAATGCATGGATCTGACATAACTTCCTCCAACTGAACAGAAACAAAACTGAAGTTATTATCTTTGGACCTAAAGAGGAACAATCTAGAGTCATCGATCTAGAGTCATCGATCTAGAGTCATCGATCTAGAGTCATAGATCTAGAGTCATCGATCTAGAGTCATAGATCTAGAGTCATCAATCTAGAGTCATAGATCTAGAGTCATAGATCTAGAGTCATAGATCTAGAGTCATAGACCTAGAGTCATAGATCTAGAGTCATAGATCTAGAGTCAGCAGGCAGTTATTACAGCTGGAAACTAGAGGTCAGCCTGAAATCTGGGAGTAGTGACGAACTCTGACCTGAAACCGTCAGAGCCACATAAAGACGGTTACAAAGTCGTCCTTCTGTCCAGAATCTAGAGAAATTCATTCCTTTGTTTATCTTTAATTAAACTGTAACAGCGTAAAAAACAAAAAAACAAAAAAAACCCAATCCTCCAGCTGCTGCTGGTGATCTGACTAAAACCAGGAAGATGGAGCACATCACCCCGTTCTAAAGGAGAGAACAGACTTCAAATTATTTTTCATCACCACTGTCCGTTATTTTACTGCTTTATGTTTTCATCAAAGCTCTTTGAATTGTTCTGTTACTGCTGAAATGCTGAAATGTGTTTTACAAATACTAGTGGCCTTGTAAAAAACACGACGGGTTTGTTCTGATTTTACAGTGATGATGATCACTGAAGGTGAAAACGCCGATTTCTCCAGGATTGATGTTGAGGTGTGCAGCTGTAAAAAGGAGAGCGCTGTAAACGTGTTGATTGAATTAAGATCCCCGAGGAGCCGGATCGTTAGAAACATTCGGACCATTGTTTCTCTCTGAAATCCCAGGACAGTGAGAGCGGGAACCCGTTGGTTCTGCTGGAGGCTAATTCTCTCTGCTCCCCATAAGGTTTGTTTGCGCCGTGGGCCTCATGGGTAATCCCATCGAGCCGCAGCTATGGCTGATAACACGAGCCTTATCTTAAATACCTGGAAGTGGATGGCGGTTCTGGTTTGTTGGAAGCTGTCAGTAGTGCTCCAGTGAGAGGAGTCTACTGATAGGACTATGGGTTGCTCCATATTCAGCTCAACATGAGGCCGTATTACACGGTTGGAGCTTGTACATTTTTCATATGCTGCAGAGGAGCTGGCGGCGAAAAGAGCGGCGCTAAAATTCCATAAATATAGAAAGATGCCTGAGGAAATTAGGCGGAAACTTTAGAGTTAGAGCAGATCCTTCTTTGATTTTTGGGTCATCTTTAAATAAAAAGATTTAAGAAATTAACAAGGTTCTCATCCTGAGCTGGGAGAGCACATGTAATCAATTAGCCGTCAGATTTGTTCGGCTCTCTGTGACCTGAGCAGAAGTTGTGAGGAGCTCAGAGGGAGCTCTCTAAAAGCTGAGGAAATTCAACCAGGCAGCAGGAGGGCTCATGATTTGCCACAATGAGAGCTTTCTGAGAATTCTCCTGAAAGACATGAGTAACTCCTCTCCGCACTGTGCCAGACTGGAAGTGATTTTGCCCCTCTGGTGTACGGTCGAAAAAGGACGGATACATTTTCAATCTGTCTCTCTGCTCGAGACCTCACAGTGAAGGGCGGTTAGAGACTCAGAGCCACTTACTTAGATTTCATTGAGCTTGTTCCCCTTGCTTGTGGTAATTAGTAAAACAAAGGTGGCAGCCAACAGCAAACAGCAAACAGTCTCTACTTGTAATCAAGCAATTTGGATAAGCAGCCGTTAAAAGTTGCAGCTATTAGTGATTATATTTTTACGGATTTGTTGACTAATCAATGGCTTTTTTAAGACCCTGAACATGTAGGCAGGTGCAGCTGATCATCTGCCGTAACCTGGATAAAACGTGGCAAGACATGAATAATTGATAAGGGATTGTTTTGTGCTGCGTTTATGTTTTATCTGTTGAAGTAAAGGGATAAAACATGTTTTATCATGTTTCCGACTTGATGGACCGTTTCTGTTTGCTTTGGAAGAGTTTAACTGCTGCTTGAATGAAGTGCTGAAGGTCAGAGGAAGATGCTGAGCTGGCAGGAGGCAAACCCAGGAGAACCAAATGTGTTTTTGAGGCGGATTCTTCCCAGGTGTTTCCTACAGTAAATTCTCATCACATCTTTGAGAAAATTTCCCTAAGTGTGCCAGAAAAGAAAGAGACAAATCTTTTTCATCTCTTAATGGAAAGAAATGAGCTCTCTGGTAATTACTACAGGTATTAACATGGAGCAAGCTGCAGCGAGTGGCAGGCAGCTGAACCGGAGTGAGGCGTGTGTTCACTGGGAATGACAATAAATGGGTTTGGCACAGATCTGGCTGCGTGCTGACGGAGAAAAGCTGCCTCGCTCTACATCCCTCTCCTCCTCATGGTTTATTTCTCTCTGATTCTTTATAGTCTCAGCTCTACTGAGACTAATTATTTTGTGAAGTTTCACTGCTGCTAGTCCTTCTTTCTCTGCTTGACTTTGATTCTTCCTCCCAAACCAGATCCACTGTGTTTTTTTTGTGCTGCCGCAGGTTTATTTGTCTCTATCTGCTGTCACCTCGTCTGAGAGGAACGGAGGCAGAATATGGCTGCACGGACCAACGCAGGGCTACAGCTTTTCATCACTTCTTCCTGCTCTTCCGTTCACTATGGTGTAGCCATGGAGGCCACGTCTGGTGAAAATTTGAATCAATGATGATAAAATGTACTGTGAGGAAGAAGAGGTAGAAAGTTAATGTTTTTTTCTGTCACACTGTCAGCTCACAGAAACACGATGAGCCTCGAGCCCTGAGCTCACTAATGCCTTTTATTTGACTTATTTAAATATTCAGACTTGGGCGGACGACAGATGACAAGACATATGTGTTTGTGTTTTTATGAGAAGCACATCTCTGGCTAAACTCAGAGACTAATTTGCACACAGGCTGGCTCACGCTTTCAAGCTAATGATTGATAATGTTTTATTAATGCAAAATATTCTCTGCCAAGGACCTAAACAAATTGTGGCAATTTAGTCCTCCCAATGTGTGGTATCAATCATTTCCACCAAGAAACCATCATGCATCACTGCTTCTTTCTTCACAAAAACGCTCTGAGGTCCGGAGGCGGTAGCTGCACACGTCTGACAGAAAAAAAGCTCAACTTTCCTTTCTCCAAAGCCAGAAAACAATTTCTTAATTGTTTGCGAACAAAATCACAAAATTTAAAATGCAGAAAGGTTTAATTTGAACCGTTGTAATGCAGCCAGCTGTTTATGACAGCAGACTTTTCTTTTTTAAAGGCCAAACAATGGCATGGTGTTGTTTTCCACTAATGAGAGGCCAGACGCCTGGAAACAAGAAGGGAAGGCTCGCCCGCGTTTCACTGAAGCTGAGCTTTTTTCTTATGCATCTTGACACAAACACTATTTAAGATGAAATCACAGTTAGAAAAAGGTGCTGTTTTTGTTTTAGGCTCTGAGTTGATCAAAAAAGAAAAGTGGGAGTAAAATTGGCTCCAGCAGGGAGATGGATGAAAGTAACATCAGGCAAATGTGGAAGCTGCTTTTTCCTTCACCAGTCATCTCTGTTTCGTCTTAATCATTTTTAATTCGATCCCATAACATTACAGAAAATCATTAATAAATAGTTGCTATGCATTAAGTAAAGCAGCCAGAAGAATCTGGCGGGTCCAGTCAGTGAGATTTCGCCTGCTTCGTGCTGTCAGGCGGGTTCTGTTTCAGTGATGTCATCGAGTGTCTCGTTCAGGTCAAGTCTAAGTCTTTAACTTTCCAACCAGCTGAAAAAACTAAACCTTTCGATGAAGAAAAAAGACGTCAGTCGTATGGATTCATGGATTTCAGTGAACAAGGTAAGAATAACATTTATGTACTTCGTCAGTAAAACACAATTAAATTTAGCATTTTGGGGAAGCTATGAATCTAATCATAACCATGGAGAAAATGCTGCAGCATGAATTAGCATGAATTAGCCTACCATGTAGGAAAACACTGATTGGTGCTACAGGCCGGGGTCAGGAAGCTGCAACCGGATGTTCAGGAAGCTGCAACCGGATGTAGACGATCTGAAGAACAATGAAGCAGTTTAACATCCGGGCGCGTCACACTCATCGGTTACCCAACAAACCTTTTACCACGTGCAATAATAATGCCTTAAATTATCTTTCTTCCATAAACCTCGTTTCTTTTCACAAATAATAATTAGCTGGAGCACTTTACCCCGTTAACATAAAACATCCTTCACGAAGTCGGTATAATTAATTAACAGCATAAATTACATGGCCTTAAAGTTGCAGCACAGCGCCACCTACTGATGAAATGAATAACCCGGGTGTGTTTTACAGGGTACTGACCTGAACAACAATAAAACAGAGCAATGACGGCCGAAGAGCTGCTTTTAACGTCCAGATTCATGTCTGCGTTGCGTGACGCAAACAGGAAGTCCGCCCTAAAACCAGACCGGAAGCCACAACCCCCCCAATAAAGGTTCCGCTTTGCCTCTATTAAACTCCGGGAGCAGGCAGGTTAATGTGCCGACAGGTTATAAATATAATCTCTTCTTTTTACTGGGAAAAAAAGAATAGCATATTTATGAAAATATTTAAAAATTCCAAAACGACCAAAACAAGGTGGTAACATTTTTAGGTGTGCCACATTAGCATTTAGACTTTTTTTTTAAAGTTTGCTTTGGTGCGACAGAAAGCATCATTATTCACAGTGGTGTAAATCATGTGACATGAATTATGATTTAATCAACACAAACATCAGGAGGGATAAACCGTATTCAACTTTAGTAAATACTGTGACCTCTGAACCCGGCTTGGAGGTCGACGATCACAGGCTTGAACCAGTAGAAGTAAAACAAAAAGATTTTGGTAAAACAATTGCAGTCACTCTGTTTGATACTCTCAGCCCTCACGTCTGATGTCCGTCATGGAGCCTCAACATGATTGGGTGACGGTTGCAAAAGGTCAGTGCATTAACGTTACAGTTAGGATATCTAATAATTAATCCACTGCTCAGTGTTTACATTTGTTTCTTCTTTTTTTGCCTTGTACCAACCATGACAGTAACAAAAAGGCAAATTCATCAAACTTTGATGCTGAGATAAAATGAAAGCGTCGCTGAATAAAAACATGCAGAGACATTTTAAATTATTGCTAATTCTGCTGAAGTCTCAGTGTTGTGTGAATGAAACCCTCAGTTGTGCTTTTTCTATCTGAACCATAAAAAATCCCAACTTTCATTCCAGATTCTAGGTGTCTTTGATAATGATGAGGATTTATTTGGTCCATTTCTTCTTAGTTTATTAATGTCTATAAAGTGCCAGTCATGCACTATTGAATCTCTTGATGGAGTCTTCTTTCACCAACTCCGCGCATCTAAATATACATATTTTATTGCACTTAACTCGCTTACTCAGTCCATCATCATTTTCAGGGGTTTTTTCTGCCTTGATAAGCATACCCCTGATGAGAGAGATAAGTGAGGACATCACATCCACCATCTCTGTTGGTACTTTGGGTTTCATGTTTGAGTCTAAACTGAACAACCTGCTGCCTTTACTGGAGCACCAGATGTTGCAGTTAGATGCCGTTCCCATTAGAGGTAACCTTCCCAGAAGCCTGAACGTGTGACTCTATCTTTGTACCTTTAGAGGTGAGTGAATTTGCAGCTAATATGGTCCATATATTGAACTACAGATGTTAAAACTGATGCTTTAAGGCTCTCTGATTAGAGAATTACGTTAAATTTGTCTTTAAATGAGGTGAAGTCTTTCTTTACGTCAACGACTTCAATGGCCTTGATAAGGAAACACTGAGGCCAAATGTCCAAAAGTAAAAAAGATGTTAGAGGTGAAAACTGCTGGCAGCAGGACGGATGTCCACCACCCTGACCTCCACACACATCTCTGAATATTAAGCTGAAGAAGAAGATGGGAGGAGGGGCAGATGGAAATGTTGTTCACTTCCAGTTCATGGAGGTCAATCCGATCAGACGCCTCCTTGTCCTCCTCAGGGGGACAGAAGTCCATCTCTGAGGGAAGGACAGTAATCTGGATGCTGATTAGAAAACATCAGAATATTCCAGTGAAAATCTCCCCTCATATTCTCTGTTACTTTTCCAGATTAGATCTGCCCACAGTCTGGGTCATTTCCGTTTGCTTCGTAAAACTTATTTTTATTCATTCTCATTTTATTTTTTCACTTTGGTGCAGGTTTAACCTGTTTTTAAAAGAAATGCACAAATAAATTTGACATTGACATTGAGAATATTATGGCTCTAAACAAATATTTGGTTTACAAATTCAGAGAAATTATACTTTAATATTAGCAGACTGCACTTTGTTGTATCTAATTGGTTATAAGGTTTTGCTAAGCCAAGCAACTTAATTTATTAAATGTTAAAACAGCAAAAATAGTGAGGAAAGTGCAGAATAATCAGGGATATTCTGCATAAAACTATGTATAAAAGCAGAAAAGAACCATAATACACCATAGGAGCAGATTGAAAATATAATAGATGAAACAGTAAAATACACATTGATGCCAGGTGAAAACACAATGAAAAGAGGTTTAACCAATAACTAGTCCACCAGAACAATAACCAGTCCACCAGAACAATAACTAGTCCACCAGAACAATAACCAGTCCACCAGAACAATAACCAGTCCACCAGAACAATAACCAGTCCACCAGAGGTAACCCAGTCCACCAGAACAATAACCAGTCCCCCAGAACAATAACCAGTCCACCAGACGGTAACCCAGTCCAGTCAGCCAGTCCACATCCTTTTACCCGGATGAAGCCACATCTGCACAGGGAGAAGATGAATTTTTAGCTCTTCAATATTCAGAGATGATTTTCATCATTTTTCTCTTGAAAACGTCTCAAATTAAATGTTTTTGTATCGACTGAAACAAATTTCTTCCTCTCAGTTTCTTAAAACCTTAATTTTATCATAAAACCCAATTCAGTCGTCTGCTGGTTATATAAACTGCAGCACATTTTTCTGACTGCAGCATCTATCTGAAGGCTTTTTTCATCTTATATATAACTAATCAATGGGTTGAACAGCTACAGATGATGTAACTCATTACATGATTTAAAGAAAAGAGAATCTGTGTGAAAGATAAGGAGTGAATTCATAAACCTGCCTGGGACACAAACGTTGGATATTTGAAAGTGGTGGATGTAGTTTTAACATATTAGAGCAGCTTCAGTTACAGCAACGTGTTTGTTTGCCTCCATGTTTCCCCTGAATAACGAGATGTGAAGGAAAACTCGGAGCGTTGCTCACAGACACACACCACTGCAACGCGCTAAAATTGATAGTTGGGGCGGAACGTAAATAGCATCATAAAATACCAGCGTCAATGTTTATGGCAGGTATAAGAAACGAGGGTGAGAGGGAAGAGAGGATGAGGAGGAGGAGGAGATTTTTTTATCTGTGGGAAAAAAGAGGGAGGAGAAACTTTAGCGAGGCTGGAGATTATTTCTGAATCTGCATTTGTTCTATTCAGGCAAAACCAGGAAGTTCTGCCCACAACTCTCACACTGAAATAATCACTTACGAGATTTATTACACCACCGCAGGCATCATAAGAAATAAGCTACCAGACATCAATGAAAATACACCTGAGAAGCAGAATATATAATATTAACTGAGATCAAACATACCGAAGCAAAGTATTGACTGAAAAGCTCAGAGACTCAACATAATAAGCAAGCAGAAGATAAGAAGGAGCACAATTAGAGAGATCAGAGCCCAATCCTTCAGTCATAACAGAAATAAACTGGGAGAAAGAAAAGCTTCGCCTCAGTGAAAGTGCCGCTGCGCCGGACTAATGACCGGGTGCAGAAAAACATCCAACATCGATCACTTACACAGCTTCAGAAAGTCCAACATTTCAAAAACAATTAGCAGGTGAGCCTTTTACAGCTCCAGGAAGTTTTTAAAAATATGATATCTGGCCGGCCTTCAAGCGGCCATGTGGGATCAATACGGCTGGAATTAATGGCCGACTTAACAAGGCACTTAAAACCCTCTTAACAGGACAGATAAAAGCCCAGTGAACTTTGAAATGTAATGAACATTTTTTATCCTCACAAAGATACTGGCTTTATTAGCTGCAACAAATGAATCCGGCACTTAAATGAGACGTCCAAATTGACTCCTGAATAAATGTAGGCGGCTGAAACTCCAGCAGAGGCGTTCTGGAGAAAACTCTGACGGTTAACGGAGATCTGTCTTCCTGGTTTGTTGTTTTGGGTTTTTCTCCTTCAAGCTTTTCGCTAAGACTGATAATCCACCACCATCTGCAGCTGCAGGCTGCGTGTGACACCTGAAAAATGGAGCCTAATCCATTGTAAACCCTGATCCAGTCGGGCACCTTCATGTCTGTCGGGTTTTTCTCCAACTCGAAAAATCAGTGGTGAAATTAAATGTTTTAACTTTAAGTAAGTGAATCATTTTGTGTCCATCACAGTTTGTCCAATCTGTCTGATCATTTTGGTAAACATCCCATATTTCATGATATTTTAACTCTGAAAGCAAATGAGCTGCAGTTTAGCAGCAATAACTTTGGTTATTTATCCTGTCATAACAGAGAGTTATATTCTCACCATTTAGAACAGATTCAAAGTCAATATTTAGTGATTAACTTAGTTCAATTCTTTTGCACTAACTTAAATATTTAACTTGCTAACTAAATATTTAGCTGGTAAACATTTAGTTTACTAATTTAATATTTAGTTTCAAACTGTGACATTTATAAAAGACTAAATATCAGGGTGAAACTGTGACTCTGGTGTTTTTTCCAGTCTGAATAATCCAAATTATTCCTGTTAATTTGAAAAATGTAACTTTACAAAGAGCAAGTAGCTCTGACCTTAAATCAGACATTGTCTGTCTCAGCAATGGTTTCTGAGAAAAGCAATTTTCACCAAAATATTAACAGTTTTTACTGTGAAGAATTTCCAATCAGTGATTGATTAGGTCCTTCATTAATTGGGTTCTCCAGGAGCCACAGAACATTTGCCCAGACCCACTGCCATGTTGAACCGTCCATTTCTGGTGTTTCAGAAACTGTTTCTGAGTTTCAGTAGTTTGCTCGACTAACAAACTGTCTGGAAGTTTGTTAGTCGAGCATAAAACCCGAATGAGACTTTAATTTATGACAGAGACTTTAATGCTGTTCTCTCAACTTCCTGTCCCCATCCTCACCTCTGCAGAGAAAAAACTTGCACTGTCCCTTTAAGACAGCATTTTAAAGCTATTCACACCAAACACTTTTTGTTTCTTCAAACTAATTTCATCCAACCTAAGACAGCATTTTAAAGCTATTCACACCAAACACTTTTTGTTTCTTCAAACTAATTTCATCCAACCTTGAATTTGGACATTAGAGATTTCTGACGGTCATTCGCATTAGCCTTAGATCTTAATGGATAAATAAGTGTTACAAAATACTTTGACATTTGTGGCCATGGCAACTGAAAATGTACTGAAGTCGAGGGCAAGTGAAACAGTTGTAAGGCGCTCTGTATAATTTGCTTGACTTTAAAGATGAGGAGTTTTTTTCTGTATGTGTGTTTTTAGACATGACTGAACTGACGAGCCTATGGATATTAAAATATCATTTGTTCTCATTTCTTATCTTTGGTGAAGAGCTCCAAGTCTCCGAGTTTGTAAGCCTTCATCACCACTTTAGAGATTATTACAGCCAGCGGTGCGATGCAAAGTGCAACAGAAGAGAGGATGAGATCCAGACGATCTCTCCGAGATCAGATCGTTCAGAACTGAAACACCTTCAGGCAGAATTTCCTCTGAAATATTTGCAACAAACTCTAGAATCAGTTGAGCGCACCAGATCGGTCCGACAGAATGTTTCTGAACTTTTCATTGAGATTCAGAAACATTTGACTTCAATATTTGTTGCTACTGGTTTTGCAGAATTTAAGAAAAGTCAAGCATTTCAGCCTGGAGGAGGAGCTTTAAACGTCTTCAGGAAAACAAACGTAGTTAGATAACGAGCAGCTTGCTGCAGGAAGATCTGCTGATTTCTTGGGTTCTTGGAAGGAGGATTTACAAACTGCTGTGCTGCTGATGTGCTTCAGGCGTTTAGTGCTTCCAGGGCAGGAGCCTGCTGGGACCAGCAGGACTCCCACTGGGAACAGATTAAGTGGCAAACAAGGTGGAGTTATCACAGAAACGTGCATACGGCTGATAAAGAACTCGTTATTATTTTGATTTGATTTTTTATTTGTCACATCTATCAAGAGGATTGGTTCTGAAATAAAACACTGGACCTCTGGGCAGCACCACCCTGTCAGAACCCAGGTAATGGTTAATAACTGCTGATGTTATGGATAAATATGTTTGTCCAGTGGTTCTGCTGTAGATCATATCAACCAAAAGCGTCCTCTGACCGGATGGGAAACGTCTAGAAATGTATGAAATTTGGTTTTATCCTTTCCAGATCTGGATAAAAGAAATAAAACTGAGTAAAATTGTCTGACAATTTTAAAATCAGCTGAACTTTGAGCCAGGCTGAGGTTTATCAGAGCTTCCCTTTCATCATTACATCCAAAATAAACACTGAATAGTTCATATTTTTGCTTGAAAACAGTTTTTCCCATTGAGAGATTCAGAAGCAACTAACTGATGTAAAGTGCAGAAACCAGAAAAGTTGTGAAATAACCCTTTATCTCTGCTGCAGAGCCAGAAACAGACTTCCTGTCTGGACTGGACATGAGATCAGATCCTGTCTCCCATGTCCACAAGTACTAATAAAGTACATAAAACATTTTCAGCAGGGTTTTCTGGTTACCTGTGAGGTGGGATCAGAGCTCTTGGTGAAACTCATTTCTTCCTCTCTGATCGCAGCAGCAACACAGAAACGTCCAGCTGAGATTTTGAAGCAGAATCTGCTGCTTTCGTTTCTGCATCTTTTCCAGGAACATCCAAACTCAAATGAATTCTCTCTGCTGCCTCCGTTCCTTCATCTCACATCTGCCAACGTGAAACCAAGCCCGAACTCTGAAAACCAAACTTTGCAAGTTGAATACGGGATGGTTCTGATGAGTCATTATAATCTTAAAAAACTTGAAAATCTTTGTTTATCAATTCAGAACACAGAAGCAAAAGATAATCATCCAGGGCAGAAGCCCTCTGACACGGTCCTTTAACGAGAAATGAGTCAGTCTCATTTCTCAGAGAGTCAATCCAATTTTGCGGCAGAGAAGAGGAGATTAATCGCCCACCGCATTAATTAACTCACACAGAGAGCACCGACGAGGACCCCAAGAAAACACCATCTGCATAATATTGTCTCGGTTCAGACACACCTAGACCTCTCCGTTCACCAGAGTCATCTCAACCTACACGTCTGGATTGTTGATTTTTGACACGGGCAACAAACTTGGTCTGGTAAATTATTCAGAGCTGGAATGGGAGCCCGGCTCCCTCAAGCAGATGGCTTCTTTTGCTGTAATCAGAGTGCTAAACATTGGCGAATGCAAACTTTAATGAGTTCAATGCAAACTTCATCTCTCTCTCTCTCTCTCACAGCTGCTGCGCCTCAGAGTCACAGATCAATCTATTATTACAGGTAAAACAACAGGCGAGCGAGAGGGAGGGAACTGTGGTCGTTAGTGGTGACAAATGAAAGCCCTGGGGATGAAGGGGTTATCCATCTGGAGCAGAATATCCTGCATCCGCAGCCGGGAAGGATGAGGCTTCAGCCCAGAGTAAATAGAGCACGTTCTACTGAGAGTTCCTCTGCAGTTTTAACATCATCAATCAAACAAATATGAATATACAATCATTTTCAGAGAGCTCACTTGATCTTAGTTTTGTGGCGCCACTAAGTAAAAGTTTTTTCTGCTAACACTAAAGTGCAAAAGATAAACCTTAGTTCTGCTATCGCTAAAACCTGCATTCAGTGGAAGCTAAGATGAAGCTTCCAGCTTCCTCACTTCACCTGGAAGAATCTCATCCTCAGGTCTGTAAATTATTGAACATTTCTATAAATACAGAAGCAACGTGGATATATGAAGATGACAGATTTAACTGCTGCTGGAGTTTTCAGCCTTTTCCTGCCGTCGTCTGCATCCAACCGGAGCTGCTGGGAAAACGTCCCGAATAATCGGACAAACCGCAGAGCCAAATATTTGTGTGATGAGTTTTCTGGATGACAAATGATTTTACATAATTTGTTGTAATTATGCAGACTAATGTGATTCTTCGTGGCACTCTGTCTTCTGCAGCTTTTTGAAAACAAACCGGATCAGAACCGAGTTGGACGCAGAGCTGTTTGTCTGGGCCAGCTGTGAACCCGGGATAACAAGCAGCCTTCATTCACGCTCACACTCTGCAGATAAAACAGCCTGAAAACACCGTTTCACCCATGAAGCCGCAAAAATACACACACAAACGTAACCCTTACATTTAGTATTTGGTCAGATGGAAACCAGCCAACAAGACCAAACCTGTCCATCAACGGCTGCAGGAGAGCGCAAACAGTCAACGAGGCAACCAGCAACCGACCCTCATACAGAGCAACCGACCCTCATACAGAGCAACCGACCATCATACAGAGCAACCAAACCTCATACAGAGCAACCGACCATCATACAGAGCAACCGACCCTCATACAGAGCAACCGACCCTCATACAGAGCAACCGACCCTCATACAGAGCAACCGACCCTCATACAGAGCAACCGACCTCATACAGAGCAACCCAACCTCATACAGAGCAACCGATCCTCATACAGAGCAACCGACCCTCATACAGAGCAATCGACCCTCATACAGAGCAACCGATCCTCATACAGAGCAACCGACCCTCATACAGAGCAACCGATCCTCATACAGAGCAACCGACCCTCATACAGAGCAACCGACCCTCATACAGAGCAATCGACCCTCATACAGAGCAACCGATCCTCATACAGAGCAACCGATCCTCATACAGAGCAACCGATCCTCATACAGAGCAACCGATCCTCATACAGAGCAACCAAACCTCATACAGAGCAACCGATCCTCATACAGAGCAACCGATTCTGGATCAGGGTTTAGTAAAACTATTACAATCTGATGGACATTGATCACGTTGCTATGGAGATGGATATTGTTATTGTTTCACTGGGCAGCTCAGTAGAACCGGAGCAGAAATGGAGCGGATGGGATCTGAATCCATCATAGATCAAACTCTGCAACATGTTATGGTTCTGCTCTGAACCCAACGGATCTGGAGGTTCTGCTCTCTTCACCAACTGGACATAAAGTTTTATTAGAACGAATGGAAATTATTGATGCCTTTGATGTTTCCACAAAACTTTCTTTTCCGTTTTCAGCTGTCAGGAAGAATCTGGTGTTCGACCTGCAGCCTGGACGGCTCAGATCGTCTCAGAGCTCACATTATGAACATCGCAAACAGTTTTTATGCGTTAAGACTTTTATTTAAGCCATAACTCTGTTAGCATGTTCCAGCCGGTCTCCCCCGGGTGCTGGGCTGCTTGATGTCCCTGTGCTGAATTAATTCAGCTCTTGGTTCCTCGAACAAAGATGTCCATCACTCTGCAGCTATAAAAAAGTTTCTGGTCCAACATTCATCTTTCCTGCAGCAGCGAGGACGACTAAAAAGAATCACAAATTGACCATATGGATCAGATCAGAGTGATGAGGGAACTACCTGTTTGATGTCAGGCTTGATGTAACGACTCCACACAATGACTGATGGAGATCTGCAGCCTGTCTTCTCTTCTCAGGGCTGACAGGCCCAAGCAGGGTAAAAACGCCGCTGACATTAGACAGAAAGAGTTATGTTCCTGCGGGCGGGGGAGATCAGAGGGAAGGATCACACAGTTTCACTCTGAAAGGATCACTTGAAGAGTGATTCAAATGAAAGCTAAGAGCCGGATTATCAGGCCCACACAGAGTAAAGGCAGCAGAAACAGACATCTGTCCAATTTAGAGTTAAACAGATCCGACGTCTTAGTTTCCTGATGCAGCCGCAGCGTTCCCGCCTGCCGCGGCGTTCCCGCCCGTTCGTTCCCGCCTGCCGCGGCGTTCCCGCCCGTTCGTTCCCGCCTGCCGCGGCGTTCCCGCCCGTTCGTTCCCGCCTGTTCGTTCCCGCCCGTTCGTTCCCGCCTGTTCGTTCCCGCCCGTTCGTTCCCGCCCGTTCGTTTATCAGCGCTTGAGGAGACGAAGTGGGAATAAGGCTGTAGTTACAGAAACAATGGGAGCCTGATGATGCAGGGTTCAGGTGGAGTGCAGAGATTCATAATTCACATAAACATTGTTCTAACTGACATCAACTTCTTCACGCTTAAATATTCAATAAAGTCCATAACGTGATCGTCGTCGCCGCTGATGCATTTGTGGAGCTTCACAGGGGAAAAGAAAGAGATGATGCTTCTCTCCATCAGCTCATTATTTATTTCATCCTTCCATTAATGTGCCTCCTCTGTTAGCTGGTCGCTGCTAAGTTCAGGAATTAACACTGTGAAGATGAAAAGGGAAAAAGTCACTGAATATTTTTAATGATGACTGATGATTCAGACCACAACAAAAACCTGCAGAGTCTTTGGAGTTCACTTTTTGAGCCACTTATGCAGAATCAGTATCTGAATGTTTTGGTTCTCTGCAGGATAAAAATAGAAGCATGCTGCATATCATCTCCTAACATGCAGTACGGCTGCATTTAGCTGCAGCCGTCCGACTCGTAAATAATTCCAAAGGCAGCCGCGAACATCTTGAATCACAAATTAGGAGTTTAAGTTTGCATTCATGATTTATTCATATCAAGAAAAAAAAACATTTCATTTCCACTCATCATTAAGTGTTAAATTACTGTCTCTTAATTAAAGCTTCTAATTATTCATTCATACTTGTTTTTGCAACATTAATTTGACATTGCATTGGGAAGAAGCCTCCCTACGAGCCGCATTTGTGCATCAAAAGAGACGGGAAACAAAATGCAGACTGGAGTCAGCATTAATCAATGAAATGAACAATTTGAAGATTGATGCTGATGAGAAAACTTCCCCCAACTCTCCTCCCTGGTGGAGTTCATCATCCTGAGACGCGTCTTCCTGATCCGGAGCCTCGTTCCCAAAATCCCAGCTTCCAAATTGTGTTATTTGAATGTCATCAACACAGCAAGGAGCCGCCATCTGTCATTAAAACACGTCCTAATTAAAGCTTTCCTAATTATTCTTTCCGTATGGATTGGCTAGCAACGTTAAAACATCCTCGTCCTATCTAATGATACAATGTGTGTCATTCTGACCCGATCCGCCTTTCTGCTGCAATTAAAAGCTGCGAACGCTGCGAGACACAGCAGGCCTCCATCTCCCATCATCTGAGAGCTTCTTAGCCTCAGATCAGCTCATCACAGCAGTGCTGACGGATCAAATAGGCTTGAATTTGCTTGAGGTGTGAATCAGGAAAAAACGTCCTTCGACTGAGGAATACGGTAATAAGACCTCCACTTGAACTAAGCCGGGCTCTTGAAGCCCCAGGCAAAGGGGAAATCTCATTAGGCACAGATCTTCTCCGTGCAGCTGCCCCGTCCCGAAGTCGCGGTAAAGAATCCCAGCAGAGGGGGGCGAATGTTGCAACCTGAAGAAACAAAGACCTCCCACCCACCGCGTCGCCGCGCTGCCACTGAAATAGGCAGCATAAAAAATGCTGCTATGCTGCAAATTTTTCCTCCGTTAGATGAAGCAAAGTGCTCGAACCAGCAACATTTAAGCTTCCCCCGGTGGAGGAGCGGCAGCTCCTACAAACGAAGCGCATATAAACAGAAGAGCCACTCACTGGAGATAACAGGACTAAAGTCTTGCAGATAAAAATAGGAAGGTTCACACGACTCTGGATGCTGTTCAGCTGCTTGTTCCCAGAGAAAGTCGGCGTCTCCAAACGAGATGCTGGTGCAGCGATCTTCAAGGCCGTGTCATCTGGAAATAAAGTTCTTTAACTCGAACTCAGACATTCAGCAGCAACTTTTTTGGTCTTCAGGTAGTTTCATGTTTTTGGGTGAAGGACTAAAGATTCAAAATTTGCACTTTTACTGTAACACCAGTTCCTGAATTTAGGAGGAAACTTATTTATGCATCCAGTCGTCCTTCATGCAGGATGGCATGAGAAATCTCACAGAAACTGAAGCAAGTTTGAGTCTGAAAACGAGGCGTTGGATTTCCTGGCCTTTCCTGGATCTTGATCTTGATGCACTGATGCACTCTGGGAGGTCATGCAGCATCATGGTGTCGCAGTGGCTCTTTGTTCACCTCTGAACTTTGGAACATGATGCAACCTTGCAGTGAAACTGGGCGGTTTGGAAGGTGCTGCTTCAGAGCAGGTTTGCCTGCAGCGGGACGTCAACGACACGTGAGGACAGGCCGTCTTCTCTGGACGCTGTTGGTGGGACAGCTCTGTCCCTGTCCTCTGCTGTGACAGTTTGGACTCCAGCTGGCTGCCGTCCCTGTAGATGCTTTGTTTTCTGCAGCAGCTGATTTAGACGGTTCCTGTCAGACCGAACTGAGATGAAATAAGAAAAACTGTAAAATTCTGTCTAGTTTTGATTCTCGTGTTGTGCATCAAACTGAAACTGAGAGAAGAATCGGTCGGTCTTATCTACTCTGTGCTTTGTTCCTGTTCTGCAGGCGTGTTTTACAGAACGACATTGACGTGGTGAAGTCAATGTTAGACCAAAGGCAACACTGAAGCAACCTGACTGCATGTGTTTGTCAGCTGCAGTGCAGGGAGTTCATGGCGTCTCCTGGTTGTGAAGTCTGGCTGCTGCCCTGCATGGCACATCGTTCAGATCAGGTTGTTTTGTCCGGCAGGTTGACGACAGGACAGACTCAAGTTTCCACTTTTCAGTCAGTTTATGGTGACGTCCCACCCAGATTTTCAGTTTCATCTGATGTGAAGCGCTGAGGCTCATCTGGACAGATCTAATGATGGGAAACAACTGAAAGCTGTGAGTCAAAGACTGGATGAAGGAAAATGTGATTGTTGAAACTCACCAGAATGGGAGTTTGATTCTGACAGAGTTACAGCCGGATGGTTTTGAGGTCACTTCCTGGTTCCGTCTTCTGCATCAGGAGCTGCAGCGTTTCCAAGGTTACTGCAGAACGTTCTGGATGAATGTTCTGGATGAACTTCGAAGCTATCGCTGCTTCATGCGCTGTGTCTCTGAGGAACTGGTACCGTGTCCCTGCAGGCGGTTCTGATGGAGACGAGCTTCCAGAGTGCTGCTTCTCCAAACGTTCAGCAGTTATTTTCTCCTACTTAGAACTTAAACTAATATTAGTGTTAATGTATGTTGGAGTCCATGTCGGGTTTTAAACCGTGTAGCATCAACCAGCCAATGAGCTGCTTATTACCACAATATCAACACAACAGGGCAAAGCAGGAAGGACTCTTCAAAATAAGAGCTTCAAACAGGATGTAAGGATTTTAAAATGCTCCATCCTTTTCCCTTCACTTCCCCTTTATGCTCTTCTTTGTGTTGCTTCATCTCAGAAAATCCCAAAAACATAAAAAGAAAATTATAAACTGAGAAAAACGGGAACAAGTTCAAAGGTCAAGAACAAAAGTTCAGTTTTTCCCGTGTTGAACTCTGAGTGATTCTGACAAACCTGAGGCTGACTGAGTTGGGTGTTGATATTTCATTCTGACTATATTGACATGAATCTCAGCAGATTGGATGGAAACTGCGACTCTAGATGGAGGCGACCAGACTGGAGCTTCCAGCTCCTCCCAGGTGAAGGACAGACTCCGTCAGAGAGAGAGAGGCTCCTTTAATGTCACCACTATCTGTGCTCATTGTGTCACGCTTTATTTGAATAACAAATCAGTAAATGTCACCGTCTCATCAAATAAAAGCTGCAGAGCGTGTCGCCGCCGCGCCGCTACCTGCAGCATGCCTTATTACTTCTGCTCCGAGTCGTTCTGCACTGGAAAAGCATTTGATTTCTAATATCCATGGATTGTTTTACAAGCGTTAGCAATTTTTCATTTTCCTGATGTTCATAAATATTTTAAAAGCCGCTGCTTGTGAGTTTTAATCCGTCTTTAAATCTCTTTCCGTTTCCAATTAGCCTGGTGCACCTGCAGCACGCGTCTGCTGGTCTGCAGCTCCCAGGTTATATAAGGCGCCACTGTCTCTGGGAAGTTTGTGCATCTGGGTAGAGAAGCATTGTCATTTTCATCAGCAATGCTTCAACTTCCGCGCCTCCCCTCTCTAACCTGATTCAGTCAGCGTGTGACAGCTGAGAGTGAGATGGGAAGAGAAACAGTGGAAGGAGGCAGAGATGCAAAGTATCCACACAAAGCAGAGACTGCCTGAGTCTTTCTCTGCCACGGAGCAACCTGAGAGCTGCCATGTTGGAGGGAGTGGCACCGGAATAAAGAAGCTGCTCATTAAAAAACTCAGTTCTGGAGAAAAACTCAGGCTGATGTGAAGCATTCAGCTGCATCTTCAGGCCTGAAGGTTGTTTTACCAGCTCTGCATCATGAAGCATCTGAGCTGCTGCTGCTCCAGGTATCCGTCTGCATCAGCATCCTGGATGCTGAGGGACAAACAGAAACGCAGAGAGATCTGCAGCTGCAGCTGACCTTGACCTTGGCTGGGTTTGTAGGGGAGGAGGCGTCGCGCGGTGGGACCTCTGGGCCTGGGCCTCCCGGCCGCTGCTGCACTGCAGCATGTCATCTAACCATTGATCGAGGCTTTCTTGATTTACAACAATCCAGCTCTGAGAGGGGCTTGGAAACGGAGCTCCATGGCCCACACTTTAGCAGAGAGCGTTGATGAACCTTGAATGTAAATCTGTCAGGACTGGCTGCAGAGTGTGAGGCCTAAACATTTCCACACCGGCGGTAAGAGAGAAGCGTGGTGATGGTCTGGAGTATGTTTGTGTAAATCAGAGCTGATTATAAGAACTCTTCCATCCTGAAGGGGGGCCCCGGCCCGGGTTCCAGCATGGGCCCCCAGCCTGGACCCCCAGCCTGGACCCCCAGCCTGGACCCCCAGTCCCCCAGCCTGGACCCCCAGCCTGGACCCCCAGCCTGGACCCCCGGCCCGGGTCCCAGCCTGGACCCCCAGCCTGGACCCCCAGTCCCCCAGCCTGGACCCCCAGCCTGGACCCCCAGCCTGGGCCCCCAGCCTGGACCCCCAGTCCCCCAGCCCCACTAACTCAGTAGATTGGTCCTCTCTAAGTTTCTGGAATCCGCTCCATCATATAGAAATACCTTGTCTTTCTCTGTTTAATGAGTTTTTCACCTCGTTGAGATGATTTGTGGACCTGTGAGGATCTGAGTCCCTCCTGGATTCAGATAATTAAGACTTTAAACATAATGAAAGCGTAACAATCAAAACCCCAAATAATTATGATTCCTGTTCCACATGTACACAGCGTGTGCTACTGTAACTCAACATCAGCTGGTTTACAGAGAATAAGTGAAAACAGCTCAAAGTTATTAAATAGATATGTACACCAACATATTTCATAAATACAAAGAGGCTGTTACCCTCCACTGTTTAAAGCAGGTGGACATTTTTCCAGGCACCTGGTGCTGACGCTCCTGTGGGTCCGGCGCCGACAGCCCGACTCTGCTGTTGTCTAATGGGCTACGATAGCCGGGTGCTACCTTGAAGAGCCGGGACACGAGGAAGCAGAGCCGATCAAAGCAGCTTCCTAGTTATACATGGTAATTCAGCGGCTAATGACGGCGCTGAGGTAAATGTGTTGAGACATCAGCAGATGTGGCAGAGACTGCACCTCCAGATGTCTTCATCTGTCCCTGGTGCGACTGCTCCAGGATGACAACATACACAGATGGGCCTGCCAGAAAGACGGAGGGAGTTTATTTTCCTAAGGTAAGACTTCCTGCTGCATGCAGCTCTGGAGGCGCCTTGTGGTCTGCACACATCGCAGAACAGATCCGTGTGCGACGCACAGCATGTAGCATTCTGGTTCGCCTTTTCACAAACTTCTACTTTAATGCTGCGGAGCGAATATTTTTGTACCAGCAGAATGAACGAACACGGGCAGGAAAGAACCGAGTCCGGTAACCAGGAACCAGAGAACCACCCGGACAGCTGGTGGACCCCCACCCCAAAAACCAGGGGTACAGGCAGCCACCCCCAGACCCGAACCCGCCCGGGGACGCAGCCCGAACCCGCCCAGGCGGTTCTGGATCAGTGTTCAGTAAATCTGCAGTACATTGAATATTCTGTCCAGTGTATTATCAAATGTTCACAAAAGAATTTATTTTTAAAAGTCTCAACTGTTTTCATCCACATTCTTCGAGTCGAAGTCGTTGAAGTTTGGTAAAAAATAAATCGTCTCGTTGTTTTTGTGTCTCTGGTCCGAAACGCCTGAAGAGAACGGCTGAGTCTCAGCGTGAAGTCAAGCTAACAGCTGCCTGCTAATACCTGCAGGTTTCATTCACATCCAGGAGAGTCCAGGACTGAAAGGTCACAGGTCACTGACACCCTGGAGGCGACGCCTAGTGGCCACTGCTGAGATTACAGGTAAAACAAAACGTTCTTCATAAAGCTGCTGAATGAGTCCATGAAATTAAACAGTTCAGTTTCATCAGCTGTTATGTAGATAACTCATGTAATTCATGTTTTACCAAGTTTAATATTATTTTGCATTTCCAGTTATTTCTCTCATGTATCCCTCAGTAATAAAAACTTTTCTTTTCAGTCCAAATTGTGTCAGTGTAATTTATAATAAAATGCAACAAAATCGAGTCTCTTAACTCAGACCATCTGGAAACAGAGAGAATCTTTGTTGGTAATTCTGGTTTTCTTGTCAGTCGGCAGCGTTAGCTCGCGGCGCGTCGCTGCAGCAGGTTGGTAAAGCAGGTAGAAAACAAGCTGTCAGCTGATGCAGAACCAAACGCTCTGCAGCCTGCAGGCCGGATCTGTTGCAGCCTCACGTCTTTGTTTCACCTTCCTATCAACAAAGATCATCTTTAAGGGATGAAGGCTTTATTACGGCAACGCAGCGCAGCCGGACCCTCCAATTAAAATTCATTGTGTTAATTTGCGGCACTAATGTGGCATTATTCACTTCCACCGCACCGCCGTGCTCACTCAACTATTAGTCAGACATTGAAATGGGAATTTTGAATGCTGTATGTTGGATTAATTAACATCAGTGTTTTAATGGATTTAATTATAAGTAGCTAGAAAGACTTTATTGCAGACATTAAAGTGGCTCTATTATTCTCATCTTAGGCTTTGTTGTTGTTCTCCAAATCAATTAGGTACACATGAATCAGAACCAGAAGAGACGATTCCTCTAATGCTTTTATTCCAGTATCCCTCTTCAGAGATAACAAACTGACTTTATTTAAATGATTTTGTCAACGAATGTAGCATCTAACTGCTGTGCTGGTAAATTGGATTTTGGCGTCCATTAAATGCCTAAATTTTTCTTGCAGACGCTGCAGAAGTTGTGGGAAAAGGTTACATTTTAACAATCATTCTTTATTGCCATTAACTAATTAGTGTCGTCTCATTAGTGTGATTTACTTTGTTTTTGCAGAACCAGGTGTCAAGCAAAATATTCCTCTGAATTAGAGACACAATAAAAGAGGAAAAGCAAAGATGGTTTCAGTCACAATGAAGCTCTGATGGTGAAAACGTGAACAGTTTCTACTGAAGCTGCCAAAAATATCCTCCATACTCTAACGATGCCACTCTTAGCTTGAATTGTTAAAACATTGACACGTTTTGCTACGAAGCCTCTAAAACGTTCTGGTTCCATCAATTACTGGTTTAGTGGGATTCATCTGACCAGGCGCAATCTCAGGGTCACATGATCTGCTAGCATACGTGCAGCTAGCGTACATGCAGCTAGCATACATGCAGCTAGCAAACATGCAGCTAGCGTACGTGCAGCTAGCGTACGTGCAGCTAGCGTACGTGCAGCTAGCGTACGTGCAGTTAGCGAACATGCAGCTTTGTTAAAACTCCTCAACCAAGCAAACCATGAAGACCACAGAGGCCTGTGAACAAGTCTGGGGATATGTTGTTCAAAACGTCTAAATCTCTTTTCGTCCCATAATAATCATCAAACACAAAGAAATTGATACCACAACCAGCCTGCCAACAACCAGCCTGCCAACAACCAGCCTGCCAACAACCAACCTGCCAACAACCCAGCCTGCCAACAACCAGCCTGCCAACAACCAGCCTGCCAACAACCAGCCTGCCAACAACCAGCCTGCCAACAACCAGCCTGCCAACAACCAGCCTGCCAACAGGGGGCACCAAAGTTCTCAGAGCCAACAAGAAGGGCATTAATGCAGCTCAGAGACGGGGGGGGGTAACCCTGGAGGAGCTGCAGAGTTTCTGTCTGTCCAAACAGCCACCTGTTTTTCAGCTCATCAGGAAGGCCAGCTGTCCCAGGATGACCTTTGACCCAGCGCAGGCATTGAGAGAAAGAAGGACTCCTGATGGAAGAGTCTTTATCTCCCTGCAGGAAGCTGCCTCAGTGATGGACTGCAGCATCTGGCTGCATCAAGCAGCAGCATCACAGATCCTCCCAGCAGCATCGCTCTGACGACACAGAGCTGATGCTCACAGATTATTCTAAATAATCTGTTATTTCTATGATCACACATTATAAAAGTTCTCAATCATTCTACCCAGTTTCTTTATTCTGCATGTGTTATTTTAATAACTGTACAGAATCATTTTCAGATGCTGTAAATTTGCCCTTCTCTGCATTTTTATCATTTTACTGTTGGGTAAATCTACATGTGGACAATAAAGGATATTGTCTATTTTTATTCTAATCTTGTTTTTTCTATATTCATTCAGGTGTTTTAACATCCCATAAATCTGCTGTTTGTTTCATAACAAAACCAACATCTGGCCCAAAATGTAGGAATATTTACTTGTTTGGCTTAATGGCAATAAATCTGAAAAGTTTATTTGCCTTTGAAGAGATTCAGACATATTTCTAATAAAAATGCACTCTAGGGTTTAACAGCAGTTAATTCAGCATATATTACCTGAAAAGGTAACAGCTTTCAGTCTCTCCAGCTTTCAACTGGCATCTTTCACCTTCCATACATTTAATTGAAAGGGATAACAGCATAATGGAAACATCATGACCTGTGGAAAAAACTCCCTAAACCGAGGCTTTTCAGAGAAGATCGAGCTGTGACTCTTCTGACGGCTGCAACCATTAACAACACACACTTACAGGTGCAACACACACTTACAGGTGCAACACACACTTACAGGTGCAACACACACTTTGCATCCAGCATGATGATGATTCCTGGCAGACAGAGGAACAGAAACACTTTGTAAACCTCAAACCTGATCGAGACACGAAGTCATCAAAAGCGAGGCATGAGTTATGCTTTTTCTAACGCAGAAGCATTTGTACAAGAAGCAGAAAGTTATTGATCATAATGAATCCCAGCGCGAATCTGACTCGTTAAAACATTTATTGTAATGTTGGGTCATTTTTGCATGCAGCGCAGGAAGTGTGTGGGTTTTTCTGAAAGGCTGAGGAAAGGAGGAGAAAAGCTCTCTGTAGGTTTTGCTTTTGAACACAAAGCGTTTTGGTCTGCATCACGTCAGAGTGTGAGTGGGCAACACAAAGTCAGAGGAGAAAAAAGCTGCTTGTCAAGAAAGATCCTGCATTTGTCAAAAAGTTTCCTTGAATTTTTTTTACTTGCTCATTTAGTCAAGTTCTCTGGGAGCCATTTCCACCACTCCATGTCTCTGTGTTTGATCAGACTCGGTCAATTAACTTGACCGGCCGTCTCGTGTGGCTCTCTCAGTCAAAGTGCTGGAGGCTCTTGAAAAGACCTTTTTCATCTTCACTTTCAGACACATTCCACTGGTTTACAGATTGCCCAGGATCCAATTTGAGCCTCCGAAATGTCCCGTACAATTCTGCAGCAGATCAACGTGTGAGATGGGGAAAAGAAGCGGTGGCGTCCTTGAAACAGCTGCAGGAATCACTCTTGTCAATCTGAATTGCTACATTGGGGGAACGGCTTTCACAGAAGGCAGATAACATAAACACCATGGCCAGTAATTGAATCCTCATGCCTCAAACTGAGACTGAGCAGCCAGAGAGCATCAGCTAAACTCTGTCCAACAAATCACAGCATTTCTGTGTCATCTTAACGTACTTCGTATCGTCCATGTGGTGTTAAAATGATGTTTTTCAGACATCTGCTCAGTGGATTTGCTTTACCTTTCAGCTCAGCCTCTAAGCTTTGCATCAATGGCTTCCTAATAGCGTAGAGAGCTTCTCTAACCACATTACTTCCTTCACCATCATTCACATCAAAGTGTCAATCACAGCCGAGGGCAATGAGGCAGTAATACCACAGCAGAAAGTCAGAGTGGATGTTTGTGGGGAGATATTAGAGCATCACATGGACACACACCAAGCCGTCTGCACAGCACCAGGCTGAAGTGTTACAGCCTGTATTACAAGCTTTTATGAAAAACCCAAATGGCAGGATTAGAAGTGCTGAGCCACACAGAACAAACATCTTTTACAAATGACTTTATGAAGCTCAAACACTTTCTGGCAGTAAACACCTTCACCAACTACAGATATTTAATTTCACATTTCACAATGAATTACATGAAGTATAGTGGTAACTAGTGATCTGATAGTGGAAAATAATTCTGGTCATTTTTATGTAGAAAAGTCAATAATGTGAAAGAACCAAAAAGTGCCTGATCCTTCAGTCGGTGGTTTGGGAGCAGAATCAGGAACCTGGACTGTGGTTCAGTGGACGAGGCTAAAATTGGGTCCATAAAGTGTTTTACATGATAATCACTGGGAAATGACTGAAAGGCAAAACAAGGTTTTAATCTGCTAAAACTCAATAGTGGAATCTATTTTAAAAGCCCTTCAAGCCTCTCTGGGCGTTTTGGTGACTCATGATCAGACATGAACAGCATGAGAAGCAGCAGCTGAACTCAAAGCGCAGCAATGTGGTGGAAACCTGAACGTTTTGACGACTTGGCTGAACTCTGCCCGGATGGAGAGGAACTGTCAGTTTCAGAACTTTGGACCCCAGCAGGGCCCAGAAGGCCACATGGAGGCCAGAGTGGAGTCACCGCTTCTCCACATCGAGAGGAGCCGGGTGAGGCTTCAGCATCTGGACAGGACCAGTGATGGATGGATGGATGGATGGATGGATGGATGGATGGATGGATGGATGGATGGATGGATGGATGGATGGATGGACGGATGGATGGATGTAGTTAAAGGAAAAGCTGCCCGTTGATAAATCTAATGAAAATATTCATGTGAAACTAGTTTTGAGAAATTAGTCCAACAGATTGGTGAACAGCAGCTTCAGCCTCTGGCTCCTGTTCTACGACTGCAACAGCTTTAACAAAACTACTAAAACTGTCTTTTAGACTAAATAGCTTCCAGATTCCACAGTTTCTAACGTTCAGAAGCAGGAAATAATCCTTGGAGCCCTGAGCTGCCTGAACAAAGCGGAGAGGCTGATTTTTCTCCTCCTGTCTACTTGCTGCAAATTGACGAGGTCGTAAATTGAGTCGACTGCAAAGCAAAGAACACAAAAAGGAAACGGTGCCTGCTGGATTATTGGAAACCAAAGAATGGCAGCAGCAATCAGAGCGGTTCTGCTGGCAGGACGGTTGGGTCTGCTGGAGTGTGCTTAAATGAAGTCTGCAAATGTGACGCCTGTCTGATAAAAGAACCTTTAAAAATGTTTAGTTTCAGCCAAGAGACGACAGCAGAGAGTTTAACAGCGTGCAAGTACACCGAGGGAAATAAGGAGTTATTTGTGTGGGAGTCACTGGGGGAGTTTGCTGCTATAAGGACAGAGGGACCCGGAGCCTCTCCGCAGCCTGACGGCGAGTAAGCGCCGCTCATCGGAGCGTGACAGCATCCAGGATCGCTTAGCCCACACAGCGCCGCTGCAACCTTTGCTCAAATCTCTGCTCTCAGCAGGATGTGCTAACTAACAGGTCTGAAGGCACACAGATTAGACTCGCCTCACATTAAAATTGGATGTTCACAACCTGGTTTGGAAGCCCGCATTGTAATTGCAGCACGACACGAGAGGAGCGTGGCCAAGACACAAGGTGCCTGTTAGTGAGCTGAAAGAGATGCAACACAGGAGGCAATGAGAGAAACTCATCATGAAATAAACCCTCATCCAGCTCAGCTGCTGACGTTTCAACGTTTCAATAAAGCTTAAATTCATTTCCAACAGGAAACATCTGCAATCAAAGCATTTTATTATGCATCCATAACCTGACAACTGCTTAAAATTCACATCTTAAGGTTTTATTATTATTTCTAAATCAAAACAGACAAATTAAATTCATAAATTGTTTCTTGCATTTTTCCTTTTTAAATTTAGTGACGCTTTAAAAATGATTATTAACGTCTGCAGTGACGATTCCACAACAATTTTACCTTTTCTCTTTAGAAAGAAGTTTGTTTTTCAGTAATTATTATCCACAACCTCTGATCAATACATGTTATATGTATTGTTCTAATTAAATTGATTTAGTATTTATTTATTTTTGCTTTGTTTCCCATTTTCCAAAGATCTGATTGACAGTTTTAGCATTTTATAAAAAAATGTTTTTAAAAAACATGATTGATTTGAGTTTCAGGCTCGTTGTGCAGAATTATTTTCTTCTATGGATGAATAATGTTTTCAGTAGAAATTTGGAAAATGGCAACAAAGTAATGAAATGTATTTTAACATAAACATTAAAATACTTTATGGAACGGGGCATGAAGTGTTTTCTGAAATTCTCCTTGATGTGGGTTAAAGCCGATGATTGATTTGCTCTTTTTTCATTTGCTGGGTTATTTTCAGCCTCTCATTTCCTTTGCTGATAGTTTTTGAGAGAAAATTGATCGTCACTGGATCTCATCATGATAATAATCAGGTCACAACTGCAGCCTTCAATTTAGTAGATGGATTTGTGCTGAATTTAACTCCCCAGCATCATATTAAATAAAAATATATGTTCAGCTGAAAGTCTTGTTTTTACAAGGTGAGCAGGTTTTGGTCTGTTTACGCTGCTTGTCTGTTCTGAACCTGCCCTCTTCTGCGTCATATTTCTACCTTTCTGGTGTTAATGTGTAATATTCAAGCAGCTGAAGCTGCTGCTGGTTTCCTCGGCTGTAATCATCTCTGTTGTCTCAGAACTGATTGTTCTGGTTCTCTTCTTGTCGGGCTCGTGTTTCTGGACTTCCTGCTGGGAAAACTTCCTGCTCTGCATTTCAAATGATCTCAGGAACCTGCTGCTTGCTGCCAGTGGCTCCTGACTCTGCATTTGGGTTTTCTCCTTTTCATAAATGGTGACAATGAGGCTTAAAGATACACAATGAGCACATTTCACTTCACCTCCACACGGAGGAACCGTTTCTCTCCAGATGAACTCATTCACACGGCTCAGGTTCTTCTGGGCCTTTCTGAGTCCGGATGGAGGCAGTTCCTCCGTTCAGCTCCTGGTTTCGCTCCTGGAGGAGGCAGGATGGAGCCTCCTCTCCTCAAACCTCCTCAATGGACTCATTTTGTGTCCAGAAGCAAAGTGCAGCCTGAGTTCATCCTGAGAGGCTCAGACTTATGGTGGATCATAAAAACAAACAAATATCGGATAATCAGTTCTTCTTCCAGAGTTCTGCTGCTGTCATGATGATCATTCAGGCCTGTTTGCTGCAGCCAGCTGGGTTGGTTCAAAAAACAAAAAAAAAACTTTAACTAGGACTTTGTTTCCAATTTCCCATCAAACCAACATATTGATTTGTTCTGATTCATTTAACGTGGATAGAAAAGCTCAGATAAATATGTTATTGATTTCCATAAATAGTCAAATTTACAATGACTGAACTTAATTTGCTGGTTTAAAACCTGATTATATTTTAGATGTGATACTGGAAATGTAATATTTGACGTGGAGAAACTGAGCTGCTCTAAGTGAAGTCGCCTCAGTGACAGTAGAACTCGTTACAGATGATGAGGCTCTGACAGATTGACAAATAATCTGTAATAAATGTGTAAAAACAAAAGGAAATGGCTGTTTAGGAGGCTCTGCTGTTTAATGTGTGCAGCCTGGGATCAGACTGAGCTGAAACAGAAACAGTTCAGCGCTCTATTACAGAAAATTCAATTCAGACATCAACGAGTCTTTAACACCAAATAAAGTCAGACCAGGTTAACTCGTCGTCTGCAGTCCCTTCACAAAACCACCAAATCAGACCCACTCATGCAGAAAGCTGCTTGATGCCCATGAAGTTTCTGCCCTGGACGTTGTCGGAGCAGCAGCAGCTCAGGAGGCCGGGCTTTGAACCGGCAGCCTGCAGGTTACTGGACGAGCCCCACGCCTGCTGCTGGCAGGGCAGGAGGGATGTCAGCCTCAGCCTGTCGGTCTCAGCCTGGCAGCCTCAGCCTGTCGGTCTCAGCCTGTCAGCCTCAGCCTGTCAGTCTCAGCCTGGCAGCCTCAGCCTGGCAGCCTCAGCCTGGCAGTCTCAGCCTGGCAGCCTCAGCCTGTCGGTCTGCCCCGGGCAGCTGTGGCTACAATGTAGCTCACTGCTATCATGATTGGAGTGTGAAGCTCTTCATAGACTTAATGCAGTACAAGTAGCATTAACACATATTGTGGTCAGATTTGAATCAAACCGAATGAAGCAAAGACTCAGGATTCAGCTGGTTTCCTGTTGGAGCAGCTCGTTTTACTGAGTCAGTCACTTTGCACCAAGCCTGACCCTCAGCAAGCACATGGCGACAGTGGAGAGAACAGACCAGGCTGGATCAGGCAGACAGCAGTTTGTGAAATGCAGCACAATAATGATTGAAGTTCTGGTTCAAACAGTTTATGTTTGAGCAGCCAGAGTTTCCTGCAGCTGTTGGAACCACGGCTGCATGCAGACGCTTAAAACTCAGAACCAAAATGTGGCCTTTCATATCTGTTCTTAATAATTCTGTTATGGCTGATAGTCAATATTATATATATTTTTAAAAAATTACCACACCTCAGTTAGATTCCCCACAATCCTTTGCTGCATCACTGTCACATGACTCGGCTTTCTGAACCTACAGGGGAAAAACCTGCTAGAAATAAATCAACTAAAAAAATTAGAAAAATTTGATAAATGTGCACAGCTTGATAAAATTACATATAAAAATTATTTTCTCAGGAATCTGATCTTTTTATAGCGCAGCGGTTTTTCAGAGAAACGTTTCTGTTACGAGTGATGGGACATACGGGTTATGATCACTATGGATTATGATCAATACGGGTTATGATCAATACGGGTTATAATCAATATGGGTTATGATCAGTACGGGTTATGATCACTATGGATTATGATCAATACGGGTTATGATCAATACGGGTTATAATCAATATGGGTTATGATCAGTACGGGTTATGATCACTATGGATTATGATCAATACGGGTTATGATCAATACGGGTTATGATGGGTTATGATCGCTTTTCCAGGAGCGGTGATGAAACCGAACGCACGTGCATTTGGGGTTTGGAGGAAGTGGGGGTTGCCATGGCGGTGCGGATGCTAATATAGATTCCCTCAGCAGAGCAGGGAGACGTGTGAGACTGAGACTGAGGCAGCATATGTGAGTGAGTGAGTTTCTCGCACCCCTTCGGAGGCCGTCATGTGACCGACACCTCATTAATCTGTCACAAGCTCTTTTGATATTTTGCGTCTGTTTGTGCATTAGAAATCCAGACGCCACATGCTGCCACTGAGCTTCGCTTTCTGACGTCTCTGCTTCCACTGCAGGTTGCTGCACGTCTGCAGGAGCTGAAGCTTCTCCTGACAGACACGCGTCAGTCCCAATCCCTCGGAGTGACAGGCTGAAGTACTTAATGCCTGACATTTCATAATGTAAATAATGCGGCCCCCTGCATGTCTTACATCCATCTGAGCAATATGCCACAGCTCCCTAAGAGAGTGCTCTTTACCTGTAACCTTTTTTTCCTCGACGCTCCTGCCAGGAACATGAAGGCAGCAGATATTTGTTCCATTAGTCTCGTTTCTCTCTCTCTGTTTCATCAGCAGGAAAAAGAACAAAAATTGGATTTTTTTTGGTTACCATTTCCAGCTTTCATGCTGCTTATTTTAAAATGTGGAGTAAAAGCACAGCAGGAAGCTGCTGGGCTCCACAGGCCGCGAACATCACTGTGCTGAGAGAGGAGGTCGCTGAGCGAGGAGGTCGCTGGGCGAGGAGGTCGCTGAGCGAGGAGGTCGCTGAGCGAGGAGGTCGGCTGAGAGAGGAGGTCGGCTGGGCGAGGAGGTCGCTGGGCGAGGAGGTCGCTGAGCGAGGAGGTCGCTGAGCGAGGAGGTCGCTGGGCGAGGAGGTCCCTGAGAGAGGAGGTCGCTGGGCGAGGAGGTCGCTGGGCGAGGAGGTCGCTGGGCGAGGAGGTCGTCGAGGTCGGCTGAGGATTTTCTACCACCTTTAATGTAGTGGAGTTCCAGGAGTTGGTTTTGTTGGAAATCTGTTAGTTTTGCCTGTTTTTTGTCTAATTTCGGCTTGAAGGAGGTAAATATTTCCATAGACTTCCTTGTTAGGATATTCAGCAACAACATAGAACTAGAAGTTGCTTGAAAGTAGAATCTGCTGCCAGATGAAGTCGTGTTTAAACCCTGAAGCTGAAACTGGCAGCCGAACATCTTCCCAGTCCAACCAGTTGACAGTGGATGCTGGGCGGTGGGATTAAAGCGATGTAACGCGGATGAACATCAGGGAGGATTCTCTGGAAACTTTCAGATCCTGTTTTCCACTAATCCTGTTTGCAGAGTCCCAACATTCATCTGGTCTTTAAATCGTTTGTAATTCTGTGCTTGAATCTTTTCTGATCTGGAAACAACTGAAGAGGCGTCTGAGAGAGCGGAGCCCGGTTCCATCATGGCCCGGTTCCGTCATGGCCCGGGTCTGTCACGGCCCGGTTCCGTCACAGCCCGGTTCCGTCACGGCCCGGTTCTGTCACGGCCCGGTTCCGTCACGGCCCGGTCTGTCACGGCCCGGTTCCGTCACGGCCCGGTTCCCGGTTCCGTCACGGCCCGGTTCCGTCACGGCCCGGTTCCGTCACGGCCCGGTTCCCGGTTCCGTCACAAATGGCTGGAGAGACAAAAACTGTGATTTGGCAACTTGGAGCAGATTTATGTTTGGATGAATTAGTTGCCACCCAAGAACAAAGAACCTCCTTCCTGTTGTGATGATGCAGCAGCTCAATGCTCCAAACCTGGTTTTCCAATGGACTGACCTCCTGAAACTCTGCTGACATCCATCCTGCTAACAATGTATGAGTGAAACAGGTTCGCCAGGAAGGCAAGTGAACCTCTTCAATCCTGAAGGATTTTTGGAGAGCAGACAATCAGGAGAACGAAGCCAGAGTGTATGTAAACTTCTGACCGCCACTGCATGAATCAATACACTAATTTTATAAGTTCTCATTATCTGACAACACATCTGCAGTAAATTCCTCTATTTTCCATCTTTTCTTAAAGAGATTCGTCAAGCGGCTCAGTGAAGGTCGTAATCTCTGGATGTTTCCGTCCTGCGACGCTGCGCCGTCCACCTACACGCCGACACACACCAGGTTCCTGGATTGTTCCTCTGCACCGAGTCGCAGGCAGGAACACCAGCACCATCAAACAAAACACAAAAAATTATTAACATGCTCTTTAAATACAACAGCTGCGATTTAGAACATAAAACTCAGGTTGTAAACACATGATGTACCTTAAATAAGCAGTGGAGAGCGAAAAGCAGCAGCATTTTAAAGCAGCACTGCTAGCCAAACATAAATGAAGATAAAAAGGCAGAGCAGGGCTGACAGGCCAAATCCTATTAGATTGTCATATTGCTGTGATTTACTGAATCCTCCATTCGTGGATCTGGTGCGTATTTCTGCTGCTGTTTCTGTCTGTTCACGGAACGCAGCTGATTTCACTCCTGTGGCCAATTTTTCATGAGTCATAATTACGTGGGACCAAACAGGCTTGCGGTGACGTGGGTCGGCTCGGAGACGAGAGCGTCGAAACGCTTGGCAGGTTAAATATTAGCATGGCGGCCCTTATCTGCACCGCTCTCACTTCAGCGCCGCGCCGCGTTGTTTACACAGCAGCTCAGACCAACAGGCTGTTTACCCATTACAGCCGCAGCGCCGCTTTCCCCACGCCGCCGCCGGCGCTTTCCCCACGCCGCCGCCGGCTCTTTCCCCACGCCGCCGCCGGCTCTTTCCCACGCCGCCGCCGCCGCTTTCCCCACGCCGCCGCCGCCGGCTCTTTCCCCACGCCGCCGCCGCTTTCCCCACGCCGCCGCCGGCTCTTTCCTTACTTCATACATTCAAGTCGAGGAACAGCAGCTAATTATTGTTTTGCCCAACAGATCTAACTTATGGCTGCGTTCAGATTTGTGCACAAGAAAAAGTATTGATGGAACTAAAAAGAGGAAAATGTGATATTGTCTGTTTGCTTCTGCAGAAAATCAGTTTCATTCTGAAGCTCCAGCTGTTTTTTTTTCTTTACTTCACAATAAAAGCGAAGCAACAAGATGGGTGGATTTCTCACATTTCACTGCCTGCAAATTCTAAATAATTTGACTAATTAGTTTTTCTACCTAATTGTTGAACGTCATTCAGTAAACTCTGAGTTATTCCTCGCTCCACAAAGGCCAACTGTCGGCTAACAAAGCTACTTGTTGCATCATTTCCTCATTAAAACATACCTGGAGGGTTGCTTCATTAATGTTTAATAATGTTTGAACAATCCTTGAACTTCCTGTTTCAGCCATTCATTCCTGCCCACTCGATGCTTTACCTCTTCCTGCAAAGCTCCGCCCCCACAGCGCTCCATCAGACTAGCGGCAGCAGCAATCAGCAAACGCCTGATGAGTCTGCTGAACTCCAGCAGGGCTGTAGATTACATCACGGAGAAGCATTGCTGTGATGAAGAGCTGAAGGGGGCGTGGCAGAAAGCGCAGGAGGTTCTTAAAGGGACAGCGGCCAATTTTAAGGCTCAGCCATGATGCAGTCAAATTTCTCTGAAGTTGTTTGATATGTAGTCAGTTTCATTCCAACTGAAGGCAATGTAGTTACTTGATTGTGCTACAAAATGGCACGATGGGAAATACATGATGAGATGTTCAGGTTTGTTTCTCTGAGGTTTCATGGATATAAAAGGTGTTCCACTTGGTGGAGAATTTGGCCCAGTCCCTTTTTTAACCAATGATCTACTCAGGTGATGCAGCGCTGCATTATCTGCATTCGTCATCATAATGAAAGACTATTTTGACCTTGGCATCAAAGTTGATATGAAAATTCAACACAGAGAATCTCAACTCATCCCTGAAACGGGATTAATTTATGAAAGTCAAAGATTCATAAATCTGCAGATCAGAATGAATCCGAAGTAGATTTTTTATTCTGATTGTACATTGTAGTTATTTTATCTACAAGTAAATAAATTAAACTTTTAATACTCTGAATTGTAACGCAGGAAACACTCAGGATGTGTGAAGGGCTTATTTTCTGCCTCCACAGAGTAAAAGCTTTGCTTTATTAACCAGCTTTAATTTCAGATTCAATCATTCAAACTAATGAATGAATCATTTGAAATGGTGAAAATCAAATAGTTGTTTGTTTGTTTATGAATAAAACATGCATAGTTTAGATATTTTTGAAATAAGACTTCTCAGCTTTCATCCTATCTATTTTAGTATAATTGAGATTTTTTCTGCATATTTGATATTCCCACTCATATGTTGACTGTCTGCTTGGTAATGGTAAACTTCCCTCTGCAGTAAAGGGACGGCTTTTATTTAAACGTAAATTCGTCTCACAGTTGGTTTCGTTTCCTCACATGGTTTTTATTCCAGTTCGTCTCGTTAAGTTGACGCCTTTGGAAGGGAAGGTCACCCTAAAACTTTCCCTCCTCTCACTTCATTTCTCATCTCTGAAGAGGGAACAAAAATAAAGCACAAAGGCCAGTTTGTTCGTCTGACCTGCTTTACACAAATCCAGCAGCAGAGCAGAGAAAAGGAAGCAGAACAGAAAGGATTTTATATCAGCTCTGCTTCGGCCTCCAAACCAGAACCTCACTGACTTCAGTACCAACTGCTGGTATTTAAAAACATCAACACTATGAAACACACGTTTTATATTTATATGTTTGTGTTTTTAGACTACAATGTGATTAACAGACAAACTTTAGCCTTTCAAAATTGTTTTTCTGCTTTAGAGACGATTCAAAAATATATTTTAAATTTCTAATTACATTTTTTTTCATCCATGAATTTCAGAAAAAAGTATTTCTAAATAAAAAATGACAAGCTGAGCAAAATTCTGATCAATAATTCAAAACTGTTCATCAACTAGAGCGTTTGGTAGGAATCTCCATTTTTCATTTGGATTCAAGATCTCACAAGAGTCCTAAAGGCAGAATTTGACCTCTGACCTAACTTGGGCAGAGCTGCTTCTAACCCTGAAGCCCAAACGTCGCGACCAGCAGAAACTTTGCTGCCTGAGGCTGAGAAACATCACAGCTCCCACAGCCTGATGGGAGCATGAAGACCCGCTGCAGCTCACATTCACCCTCTCATTCACCCTGATATTCACCCTGTCATTCATCCTCATATTCATCCTCTCATCAGCCTCACATTAATCTTGTCATCAGCCTCACATTCATCCTCTCATTCATCCTCATATTTATCCTGTCATCCCTCATATTCACCCGCTCATCATCCTCATATTCATCCTCTCATCATCCTCTCATCATCCTCAGCTCGTGCAGGAGTTCAGGTCCAGCAGCTCATCAAGCGTCCAGATTTAATGACGTGTCCGCGGTCAGGCTGCTGATGTCACTGAGACATTTTAATTAAAGAAGTTGAGTTTCTCCGCTGGACTCGGTCTTACTCACACGCTGCCACGCACGCCGTCACGCATGCTTTCACGCACGCACACGCATGTCAAGCAGCGCAGGTGTGACTTACGCTGCTGTTCTGGCCGGACCAGTGCACCATGGCCTGGTTGTGGGAAGAGTCTCCGGTCAGGGCGAACGTGGAGCTGTTGAGCTTTAACTCCTCCTGCCGCGCGCCCGCCGCTCTGCGCTCCTCGCCGCTCCAGCGCGCCGCTCTGCGCCCGGCCGCCGCCGCCGCCGCCGCCGCCGCCGCCGCCGCCGCCGC
Organism: Poeciliopsis gracilis; assembly: GCA_911649635.1. NCBI lineage: Eukaryota > Metazoa > Chordata > Actinopteri > Cyprinodontiformes > Poeciliidae > Poeciliopsis > Poeciliopsis gracilis. The sequence goes on along the minus strand of CAJVRI010000370.1, from coordinate 828,270 downwards.
TCCCTCTGCCGGGGCTGAGCTGACTGCATCCCCGCCACTGTCCCTCCTGAAGCGCCGTGGAGTCGAACCAACACCGTCCCTGTGTTGGGAAACTTTCCCGCTGCCTGTAATCCGCTGCCGCCTCTGCTGCCTCCGGTCTGGAGCGCATCCTGCGGGGCCCGGCTCGCAGGGGACCCTCCCGGTCCGGTCCCCGCTCCCCAAAACTTGCCCCACTGCCCCGGCAGCGGGACCACTTGTTTCCACCCTCAGCAGTAATTCCTGCGCGCCGTACCACATATTCCCATCCCGGCATGACCTGCAGGTTATCTCAGCCTCGGCGACGCCAAGCAAGCCGGACAGGAGGAGGAAGAGCCCGAACCGGAGCGCACCGTGCCACTTTGGGCAGAACCTGACCTCCGTCTCCATCGCTGGGGGCAGAACAGGATGCAGCGGATGCTGGGAGTCTTCGCTGCCTGTCCGGGAGGTTCTGGGCTCGATGTGGAGGAGAAACTGCTGCAAGTTGCGGCGCTGGAGCCAAATGCGGCGGAGTCCAAAGTGCGACTGAGCCTAAGTGGTCCAAGTTGAAGGATTTGATGAAATGAAGCCCCGCGCAGAGGGAGGAGCTGCATCACTCCGAGATGGAGAACAATGTTGCGTCTGTCTGTCTGTCTGTCTGTCTGTCTGTCTGTCTGTCTGTCTGTCTGTCTGTCTGTCTGTCTGTCTGTCTGCCTGTCTGTCTGTCTGTTTCCCACCATTTGGTCGAGCTTCATTAAAACTCTCAGATTTTCTCTTCCTCACTTTTTCCCTTCACATTTTAGCAGAACTATTTTTGGTATTTGCTCTATTTATTTGTGTCCCGTTGCAGCTTTTTAATCTGAAGAACACTGAAAAATAAGAACCTGTGTGTAAAGACTTGCTTATTAATTTCAATTTATATTGAAAGATACAATTATACATAGTGATATATCTCTAGTCGTTATCAGTTTTTATCTATTTGGTTTACAGTGAAGGACATTTTTAAATTCACTTAATCAGAATCAGAACATTTTTATTTCACATTAAACTTAATATTTTTAATGTTTCTCTCATCTGTTCCAGTCAGACCACAGAGTTCTGCTTTCAAACATACTGACAGGAAGTTAAGTGGAAGGAAAAACTCAGTCTTATGTTATTCCAGTAACCAAAACAGATCTTTTTTTTGTCATATTAAGTATTTGAAGATGGACCAGGCTTCAGAGGTAATGTTGTTTTGCAGATTTTATGAAAAAATAAAGAACAAAACTTCCAAAAATACTGGAAGCTAGAGTGGAACAGAAGTAATCCACAAGGAAAAGCCAGAAGGGAGACAGCAGGGAAACCAGGGGAAGTAATGGAAGGATCCAGCAAGGAGTGACTGAGAAAGAGGTGCTAAATTACTGGGAGGGTTAGGAAAGAATGCAGAAGGAAAAGATCCTGACTTACCTGACTGCAAGTGTGAGAGAGAGAGAGAGAGAGAGAGAGAGAGAGAGAGAGAGAGAGAGAGAGAGAGAGAGAGAGAGAGAGAGACAGAACCAACAGGAAGAAGATCCTAACATTTTCTTTTTTATGTAATGGTCAAGTGTCAACTTTTAACCCTCCCCACTTCTAAGCATCTCTGTAAAATCCCTAATGTTAATGTTACTCTTATTTTGAAATGCAACAGGAAGTTCTCTGCTAAGAGTAATTTTTATGCCCCCAGTTTGGTGCTCATCAAGTCCTCTGACAAACTGGTGAAATGAAATAAATGGAAGAAAGTTGATGCCAGAGATGTTAAAAAAAAACAAACTTAAATGACAAACGTTCGTTTCATCCAATCAGGTCAAGAAATTGCTACATATTTCTATTATATGCAAGGAATTATTTCATTTCTTTTGCTTGTTTTAATATCATGCATTTTAAATCCGCAGACTGGCTTTGATCATTTTCTGTCCACTTGATCACGACCTCCAGCAGCAAAGGGCCTCTGATCATTTCCACAAATTAATAAGTTTCCAATTAAGTGCATCATATTATGCAGTTATTAAAGAGTAATTAGGTGTTTAAGGAGTTTTTCTCTGCCTCCCTGCAGGATGATGGGTTTGATGCAGCAGGCTGCCGCTGCTTCCTGAATTAGGCCGGAAAATGGACATCATGTATTTATCTGGCACAAAAAGTCAGCGGAAACAATGAAAGTTCATCTCTTAGAGACCCTGCAGCTCTGCGTGTCTAATCACCGGAGGTTAGCAGCAAATGTTGATGAGCGTCTGTCGCCAAACGTGAGCAGCTGCCTGCTTCCCAGCCACAGAGTGAGCCAGAGTGAGCCAGAGTGAGCCACAGAGTGAACCTGAGTGAGCTAAGAGAGTGAACCAGAGTGAGCCAGAGTGAGCCGGAGTGAGCCAGAGTGAGCCAGAGTGAGCCACAGAGTGAGCCATAGAGTGAGCCACAGAGTGAACCACTACAGGGTGAGCCAGAGTGAGCCATAGAGTGAGCTACAGGGTGAGCCAGAGTGAGCCCACAGAGTGAACCTGAGTGAGCCACAGAGTGAGCCACAGAGTGAGCCATCTGGAACGAACACGGTGCCTGGAGACGCGATTACCTCACCGGAGGGAAGTCTGCACAGAAACTGCAACAAATTTAAAAACGCTATTTTGCTTAGCTGCATACAAATACCTGTCATAACTCTCAGATTACTGGCTAGTAGCTCTTCAGCTGCAATTGTTTCAGAACTTGCTTCTTCGCCACTTTCATTGTTTTCACAATAAAATAAATATCTGATAGTGTGCCTGAATATAATGCACAAATTTCATTGACACCTGCAAGTAAATCCAGCTGAAATCAACTAATAAGGGAAAATTAATAATGTTAATAATCATTATTAATAATTAATAACCTATTTTCAGATTCCTTTTATATAACCGTTATTCAAAAATGTGTTATTTTCCAGTAACTTCCCAAAATGCATTGCTCTGACAATAACATAAACAACATTTACTATCTTGTAGTTTGTGGTTGTCATGTGCAGAAGCATCATGAGTACCGTAGTTATGAGTCTCTTTTTTTGGAGGTTTTATCATTTTTTGGGTTAATTGAGGAACAACTGATGGATTATTTCTTACATCTTTGCATGTTGTGTGTCTCAGACTCCAGGATCAGAACTATATGGGGTCTCTGGGTCATGTGGACCAGATTCCCATCCTGATGTCAGGTTGAACATCTCAGCTGTACGATACAAATGTACCGACTGCTGATGCAAATACATATGAATATAAAGGGCATCTTGGTTCTGCTTCTCATGCATATTAAGTATGAAACAACCTTTCAGTTCCTCCCTGTTTTCTCTCAGCTCTGATCACTTCTCATCTCTAACGTTGAACCAAAGACATTAGAGATGAGAAGAGCTTCCTCTCCACATGCAGCATCACAATAAGCCGACACATTTCACTGATTTATGATGCTGCGATGGACAGAGCTCACATTACCCTCACAGGCTTATTAACCAGATCTGGTGCTTACCTCGGCGTGTGTGTGTGTGTGTGTGCGTGCGTGTGCGTGTGTGTGTGTGTGTGTGTGTGTGTGTGTGTGTGTGTGTGTGTGTGTGTGTGTGTCCTGCGTTAACCATTTCACACAGAGTCATCTCATGTGCCCGTCTGGACTCGCCATCCACTCACGGGGAATCGATGTTCTGCCGATTGCAAAAATGGATTTCTGAGGATGTTGAAGAAGGCGATATACAGAAGTGAGCGGAATGATTTGTGTGAATACACACCAGGAAGCCGCGACGCTCCTGTGTGTCAGAAATAAGGCCAGGGAAAGCTGCCTTTGGCTTCAGACTCCAAGATAAGCTGCACTGAGAGCCTTTTAGCTTCCTGAAGTCACGATTGGTCTTTATTACACATAGATGCACAGTAACTGTTTGAGTGTTTGGAGTTTCAAGCTTTTATGTTTATTTGTTTTCTCCTCAGGCTCTTTGTCTCAGCAGAGCACAGAAAACTTTACGCTGTCGAGCAGCAAGAAGAAACTGTTTGTATATCATTAGGTTCACATGCAGATCAACTCAAATCAATTGATTCAGCCACAAACTGAACTCATGGCAAAATGTTGAGGCATTTTACCAAGAACTAAGACCGACTGTGATCCTGTTCTGCTCCGGCTGATTGGTTCCATCCACTTTCTGCTTCATCTTCCTGACTGTGCAGCATCGATGTGTCCGTCCTGCCAGCTTCTCATTTCATACTGCAATCATTGCAATATAGTTACATGACCTTTCGCCATGTTTCATTTAATTTCCCCTCCTCCATCTGGGTAACTTTATGCACGCTTTGCATAAACACCATGAAATACTCTTTCTGTATAATTGACTTTCTCAATCCTGAAATATTTTTATATCCTTATTTGTGAGTCCCTTTGGCTAAAAGAATCTGTCAAATGCAGAAACATAAACATATTTTTCTCTGTTTTATGTTGGTATTTCTTTCCTGCCAGCCTGAATTTGAGCCAGATGGTTTATTTAGCCGGTCTGTGTTGTTTCAGCGTTTTAACCTGAACGTTTCGGCGGCTTCAGTTTGTTTCTGGTCCTGTTTGTTGTGCTGATTCTGTGGCCAGCAGGCTTAAACGCCTCTGTTACTATGTGAGCTCTGGAGTAGCTTTGTATTCATCCTGTTGCTTTGGTCAGCAGCAAAATCATCAATTAGTGCCAGTTTCACCTGCAGCAGCAGCAGACTCAGGCCGCTTTGACTGATGTTTCGTTCCTCCGCTTTACACTTCCTGTCATCTTGATGGAAGGTTTCTTGTTTTGGTCGGTGCTCCTCTATGTTGGGGAAACGTTTATTAGGTGTCTGTGTTTTACAGTGATGGAGTTTATTTATCAGTAACAATGGAGGCGTCCAGTTTTAACAAAGCCAGATTGATTTGAAAAGCTTTTTCCTGAAGTTAAAGCTGAAAGCTGTTTGTTGGATCTTTGCCTGTTCCAGATGTTTCAGATCAACTTAGAAAAATGGTTGGAGTACATGATCTATTAGCAACATGCATTAGACGTATTGACTGTGATCCAGGTGTCATTAATGATTAACATCATTAATGCACTGCAGTCATTAATGACGTGACTTTTGAAGGAAGTTGGTTTTATTTAGGGGTATCCAGGGCGTCTGAATACAATAACAAGGAATGTTTGCTAATGTTTACAAGCATTCAAAAATATAAATTTGTGTTGATCTGTTACATAAAATCCTCAGAATTTCATTTGTTCAAAATGTGTAAAGATTGGTTTGTGAGTGATTTTGAGCAGGAAGCAGAATGACATCTGGAAAGTCATGGATGAACAAAAACCTTGACGTCAAGCAGGGAAAAGTGGTGACGATTGTAGAAATGACTCATTTTGATATTTTCTGCTTTAAGCCTGAAAGAAAAGTTACGGCGGGCAGCAGGAAGCTCAGCAGTGACATCCACCTTATTTGTATTCATAAACATCAGAGCAGCGACGGTGAACTGGTTGCTCCTGGTGAACTGGTTGCTCCTGGTGAACTGGTTGCTCCTGGTGAACTGGTTGCTCCTGGTGAACTGGTCAGGAGCAACCAGTTCACCAGAGAGAGTGGTGCAACGCCAGTTAACCATCTCTCCATTCACACCATTTCACATGTTTGTGGCTCTGACTTTTAATAATTACTCATTCGTTTGGGAAGAAAATATAAAAATCTATATTTAAGAATGTAATTCATGTGACAGGCTGCACACAGAATCAAAGCCAGAAAAAGGCCGGTGGTTAGTCAGGATTCTATTTCCCGTTTCTGAGTTACATCTCAAGCGGTGTCCTAAATTGGCTGAACCAGTGTGTCGCTCTGCTCCATACTGTCATGCAGCTTGAAATACATTAATTGGATAATCCATTTTAAGTTGGAGAAGAAGCCCTAAAGTTATGGCAGCTGGGCATCTTTGCTGTGAACGCGGCTGCTGCTCTGCAATTCTGGCTTATGGAAGTAAAGCCACATGAAATTAATGTTCATAAATCAGTCTCATATCTTCTCAAATTAATATGAACATTTTCTCTTTCCATTACCTGATCTCATCTCACATTAAAATAAAAAAGGATTCCATTGGTGGCGGACTCAATTCAAATATTTAATCGAGTTAATTGCAGGGTTTGTAAGCAATTAATCCCAATTAATTACAGTCCTAAAAATAAGCAACATTTTCAATTAAAGACATATGAACTCAATAAAGATGTTTAATTGTTATTTTGGGTATTCCAACACCAATGGCTTGTACTTTTATTACACTGAGAGTAAAATATAAACCCGACAGTATGATTCAGTCGAGGTGAAAAGAGCCGACTGGCCTCATCTCACTGGTCTTTGCTCAGCTGAATGAAATTACAATTATCTATTGTGAAAACCAAATTCATAAAACCTGCATTCTTCCTGTTTTATGAATGCAGGAAGAGTTTGCTCCATTAGAATAAATGAGTTCAGATGAAAATGTTTCCGACTGAAAGGGAGGAACTTTAAAACTTTTCTGTTCCACTTTTAGCAGAAATCTGACTTTTTCCACAAGTTTTACATTTTGATCCATTCGCTAACGTTTGGTCGTGACATATGTAATGCGCCGTTTCGACCAGGACCAGCGCGTGCAGTGAACAACCCGAGGCGAGTAACGCCACAGCATCTATGCCAGCAGTAAAATATCTTAGATTTTCCTCTTGCCGACTGGCTTCGTTCACTTCCTTCCCCACACGCCTGAACTGCAATTCACAACAGCTGCTGTTCGCTGATTGGCCTGAGATCTGGAGTTCAATGGGAGAAATCCCAGACGGAGAACTGCAGGGAGATGAGAATCGAGCGGTTGGTGTGGGAAGGTAACGGCCAGGCTTGGTTTGATTGATCTGAAACGGTTTTTACCTCAATACTCTAAAAGGTTCTGGAAGATATTTGTCAGGCTGAATAAAATATTCTGGAACCAAAGACAGTTTCTCAAATGTTTCCAATTTTTTCTGATTCTAGGCCACGGTTCTCATGAAACAGCATTTGCTTTGACTAGACCACTGGCTCTGAAGTGACCTCAGGATAGATAGTTGAAGCAGATTAACGTTAGCATTGACGGTCCATTGGCTTCGTAACACATTGTATAACCTGGACTGGACTTTACCTTCCCTTCTCTTACAAACTGCTTTTTACTCATTTCCCTCATTAGCCATTCTTCCTGCCCTGCTGCCCCGTTTCAGAGGCTCATTATGTCCCACTGCCCTCAGAAATCTGCTTTTATTCCCCTGGAGTTAACATAGAAGCTGTGAACTGGTGTTTTCTAATCTACCTAACAGGCCAACGAAGCGACTGCTGCTGCTGGTTGAAGGTCTAATTGTTGGAGCACAACAGAGGAATAAGGAGGAGTTTCTGTGTCTGCTGAAGGAGGCATTTCACCACACAGTGACTTCATTCATACTGTTTGGGAAAAGTGCATATTTCACACACAAAGGCAGCTCTCACTAACTTGCATTCAGATTCTTCTGCTTCCCTGAAATCCCCTCCATTTCAACATCCTGAAATGACTCTTCCATAAAGTGCTCTGAAGTGACACATAATCAGCTGTGAAACCGAATCCACCTGCTGCGTATTCACCTTTTCTTTCTTTCTGCCACAGATAAGCCATTAGTTTCCATTCATCAGGCTGGAGAATAGCGGCGGACTGAAGTGCAGCTTTCATCAGAGCTTCTCACTAACATTCAGAGTTCTCAGATCAACATCAGCCCAAAAAGAAAATCAGGAAAAATAAGTTTAAAAAAGATAAAGAGGAAGATCAACTTTAGTCCATGTGAGCAGAGCAAACGAAGTGACTGCTTTAGAAGCTTTGCTACAAACGCTGAAATATTAATATTTGCTGCTCAGGAACATCACCAGTATCCCCAGAGCAGAAGCAACGATAATTATTAATGAATCTCATTTTCTGTCCAGCGTGCTGATGTTCAGAGCGCCGGTGACCTTCAGAGCGCCGGTGACCTTCAGAGGCGGCGCGGCGGCACGGCGGCGGCGGCGTCTATCCGGAGTCAGTCGACGAGAAACGAACAATCTGCTGGAATCCTCTGGCTGCAGTCGGAGCTCATCGGGCTGATTTGTTTACCTCAGTGGGTGTGAGCGCATCACTAATTCATGAACATGTGGAAACCCGCGTCGCTCTGGAAGACGCAGCACATTTCCACGTTTGATCAGCCTCTTTTCATGAATTAGTGCTGCTTCAGGCAAGGCCATTGTTTCAAACATCCACTGCTGCGACTCAAAGAAAATCTGTGCTGGAGAAAACACGAGGTCCTCCAAGATAAAAACGTCTAAGTTCCACCTAACATGTTTATTGGCAGCGATGTGTAAAACAGCCTTTAAACAAATTCACTACAGTGGCACAAAATGACACTGAAAAACATTTCAACCTTTAATTTATTCACTTATGAAAACATCTCAGTTCACGACTTTATGTTTCCCCGAGAAATAAACTTAACATGAAGGCCGTTCTGCTGCCCTATCCTGCAAAATGGGAAAAACAAGAGACCATGGCTGGAAAAGACAGGACCGAAAATGAACAGAGTATTATTTAAAATGTTTTTAAAAAATCTCTTCTCACTAACCTGCACTAAATATGTCGACATAGTGATTCAAAGCGTACAGAAACATTTTAACATCAGAGCTTGGAAATAAATTCAGAAGCAGTTCGTCGTTTAAATGACAAAACTTTATCGCTGTAACAAGATTTTTAAAAAGCTGTGAGATTTGTGCTGCAATAAAGCCAAAATATTCACTTTTTAAAGGATAAAACAACAGAAGCTCTTCCACTGTCACGTCATGCAGAGGAAACATGAACATCAAAGTTATAGAAAAGTCATTTTACATCTGATTAAAATGAGACTTTCTCGTTTTAACGAGAAAAAAAAAACGCATCTTGTTATAACAAGAAGGTTTTTTATGATGAGAAAAAGCTCTGAAATGATTTCCAAGCTTTGGCAGTAAATTCAATAAAAAGGTTCTGAACTCAGTCTGTTTTTAATGTTGCTAAATCTAATGGAAATAATGCAAAATAAAAATAAGAAAATCCACATTATAAGAAACAAGACAACTTTCTAGGAACTGAAACATAGCGAGCATAAAACACTGCTGGATATTTTTGACAGTAATAATTAAAAGTGAGTGTAGAAAACGGTCCGACGTTAAAGTTACTGAAACCGAAACAAATACGACGAATTTGTGTCAATATTTTTCAGCGAGACTTTTTCCTTCTACAGTGAAACGTAAAGTTTATGAAAGTCGTTTCCAGTGTCGCTGCGCTTTAAGTGCAGCTAGTAGCTTTGAAAACATGTTTGTCAGCTGAGGCCTGAGGTGAACACCTGCTAAAAATAAATGACTTCTTAAAGGGCTGTGGTGTTAATTAAAACCACAAGAAAACACTAATTAAACTTTAAAGGCTCAGAATAGTCTTAATGTTTCACAGCATGGGTCACAAAGCAGTTTTTATATTCAATGTAGCACCAAGACGTTTTAAATGGCCACAGGACGAATATGAATGAGCCTGAGAGAAACATTTTAAATTCATTTAGATTTCATGTTTCTCCGTTGGGTTTTAAGTTCTGATTTCCACATTTTGCTTTTTATAGTTTGGTCTGAAAAACTGCAATCCTTTTATTTTCCTCCTCAACTGTAAAGTTTGAAATGATTAACTGCGAATTATTTGGGGATTTGTTCTTCCAGCAACACTTCAGAGCAGATACTGCCCCCTAGTGGTGAAACTGGGGCAGCAACCATCCAAAGCCTGGAACAGGATCTTCATCCCAGAATGTGATGAAGAGGAGCAGAGACAGGAAATGACGTTTGTGTTTCAGGTTAGAGGAAACAGGTCAGCAGCTCTTTGCTTTTTGACTAGTTAAAGTAAAATCCTTGTGCTTTTTCTTGAAAAGGGGACAGAGTTCATAGTGTTCATAGTTCAACTTTAATTCAACGGTAAACAACTAAGTGAGAGCTCTGTCTTTATGCTTCATGAATAACTGAATGTTTTCTGTGTATGATTTTTCATTTGGTTTCGTCTCCCTGCTCTGGGCCGACGTCCCACCTGCTAACACGCCTCCATGCAAATCGCTGGGTTTGTAATTGACCTCACATCTGAACGGAGCCACCGGCCTGAGAGGATAATGATGAGACGAGGCGCGCTAATGATGTCTTTAGGTTTCAGCACCACTCTGTCAACTTTGACCCCAGGAAGAGTTTGCTATTGTACGCTTGTGAAAAGTTCAATTAAGCTGTAATTTGAGACAGAGCCTGCAGAATAATTTCAAGGCGGTTGGTGGTCTTACGGTTCATGCCTAATAAGCAGCCTGACTCACTTCGCAGCAGATATTAGTGTCTGGTGTGAGATGTTGTTGAATAATGACAGCAAGAAGCAACTGAATCTCACCGTGTTTATGATTTATGTATGTTGAGTTCAGACGGAAACATTGCTGATCAGTTATTTACCTGCTTTCAGAAACTTTTGCATTTAAAGGAAGAATAAGTGAATAGTCTAAACGGTTTCTGGAGGCTGAGGAGCTGCAGCAGCTTCCTGCCTCCATCTGATGATATATCAGCCATATTAATGGAAGTCCTGCATATTTAGACACATCTGTTCTCTCTCGGGGCAGAGGCTGTAGGGGATTTTTATTCCAGACGTTTTCTTCAAATTAGCTGCAGAAATGGGGAGGATTTACATAAACTGCTCAGATAGTTCTCACCCTTTGAACTTTTCAACATTTGGTACGTCACAGCAGAACTCCGTGAGCTTCACTGGGATTTCATGAGACGCATGAACACAAAACTGAACTTAGACATAGAAACAGGAGAAAAGTGCCAGACGGGCTGCGAGTCTCTGCAGAACCAGCAGCCAGATGTTCCAGCTGCAGGCCTTCAGGGCTTCAGGAAGCTAAATGTTATCATACGTCCCGTCATCTAAATATCTTCACAGTCATCGTGGGCAGTAATGAGCTCCAGTAGCAGTCGGTGTGGCAACGTTTCTGGGAAGCCCTCTGACTGAAGACTGTTGCTGTATGTAATGCTAACAGCTTCAGATCTAAACAGCACAGATGAAATTCCACAGCAACATGTTCTGGATGACATCATCAGTTATTAGCTAGGTCTGCTAATCCGCCTCCTTTGCTTTTGCTGCTCCTCTTCATGTCTCTGTCTGTCTGTCTGTCTGTCTGTCTGTCTGTCTGTCTGTCTGTCTGTCTGTCTGTTTGGTTAGAAAGACAGTGCAGTTGGGGATCTGATGTTTGATCATTATGATCGATGGAAAAGATGTTTTGAACTTTTTCCTTCCCTCTGCTGTTTGGTTCTGTTGTGCGGTTCTGGATTTGAGGTCAAAGTTCAGGGATAATTTGAGCTTTGGGGCGTCAGAGTAAAATGGGTTGAATACAAACACAGAAAACTTTCCCCTTCACAGTTGTTTCCAGTCTCCATAATGTGATCTGAAAGCGCCTGAGCGTTCGCCGTTCATCTATCGCTTTATGTTTATGCTGAACATGGACTGGACTGAAATGAACTGTTTCCTGTCTCTAACCACCAGGAGGTGGAACTCACCTGAAAGCCAGCCGCTGAGAAACGAGCTGACACATCACATTTTTCTACTGGAGTCAAATAAATATGATTCGTGTTTCTCAGGGAGACACACAGTAAACTATATCTGGAGCAGCTGTGCGAATAACGCGCTGAGTAATTGAGTCCACTGTGCATATTTATGGCTAAATAGACGCTCTGTCTGCCGCTGGATTTATTGGTGAGGGCTGCGGTTCTGGTGCAGGCCTTGCTTTGCAATCTATGGGTTTATAAAAGGGCTTTAGCAAACAAAACAGTCAATCTGTCACTCCAATCAGAATGGGATAGCAGCAGACCGGCCCGCGGTCAACAGATCATGTTTTTGTAGGCAGGGACTCTAAAAAGCCTTTTGCAAGGAAGTAAAAGCCATTAGGCGGCCAGTTAAGAGCATCAGTGAAGAACAAGCCGCCGATAGGAATGCATCAAAACAGACACATTCATTTTCATATCTGCTTATTGAGCAGGGCTGCGGCTGGCTATTCCTCTGAGCCTCATCAGGTGAAAAAACACAGAAATGAAAAACTGCAAAGTCTTGACCTATTAGGCATCATCACCGGAGGGGTCAAAGGTGAAATGCTGCATGTTGGCTCCAACGTCACTGAAATAACTTTGACTCCTGCTTGTGTTGATATGGTGATAAAGGTTTCATTTTCATCAATGTAGCTTATGGCTACATTTGAATAATATAGTTATAATGAAGGTCATAGCAAGGTCACGGTCTGCAGTTCAGTTTATTGTGATTGAAAAATACACAAGATATGTTTTACTCAGGAATATATGTTAGACATTGAACTCATCATGCATCGCCATGCATTGTGTGTTTGCATTTTTATACAGTTACACACAGTTCTCATCAAAATTGATATCTCATATTCTTCCCAACATCTGAAGGTTTTTCTGGAGAAGCTGATGGACTGCAGAGCTCCGACATGTTCAGCTCTCAGATTTACAGCAGTGGTTTCTTTGTTCTGGGATGATGCAGCTACTGGGAGTTTTATGGTGTAAAGTTACACAGTAAAAATGAACAGAAATAATTTGGGTTATTTAACCTGTCATAAGCGAAAAAAATGGAGATTCAATTTTCAAGTCATGTTTTCCCATGTAATGAATTCATTTATTAATGTCACAGTAACTAATGAATATCTATGCAGCTGGTTAGTTAGGGAACTAAATAGATAGACATTTAGTGAGCATGCTAACTGTTTAGCATTTAGTGAGCATGCTAACTGTTTAGCATTTAGTGAGCATGCTAACTGTTTAGCTCCACATTAAACATTTAGCTCTGAGCTAGCTAAATATTTAGCTGGTTTAAACGTTTTGCTAACTCAGAGTTAAATATTTAGCTCATGTGCAAATTCAGTTCCTGATGTGCAGAACTGGACTTTCAAAATAAAAGCTGGGGCTTCAGAACTTTTAATAATTTTAACCCAAATTATTATTAATTCCTGTGTAATTTACCTTCTTATTTTGAGCTGTGCTTTCTAAGACCCACCTTAGCTGCAGGTTTGCACAGCCGTGGCAGTGAAAGCGCCGTCATTCTCTGAGCTCTTTAGAGCAAAGTAATTAAAACGGTTGTGGGGCTGTGCCACAGTTAAGCAGCGTGGAAATGACACTGGGACAGCTGGGAGGACGCGGCCACCCAGTGTTTAACAAACATGCTGCACTGAGATGCAGGGGACCAAAACCCTGGAGGCATCATTAATGCGATGGCATTTACAGCTCCTGGCTCAACGACTGGATCAGAGCAGGAAGAGCAGAATCTGCTGGGCTCAAACACAAACAGCTCCGACTCCACAAAACATACATGTTGACTGGCCAAAGCATTTCCGATCAGGTGTGAGAGAATGAGACGGACGACTCCACCCAGGTGAATCCAATCCATAACTCAAACGTAGCCGTGGATTATATCTTCCTATTCCATATTTATTTGCATGGAGAAGACAAACAGTGTCACAGCCGTTCATCGTTTGCTGGTGGATATTTAGTTTTTACTTCTGTCTTCCTGTGAAAAGCACAATAATAAATTCAAATCAAATAATAAATAAACTACTTTATATCTCTAAACTAAAGGTTGATGCAGATGCTGCTCTGCAGACCTCGGCTGTAAAAGCGACTTCTGTTACCTTCAACCTATAACCTTTGACCTCTGAAACAACTAACTGGTTTTTATTTCCTTTCCTCTGAAACCTGATGCTCAGTTTGAACTTCAGGAAGCAGCAGCCTGCATGTCTGATCAGTTTCATCCATCAGTGAAATAAACTACAACCAATTCCAGGACGTACGTATAAATAAGACATGGTCCTGCTGCAGGGTGATTTGTGGAGTACCACAGGGTTCAGTGCTTGGACCAATTCTCTTTGCTATGTCCTGTTTATGCTTCCACTACTGAGAGTATTTTTGCTGTTATGCTGATGATATGCAGCTATATTTATCCATAAATCCTGTAGATTAAAGGCATATATTGAAGATATAAAAACCTGGAGGACGTTTACGTTTGAGCATTTTGCTTTTTGACAAGAAGGCAACAAGAAGTTGTCGTCTTTGGATCAGAGAAAAATAAAACTGATCAGTTAATCACTTATTCTGGATGTGATTGAAATGAGCTCAGGTCTTCCAGCAAGACACCAGGATCTCATTTAAATCCCATCATCAACAAGTTTCTAGGTCTTCCTTCTTTCACCTCCACAATATGAAACATCCTGTGTAGGAAAAGCAGGAAGACTCGGCCAAAAAAACCCCAAAAAACATTAAAAATCCTTCAGTTGATCCAAAATACTGCAGCAAGATTTCTGAAGGTTCCCTTCATTCCAGACATTCCTAGCAGAAAAGTTGAGTGTCGCTCTGCAGGTTGACTGGTGGCTTCTGGAGGTTCTAAAAATAGAACAAGAGGTTCGTTACCATCAGGCTCCTCTCCTGTTTTTCTCCAGTTCTGCTCCATTTGCAGTTACTGCCGTCTTGGACTTGATCTCCTCTTTGCTTTTTCCCTCCTTATCTAAGTCAGTCCACTCTCGACCTGTCCAGTGAGTGTCTGCTGCAGACACACCGGGCCTCATGCATCCAACACTGGCTCTGGTTTCAGTTCCATTCAGTTCATCTATATGGACAAGATTCACAGTAAAGGTTTTCTCGGGGTATTTTACAAACACTTCAATAATACATCCAATTTATTCTAGTTGTCAATAAGTGAATTAAACTCATTTTATTATTCAAATGAATTAAAAAGTTTCTGTCTAAGGAAACCCAGCAGAACATCCTGTCTTTAGCTTGCAGCGTTTTCTCCTCCTGGACCAGCAGGGGGCGACAAGCTCTAGCACTGTGACTAACTTTACAGCAATCTGCAGTAAAGTTAGACATCCAGAGCATGAAGCGCCAGTGGAGAGGAAAAACTCCTCTTTAACAGGTAGAAACCTCCTACAGACTCAGAACCAGAACCAGACTCAGAACCAGAACCAGACTCAGAACCAGAACCAGAACCAGAGGTAATCTGCCACGACAGACTGGAGGTTTGAGGATTCAGAGCAGAATGCAGAAGAAGAACTGATGTTTTTCTGATGTTCATGACAGTAAAAGGTTAACAGCAGGAGACAGAGAACGGCTTGTTGATGGCAGCATCATGTCAGCTGACCCCTTGTCAGCCAATCAGAACGCCAGGCCAGGCGTCCTTCCATGGAGAGAAAACTGAGTTTTCCTCTCCACTGTCGCCACATGCATGCACAGCACAAGAAGGTTGCTGCAACATTGACAACCTGATGCAATCAACTGCCCACCTCGACCACATGCTCACTCACTGCTGCAGCCTGTGACTCTGAAATCAAGTGGTAGAAAACCTGAACTAAACGCGGCTCGTTTGCTTTCTGACTGGATCTGATTTGATCTGATTTACGGGCTTGAAGTTGGGATGTCAGAAAACTCGTTCTCCTGCGATCCATTCTGCTGGAGGTCAATATAACGGCACGCTCCTGCTAGCAAGCTTTTATTTTGGCAAGCTTCGCTTGTTTTCATGTGTTCTCACACACAATATGCTCGTTACATAATCTTCCATAAAACCATGCATTACTCGCTCTGTTAACATGCAACACAACAGCAGACAGCGCTGGCAGCACGAACAGCAGCGTTTATCCGACAGAGCAGGATTTATTTATTACATGGTGTTTTTATGAAGGGCCTGACTGGAGCAGACCTCAGTGAGTTGGGATTTCATGATTGCACTTAATCAAATAAAATCAGTGCAGGTCTCCTGGGTGGCTGAGCAGCTTAGTGCAATGTTCTGTTCTTCACTGCTTTCTGCTGCTCACAAGGGCAAACAGTCGAAGTTAAACCGCAGAACGTCAACATTTTACATTTAATGATTTCGCTGAGCAGCGTGAACGCCTGTGTATGCAGATTAATTAGGCTATAGGTGGAGCACAGTCGGCCACCAGCCTGCAGCCGGACGGCCGCTGCTCATCGCTCCACCTGGAGCAACAGCAAAAACACAGGAAGCAAAGGGACACATGATGAGGCCGGTGTGACGATGATGTGTGATAATGAAATGATTGTTTCCTCTCCACTGTGTGATTCCCGGGCTGGACCGCCATCGTCATGACACCATACAAGACATCATTTTAACGCAGCCACTTTAAATTATTCACCACTGCTGCAATTTTCATGAGTTTGGTGATTACATAGTAAAATGGTGCAGCGGGCCAAAGAGGAAAGTGTTTCTTCTCGGCATTAGCAGCAGCTAAAAGCCGAGAACAGAAAGAGATTCTAATTCTGCTAAAGGCGACTGGAAAAGTCTTCTTCTGCATCTTCTAATGGGGGTCCTGACCCCCAGCTGGGCAGTGGAGAGAAAAAGATTTTTGTGTTCGGGGGAGTGTGGGAGAGATGCATGAATAATGGAGATTTGCAGTTGAAGCCATTTCAAACAAGTCGACAAAGACTCTTCAGTCTGAAGGTTTTGGTAAGAACTTCCACTGACTTGATAACACAGGGACTGAAGAGCAACTCAGATTCTGCAGGATCAGAAGCTAAAAACCCCAAACGCTCGGAAAAATGTTGCAGCTTTAATTACAGTTGAGATCTGATGTGGAGGGAAACACACACTCCCGTCTGAAGACGTGCAATAATCTAGGATTTTTATATTAGTGCATGTAATCCAGGTTTATGTGCAACAGAAACAGAAACGCATGCATCCTGAGGGCTGCATGCATTTAAATTATTTATGCAGCAGTTTTGCAGCTCAAGGGTTTCAATTCAAGTTTCCAATTCCAATGCAATTTATGACTATTAATTAATGACCCACCTGTAATGAACTGGATTGACGTTGATCGAGTCCCACGTCTAGTTTATCGTTTAGTTATCAGACTTGCATCATGTTTTTCATTTAAATCAGAGAAACAAACATCATGTGGCGTTCCTCAAGGCTTTGCTGTTGGGCCAAAATCATTCCAATAACTCCAATAACTCACAGTCCAGATCCAGAACTTCCTGTCTGGATCGGGTCTAAGAACCAATGAATCAAAATGCACAACTGAATTTCTGTCATGAGAACTTAAGACTTCAAAATGACAGAAACATGAAAGCATAAAAAGCATCTTATCTGCAGTACACAGAACCAGAACCACCAGAACCACCAGAACCAGAACCACCAGAACCACCAGAACCATCAGAACCAATAGAACCATCAGGATCACCAGAACCATCAGAACCAGAACCACCAGAACCAGAACCACCAGAACCATCAGAACCACCAGAACCATCAGAACCAATAGAACCATCAGGATCACCAGAACCACCAGAACCACCAGAACCAGAACCACCAGAACCATCAGAACCAGAACCATTAGAACCAGAACCACCAGAACCAGAACCATCAGAACCAATAGAACCATCAGAACCACCAGAACCATCAGAACCATCTTTTAAATATGAACAGAAACTCACCATAACAGCCGCGACCAGGCTGGTGAAAGAGGAAGTGACGTCACGGGTCACGACCCCAAAGATACAACTACACTTTCCCCAAATTATCACAGAAATGTTGTTTAAATTCTAACTTCAATTAAGAAATAAAGATAATAAGAATGTAAGATAAAATGCATTAATATGATGAACATGTGAGGAGCTCATTTTGTTGGAGTTCATCGGCTTTTTTCCTTCCATGCTGCACTGACAATAGAAATTGGTTGATTAATTATGAATCATCTGCTTTTAATTAAAAACTTGTTTCATGTTTTTAGCACCCAATGAGGACTTTCTAAAATAAATATAAATAAATATATATAAATATATATAACATGAAAACTTCACGTTTGTTTTCAGAATATTCTAAAAAGAGACTTTATCAAGTTAAGATGTGGAAAGCATCCTGTCAGATTCCTGGTAGGTTCTGGAAGCTGAGCAGTTCCAGGAACTAACCGGGACGTTCAGCTGTGCTGCCGAGTGTTTGGGGCCAAAATATGACCAGGAAAGCTGCAGCTACTCCTGCTAATCTCTCCTTAACCTTTAAGGAGAGGCTGCAGAATCTGTAATTTGCTCATGTTGGTCCTCAGACTACAAAAACATGTTTGAGACAAAGCAGCAGGCAGAATTTAAATGAGTCAAAGACTGTCTGCTGTGCTCTGTTTGGCCTGGAAAGTCCTTAAAACCTCCTGGCTGGAGCCATCCATCTCTGTCTTCAGCCTCAACAGGGAAAGATAGATGCATTCAATAAATGTGTTCTTGAGGAATGTGCAGGAAATGATTAAGAGTGATAAATGGGGATGCAGGAATTTGGCAGGACAGTGTTTCATGTGACATCCATTATATCATCATCTGAAGAAAAAAAAAAACAGCGCTAGTTGCCACCAGCCGCAGAAAAAATCTGCCTGCCACCGCCGTGTTTGAAGCTGGCAAAGAAGTCCTTTTGATGCCGCTTCCTTTGAAAAACAAGTCTGACGATAATAGAAGCTTTATGATTAATGTTTCATCAAGTGGAAGACGAGATCTCTTAGCTAATTAGGCAACAAATTGTCACATTCTTAAAAGTCTGAAAGCGCTTTGTGCAAATGTTTTTACCTCGACCTCAACAATTAGTGAGTGAACTTCTTATCAGAGCCTGGATGTAAAGCGCAGGCGGCGGCTCCCAGAACCAGGAACCGCTTTACGTCGTTTGCGGCTCAGTTCGCCTCTATCTGCACATAATCAGGTGCTGTGGGGCCAGATCCAAACCCAGGAAACAAACGGACCTTGTTCCCCCTCTGTTGTTCAAATGGAGCCTTTGTTGTGCAGGATAGATGCCTCGCGGGTTCCTGTTTGTCACGCAGTCACTGTGTTCTGCAGATTGACTCTAAAGAGAGCAAACGGAGCCGCGGAGCCTTCAGAGGAATCACAGCACCTGTAGCACAGACACACATTCAAAGTGGGGATTGTTCTTAGAAACACAAGTTCATTGTTCCTTCCTGTTGTCTCCTGCGGTTGTTAAGTTTATCAGATGCTGTTTTAGATGCTTTGATTTTTCTGGTGAGCTGCATATAAATAATCAGCCCAGCCTGATCTTGCTGGGCGGGTGACAGGCGCTCAGAAAACATCGTCCCTGCTTCAGTCGTTGGGGAAAGGCAATGCTTCCTGGGGGACATATTAATTCTCCAGCCACATAGCTGGGCCTGATTGATTTAAAGTCTATTCTTAGTTGGCATTTGGCTTAGTGCTAAATGATTTTCAGCTCAAACTGTCTCTCTGCTCTTGCCAGCTTTCCTCTCTTCTGTTTTTCTGTCTCTCTCTCTTTTCCTCATTGGCTTTTTTCCCTCCATCTTTACCGTCCTCCTGCACCTCATCCTCTCTGTCCTGCTCCCTAATTAAGTCTCTCTGCCTCTTCCCTGCTCTCCTCCCTCCATCACTCCTAATTCCTGGGTGGAAAAAGCCTGGGCTTGCACTCTGGCTGGCTGAGAACAGCTGCCTCTCCAACTGCTCAAGCATGGACGGCGCTTGTTACAGAGAAAGACAAACTACTTCTTAAGCAGGATGTCACGAGCGCACAACTCTTTCTCAGTCTCTTTAGAAGTTCAGAGCAGAAGCAGCTCTGCCAGAGAGCTGCACTTGACTGCCTGAGTTAAGGAGACAAGCAAAGGCCCGCTGTTTGACTTTCTTTCCATCAGATTGGTTGGTGCATTTGGGAAAGCTTTGAGTCGCACAGCATCACAGGATTTGGGAACTTCCAGGACTTGAACAGATAATCTATATGAACCTCCAGGAGCTGGAGGAGCTGCTGCTGACAGAACGACCAAAACGCATCAGCTGATTCATAAAACCTCCGGAGGAAACGTTTAGTCAAGGCAGATACAAACAAATCAATCAATCAATCAGCAAGGATGATTATCAGGCAAATATATTGATCAATATTCCAGATATTATTAATCAGAAGCACCTCTTAGCAGCTGGGTTTAGTCTGCATTTAAAGGAATCAGTGTTTCAGCAGTTTTGCAGTTTTCTGGAAGTTTGTTCCAAATTTCTGGATGAGTCTCATATTTTCATATTTACCTTTTGTTGTTTTAATTTAGCTCAGAAAAAATAAAATCAATAGAAAATAGTTCTGGCCAATAATTCACCTGTGATTGAGTCTTATGAATAAAACATGTTGCATATTAGGGAAGTTATTTCTATAAAGTATTGATTTTATACAAGTAGTGATCATTACTGATTCGACTGCAGGTTTGTCCAGACTGATTCTGATCATTTTATTTAAGCAGGACTGAATTAGACTGTTGTGCTATTTTACAGAGATTAAACATAATTTAGCTTTATTTCAATAAACTAAAAATGATTCAATTTTTATCATTTCAAAAGGATTTTAAAGGATAAAAGTTAAACATATGAAAAGATGTCCTGAGGCAGCAAACAGCTGCAAAGAGGAAGAGTTGAAATTTCACAGAACTTGCAGGAGGAGAAGACCAAACAAACACAGAGAGGATCTGAAGGTTGAACATCTAAAATCCCAGGTGTCCTTAAATGCACCGTGAGGTCATGGCGGTGAGGCTGTAAAGACCAGGAGAACTGAGCTGCATCATGTCAAAGCTCTGTGTTTATGGATTATTATCAGCTGATGCATCTGCTGCTGAGGATGCAGATGATCTTTCACTCACTGATGTCATCGATGAAGTGAAAACCAGACCAGGAGGTCAGAGGTCGGTACCCCCTGATCAGGAGCAGTCAGGAGTGAAGTGGGGGTTCTGCAGAGACGAGTTAAACCCAGAGCTCAGAATCCCTCATTAGAGCAGCGCAGCAACCTGGAGCCGTAAAGCAGCAGCAGGTGTGAAACTTCACATTTCTGACTGCACAGATATTTAATTGTGTGCTGGAGAATCAGCTGTTCAATTTTCATAGTTTTATCACTTTTCATCCTGATTTTAATAGGCTGGTTAAAAGTAATGATGCAATGCAGGACAGAGTTATTATAACGGCTGGGCCTCATAATCCAATGCAAGCTTATAGAAATAAAACATTAGCGTGTGTGTGTGTGTGTGTGTGTGTGTGTGTGTGTGTGTGTGTGTGTTGGTGTGTGTGTGGTGTGTGTGTGTGTGTGTGTGTGTGTGTGTGTGTGTGTGTGTGTGTGTGTGTGTGTGTGTGTGTGTGTGTGTGTGTGTGTGTGTGTGTGTGTGTGTGGACACACTCATGCCATCCGTCCTTCCTTGTGGAAATGTGTGGAGTCTGTGTGTTAAATGGCAGCAGCTTCAAAATAAAAGGATGATATTTATATCATCAGTATAAATATCTGGTGATATTTAGCTCCGACTCAGAGTCATGACCAGGTCAAGGGTCAAGGTCGCGCGTAGAGATCCACGTGTCGCTTCGACTCGGGCAGATCGAACTCCAGAATGTGATTTGGTTTCAAAAAGCTCCGACGGCAGCAGAAGGAGGCGCCGCAAATCGCATGCATGCAAAATATTTCAGCTTGTTTTCAATGCGCACGCCGTCAGGTCCGGATTCATGTGATCACAATGCCAGTAGCACTTCTCTCAGCATCCATTAGTAATTTATGTCGGTTCTGTCCGGTCCAGTGTGGGTCACGTTGAGGCGCTGATTTATTGAAGCTTCCAGCTAAACTTCTTATCTGCCCAGTTTAATTCGTCCATTAGCCGCTCTCTGGCTGTTATTGATGGCTCTGCTGAGATGCATCATTTGTGCCGCTGCGTCTGACACGCTGATCAGAATCAGAGCAGCATTTCCCCATAAACAGCCTGTTCTGGTCCAGCCTTGCTCTGCATGCAGAGGCTCCGGCGCTTTGGGTCTCAGGAAGCTCACAGCTGATGTGGCTCAATGTGCAAACAGCTGGTGGACAAACTCCAACTCCCAAATGCGTCTGCAGCATTTGGTGCTGCAGACAGAGTCCGAAGTACCAAACGCCTCCAGGATTAACGGTGAGAACGGTTTTAATCACAGCCAGACGTAAATTGTTCAGTTTCACCTGATAGATGCAGCAGCAGGAAGGATCCGGTTCAGTTCATGTGTTCATCTAAGAGCTGAAGCTTCCTGCATGGAAACTGGGTTCTGTTCAGGTTTGGGTTTGTTTGTCTGTCCTCTGTCTCCACTCAGAACCACCGTCCTGTGAACAGATTCTGTGCAGGTTGCGACCTTTGACCTGCTGTGATGACCTAAGAAAGTCATTTTGGAGGGAAGAGAATTGAGAGAATATGATTATTTGATCTCTGAAAAGAAAACTTTAAACAGATGTTCAGTGTTATTATTGTGCAGAGAGTTAATATTCTAACATTTAAGCTTTTGCCTTTCAGAAGACACTCAGAATGATTATTTACTGTTGGTATTTATTAAAGCTTTAGTTTCCAACATGCTCATTAATGTAAGTACATTCTAAGTTACACACTAATGTCCTGGCTGCATTTAATCATTTGTGGTTCCACTAGTTAATGGTATTTATTTTGTTGTTATGAAACTGGATGATCAGTTTTCTAAATGTCACACATTTCAGATTTTAAATGAGTAAAAATAATGTGATAAAAGTTTTCCTGTGAAAATTACGACTCTGTTCCTGGAAAGCCATGCCTCTGCAAAAACTTCAGGCCATGACTGCAGACACGATATACTGAAACCTCTGACCGGGCAGAAAGCTTGCCCACACTGCAAAGAGAGCAATGTATAGAGTGTTGAGGTGTTTAGCGGCAGTCAGCTGGTGCATGCAGCTAATTCAGCCGCCACTGGAGAAGCAAGCTGCTGAAGCAAACCACCAGGGCCGTTTGATAATTGTGCTTGTGCCATCTCTCCGCAGCTCTCTGCGGAGCCATTTCTCAACCCTCTCACTCAGCTGGTCAAGGAACTATTAAGTCTCCCGTCCTGCAGCATATTTCCCCCAATGTAACGTTTATTCACATCAGCGGATTCGGTTGGTGGTGGGAGGAGAGTTCCTCAGAGCGGACATGTCCACTGACAGCATCCAGAGTCGCACAGATTCGTTTTGTCCTTTGTTCTCGTCTCATGGGGATCAAGACCTTGAAGCGTTGAATGGCACAAGCCCTCTTAAGCAAGCAGGTCTGCTGAAGCAGAGGAGGCTGCCGAGGCGAGCCGGGATCCATCAACCTCGTCTTTGTCTCCAGCAGAATTAAGAGCTCTCAAGGCTGAGCAGGAATGAAAAGCAGTTTTATGAAAAGCAGAGGTGAGAGCAGATTCATCCAAGAGCTCTGAACCTTTCACAGAACAAAACAACCAACCATTTTCTCCTCAGCGGAAATCAACACAATGAATTGATGATGCTTTACAGCTATGCTGCAATATTTCACTTATTGCAGCAGTTAATTAGCCGAACTTGCAGCTGGAGAACCGAGGCTGTGATGAGTGTCACCGTTACGTCTCCTTGTGATTCTGTTTACACAACCATTCTAATAAAGGCAGCGATCTGGCTTCAGGGATCCATCCCGCTGCCTTCCCCTTTAATAAGACTAGAAGGATGCCAATTATGGACCCTTTGCTGCCGCCTCAACTCCCAGGCCTCCCCATTAAATTGGACGCCTGAGTTGTCGATATGGACTGCATGTCTACCCGGTGCGGGACTCGTCTTCGGCGAGCCGGGGAGCGGCTTGGAAGGTTAAAGTGAAATGTGTCGTTGATTCATCATCCGCCGTCAGAGTCCGGGGCCTTGAGAGGGATGTGGGATGCAGAGAGAGGAGGTAATGGATCCTTATAAACAGGATTAGGAGGACACAGACAAAGTGGAAGAGGAAGAGAGGAGGCGGGGGTCATCATCTATCACGCTGCAGATGATTTACGGATGATCTGCGCTTGAATGTCTGAATCTATTAGGCTGACTGTGGCGCTGACTTCACATAGAGATGCACTTTATAAAATAAGAACATAGTTCTTCTTTCAGGTTTGTGTGCTGCTGTGAAGGCAGAAGGAGTCCAGCTTGTTACTGAGGCTCTGCTGCATAATTCCTCTTTCCACTTACAGAGTTACAGAAACACAAAGGCAACAAAGAAACAGAAAACCAGAGGGAACAACGAAGTGCAGCGGCTGGGAAACGGGAAGATCCGACAAGGAATCAAAGAAACTGACTGGGATCAGTGACACGGCTAATTGATCAGGCTTTGATCTTTGAATGGTGAATGATAATAAGTGATTGATTACAGGGTTTATAATAAATGAATCACAATTATTTCATTTCAACTGAAAAATACAGAAGCAAATGTGACAAAATAAGCAACATTTAATTCTATTCTTCAAAATAAAAGCTCAGCAACAAATATATTTATTGTGTTTCATCTGTTTCTCCGGTTCTTCCACCATCATGTGGGTCCAAAGTGTTTTTCTGCCCAGGATCCTGATGCTTCATGCAGCTTCGGTAGAAATGTGGACTGAAGACTCTGATGTTCTTTTTACCTCCGGATCCTCAGGTCGTCCTGCAGCGCCACCAACAGGTGCAACACCTGAAGCAAACCCTCCGAGTCCATCCGCTTCAACAGGAACCGCACATTTACTGCAGCCCACAGAACTGCATCTTTTATTTCTGTCTCTAGTTTGGCTCTGCAGTCAAACACACCTAAAAGAAACGTGGATTTTTTTTCAATGAATAAGATTCAAAGCGCAAAAAAATAACATTTTTGATGGTTGTTGCAATTAAACCATAGACGAGCTCATAAAGAGCGAAAAAGCATAAAGGAAAAAACTGAAGTATGCATTGCATGTCATAATGGTGCATAATTCACAGTGATTTGATTTATGGCCAAATGAAGAACGTTTTCTGTCCTTTAATAGCGCCATGATTTTTGATTCAGGTCACAACAGCGTGTTGAGCTAAATCACTCCTGGTGAAGGTGACGGAGCTCCGCCGCTGTCCTGAGGCAGCCATGTGCACAACTCGTTTTAATTAGCTTTAACGAGATTTTATCCTGGTCCCGGTTCATGACTCATGCACTCGGTCTCATTCTCAAGGACTCACCCATTTTCTTTACAGGATGACCTCAACCCAGGAATCACTTCAGACGAAATAATCTGTTTTTAAAACTCCTGCGGTTCATTTATCTGTCCGTTAACAGGATCGCTCAGAAAAAAGAGGAGCAGACTTCAATAGAGAGGTGGAGCGAAGCTTCACTTACAGGTGATTAACGTATGAGGAGGAGGAGGCGTCACCTTGAACAAAGGCAAGAGAAGAGACACAGAACTGAGACATTCAGTTCAGTTTGTCTGGATGAAGATCAGCAGATCAGAGAACAGACCAAAGCTCCATCTGTACAACGACAGTAAAGACGTTCAGCTACAGGTGAGCCATGAGAGATGAGGCATGAGGAGTGAGGCATGAGGGATGAGGCTTGAGTCATGAGGCATGAGGGATGAGGCATGAGGCATGCCTATTTGAGGCAGCCTCATGCCTCATGTCTCATGCCTCATCCCTCATGCCTCATGCCTCACTCCTCATGCCTCATCGCTCATGCCTCATGCCTCATCTCTCATGCCTCATGCCTCATCCCTCATGCCTCACTCCTCATGCCTCATGGCTCATGCCTCATGCCTCACTCCTCATGCCTCATGCCTCATGTCTCATGCCTCATGCCTCATGGCTCAAACAGGCAGAGTTCTGATTGACTGCTGAGGTTACAAAGGAAATCTGGGAAAGTATAAACTTCAAACCCAAAGCAAAGCTAAAATTTGTCCATAACCATCATCATGTCAGTTACCCTGGATGGTAGCTAAAGTCGGGCCAGAGTTCACACTGACTGGTTGTTGTTGAGAATCAGATCTTTTAAAAGCCCATATAGAGACACTGTAGCTGTTGCACTATGACGCCAGCATAGGGCTGCTGCTTTATGCGTTTGTCGATGTCAATGTGTCTGTCCTACCAAATAAACTGAAATAAATCATTCCCTCCGTTCCTCTTCCTCGCTGCTTCCTGTTTCGGCTGTGATCCCGGCGTGGCCGGCCCGTCCGGCTGCTCCGATCATCGATTCTCCACTCCTCTGCCTCGGCCGCGTTCAGCAGCAAATCTACACTGATCTACTCTCCAGGCACTTCCAGTTCATCAGTCACCAGGTGTTGCTCTGCTGATTGTTGAAATAACTGTGTTCTGGACTCTGAGCGGGTCGTCTGTTCTGCTCCAGAGCTCCCACAGCTCTTTCCCACGCAGGTTCAGAGAAACTCCAGTCCACAGGGATTCAGTCTGGGCCATCGGCCTGCAGAGCTGCTACCGCTACGCTTCTACCGTCACTTTAAGCATTTTCATGTCTTATCTACTGTTTTAGATATAAATGTTAATGAATGCTCCAAATAAAACAGAAGTGAGACTGGAAGGTTCATTCAGATCTTACTGAGCATTCATACCCTGAAATATTTTCACGTTCTTAGTTTTAAACCACAAACTTTCACATTTATTTTAAA
Organism: Poeciliopsis gracilis; assembly: GCA_911649635.1. Taxonomy (NCBI): domain Eukaryota; kingdom Metazoa; phylum Chordata; class Actinopteri; order Cyprinodontiformes; family Poeciliidae; genus Poeciliopsis; species Poeciliopsis gracilis. Next base: position 801,865 of record CAJVRI010000370.1, on the reverse strand, counting down.
TGTAGATTTTGTTTTCATCTGCCAGACCAACGTAAAATACTGTATAATTGGGAGCTGGGAGGAAAATTATACTTTCACATTTTATTTTGTAAGTAAAGCTTTGCAAACTGAGGGATTCATTCATATTCAGCCTCCATGACTCAACATCACCTTTCCCTGCAGACACAGCTGCAAAAAACCTCCTATGTCAGCAGACCGGAGATGTCCCTGCTCTGCTTTGAGGAGTTCAGCAGTCCGTTTCATTCCGACTGCACTCCGTTTCATTCCGACTCCAGTCCGTTTCATTCCGACTCCAGTCCGTTTCATTCCAACTGCAGTCCGTTTCATTTCGACTCCAGTCCATTTCATTCCGACTCCAGTCCGTTTCATTCTGACTCCAGTCCATTTCATTCCGACTCCAGTCCGTTTCATTCTGACTCCAGTCCGTTTCATTCGACTCCGTCCGTTTCATTCGACTCCAGTCCGTTTCATTCTGACTCCTGTCCGTTTCATTCCGACTCCAGTCCGTTTCATTCTGACTCCAGTCCGTTTCATTCCGACTCCAGTCCGTTTCATTCCCACTCCTATCCATTAAGGGTTTTTTAGTTTGACTAATGAACCAAAGTGAGAAAGTTTTTCTCTTTGTTTCAAAACTGAAAATCTTCTGAGTCCAGAAACAGAACAACTTGATCTAAAACTGAAATTAAATCACTCAAAATTGAGCTGCATTCATTATTCACATCACTATATTTCTGAAGGTCAGCAGCATAAAGATGAAATGAATATTATGTAAGTCGACCTTTGATATGATTCAGACTGAAAACGTTTCCAGGGCTTAACGAGAAAACAGGACATGCTGAGTGGTTCTGACCGTTCTGAGGACGCCGTGTCCAAACCTTCCCCGTGTTCTTCCCCGTGTTCTTCCCCGTGTTCTTCTCCGTGTTCTTCCCCTCCGCTGGCGCTGGACGAAGTGTCGCTGAAAGCCTCAAAGCAGCAGCTGTCATTTCTCCCCAGCAGGAAGCAGAACCTCAGCATGCCAGCGCAGAGAAGCGAGGCCGTAATTCTGCTGTAAAATTAAACCGCTGTTTGCTTCCACGCCTCCCCTCTGTGCTCCAAAACTCAATTCCACAAAAGTAAGAGATATTGATTCCATAGTGAGGCGGCCATGTCTGAGCGGCTGCATTAGGACCTGGTTAATCTGGATTCTGGAGAAGGAAAAAGTGAATATGGCATAAACCATAAATCTCCTGCTCCTCCTGCAGCTCTGCTGATGCTTCAGAGGCGTCCAGGTGCAAACATCTCCTCCACTGTGGGAAAAGATGACAGAACTGGTGACACCTAATGAACACAGACAGGTAAATGTGGAGGAGTCTTTATGACCCACACAGAGAGGCAGTGTTTGACCTCAGATTAAAGTCTTTATATTTGCTGATTCTCTCAGTTTTGCTCTCGCTGAACTGGAAACACTGAGGTTCATTTTTCCCCTCTTGGATCAGAACAGATTCAGGAAAACATCACCTTGTTTTCAGATGCAAACTTTACAATAAATATATTTTCCCATCAGTCTGGCTTTTATAATGAAACTATTAAAACCCACTTTGGGTTTAAAATTGAAACATTCTGGGTTCAAAGTGTGAACTTTAACTGCACAGAAGTTTATAAAATTCTCCAGGAAATATCTGGAACTGAACCAAGCTGACAGAGAACGAGCTCAACGTAAATCTGCTGCACAAACCCAACAGAACAGAAACGCTCCAGAGGTTTACAGGCGGCGCGAACAAGTGTCTAATAAAACCCGACCTAAAAAAGAATTAAGAGCCTAACAACAAGGCAGCTTAGTGGGAGACAAGAAGCTCTGCAGGCAAGGTGAGAAGATAAACTGACAAAGGAGGATGGAGAGAGAAGACAAGATATTCACACCCAGAGGCAGAAGAGAACGAGGTGGCGACAATTAATGCAGAGCAGATAAACGCATCCAACCGCAGGGAGAAGGAGACACTCACCACAAAGAAACCGTCTTTTCACAGGAAGAAACGTAAAAGAGCAGCAAAGCGTCGAGCAGCATGAAGGAAAAACTGTCTGGATGTTTCCAGAGAGCCTGGATGGACAGACGGACGGACGGATTCAGTAAAACATTATTTACATTATGAAACTACAGTGTTGCTCACATTTATAGGAAACCTGATGAAGAGCAACAAATACATTCATATTGCATCACAGTAACATTATGTAAACGATCACAGGAGACGGGTTCTGATCCGAAATGTACAGCAGGACCCAGAATAAAAAGCAAAGAGCTGCTGAAGCACCGAACAGGACATCAGTCCTGCAGGAGCAACGGGCCACAATCCCGTTTCTCATGATTCCCTCCATGAGAAACTCATGGAGGGAATCAAAAACATCGGGACCAAATTAGTCTAAAATGTTTTAAAAAGCCTAAAAGCTTGTTTTTATGCTCGATAAAGGCCAGGGTGGAAATCCCATCTCATTACTGGGGGAAATAAACAGGAACATTTCTTAAGAATAATTTTGGGGGGTCAGCGAAGTTACAGTGAAATGTTAGTTTGATTTTTTTTCTTTTGCCTTTTCATATTGATATTATTTAAATGCAGAGTTTCTGTGTGGGGGGCAATTCCAGACTTTTCCTAGATTCGGGGTCCGGATCCCCGAACCTCCCCAGGATTTACGCCTCTGGATATCGGTCACCATCCTGCAGGATGCTGCAAGGGGCTTTTTATTATTGCTGCAGCCAAAATAAAGTTTGGGTCAAAACTGTAAATTTTTTAAACTTAACTTAGTTTTATGTAGAAGTTTAAATTCACACAACCTTCTAAAAAACTGAAATATTATACAGTTAATATTAAAGTGCAGAAAATGTTCAAGTATCTTTTTGGAATATAACCCTGAATAATATCCTGCTGAGTTCACTTGAATGAACATATTGATCTCTCATGAACAGCAGGAACAGAAACAGATGCTGTAGAACCATCAACTCTCACTGAAGGGGCTGAGAGGTTTGCTTCATATCCAGGCGTTCAGCAGGTCAAAGGTCAGACTTGTGGAAAAGCTGTGATGACTGCAGAAAGTTTGAGTAAAGTCTGTGAATGAGGAGTGAATTTGCGTTAACAGTTGCGATCATGGCGGCTTCCTGGACAGACGGACTTTCAGCAAACTGACGTGATGCTGGACCAGAACAGACATGCATGGCTGCAGAGTCAACTAACACTGAACCCTAAACATTATTTCATATTACTGTTTGTCATGTCATGCAACCATTTACTGGGATGGAAATATCACTGGGAGTTTATAATGTACAGCTAATAGAACAACATTCATGCTCCGCTGAGCCTGATGCATAATAACAGGCCTGCATGCTCCATATTCAGTGAGCAGCAGTAACTGCATTACCAATCTGCTCATTAGCCGCCTCACAGGCTTCCCTCGCACTCTCTCACTTTTTAAGTGTAAAATCATATTGAAACAGGAGTTAGCAGTCCAGACAGACAGAGCGTCTATCGAACGCTGTGGCTGCAGATAACAGAGCCTGTAATCTATCACAGTGAATACTAACCAGTCTCCCCCAGCGGAGCCCAGGAGGTGAACTATTTCCCCCCAAAGGGAGCTTTTCCAAAGACTTTAATATGGATGAAAACATTCATCTTTTTCGTCCAGCATGTGGTTATGAAGAGTATCGATTCAGTGAAACTGAGCGGTCAAACTGCAGAGTCCTCTGTGGGTTTGGGCTGCAGAGGGGGAAGGAATATTTAGAAAACCTTGTTTTTTACTCACAGCAGAGCTAAATAAAGAGCAGAATTAAGAGTTCATTTTCACAGGAGAAAAACCTCTTTTCATCTTTTGCAGCCGTCTGGACCAGACTAGATGCAGTAGAACAAAATCAAAAAGCCGGATTAGTTCTTTAATGACCGGGCTTTTTCTGAAGTGGAGCAGCAGCTAAATGGCTTTAAGTTCTGGCAGCTTTAAACTGAGAAGCAGAAAACCTGAGAAGCGTGAGAGCAAGCTAAGCCCTGGTCCAAGACGAGGAGTCAGATGGAATTCATGGAGCTCATTAGAAGCCGTTCCTCGTCTCCCACAAAAGCAGAGGACGAAAAAATATAGTAATTGATTTCTACGCTGGCTCACTCAGCCTCTTTTAACGAATAATTACTTCCAGTGAGCGCTCACTGAAGAGGTGGCTCAGAAAATAAGCACCGCAGCTTTTTTCCATACAAATGGCACTCTATTAATTATTGAATTTTTGGGTTGATTTTTGTTACAGCTGCACTGATAATTCATCTGAACACATCAACCTCCAACACTTTTGCTGATAAACACAGCAGAGAGCGGCTGCAGTAAATGTCAGAGGAGGACATCCAGAATTACAAGCTCATTAGAGCGTCTGCATCGATCATCCGCGGCCAGCGAAACGCTCAAACAAGACCTCAGTGCTTCAATGCTTCAATGCTTTTGTTTTGCTGAATGAAGTTGGCAGAAACGGATCCGTCTCAGGAAGCGTCTGAACGTACGGAAACAGAAGAAGTTCAACACGCATCGTGGTGTCTGGTTGAGCGATTTCATTTACTATGGAGTTCATCAATGCTCCGTTATCTCCTCACCCAGCTTCAGGTGGAAACCTTGCACAGTTTTCCTGCTGATCTCTGACTATTAGCAACAAATAGCAGCGCGAGCTAACAGTGAAAAACAGATCAGTGCTATAAAAAGTATCAGCCGATCAGAATATTAAGCTTCTGTAATGATTTTAGTTCCTTCTGGATCCAAAATGGAAACCAGAAAAGTTTAAAACAGAATTTATCGCGATAATGATGAGAAGCCAGGCTGCTTCAGACAAAGAGCAACCAGGAAGTCTCATTTAAACAGGAAGTGAAGGTTCACTGGTGGAAGTGGTTTCACAGACTTTACTCTGACCTTGTTTGACTGGAAACTCGACAGAGAAAAGAGGAAAGTGGGTTTACTGAGGACTGTTTCACCCACAGGACAGAGACGAGGCGCGGCGAAGCCGGTCGCTACGTTAGCTTGTTCACGGTTACAGTGGTATGGTTTTACCACGGGAAAGAAAATGATCGCTTTGACCGTAACCCGCAGACCAGCAGGCGGCAAAGCAGCCGGGACGGTGAGGATGAACAGATTCAATATCCATGAGGAATTGATCAAAATCCAGGAACATAAAGAAGAGGTCAAAGGTAAAGACAGAAATCAAAATGACGTCAGGTTGATGACAGACAACATAAAGCATAGTTAATAATCTGCTCTGGAAAGAAATGCTCTTTACTTCCTGAATGAAGCTTTGATTTATTCAGGAAAAGTCACACTTAGTTCAAGTTCCTCTGAAGAAACAGTGAGTTCCTCCGTTATCAGGAACAAATGGGTTTCATCTTTTCTCACTTGTAGCAAAATATGATGAGTCATCTGGTCTAAGCTTGGAGGGTTTAGAGGTCGTCTTTCTTTCCTTCCTCAGAGTTTTGATCCTAAATAAATGGGAAACACAGAGAAGTTCCCCGTCCTGATGTTGTGATGTAAACAGGTTGTTTGACATTGAGAGTTTTGCTGCTCTCTCCGTCCCAGAGAGACGAACAGCCTGAGACGGTCCTGACTGGCACTCAGCATAACCCTGTGAGGCTGTTCTTCAATCCAATCAGAAGACACTGAATGATTCATGATCTGCTGACATGATTGATAAAGTGACAGATATTCATGCAGGTCTGCAGGGAGTCAGGCGGCGGCTTGAAAAGGTTATTTACAGCCGATGGGGAACTTTGCAGCTCCCAAACCTTTGCCCCAAAAATCAGAAGAAATTAAAATAATTTATGTATTTAAATAAACCCTGAAGGTCCCAGTTTCAGTCATTGGGAAGATTTATAGGATTCACTTCTGATTGTTTCATTTAACACAAAATCAACCATAAATATCTGACATCATGTCTGCCAGACTTTATTAAAAAGCTAAAAATGAAACATTATTTCTGCAAAGCTTTTTCATTTATTAATTCAAAATATCCTCAATATTTACATGAGTTGGTTTTCTGTGTTTAACTGCCAGTCGGTCGTGGCAGAAGCTGCTTGCACTGGTTCCGGTTCTGGTTCCGGTTCTGGTTCTGGTTCTGGTTCTGGTGGAGGGGAGTTTTTCCTCTCCACTGTCGCTGCATGCATGCTCGCAGGAGGAGTTGCTGTAAAGTCAGTGATTTGATGCAACCTGCTGTGGTTTTTAAACCCGTTTAAATGAAAACGAGGATTTCATGTTTTGATCTCTTGGATTTTTTCATAAATTCGATTGGATTGACTTGAAGAGTCCAAAAACTTGAGAGATAAACTCTGTATGAATGAGCTGAGCTGAATATTTTCAGTTTTTAACATTTTGTTCATTTTTGAGCTGCAGCAAAACAAAAGTGGGCAACAACCGTAACCCCCAACAAAAAGCAGATATTTTAATGTAAAACCTTCAATAAACAGGATTGAATTCAAAGGAGGTCAAAGTTCATCCTGTTGTCAGTGGGTTGCCGGTTTGAACCCCTGCTCTGTTTGTCTCAGTGACTTTGCTGCTGTGTCTTCAGGTAGAATGAATGATTGTAGCTGTGGAGCCCTCTGACTTGACCAAGGGCTCCAGGATATTCAGCCGTCCTTGTTTGACCTCTGACCTCTGTCACAGTGGAGCAGCTGGCCTTCCTGAGCGAAGCTGCATCCAGAGGAATGCGGCTGCATGTGGAGTCGAGCTGCACTGCATGGAGAGCAACGCAGGAGCCCCGGGTGATCTCGCTGCTCCGCTGACAGTGAGCCAGTGGCAATCAAACGTAATGGAAGGAGCCTGGCGGATCGATGCAAGTCAGTGATCGCAGACACACAAAGGTTGTTTAGTAACACGAAGCACTAATTGGAATCAATGGCTAATCTGATGACAGTTCTCAACCTTTCCGCCCACCAAGATTCATAAACCAGAGAGAAACGTGGCGGGCAGCAGGCAGCAGGCGGCGGCGGAGCGGCGGGGGCGGTGGCGGAGCGGGAGGCGGCGGCGGTGGCGGGGCGGCGGGGCGGCGGCGGAGTGGGAGGCGGCGGCGGTGGCGGGGCGGCGGGGGCGGTGGCGGAGCGGGAGGCGGCGGCGGTGGCGGGGGCGGCGGGCCGTAACTTCACCCAGTCCCACAAAACCTTCAGCTTTTTCTGCTGATCCACACTTTCCAAGATGCAGAACTAAGATGTTCAATGAGGTTGCGTTGCCTGGGATCGATACAGAAGAAGTACTAACGCTTCGGTTTAATGGCCGTTTCTGCGCCGCATCAATAAAGCCATACAGGTAAATAAAATATGCATGCTGAGGAGGAAGTTCAAAGTAGACGGGGAAGATCGTTAAGCTGTTAATTGACTCAAGCAGGGAGAAAATAGCAATGACAAATAAGGCCATAAAATCTACACCTTATTTATACAGAAACACGCGGGTTGATGGTCTCCATCAAGCAGAATTGAACCCAATTTACATGCAATTACATGTAATGCCCTTAAAATCAGTGGTTAATTGAGGGAGAAGCCGCGTTCCAGTCTGCGTGGCGGGAAGACAGCGACGGCTGTGACAGGAAGGAAGATTGGACCAAAGGCGGACATTTTAATCAGCAGACGTCAATAAGCCATCAGGTAGCAGGTCAGCGCTGTGAACGGCGAGTTGTCAGGAAGAGTCATAAGGAAACAGATGAAGCTGATTGGTCGCTCAGCGCTCTGTCGCCTTCAATAGGCTGAACTTTTCTCTCCTGCAGTTTGCCTCAAAGTTTTTCTCCAAACTGAATTATTTGATCTTTTCTTTAACTGGACTCATCACATCGGCTCTGATCTGCGCTCAGCTTCAGTTTTAATTCTACTTCCTGTTCATTTATGACCTAATGACTGTTTCCTACATTCAGTCTGTCCTGACTGAGTCTGCCTCTGACGAACTGAAATGTGTTTTTGCAAAATGAAATAATACTTTTAGAGCAGAACAATACTTTCCACTTTAACATAGAGAAATAAATCTGAGTGAGCTGCTGCTGCTCTGTTAGAAAACCTGAATTTCATCAAACAAAAGTCCAACTGGCAGCGTTTTAAAAGGAACATGATTTCCACCATAATTGTAGCTTTTTTTTCTGTCAGCAGAAACAGTGAAATATGGAAATGAGTTCAGTTTTAGTGGGAATTCAGCTGCAGGTATCAGAAATATGAGCTCAGAATAGCTGAGGAGTGAAAATAGCTACAATATGAAACGTATGATAATGGAAATACTAATAACCACATGGTGTCAATGACCAACTTTACTGTTTCAAACTCTTCAGAAACTTTATCTCATCAAAAATGAATACATTAACAGGAACATATATTTTTGGAACATGAATTAATTCAGTTCTGACCTGTTTAAGTGGAAGATGGCTCATGTGAAGAGTCTCGTGTTCACATTGATGCAGTTTTGGATGAACTGCGTGTCGGTGCTGCGTGTCGGTGCTGCGTGTCGGTGCTGCGTGTCGGTGCTGCGTGTCAGTGCTGTGTGTGTTCCTGTTGAACATACATGTGGCGCCTGATGCATGTCGTGTTGTTCTGAATAAAAATGAGGCGTGATTTACCTTGCACCGCCGTTGCTTGGTGACGGCCAGTTTTCCACAAAGTGCCTGGGAAGCTACACGAGGGAGATGATGCTGGTGGCTCCTTGGTCTCATTTGAAATCAAAGCAGAGTGTGTGTATTTGAACAAGGCTTTGATTCATGCGTAGACACACTCCCTGATCCCCCTGCCTAATCCCTCCTTTGGCTGGGACAAGGACACGTTGACAATTTAAGACCTCTTCTCTCAAACTCTCTTAAACAGTCCTGTTGACCGATCACAGCGCAGCCTCCGGGCTTCAGAAACATGCCTCTAATTAATCAGCTTTTAATGGGCGGCCAGCTGAATCCCTTAACATTGTGCCGTCACTTCAGCAGGTGATATTCAGGAAGGTTTGGTTAATTATGCTTCAGAAAGCGTCTGGCTCTCTTCTGAAAACTTTCTCAGTTTTGTTTTCAGGGTGACTGAATGAAGAATGTTGGTTCTGATTGTGCAATGATCGCCATGCGGCTCCTGTCTGACGTCTGAGCGCCGGCCTCAGCGACGCCGTTCTGATCGTTTGCATTGAAATTTTTGAAACTGCATTTTTAATCTTGTGAAAATAACATCAAGTGTATAAATATTCTAGACATAAAGCCTTTGCTCTTGCCTGGTGGCTGTCTCCATTCTCGGGGACGGTGTCGGAGTCTCGTCTGTTGAAGAGCGAAGCTGCAGCCATCTTTGATCGCAGGCCTGAGCGTCTGTTCGCTCTGGCTCCATAATGAGGCTCATAATGTCGGCCTGGTACTGATAGCAGCTCTCTGCAGCGATGAGCGACTGAAAGGACCAGCGTGAGAGTCTGTTAAATAACAGCTCAGGAACAGGAAAGTGGCTCTGAAAGCCTAAATCTCAGCACCTGTCGAAGTAATCGTTGAGGCAGAGGTATTGATCAGACGGCGCTATCAGCCTCCCACAGATGTAACACGGTCATTTCTGTTGTGAGGCGCTTAAAAAATCTTACTTGTTCCCCTGTAACCTTTGGTGAATGAGGCAGAGCTCACCGCTGTTATCGAGATACGCTCAGCTCCACATTCACACACTGCCATGTAATTACAGCTGCATGCTGGCTGCGCTGTGCAGCTTTGAAGCACCGATGCAAAAATCGATCAGCTTTCCTTTCGCTGAGTTCTGCCTGGCTCTTAGTTTACCTTTATAATTACCAATAAAACGCAGCAACAAAACTCCTGATCCAAACTGGCTGACGGAGCTGAGATATCTGCCCATGAAGCTTTATTCTCTGCAAGCATTTTCATAAAGAGTAGGCAGAACCTACCTCTGGAATGAGAAGCAAAGGCCACACTGAGAATAAAAGACAAGGCTTACATTAAACATTGCACAACTAAATGGAGTCTTTATTTATGCTGGAAAAATTTGCTTTGAGCAAAGTTGATTCTGTGAAAACACAAAGAGATCAGGAAATATGTCTGTGTTTAAAAAGAAAGTCTGTAGGGACTGTTTTCCGCTTTATCTTTGTTCTGGTTTAAAGCTTCAGTTTTCTAGGAGTCGTGAAGATTAGAAAAAAACTACATATAAATAAAAGGAGAAGAAGAAAGCCACCGTTTTAAAATAAAGCCTCAGAAAGATTTCTGTCCTATTTCAACTTTTCCTTGTTTTGTCCTGTTAAAATCACAAACCTCACAGCATTTCATTTATGTGATAAAATGACAGAAAGTGGCGCAAACCTGCAGGAAGGAAGGAAAATTAACCTGGTTCTCAAATTGTTCTCCAGGTAGAAATGTAAGGAGTGCAGCTTGCATTCAGCCAGAGGAGAACCAGTGATCATCTGGGATCATCTGGGTTCATCTGGGATCATCTGGGATCGTCTGGGTTCATCTGGGATCGTCTGGGTTCATCTGGGATCGTCTGGGATCGTCTGGGATCGTCTGGGTTCATCTGGGATCGTCTGGGATCATCTGGGATCATCTGGGTTCATCTGGGATCATCTGGGTTCATCTGGGATCATCTGGGTTCATCTGGGTTCATCTGGGATCATCTGGGTTCATCTGGGATCGTCTGGGATCATCTGGGATCATCTGTGATCATCTGGGTTCATCTGGGATCATCTGGGTTCATTTGGGATCATCTGGGATCATCTGTGATCATCTGGATTTGAACCCAGGAAGACCAAGAAACCGGCTGCTTTGTTCGATCAGATCCTTCAGAGATCCACAGCCACAAATTAGACCCGTTCACATCTCGCCTTCATCCAGACCAAGTGAAAGGCCAGCTCACAGATTTGTTGTTTTTGTGAAGTTAATGAGCGGCTGCTCTGAGTTCACAGCTAAAAGCCCATTTCTCTGAGTGCCTGAGTGACATCACGCTGTTTAAGGCCCACATCTCTTCACAGGTTGTTCGCTCAACAGAAATAGGAACACGATTACTTATTGAAGTGAAGCAGAGTCTGTCCACACGCTGCACATGTTCCTCTCCGCCTGGTGATTAAGAAATCCTGTAATGTAGCTTCTGATTCAAAGCTGACATCAGGAGTTGGTTAAAAATGAATAAGTCAGCTCCCTGCTGAAGTGCTGCTGCAGGTGCTGGCAGTTCTGAGTGGATTTTCAGGATTTCCATATCTCCAGCGCCTGCGGCTCGGAGCTGCATTTCATGTCACAGCGCCTCAACATTCCCCACGGTCAAATCGTTGACGTCTGTCACGCCTGAGCAGCGCTGTCCTCCATGCTGATTGTTGGTTCTGATCAAACCGCTGCACGTTTTTGTGCATTTTGAGGCTGCAGACATACAGAGATGCAGCACACACTGACGCCGTCTGTTACGCTGGCATCTGCTGTTTTGCAAATCAAAGACTTTGTTAATTTGCCTTCTGTTTTGTTCTGAGCAGCAGGAGATGTGTTCAGATTTCCATCCGTAGAATCTGATGCTGCAGAAAACAGATTCATTCATAAGCAGGGGAACAAAAAGCAAAGTCAGGGAGACCCGGAAGGTTTTTCATCCAGAACTTAATTCCTGGTTATGTTTAGATTGAGAACATTTCCAAACCGGGTTGGTTTGTGTAGATTTCAGCTGCTGATGCTGAGAGTGAACATAGATCTCCACCAGTCAAATCAGGCCAACTCTAGTGATTCTAGAGGAATAGCGCCCCCACTGGTGGAAACATGTCACAGCAGCTTCGTTACTTTTGCTCTGATTTGTCTGTTTTTCTTGTTGTTTTGTTTTATGGGATTTCATGTTTGGTCATTTATTCCTTCTGGTTTGGATGTTGTGCATTTTTACTTTTGTTACCACGGTAACAATCTGTCACTTTTGTTATTGTTTTTGCTGACTAGCATTTCAAAAGCTCAAAGGAAGAAAGAGGAAGTTCCACCATTTCTTCTGTCCATCTTATCAGGCAACAATCAAACTCCAGCGTCTTTCCGCCTGATTTGGGCCTAGTCCATACACAGCGCGATATCTGGGGAAACTGCTACATTTTAGCACTTTATTCTTTCATCCAAGCAAAAACTCAGGCCAAATCCTTTTAGCACAACTTGAGCACAGCAGTGGTTTTCCATAGTTTTAGGAAGCAGAAATGAAGTCACGTTTGTTAGAGGGAAGCAGCTTTGTCATCATCGCTGCTGTTTGCTGGTGTTGCTTAAGCATCAGATTTAAATTAGATACCCAGAAATGTTAAAGTTGGAAATCAAAGCTTTCTTATCAAAGGTGGTTCAATTTAATGTTACAATTACATGTAAAATACGAGTTACTCTTGTTGTGGTAAAGTCTGAGGTTAAAAATGAACAGCAGGGAGTTTGAACTGGAAGCTTGAACTGGGAGCTTGAACTGGAAGCTTGAACTGGGAGCTTGAACTGGGAGTTTGAACTGGGAGTTTGAACTGGGAGCTTGAACTGGGAGCTTGAACTGGGAGCTTGAACTGGGAGTTTGAACTGGGAGTTTGAACTGGGAGTTTGAACTGGGAGCTTGAACTGGGAGTTTGAACTGGGAGTTTGAACTGGGAGCTTGAACTGGGAGCTTGAACTGAGAGTTTGAACTGGGAGTTTGAACTGGGAGCTTGAACTGAGAAAACTCAGACAGAAACTGTTGGTTCCTGGTTCCAACCTGCTGACCTGATCCTGCAGAGCCAGAAGACGGCAGCTGGACTTTCCAGATTCTTTTAGGTCTTCATTGAGATGAAACAGGAAACAACTCGCAGTCTTTCAGGTCATGCTCTGATCTCTGCGGCTCTCCGGTGTGGAAACTACATGCAGGTGAAGATTCGATTCTGGGCACAAAACAAAGCCGAGCTGAAATTGGGTGGCTCTGGCTTTGCCCTCAAGGTATAAATCTGCTACAAATTGTCTCTTCTGCCACATTTCATTACTGGTGAGAGACTGCAAGATGCTGCACACGACGACGGCCCAGAAATAGGTCACGGTAACAAGTTCATGATCACTCCAGATGCACTCAGCGCAGTTACTCCAGGGCTGGATATGATTGGTCCTGCCAGACAATTAGTGAACAATAATGAGAGAAGCTACTTGAAAACACCATTTCCCTCACAGTCTCATAAAACGTGTAATCAGTCGGCTTTCTGCGGTTGTTTCTGGTGAATCTGCACGTGTGCAGGGTGCGTGCAGAAAGCGCGCTCGTCGGTTCATGTGGGCGGCTTTTGTTCTGATCCTCAGAGTGAATGTTTCTGTCGCTGCGCCGCCAAGAGACGTCGAGTTTACTGACAAATTAAGGCCACAGAAGTCTTTCTCTCTCTGTGTTCACATTCATCAGTAAAAGGTGACGATTCTCTGTGAGCTGTGAAGCAAAACGGGGAAGACAAACGCCCCGCAAGTCTGAAAATAAATGGGAGCAGAAATTCATATTCAACAAAACAAATATAAAAACGCCATTTTGACGAAGATAAATTACAGAATAATTAGAGAAAAACACAATCAGACAGAAACTCTGGGTCAAAATCAGACAAATAATAACCAGCTGCTTTTTAATCTTTACCAGCTGAATCAATAGAGACGCATCAATATGACATACAGCGAAAGTCAAAGGAAACTGTTAACACTTCAGCACACTGATTAGCTGGACGAACAGTTCACCTGAACCAAAATCTGACCAGCAAGAAAAATCAATAGAACTTTAAAACTCTAATGAAGATTTGTCCCATTTTCATCTGTTCCCCTCCTCGCCTGTGGGGGCGCTGCTCCAAGAACAACACCAGACACTGAGCACCACTTCCTTCTTCAGGACCTGCAAACAATGGAGTGGCGTTTGTAGGATTTCTCTTTCGTCTTTGCCAAAAGACATTTCCTCCAATAGCGCTAGGCTAGCATGTTAGCTTTGGTTGTTTTTACCCAGAATGCCCTGCGCTGTGGTGCGTTTCCTGCTTTCAGAGCGGTGGACCGTCTGCTTGGTGTTCACCAGAGTTCACTTTAACCAAACCCAGAGCAAGTTTTGTTCTGCATCAGTTACATTCAGTTGAACTTTTACTGATAACGAGACATTTTTATTCAGCTATGAGTGAAAAACCTGCCAGTGGATTTGGATTCTAGTCCATTTTCAGGATTTTTTGACTTAAAACAAGTTTCTGTATCTTGCTGAAAAGTTACTTCTAAGTTAGTTTTGTCTTGTTCCAAGTTAAACAAAATACTTGGAAAGACTTTGTGTTGTTGCAGCAAGAAAGACAGGAAATATCCTTCCAGTAATTAAAAATAGTTTATTATATTATCATGAGTTTATTAACATGAGAGCTCGTCATTCATTGTCAGTAAACATCCCATCATGCTTTGCATGATGTGTCTTTTGAAAGTGTGTCATGGGTGTTGACGTGCTGTTCATGTCGCCGTGTCGACTTCTGGCTTTTCTTTGTCCGCTGCGTGTCGACGCGCTGCGTGTCGGCGCACTGCGGTGGAATCTGACACTGAGTGCTTTTGTCTTGTAGCAGCAGTTCTGAGGGAAACGGAGGCAGCGACCCGCCCTGGGGGCACTGATACACTCATGGAGTAAGCAATCTGTCGACTCCCCCGCTCTAAAAATAAACACAGCAGAAAAGGGCAATATCTTATTTATCTCTCTACGATAGACTGTAATCTCTCTGTTTCAGCTTGTTGTCTTCAGAAGTGGTGAGAGCATCAAAACCTGAGGAAAATCTAATCAATTCTGTGAAATAATGTGGAACTTACTGCGAGTGCACGCAGGCTGGCAGCAGTCGGGCTTCATGTAGGACTTTGCTGTGTGAACCACTGGATGTTATCACATGCAAACTGCAAGGACCCAGAATTATGGACGCACCGATTGCTGAGCTCTGCATGGTCACCGATCCTTAGGTTGTTTTCACACCAGCACAGTCCGTCGGTCCGATCTGCTTGCTGGGACCAACAGCAGCACAACTCTGCAGAAAACGGGAATCAGCTGCAACTTCAGTAGCGTTAGCAACACTGAAGGGCTCATTTTTATATCGGTTATCGACCGAATACTGATGTCTGAAGCCGGAGTACCCAGAGAGAACACAGGAAGTGAACCAGAACCGTCTGGCAGCACAGCAACAGAGCCGTCCACTGCTTAACCTTGAAACCTGTATCTGTGTCACAGTGTGTGTGTGTGTGTGTGTGTGTGTGTGTGTGTGTGTGTGTGTGTGTGTGTGTGTGTGTGTGTGTGTGTGTGTGTGTGTGTGTGTGTGTGTGTGTGTGTGTGTGTGTGAACTCTGGATTGTAAACTCTGGCATTCAAACAGCTTCAAGGTCGTCGTCTCTGAACAGCCATGATGTTCTGAACGGCCACAGGAAGAGCCAACATGTCGGCCTGATTTGTTTTCTGCGACACGATGAAAGAAAAAAAAACATCTGTGTGCCAAAAACCAGAAACAGAAACTAATTAAACTCTGAAATGTAATTAATTTGCCCACTATCCGCCTGCCAGGCTGCGGTTTGACTCTGGGTGGGCTTCCGGCGCCGAGCCAGACTGGGACGCTCAGGTTCTCCGTGATGAGATCATTCCCCAAAAGATTGATTAAATGAACAAACTCACATCTGTCTTGGGACGGAGAAGCTGCAGCAGGTCATTTGGAGAGTGCAGGTCATATTGGTGTGAAATGCCTCCATTCTGTAATAATTTATCCTAACTTGGGTTTTGGTGCAGGCTGATGGCTCACAGCACGTTTCTCGCACATTTGGCTTAAATATTGAAATATTAAATGATCCCACAAGGAGCAGCATGATTATTTTCATCTTAATAATAGAGATGAACCAGAGCAAGCAGCTAATCCATGCATGAAGCGCTGCGATAAAAGGCACCTTTGTGAAGCCTGCTTCATGTATCTGTAATGAGAATGAGCTTGTTCTGTCCTTCCCTGTGGGACTCGGAGCAGGAACAGAGTCTTCGTTTGCTCCACTTCTCCTCCAGCGAGTGGCGAGCGTCGACATGATGAATGTGATCTTTTCATGTTCCTCCGTTTAATTAAACGGCTGCATCACCTGACCAGTGATAGAAAAGATCTGGGAACTGATCAGATCTCAGGTCACTTCAGATCTTTACATTTTTCACATTACAGATCAACTATTAATGGTTTCAATTGTACCAACAGCAGAAACTGCTTACTAATGGCGTCTCTAATCGTCTCGCTTTAAACCATAAAGCAACAGTTGTTTTTATCTCAGACCAATGAGAGAGTCCGCCAAGGCAAAGCAGCCAATCAGGAGCAGCTTTCAGTTTCCTTGATGCTGATTGGTGGATTTTAGTTACTTATGGGTTCTTGTCAACCCACTGATTGCTTTCTCATATTGTGAGTTCCTGATAACCCGGTTCTGGTTCCGGTTCCGGTTCTGGTTCGGGAAAAAGACAGAAGCTGCTTTTGTTGGGGCTGTGAAGCAGCTCTCGTCTGAAAACTAGAAAAACTCATTGAGTGATGAAAGAAAAGGGAAAACATGCAGGTTTTATTTCCAGCAGCCATGATGACGTTTAACAGTTAAACTTATTTTGGTGACAATTAAAGGGATGTGATTAACGAAGCTGTGCTGCTACGTGTGTTTGCATCAGATGCTGCATAAAATATTAGAAACAAAGTCAACATCAGGCCTCTGTAATGCTGCAGTGACATGTGAACCTGACATGTTTAAACTCTTAATCAGATCATTAACAGGTTTTCTGATTCTGTCCGTTCTGATGGACTCCTGCTGCCAGCAGTCGATCGTCTTCATGCTGTTAGCATGAGTAGCATCTGTTGCACTGAACCGCCTCACAGTTCAGTGTTTGTCACACTAAATGATGGCATTAAATGACAACATAATCTGACTTGAAAAGCAGCAGCCGTGGCATATGAACATAATATTCCTGATTTATTTCACATGCATGTTTGTCACATTAGATTTTAAATTCATTTGAAATAAATTGTAATCTTGCTTTTTTATGAGGTTAAAATCCACTTGTTCTGTTTTGATCCTGTTTTAATGACATTTTTCTGCTGTTCACATCATTACAATCCATAACATGTGGAAAAGATCACAATAAGTTCACGTCTTTATTGCGACTCTAACATTTCATATGAAGTGTTGGAAGCTTGTTTTTTCATTCATGTTCGTCTTATTATTATATTAAACTTGCATGCAGTCTCTGGCTTTGCCAGTTGCATCCAGACGAGCTTGATTATTGATTATTGATTATTGACTTGTGCACATTCATGAACAAACCTTGATTCTACCTGGACAATGCTTGGAAATCCGTTTTTCCACGTCCACGTTCTGTCTTTCTATGCATTACTCTCCATTTGTTTCTCCACCTTCACATCGAGCCTCAGGCTCTTTTGTGTGAATCTTATGCTAATAAACATGGAGGTTTCGTCCAGCTGTGTCCTCCGTTTGGGTTCCCAGTCCTGTCAGTTTGTCTCTGTTCAGTTGTGGCGCCGCGGACCCAGCAGGTCCCTCCTCTAATGAGAACAGTGCAGCATGTCATACTTTCTTATTTGCATCCAGTGTGAGAGGAAAAGGACACGTGAGGAAAAATGTCAGGGATCTGCTTCGCCTAAAGCTCAGATGGCGACTTTGAGAGAAACCGGGTTGTTCGGCTTCTTGCAGAGTGGATGAGAGGTTTCTTGGCCACATCCAAGTCATGAAGCCTCCATGTAGCAACACAGGTCATTATGTTTGTCTGTCGCTTTGAGCCAAATGACTCACAGATTCACAATGAAGCTGACTGGCTGCTGGGGATCGTCCACTTCTGGGTTCACTTTCTGCCGACTCCGTCCGGTTATTCATATCGCTCAGATTCGGAAAGCAGAACGGACCTGGTTTACCTTTCTTGGTATCTTTGGCCCGTTAGAGGAGGATGCGAACAGCAACATCCATCATTTGCTTTGGCTCACCTGGACTCTCTTTTATTGTGTCCTGGGAGAAAAGCCAAGATGTCTCCGGCCTTCAGTGTCTTTGTTCAGCAGAGCAGAGATTGGTTTTCATCTGGTGAGAGTTCAGGACTCAACATTATCCTTCACCACCAAACTGCAGCCCAAATCAATTCAGTTCAACTGTAGCTATAAGGATTAATCACAGGATGGCATCAATGAGTGATTAATGATCACCTGTGATCGATTCAGTGGCTGCCATCATGGAAAACATAAAGATCTACTCAGCAGGAGTTTGTGTTGGGAAAATTAAATGTCTGGAAATCCAGTATTAGTGGTTTGATTCCAGCTTCATCCTGCATGTTGTGCCCTTTGGCAAGGCACGTCAACCCCATGTCACCTGTCTGTCTGTGCAGCAGCAGTAAAGCGGTTAAAGCGCTCTGAGCGGTCGCTGGGATCAGCTCAGTTCATTTTTATTTTTCAAAAACTCAAATTTCGAAGCTAAATAAGTTAAAAAATGAGTTCAGTCATGGAGAAGCTTTCTGGCTTTTCCTAATTCTGACGTGAATCACTGAAGTATAGTTTGAATATTTTGTTATGGTTCCAATAAGATAAGTAAGATGATGATAAATATTGTTTCCATGTCCCAGAATTATAATCCAGAATTATAATCCTTGCATCAATGCAAAGGTCAGGTTGTTTTACTGACAGTGATGTTGCAAACTGTGTTCAGGAAAACTTTCCTTTTGCAAACTGAACGGTTTGATAAAAACAGCAGCAGGTTTCTGGAGTTGTTTGTTCGGTGAAATTCCTGATCATCTCTGAAAGTCTCGATTGGATCAGAATGAGGCAGCCATGATGAAAATGGTCAGTGTGTCTCTGCAGGAAAACATCATTCAGTTTCCTGACTGGCAACCAGAAACAGTTACTAACCCACACAGGAAGGAGCTTCTGTCAGAAATCTCACATTATTATTCTAAGCTATGGTATGCGTCAGTGTGAATTGGTGCCCATCGCTCAGGAATGGCCGTTTTCTCACACATGAGTGACGGCTTATTTAGATGTAGAGCAGCAGCAGCCAGACATTAATAACCTGCAGGCTCTGGAGCCCAAGATAATAAAAGGTTTTACTCATTGTACGTCGACTTGTTGACAACAGTTGGAGACTTTTCACCGACAGGAACCGAACACCAGAAACGAGGGGCGTTCTGTTGGCGTTCTACTGGCGTTCGGTTGGCGTTCTGCTGGCGTTCTACTGGCGTTCTGCTGGCGTTCTGTTGGCGTTCTGCTGGCGTTCTGCTGGCGTTCTGTTGGCGTTCTGTTGACGTTCTGTTGGCGTTCTGTTGGCGTTCTGTTGACGTTCTGTTGGCGTTCTGCTGGCGTTCGGTTGGCGTTCGGTTGGCGTTCGGTTGGCGTTCTGTTGACGTTCTGTTGACGTTCTGTTGGCGTTCTGCTGGCGTTCTGTTGACGTTCTGTTGGCGTTCTGTTGACGTTCTGTTGGCGTTCTGTTGGCGTTCTGTTGACGTTCTGTTGGCGTTCTGTTGGCGTTCTACTGACGTTCTGTTGGCGTTCTGTTGGCGTTCTGTTGACGTTCTGTTGGCGTTCTGTTGGCGTTCTGTTGGCGTTCTGTTGGCGTTCTGTTGGCGTTCTGTTGGCGTTCTGTTGGCGTTCTGTTGGCGTTCTGTTGGCGTTCTGTTGACGTTCTGTTGGCGTTCGGTTGGCGTTCTGTTGGCGTTCGGTTGACGTTCTACTGGCGTTCTGTTGACGTTTGGTTGGCGTTCTGTTGGCGTTCTGTTGGCGTTCTGTTGGCGTTCTGTTGACGTTCTGTTGGCGTTCTGTTGGCGTTCTGTTGGCGTTCTGTTGGCGTTCTGTTGGCGTTCTGTTGACGTTCTGTTGGCGTTCTGTTGGCGTTCGGTTGACGTTCTGTTGGCGTTCTGTTGGCGTTCTGTTGGCGTTCTATTGCCGTTCGGTTGGTTTGGTGCGAAAGGTGAATGTTTCCCTGACGCAGAGTGAAACGTCGCTCAGAGAGAAGAAATGACTGATCCGTCTGCCTGCAGCGCCGTTGTGGGGAACGTTATTAATCAGAGCCGTGGAAGCTGCTGACATTCAGCTTCCCACAACAGATCTCTTTGGGTGACACTGTAATCATAAATATCCTCGTCTCCCTGAGTTTTATCTCATACATTTTAACTGTGTTCTGCGGTAGTGGGACGCTCCCCGGTGTTAGTGTGGGCCAGAATCCCCTGCCGCCACCCTGTTTCTCCAGAGTGTGAGGTAATTACCTCCCCATGAATTCACTGATGACTAGATCTGCAACAGATATGATAAAAATAGCTGACAGGGAATTTGACATAATAGCCACATTGTCTCATGGAGAAAGGAGCTCCTAATGAATTCAGATGAGGCTCAACTCCAGAATTATCTCCGTGTCGTTCAGATGAGGTGGGATAAGGCGTTGTGTTTGTAAAGGCTGCTGCTGTTTGCTGAGCAAAAGTGACTCGCTGGCGACTTTTGGACAACCTTGCTGTGAAGTTTATGATGACTTTGTCAGGACTGAAAGCGCTGTTCTGCAAGATATCCGTGGAAGATAATCGAATGGAGTCTGGTGATCGCTCTGTGGCGGCGTCTTTATTTGCAGCATAAAAGCAGCTGTTAGTTCAATCCAATTCCCAGCTGTGGGCCCCGTTTATGGGCCCGAAGAAAAGTTCAAGACTGGCGAACAAAACGATTCCTTAATCCTCAGAAGCTGCTTGAGGTGGCCAGAGATGGGAATACTTCTGCAAAGGAAAGTCTGCAGCCTTTTAACAAGCTTTTAATTTATTTTTTTGGACCAAAAATGCTTTTCAGCGAACACATTAACAGCCCCCCTGAGTGTATTAAGTGGAGAGCTATGCTGAATATGATCAAGGTTAAGGGCTTTCATGTTGGTGCTTTATGGGTCAGTTTTTCCAGCCAAGGTCAGGCTGGATCTGAATTACTCCCACAGGTCTGTTTGGCTACATTAATTGCATTATAATTCTTATCAGAGCTGACCTGTAAAAGCCAAAGCCTCACTTAGAAAATGAGCGTCCTGGGCTTTGTGTTGTCCTGTGAAAACGGGCAGAAAGAATCGGCTGCTGGCTGTTTGCTGTCAGGAGGATGCAGCGTTCGTTCGTCCTCCACACACTGCAGAGGGAATCTTATCAGAGGCTGCAGGGATCTGCTAGCTCAGCCGTTTCCGGAGCCGCGGTGAGCCGCTCCATAATACACCGTCCTCTGAGGATTTCATTCAGAGAACAAACCTGTAATTATCTCCTCATGTTGTAACGACAAAGAGAAAAATGCTTTGGTGGCTCACTCCACAGAGCAATAATTGGAGCAGAGAAAGAACATGTTGCGCTGTGTCATAAGCATAAATCTTAAGGGGTTTTACATAGAAAAGAGATGAGAGGCATATCTTATATCAACTTCTTGCAACTTCATGTTTTTAGAAACTCTTCTGAGATTAACTGCAGAGGATAAATGTTTCCATACTAAAACATGTCCATGTTTTCCTCATGTTCATTTGGCTTCTGGTCAGACGTCAGATAAACAGCAGCTTGTTTCATCACTGCTTCCTGCTGACAGTCGTTCCGTCTCAGGTCACATTAACGCAGCAGGAGAATCTGATCCTTTTGCTCAAACGCAACCTGTAGCCACTTTTTAAAGCATCAGTCTGAAGCCCCACTTCCACATGAGGTGGTAAATCAGATGTGAGATCATCATTCTGAACTTCTGAAGTCCATCACATCACAGTCCCAACACTAAACAAGTCAGAGCAACGAAATACCATTCCTGCTTTCTTTACTAAGTTCTTTGAGACGTTCTGATTTTGTAACGATGCTGTTGGCAATTGTTGCTTGATGGATAGAAGCATCGGTTGATGCTTCCATGACCGTGCAGCTGCATCACTATGGGGTCATAAAACGTTCACACCGAAGTCAGACTGGACTGACCATAGAGGAAAAAATACAGACCCTAAGCAGGAGCCTTGAGGAACTCCACAGTTTAGAAGAGAAAACCTGACCCAACCGGACAGAACAACTTCTGCTCTACAAACATGATCATCAGTCCGATCCAGTCAGATTAAAACAGCAGAATGGTCAGAGTTAAAAGCAGACCGTTAAAAACTTTCTGTTCTGTTTTGAAACCAAAGTGAAATCCTAAAACGTGAGTTTTCTCCTCAGGCTGGAGGGTTTCACCTGCTGTCATTTCTCAGAGTTAAAGGCCTTCAGGAGTTTCTCTTCCTCAGTTAAATGGCAGAAGTCGAAGGTTTTCAAAAGTCAAACTTTACCTGACTCTATAAATGCCACTTTAGAGGTACAACCACTGCTTTCTATAAAACACCCATCAGTTACACGACCTCCCACACTTTTAAGAGTACCGTTTTCTGTAAAGTGGAGAGATCAAGCACAGACAGCCTGAGGGCGGTAATTCAGTTATGTCTCTCTCAGGTGGAGAGGAGAGCTGGATCTTAAAGCCTCAGGATATAACTAAAGTTAGGAAATGACACTTGCAGCCCTGAGGGTCATTAGATGTGGAGGATAATTAATCTAACATGTCACGTCCGGCTTGTTAGCGCCGGAGCTCAAAGTAAAACAAACGACCATCAACATGCATCGTCCAGCCCCGCATTGTCAACAAGGATTCCTTAGAGGCTGTAATGGATAAAAAGGGGCTGGAATAATGAATAATTTATCATAGCAAATTAATTTCATGCTCCGCCAGCGTCCTGGACAACAGCACCGTGTGTCACATCCTGCAACGATTATGCAATTCTCCCTGTTGGACCGAGACTTTACGCTCCGGCTGCAGCCTGAAAGGACTTTTGTGTTCAGTTGTGTGGTTAAGTCCTCTGCTATTAACAGGCCAGCATTAATGCTCATGTTTATTTAATGGTTTATTAATAAGAACCCCGTGGTCGGTCTTTCTAATCAAATCTTGATTACCAGTCTAATCAGAATACATGTCTTATTAGTCAGCCAGGAGCAGAAACACTGAGCTCCACGCAGGAACCACAGAGCTGCTCTGCAGATCATTTAGAGGAAACAGTCAGTCGGGTTACAGCCAGAAAACAGTCAGTCGGTTAACAGTCAGAAAACAGTCAGTCTGGTTACAGCCAGAAAACAGTCAGTCGGGTTACAGCCAGAAAACAGTCAGTCGGTTAACAGCCAGAAAACAGTCAGTCAGTTAACAGTCAGAATGACGACCGCTGTTTGGTTTTCTGCCTTATAAATAAAGGAACTTTATTCTCCTCAGCTGTTTCCCCGTTTTTCTGGTTCAGGAAGAAAATGAACTCATGTGACAGTTTGCTCAGCTTGGCTGCAAACTAGAGTTAAATTATGCACATTCATCCCAACTTTAATAGTTTCCAGTGATTTAAAATGAAAATAATCTGTAATTGTGACATTAAGCAACATTGATTATGACAGTAATGGCTGATGTTTGTGTTAACTTCCTCCTTTACTTCCTACAGAAAGTTCTCCCGCCTCAGAGCAGTCGGGTCCGTTCGCTCTCAGCCTGGTTCGGTTCTGCTGGACCTTTCTTCCTGCTAAACAGGAGTCATTTGTTTCCACCGTCTCCACGTGCTTGCTCATGTCTGGGAGTCATTACGTTTGTTCATTTAGCCAAAACCAACTCAAATCATTTCAACACTGAGCAGCAATTTAAACTGGACATTTTAATGCACATGTTCTGTTTCACCCTTAGACATTGTATTCATGTTCACGTCTCAACCTCTACTGTCTGTGTTTTATTTAACTCTTGAAATAAAACAAAATGCAAGGAGAGGAAATGGAACAGTTTCCCTTCACTTCAGAATAAGAGCATGAATATAATCATTTCACTAAATCAAAAATTATTATCAGTCGATAATTAAAAGTTCAAACTTTATTCTACTGAAAGTTTCAAAAGAGGCAAGTAAATTAAAAGTTTTACAGTTTATATGGAAAAATCAAGTTCAGGGAATCAAAGTGTTAAATGTTTTTAAAGTTACCAAAGTGCTGCATGAAAGATTAACTTGTGACGGTGAAACTGCTGGGAGCTCCGCTCCTTTTGACCTTATGACCCCGTGAATCCCGGGGTCCATGTGAATGCCGGGGTCCATGTGAATCCCGGGGTCCATGTGAATCCCGGGGTCCATGTGAATCCCGGGGTCCATGTGAATCCCGGGGTCCATGTGAATGCCGGGGTCCATGTGAATCCCGGGGTCCATGTGAATGCCGGGGTCCATGTGAATCCCGGGGTCCATGTGAATGCCGGGGTCCATGTGAATCCCGGGGTCCATGTGAATGCCGGGGTCCATGTGAATGCCGGGGTCCATGTGAATCCCGGGGTCCATGTGAATGCCGGGGTCCATGTAGCAACAGCTGTTACAATAATTAATAGTTTTTTACAAGCTAATGGTGTTGGTGTGAAAACTTTTTTGAAACTTTTGCTGGAGGTTTTCAGCTCTCGTTGAGGTTTGACATTTTTCCAGTGTCACCAATGAGTCAAACTTGGTCACAGCTGTTAAATGAAGGAAGAATCAGTTCCTCACCAAAGTAGATAAGAAGCCCCACAATTTTATTTTTGAATAAGTGACAACTGAGAGAAGCGACCCAGAAGTGTCAGAGCGGCTGCCGTTATGGGAGACAAATGGAGTCTTACAGCTCAGGCAGGAAAGTGAAAACCGCTGTGGAAGTTTTTACAGCCGGTTTGGAGACGGATCTTCACTTCCTGCCCGTCTCACCAGCTCACTTCTCAATTTAGCTTCTGTCGTTAAGGCTGAGGACTGCTTACCTGAAAACAGAGTCAAACTGATAAAATCATGTTTGTTTCTGCAGACAAGAACCGCAGATAAATTAGTGGATAAATAAGAGAACAGATGACTGGAGACATCGGCCACAACAGCAGCAATTCATTGTGTAATCTGAGAAAAGACGCTTCGTTGTTTTCCTTGTAACGTGTCCAATCAGATCTTTCCTTTAAAAAACATTTGATTTAATCACATCAGTAAAATGAGACAAACTTCATGGAAACAAACGTATTCATCATCCTGGAACATTTTCCACAATTTTTCACTTCTCAGATGAACGGAGCTAAAGAAAAGATGCAGCAGAGGCCTGGAAACCGGGATGGAGGTCCGCCTGTAACCACGACAACCAGACCTACAAACAACCAGAGCCAGAATAATAATATCCCTCTGTTAGAACGGCCTAGTCAAAGTCCAGACCTATTTACAACTGAGAGTCTGTGGCAGATCTGGAGCCGTGATGCTTTAAGGTCCAATCGGATCGAGGTTTCGCTGAGCAGAACGGGGAAAAGTTTCCTGCTCAGGTCACACTGAGTTTTATACCTGAGAAGAATTTTGAATAATTTTCTTCCAGAGTTTTGTGCTGCTTTGTGTTGATGAATAACATAAATCCCCAGTGAATCTGCTGCTTTCTCCTCTCAGACGTTTCCCTCCGTGGTTCGGCTGCCGCTCTGTGATGGATGAGGCGGCGCTCTGACTCCCTCTGACTCCAACATAACCTTTTAGGAATTAGATGATGTGGTGAGTTAACATGCTGTCGTTCCCTCCAGTCATGTTTGATCCACAGTCTGCGTCTCCGCCGGCCTTTTAGCTTCCAGAAGGTTCTGCTGTGAAGCGTCCGGACCCAGAGCTGGCTGGACACAGACAGATACAAACATGAATCTAATCCAATCCCAGGCAGGAAGTCTCCGAGCTGTGAGTGTTCTCCTTTATCTGGCCACCGACCGAGTCAGATCCAAATCTCTTTACGGTTGTCTGTGGCTGAACAGGTCGAATGTTTATCTCTCAGATGAATAATGACACAGCAACAATCCACACAGAACCAGAGGTTCTGATTCAGAGCGGAACCCTTCGGTCCTGATACACGGCTTCAAAACGATTCATGGTGTTTTAACTTTTCTCTCGGTGTCATACATCTGGATCTTCTGTGAAAGACACACAGGGATGTTTGTGAAGTGGAAGGAAAGTGATATTTGTTTCCAAAAAGTAAAAAACAGGTTACAGATTTCTGAGCTCAAATCCCAGAGGAGTCGGACGAAAGGCTCCATGGATGAATTTAAAACCATCTCTGCTATCGGTCGTAACCGGGTCAAAGTCCAGACAGGAACACATTTAAAGGGCCGGTACTATGTATGTATGTGCCATTTTATAGCACCACCAAGTAATTATGTTACCTTCATTTATAAAAATCCTCTTCACATCACTCTGTCCCTTTAAGAAGCTCATATTCTGCCTTTACATCACAGCAACACTTTTCCATGATGCCATTTACAGCCGATCTCAGGAGCGTTGTAAATGCTCGTTTGTAGTATTTTCTCAGCAGTTCCACCAGGTGTTTGCTAATGGCTGCTGGCTAGTCTGCAGGAGCCGAGTGTTGGCAGGCTGGACTCTCACCTGGAGAGTGCAGCAGAGGAGCAGCTTTTTTTAAATCAGTGGCACTTTGTGACACCAAGTGCTTAGGGACCGCTGGATGGTTACCGTGGTGATTCAAGGATTTCTCAAACATGCATGAGAGTCAGAACATTTCAGGAGTTTTCTTTATGAGAGAATGACGTTTTAATGAAACTGAAGGAAGGAATGCTATGAAGCTTACCAAAAATTGGCTGCGCTGTAAACAAAGACAGACGCTCCGGGTCGAATGACATCAGCAGTGAAATGTCAGCATCGTTCCTCTTGCTCTGACTTTAACTGCTCACATGGACTGAATGTTTCTGTTCACTTCCCTGAAACTACAGGCAGACTGCAATGCTAAAAGAGCAGGGATGTGACATCATCGTTCACGTCTCCTCCTCCTGTTCACTGATTGGCCAGGATGAAATTCATCCTGAGAAATGGATCTCAATGGGAGAAATCCGGGACGGAGAACCGAATGGAGATGAGAACCGAGGAGAAAAGCCAAAGGACTCTGAGGATGACTGAACAGAAATGCACATCAGATCTTATCCTTTATTTTACAATCATCCACAACTTGTGCATAATCACATAAAATCCCCAACAATTTTAATTGATTTTTTAGTAATGTGACAAAACATGAAAAGCTCGAGGCGAATGGACGCCTTAGTAAGGCACAGTCTGAGATTCCAGCTGGAGGAGAAGGAAATGCTCAACAGTAAAACAGTAACTCACTTATTAAAACTCATTTTTATGTTTTGCACAGTTGCCTTGACCCTGTTTGAAAAGGTCACTGGAATAAACCGTGATGAATTTCTCACAGTCCTTAAGAAACGACCTCCTGCTTTATGGAAATGCATTTAATTACAATAAAACTGCATGTTTAAATGAGAATCTTAGCTGCCTCCAGCTAACTTGTTCCGAATACCTATAACCTAATAAAACCTGCTTACGCATATTAAATTCATGCCATTTAGAGTTCATTATGATAATCTATAAGTAAGAAGAAGACTGTTTTGTTTCCACAGCAACCGTTTTATAATAAACCGGCAGATAAGAACATCAGAGCCAAAATCGACGCAGGTGACATTGTTGTGTATTCATGAACAGAAGCTTCCTGCCGGCAGCAGGGACGCCGAGGGGGCGGTGCGTGTTTCATATGAGGAATCGACGTTTTGGGAGTTCGTGACCTTTCTGCTGATCCGCCCATTGCTGTGAATGACAAGAGCATTGATTCCTGTAGTCAGTGCTTTGTTGCCACATTACAGGTGAGCGGCGTGGTGCGGCGGTGCGGCGGTGCGGTGCGGCGGCGCGGTGCGGCGGCGCAGGAGGACGAAACGACCGCAGACACAAACCGCCACAAATTCACCATCTGCTTTAAAAATCCTTCCACAGCTGCTGATGCTGCGCCTCTCAGATCAGCTGCTTAACTGGAAACCTGGTTTTTTGCTCCGTCTTAAACTCCATTTAACGGCATTAAAACAGAGAATTAATCATCTATATCACAGAAAGCATATTTCTGTCATGTTGAGCCGTCTGCACTCCAACCACCCTGCAGGGTTTTCTCTGAGGAGACTCTTAGTGTCCCACTGTGGACAGAAGCAGGCGGAACGGAGGACATCGCTCCCAATGACAGCTTCCTGCTCAGCCCTCATTAGCAAAGAGGGACAATAATTTATGACTTGGACGGATTTGCTCAGAATCTGAGGCGATTTCCTCTTTACATTCATGTCCAACTTGTTGCACCGGGTATGGAATGGACCGTGCTCCGCCCCTTCTCTCTCACCACCAAATCATTTCATGAACCTCCAAAATGGTTTTCATGCAATCTTTGACCTTTCCAAATGCTTCCCACCTCTGCTCGGCTCCCCAGGGAGCCTTGTCAGCTCTGCAGCCCCAGGCGTCATCAAAGCCCTTGTGCAGAATATGTGACATGGAAGCACCTTCTGCCATGCTCTGCAGGCTCTGCACCCGCCAATGATCGCTGGAAATGTTCTGCCAGTTTAGCTCTGCAGGTAGTAATGAGAGCCCCGCTTCTCTTCCCCAAAGACTTGGCTCTACTCAGAGGCTTTCTTCTTCTTCTGTGTCGTTCTCTTGGCTGCTGTCAGAGGTAAGCTGACGGTGATGCAGCTAACTAACAGGACCCCATGAGGATCACAGACAGCTCTGGTCAGGAAATCAGGCACAAGCTTCATTCTGCTTGATTTCTCTGAAAGAGCAAGAGAACAGTCATAATCATTTGTTTAGGGGTTATTTGATCTTTTACTTTCTATAATTTTCAATTTTGTGTTTTTTATTATCTGAAGAAAACCTGAATCTGAGTCACTTAGATTATAACTAAAAGTCTGTTTCTTAATTCTCTGGGATATTTGAGTTTCACAGAGTGACTCCGGTTCAGATTTTCTTTTCTACTCATGCTGAAGGACAGCAGAGCTCTGCACAGCTTATTATGAATTATTTCATCCCTCTAAAATTTTATTCATTCATTCTTTAATTATTTTTCTATTATTAAAAAATTGATATCAAAAACATCCATGCACATGACAAAAGCCCAAAACCAGTTTAAGATTTAAATGTTTCTTCTTTGAACTGCATTGTTACGAGAATAAAGACACAATGAATGCTGGGATACGGTGGGCCGTGAAGGACACATCAGGCCTTTAACTGGGCCAAAGAGGATTTATAAGCCACATTTAAATGCGGGCGGCGTTCATCGCATCACCGTGACATCATCAGCATTCAGGTTTTCTCTCCCAAAGTTAATATCAGCTTTTCTATAATGGAAATAATGTATTATTATGATTTGTCAGAGCAAAAGCAAAGCAGGAAACATGATCAGTAAGTTATGCTCAGAGGAACTTCAGCTGCTCCACGTTTTACTGAAAGGAAAAGATTTAATCTGAGTCCCAACCTGATGCCTCAAACTGTGAGCTCAAATATAACTGATCCGTCGTTACGTTTATATTTCATGCTTGTAATTGTTGAAAACACAGCATCTGGGTTTTCCATTCAGCTTGCTTAGCATCTTACTTTCTAAGGTGAACTGATTAATACCTTTCCAAGATTTCATTAAATAATTACTTGAACCGTTGTAGCAGAAAACTGAAACCTTTTTGTGATTGCTTCCCTCAGCCAGCAGGTGTGCACGGGCAAAACCTTCCCCAGGAACTTGTGTTCATGTTATTAGTTCTGTGTCAGGAAACGGAGGAAAGTCTTCTGTGCTGTTCTGATGTTATTGGGATTTAATGAAAATATGTGTTAGTCTTTGTTTCAATGTAAATCTTTAGATTTTGCAGGTTGTGATGTTTCTCCCGGGTCCGCTCCCTTCATGTCTCTCATCCATCATTCATGTTGCTCTGCTTACAATGAGATTACAGAACTGATGTCAACCTGAGCTTGTTCTTACAACCGTTTGGGTCGCACCTCCATCGCCAGTCGGTCACCATGACAACCATGTGATACCAGAAAGCTCTGCCTCCAGTTGTTCTGGTAGAACCAGCAGTAAACCTCTGCTGGGACCATCAGGTATGCAGCATGAAGTGGAGCTTTTTATTCAAATCTTTAATGTAATGGTAAGCATTCATCATCATGTTTCATATTCAGCTGCAATCCCAGCAAGTATCCGACCAGGTGAGATTTCTGAGCCTGAGGTCCCTGGACTTTCACTGAAGACTCGAGAAGCACCAAACCAAAAAGACGAGCCGAAGAAGAGACGCTCCAGCCTGGATTTCGCTCAGATTCATTAGGCTGAGCTCACACTGTGGCGATCTCGCCAGGCATTCACGCAGAAACTTGATAACAGCAGAGATACGCGGGTCTGCCCCCCATATGCTCCCGCTAATGAGGTCAGGCTGAGCCGGAGAGGTCCAGCTGCCTTATAATAAGCCTTCATGTTTGTGTATGCTAATGATCGAGCTGCTAATAATCTCATTTAGAAACCTGTCAACACTTCAACTACTCCTACTGATTATGCTGCAATGCATCCCATTCTAAATACAGCAGAGGTGCAGTTCAACACTTCAGGGAGGCGTTTTGTTTGGAGGAATCAGCAGCAGCAGCAGCAGGTCAAGCAGGCTATGTTTACATCCACAGTAATGTTCTGATATTAACCCCTTTCAGACGCGGCTTTGAATGAGAGCCAGGAAGTCAAAACAAGTTTCATCACTATAACCCACATAAGGAGCTGCAGGAAGTAGCTGCAGTTTTACAGTCAGTAAATGTTTCCATGTCTGAGGCAGAGCAGGATGATCAGATGATCCTCATTCAGGCAAGGTTCAGAACCCTGGACCCTGATTACTGCGTCACAGATTCTGGATCTGTTCTGCCTTCCTGCTGATCTGGATCGATTCCCTCAACATTGATTATTGGGTGGTGAACACTGTGACCTTTGACTCCTCTGTGGTTTGCCCTCAGAAGCAAATCACTGTGTCCTTTGACTTAGTTTCCTCATCCTGTGTCCAGCTGTAAGCGTTCTGCTCTCCATCCTGCTGGTGCAACAATCCCCAGTAAACCGACGTGCTCTCATCCTCTAAAGTCACCAGGATACAAGCTGCTGGGGGCCAATCCTCCATGAAGGACGTCCTGGGAAAATACCTCTGCTGAGTAATTTACCACTTCCTGTTTCAGTAATACTTCCTGTTTCCCAGTCACTGACTTCCTGTCTGTCTGACCTCCTCACAGTTGGTTCAGGAGTGTTTTGGTACAGAGTAGTTCCTGGACCACAGCGTGTTCAGCGGTTCACCATGAGGTCACAAACAGAACCGGACATGAGCCGCCGGCCCGATCCGCTGCGTTCAGGTTCCGCCAGGAATATTAGACAAACTTCCCAACTTTGGATCCATCTGTGCAAACAGCATTGCTGCTGTCATTTGTTCTGAGCATTAATGACCTCGTTGCTGCAGCTCACACTAATGATGATCAGTTAATCAATGCTTCTGATCACAGCTCTGTCTGAAATTTAATTCCTCTGCTAGCAGTGAGAATGGATTCAGTTTTTCACAGACAGCTGCTGATTTTTCTCTGCCATAAAATGAGAAGCGTTTACTAAAAGCCACCAGTGTTTTAATGTCCGAGTTCTAATAAACACGAATCAACAGATGGAATATTCTTTCCTGCAGTTTCATAGGAGTCTATAGAAGTTTGTTTAGGTTTTGTGAGTAAAGCTGAATTCACACCAGTTCAGTCTGATTCAATCCAATCCATAAAGTCTGGATCATTTAGCACAAAGGAGCAGAAACACAAACTCTGGAGTAACTGCACAGATATGCGACATCATTTAGCTTCTTATTGGCCCACATGCTGCAAGGGGAGTTTTTCCTCCTGGGTTTCCGAGGACAAACGGATGTTGGTGGTGGATTATTGTGAAGGAGGAGCTACATGACAAACCGCCTGGCTGATCCAAAATGCACAAGCTGTGATGAAGTTATATTTGTTATTTAATGTGGAAAAGAAACAGCAAATTAAACTATATTTCTAACTTCATGTCCCTGAGGCGCAGGTCTTCAGCCGGTGAATCTGAAACACTGATGCAATGGAGCATGTCTGAGTTAAAACCAGAACACTGCTGCAGGTTACCAGGAAGAGGTCAGGCGGACACCAGCAGGACACGAGCGATCAACAGCAGCCAAGAAGATACGACTTTATTTAAACACGTCAAATAACAGAAACACAATTATGTTTCGCTGACTATAACAGTAGAGAATTAATGAAGATTATTTTCACACTATTGCAGAAAAAATAGTTGAAAAGAACAAAAAAGCATCAGAAAATCCCAGTGAACTGTTGTATTGTAAATATCAGAGCAACTGTTCAGGATTATGTCCAGTTCTGGATATGAAATCTGAGTTTGAGCCGCACAGGGAAACGGATTCACATCCGAACATTTCATTAAAACTCTATATGCTGATGTTCAAACTCTTCTGCTGTCGGTGCTGATCCGATTGCATCCAACCCAGCAAACCAGTCAACAGCTCAGGCTTTTCTTTTGACACTTTTCCCGACGCAAACAACTTCAGCTGCTTAGCAACAATCAATGAAATGAAGAAAAAAAGCCCAAACGGGAAATAATACAAAATTTCCCCAAAAGCAAATCACATTTAGGATGATTTATTTAACCAATCAGTTTAATGCATCAGTACATAAAAGACATAATGGTTCACTGCTGCACCAAGGAGGACAGTTTATTACTCAGAATTAGATTCATTCTAACTTTCTGATAATTCATCTGATATGGATCTTTAGCTCTATATAATTTATGGGAAACGTTGGTAACTGCAGCTTCCTGCTTTTCTGCACTCAGGGTTTCCCACACACTTCATAAGGATGGATGGATGGATGGATGGATGGATGGATGGATGGATGGATGGATGGATGGATGGATGGATGGATGGATGGATGGATGGATGGATGGATGGATGGATGGATGGATGGATGGATGGATGGATGGATGGATGGATGGATGGATGGATGGACGGACGGATGGATGGACCATGGTTCCCTAGGCAACAGACTGACCTTTCAGAGGCCAGACTTTGTGATGTCACTTATTTATCACCGTTAATTACTGGGAGCCTGTTCATCACTAGTTACCTGGCCGTTGCAGGTTACCTGATTAATACTAGTTACTTGTTCGTTTCTGGTTACTTGTTTGTTAGAATTTATTTTCAAACCATGATTTTAACGTTCAGGGTCTTGCATGAACGTTTTTTTAGATCGTTTCAGAAATGCTTGGTGAAACGAGCATTTCTCACTGTAACCTCTGGCTGACAGTGAGGTGACGTCTGAGTCTCAGACCGTTCTGGACCGGAACCCAGTGGACGTCCTCCTACGTTGTGACCGGTTCCCCACAAACCCCGGGGCTCCTGTTTCATCACCTGAGCAGCAGAAACCATCAAAGATCCAAACGTTACATTTCAGCTCCCAGTTTGTCCCCGGGCCAGAGAGCCATGTAACTAAATTACTTTGACAACAGCAGTATTGACATTTCTCAAAGCAGTGCACAATAAAGTGATTTAAAAGCGGTCCCGTAAGCATGTTTCCCTCCAGCATCTGATTGGTGGAAAAAGGCAAATACAGCAGGTCATTGAGCTGTTGAAACCAAAGCGCTGATTCAGTAAAAAGAAAACCAAGTTAAAGAGAGAAAAAATAGTTTTAAGCTTGAAAAATGAGGCCGAAGCTGAAATATGCGTTCTGTTTTGCGCGGTCTTCAGTGACAGCGGCGTGTGTGAGTGATCTCCATCAGGGTGAAGCTGCAGCGCTCCGCTCTCCTGTCCTGCTCCGGCTCTAAATCACCGCCTAAATTGCCTACTTTCCCCAAAATGGAGACAAAACAGCCTTTCTGCAGAGCTATTATGATGCCAGTGATTAGTTATTTTCCATTTGGTGTGCTCTGACCCATTGCACATATTCAGCTCCTCATTGCACCACTTCATTTTAGCGTCCCTCCTCTGATCGCCTAATGTGTCACTGCTCTCATGTTTGCCTCTCCAGCCATTAATCACGGAGGTTTTTTCTCTCCTGCTGCAGAACAGAAGCTGGTTTCTGTGTGTTGAGTTAAATCTCTGCCTCTGGACGCACAGATCAGATCTTCACTCATTCTGCAAACATCTCAAACTTCATTAGTGATGACGAGCCGCTCTCTCGCCAACGCGTGCGGCTGTGAGGTCCTGAATTATACATGATTTAATTAAACCGATTCACCGGTTGATTCGGAGCACAAAGGAAATTAGATTCCTAACAGGAGATGTCCTGCCACGCCTTTTCACTGTAAGATTAGCATTGTGCTGCTGCTTTGTGCTGCTGCTTTGTGCTGCTGCTTTGTGCTTCCTGCAATAACAGTTGAAGCTCAGTGGTTGTTAGATAATGAGGAAAAAGTGCTGAATTTAAACTTCCAGAGTCGCCAGTGAAAGAATTCAGCTCCATCGCGGCATTTAGGACGAACAGAACAATTGTACATCAGTCCCAAAATGAGAATTGATACTTTCTCCTCCGTCCCCAGCTGTTCCCACCTGCTACTGATATCATTTCCCTGCTGACGGGGCGTGAGCGGCGGCGCTGAGCCGGAGTCGTGACGTGACCTTTGATGGGTCTGCTGACCCTCATCTCCCTGCGCCGGCTCTCTGAGATGGAGCAGCTGATGCTCAGGTATCTGCGCGGTAATGCCACGGCGGTCGCCATGACGTCGCTGCCAGCAGACAATAGTGAAGGAAAATAAAGCCGCTTTCTAAATTGCGGCGCCTCGTTCAGTCAGCAACGTTGGTCAGATTCAGATTGAATCGGCGGCGTTTTGCTCAAACCGCCGATGAGGGGAAGTGGGCTCTTCAGCTTCCTGTGCAGAAACTGCACCAACGTTTCACTTCTGACCCTGCAGGTTATGTGACTCTTAAAGTTTATGCTCCTCCCCCCAGAGGGAAACGTTGTGGATGTTTGCACCACTTCCTGTGTTGGAAAACAAGCAGAGCAGGAAGCAAACCTCTTCAAGAACTTAATCCCTGGAACTGAGTCGGCTGCAGCCATTGTTCCAGCTGCCGCCGCCGCTTTGCTTTATGCCTCCAAAATAATGAGAAGCGGCTGCATAATGTCGGTTTGCAGCACTTTGGGGCCAAGTCATTTCATATTTCACACTGAAGGGAAAGCAGCCAACACCAGACTTTAACCCACCTGACTGCAGCTTTTAACTCTTTGGTTGTGTTGCATGTGTGCAACATAGAAAATCTAAATAGTTTCTCTCTAATTTCCTAGAGATACTTTTCCTTTCCACTGTGGCCCTGTGCATTCTCAGAGCGAGGGACTGCTCATGCAATCAACTGTCCACTGTCGCCACATGCGGTCCAGTCCGCTCCAGTCCGGTCCAGTCCGGCTGCTCGTCCAACACAAGTGACTCAAATGGCTGATTTACGTTCTAAGCGTCGCTTCGGCTCCTGCAGATAACGACCCACCATCATGCAGGTCATCTGACGCCCAGCAGCATTTAAATGGTCAGAATGTGAATAAACATGTAAATCTAATTTCGCTGAGAATTTTTAAACATCGTTTTGTCTGCAGACGGAGGTGGAGCAGACGATATCTCCTCCACTTGTCTGTTAAAATGTCTCCAGTGGTTCCGATGGCTCCGCTCGCACCATCAGTGAGTCGGAACCTGAGCAGGAAAATGGTTTTTCTCACATTAATTGTTCGAACCACAGCTGGCTTTTCAGCAGAACTGCACCATAAAACATCTGCAGATGAAACAATGCAATTATCGGCGCCATCTGGAACAATAAGGCAAGAGAACCGATATGATTAACGGCGACACAAACAGATGGGTGCGTGTTGGATCTGTTCAACAAGCAGACACCAGGAAGGAACCTGGAGAGTCTTCATCAGCGGCTGGCGGCGGCTGGCGGCGCTGCGGCGCGACACCAGCAGGTCCACATGAAGAGATCAACAGGCTGTTTGGATCCGATTGGCCCGATTAAATGAGTTGTCAGCGTGGAGCGAATGAATGAGCTCAATAATGGTGTCAGAGAGCTGCATGCTGGAGGCCTTACCTTTGTTAATGAGCACACAATCAATTATCAATTAGAAAGTTTTTCTCGCTCCGACTTCACTGATTATCCGACATGAAGGCAGATTCCTGCAGGATCAGCGTCTGCCTCCCGGCCCGAAGCAGAGAGTCTGCAGGTTTTGTTTAGACTCAGACTAATGATCCAGGAGCTGCAGACGGGAGACGGATGAGCTTCTGAAGCTGTTGACATGTTTATGCATTCAGATGAGTTCAGCCTCACCGGATGAAAACAGTGGAGCAGCAGCAGAGGTTCAGGACGACATCTGGATGTTTTCTGACCTGCAGACTGTCAGGATGGTTCTGTTCACCAGGCCTTTCATGGAAACCTCGCTTATAAAACATTATCTCTCTGCTACTTTGTGGTTTTGGATGACCTACTTCTGCTTTCTGCAGAGCTCTACCTGATGTTTCTGTTTGTTGAGTTTCCTCTGGTTTTGCTTCATCATCTGCATTTATTTCATGTTTTCATGGTTTGTTGCTGTTTGTCTCAGGATTCAGTCACATTATCTGAAGTAATAATAACTTTTATTGTTAGCATGTTGCAAAGCATCAGAGGGAAAGTCTGTGGCAGAAAGCTCAGCACAAGCGTTAAAAAGAACTAAATAAATGAACAAAACTGTAAAATGATGACTAAAAAAAATCCAACCATTTATGTGACAGAAAGAGACGAATATCAGTAAATATGCAGGAGTTAGTAAAGCAGCTAAATGTCCTTCATTTACCTGCATGTAATCAGGTAACATTTAGTAAGTAACAAAAAACTATTAGAGTATAAAATAGTTCAATATTTTGTCCCTCATTTCAGAAAATGAAACTCATGTAGATTCATCACAAAGAGGGAAAATATTTCAAACTTTAATTTTCTGAAATGTTGATTAAGATAAAATTTTAATTATTCAGAAGACTCTGTTGAGGCTCCTTTAGAATAAATTACTGAAGGAGCTAGTAATGGTTGGATTATCTGAACAGCTGGATTATCTGAACGGCTGGATTATCTGAACGGCTGGATTATCTGAACAGCTGGATTATCTGAACGGCTGGATTATCTGAACGGTTAGATTATCTGAACGGTTGGATTATCTGAATGGCTGGATTATCTGAACGGTTGGATTATCTGAACGGTTGGATTATCTCCACTATCGTCTCTAGACTAAAACCTGCAGGTCTGATGGATCCTTCAAATCTGACGCCTCAGTTTCTGTTTCCATTTGGTGGAGAAGGAAGTTGCGCTCAGTGTCTTCTGAGGATTTTCTGTCGTTTCCTTCAGTGGTGCTTGTTGCAGCGCCCCCACAGGCCAGGAGGGGAACAGGCTTTAATGGTTTTTGTGGGTGTGACTCAGAGCAGGGAAACGGAACCACAGCAGCTGGAAATGGAAGAAATGTTGCATTTGCAACATCTTAAGCATCAAACTCAGGAGGAAATATGGAAAGCTAGAACTAAACGAACCCCAGATTAATTATGGTGTCACTGTGACTGAAGTCTGGCTGCAGGTTAGAAGTTCATGCTCAGACCTTCAGCTCCCGGATTTGATTCTGGATATGAAAATGCGTCTTTTCTCCAGCAGAGGAATGCAGACAGCGAAGCTGCGCTGTCATTTCGGCGGGTAATTTAGCAGCGGAGCGGGGTTATGGCTGCTGGTAGGCCTGATATCACTGATGCACACATTCTGTAGATGAGTCTGACATTTAAACCAGACATGCCTTTCACTGAAGCCGACAGCTGTGGTAAATAATCAGATTCATTTGTAGGCTGAGGAGAATCTGCCAGCTTTGACGGCTTTATGTCTTCAAAAAGTTGCTTCAAGTAGAAAGTTGGCTTCTTCACTTTATTTGATCTGCAAAGAGTCTTAATGTTTTCATTTACCTGCAGATTGATATGTTCCAAACAGATGACAATATTTAACATGTTTAATATAATAAACTAGACAAACTTCATTTGTTAAATCAGAAACTTTCATTCTTATATTTTAGTGTTAAACACATGGATTCTGATCTTTATTTATTCATAGGAAGAAATCAAAAACAATAACACATTTTCTGTTGACTCTTTTAGATCTGCTAAAAGAAACTGTTTACATGTTTATGTCAAATAAGAGCTGAAGAATATATGAGCCCTTTCACACACAAACCCACAGAATGAGACGAAGGCATAAAACGCTGTGAATGTACGCGCTGCATCTATTATTAAACCTGAGGAACGCCTGCGTGTCTAACAGGAGGCAACCTGAGCTGCACACATCACAATAACCTTATTTCATCTGCTGACATGAAGTGTTGCAGCTTCTGAAAGAGTGAGGCTTTCCAAACATTATTTAAGCTTTGCCTGACAAATGCATCAGCTGGTTCTGTGACACTTTGACTAAATAAACCAGAGTTTGTCAGCTTTGGATGAAACTTGTGCGAGTTGCTTTGGAATCTGTCGGATTATTGGTGAACGCACACAGTGGGAGTTTAGAACATTTCCATCTGTTCAGCCCTAAACAACCCGGTTAGCGTGTTGCATGCATCAGGAACACGTGGCGGCTGCATCATGTTGGTCTGCAGAAGGCTCTGAGGGAATATGATTTATTAAATCAGGCGCTGACCGAACCCTCGCCTGCTGTTTGGAGCCCTTCAGCTGCACTCAGGGCTGAAACTGCCTTTCCTCACAAAACGTGTTTTATTATCAAATTAACTGCGACTGGAACATTTTGAGGTTTTTGTCTCTTTTTCAGGTGATTTTTGATGTGATGGAAAAATAAAACCATCAGTGGTTTTGATCCTTTCACAGTAAAATGTGCAGCTGGAGCTCAGACAGCAGCTTCCTTTCATCTGCTCTTACATCACATATTCAATGTTACAAAGACTCCAAAGAGTCCGAGTCGTTTTAAACCTTTACGGATAAATCCAGGCTCAAGTCTTTTTTTGTTACTTGGAAAAGTAACTGGAGTCTCAACTGCTGCTGTCAAAGAAGAATTGGAGATGAAAATAGATTTATAGATATTGATGAATCAGTTTGTTCCTCTGTAAACATGAAAAGCTAATAAAACACAAAATACTAAAACTGAAAGACAAAAGTGTTCGTGAAAAATGAGTACAAACTTATCCAGACATGTTCTGACTTTAATTTCAGTGGAATTTATTAGCTAATTTATAGCTAAAAAAAATTTATGATCTGTTATGATTCAATACAGCTTGATTCATTCTGATTCAATGTTTTATTTCACTAAATATTTTATTGATTTGACATGATACAGAAACATTAAAATAAGAAAATTAAGATTTATTGAATTACTGAAAAAGCTGCCAGTTTTGTATTTAAATCACAATGAAATCAGTTCCAAGCTTCTGAGGTTCAGAGTCTGAGCAGAATAAAGGGGAATAAACCTGCTTCTGGTTTCTTTCTCTCTGCAGTGATTCCTGCACACCTGTTGATTAAGCACTCGTGTCAACACTTTGTTGAATAAATGTTTCTAATTTCTCCTTATCGTTATTGACACGGCGACGTTCCGCTGAGAGCAGCTCCACCTGCTGAGCCGCAGGTCGATTTACTTCCTGGATTAGGAGCAACGTTTTGAATCTAATCGCTGCAGTGGCTGGTTTGAAGTCACATGCATTCATAATGCGGCCAAATTATGCAGAACAATAAACAGCGGCGTGATCGTCTGACATGCTGAAAGGAGTTGCAAAGTTTTCAGCCTTGACTGGACAGTTGGATCATAATTAAACTTATGAATTAAAGACAATAAACCTTCAGACGCTTGAATTTAGTTGGATGCCTGCAGTTGAAACCAGAAGTTTACATACACCTGATTTTTCTGTGTCTGAAATCAAATCAGACCAAAAGTCTGTTAGTTATTTCTACGGGATAAATCCCACAATAAACAGATTTATTTATTAATAATGTCTTCAGAATCAGAAGTTTGCATACAGATTAATTTCTATCTCTCTAAACAATGAGGGAAAGCCCAGATAATGAGAATAGATTAAAGTAACTGAAGGGGAAACCAGACAAACATTTCAGTCATTTAGAGCAAATTCACATCTTCAAACTGCATTTATGCTTCGTCATAAAATCAGTTATGCTTTTTATTAATTCCTCAAAGTTCATCAGATTATTTCTCCTTACTCCGTAAGTCTGACGTTTTCTACTGAAGAAAAACTTCACAGTCAAACTATTTGTTGGCATAAAAAGCCGCGTCGTCTCTTAAGGCTCCAGCAGGTTTTATGTCTGGATTAATTTCATCAGGACTCATAAAATCATAAGATTCAGAGCCTGAGGATAAAAAAGAGATGAATATTAGAGGTTTGTCTCAGACGGGTTGGTGGAGAACATTATTAAAGTTTGGATTATTTATCTTAAAATTTAACAAGTAAACCTTTAAAAATGTAATGGCTTCCCGTTTCCCTGGCAACAATAAACTGAATTTCACAGATAAAATCTGAACCAAACTTTCCTCAGAGCTTCATGCCGTTTGTCTCAGCGGCGGCAGCAGTGAGAACAGAGGGATTATTTCACTATGCAGCGTTTCAATCATGTCGATGAAATGTTGCAGGATGAGGTGGGATTAAAGAGAGGTTACCATGACGATTACAGGGAGGAAAGTCCAATGATAATATTCCACTTAATCAAAAAGAAAAAGTGAAATAGAGTCTGCTGGAAGCAAAGAGGAAAGTTTTACTTCACTTTGCTTGATAAAACTGCTCTGCTCCTCGTTTCTCTTTACAAATGAAGCTGAAAGAGATTTTTCAAAGCAGCATCTTCAGTCAGACGACGTCGTCCGTTTAATGAGCCTTCAGGTCCTGAACTTCCTCATGAGGACACGGCTGACCTGGTAATGCTGCCGCTCACCTCCCGGCTGCTTCCGGAGGAGTTTGGTGGGAAAGCAGAGTTCGCGCATCGTTCCAGGCTTCAGACAGGAGCTGAGCAGAAACGCCAGGACAAAAGGGCAGGAGATGATCTGATCTCGGCTGGGAGCCGAGCGGAAACTTTGTGAATGTTTCCCTCTGTGTCTGTTTGATGGAAGAACCTGTGCAGACTTTATGCAGACAGCTTGTTAAGGTTAACATCTGTAGTCTGATGCATGCAGGTCTGATGGAGCGGCTCAGTGCGAGTCAGTAATTTGGGAGAAAAATGATCACAATGAAAGCAAAACGCTTCCCTCAGTGTAACAGCCGACCTTTATGTTTCTGACTAAATTCCCTATTAATATAAATAAATGATACTTTAAATCAGAGGTAATAAACTACTGCAATGAAACATTACCAAAAAAAGCTATTATTTAATTTATTATGGAGAAAATTGGTACATTTGGGCCTGGAGGAATATTTTCTGTTTTCCGCCTGGGCTGAGAACTTAGTTCATTAATTCTGATTAATTATCTTTATAAACTTTAATGTCTTATAAAATGTGATGCAATTTATCCCCTTTTTTTTTTACGTACAAAAGCTCAGAGCGGAACCTTAATCGTGTTTCTGGTACGTCCTTAAATCTGACGCACAAATTGGACTCTCAGGTCCTTTAGGAATAATTTATGATTCTAGGACTGATCTGGAAAAGTCTTGTTAGAAGCAGTTAGCCTGTCATTGAAGCTAGCCCTTAATAGCATCTCAATGCTAAACATGTAGCAGCTAATGCTAACATCAGCGTCCATGGACGATCAGGACGTCCTGAAACACTGGAGCACAATAGAAACTTCCACTAATTTAATAGTAGAATTAAAAACAAATATTTGTTGCTGAATAGTTTGAATTGAAAATGTTCCTTTTTTTTCTCAGCATTTGGTTTCCAAATAAAATTTAATTTTAATTACAGACCCTGAAATTAAACATTCTAATATTAACCAATCATGGAGGCTCAGTTTTAAAACTGTAATTTTATTTCTCAATAAGACTTTAAGCTGCATTTTCTGGCTAAAATAAAAAGTCAACCTGGATTTAGGTTCAAGCCTCTTATTGGATAATTAGCTAATTTTTCAAAGATCAATCATCATCTGTGGAGCAACGTGGTCATGTGGTCAGACTAGCGCGGCCTCTTGCAGAGAGATGGACGCATCAGGACTAGAGGAGCAGATGATGCGATGCACGAGGCCTGCGGAGGCAGCATCATGATGTGGGGCTGCTGCAGTCCGCTGGTCCCGTCCTACTGGCAGGACGACGCTTTAATGCACAACCAGCAGGTTTTTCTAAATGGTCAAGTTTCCATTAAGCAAATTTATTTCCCTAATTCCAATTGGCGTCAGCTGGTGATTGATCAGCAAAGTCTTGTGATGTCATCTTTACTGAAAATCTTTTCTTGTTTTATTTAAGCACATCAGTATAAATCACTTCAGTCCGACAGTCTGAACTTTCCATATCTAATTTCCATCCATTTTTCCAAACAGTTGGCAGCATTATCATCTCTGTAATGATTCTGCTTAAAGTCCTGACAGAATCCAGAGTTTATTTAAATGCAGAAGGAAAGTTATAAATACTCACTTGATTCTCAGCAGCTTCCTGTTGTGAGAAGACGGAGAAGCACATCGAGTGCTGATTGCCTGACCTCGTTTACGGATGAAAAATGCTGCTATTTGTTGATCGTCTTAATAAGGCCCACTGTTTTGCTGTGGTGAATGTGATCAAGGTGTAATTTCCATTAGGCCGGCTGCCCCCTGTGGCTTGAAAGCTCTTTCTGCTCCGCTTTATTAGCGCCGCAGCGGCCAATGAATCATTAGCCGGACTCGTAGAGTCAGGGTCTCTCTGCTGTCTGGGGTTTCAGTGAAGGAGAAGTCAGTGGAAGGGTTGGAGGATAAACTCATTTTCTTCAAAAAACCTATTATGATTTTCTTCACCTTGATAAAATAAAACCTCAGCAGTTAAAGGGCCAATTATGATGATTTGTGCCACCTAATATAGTGAAATGATGGTGAAAATCTCCACAGGGGTTTGACAGAATTTTAGATCAATACCAGCGAATTAGGAATAACTTCTCAGAAAGCTGACATTTCTGGGTTTTTAAAAGCTCTTATTCTCTGGCTGCTGCTCTGTTTTAAAGCAATAATTTGGATCTTAAGGATCCCCATTAGCTGTACTTTCTTCATTATCTGCAGCTAAAACAAGAGCCGCCGCTCTGCTGGTGCTGCTAATGGGCGTGTTGGCTCCTTCGCCGGGAAACCAAACCTGTCCCACGGTAAGAACTTAATGCATTCTGAGGAATAAAGATTTTTACTTGAGGCATCTTTTCCCATGCATAATGTAACCTTGCAATAAATTTTCTTTCCTGATTTTTAGATTTTTGCCTAAAACTTTACAGAAGTGTATTTGGGTTTGGAGTTCTTCACAAGGAGCAAAGCGAATGTTTCATTGAGTTCAAACAACCGAAAGCTGTAGCAGGCGAGTTCTGCGAGTTCTGGTGCAGAAACGTCTGTTGGTTTAAAATAGCAGGAAGAAAAACAAATTGAGCTTGTGGACAAATGAAATATTTTACTTCAAATTTATTGAACAAAACTTGCAGCCGGTGCTTTTAAAAGCATCACATTGTAAGTTTCCTCCTCATGCAGCCTGAATGTTGCAGACAGCAACTAAAATTAATTAGTTTGGGACTCGAACCGTTGCAGACAGCAACCAGACAATCCTCCCCCTGTTGGAGGAGAAGCAGTTCCACACACCAACTCGTCATGGCCGCATCCAGCCGCATCCAGCTGCATCCAGCTGCATCCAGCTGCATCAAGCCGCATCCAGCTGCATCCAGCCGCATCCAGCTGCATCCAGCCGCATCCAGCCGCATCCAGCCGCATCCAGCTGCATCCAGCCGCATCCAGCTGCATCCAGCTGCATCCAGCTGCATCCAACTGCATCCAGCTGCATCCAGCCGCATCCAACTGCATCCAGCTGCATCCAGCCGCATCCAACCACATCCATCCACATCCAGCCAGTCTGCTGGCTCCCCAGCCTCTCCTGTCCCCCTGCAGGCCTGGGGTCAGAGAGCCGTGCGGCTGCCCTTTGACCCCAGGCCTGCAGAAACACTGGGCAGGATTCCTGCCTGCAGGCGTTTGCAGAAAGGCAGAGCGCGTTTCCTCACAGCTCTCTGGTGCAGCTCAGCACTCCGGACTAAAGTAACCTTTTCTGTTCCACGTCACTTTTTCATTTGGAACAAAAACATATGAGGAAAATTCTATTTAATATTAAGTTTCCCTTTAATCAAACAGATCTGACACATAAAAGTGAACCTTTAAATCTTCCCTGGATCCCTGCTAGCCTGTTAGCATGCAGGTGGAGGACCTTCGCCCTCATCCTGAAGATCCTTTGTTCAGTAAAGGTCATAAATTAATTATTGCTCCTTCAGGGTTTAATAAAAACTGACTGGAGACATGTGGGTGTTTAATTTACACAAACTGCTGGAGTTTAGGGGTGAAGCAGCTGACACAGGAGGAAATCTTCCAGAGCGCGGTGAACCTGAACGCCTCGCCGCCCCTGGAGGTCCTCAGAAGAAGCTTTATTAAATGAACCTCTGGCAAAGTGCAGCACTAGTGCCGTGTCAGCGGGGGAACCCTCTTCTCCCCGCTCAATTGAGACTTCAAACCAGCTGCTCGGGCCGTTCTGGGATAAACACAGGTTATGATGCTGCCTACGCACAGCGGGCCGCCCAACAGCCCCCCCTCTCCAGCAGCTGCAATGGCTGCAGTTACCCCTCAAAGCCGAGGCTGTTTGTGTAAACAGGATAATTTTGTGGGTTCGAGTCGCAGACGGAGGATGAGGACGGTGCGGCACATCGTGGCGTCTTGCAGCTGGTGGAGGGATTTGGTACTGCAGTCATCACAGCTGGGAGGAAAATCACTGCAACTCAACTCATCTAAAGGTTCAACTCAGTGAAATGCTGACCTGTGTTAAACCAACTCAATGTTTTAAACTGTTTTCTGATTTGTAGGACTATTGGTATGGCTGGACATCACTTCCTGTTTATGACTGAACTTTATGTTT
Source organism: Poeciliopsis gracilis (assembly GCA_911649635.1). Taxonomy (NCBI): domain Eukaryota; kingdom Metazoa; phylum Chordata; class Actinopteri; order Cyprinodontiformes; family Poeciliidae; genus Poeciliopsis; species Poeciliopsis gracilis. The sequence continues at coordinate 757,114 of CAJVRI010000370.1, read as the reverse complement.
GGACAGATGAATCTTCAGAGGTCACAATGCTGAGCTGATCTCTTGGCTGATATCTTGGCGTTCTGCATGAACACAGAGCGCTATTCGTGTTGAATCAGACTGGTTGACTGGTTGAGTCAGAATTGTTGCCTGGTTCTGACTCAACCAGGCAACGGCGGCCATCTTTATGCAGACCCACCCAGTGTGGGGGAATATCCTGAGGTCGGCGGCGTGCCAGTTGTGATGGAGGCTTGTGTTTTGACTCCAGGCATGAAAAAACTAATAAATAAAAAATAAACTCCAACAAAAGATTCAGCTTTCCCCTTTATTAGAGGAGAAAACGCTGTCTTCGCTGTTTCTTCAGTCACCATGATCATCAGTTTGCTTTGAGGCTTCCAGCTTTTGAACCATATTTTCTGTGTGGTATACAGAAGCCGAGGGTTTATAGATCAGCTCTCCTCCATCTGTCAGGAAGCAGCAGCTACCCTGAGGCTTAAAGACAGAATCAGAGAGCTGAAGGGAGACGAGTGATCGACGCCTCTCCAGAGACGCCGGCTGCTCTGATGTAAATTCAGGAGAACAGAAAAAAGGTGACGAACTTATTGGAAATGTGTCGGGGGCCATCGGATGTTGGGACAGTGAGGCGTCCTGCCAGGAGACAGAGCAGGTCTGGGATCAGCCCAGAGGCCGTCGCCTTCCTGACCCTGATGGAGCATCGCCCTGCTCCCGCGCCGCCCCGCTGCAGCGCCGCCCTGCTGGAGCGCCGCCCCGCTGCAGCACCGCCCTGCTGGAGCGCCGCCCCGCTCGCCCGCCCCGCTGCAGCGCCGCCCTGCTGGAGCGCCGCCCCGCTGCAGCGCCGCCCCGCTGCAGCCCGCCCTGCTGCAGCGCCGCCCTGCTGCAGCGCCGCGTGCTGCGTCAGCCATGGAGGACAGGATGAAAAATAACAACCAGCCACCTGAACACCGATGCAGATTCTAGATAAAAGAAGAGCTGCTCTGTTTGAAGCGGGATGACGTGTCTGATGGCGTCTGCACATCGCATGGGGGTGGAAATCACAGTGTGAGGGGGCAACAGAAGCTGGGGGGCATTTTTAGGCACTTTTACCTTCCTGCTGTACAGATTTATTTCAACTTCAACAAAAAGATGTAGGAAAATTTAAAACTTTGCCTGTTGGCAAGGTGCAGCTCTGTAAGGTGGAGTCTGATCAAAACATAGTTTATCTCACTAGTTTCACATATTTTTATAGGTGCATCTCATATTATATAAATTCATCACAGACAGGATTTATTTCTGGTGCTGCCATTGATTGTCTAGAAACTGGTAGGGATTTATTTCTGTTGGTTCTGAACAGAAACATCTTCTGAACATTTGGATATTACAGGGTTGCAAGACAGAAATGTGGCCGTAGTGCTACTAATACTACTAATACTATAAAGCATGTCCGTTTAATGTACCCGTCTGGACTCAGTCCTGAATGAACTGCTTTCAGCAAACAGTATCTTTGTAACTCAAACTGTTCTGATCTTTGTAATTAATGCAGCAGGCTGAATTAATCTCAGGTATAGAAACATGCAGCACCTTCAGACAGCTGTGTGAAAAAGCCAGAACCACTCAGGACGTTTTCCACACCACTGCGATAGACTCGGTTCAATAGGAACCAAAACTGCAACACTTCCATCTCCACCTGCAGCTGCTGTGGTTCTGACCCAAACCAGCCTGTTCCCCTCCTGGCCTGTGGGGGCGCTGCACCAACAACCACTGCAGGAAACAACTAAAACCTCTGAAGACGTTGAGAGCAACTTCCTGCTTCACCAGATGGAAACAAGATGGAGGCGTCAGATGTTAGCAGTTGGAGAATTTCTCTTCAGTCTTTGGCTAAAGACCAGGAGCCATTTCTGCCGCTAATGCTAGGCTAGCACTTTTGTTTTGGTTGCATTTACCCAGAATGCCCTGTGCTGCAGTCCCCTCCTGCTTTTGGAGCGCTCTCTGGTCCGCTTGGCGTTTGCATATGCATTTAAACTGAAGCAGCGTTTCCTGCAGCTTGACCCAGACTGAGGTTAGAGTTTGATTCTTCACTCGTCTCCCAAACCAACCGGATTTTACAGGCAGACGGACTGGAGTGATGCAGCCTTAATGTCATTAAGCTGTTGGTTTTTAAGTGTTTTAATTGTGCATGAAGTTGCACTGCTCAGATCTCTTTGTAAAACTTTTTATGGTCTTATTCTTTGAGGGATGAAAGGAAGCCAAGTAAACATTCATTTAGACGCCTCTGATTTAAAGCTGCGTTATGAGATTTTTCATCACTGATGCTGCAGAGGTGCAAAGCTGTAAAAAGTATATATCTGTTTAGAGGTTCATTTTAGCTAAACACACAAAACTGCAAATGTTATTTCATGAGTCATAAAAAGCCTGAGTGCCTAAAGAGAATAAAAAAGTACGCGGTGTGTTCATGGAAGAGTGATAAAATACTCCGCTCCCTTTCTGACCTCTGCTGCGGCGCACCTGGCAGAGCTGTCAGCACAGAGAGAAATCCTGACAGAGGCACCAGGAATGTTGTCCCGTCTCCAGTCGGGGCGCCACTGTTTGGCTGACCTCTTCCTGCAGCAGAGCTGAGGGCGGCAGAATCACTGAGGCGCTCACTCGCTCGCTCGCTTCAGGAGAGGCTGACCTGGCGCTCAGAGCCTGCAGAGGAGCTGCTGGTGTCACAAACACTCACAGCACATTCACACCCGGAGATTCAGAGACACAAACTGTCTTCAGCAAAACGCTTCCTGAAATGGTTCTGTGAGAAACTCGAACAGAAAAGAATCCTTGATGAATCACTTTCAGCTCAGAGCTTCATTCAGTCCTGCTCTGCGGTCAGCGATCGTCAAGGACGGTTGCATGGTTGTGTAACGCGCTGATGCAACAGAGACCAACAGCTAAACAATCTAAAGGAAAGCTGAGGATAAACCAGAGAAAACAGTTCATGGAAAATAGTCTGATTGCTGAAAATGCATTGATATTAATAATATTGATATTAATAATATTGATATTAATATTTTCTCTAAAATAGGCAAACAAAATGAAACGAGCAAAAACTGGAAGCTTTTTTGTATTAGCAGCAAAACTTGAAGTTTATTACATACAGACCTAGATTTATTACATATTAACATTTTCAGCTGTTGATAATGAAGTGCTCTCACCGGCCTCTTTATTAGGTACGTCTGGTCAATTGTGAACCCCAAGGTTGAACTCTAGGACCGTCTACATGCTCCCACTGGCTCAGGTCATAACGCAAATAAGACCAGCTACCATAACTATGCAGATGACCCACTGCTCTACGCTACGATGTCACCAGGTGACCTTTGACTCCATCCAATCACTGAACAGATGGTTAGAACAGACAAATGTGTGGATGTGCCAAAACTGAAGTCATTATTTTTGGACCTAAAGAGGAACAATCTAGAGCTATAGAGCTAGAGTTCTAGATCTAGAGTTATAGAGCTAGAGTTCTAGATCTATAGTTATAGAGCTAGAGCTATAGATCTACAGTCAATGCACAGCGATCAGCCAGAAATCTGAGAGTAGTGATGGACTCTGACCTCTGACCTGAACCTTCAGAGCCACATTAAGACAATTACAAAGTCGGGCTTCTATCACCTGAAGAACATCTCCAGGATCTGAGGACTAACGTCTCGGCCAGATCTAGAGAAACTCATCCAGGCGTTTATCTTCCATGCTAGGGGTGAAAGGTCATTGCTAAATCCTGGTTAGCCTGGATGACATTAATGGCAGGTCTGAACAGAAACAGGAGAACTAACATAAAAACCATCATGTCCGTCACACAGAGGTTCAGATTTTATTTGGAAGAAGGAATTTTCACATCTCTGAACCCTAAGCCAGGTTCCAGACGGTTTTATCTGCAGCTCACTTTCAGGGGTTAAGTCTTTACCAAATGAGCTGAACTCAAATCGACTGAATCATTTAGCGCCTCTCAACAGCTCCCAATGACCGTATTCTTTAAGAAGCGGGAACTGTGCTGTGTTTTGGATTTAATGACAGCATTTTCACTAGACTGCAAGTCTCAGCAGATTCCGACTCAAAACATTTCAGCGCTTACATCAGAGAAAAGGAAAGTGCAAGGCGGAGAGAAATAGAAAAAAGGATGTTTGCTAAAAAAAAACTTTAAAAAGTCTCAAAGGAAAATCTGAATCCTCTGATACTTTCTTTGTAAGCAGTTGGGAAAGCTCTTGTGCATTCAGGTCAGCAGGATTCATGATAAATTCATGAATAGAAACCAACGATTAGAGGAAATTGCTTGATGAACTCAAAGCTTTCCTTCACATTTCTGCTGCAGCCGCCATGTTTCCTCCCTGTGGTTGAGCTGTAAATGCATACTGATGAGCGAACTCCTGCCATGTCCTACAGCTGCCCTTAGTCTTAATGACCGCCAGCTTGAAATCTCTCAAAACAGAATTTAAATATCCAGCGCCGTCCCGGACAATTCACGGTAAGTTCAGGCTGTCGGAGAAGATCGCGCAGAGTTGAAACCAAGCGGTGATTTGTTTCACCGTCCTTCATCTGACTCTCTTTGGCTGCAATTACCCAACAAATTACTTATGTTTAAAGCATCTCCACATTCAAAAGGTTAAATTGTTAAATTGTTTCCAGAAAGGACCAAGTTTATGATTTTAAAACGTATGATGTCACTGTTATGAGGAGTAATGCCATCTTTCCTTTCGTCCTTATTGCATTTCTTTAAGTTAAAGACTCCAAGTCATTTTAGTATCATTAGCCAGTTTTATGCTCTGGAATCACATTTTTAAAAACTTTGAATTGAAGAAAACTCGACCCAGCATCAACAGGCTGTTCGCTCTCCATCAGGCCGCTACGATCAACGTAACTCAGCGTCTTTAGAGACGGAAACTTTCATACTTTAGACGGAAAAGAGACACATTTCCCCAAGGAGAGAGGTATAGGTGTGTGCTCAGTTGTTAAAGTGTAGAAACGCTCAGCTCAGGCAGGTGAACTTGGCTCTGAAGACCCATCTGCCCCAGGCAGAACGAGGCAGTGCCCCAGGGCAGCCATCTGCCCCACACAGGGGCACAGGAGCAGGAGCCTGCAGGGCAAAGAGGCACCGGGTGAGATGTGGGGCAACAAGCTCCCTCTGACCCAGTCATCTCCCAATCTCCATGGCAACCAAATGCCCCCAACCAACGCTCCTCAACTGACTGCCCAGCATCAAGCAGCAAAGATTCACCCAGAACCCCCAACACATCCGCTATATTCACCCAGAAGCCCCCAACACGTCCGTTATATTCACCCAGAACCCCCAACACATCCGCTATATTCACCCAGAACCCCCAACACATCCGCTATATTCACCCAGAACCCCCAACACATCCGCTATATTCACCCAGAACCCCCAACATATCCGCTATATTCACCCAGAACCCCCAACACATCCGCTATATTCACCCAGAACCCCCAACACATCCGCTATATTCACCCAGAACCCCCAACACATCCGCTATATTCACCCAGAACCCCCAACACGTCCGTTATATTCACCCAGAACCCCCAACACATCCACTATATTCACCCAGAACCCCCAACACATCCGCTATATTCACCCAGAACCCCCAACACATCCGCTATATTCACCCAGAACCCCCAATACATCCGCTATATTAACCCAGAACCCCCAACACGTCCGTAATAACAGCCTGAGCTCAAAGGGACAAAGAGGATAGAAGAGCACCACCTGACCTGGTGAGCCACACTGGGGTAAAGAGAGAGGGACGCCCAGTAGAGCCCTGAATCCGGCCAGCCCGACTGGATCACCCGACTGGAGCCCAGCTCTCCGGGCATGACCTGAGAACCCACACGGACCAGGCGGCCCCCAGGGCATCCCTACACCGCCTGTCCCCAAAGAACCAGTAAACCCACTGGGCCGGCAGCAAAGCAGGACCGGCTGTGAAATCAGGGTTCGGTGTCAAAGTCCAGATCAGACTTGATGATTCTCTGTTCAAAGTTCCATTTTATTCACTTTCAGCCCAACAATATAAACAGAAAAATTATAAAAAAAACTAATTAAACAAACTAAACATTTTTCCTGTTTTTCTGCACAGTTGAACAGTTTATGAGTTTGGAGTTAAATCGCTCAGTGCAGATTGGATTCAGATCCAATCTGGTGGTCCAGATATGGACTGGAGTTACAGAACACTAAAGATCTGAGCCTGGGCTTAGATTCACCTTCCAGCAGCCCATAATACTCACATTAGACATTTACTTCATTTAGTTGCATCAAGGCCAATCAATTGTTGATTATTTAGAATCAATTTTTAGATTTTAGTTTATGGTTTTCTAACCTCAGGTAGGAAAATGTGTCTTCACTTCTGCCACCTAGTGGGCTAAACTGGTACTCCTGTCTGAAGAAAGCAGAAATAAACAGTTGATAAACATTTCCTTATTTATTTGTGAAAATGATTATATGATGAAAAATGTGTCATGTAGATAAACCAGTTTCTGTTTAGTGGCCTGCAGAAGTCTGGTGTTCAGATGGTTGCATCCCTTCCTTGGCTGTGAAACATCAGATCCAGTCTGACTCAGGCTCTCCCTCTGGTACTTTGTTTCAGAGTTTTTCTTTCTCTGCAGGGAGTTTTATTCTCTCATTGTCGCAATATTTCCCATAGCAGCCAAAACGTTTTCAGTCTGTTAACCTCAGGAGACTGTAAATCAACTGCTTCCATTACGCATGTAATTTATACTCTTAAATTAAATAAGCAATCCTAACTCCAATGATGGGATCATATTCGATTGAATTACTGCAAGTGTTCAGCCTAAAGTGCAGGATGATTGATGAGGAATATTTTAATGAACATCCAGAGACACAAGCCGGATGTTGGTGGAAAATACAATCAAAATGCTTCATCCTGTTCAAGCAGCTGCTGTGGATTTTAGAGTAAAAGCTCATTTCTACCCGGCAGTTACAGATGTGGAGTTAAAGAGCTGATCCACCCAACACAGAAACAGAGACGTGTCTGTCCTGAGCTCAGTCTTCCTATAGAGGAAGCTCCTTTCACCTGCTTGTATCCAGGATCGCCTTCATTCAAGCCGTTTAATGGAAAGCTCCATCCAACCATCATCAACAAAGAGCAATCGGCCACTAACTAACCCTAACCCACTACAAACACAGACAATCATCCTGGCTCCGTTACACGCGAAGGTAAAACCTTTAGAGTTCAATGAATGGACCAACAACACCAACAGAACCACATCATCCACACAAACAAAGCAGTGACCTTTAACCTTTCCAAGCAGAAGCCTTCTTCTCTAAAAGAAACAAGACATAAACTTAATGGACATCCATTCTGCTTGTAACAGTATCTACAGCTACAACCCTCACAAAAAGCCAGACCCACAAAACACATGAATCTGGAAATGCAAACAGCTAAAACGTTAAGAGGGCTCAGCGTTCCCTCACCTGAAGCCTCGTTCCCTCACCTGAAGCCTCGTTCCCTCACCTGAAGCCTCGTTCCCTAACCTGAAGCCTCGTTCCCTGACCTGAAGCCTCGTTCCCTCACCTGAAGCCTCGTTCCCTGAACTGAAGCCTCGTTCCCTCACCTGAAGCCTCGTTCCCTCACCTGAAGCCTCGTTCCCTGACCTGAAGCCTCGTTCCCTCACCTGAAGCCTCGTTCCCTCACCTGAAGCCTCGTTCCCTGATCTGAAGCCTCGTTCCCTGACCTGAAGCCTCGTTCCCTCACCTGAAGCCTCGTTCCCTGATCTGAAGCCTCGTTCCCTGACCTGAAGCCTCGTTCCCTGACCTGAAGCCTCGTTCCCTGACCTGAAGCCTCGTTCCCTGACCTGGACGAGGTCAGGGAACGAGGCTTTCCTAACTGATAGTCCGGTAGACTCGGTTCGACTGAGGTCCAAAGCTGCAAGATCTGATCATTTCCAGCTGCTGTGGTTCTCTTTCTCACTGCACTGAGTCAAACCTGTTCCCCTCCTGGCCTGTGGGGGCGCTGCACACAGAACCACTGAAGGAAACGACATGAAAACCATTGAAGACACAGTTTCCTTTTCCTGCCAGCTGTTCCTGCCAGCTGTTCCTGCCAGCTGTTCCTGCCAGCTGTTCCTGCAGCGTCCAGATCCATCCGGCCTCTGAAAGCTACTTTCTTCAAGCACATCCTGCCACATAAAACCTGCAATGTTTATGATAAAATTATAATTTACAGCAGTTTCAGAGAAAGTGTGGTGGAATATTCAGTAGAGTACATCCTGTCCACAGTTTGTCCGTCTTTTCTCAAAACTCCTGACAGAAAACAACAGTTATCGCCCAAACAGGCTCCAAATAACTGGGTACAAGCTGGACCTGTGCTTTGAGATGCCATTTACTGCAAACTGGGGTTGTAAATAAGCTGAACTGAAATAAAAAGAGAAAAACTCACATTTATTTCATAACTGTAAATTACAGGCAGGTTAACTGTGACCTTCTAGATCCAAGTGCCAGAATGAGAAGCATTACATTCTGGTGAGAAAGCAGGAAGATTTTTCTTGAGTCAAAGCCGATGAAAACGTTTTCATCACAAAATGAAAACGACAGCAGAAAGTTAACCTGCTGACTTCAGAATCGCATCCCAGTTCACTTTAAAAACAACCGTTTGTTGTTTGCATCATCTCCCGTCTGTTTGTTCCTTAAAAAAACCCTCAATCAATCTTTCTATATCATTCCCTATTTGTATTTTTAGCAGAAAATATCTTTAAAACTGTGCAGAGCCGGAGTCAAATGAATTGCTTTTGAAGCGTTTCCTCACATGGAAACCGTGCCGAGTCACTGCAGCTCCCTGACAGTGATGTATCGGTAAAGTTCGTGATAGGTGACCTCCTCAGGCGTTTAAACGCCTCATTCTGTTCCTTATGAGCTCCAGGGTGTGTTTCTGCTGCAAACATGTGTGTGTGCAGAAAGAAGAACCTCTTTCAGGATGTGTACTGTGCCAAGGCACGACTGGAAAAAACTGCAGACCTCATTGAAGAGATGCTTCTACAAACTCAGTGTTCTTCTAGGTTAACACACAAGAAATCATTTTTAAGAGCCGTTATTTAGTTTATCGGATGATAAATGTCAGAAATATTTACACTGTTGGTTAAATATAGCAGTAAAAAGAGAAATGTTTTGATCCTGGCTGTAAATTCAGTTTCTCAGAAAGGTGAACCTCCAGACTTCAGGTTGGAAAAACGGAAACTAAGTAGCTGAAACGTGGATGTGTGGAATTAGAGGAACCGAGCTGATCAGAACCTCCGACCCGCTGATCAGAACCTCCGACCCGCTGATCAGAACCTCCAACCTGCTGATCAGAACCTCCGACCCGCGGATCAGAACCTCCAGAACCTCCGACCCGCGGATCAGAACCTCCGACCCGCGGATCAGAACCTCCAGAACCTCCGACCCGCGGATCATGTCCACCTGAAAGCAGCAGCCACGCATCACGTCTTGCATAACGTGTTGCATAAATCTGCTGCTAGCAGCGGGAGGTTGGGTGATACTGTGGGAAGTGAAAGAGCCTTGAGAACTAAAATTGTCTTAAAACAGGTCCGGTCCAACCTCCACTGAGGTCAGGTCCATAACTTGGTGTTTATTTATAAGACGATGATCCGTTAGGATATTTCAAGGCTTATTGGTTACACAATAAAACAAGTGCAACATGTGTTATCTGCACAAGAGATGATCATTCTGGTTTCTTCTTGACAGACTGTCCTCAACAGGGTCATTTAATTAAATCTGTTTTAATGAGACGAAAACTTCCTCCACACAAACTACAGAAAAATATAAGAGGGGTTTGTGAAATTCAAGGTTGTAAAGAGAACATGATAACTCCAGACTTTATCTCTCTGTATCCCAGACAATTACACTGAAAAACAAGCAAAACTGGAAAAAGCTGCAGCGACTTTTCTGCCAAAGAGAGGACTTCCTCAAACGATGTGTTCTAGCAGTCAGCCTCCTTAAACCTGATGTTCCTGATGGTTTTACTCCTTCAGCCTCAGCAAGGCTCCAGAGGCCACAAATAGTCTGAATTATTTCCCTTTATGAAGGTATCAGTCAGTAGAAGGGTAAAAGAAATCCACAGCATTACACTGGAACAGTGAGCACATTCAGGACCTCAGAGCAGGTCATGAGGTCAAGTTACTAATTTACTTCTTTGTGTCAGTTAGTAACTTTATATCAGACTAGATGAAAATCACATGAGGGATTCCTCAAGGCTCCATCTTGGAGCCCCTCATAGAGAACATCTACCTGGTTCTGCTAGCTCAGCTTATCACAAGAGATTAGTTACCATAGCTACGCAGATGATGCACATCTCCACATTACACTGTGACCTTTGAACAAATCAATCAAAAACAAATCAATGCATTTTCACAGCCTGTAATAAACAAAGGCAGCAAAAATCTCTGCTCTTTGTGTCTGAGCTAAGAAATACTTTCTGTTTGTAAAAATGTTTGTTGGAATCTTAAAAATGTTATTCTCCATTGAGTACTTTTAAATTTGGACATTCCTTTCCTAAAGGGTCGTTTCCATGACGATATTTGGGGAGCAGCATTTTCCCAGTGAGCCAAACAGTGTTGCAGACTGATAGACTTTCAGATGAGTGAAATGCTCGGCTGGTTCAGCGAAGGGATGAGTGTGTGTGTGTGTGTGTGTGTGTGTGTGTGTGTGTGTGTGTGTGTGTGTGTGTGTGTGTGTGTGTGTGTGTGTGTGTGTGTGTGTTTTGGGAACGTGAGCTTTCATTTTCGGTGCAACATTCTTCTTGGTTGCTGCTGTTCCAGACGCAGAAACAAATCCGACGCTTTAATGAAAAGCTTTCTGGGAATGTCATTGGCCTGATGGTTGAAGGAGAATCTGTGACAGCTGGAAAACAGGAGATTCTCTCTGTGGACATCCACTTACAGAAGCAATAGGGATGGGGGCTGGTAACAATCCAGGATGTAAAATGCAGTTGGAAGTTCTCTGGACTGTGAACAAATGTGATGCAAGGATGGCAACAGTCAGTACAACATTGCTTTTGGTTCTGCTCTGCAGAGCTTTCCCTCTCTGACCTGCAGAGGACTGAGCTGGCCATGGCTGCAGGCGGGAAGGGAACATGCGCCCCCTAGTGGGCTGCGACCAGGGATCTGATCATCTCTGGGTGAGATACTTCACTGCTTTCCTGATTTGATCCTGACCGGAGGCGTTAATCTGCAGCTGATGAAGCTCAGAATGAGCAGAGCAGAGAGAGTGGATCAGGCAAACACCTTCTTACCTCCAGAGTTGCTCAACAACAAGTGATCTCAGTTCACAGCTGCTTAAACAATCTTTTTCATTTGATAATCCCCTCATCATTGGAAGATGATCAAAATAGATTTTCTCCCAGAGAGCTGACTAATGAATTGATGGTGACCGCTTTCACAGCTCGTAAACGTTTGACGGCACATTTGTCCCAACATGCAGGCTCCACCAGACAAAACGCTCCTAATTCAGCTCCTCCTTCAGATTACTATGCTAATGTGATTATTTCTGCGCTCTTGTTCAGCAGTGATTAAGTAACGGACAAACCGCAGCTGTCATCTCAGCACTGCGCTGATTTGATACGTGAAATATCGCACAAGTGACCGTGGCCGTTTTGCCAGAGGATAGTGATAAACCTTCCCAGGCTTAATACCCCGGGGAGAGGAGATAAAATATATGCAAGGAAAATTGTTTTGCTACAAGAGAAAAAAAGCCCTGATCATGATGCATGCTCTGTACACAAACACACAGCCAGTATTAATTCAAGGAGCATAAATATGGAAATGAAGCCATAAAACTTAGCAGAGCTGACAATGTCTGAGTCAAATAGGTTTGGAGACAAAAGGCCACATCAGTCAGCAATTCCCCAAATATCCACTCTGAAAGTGAATCCTGGGCTGCATGCATAAACAATTCTTTGTTTTTTGGCAGCAGAATTTAACTGAAACAAAAAAACTGTTTTCCTGTCGGCTGCCTGATTTGATTAAAGAAGCAAATATCAGTTCACACCTGCTCTTACAAGTTTTAATCATGTTATATGGAACAAATGTTTCTGCAGCCAAAATAAACCCAAACATCTACAAAAACAACCACACAGTCGACACTCATGTCACATCAATCATACGCAATCCACTTCTCATAACGCCGTTACATTTTGATGCCTTTGTGGTTTAGTTGTGAAATCTTCTACTTTGTTCACATTGGATCCGACAAACCAGCACCACATTTGGATGTAAAAACGCGCAATCTGTAAATAACGTTAAATCAATAACTGTGACAAGAATTGTGATTCAAAACTGTTTTTTCACAGTATCTTTTCTCATTCATGACTCAACACATTCCTAGCGATAGCTGTGGTAGTCGTGCAAGCCTCACTTTTCTCCACATAAGGAATCCGCGTTTTACTCCTACAGGACTCGACGTCTGCATCCTGTTTACATGCAGTTTGACCTTAAAAGTCTTTTTGAGGCAAAGCTACATATGTGGTGGTTCAAAGGAAGGCTAAAATATTGATGCACAATCAGAATGCAGCTGCAGTAAAACTCTCCTTCATTTGGCTCAGACACAGAAAAACACTGCTTCATCACCAACTAATGAACATGGACAAACATGAGTAGATGATGGTCATGATTCAACGTGTTCATGCCAGCAGGAAACACATAAATGAAAAAACATTCATAAACAGGGATGTGTGTGTGTGTGTGTGTGTGGTTTTCTATAAAGATAAACTAATACAGATTATGAGAACTTTCACAAATAAACCAAATGTTCAAAAAGTGAATAAATGTGTTTAAAGATTACTATAGACTAGCAGCTGGTTAATATCTATGAGAACGTAAATAATAATTACAGATAAATAATGATCAACCCTGCTAATTGCTAAAACATACAAGAGATACAATTGGAATAATAGCTGCATCTAATTAACTGAGCTAATAGCTTAATGCTAACAATATCACAACAATATCTGTAAACCAAACGACCATAATATCCAACAGGACAAAGTACAAATACAAAACCAAACAGCACTACTTGCATTCAATGGACGCAGAAAGAGACAAACGAACCACTCAGATCTACAAACAATCTGAACCACACGCCACCTAGTGGCTGAAACAGAGTACTACATCTAAAACACCTTTATAAAGAAAGACTAAACTAGCGGCTGAAAACAAACAATTAACGGCCTTTTGCGCACAGAGTGAGCTGTTACCTGAGAAGCTTTATGCTCACAAACATCTGGGTCAGCGGGAGGTCTGCCTGTTCACTCTGAGCTCAGAGTTCTGGTCGTGATGTGGTCCGGATCCGTCCTCTCAGGTTTGGGTTGTTTCTTCTCTTTAATCCGGGATCCCACTGGATCCATAATCCCAGGACTCGCTGCGCTTCCAACAGAAGCAAAGTTTTAGTTGAAATATTTCCACCAACATTTCCCCGGTTAAGATATTCAAACGAAAGCTACTTCCGGATTAAAGCGCGGCGGGCGGAAGTCACGTGATGACGTCATGTCGTTATAATGTTTCCTATTAATTTGCATATTGTATTTTCGGTTTCCTTTTTGTCAGTATTATGATTACTTTGTTCCTTTTGTATAGTTTGATATGAATTTTTCTGAGTGAATTGTTTTGTCTTCCTGTGGGCGGAGCCTGTGAGTATGACGCGGCTACGCAGCGCAGGACGTCACTGCGTTCAGACTCCCAGCAGGTGATGGACTGAAGGTTCTGCTGGTTTGATTGGACCGTTAATGGTTTGTCCCCACTGCCTGCATTCAGTTCATTCCCATCCAAAATGATTCTGCTTTTTTACTAACAGGATAAAGTTAACAAAGTTATTATTTTAATAACTTAGTTAACAGCCAGGCTGCTCCTGTTTTTAGATGAGAAGTACCAAAACACTACTGATGTCAAACTGTTTTTAAAATGATATTTCTGCTTTAAAATGAATGTTCAATTTTAATTAATTTTTATATAGTCAGTACTTACAGATGTATGACACAAATATATGTTAAATTGTGTGTTTTATTGTACTATTAAGTGATTTTAACCACAGCCATTTATGAATCTGGTTAAACAGATAAATGGCCTGTTTGCAAATGGAGAAGTTCACTTTGAAAAGCTCCTCCTGATTCTCTGTTAGCCTGATTTCTGGTTCCTTCAATTTACTGTTGAGACGCTGAATCAACCAGTGACATCATTTTCTAAGACTAATTAAATACATTATAGCACATTCTTGCATTGGACAGTTCAGACTGTGCACTTTGTTTTTGAGTTGCTCTTAAAGGTTTTGCACATAAAACAAATCACTGCAACTAGTTATTCACTTGGCAAAATATTAAATTATCTTCTTAATTAATTGTCAGAATTTAAACAAAATGACTTGTTCTGTTAAAAAAATGGTGTCAAAACAATTCTGTAGCCTATTTCAATTGAAGAAAGTTGCTTTACCTTTTCTGATAGTTTGCAGCTGCTGTCAGCCTCTGGGGAAGTTATTCACAGAATCAGGTGTAATTAGGTGAAGACAGTATATTTTGCTTCCAGCGACATTTTCTTCATGTCATTCAGGGAAGCTGCCTGTCAGCAGCTGTGACTAAAAGTAACAAGACTCCTACCTGCTCTTCTGTTCTACATCGTTCTTTACCAAATTGAAGAAATAGGAATAATTAGAGTCCATCTGAGCTTAATGGATGCTGGTTTCCACCAAACTGGACTCACTGACCGCTGAACCTGGACCTTACGTTACAATACTCTGTTTGTTTCAGTGATGCTGTAAAGAAAATCCTTCCACATCACCTTGTTGCCGATCTGAAACTGGAAAACACATCTGATCATCACAGCAGCTACAGATTTGGATGTAAAAGTCCAGCGCAGGTGTTTATGCTGCGTTTGCTCCACCTGCACCACTGCGACACAAACACTGCAACTGCAACTCAAACGTTGCAGCAGCAAAGAGCCAGAAAGGACATTTAATCTCAGGCTGCGCTGTCCAGACGTTTCACTGACCTCACAATGCAGGTCGCACGAAACTGAGAGCAGAAACATTTACTTTGATTTGACCAGGTGGGATTTTCATAGCGGGTTTAAATTTGCTCCCCAGTTGGTCCTCTTGTCTTTAATCTGATAAAAATGACCATAAAGCCAGAAGATGGCGTCTGAAAAGTAAGTATCTGGTCAAGATGCAGACACTTTTCACATCTTCGAAGTGAAAAAAACCTGCCACTGGAACTAATACTGTTTATTGATATTCAAGAATTAAATGTATTTCTGAACAGTTTCCTTTAGTTTAGTTTTGTGTTACAATAAAAGTAACAGAATATTTGGAAGAAAAAGTGACAAAAATAAGGTTTTGTGATTTTTCAGTGTTTGATTTCAATTCAGTCAAATTCCAATTAGTTATCAAGCACTGCATTATATTCAAATGAACAAAATAATGACATTTAAATTCAGTTTTTATTAGACAAAAAAGTGAAAACCATTTCCAGAAAGGAAACTTGGATTTAATGCAGATGTTTGTGTTTTATTATAAATCATGAATGAACCACAGGCTATGATTGTGGTAACGTCCAGGTGAATTAATGTTGTTTTGTGTTATTTACTCGTTGTGTCTGGTGCCTTTTAGGTTTACAGCAGCTTCTCCTGTGAAGACGAAGCTGATTTCTCTGTTAAGTTCAGATTGTGTTCTAAGAGCAGCGGGTCAAACGCAGGTGGGAGTCTGATCCTGGAGCAGGCGGGTTCGTCCTCCTGCTGGTAAACCAGACCAACCTGCAGACTCACACTCATCACATGGCTTACAGTCGGAGGCTTTGAGCTGCACGGAGATAACAGTTTGTGACGTTACATGAAAACACTTCCAGGAGAAACGGCTCCTGCATGTTCTCTGCCGTCGCTGTCTCTGGTTCTGTGTTTCTGTCAGAGTGAAAGGAAAACAAGCAGATGTTCTGGTCCTCTCATCATCCAGCCCCGAACACGGATCCTCGTTCTCGGAGCGAAGCGCACACAAACAAACGCTTCTTTGTGCCTCGCCATCAAAGCTGTAATTGACGAGATCAGACATCTATTAACCATTCAAACAGCGACGTAAACAAGCCTCGCCGCAGCGCTTGACATTTTTTAGGCTGATGAGAAGATTCTTATTTTGGCTCACGTTGTTGTTTTGACCTCTGACCCTAAAATGAGCAGAAAGGAAAAGTTTGATTCCATATTTCAAAGTAAAAAAACATCCTGGGAATTGATTTTCCAGGTGTATGATACTAAGGATGAAACCAAATATTTTTAGATGGATTTTTTTAACCCATCCATTATAGGAGCTGAGAAGCGTCTGACGATCCAGAAACTTTACATCTGATTCCAGGCAGAAGTTCTTTTCTTTTTCTTTTCTCAGGTTTTTCTGGCAAACATTTTTCAGAAAACTAGGAGCTTCGGGGCTCAAACTTTTTCAAGGCTGGTTGAACTTCAGATTCAAATCAGTCAAATAAAAGCTGTGGGACAGAAAATAGCTGCCATCAAAAATAACACTCCAAAAACGAAGCTGCAGGAGCTGCAGAGCCGGGAGAGATCCAGGCTGACGCTCAACAGAACGCGTCCTGCTCTTCATTTACAGAGTGTCATAAGTATTCATACCCCTAAAACGCCTCCGCAGTGTTTCACATCATAACCTGATGCATGTTAGACCAACGCATGTGCAAGAAATATGATCTTGTTTTTCAAGATCTATAATCTGTGATATGCATTTATATTCAGCCCCCTTTACACTGATACTCCTAAATACAATCCAGTGCAACAAACTGCCTTCATAAACTCCTGTTTGGATGTTTTTCCACCTGAGAGTCCGATACCAAAACTTCACCACCTGCTCCACCTCCAGTGGTTCTGTCTCTCTGCCAGCCTGTTCCCCTCCTGGCCTGTGGGGGCGCTGCACCAAGAACCACTGAAGGAAACGGCACTAAAACCTCTGAAGACACTGAGAGCAACTTCCTATTTCACCAGATGAAACAAGATGGAGGCGTCAGAGTTTAGCGGTTGGAGGATTTCTCAAGACCAGGAGCCATTTCTGCTGAGCTCTGCGGTTATTATGGGATAGATTTCACATATCAGGATTTCACCAGGATTCCACCAGGATTCCACCAGGATTCCACCAGGATTCCACCAGGATTTCACCAGGATTTCACCAGGATTCCACCAGGATTCCACCAGGATTCCACCAGGATTTCACCAGGATTTCACCAGGATTCCACCAGGATTTCACCAGGATTTCACCAGGATTTCACCAGGATTCCACCAGGATTCCACCAGGATTCCACCAGGATTCCACCAGTATTCCACCAGGATTTCACCAGGATTTCACCAGGATTCCACCAGGATTCCACCAGGACTGGTGTGGTCAGATGTTCTCCAACCAGTGGAACAGAGTTTGAGTCGTTTCATAAAGGAAACCTGAGGGTTAAGAAAAAGCCTGAACAGGTGGGAGGATTTGGTGCTTTCTGCTCAGGTTATTAAAAATGAAGCAACTTTTCTCCTGTTTTACCTTCCAACAATCTAAACCAGGAGCCTGCAGGAACAACAAATGTGGCATAAAAAGATGTAAAACCAGATGGAAGACGGTACGATTTCTCATTTCATATTAAAAAAGACTCAGTGGAGAATCAAGTGCCAAAACACTGGGAGCATCTTAAGAACAGAACAACTGTCTCACCTCCGTATTTGTACATTTTATGGCAGCTTTATTCTCATCTGTGTGGATAATTTAAATTTAATCTAACCCTGTGGCACCAGAGGTTCCAGCTCATCCGCAGGGATCAAGCAGCATTATTTACTCCTTTTTCATAACACGCTCTCTCATGTGTGTGTGTGTGCGTGTGCGTGTTGCAGGTGTGTGTGCGTGCGTGCGTGTGTGTGTGTGTGTGTGTGTGTGTGTGTGGTGTGTGTGTGGTGTGTGTGTGTGTGTGTGTGTGTGTGTGTGTGTGTGTGTGTGTGTGTGTGTGTGTGTGTGTGTGTGTGTGTGTGTGTGTGTGTTGCGGTGTGTGTGTGTGAGTGTGTGTGTGTGTTGCAGGTGTGTGTGTGTGTGTGTCGTAGAAAGATGGATGGATTCAGAGGGAAAGGAAACAGAATGAAAACGGGTCCCACATTCTAATCTGCTGAAAGTTTTCCAACATTAACTTCCATAAGCCGGACTAATTCACTGCTGAAGGAAGTTTTTTATCACTAATTTCAAAGTCTTATCTCAAAGGGGAAATGTTCTGTTTCCTGCTTCAGAAATCCTTTTGTTATGGACTGAATGGTCGTTAAAAACCTCAAAGAACCACCCAGATATTCATGAATCATGTTTTCAGGAATTAAATGTTTTAAGAGCAGCTGGGCTTCTTTCAGGAAGTCCGAATCTCATGCGCCGACTCTTTTTAGTTTAATTTTACATCCAGTAAGAAATGTGAGAAGGACACATGTGAAATGAGCACAAAGAACCTAAAAATAATTCAGATTTTTTCATCATCAGGGTTTTCAGTGCGTGATGAGGGCTGACTGAATGACTGCAGCTTAAGTCATGAATACTGATCTGAATTTGTGTGCACAATTTGCTCTGACTGCACTTATTGTAATATAAGCCATGAGTTTTAAAATGGCTGAAACTGAAGCAGACCCAGAAACACGTTAGAAACTTCACGCTATTTTAATTGCAGTTGTTCATGAATTTTACTCTTTACAGGATCATTTTGAATTGGAAGGAAAATTATTGAAGTTTTTCACCTATAGAAACGAGATGTAAATATGAATCCAGCTCCATAAGTCAGCGCTTTGTAGCGTTTTGTCATCGCCCAGAAAGCGTCTTCAGTTCTGGAAATGACTGGGAGTTCTGGGAACCAGTAACTAATCGGTCCAACGTTTGTGCAGCTGATTTGATCAAAGTCTCTTCAAGACGTGAAACCAGGACAGAGAGCAGACAGGAAGCAACAAGACGTGGTTCACATCTCATCTTTTAGAGATGGCAGGTTGGGGTTAAGTGCCCTGCCTGTGGGCACGTCAACAGCTGCTATTGAACCCGCAACTTTCAGATTGTTCTGCAATCTGATTGGAAAAGTTGGAAATTGATTATAAATGACAAAATATGAAAAGGTTGAGAGTGTGAATATCTTGTCCTAAAACACGTGGCAGTCGGAGTGAAGCGTTGCTTCATCGTGGCGTCAGGTGAAACCTGCAGGTTGCTCCTTATTTTAGCTAAACACAAACAAAACGACTCTTCTAATGAAAGACTGGCGCTGCAAAGCTACCAAATGAGAAACTCACATCAAAACCAACATGAAGCGCTCACATATGGCTCCGATTTCAAACGGATGAAAATACCTTGAACAAACTTCCAGAGCAGCTTCAACGCCTCCCACAGTTACAGCAAATCAAAGTTTCCCACCGAGTCGCATCTGCAGCTGACTCTTTGTTTTGTGCCTGAGTGTTTGTGAGTGAAGTGTGTTGACTAAATGAAGCCGTCTCTCTCTCGCTCTCTCTCACTCTCTGTGTCTCTCTCTCTGTGTCTCTCTCTCTCTCTCTCTCTGTCTCTCTCTCTCTGTCTCTCTCTCTCTCTCTCTCGCTGCCCATGCTGAGCGGCTTCAAACACAAACCGGTGCAAACGGTGCAAACGGTGCAAACGGCGCTCTCACTCCGCCAAAAGGAGCAGCTGAAGAAACACATTTAAATTCCTGTTAATCGGATTAAAAAGTCAACTGAATATCCAACAAGACAAACAGCCAAAAGGTTTATTTACTGAGTCCGCTTGAGATCAGATTTATATCACGACGATCTGCTGCTGTTTTTGGAGAATGAATATTCCCAGAAATCAGAGGATCTGCATGTTTCCTCTGGCAAACAGCAGCAGATGATCATCAACCACCAACCAGATCACAGCGAGCGAGCAAATTACCAGGAACAGCTGCTTTTAAAAGATATTCAATCTAAAGTTGGACGTTTCCCAGATTATAAATCATTATCTGGTGACTTAACTGACCTGAAACAGAAAACATTTAGCCTGATTTAATGTCTGAGGTTGAGAAAAAAGGCTTTAGTTTCAGCAGAAACAGCAGAGGGACTTTCCTCCTATTAGTGGATTTTCCATAGAGCAGGTCTGAAATATGCAGAAATGCTGACATATGAAGGCTAAATTGTTTTTGACTGTCTATTGGCTGCTGTTGGCAAAGCAGCCAATCCTGGAGCACCACTGATGCTGATTGGCTGAAGCCCAAAGAGCTTAAATAAGGAAGGCAGTAGGTGTAGATGCTTTCTGCAGGAGGAGATGGTTTCAACTGAACATATCAATCCGCTAAACTATGAAAAGTTTTTCCTTAAGGGCACAGAAGGTAATGATTTAACTAGACCGCAGCCTATTGATCCAACCCGCCTGACTGACCTGACAGGAAGAAGTCAGACAGAGGAACATAGCAGATATCTTGGACGTCTTTAAAGTTGGGCTGAATAAGTTTGTGAAGTAATTATCACCTCAGTCCAGCATTAGTAGAAGTGGGATCATTTCACACCTGTCAACCCGCGAAACAAGCAGATAAGATCAGAGCAACAAGCAGATCCAACACTCTGCTTCTGAATGCGTGTGATGGAAATGATATTTCAATTACACAATAAGCTTATCTTCCTTTCTTCAACTGCATCTCATAATGGCCTATTATCCACGGCTTTTCATGCTTGATTACTAAATAGGATTTCAAAGCTTTGCAGGAGTTTGCCAGCAGCTTCCAATGAGGCAGAGAATTGAGAATTGATTTGTTATTGAGCGAAGAAACCAACCCTCTCCAGCTCCTCCCCTCCCACGTCTCCCGGATCCGGCGGAGCAGCACCGCTCCCTCGCATGTACATGACAGTTTTATCCAAGGCTGTCATATTTCATTGGAGTTGTTTTTCTGTAGGAAACAAAGAAGCGGTGGCCCAGGTTTGCTCTCTGTTGGTTTTGAGATGCAGCAGTGAATTCCCGTCTGTGTGAGGAAAGAAGGAAAGCGTGGCGGTGAAGACAGATATTTAAGTCCCTTGGCGCCTTCATAAAACCTGGTATACTCCAGCATCCTCACAGCCGGGCCTGTTCCCACGGTGAGACGGAGCTGCAGTCACTTCCTGCTCAGGCGCCGTGGAGCTGACTGTAGGCAGGCGTCCCAACGCAGAGCCGGACTCAGAACAACGCTGCGGTTCAGCTCCACTCTGCGGCTGAAACACACAGACAAACAGCATCAGATGCTGATCGCCTCAAGCTCCCTTTTATTAGGGAGCGCCACGCACCTGCCTCCTCGCTCATCTGCCAACACAGGAGGACAAAACATCAGCTGTGCGTAACGGGGAGAAGGTTTCTACCAGAGGCCAACGCTTGTCCATGTGTAAACAGAGCACAATGCGTCATGGCGATCAGAAAAACATGCAACGTTTTCACATCTTCTGAGAGAATAAACCACCAGCCACGCAAAGACTAACCGTCTGGTTCTGTCCGTCTGGTTCCGTCTGGTTCTGTCTGTCTGGTTCTGTCCGTCTGGTTCTGTCTGGTTCTGTCCGTCTGGTTCTGTCCGTCTGGTTCTGTCCGTCTGGTTCTGTCCGTCTGGTTCTGTCTGTCTGGTTCCGTCTGGTTCTGTCCGTCTGGTTCTGTCCGTCTGGTTCTGTCTGGTTCTGTCCCGTCTGGTTCTGTCTGTCTGGTTCCGTCTGGTTCTGTCCGTCTGGTTCTGTCTGTCTGGTTGTCAGATTGATTCTCGTTGGCCGGCAGGAGGAGATGAATCCCCAAGAGCTGCTGAACCAGGAAAACACCAGAACCGCAGACCGGACATGTCGGTTCCAGAGAAAGGACCAGAACCCGGGTCCAGACTCCAGTCTCTCTGTGAGGACAGACCACTGGGAATGTGGGCATTCGTTTTATTGAAGGAGAATATGAGAAATGAAAGTTAACCATCTTTCCATGAGGAGGAGATGATGCATCACCACAACATTTTACATTCCAAACATTTCTCCAGAACAAATGATTTTATTAAACAGATAGAGCGATTTCCGTTCTGCAGTTTGCTCAGCTGTGTGAGTTGTTGTCAGTGTTATGAGGCTGAGGTAGAGAACATGACAGGAAGACCTGCAGCTAAGTTATCGGCAGGAAGATCCAAGTCAAATGAGACAAAGTCAGGGCGGTGAAGTTCTCCGAGACGATGACTGATGGGAGTTTGATAGACGAAGTGACGTTGGAGGTGAAGATGATGAAGAAACTGAGGATTTCCTGCCTCAGAGCCGAAGCACAAAGAGCAGCTGGATGTCAAACATCTGGATCTTTTTAAATGAAGCAGTTTCACTAAACGTTCCTGCACCAGCAGATTCCTTTGATTCCAAAATCCCTTTGAAGAGCGCTGTTAAACGGGGAAGCAAGCAGAAAGAAGTCATTTTTAGCATCTTGTAGTTTTTATTCATCGTTCACATTAATGTGGAAACTCTTTGTTGCACATGTTTAAAAAACGATTTCCACTTGTTCCCATGGCTGAAGACTGCAACTCTGAGGAACAACGTGAAGTTCTGCATGAGGAGCCGAGAGTCAGACATGTAGAACCAGAACCAGAACCAGCAGAACCAGAACTAGAACCAGCAGAACAAGCAGAGCCAGAACCAGCAGAACCAGAACCAGCAGAACCAGAACTAGAACCAGCAGAACCAAAACTAGAACCAGCAGAACCAGAACTAGAACCAGCAGAACCAGAACTAGAACCAGCAGAACCAGAACCAGCAGAACCACATGAAAAGAATCAGAACCAACATCCAGAATGTCTGCATATTCAGGCATTGATCTGATACCAAGTGAGTCCAGAACCAAGATCATTAATATGGAAATATTAATGATGCAAAAAAATTTTTAAATTTTTCCAAGATAACATAATTCTTAAATGAACAGAAATGATAAAAAACAAAATTAATTTTGTAAACAAAGAGCACAAAATTATTTATACATATATATATAATTTGAGAGCCAACAAAAGACAACAACACAATACAAAAACAAAATCTCAAGACAGAATCAGAAACTACAGTATCAATATTACCACAAAAGATACTGATCCAAATTTGGTATCAATATTATCAATATTTTGGATCCGTCCAACTGTTCCTTTATTATCTGCAAACTTTGATGAACTGAAGTAAAGAAGGTTGTGTTAAACCTGAACTTTACTGTTGCTAACCTGAAGCTAAGCTCAGATGCTAAGCTCAGATGCTAACCTGAAGCTAAGCTCAGATGCTAACCTGAAGCTAAGCTCAGATGCTAAGCTCAGATGCTAAGCTAACGGACTTTCTATGATGATGATGCTGTGCGTTTTAAAGGCTGCTGAATGGTGGCTTCATTCTCTCACCTTCAGCCAGTCAGATCATTATGTGCTGAAGGCTTCCACTGAGGGTGCACTTACTTTCTGGAGTGTGCATGTTTAATTGGCAGGATGCCGAATCCCCAGAGGGGAGAAATCAGATTAGTAATGAAATCCCCTGGCAGGAGTCACACATCATCTGTTCAGGCAAATTGCAAAGCGATTCCTTTGGCAGCGCTTCGACTTGATATCTTGACTGATTCAATCTTCTTTTGCCCAGCTAACAAAGGCAGGGAAGCCCGGGGAGGGAAAGCTTCTGTAGCATTGTGCAGCGCTGAGTGTGAGGAAGATGGTTAAAGGCGGTGCAGGTAATTGTCTGCAGAATGTGTCGGCCTGTGGCTAAACGGGTCCATCAGGCAGGCGGACGATTGTTGTGCAGAACTATTGTTGTCCCGTTTCTCATTCCGCCTCGGTGCCGGAGTCTTCCCTCTGCATTGAACTGCAGAAACGGGACGAGCCAAACGTATCTCCCATTCATCCACCTGACTGACTGTTTATGAATGCAAAAAATAAAAATCAGTTTGAGCCTCGCTCTGAGTGAGAGTAAGGTGACCGACCCACAGCCTCCTGGTTTCTGACTGCAGGCAGATTCAGCAGATCTTATTTCATTATCACAATAAATTACACATTTCTTTGCCATTTACTGTAACTTTGCTATAATTTAATTAAATCCAGTTTATTTATATAGCACCATTTCACAACAAAGATCATCTGAAGAACTGATCAGCAGTAATTACTATGCTAATGAAAAATAAAAAGTTAACATCACGTTTAGCTGTTGTTGGCATTAATCTGAGCTGAAGGAGCCTCAGCCAATCAGAACGCAGGACCAGATGCAGACAAAACAGAGAAATTATGAGGAAAACATCAAATGAACCATTTTAGAAATAACAGCAAATAATGCAAATTGGAGAGTAGAAGAAGAAGAAAGTGACTTTAGAGTTTGTTAATATTATTGATTGTATTTTTATCTTTAACTTTATTGTTCCAGGTGCAGGAACAATAAAGTTACTTCTGTTCTCTTCTCTGCTCCTCCGTCAGGCCCCTGGGGTCCGGACCGGAGCGGAGCGGAGAGGACCGGACCGAACCGGACCGAACCGGACCGGAGCGGACCGGACCGGGGCTTCTGGTTCTGCTCCTCCGTCAGGCCCCTGGGGTCCGGACCGGAGCGGAGCGGAGCGGACCGGACCGAACCGGGACCGGACCGGGGCTTCTGGTTCTGCTCCTCCATCAGGCCCCTGGGGTCCAAACCGAACCGGACCGAACCGAACCGAACCGAACCGGACAGGACCAGTTGCGGACCGGACCGAACCGGACCGGGGCTCTGGGTTCAGACAGGAAGTTTGGACCTGAAGTTCTGGTAAACGCTCCATGGCCGGTCGGCTTTAAGGCCCAAACTCTCCATAATGATATGGGAATAAATCTGGGAATAAATCTGGGAATAAATCTGGGGAACATCCGGAACATTAAATCGGACTCAAACTGAAAATGTAAAGTTGTATTTTTCTGTCTTTAAAAACTGAGGAGCTTCATTTTTCTTGCATGTATTCCAAGATATTGATATTCAGCCAAAACGCAGCGTTGGTCTGAATTTTCAGGGCTTATCATAGACTGAATGCAAATGTCCTTCACGGTTCTTTGTGTGTGCATGGAGCAGTCAGCCATTACAGAAGTTCTCCCACTATTTACATAAGTCAAGGGAAGCCGCCTGTAAAAAATAAAAAGTTAAATCTCTGGATTTAAAGTGCGAAGCCGTTTTATTCTCATTGCGTGGATGGTGGACAGACTCTGCTGTTTTCTGAAGAAGCTCCACTTCATCTAAACATTTAGCGAACAGCGCTCTGCAGCGCCGACCTGCTGGTAGCAGTTTGTGTCCAGCATGTGTGGGGTCTGCAGAGGAGTTGGTGCTCTTAGCCTGACGGTTCTGTTCATGATGCAGTCATTTCATGCTAAAGGAGCCCCAACCAAAGACTTAGTTAAGGCTTAAATATTTCACTCTATTGAACTTTTTCACGATGCTCTGAACTCCTGAGCTGAACTCGAACAGGGAGGGTCCGGTCTGCTCCCTGTGGAGTAAATTAACGCAGCGATAATCAGTATTTATACTGCAAAAATCAAAGAGTCGGAACAGAATTGGTGCAGAAGGTTGATTTATTGCCTGCTGGACTCCAGAGGTTTTGTGTTGGGTCTGTGACAGCAGCTTCGTCCAGAGACCAACCACCTGTGAAGCTCTGCTCTCACTCTGTGAAGTATCATTGTGGACACTTTAATGGACTTTCTTAGCAGGATTTTTAGTATTAATTTCACAGCTGTGCAGCTGCAGCAGGATCTCATTTGTTCAGGACAAACATGGTTGCTGTGACTCTTTGACTCCGAGACGCTACAGAAAGTCCAGTTTGCTGCGGAGCTAATTGTCCCTGAAATGCAGCAGGCTTTCATAGTTTTATATGCCAAATAATATTTCTCTCCCGTTATGAGTTCACAGAGGAGCTGTGCCTGATGAGGCGTTAAAAATAAGTGGATTTGGGGGTTTTAAGATTCTCCTGCCGACTTCCGTGATACACATGGATGAATGTGACGCCTCCATATCAGGACCACAGTTGGACTTCAGTGTTAGCTCAGGCTGGTTTTAAAATATCAGCGGATGGAGGGAAGCGAGGGGAGCGCAATCACCTTCCTGATTGGATTAGTGGACTCGGGACAGAGAAAGTGTCGCCCGGCTGATTGAGAGAAGCAGAAAGTGGAGCAGGACCTGCTGCTTCGGATCACATTAATTCTCCTTTAAGTGTTTCAGCCCACAGCTTAGCTAACTCGTCTTCCCAGGAACGCCATTAATAAGGGATGTCTACTTGTTGCCTGGAACATCCCAGCGTGAAGGCCTGCTGCGGCTCGGCGGCTGATTACTGGCTGCGTTCGCCGCCTCACAATGAGCCGAAGGCCGCAGCGCCGCTCCTCAGGCGCAGCTTTATTAAAACTCATTACTAGCAGTTATCTCGTTAGAGCGGCCTGCATGTACAACTGCAGTGAGGTCCGTCTGACTGCAGTTCAGCTCAGCAGCATCTCTGTGTTTTCAATAACTATTCAGTTTACAAACTAAATATTTGCCAAATTAAATATTTAGTTTACAAGCTAAATACTTAACTAATTATTTAGCCCTTTAACTAAACATTTAGTTTGCAATCTTTACATTTAGCCCCGAATGAGATATTTATCTCGCTTGCTAAAGATTTTTCTTTCAAGTAAATGTTTAGTTTGAAACTGTGACATTTATGAATGAAAGAATGACATGGTGAAAATATTAAAACACATTTATTCTCATATGACAGGCTGAATAAATGATTGGAGTTCATTTTTGACTGGAACTTCCCAGAGGGTATAGTCAAAGCATCGGCCAAAGCTGCTGCTGAGCATCATTTTGGTTCAACTGAATAACAACAAAAGCTCTGTGGGCCACAGTGTGTGTGTGTGTGTGTGTGTGTGTGTGTGTGTGTGTGTGTGTGTGTGTGTGTGTGTGTGTGTGTGTGTGTGTGTGAGAAAGAGAGAGACGGGGTCTGAGCTCTGAAGAGGGATCAGTATCTTCCTGACAGGACTCCCTGGTGCTGGACAGTACAAAGAGCCCAATTGGCTCAAATTGGACCTCAGGGAGTTCTGAGCCAATTAAGGGCGTGGCCGACCCGTCAGTCAAGAATCTTCGGAAACAGAAACAGAACGGGCCTGGAGGGAGCAGACAGCAGAGGCTCACACTGACTCACCGGGTTTTTGAGCAGTTCGCAGAAAAACATGTCTGTTCTGGAGCAGGTCCGGTTGGATCTGGTTCCAGCACAGATCCAGCTGGACCCAGACCCTACTGGACCCAGACCCTACTGGACCCAGACCCTACTGGACCCAACCGAACTGGACCCAACCGAACTGGACCCAACCGAACTGGACCCAACCGAACTGGAGCTCTTTTCCGAATGAGCTGCTTAAGAGTCTCTGTCATTTTTATGCAAATAAGCTGCAGTTGGCCACGCCCCCAAACTCAAAGTTTAATCTGGTCATAAAGGTTTAAGTGTCTCCCTGCAGATCATCTCTGACTGTGAATGCAGAGCACAGAGCGGGAAAACCAAACGCTTGCCTTCAAAAACTGAAGTGGGCGGAGCTCCCCTTGGTTGCTAGGTAACGGGGCAGCGCATAGTGATTGTCGCCTAATAAATGAGAGGCTTTTGAAACGGCTCATTTTCCAAACAAGCCGCTGAAAACCAGCTTTTGGCTTTCAGTGTTTGTACTCGAGGCACAAATGGAAAACTGGCTGTTTGGTTTATTTGGTTTTTATTAAACACTGAAAAATAATTCCTGAACATTAAATTGGAGCCTTTTTAGAGAACGTCCTGAAGAACTGGGCGTGACGCCACAGTTTTCAGAAAGTGCTGCCTGCTTCTGGAGATTCTGTGCATCAGCATAAACTGGATCTTAACCTGGATTAATTCCTCAGGCAGCCGTTCAATAGGCTCAGGGTTCAGTCAGAGGTGATCTATCCTGTTATGTTCTGGACTTTAAAAGAAAAACATCCATCCTTAGGCACTGACTGTTTGCCCTTTCTGCCCTCAGCTTCACCTTTTCTCCCTCCACTCATTAAATCCTTTCCTCTCACATCGGTTCCTCCCCATTAGCTCTCAACTGGCCTCTGGAACTTTCTTAACTCAAAAAGTCAAAAGTTCTGTCGTCTCTCTCCTCATCTCTTCCTTTCTTCCTCTCTTTCTTTAATCTCCCTCTCCGCCTGTCTGCTGCATCCCTCCCCTCTCACAGGAGACACTTGCACCAGTTTTAATTCTTCTTGATCTCGCGGCCGTCTCCCTCTAATTCTCTGGCAGATTTCTTTGCCTGCAGGACAGATTCTCACAGTCACAACTTGGTTCTGTCACATTTTTTATTATTTATATTTTGGATAAACTAAATGTAATATTAGTGATGCAATGAAACTTCTGTTCTTCAAATCGGCCATTGGCACAAAATGATGGGGGTCTGGAGCCAAACAACGCAGCTTTCGTGGCCTCAGTTTGACAGAGAACTAGTTTATGAGAAAGTGAAATGACATGCAGCGATGATCAGGACTCAAACCCATGGGCCAGGACTCAAACCCATGGGCCAGGACTCAAACCCATGACCGGCACATTGCGGACTCAGGCCTCTGTATTTGGGTTACATGCTTCACCCGGCGCCACTGGCCTGAAGGCTGACTTTTAGGATATTTATTTTTTTTATTTCCTTTTAATATGACTGTATTTTTTAGATTTTCACTTTTGTTGTATTGTGTTTTGCAGATGTTCTTATTTTGTGAAGCACTTTGGTCAATGCGAGAAGTTCGCAGGCTACTGACCAACAACAACAGTCCTGAAGGTGGACCAGAGTTTCCTTGAAGCCGAGCAGAAGTCGTTCTCCACGATGTCTATAAACTCCTCCTGCACAAGTCTCTGAGACTGCTGGTAGCTAACTGTAGCTAATTGTAGCTAACTGTAGCTAACTGTAGCTAATTCACTAGCTATCGGTAGCTATCGGTAGCTATCAGCTCTTGGTCCTGACTGCTTCTTCAGCTTGACAGCGTCGCTCATTTCTGTTCACCAGCAGGTTTGAGTGTTGATCTGATTTCATTGTTGTGACTTCATTAAACGATATTATATGATATTATATGATATTATTACACGATATTATTAAACGATATTATTAAATTATATTAACGATATTATTAAACAATATTATATGATATTATTAAACGATATTATTAAACAATATTATATGATATTATTAAACGATATTATTAAACGATATTACCTGTAACCACAGTAGAAATAGATCAGGCTCAAATCTGGTGAGAGCTGATTCTGTGCAGAATGAATGTTTTAAGGATTTTTCTTGTATTTCGGCTGATTTAAATCACATTGAGCAATTAAAATGTTCATTTTATCCAGACTGAGATAAATATTGCATATTGAGCTGATTGTGGAACAGCTTCATCAGCGTATGTTTAATAATTAGAGGCGGTGGATGACTCTGACTCTCTGTGTGCTTGAATCTGCTACACTGGTCACACTGACTCAAACAGCTTCTGAAAACTGCTCTGCGGGTGCAGAAAGCCCATCAGACAGTCTCAAGTGAGACAATTATAAGTTCTATCTGAGAATTTGCCGCCTGTCTGGTGGCGTACCGAGTCAAGCTCCGGGTGGTGTGTGATTGTGCATCACACCCATAAACACGCCTTGCACTGCTGAATAACTAACCATCTGATGCGAAATGACGTTTTTTTAGATAAGAACAAATAGGGTCCTCTCCCCCGCCCTGCCACCCGACACACTGAGGTCCCTCGTGGTTAAACTGTTCCAACTTCTGGGAGCTGATTTCCAATTGCTGCGGTGAGCTTCCAGTGGGAGTGTGGAAAGGTTAATGAATTCAGCGGTGTAAGGCCCCGCTCCCCTTCCAGTGGGCAGAGAGGGCCGGGCGGCATGCTGATGAGGCCCAGCTCCACAGGAGGCCGTCGCTGCCCCCTGAAGGTGGAGGCCTGCTGCTGCAGCGCTTCTCAAGGAGCCAATAAACCACAGCTTGGCTGCTGACACTCATTTACATTCTGCTTTTTGGGTGAATAATTACAAATTAGTGAAGAAAGCTGGGTGGCTGATTCGTTTTAAAGCTTAATAACTGCAACAATTATACCCAGTTTAGATAATTGTGAGAAATATTTACAGTCAGTTTTACCAGCACAGCTGGAATAAACAAACAGAAATGTGGCATTTACATATTTCTTCACAGCGATTGGCCAATTTATTTCATTTATTGGTTGCAAACACAATTTAACAGAAGATTAAAAATGTAAACACACATTGGGGATACAATGTGAATATGAGTAAATATGAAAAGTAAAGTACTTTATATTCAAATTAAATGAGGAAAACCAATTTTATAAATAAGCGAGTCTTTAATTTTTTAAAACTCTTTTTCAACTCAAGGAATCAGAAAAAAAAAAGACACAAACTATGGAAAAAACTCCATCTATAAATGTAAATATGTTACAAATATCCTGATCTGTTTTCGTATGTTTACTTCCCTGTGAAACAGGCCGACGTGTTATGAAGCGTGTGCAGCATTTCTAACCCTCTCACCAATCAGGCTGATTTATCACAAAACAAATTAAAAAGTGTTCAAACTGAAATCTTTCCAGAACCTTCTGGACCTTTCAGTTCTGTGAAGATCCTCATAAATATCCAGAAAACCAAACCAGGAAGTATTTTAGGTTCGTATGTAGGAACTGGTAACATCTGGAGAATGAACCATTTTTATAAAGCATATCTGAAATACTTAGAGTTTCACACATTGGTCTCAGTAAATCAGTAAATCCTGGGGAGGTTAATTAGTTAATTAGTTAATTAGAAGAGTTTGAAACGGGAGGAAGGAGCTGAGCAAGTGGATCAGCTCAGTTTGGGCCCAGAACCGGGGAGGTAGATGAACAGCATTTACATATTACATATTTACATATTTTCCTGCCCACTTTCTTTATCTTTGTCTTCAGTTTTTAGTGAAAACCTTCACTTATTATGACTGAACTTTGACCCCAGTAATTAAAACGTTTCCCTCGCCTGTTTTTGTCTGATTGGATCTTATAAATAAATGTTTTCTCAGAGTGGAGCAGATTAGAGATTCTTTTTGTCTTTAATGTGGAAAAACCAGGAAACCTGTGAAAAAGTATTGAATGAAAAGTTTTATATCAATCTCTAAAGATTGAAGTTAAAATTGATCACAAAAAAATGTAAACAAATTAATAAAAGCTGATAATTGAAGCTGGGCTTGCTGAGATATTAAAGAAATTAAGCAAACATTGAAATGAAAGTGAATCTTTCATTTAGGAAGTAAATATTCCACCCTGAAAACAGAACTTGTGTTGTCATATTTACAAAGGATTAGAGGCCGAGCGGCGCTGCGCCTCGGCCTGGCGACCTGGTGCAGCAGCACATGCAGCCGGCGGCCGCAGATAAATGCAGACAGAAACGGTTTAAACTCGAGATGTCACGCTGAGACATCTGCGTGAGAGACGAGCTGCAACTCGAGCTGCAACTGAACAGCCGGAGAGGAGGAGAGGGACCTGAACCAGTGACCAGAAACAATCTCCCAGCAGGCTGCATGTTTCTGCCCTCACACACACACACACACACACACACACACACACACACACACGCACGCACGCACACACACGCACACACGCACACACACAAACACACACACACACACACACACACACTGACACACACACTGACACACACACACACACACACACACACACATCTGGATGCTTGTAAATCACCGCCATGCAGCTGCGGCTCTGTGCTGATCCTCAGCCTCCAACGCTACATCAGGTGGAAGAAAATCCAATTTATTTGATTGGAATATTGTTTGCACAGCGTAGCAGCGGCTATTACTGCCATGATTAAAACAATCAGTCCAATCCGTTCCTATGGAAGAGCAGAAGAAACCACAATGTAACGATGCATCTTTGCTTTTGCTTCCATGAGGATAATTTAAGGATAATTTCATTACTTTTTATGTCGTTCCGACATGAAAACACAGAAACTGAACAAAATAAATCTGTGCAGGAGAACTGAGTCCATAACCATGACAGGAACACTGAGCGAAGGGTTGCAGCTAAGAGATGATATCCCATCATAATATTATGACTTTTATGGAAAACCAAATCAGAATTAAAGCTCGAGAAAAACGAATCAAATTAGCTGTAAGGAATTGGAGGAAATTTTAAAAGATGTTTCAGATAAACATTTTTTCGATGTCACTGTCTCAGAAAGAAGATCAGAGGCTGTTTCACAAACTTTACTGCTGAGTCTCTGCAGCAGGAAGTCAGCCGTCTCCTTCGTTCCCTGACTCTCCTTCGTTCCCTGACGCTCCGTCGTTCCCTGACGCTCCTTCGTTCCCTGACTCTCCGTCGTTCCCTGACTCTCCTTCGTTCCCTGACTCTCCATCGTTCCCTGACGCTCCGTCGTTCCCTGACGCTCCTTCGTTCCCTGACTCCCGTCGTTCCCTGACTCCCCGTCGTTCCCTGACTCTCCATCGTTCCCTGACTCCCCGTCGTTCCCTGACTCTCCGTCGTTCCCTGACGCTCCGTCGTTCCCTGACTCTCCTTCGTTCCCTGACTCTCCGTCGTTCCCTGACTCCCCGTCGTTCCTTGACTCCCCGTCGTTCCCTGACTTTCCTTCGTTCCCTGACTCCCCGTCGTTCCCTGACTCCCCGTCGTTCCCTGACTCCCCGTCGTTCCCTGACTCCCCGTCGTTCCCTGACTCTCCATCGTTCCCTGACTCTCCTTCGTTCCCTGACTCCCCGTCGTTCCATCGACGGCCTGCAGCTCCAGGGTCTGCAGTCAAACTGAACGGTGAGGGATGAGAGCAGCCAGGAAGCAGAGCATCTTTTATTGATGGAGCTGAGTGACATCCTGGACGGTCCAGTTCTCTCTCAAAGCCCCAGGCTGTCTTTCTCACACACACACACACACACACACACACACACACACACACACACACACACACACACACACACACACACACACACACACACACACACACAGATATTTGGCTGGAAGGTCAAACCTCCCAGATCCAGCCTGTCGCCTGGTCACAGCGACTCTTTGCCAGGTTCTGTGAGTTTCACCTGGAGAACAGGAAGTTTTTCCTCCCTGCAGGGAAACTTTAAGCCCAACCAGAACCATCATGCTGGCTGATGCTAACCAGAGGTAGAAAGAAGCAACAGGGTTGGATTTGAGTAGGAACGGATCTCATTGGACGTTTGTCCGCCGTCAGCTGATCCCTTTGCTCCAGCAGAGCTGCATAAATATTACAGCATCCAAACATGTTTGGCTAATTTACAGTTTTTCTCTTTTTCTGACGGCTCTGCCAACAAGCTTCTGGGCGGTTTCCCTCCACATGAATAAAATATCACAATGAACAATGTGTGTGCTTTAAAAGTTTCTGTGTGTGGCGATGAGTGGGACTACAGACAGGAGTGACATCTCTCTCACAGCTTTGATTTTCAGCTCAATAGTGTATTTTCTTCCACAGGAGGTTTGATTCCCCCTCACAAAGCTATATATAAACTTCAAAGCAACAGTATCATAGAAATAAAATCCAGATTCTGCTTTCAGGACCGGCTCCGGCTGCAGAATGCTTTAAAATTTAAACATGCTTGTCGCAGCATTTCCAGAGCGTCTGCAACATTATCAGCAGGCAGCGTGACAACTGGAAGCGCTTCCCCAGATCGAAGGCTTTAATGCTGTTCAGGGTGTGTGTGTGTGTGTGTGTGTGTGTGTGTGTGTGTGTGTGTGTGTGTGTGTGTGTGTGTGTGTTGGCTAGAGATCAGTCCGCTGAGCGTCCGCGGCCTGACAGACAGGGAGAGGCGTGTAATAAGTGCCCAAACAGCCGGCAGCAGCATGACAGCGCTTTTCTACATCATGTTGGTCGATCGATACAGGAAGAGAGTCGACACCTTGTGAAGAGCAGCACGCGTTAGAGAGAGAGAGAGAGAGAGAGAGACAGAGAGACAGAGAGAGGGAGAGAGAGAGAGAGGTAGAGAGAGAGAGACAGAGAGAGGGAGAGAGAGAGAGAGGTAGAGAGAGAGAGACAGAGAGAGGGAGAGCAGGCCGGATGAAAGGAGCTAATGGCCTGTTTGCTCAGACCCGCAGCCCGAGAACCTACTGCAGCCCGAGAACCTGCTGCAGCCTGAGAACCTGCAGCAGCCCGAGAACCTGCTGCAGCCTGAGAACCTGCTGCAGCCTGAGAACCTGCAGCAGCCCGGTTCTCAGGCTGCTGAACCTGCTGCAGCCCGAGAACCTGCTGCAGCCCACAGGACTCTGGGCCGCATGCTGCAGATTCGCTGCGCCTCAGTTTCTCTCCAGTCTGAAGCTTCCTTTCATGTGAAGGTTGGAGGTTTGTCACTGAATCTCATCCAGCTGGCATGTAAATACAGAGACGTCTACAGGAGGGAGGGAGGATCTGGGTTTCCAGTACCGGTACCAGAACCTGATCACGTCCTGCTTCAGCCTCCAATATGTCTCCTTCCTCATGGTGTTTCACTTCATGTGGGAGAAATGCTTTTCTAAAACAATATTTCAGCTAAATGAAGATGTCTCTGTGTTATTTATGTTTCATTTGGTGGAATTTAATAAAGTTAAAAAACTCCTTCATGTTGGAATTAAATCCACATTGAGAGGCTGCAGGAAGCAAGTGAAGCTTTTCTGTCTGAATTTAACAAAACTGTAAAACAATCACAGTCACACATTATCATCTTCTTTCATTTGAATCTTAGAAATGAAATTCCAGCCTTTATTAACATGGAGAGTAAATTCAGTTTGTTAAGAAATGACTGAAGACTAACTTGTCGTGTTGGCGCCCCCACATGGTGCCAGATCATCACTGCATGATCTGCAAGCGCTGACTGATGGAGGAAGGTCACTGACCTTTTATTTACAGCTTCAGTGTAAAACTAACTGATGCATCACTTATTGATATCAAATTCAGATTTACTTAACATTTCAGGAAGGAAAGGGAAACAGAAATAAATGAAACCGACATTCTGTAGCAACTTGACTTTCACTTCAGGTGTGATGATACAATTGATGAACAAAACAGGAATTAATTCAGGATTTTAATCTGCAGAAGGTGGAATAAGTTCCTCCAAAGATCAGGAACGAACAATAAATCTGCTGATTTTCCTGAGATGAGGCGATCCGCCTCGGCTCTCCGGGACCAGCAGGAGGGCCAGGTTCTCCAGGATCTGAGGGTCAGAGGTCAGGATGCGTCCAGCCGGGTCGGATTCCTTCATCTGGGAGGAGCAGAAAATCATGATGCATCTGCAGATCATCTCATCATCAGAGCTTCACCTTCTGTCAGGCTGAGGAACGATCCGAAACCAGCAGGTTCTGCTCTCAGGAACAAAGACTGACGCAGAAAATGTCTGAAGAGGGAAAGAGAGACGGAGTCGTTTCTCCACCGGCACCAGTTTGGATTTTATTCTTATGATGATACAGGAAGAAACTGAAAATAAAAGAACCGAGAAATTATTTATTTACCTGATACAAGCAGAAACACAGGGAAACATGAATGATGAATATGTTTTATTATAATGAGGAACCAGCAGTGTTGCCCAAAAGGGGGGCCAGTGGGGGCCGGGACCCTTTCATTACTTTTCAAAGACAATCTGAAAAAGAAATGATTCCTGTTTTATGTAACATCAAATATGAAAGTCGAATATTTACAAACTGAAAACAAAAAGACTGAATATGGAACAAATACCTGATTTTTCTCTTATAATGACAGCAAAATGTTGACAAAACTGAACTGGCTGAAGGAACATAAAGGAGGGAGAGGAAACTATTTCCCAGAGTGCTTAGCGGCAGGCTGGCAGTGTGTTACCCTGACCTGAATATTTGCCCTGAACATTTTCAGGGCAAATATTGATTTAACTGTTCGGCTCTAAACACAGTTTCACGTCTAATCACTGCTGCTCTGATCCAGCTGAACGTTCTCATTATGTCGTTACATAAAGTTTATTAGCAGGCTGTTGGTTTTGCTCAGACATGTTCTTCTAACTCCTGATCTGAACCCGATAGTGTGAGTGAGAATAACACAGAAATATTTGAATAATGTGGATCAATTATTTGGTAATTAAGTCATAGCACAACTTTAAAACAATGTTTAGACGACGTGTCTCCTGCTGTTGAACTTAATAAACTTTCATTTCTCACATCAAAACAAAACTATTTTTTGTTGACTTTACTCGTATAAAAGTTTTACAGTGCACCCTTTGTTTTTACTTGGGGCAGGGTTGTGTCCTAATCAAAGGGTGAGACGTCCTGCAGTTCCTGGAGAACTGGCATGTTGATTTTGGCTCTGAGGATTCCTCACTTTGCTTTTCCTGGATGGTTCACCGTAAATCCTGAGTTTCCTTGTTGTTCTAGTAACTGAAATAAACCCTGACCTGCTGCAAACCGTCTCCTCTCACTGCAGGAGTCCAAATCCCCAGAACCCAGAACCCCAGAACCCCAGAACCCAGAACCCAGAACCCAGAACCCAGAGCCCCAGAACCCCAGAACCCCCAGCCCTCCATCCAGCCTGCAGCAGCTGCAAACATCTGGGTCTGAATTTTCTCCCGCTGCCGTCATTTAACGATCAGCACCATAACAGAGTCGTCTCATTGTCCTCGGCTGTCAGCTGCTGCATCTCTGCAGAATAACGGCTGTTTGTGTTGAGACGGCGCCAGTCTGCAGGAACCGGGCCGAACCAAACCGAACAAGGCCAAGCTGGGCCGAACCGGGCCGAACCGGGCCGAACCGGGCCAAGCCGGGCCGGGCTGATTGCCAGCTGCAGAACGGGTCCGGATAAACCAGCCCTCCATGCCTGGGAGGGAAAACAAAACTCAGGCAGCAACAGCAGAGTTCTATCAAAACCTTTTTATTTTCTTCCACATTCATATAAAAAATTTGAGCTGTTAGAAACGTAAAAAAATAAATAAATCAGCATAAATATTACAGTGAAGCAGAGAAAATCGAAGGTTTACATTTGGACAGTGCTTCGTTTCAAACAGACTTGCTGCTATAGTGCTGTACATGAAACTCTTTCTGCTCAATTCCACAGACTCGCTCCAGCATCGCGGCTCTCAATCAGCTCCTCCCAGCGCTCCGCCGCCTCCCCAGTCCGTCCCAGTCCATCCCAGTCCCCTCTCAGACTGGGGGC